>CM060902.1:567301600-572301600 GCA_030737815.1 Allium fistulosum | reverse complement strand
AACATGGATATTTTTGAAAACAAAGGGTATCTCATAAGACCACGCCGCACATAAACACGAAAGTTTTTTACCTTATGATAATCAAACCATTTGCTATGCAAAATCAGAGATATTATTTTTAATGACATTCTTTGAAAACTCTTTCAAATAAATATATATAATCTTAGCCGAAATTGTTACATTTATTAAATTTTAGCATAATAGGTTTACAACTGAAACCGTAAATGCTTGTATTGGTGAATGGATTCCATACAATGACAAGGCAAGGGACTATCTTCCGACAGTACATCTCTAAAGGGATGCATATGTGGCTCCAACCTCTACCAACATAGAACTGGCCTACCTCTACCACAGATAGTACCGAATATGACATCACCCCGGTCGTTCCTAACCTATCCGTGGCCACAGCATACACAACAAACCCGAAATATAAAGGATATTCTAGGAAGGTAATAAACATCTCTTAATGGGAGTGACCCACTTAGCCCTGCTGCATCTACCCTGTTTTTGCCATTACCGTTGTGTGAGGCTTAATGTAACGTTTTAACTTTCACATGACAAATCCCGCTTTGAATGCCTCATTCTCATTTCCAATAACACACTAATTGATTTCCACAAAAGTACAACCCCCGAGTTCATACGCCTCAAGGAAGGGTGTTAAATATAAGAGGGGTTACCTTCTACACCACCAAACAGATGTACATTTGTAAAAACCAATGTACATGGTCTTAGAAATGCAATGTCAAACACTCATCCATACAAGTTGTCCAGGCACAGGACAACCCGAAGGCACTTCTCCTACTACATCTTGTTTGAGAAGCACCCCTAGGATTAGTAGCGAGTAGACCTTGCATCTAAGATTTCAAATTAAAGTAACGACAGCCACCATATGTATATAATATGGGAATCACGAGGTTAGTGGAAAGCAGCCCTACATTATGAAGATCTCCGACTTCAAAATCATCGTCTTTAACATGTCTTCACTTTCAAACGTATATTGGTTCGAAGTGGGTTTTGGATAGGAATCACTCAAATCTAACCCTAGTTTCTCCGAACCAGTTATCAATAAAAGATGTTAAGTATATAGGTGATTACTATTTAATTAATCAATAACCTTTATCCAAGTAAAATATCTCTTTAGAGTTTAAAACATATTATGTTTCAGCATATACGGGGTAATTAAACCTCTTTATCAATTCCTTCGTATAATTAAAACCGATTTTTAACTTTGAAAATACCAAAACATTTCGTCTTTAAATACTTAGGAAAAGTATAGTTCAAATCTTAATAAAGAATTCACCTTTCCAAAACATATTTTTAATAGGTCAAAAACATTGTTATTTAAGACATTGTTTATTGTAAACCCAAACCAGTTAGTATTGAATAAAATGGAACCATAAATTTTAGATTGATTATACCCAATACTAATTTCCGTATTTAACCTGTACTATTCATCGAATAACGGTTGTTTGCACCAAAATTGGCCACAAACCCCAGAAGTAGTGAAAACACCAGTGTATACACACATATCCACAATATTCCAACACAGATCTCAGATCTAGGTATAGTAGAGAATAAAGCTGAAGAAATAATAAAATTAAAATGGAAAAAAGCAAAAAAAAACACAAGGTTTATAGTGGTTCGGTAATCTCCGGCCTACGTCCACTTTTAATCAATCCTTTTTATTGCTTTTGTCGTGAGATTACAGTTACAAGCCTGTTTAAATCAATAGCTAAAATGGCAGAGCTTCGCCTAGAAGGGAAGAAAAAAAGATCCTTTTTTAGTTGCCATAGCACTCATATTTATAGGTTTAGATTCGAGAATATCCACCCCTAAAATTGGAAAACCTCCTCTCTTGCACGAGTGGGCCCACCAGACCGATCCAGAGCGATTTGGAATCGATGCATGTTCAATTCGTATCGATCCAAAAGTGGTCCAATCGAGCTAAGATTGATCATGGAGGTTCTGGAGTGTATCAGGAAGCTCCTCTGAAAATTTCATAGCATTCGGAGTTGTGGATTGAGAGTTACGATCGATCCAAGTTGCAGTTTGTATGAAGCCTGAAGCGTTCGTATCCATGAATTCGTCTCCATCCCATTCGCACCGATGACATGGCTCGGAAATCCAGGGTAGATCCATTTTTGGTGCCGTTCGACCGAGTCATCCACTTAAACGTAGCCTCGTTTGTATCGACCCGATGTATTCCACTCTTCGTATCGATGATTCAATGGCATGTTCGTACCCATCCATCAATCCCCCTTCGTATCGATCAACTTGTACCTGCTGTCCTGTTCGCATCGATCCCCTGCTTTGCCTCTTCGTATTCATCGGTTGCTTCCTTCGTATCGATTGAAAAAGGATAACATTTGTATTGATCCATTATGCGTTCTTCGTATCGATCAATAGCCGATCGATACGAAATATGTAAATGGGTGGATCGATATGAAGTGAAGGGAATGACGATACGAAGTGACAATTTCCCACGGATTCGAATTAGCTGGTGATGATGGGTGCGAAGTGGGACGAGTGTTGATCGATACGAAGTGGGGCATGCTTGATGGGGTTCGAAGTAGTGCATGTTTGGTGGATACCAACGAGGCCTGCGAGTTAATGATGGATATGAAGTGAAGTAAACATGATGGATACGAATAAGGACAATATTTAATTTGCATCAATCATACCTTGAGCATATGAACTTTGATTAACCTGAAATTTGAAACGTAGCCTTTCCTAGTCTTGTTCATCATTCCCAATTGATTCCGTCCTGATTGGGGGTCGGTCAAATTTTAGCGATATCGATTATAGTCTTGTTTCCAATCAATCTCTAATACTGATTTCCATCCTTTTTAGTCTATTTGTTGACACCCCGACCTTGACCAATAGGCGGGATAACATTTGCCCCCAAAACATGCCTTATGGTAAGAAGGCGTGTTTTGAATAGCAATGAATCAAACATCCAAAGTCCATATTCCATTCATGGCCATACCATCCGATCCACAATCCAACCTATTACCAAGCCATCCTATCCAAGTGCTATAGTCATATTTAAGTCCGTGATTGTTCTGAGTTGATATCTGATTCCAACCTCGACTCTCTGATCAAGGGCTTTTATGTTCTCAGACCTCGGCTCTCCGACCAAGGACTTTTAGATTCTCCGACCTTGGCTCTCTGGCCAAGGACTTTTTAATATTTTTTGGCCTTGGCTCTCCGGCCAAGGACTTTCTGTATTCTCCGGCCTCGGCTCTTCGGCCAAGGACTCTTTATATTCTTCGGCCTCGGCTTTCCAGCCAAGGACTTTTTATATTCTCCGGCCTCGGCTCTCCGGCCAAGGACTTTTTGTATTCTCCGGCCTCGGCTCTCTGACCTTGGACTTTTTATATTCTCCGGCCTCGGCTCTCCGGCCAAGGACTTTTTGTATTCTCCGGCCTCGGCTCTCTGGCCAAGGACTTTTTGTATTCTCCGGCCTCAGCTCTCCGACTTTGGACTTTTTATATTCCCCGGCCTCGGCTTTTCGGCCAAGGACTTTTTGTATTCTCCGGCCTCGACTCTCCGGCCAAGGACTTTTTATATTCTATGGCCTCGGCTCTCCGACAAAAGACTTTTTGTATTGTATTCGAGTCTATTCCATCGCTCTCTGGCGAAGGGACTCATAACTCGCGATTACTGTCCTGTCTCTTCGGTCGGGACCGTAATAGCATGACCTGTATTATCTATTACATTAATCCGAACCCAATCATCAAAATAAAGTTTTTACATCCTAGGAAAATAAAATAAAATAAATGCATGTACATCCAAGGGAGAAACCAAAGTTTTCAAAAAAGCGAAAAGAAAAATAGGATTTCATAGACTCGAGCGACACGGTTTTTCATCATCTCAGAGTATGCCTAGGGACCGTCCTCGATCCCGCACCTGTGTAAGTGACTTAGCCGTAATATTTCGAGCTCTATTACTTATTCAAAGCCATAAATTTATTTAATTGGTAACAAGCTAATGACGTTGCCTTAACCTAGTACCATTTGTGCTTGAGATGGGCGGTGGCCGCTCCTGCTCCGTTGCCACATCTCGATTCCTTACATATTGTTGTAGATGACCATTCCTTACATGCTCCTTAATGATATCCTTCAAATGCCTGCAGTCATTCATGTTGTGCCCATCCAGCTAATGGAATAGACAATGCTTTCCCGATGCCCTCTCGTATTTAGAAGGTTCCCTTCTTGCCGGCCTTCGATACTGGAGGTGCCCTCGAGTATCCAAGTAAATCCTCTCTAGAGTCTCAGTCAAATCCGTGTTCAATTCGTATCGATCCAAAAGTGGTCCATTCGAGCTGAGATCGATCATGGTGGTTCTGGAGTGTATCAGGAAGCTCCTCTAAAAATTTCATAGAATTCGGGGTTGTGGATTGAGAGTTATGATCGATCCAAGTTGCAGTTTGTATGAAGCCTGAAGCGTTCGTATCCTTGAATTCGTCTCCATCCCATTCGCGTCGATGATGTGGCTCGGAAACCTAGGGTAGATCCATTTTTGGTGCCGTTCGACCGAGTCATCCACTTAAACGTAGCCTCGTTCGTATCGACCTGATGTATTCCACTCTTCGTATCGATGATTCAATGGCCCGTTCGTATCCATCCATCAACTCCCCTTTGTATCAATCAACATGTACCTACTGTCCTGTTCGCATCGATCCCCTACCGTGCCTCTTCGTATCCATCGGTTGCTTCCTTCGTATCGATTGAAAAAGGATAACATTCATATCGATCCATTATGTGTTCTTCGTATCGATCAATGGCCGATCGATACGAAATATGTAAATGGGTGGATCGATACGAAGTGCAGAGAATGACGATACAAAGTGATAATTTCCCATGGATATGAATTAGTTGGTGATGATGGGTGCGAAGTGAGACGAGTGTTGATCGATACGAAGTGGGGCGTGCTTGATGGGTTCGAAGTGGTGCATGTTTGGTGGATACAAACGAGGCATGCGAGTTGATGATGGATACGATGTGAAGTAAACATGATGGATATGAATAAGGGCAATATTTAATTTGCATCGATCATATCTTGAGCATATGAACTTTGATTGACTTGAAATTTGAAACATAGCCTTTCATAGCCTTGTTCATCATTCCCAATCGATTCCTTCCTGATTGGGGGTCGGTCAAATTTTAGCGATATCGGTTATAGCCTTGTTTCCAATCGATCTCTAATACTGATTTCCATCCTTTTTAGCCTATTTGTTGGTACCCTGGCCTTGACCAAAAGGCGGGATAACAACGGTGAAATCACCTTTTAACTTCATACGGATAGTACAAGTTCCCTCCTCGGAATTTAATAGGGAGTTTAACTAGAATGTTTTCATTAACAACCAAAATCCTATTTTAAATCTTGTTTTAACTTTTTAAAAAGCTCCAAATATCTTTTTATCTTAGGATTATGTGGTCCGAGTAAATCAAATTTACTATCTCCTCCGTCGGGCCAGTCTGGACAGCTAGAGCGGAACCCAAACACTGGTTGTCCAAGATCGGGTCTAGAGACTATCTCTATGTAACCCATAAGGTGGTCTAATTATTTGATCAACTCTATACTCTTTTATATGATGTTTTAGAGATGATCTTCAATTACTTAACATAATTCCAAATATTGTTTAAAATAATTTTCCTTTAACCATTTATTTAAAAGTCCTTTAAAATAATTATAAAACTTCCAAATCATCTTCAAAATACTTAATTATTCATTACAAAAAATTACTAAAAATATTTAGGTAGAAAATCCCAAGTTTAAATCTTAATTTCAAAAGTTACCAAAAAGCGCTGCAAAAAGTGCTGCGAATAGTGTTTTTAAAAGCTTATTTGATCAAACATTAACTTCATTCTACATATGTGCATTTTTATAACTCTAATCCCTTTTAAAACATTTTAATATATTTATAGAATTTATTTTATATTCTTAAAGATTTAAAAATATCGATTTTACAGCATTTGCCACTTTGGTTCCCAAAATTGCCAAACCGCAACATTTTTCAAAACTTGATTTGGACATAACTCAAATTCGATCCGATGAAATCTTGATCTTTCTTCTTGATTTGAAAACTATAGTTACAATAGTTTGAATATTTTTTATTTCGAATAATTCTGAGCTATATTTCATTCTACACATTGATTTAACTTTTACGGCGCGAAATCGTGAACTGCCGTTATGCGACGCGCTTATTTTGACTCCATTTTAAAATCTTTTCCAAACTTTACCGAAATGAGTGTTATTGTTTATAAAACATTTATAAACCATTATATTCATTTTTAAAGAGGTTTAACTATTCTGTTACACTTTTATAATTCATATAGGAAAGTGATTTCCTATGTGTAAATTCGACGTGTATTTAACATGGATTATTTACATATCCAAGAAAACATATTATCATATCCAAACATGATAAACAACCATCATAAACAAGCATAGAAATCATATCATCATAGATGTTATAAAATAAATTAGTAGAGTTTCTCACCTTTATTGGTTTCTAGATTTATTAAATTTGACTCTAGCTCCATTATTTCGAAATCGAAGCTTACAAATCTTGCATAAGACTCCTAGGGGTTCGGCCTTGGGCTTGCAAGGATGGCGGGATGCTTATGTGGGTATGGCCTTGGTAAGAGAAGAAGGAGAAGATCACTAACTCGATATCGAACTCGAAGTGGTATATCTCTCTATATTTTACGCCCTATTTTAACAGAACTTCGACATTATTTTTGAATTTTCCTAAGAGGTTATGGAAGCCATTAATATAGAGGAGGAAGAGGATAAAGAACCTTAAGAAATGAGAAGAAGAGAGTGTGAATGAAATGAGAGAATGGAGGGTGGTATTAATAGGAAAAATGTGAGAAAAACATCTAAATGTAAAATTACCAAACTACCCCTACCCCCACTCCCCTCCTACACGCACAGCCATCCCCCTTGTCCTCCTCTCAATATGCTTGAGTGGTGATGGTGTGTAAGGAGGTGATGGTTGATGGTTAGTTTTCTTTTAAGATGCTTAACGATGAAGAAAGTGAAAATTTCTTAGATATTTTCTTTATTAAGTGCATAAGTGTGTGTGTATATATATATATATGTATGTATGTATGTATGTATGTGTATGTTATATATGTGTATATGTATATGTTAGTGCATGTGTATGTATGTTATATATGTGCACAAGACATATGAACAACGTTGCAATGACTTTAAACAACTTCTGTTCGATAAATCGTTGGAAATCTAGAAAGTCGATTCTCAGTCACATTTTCCCCTTTTAATTAAATTACATATAAATGTAAACAAAAATTGAAAACTAATTTCTTAGCATTAGCAATAAATTAAAACGATCACATTTGAATTATAAAACCATATAAATAAATAATAAACAAGTGTTTACAAAAAGTGTTGTATCGACAAAGCGTTACGAATTTTCTTACATTTTTAAAGCAAGTATATATCTTTATAAAACTATTATAAATCATTTATTATCATTATATAATAACTAAACTAAATTATTATCATTTAAAATAATTATTAAATCATTTAAACTCAATTTAAATCCAAAAATCAATTATTTAAAAATGATGACATCATTGATGATGCCACACATGCATATTATTTCTACAAATAAAATAAATAATTTTATTACATATTCTTGCTTAAATGGAGAAATAAGCGTGTGTAGAAAAACATGCATGACTTTTGATGGTTAAAAGGTTGTTTATTAATAAAATGATTTTCCCCTAAATATCCATATTTGTTAATATACCTTTAAAACAAGTTTACCGTCATTATTAATGGTTCAAAATATTATAATTTATGTTATAAAATCTTGAATTTGAATATTGAAATATAAATATAATTTATTAAAGTGATAAATTTGCGGGTCGTTACATTAAACCACTATAAGTATAGAAAACATTTACTTCAAAATATCCATAAGTTTGAGGTCAATTTAAAATCCATAAAAATAACATTCCAAATAACGGAAGGAGTCTTAGCAACTACTCTAGCACATCAGATGCTACAAATTACTTTTATGTCAAAGGAATTCAACTTTCCATTTCCTTTCATAAATATTTACGTAAACAAGAATATATGTAAATAAAAATCAATGAGGCAAAGAACTCCTTAAAATCCCTCTACAAAAGTACCCTGCAAATCTCATATATATATTCATCTCGAAGCGTTCTGTAGCAACCGATTCACTTCGAAGACACTTTAACTTTCTCTTTTTGTTCCCTGCAAAATAATGGTTACTTTTGTTATCCGCTTCCAAGCGATAATCAAATCCAAACAAGCAATATACATAAGTATAACAACATGAACAATAATTTATATTTTAGAATATTTAGTCAATTTTTAAAACCATTTTTGAGTGAGATATCCTACTATAAATCTCACAAAAAAGTTTTCCACTTGCTACCACTTTCTTGTTAGCCACCAAAGCTCTCACCGACAGGAAGAGAATTATTTTAAACCAACCATTAAGTATATCGTAAGAGTCAAAAGGTATAGGAAGAAAATTCTTAAGTAGTTCAAAATCTTAGGCGTGAAAAACATACCAACATATAGGACAATCCACCCATAATATAAGTCATAAAGAATTTCATATCCAAAATTTTGAAGGTTAAATATACTACAATGGGAGTTTCTTTACATTGAGTTTCAAACTCTGGTCAACTTATTATTCTTTATAATTGTTGGTAATTGTTCTTAGGTAAATTATGTTTAATCATTTCACATGGAAGTTCGTATTTCATTGATATCAAATGTTTACCATTTCTCTCTATAAATTATTTTCTTGATTATACAAAACAATTTTCTATTTTTCCATAATTTTCCCTTTCATTTCTCTCAATAATATTTCTCGTACAATTTCTATTATTTATGTACACCAAATAAAATATAAAACTATTAAGGATCTTCATATTTTCCTTTAAGAAGGGTAAAAATTGTTTGTCGGGGAATGATAGGAGATTATTTTTACGAATTTTTTATTTTACCTTTAAATTGTAGAGGATGACAATGAAAAAGTGATATAAAATAAAAGGTGGGAAAATAATTACTTACCACAATCAAAGAAATAAAAAATAGTATAAAGCTGAAAAGCTAAAATAACTTGTCATATTTTAAATTTTAACGGGGACAAAATGCAAAAGAGGAATATGTGAAGTGGATAAGTATAAAAAGTTTGTAAAGGCCCACGTTTTTAGATGGTTCAAATTGACAATAAACCACACGTGTCGAACTCAAACCATTCAAAAGGGAGGATTGTTATGGGGTAAATAAGAAAAAGAAGAGAAAGAACAAAAAAACAAAGAATCTCACAGCGGAATGACAAAATATAATAATCAAATAACAGTTCATGAAGCTGTTTTACAAATAACATTTGATTACACTTTTACAATACAAACTAGAGTTACACATATAGCAGAAATATATAAATAGTGCAGTGGAACAATATGATGCAGTGGAACAAATAATAAATAATATAGTATAAAAATCTCCATCTTCGTCCTCCAGAAATAAAGTCTTCAATACACTGAAAAGCTCAGACTGATCCGAGCGTAATGAAAAGACAAAACACTCGAGTCAGAACTAAAAGGTCTAATGTAAGTTAAATCAACAGTAAATAAATATGAGTGTAATGGCTTCAAAGATGTTTACGGGATTTTACATCTCCTAACCAGTGTCTAACGTGAGTGCAATAACTTAAGAGATGTTCGGGATTTCCATCTCGAAAGGATCCATTAACTATCAACATACATAGTACAATACGCTATTATAATATGTCTACAGTAAAGTATTAAAATAGCGTTAAGGCGTTACCCATATCTCCCTTAACACATTTTTATATATTCCCGTAGTCTATATGGATACTGTAAGCTCGCCAAACTGGTGGGATACTTAGGGAGAACTCCATAGGTATGGTACAAACCAAACTCGTAATGGGCGCGATAAGGCATGTGACAAGGCATGCAAGGCAATGCCAGGGTAGGATTCTATCGTTTGCACTCTCGGACTGGTGGTAAAGCATAGCAGCTACTACCGCCCACCTCGGAATACACTCCCATAATCAAATCGAGGGGTGGCCACCAAATCAATCACACAGAAATAAATATGGTATCGAAGAAATGTGCTCGATCGGAGGAGCGACCTCACTTGGCCCGGTATAACTCCTGTTTTAGCCACATCAAGATGACTCGAGGGAGTCATGGCTACGTTAATACCTCGTACAGAATCGTTCGCCAAACCATCCTAATTCATTCTGGAATCTCCACCACGTGCACAGTTGTTAAAGTGTTTTTTGGTATTGGCAGAGAGTATGACAGTATCTAATCCCGGTCTCTTTAACAACCAAACGCTTATTTCACACCGGATGGTTCATTTACATTTCCAAAATCGATTCATATTTGATATCAAAATATCATATTCACTCAAGAGTCATATTACCTTCGAAATCGTATTCACTTTCGAAATCATATCCACAAAATAGGTTAATCCCTCATTTCAAAATCATTATATTTACTCAAATATGTCATTTCACTAGAAAATATCATTTCAAATTCCAACGTAGGTTATAACATCATTTAACCATATTCGCTTTTATATCAAGGATTTAAATATAACCAATTCAACCTTGCACAGTTGAAATTTAGAAAATAGTTTAGATAGTCATAAATAGTTTAAGTAGTTTTAAAATAGTTTAAAACAGTTTAAAATACTTTAAAATAGTTTAAATGGTTCAAAATAGATTAAAATAGTTTAAAATGGTTAAAATAGATTAAAATAGTTTAAATAGATTAAATAGTTTTAAAATAGATTAAAATAGTTTAAAATAGATTAAAATAGTTTAATATAAAATGGTTTGATTATTGGAAATGGTTTATATAGAAAATAGTTTGGAAATCTAAATAAATCTGAATTTAAAATAATATATCTTTAAATAGTTTACATTAAAATAATTAATTTGAAATTAATATCAAATTTAACTATTTCTCCCATTTCAACAAATCTGGACCGTATCCGGTTTTCAAATCAACAAAACTAAATTTTTAAATCTTTCAATTTAGATTCTCGATAAAACCATTTAAATCTTTATTGATCCATGTTCGAACTATAAATATAAACTACTTCAGATTCAATAGAGTTCAAAATTTAAATATTCAAATGTTTATAATAACTCAATTTCGATAAATTTCATTTATATTTCAAAATTCAATTTTAAAGTTTCAATTTGAATTTTTAAACAATTCGTTCAAAACAATTTCAATTTCAACATTTAAACTTAACTTTGAAAATAATTTTGTTTATATAAATCAAGTTTTATTTCAAAATATCATTTAACTGGATTCAAAAATTAAGGATTTAAACCAGTTAATTTAACTAATCCGGTGTCCGTATATAATTTTCTACCCTATGGTCAAGTGATATAGATATCTATCATTTCAATCCATAATAATTTAAATTTACGAATATATATCATTTCAACCGGCAATCCCGAATTAAAATTCAAATTCCATAAATTCGCTCGAGTCTATCATTTCAACCCATAATGATTTTTCCCTATCTATAAGATCGTTCGGGTATGTATCATTTCAACTAATAGTGATTTCTAATGATAAACTAAGGGAACTTGCAATGTGATAACAATATAAAAAAATAAACATAACATCCAGTCATCCAATATCAACAGTTAAACATCCATCACAATCACCATTCAAATCAACCAATAAATAAAAACAATTAACTGATTATCATTAACATGTATTTAACTGGCCATTTAAATTCAATATTAAATTAAATGGCAATTAAATTCGGAAAAATTCAGATTTAACTGGAATGACAAATTAAATATGCCAAACATCAATCAATCAACTTCTAATCACATCATAAATTTAATTTAACTAACATAAGATAATTTAGTAGTTGTGAGTGAGTTAAAACACTCACCTTTGATTTATCGACTATTTAAAATCCAATTTAGGCCCAAAATTCTAACAATCTTAGAATCCAACCAAACTTGTTCCAAAATGTTTGGAATTTCGATACGATCGCAATGGAGAAAACCGCGTGTGAATCCAAGCTCGTATGCAAAAGTTATTAATGTTAGAAGATTGGAAAATTTAGGCCTTGAGTCGATTTCGAGTTCAACTTCGGTCTGCCGCCTCAAATCCCTGGTGCTTGCTCTGAGTTTTTGCCAAAACGACCCGAGACCCAAGTCATTTGCTTCCTGACCCGAAGTCGTTGCAAGATTTTTGCCTTTGGAACCCGAAGTGCGACCCGAAGTCGTTGTAGATCCGCATTTTTTTAAAATTGAAATTAGGTTTAAGAATTTTCAAATTAGGTTTGATGTTCTGTCATTTGAGAAGGAGGAAAAAGATGTATGTACAGAAATAATGAAATGAGAAATAGCCAGGTTTTATAAGAGCCTATATATAGGCAGGGTTGGATCGAAACGATAACAACGACCCAAAAAGCCTGTTTGGGTCATCCAATATATTGAAATATAGGTTTTCGATATTTTTAAACTCAACTGAACTAGTTTCAAACCCTAATTCAATTATATAAAGAAGTTAGCTTTTCAATTCAGATTATATTCATTTAAATCCCTTTAATTGATTTCTACGCTTTTCAAGCCCGCACGATCAAACGACAAGTCTGATCGCTATGAAACTTGAAATCCTACAATAATCCACTATTACGAATCCGACGAAACTGGTTTCGTCAAAATCCAAGACAGCCGTCAAAATGGCTAATTTTCACGTTAATTAAATAAATTATTATTAAATTGGTTTAATCACTTTTAAATTCAAATTAAATAGCTAACAATTTTCATTATTTTTTATTACAGAGAAATTTAATAATCTTTTTAAAATAAATTATTCTTATTAAACCTAAGATTTAAATATTACACTACTTATAGCGTTCAATGGCAATTGCAATAAATTCATTAATTATAATTTAAATTCCAATAAATTCATTTATTTTGATTTACATCTTATTATTCAATCATCCAATACTAATATGAATTCATTTGACACTAGATCACTTTTTATTACATTCTTTTCCTACAGTTATCATCTTAACTTATATTAATAGCAATATTTAATTACATTAAATTTATTAATTTCCAAATTAATTTCAACGTATTAAATAATAAGACGGTAAATAAGCAATTGGTACTTTTACATAATTTAATCACATTTACAAGTTTATTGTTTCAACCAGATTATAAATCTACGTACACATAATTGATTTCACAGTATATACCAAAACCAATTAAATAAAATAACATACAATTTCATTATTAACACAATATTGAATTTATTCCTAATTTACGATTATAACCAAATTAACTTTATAATTATTTCAATTGATTGAAATTACATTAAAATAACTGTCAAAACATTCAAAAAAACATTATTAAATCCTATTCAAAATATTTTTTCTTATTAATAAATCATAAATTTTATTCCTTACAATATTAAATTTCCAAAATCTTATTTAATTTCAATTAATTACATACAATCTCACCATTTACTACAACATTTAATTTATTTTATTATTTACAATTATAACCAAATTAACCTTACAATAATTTCAATTGATTAAAATTGCATTATAATAGTCATCTGTTACCTTAAATCAACCTTATTAAATCACATTCTAATAGTCTTTCCCATTTGTAAATCATTAATTTTTATTTCACACAATATTGAATTCTAAACCTTATTAAATTTAATATTTTTAATTATCGAAAAATGTGGGTCGTTACCAAGTTTTTGCTAAATGAATGAGGGTTAGTAAATGATTTCGTATTAAATTAGGAATCAAGATTCAAAAGGCCAAATATTTTGTTATATTTTAAATATTTCCATATAAACATTTGAAAATCATAAATGCCAAAAGGGTTGTTCCTTGACCTTGAGTTTGAAAGTATAAACCACTCTTTCTTTATTATTCTTAGTAATTGTTGTTGTTTAATTTTTTTTACTATCTTCTTATGAATGTTTGCACTCCATTCATATAATCAAATAAATATGTATTTGTTTCTCTTATAATTTATTTCCCCGATTACACAATTAATTTTTTGTTTTTTCATTATTTTCATTTCATTTTTTCTATAAAATTTAACATGCAATTCGTATTTTTTTACTTGCATCAAATAAACCATAATATGATTATATTATTTTGCATATTTTCCCGTGAGAACAAACAAAAATAGGTCGTGGTTTGCAAAATATAATAAGATTATTATTTTTAATCAATTAAAGTAAGATGTGGTCTAATATACTATATGAGGATTCTATGAAGGATTGAAAATACATAATTAAAAGTATTACTGTACTCTTAATAAACAATTTTTAATATAAAACCGAAAAAATGAATAAAAGAACAAATTAATAATAAAAGCAATAACGATATGTTTATACTTACAATAGCGATAATAAACTTCCATTCTTATTAGAACTACGAACCTATATACATTAACACTAAATTATAAACATTTTATGATAAAAAAAATTTATGATTGCGAAATTAATCAACATCCACCCTCGTATAATCAGATACATCTATCGTTCTCTATAATAACATGTAAAAATATAAATAAATAAAAGTTTAAAACCACTATTAAGGCATTATAATTTTCAAATGATTCAAAAGTTGAATGAAACCTATAATCATGAAAGATTCTATGAATCCTAATGTTGGTGGATTCATTATAATGAAGACGAAAGTAATACATATATACAAATAAAAAATAAAAAATGAAATCATTTAAATAGCAAACATAAAATTATAAATTAAATACCTAACCTATAAAAAGAAGAAAATGACATTGCCTTGAATTATAGTGATATAGTTAAGGTTCTCTTAACTTCTATTGGTTTTTTATAATTCTTAGTGGAAGTATGATAAAAGATCATTTTATGAAAATGTATTTTATTGTTAATGGGAGAATCATATAAGATCATTTTACAAAAAATACCTTTACATTAATGAGAATAATAATGAAGATTTGTTTGATGAATGTTGATGGGAGAGCAAGATTCTTCTAATGAATGGGAGTTGAATATAAGACTTCAAACTGAATGAGATATTAAAAACAAAAGGTGCTATTGTATTTTTCATATAATTAGAATTTGTAACATGTAATAAATAAATAAACTAAAAATACAAAAAAAATAAAAAAATCACAATATTTCAATCGATTCAATGAATCAAAAATCATTGAATCTTTTTGCAAATTAAAATGTTGATAGATTTATATGGACAAAGATGAAAGTAATACGTATATTGGTAAAAGATAGAAAATGATGAATATGGAAAAGTGTAATTATCTAATCATAAATCAAAGGCTAAATTTAAAAAGTAAAAGTGGAAATACCTTGAACGAATGTCATAAAATTGAAGGAACCGACCATTCAATCACGTAATTTCAAGGAAAAAATATTTGATGTAGTTTTTCATTAATTTTAGTTAAAAATAAAATGATAACATGTTGAAGAAAAATTTAAATTGAATAGGTTTAAGGAAACATTTATGGACAAAACAAATTAAATAGCACTGAAAAGATTTAATTAAATAGGTTTAAGGAGACATTTATGGAGAGAACAAATTAAATAGCACTGAAAAGATTTAAGTGAAGAGTTTTAAGTAGACATTTATGGAGAGAACAACTTAAATAGCACTGAAGGGATTTAAGTAAACATATTAAAGACATGTATATTTGAGACAAATTAAAATTGAATAGGTTTAAGGAGATATTTATGAAGAAAACAAATTAAATAGCACTAAAAAGATTTAATTGAAGAGGTTTAAGACGACATTTGTGGAGCGATCAAATTAAATTGCACTGAAGAGATTTAAGTAGACATATTAAAGATATGTATATTTTTTGGTCTGGCTTCACACAATTTGGTTTTGCAAGCCTAAATTAGACAAACCTCTCTAACACTCAGTTTGATTATAAAATATACTACAAATGATAATATATATAGAATAAAAACAATATTATTTGAAGGAAAAGGATTAAATGTAAAATTTACTCTATTATATAAGAATTGAATATCTAACTTTGTTATAATTATGAAACTGTAACGACCCGTATTTTTACGGATCGAAACATCGTAAAACTATTGTCATTAGATCGATAGTATTGTTAAATCGTTTGAAGCTTGAGTCGAGTGGTAGCTTAAGTCGTGGAGCGACTTAAGAGATAGAAGAGACCTAAGGAGTTTGGTCATGTTGGAGCTTAGGTCGTGAAGGAGGTTAGGTCGTAGACGACTTAAGGAATTGGAACGGCTTAAGGAAAGTTGGCGACTTAAGGAAAGTTGGTGACTAATAGGATTGGCGACTTAAGATAGTGGCGACTTAAGAGTTAGCGGCATAGGAAACTGGGCGAGTTAGCGACTTAGGGAGGATAGGTCGGCAACGACCTAAGGGATTAAGCGGGTTAACGACCTAGGGAGTTTGAGTCGTTCGAGCGACTTAAGGAGTGTTGTAGTTAGGACGTGAGCGACCTAAGTCTAGCAGTTAAGTCGTAACCCAGTTAAGTCGTGGTCGAGTTAAGGAGATAAGTTGATGAGTCATTGAGTCGCTTGGGCATGTTTAGTTAGTTCGTAGACGACCTATGATAGTATGCTGGGTAGTTAAGTCGTTAGACGACCTAAAAGTTATTAAGTCGTATCCCAGTAAGCCGTTAAGACGTGTAAAGGTGATAAGTCGTAACCTAGCTAAGTCGTGAGGTTGTTGAGTTGTAGAGTTGTTAAGTCGTTAAGGCGTATCCCAGTTGAGTCGTTAAGTCGCAAGGAAGGTTGAGTCGTTGAGTCTTTGGTCGTGCCTAAGGGTTAGGTCGCGCGTATGTGTTAAGTCGTGCAAGTGGTTGAGTCGAAGGATTTGCTAAGTTGAAGGTCTTAAGTCGTGGGGTTTTAGGTCATAAGATTTTATAAGTCGTGAGTCGTGGAGTTCTGATGAGTCGTGGACGACTTATGAAGGCGGACGACTTAGGGGATTTCAGCCTATAAATACGGGGTTTTTCTTCACTTTTTGGGATCCGGATTTTGAAGCGATGAAGTGCTGCTATTTTGAGAGCTCGAGTTCTACACTTCTTCACTTCTTTTCTCCACTTTAATCTTGTGCTTCCTTCCATCCAAATCGAAAATCGAATCGAAGATCCAAGAGCTTAGATTGAAGATCTACATCCATCGAAGAGAGATTTCATCGTTTGAAGCGGATTTGTGATAGATCGAGTTAGATCCTTTGCTTTCCAGATCTGAAGTGTGTTGCTTTTGAGGTGTTTAGGTGATTCGGTGAGTGGTGATTATCTCTCACATGGATCCAAAGGAGTATATTGGATTGATGGCTTGTTTTGGTGTTAAAATAGTGATTTCCATGCATTTTCATAAACTTAAGTATAGATCTATTGTTCATGATAAATTGACATCCATTTTACTACATGTTAACCTATGCAAGTTCATTCATCCAGTTGTAGAGATATTGCTCATGATTCATGCTTGTTAGATTTAGACTATTTATTTACAAGATTGCCATTATTGTTATAATTGTTTATTTGATCATGTTTGAATGCTTGATTACTTGGATTAATGTTTGCCTTGATTGATTGTTGTAAATTAGTTGATTGATTATTTGATTTGGACAAGTTAGTCGAAGATAATTCAAAAGCTAAGGGAAAGGCTCTTAAATTGGAAATGCTGCTCGTGGCATATGTGGCGGATGATGAAGCTCATATGGATAGATTTGATGATGTTGATGTTGAGATGAGGCTTTTATATGATTAGATGAAGCGAGGCATGGTATGAGATAGCATTGGTTTAATCCAGACGGGATCATTCCAAGCATGTTGATAACTCGGTGAAATGGTTGGAGTTGAGGATAATGGTTTGCTCGAGAGGCGTTTGAGCTAGTATGGAAATAGTCGTCGAGGAGGATGACTAGAAGGCTGAGATTTCATCGTTGTTGAAGGTTCTAGCAGGCTCAAAGCAAGAGCACGTTGGGCAGATTCGATACTCCCTAAAGACTATGATTGTAGTCGAGTACTCTGGGCAGATTCGATAGTCCTAGGCACGGGCTGCGACGATGTGCGGAGTTATGTCTAGAACCGGGGTTGCCATTAACCCTTGACGGACGGCTGAAAGAATGTGCCGGCCATTCAATTAATGGTGGTATCGAAGCAATGATAACAGTGATAGCCAGAGTCATGGATGTTTGGTTGTATCGTCATTCGGTCTCAAGAGCGGTATTTTCTGGGTGCTTATCTGATCTTGGTTTAGGCCTTGGGGGTTTGTACTTGGAAAACATCGCCCTTGACTCGAGTGATAATTGCTTTACTTTAAATGTTTGCTTTGCTATGTTTACTTCTGCTTAGTGTGTGTCTGGGGGTTATCACTGTAGAAAGAGGTGGAGTGGGAGGGTTGGATTCCTATTCCTTTGCCTTTATGCTCTTTTGGTATGTTGTTAGTTAATTTACCGCTCACTAAGACTATTGTTTGACTCAAGGCTTTATGTTTAACTCTTATTGCCTTGGGCTGTTCATCCATTTTGGGATGGGCAGACTAGGTAGCAGGTGACAGGTGTTGTTCTTACTTTCCACGATGCTGATGACGAAGACGAGCTGGAGGCTTGCATATTATTTTCTTACTATATGTACTGGATCTTCCGCTGCTTGTATAATTCTCTGAGTGATATGTAGTGAGGCTTGATGTATTGACTATTCAGATGTTGTATTCAACTATTATGAATTTTTATTGATGAGATTCTATTCTGTGAAGCTTCACTATATATATATTCTCTATTGTATTTTATCCATGCGCTGTGAGTAATACGATAGATTCTGCTGTTTTAATTTACCTTGGCAATCGTCCATGGCTGCTTGGCACACTTTTCAGCGCACTATTTCTAGGTTTAGTGCAGGGGTCATGGGCGGTTGTCACAGAAACTATAAATAATAAGAAAGAGTGATAATAAGTTGGACATCCTTCATATACAATAACCATCGATTCATATATATGATAGAAATAGAGAACTAAAGGAAACTAAAATAGAATGTACAATTTAAAAAATGAAGTGATAGAAAAATTACTTAACATTCATCATTGTGAAATTGAGCATAATTTCAAAGGCATGGAGGTGCAGAGGTACTATTTGGAATCGATTAATTAATGGATCCCTGATTCCTTAGTCGGTGTCTTATGAATTATTCATTTAAAAATGTGACGACCGCCCATAACCCCTGCACTGAACCTAGAGAAAGGTGCGCTGTAAAGTATGCCAGGCAGCCATGGACGATTGTCAAGGTAAATTAAAACAACAGAATCTATCGTATTACTCACAGCGCATGGACAAAATACAATAGAACATATATATAGTGAAGCTTCACAGAATAGAATCTCATCAATAAAACTTCATAATAGTTGAATACAAACATCGGAACAGTCAATACAACAAGCCTCACTACATATCACTCAGAGAATACAAAGCAGCGGAACATCCAGTACATATAGTAAGAAGTAATATGCAATACTCCAGCTCGTCTTCGTCATCAGCATCGTGGAAAGAAAGAGCAGCACCTGTCACCTGCTACCTAGTCTGCCCGTCCCAAAATTGACGAACAGCCCAAGGCAATAAGAGTTAAAACATAAAGCCTTAAGTCAGACAACAGTCTTAGTGAGCAGTAAATTAACTAACAACATACCAAAAGAGCATAAAGGAAAAGGAATAGGAATACAACCCTCCCACTCCAACCTCTTTCTACAGTGATAGCCCCCAGACACACACTAAGCAGAAGTAAACATATTAGAACATACAATTTAAAGTAAAGTGATTATCACTCGAGTCAAGGGCGATGTTTTCCAAGTACAAACCCCTAAGGCCTAAACCAAGATCAGATAAGCACCCAGAAAATACCGCTCTTGAGACCGAATGACGATACAACCAAACATCCATGACTCTGGCTATCACTATTATCATTGCTTCGATATCACCGTTAATTGAATGACCGGCACATTCTTTCAGCCGTTCGTCAAGGGCTAATGGAAACCCCGGTTCTAGACATAACTCCCGCACGTCATCGTGACCCGTGCCTAGGACTATCGAATCTGCCCAGAGTACTTGACTACCAATCCGTAGCCTTCAGGGACTATTGAATCTGCCCAACGTACTGTTGCTTTGAGCATGCTAGAACCTTCAACAACGATGAGATCTCAGCCTTCTAGTCATCCTCCTCGACGACTATTTCCATACTAGCTCAAGCACCTCTCGAGCATCCATTATCCTCAAACTCGAACCATATCACCGAGTTATCAACCTGCTTGGAATGATCCCGTCTGGATTAGACCAAGATTATCTCATATCATGCCTCGCTTCATCACATCCTTGCAAAGCTTCATCTCAACATCATCATCATCGAATCTATGCATAAGAGCTTCACCATCCGCTACATATGCCACAAGCAGCTTTCCCAATTCAAGAGCCTTTCTCTTAGCTTTTGAATCATCTTCGGTCTAAATCAAATCATCAATCATCTAATTCATAGCAATCAACCAAGTCAAACATTAATCCAAACAATCAAGCATTCAAATATGATCTAAGTAGACAATTATAACAATAATGGCAATTTTGTAATTAAAGAGTTGAAAGTCTAATAAGCATGAAAACATGAACAATATCTCTATAATCTTGATGAATGAACTTGCATAGGTTAACACTTAGTAAAATGGTTGTCAAATCATCATGAACAATGGATCTATATGGATCTACACATATGATTAGGAAAATGCATGGAAATCACTATTTTAACCCCAAATCAAACCAACGATCCGATATACTCCTTTGGATCCGTGTGAAAGATAATCACCACTCACCAAATCACCTAAACAACCCCAAATCAACACGCTTCAGATCTGGACAGCGAAGGATCAATCTCGATCTATCACCAATCCGCTTCAAACGATGAAATCTCTCTTCGAAGAATGTAGATCTTCAATCTAAGCTCTTCGATCTTCGATTTGATCTTCAATATGGATGGAAGGAATCACTAGATTAGAGTGGAGGAAAAGAAGTGAAGAAGTGTAGAAGTCGAGCTCTCAAAATGGCAGCACTTCGTCGCTTCGAAATCCGGATCCCAAAAAGTGAGAACAACCTTCCTATTTATAGGCAGATTTTAGGTCGTCCGCCCCCTATAAGTCGTTCACGACTTAACTACCTCCGACTCATAACTTTCCGACCTAACAGACCATACGACTTACGACTTAGCACTCACGACCTACCAGAACTTCACTCTGCGCGACATAACAGTCTCCGATCTAACAGGCCATACGACTTACGACTTAAAAATGTCACGACTTATGCTCCTCCGACCTATGACTTAGAAAAATACTACGACCTAACAGCCAATCTCCTAAGTCGGTCACGACTTAACACATTGGATATGGGCACGACCTAACAACCCTTCGACCTACAACTTACCATGGGATAAGACTTACGACCTACGACTTATACACCTCCTTAAGTCGTCTAACGACCTAACTTCGCTAACCACTAGGTCGCTAATCTGCTAACTTCAATAGGTCGGTCAATACTATAAGTCGGTTACTACCTTAAGTTGGTCACTCGACCTAAGCCACCTTATGACCTAACTTCCTTAACTCGGTTAATTCCTTAGGTCGTCCCAAACTGTCAACCGACTTAAACCACTCCCCTATCTTCCCTTAAGTCATTAACTCGCCCAGACTTATCACTAAACTCGTCCAAAACTCCTAAGTCGGCTACGACTTAGGACTTAAGCAAAATTCTGCCAAAATCTGAAACAACTTAACAGCAATGCAACCAAAGGTCGACTATTTTACGATGTTTTCGATCCGTGATAATACGGGTCGTTACAAAAAATGATAATTAGCATAAAAAAATAAAGAAACAAAAAATAAATTAGAGACCATCCATATGCATCGATAATAAATTACTAACTCACAAGAGGAAGAGTTAATTTAGTCAATTTTAACTTTAATATAAACATATATAGAATAAATCTAAGTGCAATACTTAAGCAAATTCAAAATATAACATATTTTAATGAATTATATATAGAGATTAAAATTAAGGTGTTGTTATTTACATCCACCTGAAAACTTATTAACATCACTTAAATAATAATTAAACTAAATCATAAAATCTACTTCGAAAACCCACCGTTAGTTTAAAGGATGGTTTGGAAACAAATGATAATCGGACAACATATAATAATAAAATTTAATACTCGAACATAATTATTTTCAATCATGTTAATCATTAATGACAAAAGAAAATGAGAAGAAAAACATACGTAAATTTTATTTTATGAATTCCAAATTAGAAGTTGAATAGTTAAGATATTAATTCTTTTTAAAATATGAATGTAAATCAATATTATTGTAAACCTATTAATTTTCTAGTAAATGGATTATCATAATTAAATATATATGACTATATCATATTTTTTCTACTACAACTAGTTTCATCGCTTTCCCCTTTTTCATTCAATCGACAATAAAAACAATAATAATTGGATATTTTTGATCGAAGTAGTAATGAATGTTATTTAATATGTTATACCGTAACACCGAATTTGAGCTGCAAATTATTCTTTACTATTTACTCTTAGGGTTACAAGGTTAAAAAAATAAAACTTCTACTTACAGTTATAGTCAATAACAACTTAACTGTTAGAAAATTAATTCGATATATATATCTCGATATAACATTAAATTAAAAAATGATCGACTATGGAGAAATTAGATGAAGAAATTTTGATTTTGTTGTTAGAAGAAAGATTGAGAGAAGTTAAGTTATGGTTCTGAGAAAATAAAAAGGTTATGAAAATGTGGATGTGGATAGGTAAGGGAAGAAGATAAGTAGGTGAGAAGATAGGTGGGTGAGAGAAGAGTTTAGATGGGTGTAAATAATAACACCTTGAGTTTATTTATGTACAACGTATAACAATAGTAATCATTTTGAAAAGAAAGAAAGTAATTGTTTTTTAGAACATAAACCGATGTCAATAGTGTTGTAATAAAAAAAATGCTAGAATAATGTTAACAAGAAGTCTTCAAAATGCATTATTAATTCCATTTTCGGGGAAAGTACACTTAAAATGCAAATAAACTTATATAAATGGAAATCGGTAGAGAAGAGATCAGAAAATATGTTTATGATGTAACATATCATATTTGTGTTAAATAAATTATAACAAGAATCATAATCTTAAGAACAATAATTGATGCCTACTATGATGGAAAGAATGTTCCTTTGAAAAATTTACCTTAGGCAATGATCGGTGAAGGAGAATGTACATAGATTTCACTCAAAGAAATTTGATTATTTAATGCATAATGTAATGAAGAAGGCATTTTTATTTATAGAAAAATTTATGTTGTTTTATGATTTTCTAAATGGGTAAAGGATTGGGGAAGTAATGAAAGTCAAAGATAGTCAGATTATGAGGAGACGGAGCTAATGCCTTTGAAGTAAGGACAAAAGAATCGGATTGATTGCATTTAATAGTAAAATTTAATGAAGAAAGTGTAAATTAATAGCAAGGCCTTAAGGAGATAACTAACTCTTGAGTTGCCATTTCGTGAAGATTTTCTTATAGAGGATGTAATGGTAAAAAAGGGCTGGATCTTGAGATTGATTGACAATAGAGAATATGAATGGTCTTTTATGCTATTTATATATAATAGTATAGAATTCATACTGATGCAAAAAAAATAATGTATTTGAATTACAAATAATGTTTACATATATATGTATGTATGTATGTATGTATGTATGTATGTATGTATGTATGTATGTATGTATATACATGTGTGTGTGTATACATATATATATGTTTGTGTGTATACATGTGTGTGTACACATGTGTGTGTACACATGTGTGTGTACGTATATGTGAACATTATTTGTAATTCAGATAGACACACACGTATATGTATACCAAGTAGACACTAATATTTCTTGTAAAAACTGTCATAGGTGTAACGACCTGCGTTTTCGAACCATTCAAATCGACAATAATCCACACATGTCAGACTTGAATTGCTCAAAACAACAGATTGCTAATTTATATTTGGCAAAACTTAGCATATACAGTAAATAAATCAATCATAGAATCACAGACACAGAGTAATACAACAATAAGCAGCGGAACAGATAAATAGTAGCTCATGAAGCTAGTACAACATCAGAGTCTAAAGCAAAATACAACAGAAATCCCAAATACAAAGAGTCCTCTAATACATAAGCAAAAGACAAGTCTGAAACATAAATAACTGGAAGTAACTGAAAAGCTGAAATAGATAAAGATAGATCTCCAAAGCAAAGCTCCAAGCTCCAAAGGTGAGTCTCAAATGCTATGACACTCAGGCTGACCCGAGCATAAAGCAAAACACAAAACACTCGAGTCAGGATTAACATTCTTATGCCAGTAAATCAACTCAAGTGAAATGTCCAAGTGAAATGCAATATAACTTAAAGGATGTTTGAGATTCCATCCTTTAAGGATCCATGGAACTATCTACATACATAGTACAATACGCTACATAGATAATGTTTACAGTAAAGTAAAATATTAAAATAGCGTTACGACGTTACTCATATCCCCCTTAATACATTTTATATAAATGTCGTAGTCTATACAGTACTGTAAACTCCACAAAACCGATGGGCTATCAGGGAGCACTCCATAAGTACGACATAAACCAAACTCGTAATGGGCTCGATAAGGCATGTGACAAAGCACGTGAGGTAGTGGCCAGGGTAGGATACTACCGTTTTGCAGAACCGGGCTGATGGTAACGCAAAGCAGCTACTACCACCCACCTCAAGATACACTCCCATAATCAAATCTACACCGAATCAAATCTCAAAGTAATAGATATGGTATCAAAGGAGCATGCTCGATCGGAGGTGCGACCCCACTTGGCCCAGGTATAGCTCCTGTTTTAGTCACATCAAGCTGACTCGAGGGGGTCAGGGCTGCGTTCATATCTCATACAGACATTCGCCAAACCACCCTACTTCGTTTTGGAATCTCCACCACATGCACGGTTGTTAAAGTGGTTTTCGGTATTGGCAGAGAGTATGACAATATATGATCCCGGTCTCTTTAACAACCAAACGCTTATTTCACACCGTGGTCATTTTACAAAATCACTTTTATAATCATTTCAACAAGTTCATACGTCATATCAAAATATCATATTCATTTCAAGATCATATCACTTTCGAAATCAAATTCACTTTCGAAATCATATCACTTTCGAAAACATTATTCACTTTAAATCATAATAGTTCCAACTTAAACAGTTTGAATATTGAAAGTAGTTTATATATTGGAATAGTTATACATTAAAAATAGTTTATATAAAAAAATAGGTTATAGATTAAAATAGTTTATATATTAAAAATAGTTTATAAATTATAAGAGTTTATATCGAAAATAGTTTCAAATTAGAATTGTTTCTTCCAATTTCACAAATCAATTCAAATCAATCTTTAGTTCCAAAATTCAATTTAAATCAATCTCAGTTCAACTATTTCAGTTTAAGAAAAGTTAAAGGTTCAATTCAAATTCTCATTAAAACCGTTTTTAATTTATAGGCATTTCAAATCTAGGTTCGAACTACAAATTTAAACCACTTCCAATTCAATAGGTTTCAAAGTTTAATATTCAAACAATTTACGATAACTCAATTTGATAAATTTCATTTATATTTCAAAATTCAATTATAATTTTACTTAAATTTGAATTTATTCACTTAATCACTTTTAATAACATTTAAATAAAATCTCAAATTACAAATTTAAATCAAAATTAAATATCTAACTTCAATTTATTTAAATTTGAAATATTCATTTGAACACCTTTATCAAAATCATGTTATCAAGTTATAAAATCGTATCTTTAAAATATCAAAATTAATAAGTTTCAAATCAATTTATATTTAAATAAAATTCTTAAACAAATAAGATTTAAATCAATTTCAATTCATCTTTCCAATCCTTAATTTATTAAAGTTACTACAAAATCTATTTTTAAAATATTAATATAATTTTAAATAAATACTTAAACATATTATATATATATACTAGTTAAATTAAATTTTATTAAATTAAATCTTATTATTAAATTTATTTTATATTAAATCTTATTTTATATATTTAAAAATAATAAAATTATAAGTAAAATCTTAAAATTTACATTTTCAAAACTTAACTTATAAATTTAAAATTTCCAAAACATATAATTTTTAAAAATTTAAAATTTACACACATATTAAAATAAACCTTTAAATATTATATTTTAAAAATCAATATTTATTACCCATATATTTCCTTTCAAAACTTTGGAAATCATTTTTCAAAATAGACCAACGGTGTCCGTATATAATTTTCTACCCTATGGTCAATTGATACGGATATATATCATTTCAATCCACAAAAATTTAATATTTACAGGTATATATCATTTCAACCCGCAATCCCAAAATTTCAAAATCGATAAATTCGCTTGGGTTTATCATTTCAACCCATAACGATTTTCCTAATCTATAATATCATTCGGGTACGTATCATTTCAACCCATAGAGAATTTCTAAACTGATAGGGCACTTGCAGTGTGAGAACAATAAAATAATAGCATAAAATGACATAGCATATCAATGGCAAATATGATCATAATTAACAATTTAATTATAATATATATACTAACAGGTTATTGATGTCAATATTGTCAATTAATATAGGTGAACGAATGCAAATGATAACATATCATATTCAACGATCAAATCACTAGCCAATTCAAATTTAACAACATATATTTCAATCGTCGTTTCATGTGAATATAAATTTACTAAGCATATGAATGTCAATCGTGAGTGATCGCTCACCTTTCATGGCTATGGAAATAATGATGGCGACAAAAGTGACACGGACACGCACACGTATACGCAACCAATCACAAAACGGACATGAACAAGCAACGGGACATCGAAGAACCACAAACTGCTGCTGTACGGATCCTAACAGCGGCAAAGCAAAGCAGCATGATCTTGAATTTGAAAATTCGATGAATCAAAACTATATATATATATATCTTCCTATCTTTTTTTATATAGAGAAAGAGAAGTCTGGTTCTCGTGCTTAGAAGGCTTGGCTGGGGTTGGCTGTCGTTCGGGTGAGGAGGAAGCCAGAGAGGTGCTGGGTGTTTGGCGAGGCCTATCAGGTGTGAACTATTATGCAGGTGACTGCCAAGGGAAGGTGCAGGCAGCTGTGGTGGTTCGGGTGGCAGGCTTGAAAAGCGGAGGGTGGAAGGCAGACTTGAGTGGTGCTCGGCTGGGCTGTGATGGGGTGATGAGGCAAAAGGGGCTGCTGATGCGGGAAAAGGCTGCGGCATGGGCAAGGCTGTTCGAGGCGGAGCAAGGGCAGATGGTCGGTTGTTGCGGGTGCTGGATCAAGGAGAGATGGGTTGTGGAGATGGGACGTGCGTGTGGAGTTGTAGCTTGGCTAAGCGGGTCTGGGTTAATGTAGAGAGAGGGACAGTGGAAGGTGATTCGGCGGTGCATAAGGGTGGAGGAAAGTTGCGTGACGTGGAAGACGGAGGAAGCAAGGCGTTCAGTGGGAAGGCAAGTCTGGAGGGAAGGTGGGTTTTGGATTCATGTAGAATAAAGGTGATGAGCAGGAAGGCTAAATATGAAAGCAAACTAAGCAGGGTTTTAGAAAGCAAAATGTATAAACTACATTTTTTATTCAAAAGCAAGGTTAGAACGAAGAGCAGAGAGAAGGGAAGAAGATGAACGAACCAGAAAATATAAATTGAATAGTGGAATAACAAAAGCCAATACGTTGAATTCAAGGAATATTATTAGCTAGTGGCTATTAGCTTTTACCTGATGCACAAACGAAAGGACATAGAAAGCCCAAAAGGCCCAAAATGGGTACCGATACGGCTAATCGTTTCGCCAATTTCGCTGCGTACTAGATGCCGAAATGCACAAATGAATATACTGCGGAGATCAGCGTGATGAGATGAACAAGATGGTACATAAATATTAGGGACACGACCTACCTATCAAAACCCCATATTCGCTGCCAAATCTACTACTAAAACGCCGAAAATAAGATAAATGGAGCTGGAGCTGTGACGCCCCATCTCTTTACTGACATTAGCCAAGGACACTACGGAGTAATGTCATCGACTAGCATGAAGAATAAAGCTATTGGGGAGCGACCATCTGCGTAATTGCTTTGTGCGAGCACCGATATGTCAGATAATATAACTTACATTTCATTTTAAAAGGAAATCCGACATATCAAATACAAACTCAAAGCTACCACACAGTGGCTATGAGACCTTCGGAAACAAATATAGAAATAAACATAACACAAATCAGTCACAGACATTCATATCACAAAGGCGGAATCAGATATGAATATAGGTCATAAAAGTGTACATCAGAATAGTGGTCATATAAGATCCACTACATTATAAAAGAATAGATACAAGTACTAGACAAAAGAATAATTATACATCAAGGAGTCTCTATCTCTAATGTATAATAACAAAAACTACAAAACTGTGTAGTTAGACAAAAGTCAGAAGATGGTCCCAGATAAGGAGTCAAGCAGAAGCACCTGTAACATCTCGGTCTGACCCGAGTGTTATTTTAGAAGAAAAATAATAAACGGATCAGTCTAGCTATAGTTATCATATATAAAATGAGATATGAGTAGAGATATAACAAAAACGTATGATAACAATAATGTCAAACTGTGACAAATATACTTTAAACAACAACAAAATCATACAATATCTCAAGAATCTCAAAGCACCAAAAAGAATGTCATATTCTTTATTTTATTCACCAAACCCCAATTATTGACAAACATATCATTGCCAATCATAAAAAGAGGTGAAACACAAATTCTAGAAACCATCAACTAGAAATCCAGAAATCACAAAGGGGGGAAGGCCTATCACAAACGGGAGCATGAAAACTCACCAACACATGTATCACAAACGGAACGCTATTCCAAGGTCGCTAACCATATATTTTGAGCCGAAGCTCCACAAACGGCCCGAAGACCACGGGTCGCTACCCCGCCAAATTTGAGCTGAAGCTCCACAAACGGGGTTTTTAGTCCCCACACAAACAAATAGACATCGCACATCGCTAGTCTAAATCACAAAACGATCATCATCGATCAATAAAAAGTGTGAATTACACTAAGCCAGTAAATATAAGAGTTTAGCTTCATGTCCCATAACCACTAGCTTAACTTAAATATTTACGAACGAATTATAGATTTCCACTCGAAAATTGTCAAAAGATTTTCAATCGAACAAGTCCAAAAATTAACCGACGAAGTAAACGCAAGCGTTTCATACCACTTGTTTTGCTAAGCTGTTTAATTAGATTTTCTCATACAAATGAGGTAAAGGTTTGTATATACTAATAGATTAGAAAACAGTTTATAAACGAGCTTTGTATTAAAAATAGAGTTGAAATCATCTTCGTAAAAGAGTTTGAATATTTACTATTAGTATAGAAACCTTTGTAATTTAAAGTGACAAATCACAGAAATGATTGTAGAAACAATCAATCATCAAAAATTCACATACAAAGACTTGAATCAAATCCAAAGAAATCGATACTGTCACATCCCAAAATTTTCGACTTTCGAAAATTCGACATCGATACTCACTTTATCGACTGCCGAGAAATCGAGTGCTGGAAACTCCAATAGTGAGGGTTTTAAGAAAAAGAAAAAGTAAAAGAAGAAGAAGATAGAAGAAGAAGAAAAGAAAAAGAAAAGAGGAACAACACAGAACAGAAATAGAACAATATCAGAATCTCACATATCGCAGCGGAACAATATAAAATAAATAAATGAATAATCTTTAAAACAAAGAACTATATCATTTTATACATACATCAATCATCAGAGTCAATATACAACAATGGACAGTTATATAACTTGTCCTCATACAGAATACACAGCGGAATAAATAATATCAGATACAAATACTACGTCTCGCCATCCAGCTTATCTCCAAAGCTCCAGAATATCCAGAATATCCTGATAACATAACTCTAGGCTGCCCGTGTGGAAATTGGTGGGCACCCAGAGTTTAGAAGGGAACAATAAACTCCGAGTCAGTCATGGTGACTGGTGTGAGATCGTAAAACAGTTATTTATCTTTAAAATAAATAGCAGAGAATTTTAAAGTCAATTCGCAATGCTTTTGGAAAATGAAACTACCATAAGACCTCCACCACACACACAATGCAAACGCAGAATTGGAGGAGATTTCTTCTTATGATAGTCAAAGATGCTTACTACGCAAAATCAAATCATTTTGATATTATTATTAGTGCATAGTGTAGAAATCATTTCGAAAGTATAATATTAATCTTAGCCAGCATAGGCATTCCGCACTTATGCCTACTATAGCTACTATGTTCAATAGCAGGTTACCGCCACATTCCATAGCAGGTAATACAACTAAAACCGTACACGTCACGTATTGTTTCTTTGGATTTCCAACAAATGGTCAGGCTAAGGAACTTCCTATCCACGATGGGTACGTCCCTGGAATAGACGACCCGAGAACCTAACCGGATCTCTGCCAACACAAGGCCGGGTTACCTCTGCAAAAATAGGTAACTACTGACACGCGTATGCCATCCCCCGATCGTCACCGATCTTCCCGAGGATCCCCGATTCGCAACAAACCACATAGATAATAATAATGCAGTAACCACAGAGGTTAAGTATCTGGGCTCCATACCATGATACCACCTTTATCCAGAAGGAATGACATACACTAAGGGGCGCTACTCCCTAGAACCTTGCCGCATCCTTCCTGTTTCGACCATTTCCGGGGTGTGAGGCTCGACGAAGTCTCGTCCACAAAGCTACGCTTTCTACAAAAAGCCCTGCTTCGGGTCAAACAAAAATGATCAACCTATGATCACAAAGATATAAGATCAAACAAATGATCATATCACAAATGATCAAACACTGATCATTTCACAGCAACACTCAGTATGCCACGTTACCAAATTGGGATATATCGCTGATAAATTTCAACTACATAACCTCTGAGCTCGTACGTCTCAGAGAAGGGTGTTAAGCTAAGAGAATAAATTCTCCGCCACCAACAGAAATGTATTTGAAAGGAATCAGCTTTATATCTCAAATTGTAACGTCAGACACACAATCCATACAAGTCTGTTCCGGGATCGAACAGAACCGAAGGCACTTCTCACGAAGCCCTTGCACATCCGGATAAATTTCTAATCACGTCCAGACTTCCCGTCACTAAGGGTGATAAAACCTCTAAACCGGAGATCAGCCGATGTAGAGTAACTCGACGGTAATCCTTCCATTTTCAAAAATATCCGGTCTTCAACACCGGTCTTCAAATGCGATTCATAACGACGTATCACATATTCGGAATGGGTTATACGACCCCATGGTCCTTTCCCGGCTAACCCGAATAGTGAGCGTTTATTCAAAAATAAGTGTGGCATTCAAATTCATCCAATTCACAACAAATACCATTCAGGGTAATTATTGATAGTCGGTTATTTAACTATCAATAAAGATGCGCAACAACATCAGATTCCAAATAATTTTCCAAATTATTTCATCTTCAAAAAATATCTTTACTAGATATAAAATTTCCACACTTAACCGTTTGAAAACAATTTCAAATCAATTCACTTTTCAATTTATCTTTAAAAGATAAAATTTCAAACCCTTCGTTTCATATGGGAAAACCATTTCCATACTTATTTAATTATAAGTAATTCACACAACTATTTATTTTCAACATTTGAAAATATTCGATATACTTAAATCAAATTAAGTATATATTCATTCTTTAAGGAAAACATTCTTTTAACACCTTTATTTGAGTCAAAACGAATGTTACGTAAAACATCGTTACGACGACTCAAAATCACTAGTATAGGGATTCAGAATTTAGATAGATGTGTAAATCCCAATACTATATAAAACATTTCCTTTCGGAAATCATTTACTATAACAACAGTGTTATAGTCCATCATTTCCTTATATTTCTCGAAAACGTCTATTTCAACAATAAATGTTGAAATCTATGATTTCGATATTTAACACGTTTTAAAACATCTTTTAAAACAATTAACTTCATTTATAATATCGCTTTCCCAAACATAACCATTTTTACTTAAAAATATATTCACTGTCCAAAATCATGAATATACTTCATTTAACCAATTCCAATCATTTCTACACATTTTCATTTCAATAGGAATTCGCTATCCAAAATCGCGAATATATCTACTCTGATAATCTTCTATATTTAATTCATCAAATTCCATCGCTTTCGAATTTATAAACACGGTTATAAATTCTACTTCTATTTTAATAACACTTCGACTTGTAAATCTTCTTTTTATCAACTTCTATACTCTACTTATCAAAATAAGTGATTTCGGATTTATAACCAACTTTTATAAATTCCAATTCCATTTATTAAAACTTCAATACCAAATCAATTTCAATATTGATTTCTAAATTTATTTTCAACTTTAAATAAAAGATTCCATACTGATTTCTCAAAGTTCTTCTCCAAATACTAAATCAATTACAGATTGATTTCTAATTTTATTTATCACTACTAAATAAATTCCTTATTTTTCTCAAATTACTCAACATCCTGTTTTTAAATGGATTCTTTAAATTGAAATCATTTTACATTGATTTCCCAAATCGTTTCAACTTACCAATTAAATTTCTAATTGGATTTCCAACTTATCTCCTTTTAAATAAATTCCTTTCGAAGAAAATATATTTCAATTGTTTCTTTCAGTCTATTTAAAAAATCCAAATTCTTAAATTAAATTCTTCAATTTATAATCACTATTTTACGAAATCCATTTATTTAACATTTTCACTTGATTCTGGAATTAATTCGATAAGATTATAAAAATTAACTTTTTATACTTTAAAATTTTCTTTCTTCAAAATTTATTCAATTTCAAAAATTGATTCACTTAGAAATTTCTACTTTGATTTCAAAAATTCAATTTTCGTTTATTTTTGGAATCCAATGATGTCAAAACATCCATTCAGCTAAATTTTAGCTTTTCAACAATTTCCAGATATCAATTCAATAACAACAATAATCATTTACAGATTATCACATCACAGTAGAAATAAATTCAATCAATGTGAGGGGTCCAGTTGGATCCCTCCAACCTGTTTCCCTGCATCCAAAGATGTTAGCACAATACCAATTCCGCTCCAGTACGGAATTATCGCGGTATATAGGTTTTTATAAATCCGCTTACTAACGGCGCAATAGGGTCTCATCCGCTATACGAGGCGGGAAATCATCAATCCAATATATACATATGTCAATATGTATATATTGCTATATATATAGATATGTCCTACTATATCTAATATCACATCAACATAGCAATCATATCATCAATCAATAACTGTAAAACACAATTTTCCTTCGAGTGAGAAAATCTCACCTTAGCTTTTTATTGGCAATCCATTTATATCCCAGACTTGTTTTCCCGATTTATTGACCTTGCATAAATATTATACAAATAAATTAACACTCGAACCAATTAAATAAATCGATTTCCGTTTTGATAGTTTTAATTAACCAATTTCTCCTTTAATAATTTATTTAACGAAACATTAAATTGAAAAACTACATTTCCTTTAATAAATTTAATTTTCTAACCCTTTGATAAAAATAATTAAATAAGTTTTATTAAACAAAACTACCTTTATCATATATCTATTATCTATTTTATTTTCACAAAAATATACATATGTATATTCACTGTTTTAGTAAAAATAAAAACTGGATTTAAATTCCTGTACATAAAATTCTACATATATATATCACTGTAACATATCTTCCTTTTATGATTTCATATATACATAAAAAAAATCATCTGTTCAAACACATATATATCTGTAAACAGAAACTATTATATATGTATAAATTTATATAACTCTTTATGGTGATTATTATATATATATATAAAATTCCAAATTTAAACTAAATATGTTTACCTTACTGAACAACCTCGAATCGAGATGCCTCAAACCCTTATCGCGACTTTATCATCTCGTCGCTGACTTTGAGAAATTGCTTGGAAACGTTCTCGAGTTCCAGAAATCAAACCCCTCGTCCATGTCGTGGCCTTCCCTACGTGAACTCGATCACCACGAATTCCATTACTGTCGCCAAATCACGATTGCCTAAACTGCTTCTCCTCCACGCGAGAGCTTGAATCGCGAGTCCCCTCATCACCATTTCTCGAAGCCCCAGGCTCGCGCGACCTATCTCGCCTGACGCCATCTACCTACCACCCAGTCGCGACGAACTCGCGAACCCCCTCGCTACTCCCCAGCTTTGCGCGCCCAGTCGACAGCCACTGCCCACTTGCGAGTGCCTCCACCACACGCGATGAATCGCGACGCGCCTCCTGCCCTGCTCGAGTTGAACTCGGCTTCGGTATCGCGATTGAGTCGCGAGCAGTCTTTAGGTCATGATTTGATTTTGTTTTGGGAGAAAGGAATGGGGTTTTATTTTCGTGAATGGATTTGAAAGAGAGGGGAACGAGCGAGATTTGTTGATTTAATTGCTCGGCCATGACTTCGATTTCTTCTGTTTGCTGCGGAATTTGATTTTCGATTCTAACGAGGGATATTTTAAAATATGAAGGAGCCATACTTATCACGATTCATTCGCGTGATTTTAGGCTGAAACAAGGGGCGCGATTAAAGGAGCAAAACGTGTAGACGTTGACCAGTTTAAATTTAAATTTAAATTGAATTTGATAAAATTTTAATGCGTTTGCGTGTCGTATTCTCACATAACAACTCTGATTAATACGAAATTTGAAACCCGGTAATAATACAATATTACGGACCCAATGGAACTGGTTTCGTCTACTTCCGAGACTGTTTGAAAAATGACTATTTTTAAATATCGGTTCAAACAATTAAATTCAAAACTGAACGAAACACTTTGAAATACAATTCTGAAGTTTCTATTATCTTCAGTATTATCAATACGAATTTTAAAAGCTTTCGAAATATTTTTCTTCAACTTTAAATTGAAGATACAAATTTTTTTATTCAACTTCCAATCGATTAAATTTTATAATTTAATCGCCAATTTAAAGTTATATTCGGGATTCAAATTAAATCACCGTTCAAATATTTAAAATAAATTAAATATTTTCAATTTAATTCGTTCAAAATTCTGGGTCGTTACAGACTTCCCTCCTTAAAAGAATTTCGTCCTCGAAATTACAAGTTAGGGAAAAAGGTCCTTAACTCGTCTACTATCTTTCACAATTCAATAGTTTTATCAAATTTTTACCATAACAAATCTTTCTACTAAAGATTCGTTATTATTTCAACTAACTTTTTCCAACTTCAATTATAAGTTTCAAACAACATTGTTTACTTCAAAATTCAATTTCGAGTTTAAATTCAAATTTTAAACTTTCAAAATTTTCTCAAAAATTTTCTAACACTCGAAATTTTCGAAAAATTTCGCCAGCGTCTCCTTTGCGCGGCTAATACGGTACGACTACAAAACGTCCCTACGGACTCTCAGATTTCAAAAAGAAAAAGAAAAAGCCAAGCGGCTAGACAAGAAATCATCAAAAACTCATATTATAATTCAAATACTTACCTTTTGTCGAGCAATTCAAATTATCTGTGAAATAAATTTTCCAATCCCTTTATACACCTGTATATCCTACTAGCCATTATATCTAGTTACAGCATTCAAATCATTTTGCAAATTCGATTACAAATTTCAAACATAAACTATTTACACATTTTTAACTTACTATTGAAGTTACATCCATTCATTATCATTCAATCTTTACATTTCAAACTTCATTTTGAATTTAATTCACTATTTCAATTCAATTTGAATTAAATTTTGTCTTCTATTCTGAATATTGAATTTTTATCAATTTTCTTTCATTCACAACTGATTATTTTAAATTAGTTCCAATTACTAATTCATCACAGATTCCAATTCACTTATTCAAATTTGTCTTCAACATTCAGTTTCAATTCCAGTTTTATCTTCATTTCTGTTCGCTCCCAAAATTTATTTACAATTCACTATTTTGGTTTATAACCACTTGTATTAAACTGGATTTCAATTCGAATTCAATTTACATTCATGTACTTGCAATTGCAAATTGATTCATTCATTCTCAATTTTATTTTCATAATTCAATACTCAACTCCAGAGTCTTTTCAACCTTTTCAAAACCATTTTTGAAAACAATTCAAATTATCCTTTGAATTTTCAAAACAAAACCCAAATTTTCCAAACAACTTTCAATTTAAACAATCGATAGCAATTCCTCTTTTGGAAACCCGAAAATGAATTCTAATGATGTGGCCATCATCATCAGGATTATTTTCCAGCGACCTAAAAGAGTTTAGAGCTTTTATCTCTCCAAAATACTTTTCAAAACTTTGAAATTCATTTTCAAATCAAAAAGGATTTAAACTTTCCAAATCTCCAAAATTTTCAAATTCTTTTCAAAACATTTCCAAAAACTTCTCTGGAATCCCGTTTTAAATTACAAATCACATTTATAATTTATATTCTCAAATTTCATTTGTATACGAATTCATTTCTTAACTTTGGAGTTATAATTCCAACTTCTTATTTAATTTCAGTGATGATAATTTACTATTATTACTTCCTAACATCCATGCAACCATATACTATAGTAATTCATAGAAAATCATTTCTTTTCTATACAAAAATAGTTTTTGGGTAAAATTATCTCATTCACCCCATTCAAAACAATACTGTGCCGAATTGTTCTATTCGAGTTTTTAGAAACCCCTTCGATACAGTTTTGCAAGACTGTGCCGACGAAGGTTCATATGCCACTCAATAAACCAATCATCACAATACAAAACAATTTTATATTCAATAACAAATACGCGCTCATATCTATTATTACACTCAAACTCATTCTAGAGTACTACTGACTCTATCTCTAATGAGTAACACCCAACAGAGCAGGGTTGTCGCTTAACCATATGCTCTGATACCACTTTGTCACATCCCGAAATTTTCGACTTTCGAAAATTCGACATCGATACTCACTTTATCGACTGCCGAGAAATCGAGTGCCGGAAACTCCAATAGTGAGGGTTTTAAGAAAAAGAAAAAGTAAAAGAAGAAGAAGATAGAAGAAGAAGAAAAGAAAAAGAAAAGAGGAACAACACAGAACAGAAATAGAACAATATCAGAATCTCACATATCGCAGCGGAACAATATAAAATAAATAAATGAATAATCTTTAAAACAAAGAACTATATCATTTTATACATACATCAATCATCAGAGTCAATATACAACAATGGACAGTTATATAACTTGTCCTCATACAGAATACACAGCGGAATAAATAATATCAGATACAAATACTACGTCTCGCCATCCAGCTTATCTCCAAAGCTCCAGAATATCCTGATAACATAACTCTAGGCTGCCCGTGTGGAAATTGGTGGGCACCCAGAGTTTAGAAGGGAACAATAAACTCCGAGTCAGTCATGGTGACTGGTGTGAGATCGTAAAACAGTTATTTATCTTTAAAATAAATAGCAGAGAATTTTAAAGTCAATTCGCAATGCTTTTGGAAAATGAAACTACCATAAGACCTCCCACCACACACACAATGCAAACGCAGAATTGGAGGAGATTTCTTCTTATGATAGTCAAAGATGCTTACTACGCAAAATCAAATCATTTTGATATTATTATTAGTGCATAGTGTAGAAATCATTTCGAAAGTATAATATTAATCTTAGCCAGCATAGGCATTCCGCACTTATGCCTACTATAGCTACTATGTTCAATAGCAGGTTACCGCCACATTCCATAGCAGGTAATACAACTAAAACCGTACACGTCACGTATTGTTTCTTTGGATTTCCAACAAATGGTCAGGCTAAGGAACTTCCTATCCACGATGGGTACGTCCCTGGAATAGACGACCCGAGAACCTAACCGGATCTCTGCCAACACAAGGCCGGGTTACCTCTGCAAAAATAGGTAACTACTGACACGCGTATGCCATCCCCCGATCGTCACCGATCTTCCCGAGGATCCCCGATTCGCAACAAACCACATAGATAATAATAATGCAGTAACCACAGAGGTTAAGTATCTGGGCTCCATACCATGATACCACCTTTATCCAGAAGGAATGACATACACTAAGGGGCGCTACTCCCTAGAACCTTGCCGCATCCTTCCTGTTTCGACCATTTCCGAGGTGTGAGGCTCGACGAAGTCTCGTCCACAAAGCTACGCTTTCTACAAAAAGCCCTGCTTCGGGTCAAACAAAAATGATCAACCTATGATCACAAAGATATAAGATCAAACAAATGATCATATCACAAATGATCAAACACTGATCATTTCACAGCAACACTCAGTATGCCACGTTACCAAATTGGGATATATCGCTGATAAATTTCAACTACATAACCTCTGAGCTCGTACGTCTCAGAGAAGGGTGTTAAGCTAAGAGAATAAATTCTCCGCCACCAACAGAAATGTATTTGAAAGGAATCAGCTTTATATCTCAAATTGTAACGTCAGACACACAATCCATACAAGTCTGTTCCGGGATCGAACAGAACCGAAGGCACTTCTCACGAAGCCCTTGCACATCCGGATAAATTTCTAATCACGTCCAGACTTCCCGTCACTAAGGGTGATAAAACCTCTAAACCGGAGATCAGCCGATGTAGAGTAACTCGACGGTAATCCTTCCATTTTCAAAAATATCCGGTCTTCAACACCGGTCTTCAAATGCGATTCATAACGACGTATCACATATTCGGAATGGGTTATACGACCCCATGGTCCTTTCCCGGCTAACCCGAATAGTGAGCGTTTATTCAAAAATAAGTGTGGCATTCAAATTCATCCAATTCACAACAAATACCATTCAGGGTAATTATTGATAGTCGGTTATTTAACTATCAATAAAGATGCGCAACAACATCAGATTCCAAATAATTTTCCAAATTATTTCATCTTCAAAAAATATCTTTACTAGATATAAAATTTCCACACTTAACCGTTTGAAAACAATTTCAAATCAATTCACTTTTCAATTTATCTTTAAAAGATAAAATTTCAAACCCTTCGTTTCATATGGGAAAACCATTTCCATACTTATTTAATTATAAGTAATTCACACAACTATTTATTTTCAACATTTGAAAATATTCGATATACTTAAATCAAATTAAGTATATATTCATTCTTTAAGGAAAACATTCTTTTAACACCTTTATTTGAGTCAAAACGAATGTTACGTAAAACATTGTTACGACGACTCAAAATCACTAGTATAGGGATTCAGAATTTAGATAGATGTGTAAATCCCAATACTATATAAAACATTTCCTTTTGGAAATCATTTACTATAACAACAGTGTTATAGTCCATCATTTCCTTATATTTCTCGAAAACGTCTATTTCAACAATAAATGTTGAAATCTATGATTTCGATATTTAACACGTTTTAAAACATCTTTTAAAACAATTAACTTCATTTATAATATCGCTTTCCCAAACATAACCATTTTTACTTAAAAATATATTCACTGTCCAAAATCGTGAATATACTTCATTTAACCCAATTCCAATCATTTCTACACATTTTCATTTCAATAGGAATTCGCTATCCAAAATCGCGAATATATCTACTCTGATAATCTTCTATATTTAATTCATCAAATTCCATCGCTTTTGAATTTATAAACACGGTTATAAATTCTACTTCTATTTTAATAACACTTCGACTTGTAAATCTTCTTTTTATCAACTTCTATACTCTACTTATCAAAATAAGTGATTTCGGATTTATAACCAACTTTTATAAATTCCAATTCCATTTATTAAAACTTCAATACCAAATCAATTTCAATATTGATTTCTAAATTTATTTTCAACTTTAAATAAAAGATTCCATACTGATTTCTCAAAGTTCTTCTCCAAATACTAAATCAATTACAGATTGATTTCTAATTTTATTTATCACTACTAAATAAATTCCTTATTTTTCTCAAATTACTCAACATCCTGTTTTTAAATGGATTCTTTAAATTGAAATCATTTTACATTGATTTCCCAAATCGTTTCAACTTACCAATTAAATTTCTAATTGGATTTCCAACTTATCTCCTTTTAAATAAATTCCTTTCAAAGAAAATATATTTCAATTGTTTCTTTCAGTCTATTTAAAAAATCCAAATTCTTAAATTAAATTCTTCAATTTATAATCACTATTTAACGAAATCCATTTATTTAACATTTTCACTTGATTCTGGAATTAATTCGATAAGATTATAACAATTAACTTTTTATACTTTAAAATTTTCTTTCTTCAAAATTTATTCAATTTCAAAAATTGATTCACTTAGAAATTTCTACTTTGATTTCAAAAATTCAATTTTCGTTTATTTTTGGAATCCAATGATGTCAAAACATCCATTCAGCTAAATTTTAGCTTTTTAACAATTTCCAAATATCAATTCAATAACAACAATAATCATTCACAGATTATCACATCACAGTAGAAATAAATTCAATCAATGTGAGGGGTCCAGTTGGATCCCTCCAACCTGTTTCCCTGCATCCAAAGATGTTAGCACAATACCAATTCCGCTCCAGTACGGAATTATCGCCGTATATAGGTTTTTATAAATCCGCTTACTAACGGCGCAATAGGGTCTCATCCGCTATACGAGGCGGGAAATCATCAATCCAATATATACATATGCCAATATGTATATATTGCTATATATATAGATATGTCCTACTATATCTAATATCACATCAACATAGCAATCATATCATCAATCAATAACTGTAAAACACAATTTTCCTTCGAGTGAGAAAATCTCACCTTAGCTTTTTATTGGCAATCCATTTATATCCCAGACTTGTTTTCCCGATTTATTGACCTTGCATAAATATTATACAAATAAATTAACACTCGAACCAATTAAATAAATCGATTTCCGTTTTGATAGTTTTAATTAACCAATTTCTCCTTTAATAATTTATTTAACGAAACATTAAATTGAAAAACTACATTTCCTTTAATAAATTTAATTTTCTAACCCTTTGATAAAAATAATTAAATAAGTTTTATTAAACAAAACTACCTTTATCATATATCTATTATCTATTTTATTTTCACAAAAATATACATATGTATATTCACTGTTTTAGTAAAAATAAAAACTGGATTTAAATTCCTGTACATAAAATTCTACATATATATATCACTGTAACATATCTTCCTTTTATGATTTCATATATACATAAAAAAAATCATCTGTTCAAACACATATATATCTGTAAACAGAAACTATTATATATGTATAAATTTATATAACTCTTTACTGTGATTATTATATATATATAAAATTCCAAATTTAAACTAAATATGTTTACCTTACTGAACAACCTCGAATCGAGATGCCTCAAACCCTTATCGCGACTTTATCATCTCGTCGCTGACTTTGAGAAATTGCCTGGAAACGTTCTCGAGTTCCAGAAATCAAACCCCTCGTCCATGTCATGGCCTTCCCTACGTGAACTCGATCACCACGAATTCCATTACTGTCGCCAAATCACGATTGCCTAAACTGCTTCTCCTCCACGCGAGAGCTTGAATCGCGAGTCCCCTCATCACCATTTCTCGAAGCCCCAGGCTCGCGCGACCTATCTCGCCTGACGCCATCTACCTACCACCCAGTCGCGACGAACTCGCGAACCCCCTCGCTACTCCCCAGCTTTGCGCGCCCAGTCGACAGCCACTGCCCACTCGCGAGTGCCTCCACCTCACGCGATGAATCGCGACGCGCCTCCTGCCCTGCTCGAGTTGAACTCGGCTTCGGTATCGCGACTGAGTCGCGAGCAGTCTTTAGGTCGTGATTTGATTTTGTTTTGGGAGAAAGGAATGGGGTTTTATTTTCGTGAATGGATTTGAAAGAGAGGGGAACGAGCGAGATTTGTTGATTTAATTGCTCGGCCATGACTTCGATTTCTTCTGTTTGCTGGGGAATTTGATTTTCGATTCTAACGAGGGATATTTTAAAATATGAAGGAGCCATACTTATCACGATTCATTCGCGTGATTTTAGGCTGAAACAAGGGGCGCGATTAAAGGAGCAAAACGTGTAGACGTTGACCAGTTTAAATTTAAATTTAAATTGAATTTAATAAAATTTTAATGCGTTTGCGTGTCGTATTCTCACATAACAACTCTGATTAATACGAAATTTGAAACCCGGTAATAATACAATATTACGGACCCAATGGAACTGGTTTTGTCTACTTCCGAGACTGTTTGAAAAATGACTATTTTTAAATATCGGTTCAAACAATTAAATTCAAAACTGAATGAAACACTTTGAAATACAATTCTGAAGTTTCTATTATCTTCAGTATTATCAATACGAATTTTAAAAGCTTTCGAAATATTTTTCTTCAACTTTAAATTGAAGATACAAATTTTTTTATTCAACTTCCAATCGATTAAATTTTATAATTTAATCGCCAATTTAAAGTTATATTTGGGATTCAAATTAAATCACCGTTCAAATATTTAAAATAAATTAAATATTTTCAATTTAATTCGTTCAAAATTCTGGGTCGTTACAGATACCGAATCCATCAAAATGGATATCCACAAAAATCTCACAGAAGAAGTCATCAAAGTCGATAATAAATGATAACAACAAATCGGATAATCACGAATCGATAAAAATTGGAACTTCAAGCAAAATAGGCAAAATAGGCTGAAGCAAGCAGGTCAGTCGACTGAACAAGGGGGTTCGTCGACTGGCCCAGTGCCTGGAAACTTTATGTTTCCAGGTCAGTCGACTGACCCAGAGTGTCAGTCGACTGACACAAGGGTACGAAGTTTTCTGCCCCAGGGTCAGTCGACTGACCCAGGAGGTCAGTTGACTGATACAGACCCAGGCAAATTCCTGGGGTCTGGTTCAGTCGACTGACCTACTGGTTCAGTCGACTGAACCTGCTACCAGAGCAGAATCCGCCCAGCCCCCTTGTGGGGCAAAATCAAAAACATGGATGGAAGCGAACGAACGAGCAACTACGACTGAGGATTTACGCCAAACGACAACCCAGCCTTGTATGGCCCTCCGAAATGCCCCACTAACGTGTTCAAACATCAAAGATTGGATTTTTAAAGATTTGAACTCAAAACACCAAAAATTGGAATATTCACCAATTCAATTCAAATCAAAAGCAAATGAACATAAATAAGTGTTAGGAATTCATACCTAACAACAACGATATCTATAGAAATAGATGTGAGTTCAAAAACTCACCTTTAAACCCAAAAACGATGAAAGAGAAGCTTGAAAGCAAAGGAAGATCAACTAATCTACCACTTCAACTCTAGAAGCTCCAATCTAAGTCTAAAAGCGATAATTTCCCAAATTAGGTTATAGGAAATTTCTGAAATTGGAGAGAGATTGAGATGGAGAAGAAGAAGATGATGCTTACCTTAGCTTCTCTTTGAATTGGGAGCAAGAATTTGTATTTGCAAAGAAGATTAGGGCTTAGGAATTCTAATTCTTTTTCTCTTCCCCCATTTTTCTAAAGCTAGAGTGTTAGGAAATATTATGAAGGAGTGAAAAGAAGTGGAGTGGAGTTGGGTTGATATGTTGGGTAAATGGGCTGAAACCCAAACCCAAAGCCCTAAATGAAAACATCAAAATTTTACTCAACTTCAAACATATCGATGTGTATACTCAAAAAAGTTGTAAATGACATTTTGGACTCAATGGAGGTAGTCTCGAGTCCCAATTCGATTGTTTACAAAAAGTAGCTTTTCAGACTTTACTCCGATTAACCATTCTATATTTAAATAAAATATTTAAATATTCAATCGTAAAATATTCGGGTTGTTACAGACTCCCCTCCTTAAAGAAATTGCGTCCTCGCAATCTTTAAGAAATAAATAAGAAGTAACAAAAATAAAAGCATATTAACACAAAAAGAAGAAATTTGAAATAAGAAGTTCACCTTAAGGAGCACGAGAGAGCAAGTCCGGATGTGTTCGCTCGATGAATTCTCTGGATTCCCAAGAGCAATCCTTAGGATTTGATGACCATTGAACTTTCACAAGAGGAACATCTTTATTTCGAAGGCGTTCAACCTTCGAAGCAATGATACGAATAGGTTGTTGCTCATAAGTTAAATTAGGCGAAACTTCAATTTCTTCAATCACACCGGGCTCAAGAATAGAATCGGAATCTCGAAGGCATTTCCGTAGTTGAGAGACGTGGAATACGTCATGAATAGCAGAAAACTGAGTCGGTAATAAAAGGCGATAAGCCACGGAAACAATGTGTTCGGTGATGGGAAATGGGCCAATATATCGATGTGCTAATTTTCCCGATCGACTGAAACGCACAACACCCTTCATAGGTGAAACACAAAATCTCCCACAGCAAATTCTAATTTCCTTCTTCGATTATCGGCATAGGATTTTTTCCTACTTTGAGCTTCTTTAATCCTATGACGAATAAAGTCGATCTTTTCTCTAGCATCTCGAATAAAATCTGGACCTAAAACCAGCTTCTCACCGGCTTCAAGCCAACACGAAGGAGATCGACATGGCCTTCCGTATAGTGCCTCGAAAGGTGTCATACCAATACTAGATTAGAAGCTATTATTATAGGAAAATTCAACAAGAGAAATATGATCTTCCCAACTTCCACCAAAATCAAGACCACATCCACGAAGAAGAACTTCAAGAGTTTGATTCACACGCTCGGTTTGTCCATCGGACTGAGGATGATAAGCGGTGCTAAAATTAAGCTTTGTCCCAAAGCTTTTTGAAGACCTTTCCAAAATCCACTAGTAAACAATGGATCACGATCGCTAACAATAGAAGTAGGAACTCCATGAAATTTAACAATTTCCTTGACAAAGAGTTTAGCCAAAATAGGTACGGTCCGATTGGACCGAACGGGAATAAAATGGGCGGATTTTGTAAGTCTATCTACTATCACCCATAGGCTATCATGACCCGAACGAGAATGGGGAAGACCGTCAATAAAGTCCATGGAAATTTGATCCCACTTCCATATTGGAATTTCCAAAGGTTGCAATAACCCACCGGGCCTTTGATGCTCGGCCTTTACGAGTTGGCAAGTCATGCAACGCTTAATAAAGTGAGCAATATCAGATTTCATTCCGTCCCAATAATAAAGTCGCTTCATATCCGTGTACATTTTACTACTACCGGGATGAATGGTAAATTTAGAACGATGAGAATCTTCTAAAATGTCTTTACGAAGATCAATAATATTTGGCACAATAAGTCTACCAAATTTTCGAATACCGCCACGAGCATCAATATCACAGTCTTTCAAACCTTCAATATCAATTTTATCCCTACAACTTTGGCTAAGAAGAACCAATTCGGGATCATGCTTTTGAGCTTCAAGAATGCGATCTAAAAGAGAAGGATGAGCCTCAAGGCTACATAAAACAAGAGGTGAACATGAAATAGATTCACGATCTTGAATCTCACAAGTGGATAAAGTCGCGAGATCATTCCATTCGGATATCATCAAAGAAACAACCGCTTGTTGCTTACGACTAAGGGCATCGGCAACAAGATTTCCCTTTCCGGGAGTATAAAGAATATCGAGATCATAAGATGCAAGAAACTCGAGCCAACGTTGTTGACGCAAATTAAGTTCCTTTTGAGAAAATAAATACTTCAAAGATTTGTGATCGATGTAGAGAACAAATTTCTCTCCCAAAAGATAATGACGCCAAATTCTAAGGGCGAAAACAATAGCTGCGAGCTCTAAATCATGAGTGGCATATCTAGTCTCGGCAGGCTTTAATTTCCTAGAAGCATAAGCGATAACACGTTCCTTTTGCATAAGAACGGCTCCCAAACCAACACGACTAGCATCAGTATAAACAATAAAGTCTTGGTTTCCATCGGGAATCACAAGAATAGGAGCATCGGAAAGGAGTTCTTTTAATTTTTGAAATGAAGCTTCACATTTGTTTGACCAAATGTACTTAACTCCCTTCTTTGTTAAACTAGAAAGAGGTACGGAAATCTTAGAAAAGTCTTTTATGAACCGACGGTAATAGCCCATCAATCCGAGAAAGCTACGAATTTCCGTCACACTCTCCGGACTCTTCCAATTTTGAATCGCTTCAATCTTTGAAGGATCCACGAAAATTCCAGATTCAGAAATAATATGCCCCAAAAATTTCACACGAGATTGCCAAAAGTGGCATTTAGTAAATTTTGCTTTCAATTGATTGCTCCTAAGAGTTTCCAACACAATCCGAAGATGGTTTTCATGCTCTTCCTCTGTTTTAGAATAAACAAGAATATCATCGATAAAGATGAGAACAAATCGATCGAAGAAGTCTTTGAAAACTTGATTCATAAGGTCGACGAAATAAGCTGGAGCATTCGTCAAACAAAATGGCATAATAAGCCATTCATAAGATCCATAACGAGTATGGAACGATGTCAAAGGAATGCTATCCTCTGCAATACGGAGCTGATAAAAACCGATTGCTAAGTCTAACTGTGAAAAGACTTTAGCACCACTAAGCTGATCGAATAAATCATCAATCCGAGGTAAGGGATATTTATTCTTGATGGTGAGATCATTAAGTTTGCAGTAGTCAACGCAAAGCCTAAGTGTACCATCAGATTTCTTCACAAAAATAGCTGAAGCTCCCCAAGGAGAGGAACTAGATTGAATAAATTGCTTCGCTTCCAATTTGGATAATTGTTTACGCATCTCCTCATTTTCCTTATTGGACATACGATAAGGAGGACGAGTAATAGGTAGAGCTCCAGGGATTAGATTAATCTGAACTCAATTGCTCGCTTAGGTGGTAATCCTAAAACGGGCTCAGATATGTCGGGAAATTCACGAACAATGTGAATGAGAGAAATGACATCTTCCTCATCATCGTTATCGTCATCTTGAGGATTTAGAGAGTACAAGGATGCTTTCGAATTGGAATCTGAATCTTTCAGAACAAGAGAAATCTGCTTAACAGATTGAGGATGCTGAAGATATATAGTCCGCTTAGGACATAGGATATGGGCTTCATAACGGTTAAGCCAATCCATTCACAAAATCATTTCGAAGCCTAAGTAACGCATAACATGCAAATCGGCATGGAAAGAGTTATCACATAAAAGAATTTCGACATCTTTACAAAGTAAACTGAGTGTTGCGGATCCACCAACCAGATTCGCAATTCTCAAAGAAGTCATCAAGCCAATAACATTCAAAGACAAATCATCAACAAGTTCTTTTGATATAAAAGAGTGAGATGCACCCGTATCAAAAAGAACTCGAATAGGAAGATCACGAAATATAATAATGCCATCAAGGATAGAATGAGAAATACCTTGACCTCGAGAAGTGTTAGCAGGGGCTTGTACAACATTTAGCTTGCCCTCCTTCTTGCCTTGAAGTTTGGGACACGAAGATATACTACGATCCGAACTCTTGCAATAGCGGCAAGAAAGAGACTTCGGGCACTTGTTTGCATAGTGGTCCTTAGAACCACAATTGTAACATTCTCCACGATGAGAGGTAGGTGTATTTGCTACCGGTGTTGCTTGCTTCCCCCTCTTGTTGGGATTAGGCTTGAATTTAAAAGGTCTCTTCTTGTTGATGTTTTGTTTGACCTCGGCATCACTATCTTTATCAGCCTCTTCGAGACGAAGAGCAATATCAACAAGCTGATCAAAAGAAACTTCTAATTTCATAAGTAATGGCTTTTTAAGGTTTTTGTTCAACCCATAAACAAATATCTGATTTTTCTTCAATGGGGTATTAATATACTCGACCCCATATTTAGATAGAGATTCGAAAGAAGCGATGTAGTTCGTCACGGAAGATTCACCTTGAACAAGGTCAGTGAAGCGTCAAGCTAGAGATACTTTTTCAGCTTCTGGCACAAATTTTAACTCAAATCTTTCCCGGAATTGCTCCCAAGTAAGATCTGCTTCACTAATTTCATAGATCAAAAGCTCGTACCAGTCTAATGCTCTTTGTTGGAGCATACTAGAAGCCACTTGGACTCGACGGAGATCATTAAGATTCATGCGAGAAAAGATGCGGTCGCATGTTCGAAGCCAAGCCTGGACTTCTATAACACTCTCAGAACCTTTGAATGGCTTTCCACCCAAACTGGTGTAATCACTGCATAAGCGTGCAAACCCAGATTTAGGATGGGTGGGCTTTGGAGTGGGTCCGATATCTTGAGCATTCCTTACAAGATCTAGAAGTTGCTGAGCAGACATAAATATTCCTTCCTGGGGAGTAGCACTAGATTGACCGGTACTGAGACGGCCTGGTCTAACCATTTCTCTTCCTTAAGAAAGAAAGAAAGAAGAGGAAAAAGGTTAATCTCAGAATGAATATCAAACAAACTTGATTGATAAAACAAGGCATCATAAAAAAGGAAATAGGATAGAACGGTACGAAGACTCGAATTAAATCCTATGGCACGATTCCTAAGAAAGACTTAGGACAATGATCCTTGCTAGATTATTCTACATTGTTCCGAAGTTTGGCTCTGATACCAAGCTGTGACGCCCCATCTCTTTACTGACACTAGCCAAGGACACTACGGAGTAATGTCATCGACTAGCATGAAGAATAAGGCTGTTGAGGAGCGACCATCTGCGTAATTGCTTTATGCGAGCACCGATATGTCAGATAATATAACTTACATTTCATTTTAAGAGGAAATCCGACATATCAAATACAAACTCAAAGCTACCACACAGTGGCTATGAGGCCTTCGGAAACAAATATAGAAATAAACATAACACAAATCAGTCATAGACATTCATATCACAAAGGCGGAATCAGATATGAATATAGGTCATAAAAGTGTACATCAGAATAGTGGTCATATAAAATCCACTACATTACAAAAGAATAGATACAAGTACTAGACAAAAGAATAATTATACATCAAGGAGTCTCTATCTCTAATGTATAATAACAAAAACTACAAAACTGTGTAGTTAGACAAAAGTCAGAAGATGGTCCCAGATAAGGAGTCAAGTAGAAGTACCTGTAACATCTCGGTCTGACCCGAGTGTTATTTTAGAAGAAAAATAATAAACGGATCAGTCTAGCTATAGTTATCATATATAAAATGAGATATGAGTAGAGATATAACAAAAATGTATGATGATAATAATGTCAAACTGTGACAAATATAATTTAAACAACAACAAAATCGTACAATATCTCAAGAATCTCAAAGCACCAAAAAGAATGTCATATTCTTTATTTTATTCACCAAACCCCAATTATTGACAAACATATCATTGCCAATCATAAAAAGAGGTGAAACACAAATTCTAGAAATCATCAACTAGAAATCCAGAAATCACAAAGGGGGGAAGGCCTATCACAAACGGGAGCATGAAAACTCACCAACACGTGTATCATAAACGGAACGCTATTCCATGGTCGCTAACCATAAATTTTGAGCCGAAGCTCCACAAACGGCCCAAAGACCACAGGTCGCTACCTCGCCAAATTTGAGCCGAAGCTCCACAAACGGGGTTTTTAGTCCCCACACAAACAAATAGACATCGCACATCGCTAGTCTAAATCACAAAACGATCATCATCGATCAATAAAAAGTGTGAATTACACTAAGCCAGTAAATATAAGAGTTTAGCTTCATGTCCCATAACCACTAGCTTAACTTAAATATTTACGAATGAATTGTAGATTTCCACTCGAAAATTGTCACAAGATTTTCAATCGAACAAGTCCAAAAATTAACCGACGAAGTAAACGCAAGCGTTTCATACCACTTGTTTTGCTAAGCCATTTAATTAGATTTTCTCATACGAATGAGGTAAAGGTTTGTATATACTAACAGATTAGAAAACGGTTTTATAAACGAGCTTTGTATTAAAAATAGAGTTGAAATAATCTTTGTAAAAGAGTTTGAATATTTACTATTAGTATAGAAACCTATGTAATTTAAAGTGACAATCACAGAAATGATTGTAGAAACAATCAATCATCAAAAATTCACATACGAAGACGTGAATCAAATCCAAAGACTGAACCTGCTACTAGAGCAAAATCAGCCCAGCCCCCTTGTGGGGGCAAAATCAACAACACGGATGGAAGAGAATGAACGAGCAACCACGACTGAGGATTTACGCCAAACGACAACCCAGCCTTGTATGGCCCTCCGAAATGCCCCACTAGCGTGTTCAAACATCAAAGATTGGATTTTTAAAGATTTGAACTCAAAACACCAAAATTTGAAATATTCACCAATTCAATTCAAATCAAAAGCAAATGAACATAAATAAGTGTTAGGAATTCATACCTAACAACAACGATATCTATAGAAATAGATGTGAGTTCAAAAACTCACCTTTAAACCCAAAAACGATGAAAGAGAAGCTTGAAAGCAAAGGAAGATCAACTAATCTACCACTTCAACTCTAGAAGCTCCATTCTAAGTCTAAAAGTGATAATTTCCCAAATTAGGTTATAGGAAATTTCTGAAATTGGAGAGAGATTGAGATGGAGAAGAAGAAGATGATGCTTACCTTAGCTTCTCTTTGAATTGGGAGCAAGAATTTGTTTTTGCAAAGAAGATTAGGGCTTAGGAATTCTAATTCCTTTTCTCTTCCCCCATTTTTCTAAAGCTAGAGTGCTAGGAAGTATTATGAAGGAGAGAAGAGAAGTGGAGTGGAGTTGGGTTGATATGTTGGGTAAATGGGCTGAAACCCAAACCCAAAGCCCTAAATGAAAACATCAAAATTTTACTCAACTCCAAACATATCGATGTTTATATTCAAAAAAGTTTTAAATGCCATTTTGGACTCAATGGAGGTGGTGTCGAGTCCCAATTCGACTGTTTACCAAAAGTAGCTTTTCAGACTTTACTCCGATTAACGATTCTATATTTAAATATTCAATCGTAAAATATGCAGGTTGTTACAAAGCTGGAGCAGTCCAAATTTGGCAAAATGAAATATGACGACTCACTCAGAAAATGATTTACATTTCTCTTATGTAAAAATATTCAGATTTCAAAAATATTTTATTTCCATCCCAATCTAACTGATTTTAAATTTTAAAATTGAAATTTCACAACCAAACAAACTTACATATTTACTGATGAAAATCTGACACTTGCTATGTCAAAATAGACGTATTCCAAATATCAAATTTTCATTACTAAAATTTAATTGTTTATTTTCATGAAAAAATTTAGTTAATTACGTTATTTAAATCGCTAAAATTCTCGGGTCGTTACAATAGGTTAATCACAATTACTTGATCATGTAAATTGAGAGTTAGTAAAATTGATGGGTTTGAAATTGTTTACCCAACAAACAAATTAATTTAGCAAAAATTTAAAGCTGCAATAGTATATGTAAGTATGCCATGGGACATAAATTTTATTACAGCAATATGTCAATAACTAAACACTTATAGAAGATACTTGTAGCAATCATAACTTTAGCCAGATTCAACAAAACGTTTTAGTTTGGATATAATGAAATCTATTCATATTGTAAATATCTAATGAAATTTTTTCTGTTACATATATGTTATAAATTTTATAAAATAAGCTATAAGAATATATACTTTTACGATTTAGACGCTCTACTTATAATATTAGTGTAACCAACCATATATAGTATAATAATAAAATTAGTAACAGTTAATGTTTAAAAAAGTTTAGCTAATTCACATGTAAAAATTCATGACAAAAACCTACACACATATTTATATAATGTAGGCCAAGAGCATATTAACAAATTCCTTTGGTTGTTTCACTAAAAAATCAAACATTTAATCATGTCGAAATTCCTTAATCCCCAATACTTGCAACAAATTAATTCTTAAAAAAATATTTTAGGGTTGAGGTTACTCGCTTAGTATTTTCACGTTCTTTGTATGTTAATTGTAACACCTCGTAGAATAAACGATAATTAATAAATAATTATTAATGTTCAAAAATAGAATTTGAGCAAATCAGAATTTGGCCATGAAACTTGCAATATTATGTTCATGGCGATTTTCTCAACAACTTTCATATATAAAGTTTTGTGATCAAAATTCAAGCGAAGAACTTACCAACGTCTGAAGTTTTCGAAACGAAAATAATTAAAAAGGAACAAAAGGAAACAAATAATAATAATCGCATGGACCACACCGGTCGACCGCTAGTGATCGACCACCTATAGGTGAGCGATCGACCGATTTGAGTGCGGCGGCTAGGGTTGAACCTCGACCTTACGGCCAGAATTTAATTAATTTAAATCGAATGGATACAATTGATTCGAGCGTCTATAAATACAGGTCTAACCCCTCACTTTTCTACTCATATATTCTGAACAGAGCGTGGGACCTCTGCCATTTTACCTTCTCCACTATTTCTATTATTGTAAAAATATTATGATATACATACATACATACACACACACACATACATATATATATATATATATATATATCAGAGAATGGCAGAAAACAAAAGAGAAGAAGGGCATCGATTCTGCAAAAAGGTAAAATTTTATAATTATAAATCTATATTCCACTTAATTCAAGTTTCCTCTTAGATTTGTTATTCTAATCGGTATGTTTATATCTGGTTATACAAATTTTTGAATTGGAAAGGAAAAAGGAGTCGATTAAAGGAACGGATTCAAATTTGGAAGATTTGGAAAGCTAGAATGTAAAGGCCCGTATTTTCGTACCCTTTTGAGTCGACAATAAATCACATGTGTCCAACTCAAATTGAACGGAAATGCGAATCTTTAGGGGTGAAGAAGAAGAAGAGGTAGAAGAAAACAGAAACAACACATAGAATCTCACAATCGCAGCGGAACAATGTATAATAGATAATAACATATCTTTATACAAAAAGAAATATAACTGTTATTATACATACCATCATCAGAGTACAACAATCAATAAATCAATCTGGACAGTTATAATAACTATTCCTCACAAGTACTAAATATATAGCCTACACACACAGCGGAATATAATCAAGTATGTGGAATATGCTAGCTCCATAGCATCCTAACCTGAATCTGCAATACTCGGTCTGACCCGAGCATTATGATAAAATAACACCCGAGTCAGTCTAGGAAAACCAGCATGAGAAAACACACTCAATTTGAATTATTACTGTTATCAAAATCATTTGGAATAAAGGTATCTCGTAAGACCATGCCACCCATAAATACGACGGGTTTTTACCTGACGATAACCAAAACATTTTATATCAAAATCCTTTGATGTTATAATAGTGTCTATAGAAAATAAACTAACAAATAGCTGAAATGCTTGCATCTCACATTTCAGCACAGTTAGGCACATCTAAAACCGTACAGGCTCGTAGTGGATATTGGATTCCATACAATGACAGGGCTACTGGGTACCGCCCGCCACAGTACACCTCTAGAAAAATGTACCAAAATCGAACCTATCGATCCCTACCAACACAAGACCGGCCTACCCCTTTCTGGATAGTACCAAATATGATCACCACTAATGGGCCCCGAAACACAAAAACTGATAAATAGTGATGGTGATAAATGTCCACTCTAGATGAGTGTTGATGATAAATGTCCACTCTAGATGAGTGATGATCATACCTTAATGGGAGCGACCCACATAGCCTTACTGCATCTACCCTGTTTTAGTCATTCCTGGTTGATGAGGCTTGAGGCTACGTATTACCTTAAGAATAGCATTCATTCTTGGAATGCTGACACTGCCTTCCAAGCGACAATGCAATGATAGCATTCATCTATACAAGTTATTCTGGGACTGAACAAACTAAATCTCCAAGAACTCCGTCTTCATTATCTTCACGATATCACAATTCGTAACGCTCAAATCGGATCGAAATGGTTTTCGGATAATTAAAACTGATCTCGGTCTCTTCGAAACGATTAACGAATTTGGCCAGATTTGATAGTCGGTTATTAACTATCAAATTACACACATAACAGTCACTAGGCCCATATTTTATTAAATCTTTTCAAAAACATTCATTTCAAATATCTTTACACATATATATGTATTCAAATCTCTTTTAGTATTCCAATGTTTGAAAACAATTTCAAATTCTTGTATCCTTAATAGGATATTTTCAAACCATATCAACACTTAGAAATATTTCTGAATTCAATTTATAACTCTTAGAAAAATATTTCTATACCAATCATTTCACTCTTAAATATTTCCAAAATCCCCCTTTCAATACTTAGGAAAATATTTAAAGCATATTTTCCAAGATCATTTTAATATCAAACTTAGGAAGTATTTCATAACTTATCTCATAAATCTTCAGAATTTATATTAATTCCTTTTACAATTTCCAAAACCGATTATTCTTATTTATAATCCCAATAACAATTTATAATTTCTTTTATTAATTCAGATTCATTTTTGAAGCTCTCGTATCTAAACATTTCAGATATTTTCTCAAGTTTCCAAAATTCCGTTATAAGATTTTCTCTTATCAAATCACATCCATTAAATAAAACCCGATTTACAAATCTCGAGAGTATTTATAAATAACTTCAATCAATTTCCAAAACTCTATATTATACAATAAGTATTTTTAAAGAATAGTGATAAAATTTCAAACCATTTAAATGATTATTAAAATATCAAACACTTTTAAATAGACAACGATAACAATTTTCCAATTTATAAATAAAACTAATCGATTTACAAGCTTATTTTAAAATTAAAATTCATTTCAATAAAGATTAAATATTTGAATAATCAACTTTCCGAAATATTTCAATACTAAAAACAGTTTTTAAATTACACAATTTAATAAATAAATAAAATCTCTTTTTAAAACAAAACTTAACTTCTAGATAAAAAATTATTTTTAAAATTCAATCATAACCATTTTACATTTGTCAATCTCTCTCTCGATTTATCACAAATCAATTTTCATTACCAATTTCATAACTATTTCCAATTTCCAAAACAAGATTCACTATCTCTTTCTAAACCGATTTTCATAACTCGATATAAATTCATATTCTGAATTTATATTCTCAATTCATCGAGTGATAATCACTTCACTTTATTTATACCATCGTTTATAATTTTTATAAACTCATTTCCAGTTTCACTTGTTTATAAAATAATCTCATTTATAAGGTTTCATTTATAAACCCATCCCTTCATAAATCCTTTTTATTTTTCAAACCTATTTTAAATATCGATTCTGACTCCTTTTCCATATTTCAAAAATACCACTTTAAATCCATTGTTCAAATTTCCTTATATAAATTATTTTAAAATGTCTATTTAAAATATCTTTCTGAAATAGATAAGTTCAAATCCCAAAATCAAATCATTTATTTTATCCAAATTAAATCCTTTTTAAATAATCCAAATTTCAATATAAAAATTATCAATTCCAAAATCACCTTTGAATTTCCATTTTAAATTCAAAAATATTATTGATGGTATTTAAAATACTAAAATTAGGGCCAGTGCTACTATAGCATCCAATATATAAAATCACACAATAATCCATAACAGATTATTCAATCACATCATATATCACTATATATGAAGAGCAATCAATATATTTAAGAAATCCAGTTGGATCCCTCCAACCCATTTCCTTGCATCTACAGATGTTATATAACATAAAATACCAATCCCGCTTTGAGGTGGGATATCGCGGTAATATAGGGTCATCCGCTATTATGCAGGGCGCATAGTGTCTCATCCGCTCCAACAGTGGGAATATACCTAACTACTAATATATATACTAATATATATAATATAACATTCAATTGGTAATAATATATCAATTAAACCAATCATCCAATAATTAATCTTAATTATTATAAATTAAATCCAATAATCCAAAATGAGTGAGATTTACTCACCTTGATTTCAGTTTTCGTTTTCTACGTTCTGGTTCCGACTAAATTCGGACAGCGTTCGAATTTAGCTGAAAATTCTGCAAGCTCTAATTTCAGTCAATCCAATTCCATTGCGTAGTTAACATCGTCATGATCGCAACCCGACTGACCCCATTCGATTCGGACCTTTTTAGATCACATTCTCTAATCATCTTTATGGAAGAAAATTGATAAGCTCGGAGGTTTTAGTTCTTTTCCTCCTCTTTGGAAAATTATTGATTATTAAATCCAGTGCTTTATTCTAGTAATTCTTTTAAACCTGAGACCACCATTTCCGTCAACTCCTCAATCACCTTCCTGCACAACCGCCATCACCCAAATCCAATAGTACTTCACTTACATCATAACCGAGCAAAACCATCAACAGCAAACTCCATCACCTACAACTGCTCCGTTATCCAATCAGCAACACCAAACCCGAAACACCTCCTCTCGTTATACCTTCTTAAAAAAATTGCAACAACACTCCACCATCCAACCACAATCCACATCAGCAACTCCTCATCACTGCAACAACCCTTGCATCACAACACATCCTACATCACCACACTATGACAAAACCGTAACCACAGCAACGCCATCAACCGAACACCACTTCTCGACCACATTCGATTCCAAACGCCTAATCACATGACCGTGGCCTCTTTGAATCTCCTATATGCTTCCTCTTCCAAAAGCCAACATCAAACATCAAGCTAATCAGAACACCAGCCTTACCATTGGCAACCGTGACTTGACAGTAACCATCCCCTGTTATTGTTCATAATCGAATGCAACGTACAACACTCCACTGCCACCTCACGCATTTGTGCTCAAGCCTCCACTCGCGCGCGCGCCCATAGCAGCCACGTAAACCCCAAAATCGAACGCGACCTCCCCTTCCACTCGAACGTCACCACTTCCGACCATCGCCGTCGAGCACAAGGGATTCGCGTTTGGATCCTCTTCTTTTTTTATTTGAATGGATATCGTATATGATTCGACTTCGATTCCTTTTTTTCGTTTCATTCAAAACTGAAGAAGAAGGGAGAGAGGAGGCTCATGATTTTTAAAAGAAATGAAGGTGGCTCGTATCAGAGTAGGGTAGCTTGATCAGATGTTGGAGCGGCTGATGGATAGTGTTGACTTTGAAATTATAATATTATTAATTTTCAAAATATCTCATTTTGCATATCTTGAAATCCTGAATCCCTATCAAGGAGTGCCGCCTGATGCTCCTAATGTTATACCCCTATTTCAAATGCAATGGAACAAGTTTTATCGTATGTGGAAGATAGCTTTTTAAACCAAATTATATTATTAAATTTTCAATATTTATTTCAACGCGTTTCTATCCCGTATGACCAAACGTTAACTCCAAACGCTACGAAATTTGATATCCAATAATAATACATTATTATGGATCCAATGGAACTGGTTTCGTCAAATTCTAAAACTGTGCCCCGGATCGCTATTTTTACGCATCGATTAAATCGACGATTTCAAAAATTGCCGAAATCACTTGAAATTTCAGTTTTTAAAACTTATTGACTCAATTCTAATTCAAATAGAATTTATATCAACATTAAAAATCATTTTGATTCATATTCAACTCAAAGTTCAATTATTCACCATTTCCATATTACGATAAATCGCTATATTTGAAATTTAAATTCATTCTACAATTTCATCCATTAATTCCATATTCAAAATCAATTTATATCCTAAATCCAATATTTAAAACCATTTAAATATATAAAATCAAATGACTAGAAAATTCGGGTCGTTACATAGAAAGGTTAGTGGAAAATTATATGATTTATATATGACATTGAAATTTATTTACTTGAATTTTATTTAATTACTATGCATATGCAAGATCTCTTGAGTTTTAGGCTTAAAAAGAAGGTATTCAATTGAAACCTTGCCTATTCTGTAAGTTAGGAAATTGGAATTGAATGGTATTTACACTCTACTCTAGAAATTTGGAAATCGGTCCGTAAATTCTTAAAGTAGAATGTTGATAAGATTGTAGACTTTATTCTAGATTTATGATAACTGGGTTGTAAATTGTTAGTATTAGTTTGGATTTCCCCAATTAGACTTGAGATATGAATTTCTTTACTTTAATTTATGGGGAACGTGAGGATACAATTTAGTTGTATCTATTTCCATGTAATTTCCATAAATTATCTAATTCCACAACTATGTATGAAAAGTGCATCGTTTGAAATAATAAGGAATATACCAAAAATTAAAGAGATGTGTAAAGTACGGATGTCCTCCTTCGTAGTTTGCACTGTCTATTTCAATAAAAGGGAAAAATATAATTCCTTGTAATTTCAAACGAAGCAAAAGTCTCACTTTTGGGTAATTTATAGAAGTTATAACGGTAGTCGTTTTTAGGAATGATAGCTCTAATATATTAAAATATGGAAATGAAGGTTCTTTATATAATGTACATAAATTTTTATTTTGAAATTCCTAAGCATAGGAATTGATGGGTTAGAAATAGGAACAAACACACACATGTATCATTGCGCCTGTCGATTAAAAATATAATTATACATAGGGTAAGAACAATAATGCATAATATACATCGGTATTCATATTAGTCATAATTAGGATGACTAGTTATTAATAGCGTAGTAAACCATAGGATTAGGAGGTTGTGATGGAAAAGAGCTAGTAGCTCCAAAAATTATGAATAATGATTGCAAAATTAGTAGGGCAATAAATGTGAAGTACATAGGGATTACAAGAATTAAATAAGGACATAAATTGTGACGACCCGCATTTCGAAAGATTAAAATCTACAATAATCCATAAATGTCCAACTCAAACAATCTGGAACACAGATAATCAATGGGGTTAATTAAGAAAAATAAAAAAAGAAGAAAATCAAACACAGAATCTCGTAGCGGAATGACAAAATATAATAATCAAATAAACAGTTCATGAAGTTGTTTATACTATACATTTGATTATAATTTTTACAAAATCTATCAGAGTTATATATATACACACATCAAAAAATAGGATAATGCAGTGGAACAACATGATGTAGGGAATAATACTAGTAATATATACCAAATCTTCGTCTTTGTCTTTAAGAAAATAATCTTCAATGCGCTGAAAACTCAGGGCTGACCCGAGCGTAATGAAAAGACAAAACACTCGAGTTAGGACTAAAATATCCTTATGTAGGTCAAATCAATATCACATATAACATGAGTGTAATAGCGTCAGAGATGTTTATGGGGTTTTACATCTCCTATCCGGTGGATAACGTGCGTGCAATAACTCAAGAGATGTTATGGGATTTTCCATCTCTTAAGGATCTGTCAAAATATTTATATGTAGTAGGATACGCTATATATGTAATGTCTAATTAGTAAAATAAATATTTTTCTTAGCATTAAGGCTTTACATTAATCCCACTTAACGCGGTTTTAACCATTGTCGTACAGTTTGCATATAACACCCTAGTAGCATGTCGGGGGATAGGGATGCGCCATGATACGACAACACTAAACCAAACTTGTAGTGGTCTCGTATAGGGATAAAGGTATGACAAGGCACATGAGGCAATGCCCAAGGTAGGATACTACTAGTTTGGGTCGCAGGGTTGGTGGTAACGCATCGTAGCCATGATCGCCTACCTCATCCATCCATCCCATATCGAGTCAAAGGGAGGTCATCCCAAATTTAAGGTGCACCAATCGAAACCAACATCAAGAGTAATAGTATTGACCAAGTCCAAGAAGAAAATCGAAGAACGGATGTCCGCTAGAGGTAATAAGCCTCATTGGCCCTGTCAAGCCGTATTGTTTTAGTCATTTCAAATTGGCACAAGTGCCGGGGTTTATCCCTCATCGTTCTATTTCTTCAAATCCAGCAAACGTACGCCAAAACCAACCACTTCATTCTGGAGTCTCCTCTGCATAAACAGTTGTTAAAGTGGTTCCAATATTGACAGAGAGTATGCCAATAAGAGGCCCCAGTCTCTTTAACAACCAAACGTCGTTTTACACACCGGTTGGTACTTTCACATTTCAAAAATGATTCATACTTGATATCAAAATATCATATTCATTTCAAAATATCATTTATTTCAAAATATCATATTTACTTAAAATACATTATTTTTACTTTAATAATAATTTCGAATTTCAACTTAGGTTATAACTTCATTTTAACCCAATTCGCATTTAAATCCATGATTTAAATATAAACCTCCAACCTTGACTAGTTTGATTTTTTAGAAAATAATTTGAATAGTTAAAATAGTTTTAAATAGTTTAAATAGTTAAAATATTAAAATAAGTTATATATTAAATGATTTGAAAATTTAATTAATATGAAAATTTAGAAAGATGAATTTTAAAACAGTTTATAGGAAAATAGTTTATAGTGAAAATAATTTATATTCAAAACTATTTCTTCCCATTTTCAATAAATCTGGATTTAGGTCTAAATTTAAATCAAACTTGTTCAATTTCAAATTTTCCAATTCAGATCATCTTAAATCTCAAATCAATTCAAATCGACTTAATTTGGATTTCGATCCAAATCAATTTCAATTCGAAATTAATTTCAATTTCAAATTCGATTCAATGGTTTAAATTTCATTTCAATTCTCAATTTTAAACCATTTCAATGTATATAAATTCGTGTTTAATTCCAGAATATCGATTTAAATTACTTAAATCAAATTAAACTTCAATGTTTGAATTTAGATTCAAATCTTTAAATTAATTCCATTTCAAATATTTCAATTCCAAGCCAAAATTAGAAATATCCATTTATTTCACTTTTACTTAAAAGATTCGAAGTTCAAGTAAAATTTCAAACCTTTAAAACGATTCAATTTCTATAATTCAGGCCATATTTCAATCATAACTTCAAATTCCAAATTAAATTCTTTAAAACAATTTCTTTTAACAATTTTAATTTCAACATTTCAAGCTCGAGTTCGAAAATAATCCAATTCCCATATTTCGATTTAATTTTATTTTTATTAAACAAAATCATTTGAATAAGTTCAATTCAAGAATTTAAAATTATTTAATTTAACCAATCCAGTGTCCGTATATAATTTTCTTTCCTATGGCCAAGTGATCAGTTATTTCAATTTAATTTCAGGGATGGATATATATCATTTCAATAAAAATCACAGTGTCATAGGTATTTTTCATTTCAACCTATTTCTTAATTTATTCGAAATAATTTAAATAACAGTTTATATACTGTCAAATAATATACAGGGTGATAACAGTATATATATATATAATAACTAAACATCCAACATCCAAAATATCAACCAATAGGCATTCATCACAATCAACATCCAAAATGGCCAATAAATCACAACAGTTAACAAGTTATTAATAATCGGGAATTTAACTAGAAGTTTAATTTCAATTTCAAATTTAACTATCAATTACAAATTCCTAACGGTTAAATTCATATGTCAATTTAAATGCCAATTAAATTACCAAACAATAGCCAATAAAATTTAATTATTTCATGATATCAATTTAACGAACATAAAAAATATTTTAGTCTTCTTGAGCATTTAAAACACTCGCCTTTATTTGAAACTGAAAATTTTGTAGCTTCAAATAAATTCCAATTTGATTGCATACTATAGATGACGTCGATAAGAATCCAATGCAACTTGTTTCGTTCGAATTGGACCTCGTATGAAAAAGTTACGTAGATATAAACATTTTGTAACAAACCGTTTTTCCGTACCCTTTGAGTTTACAGAGAAACCACACATGTCTAACTCAAAGTGAACGAAAAAGCGGATTGTTAGGGTAAATAAAAAGAAAAGAACAGAGAATAGAGAAAAACAGAATCTCACAACGGAATTGACAACATATAATATAACAAGGACAGTAGAAACTGTAACTTCAAACATACAGAGTATATCAGAGTTAAAAAACAAACCTTATCAGCTAGACAGTTATAAAATCCTAACCTTACAAATGCCGATGGATATACTACATAATACAGCGGAAAGTTAAAATACTACGGTAAGTGAAGCTTCGGCTCCCTTCCATGATCTCCAAAAATTTCAAAAACATCCTGGGAAAAATACACAGTCTGACCCGAGCATTAAATATAAATAACACCCGGATCAGTCTGAAAATACCAATGTGAGAAACTCGAATAATAGGGAACATATATAAAAGATCTGTGAGACCACAATGCTAACGCGGAATAGGTTTTCACCTCACAAGAATAACATCCATACATGCAAGAGCATAAATAAATATCAAGAACAAATCCAAAAATGAATCAGCATAAATAATATTAAACCAGACTTGAAAGAATGGAAATAAACCGAGTAAAATCCAAACTGGACAGAATGGATTGAACAAGGAAAACAGCCCAACTAGATAGAATGGACTAAATAAGGTAACAATCCAAACTTGATAGAATGGACTGAATAAGGTAACCGTCCAACTTGATAAAATGGACATAATAAGGTAACAGTCCAACTTTGATAGAATGAACTAAATCAATGTTTAAATGTCATGATGAGGAGTTGGCTCTACTCATGGCAATTTAAAGCTAAAACAGATTCAGGAATACGAATCAAAGAAGGAAAGGAAATTTTCCAAGAAATGACAAGGAAGGTGCACCCCCTTGAAGTATACCTCTAGTAATATACTCATAAGAAGCTCATTTACTCTGTGACACTTCTCGGAAACCTCCAAGCTGGACCCCGCCATACCTTACCGAGAATCTGGATATTTCCAAATCTAAGAGCACAACCGAAACCAAACTAGATGAGATGTGAAAATACCCTTTTGATGGGAGCAACCCCACATAGCTTGGCCCCATATCGCACTTTTGGTTTAGTCATTTTCGACAAAGGATAACAAAGCTCGATTGAGCAGCAAATTGTTTTTAAGGTGACAGTACACCATGAAGAAAGCTGAATCTGATAATTAATAGATCAAATATCAGGGATAATTAAAATGATCGTATATGGAAATTAAATTTCATATATTTACGACTACTCGTTGATTCTAGACAAGCTCTATCTCCCGTTTGAAAGTGAAGCCAGGTAAGTTAAGGTAGTGTTACCTCTAGGCATCGCCTTAACGGAATTTTTAATCTTCGAGATAGAAACAAGTCCAAGCCTCATCGTTTAGCGTTAAATGTATGACGATAACCCTTTCCATATAAGCGATATCGATTACGGAACTATTGTTCTGTAATTGAAATCAAATTTTAACTTTTAAAAACTGAACTTGTGCTTGATCTTCGTATTACCACTTTGGTAAAACACTTTTTAGAATTAGTTCCTGATTGTTGAAACGCTAAGAGAAAAATCATTCCAAGTGCACGACCCTGAAGGCCTAAACCAACATCAGACCGAACACCCAGAAGGTTGTCCAACTTAACATCCCAATAATCGAGTTCCAATTCCTTTTTATAGCTTTAAAACAATATTATTTATCCCGAAATATAATTAATCACATTTAAAATCTCTTTTAAATAAACACATCTATTATTTGTAATAAAATAGATAATTATTTCCAAACACTTTTATAACATTGGTAAATCAACTTTAAAAATCTTTATTTAATCAGTTTATTAAAGCAATTTTATTATATTAGTTAATTTACTTTAATCACTTTTACTAAATTAATTAATTGACTTTAAATATCATTAATTAAAAATATTTATTAAATTCAAATAATCATTAATTAAATGAATAATTAATCTTAAACATCATTAATTAAAATGATAAGTGCAACGACCCGGAATTTCACCACATTAATTTCTGAATGTTTAATAAATTTTAAATATTCAAATAGTATGTTTTATAATTAAAATAAAAACACTTTTAAATAATAAATATTGAAGATAAAATAGTTTTCAAATTTAGTTTACAAAAATATTTAGTTCGATTAAAAATAGAAAATGTGACCGGAAACTGTTTTTCGAATTTTTGACGTTTCATCGTATAAAAGTTGTTTGAAATGTTATAGGCCTTTTTTATATATAAAAAACATTTAAATTATCAATAAAAATTAGTTATGACATATTGGTATATACATAGTATGTATACTTAAGTATATACATGTATATACTAAAATATGCCTTAAGAGACATGATTTGATATTTTTACAACAAAGTACAAAACATGTTTTATCATGAAAAGAGGGGAGGGAGACAAGAAGGTGGCTAAAGGATATGATGTTTAGGAGGCTAGGTGAGGTGGGAAGAGAGTAGTGGAGGATAAAAGGCATTGAGTGTTTAGGTAATTTACACATTCACTTGCTTATAAATACCCCTTTCACTTCTTCAATTTCACCTCTTTTACTTCATCCATATCTTTCTCAAAAATTAATCAAATTGAGCATTTATTTTTTCAAACCAAGTCAAATTCTAGTGGCTACAACTTTTATGTTTACAACTTATTCAAATTTTGAGAATTGCTATGTCAAAATATCAAATGTTTACAAAGTGTTTTTGGACCCAGAATTCCAAGTCTGAAAATGGTCATTCTTATTTCGACCTTAACTTCTTGAAAATAAATCGTAATTGAGTGTTTCTTTTTTTTAAACTGTAGAGGAAAGAATTTCCTAAAACTTTACTTTTAACCACTTTACCAAATTTCGAGTTCAACATGTCTAAAACCTGAGGAGAAGATGACCCTTTTCGAGTTGATTTTTGGTGGTTTCCAAGCTCTACAAGTTTAAAATTTAGTTCAAGTTTCTAAAATGACTATTTTACTTTAGTACATTGTGATATATATTGCTTGCATGGTTCGGATATGATGTGAATTTGTTCATGGTTGGTTTGGAAATGTACATGTTTGATGGATGCAAACATGTTAAGTAAATGTTAGTTAGTAAACTAGTTAGTAAGTAAAATTTTATCCTCAAAAACCAAAGCTTTAAAACTATACCCATATTCGTATTTATTGCCTATGAATGCTTGTTGTATGTATGCCTAAACCATTGCTATGTGATGTTTGGTTATGTTGATAATATTATAAATTTGTTTGCCGAACTGCCCGTATAGCGATAGTCGCTATATCGGCACTTTCGGAAAATCACTTCTTATCAAACCATTTGGTTTCATCTTCGTGCTTGGAATTGTTTTACAAGTTAAGCAAGATTTTGATTAATGACGTTTTCAAAAATAATTAATTATTTTAATAACGATTATTTAATTTAATTAATAAGGATTAAAGTTAACTAATTAACTTATTAATGATGTGTTTTAAATTTATCTAAGTACTTGGTTAATGATTATTTAAATTAATTAATCATTTTAGTTAATGATGTTTAAGGCTAATTAATATTTTGAAAATGGTGGATTAAATTTAATTAACCAATCAATTAAAATTAATTAATCTTTTTAATTAATGACTTTTAAAAGGAAATCAACTTATTTTAACTTTAATTAATCTTTCCTTAATGATGGTTTTAATTGATTAATCATTTTAAAATAATGATATTTAATTATTAATTAATTTATTTAATTATATTATATTTAAATATTATTAATTAATTTAATTAACGATGTTTTAAAGGTGATTTATCCTTTTTAATTAAAGGTTATTGGAGTTAATTAATCAACTTAATTTATGAAGTTTCAAAGTGAATTTAGTAACAAGGATGCTTTGACTTTGTTATTCATTTAAATAATGATAATTAATTAATCATAAATTTAATTAATTATATTTTACTAATTAATTGACTTAATAAGGTTAAAAGTGGTTTACCCTTTTTATTATTTAAAAAACATTTGAAGTTCAAAAATCAAATTGTGTGATGAAGTTTAAAGTTAATTAATCAATGTAATAAGAATGTTTTAAGTTATTAAATCTTTTTTTAAATTGATGTTTTGAAGTTAGTAAACTCTTTTAACAAAGTATTTTAAAGCTATTACTTGTAACGTGAGGCCAAGCATGAATTCGAGTTTTTAAAAGAAAAAGTTTGATTCGTTTGTGGAAATGAATTAATTTCCGTAAACGATTCACTTATATAGGAAAGATTTATTTGTATACTTAGCACTAAATGTCGAAGAAGTAGACTTGTCGCTATTTCCAAAGTTAAGAATAATAGTGAGACATGACTTTGAGGTAACACTACCCTAACTTGTCTGATATTATTGTTAACCAAGAAATAATACAAGTTTGAATACGATGAGTGGTGATAAGTATACAAGACTTAATTTCTATATACGATCGTTTTATATCCTCAATAGTTGGTTTCTCAGCTATCAGTTATTTCAGCTTCTTTATTATCGTCATTCTAAGACGATGTGTTGCTCTATTGAGCTTTGATATCCTTTGTCGGAAATGACTAAATCCAAAGAGCGAGTGAGGACCACGCTATGTGGGGTTGCTCCCATTAGGGTATTTTCACATCCACTCTAGATTGGATTCGGTGTTGCACATTGAGAAGTGAAATACTCGGATACTCGGTAATAGTTGGCTAGGTCTGGCTTGAAGGTTTCCGAGAGCATCAGAGTTCTCAAGTATATTTCTAGAGGTATACTTTCGGTAAGGGGGGCGCACCCTCCTAGTCATTGTTTGAAAATTTCATTTTCTTATTTGATTCGAACCTTTGAATCTGTTTTCTTTAATTACAATGGGAAGAGTCAATCACTCTTCGCGGTGTTCAATTATTGGTTTTGTCCATTCTATCGAGTTTGGATAGTTATCCTGTTTAGTCCATTCTATCGAGTTTGGACTGTTGTCTTGTTTTATCCATTCTATCCGCAGACTATTTCCATTCTTTCAACTCTGAATGTTATACTAATTGTACCCATCATCTATGTTTGGATTTGTTCCCTATTGTTCATTTACATTTTTGTTATGTTTGGTTGTTGTTTATGTGGGAGAAAACCCGTTTCGCGTTAGCGGCATGGTCCCACATATTATTGTTTAAATACACCCCATTTATTTCATAGTTTTACTCATACCAGACATTTTGTCTGACCCGAGTTGTTTATTTTCCCTAAACTCTCGGGTACTCAATTATATTTGGGTACTTCGAGAATAGCAGGTTTTCTTTGGAGCTCTTTGGAGACGGTGATCGAGCAGGCGGCTCCTTAGTTATCTAGTTATTTATTTCCATTGAATGATTGTATATGTGTATTTTGTATCTTAAAAATAAAATGCCAGAATGTATAGCTATCAATCTGTTAGATGTAGTATTTTTTTATAACTCTGATAACTCCTTATAAGGAGTAAACTTTTGTACTATATCATTTTATATTATATGTAACCATTCCGCTGTGAGGTTTATCTATTCTATCTTGTTCGTTTCTTTATTTTACCCCAAGACAACTTATCTTTCGATGATTGGGCAATGGCACACGAATACCAAGGATGTATTAAATGTCATTCCCATGGATTAGAAAGGTGGGTCGTCACAATAAGTAAATTTAAATTCCATTAATTAGAACAATTAATTAAATTTAAATAATCATAATTTAACCAGATTAATTAAATTTAAATCCTCGTTAGTTACAGTGATTAATTAAAATATCATCTGTTAAAAGGACTCATTTAACTATAAAACATCATAAATTAAAATGATTTAACTAAATTCCAAATATTATTAGTTAAAACAATTAATTACATTTAAAACAATCATTAATTAAATGATTAAATAAAATTCAAATATCATTATTTAAAATGATTAATTACTTTTAAATATCATTAAGTAAAATGATTATTAATTTCAATTATCATTAATTGAAATAATTAATTTAATCCCATCGTCATTAATTAAAATAATTAATTAAATTTAATAAATTAATTAAACTTCATTATCATTAACTAAAAGAATTATTAAACTCAAGTAATCATTAATGAAAACGATTAATTAAGTATAAAACATTATTAGCAAAAATGATTAATTAAATCTAAAAATAAACCAATTTTTAATTATCATTTACTAAATTGGTTAATTAATCTCAAATTAATTAATTAGAATGATTAATTAGTTTTAAATTATCGTTAATCAAAATGATTTACAAATTTTCAATGTTCTTTTTGCGGAAACACAAGCTCAAGTTCATATCATAGGGTTTTGGGGATGAAATTTAATAAAAGACGGTATAGCGAAAATCGCTATAATGACACTTAAACTATTAAATGGAATATCGGGAATTTATCTGAATTGGCTATTAATATAACAACATATGGATGTAAATAAATAATATATTGGCGAGAAACCTCCTTTAGGTCTCTCTATAGATTTTTCCTGCAAAACAATGGTTATGGATAAAATATATATATATATATATATTGAAGGAATTATGGATAATATATATAATCGTATGGGTTTACAATGATCAATTTAATATGTCATCCATTTTCCAAACGGAAATTCAACCAAACAAGCAATCAAACAATTTAATTAACATCCAAACAATCAATAAACGTTTATAACATCATTGATATAATATAATAAAATTTAATGTGAGTTAAACTCACATTGATTTTCATTTTCGCCTAAATGCCCCGATTTCGGATAAAACCTAACGGCCGTCCAATTTTAGCCTAAATTTTCACTTGCTCCAAATCTAACCAAACCAACTCCTTCACGAAGATCTCGACGACACCAGTCCAATGCAAAAAACAGCGTTCGGATCTGACCTTGTACGAAGGAGTTATGCAAATTATAAGATATCGACAAATTTAGAAATTAAAATTAAATAACTTCACGATAATTACAAATATACCCCTCTCCACTATTCCTTCATCTTCTTTCCCAAATGACAGAAACGTGCACAGGTAACCCAATATCGTGCACGGCCATATAGTGATATGGCTCGATAATCGACAAATTTCAATTCAGTCTTCTCCGTCGCGCTCCGCTACTCGATCTCAACTCGCCTAAACCGAAAAATCGAAGCACGACTCGACCAAATGAAATGCAACCTGGCCCAAATCGAGCACTGTAGCTCGACGTCGCCCCACCCATCGTAGCGTTGCACACCAAAAAAACTATGGCTCTGGCTGCTATTTGACTAGACGAATGTGATGCAAGCAACAACGAGACCACTCGACTTCCAAAAGCTATGAAAATCGAAGCCCTAACCTACCCAGCAATGGCCATGGCTACGATGAGCTCCCAGAACCGATGACGCACCTCTTAAATACATACTGGATCGAATCTCTCATCGAATTCGAATTTTTAAAACTGTTTTTAGGATTTTTAAATGAGTAGATATGAAGATTTGGATTTTTGAAGTTCAAAATGCAAAAGGGAAACTCTATCTTCTAGTTACAAACATATATTAATAGGTAGAAGGGGTATGGAGTGAAGGTGGGAGGTATGGGGGTAGAAATGGGCTGAAAAGCAAGGGTATGGGCTTGAGAATGGAATATTTACACATATCTTCATATTATTTTAATTTTAAATATTCACAAAACATACCCGAAAATCCCGAACTCCAAACGAGGCATGTCGCCTGGCTTTCTATATATTATACCCTATTCCGAACACAATGTAACTTGTTTCGAGACCTGATTCGATCGTATGCAGAAGATAGGTTTTTGGACCTAGTTATAACATTAAATTTTTGATATTAATTTCAATGCGTTTCGAACTCGCACGACCAAACGATACGTCGGATTGCCATGAAATTCGACGACGTAATAATTCACTATTATGAATCCAATGAAACTGGTTTCGTTGAAATCTGAGACTGTGCCCTGGAACGACAATTTCACAGATTTAAATATTCAATTATCGATATTTATCCAATCTATTTTATATTTGTAAAAAAATTTACAAATTGAATTCACCAATATTATTTATTAATGAAAAGGAGTTAAATAAAATTATTATATCCATTTAATTAACATTTAATTCACAATTCAAATATTTAATTATTCCCTATATTTGAAATATAAATTATTAAATTCCAAAATTTAATTATTTTAAATATTTAAAATTAATTAAACATTTAAAAGTCAAATAACCAAAATTTTAAGTCGTTACATCCCTCCCCTTAAATGAATTTCGTCCCCGAAACTCCTAAGGAAGAAAATGATCTAAACCCTTAAGTTTAAAACTATTAATTAAAATGAGTTATTAAACTTATTTTTCAAAACTAATTACCTAGAATAGATTCTAAAATTTCTATGTCTTTTAAATTCATTCGCTTGTACAAATTAATTCTCTTCTATTCATTCATACCAAGATATAACCCAAAAAATCAAATTTTAGTTGTCAAAAATTTTCCAAAATTCTCTAAAAGATTTCTAACTCTTAAATTTTTGGAAAATTTCGCCAGCGTCTCCTTTACATGGCCCGATCGGTACAACTACAAATCGCCTCTACAGGCTCCAAACCAATCGAAGAAAACAAAAACCAAGTGGCCTCCCATATCTGGGTCATAAAATCATCAACTAAACGAAATTTTCTAAATTTATTACGTACCTTTTTGCATTTGATTTATAGTTTGGCAAGTAATTTATTATCTTTTATGCAAATGCAGGTGCACAAGAATCAATAGCAATCTCTTGCATACATGTACTTACAAATCTAAAGAAAATCAGGCTAACAAAAGCAATGTGATGTAACTCTATATGCAAAAACTAGCATGATATAAATCTACATGCAACCAACAACCATATCACAATCTTATGCGACAAAACACAGAGAATATTCTGTAATAGATGATATGCATCCAATTATTTCATATGACAAATATAGATCTAAATACCCTGGTCTTTCAATTCAAAATTTTTATTTTCAAATTTCTCAGACGAGAAAAATCAAAGATCAGAACCAAAATGACAAGGAGGGAATTCCTCCAAATAAATTATGGTGAAACTCTAGTTTAAAACAACATAGAGCGTCCAGTGGTATTACGGTTCCTCCAAAAACATCAACTAGAGTGAATAAATATCTTTCCTTTCTTAAAATCTTCAAAAATTTCCTTTTTCAAAATCACCAGGATTTAGGTCCTAATGACAACAATTTAAAATCCTTTGTCTATGAATTTAATTTTACAGACAATGGTATATAAAGTCACACAATCAATCAATTCAATCACCATGAAGGAATAAACTAACACTAATAGTCAATCAAATTTCATTAGGGAAAACTTATCACTTAACATTGTTTCGTAATGTCAAATGATTAACAAATAAATTTTAACTTAGGTTCAAAACTTTCTTAATTGTCCAAAAATATAGATAATTATCTAAGCATACCATTTTGCTCATTAGCCTTTGGCTATTGCTTAGAAATTTTATGCAAACTCACTCGGACAAAACGGAAAGTTATATTCTAAATTTTGTTAGTTTCTTAATTACATTAAAAAATATTCTAATTCACTTATATTTTCCAGTTAGTATTTTATCCAATACTAAATTATTTATGAGTTATCTCATAATTTCTCACCCAAGTTTTAAAATACCTTATAAAATTATTTCTTTATAAAACATCAAATCATAAATTATTCCACTTTATTTACTTATATAATATTCTTTTATATCCTGAGAATACATACAAATTTTATTTTACTTTTTCAAAGGTCTGGATGGAGATTAAATCAAATTATGGTTTCTTAAAACCGAGTCAACCTATTAACCCCTTTTTAGTTAGAGTGTTCAAATGAATAATATTCATGGGTTGACCCAATCAACAAGTCGTTTACACCACTTAAATGTTTTAAACAAATATATGGTTTTAGATAAAACATTGTTTATCAAGACTTTCTTATTTACTTTAACCCAATTTACTTGGTTTTAAATTTTCAAAACTTATCTTTGAAGCATACTACATATGTTTTCTATATACAATAACTTCAAAATATTTATTTATTAAAACTCACTTTGGTTTTATTCGAATTTGAACTCTTTTTGATCACACAATGATAAAGAGAATAATTTACTAAGTATTTCACAAGGTTCGCCTAAGCAAACATCTGATCGTCACTTAGAAGATTATTCCTATTACCACAAAGCTAATCGAACTAATTTCCTCCTTATTATCCCAAAGAAAAATGCATTCCATTTAAATTTTACTTCCTATAATATTTTCACTTTCAATTATTTCCAAAAGTACTGCTATTTCATTTCTCAAAAATCTTTTTGAAATTATGTTCAAAAATTCTGCGATTTAGATTCAAAATCCTTTTTAAAACATGTTTTATAAGCTAAATTTATATAAAATTTCCTTTATATAAAAATTGTTTCATATTATAATATTCATTCTTTATTATAATAGAATTATCTCCAATATTTTTTCTCTAAATATCTTATCCCACTATTTAAGTTATATTAACAACTTTTTATAAAGTTTAATTCTTAAACCACCATTATTTAAAAAGTGAATTTTCAAGATAACATTTTCTCCGAACACCTTTACAGTCAAATTGTGAAAATTAATTCACAAAGGGTTCGTTTTCAATCTAGCGATAAATGCTCCTAAATAAACCGAGCACAATTAGCAATTAACAAACAACAGATAATGCTTCTTATTTAAATTAAGCATAACCGAACAAATAATAGTGATAATAAATACATAATATCACATTTAAAACAACACACTAAATAACTATATAGAGTTTGAAAATTATTCCTTTATATATATAAAATATAATCCTAGATAAAATATTTAATTTGCCAAAATTGCCAAAATTTTCAATACTATGTCCGTTGGCCTTGGTCAAGTGTTTAGAAACCCACATCGATACCATGGTGTCCCACATCTTGACCAGATTTCATAAATATTCAATAGACCAATTAACATAATACGTTTTAATAAAACTAACAAATACGCTCGTGTATATATAATACTCTCAAACTCATTCTAGGGTGTCGCTTACCCTATCTCTAATGAGCCAAACCCTACCAAAGCGAAGGTTCTCACTTAACCTCGCGCTCTGATACCACAATGTAACAAACCATTTTTTGTACCCTTTGATTTTATAATAAACCACACATGTCCAACTAAAAGTGAACGAAAAGGAAGATTGTTAGGGTAAATAAAAAGAAAAGAACAGAGAGTAGAGAAAAATAGAATCTCACAACGGAATCGACAACATATAATATAACAAGGAAAATAGAAACTGCCACTCTACACATACAGAGTATATCAGAGTTAAAAAACAAACCTTATCAGCTAGATAGTTCTAAAACCCTGACCTTACAAATGACGATAGGTATACTATATAATACAGTGGAAAATTAAAATACTATGATATGTGAACCTTCAGCTCCCTTCCATGGTCTCCAAAAACTTCAAAGACATCCTGGAAAAATACTCGGTCTGACCCGAGCATTATAAATAAATAACAACCGGATCAGTTTGGAAATACCAGCATGAGATAACTCGAATATTGGGGAACATATACAAAAGATCTGTGAGACCACACCGCTAACGCGGAATGGGTTTTCACCTCATAAGAATTACATCCATATAGGCAAGAGCAGAAATAAATATCAAGAACAAATCCAAAAATGAACGAGCATAAATAATATTAAACCAGACTTGAATGAATGGAAATAAACCGAGTAAAATCCAAACTGGACATAATGGATAGAACAAGGAAAATAGTCCAAATCGATAGAATGGACTAAATAAGGTAACGATCCAAACTTGATAGAATGGACTGAATAAGGTAACCCTCCAACTTGATAGAATAGACAGAATAAGGTAACAGTCTAACTTTGATAGAATGGACTAAATCAATGTTTAAATGTCATGATGAGGAGATGGCTCTACTCGTGTCAATTTAAAGCTAAAACAGATTTAGGATATGAATCAAATAAGGGAAGGAAATTTTCCAACAAATGACAAGGAAGGTGCACCCGCCTTGAAGTATAACTCTAGTAATATACTACTGAGAAGCTCATTTACTATGTGACACTTCTTGGAAAATCCAAGCCGGACCCCGCCATACCTTATCGAGAATCCAAATATTTCGACATCTAAGTGCACAACCGAAACCAAACTAGATGAGATGTGGAAATACCCTTTTGATGGGAGCAACCCCACATAGCTTGGCCCCCACTCGCGCTTTTGGTTTATTCATTTCCGACAAAGGATAACAAAGCTTGATTGAGCAACAAATCGTTTTTAAGGTGATGGTACACCATGAAGAAAGCTCAATCCGATAGTTAATAAATCAACTATCGGGGATAATTAATGATCGTATTTGGAAATTAAATTTCATATATTTACCACTACTCGTTGATTCCAAACAAGCTCTATCTCTCGTTTGAAAGTGAAGCTGGGCAAGTTGAGGTAGTGTTACCTCTAGGCATTGCCTTGATGACATTTTTAATCTTCGAGATAGAAACAAGTCAAAGCCTCATCGTTTAGCATTAAATGTATGATGAGATCCTTTCCATATAAGCGATATCGATTACGGAACTATTGTTCTATAAACGAAATCGAACTTTAACTTATAAAAACTGAACTTATGCTTGATTTTCGTATTTCCACTTTGGTAAAACACTTTTTAGAATTAGTTCCTGATTGTTGAAATGTTAAGAGAAAAATCTTTCGAAGTGCACGACCCCGAAGGCTTAAACCAACATCAGACCGAACACCCAGAAGATTATCCAACTTAACATCCCAATAATCGAGTTCCAATTCCTTTTTATAGCTTTAAAACAATATTAATTATCTCGAAAGATAATTAATCACATTTAAATTCTCTTTTAAATAAACAAATCCATTATTTATAATAAAATAGATAATTATTTCCAAACACTTTTATAACATTGGTAAATCAACTTTAAAAATCTTTATTAAATCAGTTTATTAAAGTAATTTTATTATATTAGTTAATTTACTTTAATCACTTTTATTAAATCAATTAATTGACTTTAAATATCATTAATTAAAAAGCTTTATTAAATTCAAATAATCATTAATTAAATGAATAATTAATCTCAAACAACATTAACTAAAATGATAAGTAATTTTAAATTCCATTAATTAGAACAATTAATTAAATTTAAATAATCATAATTTAATCGGATTAATAAATTTAAATCCTCATTAGTTAATTAAAACATCATCCATTAAAAGGACTCGTTTAACTATAAATCATCATAAATTAAAATGATTTTACTAAATTCCAAATATTATTAGTTAAAACCAATTAATTACATTTAAAACAATCATTGATTAAACGATTAAATAAAATTCAAATATCATTATTTAAAATGATTAATTACTTTTAAATATCATTAATTAATATGATTATTAATTTCAATTATCATTAATTGAAATAACTTATTTAATCCCATCATCATTGATTAAAATAATTAATTAAGTTTAATAAATTAATTAAACTCTATGATCATTAACTAAAAAAATTAATTAAACTCAAATGATCATTAGTTAAAATGATTAATTAAGTATAAAACATCATTAGCAAAATTGATTAATTAAATCTAAAGATAAACCAATTTTTAATCATCATTTATTAAATTGGTTAATTAATCTCAAATTAATTAATTAAAATGATTAATTAATTTTAAGTTATCATTAATCAAAATGATTAATAATTTTTCAAAATTCTTTTTAGCGGAAACTCAAGCTCAAGTTCATACCATTGGGTTTTGGGGATGAAATTCAATAAAAGACAGTATAGTGAAAATCGCTATAACGACATTTAAACTATTAAATGGAATATCAGGAATTTATCTGAATTGGCTATTAATATGACAACATAAGGATGTAAATAAATAACATATTGGCGAGAAACCCCCTTTGGGTCTCTCTATAGATTTTTCCTGCAAAACAATGGTTATGGATAATATATATATATATAATCATATGGGTTTACAATGATCAATTTAATATGTCATCCATTTTCCAAACGGAAATTCAACCAAACAAGCAATCAAACAATTTAATTAACATCCAAACAATCAATAAACGTTTATAACATCATTGATATAATATTTTTAAAAAAATAGTGTGAGTTAAACTCAGAGTGATTTTCGTTTTCGCCGAAACGCCCCGATTTCGGACTAAAACCGAACGACCGTCCGATTTTAGCCTAAATTTTCACTTGCTCCAAATCTAACCAAACCAACTCTATCCTGAAGACCTTATCGACACGAGTCCAACGCAAAAAACAACGTTCGAATCCGACCTCGTACGAAGGAGTTATGCAAATTATAAGATATCGACAAATTTAGAAATTAAATAACTTCATGATAATTACAAATATACCCCTCTCCACTATTCCTTCATATTCTTCCCCAAACGACATAAACATGCATAGGCAACCCAATATCGTGCACAGCCATGTAGTGATATGGCTCGATAGTTGACGAATTTCAATTTCGTCTTCTCCGTTGCGCTCCACTACTCGATCTCAGCTCGCCTATACCCAAAAATCGAAGCACGACTCGACCAAACGAAACGCGGCCTGGCCCAAATTGAGCACTGTAGCTCGTCCTCACCCCTCCCATCCTAGCATCGCACACTAAAAAAACTATGGCTCTGGCTGCTATTCGACTAGACGAATGTGATGCAAGCAACAACGAGACCTCTCGACTTCTAAAAGCTACAAAAACCGAAGCCTTAACCTACCCAACAATGGCCATGACTATGTTGAGCTCCCAGAACCGATGACACACCTCTCAAAAACAAACTAGATTGAAGCTCTCATCGAATTGGGATTTTTAAAATTGGTTTTAGGATTTTTAAATGAGTAGATATGAAGATTTGGATTTTTGAAGTTCAATCGGCAAAAGGGAAACTCTATCTTTTAGTTGCAGACAAATACAAATAGGTAGAAGGGGTATGGAGTGAATGTAGGAGGTATGGGGGTAGGCGTGGGTTGAAAAGCAAGAATATGGGCTTGAGAATGGAGCATATGTACACATATCTTCATATTATTTTAATTTTAAATATTCACAAAACATACCTGAAAATCTCGAAATCCAAATGAGGCGTGCTGCCTGGCGTTCTATATGTTATACCCATATTCCGAACACAATGGAACTTGTTTTGAGGCCTAATTCGGTCATATGCAGAAGATAGGTTTTTGGACCTAGTTATTACATTAAATTTTCGATATTAATTTCAACGCGTTTCGAACTCACACAACCAAACAATACGTCGGATTGCCACGAAATTCGACGGCATAATATAATTCACTATTACGGATCCAATGAAACTAGTTTCATCAAAATCCGAGACCGTTCCACGGAACGATAATTTCGCAGATTTAAATATTTAATTATCAATATTTATCCAATCTATTTTATATTTGTAAACAAATTTACAAATTGAACTCACCAATATTATTTATTAATGAAAAGGAGTTAAATAAAATTATTAAATCCATTGAATTAACATTTAATTCACAATTCAAATATTTAATTATTCCCTATATTTCAATTATAAATTATTAAATTCGAAAATTCAAACGAAGCGTACCGCCTAGCGTTCTATATGTTATACCCATATTCTGAACACAATATAATATGTATCGAGAGCCAATTCCATCATATTAAGAAGATAGATTTTCAAAATCAAATTATTTTTATTAAATTCCTTTAATTGATTTCTACGCGTTTCAATCTCACACGGCCAAACGATAAGTCCAATTGCTACAAAACATTAAATCCTATAATAATCACTATTACGGATCCGATGAAACTAGTTTCATCAAAATCCGAGACAGTGCCCAAAAATACTATTTTTACACGTTAATTAAAACAAGTAATCCCAAAATAAATTTTATTCACTTTAAATTCAATTTTAAAAGTTAACAACCTTCGTTATTGTTTCAATAAAATTTAAATAGGCTTTCGACATCATTTTCATTCATATTAAATTCAGGATTCAATTATTTAAATAAATTCCAATAATCCAATTTCGATAAATTCCAATATTAGATTTCCAATGAATTTTAGTTATTAAACAATTATTTTATTTACATCTAATTGATTCAACGTTTATTATTCAAGTCCAGCTATTGATTATAAACACATTCAACGCGTAGAATTTCATTTCAATACTTGTTATTGCCAAAATCTTTGAAATTTTTATTTCAAAATATTATTCAAGTTCATATTCAATAAACTACATTAATAAATCATTAAATTTTTATTTCTAACCATTTTGTTCAATAATCATATTAAATTTAATAATTTAAAATAGTTAAAAATACGGGTCATTACAATCTCCTCCACTCAAAACTTTTCGTCCTCGAAAAGGAGTTAAGTAAGAAATTTAACATTTGATATATTTTACTCAAAATAATCAACATATAAAACATCAAAATCTATTTGAAAACCTTTACCACGCTTCTACTATCCCACTCTGATGCTGGCTTTACGGAAGTTACACTTATTTATAAAAACAAGTTATAAAATTTTAAAATCTCAAAAAAATTCTAACACCTTGATTTACAGAAAATTTCGGCAGCGTCCCCTTTGCACGACTCGATCGGAAAAATTTACAATATGCAAATATATACCAAATATACATCTCATCTCAATGATGAGACATCTTGTAGGGAAAATTATAAAAGTGCGGTACGTAATCCGAGATATGTACCTTATTATTATTAATACGAGTGAGTTCGCTCATATTAAGTAAGCAAAAGCAAATCAAACCGCGTATACGTCCAAACGGCCTTTGTATGTACCTATCTCAACTCAATTTAGGATATTGGTTGCATATAAAGGATATAGAAAGTATGTATAAGTTTAATAGACTATATAACATGAATTTTAAATCCAAATCATAAGCACGGGCACTAATACACAACCATAACAATCATATGCAATCAAAAATAGTTTTTACAATGATTTACAACAAAAGAAACCGTCCAACAATTAATAGTCATCCAATTAATTCATAACTATATGAATTTACATCATCCAATGTCAATAGCTAAATTTATACACTTCATTTCTTATTAACATCCAATTTTTATTAACATTTAATTGGTTTACTTTCAATTTATTCACATATATTTTATTTACATTCATTTTATTCAAATTTCAATTATTTCACTTTCTGTTTAACACATTTCATATCAATTAATTTCTGGGCCATTTCATAAATCATTTCATTTAACCTTATTTAAGTTAAATTTTATTTCATTACCACTTAGTATATTCTTTTTAACACTAATATCGTTTATAAACCACTTAATAAATCCATTTTATTTTATTATAAACATTTTATAAAACGCAACTCATGTTTATTGTTACTTCATAACTTGAGTTCATATTAATTCATTGATTCACTTCATTAGTTCATTTCATTAATTCCTATTATTAACTTTACTTAATTAAATTTTATTTTATAACTCAAATTCCTATTAATAATTTTTTTCTTTTTATCACAATCAATTTCATTCAACTTTTCTTAAGTTAACTTTCATCTTATAATTCATTTCATTTACTTATTTAATTAATCATTTCTTAAGTTTATAATCATTTTATACAGATGTATCTTCTTTTACACTATATTATTCAAATTATAATTATCTCAGAAAGCTACAACTAAATCTTAAAACATCCTTTGCAAATTTATTTTTTATTTTATAAACAATTTACAAAGATATGATTTAATTTATTATTTGTTTACCGTCTCTTACGTTCTTATCTAAACAGTATTTTTTTCTACCCAAATTATTCATTTAACATATCTTTAAACACAATTTTAATTTGAAACATTTTTATTACTTAAGTTCAAACTTGTATAATATTCTATTATATATCCATAGTTAACATTTCAACTTTTTAAACATTTATGGTAAGTTTTATATATGTTTTTAAAATGTAATTGAGTGTTATACAATTTTATCTTATTCATTTTAGTTAACAAGAATGTACAATTTCTTATTTCTCATTTTAGAAGTTTCCAACAATATAAAAAAATTCACTTTATTTCTTCAACTGAAAATCATTAATTAAAAGGAACTTAAGAATCCAAATATCGGGTTCATTTCAAATCATTTTGAAATAATATATATACTCATATCTTTTATATATATCAAATCATTTTTAGAAACTTAAAATCAAAATCTGTTTATCAAACCAAATGCATAGCAAAGCTACTAAGTGGTGTCCCCCACTTTGAGACTCGAAAATGAATGTAGAGGGTGCGGCCGTCATCACCGAAGTTATTTTCCAGTGACAGAAGAGGGGAGTACAGGACTTATTTCCTTTTAATTCCTTTTGAAACAACTTCCATTAGTAAATATTTTAAATAATACTAATTATTATATCACAATCTTAGAAAACAATTTCAAAAACACCGGGATTTAAGTTCTCAAATTCTCGGCTTTTAAATCCTTTCTATTTATAAGCTATATTATAAATATACTTATACAATTCCATTACCTTATTGTGAAAATATTTCGTTAATTTACATTTTTTTTATTGCAAAAAATTCTTACTGTAATTAGATTTCAATTCAATTTAATTATCGAACGCTTCGTGAGATAGAGTTCATAAAGTATTCGTTTTTAGTTTAATTCAACCAATAATTGATGATAACTAAATATTATCATCTCCTAACAACTAACATCCGTAAATAAATTTGTATTTTCATAAACCTATATGGTTATTTATGGAAGATTGTTTCTTTATATATATAAAATATAATTTACGTAAAATTATTTCATTTGCCCTATTTTAAAATAATATTATGTCGACTTGCCTCGTTTAAGTGTTTAGAAACCCCTATCGATAACATAGCATCCCACATACCGACCAGAATTCATAAACAACTCAACGGATAAGTAAACATAATATAAAACAATTTATAACACTAACAAGTACGTGCTCTCATATATATATGCTCAAACAAACTCATTCTAGGGTATTACTACCCTATCTCTAATTAATGAGTCAAACCCCACAAAGCTAAGGCTATCGCTAAACCAAAGCTCTGATACCAATTGTGACGATTCGCATTTCAGAAGGTTTAAATTGACAATAATCCACACATGTCCAACTCAAACAATCCGAAATACAGATAATCAATGGGGTTAATTAAGAAAAAGAAGAAATGAAGAAAAACAAACATAGAATCTTGCAGCGGAATGACAAAATATAATAATCAAATAAACAATTCATGAAGCTGTTTATACTATACATTTGATTATAATTTTTACAACATCCATCACAGTTATATATATACATCAAAACAATAGGATAATGCAGCAAAACAACATGATGTAGGGAATAATACTAGTAATATATACCAAATCTTCGTCTCCGTCTTCTAGAAAATAATCTTCAATGTGATGAAAACTCAGGGCTGACCCGAGCATAATGAAAAGACAAAGCACTCGAATCAGGACTAAAATATCCTTATGTGAGTCAAATCAATATCACATATAACATGAGTGTAATAGGGTCAGAGATGTTTACGGGGTTTTATATCTCCTATCCAGTGTATAACGTGCGTGCAATAACTCAAGAGATGTTACGGAATTTTCCATCTCTTAAGGATCCGTCAAAATATTTATATATAGTAGAATACGCTATATATGTAATGTATAATTAGTAAAATAAATATTTTTCTTAGCGTCAAGGCTTTAAATTAATCCCCCTTAACGCGTTTTTAAGCATTGTCGTACAGTTTGCATATAACGCTCTAGTGGCACGTCGGGGAATAGGGATGCGTCGTGATACGACAACACTAAACCAAACTCGTAGTGGTCTCATATAGGGATAAAAGTATGACAAGGCATGTGAGGCAATGCTCAAGGTAGGATACTACTAGTTCGGGTCGTAGGGCTTGTGGTAACGCATTGTAGCCACGATTGCCCACCGCGTTCATCCATCCCATATCGAGTCAAAAGGAGGTCAACCCAAAATCAAGGTGCACCAATCAAAACCAACATCAAGAGTAATAGTATTGACCAATTCCAAGAAAAAAATCGAAGAATGGATGTCCGCTAGAGGTAATAAGCCCCATTGGCCCTATCAATCGTTCTATTTCTTCAAATCCAGCAAACGTACGCCAAAACCAACCACTTCATTCTGGACTCTCCTCAGCGTACATAGTTGTTAAAGTGGTTCCAATACTGACAGAGAGTATGCCAATAAGAGGCTCCAGTCTCTTTAACAAACAAACGTCGTTTTACACACCGGTTGGTACTTTCACATTTCAAAAATGATTCATACTTGATATCAAAATATCATATTTATTTCAAAATATCATTTACTTCAAAATATCATATTTACTTAAAATATGTTATTTTTACTTTAATAATCATTTCGAATTTCAACTTAGGTTATAACTTCATTTTAACCAAATTCGCATTTAAATCCATGATTTAAATATAAACCTCCGACCTTGACTAGTTTGAATTTTTAGAAAATAGTTTGAATAGTTAAAATAGTTTTAAATAGTTAAAATAGTTAAAATATTAAAATAGGTTATATATTAAATGATTTGAAAATTTAAAAATATGAATTTTAAAATAGTTTATAGGAAAATAGTTTATAGTGAAGATAATTTTAAATTCAAAACTGTTTCTTCCTATTTTCAATAAATCTAGATTCGGGTCCAAATTTAAATCGAACTTATTCAATTTCAAATTTTCCAATTCAGATCATCTTAAATCTCAAATCAATTCAACTCGACTCAATTTGGATTTTGTTCCAAATCAATTTCAATTCCAAATTAATTTCAATTTCAATTTCAAATTCGATTCCATGGTTTAAATTTCAATTCCATTCTCAATTTTAAACCATTTCAATGTATATAAACTCGGGTTCAATTTCAGAATATCGATTTAAATTACTTAAATCAAATTAAACTTCAATGTTCGAATTTAGATTCAAATCTTTAAATTAATTCCATTTCGAATATTTCAATTCCAAGCCCAAATTAGAAATATCCATTTATATCACTTTTACTTAAAAGATTCGAAGTTCAAGTAAAATTTCAAACTTTTAAAACGATTCAATTTCTATAATTTAAGCCATATTTCAATCATAACTTCGAATTCCAAATTAAATTCTTTAAAACAATTTCTTTTAACAATTTTAATTCAACATTTCAAGCTCGAGTTCGAAAATAATCCAATTCCCATATTTCGATTCAATTTTATTTTTATAAAACAAAATCATTTGAATAAGTTCAATTCAAGAATTTAAATTTATTTAATTTAACCAATCCGGTGTCCTTATATAATTTTCTTTCATATGGCCAAGTGATCAGTTATTTCAATTTAATTTCAGGGATGGATATATATCATTTCAATAAAAATCACAGTGTCATAGGTATATATCATTTCAACCTATTTCTTAATTTATTCAAAATAATTCAAATAACAGTTTATATACTGTCAAATAACATACATGGTGATAGCAGTATATATATATAATAAATAAACATCCAACATCCAAAATATCAACCAATAGGCATCCCTCACAATCAATATCCAAAACAGTCAATAAATTACAACAGTTAACTAGTTATTAATAATCAGGGATTTAACTAGCAGTTTAATTTCAATTTCAAATTTAACTGTCAATTACAAATTCTTAACAGTTAAATTCATATGTCAATTTAAATGCTAATTAAATTACCAAACAATAGCCAATAAAATTTAACTACCTCATGATATTAATTTAACAAACATAAAAAAATATTTTAGTCTTCGTGAGCGTTTAAAACACTCACCTTTATTTGAAACTGAAAATTTTGTAGCTTCAAATAAATTCCAATTTGATTGCATACTGTAGATGACGTCGATAAGAATCCAATGCAACTTGTTTCGTTCGAATCGGACCTCTTATGAAAAAGTTACGTGATCATAAACATTTGATTATAATTAAGTTATAATTAACAAAATAAAAAAAATTAAAACAATACCCAATCTTTCCTAGGCCCATGCAACAACATCTTCTTCCTAGGTCAATAGCTTCGTTCGCGACTTCGCTTGCTATTCCTTTTTATCAATGAACGATCGAACGCATCGCCGAGCCGCCGCCCCAGCCATCGCCGATCCGCCTGCAGCCTCCACCTGCCATCACGCGCGTTGTGAGCGCGAGAAAAGAACCCAAAATGCAGCGAATTTTGCACCTTGATCTTGGCGAATATGAAGTGTATCGCCCCGATCCAACCGCACGTCTTATAGATCTCAACGTGCTCTCGATTTTTGCTTTTGGAATTATTTGATTTTGTTGAACGAATTGAGAGGAATCGAGGAGAGAAGGGAAGTGATTTTTGACCATTAATTCGATTAAGAGCAGCTGCGTTTGTCGGTTCGGGTTCGTATTCATGAAAATAAAAATATCTCACGGCCTATTATATATATTTCCGACCTGATCGCACATAAATTTTCCGAACTCCAAACGTAACGTGCCGCCTGGCGTTCTATATGTTATATACCCTTATTCCAAACACAATGGAATATGTATCAAGAGCCAATTCAATCATATTCAGAAGATAGCTTTTCAAAATCAATTTATTTTAATTAAATTCCTTTAATTAATTTCTACGCGTTTCAAGCTCGCACGGCCAAACGATAAGTCCGATCGCTATGAAACTTGAAATTCTATAATAATTCACTATTACGGATATGATGAAACTAGTTTCGTAAAAATCTAAGACAGTGCCTAAAAAGACTATTTTTACACATTAATTAAAACAAATAATTTCCCAAAATAAATTTTATTCACTTTAAATTCAATTTTAAAAGTTAACAATCTTCATTCTTGTTTGAATAAAATTTAAATAGGCTTTCGACGTCATTTTCATTCATATTATATTCAGGATTCAATTATTTAAATAATTTCCAATAATCCAATTTCGATAAATTCCAATATTAGATTTCAAATGAATTTTAGTTATCAAACAATTAATTTATTTACATTTAATTGATTCAACATTTATTATTCAAGTTCAGTTATTGATTATTAAACACATTCAGTACATATAATTTCATTTCAATACTTGTTATTGCCTAAATCTTCGAAATTTTTATTTTAAATTTTTTTTCAAGTTAATATTCAATAAACTACATTAATAAATCATTGAATTTTTATTTCTAACCATTTTGTTCAATAATCACATTAAATTTAATCTTTAAAATAGTTAAAAATATGGGTCATTGCATAAACGCGTTGAATGGGACTGATTAAAGAATTTAACATGGCATTTATGGAAAATTAAAATAAGCATAATAAGTTGAATTTGAAATGGATGAATATATGTCATTAATGATTGTCTAATTTGAATAATGATGATCATTTATTATGGACAATTGACATTTACGGGATGTAGGAGAGAAATAAAGGATATATGTATTAAGCGTATAAGATAGAAATATGTTCGCAACGAATAATTAGGGGGATACTAGTAAATAAACTTAGGAGGCAATATAATTTTCATAGTAGGAATTTATATAGCTTTAATAATATGTTTAGGACGAGCATGAATTAGTGGGCCTAGCCCAATATTTAGGTCTAGGATAATTGCTTTGGTTTAATATAGGTTGGTATGCGAGGTCGGTAGAGTTACACAACAAAAGTCTATCATTCACCTAGAGGCTATCAGCAGTTGTGTATATGCACTACTGATGTGGGACATCTCTAACTATAGGACCAATGGGGAAGGGATATACGTTTGCATATAGGTTTGAGAAAATACGTCAAGGATTTTCCTTGGATTTGAAGTATTAAATGGCTTAGTACCTTTAGGGATCTCAAGGGGTTTGCTTTGGGGTGGAAGGTATTAAATTTCCATTGGGTCTGCCTCGTTTCTATATAAGAAGTCTTAAATAACCTATAATGGTACCTAATAGGGAAATAGGGTCTATTTCATTTCTAATAAGAGGTATTAAGTAACTAGGATGGGTAATTTTCTCTGACTTACATTAGGGTTAATATAAACTGGATTTCGGCTATGGTAGGTCGGTGGGCTATGTCAGTATTGTTGTTGGATCAGTATTTAGTAGTAGGGCTAGCATATAGGCTTTGATCACCAACAGTCCCAAGCAATCATTAGCAAAGACTTGGGTTATGCCCTGACGGATTCTGCTTTATACTAGTGTAGAATCCGAATGGTATACGCAAAGACCTTAAAGTTTAATTGGTTATTTGTTTGCTAGATGTGGCTTAGTTAACCTTAGATAAGTCTTTGAGATGCGTTAGTAATACGATAGTTAAATTATAAAGCCGTTTCAAAGGGCCATCGATCTCTGTAGCTAAAGCCGATTGACTAGCGATTATTTTACGGAGGGCCCGCTTAAGTGTTGAGGTATTAATGGCCATTGGGTCTGCCTCCTCCCTATTCAAGCAGTATTAAGTGGCCGGGGTTTTCTTTTCGGTAGTACAACACTTATATATATAGTTATAGTTATACCTCGGATATAAGTTGGATATATCGTACGTGTATATGTAATTAAACGGATAAGCCATGAAAAGTAGATATAACACTTAAATAGAAATTATTCGGCATAAATTAGTGTTATGAATAAAGTATGTAATTTACCAGTCACTAGAATGGTTTTCTGACCCTTTCCTTATTACAACCCACATGACAGATTTAATGGGATAGGCTATTGGTGCAAGAAGGGAATGGTAGATGAAGAAATCTTCTCATTCATGCTCGGCACTGATAAGATGACTAGATATCCAAGAAATAATATTGATTATATTGTAGTAGCCTTAGTCGGTACATATGTTCTATTATATTTTTCTATTCCACTATAAGTTTATGTAGATAGCTCTCTGATATTACAGGTTAACAACACCGACGATCCGTACCTTAATGGACTTGGATTTCGATTTAGTTGAAATTCAGGCCCATTAAGGTGCAGGTTGTTATATTTGGTGTCATAACTTTTGTTAGTTGATCATAGGAATTTGGATAGCTGAGTGAATGTATTTTTATTTTTACCTATATATACGCCAAACTCTATGAATTCTGACTATAGAAGTAGTGCGACCATATTCTTAAAAGATGGATGAGGAAGCTATAAGTTGGAATAATAATAGAGTTAAATTTATATACCTAACCCAATTACCCCATGGAGTGTAGGCCATACCACAAGGCATTGACTAAGAAGAGCATGAGCGCAGCATATAGAAGGATTCCTGAAGCTAGATGGTGCTTGACTCCTTTGTTGCACCTAGACTGCCCTATGATTGTGGATTTCGATGGATTGACGATTGAAGATGTACTTTTCATCCAGACAGATGGAAAGTAAGAACCTATATATTGCAAGCATCCAGAAGTAAGATGTGAAAAAGGATTGAGCAAGTTTCTACAAAAAGGTGTGCATTAACTACCAAAGATGACAGCCGGATTTTGGATGAAGATGAGTTAAGAAGAAGTAGAAAAGAAGAAAATTCCAAAAGGAAGGACAAATAAGAGTCCATTTCTTATTCCAATCCCTTGATAAAGAATTTAACAAAAAGATTTTAAAAGTTTCTTGAAACGTTTTGAATGGTTTTTCAAAGAATTTATTATAATAGAAGGATCTACCATTGAAATGTCATTGTTTTGAAAAAGCAAGAAAATTTGAAAGTTTTAGTGGGTTATTTAGAGATTTCTAGTGAAGTTTAAAATAGGTTGAGTCAAAAAAGTTCGATTTAAAGGTTTTTGGTAAAAGGATTTTGTTTTTGAAATGAATGGAAAAGAGAGCGTATTTTGGCTTGTTGACTTTTCATAATTCTATAAATTTAGTAGTTCCTTTTTAAAATTCTTTCTAAGGGTTGGATAAATGGAAGTAGCACTTGATTGAAATGGGGTAAAGAGAATAGAAGGGCAAGCATGCCCGATAATGAAGATAGAAAGAATATTCCCCTATAGGGAAAATACGGAGAAAAACATCTAAGTAGATTTATACATATTTCTTTTCATATTAATGAAGAAAAACCGGTGACTAAAGCAGTAGGCAAATGCACTACAATGAGTCAACGAAGGAAACAATAAAAGAGAAAAAGAGCTATGTAACGAGAAGCCACTCGAAACCAATTTAGATAGAAGAAATTTTAATAGTTACAGTATTAGGAAATTTGAATGGAAATAACATTAGGAATTTACGTTAAAATAGAATTAGCAATCTAATTAGAAATTATATAGGAGAAAAAAATAAAAATAAGATAGGAGAAATGGATAGTTTCCATAAATATGTGCCTTAATTATGCATATCTTTTAAAAGTTCCCTTTATGTGCTATTAGAATTTCCGCTAATGTTGAAAGCGGAAATAGCATGAGTAGAAGGAAAATAATAGGATGGAAGTTAACTTTATCTACTCTAGTTTTCATTGTGCAAAGTTATAGAGGATGTATTTGAAAAAATATTTTGGTATGGAAATTGAGTTTTTGGATGTAAACATGATAAAATTTTGAGTTAAAAATCCTTCTTTTAAAGAAGTAAGTCTGCTGTCAAAAAAATTAAAAAAGGATTGTTGGTTAGGACGGAAAAAATTTCATAGCTCCTTTTGGAAACCAAGCAAATTTTTGAAAAAAAGTTTCTAAGTTTATATTTTCAAAGATAAGAGTTTTGGATTAAGTACTTCATGACTATGAAGTTTTGATTTTATAAAGTGTGGTGAAAACTAAACCAATTTTTGATATGTAGTAGATAGGGATGACAGCCTTGGTAAGATGGGGTAAAGGTCAAGACTATAAATAAAATAGCTACGAATGCTTATAGGGTAGCAATACAGAATCTCCATTGAATATAAGGAATATTGGTGTAAAACTTGGAATATTTGATTAGACATACAAAAGCCATAAGAAGAACCCTCAAAGGAATGGGGGATGGTACCAAAGTACAATTTTACAAGTCCTAGGGTATGCTCGCTTAAAAGATTAAGGATAAAGAAAGTAAATACCAAAGTTTGAGAATACTATCAAGATATTTTGATAGAAAAGAAGATATTAATACAATTGGAGAAGAGGGTAATGAGATGAAAAATACACATAAGGGATGTTGGATGAATCAAGGTTAAAGAAGGCAAGATAGGTGGTAGGAAAGTTATTCCACCAAGCCAATTTTCCGATGAGTTATTCAAAATGTGCATAGTTTATATTTCTTACCCACTACAGTGTGGGAATGCATAATTTATCTCATAGTCGGATGTAATAATTGAAGTAATGGATGGAGCATATTTATTAGAAACCAAGGAGGTAAGTTAAGACATATGAATTATAGTAGAATGACATACTAGAAATGTCCATCTTAATTAAGTAAGAGTGATAGGGCCACAACGTCATCAAGACCAGTTGATGATGAAGGGCAACTTCCAGAAATTATCTCTTCTCTGTTATTTGGGTTGTAATCGCTAGTTGTCTCTCTTCGGGTATTGAAAAAGCATGCAATATGATATGAGATGTGTTCCTATTTTATTACTGTGTTGATTATCTGGATGAGCTTTGACAGCTACATATAGTAGGGAATAATGTAATAACAAAATCACATAAGGATACTTAACTAGCGATGAATGTTATTAAGGTTGGAAGTTTATAAAATAAATTAGGAAATTAAATTAGCAACTAGAAATAAAGAATGCTTGAATCCCAAAAACTATAAAATTTTAGAAAAAATAAATTTTAATAAACAGAGGATAGGGAACGATTGTTGCAAAATCATGGATCGCTATCCCTATGCCTTAAAAGCTAAAATTTATAAATATGTTGGGGTGTTGTTTGTTGTTTGTAGTAAAAGGAAATGTTTTAAAAACTAGGATTAACTACATAATGCTAGGGTCAATCGTATTCATTAACTTATTGATTGAGTCCTGGTTACGTTGAAATGTGGCTTGTTTTGTTTTAAGAATAGAGAGGTAAATGTTTTGAATAATTGTGTACAAATGCTTTTGAAAAATTATGTTCAAATGCTTTTGAATAATTGTGTTCGAATGCTTTTGAATAATTGTGTTCGAATGCTTTTGAATAATTGTGTTCAAATGCTTTTGAAGATTTAATTTTCAAACTATTTTGCAAGTTTGATTGGAAGGGGGAAAATGGTTTTTAACGAAAAATGTGAAAATTTCTGATTTTCAAATGCCACATGTCTAGCGTAGCGAGGGTCAACATGTTAGTGAATATGAATTTTACTGTCCGATAAAGGTGACAGTATACAAAACATAGAGAATAACAAGGGAAAAAGCTATTTTAACTTTGGAATTTCTATTTCCATACCTTGTTAATAGTGAACAAAACTTACGTTTAAAATAATTCCATTTTAACATCCAAAAATAAACCTTCTTATGCAAATTGTACTTGGAAAAGTTAGAAAATATTTAGGGGTAAAAGAGAAGGTTCCAAGTACAATTGAATAGATATCCAAAAAAAGGTAGAAACGTAAAATTTTCCATCTAAATTCCTTTTTCGACATAGGAGTATAGATTTAGAAATACTAGATTTTCAAAATTTTGAATGTTAGAAATTGTATAATAGGTATTGGATGGTAGAGATTGGATGCAAAATTGGTTGTACCATACTCCTATTTGTAGAAGTGTGGAAATTCTTGTGCGAAAACAATGATTTTTTATTTTAAAAACTTGCATACATATAGAACTACTGGTATATATAGAATGTTTGCATCATGTTTTCAATATTATTTTAAAAGAATGCATTCATATAAGAGACGTCGATTTAGTATTATTCTGCATATATATCATATTTGTTGTGACACACTATGCACTTGTACACGATTGACTGCAAAATTGGTTGTACACTAATTGGTTGGATAGTTTAAAATGGATGCGCACTACGTTACATGATTTGAACCTTTAGGAATTGCAGGAATGAAATTCTTTTGGTGGGGGAGAATGTAACATCCCGTAGAATAAATGGTAATTAATAAATAATTATTATAGCTAAAAAATGGAATTCGAGCAAACATCATAATTTGGTCACGAAACTTGCACCATTATGTTCATAGCGATTTTCTAAGTAACTTTCATATTTAAAGTTTTGCAATCGGAGTTCAAACTAAGAAGTATCAGCGGTTGAAGTTTCAGAATGAAAAAAATTATAATGGAACAAAAGGAAATAATGATAATCTTCTAGACCCCATCGGTTAATCCCCTTCTTGGGTCAGTCGACCGCTAGGACCACCTATAAGCAATCGACCGTTCGAGTGTAGCGGCTAGGATTGAACCTAGGCATAACGGTATGGATTTAATTAATTTAAACCTAACGGATATAATTGATTCGAGAACCTATAAATATAGGTCAAGCCCCTCACTTTTCTTCTTATATATTCTAATCAGAGCAACAGAGCTCTACCATTTTTCCCTTCTCCACTATTTCTGTTAATTATAAAAATATTATATATATATATATAAATCAGAGAAGAGTGGAAAATAAAAGAGAAGAGGAGAAGGGGGCATTGATTCTGCAAAAAGGTAAAATTTATAATTATAAATCTATATTCCACATAATCCAATCACCTCTCAGATCTATAATTCTAATGGGTATGTTTATATTTTGTTATACATATTTTCGGATTAGAAAGGAAAAAGGAGCAAATTAAATGAATGAATTCAAATTTGGGATATTTGGAAAGCTAGAAAGGTAAGTGAGAATTATACGATTTATATATAACACTGAAATTTATATCATTTAATTTTATTTAATTATTATGCCTATACAAGATCTATTAAGTTGTAGGCTTAGAAAGAAAGCATTCGATTGAAATATTGCCTACATATTCCGTAAGTTAGGAAATTGGAATGATCCGGTATTTACACCATAATATGGAAATCTAGAAATCAATCCCTAAATTGTTAAAGTAGAATATTGATAAGATTGTAGGCTTTATTCTACATTTATGATAATTGGGTTGTACATTGTTAGTATTAGTTTTGATTTCCCTAATTTGACTTGTAATATACATTTTTATGTTTTAATATATTGGGAGTGTGAGGGTACAATTTAGTAGTATCTATTTCCATGTAATTTCCATAAATTATCTAATTCCACAACTATGTATAAAAAGTACGTCGTTTGATATAATAAGGAATATACCAAAAAAAAGATGTGTAAAGTACGGATGTTCTGCTCCGTAGTTTGCACTGTCTATTTCATTAAAAGGAAAGAGATGATTCCTTATAATTTTGAAATGGAGCAAAATTCTAACTTTTGGATAATTTATGGAAAGTGATCATGGTAATTCTTTTTGGAAAGGATAGCTCTAATATATTAAAATGTGTAAATGAATGTTCTTTACTAAATGTACATATAAGTGTATATTCTGAAATTCCTAAGAGAAGGAATTAATGAGTTGGAAATCGGAAGATACACACACACATAAATACGTATAACTGCGCCTACCAATTAAAAATATAATTATACATAGGGTAACAAATAAAGCATGATTTACATCGTATTCATGTTAATTGTAATTAGGACGATTAGTTATTAATGGATCAGTATTAGGGTGTTGTGATGGAAAATAGGTATTAACTCCAAAAATTATGAATAATGATTGTAAAAATTAGTAGGGCAATAAATGTGCAGATAATAGGGAGTTATAGAAATTAAATGGGGATATAAATGCGTTTAATAAGACCAATTAAAGAATTTAATGTGGCTTTTATTGAAAATCAAAATAAGTATAATAAGTTGAATTTGAAATGGATAAATAAATGTCATTAATGATTGTCCAATTTGAATAATAATAACTATATTATGGAACTGACCTCTACGGGACATAAGAGGGAAATAAAGAATATACGTAATTAGCATAAAAGATAGAAATAGGTTCACACTGAATAATTAGGGGGATGCTAGTCAATAAACTTAGAAGGCAATATATTTTTCATGGTAGAAAATTATACAGCTTCAAAAATACATTTAGGACGAGCGTGAATTAGTGGGTCTACCTAATATTTAAGTCTAGGATAATTGGTTTGGTTTAGTATGGGTTGGGAAGAGAGGTCAGTAGGGTCACATAACCGAAGTCTATCTTTCATCTAGAGGCTACTAGTATTTGTGTATACGTACTACTTATGTGAGGCATGTCCAACTATAGGACCCATAGGGAAGGGATATACGTTCACGTATAGGTGTGGGAAAATATATCAAGGGTTCGTCTTGGATTTAAAGTATTAAATGGCTCAGTATCTTTAGGGACGTCAAGGGGTTTATTTCGGGGTGGAAGGTATTAAATGGTCATTGGGTCTGCTTCCCCTTATATAAGAAGTCTTAAATAACCTACGACGGTACCTAATAAGGAAACTGGGCATGCTTCATTTCTAACAAGAGGTATTAAGTAACTAGGATGCGTATATTTTCTTGATTTACATTAGGTTAGTCTAAACAGGATTTCAGCCATGGAAGGTCGACAAACTATGTCAGTGTTGTTGTTGGACCAGTATTTAGTAGTAAGGCTGACATATAGGTTTTGATCACCAGTGATCCTAAATGGTCATTAGCAAAGCCTTGGGTTATCCCCTGATAGATTTCGCTTCCTACTAGTGTAGAATCCGTATGGGATACGCAAAGACCTCAAAGTTTAATTAGTTATTTATTTGCGGAGGTGGATTATTTAACCCTTAGATAAGTCTTTGAAGTGCGTTAGTAATACGGCAATTAAATTATAAAGTCATTTCTTGGCATCATCGACCTTTGTAGCAAAGGCCGATTGACTAGCGATTACGTTACGGAGAGTTCGCTTCGGGGTTGAGGTATTAAACAGATGTTGGGTCTGCTTCCTCCCTATTTATGAAGTATTAAGTGGCTGGGTTTTTTTGGATAGTAGAACGCTTATATATATATATGCATATATATATATATATATATATCATGTTATACCATGGAGAAGGTTGGATATATTGTATGCGTAGATGGTATTTAACGGATAAGCCATGAATAATAAATATAACAATTAAATAGAAATCAATCAGCATAAATTAGTGTTATGAATAAAGTATGTAATTTACCAATCACCAAAACGTTGTTCTGACCCCGTCTCTTTACAACCTACAGGGTAAATTTAGAAGGACAAGCTATTGCTGCAAGACAGGATCGGTAGATGAAGAAGTCTTCTCATTTATGCTCGACATTGACAAGGCGACTAAATATCCAAGGAATAATATTGATTCCAACACAGTAGCCTTGGTCGGTATATATGTTCTATTATATTTTTCTGTTCCGCTATGAGTTTATGTAGAGAGCTCTCTGATATACTTATGTTTATTACAGGTTACCAACATCAACGATTCATACATTAACGGATTTGGATATCAATTAGTCAAAATTAGGGCCCATTACGGTGTAGATTGTTACAATAATCATCAAAAAAAATTTATAATTGCATCCAACTTTGTAGTCAAATAAAAAACTAAATGAAATAAATCCGTGCACAAAAATATTTCACCAAACTTTAGAAGAATTTAAGGTGGCAAAATATACATAAAATATTGATTATGATTAACAAAAATTATAAATAGGAAAGTCGTTTTTCACAATCAAGTTCCAGCATATGAAATATAAAATTCAATACCAAATGACAAACCAATTAAACAATATTAATAAAAATTAGTAACTTAAAATCTTACATAAATCAAGAATTATTGTAAAATGAAATAAGGGTGTTGAAAAAGTATATTACTTGTAAGTTGAGAAGACTGAAGCTAGGTTTTTGACGATAATCAAGATAAGAATCAATGTGATCTCGGTGAAAGCTAAGGTTTTAGACAATAAAAATACAAACTGATAATAGAATGGTAAAGAACAATGAGACAATAGAATGAAGGTGCTAAAGAGAGAAATAAAAAAGGAAACATTTCTCTTCCAAAATTGATGACTAACCTGATCATTTAATGTAAAATTTGAAAAAGAATTAATATTTCATCGTGGAAATAAATATAGAAGAAATAGAGCATCTAAATACAAAATTTACCCCTAAGTCAATTAGAATTGAGTATGAGAGAGGAGAGTGAATTTGGAGAAAGAATCGGTAACATTTAATATGAATTTAAACTAACTAGAGAATAAACAACAACTAATTCTCTTTGATTGAAATTACCTTTAATGATGTCGGTCACATATTAATTCTCTCTGATGCCATTCACTTAGAGAACTGATTTGTAATTTATTAATTCATCTTAATTCATTCCTTTTAACAACAATATTTCAGAAGCGTTATAAGTTCCAGTTCTACAAGAGAACATGCACTGTGAATTTTAGAACTTTAGCAAATGTTTTTTACTGTTAAAATAATAAAGTAGAAACACACCATCCATTCTTTACAAATATTTTTTTTCCTTTCACGCTTTTCGTAAAAGGATAAATAAATTAGAAAAAATATTTATAGATAATATTTTTCAATAATTAAAAAAATATCGTAAGGGTGATTTTGTTTATACTTTTAATCGCAGCATTATATTTTACATATTTTTGTATGCTTAAAATAAAATATCAAATATTCGATATATAACAAAACATGTTTATAATTATTATCTTATATATATATATATATATAACATACAAACTAGGTTAAAAATATATTATGCCGATGTTTGGTTGTACAAACAAAAAATATTATGAGTATTCATACTAATGTTGAGTTAATGCTCCTAATAAAAGTCTTTACCATTGTTTGATGAGTCCCTAAAGTAAACTCACGACCAATGTTTGGACCACGATATTATGTGATGAATAAAAATGAATAAAGGCTAACTGCTTGAAAAAAGACAGGGCGATAAATTATTAAATAAAAGTCAAATTTCAATTTATGTTTAAATGCAGAGTTTGGTATTGAGAGATGTCGGTTTGTTGAAAGTGAAGGGGTTTGCAGATGTTCCCATATAGGTAATTATTTTGAGGATTATGTAGGGATAAAATGAAAATCGGTAAAGGACATAAATGATATTAAAGTTTTATCTTTTCTATTGATGGAAAACAACATAACTTATTGTCGAATAACTTAAAATTTCTATAGATTTTGGTTAATTATAAATGGAATTAACTTCGGACACTTCTTGCATTTTATAAATTAGTATTTTACTATATACAATTTTTACTTTCAATTCAAAATATTTTGTTTCTGCGCATATGTCCATTTTATAAATCCAAACAATAATATATTTTCATTACTTTACTTCATTGACTATGTTTCTTACAACCATTTCATCATAATTTTATTTTTAATGAAATGTCATGTAAAGTATTTTGAGTGTATCCACGAGTATTTTATTTAATAATGGTATTAATTTACTTTGAAATGCATATTATTTTAGTTATTATATTTGCATGAATATTTGAAGTTAAAAGGGAAAATTATATAGTTAAACTGAATATTTGACTACAATGTAAATATCACATATAATCATTATGTCGTATTATGTTATCTTTTGAGATTATCTAACATTTCAAATCTACTATAATATTAATATCAAAAATTGTAATAATGCAAATGTTGAAATGTGATTTCTTTGAATCTAATTTTAACACTATTTCACTTTGAATACAATTTCTCTATTCTAGGTTTGGAATACTACTACCAAACCAAACTGTGTATATATTTAAACTTATATGTTAAACATAGGATAAAAATATGTTGACCTATATCATTTACATTTGAAAATTAATAGATATGATGCTTAGTAAATATATACCAAGTTAGGAACAACTCATTGGTTATGTTATCATTTGTTGTATAAAATAATCATGCTCTAAAATATCTATAATATTTTATATGCTTCGAGACTTGTTAAACAAATTTATTAAAAAAAATTGTTAGTAGTTTTCAAGAAAAACCTGATCAAATGAATTATAATTCATAAACATGTATTTTCATCTTCATATAACATAAAATTCCAAAAAATGCACTATCGTTTCATGAAACACTTGTGTATAGCACAAGTTTTCCCCTAGTATAATATAGGTTTCGAGTTTAAAAAAGAAATATTTTTTATGTTGTACGTATATATTATTGTTTTATATTTAATGATTTAATGTTTAAAGTGATTCATATAAAAATATATTTTGTAAAAATTTAAAATGGCTTAGGATTTAAATAAAATAATTTTTGTTATGGACAAAAAGAACTAAATACATAATATATATTTTTCATATTTATTTTATTGCAATAAATATATACTTATTTTATTATGCAATCTTAAATTGATTATATATTAAAAAATTATTTCGACAACAAAATAATGTTATAGTGTGTGTATATTAAATACTTAAAAGATATTTTATTTGTATCTTACAGATCTAAATTTGAAATCAAATTGTTATACTAAATCAATTATATATTCTAGATATTAAAATTGAATTCAAATTTTATTGACTTAGCCAAAATATATTTTACAAAAAGTATGTATGTATTCTAAATAATATTTTAAGGTAGCTAGTGCCTGTATAAATGGACAATGTATAGGTTATAGATGTAAATCACAACACCAATATACGCATACATTAACTATGTACACAATATTATGCTGTACATGCACGCTATACACATATGATTATATAATATACTCACAAACCATATACAAATTAGTTTTAATTAACACATATATTAAATAATTAAATCACAAAAGTTAAGTAAAAATGAATTTTATTTAAATTAACTAGATTAGATCTAGTACAACCCGTAATACTTCATAGGTCCACTTGATCAAGATAAGGATATATATTATTTGAAATTTAACTATTTTGCCCGTTATAGATCGGCCCGATTCCAACAAGGAGTTGCACTACGTATTGTTTTTAAACAGAAACTTTAACCCTAAGAAAATTTAGGGCTCAATTATTTACACATTCTCAAGAATGAAAACCTTACAATTATAAGAAACTTTCTAATTTCCTATCATATTGCGAAGGAGAATGATATTTTGAAGGTCATGAAGAAGTGGAAGAAAGAAAATCATATGGTGCTTGTTCTTTACTAACCCTTACTTGTGATCCTATCGGAGGTGTTTTGAACGACACCCTTTGTCCTCACTAAGCCTATCAGTCGAGCATCTAAGAAACTCTTTTCTTAGCCTATTTGGTTTTTATTTCTTCCGTAGATGTCCGCTCCTTTTGATGCAATTTCATTGAAATTTCATATCCTATGGAACGTGACTATTCACTGTACAACTTTCGCATCTAATCAAACATGGATCGAATGTCCATACTCATGTTTTCATTATAGTTCAAACTATTAGTATATGAAGTATATCAATGAGAAAGTTTAAACTGAAGGGACTAAAAATGAAATAAATTTTATTATATAAAATATTGAAGTTGAAATTAAAATAAAATAATTTTCAAAAATAAAGTTGTTTTGCTGAAAAACATTAAATATGGTTTAATTTGACTATATTATTCATGATAACACAAAATTAAAATCTAGTGCAAAATTAGTAAAAGGAATTCTTTTGAGAAATTTCTCATATTTATCTCACTGCCAATGCACTTGATCCTACGCAATATTGGAAAGAGTAGCCTGGATACATGTAGTAATAAAAATAAGATACTATCTAATCTCAACCATCCAATAAGGTCGGTGTTGGCGTTGGATAAAACTTCTAGAGAGAGATAAGTATCCACAACTATCACGTCATCAATCCGCAGTAATAAATGCAAAGATGATAAATGAACGCCAAATATCAATAATCGAGGGGGCTGACTCAAACCTAGTGTGCCACATCATCAGTCTGCACGTGCTCCAAAGCACTACAAATATATAGGATCCCACTAAAATCATGAAGCAACAATTCAAATTTTAGAAAATAAATGAGTACTTTTGTAGATTAGAGAAATTGCAAAAACTTATTAACGTCTTTTAGTCCTATTATTGTATCTTTTCATAAAAAAAATGCACTAGCAGTAAAGGTAGGGGTTTTTCTCCACCACTATAAATTTGATGTCACTTTCTATTTCTGCATTTACTTTTGATATGTCTTGGCATTTACTTTAATCAAAACCAAAACCAAAAGCCCCCGCACTGAAGCCAACCTTCGATCATTTGTTGTTGTTGTAGCAAGAAACTGCATTAACATGTGCAATTCGACCACTACATTCTTAAGCCCACTTCCAGTCATCTTCGATCGTCCCTTGGTAAGTTTTGAGTGGTAACTAAGTTGATCCTTCCATCTATCTTGCGCAATTCCGTTCTGACATCGAGTGCAGCTTTGGGTCCATCTCTAGCCCACCTAGGTCATGCTTTGGCTGCTCCATGTGTCCAACTTAAGTGCTCTCTTTAATGTCATTTCGGGTCTTCTTCTGGTGCCATCCTAGTCCAACTTTAGGACTCTCCAAGTCCAACTCAAGCCCCACGGTTAGAGCTCTTTATCGCTTATTTTGTGAGCCTTTTCCAAAAAAAAAATCAACGTTTCTTTGAGAGCTCCCTCAAGTATACTTAGGACATTATTAGGAGTAGTTTTTAAAATATTTATGGTGTATTTTCTCTTAGTTTTTGAGTAATATTTCAGTCTATCTTCTGTTGGTTTCCGCATCCACGTAAAATGGCTATGTTACTTATTTTCTATGGTTATTTTAAATAATTCAACAATAACATGTGTTTGAGTTTTTTGTTTTTTAAATCTAATTAAATCATAATGTAAAAGATAATAAATATTAGTAGCAAAACATAATCATGAAGAAATATGCGTGTCTATTTGGTACGAAGCAGCAGTTTTTATTTTAAACTCTTTTCTTCTATTTTAGAAAAAGTGTACCCTTAAAACTAGATTAACTTTAAATATTATAAAACAAAATCAACTACTAATTCAACTTTTACCGTATTTTTGTTCGAAAAAGTCACCTGCCTCTGGTTCTAATCACCTAACTTTAATTCAAAGTAGTACTGAAAAGAACAAGGGAAAATGCTTTAATTCAAACCAGTACGCAAAACGAAAATGAAAATGAACAAGGGAAAGTGGAAGACTGACCGGACAAGTGCGAATAAGGGTTTAATAACATGTTCAAAACACTGGATAATTCTTTGTATTCAATACGACCGGCTAGTCTGCGTGAAAAGTGAACGTTCTTATTTTGACATGAGCAACTTAGTGACTTAGTCCTCATCTATTTTTCTTCCACATGTGCAGTGAAATCAACGAACTGCCAAATTTGTAACATCATATTTCAACTACAAGCAACGTTGGAAATGATGTGAAGAAAGGTCGATCTATCAACTACTGAGACAGATGGATGCCTGTCATATTCATGTGTTGCAGTCGAGCATTAATTATTTGACTGGCTAGACGTGATGCTTTCTGGGACAAATTGAACTAGAGGTAAAGAGTGAATTAAAGGTCAGATGTTAATCTATTCGTGGACAATGTTTTATTAGAAGTTTTATAACATGTAAAGAATTAAAGGAGAAGCGGAGAAAAATATTTAAAATTTCAAATCATTATAACGTTGTCGATGGAGGAAAAGCGGAGAGTGGTGAAGGGAATGAAGGGACGGTGGATGATGAATTGTTTTCCGTGTTTCTGTTATTTTTCAAAATACCGAAAATAAGATAAATTTGTTTTTCATTTTGTATTTTAACATTATTTTTCAAATTGTTTGTTTTTCGAAAGATAAATGCGTCGTCCACTTTTTTGTTTGGATGAAAACAGATGCAGCGTGAAATTAAGCTAAACGACTTACCTTAAGTCGCGGCCCTGAAAATCGCCTACATAGGTCGCGAAGGGATGATACAGCGCATGACAGTAGGTCGCGAATTCCTGAATCGCGATTCCTTTAGGTCGCTCTTCCTTAGGTCGCAAAGGACAACGCGAAAAGCCTTGTGTCGCTCCAGTTTCTTGAATCGTGCTTCCACCTAGGTCGTGAAACCTTAAGTCGCGAATTCTTAAGTCGCTTCAGAATCCTAAATCGAAGCCCTAGGTCGCAAGGTCGTAGGTCGCTCCTCCTTCTCCTTAGGTCGCGAGCGAAGCTTCTGATGTCGTGAACTTCTTATGTCGCGTGCTTTCTTAGGTCGCGAATGAGCTGAAGCCTTATGTCGTTTCTTTTAAGTCGCATTGTTTTAATTCGTTTATTGTTAGGTCGTGTCTTGTTAAGTCGTGTATGTTGATAAGTCGTAAGTCGTAGGTCATTGCTGTTGATTTTTAAGTCGCGTGCGGCTGTGTATTTTTGTAAAGTCGTTGTACTGTTTGTGTTGTAATTTTCTTAAGTCGTGTGAAGTGTTGTAACGTGTGTTGAAATTTTTCCTATAAATAGGGATGTGTTGTCATTTGTAAAGTTAGTTGATTATTGAATAAAATTTGGTTTGTGCTTTGTGCCACCATTAAAATTGGAAGTTGAGTGTTATCTCCTTTCTCCATCTTCGGATATTCGAGTGCGCTCGAATCAACGAACTTGAAGCCGATTCACGGAATCTCGTGCGCGAGATCAACGTCGAAGAATCGTAGATCTTCTAACGCGGTATCGTGCGCGATTAACGTGTTGAAGATAGCTAGAATCCGGTATCTCGAGATATCAACGGATTTGGGCATTTGGGTATCTTCAGTTCATCGATTCATTTTGTTTCATCGATTCATTTTCCGCGAATTCATCAATTCGTAAGTTGTGTGATCCTGTAGGCTGCGTCAAAAACTAAAACTAAATAGCACAAGCCAAACAAGATTAAGTTCCAGTAAAATCGAAATAACAATTTTTAAGTCTAGCTTATTTGAGATAAGTCGGGGTTAAAAATTTAATCTCAGAAAACTATATAAATCGAAACGTTCAAATGGTACCTCTCCAACCGCTCACCGACCTCCCAAACGTTTATCCGCACTGCTGATCCTTCCAAATCAGCGAATGATAAAGTCCACGCCAACATAATATGAACACACAAAATAGCCGTAACCAACCTTTCATGTGTTCATTTTCTGCAATAATAATACATGAAACACCTCTTCCTCTGTGTGGCTCATATCTATTATCTTACTTCAGCTTCCTTCATGATTTCGATCCATTTGTTGGGCTTTGGGCTATAAGGTCGTCATTTAATGTTACCGTTTCCAACAGAAGACCTTAGCTGTCGGCTCGGCATGGAGTACCATTGATTTCTGCATAAATTATACTATCTTTTCGACACCTGCATCTCCCTAACCATAACATTCATTATGATTTAGTTACGAAATATTAATAGCTCTACTTCTATTCATATACGTTTTTCTAGTAATGATAATACGGCAGAAACAGAAACTCACATATTTTCTTATATGTTTGATTAAATTCGTATAAACAAGGGGACATGTGGGAAAAGGACGAAAGCCAACATTTCATGTGGTGAATGAAATATGAGTTTTATTCATAGACAACGACGACTGAACCTCAATCAAAATGAATATCAATGCTGCGTAATTGGAGTGCTAAAATTAGATAGCCATTAATGCACTATCTTTTTCATTCCATAAATATGCAACTGCTGCTTTATATTATTATTATTGACTTTTAATTTGACGGTGCCAATTAAAAACTAGACTATGTTACCCGGTGCATGCCAACAAATTGACCGCTGCGTTCCTGGAACAATAAGTTTCATTCTGAATATAATAAAGGTTTCTAGGTTGTATTTACAAATAGTTGTTATAATATAAGTTTAGAGCGTTCCCAACACTGCGAAAGTCAGTCCATGCCAACTCATCATATTTGATTAACCAATCCCTAATGTGAACAAACATGTAAAAAAATATACTCATTTATCCGGCACTAATAACGTCTGATAGAGTAGAACTTCATTACAGCCACACAACTTCCAATCCATGAGTTCTACGACTATAAAATCCAACCATAAATTTATTTGGCATTAATAATGCAGAATAAAATGGTATAAGTATCCGGCCTACTTCCTTGGTCGGCATCTTCTTCCCCGTACATTTTCCATTGAAAAACTCCATTCCAAACTACATTTTATGTTCATTTTCCATTTAGTTTTCACTTATTAATTGTTTTTCAATACTGTTTAACCCAACATGAGACATATATTGCGTGGTGTTCAAAGTAGGAGCCAATCTTCTCAAGATGTTGGTGGCAACAAAGGACACGGTGTGAAGTTGCTAGCTCTAGTTCTTCTAGAATGTCCAGGGCAATGATACGACGACATCTTTAAGGAGACGCATGGATGTTGTTTTGAAAGACACTACTTTGGATCTAAATATCGATCAAAACCTAGGACTCGATAAATATTTGATTGTTTTTCAGGTTTTATAGGATCAACAAGCGCATGTTTCAACACATGTCGACATAACTGTAAGTTAAATTTAATATTTAAACATTCTATTATGGATTAAATTCATTAATTAATTGTTATTATTATTATTTGTATTCAACATCACAATCAATATAGTTGACTATAAATAGAAATTTTTAATTTACATTATATGTTTGGAATTAGGTAGTTTATTAAAATTGTAGTTTGATGTTGTATGGTTTTTCATTCAATTTGTGAAATAAAAATTGGAAATAATTTTCTAAATAGGTTAGGGAAGGGAAATCTTGTCGGTCTCTTGCTTCGGTATTACGTCTATATCAGAAATCCTAGAAAATATCCACATACTCTCTATCACATCGGCAAAGTTGGAGATTTATCCATAGAAAATATCCACATCCATTCCAAGTATCTCTGCATGTGAAGTATCCACGACCAATATTTTCACGTGATTCTAATATTAATATGACTGTTTCCACTCTACATTCATATCGAATTCTTCTACTTTAAACTTGTTGGTTTGAAGGATTGCAAGAATCACCATTTAGTGGAATGCTACCTAAGTTTGAGTTCGACATTATGATGGTAACAATGTTGAGTGAAATTAAAGTGAGCACAACTTTGATGGAGTTTGGATGAAAACAAACTCGCATTTATAAAGGATGATAACCATACTTAGATTTAACATAAATTTTTCTGTACTCTATCATTTTTTTGTCATTGCCTTGACAAGACAACACACTGCATTTAGTGATGTGGCAACATAATAGAAACTACAAAAATTAGATATGACTCCATGTCGCGTTTAAAGTCTGATGTGATCGTTTACTAAAAAGATTTCGACTTTACACTGTACTCACGTGGGAGAGTTCTGTCGCATTCAGAGAAAAATGTGATCATTCATTAAAAAAATTCCGACTTGACACTATAGTCACATGGGAGTGTGCAACCACGTTCAAAGACCGATGTGACCGTTCATTGAAAAGATTCTAAATTTACACTATAGTCACATGGTAAGATTGGTGCCATGGTCAAAGAATGATACGATCGTTTACTAAAAAGAATTTGAATTAACACTGTAGTTACATGGGATGTTGTATTAGTTTTACACAATTATTTATCTATTAATTTTTTATGTCACTTTAGATAAATTGATAACATTATAATAGAGTTGTAGTTCATTGTGCAAGTTATAAGTTACTCACTCTTCAAATGCCTATTTCTTTTCCAAAATCGTACACTTATACTGACCATTTATATGGACCGACAAATCATAATCCATCTCTACCAAGAACCCTCAACTACTTGGTATATCAGAATGGAAGAATGACATTACGAGGATCTTAGAGAACAAGAGCATGAGTTCAGGAGGCAAGGTTAGGAATTGAACAACAATAACAACTACTACCTAATCATTCTGAACATGAGTTACGTCTAGTAGAGCCATAAGTAGATCATGGGGGAGTTCGATAAGGTACAATCCCTAAATATTATGCACTTATATGGTTCTGAATCATCGATCGTAGTCATAAGAAATGATAATGATGTTGGTCACCGATACTCCCGTTGCCCATGTTACCCCAACAGATGTGGGTTTGAAATGTGAATAGATGAACATAAGGCCACCTTGAGCTATAGATTACGCTTTGGAATTGGAAGAAGAAATCAACAAGCTTCGTACCCAACTCAATGAAATTATGAATCAAAATGATAATCTTCGTTAATTATTAACCAGTCATTTGTCTAAACGTATTTATTGTTGTTCCTATATCTTTTCATTATCATAAGATCAGAAGTTGAAGTCCTACGTACAGTAAAAAAATAAAGGTAAAACATAAAATTTGAAATAAAATCAAATAAATTTATCATAATTCATCGAAATACGCAAAGATCAAATAAAAAAATACACGGATAAGCAAATAACACACAAAAATACAGCGAAATAGATTTAATCGAAACGTGTAACCAACTATATTGAAGTTCAAATGCCTCATGACCAATAAATTCAGTTTGATATTCTCATAAGCAATGCGAGTCGAAAGTTGAGTGATTTTCTTGAAACAAGTCTTCATCTTCAACTTCTTTAGTTATTTTGTAATGCCTATTGCAAGCTGTGGTAGACCCTTAAGCTCTTTCGGCTTCTAAAGATGTTCGTCTAACTATACAATGTGGATGATTGTTGTATACCTTATTCACTAAGTTCTAAAAGCCTTCATGGCTAACATTCATACCTCTAACCAACATCAAATTATACCCATGGTTTGCCTTAATGTAATATTTCAGCAGTACAAGCAATTTTGTTGTTGACCAAGTAATGCCAGACATTTTAGTAATGCTTACTTTACATACTTTGCTTAGTACTTAAATGTTAGGTTCAGTATATCCTTTTATAAGTGAACAAGATGATTTATGGTCGTTCAATGTGATAGAGTTAGGGGTATTCCCTAGAGACAATTATGTAATTGTTACATATATTTAACTCGATAACCAATCTTGTTTGAATTAAAAGGGGTTTTCTTTCTATTATATACTTGACATAATATGTTATATTAATTAATTAATTTAATTAAAAGTATATTTAATATAAAAATCCATAAATGGTATGTTTTGTGATAGTTGTTACAATGTGTTGTAATCATGAGTGATTTACCACAATAAAATAAACATACCGTTTTAAATATTTCTAGTCAAGTTGTATCGAGACTAGATATTTATACATCTTTTGAGACTAGAGTACGTAATGCTCTTCAAATGGTGGGTATTGCATTACTCATGATTACTAGGACCAGCAAGGGGTTATGTATTGATATTTATTAAATAAATATGGAATGGCTCACTCGATAGTTTTCTGTTGGTTAATACAACTAAGGTCAAACAGAAAATATCGATGTGATAAAATTACATAGTTCACTTGACTTGAGAATACTGTTGATCTTCAATGTGGAAGCTCCGCTTTGATTACAGTTAAATCATGGCATGACGTTCATCGAACAACTATAGTTGGGTCGAGTGGAAGCATTAGAAGTGAAACACAATTTAAGAGAGGATTTGTCTTCTTGGTTTTATGATGTCAGCATCACGGTCAATTGAAGTCAACTCAAAGTCTTTGGCCAGAGCAGTACGGTTGATAATAATTTTTACTATTGAACCAATGACTTTGTGTTTGGACTATAGGGTTGAATAGGGACAATATTGGAATTATGACCATTACCAAATTCCATAAGTCCTATATGTGATATAGTATTGATAAAGAAAATTGGTGTAAATAATTGTCACTGCCGGGTAACGCTTAGTTATGTAAATTGGATTTAACCAATGCTAAGTAAGTGATAAATTTGGCCATAATGTCACATCGCCTGCTAAGTGACATGTGAATGTTAATATTCAAATTGTTCGATGTTAATTGCTGACTAAATTTACATCTAAGAGTCACACAATCGAAATGTTGAATACTCTTGTTACCACCAGATTTAATTAAATTATAATTGTTATAAATTAATTGATATAAATGAAATATTAATTATAGAATTTATTTTGACGTGTATTGAATAATATAAAAAAGTGTGTATATAATTGTTATAAATACACTTATCGATATATGATATCTATATGCATTTAAATTAGAAATAAGTTTGTTAAATATTATTTGAGCTTGAAGTAATTTTGAGGCCTATGGAGGGTTTATTATTTTTGACAATGATAGGGATAAGGGAGGTTGGCCATGCAATGGCATGGTAAAAGGGATTTTGAATTCAAAAAGAAAGAGAAATGGTAAGAGAGAAACAAGGACGATGATCCTCTTTTTAATCTCTAGTCTCTCCTTTATTTAATCCCCTGAACCCTCACTTTTAAGGTGACATTTTTGAAGCCTTCATCACTTTCCATTTATGACCGAAATTAAACCCCCCTTCTCCTTAAATTTCAAGCCTAAACACATCAAATTAAATACAATTTGATTGTCGGTGGTAGTTGTATTCGGGAGCTAGCAACTTCTGGATTTGGAATTGGATTCAAGGAGCTTGGTTCTTCTTTTCAAGGTGCGAATTCTAGGCATAAGGAAAAGGTAATTTTACTTGATTAAAATTATGTAAATGCTTAATAAATTTATAATATCATGTATTGATTTAGATAGAATCCTATATCACGAATCTGTAGTTTGTGTGTGTCACATATTGAATGGTTTCGTAAAATTTATTTATTCATATAAGTTTTCGAAAATAAAGAAATAACATTTTTTATATACAACATCAAATTATATATATATATATATATTAATTCAATACTACTTGGTATATTTATATTCAAAACATTTGCAGTATAATTATGTTATATATATAAGTGTATTATATAAATTTAATTTATTAGTAGTACTTTAAAATATAAACAATTATGCATACATGCATACATATATATAATATTATTTAAATGGATATAATACATACATGCACATACATACATATACCTAAACATATACATATACATACATACATACATATATATATATATATATATATATAGACAACGCACATAGATACAGAGAAGCTAATATATCTGTTGCGATATAAATCTCAACATCTATATGTAGGCATATCAAACCATGTACATTTTATTTTGTTGACATGCACGTACACATGTATGTGTATATGATATACTATATTATATATAATACAAAATTAAAAAATATATAAAATTTATTTACAAATTAAATAAAATATTAATTTTATTTAAAATTAAATTTAGGTAAGATCTAAATAAATTTAGATTTTATACTTCATAGGCCCAAAAAAGATCCAAATGGTAAGAAAATTTCAAAATTTACCAATTTACCTCGCTGCGTGTTGGTCCAGTTCCACTAAAAGGTATCAGAGCCAAATAAATATGCGGTCTAAACTAGTAGTATTAGTGCTAACTTAATAAATTTTGCCTATATAGTAGGGTGTTTAAGAAAGTAGTGTCTAAGGTTGGGTATGGGTAATCAAGTACTCTGGCTTACCTGGCTACTAACCTGGCCCGAGAGGATGAGGTAAGCCCGAAGGTTATCCCAAATAGAAAATGCCCAATTTAAATTAGGCCTTGTACTAATTTCAAAATTCTTTTGAAATTAAAATAAATGTTTTAAATTTAAAATAAGAAAACTATTATTAATGTTATAATATAGGTTTTCAAATTGATTTAAAAATTAAAATAAATTTTTTAAATATATAAGTTAAATTTGAAATAAAACACATATTATAAAAGTTATAATATAATTTTTCAAAATGTTTGAAATTTTCTTAAAATTAATTTCGAAATGATTATTTATTAATAAGATTAATAAAATATATGAATCAATAAATATATATAATGATGTATGTTATGTTGTCTTGAATTGTTTAAGACAATATGAGTATACATGTGTGTATAAATTTTTTTTGATGTTAAAAAAATGTAATTAAAATTATAAATTAAATAAATCAATTAAAAGTTAATTAATAATTTAAAATACATATATATAAGATATATATGTATTGTTATAATGGTTATAGTATATATATATTTATATTTAATATAATATGTTAAATTGAATACTATTATGATTAAACAGACTTAAGGGATAAATACATACGTAAAAGTGCGTATATCATAATTTGTGATGTGTCCGACACATGAATCACAAGGGTATTTCATAATAAATACATTATTCCATAAATTGATATCACCCAATTAAATATATTGAATATTGTGAAATTTTAATATAAATGTAGTCTTCTACCATTTATATATTGATAAATTACTTGCATACTCTCTAGTTGTTGAGAAAACTCAAGCTAGAGATGTTATGTGTAGTACTATTAACATATTGGATAGATGAGGTAAGATAACTATATGTATTTGTTGAACAAACTTAAGGTAAATATACTATACTTAGGCTATTGCGAAATGGTAGGTACAAGTGAATAATTTCTTTTAATCTGTTGAGGAAAATCATGGTCAAAATGAGATTAGAACAAGTAACCATGGGTTAGGAGTTGTATGTGAATCAATCGATAATGATTTATCAATCGTTTGTGGAACTATGACTTGATGAGCAAACTCAAGGTCAGAATCACAAGACAGACGAGTTCTAACACCTACTAGTGAAGTCTAAAAACTTCTATGTTTCGTCTTAGGGTTTGGAGAAACATAAAAGACTAGTGGGAGCCTTATTAGAAAACTGAAATGATAACATTTAACCTTTCTAGTATTGTAAGAACATCTGCTATATAATGTTATGTTATAATAATCTACATTAATAAATTTGTGCAATTAATATAATTGACAAAATGGTTATCAATTAAAATACATAAATGCACTGAATTAATATTAACAAATTGAAATATAAAATATACTTATCAATAAATATTTTTTGCATGTTAACCTATGCAGGTGCCTAATTATACAACTACTAAATACATTTATAACTTGGTAACTTATGTATTTGTTTGCCTGAGACTGTGTATTTTCTTCTATGAGTTTCGAATTCTAAAAGCAATACAAGAATATGGAATTTGATCCATATACGGTCACATATAAATGTTATTGGTGAACGGTCATAATTCGTATTGTACGAAACTTCGACGAACTAGTTCATTTGAAACAAGCAAGTAAACCGTAGTGCTAAATCATGTATCCAATATGATTGATTACAATAATGATCTTATTTTCATTATATGTAACAACACTAAACCAAAAGCTACAAGATAGGTATAAGAATTCGATTATTGAAATTTTAGTCTGATCAGTTTATGTAAAGTGCAACATATTTGATATCCTTAAATATTAAGGATGAACGAATGCACTTTTGTAAATAAAATCTTATGATATTGTAGTAATTATTTCCTTTGAATGGTTCGACTATTTAGAAAGGAAAGTGAAGTGTACAGGAGTAGATGTAATTTAAGGCACGACTAAGATGAACAGAGTGAACGGTCGCTTCTGCTTCATAAAGAAACAATAGAAACAAAATTGTAAAATAATAATTGATACTTAAAATTGGAATTAGAAATATGATTTCTATTTTAAAATTTATTTCCACTTAGAATTTTTTTCTATGGGATTTATTTGAATGTAAGATGTTTGGTATGAAAATTATCGACTGTAAACTAATTACAGTAGATTAAATAAATAGCCTATATTAAATGGTTGAATAGAACTTTGTATTTTATATGCTATTATAGTAATGGCAGAAATAGTGGGAACATGCAGTATAACACTTATTAATTGTATCAAGTTAAGAAAAAATTTTTTGTAAAAATACCAAACATTATCTATGAAATAGTAACGGTCTTTCAGTGTTGAATGAAAAATAGATATAGTTTTACTTCAGTATGAATATTATGAATATTCGTAGTATTTGTTTTCATAACAAATGTGATGATTGGAAATACATAATTATTTGAAATTATTTGCTTTTATTTTGGAATTAATAATTTCACTTATTTTGGAATTATGGATTAAGTTGTAGTTTTGAGAAATAATTTGATTATATTATTATAAGTCATATGATACTAGTTAATTATATCTTAAACAAATAAGGGAAAAGCACCCATTCAGTGGAAGTGTGACAAGATTTGATGAACTCTATGGATTGATACATATAGATGCATGCAATCACAAATCTATCAAAACCAAAATGGTTCCACGTAATTCGTTATATTCACCGATGAGTTATTATTGACATGGACCTAAAAATGATTATTCTATCTCTAAAGTCAATATAATTTCCTAATAATAATTGAGACTAGAGCACGTAACGCTCTCTAATTGTTGGGCAGGTATTGCTCATGACTACTGAGGGTACCAAGGGGTTATGGGATAGTTATTGCATAACTATGTAATAACCCACTCGATAGTTTTCTGTTGGTTAATATAGCTAATGTCAAGCAGAAAACATTGATACGACAAATTTACACAGTTCTCTTGACTTGAGAATATTGTCGATCTTCAATGTGGAAGCTCCACTTTGATTCTGTTAAATCATGGCACGATATCCATCAAACAGCTATAGTTGGGTCGAGTGGAAGCATTGAAGGTGAAACACTATTCAAGAGAGGATTAGTCTCCTCAGTTATATGAGGTTTGTCTCATGATTAACTGAAGTCAACTAAAAGTCAAAGTCTTTGGCCAGAGCAACATAGTTAATAATAATTGTTATTATTGAACCAAGGACTTTATGTTTGGACTATAGAGTTGAATAGGGACGATATTGGAATTATGACCATTACCAAATTCCATAACTCCTAAATGGGACATAGTTTTGATGAAGAGAATTAGTAATGCTTAATAATGTAAAATTGGATTTTACTGATGCCAAGTAAGTGATAAATTTGGCTATAATGTCACACCTCTTGCTAAGTGATGTGTGAATGTTAATATTTGAATTGTTCGATATTGATCGTTGACCAAATTTACACTTAAGAGTCACACAACTGAAACGCTAAATACTTCTGTTACCACTCGATTTAATTAAGTTATAATGGTTATAAATTAATTAAAATAATTAATATTTATTAAATATTAATTACAAAGTTTTATTTGATGTGTATTTAATAATATTAAAAAGTGTGTATACAATAGTTATAAATACACTTATTGATATACGATATCGATACGTAGTTAAATTGGATTTAAGTATGTTAAATATTGTTCGGGCTTGAAGTAATTTTGAGGTCCATGGAAGGCTTGTTATTTTCGAAATGATAGGGATAAGGAGGAACGGCCTTGTGATGTCATGGTGAAGGGGATTGAATTCCAAATGAAAGAGATATGGTAAGAGAGAAACAAGAATCGTGATCCTTTTTTTACTCTCTAGTCTCTCCTTTATTTAATCCCCTTAACCCTCCCTTTGAGGTAACCTTTTTGGAGCCTCCATCTCTTTCCATTTTTGGTCGAAACTAAACCCCACATCTCCTTGAATTTTTAAACCTAAACACATCAAACTAAATACAATTCGATTCTCAGCGGTAGTTGTTGGGAGTTAGTAACTTCTGGGTTTAGAATTGGATTCAAGGAGCATTGTTCTTCATTCAAGGTGCGAATTCTAGGCATATGGAAAAGGTAATTTTACTTGATTATAATTGTATAAATTCTTAATAAATTTATCATATCCTATATTGGTTTAAATAGAATCCTTTATCACAAATATGTATATTTTTGTGTTGCCACATATTGGATGGTTATATATATATATATATATATATATATATATATATATATATATATATATATATCTGTGTGTATGCGTGTGTATAAAAAAATTATAATCATGCATAGATGCTCACGGTCTTGATTACTAAAAAAAATTGAAAATTATAAATACATACATACACACACACACCATTAAATATTAATCAAAACCCAATTCATAAGAAATAATATTGTATTTAGCATAATTTATATTTTAAAATTTATTTATTCATATATGTTTTCGAAAATAAAAAACATTTTCATATAAAAAAATAGAATTATATATATAATATATCTATATGTATATTCAATCCTATTTTGTATATTTATATTCAAAACATTTTACAATCTAATTATGTTATATATATATATAACTGTATTGTATAAATTTTATTTATAAGTAGTACATAATACAAACAATTATATATATATACATATCTATTATATTATTTAAATGATATATATATGGACAACACACACATGTATATAGAGGGCTAATATGTCCATTATGGTGTAAATCACAGCATCTACATATGGACATATCAAACAATGTACACTTTATTATGTTGCATGTGCACGCACATACATATGTGCATATGATGCACATATATATATATATATATTATATAATACAAAATTATACAGTAAATAAAACTTTATTTATAAATAAAATAAAATATTGATTTAATTAAAATAAATTTAAATAAGATCTAAATAAATTTAGACTTCAGGCTTAAAAAAGTACCAAATGATAATAAAAAATGTAACAACCCGGTTTTTCGCATCAATTTATAATTGACATTAAATGATTAATATTTTCGCTAATTACCAATTGAAGTTTTTAAATTGTGTTAAAATTCTTTTATGAATGGATAAAATGATTTCTTTGGGCTTTGAATTCTCGGCCCATGTTTCATTTGCTTGGATTGCGATAAATTTGCAAAGCAAAAATAACCGGCCTCTTCATTATTTTCGTTCAAAAACCTAAAACCATGGAAAGTAAATAATGGCTGCTCGATTCTCGTTCGTCCCTCCTTTCCAAAATTAGGGCTTTGTGGATCTTCGAGAATCTCTTACAATTTGCAGCTTTGATTGACTTCGATCCTCTGATAATTTGCGGCTTTGTTCGACTTCGATTGTTTCTTCGTACTGAAAATTAGGGCTTGCGAAAAGAAGTGCCACTCTGTCGAATTTGATGTTGATGCTTGCGATCGAGTGGTTGCGCTCGTCGAATCTCAGGTGAGTTCTGCTCACTTCTAATTCATACTCGAGTATTATTCTGTTGTTATGCTCAATTGTTTTGAGATGTTTGTTCTCGTGGATAATCACTGTTATGAGTTTGAGTTCGACGACGTTGATTTCATCTCTGTGATTTTGGCTAATGCTTTGATCTTCGTTCGTGCATGTCTAATAGAACTCGAACTTGATTTTCTCCTTCTTGTTAAAACTGCATTTTGGCATTCGATTTCTTGAACGTGATTTTTAACACCTGACTGCTTATCTTCTGGCCCCAGTGAGCTTCGTCTCTGGCCATTTGATTTCCTGGATGCATTGATGTTCACTGTTCATTCATATGTGTTGATTTTCTGTCTCATGTGAGCTTTGTCTCGGGCCATCTTCTCTGTTGCACTTGTTCATATGATTTGGTCGATGTTGATCTCTTTTGTATGACCACGGCTTGACTTGGTGAATTTTTCTGATGTACTTCGACTTGGCTTCGTCACAAATACTTCACATTGCATGCCTGACGTATTGCATTTCTGTTGCATTTCATTCCTGTTGCCACTGCATGCTGTAGTTATTCATATCCCGGTTAGCTTGCATCTACTTGTAGTTCTGTATATTGTAGCTTGATCATTTTTCTTTGTCAACTGCATCTACCCTGACATTGTGATGTTGAACTTGTGATGATGTTCACTGTTATACTTCAGGTCTCACTTCACATCTGTTTCACACTTTAATGCCTGGAATTACTTGCTGCATTGTGTCACTTATTCCAGTCATACTGCTATTTGTATGGCAGTGCTTCATGTTGTAGCTTGACCATTTCAGTGTACATTGATGTGTTGATACCTCCTTGCTTTTGACTACTGTGGCACTGAGCTTGATCTCTGTTGTACACATTTTGTCTTGATCATATTGAATCATACATGCTTGCATCCATGTAGATGATTTACTGGACATTTTCATGTAGCATGATATTTCGAACAGTTGAGTCTGCACATGTTTGGATTGCATATATGTACTGCCCTTGTACATGCTTCACTGCATCATCTTCTACTTGTTGCACTTACAATGATGTTCTCCATTTCATGTTTGAATTCCTACTTGTTGCACTGATGTTCATCTGTTCTTGTTGGCATTTGATTCACTTGTGTACTTTGACTCTGGCCTGTCTGCATTTGTGATATTTGTTCATCTGATTACTGATCTGGTCTATCTCCTCATGTAATTGCTGTTTGGACCCGGTTGTGCTTATGCACTTCATTTGTATCACTTGGTATCCACACTTCTAGTTATTGTTGACATTGTAGTTGCAGTTTATTGATGCACTGTTCTTTGAGTTGCACTGTGTTGTACACTTGATTACATTTGTACTCTGATGTTCAACTGTCTGGTCTATGTTTATTGTTTTACCGATGGTCTTGTTGTCTATGTGATCACTGCTTGATTTCCTTGTTGTTCATTTTCTTGTGCCATAGTCTTTGTGCATTGAGCTGTACACGATATGCTGTGCACTTGACTTGAAGTCTACATTGTACATTTCCTTGCCTTTGATCTTGTTTGTTGGTTCTGTATTTTTTCCTTCCATACTGTCTTGAGTTCGAGACTTCTTCATTTGCACATCTGTGTTGCCATATTGATCACTCGATCATTTGTACATGTTTATTCTCGAGTTGTCCATCTCAGTTGAACTGCACTTGGTTCTGCTTCATGATGTACTCGAATTCGTCTTTATTGCTGTATATGCTTGAACTGTTGATGACTTTTCTGCAGTTTAGTTGCAGCCTGCCTTTGTCCTTATATCTGTTTGCCACTGCAGTTTCATTGTGGTGGTGACTTTATATTCGGTGGTGGCGAGGCAGTGCACTGCAGCCACCCAGAATTGACAGTTTTGAATTGATTTAGTCGATTTGATAAATTGTTTGTTTATCTCTGTTGATGATTTAAATCTGCTGATTTTTGTTTAACACTATTAAGTGTTATATCGACCGTCATCCGATTTCTTTGTTTAAAGAGTCGGATAGACGGGAATTATTATGACTGTCGTCTATTCGATATTGATTATTATTGCTCCTGTGCATTAATAACTGAGTTTGAATTAGACTGACCCGGGTATTATTTTCTTTTGAATTTAATACTCGGGTCAGACCGAGTATTTACAGGTTGTAGATTTTTAGCTTTGGGTTGCTGCTAGAGCTATGAAGATTTTTATATCATTTGAAGTGGTCTTCGTCTTGTTGTAGTAGTCAGTGTGTCTGTTTTAAGATGATAATGTATTCATGTATATTAGTCGATAATGTACGTGTATATATAACTTCTTGAGTCGACATTTGTAGTTGTATCATTTGTATTGTGTCAAATGTATTGTAACTGATATCAGTTATTATATATATGAGACTTTTCGTTCCATCTGTATTCCGCATTTATGTTATCTGTGTTATTTTTATATCTATTGTCCTAAACTATTATAGCCACTGTGTAGTAGCTTTGAGTTTGTATCGGTATGTCGGATTTCCTCCTGAAATAGAAATGCATGTTATACTATCTGACACATCGGTGCTCGCACAAAGCAATTACACGGATGGTCGCTCCTCAACAGCCTTATTCTCCGTGCTAGTTGAAAGCACTACACCGTAGTGTTCTTGGCTAGCGTGGGTATAGAGGTGGGGCGTCACAGCTTGGTATCAGAGCCTGGGGTTTAGGACAATTATAAAACATAACTTAGATGGAGCATGTGTTACAACTATTTGTCGATGTTTTATCTCTCATCTTTACATATGACTATTTTTGACTGTTAGGTATGAATTTCTAACGCTTATGCTTGTGTTTTCGGCTTTGAATTGATTTAGCCGATGTTGATTTTGTTTTAATTTGGCAAATTAAAGCCATTTTGACTTTTGGACTTTGTTCCACTTTTGTTCTATGCTATGAGTGTCATTGTGTACCTGTTACACTGTGATGAAAAATAGCTGGACCAGTTGCAAATTGAGTGATTTTGATTTCTCATTCACATCTAGTTTGAATCTCAGCGATTTTGAACTTGATATTTTGTGTTTTCCTCATCTGGATTTCCCTTCGACTTCGGTCACTTTGTTTTTGAGAAATTGCTAATTTCTTGATTTTCAAGACTCTGATTTTGTTTGCCGTTGGTTTCTTTGATAATGATGATTGATTCATTTTGTACTCGACTGCGGCTATTAATTGTTGGCTTCGACATTGACTTGATTCTTACTTTTGTTGAAGTCATTTATCCATTTCTGCTCGTTTTTCTTTGTTTTTCCAGTTGATAATCGATTCTTTATTTCTAATTAGTTGTTATCACCTTTGTCGATTTTGATAACTTCTATTTCTGGAATTTTTGGTATTCCTACTTTGATGAATTTGGAATCGAATTCTTTGGATTCTATTCACATCTTCGTATGTGAATTCTTGTGATTGATTGTTTCTACAATCATTTTTGTGATTTGTCACTTTAAAAATATAAAGGTTTTCTATACTAGTAGTAAATATCAAAATCCTTTTCTCCAAACGATTTCAAAACTATTTTACTACAAAGCTCTTTTTCTTAAACCGTTTTCCAATCTATTAGTATATACAAGCCTTTATTTCACTCGTATGAGAAATTGAATTAAACGGCCTAGTAAAACAAGTGGTATGAAACGCTTGCGTTTACTTCGTCGGTTAACTCCTGGACTTGTTCGATTGAACCTTTTGTGACAATTTTCTAGTGTAGATTTACAGTTTGTTCGTATATATTTAAGTTAAGCAAGTGGTTATGGGACATGAAGCTAAACTTTTATATTTACTAGCTTAGTGTAATTGACACTTCTCGTTGATCATGACGATCATTTTATGATTAGACTAGCCATTGTGCGATGTCTTTTTGTTTGCGAGGTTAGACTAGACACCACTTGTGTGATTCCATTCACACATACCTTTTTGCTTTTTGGTTAGTCTAGACCTTAATTTGTGTGATTCCACTCACACATATCTTTTTGTTTGCGAGGTTAGACTAGATACCACTTGTGTGATTCCATTCACACATACCTTTTTGCTTTTTGGTTAGTCTAGACCTTAATTTGTGTGATTCCACGCACACATATCTTTTTGTTTGCGAGGTTAGACTAGACACCACTTGTGTGATTCCATTCACACATACCTTTTTGCTTTTTGGTTAGTCTAGACCTTAATTTGTGTGATTCCACTCACACATATCTTTTTGTTTGCGAGGTTAGACTAGACACCACTTGTGTGATTCCATTCACACATACCTTTTTGCTTTTTGGTTAGTCTGGATCTTAATTTGTGTGATTCCACTCACACATATCTTTTTCTCTGCGAGGTTAACCTAGACCTCAATCTGTGTGATTCCGACTCACACATCTGGGATAGCGACCCACGGTCTTCGGACCATTCCTGTGTGAAAATTTAATGGATGGCTTCCATGAGATAGCTTCTCGTCTTGTGATACCGGTCGGTGAGTTTTCATGCTCCCATTTTGTGATAGGCCTTCCCCTTTTTCCTTTTTATGATTTAGACTAGCAAATGTGCGATGTCTCTTTCTCTGCGAGGTTAACCTAGACCTCAATCTGTGTGATTCCGACTCACACATGTGGGATAGCGACCCACGGTCTTCGGACCATTCCTGTGTGAAACTTTAATGGTTAGCCACCATGAGATAGCGTCTCGTCTTGTGATACCGGTGTTTTGGAGTTTCCATACTCCCATCTTGTGATAGGCCTCCCCCCCTTCTTGTGATTTCTGGATTTCTTGTGATGATTTCTAGAATTTTGTGCTTCACCAATTTTCGTGATTTCTATTGATATGTTTATCAATTTTTGTGCATTGGTGAATTCATGTGTTATTGACTTGTTATGAATACAAGTTTAGGGTATGATATCCCTTTCTATCTTTGGGAAGATTCTTGTGACATTTTCTTATGAATGAAAATTCACTGGTATTATACTTTGATGCCAGTTATTTTGATGAAATTTTGACGTGTTAACTTTAGTAACCGTCAATTTTAAAATGGATTTACAAGCGGTTCTTCCGCAATGCTGAATTTGTTGTCCATTTTACTGTACTTTGGGAAGTGCAACTTCCTTATCTAAGATGCTACTGATATTGCTAATTTAATCATGTGTTTTCAAAACTCTATATTTTTAAAAGTTGTTTCAAAAATATAAATTAAAATTGTTTTCAAAAATTTACAGTTTACATTTTCAAAAGAACGAGGAAGCGATTTAAACGTTTCAGAAAAATCGAGGACTATGACCCCTTTCTTTTACTGATTCGCTAAATTCCGGACTTGTCCGTTTGAGAATGTGAAATGTTATTTTTAAAACACACAATCCTGCACTTTCAAGGAAACGATAAAGAGATTTAAACGATTTAGCAAAAGTACGGAGTATGAAACCATACTTTTACTACTTCGGTTAATTCCGGACTCGTTAATTGAATATTTATGACTTCTGATTATCGTTTTTGATAATCAGATGTTTGTATTTCTGATTATCGTTTTTGATAATCAGATATTTGTGAAATTTGATTATCGTTTGAGATAATTAAATATTTTTCGATTTGATTAATCGAATATTTGTGATTTCTGATTATCGTTTTTGATAATCAGATATTTGTGAAATTTGATTATCGTTTGAGATAATTAAATATTTTTCAATTTGATTAATCGAATATTTGTGATTTCTGATTATCGTTTTTGATAATCAGATATTTGTGAAATTTGATTATCGCTTGAGATAATTAAATATTTTTCGATTTGATTAATCGAATGTTTGTGTTTCTGATTATCGTTTGAGATAATTAGATAATTGATTTGTTTTCTGATTATCGTTTGAGATAATTAGATATTTGATTTGTTTTCTGATTATCGTCTGAGATAATTAGATATTTGATTTGTTTTCTGATTATCGTTTGAGATAATTAGATATTTGATTTGTTTTTTGATTATCGTCTGAGATAATTAGATATTTGATTTGTCTTCTGATTATCGTTTGAGATAATTAGACATTTGATTTGTTTTCTGATTATCGTTTGAGATAATTAGATATTTGATTTGTTTTCTTATTATCGTTTGAGATATTTGGTTTGTCTTCTGATTATCGTTTTTGATAATCAGATATTTGTGAAATTTGATTATCGTTTGAGATAATTAAATATTTTTCGATTTGATTAATCGAATATTTATGATTTCTGATTATCGTTTTTGATAATCAGATATTTGTGAAATTTGATTTTCATTTGTGATAATTAAATATTTATTGATTTGATTATCGTTTGAGATAAGTAAATATTTGCAATTTGAAAATTCGATTATCGTTTTTGATGATTGAATATTTACGATTTTGAGATTCGAGCTTCGTCTTTTTCTCTGGCGATTCAGGTGAGTAATTTGATTTACTCACATTCAATTCGTGCAGTACGTGAATTCTGCTCTATTTTCTTTTTCTTTTAAATGCTGGAACTCGATTGATTCTTGCTTTTGATAGTCGTCTGATTTTGATTCCTTGATCACCACGATTTTGATTCTTTTGATTTGAATCAGTCGAACCTTTTGATTCTATATCTGATACTTCCATAATTCCTATACTTCCCTGTTGACCTTTGCTTTGCTTATGCATTCGACATTGTCATGCTCTTATGGTTGTTACCTTTTGCCCATTTATTCCTTATGATTGCGAGGACGCAATTTCTTTAAGGAGGGGAGTCTGTAACAACCCGGTTTTTCGCATCAGTTTATAATTGACATTAAACGATTAATATTTTCGCTAATTACCAATTGAAGTTTTTAAATTGTGTTAAAATTCTTTTATGAATGGATAAAATGATTTCTTTGGGCTTTGAATTCTCGGCCCATGTTTCATTTGCTTGGATTGCGATAAATTTGCAAAGCAAAAATAACCGGCCTCTTCATTATTTTCGTTCAAAAACCTAAAACCATGGAAAGGAAATAATGGCTGCTCGATTCTCGTTCGTCCCTCCTTTCCAAAATTAGGGCTTTGTGGATCTTCGAGAATCTCTTACAATTTGCAGCTTTGATTGACTTCGATCCTCTGATAATTTGCGGCTTTGTTCGACTTCAATTGTTTCTTCGTACTGAAAATTAGGGCTTGCGAAAAGAAGTGCCGCTCTGTCGAATTTGATGTTGATGCTTGCGATCGAGTGGTTGCGCTCGTTGAATCTCAGGTGAGTTCTGCTCACTTCTAATTCATACTCGAGTATTATTCTGTTGTTATGCTCGATTGTTTTGAGATGTTTGTTCTCGTGGATAATCACTGTTATGAGTTTGAGTTCGACGACGTTGATTTCGTCTCTGTGATTTTGGCTAATGCTTTGATCTTCGTTCGTGCATGTCTAATAGAACTCGAACTTGATTTTCTCCTTCTTGTTAAAACTGCATTTTGGCATTCGATTTCTTGAACGTGATTTTTAACACTTGACTGCTTATCTTCTGGCCCTAGTGAGCTTCGTCTCTGGCCATCTGATTTCCTGGATGCATTGATGTTCACTGTTCATTCATATGTGTTGATTTTCTGTCTCATGTGAGCTTTGTCTCGGGCCATCTTCTCTGTTGCACTTGTTCATATGATTTGGTCGATGTTGATCTCTTTTGTATGACCACGACTTGACTTGGTGAATTTTTCTGATGTACTTCGACTTGGCTTCATCACAAATACTTCACATTGCATGCCTGACGTATTGCATTTCTGTTGCATTTCATTCCTGTTGCCACTGCATGCTGTAGTTATTCATATCCCAGTTAGCTTGCATCTACTTGTAGTTCTGTATATTGTAGCTTGATCATTTTTCTTTTTCAACTGCATCTACCCTGACATTGTGATGTTGAACTTGTGATGATGTTCACTGTTATAGTTCAGGTCTCACTTCACATCTGTTTCACACTTTAATGCCTGGAATTACTTGCTGCATTGTGTCACTTATTCCAGTCATACTGCTATTTGTATGGCAGTGCTTCATGTTGTAGCTTGACCATTTCAGTGTACATTGATGTGTTGATACCTCCTTGCTTTTGACTATTGTGGCACTGAGCTTGATCTCTGTTGTACACATTTTGTCTTGATCATATTGAATCATACATGCTTGCATCCATGTAGATGATTTACTGGACATTTTCATGTAGCATGATATTTCGAACAGTTGAGTCTGCACATGTTTGGATTGCATATATGTACTGCCCTTGTATATGCTTCACTGCATCATCTTCTACCTATTGCACTAGCAATGATGTTCTCCATTTCATGTTTGAATTCCTACTTGTCTGCACTGATGTTCATCTGTTCTTGTTGGCATTTGATTCACTTGTGTACTTTGACCCTGGCCTGTCTGCATTTGTGATATTTGTTCATCTGATTACTGATCTGGTCTATCTCCTCATGTAATTGCTGTTTGGACCCGGTTGTGCTTATGCACTTCATTTGTATCACTTGGTATCCACACTTCTAGTTATTGTTGACATTGTAGTTGCAGTTTATTGATGCACTGTTCTTTGAGTTGCACTGTGTTGTACACTTGATTACATTTGTACTCTGATGTTCAACTGTCTGGTCTATGTTTATTGTTTTCATGCCGATGGTCTTGTTGTCTATGTGATCACTGCTTGATTTCCTTGTTGTTCATTTGCTTGTGCCATAGTCTTTGTGCATTGAGCTGCACACGATATGTTGTGCACTTGACTTGAAGTCTACATTGTACATTTCCTTGCCTTTGATCTTGTTTGTTGGTTCTGTATTTTTGCCTTCCATACTGTCTTGAGTTCGAGACTTCTTCATTTGCACATCTGTGTTGCCATATTGATCACTCGATCATTTGTACATGTTTATTCTCGAGTTGTCCATCTCAGTTGAACTGCACTTGGTTCTGCTTCATGATGTACTCGAATTCGTCTTTATTGATGTATATGCTTGAACTGTTGATGACTTTTCTGCAGTTTAGTTGCAGCCTACCTTTGTCCTTATATCTGTTTGCCACTGCAGTTTCATTATGGTGGTGACTTTATATTCGGTGGTGGCGAGGCAGTGCACACGTGCGTGCACTGCAGCCACCCAGAATTGACAGTTTTGAATTGATTTAGTCGATTTGATAAATTGTTTGTTTATCTCTGTTGATGATTTAAATCTGCTGATTTTTGTTTAACACTATTAAGTGTTATATCGACCGTCATCCGATTTCTTTGTTTAAAGAGTCAGATAGATGGGAATTATTGTGACTATCGTCTATTCGATATTGATTATTATTGCTCCTGTGCATTAATAACTGAGTTTGAATTAGACTTACCCGGGTATTATTTTCTTTTGAATTTAATACTCGGGTCAGATCGAGTATTTACAGGTTGTAGATTTTTAGCTTTGGGTTGCTGCTAGAGCTATGAAGATTTTTATATCATTTGAAGTGGTCTTCGTCTTGTTGTAGTAGTCAGTGTGTCTGTTTTAAGATGATAATGTATTCATGTATATTAGTCGATAATGTACGTGTATATATAACTTCTTGAGTCGACAGTTGTAGTTGTATCATTTGTATTGTGTCAAATGTATTGTAACTGATATCAGTTATTATATATATGAGACTTTTCGTTCCATCTGTATTTCGCATTTATGTTATCTGTGTTATTTTTATATCTATTGTCCTAAACTATTATAGCCACTATGTAGTAGCTTTGAGTTTGTATCGGTATGTCGGATTTCCTCCTGAAATAGAAATGCATGTTATACTATCTGACACATCGGTGCTCGCACAAAGCAATTACACGGATGGTCGCTCCTCAACAGCCTTATTCTCCGTGCTAGTTGACAGCACTACACCGTAGTGTTCTTGGCTAGCGTGGGTATAGAGGTGGGGCGTCACAAAAAATTACTCATTTATCCCGTTGTGCGCTAGCCCAGTTCCACTAAACAGTGTATCGTCACAAATTGACAAAGATCCAGCTATGCTTGATCAATGAAGGACAATAATGTTAGATAACTAGACCATTTTAACTGTTCATTTATTTGACGATACAAGTAATTTATGGAAAGACCCAAACCACTATAACAAATTGATAAAGATCCAACTATGTTTTTCAGTGAAGGATAGTAATATCATACATAACAGTACCATTTTAAATATTTATTAATTTGAAAATACAAGTAATTTACAATACAAACAATAAGTCACTAAATGAAACTTCGTTACTATATAAAAAAGTTACTACCCAAAGAAAAATAGAGAAACAATGGTAATGCACAAACAATGTTAGAATAAATGATAAATGTACAAAATATCACTAAAAGATAGATGGTCTCGCTTGACTTTCTTGATATTTTCTAAAACAAATTCATTCCCTTACGCTGTACAGGTTTGAGCTTGGATAGGTCATAGCTTAACATAGCCAAATGGCTTCTTTTTTCTTCATCGTCATTTTCTCTCTTTTGAGTTCCAAATACTCTTCCTACAGATGTTTATCTTCTCTTCTTTTTTCTTGATTTTGAGCTTATTCTATTTCTGCAATCTACTCTGCTTCTTTTCTTCCTCTGTCAATCTTGTGTCATTTTGTATTATCGTTAAACGTTCCACTATGCGATCGTAATGGGCATTGTAATCAATTTTATTTTTTAATCTGCATTCTCCTACCGCCATCCCAACAACATTACTATGAAATAGAGTTGAGTCAAGTTCTTCAGCAGTCTTTGAGACATCAAATTCTCTCGTATTGGAATCAACATTCATTCTTTTTGGTGCAAACTGAGATCCAGAGTGTTTCCTTTTGATCATGCTCCATTTGTTTTCCTCCTTTAGGAGATTGTAGACATGCAAAAGATTAAATGCATATCCCTTGCTTTCTTTTACATATGCTTCATTAGCCTATTTGAGATAAAATTTTGTATAAAATATTAGAAGTTTGTGATACTAAATAGTTAACTGTAATAATGGTTGCTAATAAAAATGTACCTTTGTAGCCCTACTTTGTTTTCTAGTCTTCACGACTACCATTGTCACATTCCATTTTTGGCATGCCTTGTTAATGCAATCTCCATTGATTTTTCAAAGATTAAACTATTCTAGGAACACTACTCAATCGAGCACTCAAGAGTTGTCATGACATAAACAAAGATAGACAAAATGTGGGTCAGACATAATGCTTGGTGTGAGGGAAACTATCTCATAATACGATATATCAAAACTTTATACATATATCAAATAAGAAGCTACTAAGGCATATACCATCCTCTCCATAAATGTGGCTCAGGGGTAATCCAGACTGGACGTAAACAAATAAAGTAAACCCATCACAAAAGCATGGAATCATACCTTAAACCACTCTTCTCCTGTAATCAACAGATCAACGCAACTAATATAATGTGACTGATACGTAACAACATACCATATAAGGTAACCCAACATACAAATGTAGAGACAATATAAACATCACAATATGAGCGTACCCTGGAATATACAACAATATTATCAACCAACTAATATAACACGCAATATAACGATATGCGACAAACAAAGAATATGAATTGATACTCATGATGATTGGAGTCCACAGTAAACTTGTGCCTAAGATAAAGAGAGTCGGTACCTAATTGTACAATAGACCCCGAGTTTCATATAATGTGATCAAACTCATGTAGATCTCATTGTACTCTTATAATGAGTATAAGTGATATATGATCCACTATGGATATCTAAAACCTAAGTCGACGTCGGACATCCATCTACAATTAAAATTATCGTGACCCAATGATTCTTTTTGAGGTCCAAAATAAATAGAGTCGGTTTCTGAATGTCCCTTCGACCCTAAGCCGCATCCTTGGTGATGGGCCTCGTGTAGATCTCAAGGTACCCTATAACGAGCATAAGCGATAAATGACCTACTCTAGATATCTGTAATCTATGTGGATCTCACAATACCCTTATAACAAGCATAAGTGATATTTGACCCATTCGTAGATGATCGTCATCATCTCTTCCCTAAGTCGTCATGGATCTCTTAACAAATTCACATAACGTTTCTACAAAAGAAAATGATGGGCATATCCCGTATCATATGCCATCGGGACCGCAAAGGAACACCGATGCCGTGTGTGTGTATCAAATATAACATTATGTAATCATGTACGTCTATTACAAAAAAAGATTGATATCACGTCATCGTCTATCTATACGTATGGTCACTAGTGAAAGACCTATAATATGCATGACCACTAATATAAGGCCAATAAGATGTTTAGTCACCAATATAAGACTAATATAGGGTACGGTCACAAACATATGACCAATACTATGCATCAAACATATATTCAAGGTCGAAACCAAGAGGTACAAACAAACTACACTCAATCGTACATGCTCACCAAATGTAATCATGCAACCAATCATTGCATGATATTGTATCCAAGCATTATTGATCGCATATGTATCATTCTACATTGCATCTGAATCCCGAGCTTTTCCTTGCATTCCACTTTGTTGAGTAGCTCAAAGTCTTCCCAAAGTCGCGCCATAAATTCACACAAATTCGCATTCGGAACTAGAGAAGAAACCCCCGTTGATTTACACACCGTCTGGGCTTGCTTCCTAGGCCCGTGCTCTACTAGTGTAGCAGTCGTACAACCACTGATGGACCAGTGGTAGCCTGTCCCAGCCAGTAAGCCCTGGGCAGGTACAAATCGAGCTATGCAATCGTTGATTCGAGCTTCGTTCCTTCCATCGCTTTGGCCGATGAGTCGCCCAGCTCCTCTAGCCCACTTCCACCACACTGGAACTCTTCTGGTGTCCATTGGTTGATATTTTGGAAGTGGTTTCTTAAGTATTGAAATCTGATTTCGATATGAAAAACCACTCCTTTACGCATACAGTTCACAGAGCGATTCTTTTGACCCGGTCTTCTTTAACACACCAAAATGGACACAACCGACCTACTCATCTCACGTGATGCTCACAGTATGTCGATGCACCTACTTGTGCATGCATGTGCACACAAATAAACACAAATATGCTTCAACTATACAAGTCGCATTTCGGGCACCACTGAAGCGGTAACTCGATCCGGTATTCTCTCAGGCAACTTAGCACACCCGATAGTTGCTATGGCTACATGGGATTGCTCGTAACATGTTGATATACACATATGGATATTTCCATACACATATATAATTATTCACACAAATAAACAATCATTATCAATAATCCAAACCATTCAGCAATTCTAATTACGACACATGGATTATGTTGATTATTATATAACTTCAAATACAAGTATACATATACTTATCTATATACATATAAACACAAGTATATTTTAATAAGTTTTTCAACTATTACTTAAATAAAAATTTACTTTTATTCACTAAATCTTTTCAATAAAAGTCAAATCACCTTTTCTACTATTTCATAAAATCATTTTATTATTTTATAAAATACAAAACTAGCTTATAAATCATTTTAATCCTTTATAATACTTAATTTCGCCATTAAAATTAAGTATTCATCTTATAGTTATTTAATAAGACCTTACAACCATTTTATAAAATGACTCCTTCTTACTATTTGATAAAATCTCATACTTTTATGAAATACCACTTTTTTATTATCATATAAATATCATTTATACTATTTTATAAAATCTCCTTTTATTTTACAAAATAAAATATATCTTAAATCTCATTCTTTTTTTAATAAAATACTTCTTTGTTACTATTTTATAAAATCACATTCTATTTTATAAACTATCTTTCACTTATAAAAAAATTTCTTTGTTTCAATAATATCTATAAGTATAAGTAAGCTTCATTAAGCCTCTAATCACTTTAATAATAAGGATAGAGCTCATAACTCGCTTAATTAGCTTACTAATTTCATTTTATAAAATATTCCATCATTTTATTAAATTATTTCTTCTCTTAAAACAATATGTGCAAATACTAATTAAGCTTTATTAGGCCTATAATCACTTTAATAATAAGTGTAAAGCTCCTAACTCACTTAATTAGCTTACTAACTTTTCCAAAATCAATTCAAATGAGTTCATTAACACTTTCTAATGACATGTACATCATTATATTACTTAATTAATAACAAATCAAACTATAACATCATATATAATTATCTAATTAACCCTAAACCCATTTCATAGCTTACTAACTTTCCTAAAATTAGTAATTGAAGTTTCTAATTAATAATGGGAGATATAATCATGTTTATAACATGAATAAAAACCAAAACCATAACATAACCATCTCTGAACCGTTCCATAATACTTCATAATCATATATAAACAAATTAATGAACTATAACAGGTAAATTAGGTAGTAGAATCATCTCACTCATTTGTTCTTCTCCAAACCAATATCAAATCGCCAAAACCCATCTTTTTGCTCTCTTAAAATCCAGGATAAAGTTCCAAACTCCGGTTCAAGCTTATTCCCTGATGGGTTATGTGAGAATTGATAGAGATAATTGTAGTGATTTTATCGAGATTTATAGGTATTTATTTAGGCTTGGATTAGTGGATTTAGGTTTAAGGGATTAATAGTGTAATTAGGAAAGGATTGGAGAAGAGAAATAGGAAAATAATGTAGAATAAAAAGTGAATGGAAATAACGAAGGGCCACTTGTAGGCAAGTAATTAGCTTTAGCCCAATTCATTTCTTTCTCAAGAAATCACTATTCACCCCAAAAACTTATCGACTCCAAAGAAGTCGTTTGTACTCATTTTTCTCATGATGGAATTGCGGTGTCAACGGTAGGTGCCCGAGTCCCAATTCATCCGTTACTAAAAAATCAAGTATAATATGTGTTCCGTTAATTATCGTTTAAATATTAAATAAATCATTTCAATATTCAATCGTTAAAATTTCGGGTTGTTACATTCTTCCATCCATAAAAGAATTTCGTCCTCAAAATTTCTATGAGCACGAGAAAGTAATAGGACTAACCAAAATTCCCAAGTCCCAACGTCGGAAAATTTTAGTGGTACTTCCCTTACGTTACAAGCTTTACGGAAACACCCAAATTATAATGCATCTTGCATCAGGGAAATATGAGATAACCTACGTTATCCCATATTTCCCATAGTACGTATTTGGTTTTAAGAAAACTTCTCACCATTTAAAAGAAAATCTAAACAATTAAGCATTTAAATAGCTATATTTCAGCTCCCTATCACCTGATTGTACTATATAAAGAGGATTATGCACCCACACAATAGCAATATAGAATTAAAACATGTATAATTTTCGCATAGTAGCCAACACTACCACAATCATACATGATTAAAAATTGGAGGATAAGCTCAAATAAGTTGGTATCTAAGTATACCGTAGACTTCGAGACTTATCAAAGGCAATCGACTCGTATAGATCTCACCTTGACCCCCAAAATGGTCATGGATGACATGTAATATATCCTAATAGCTATTGTTAACTCTCTCCGAACATGCTATTAATGTTAATTATAACTAGAATACAAGCAACCAGACACACAAAATAAGCAACAACAAGTAACAACAATTAAACAAAAATAAATATGCAATCAATCAAAAAGCAACATAAGAAATAGTAATCGACAATAATCAATTAAACAAGTAAACAGCAACAAGAAATCAACAAGCAACAATAAGAAATGAAAAACAATAGCAAACAACAACAACTGTAACGACCCGTAATTTTCGATAATTAAAAATTGTTAATTTAATGAGATTTGTGATTTAATGTTGGAAGGAATAAAAAATTTGTGATTAATAATAAGATTATAACTGGAATAAAATGAAATAGTGTTAATTTAAGGTAATTGATAATTGCTTTAAACGTAATTCCAATTAATTAAAAGGATTAAAAGTTATAATTGATATAGATTGTAATTAAATTATAGTAATGTATGTATTAATGGATAATTGGATTAGAAGAGAAATTGATAATTTAAATGTTGATTAATTGATGAAATAATGTGTAATAAATGGTAATTGAATAAAATTAGCATTGTGGTAGTAATTATAACACTTGTTGTGGATAATGACTTATAAGATGTGACTAAAAGTTATTGGTGACAATTATTATATGTTACCTATTTATTTAGCCTGTTAAATTTAAAATTGAAATTCAATTGCAATTAGTTCACTTAATAAGCACAGTTAATGTAGATTAAATTGATAATTGTAGAATATTAATTCAATAAGATGTAACCAAGGTAAATTTTATTCATAATATGATAATTGATTGAATAAAAATAATTGAAATCAAGTTTGATCAATTTATTGGAATTTAAGCTATAATAAATGGATGTATTGCAATTAAATGTAATCAAATATTACGTTAATGAAGATTAAGATGATAATAGTAGATTAGTAGTGTAATAAGATATGGACAAATGTTAATTATAGCTATGAGATGACAATTGATTGAATAACAAGATGAAAAGGGCAAACAAATTGATTTATTGAAATTTAAAGTAATAATTACCGTATTTATTTCAATTGGAATTAAACACTGTAATTAGTAAAATAATTGACATTGAATTGACATGAGAATTTGTTTCAAATTATTATAAATGTCTGAGCAATCAAAAATGATGAAAATTTGTAGTTTATAAAGATTGAAATTAAAAAGTGATTAATTAATTTAATATTAATTTATTTAATTAACGTGAAATTAGCCATTTCGGCCACTGTCTCGGATTTCGACGAAACTAGTTTCATCGGATTCGTAAAGATGAATTATGATAGGATTTCAAGTTTCGTAGCGATCGGACTTGTCGTTTGATCGTACGGGCTCGAAACGCCTAGAAATTAAATTTAATTGAAATCAATTTGAAATAAGCTGATTTTAAACCAACTTCTTCGTATAATGGAATTAGGACCTGAAACCTGTTCCATTGAATTTAAAAATATCGAAAACATTTATTTTGATATATGGGATGACCCACTTTCGTTTCGGGAACGAAACGGGCTTTTCGGGTCGTTTATCGTTCAACTTTCAAATTGATCTAGCCCATTCATTTCTATTTCTGATCTGCCTATAAATAGCCTGTTATAATCCCTAACTATTTCTTATTCCATTTGTTTGTACTTACAATTCTATCTGCTTCTCTCTTTTCAATGGCAGACAAACCAAAACCAGTTCCCAATTCAAAATTCAATTGCAAATTAAAATCAAATCAAAAATTTAAACTCCTCAAAACTATCGAATTATATATCGTTGGGAAGGTCTCGACAAATGGAATCTATGTCTAGTATTTTTTTTGTAACAGTCCATAGATCGATCAGAAATCATGGTCAAACGTCATAAAACGCGAACGAGACTGCCGATTTGGACGTTTTTGATTTTGTTAACGATTTCTGAAATTGGGATCTGGGTTTTGGAGATTTCATCAAGGGGAGTCGATTGCAGGTGGTCTCGTGACCTAACACTACCTGAGGCAGTCGAATTTTGCTCGTTAGGGTTCGAAAATCCCTAACTTTAAGGGGGCGGCAATCGGCGTAGGCGGCGGCGGAGGGTTGAGGGTCCTGACCGAGGGTAGCGGTGGTGGAGGCGAGCACAATGGTGGCGGCGGCATGGCGAACGGTGGTCGGAGTCGGTCTAATTTCACGGTCAAAGTTTCGGCTGTAGGCGTGTTTTGGGTTTCGTCTTCGATCTTGGCTGTAGCATTACGTAGAAGATATGGTGAGTTGTCAGTTCCTGGTTTGTCTCTATTTTAATTTCAATTTTAAATTTTCGATCGTTCTAATCTCGATAACTTTTGTATACGAGCTCGGATTCATGCGCGGTTTTCTCCATTACGATCGTATTGCAATTTTAGACATTTTGACGCTAGTTTGGACGAATTCTGAGACTATTCAATTTTGGGCCCTATTTTGGATTTCAAATCGATTTGAAATCCAAAGGTGAGTGTTTTAACCCACTCACAACTACTAAATTATCTTATGTTAGTTAAATTAAATTTATGATATGATTTGGAATTGATTGGTTGATGTTTGGTATATTTAAATTGTCATTCTATTTAAATTTAACTTTTATTGCATTTAATCATCGTTTAATTTAATATTGAATTTAATTGTCAATTTAATACCCGTTAATGATTATCAGTTATCTATTGATATTTATTGATTGATTTGGATGATAATTGTGATGGATGTTTGATTGTTGATATTGGATGACTGGATGTTGTATTTTTATATTGTTATAACGTTGCAAGTTCCTTATGGGTTGAAATGTTACATACCCGAACGATCTATAGATTAGGAAAAAATCATTATGGTTAAAATGATAGACTCGAGCGATTTTATGGTTTTTATTTAATTCAGGATTGCGGTTTGAAATGATATATAACCGTAAAATTTTAAATTGCGAATGGAAATGATAAATATCCGTATCACTTGACCATAGGGTAGAAAATTATACACGAACACCGGATTGGTTAAATTTAAGGATTTTTAAAATATTTAAATTAGGAATTCAGTTGACTATTATTTTGAAATTGATTTATATAAACTGAATTATTTTCAGAAATTCAAGCGTAAATGTAACGACCCGTAAATTTAACCGGTTTTTAATAACGTTATTAATTGAAATTTTGCAAAATTTTAAACGATAAAATTTTGAAATATAAATTTGATATTTGGAATGCGCCTAGTTAAACATAGCAACTGGTAAATTTTCATTCGAAAATATGAAAGTCTATTTCGCGCGTAAATTTACTTTAATTTTATCAGTTAAAAAGCGATGAAAATAAAATATTTTCGGAACCTAAATATTTTTACGTAGAAAAATTCTAAACCATCTTCTGAGCAAACGTCATTTTTTGTTTTTCCAAATTCGGACTTCTTTGGCTCCATCAATCGTATTTTTCTACGTTTTTCTTGCATTTTTCGCTAGTAGAAAATTCGAATTTTTATAACCCAATCATACCACTGATATCTGTATATCGTTTTGATCGTTTCGTCGCGCTGATCTCTGCAGTATATTCGGTTGTCCGTTTCGGAATTCGAAACTCGACGGAATCTGTAAAACGTCGGACCGTATCGGTAACCAGTGTGTCCATAGGTTTCCTATACCCATTATTTCCTACCGTGCAAATCAATACCAGCCAGCCATTGATATTCCAGAATTTAAATGTGACCGTCACTATTCCCGGTGCCAATTTATTTTATGACTGTTCGTTCGGTTTCTTTGGCGCATTCATTTCCTCTCCCATATGAACCGTTAGTTCTTCATTTTTTTCTTTTTCTTTCAAGCCTCGAACAATGAAACCCATCTCAATTCATTTCTGTGCCTTGAAAAGCTTTTGTGCTGAGCTTTCGTACAACTCATTATTCATGCCTGTTTACTTCCTCTTCCCATGAAATAAATTTACATCACCTCGCCTCTTTTCATTTTCGTTCATATATGTATGCTGCTGTCGCCTGCTCCATTGTTTTACAAAGCACCGCTCATCCTCATTTTTCGGCCTCGCCCATCATTTTCCACGTCACCACTTACTTCTCTAATGCCACCACAGCCGCATCCACTCCCCTCCACCTAGCAACCTCCGCCCTGGCTACCGGAGCACCCACCGCCGCTCGCTATTTACAGCCGCTTCATTGCCATGCCGAACAACATCCCACCATCAGCCGAGCACTGTTCTTCACTGCCATAGATATAGTAAGTAATATATCTATATTTGTTTGATATGTAAAGTTATATACGTGTTTTGATTTTTTATTTTTATTTTTAAAGTATGTATAGTTTTATGTGGCACTGATATTTTGTTTTGCATAATCTTCATATATAGTCTGATATATATATATATATGCAGTTTAAAGGAAATCTATATGTAATGTTGGTTATTGTGAAAAGTTTAATATGTATATTATATGATTTACGTATAGATATTGTGTAGTATAAATGTATTCACTTCGGGTTTTATGACTTCAGATTTATCTATATATTAATATAGATGTTGCTGCAAATATGTTAGTTGAATGCATATAAAGTGTTTGGCTGTTGTTTTATATATATGTTTATAAGCTTTTGGTCTAATAGTTTATATATATATATATCAATCTATGTATAATTGCTTGGCAGTAGTAGGTTAGTATGTATATTTTACTTATTACTATAGGCTGTTAGTTGTATTTAGAGTTTCATGCGTCTCAGGTCTATATGTATATACATATTTTGCAAATGAATATAATAATTTATATTTCATTTTACTAGCTATCTATAACACTGTTAGTATTTTACATCCCTTTTCTAACTTTGCATTTATTATCATATAGTATGTTAAATTGTTAACGACGTACAATACTCTAGCCTAATTTGTTAACCCACACACATTGCAAATAGCAATTCTGTTTTGCTAACGAAAAGTTTCAATTTGTTTATGGGTAGTAGTATTGTCTATGGGCGTTTTAATTTTAACTAAGAGGCACTTAATCTAATTTGAGGCTAAATGTATGTTGCATACTTTGAACTGAATTGCCCCTTGATCAGCAATCAAATTTATATGTATATATTTATTTTAAATTATACGTGCGTTAAATTACATAATGACTATGTAATATAATATATATGGATGATTCGTTAATATATTATGTTTAAATATATCATATGGAGATTTTATTTTAAAATGTGTATTTCTAAAAATTTAAAATTTTGGTTATATATATTATGCATCTCGTTTCAGTTATATCCAGCTGATTTTTAATCTGTTTCCTCGATCTCAAATTCTCAGCTTTGTCTCACCAATCTCGATTCCATTTGCGTCGCTTTAAGATTTGTCGTTGGATTGGTCAATCGGCTGGTTCACGATTCAATTCGTATCTTATCGGGTTGTCAAATTTCTCTAGACTCGAAAGGTGAGCAATCACTCACGATTAACGTTCTTTTATTTGTTAAATTTGATTTCAATTGAAACGACAATTGAAATATGCTGCTATTAGTTAATTACACTGTTATATATGCTATTACCTGTATCAGTTCACCTGTGACATCTGACACCATTATTTGTTATTTATACAATGATAATCCAGTTTGGTTGATAAATGATTGTTTGTTTGATGTTGACATTTGACGTTAAATTTTTAATATTGTAAGTGATAGATAATATTAAATTGAAATTGACGTAGGATAGTTAGATTTGATATATGTGAATAAATTTGATTTGATGACATCTGCATAATATGACCTCTTTAAATGTTAAATAAATTGACACGTAGAAATAGTGTTAACTATACCTTGAACCATTGAATGTATGATTGTATAAATTGATATAGTATAAATTGAATAATTGATATCAAATGAAGAACCGTATTAATATTATTGTAATAATCTTTAATCTACATGAAATGATAGTGTAGATTGTAACGATCTGAGAATTTTCAGCGATTTTATAACGTAAATAACGAAATTTCTTGAAATATAAATGATAAAATTTTGAAACGAAATTTTGATATTTGGAATGCATCTATTTTATTTGAGTGATGTGTAAAATTTCATTGAAACGTATTAAAGTAAATTTATTTGCGAAATTTAGATTTTAAATTTTATCCGTTAAATTGATGAAATTTAAATATTTCCGAAAACTAAATATTTTTATATAATAAAAATGTAATTCATTTTCTGAGAAAGAAGTCGAAATTCGTTTTGGCAAATTTGGACTTCTACAGCTCCGTTTATCTTATTTTCTGCGTTTTAGCAGCATTTTCGGTAGCGAAAAATTTGAGTTTTAAGATTTGATCGGATCGCAGATATCTATGTACCATTCTATCCGCTTCATCGTGCTGATCTCCGCAGTATTTTATTTATGCATTTTGAGATCCAGTACGCGTTGGAAACGAAAAAAAACGGTGCGTTATATCGGTACCGGGAATCTTAACATTTTCTTTCCTTTCCCTTTTTCCCTGATGTGAACCGCGCAGCCAAAGAAAACACGCAGCCTGTAAAAAATGAATTGCAATTATAACTTTTCACCTCAATTCACAGAGAAACTTGACAGCTGATATTATTTTATTCTTTTCCGGTTATATATTCACTTTGCTTGTTTCACTCTGCTCACATTTTTCATTCGAAACAGGTGAGTTAATTTGTTCTTCTTCCTATAGCTCTCTGTTTACTTTCTCCTTTTTTTTCTTTTTCTTCTCTTCCCTTTTCTTTTCTCTGTTCTTTTGTGCCGTGCTCTCCCCTAGATCAGCAAATCCAGAATACCCTAAAACCCGAAGCCACCATCGTATATATTTTGAAACCCATCAAGCTCTTGGCCTTCGTCAACCAACCCCATGCCTCCATGCGGACGACCGAAGCCACCCAGCCCCTCCACGCGCCTTGCTCCTCAACAAAACCCGAGCCTTCCCTGGAAAGAACCCACGTCTTCCCCATGAAACACAAAATTTCCTCCAACTCTCCCCGTCCTCAAAGCACGACCCGAGCAGCTCACGCTGAGCTACACCTCTTTGCCATCACTCGGCAATCGCCTAAAAAAAAATATTTTCCCATCAAAGCCTGTCACCTTACCCCCTTCTTCCTGAAAACCTTACTTCTTTGTTCGGCATATATGAATGAATATAGCCTAATATGTGTAGTTTATATATAGTTCAAAGCCTGAAAACCTTACTTCTATTTTCTTCTTTGCTCGGCTATTACCGGGTATATATAATGTAAAGTTATTTTCGCGTATTCTTTTTACAAGTATTACGTATGTTTTTATGCATATATAATGTGCCGAGGTAAATTATATATTTGTTAAAAAAAAAGAGAAAAAAAAGAGTTTAAGTGCATTACACGTGTTGTATATATAGGCTAATATGGGGTTTCAAACGTGTATATGTACGTTCCTAAAAAAAACCATGCTACGTGCACATATATATTGATATATATCTGAGTTGCTTTATGTTTGTTGCGTAAGGGGGATGTTGAGTTGCTACATATCCATATGAGCATAGATTTAAGAGGTTGGTTCCTATTTATGCTAGCTGTCATCTTGTATAAGCTTTATCTATTGAATAGTTTATACTATTAAGGCTTTTAGGATTGTCCATTTGAACTTGTTTGTGCTATGCACATTTTGTACTAGTGTGCTGTGCATTTGCCTTGCTGCCGCATGCATATATTGATATATATGTTGCATGTGTATTGATGGCATCATCCCCTTGTATAAAATCACCCTTCCTATATTCACAAGTGGAAGTTGCTGTGCACTCTCGTCCTTTTTTTCACCATTGTTCGTGCATATGTGCTTTATTATATAATGTATAGACTTCTGTTAGAAAAAGTGATGTGACAGCTTACCAGTGTTGTACATGCACTAGTCATAATATGGGTACATACATATGCTGCACACGTTTATATGTGCATAAGTGTATACATTTTGAACCTGAGCTTGTTCAGGTAAAGCACATTACATATATTGTTGACAAGAGGTGGATACGTGTCACATTTAGGAATTTGTCGACAAGTTATATGTATTTGTTTTCGTCAAATTTTCATGCTAAATTCGTTTTCTTGTTGTCGCAGCTATTTGAAAACATCGTGCCGTGTCAGTCGCTCTCGAATTCCATCGTTCTCTAGCCACAAAGGTGAGCAACCACTCACGATTAACACTCTTATGCTTATTAGATTGATTTCGTAGGAAATGACAATTTAAATGTACTGTTAAAATTTAATTAATAGCCATTAACTATTAAATATGATAAGTTGTTAATAAAATAGATCACTTATAGAAACTGACACCGTTATCTGTTCATCGATTTTTTTTGCATAACTATTATTATTATTGCTCACATTTGTCAGAAAATTGTCATTTATTTGTTCTCACTCTACAAGTTCCCTTAGTTTAGAAATCACTATGGGTTGAAATGATACATACCCGAACGGACTTTAGAATAGGAGAACTTCGTTATGGGTTGAAATGATAAACCCAAACGATTTTCAGTAAATTATTGAAATTTTGGGATTGCGGGTTTAAAAATATAAACCCGTAAAAATTTTAAAATCATTACGGATTAAAATAACAAATATCCGTACCACTTGACCATAGGATATAAAATTATATACGGACACCATTGGTCTATTTTGAGGAAATATGATTTCCAAATATTTGAAAGGATAAGTATGAGCTTGAGTTTGAAATATAATAAGTATTTTATTTTATTATTTAAATTTTAAAGGTATATATTGAAGATACGAAGGATGAGTTTTAAATTAAAGGTAGTTGTAAAAATTTACTAATACTTTTATTTTCTAAATTATATGAAATAAGAATTTGAATAGATATATAAAGAAAGTAATTTAGCATAAATCGTATAAATTTATTTCATATATATATATATACAATAAAATTTTAATTTGAAAGGAGTCATTTAAAATTATATTTAAATTAGATTTTTATAACTTTAAATAAATAAAGGTTTGGAAAGATACACTAGAATTTTATGGGTAATTAAACGAGTTGATAATTGAATTTAATGGAAGATTCATTTAGGACTAAATGATTTTGAAGTTATTTGACATTGTTCAGAAAAAGGCGAATGGATACTTTTAAAAAAAAATTATATCATTAAATTTGAATATTCGTTTTGACTTAAATTTGTATATTTGATTTAAATATTTATAAAGAAATTTATAAATGACCGCGGTATGAAATAAGCGTTTGGTTGTTAAAGAGACCGGGATCGGATATTGTCATACTCTCTGCCAATACCGAAAACCACTTTAACAACTGTGTACGTGGTGGAGATTCCAAAACGAAGTAGGATGGTTTGGCGAACGATTCTATATGGTATTTACGTAGCCCTGACTCCCATGAGTCAGCTTGATGTGGCTAAAACAGGAGCTATACCGGGCCAAGTGGGGTCATTCCCCCTATCGGGCACATTTCTTCGAAACCTTATCTATTGCTTTTGTGATTCGATTTGGTGTGCACACCTTTGATTTGGAGTGTGTCACGAGGTGGGCGGTAGTAGCTGCTATGCGTCACCACCATTCCGGGAGTGCAATTGGTATATCTACCCTGGCATTGCCTCGAGTGCCGTGTCACATGCCTTATCGCGCCTTCTACGATTTTGGTTTGTACCATACCTATGGAGTGCCCTCTGATAGCCCTCCAGTTTACGGAGGAATTACGGTACTATATAGACTATGGGAATATATTAAAAATGTGTTAAGGGGGATATGGGTAACGCCTTAACGCTATTTTGATATTTTAATTTACTATAGACATTATATATGTAGCGCATTGTACTATGTATGTAGATAGTTTATCGGATCCTTAAAGGATGAGGTCCCAACATCCCTTTAAGTTATATTGCATTTACTTGACATTTCACTTGAACTTGATTTATCTGCATAAGAATGTTAATCCTGATTCGAGTGTTTTGTTTTGCTTTACGCTCGAGTCAGCTTGAGTGTCACAGTTTGAGATTCATCCTTTGGAGCTGGAATTCGTTGGAAGACCTAGTTACCTGTTTCAACTTTCAGTTTATCTCTATTATTCCAGTTGTATGTTCAGTCGTGTCATTTGTTTTGTACTAGAGACTTCTGTGTACAGGGATTTCTGATGTATTCTATTTATGACTGTGTTATTTCTGTAGTAGATTCATGAACTACTATTTATTCTATTCCACTGCTCTGTTGTAAACTCTGTGTCTGTGATTCTGTGATTGATTTATTTACTGTATGTGCTAAGTTATGCCAAATAAATATATTAATAATCTGTTATTTGGAGCAATTCAAGTTTGACATTGTCAATTTGGATGGTTCGAAATGGCGGGTCGTTACAGTTGGTATCAGAGCCAGGTTTTGGCAAACTTAGCATATGGAGTGAAACTCATTAGAGATAGGATAGTGATACCCTAGAATGAGTTGGGTTAATTTCAGAATCATATTCGTTCGTGTTTGAAATCCTATGTTGGAACTCTCTTTAATTAGGATTTCTTTTTGAAACTTTAAATTGTATCATTGTTCTGAAATCAAAATTCTTGTTTTCCAGATGAGTAACCGTAGGAATGTCCGGGGAAGGGGTCGTGGAAATGCTCCTATACCGCCAGTTGTCCCTATCCCACCTGTTGTTGCTCCGGTTGTTGCGCCAGTTCAGCCTGTTAGATTCACTCAGATTTGTAAGGAGTACTCTCAGTTGGGAGACACCTAAGACTCCGACTGATATTCGTAGCTTTCTAGGCCTTGCCGGTTATTATCGGAGGTTCATAGAGAACTTTGCCCGTATAGCTGCACCTCTCACCGCTTTGACTCGAAAACATACGAACTTTAATTGGAATGAGAATTGTGAAACCGCATTCAATGAGTTGAAGCAAAAGCTTACCTCTGCTTCTGTTCTAACCGTTCCGAATGGGGAGGAAGGATTATCGGTTTATACCGATGCTTGTAAGGAAGGATTGGGTGCTGTGTTGATGCAAGATGGGAAGGTCATAGCTTATGCTAGTCGTCAGTTGAAGCCCCACGAAGCTAACTACGCCACCCATGATTTGGAGTTGCTTGCTGTTGTGTTTGCTTTGAAGTTGTGGAGACACCACCTTCTGGGAACCAAGTTCGAGCTTTTCACCGATCACCAGTCTCTCAAGCATATCTTCAACCAAAAGGATTTAAACCAGAGGCAAGTTCGATGGCTAGAGTTCTTAGCATCCTATGATCTTGACATCAACTACACCCCTGGGAAAGCCAATGTTGTGGCCGACGCTTTGAGCCGGAAGAAAGCTTTGATGTATCAGATTGTTGTCACCCTATCTCTTTTGAATCGGATTATAGCTAAGCAGGATGAGGATGCTATGCTTAAGCTTATGAAGGAGAATATTCAGAGTAGGGAGGGTAATAATCAGAATGAGTTAGGAGCACAAATTGATCAGAATGGAGTTTTGAGGATTAATGGCCGCATTTGTGTTCCGAATGTTGACGGTTTGAGGCAAGAAGTTCTTAGAGAGAATCACCAGTCCAGGCTCTCTATCCATCCAGGTATTGCAAAGATGTTTCAGGATATGAAGAAGTTGTATTGGTGGAATGGTATGAAGCGGGATATTTCTATCTTTGTTAGTAGATGTGCCACCTGTCAGCAGGTAAAGGCTGATCACCAGAAGGCTGCTGGTTTGCTGCAACCCCTTGAGATTCCCATTTGGAAGTGGATGAAGTTTCTATGGATTTTATTGATGGTTTACCAAGGACAAGACGGGGTAACGAGAGCATTTGGGTAGTTGTCGATCGATTGACCAAGTCCGTTCATTTCATTCCGGTCAAGTCAAATCGAACTGCTTCGAGCTTGGCTGAGATCTATATGAAGGAGATTGTCCGCCTCCATAGTGTTCCTTTGAGCATTGTTTGTGATCGTGACCCCATCTTTACCAGCAAATTTTGGAAAGCTTTTCAGGAAGCTTTGGGTACTCGATTGAACCTTAGTACGGCATATCATCCTCAGACTGATGGTCGAACGGAAAGGGTGAATCAGATTTTAGAAGATCTTCTTCGTGCCTGTGTTCTTGACTATGGAGGATCTTGGGAAGATCATCTCCATCTAGTTGAATTCACGTATAATAACAGTTATCAGGTATAACTCTATCTTTGAATTTGAACCATCTTAAGCTTAATCCATTATTTAATCCCAATCTTTTTTTAAATCAGGCAAGTATCGAGATGTCTCCATTTGCCGCTCTGTACGGACGATCCTGCAAATCTCCATCTTGCTGGATTGAGTCCGGTGATCGCTTAGTGCTTGGACCTGATATGATTCTGGAAGCATCTGAGAAGGTTGAGGAGATTAGGAGGAAGATGAGAATCGCTCAAGATAGGCAGAAGAAATATGCAGATAGGCATAGAAGGGATTTGTAATTTTCAATAGGTGATCAGGTCTTTCTTAAGATCTCGCCGCTGAAGAATGTGGTTCGATTTCGAAGGAAGGTGAAGCTTGCTCCCAGATTTATTGGTCCTTTCCGTATTCTGGAAAGAATTGGTCCTTTAGCTTATAAAGTTGAATTGCCGGAGAAACTAGCGGGTGTGCACAAAGTGTTCCATGTATCTCACCTTCGCAGATACCTCTATGATCCATCTTTGATCGTTCAGCCTGCCTTGTTAGAGAATTTGGACGTTGAGCCAAATCTCACCATCGAGAGGAAGCCACTTCGTATTGTTGATAGAGGTACGAAGCAACTTCGAAGGAAATCTTTCAGTTTAGTTAAAGTACAGTGGAGTACAGATGATCGGGACTGCACCTGGGAAACCGAGGAATCCATACGTGCTTCAAATCCTGGATTGTTTGACTCAGGTACTATTCGTTGCCTTCCTTTGTCTTTTCGAATATTTCTATTTTCTTATTCCGTTCCTTTTCGGGGACGAAAAGTTTTGAGTGGGGGAGAGTGTAACGATCTGAGAATTTTCAGCGATTTTATAACATAAATAACGAAATTTCTTGAAATATAAATGATAAAATTTTGAAACAAAATTTTGATATTTGGAATGCATCTATTTTATTTGAGTGATGTGTAAAATTTCACTGAAACGTATTAAAGTAAATTTATTTGCGAAATTTAGATTTTAAATTTTATCCGTTAAATTGATGAAATTTAAATATTTCCGAAAACTAAATATTTTTATATAATAAAAATGTAATTCATTTTCTGAGAAAGACGTCGAAATTCGTTTTGGCAAATTTGGACTTCTACAGCTCCGTTTATCTTATTTTCTGCGTTTTAGCAGCATTTTCGGTAGCGAAAAATTTGAGTTTTAAGATTTGATCGGATCGCAGATATCTGTGTACCATTCTATCCGCTTCATCGTGCTGATCTCCGCAGTATTTTTATTTATGCATTTTGAGATCCAGTACGCGTTGGAAACGAAAAAAAAACGGTGCGTTATATCGGTACCGGGAATCTTAACATTTTCTTTCCTTTCCCTTTTTCCCTGATGTGAACCGCGCAGCCAAAGAAAACGCGCAGCCTGTAATAAATGAATTGCAATTATAACTTTTCACCTCAATTCACAGAGAAACTTGACAGCTGATATTATTTTATTCTTTTCCGGTTATATATTCACTTTGCTTGTTTCACTCTGCTCACATTTTTCATTCGAAATAGGTGAGTTAATTTGTTCTTCTTCCTATAGCTCTCTGTTTACTTTCTCCTTTTTTTTTCTTTTTCTTCTCTTCCTTTTTCTTTTCTCTGTTCTTTTGTGCCGTGCTCTCCCCTAGCTCAGCAAATCCAGAATACCCTAAAACCCGAAGCCACCATCGTATATATTTTGAAACCCATCAAGCTCTTGGCCTTCGTCAACCAACCCCATGCCTCCATGCGGACGACCGAAGCCACCCAGCCCCTCCACGCGCCTTGCTCCTCAACAAAACCCGAGCCTTCCCTGGAAAGAACCCACGTCTTTCCCATGAAACACAAAATTTCCTCCAACTCTCCCCGTCCTCAAAGCACGACCCGAGCAGCTCACGCCGAGCTACACCTCTTTGCCATCACTCGGCAATCGCCTAAAAAAAAAATATTTTCCCATCAAAGCCTGTCACCTTACCCCCTTCTTCCTGAAAACCTTACTTCTTTGTTCGGCATATATGAATGAATATAGCCTAATATGTGTAGTTTATATATAGTTCAAAGCCTGAAAACCTTACTTCTATTTTCTTCTTTGCTCGGCTATTACCGGGTATATATAATGTAAAGTTATTTTCGCGTATTCTTTTTACAAGTATTACGTATGTTTTTATGCATATATAATGTGCCGAGGTAAATTATATATTTGTTAAAAAAAAAGAGAAAAAAAAGAGTTTAAGTGCATTACACGTGTTGTATATATAGGCTAATATGGGGTTTCAAACGTGTATATATGCGTTCCTAAAAAAAACCATGCTACGTGCACATATATATTGATATATATCTGTGTTGCTTTATGTTTTCTGTGTAAGGGGGATGTTGAGTTGCTACATATCCATATGAGCATAGATTTAAGAGGTTGGTTCCTATTTATGCTAGCTGTCATCTTGTATAAGCTTTATCTATTGAATAGTTTATACTATTAAGGCTTTTAGGATTGTCCATTTGAACTTGTTTGTGCTGTGCACATTTTGTACTAGTGTGCTGTGCATTTGCCTTGCTGCCGCATGCATATATTGATATATATGTTGCATGTGTATTGATGGCATCATCCCCTTGTATAAAATCACCCTTCCTATATTCACAAGTGGAAGTTGTTGTGCACTCTCGTCCTTTTTTTCACCATTGTTCGTGCATATGTGCTTTATTATATAATGTATAGACTTCTGTTAGAAAAAGTGATGTGACAGCTTACCAGTGTTGTACATGCACTAGTCATAATATGGGTACATACATATGCTGCACACGTTTATATGTGCAGAAGTGTATACATTTTGAACCTGAGCTTGTTCAGGTAAAGCACATTACATATATTGTTGACAAGAGGTGGATACGTGTCACATTTAGGAATTTGTCGACAAGTTATATGTATTTGTTTTCGTCAAATTTTCATGCTAAATTCGTTTTCTTGTTGTCGCAGCTATTTGAAAACATCGTGCCGTGTCAGTCGCTCTCGAATTCCATCGTTCTCTAGCCACAAAGGTGAGCAACCACTCACGATTAACACTCTTATGCTTATTAGATTGATTTCGTAGGAAATGACAATTTAAATGTACTGTTAAAATTTAATTAATAGCCATTAACTATTAAATATGATAAGTTGTTAATAAAATTGATCACTTATAGAAACTGACACCGTTATCTGTTCATCGATTTTTTTTGCATGACTATTATTATTATTGCTCACATTTGTCAGAAAATTGTTATTTATTTGTTCTCACTCTGCAAGTTCCCTTAGTTTAGAAATCACTATGGGTTGAAATGATACATACCCGAACGGACTTTAGAATAGGAGAACTTCGTTATGGGTTGAAATGATAAACCCAAACGATTTTCAGTAAATTATTGAAATTTTGGGATTGCGGGTTTAAAAATATAAACCCGTAAAAATTTTAAAATCATTACGGATTAAAATAACAAATATCCATACCACTTGACCATAGGATATAAAATTATATACGGACACCATTGGTCTATTTTGAGGAAATATGATTTCCAAATATTTGAAAGGATAAGTATGAGCTTGAGTTTGAAATATAATAAGTATTTTGTTTTATTATTTAAATTTAAATTTTAAAGGTATATATTGAAGATACGAAGGATGAGTTTTAAATTAAAGGTAGTTGTAAAAATTTACTAATACTTTTATTTTCTAAATTATATGAAATAAGAATTTGAATAGATAAATAAAGAAAGTAATTTAGCATAAATCGTATAAATTTATTTCATATATATATATATATATATATACAATAAAATTTTAATTTGAAAGGAGTCATTTAAAATTATATTTAAATTAGATTTTTATAACTTGAAATAAATAAAGGTTTGGAAAGATACACTGGAATTTTATGGGTAATTAAACGAGTTGATAATTGAATTTAATGGAAGATTCATTTAGGACTAAATGATTTTGAAGTGATTTGACATTGTTCAGAAAAAGGCGAATGGATACTTTAAAAAAAAATTATATCATTAAATTTGAATATTCGTTTTGACTTAAATTTGTATATTTGATTTAAATATTTATAAAGAAATTTATAAATGACCGCGGTATGAAATAAGCGTTTGGTTGTTAAAGAGACTGGGATCGGATATTGTCATACTCTCTGCCAATACCGAAAACCACTTTAACAACTGTGTACGTGGTGGAGATTCCAAAACGAAGTAGGATGGTTTGGCGAACGATTCTGTATGGTATTTACGTAGCCCTGACTCTCATGAGTCAGCTTGATGTGGCTAAAACAGGAGCTATACCGGGCCAAGTGGGGTCATTCCCCCTATCGGGCACATTTCTTCGAAACCTTATCTATTGCTTTTGTGATTCGATTTGGTGTGCACACCTTTGATTTGGAGTGTGTCACGAGGTGGGCGGTAGTAGCTGCTATGCGTCACCACCAGTCCGGGAGTGCAATTGGTATATCTACCCTGGCATTGCCTCGAGTGCCGTGTCACATGCCCTATCGCGCCTTCTACGATTTTGGTTTGTACCATACCTATGGAGTGCCCTCTGATAGCCCTCCAGTTTACGGAGGAATTACGGTACTATATAGACTATGGGAATATATTAAAAATGTGTTAAGGGGGATATGGGTAACGCCTTAACGCTATTTTGATATTTTAATTTACTATAGACATTATATATGTAGCATATTGTACTATGTATGTAGATAGTTTATCGGATCCTTAAAGGATGAGGTCCCAACATCCCTTTAAGTTATATTGCATTTACTTGACATTTCACTTGAACTTGATTTATCTGCATAAGAATGTTAATCCTGATTCGAGTGTTTTGTTTTGCTTTACGCTCGAGTCAGCTTGAGTGTCACAGTTTGAGATTCATCCTTTGGAGCTGGAATTCGTTGGAAGACCTAGTTACCTGTTTCAACTTTCAGTTTATCTCTATTATTCCAGTTGTATGTTCAGTCGTGTCATTTGTTTTGTACTAGAGACTTCTGTGTACAGGGATTTCTGATGTATTCTGTTTATGACTATGTTATTTCTATAGTAGATTCATGAACTACTATTTATTCTATTCCACTGCTCTGTTGTAAACTCTGTGTCTATGATTGATTTATTTACTGTATGTGCTAAGTTATGCCAAATAAATATATTAACAATCTGTTATTTGGAGCAATTCAAGTTTGACATTGTCAATTTGGATGGTTCGAAATGGCGGGTCGTTACATAGATTCTAAAAATAATTATATTAATTTGCACAAACAACAATGTGAATTAATACTATTAGTTCGGGATTATTTGGATTGATTATTGGATTGATATTGGTTGTTGTTATTGCTTGTTTATTTACTTTGACACCATCCCAGTTATCACACTGCAAGTTCCCTTTGCTATGCTTTGATTTTGAATTGAATTGGAATCGGGTTGAAATGATAAATACCCAAATTAAACTTTGACTCAGGATAGAGAATTAAATAAAACCCGATTGGTCAATAATTTGATTTAAAAATAAAATAAAGATTTTATTTGAATAAATAATAAGGTTTTAAAATAAAGTTGGAATTTGAATTTTATGAAAGGAAAATGTTAATATGTAATAATCCGAAACAAAATATTAACATAGTAGTTGATGAAAGAACGTTGTTTAAAATTTGGAATTATAAATAATTAAGTTTGAAATTATTTAATAATTAAGTTTTGAAATTATTTAATAATTAAATAAGATTGAATTATTTAATAATTAAATAAATTGAATTCTTTGATAAGTAAAATTGAACTTCTTGAATAAGTGAAATTAAGTATCTTTATTAATTAAGTTTTGATATTGTAACTAAGTAAATTAATAAGTGAAATTGAATTTCTCTAACAAGAAATAAAATGTGTTTTATTGAAATTAATGTAAGACTTGAAATGTAAAGAATTTGATTTGATGAATTTAATTTAATGCAATTTGTAAGTTTTGATACAATGAAGTTGAACTTAAGTAATTGATTTAGTGAATTGGAAATTAAATAGAAATTGTTTTGAATGATAAATTAACTTAACGAATATTGAATGAAATCAATCAATGATTTTAAATTGATTTGAATGTTAAATTAAATTAATTTAAATAATTTCGAAATGAAACTTATATACGAACTTGAATCAATATTTGATTTGTTTTAAATAAAAATTGAAATTGAATTATAAGATTTTGAAATGGTAATTTGGAAGCTTTGAAACGTAAAATTTTGGAAATTGGTTTAAAAAGACAAATGAAATATTTTTTATAAAATTCTAATTGAAATTGAATTTGATTTGATTTGAAATATATTAAACGACCAATCGGTGTAATAATTACAAAAGTTATTAAAGAGACCGGAATCGGTTAGGGACATACTCTCTGTCTAAACCGAAAACCACTTTAATAACTATACGCGGAGTGTGATCCAGAATGAAGTGGTTGGAATGATGTACGTTGATGACTGAAGAAAGAGAACGATACTGGATAGCCTTGACACTTGTGTCAAATTGGAAATGACTAAAACAGGAGCCGTGCCGGGCCAAATGGGGTCAGCTACCTCGAGCGAACACACTTCTTCGAAAACTACTCATTACTTGTTGTCGATTGGTGCACCCTTGATTTGGGAGTGTTGTTTCGCGGTGTTGCTATCGCTGCGGCGATGCGTTCTCACCAGTCCGGATCAGGCAAACGGTAGTTTCACTACCTTGGGTATTGCCTCATGTGCCTTGTCATACTTGTATCCCTATACGCGACCACTACGATTTGTTTTGTGTTATACCTATGGAGTACTCCCTGATATCCCACTAGTTTACGGTGGAGTTTACAGTGCTGTATAGACTATAACGCTTATATAAAATGTGTTAAGGGGATAATGGTAACGCCTTAACACTATTTTGATATTTTATATTACTGATAGGCATTATCTATTTAGCGTACACTACTACATAGTAGATAGTTTAACGGATCCTTAAAGGATGGTTATTCCAAACATCCTTTGAGTTACTTGTATTTCAGTTGCTATTTCACTTGAGTTGGATTTATTGATATAAGAATGTTAATCCTGACTCGAGTGTTTTGTGTTTTGCTTTACGCTCGGGTCAGACTGAGTGTACCAATATTCAAGACTCACCTTTGGAGTTGGAGCTTCGCTTGGTGATCCAGCTATCTATCCAGCTTTCAGATATTCAGTTGATTCCAGTGATGTATTCTGATATTGTATTTGACTATTGTATTCGAGACTTCTATTGTACCTTATTTTACTCTGATATGTATATAGTAGCTTCATGAACTACTATCTTTTGTTTCCGCTGCATTTATTACTCTGTGTCTGTGATCTGTGTTCTATTTATTTACTGTATATGCTCAGTTTTGCCAAATTTAAATTAACAATTCGGTATTTTGAATTATTCAAGTCCGACATGTGCGGATGCGAATAGTCCAAAATAGCGGGTCGTTATAGTTGGTATCAGAGCTTTGGTAGCTCTAGGCAAAACTTAACATATAGGGTAAATGTATTTACAGAATCACTCTCATTCGAGTTTCAATCCTTTCCTTTTGACTCGATTCCTTTAAATTTTGGGACGTTCCCTGCGGTTCCAAATTTCATTCGTGTCCCTCACTATTCGTCTTCTTTCAATTCTGGAGTATCCCATAACTCCACTTCGAATGACCCTTATAATGAATCGATGGTCTCGCCAAACTTCGAATGATTTGTAAAGGGGTGAAACTGCTTTACAATTGGCATTGATTTACCAGAGATTTCTGTATCCTCGGTTTACGATGCTATCTATCTCCTGCTATACTTGAATTCTATTTCTTGAGATCGAATGTAGATTTACCTTGAAATTCTACATCGATTTTATTCTTGAAGACACGGTTGACCCGGTTAAGGTTGCCCGCGATTTATATAAATTTATCAATCTTTCTACTTTGTTATTAATCATCATATCTTTGTTTCGAACTTATCTTCGAATCAAATTTCTCTTTGATTTGATTCCATCAAATTTGAAACCCTATCCTTATTTGAAAATTCATTCCTGTATCGTCGAGCAAAGAAATGTATTTATAAACTAATATGTATAAATGTTTTAATATATGCTGTGTTGTTTGTGTTGTTGATGTTGATTTGGGTTTCCGATCGATTCGTCTGATCAATGCTATCGATAGGATTTCCAAAACACTTGAGCAGAGAAAACTGACACAATATTGTTTTCAAACTTGGTAAATGAAATAATTTTGTATGATTATATTATAAATATATAAGTAAATTTTTCTAGAAAAAAAAAAGAAAAAAAAAGAGGTTAATTAATTTGTTGTTTGAAATGATAATATTTGATTTTCATCTATTGTTCGATAAATGAATTTATAAACTTGGTTTATAAACTGATTTAGAATTTGAAATTAAATTAAATTAAGAATTTGAGAATTTAATTTCCAATGATTTCGAACTATGGTCTTAAAGGTTTAAAATGCACATTATTTAAAGGTATTTTGACTATAATTTGTTTGCAAAGAATTTTAATGTATATTATTTAAAGTATTTTCAAATAGGAACCATTTTCAAAGAATTTTAAAATGTTGAAATCAGTGCTCTTCTCTTTGTCGCTGGAAAATAATTTCGGTGATGGCGGCCGCATCATCGACATTCATTTTTGAGTTTCGAAGTGGAGAAACCATTCTGTGCTTTGCTACGGTTTTGTTTTGGAAAAATATTTTGATTCGAATTTCTTAAATATGACTTGATTTATATATATATATATAGGTATATTATTAAAAAATTAATTTGATTTAATATATATAGTATATACATAATTATCTCTAAAGGGGTTTGAAATTAAACGGAAATTTAATTCTTAAAAATCATGTTAGAGGATGTTTTCAATTATAAATAAAGCTAAATTTTGAATAAGTATTTAAACTTGAAATAATTGATTTTAATTTTTTTTATTTGTATAGTACTAAATTGCATTTCAATATAACTTACCTAAATTATTCATAAGTTAAAATGTAATTGGATAATATACAATATAAAATAATTTTATAAATAAAATTTGAGTGTTTATAATAAATATTATACACTTAGATTTTAATTATAAAAAAATGCTAATAAAGATGATAGAATAATAAGTTAATTGAATGAGATGAATATAATAAAATTTTGTTCTGAAAGAATTAACAAATTGAAATTAAATCAACTTATTGAAATACATTGAATTTTAAATCAAATATTGAGTATTAATTAAGGTAAATTGAAATTTATACGGTTTAAACTAATTGTTTTATTTTGTTTTCAATCTGTTTTTCTTTCTGGTCATTTCTATTCTCCTACCTCCTTCCTTTTCGGGGACGAAAAGTTTTGAGTGGGGGAGAGTGTAACAACCCGTAAATTTAACCGGTTTTTAATAACATTATTAATTGAAATTTTGCGAAATTTTAAACGATAAAATTTTGAAATATAAATTTGATATTTGGAATGCGTCTAGTTAAACATAGCAACTAGTAAATTTTCATCCGAAAATATGAAAGTTTATTTCGCGCGTAAATTACTTTAATTTTATCAGTTAAAAAGCGATGAAAATAAAATGTTTTCGGAACCTAAATATTTTTGCATAGAAAAATTCTAAACCATCTTTTGAGCAAATGTCATTTTTCGTTTTTCCAAATTCGGACTTCTTTGGCTCCGTCGATCTTATTTTTCTACGTTTTTCTTGCATTTTCCGCTGGTAGAAAATTCGAATTTTTATAATTCAATCATACCACTGATATTTGTATATCGTTTTGATCGTTTCCTCGCGCTGATATCTGTAGTATATTCGGTTGTCCGTTTCGGAATTCGAAACTCGACGGAATCTCAAAAACGTCGGACCGTATCGGTAACTAGTGTGTCCATTGGTTTCCTATACCCTTTATTTCCTACCGTGCAAATCAATACCAGCCAGCCATTGATATTCCAAAATTTAAATGTGACCGTCACTATTCCCGGTGCCAATTTATTTTATGACTGTTCGTTCGGTTTCTTTGGCGCATTCATTTCCTCTCCCATATGAACCGTTAGTTCTTCATTTTTTCTTTTTCTTTCAAGCCTCCAACAATGAAACCCATCTCAATTCATTTCTGTGCCTTGAAAAGCTTTTGTGCTGAGCTTTCGTACAACTCATTATTCATGCCTGTTTACTTCCTCTTCCCATGAAATAAATTTACATCACCTTGCCATTTTTCATTTTCGTTCATATATGTATGATGCTGTCGCCTGCTCCATTGTTTTACAAAACACCGCTCATCCTTATTTTTCGGCCTCGCCCATCATTTTCCACGTCACCACTTACTTCTCTAATGCCACCACAGCCGCATCCACTCCCCTCCGCCTAGCAGCCTCCGCCCTGGCTACCGGAGCACCCACCGCCGCTCGCTATTTACAGCCGCTCCGTTGCCATGCCAAACAACATCCCACCATCAGCCGAGCACTGTTCTTCACTGCCATAGATATAGTAAGTAATATATCTATATTTGTTTGATATGTAAAGTTATATATGTGTTTTGATTTTTGATTTTTATTTTTAAAGTATGTATAGTTTTATATGGCACTGATATTTTGTTTTGCATAATCTTCATATATAGTCTGATATATATATATATATATATATATGCAGTTTAAAGGAAATCAATATGTAATGTTGGTTATTGTGAAAAGTTTTATATATGTATATTATATGGTTTACGTATAGATATTGTGTAGTATAAATGTTTTCACTTTGGGTTTTATGACTTCAGATTTATCTATATATTAATATAGATGTTGCTGCAAATATGTTAGTTGAATGCATATAAAGTGTTTGGCTATTGTTTTATATATGTTTATAAGCTTTTGGTCTAATAGTTTATATATATATATATATCAATCTATGTATAATTGCTTCGGCAGTAGTAGGTTAGTATGTATATTTTACTTATTACTATAGGCTGTTAGTTGTATTTAGAGTTTCATGCGTCTCAGGTCTATATGTATATACATATTTTGCAAATGAATATAATAATTTATATTTCATTTTACTAGCTATCTATAACACTGTTAGTATTTTACATCCCTTTTCTTTCTTTGCATTTATTATCATATAGTATGTTAAATTGTTAACGACGTACAATACTCTAGCCTAATTTGTTAACCCACGCACATTGCAAATAGCAATTCTGTTTTGCTAACGAAAAGTTTCAATTTGTTTATGGGTAGTAGTATTGTCTATGGGCGTTTTAATTTTAACTAAGAGGCACTTAATCTAATTTGAGGCTAAATGTATGTTGCATACTTTGAACTGAATTGCCCCTTGATCAACAATCAAATTTATATGTATATATTTATTTTAAATTATACGTGCTTTAAATTACATAATGACTATGTAATATAATATATATGGATGATTCGTTAATATATTATGTTTAAATATATCATATGGAGATTTTATTTTAAAATGTGTATTTCTAAAAATTTAAAATTTTGGTTATATATATTATGCATCTCGTTTCAGTTATATCCAGCTGATTTTTAATTTGTTTCCTCGATCTCAAATTCTCAGCTTTGTCTCACCGATCTCGATTCCATTTGTGTCGCTTTAAGATTTGTCGTTGGATTGGTCAATCGACTGGTTCACGATTCAATTTGTATCTTGTCGGGTTGTCAAAATTCTCTAGACTCGAAAGGTGAGCAATCACTCACGATTAACGTTCTTTTATTTGTTAAATTTGATTTTAATTGAAACGACAATTGAAATATGCTGCTGTTAGTTAATTACACTGTTATATATGCTATTACCTGTATCAGTTCACCTGTGACATCTGACACCATTATTTGTTATTTATACAATGATAATCCAGTTTGGTTGATAAATGATTGTTTGTTTGATGTTGACATTTGACGTTAAATTGTTAATGTTGTAAGTGATAGATAATATGAAATTGAAATTGACGTAGGATAGTTAGATTTGATATATGTGAATAAATTTGATTTGATGACATCTGCATAATATGACCTCTTTAAATGTTAAATAAATTGACACGCAGAAATAGTGTTAACTATACCTTGAACCATTGAATGTATGATTGTATAAATTGATATAGTATAAATTGAATAATTGATATCAAATGAAGAACTGTATTAATATTATTGTAATAATCTTTAATCTACATGAAATGATAGTGTAGATTCTAGAAATAATTATATTAATTTGCACAAACAACAATGTGAATTAATACGATTATTTCGGGATTATTTGAATTGATTATTGGATTGATATTGGTTGTTGTTATTGCTTGTTTATTTACTTTGACACCATCCCAGTTATCACACTGCAAGTTCCCTTTGCTATGCTTTGATTTTGAATTGAATTGGAATCGGGTTGAAATGATAAATACCCAAATTAAACTTTGACTCAGGATAGAGAATTTAATAAAACCCGATTGGTCAATAATTTGATTTAAAAATAAAATAAAGATTTTATTTGAATAAATAATAAGGTTTTAAAATGAAGTTGGAATTTGAATTTTATGAAAGGAAAATGTTAATATGTAATAATCCGAAACAAAATATTAACATAGTAGTTGATGAAAGAACGTTGTTTAAAATTTGGAATTATAAATAATTAAGTTTGAAATTATTTAATAATTAAGTTTTGAAATTATTTAATAATTAAATAAGATTGAATTATTTAATAATTAAATAAATTGAATTCTTTGATAAGTAAAATTGAACTTCTTGAATAAGTGAAATTAAGTATCTTTATTAATTGAGTTTTGATATTGTAACTAAGTAAATTAATAAGTGAAATTGAATTTCTCTAATAAGAAATAAAATGTGTTTTATTGAAATTAATGTAAGACTTGAAATGTAAAGAATTTGATTTGATGAATTTAATTTAATGCAATTTGTAAGTTTTGATACAATGAAGTTGAACTTAAGTAATTGATTTAGTGAATTGGAAATTAAATAGAAATTGTTTTGAATGATAAATTAACTTAACGAATATTGAATGAAATCAATCAATGATTTTAAATTGATTTGAATGTTAAATTAAATTAATTTAAATGATTTCGGAATGAAACTTATATACGAACTTGAATCAATATTTGATTTGTTTTAAATAAAAATTGAAATTGAATTATAAGATTTTGAAATGGTAATTTGGAAGTTTTGAAACGTAAAATTTTGGAAATTGGTTTAAAAAGACAAATGAAATATTTGTTTATAAAATTCTAATTGAAATTGATTTTGATTTGATTTGAAATATATTAAACGACCAATCGGTGTAATAATTACAAAAGTTATTAAAGAGACCGGAATCGGTTAGGGACATACTCTCTGTCTAAACCGAAAACCACTTTAATAACTATACGTGGAGTGTGATCCAGAATGAAGTGGTTGGAATGATGTACGTTGATGACTGAAGAAAGAGAACGATAATGGATAGCCTTGACACTTATGTCAAATTGGAAATGACTAAAACAGGAGCCATGCCGGGCCAAATGGGGTCAGCTACCTCGAGCGAACACACTTCTTCGAAAACTACTCATTACTTGTTGTCGATTGGTGCACCCTTTATTTGGGAGTGTTGTTTCGCGGTGTTGCGATCGCTACGGCGATGCGTTCTCACCAGTCCGGATCAGGCAAACGGTAGTTTCACTACCTTGGGTATTGCCTCATGTGCCTTGTCATACTTGTATCCCTATACGCGACCATTACGATTTGTTTTGTGTTATACCTATGGAGTACTCCTTGATATCCCACTAGTTTACGGTGGAGTTTACAGTGCTGTATAGACTATAACGCTTATATAAAATGTGTTAAGGGGGATAATGGTAACGCCTTAACACTATTTTGATATTTTATATTACTGATAGGCATTATCTATTTAGCATACACTACTACATAGTAGATAGTTTAACGGATCCTTAAAGGATAGTTATTCCAAACATCCTTTGAGTTACTTGTATTTCAGTTGCTATTTCACTTGAGTTGGATTTATTGATATAAGAATGTTAATCCTGACTCGAGTGTTTTGTGTTTTGCTTTACGCTCGGGTCAGACTGAGTGTACCAGTATTCGAGACTCACCTTTGGAGGTTGAGCTTCGCTTGGTGATCCAGCTATCTATCCAGCTTTTAGATATTCAGTTGATTCCAGTGATGTATTCTGATATTGTATTTGACTATTGTATTCGAGACTTCTATTGTACCTTATTTTACTCTGATATGTATATAGTAGCTTCATGAACTACTATCTTTTGTTTCCACTGCATTTATTACTCTGTGTCTGTGATCTGTGTTCTATTTATTTGCTGTATATGCTCAGTTTTGCCAAATTTAAATTAACAATTCGGTATTTTGAATTATTCAAGTCCGACATGTGCGGATGCGAATAGTCCAAAATAGCGGGTCGTTACAGTAAATGCTGAAATTGGAATTTGATTTAATGAATTGTTCAGAGAAGTTAAATTGGAATTGTTAACCCGCCTTTTGGAAAGGCCGTAGATAGGTGGATTTAACTAAATCGGTTGCTCGGTTGTTGAGACTCGAATACGATGGGTTTTAGTCAATTGGATGGATAGAGGATCAATCACGGATGGTAATCATGATCATGAAGCTGGGATTTGGCATATTCAATGGACAAAAGACGCGAGATACTCGAAATACGAGTTTTGACAAAAGTTGAATTGTCGCGGGTTGCCTGGAGTTTGCTTCGAGTCGTATTTGGACTTGCTTCAGGTTTTCTTGATGGTTTCTCCGAGTCATCTAGGGTAATGCTTCGGGTCGGCTAGAAGCTGGGTCGGTAGGAAGCTGGGCAGCTGGAATCTGGGTCAGCAGGAATCTGGGTCGGTAGGAATATGGGTCGGTAGGAACCTGGGTCGGCTGGAATCCGGGTCGATAGGAAGCTGGGTCAGTTGGAGTCTGGAGGGGATCGGCATGTTGGAGTCTAGAGTGGGTCGGCATGTTGGTGTTTAGAGTGGGTCGACATGTTGGTGTCTGGAGTGGGTCGGCATGTTGGAGCCTGGAGTGGGTCGGCATGTTGGTGTTTATAGTGGGTCGACATGTTGGTGTCTGGAGTGGGTCGGCATGTTGGAGCCTGGAGTGGTTCGGCATGTTGGAGTCTGGAGTGGGTCGGCATGTTGGAGTCTGGACTGGGTCGGCATGTTAGAGTCTGGACTGGATCGGCATGTTGATCGCCATGTTGGAGTCTGGAGTGGGTCGGCATGTTGGAGTCTAGAGTGGGTCGTCATGTTGGAGCCGGAGTGGGTCGGCATGTTAGAGTCCGGAGTGGGTCGGCATGTTGGAGTTTGGAGTGGGTCGGCATTTTACATACTCCAGGAAAGCAATGGTCGGCTATATGGACTCGACTATGGTATTAATGTGCCCGGATCACTCAGGAAGCCCAGTAACTCGAATTTTGCCTATAAATACAGCAGGCGGGGCTTTAGAAAAGGGATCTTCATTCTGTTTCCCTTCTTCCTCCTCATTAAGGCTACTTCGCCATTATAGTTTTGAAAACTCTAGATTGTAACTGTGGTTGATTCTCATATCAATAAAAAGGAAATTTTTGGAGTGGACGTAGGCCAGAGTCAGCCGAACCACTATAAATCCACTGTGTTTTCTACTTTCTTTTTAATTTTACTGCTCTTCATATTTATACTCTCTACATACACTGTATCTGTTATCTGTGACTGTTGGTGTTTTCATTTACGTTTGGGTGTTAGTGACCAATTTTGGCGCTAACATTTTGGTGCTTTCACTGAGAAAGCTAGCACTCAGGGAATTTAAAGCTTGGACTTTGGATTTAAAGGCTTAGGAACTCGGATTCTTGGGAAGCTATGGCAAAGAAATCAACAAGGAGAGAAAGAGCGGAAAGGAGTCGGCATGAAGGAAGTCAGGCGGCTTACTCAGGAGCTAATCAGACCTAAATTTTCATCACCAGAGATGAGATAAAGATGATGATGGATGCTATGCAGGAAGGGATACTGAAAAGGCAAGAGGAAATGATACAGAACCTACTCCAACGGGTTGGACAAGTTGGAGTTCAAAACCAAAGGAATGGAGTAGAAGGTGATGCTGGAAATGAGGATCACGAAGCCAGAGCAGCAGGAATGGAGGCAGTCCAGAATCAAGACCAAGGGCATGGAGCGATCGGAGTACGAGATAGAGTTGGACCATCGGGAACGGTCCCTAAACTAGGGGCATGCCCCCGAATCATGTAGGCTCCATTCTAGTAAGGATACCTGGCGATGCTGAGCAATTTGGCGTTAATAGGGAAGTGGATGCTCATCCAGAAGGGCAGGTTCCAGGATTCTCTCGTGGACTCGGGGGGCAGGTTGGAGACAACGGACAGAGGTTGTTACTTGATGACAATGACAGGTTAGCGGATGTAATCAGACGGGCTATGCGGGGAGGATTGGTGAATAGAGATTTAGAGGATGTGAACAAGAGCCCCTTCACTCCTATGATCAGGCAAGCTAGGAATCCGCCGGATTTCAAACTACCATCGCTGGAAATGTATGATGGGAAAACAGATCCCACCGTTCACCTAACAAGGTATATGAGGCACATGGAAGTACTGGGGGGCATCGAAGGAAGTCATGGTGCGGTGCTTCCCTTTGTATTTGACGGATTAGCGACACTATGGTTCAGACAACTGGAAAGTGGCTCTATTGGCACATGGACGGAGCTGATTGATAGGTTTATGAGGCAATTTCGGGTCCACATCGTGAGACCTAGGAGTGTGATGACTTTGACATCGATGAAGCAATGGAAGGGAGAATCACTAAATGATTTCTTAACTAGATTCAATGCGGTAGTGGCTTTGGTGGATCTACCTAATCCGTCGATGGTTTTGATGGCGACGGTCTCAGGGATCGCAGATAATTCGGATTTCAAGATATCGTTGGTGCAGGATTCACCAATGGATCTCGGTGAGTTTTACCATGAAGTGGAAAGGTTTCTAAGACAGGAATATGCGAAGGCTGAAAGAGAAGGGAGAGAGGTAGAGGTTTATGTGGTAAAAGGTGGAGGGCCACCCAGGGAGGATTCAAACAAGGATGATAGAGGCAAAAGGAAAACAGATATCGAAAACACGTCGAAAAGGCAACGGAGGGAATCAAAATTCTCTTCTTATACGGATTTGAATGAGACTCTGGAAAGAATATATTTAGATACTCGAGGACGCCTCCAGTATCGAAGGCCAGCAAAGAGGGAACCGTCCGAACACGAACGGGCATCGAGAAAGCATTGCCTATTCCATGAGATGGATGGGCATAACACAAATGTCTGCAGGCATTTGAAGGATATCATTGAGGAGCATATAAGGAATGGTCATTTATAACAGTACATAAGGAATCAAGCTGTGGTAGTGGAACAAGAGCAGCCACCGCCCACATCAGACGAAGCTGGCACTGGATCTAGGCATCGTTGCCTTATTATCAGCTGAATGGATTTATGGCTTTGAATAAGTAGTAAACCCCAAATTAAGGCGGCTAAGTCACTTACACATGTACGGGATCGAGGACGGTCTCTAGGTATGATCTGAGATGATGATATACCATGATGCTCGGGTTTATGAAATTTTGTTTTTTCTATTTTCTGTGAACTCTGGTTTCTTTCTTGGTACTATGGTCATTAGATTTTCTTTATTGTATGGACTTTTATTTTATCAATGGAACTCTGTGTTGATTGGATTTGGATTAATGCAATAAACAATATAGGTCACACGGTTACGGTCCCGATCGAAGAGATGGGGCAGAAACCGCATGTCACGAGTCCCTTCGTCGGAGAGCAATGGAATGGACTCGAGCATGGAATGGACTCAAGAATATAAAAGTCCTCGACCAGAGAGTCGAGGCCGGAGAATTTAAAAGTCCTCGATCGAAGAGTCGAGGCCGGAGAATATAAAAGTCCTCGATCGGAGAGTCGAGGCCGGAGAATATAAAGTCCTCGTCTAAGGATCGAGGCCGGAGAAGGATACCCCACGGATTAAGTCCTTGACCGGAGAGTCGAGGACGAAGTAGGATAAAATAACTCAGATTTGAGTTACAGGACCCAGAGAGGTCCTAGATCTGGGTATGGTCCTGGTGACGTCTCGGATATGGATTATAGGACCCGACGAGGTCCCGACTTTGGATATGGACGCGGTAAGGTCTCGGATATGGATTATAGGACCCGGCGAGGTCCTGGCTCTGGATATGGACCCGGCGAGGTCCCAGCTATGGATTATAGGACTCGAAGAGGTCTCGGGCTTGGATAAAATGATCCGAAGAGATTATGGATTCGGTTGATGGATACAAAATGAATTAGGAATTTGATATTGACTCGGAACAGTCATGGATTTTGTTAATGATCCGGAGAGATCATAGATTCGATTAACGGATCTAAGGCTATTCAAAACACACCTTCCAAAGCAAGGCATGTTTTCGGAGGGGGCAAATGTTAACCTGCCTTTTGGCAAGGCTGTCAAGACCCAAAAGTCGACCTTCGAAAATCGGCACCCGTACTTCACTTGTACTCAAAATGCCGTAGATTCAAATGCCGAATCTGGTTCTCGGGAGCTTATAACACAGTTAAGTAAATAACACAGCGGAATAAAAGAATAATACATTGATATACAATATCTGATACAACAGAGTGATACAATGAATATCAATATACATTAGAGATATGATACAACAAATAGCAGCGGAATAGAAAACGATAACACCAGCAGCGGATAATCTTCATCTCCAAAGCACGATCCAGAAATAGCTCGAACTCCCAATAACGATACACCAAGATAAGCAAGTGCAGTCCGATCCAAAGACTGAACTAGCTCCAGATAACCTACTAATCCTGAATATCTAAAAACCCCAACTCTAGACTGCTCGTGTAGGAAATTATGAGCACCCAGAGTTTAGGAAAGGAACAATAAACTCCGGATCAGTCATGGGACTGGTGTGAGCAACAAAAACAGTTTATCTTTAAACAACAGCAAAAGAATTTTAAAGTAAATTCGCAATGCTTTTGGAAAATGAAACTACCATAAGACCTCCCGCCACACACACAATGCAAACGCAGAATTGGAGGAGATTTCTTCTTATGATAGTCAAAGATGCTTACTACGCAAAAATCAAATCATTTGATATTATTATTAGTGCATAGTGTCGAAAACATTTCGAAAGTAGAATATAAATCTTAGCCAGCATAGGCATTCCGCACTTATGCCTACTATAGCTACTATGTTCAATAGCATGTTACCGCCACATTCCATAGCAGGTAATACAACTAAAACCGTACAAGTCACGTATTGTTTCTTTGGATTTCCAACAAATGGTCAGGCTAAGGAACTTCCTCTCCACGATGGGTACGTCCCTGGAATAAACGACCCGAGAACCTAACCGGATCTCTGCCAACACAAGGCCGGGTTACCTCTGCAAAAATAGGTAACTACTGACACGCGTATGCCATCCCCCGATCGTCACCGATCTTCCCGAGGATCCCCGATTTCCAACAAACCACAAAGTAATAAATTTGCAGCAACCACAGAGGTTAAGTATCTGGGCTCCATACCATGATACCACCTTTATCCAGAAGGAATGACATACACTAAGGGGCGCTACTCCCTAGAACCTTGCTGCATCCTTCCTGTTTCGACCATTTCCGGGGTGTGAGGCTCGACGAAGTCTCGTCCACAAAGCTACGCTTTGTCACAAAGCCATGCTTCGGGTCAAACAAATGATCAACCTATGATCACAAAGATATAAGATCAAACAAATGATCATATCACAAATGATCAAACACTGATCATCACACAGCAACACTCAGCATGCCACATTACCAAATTGGGATATATCGCTGATAAATTTCAATTACATAACCTCTGAGCTCGTACGTCTCAGAGAAGGGTGTTAAGCTAAGAGAATAAATTCTCCGCCACCAACAGAAATGTATTTGAAAGAAATCGGCTTTATATCTCAAAGTGAAATGTCAGACATGTATCCATACAAGTCTGTTCCGGGTTCGAACAGAACCGAAGGCACTTCTCACGAAGCCCTTGCAATTCCGGATAACTTTCAATCACGTCCGGACTTTCCGTCACAAAAGAGTGATATAAATCTCTATACCGGCGCGACTCAGTGCAGAGACATTCAACAGGTTGTCCTTTCATTTTCGAAAAATATCCGGTCTTCAACACCGGTCTTCAAATGCGATCCATATACGACGTATCACTATTCGGAATGAGTTATACGACCCAAAGGTCCTTTCCCGGCTAACCCGAATAGTGAGCGAAATATTTAAAAACAAATGGATAATGGGATTTCAATTAAGTCACAACTTAAACCCAAACTTTCTTTTCAAATGGTTTAACAAATTACCATTTTAATCTTTTTAAAACAAAAAGATTCAATTCACAAAGTTCACTTAATTTCACAAAGATTCCTGCACAGATTTTCCAAATCAATTTTCCTTTCAATTTGATTAATTCGTTAAATCTTTAAATCAAAGATTTAACTGATAGCTTTCAAAACAATTTAATTTCGAATGGGTTAAACAAATCATCATTTTTAAATCTGTTAAAAATAGACAGATTTAATTCATAGCTTTCAAAAAGAATTCATTCATAACTTGGAAAATCCATTTTTCAATTCACTTGAAATTCCTTTAATTTAAACTGGAATTTCTTTTCTTATCTAAAAGCTTTTATCATTCGAAAACAACAGTTTTCAATTTGGAAATCTGATTCATTCATACGAGTTGAAATCCTTGGTTTAAATTCAAATTTCCAACTTATACTTTTAAAATGGTTAAATTCATACAAACACATGTATATCATCTTTTAATCCCTAGTTTCAAATCATATGATTCAATTTTCAAACTTGAATTCAAATTTAAATCAAATTATTTAAATTTCAAAACTTGATTAAGTTATTCAAAATAACTCTTATCTTTGAAATTCCATTTCAAAAGCTTTTCACTTTTTATTTTAAACCCAAATTTCAAATTTCAAAATCAATTGAAATTTAAAATTTCAATTTCAAAAATATTAACTTTAAATTATCTGTGACTTAATCGATTTCCACGTGAAATCCATATTTGTGTGTGTAAAAGTGTAGTCCAGGGGTTTCACACACAATAGTGCAACATCATCAATCATCACAGATAACAATACAGGATATAGTTGATAAACGATATAAACTATACGCTTATCGTTTATTCACAGATCACAGATATATATCACAGATAAGTAAATTACAGATCACAGCATAAATCAGGATGTATCATAAAGCATCATATATCAGGGATATCAAACAATTTAATATACAATAGAATCCAAACATTCACAAGTGAATTTATTAATCAACTGATTAATTTAAATCTGATGTATCAATTTATTGATCCGGTTTAATTATCATAATTTGGTTTTAAATTATTTGAAATAAATCCTCTTTCAAATTTATTAGTTAACCTGTAATTATTAACTAATCATTTTAGATAAATGAATCCATTAATCTTTAATTACTAAATTAATCTTGGTTAATGACCTTTATTTAACAATTAAAAATTTCTTTTAATTGCCTTGCTAAAGAAATTTATTTATATTAATCATTATCGATCATAAATTGAATAACCATTAAGAACTCATTAATTAATTCTAATTATTTAGTTAATTAAGTACCTTACAATAACTAAATTACTTACTTGATGGATTTCTTTCAAATCAAAAATCTTAACTTATCCAATTTTTATCCAAGTAATAATCCTTCATTTATAAACCAATTAATTTAAGTAATCTTTAAACCTTAATCAAATAATTTAACTTTTAATTTCCAAATTTATTTATCCTCAATTAATTAACTCAAACCATAATCAATTGTTTTAAACTTTTAATTATTAATTAATCTTAACTAATTAATTATTCTTAAATAAATTAAGTAAATAGACTTTTAATTAATTACATTAAGAATTTTATTAATACCCTTTTGATTTGAAACTTAACACACTAATTTCAATATATAAATCAATCAACTTTAAAATAAAGTAATATTTAACTCCAAAAAAATCATTTCTTAATTAAGGTTTCTAATATGCTCATTTCAAACACTTGCTTAGTTCAAGTATTAACAAATCCCATTAAATACTGAGAAATATATTCATTATTATCATATAATTTTTTTTTTCAAAATCAATTTATTTCCAAAACAATTTCATTTGTTCAACCTTAACCTTTTCCTTTGAAAAACTCTTTCATATTTTTAGTTTAAAACCCTGGTACCATATTTGTTTTAAAATTTAGAACCTGATACAAACTTCTTCCCTGAGCCAGTGAAATCCTGCTTCGAGCCTGACTCACATTCGTTCGAGTAAACACTCGAGGCCAGTGCGAAGAAAACCCGAGACCCACGAAACTTGCTTCGAGCATCGACTCGAAACCAACAAACTCAACTTTATCTGAGATTTGCAGTGCACCGTGCACGCTGCACCACCCATGGCGAAACTCCGACCATCGCCTACGATTCCCACACCTCCACGATCATCCTCGAACTTGAACCCGACACCCAGAATTTCAACACTCACTCCAATTCAAAATCGAGATGCAATTCCAAAACCTGGAAATACAGAACCTCACCTAAACCCAAACCTGTCAACGCCCCAACCACCGTCCTCCGACCACCGTAAACCCTACAGTTCCTACCATACCCTCGTCATCGACCTCGCTACCATCCCTCAAAGCCCCTTTGCACTCGATCAAACATAGAGACAGAAACGATCCAATTTCCTAACTTGTTTAAAACTAGGGTTTAAATCAAAAATTTGCCGCCGCAGCCACCACAATGAATAAAAAATTCGTTTCATATTTTTCTTATGATCAGTAAACCTCAAACAACTTTCGACATTGACCCCGAGCTCCCATTCATTGACGTTTACCAGCAATTGACGAAAATACCTAATTTGATCGACTTGCAATTTCTCTTGAACTAAAAGCTTAAAAATCAGGATTTTGTTTTTAAAAATCATAGTTTTTAAAGAGAGATCAGATTATGATCCTGAAGCGACTATTTATTCAAATCAAGATTTTTGATGTGTTTTAAAATTTACTGTAATTTTTTCCTTCCAGTGAAAACTGCTATAAAATCTTACTTGAAACTAATTTTAGATAAAAAGTCTTGTTATTTCAAACACTTATTGTTTATATATCATAACTTATAACAGATCAGGGAAGAAGAAATTGGATTCCTAAGTGATTCTTATCCTGTGAAGATATTTAGCTTTAACAGAGAAATACATCTCTGTAAACAGACATAGATGTATATACAGTCATAGATATACACAGAGACAAGCAACATATTCACACAATCATTCGAGCATAATTCAAATCATACATCCAAGACAAATCTAAACACTAAGAAATAAACCAAGGGTTAGGAGTTTGCTCACCTTTGCCAATATTTGAAAACAGAGAAGAACAGAGTTTTTCCTTTGAATCAGACTTGAGAAATTTGCAAGTGAAATCTCTAATCTCTGATTTGTTTTGAATTTGAAAACTGGAAACTGTTTATGAATTGTTGTTTTAAGTTGAGATGATATCACTTCAGATTTGCTCACAGGCTTTTCTTCTCAGGCTTTCATTTTTGTTTTAGTTTTAGTTTGTAGATGATGCTTACTCCATTCTTCTTTAGCCAAGAATGAACGAATTTAAAAATGAGAAGTGGATGTATATTTGTTTATACACAGGTATGGCTGAAAGGATCCTAAGCAAGCTTGAATTTGACTTTGTCCCCTGCCTTGTTTACAGCCTACATACTTGTATTTAATGCTTTGTACAACAAGCACGGCTGAAGTGATTTGGAGTTATGGGCTGTAGCTTTGTGTTTACATACTTGTATTTGGCTTGTACTAATTCATTTTTTTTTCTTTGATTTCGGCTGAGATGTTCTTATTCATGGCTAAAGAGTAAATGGCATTTAATGCCTGTCCTATTTTGTTTACACTTATACCATTTGTTATGTATGTATATACACTTGTGTTTTTATACTTTGTTTCTTGTTGTTAGAAATTTAGCTAACGGGTTACTTTTATATTTTTAAACCATTTATTCACAATTTAAATTCAAAACAACATATATACATATATTTATAACTTCAGATTGACTCATATATGTTCAAACACATATATATTCACATACATACAATTCTTAAAGTTTAAATGATTTATACTGAATTTATTTAAATTTGGGGAAACTCGAATTAATTAATCAATTAACTTTACAGATTTTATTCAAAAATCAAATTAATTATTAATTTAAATATATATAAAATCCAGGGTCGTTACAAACTTCCCCCCTTAAAAGAATTTCGTCCTCGAAATTCGGAGGCACGAAAACAACAAAGATAGATAGATTTGATCTCCTATAATTCCTCAAACTTAAGATATGAATTTCAAACTCAAGTCAGAATATCTCAGAATACATACCAATTTGTCCCTCTTCGGACTTTGGTATTCACAGAAATTACAATAAAATTTCAAATTTGGTTTCAAACGAAATCGTTTTAATTTATTTAATTCAATTTTATCCTCATATTCCATTAATCAATTTAATTCAATTTAAAATTCCAATTTCAAATTCATTAAGGTTTAAATCAAAAAGCTGATAAGAAACCGATGAAAATACGAAGTAAGAATTTTCTACAACTTCGTCTTGTAGCTGGTACGAAGCAGTCAAAAGAATTTGGAAACGAGTCAAAGAAGATTGATAAGAAAGATTGTTTCCACTGTTGCAGGGTATTGACCATTTATAGTCGTATTCCCTTGTCCCCTATCTCGTCTTCTTCTTGCACTCATACTTACTATCAGTGGATAGTAAGAGAATTTACTAAGACGTTCAGACGGATATCTGAGAATTACTCATTCTAGAGTTTACTTCACTCTATCTCTAACGAGCTACTTAACGTGTTATACTCCTGAGCTAAAGTTCAACCTTAGCTCTGATACCACTTGTCAAGACCCAAAAGTCGACCTTTGAAAATCGGCACCCGTACTTCACTTGTACTCAAAATGCCGTAGATTCAAATGCCGAATCTGGTTCTCGGGAGCTTATAACACAGTTAAGTAAATAACACAGCGGAATAAAAGAATAATACATTGATATACAATATCTGATACAACAGAGTGATACAATGAATATCAATATACATCAGAGATATGATACAACAAATAGCAGCGGAATAGAAAACGATAACACCAGCAGTGGATAATCTTCATCTCCAAAGCACGATCCAGAAATAGCTCGAACTCCCAATAACGATACACCAAGATAAGCAAGTGCAGTCCGATCCAAAGACTGAACTAGCTCCAGATAACCTACTAATCCTGAATATCTGAAAACCCCAACTCTAGACTGCTCGTGTAGGAAATTATGAGCACCCAGAGTTTAGGAAAGGAACAATAAACTCCGGATCAGTCATGGGACTGGTGTGAGCAACAAAAACAGTTTATCTTTAAACAACAGCAAAAGAATTTTAAAGTAAATTCGCAATGCTTTTGGAAAATGAAACTACCATAAGACCTCCCGCCACACACACAATGCAAACGCAGAATTGGAGGAGATTTCTTCTTATGATAGTCAAAGATGCTTACTACGCAAAAATTAAATCATTTGATATTATTATTAGTGCATAGTGTCGAAAACATTTCGAAAGTAGAATATAAATCTTAGCCAGCATAGGCATTCCGCACTTATGCCTACTATAGCTACTATGTTCAATAGCAGGTTACCGCCACATTCCATAGCAGGTAATACAACTAAAACCGTACAAGTCACGTATTGTTTCTTTGGATTTCCAACAAATGGTCAGGCTAAGGAACTTCCTCTCCACGATGGGTACGTCCCTGGAATAGACGACCCGAGAACCTAACCGGATCTCTGCCAACACAAGGCCGGGTTACCTCTGCAAAAATAGGTAACTACTGACACGCGTATGCCATCCCCCGATCGTCACCGATCTTCCCGAGGATCCCCGATTTCCAACAAACCACAAAGTAATAAATTTGCAGCAACCACAGAGGTTAAGTATCTGGGCTCCATACCATGATACCACCTTTATCCAGAAGGAATGACATACACTAAGGGGCGCTACTCCCTAGAACCTTGCTGCATCCTTCCTGTTTCGACCATTTCCGGGGTGTGAGGCTCGACGAAGTCTCGTCCACAAAGCTACGCTTTGTCACAAAGCCATGCTTCGGGTCAAACAAATGATCAACCTATGATCACAAAGATATAAGATCAAACAAATGATCCTATCACAAATGATCAAACACTGATCATCACACAGCAACACTCAGCATGCCACATTACCAAATTGGGATATATCGCTGATAAATTTCAATTACATAACCTCTGAGCTCGTACGTCTCAGAGAAGGGTGTTAAGCTAAGAGAATAAATTCTCCGCCACCAACAGAAATGTATTTGAAAGAAATCGGCTTTATATCTCAAAGTGAAATGTCAGACATGTATCCATACAAGTCTGTTCCGGGTTCGAACAGAACCGAAGGCACTTCTCACGAAGCCCTTGCAATTTCGGATAACTTTCAATCACGTCCGGACTTCCCGTCACAAAAGAGTGATATAAATCTCTATACCGGCGCGACTCAGTGCAGAGACATTCGACAGGTTGTCCTTTCATTTTCGAAAAATATCCGGTCTTCAACACCGGTCTTCAAATGCGATCCATATACGACGTATCACTATTCGGAATGAGTTATACGACCCAAAGGTCCTTTCCTGGCTAACCCGAATAGTGAGAGAAATATTTAAAAACAAATGGATAATGGGATTTCAATTAAGTCACAACTTAAACCCAAACTTTCTTTTCAAATGGTTTAACAAATTACCATTTTAATCTTTTTAAAACAAAAAGATTCAATTCACAAAGTTCACTTAATTTCACAAAGATTCCTTCACAGATTTTCCAAATCAATTTTCCTTTCAATTTGATTAATTCGTTAAATCTTTAAATCAAAGATTTAACTGATAGCTTTCAAAACAATTTAATTTCGAATGGGTTAAACAAATCATCATTTTTAAATCTGTTAAAAATAGACAGATTTAATTCATAGCTTTCAGAAAGAATTCATTCATAACTTGGAAAATCCATTTTTCAATTCACTTGAAATTCCTTTAATTTAAACTGGAATTTCTTTTCTTATCTAAAAGCTTTTATCATTCGAAAACAACAGTTTTCAATTTGGAAATCTGATTCATTCATACGAGTTGAAATCCTTGGTTTAAATTCAAATTTCCAACTTATACTTTTAAAATGGTTAAATTCATACAAACACATGTATATCATCTTTTAATCCCTAGTTTCAAATCATATGATTCAATTTTCAAACTTGAATTCAAATTTAAATCAAATTATTTAAATTTCAAAACTTGATTAAGTTATTCAAAATAACTCTTATCTTTGAAATTCCATTTCAAAAGCTTTTCACTTTTTATTTTAAACCCAAATTTCAAATTTCAAAATCAATTGAAATTTAAATTTTCAATTTCAAAAATATTAACTTTAAATTATCTGTGACTTAATCGATTTCCACGTGAAATCCATATTTGTGTGTGTAAAAGTGTAGTCCAGGGGTTTCACACACAATAGTGCAACATCATCAATCATCACAGATAACAATACAGGATATAGTTGATAAACGATATAAACTATACGCTTATCGTTTATTCACAGATCACAGATATATATCACAGATAAGTAAATTACAGATCACAGCATAAATCAGGATGTATCATAAAGCATCATATATCAGGGATATCAAACAATTTAATATACAATAGAATCCAAACATTCACAAGTGAATTTATTAATCAACTGATTAATTTAAATCTGATGTATCAATTTATTGATCCGGTTTAATTATCATAATTTGGTTTTAAATTATTTGAAATAAATCCTCTTTCAAATTTATTAGTTAACCTGTAATTATTAACTAATCATTTTAGATAAATGAATCCATTAATCTTTAATTACTAAATTAATCTTGGTTAATGACCTTTATTTAACAATTAAAAATTTCTTTTAATTGCCTTGCTAAAGAAATTTATTTATATTAATCATTATCGATCATAAATTGAATAACCATTAAGAACTCATTAATTAATTCTAATTATTTAGTTAATTAAGTACCTTACAATAACTAAATTACTTACTTGATGGATTTCTTTCAAATCAAAAATCTTAACTTATCCAATTTTTATCCAAGTAATAATCCTTCATTTATAAACCAATTAATTTAAGTAATCTTTAAACCTTAATCAAATAATTTAACTTTTAATTTCCAAATTTATTTATCCTCAATTAATTAACTCAAACCTTAATCAATTGTTTTAAACTTTTAATTATTAATTAATCTTAACTAATTAATTATTCTTAAATAAATTAAGTAAATAGACTTTTAATTAATTACATTAAGAATTTTATTAATACCCTTTTGATTTGAAACTTAACACACTAATTTCAATATATAAATCAATCAACTTTAAAATAAAGTAATATTTAACTCCAAAAAAATCATTTCTTAATTAAGGTTTCTAATATGCTCATTTCAAACACTTGCTTAGTTCAAGTATTAACAAATCCTATTAAATACTGAGAAATATATTCATTATTATCATATAATTTTTTTTTTCAAAATCAATTTATTTCCAAAACAATTTCATTTGTTCAACCTTAACCTTTTCCTTTGAAAAACTCTTTCATATTTTTAGTTTAAAACCCTGGTACCATATTTGTTTTAAAATTTAGAACCTGAAACAAACTTCTTCCCTGAGCCAGTGAAATCCTGCTTCGAGCCTGACTCACATTCGTTCGAGTAAACACTCGAGGCCAGTGCGAAGAAAACCCGAGACCCACGAAACTTGCTTCGAGCATCGACTCGAAACCAACAAACTCAACTTTATCTGAGATTTGTAGTGCACCGTGCACGCTGCACCACCCATGGCGAAACTCCGACCATCGCCTACGATTCCCACACCTCCACGATCATCCTCGAACTTGAACCCGACACCCAGAATTTCAACACTCACTCCAATTCAAAATCGAGATGCAATTCCAAAACCTGGAAATACAGAACCTCACCTAAACCCAAACCTGTCAACGCCCCAACCACCGTCCTCCGACCACCGTAAACCCTACAGTTCCTACCATACCCTCGTCATCGACCTCGCTACCATCCCTCAAAGCCCCTTTGCACTCGATCAAACATAGAGACAGAAACGATCCAATTTCCTAACTTGTTTAAAACTAGGGTTTAAATCAAAAATTTGCCGCCGCAGCCACCACAATGAATAAAAAATTCGTTTCATATTTTTCTTATGATCAGTAAACCTCAAACAACTTTCGACATTGACCCCGAGCTCCCATTCATTGACGTTTACCAGCAATTGACGAAAATACCTAATTTGATCGACTTGCAATTTCTCTTGAACTAAAAGCTTAAAAATCAGGATTTTGTTTTTAAAAATCATAGTTTTTAAAGAGAGATCAGATTATGATCCTGAAGTGACTATTTATTCAAATCAAGATTTTTGATGTGTTTTAAAATTTACTGTAATTTTTTCCTTCCAGTGAAAACTGCTATAAAATCTTACTTGAAACTATTTTTAGATAAAAAGTCTTGTTATTTCAAACACTTATTGTTTATATATCATAACTTATAACAGATCAGGGAAGAAGAAATTGGATTCCTAAGTGATTCTTATCCTGTGAAGATATTTAGCTTTAACAGAGAAATACATCTCTGTAAACAGACATAGATGTATATACAGTCATAGATATACACAGAGACAAGCAACATATTCACACAATCATTCGAGCATAATTCAAATCATACATCCAAGACAAATCTAAACACTAAGAAATAAACCAAGGGTTAGGAGTTTGCTCACCTTTGCCAATATTTGAAAACAGAGAAGAATAGAGTTTTTCCTTTGAATCAGACTTGAGAAATTTGCAAGTGAAATCTCTAATCTCTGATTTGTTTTGAATTTGAAAACTGGAAACTGTTTATGAATTGTTGTTTTAAGTTGAGATGATATCACTTCAGATTTGCTCACAGGCTTTTCTTCTCAGGCTTTCATTTTTGTTTTAGTTTTAGTTTGTAGATGATGCTTACTCCATTCTTCTTTAGCCAAGAATGAACGAATTTAAAAATGAGAAGTGGATGTATATTTGTTTATACACAGGTATGGCTGAAAGGATCCTAAGCAAGCTTGAATTTGACTTTGTCCCCTGCCTTGTTTACAGCCTACATACTTGTATTTAATGCTTTGTACAACAAGCACGGCTGAAGTGATTTGGAGTTATGGGCTGTAGCTTTGTGTTTACATACTTGTATTTGGCTTGTACTAATTCATTTTTTTTCTTTGATTTCGGCTGAGATGTTCTTATTCATGGCTAAAGAGTAAATGGCATTTAATGCCTGTCCTATTTTGTTTACACTTATACCATTTGTTATGTATGTATATACACTTGTGTTTTTATACTTTGTTTCTTGTTGTTAGAAATTTAGCTAACGGGTTACTTTTATATTTTTAAACCATTTATTCACAATTTAAATTCAAAACAACATATATACATATATTTATAACTTCAGATTGACTCATATATGTTCAAACACATATATATTCACATACATACAATTCTTAAAGTTTAAATGATTTATACTGAATTTATTTAAATTTGGGGAAACTCGAATTAATTAATCAATTAACTTTACAGATTTTATTCAAAAATCAAATTAATTATTAATTTAAATATATATAAAATCCAGGGTCGTTACAAAGGCCGTAGACAGGCGGATTTAACTAAATTGGTTGCTCGATTGTCGAGACTGGAATACGATGGGTTTTAGTCAATTGGATGGATAGACGATCAATCATGGATGGTAATCATGATTATGAAGTCGGGATTCGGCATATTCAATGGAAAAAAGTCGTGGGATACTCAAAATACGAGTTTTGACAAAAGTTGAATTGTCGTGGGTTGCCTGGAGTTTTCTTCGAGTCGTATTTGGACTTGCTTCGGGTTTTCTTGATGGTTTCTCCGAGTCATCTAGGGTAATGCTTCGGGTCGACTAGAAGATGGGTCGGTAGGAAGCAGGGTCGGTTGGAAGTTGGGTCGGTAGGAAGCTCGGTCGGTAGGAATTTAGGTCGGTAGGAATCTGGGTCGGTTGGAATCTGGTTCGGTAGGAAGCTAGGTCGATAGGAATCTAGGTTGGTAGGAATCTGGGTCGGTAGGAAGCTGGGTCGGTAGGAAGCAGGGTCGGTAGGAAGCTGGGTCGGCATGTTGGAGTCTAGAGTGGGTCGGCATGTTGGAGTTTGGGGTGGATCGGCATGTTGACTCTGGGGTAGGTCGGCATGTTGGACTCTGGAGTGGATCGGCATGTTGGAGTATGGAGTGGGTCGGCATGTTAGAGTATGGAGTGGGTCGGCATGTTGGAGTATGGAGTGAGTCGGCATGTTGGAGTCTGGAGTGGGTCGGCATGTTGGAGTCTGGAGTGGGTCGGCATGTTGGAGTCTGGAGTGGATCGGCATTTTACATACTCTAGGAAAACAGTGGTCGGCTATATGGACTCGACTATGGTCTTAACGGGCCCGGATCACTCAGGAAGCCCAATAACTCGAATTTTGCCTATAAATACAGCATGTCGGGCTTTAGAAAAGGGATCTTCATTATGTTTCCCTTCTTCTTCATCATTAAGGCTACTCTACCATTATTGTTTTGAAAACTCCTGATTGTAACTATGATTGATTCTCATATCGATAAAAAGGAAATTTTTGGAGTGGACGTAGGCCAGAGTCAGCCGAACCACTATAAATCCACTGTTTTTTCTGCTTCCTTTTTAATTTTTACCGTTCTTCATATTTATACTCTCTACATACACTCTATTTGTTATCTATGACTGTTAGTTGGGTGCTTTCATTTACGTTTGGGTGTTAGTGACCAATTTTGGCACTAACAGGAATTTCAATGTTGAAGTGTCAAATATAAATGAATTTATCGGAATTGAGTCATTGAAAATGTTTGGATAAAATTTGAAATTTATTTTAAACTAATTTAAACTATTTAAATAAAATTAACTATTTTAATCAGTTTAAACTAATTCAATTTATTTTAATTTATTATAATCTATTTAATCCAATTTAATCTATTTTACATATTTTAAACTAATTAAATTTATTTAAACTATTTTAAATCTATTTAATATAATTTAAATCTATTTAATCTATTTTAAATTTATTTAATCTATTTAAATTTACTTAATCTATTTTAAACCTATTTAAATCATTTTAAATCTAATTAAATCAAATTTAAATCTATTTAAACTATTTACTATTTAAACTATTTTAAATCTAATTTCAACTATTTGTAAATATATTAAAATTATTTATGACTACCTAAACTATTTTCTAAAATTTCAGACTATGTAAAGTTAAAATATTTATATTTAAATCCTTGATGATGATACAACCTAAGTTGGAATTTGGAATTGATACCTTTTGTGAACGATTCTGTATGAGGTATTTACGTGACCCCGACTCCCGTGAATCAGCTTAGATATGACTAAAATAGGAGCCACGCCGGGCCAAGTGAGGTCATTCCTCTTATCGGACACATTTCTTCGATACCATTCTATTACTTTGTGATTGATTTGGTGGCCACCCTTTGATTTTGATTATGGGAGTGTGTTCCGAGGTGGGCGGTAGTAGCTGTTGTGCGTTACCACCAATCCGGATCCGCAATTGGTATATTTACCCTGGCATTGCCTCGAGTGTCGTGTTCACATGCCTTAGCATGCCTTCCACGAGTTTGGTTTGTACCATACCTATGGAGTGCCCTTTGATAGCCCTCTAGTTTACGGAGGAATTACGATACTGTATAGACTATGGGAATATATAAAAATGTGTTAAGGAGGATATGGGTAACACCTTAATGCTATTTTAATAATTTACTTTACTGTAGACATATTATAATAGCGTATTTTACTACATAGTAGATAGTTTAACAGATCCTTAGGAGATGGAAATACCGAACATCTCTTAAGTTATTGCACTCACGTTAGACACTGGATAGGAGAAGTCAAACCCCGTAAACATCTCTAACGCCGTCACACTCATATTTATCCGTTGATTTAACTTATATAAGATCTTTTAGTTCTGACTCGAGTGTTTTGTCTTTTCAATTCGCTCGGGTCAGTCTGAGATTTTCAGTTTATCGAAGATTGCTTTCTGGAGGATGAAGAAAAAGATTCTGTACTATTATTACTTATTATGTGTATTCCACTGCATCATGTTGTCCGCTGCATTTATTTATTTATTCCTGTTTTCTATAACTCTGATTTTGTGTTGTAAAAGAATAATCAAATATATTTATAAAACAGCTTCATGAACTGTTATTTGATTATTATATTTTGTCATTCCACTGTGAGATACTGTTTTTGTTTCCTTTCTTTCTCTGCTTTTTCTTATTTACCCCATAACAACCTACCCTTTTGAATGGTTTGAGTCTGACGTGTGTGGTTTATCGTCGATTTAAACTGTCCAAAAGGGCAGGTCGTTACAATAACCAACAACAAGAGATAACAAGCGACAACATGCAACAACTATCAACTAAAATCAATCAACAATCATCCAAAGAGCAACACAAAAAATAAAATCAATAATCAATCAATTAATCAATCAGGAAACAACAACAATCAATCATCAAGCAATAGTAAGCAGCAACAGGTAGTAATAAACATCAATAAGCAATGCAAGCAAAAATAACTAGCACACAAAAAGAGTCTATACCAACACGCATGGTAACCAACAATGGTAGAAGCATGCATGTCCAACTATAAACTCCCATGAGCCCGTTCGACTTCCAAGATGGACAAAATGCTTGGTTTCAATTGGGTTCAAACTCAACTCAACCACACAATGAAGATAAGGATAATATACTAAGTGTATCACGACACTCACCTAGGCATGTATCATATCACCACTTAGAAGATTTTCTGAATCTTTACAAAACTAGTCAAGAAATCCTTTTCGGAACTATCACAAGCCACCTTAACTAGCTATACCATAAGTAATTTTATAATGAATAAAGATATTCCAAAATAATATATGCTGCCTAATCTAAACCTTTGTTTGCTTTCATGATTTCATTGTTAAACTAGGGTCAGCAACCCGACTCCTCTTATATGAACTATGATCTGGTTTTGTGGTCAAATCACTGAAATTTCCTCGCACGACTAGGGCCATGCTTTGGAAATCTCTCAGTCACCTCAAGAATCTGAATCAAGTGCCCACCTTTAAGAATCGAGTGAATATCCTTTACCTACCTTGTGCAAATCACCTAGAAACCCTACAGTCAAACTAGTGATTATGAACTGGCACATGAATGGACTGATCCTTAGAAAATATCTCTTCAGAACATGTGATTAACCCTATCGTCAAAAGTTTACTAAAATAAAGACAAACACTTATAAGACAAATAACTCTATGCCAAATGCATAAAGTCATCCGCACAGTCTTTGCTCAGTACCCGGCATTTACTGAATCCTACTTAGGTGCAAATCCAAGCTACAGTTCATCGACCAACCCTAATAAACTCGAAAGCTCGTGCATCGAGTCCAAATGGCAGCACTCTCATTCATTACACCACCCTCAACACCTACCATAAATGCACGTGTATCTCATCTACTCGTACTGATAGCCTGAACGAAAATACCTTAGCAACTAGTGATGGAAATAAATTAGAGTTTAAAATATAAGTGGTGTTAGCAATATTATATAGTAGAAAAATACAAGTATGCTCTCTTGACGTATCTCCTTCTAACAGGTTGTATTAACTCAAACCGGTCTACTTGGTCTTCAGTGTTGAACCTAGGCTCTAATACCAAATGTAACAAACCACCCTCCATAAAATTTGAAAATCAACAAATTAAACTCATTTTATTTCATAAAATATTTCTTCATTGCTATTTTAATTCTATTTTATAAAATATATCTTTCACTTGTGAAATTATTTCTTTACTTAAATAATATTTATAAGTACTAATTAAACTTTGTTAAGCCTCAAATCACTTCAACAATAAGTGTAGAGCTCATAACACACTTAATTAGCTTACTAACTTCATATTATAAAATATTCCATTATTTTATAAAATCATTTCTTCTATTAAATAATATTTATAAATACTAATTAAGCTTCATAGACCTCTAATCACTTTAATAATAAGTGTAAAGCTCCAAACTTACTTAATTAACTTATTAACTTTTCTAAAATTAATTCAAATGATTTGATTAATACTTTTTACCGATATGTACATCAATATATTACTTAATTAACACAAATCAAACCATAACATCATATGTTATCAGCCAATTAACCCTAAATCCATTTCATAGCTGGCTAACTTTCCCAAAATTAGTTATTAAGGTTTCTAATCAATATTGAGATGACATAATCATGTTTATAACATGAATACAAGCCTAAACCACAACATAACCATCTCTAAATCATTCCATAATATTTCACAATCACATATAAATAGATTAATGAAGTATAACAAGTAAATTAAGTAGGAGAATCATCACACTCACCTTTTCTTCTTCAAACCAAACTCAAAGTCACCAAAAATCGTCTTTTTGCTCTCTTATAATCTTGGATGGAGCTCCAAAGTCCAATTCAAGCTTATTCCTTGATGGGTTATGTGAGAAAAAGGTAGGGAGGAATTGTAGTGATTTTATTAGGATTTATAGGAATTTATTTGGGCTTGGATAGTGGAGTTAGGTTTAGAGGATGAAGAGAATAATTAGGAAAAGGTTGGAGAAGAGGAAGAGGAAAATAATATGGAATACATAATGAATGGAAATAATGAAGAGGGTGAGCCACATTTATGCAAGTAACGGGCTTTAGCCTATTTCATTTCTTTGTTAAGAAATTAGTATTTACTCCAAAAACTTATTGACTCCAAACGAAGCCGACTTATACTCATTTTTATAATGATGGAATTACGATCTCAACAACGGGTGTCTCAAGTCCCAATTCATCCATCTTTGAATAATCAAGTATACTGGGCATTCCTTTAATTATCGATTAAATATTTAAATAAATCAATTAAATATTCAATCGTTAAGTTGTGGGCTGTTACATGCGGAGTGCATCGGGTCTTTTCCTAATGATTGGAAATTTTTGATAGTTATATTAGGGATTTAAGAGATTAAGAAGTAGAAATAGAGAGAAGAAAGTTGTATTTGAAAGTATGAAGGGGTGGAAAAATATAAAGTGGAGTAGGCAATAGTCAAAATATTATCTTGCCTTATCCAACATTATTAATGTTGGATAAATAGGAAATGGTAATATTTTTTACCATTTCCTATTATTTTATTCGGCATTATTAATGCCAAATAATTAGTTGGCATTAATAACACATGTTGTGTCATTGACTCACAAAGTCCTAGAAACGACCTTGTGAGTCACTTATGAGCCTAAAAATTGGCATACCGACTCTTGGTTAGGGATCCATCGCTGACTGACTGACCCCCTATTGGGAATGTTCTCAACTACTAGAAATCAGACAAGAAGCTTATAATACATGGCATTTAAGAGCATGTACAATAGTTTCATTGGAGATAATGACAAAATCGAATATTCAATATATTGGCTCCATCATTTATTGGCGGTTTGGTTGTATGAGTGGATAATAAAATTGATGCTATAAGTAGACATATACATTACATATGTCTTTGTAGTGACCTACATTTTTAGAGTAAAATATGAAGAGGGAATATAATCAGAGTATGTAAATGATCTTATTTTATGCTAAAAATTTATAAGAATGTAAACTTTAATAATTTTGAATTTTAGCCCAAGTTTGTGTAACCATTGGAAACCACAACACTATTTAGGATATAACTTTTGATATGAGCCTAATTAGGAGGCCATTGTAGATTAAAGACAGAGTTTATTCCATATCCGTAGGGCGGTCATAATAGAGATTTAGCATAGCCGTTTGAAATTATGGACATGTTAAGATTTCAATATGCAGCAACTAGCTTTTTACGAATAATTAACTAAGATCTAATACCTATTTCAGGATTAGACACCTTAATTAGGTTTTCTATTAGTCTAAAATAATTTCTAACATTTTCTAAACATTCCTAATCCTGGCCTCCATTAAAAAATTCTAAAACCAAACAAAAACATCTACTTTTTAAAAGAAATAGGTAAAATGAGTGTATAGCTTAAATTATGAATCACTTTTGTTATATAAAAAAGAATTGGTAGCTTCAGTATTGGATATCAAGTGAGACCTAGAGCAATCATCAAGTCATTCAATTTAGGATAGATTAGATTGTTGTTCGCTGGTGGTAATTTATTTGGGTGGGTTCAAAGACTTTTAGACATTTAATTCATTGATTTGGTAAGTGGTTTTATACTATTTTATCATATATATATATATATATTTCTATCTTACATATTATGATTTTTTTAAATTAAAGGCATCATTTTTATATGAAAAAGAACTTCAGATTTGATCTTAAACATGGTTAAGAATATTATTTTAATGATGGATTAAGATTGGGTAACTAAATCAAGGGATTTAGGAGTTTATATTTATTAAGAATTAAATGGTTGACACAACCGACCTGAAGCATGCTTCGAGTTATTGTTGTGCCAAACGGAGGTACACCCTCATACCAAACTAGTTGACCCGCGTCACAAACCATATTAGAGAAAATTTGGATCTGGAAACTTCCATAAGTCGTATCTTCTTCGTTTCAAACCCAAATTCGATGCAACTTGGTCCATTGAGCTTAAAACTTCAAGAGCTACATCTTTGCAATATTTGATAACATTCTTAGAACTCTCACTTTTGGGTCAACCAAGCAATGAACAATCATCGTAGGGATGAAATGAAGCATCTTTTGAGTAAACTATGAATGTGATTTGTATACAAGGGTACTTGACAACTATCATAGGATAATAGAAGTTAGAGTCGACTTAAAATGACAATTGTAACATAGATTGAGAATATCCTACAATCTCTAAAGGGTTATGATAAGATGGGACCAAAGAAGAGCCAAGGAAGACCAGTAATTGAAGAATCTGATGGAGTGAACACTGGGAATGATGGTAGAATTGATGGAACTACTCAAGCTCCACTAGATTTGGTGACTAGAGAGGAGTTGGGTGGAATAATGACGACTATGATCAAAGAATGGAAGTGACACTATCTGCAATCATGGATGAGATAACTAAAAAATTTGCATCTGTTTATGCCAAATGTTGGCACAAAAACCCAAGTACTTTAGAGAAGAGAATAAAATGAAGAAACTAAAAGGAAGATAAGTGCAAGGTTTAAAAAGAAACCACAAAGTAGATCTACAAGTTCTGTTCCCGAGGTCTGTGATTCTTTAGATCTCACTAAAGTCTATCACAGGATCTAGCGAAGTAACGGCCCTAAGAAATACGAAGGAAAAATTGACCATCTCCAGACCCACTAATGGTGCTGAGAATGCTGGTTCTCAACACATTGAAGAAACCATTTAGCCTGGTAGTGTTAAAATTTAGAGTGCTTCGGATATAATCACCAGGCTTGAGTTGGATAAGATGATGTAAGAACTGAATGATAAGCTGCTTGAAAGCCAAAATGCTATGATGAAAAGATCAAAGAAAACTTGGATTTGATGACCCGGCTCTCTCGAGCTTGGAGAAGGAACATGAGGAATTATAACCTTCCGGCTCAGAAGAAGATAGTTCCTTCCCATCCACTAAAAATCACAAAGAAGGAGAACAGAGAAAAAAGAAAGGGGACTGGTGAAAGAACCACATGTAAGGTGTTTTGATTATAACAACCATACGACAATGCTACTAATGTGTTTATTGAGTTATTTCAGGTCAAAATGATGATGGAAAAATTGGAAAATAAAATGGCTAAAAATTCGCAAAGCTAGGATTTAACACATGCCTTTACTACTACACCATACAAGTTTAGAAATTTATAGTGATTCAGTCAAGTGACTAGTACTCCTACTCGATTGAGCCCAGTAGACTAAAAACATATATACTCTTCTGTTTTTGGCTATGCTCCTAGGAATGATATTTACACTAATTCATTCGACCGACCATCATCTCCAATCGACTAAAACTGCATTTTTCTAAAACGGTGTCTTTGCAACTCTTTGCGTCTATAATAGCTTCTCTTCATCAATGATGAATCTAAAAGGTTGCCCCATATTTTAGCATTCCTATAACATCTATATAATCCCCTAAACATCCCTGAATCACTACATAACAATATACAAAAATATACTACTCTATGCTTTTATTTACTCTCAATCCCAAACGGAAGAGTCCGAACTTCAAGAGATTCAATTGATTCAGAGATTATCGACTATTATGCTTCATCCCCATGTTAACCTGGTTTTTGACCAAGCGGAAGTCAATAGAAGATAGAACGTCAAGATGAAGATGAAACGACTCGAAAAATTGCAAGCTTACCTAAATGGAGTAGAGAAAACACTCAGGAGAATTTCACACAATTTGGAGCTAAGCACATAGCTCGGTACTAAGCTATGATAGGTCGGTATCGACCTATGAATCTTCCCATATTCGTCTCCCGAACTCCATACTACCCATACACATCTCCAATAGCTCTTGATCAAGTGGTTTTCCTAGAGTTTGAATGATCAATTCCAGGGTTGATGAGAAGAAATCCAAGAAAGCAGGATAACTTAAGTAATAGAGGGAAGATATCTAGAATCAATCTAAAATCAATGGAAAACGGGTTAAAACACATCAACATGAAGATAGAAGTGAAGAGCAAGAGTTGGTGTTGGAAAATCACCAACACTTATAGCTCGTTGTCAAGCTATATAGCTAGGTACTGACCTATATCCTTAGGTCGGGGGCTCTATTTTCTTCCGTACAACATCAGGCCGCCTTCTAACTTCATTGCAAGCAGGCTTTTGACTCCATACCTCTGTTTCTCTATAAATACTAGTCCACTTGCAATCAAAATGAGATCTGATTTCTCTACCATTGAAGACTCCTTCTTCTTCTTCACTCTTATCCTTTATCTCTCAAAAACTCTAGAAGCTTCATTGTAAATTCGAGGTCCACTAGATTGTGCGAAGATTCCATATAACTCATTGTAATCCAGAGAGACGACAACAAATAACAAACTATAAAGCGGACGTAGGCTAGAGATTGTCGAACCACTATAAAAATTATTATGTCTCCTTTTACTTTTCTGCTTTTTTCCTTTACTTTTAATAGAACTTGTGTGTTCACCTGATTTCTGGGTGTTGATCCATTTTTTGGTTTAACACTCCACATCCCATATTCTAGATGAATAAACTCCTTAGTCTTTACACCTCCACTCAATATCGTTTGCTTCGGTTATAGGATTCATTGTACATCAAAGAAGCAATCTATATATCAAGTTACACCGTGTCAGAAAGTAATATTTGTTACACTATTTGTAATAGTTATTGTAGTCCTATTTGGTTCTTCAGGCAGAGTCTGTAACCTATTTCATCAGGTGAAGTGAGGATGTTTTGTTTAATGAAATACTGGAGGGGAGCTTTGGGACTAGACGTAGGATGGGATGTCCAAACTAGTATAAAACCGACTGTGTGATCTGCTATACTATTCCACTGCATTTACATTGTTTACTATTATTGGACATCTTCGATCCAATGCATAACGACTAACAACCGACACCTCGAAAAATGGGTTAGGCAAAATTCAGGTCGGTACCGAACCACCTTTTTAGGTCAGTACCGATATGACATGCGGTCGCTTAAATAATGGTGACTTTGTTGATTTGCATGATGGCGTTGATGATGGTGAGGTCCCTATTGCTAGTGGTCAAAATGCTTGAGTTTAGGCGGCTGTAGTATACCTATCAAGTAGAAATCATAGATATCAATCAAATGGATGAATAGTTCTCCCAAAGACAAGAGAACCCAAAAAATCATGGAACTAGCCGAGATTGTTTGTGGGGCCAAACACTCGAGGCAAGCCATGACGACCACTATTCAGTCGATCCAATAGAGCTGAAGTCTCTAGCAAAAATGGTGAGGAAGCTGGTGAGTGAAAACTAGCATAGAAGTAATGACGATTGTGGTTCTTCTCCTAGTAGTAATGATGATTAGGGTTCTTCTTCTAGTAGAAACCCGTTCACTGAGGAGATATTATGAGAGGATTACCTAGAAGGTTCATTATCCCCACAATGTCGTCTTATAACGGAACTATTGATCCAAGACAACATTTGTTAAAGTATGAATGGCATATGGATAGTTCAAAGGCTACCAACGCACTGCATTGTATACGATTTCCAATATTTTTAGAAGTAGTTACTACGATGTGGTTTTCTCGGCTGCCCTTGAGGTCTATATCTTCGTTTGATCATCTAGCTAGAAAGTTTGTGGAACAGTTTAGGTTGCATGCTGCTTGCCCAAAGGACATGATGTCATTATCCAACATTTTTTTAGAATTCTGAAGAATCTTTGAAGACTTTTTGGGTAGATTTAACATGGCGGTGATAGAGGTAAGCAATGCCAAGTAAGCCACTGTTTTGATGGCTTTGAATAGAGGAATACATCTTGATATAGATTTTGGTAAATGATTAAAAATTAAACCTCCACCGACCATGGAAGAGTTTACAGAGAGGCAACTCAGTATTTACGTTTGGAAGAGGCAAATACAGCTACTAGGAAAGTCAGTGGTGGACAATTAGTTAAGATGGTTTAGAGTAATGTGGCGGTGAAACAAACAGACGAAAGTTCCACGATTTTTAATGTTAATGTAGGAAATAAAAACAATAATCAGAAGAGAAACAACCAAGGTAATGGAGGCAGGAAACCAAACTTCAAGAAATGCCCAATGTTTTTAAAGCATGAGAATTACACGTCGTTGAATGATACAGTTGAGAACATCTACCTTGCGACATAGGGTACCAGGCACTAAAAGAAGTCGGCACGGAAGGAGTCAACTAAAAGAGAGAAAATGTTTGGGAAGTATTACCGCTTCCATGAGACGCATGGCCATAACACAAAAGAATGCTAACATTTCCGAGACTTGGTCGAGAGTTTAATCCGAAAAAGAAACTACAACCGTACCCGAACGCCTGTAGGATGGTGGGCAGGGAAATGCTCAACCCTAAGGGTAGTTCCTCTAACGGGTCCAAGCTGGGCCTAGTGAGGATGAGCCTAGAAAGCTTGGGAAAAGACTTACCATTAACACAATAACTGGTGGATCTCATCCAATTAAGAAGAACTAGAATGAGATGGAAAGGTATGGGAGCTCATTGAGACATGTCGTACATGACAATTGCTTTGCCGTCGAAGCTGGAGCTCTAGTAAAGTAATTAAAGACTATGACATATGACATCATGTTTAGAAACCGCGATGCTGAGGGAGTCGAAGCGCCAACACTTGACCCTTTAATGATAACGTCCATGATTAAGCTAGCAACTACGAGGAAAGTTCCTATTGATTGCGAGAGTTCTATAATTTTTTTTTCCAAGAGAGCATATGACTAGATGACTATGGATGGTTATGATCTAAAGCAACGTAAGTCCCGGATTCTGAGATTTATTGAAGAGGTTGCAGAGCCTATTGGGTGTGTTATACTACCGGTGGGTTTAGGTGAGGGAAATCATAAGGGAGTGCGGGTTGTGACCTTCATTGTGATGGACACATTTTCTACCTATAACGTCTTTTTGGGCCGACCGGCCATTGCCAGCTTCTGAGTGGCCCTAGCCCCGTGGTGTCTAATGATGAAATTTCCTATGAAGAATGGGGTAGGAGTCATCCAAGGTGACCAAATTGTAGGGCTTGAATGATACGTCGTGGAGCTGAGAGAAGCGAAGCGACGTGAAAAAGGAAAGGCGTGAAGAAGACTCTTTGCGTCAAGTCAATCGATGCATAACAACCACCGCCTAAGCTCTGGCTTGGTCAGCATAGCAGAATCCACAAAGCTAGAAATTCAAGGGAAGAGCAAGAGGATGCGAGGGCAGGCCCAGCTGATTTGACAATCAACCTCTTGGTCAATTTGGATGATCCAACTCGGGTCCTGAAGATCGGATCTCAACTCGACATGAAGATGAAAAGGGAGTTGGCGGGGTTCCTCTAGGAAAAACTAGACGTATTTTCCTGGACACATTCTGATATGTGTGGGATATCGCTAGAGATAACATGCCATGCATTGAATATGAACCCTATATGTCCTTTTGTGAAGCAGAAATGGCACAGCTTGAGTCCGGAGCAATCCGCTGCGCTAAAGGAAGAAGTGGATAAGTTAAAAGCCAACTGCTTTATCCGTGATGCTTTATACCCTGATTAGGTATCCAACCTAGTGCTAGTCAAGAAATCTAATGGAAAATGGCATACATGCGTCGATTATATAAATTTGAATAAGGCATGCCCAAAAGATAGCTTCCCACTGTCGAAGATTGACTAGTTAGTGCACTCTACAACTCGTTATGAACTTCTATCGTTCATGGATCCTTATTCCGGCTATAGCCAAATTCCAATGCACATCCCTAATTAAAAGCGCACCAACTTCATAACTGACCCGGGATTATATTATTACCTTGTTATGTTGTTCTGTTTGAAGAATGTAGGAGCAACCTACCAGAGATTGGTAAATTCAACGTTCAAGAATCAAATTGGGTGTACAATGGAGGTCTATATGGACAATATGTAGGTGAAGTCACAGTGATCGGTGGACCACTTGAAAGGCTTGTAAGAAGATATAGGATGAAGCTTAACCCGCTAAAATGCTCGTTCGTAGACTTATTCGGAAAATTCTTGGGTTTCATAGTAAATTCAAGGGGTATAGAAGCCAATCCAAAGCATATTAACGCCTAAAGGAATGTCAAATCCTTAAAAACAATAAAAGAGGTGAAGAGCTTGAACGAGAAAGTAGCCGCGTGGAGTTAATTTTTTTTCATAGGCTATAGACAAGTGTATGTCGTGCTTCGATGCCCTCAAAAGGGTAAAAAGAAATTTTGCCTGGACGCGAGAGTGTAAGGACACTTTTCAGGCCTTACTTGATCATCTAGAAAGACTACCCATCTTATCAAAGACTTTGGAAGGAGAGGATCTATTTGTTTATTTGGCAGTATCTATTCATGCTTTAAGCGCTTCCCTATTACATGAAGAGGCTGGGATCCAAAGGCCAATATACGACATCGGCAAGTGGTTGACGGGAGTAGAAAGGAACTATCCAAAGTTGGAAAAACTAGCCTACTAATTGTTAATTGCATTAAGGAAACTCCATCCCTACTTTTAAGCTTATCCATTTAAAGTACCGACTGACCAACCTCTAACACAAGTACTGCATTGACCCGAGACTTCAAGAAGTTTTTTGAAGCTAAATATCGAACGAAGTTAATATGGCATATCATATCATCCCAGAAGAGTGATCCGAGGACAAGCATTGGCCAATTTTATTGTTGAATTTACCTCCCGAGATGAGGAGAGAGAAGAGGGCATGAAGCAAAGTGCTCAATGGAAGTTATATATGGACAAAGTATCTAATGGATGTTTCTCAGGGATAGGAGTAGTTTTGATAACCCTTGAGTAACGATCAATCTGTTATGCCCTGAAACTTGAGTTCCTCGCAAAAAAATAATATGGAATACAAAGCGCTAATCGTGGGCCTTAAGATAGCGAAAAAGTTGGGAGTCAAAATTTTGCATATATATAGTGACTCTCAATTGATGGTATTCCAGGCGTAAAAAGAATTTCAAGCTAATGGAGCAAGGCTAGCCCTTTATTCGACAAAGGTTTTGTAACTACTCACTACTCGAAGATATTAAATACTACACGATAATAAATATCTCCAAGGTGGAGAACACAAAGGCCGATTTGCTAGCCAAGCTGGCTAGCTTCGAGGATGTGCAACTCATGGGTTTAGTTCCAATGGAGTACTATTAGCTTCAACCATAGAACATATGGACATCGATTGGATCTTGGAAGCTGAAGTTGAAAAGGAGATATGGATGACTCCAATCAAGGAGTACTTGCTTAAAGGAACTCTTTTGGATGGAAGAAACGAACGAAGGAAACTCCTATGCAAAGCTCCACGATTCATCATTTAGGAAGAAGTATTGTATATGAGAGGGTTTTCGACACCCCTGCTATGATATGTTGCCAATGGGGAAGCCAAAAAGATCCTTGTGGATGTACACGAAGGAACCTATAGCGATCACACTAAGGGGCAGACGTTGGAAAGGAAGATTATTTGCTATGGATATTTGGCCAACCATTAATCGAGGTATGGCTGATTATACCATAAGATGGGATAAATGCAAAATATTCATTAAGGTTCCTAGAGCCCCATCAATAGAAATTACATACATGGTCAGTCCATGGCCGTTTGCAGTATGTGGATTAACATTACTGGTGTGCTACCGATGACCATTTTACAAAATGAGCTGAAGTGGAATCGCTTGCCACGATCACCACGAAGAAGGTGATCAATTTTGCAGTCAAAAACATTACCTACCGATATAGAATTCCACAAACAATCATTTTCGATATTGGAACCCAATTCGATAGTGCCGAATTCAAGAATTTTTAAGGCAAATATAGGATAGAGAAAAGATTTATAGCGGTATCACATCCACGTGAAAATGGACAGGTGGAGGCGGTAAAGAGAATCATCAAATCCATCCTAAAGATGCGATTGACAAAGGCCAAGGGCAAGTTGGTCGTTGAACTACCTTTAGCACTTTGGGCTTACCGAACGACTCACAAATCCGCAACTAGCCATACTCCATTCGCCTTGACATACAGATTGGAGACATGATTCCAATCAAGTTAGAAGTGCCTTGATATGGTTGATGAGAAGCATGATAAAGCTTGTTGAAGGGTTGGTGCTCACTAGAAATGAGTGGCTCGATATTATGATGTGATGGTCCAAGGCTAGACCTTCGAGATCAACGATCTCGTCCTTAAACTAATATTTCCTGGTCTAGTGAATATGGGCCTAAGCTAGGAAGGTCTGTATGCTATTGAACATAAGCTTCGAGATGGAACATTCAAGCTATTGACTATTGGCAGACAATTCTAAGGGCATGGAATAGTGAACATTTACGATGCTATTTTGCTTAGATGAATCTTTGCAAATATATTATTTGGCTTTGATGTGACAAGCCAAAGTATGCCATTCTTATGAATGCAAAATGAATTGGCCTTGGGAATCGATGAATTTCTGTTCTTACTAGTATAACCATGCGCTGTGAATTGAATATTCTACATTTGTAAAATGCATGTAAACAGGTACCCCGAGATAGGTACAGATCGAACTTTTGCAATCTTTGATTGGTTCTATGAAACATAACCATCTCATGTATTCAGAGATAGATACCGGTTAATTCCTTCGACCCATGATTCCTGTGTTGGAATATAAAAACATGGGATCGGTTGAGACGATACACCCTAAGACCTTTGCTCGGAGATAGGCAAGCCATCAGACCATTGCCCAAAGTCTGGCAGGGTCAATTTGTGATGCCCAGAGATAGACGTCTTGCTTGTTAAGTCCTAAAGATAAGGCATATACGATCAACACTCTAAGTTAGGCGGGATTAAACGTGTTAACCCAAAAAATGGAACAACACCTCGGATTGAATGTGAAACGACCAGCCCTGTTCTTACAGAGCAATAATATAGAAAATAAACATAAAAAGAGCAGAAATAGTAAAAAGACTAGAATATTTTTATAGTGGTTCGGCCGTTAATGAAGTCTACGTCCACTTTATAACTTTCTATTAACTGACTGCTGTTACAAGTTGAATCGGGTGACAATATGATTGAATCTTCTAAGTTAGATCAAGTCATAAGTACAAGAGTTCACTGGAAAATCACAGTGAGACCCTAGATGACTATTGTGTAGGAGGAGAAGAGTGAAGAATAATCTATGTAGAGTTCCAGCAGCCAGTCCCCCCAGCCCGCGTTTATGTTACAAGTAGGATTGTATTTATAGGAGTTGGAGAGCTATTAGGCTAAGCTGCTTTGCCAGAAGCTTACATATGATGCCATGAAGGAGTTCAATGAGTTTCATGACAACCCGAGCTAACCTGATGGATCGCTAGTGATCCAAGGCGATGGATCGCTAACGATCCAATTACTTGGAGTACTTTCGTTTCATCCTTTCCGAAAATTTCATAACAATCCAACATAATCCTGTAGATCGCTAGCGATCCATAGGGCATAGATTGCTAGTGATCCATGTACTTTTGGGATGTTTGGACTTCTCCCTCTGGATTGCACTCCTTGTCTTATGTAGGTACTCTCCATGTGATTTCGTAGTTAGTTGCCTTGTTTTGACGATAATTCATACATGAGTTAGATAAATCTATGACTAGAATCAGATCGGTCTTTGCTTCTCGAACTAGGTTGCTTGGAATACTATGAAAGTTGGCAAACATCCCTAAAAAAGATATTGTTCATGATGCAAGAGGCTAGAACGATCCATGGAGCTTCCTTATGGAATGCTAGGATCCATAGGGGATGGATCGCTAGTGATCCATCGCCTTAGTGGATTTTTGGGTAATTCTTCTTGAATCCTTCTTGGTCTATTCTTTTGGTCCTTTTGGTTGATTCTTGAGTTGTTTTGGATTGGCCTAGATGTTATAACTCATCTGCATTCCTGCTTGGGTAAAAACCTAGTTAACAAAACACAAATATCCGGAGATAGATTGCAAAACACCACTCAAAGTGGATAATTATGACCGAAGCCCAGAGATTGGCGAGTCGAGCATGGATGACCACAGATAGACATCCAAAACGTCACTCCTCAATAATAGGAAGTGTATAAGAACCCTACTTTATCACTAGTCAAATGGTACCTGATTGTTGATAAACTAAGAAAACTTCTAATCTAACTAAGTGGTAGTAAGAAATCTTCCATTTACATATAATTATGATGGATGATGAATGAGCTTTGATTCAAGCGTAGCTACAGTTAGCATAAAAGGCTAAATAAAATAAAGTACATAGACAAATGAATGCAAGGTTTGAAAAGAAACCACTTCATTCTTTATCAACAAACCTTTTCAACAAAATAGGGGCTGCACCTACAATGTAATAGCCCTATGTACACGAATTCAAAGCTAAACAAACAAGTAACATAAAAACTAAAGAAAAACTACAACTAAGCATTCTTCCTATTTTCCCCTTTCTTTCCTTCTCCGAAAGAGTGTGTAGTATCCCTCTTGCTTGATCTCCTACTTTTACCTCCCTTGGAAAAGTAACCATTGGGGTCGGTATCCCAATCATAGTCAGTGCCTGGAGATTCAAGAACCTTACTTAGGGCACCGTCGGAGGCATGGGCAGAATTGAGAATAACAATCGGCATCATTGGCAACAAAAACGAGAGAGGAGGGAGAATGAAATCTAAATTTTCCTTCTTGATGTCCTTGACCAATATAGTTTGCAACTTTTTCACCTCCCGCATCGATGGTCCTAACTGTAACATCCTATACCCCAGTAGGTTTGAATGTTCGCTAAATCAAAGACCTAAGTCCACCAAAGTATAGATCTGTAACAACCCTCCTTGAAATGGCCCTAAATTCCTAGAAAGACCCACAGAAACTTACACCCACTCCAAAGTTGTTTGTTGGTTGGTATAAAGAACAATACAGAGCTATTTATCTACACATTCAGAACTCACAATGGAAGGATAAAATATAATAATAGAAACAGTAGCCATTTCATTTAAAATTCAAATGTCATAAATAACAACTATTACATATCGTGGCATATCATTTTTAAAATACAATAGTTTCCATTAGGTATATCTGAAAATAACATGGATAGATAAATAGATAGACTGCCACAAGCTTACTCCATACCTTTACCTTTAACGTCATCATTATCTTTCTAACCTATGTTGTAATGGGGAGGGAGTCAGAACAACATATGTTTGGTGAATAAAAATCTCGAGCCTTGCTATATTAGTACTTGGGCAGTATAATTCAAATAGGAATATGTCTTACGTTTTCTACCTATATCATAAGTCTTTTCAAGTATAAGCCCAAATGCTTTTCTCAAACATAAATAAAAAGGCTTTCCAAAAATAAACCCATAGCCAACTTGTTATCAATCAAATAACCTATATCCATCGTCTATAATGTCCTATCAATGTAAGAAATAGTACTCAAGTCACTTAATACCTTTTAATGGGAAATAGAAAGACTCTGACCATTTAATACCTTATTTAAGGTAGGTCCACATCATTTACTACCTATAATCTCAAGGTGGACTCCTCACTAGTAACTATCTAGCTGACATCAAGTGGAATCTCTTCAATCACTTAATACTTCCTATTGAAGCGAGCCCTTTCTCGGGATATCCTTTATCATGCCTAACCCATAACCACAACCATTTACTACTTCTTATATAAATAAGAGGTGGGACCTCACACAACCATTTAATAACTTCAATCTTTGAAGCAAATCCTTCGTATTATGACCCATACCCCACGATGACGTCTAACATTATCCCGACTAATCATGGGTACTAGTAGCTAGATTAGGTGGCCATATTTACCTACAGAATTTGGGGCTAATCTTGCGTGATCGTAGTTACTTATTATAGGTGATGTCTCACATCAGTCCCAAAGTTACATTGCTGGTAACCAAATAAGCTGGGCAGACTTCCATGTGCGTTTGACTAACCTCGCATCCCTATAACTTAGTCATAACTTGTATCACACTCTACGTATATTTTCACACACCTCACCATTTCCATAATCAAGGTCTTATAAGAAATCTTTCTTATTTCGCCTTTAACATTAATTACCTTCCTAAGGTGGATTTAGTAGAATTAATAACCTATTTAACTACGTAATTATACGTTATAATTATACGTTAATTACACTAATATATGTATATAAATACGTGCCTAGTAATTTCTAAGTGTGCGGGATATACGTCCTAAAATAGCATTTAAATGTCAACTCTTTCAACAATTATACAAATCTCATCCATATTATCAACAATACCATAATTCCAATATTCATATCAGAATTCAAGTCAATAAACTTGTATACAACTAAATTTAAACTCAACTTATTACATCAAAACAATGAAATATATTGATAATAGAAACTTACAATTCCAATTTTATGATCTGTTCAATCCCTTTTCCATATAAAAATAAATAAAGGAATTTCTATTTGATTCATGGGAATTAGCAGTGCAAACTACGAATAAATTCATACCTTACATACTGTTCCTTTATCAGAACTTTTAATCAAGTTCAAAGAAGAAGAATAAGGAGTGAAATAGAAGTTAAAATTACCAAAACTACAAATCTACACAATTTCCATTATTTCATCATAAACAACTAAGGTTCCAACCTAAAATTGACATTTTGTATTAAAGGAGTTTTGAGGGTTTATAATATGATGTCTTCGCAAACCAAAACTCCCCAAGACATAGTCAAACCTAAATTACACTAATCAATAAATATAAAAACTAAGATTTCCGCTCATAGTATTCCTTAGCTTTGCCTACTTTGGATTTGACACACGTTTGACAATCTTTATAATATCTCTTCTTTTAGATATATACGACAAGGGATTTGTATATATAGATTAGATTCAGAAAGTTGGAGAAGGATGGGTTGGGAAAATAAATAGAAAACAAAATAGATATATATGAATTCTTACCTGAAACCCTAATGGAGTTTTTCTGAATCTTAAAACAGATGAACTGCCAAAGCTTCGCTAGGTTCCCAAAATATTTTGTGAATAAAAGTAAGGGGTCTAGGGTCTTATTTATAGTGGTGGGAAAGCACCAGAGCCATCAGATTTAAATAATTAAATCCGAAACATTCACACAATTAAAAACCCTAATCGTAAATGCATCTACCGATCGACCGCCTCTGTGCTAATGGTCGACCGCTGGTGGTCAACCGGTCATAGGGAGCGGTCGACCGTTATGCCTATTTTGGAAAGATTTTCTTCTTGCTGTTATTTATTTATTATATTTCTTAATTATACATTAACGTTAACGTTAATTTTAATGTTTACTTAACCTCGAAGTCTATTAACTTTCAAATTTCATTTGAATTCTATCTAAATTATTTTGAAACCAAAAACTTCAAACATCCATAACGTTTTCGTTTGAGCTTCATTTTCAACATATTATACATGGAAATAGATCCGAATTTCGCTATGAACACAATGACATAACTTTAATTGTCAGATTCTAACTTTTACAAAATTTCCACTTTTACCCCTCTTATTTAATTTAATTTATTCAACTTATTTTTTTTGTTTAATTTTACAGGGTGTTACATTCTCCCCCCTTAAAAGAATTTTGTCCTCGAAATCTTTCCAAGAAGCGAACATCGTAACGTGCAATAAACATCCATATTATATGGCCAAGTTACCTACACGACCATCTACACAACCAAAAGTGCAATGTGATTTTGTGTGCAGACATACTATAAGTGAGCACAATCCTAGCGTGAGTGTATGATCGTGACATATAATATGTCTACAAACACCCTAAACATGTAAAAAGTGTTCTATATGAGTGCAAAAGTGATAGTAAAGGTGTAGCAACCATTTCCTACCATCCAATTTAGCAACCGCAATGTAACCAAAACCTGATTTTAGAGAGCGAAGTTTGCCAGTGAAAAGCTTAGGATGAGAATTCCTCATGCTTTCCATCAAATTTTTCCCTCATCATACTCGTATCAGTCTAATTTCTTTGTTGTGGAACTTCTTAATTCCATGCTTCACAATGCTTATGGTGGCACGGGATGCTATTGACTCTGTCTTAGTATACCCTAATATATCAGGCTCTGCCACAGTAGATGTGCCTTGAAGGCATTACCTTAAATGCGAAATGAAAAAAACATTACGAACTCCTGCTAATTTTTTGAACCAAAAATGGCACAAACACCCAATGGATTGAGTAGAGAATAAAAAGTGAAGAAAATAAATGAAAAACGAGTAATAAAGTACACACAGAGTTTATAGTGGTTCGGCTAATCTTGGCCAACATCCACTTAATGATTTGTATTGCTTATATTCTTACTTGGAGGAAGAAGTTCTTACGGGTCAGTACAACTATGATAGATATTATAAGAAATTAGAGTAGGGAGGGCAAGAGTCCAAAAGAACCTAAAAAAATGAACCACACCGCTCTAGTTATAGAGGTGGAAAGCAAAAAATCTCGCCCAAAAGATCTCCATATAGTTTTTCGTGCCTTAGACTATTTCTCCACCAAAGTAGGACGCCATCTCATCAACTTATACGGGTCTGTACGACTCTAAGGGCTTGGATCGGTACGACTCCAAGGGCATGGGTTAGCATGACTCCGTAAGATTGCCAATGTAGTCATCTTGAACTATTCGCTTTGGTTTATCTTATGGTTAGCATCGTGATTCCATAGTGGTTTGCACTAATGTTAGCTTGTTTCGGAGTCTAAATGACGGAGTCATGGAAGAACAGATTTGCCAATTCAAGAATTCATGGAGATCGATAAAAAAATTGCATTGGACTAGAAAAACAACATTTGGAGTAGGCATTTAGCATCAACTAGAGTACGTAGGCAGAAGATGGGACCTATTAGTGGAGGAAAGATGGATCGGTACAACTCCAGGGAGTTGGATCAGTATAACTTCATAGAGTTGGATTGCTACCACTCAGGGAGTCAGACCGGTGCCAACCCACCACTTAGGTGCATCCATGTACTTTCTGGCTTGGGTTGGTTTCATGTTTGGTTTTTGGTTCTTAGGATTTCTCTCGAGGCTTTCTGCCTTGGTACCTCCAAGTTCGACTCATTCGGTTTTTCCGAATATTTCCTAATCAAAAGGCTAGATAACACTTGCCCTCCAAAGCATGCCTTGCAAGTGGAATGTGTGCTTTGCTCAAGAATAAATGTTGTGTCAATCTTCGACAATTAAGCTCTCTGGCTACTTTAGTCTTGATGAATCGTTCAGTTCCTTCTGACTCTCTTATAAATCAAAGGTCATTCCAAACCCGTTACAGCGTAAGACTCTAAACTTTGTCTAATTGTAGTCTATACATCATCATAATTTCGATTTCATTCTAAGTTATCACATTATATATCAAAATCCTCCCGTGTTCATCCATGATTTACATCATTGTCATTCCAGTTTCATTTAGAGTTATCACATTACACATCAAAACCGTCCCATATTCACTTGAGATTTGTAAATTCTATTCCAATTATAAGGCGTTCAAATCCCTTCATCAAAATCAAATATGTATTCATCTTTAGGTTTGATTTTTTCATATTTTTTTATATTTAGTTTAATGCGCGATCTTTTTCAATCGCTAATCAAATTCGTGACCATTTAGGACTGATAATTATATTAGCGATCTCTTCGGATCGTTAATTGAGTTGTGGCCGTTCGAGGCCGGTAGTCAAATCCGTGCTCTCTCTAGACTGTTAGTCAAATCCAATGCCGTTCGGGGTCGATAATCAAATCCATGGTCTCTCTAGACCATTAAGCAAATCCATGGTCGTTCGGGGTCGATAATCAAATTCATTGCCGCTCGGGGCCGATAACCAAATCCGTGATCTATTTGGATCATTTAATAATCCATGGTCTATCCGAACCCTTGCTGAGCCTAATTCGCTCGCTCTTTGGTGAAAGGACTCAACGACAAGCAAACTCATCCACTCACGCTCCAAGGAGGTGACTTACTTCTTGCACTCCGGTCCCGCCTTTCGAAACAGGACTTAAAGTGATTAGTATCGTACAAGTCCATCCTCTCATGCTCTGACAAGCGGACTTGCACCTTGCACTCCAGTCCCGTCTCTTCGGACGGGGCTTTAAAGCGATTAATATCAGTCATCACATTCAATGTGGATTTTAATAAATAAAAAGTTCATCTTACCTTCTCAGCAAGTCTGCCGTTGTCATCCAAATGAACTACTATTTCTTTTATTTCCGCTGCAAATTATTACTCTGTGTCTGTGATCTGTGATTATTTATTTACTGTATATGTTCAGTTTTGCCAATTTAAATTAACAACGCGGTATTTTGAGCAATTCAACTCCGGCATGAGTGTCTACCTATACACTTATAATGGATGCGAATGGTCCAAAATTCTGGGTCGTTACAGTTGGTATCAGAGCTTTGGTAGCTCTAGGCAAAACTCAACATATAGGGTAAATGTATTTACAGAATCACTCTCATTCGAGTTTCATTCTCTTCCTTTTGACTTGATTCCTTCGAATTTTGGAACGTTCCCTCGGTTTCGAAATTCATTCGTGTCCCTCACTATTCGTCTTCTTTCAATTCTGGAGCATTCCATAACTCCACTTCGAATTATTTGTAAACGGGTGAAACTCCTTTACAATAGGCATTGATTTACCGGAGATTTCTGTGTCCTCGGTACGATGCTATCTATCTCCTGCTATACTTGAATTCTATTTCTTGAGATCGAATGTTGATTTACCTCGGAATCCAGCATCGATCTTATTCTTGAAGTCACGGTTGACCCAGTTAAGGTTGCCCGCGACTTATATAAAATTTATCCATCGCCTTATTTTGTTATTTAATTATCTCGTCTTTGTTTCAAACCTATCTTCGAATCAAATTTCTCTTTGATTTAAGTCCATCAAATTTGAATCCCTATCCTTATTTTGAAAATCCATTCCTGTATCGTCGAGCAAAGAAATGTATTTCTAAATTTATATTAAAAATGTTGTTTTCAAATTTGATAAACAAAATAGTTTTGAATGATTATATTATATATAAATATAAGTTTTCTGAAATTAAATTATTAATGAATTTGTTGTTTGAAATAATAATATTTGATTTTCATTTATTGTTTTGTAAACCATTGACTATTGCATAATATAAATAAATGAATTCATAAATACGGTTTATAAATTGATTTGGAATTTGAAATGAATTTAATTCAGAAATTTGAGAATTTAATTTCCAATGATTTCCGAACTATGGTTTTAAAGGTTTAAAATGCACATTATTTAAAGGTATTTTGACTATAATTTGTTTCCAAAGAATTCTAATGTATATTATTTAAAGTATTTTCAAATAGAAACCGTTTTCAAAAATTTTTAAAATGTTGAAATCAGTACTCTTCTCTTTGTCACTGGAAAATAATCTCGGTGATGGCGGCCGCATCATCGACATTCATTTTCGAGTTTCGAAGTGGAGAGACTATTCTGTAGCTTTGCTACGGTTTGTTTTGGAAAATATTTTGATTGAATTTCTTCAGTATAATTTGATTTATATATAGAAGTACCTTATTTTAAAATTTAATTTGATTGATATAAATATATGATATATATCTCTAAATTGTTTAATAGAGTTAATCGGAAATCTAATTCTTAAATTTTGTTAATGGATGATTTTAATTTTAAATAAGACCAAAAATTTAGAATAAATATTTAAACTTGAATAATTGAATTGGGAAAATTTTATTTGTATATTGTTCAACTGCATTTTAATACAACTTACCTAAATCATTCAGAAGTTGAATATGTAATTGGATAATATATAAGATAAATTGAATTTATAAATAAAATTTGAGTGTTATAATAAATGTTATACACTAATTTTTTTTTTGAACTGGTACTTTATATACAACAAATCATGGGGACAACATATCCCATGTCAAATAAACGTTCGAAAGCAAGTTTCGAACTTGTGACATCCTGCACCAAAGCCGAATCAATTAACCACTTCATACACTAAATTTTGATTATAAAGAAGTTAATAGAGTTAGATAGGATAATAAGTAAACTCAGTTAATAATGAAATAAAATTTGTTTTGAATGAATTAATAAATTTGTTTTGAAAGAATTAATAATTTGTTTTGAAAAAAAATTGTAATCTGATCAACATATGAAAATACCTCGAATTTAAAAGAAATTAATAGATGTAAATTAATTTAAATCGAAACTTTTATGGTTTAAATTAATTTATATGGTTAAATATATGTGATAGTATATTAAGTAGAATAAATTTAACAGTAATTTGGAATAAAGAAGAATTTAAAATTGTTAGAAAAATATGATTATAATAAATGACTATTCAAATTTATGATTTTGAAACTGTTAATTAAAGATGATTGGATAATAAGAAAATCAACCTAGAAATAGTTAAAGCTTGATTTAACTTAAGAAATCAAATGGATTAAATCAATTATTGAATATCAATTAATTTAAATTTGAATTTATATGGTTTAAATTAATTGTTATTTTGTATTTCAAATCTGTTTTTCTTTTTGGTTGTTTCTATTCTCCTACCTCGTTCCTTTTCGGGGACGAAAAGTTTTGAGTGGGGGAGAGTGTAACGACCCGTAAATTTCAACTGTTTTAATAACGTAATTAGTTGAAATTTTGTGAAATTTTAAACGATAAAATTTTGAAATAAAAATTTAATATTTGAAATACGTCTAGTTAAACATAGCGACTGATAAATTTTCGTCCGAAAATATGAAAGTTTATTTCGCGCGTAAATTTACTTCAATTTAATCAGTTAAAAAGCGATGAAATAAAATGTTTTCGAAACCTAAATATTTTTACATAGAAAAATTCTAAACCATCTTCTGAGCAAGATGTCAGTTTGTAGTTTTTCCAAATTCGGACGTCTTTGGCTCCGTTGATCTTATTCTTCAGCGTTTTTCTTGCATTTTCCTCTAGTAGAAAATTCGAATTTTTATAATTCAATCGTACCACCGACATCAGTATACCGTTTTGATCGTCTCGTCATGCTGATCTCTGCGGTATACCCAATTCTGTATTTTGAAGTCCGGTGCACGGCGGAATAAACGAAACGAATATCCGTATCGGTTTGAAACTTTCAAAACTTTGTTTCATTTGCCTTTTTTTTGTCCACCGTGAGAAGTCTAAAGGCCAACAGCCATTTGCCTTTAAAATATTCATAACCAATGCACTAATTTCACTATTCCCACTGTCAACTTTATAATGCAATAAATGTATACGTTATTTACTGCAACCTTCATCTCCTCCCCATTCGACTCTTCCCATTTTCTTCCTCATCGTTTCACTTTCTTTCTTTTTCTGCAAAACAAATTTACACACTTATGACGTTACACCAAGCCTCCAAACCCCATGCGTTAGCCTCCCATAGCCACTCATTCTCCGTTCATGCTTTCTTCGAGCTAAACCCTGAAGCCACCTCTTGGCCCGTGCTCCCCTACCTCCACCTCCATGCAACCCCACACCCTCACTCACTGATCTGCAGCCATTCCAGATCGCGGCACCTAGCTTGGGCAACCGCCAGACTCAACCGCCATCAACCGTGAGTAGCCATCTTCAAGTCGCTGCACTCCACAACTTTTCCCCCTCCGCCTTTAAGCAATTTTACCTCCTTTAACCACCGCTTGCCACACTGCCCACCCACCATGCCTAAACTGCACGCCACCCTCGACCCGAACGAACCTCATGCTCACCTACCCGAACCACCAGTGCCAAACAATGCTCCACGTCTAGTGAGTCAGATCCATCCAAATCCCGACCACATCGCCTCGCTCTGGCAGCCTCTAACTGGGCCCACATGGCAAAGCAGTTTCCCCATATCAGCTGCACGTCATCAACTGACAGCAAACCCGACACCATTCCACTATCATCCACTGCCTTGTGCCGTCAAGATCACCATCACCCCATCAGCCTATCTGCCGAAGTGGTTGTCTCCCCATAGCAGCCGATCACGTGCAGGCATCTCCTTTTATATATAAATATATATAATGTTAATTTTTAATATAATATAAAGACTTATTTTATGTGTTTAAATGAAATATTGATTTTGAAATGTGTATATATATATAAAGATTTTAATTTGATATGTGTTTAAATTTAGTATTGATTTTAATATATATATAATTTTGAAATATATTTTAAATTTAATATGTGTTTAAATCTATTTTAGCTATAAGGAATTTTGAATGGAAATAGATGTATTTTACGCTATAATGATTTCGAAATAAACATATATATATATATATATATATATTAATATGTGATTTTAAGGAATATATATATAATATGATGATAATGTGTTTTAATTGAAAGTTGATTTTATAAAATAATAATAATATGATATATTTATATCAAGCTAGTTTTGATTTTGAATTCATTGATTCAAGTTTGTCATGCCATGCATTGTTCGTCGAATTCATATCCGTCGTGCTTTGCTTTAGAATTTGTGCTTGGATTCGTCGCATCTTGTTCTTGTTATTTCTCTAGCCTCGAAAGGTGAGCACTCACTCACGATTAACGTTCTTTTATTTATTAAATTTGATTTCGATTGAAACGACAATTGAAATATGCTGTTGTTAGTTAATTACACTATTATATATGTTATTGCCTGTATCAGTTCACCTGTGACATTTGACACTATTATCTGTTAATTATTTATGTGATGATAATACAGTTGGCTGATAATTGCTTGACTGTTGATGTTTATATTGGACGTTAATTTGTTAGTGTAGGAAGTGATAATTGATTGACTGTTGACGTTTATATTGGACGTAAATTTGTTAGTGTAGGAAGTGATAAAATATGAAATTGAATTTGACGTAGGATAGTTAACGACTTGAAATTGATTTATATGTTAAATTTGATTAGTTGAATATGACCCCTTTTAATTGTTAAATTAATTGACAGGTAGAATAGTGATAATTACACTCTGAACCATTGAACGTATATTTGATTTATTGTTGTAGTGTAAAAATTGAAATTGAACGACAAGTGAAAACCGTAATGTAATAATCTTTAATCTACATGAAATGATAGTGTAGATTCTAGAAATAATTATATTAATTCGTACAAATAACAATACGAATTAATACGATTATTTCGGGATTATTTGAATTGATTATTGGATTGATATTGATTGTTGTTATTGCTTGTTTATTTACTTTGACACCATCCCAGTTATCACACTGCAAGTTCCCTTTGTTATGTTTTGACTTTTTTGAATTGAATTGGAATCGGGTTGAAATGATAAATACCCAAATTGAACTTTGACCTAGGATAAGAAATTAAATAAAACCCGATTGGTCAATAATTTGATTTAAAAGTAAATGAAGATTTTATTTGAATAAATAATATGGTTTTGAAACGAAGTTGGAAATTGAATTTTGATGAAATTGAAATGTGAATATTTAATAATCTGAAACAAATATTAACGATGTAATTGATGAAAGAATGTTGTTTAATTTGAGAAGTGATTGAATTAACTTTGAAATGATTTAATAATTAAGTTTGAAATTATAGTTAAGTTTGAAATTATTAAAAGTTGAATTATTTAATAATTAAATAAGATTGAATTATTCAATGATTTAATTGAATTGAATTCTTTAATAAGTAAAATTGGACTTTTGAATAAGTGAATTTACTTCGAAAATAATTGAAAATTGAGTTTTCTTTATTAATTAAGTTTTGGAAAATTATTTAAGTAAGTAAATAAGTGAAATTGAATTTCTTTAACAAGAAATAAAATGTGATTTATTGAAATTAATGTAAGACTTGAAAATTAAAGGATTTGATTTGACGAATTTAATTTAATTCAAAATTGTAAGTTTTGTTTTAATGAAGTTGAACTTAAGAATTGATTTAATGAATTGGAAATTTAATAGAATTGTTTTGAATGATAAAATTTACTTAACGAATATTGAATGAAATCGATAAATGAATGTAAATTGATTTGAATGTTAAACTAAATTGATTCTAATGATTTCGAAATGAAACTTTGTGCGAATTTGAATCAATATTTGAATTGTTTTCAATATAAAGATTGAAATTGAATTATAAGATTTTGAAATGATGATTTGGAAGTTTTGAAACGTAAATTATGGAAATTGATTTGGAAAGACAATTGAAATGTTGGTTTGCAAATTCTAATTGAATTGAAATTGATTTGGTTTTGAAATATATTAAATGACCAATCGGTGTAATAATTACGAAAGTTATTAAAGAAACCGAGATCGGTAATGGATATATTCTCTATCTGAACCGAAACCACTTTAATAACTATACGCGGAGCGTTGATCCAGAATGAAGTGGTTGGAATGATGTACGTGATGACTGAAGAAAGAGAACGATAATTGATAGCCTTGACACTTGTGTCAAATTGGAAATGACTAAAACAGGAGCTGTGCCGGGCCAATGGAGGATTAGCTACCTCAAGTGGACACACTTCTTCGAACTACTTATACTTGTTGTCGATTGGTGCACCCTTGATTTTGGGAGTGTTGTTTCAACTGTTTTAATAACGTAATTAGTTGAAATTTTGTGAAATTTTAAACGATAAAATTTTGAAATAAAAATTTAATATTTGGAATACGTCTAGTTAAACATAGCAACTAGTAAATTTTCGTTCGAAAATATGGAAGTTTATTTTGCGCGTAAATTCACTTCAATTTAATCAGTTAAAAAGCGTTGGAAATAAAACGTTTTCAAAACCAAAATATTTTTACATAGAAAAATTCTAAACCATCTTCTGAGCAAGATGTCAGTTTGTCGTTTTTCCAAATTCGGACATCTTTGGCTCCGTCGATCTTATTTTTCAGCGTTTTTCTTGCATTTTCCGCCCGTAGAAAAATTCGAATTTTATAAATTCGATCGTACCACTGATATCCATATACCGTTTTGATCGTCTCGTCATGCTGATCGCAACAGTGTATTCATTTGTGTATTTCGGAAATTCGGTACATGATGAAATCTATGGAACGGTTAACCGTACCGGTACACGTTTTAAACTTTTGGTTTCTGTAACTTTCAATATTCCACCAAGAAAACAAATAGACACTTGTTGTTAATTTTTCTAGAATTTAGAGCGTACCTGACTTTTAGTTTCGCATTGATTCAAACATCATTTGGTTCCAATTCTCGCTGTTTATTTATGCTTTGAAAAGAAAATAAATAACAAAATACAATGTGTTGCAGCACCTTTCATTTTCTCATCCCTTGCCTGCACGTCTCTCCTCTCCCTCCACCATTCCCATCGTTCTTTTAATGACCGTGCTTCATCCACCACCGGCCTCCACCTCTATTTCTCCCCTTGTCGAGCCACGTGTGCCATCATCTACGAGCAGCCCTCCTCCTTATCTTCCACGCATCCTCCCCGTGCTCTCATTCCGACCGCCCTGCCTAGTCAGTGACGACGACCCCACCTGAACCTCGTCCTCCCTTCCATGCAGCCTTCCATACCGATACTTCCGCTTCTTTGGTCGAATATATATATCCCAGGTTTGTTTAGATATAGAGTTTGAGATCTTAAACTATTTATACATCAAGTAAAAGAACTAATGGTATATGTTAATTATATATTTTACTATATGTATATTACACTATATTCTATTATATCTTATTACATCTTATTTAATATAAGTTCGCATTTGGTTTTAAGCTGTACGTTCTATATTCAGTGAACTTGAGTTTATATAGAGTGTCATTATAGATGCGGCTATATATCATAGATATATTTCGTGTAAACCTGTTATGCTATTGATATTTAACTGTAATAAATACATTTGTAGCCTTTATATATAAATCATGATTAGTTGAATATAGGTTGGCAGTTGATAAATGTTAGATGTATTTTGACAGCATATATAGATTTACAGATGCCAATTATAAATGTTTCAGCTTATACCATAGTCTTTATATATTCTTAACCCATTGCATTCATATAGTAGTACTGGTTGTGTTTTGTTTTAAATTTATACATGTTTATTTTTAAAAGAAATTTTCGCCTGATTTGTATATTGGATGCAGCCGAGTTTTGCAAGTATTATATGCACTATGAGATATATATACGTATACATATGCTTACTGTTACATATAAATATGTTCGTGATTTATATATATCTACATATCTCTGTTTCAAGGACGTTGATATTTTTTTTAAGTAAAAAAAAAAATCAACATCCTTAAATATACTGGTGCTTGACGTTGATATATATATGGGCTTCAAGGTGTTGTATGTTATAGGTATATATATTTACAAGTTTAACAATGTAAGTAACGCATATGCCATATATTAGATTATATACACCTAGGTATTTATATAAGTATGTTTTAGTAGTGATTGTAAGTATATAGATCTTTGATTTAGTACACTTGAGTTTTAAGAACAATGATTTTGAAATTTTTATATTATTTTAGCATCCGTTTAAATTAAATTTCTAAAAAAAAAATATTATAATAATAATGCATATATTTTAGTTTATATCAAAGTTGATTTGATTTTTTTTTCTTTGACTCTGATTTATCAGCTTATCTGTTGAAATCGTGCCTTGCTTTGACATCCGTGCTTGGTTTCGTAATTCAATCTCAGTGTCTGTATTAGTGTGTGTATCCGTGTCATCTTCTCGTGCATCTCTAGCCTCGAAATGTAAGCACTCACTCACGATTAACGTTCTTTTATTTATTAAATTTGATTTCAATTGAAACGACAATTGAAATATGCTGATGTTAGTTAATTATACTGTTATATATGATATTACCTGTATCAGTTCACCTGTGACATCCGACACCATTATCTGTTAATTATTTATGCGATGATAATACAGTTTGGCTGATAATTGATTGATTGTTGATGTTTATATTGGACGTTAAATTATAAATGTTAAAATGACAAATAGTATGAAATTGAACTTGATATAGGATAATTAAATGTTAAATTTGATTAACTGACATTTGTATAATATGACCCCTTTTACTGTTGAATTTATTGACACGTAGGATTTGTTTAATTACATTTTGAACCACTGAATGTATGTTGTTAAATTGATGATGTATGAAATTGTAAATAGATGACAAGTGAAAAACCGTAATGTAATAATCTTTAATCTACATGAAATGATAGTGTAGATTCTAGAAATAATTATATTAATTCGTACAAATAACAATGCGAATTAATACGGTTATTTCGGGATTATTTGAATTGATTATTGGATTGTTATTGATTGTTGTTATTGCTTGTTTATTTACTTTGACACCATCCCAGTTATCACACTGCAAGTTCCCTTTGCTATGTTTTGATTTTGAATTGAATTGGAATCGGGTTGAAATGATAAATACCCAAATTGAACTTTGACCTAGGATAGAGAATTAAATAAAACCCGATTGGTCAATAATTTGATTTGAAAATAAAATGAAGATTTTATTTGAATAAATAATATGGTTTTGAAATGAAGTTGAAATTTGAATTTTAATGAAAGGAAAATGTTAATATTTAATAATCTGAAACAAAATATTAACAATGTAATTGATGAAAGAATGTTGTTAAATTTGAGAAATGATTGAATTAAGTTTGAAATTATAATTAAATTGAAATTATTTAATAATTAAGTTTTGAATTATTTAATAATTAAATAAGATTGAATTATTCAATGATTAAATTGAATTGAAATTCTTAATAAGAATAATGGAACTTTTGAATAAGTGGATTTTACTTCGTAATAATTGAAATTGAGTTTTCTTTATTAAGTGATTTTTGGAAAATTATTCAAGAAAGTAAATAAGCGAAATGGAATTTCTTTAACAAGAAATGAAAATGTGATATTTTGGAATTGATGTAAGACTTGAAATTGAAAGAATTGATTTGACGAATTTAATTTAATTCAAAATTGTAAGTTGTGATTTAATGAAGTTGAACTTAAGAAATTGATTTAATGAATTGGAAATTTAACTTAACGAATATTGAATGAAATCGATAAATGAGTTTAAATTGATTTGAATGATAAATTTGCTTAACGAATATTGAATAAAATCGATAAATGAAGTTAAACTGATTTGAATGTTAAATTAAATTGATTTAAATGATTTCGGAATGAATCTTATATACGAATTTAAATTGATATTTGAATTGTTTAAATAAAGATTGAAATTGAACTATAAGATTTGGAAACGGTAAATTGGAAGTTTTGAAACGTAAAATTTTGGAAATTGGTTTTGAAAGACAAATGAAATGTTGATTTACGAATTGAAATTGAAATTGAAATTGATTTGGTTTTGAAATAAATAAACGACCAACCGATGAAATAATTACGGAAGTTATTAAAGAGACCGGAATTCGGTTATGGATATACTCTCTATCTAAACCGAAAACCACTTTAATAACTATACGCGGAGTGATGATCCAGAATGAAGTGGTTGGATGATGTACGTGATGACTGAAGAAAGAGAACGATAATGGATAGCCTTGACACTTGTGTCAAATTGGAAATGACTAAAACAGGAGCTGTGCCGGGCCAATGGAGGATTAGCTACCTCAAGTGGACACACTTCTTCGAACTACTCATTACTTGTTGTCGATTGGTGCACCCTTGATTTTGGGAGTGTTGTTTCACGGTGTTGCGGGCGCTGCGGCGTTGCATTCTCACCAGTCCGGATCAGGCGAACGGTAGTATCACTACCTTGGGTATTGCCTCATGTGCCTTGTCATACTTGTATTCCATTTATACGCGACCACTACGATTTTGATTTGTACCTTTAGTATATGGATTGCCCTCTGGTGACTTCCGGTTTTGGGGAAACTATGGTCTTGTATATGCTTTTGGGAATAAAAATGTGTTAAGGGTGGAATGGGCCATGACTTAACGCTATTTTGATATCTTATATTACTGATAGACATTATCTACTTAGCGTACATTACTACCTAGTAGATAGTTTAACAGATCCTTAAAGGATGGTTATTCCAAACATCCTTTGAGTTATTGTATTTCAATTGCTATTTCACTTGAGTTGGATTTATTAATATAAGAATGTTAATCCTGACTCGAGTGTTTTGTGTTTTTGCTTTACGCTCGGGTCAGACTGAGTGTACCAGTATTCGAGACTCACCTTTGAAGTTGGAGCTTTGCTTGAAGATCCAGCCATCTATTCTGCTTTCAGTATTCGATGATTCCTGTGATGTATTCTGATTTGTATCTGATGTATTGTATTACTCTTCCGTTGTATCTGTTCTAACTCTGATGTAACTTATACATTTATATAGTAGCTTCATGAACTACTATCTCTTTTATTTCCGCTGCAAATTATTACTCTGTGTCTGTGATATGTGATTATTTATTTACTGTATATGTTCAGTTTTGCCAAATTTAAATTAACAACGCGGTATTTTGAGCAATTCAACTCCGGCATGAGTGTCTACCTATACACTTATAATGGATGCGAATGGTCCAAAATATTGGGTCGTTACAAATTTTGTCCTCGAAATCTTTCCAAGAAGCGAACATCGTAACGTGCAATAAACATCCATATTATACGGCCAAGTTACCTACACGACCATCTACACAACCAAAAGTGCAATGTGATTTTGTGTGCAGACATACTATAAGTGAGCACAATCCTAGCGTGAGTGTATGATCGTGACATATAATATGTCTACAAACACCCTAAACATGTAAAAAGTGTTCTATATGAGTGCAAAAGTGATAGTAAAGGTGTAGCAACCATTTCCTACCATCCAATTTAGCAACCGCAATGTAACCAAAACCTAATTTTAGAGAGCGAAGTTTGCCAGTGAAAATCTTAGGATGAGAATTCCTCATGCTTTCCATCAAATTTTTCTCTCATCATACTCGTATCAGTCTAATTTCTTTGTTGTGGAACTTCTTAATTCCATGCTTCACAATGCTTATGGTGGCACGGGATGCTATTGACTCTGTCTTAGTATACCCTAATATATCAGGCTCTGCCACAGTAGATGTGCCTTGAAGGCATTACCTTAAATGCGAAATGAAAAAAACATTACGAACTCCTGCTAATTTTTTGAACCAAAAATGGCACAAACACCCAATGGATTGAGTAGAGAATAAAAAGTGAAGAAAATAAATGAAAAACGAGTAATAAAGTACACACAGAGTTTATAGTGGTTCGGCTAATCTTGGCCAACATCCACTTAATGATTTGTATTGCTTATATTCTTACTTGGAGGAAGAAGTTCTTACGGGTCAGTACAACTATGATAGATATTATAAGAAATTAGAGTAGGGAGGGCAAGAGTCCAAAAGAACCTAAAAAAATGAGCCACACCGCTCTAGTTATAGAGGTGGGAAGCAAAAAATCTCGCCCAAAAGATCTCCATATAGTTTGTCGTGCCTTAGACTATTTCTCCACCAAAGTAGGACGCCATCTCATCAACTTATACGGGTCTGTACGACTCTAAGGGCTTGGATCGGTACGACTCCAAGGGCATGGGTTAGCATGACTCCGTAAGATTGCCAATGTAGTCATCTTGAACTATTCGCTTTGGTTTATCTTATGGTTAGCATCGTGATTCCATAGTTGTTTGCACTAATGTTAGCTTGTTTCGGAGTCTAAATGACGGAGTCATGGAAGAACAGATTTGCCAATTCAAGAATTCATGGAGATCGATAAAAAATTGCATTGGACTAGAAAAACAACATTTGGAGTAGGCATTTAGCATCAACTAGAGTACGTAGGCAGAAGATGGGACCTATTAGTGGAGGAAAGTTGGATCGGTACAACTCCAGGGAGTTGGATCAGTATAACTTCATAGAGTTGGATTGCTACCACTCAGGGAGTCAGACCGGTGCCAACCCACCACTTAGGTGCATCCATGTACTTTCTGGCTTGGGTTGGTTTCATGTTTGGTTTTTGGTTCTTAGGATTTCTCTCGAGGCTTACTGCCTTGGTACCTCCAAGTTCGACTCATTCGGTTTTTCCGAATATTTCCTAGTCAAAAGGCTAGATAACACTTGCCCTCCAAAGCATGCCTTGCAAGTGGAATGTGTGCTTTGCTCAAGAATAAATGTTGTGTCAATCTTTGACAATTAAGCTCTCTGGCTACTTTAGTCTTGATGAATCGTTCAGTTCCTTCTGACTCTCTTATAAATCAAAGGTCATTCCAAACCCGTTACAGCGTAAGACTCTAAACTTTGTCTAATTGTAGTATATACATCATCATAATTTCGATTTCATTCTAAGTTATCACATTATATATCAAAATCCTCCCGTGTTCATCCATGATTTACATCATTGTCATTCCAGTTTCATTTAGAGTTATCACATTACACATCAAAACCGTCCCATATTCACTTGAGATTTGTAAATTCTATTCCAATTATAAGGCGTTCAAATCCCTTCATCAAAATCAAATATGTATTCATCTTTAGGTTTGATTTTTTCATATTTTTTTATATTTAGTTTAATGCGCGATCTTTTTCAATCGCTAATCAAATTCGTGACCATTTAGGACTGATAATTATATTAGCGATCTCTTCGGATCGTTAATTGAGTTGTGGCCGTTCGAGGCCGGTAGTCAAATCCGTGCTCTCTCTAGACTATTAGTCAAATCCAATGCCGTTCGGGGTCGATAATCAAATCCATGGTCTCTCTAGACCATTAAGCAAATCCATGGTCGTTCGGGGTCGATAATCAAATTCATTGCCGCTCGGGGCCGATAACCAAATCCGTGATCTATTTGGATCATTTAATAATCCATGGTCTATCCGGACCCTTGCTGAGCCTAATTCGCTCGCTCTTTGGTGAAAGGACTCAACGACAAGCAAACTCATCCACTCACGCTCCAAGGAGGTGACTTACTTCTTGCACTCCGGTCCCGCCTTTCGAAACAGGACTTAAAGTGATTAGTATCGTACAAGTCCATCCTCTCATGCTCTGACAAGCGGACTTGCACCTTGCACTCCAGTCCCGTCTCTTCGGACGGGGCTTTAAAGCGATTAATATCAGTCATCACATTCAATGTGGATTTTAATAAATAAAAAGTTCATCTTACCTTCTCAGCAAGTCTGTCGTTGTCATCCAAATGAACTCCCAAGTTTGAAGTCTTAGCCTGCCCCCTAACTCTACGAGGAAAGTTTGGTATGTACTCCTCCATTCATGCTTTTGCATTCTAATCCGCATTCATACACTTTGGATCATCTCCAAGACGTGTATCATTCCTTCCTACGCTTTGATTAAAATTACTTAGGATGTTTAATTAGGTAAATAAAATAAAATAATGTAAATGGTTATGGGATTGAGATTTGAATAATATAGGGTAGCCATGCCTAATAAACTAATGTACAAAAGGGGAATTAAAATGAAATAAGTAAAGGCAAAATAGGAATAGGTTATGTTCTTATACCCTAAGCCCTCATGCTACTTTCATTTACACGTTCAAAAACAAGATTGAAATTTATTAAGGCCGGCCGCCATTAGAAGAAGTAAGAGGAAGATAAGCTAAAATCAAGAGGAAGGAGCTTAATCAATTTAATTCAAGAGCAAATCTCAACTTCTTAACACCAAGCTAAGGTGAATAATAGGTTACATCTTATATTTTCTTATTTTTGATTTTAGATTAGATCCGAATATGTTTTGTAAAGAATTATTCCATGTTTTGAATGATAAATAGATATATATGCTTGTTAATGAATTTTCTTTGTTCATATAGATTTTTATGATTAGTCATGATTGAAAAACCTATCAAATGACATCCAAATGTCTTGCGATTTTGATATAAGGTCAAAAATATTAATTTAGAGATGAGTTTCATTTTTCATAATTTTCTGAATTATTGTGGATTTATTATCAATTTTCTAGTGAAGAAAATGGTTAAATTGGGTTTAAAATTAATTACGGCTATTGTATGTTAGCTTTGGGTCAGAAATTTATATATGTTAGAAAACATATTAAAAGTGATTTATGGAAATTTATGGAGAATTTTCCTAAGTGTTTTAATAAGTGTATAAAATTATTTAAGGTATGGAACTTAAATGTTTTATATGTTTATAAAAGGAGAAAGGGCAATTTGTAAATGTTTTAAATTGTTAATCTCTGAAATTCGGTAGCATTTTTAGAAAAGATTTTGGAAAAGTATTGGCAACAAATCATATGTTGACAAACAAAGCAACTTGGTTAGAAAGGAATTACTTTATAAAGTTAAAAACCAGTTTTACAAGGTTTTATTTCTTCTCCACTTATAGTAGCACCTTTCGACCTCATACTGCCACCTCCATCCAAGTCGAAACCATATCAGCTTCGATACATAGTGGATTGGAATAGGCGAAAGGTATGGAGTCGAAACAAGGCTTTCTAAGTGGTTGAAGTAGCTTCTGAAAACTTAGAACTATTTTGGTTGTAAATGAGGCTTTTGAATGAGATGGCTTTTGACTTGGTCAAATGTTTTAAAGAAAAGAGCTTTCGAAAGAGGTTGCCACCTTTGTTTTATAAAAGAGCTTTCGAAGGGGTTGAAACCCCTACCGCTGCATTCTACCTTTCGAAGTAGTGCCTTCGAAAGGGTTCTTTCGCTTTAAACCTTGAGCCACTTCTCTAATGCTTTCGAAGGTGTTGGTTTCGACAACATCCACTTCTTTTATTTAAGAAAATGCTTTCGAAAGAGTTGCTTTCATTCCAGTTGTTTAAGACCCTTTTGATATTTTGAAAGTTAAACCCAAAGGTTTCGAAAGGAATGGTTTTAAATGGTTTCGTAACTATGTTCCACGTACTTTTACTTGAACCCAATGCTTTCAAAAGGTTTGATTTATGTAAAGGACTTAATGCTTTCGAAGGACATATGTTAAAGGTTTCAAAGGCGTGGTTCTCCAATGTTTTTGAAAGGTTTAACTTTAGTGTTTAAATGGAGGGTTTCCAATGTTTTTGAAAGGCATGTTTAAAGTGTTTTGAAAAAAGGATGTCTAAGGTTTTATAAAGCTTTTGATAGTGACACTTTCAATGTGTTCGGAAGGTCTAATGTAAATGGTTTCGAAAGGTATGTTTTGGCCTTATGGCCTAAGGTTTCAAAGTAAAGTAATTAACTTGTTTTGAAAGAGGTACTTTCAATGGTCTCGAAAGTGGTACTTTCAAAGGTTTCGAAAGAGGTTGTTTAAATATTTTAAACAAAGGTTTCGAATGTTTTCATCAACAATGTTTTGTGTAAAGCATATATCATGGTAAAGAGATTTGAGTAAAGAAAATAGTATGTTTTCCTTGTTTAAGTATTATTTAAAGGGTTAAATTAATTTGAAAAGGTTTTCAATTAAAATTTGATGGGTAGTTAACCTTAAGAAAATGACTCAGATATTTGAATACCAGATGGGACTAGTATAAGGTTGTGCCATATACATTAGCTATAGCCCCTAGCTAATTTAGTCCAAAATTCTAGTGTGTATGTCTTAGTCATAGGTAAGGCATAAATGATGTTATACACAGAAAGGAATATACAGAGAAGGAGAATAGGTTATTGGTGCGCCAACAAAACCATTAGGATCAGGTGACCCTGGGAGAAGTAAGTTAAGGACAGACCGTCCAGGAGTGTGTCTAATAGATGTTAGATTATTTATTTTGTCTGGTTGGTGTAACGATACGGATTTTTCGCGTTCGAAAATCAACATCCATACTTTACATCGTATTCGAATGCCGTAGATTCGACCGTTCAAATCCGAGTCGCTGGAGCTTATAACAACATTAAGTAAATAACACAGCGGAATAAATGAATAATACATTGATATACAGCTTTGATACAATATCTGTTACAACAGAATGCTAAAAAGAATATCAATATACATCAGAGATGATACAACAAAATGCAGTGGAAAGAAAATAGATAACATCAACAGCGGATAGAATATCTCCAATAGAATGCTCCAATCCATAGATAGGGAAAAGCAAGATCAGTTGTCCAAGGACTGACTAGCTCCAGATGATCTACTCAACCTGAATATCTGAGAAACCCAACTCTAGACTGCCCGTGTGGAAAATGGTGGGCACCCAGAGTTTAGGAAGGGAACAATAAACTCCGGATCAGTCATGGGACTGGTGTGAGCAAACAAAAACAGTTTATCTTTAAACAAACAACAAAAGGCTTTTAAACATTGAAACCCGCAATGTTTTTGGAAAATGAAACTACTATAAGACCTCCCACCACACACACAATGCAAACGCAGAATTGGAGGAGATTTCTTCTTATGATAGTCAAAAATGCTTACTACGCAAGTAAAACTCTCTTGATATTATTACTAGTGCATAGTGCGAAAATCCTTTCGAAAATATAATATCAATCTTAGCCAGCATACAACCATTATTGTATGCCTACTATAGCTACTATGTTCAATAGCAGGTTACCGCCACATTCCATAGCAGGTAATACAACTAAAACCGTACAGGGTTCGTATTGTTTCTTTGGATTTCCAACAAATGATCAGGCTAAGGAACTTCCTTACCGAAATAGAAACGCCTTTGGAAAGACGCCCCGGATCCTAACCGGATCTCTGCAAACAAAAGGCCGACGCTACCTCACGCTGTACAGCTGTAACTAGGTAACTAACACACTAACGCTACCTCACGCTGTACAGCTGTAACTAGGTGTAACGACCCGGTTTTTTCGACCCCGAAAATCCCGAATTGTTAAGGAAAGAAAAAGAAAGAGGTAGAAGAAGAATAGAAAACAAAACTCAGATTCTCACATTCGCAGTGGATAAAATATAATATCAAATAATATCAGTTATACAAAGAAAACTGTATCAGACAATTACATTTTAATACATCAGAGTTACAACATTTCATAATCACTGGACAGTTAAAATAACTCGTCCCAATAAATAACAATATATCACAGCGGAATACACTCCATACGTTCCTGCCATCCAGCTCGCCTCCTGAGCCCCAGAACGTCCTTACCTGGAAATCTGTAATACTCGGTCTGACCCGAGCATTACATCAAAGTAACACCCGGGTCAGGCTGGAAACCAGCGTGAGTAAACCCATCTATCATAATTCAAAAACATGCAACTTATATAAACCCGGGTAACTTATCAATTTACAACTTCACAAGCTGTTATAGACAATACTTATTTCACACGTCAATTTCTAAGTGTCAAACTTAGATTAAATGGCCCAACCTACTTAAATCATTCCCTATCAGCATATTTATTCCACATAACAATCTATAAGGAATCGAAGTGGTTTTGGGTATTTACGATACCCGACTCCAGTCTCTTCGAATCCATTGTCATTTAAAACCAAGTTATCCAATTAAATACAACTCACTTTAATTATCAGATACAATTTACACATCAATTCCTAATTGATTGATAATCACATTATCATTGCCTACCCAACATATCATATCACAATCAATTCAAAATATAGATATCCACCAATTCAAAGTGCTCATCATAATTCAATCATTAATAAGCAAGATTAATCACCCTCATTAATTACATAAATTTAATAATCCTCTAATTACTTTTATTAGTAACTTATTATTAAATCATATAATAACTAACCTTTAACTTAATTACATTTATTTATCAATCTTGATTATTCATCAATAGATATCAATCCAATGGATATCATCCAATTCCGACATTCAATAAGCAAGCATTATCAATTCATATCATAATTTATTTAATTACTTAAATTCCTAAAAAAAAAATTAATCACTTAATCTTGCTTATAAAATTATTAACTAATTACTAACCTAAATTAATTTATCACATCCTTGATTAACTCAATTAATCAATTCCTAAATCCATATTAATTATACTTTATTTATCAATTAATATTACTTAATCTCCCTTTAATACAAAGTAATTAATTCTAAATTACTTTCATAATCAATTAATTAATCATCAATTAACTAATTAATTATTTCTTAATTACTAACTAATAAACCTAATTATTAATTAACAACTTAATTACATTTTAAATTATTCTTTAATCACTAGTTAATTAATCATTTGATTAATCCTTAATTAACTGTTACCCATCCCTAATTAGCAATTAATCAATTCTTAATTACTCTTAACATATTTACATCATTTACTTTTAAAATTATAAATTAAGTTTTAAAATAAAACAATCATTTAACTTGATAAATTAAAGTTATCAAGACACAAGTTTTAAAACCTTTTTAAATTCTTATTTACTGTTCATTTATGCTGCTTCGGGTTAAACCCGTAGCTCACTCGAGTCAATCCCGAGTTTCCCCTTCTTCCCATTTTTACTTCGATTAAATTTAAGTATTCAAAACAGCAGGCTACCCCAACCCAACATATCGAGAACAAACCCGAGTTTCCCTTGCTAATACTCGAACTCGACTTCGAGTCTTCACAGCCAAACCCTTCTGACACACACCCACCATCACGTGCACATGCACGCCGCCGTTGGTCGCCTCCGACCAATGTCATCCCCTCCGGCAACTCACTTATCATCACAGAAACCCAATTCGACCACAAAACCTCGCAAACGCAACTTCGATCAAAATTTACTACCCAGTTGGCCTGAATCCAAAACAAAGCTTCCCACAAACTCCTTTTGACCACCAAACTCAGGCCACCAGAGAGTTTGCAACCACGGCCACACACTCATAAGCCCTCCACGCTGCTTTCCTTCCATTCTCGAGTAACTCGAACCACCCAAGACGCCCCAACAGTCAGAACAATAATTACGAGCAAACTGGGTGTTAAACCCTACCTTAATCAATTTCTAATGCCATGGTGATTAATAAATTCACACACCATTTTTGCCTGAATCCCTACTTCCCCCTTCACCTCCAGTAGCAATCTCAACCACTTCAATTGCATCAACCTCCGGAAATCACTCAAAACCCATTTTCCAGAAAAACCCAAATTTCTCATTCAATTCAACATCTTAAATTTGGATAATTGTCTTAAAAATCATAAATCCTTATGATGATTCGATATATAAACATGAATCAATATAACTTAACATTTTATTTATTACATTATATAAGTTTTCACTGCAATATTCTTGTTTACAGGAAAATTCCATACTTATATTATTAAAACTTATTTTTATAATCAAAATGGAATTTAATCTCAACTGGTTAGTTTGAAAACCCTAAGCTACCAAGTGTTTAGGTGGAATGTTTGAATTTTTGTTTATTTATAAAACTCTGTCAGCAAGAATGAACAGAGGAACAAAAACTTCAGGCATGCAGACTCAAATACAATCATACATACAGATTTATTTACAACTATCTACACAGGCAGGAATCAACATCACAGTATTACTTAAGCAACTAATTTTATCCTACTTAAGATTCAAATTAGTTGTTTACTTACCATTTAAAACAGAGCACAATATACATACAGCACTGCCCACAATCAATATTCATATCAATTTTACCTATATTCACAAGAAATACTTATTTATATTCAACCCTTCAAGCATGCAACCTAATTTATAGTTTAAGATTTAAAAGTTACTCACTTATTTATACACATGCAGGCATCATCATCGCAGAGATTTCATAAGCAACCATCAATCATCTAATTAAACTCTCAATTTAAAGGTTTACTCACATGCATCAGTTTTCAAACAGGTTAAAGTAAACAGTTTACTCACCTTTTTATTTGAACAGAGAACCTGGAAGTTTCTTTAATCTGGAATTGCTTTGGGTAAATGAAACTGCCATTTGATTTTGATCTGCTTGCATTATTTGGGTTGAATCCTACTTTGAAACTGTTTTGACCTGGACTGATAATTGTTTTGAGATGATCCTTGTTTTAAATCTGGAATGAATTTGCTTTGATCTTGATTTGAATTTTAATTAATTTTTCTGAGCTTCAGGTTTGAAATAGTTTGAAAAGAGGTTGTTTTGAATTTCTGGATTTTGTTTTTCTCAGGTTTAGGTACACAGATCTTGTTTTGAGATTGAAAAATAAAAAAAGAAAAAGAGACGAGAAAGTAGAGTGATTTATATATCTTAGTTTTATCAGTTTATTAAAAATAAGAAAAATAAAAATTAAGACACTTGGTAAATAAGCTTACAAATGTCATATGCATGTTAAAATAGATTTTCACTTGTGTTTGCATGTAACAAGTGGTTTACATTTGTAATTTTGCATGAGCTAATTGTTTATGTTTTATATATATCTTTATCTTTTCACTTTTCTTTTATGTATATAACCTAATTAAACAATATAAACTTATTCATTTATTTTATTTTTTCATGTTTAATACCCTTATATATATATACACTCAACATATATATATATTTTAAAGAAAGTATGATTCTCATTAAATCCTATTCTAAACTTGAGATACCATATTGAAACTTATTAAGTATTTATCTTTAGTATTTATAAATATGGAATTTTATTATAAGATTTATCATTTCCAACTGTTTAAAATATCCATTCAGATATCAGCAATTATTATCGCTCGAATCCATTATATACATCCAGATATATTTTAATTATCAAAGTTTTAATGTTTAACAAAATAAAATTAGTATCTCAATAGAGAAAATCAGTTAATTATCCAATTACCCGATGTTCAAAAATCCGGGTTATCACATTCCTCCCCCCTTAGAATCTTTTCGTCCCCGAAAAGAAACGAAGCGAGAAATTTTAATTTACTGTTTATCTTAGTTAAATTATTCCTCAAACATCTTTAACTCTTTTACCCCCTTTTTTATTAAAATTTTAAAACAGTTAAAAATCTACATAATACTATGGAAATAGTTTTATACAAAAATACTTTTATAACTCGATGTTTCAACAAGTCCATCCTTGTTCCCACAGAAATTCGGTCATACGTTGATCAGGCGTAGGACTGAAAATCTATAAGTACTTAGCAGACCCGTTTTCATCACCCAGTGAAAATACTTTGGAAAATAATTTATTGAAAATATAGAAAACATTTTTGAAAATAGAGGAAATATCTTTGGTAAGAATGCTCTGGAAATCATCACTCCCATCCATGGTCACAGTTACATCACGGGTTACGTTGCCATCGCAGCAAAAGTCCATGTAACTGATGACAGCATGGAACCCACAATAGATCGCAGTTACATTCCAGGGTTACGTTGCCATCACAGCAAAAGTCCATGTAACTGTTGGCTCTCAACGGCACACACGATTTCGCTGTCAAAATGAAACTCCTCCAAATAGGTCGCAGTCTACCGATATAAAATCAAACGCAGACTGTTGGCTCTCAGCGGCTCAAACGACTTTCGCTATGTTACCATAGTGTCACAGTCTACCGATATAAAATCAAACGTAGACAGTTGGCTCTCAGCGGCACACATGACTTCCGCTATGGTCTGCAGTAGATCGCAGTGACATTGAGTTAAATTGTTGTCACAGCATAACTCAAATGCCTCTGTGGGCACCAGCCCCTCGACTTTCGCTACACAAATAATCCTCAGGAACTAGTTTTGTCCGGACTCCTCACAGGATCAACTTTAGAAACCCCCCTTGGGGCTCAAGGCAGTACCACCCAGTGGTACTCCTGAGAAGTTCATTTCAAGGAAGCGCCTTTTTCCCCAGAGCTATTCTCAAAACACTTTATACTATATACTTATAGTATCTTCAAATCATATCCTTTATGATTTATATCAAAATCTCCTTTACACAAAATCGATATCCAAAATCGATAGTTCCAAACTTGGCTTTCCAAATTCCCAAAACTGATTTTTCTCAAAAATCAAAAGCCATTTCCAAATTCATAGGTTCTCAAAACCTTTTCCAAAATCATTCCCATAAAACTCTTTATATATATATATATATAGATATATATAACTTTGAAAATCTTTGGATCATTCCAAATTTGTATAAAACCTCTTTTATACTTCAAATATTTCAAAACCCTTTTTATACTGGCTGGATTCAATAAGGGGAGTTTATCATATTACAAAATATAACTTTATTTATTGCCAAATCAAATATTCAAGTTTGATTTCTTTATAAAGTTATTTACCATATTACTTACCTCCATAAAGTAAATTTCAACCAAAGAAATATCCAATTCCATTATATTTCACAAATATACCTTTCATTTCAAAACCTTTTCAAATTCCTTATTCACAAATTTTCAATGCCAATTTCATTCAAACCCGTACGATGTACACATATCATCCGTACGCTATATAAATTTGATCGCTCAATCGATCACACAATTTCACTTCCGAACTAGTATCGTCCATCCGACTTTCTAGTGCGGACTCAGATCTGATTCCTTGATCAGAAACCGTCATTCTCCTTACATAGTCGTAGCTATGATAGAGAATATCCAGAACCAATCAAAAATCCATATCCAAGTTCGCCGTCGAAAATCGAGCGAAAAATCCCAACTCGGATCGATAATACTATCTCGAAATTCTGTGTTCGAATCTGGATCAAATCACTATGCGAATAGAATAATATACGTATTTCCTACGTATTTATCTTTATTGGTTATTAGCCAAAACAATTCTCTTTTCTATTCACATTTCCTTTAATTCCATTCACTTATTCTCAATTGCTTCCATTTACAATTGAGTTATTACTTTAATTACAAACAGTTTGAACTCTGACCTATTTAAATTTAAAAATAGTTTGAAAATTTTTTAAAGTAGATAAGTAGTTGAAAAATAGTTATTAGTTTGTAAAATAGCTGTAAAAATAGTTAAGTAGTTATAAAATAGTTAGATAATTGCAAAGTAGTTTTTAAAATAGTGTTTAGATATAAGTAACTGAAAAACAGTAATGAGTTTATAAGACAGTTTCAAAATAATTGTAAAATAACTATAAGATAGTTTGGGGTTTAAGAAGAAAGATTGTATAGTAAATAGTTTGGAAAATATATTTGTATTAAAACAATTTATTGTTGAAAATAATCCAGAGTCAAACTGTTAAATTTCGAAATTTCCATTTCCAATTGATTTCTCATCAATTCAATTTAAATTCCACTTCCATTTAAATTGACTCAATACTCCAATTTCCATTGAAATTGATTTAATCCCAATTCAAGTTGAATTAACCTTAATTCCTTTCCAAATTTAAATCAAATTCCATTTGATTTTTAATCTTATTCAACTTTAATCACAATTCCAATTATTTCAAATTAATTTGGATTTATTTCAAATTGAACCAACTTCAATTTCCAAATTTCCATTTTAAAATTATCTTTACTTAACTTATTACAAAGTTCAAATAAGAATTCAAAAATAATTTAATCTTTAGATTCTAATTAATTATCCATTTTAAATTTCCAGATCTCAAACCCATTTTAAGATCACTCATAACTTCCATTAAAATTAACCATTTAACTACCCAAGTTAAATTTAAATTTTAACTTGAAATTTCCAATTCAAATTATTTATTCAAACTTATTTAACTTCCTCCAGGTTAATTTAAATTTACTTAATCCGGTCAACTTTACACCATTTGAATTCTCATTCAAATTTTAAACTTCATATTAATAATCTTTCCCCTTTAAGTTTAAAACTTACTTCAATTTGGTTTTCACATCACATCCCAAGGAAAATTTAAAATTCAATACTTAGAGTTTATTTCAAACATCTTTAATATAATGTATATTCTCATCTATACATATTATTTCCTTTACACTTCAAGTCATACTTAAAATTTTAAACCATTTTTGGTTTTTAACTTCAAAACAAACTTCTTTTAAACAATTTCAAGTTTTCTGGATTTAGATTTAAAATTTCACAATTTTTAATTATCTTCAATTTCAATTTTAATTTGGCTTTATTTCTATTACCACTTAATTTAATTCCAATATTTTAACAACCAATTACCTTAATATTTATTAGAAAGAAATATCATTTTATATATCAAAATATATTCTTATATAAAATCATTTAAAATCCTTATATAAGAAAATAACAATTACGCTCTCATATATATATATATACACTCAACTCGTTCTAGGGTACCATTGACCCTATCCTTAACGAGTAATCCCAACAGAGCCAAGGTTCTCTCTTAACCTTCAGCTCTGATACCAAATGTAACGACCCGGATTTTTCGACCCCGAAAATCCCGAATTGTTAAGGAAAGAAAAAGAAAGAGGTAGAAGAAGAATAGAAAACAAAACTCAGATTCTCACATTCGCAGTGGATAAAATATAATATCAAATAATATCAGTTATACAAAGAAAACTGTATCAGACAATTACATTTTAATACATCAGAGTTACAACATTTCATAATCACTGGACAGTTAAAATAACTCGTCCCAATAAATAACAATATATCACAGCGGAATACACTCCATACGTTCCTGCCATCCAGCTCGCCTCCTGAGCCCCAGAACGTCCTTACCTGGAAATCTGTAATACTCGGTCTGACCCGAGCATTACATCAAAGTAACACCCGGGTCAGGCTGGAAACCAGCGTGAGTAAACCCATCTATCATAATTCAAAAACATGCAACTTATATAAACCCGGGTAACTTATCAATTTACAACTTCACAAGCTGTTATAGACAATACTTATTTCACACGTCAATTTCTAAGTGTCAAACTTAGATTAAATGGCCCAACCTACTTAAATCATTCCCTATCAGCATATTTATTCCACATAACAATCTATAAGGAATCGAAGTGGTTTTGGGTATTTACGATACCCGACTCTAGTCTCTTCGAATCCATTGTCATTTAAAACCAAGTTATCCAATTAAATACAACTCACTTTAATTATCAGATACAATTTACACATCAATTCCTAATTGATTGATAATCACATTATCATTGCCTACCCAACATATCATATCACAATCAATTCAAAATATAGATATCCACCAATTCAAAGTACTCATCATAATTCAATCATTAATAAGCAAGATTAATCACCCTCATTAATTACATAAATTTAATAATCCTCTAATTACTTTTATTAGTAACTTATTATTAAATCATATAATAACTAACCTTTAACTTAATTACATTTATTTATCAATCTTGATTATTCATCAATAGATATCAATCCAATGGATATCATCCAATTCCGACATTCAATAAGCAAGCATTATCAATTCATATCATAATTTATTTAATTACTTAAATTCCTAAAAAAAAAATTAATCACTTAATCTTGCTTATAAAATTATTAACTAATTACTAACCTAAATTAATTTATCACATCCTTGATTAACTCAATTAATCAATTCCTAAATCCATATTAATTATCCTTTATTTATCAATTAATATTACTTAATCTCCCTTTAATACAAAGTAATTAATTCTAAATTACTTTCATAATCAATTAATTAATCATCAATTAACTAATTAATTATTTCTTAATTACTAACTAATAAACCTAATTATTAATTAACAACTTAATTACATTTTAAATTATTCTTTAATCACTAGTTAATTAATCATTTGATTAATCCTTAATTAACTGTTACCCATCCCTAATTAGCAATTAATCAATTCTTAATTACTCTTAACATATTTACATCATTTACTTTTAAAATTATAAATTAAGTTTTAAAATAAAACAATCATTTAACTTGATAAATTAAAGTTATCAAGACACAAGTTTTAAAACCTTTTTAAATTCTTATTTACTGTTCATTTATGCTGCTTCGGGTTAAACCCGTAGCTCACTCGAGTCAATCCCGAGTTTCCCCTTCTTCCCATTTTTACTTCGATTAAATTTAAGTATTCAAAACAGCAGGCTACCCCAACCCAACATATCGAGAACAAACCCGAGTTTCCCTTGCTAATACTCGAACTCGACTTCGAGTCTTCACAGCCAAACCCTTCTGACACACACCCACCATCACGTGCACATGCACGCCGCCGTTGGTCGCCTCCGACCAATGTCATCCCCTCCGGCAACTCACTTATCATCACAGAAACCCAATTCGACCACAAAACCTCGCAAACGCAACTTCGATCAAAATTTACTACCCAGTTGGCCTGAATCCAAAACAAAGCTTCCCACAAACTCCTTTTGACCACCAAACTCAGGCCACCAGAGAGTTTGCAACCACGGCCACACACTCATAAGCCCTCCACGCTGCTTTCCTTCCATTCTCGAGTAACTCGAACCACCCAAGACGCCCCAACAGTCAGAACAATAATTACGAGCAAACTGGGTGTTAAACCCTACCTTAATCAATTTCTAATGCCATGGTGATTAATAAATTCACACACCATTTTTGCCTGAATCCCTACTTCCCCCTTCACCTCCAGTAGCAATCTCAACCACTTCAATTGCATCAACCTCCGGAAATCACTCAAAACCCATTTTCCAGAAAAACCCAAATTTCTCATTCAATTCAACATCTTAAATTTGGATAATTGTCTTAAAAATCATAAATCCTTATGATGATTCGATATATAAACATGAATCAATATAACTTAACATTTTATTTATTACATTATATAAGTTTTCACTGCAATATTCTTGTTTACAGGAAAATTCCATACTTATATTATTAAAACTTATTTTTATAATCAAAATGGAATTTAATCTCAACTGGTTAGTTTGAAAACCCTAAGCTACCAAGTGTTTAGGTGGAATGTTTGAATTTTTGTTTATTTATAAAACTCTGTCAGCAAGAATGAACAGAGGAACAAAAACTTCAGGCATGCAGACTCAAATACAATCATACATACAGATTTATTTACAACTATCTACACAGGCAGGAATCAACATCACAGTATTACTTAAGCAACTAATTTTATCCTACTTAAGATTCAAATTAGTTGTTTACTTACCATTTAAAATAGAGCACAATATACATACAGCACTGCCCACAATCAATATTCATATCAATTTTACCTATATTCACAAGAAATACTTATTTATATTCAACCCTTCAAGCATGCAACCTAATTTATAGTTTAAGATTTAAAAGTTACTCACTTATTTATACACATGCAGGCATCATCATCGTAGAGATTTCATAAGCAACCATCAATCATCTAATTAAACTCTCAATTTAAAGGTTTACTCACATGCATCAGTTTTCAAACAGGTTAAAGTAAACAGTTTACTCACCTTTTTATTTGAACAGAGAACCTGGAAGTTTCTTTAATCTGGAATTGCTTTGGGTAAATGAAACTGCCATTTGATTTTGATCTGCTTGCATTATTTGGGTTGAATCCTACTTTGAAACTGTTTTGACCTGGACTGATAATTGTTTTGAGATGATCCTTGTTTTAAATCTGGAATGAATTTGCTTTGATCTTGATTTGAATTTTAATTAATTTTTCTGAGCTTCAGGTTTGAAATAGTTTGAAAAGAGGTTGTTTTGAATTTCTGGATTTTGTTTTTCTCAGGTTTAGGTACACAGATCTTGTTTTGAGATTGAAAAATAAAAAAAGAAAAAGAGACGAGAAAGTAGAGTGATTTATATATCTTAGTTTTATCAGTTTATTAAAAATAAGAAAAATAAAAATTAAGACACTTGGTAAATAAGCTTACAAATGTCATATGCATGTTAAAATAGATTTTCACTTGTGTTTGCATGTAACAAGTGGTTTACATTTGTAATTTTGCATGAGCTAATTGTTTATGTTTTATATATATCTTTATCTTTTCACTTTTCTTTTATGTATATAACCTAATTAAACAATATAAACTTATTCATTTATTTTATTTTTTCATGTTTAATACCCTTATATATATATATATACACTCAACATATATATATATATTTTAAAGAAAGTATGATTCTCATTAAATCCTATTCTAAACTTGAGATACCATATTGAAACTTATTAAGTATTTATCTTTAGTATTTATAAATATGGAATTTTATTATAAGATTTATCATTTCCAACTGTTTAAAATATCCATTCAGATATCAGCAATTATTATCGCTCGAATCCATTATATACATCCAGATATATTTTAATTATCAAAGTTTTAATGTTTAACAAAATAAAATTAGTATCTCAATAGAGAAAATCAGTTAATTATCCAATTACCCGATGTTCAAAAATCCGGGTTATCACACTAGGTAACTAACACACGAGTCATGTCATCCCCCGGTCGTTACCGACCTTTATCCGAGCGCTCGATAACCAACATCACACATAATAAATAAAGTGTATCCACATGAGTAAGTATCTGGGCTCCATACCATGATACCACCCTTCTCTCCAGAAGGAAATGACATACCCTAGGGGCGCTACCCCTACAAACCTTTGTCGTAACATTCCTGTTTCGACCATTACCGGGTTGTGAGGCTCGACGAAGTCTCGTCCACAACACTACGCTTTTTCACAAAGCACGCTTTGACCAACAAATAATCATCAGCACTTTGTATGCCACATTACCAAATTGGGAATGTATCACTAGTAACCATCAACTACATAACCTCTAAGCTCGTACGTCTCAGAGAAGGGTGTTAAGCTAAGAGAATAAATTCTCCGCCACCAACAGAAATGTATTTGATAGAAACCAGCTTTACATCTCAAAGTGTAACGTCAGACACACATCCATACAAGTCTGTTCCGGGTTCGAACAGAACCGAAGGCACTTCCGAAGAAGTCCTTGCAAATCCGGGTATTCACAATCTCGATCGGACTTCCCATCACTTAGGGAATCTCTATACCGGAGCCATGATGCAGAGAAAATCGATAGGTCATCATATCGCTCTCGCAAATACCCGGTCTTCACCATCGGTCTTCAAATGCTATCCATATACGTCGTATCATTATTCGGAATGGGTTATATGACACAAAGGTCCTCTCCCGGCTAAACCGAATAACGAGCGCAATTAAAAATCATATGGATACTGGGGTCTCAGTTAAATCACAGCTTAAAGCCCAAAACTTTTCATTTGAATGGTTAAAACAAATTACCATTTCCAATCTTTTAAACAAAAAGATTTATTTCAAAAACCTTCAATGGTTTAAACAATTTCCACGCTTTTAATCTTTTAAACAAAAAGATTCAATTCACAAAGTTAACCCCATTCACAAAGATTCATTCATGGATTTCAAAATAATTTCCATTTCAATTTGATTAACTCGTTAAATCTTTAAATCAAGATTTAACTTATAGCTTTCAAAACTCATTTCCAAAGATTCGTTCATAGTCTTTCAAAACAATTCCAATTCAAGTTGGATTAATCCGTCCGGTCTTTGAAATCAAAGACTCATTTCATAGTTTTCAAAACATTTCAATTCTATTTCAAACTTGAAACCGTTCAACACAATTTGGAAATCCTTACTTATGTGAAAGCTTTTACTATTTGAAAACAAATAGTTTCGTTGCAGAAAAATCCAGTTATATTTACATGAGTTAAAACCCTTGAATTTAAATTCAAATTCCCAAATCAATAACTTTAAAATGGTTTAACCCATATATAACTTGTACATCATTTTTAATCCCCAGTTTCAAATCATAGAATTCAATTTCAAACTTGAATTCAAATTTAAATCAAATTATTTAAATTTTCAAACTCGATTAAGTTATTCAAAATAACTTTTATCTTTGTAATTCCATTTCAAAAGCTTTACACTTTAAACCCAAATTCAAATTTCAAAATCAATTGAAATTAAAAATTTCAATTTCAAAAACATCAAATTTAAATTATCTATGACTTAACCGATTTCCACGTGAAATCCATATTTGTGTGTGTAAGAGTGTAGTCCAGGGGTTTTACACACAATAGTGCAACATCAATCATCACAGATATATCGATAAGCGGTATAATCGATAACGCTTATCTTCATTCATAGATTCATAGATAAAATAAATTTATCGGTCATAAAGATTCATTATTTCAATTCGATGTGGGTTTCGGATAACCAACTGGAATCCGACTCCCTGTCGCATCGAAATTCAAATGTCGTTTTACGGGTCAAGGGGTATCATATTCATATAATAGTATATTCATCACAGATATAACAGCTCAGCACAAAACAATTCATATTACAAAGCATCACAATCACAAACAGGGATATCAAACAGTCAAATCATCCAGTAGAATCCAAACATCCATAAGTAAGATCAATTAATATCTGATTATAATCAAGTTATACCAGATTAATTACTTATGAATAAACTACAAATCTTGGTTAATTACTTAATTACAAATCATTCTGATTTATTATCCCTCAATCATTTATTAATTAACCTTTAATAATGAATTAATTAACCTTAATCACTTTCATTAATCAATTAATAATTATTTAAGGTTTCATCAACTAAAAGATAAACCATTTTCTTTATTATTAATTAAATCACTTAATTACCTTAATTACCTCTAAGGTACTCCTTTTCTTTTATTAATGACTTTATTAATATCAAAGTGTATTTAAAACATTACCCTTCCAAATTTAGATTTAAATTTCATCTTGAACTTAAGATTCAAAAATGATCATTTATTTAAATATTTACCAAATTTAAATATCAGCTTATACAAGAACTTTATCCAAATCCGATTCAAATATTTATTTGAAGACAAGTTATGTTAAAAAGCTATTTGATTTAAACTTAGTTTTAAAACTTGATTAAAAATTTAAATTTAGTTTTAATTTTCAAAACAGAACAGTTCAGGTAAAAAAACTGGAACAAATTCTTGACTCGAGACAAACGAGTATGATCCCCGAGCCAGCCACTAAAATTCTCGGGTCCATCCCCAAGTAAACTCGCAACCCACTCTTGCTTCGAGTCCAAAGGTCAAAAACTCCGGGCTAAACATCAAATTTCTCGAGAAAATCTCGAGTACCCATCTTCCTCAAAATCAAATTCACCAGGAGCAAAATCCAACCGTGCTCGTGCACATGCACAGTTCGACGACGACTCCCTGGTCATCGTCGCCACCACCATCACATCGACGACATCGTCATCGTCAATTCTCACAACCCAGAAACTCCCACCTTGATGTAGATCGACATCGAGCACTTCAACTCGAAACTGGAACCAACACGATCGAAAAAACCCATCATTGCCAACGATCTCGTCCACGGTCATCCATGCCATCCCAACAGGAGCTTCGTCTATTTCCCCTACTCCGATCCCCCTAGGTCCGGCTCAACTCGATTCACCCACGCCGGTGAACAATCCACGTTTTTCAACATCGACCAAACTGCCACTTAACCCTAAATCGCCGTTGTCTGATCACCATAGTCACTGATAAACTCAACGACCATTTTTATAGAGATCAACATCCCCTAAGCCATCTTCGATAATAGCCCCGAACTCCAAATCATCGTCGATCGCCATAGGTTGCCTCAAATTCAATTTCCAGTCAAACCCAAATGTAACCTCAATGCTTCATTAAATAATTTGATTTTAGTTTTAAAAATCATAACTTCCTAAATATATTCAAGTTATAATCTGGAAACAATAAATATTGATGTTTGAATTTTAACATATTTTTAGACTTTGACTGCAATTCCAAATTTTTCCAGAGATTTGCTTTGTTTATCTTTGAACTATTTTTAAAATTTGAATCTTGTTTAAACTAACATCTTTTGCTTAGATTCTATTGTCTGAAATGAATTAGAGAATTAGGAAATGATTTTTTTTGAAGTTGTTTTCTTTAGAGCCTGTATATTTTATCAGAGGCATATGCATACCTACAGTCTACAGACATCATCAACTCTGCACATATATACACATAAATATGCATTCAAACAAGTTACAAAATTTTTCATTCATCATCACTGAACACAAGATAGAAGATTTGAGCTTTTAAAGAAAGTTTGCTCACCTTAGATTCCAGAAAACAGAGCCTCTTTGAAACAGACTTGAACTTTTTCTTTCTTTCTTTGATTTCTGGTTTGTCTTAATTGTGTTGTTTATATTGAAGCTTTGTTTAAGTTTTGAATGATATTGTTTGCTTCAGATTTTTTTTGTTTCCAGTTTGAAATGGACGAGGCAAAAATGAATTGAGGAGTTTGATAAAAAGAAGAGTTTGCTGGTGATAAGTCTTTGCATAGGGTGATGAATAGATTTGTACAATGTAAGTGATATTTGTATTTGTTTTGTACAACAATACAGGGATATTTCAAACGAATGGGGGCTGAAGATTTCATTGTGGTGGCTGCATTAATTGCTTTGTTGTCATTTCTTTTCTCAGCCTGCAAGCCTATCTCCTTTGCTTATTTTTCTTCTGCCAGCTTTGATTCAAACTGATATTTGTATTTTCTTTTGCTTTTGTCTGGTCACATACTTTTGTTTGTACAATATGTTATAATGTTGTTTGTACTAAGGCATGGGTGAAGTGATCTTGTATTTGTTAATTTCGGCTGATAGATGATATAGGGATGGTTTGCATACTTGTTCATTTGTACAAAGATATTCTATTATCTTTGCTTTGTTTATATTTGTATTGTTATTTTGTTGTTAAATTAGTTTACTTTACTACTAACTATTTCATATTTCTATATATATATATATATTTTATAAATTCAAATTATCATAAATTCTTATCTATTTGTTACTTTATATTTTATAACTTATACATGCCCGTATACATATATATTCATGGCGGGGAAACTCGCAATCCATTTATAATAGATTTGACAAATTTTTATTCAAAAATTAATTTCATTATCAATTTAAATATATATAACATCCGGGGTCGTTACAAACTTCCCCCCTTAAAAGAATTTCGTCCTCGAAATTACCAAGGAGACACAAAGATAGATGAAGAATATTTCATCAACTCAAACTGAACATCTATCCTGCATTTGGCTTACCAAATCAGAATATCGATAATAGATACAAAAACGAATCTATTTGATACTTCAGAAGATACTCGGGTTATCCAGATCTACGAAATATACCGTGGCATCGGTTAGTTCGAAGGATAACTAACCATTCGTAGAATATACTGAGACCCAAAGAAATAGATAGATATATGGATACAATTTTAAAACTTTTAGTTTAGAACGAGAGTATACCTATCAGCCATAGCAATCAAAGCAAACAATACATCCAAACAAACAATTTTGGCTTATTTGGAGTTTACATCCCATTTTAATATATCGAATCTCCTTTCTGGATCTGCCAGAAACCATCAAAGAGTTGAGAAGAGATGTTGAACGAAAGAGATTGATAGAGAAAAGATTGTTTCCTTGTTGTTACAGAGTATCGACCATTTATAGTCGTATTCCCTGTCCCCTACCTCGTCCTCTTCTTGCACTCATACTCACTATCAGTGGATAGTAAGAGAATTTACTGAGACATTCGAACGGATATCTTAGGGATATACTCATTCTAGAGTTTACTTCACTCTATCTCTAATGAGCTACTTAACGTGTTATACTCCTGAGCTAAAGTTCAACCTTAGCTCTGATACCAAATGTAACGATACGGATTTTTCGCGTTCGAAAATCAACATCCATACTTTACATCGTATTCGAATGCCGTAGATTCGACCGTTCAAATCCAAGTCACCGGAGATTATAACAACATTAAATAAATAACACAGCGGAATAAATGAATAATACATTGATATACAGCTTTGATACAATATCTGTTACAACAGAATGCTAAAAAGGATATCAATATACATCAGAGATGATACAACAAATAGCAGCGGAAAGAAAATAGATAACATCAACAGCGGATAGAATATCTCCAATAGAATGCTCCAATCCATAGATAGGGAAAAGCAAGATCAGTTGTCCAAGGACTGACTAGCTCCAGATGATCTACTCAACCTGAATATCTGAGAAACCCAACTCTAGACTGCCCGTGTGGAAAATGGTGGGCACCTAGAGTTTAGGAAGGGAACAATAAACTCCGGATCAGTCATGGGACTGGTGTGAGCAAACAAAAACAGCTTATCTTTAAACAAACAACAAAAGGCTTTTAAACATTGAAACCCGCAATGTTTTTGGAAAATGAAACTACCATAAGACCTCCCACCACACACACAATGCAAACGCAGAATTGGAGGAGATTTCTTCTTATGATAGTCAAAAATGCTTACTACGCAAGAAAAACTCTCTTGATATTATTACTAGTGCATAGTGCGAAAATCCTTTCGAAAATATAATATCAATCTTAGCCAGCATACAACCATTATTGTATGCCTACTATAGCTACTATGTTCAATAGCAGGTTACCGCCACATTCCATAGCAGGTAATACAACTAAAACCGTATAGGGTTCGTATTGTTTCTTTGGATTTCCAACAAATGATCAGGCTAAGGAACTTCCTTACCGAAATAGAAACGCCTCTGGAAAGACGCCTCGGATCCTAACCGGATCTCTGCAAACAAAAGGCCGACGCTACCTCACGCTGTACAGTTGTAACTAGGTAACTAACACACTGACGCTACCTCACGCTGTACAGATGTAACTAGGTAACTAACACACGAGTCATGTCATCCCCCGGTCATTACCGACCTTTATCTGAGCGCTCGATAACCAACATCACACATAATAAATAAAGTGTATCCACATGAGTAAGTATCTGGGCTCCATACCATGATACCACCCTTCTCTCCAGAAGGAAATGACATACCCTAGGGGCGCTACCCCTACAAACCTTTGTCGCAACATTCCTGTTTCGACCATTACCGGGTTGTGAGGCTCGACGAAGTCTCGTCCACAAGACTACGCTTTTTCACAAAGCACGCTTTGACCAACAAATGATCATCAGCACTTCGTATGCCACATTACCAAATTGGGAATGTATCACTAGTAACCATCAACTACATAACCTCTAAGCTCGTACGTCTCAGAGAAGGGTGTTAAGCTAAGAGAATAAATTCTCCACCACCAACAGAAATGTATTTGATAGAAACCAGCTTTACATCTCAAAGTGTAACGTCAGACACACATCCATACAAGTCTGTTCCGGGTTCGAACAGAACCGAAGGCACTTCCGAAGAAGTCCTTGCAAATCCGGGTATTCACAATCTCGATCGGACTTCCCATCACTTAGGGAATCTCTATACCGGAGCCATGATGCAGAGAAAATCGATAGGTCATCATATCGCTCTCGCAAATACCCGGTCTTCACCACCGGTCTTCAAATGCTATCCATATACATCGTATCATTATTCGGAATGGGTTATATGACACAAAGGTCCTCTCCCGGCTAAACCGAATAACGAGCGCAATTAAAAATCATATGGATACTGGGGTCTCAGTTAAATCACAGCTTAAAGCCCAAAACTTTTCATTCGAATGGTTAAAACAAATTACCATTTCCAATCTTTTAAACAAAAAGATTTATTTCAAAAACCTTCAATGGTTTAAACAATTTCCACGCTTTTAATCTTTTAAACAAAAAGATTAATTCACAAAGTTAACCCCATTCACAAAGATTCATTCATGGATTTCAAAACAATTTCCATTTCAATTTGATTAACTCGTTAAATCTTTAAATCAAGATTTAACTTATAGCTTTCAAAACTCATTTCCAAAGATTCGTTCATAGTCTTTCAAAACAATTCCAATTCAAGTTGGATTAATCCGTCCGGTCTTTGAAATCAAAGACTCATTTCATAGTTTTCAAAACATTTCAATTCTATTTCAAACTTGAAACCATTCAACACAATTTGGAAATCCTTACTTATGTGAAAGCTTTTACTATTTGAAAACAAATAGTTTCGTTTCAGAAAAATCCAGTTATATTTACATGAGTTAAAACCCTTGAATTTAAATTCAAATTCCCAAATCAATAACTTTAAAATGGTTTAACCCATATATAACTTGTACATCATTTTTAATCCCTAGTTTCAAATCATAGAATTCAATTTCAAACTTGAATTCAAATTTATATCAAATTATTTAAATTTTCAAACTCGATTAAGTTATTCAAAATAACTTTTATCTTTGTAATTCCATTTCAAAAGCTTTACGCTTTAAACACAAATTCAAATTTCAAAATCAATTGAAATTAAAAATTTCAATTTCAAAAACATCAAATTTAAATTATCTGTGACTTAACCGATTTCCACGTGAAATCCATATTTGTGTGTGTAAGAGTGTAGTCCAGGGGTTTTACACACAATAGTGCAACATCAATCATCACAGATATATCGATAAGCGGTATAATCGATAACGCTTATCTTCATTCACAGATTCATAGATAAAATAAATTTATCGGTCATAAAGATTCACTATTTCAATACGATGTGGATTTCGGATAACCAACTGGAATCCGACTCCCTGTCGCATCGAAATTCAAATGTCGTTTTACGGGTCAAGGGGTTTCATATTCATATAACAGTATATTCATCACAGATATAACAGCTCAGCACAAAACAATTCATATTACAAAGCATCACAATCACAAACAGGGATATCAAACAGTCAAATCATCCAGTAGAATCCAAACATCCATAAGTAAGATCAATTAATATCTGATTATAATCAAGTTATACCAGATTAATTACTTATGAATAAACTACAAATCTTGGTTAATTACTTAATTACAAATCATTCTGATTTATTATCCCTTAATCATTTATTAATTAACCTTTAATAATGAATTAATTAACCTTAATCACTTTCATTAATCAATTAATAATTATTTAAGGTTTCATCAACTAAAAGATAAACCATTTTCTTTATTATTAATTAAATCACTTAATTACCTTAATTACCTCTAAGGTACTCCTTTTCTTTTATTAATGACTTTATTAATATCAAAGTGTATTTAAAACATTACCCTTCCAAATTTAGATTTAAATTTCATCTTGAACTTAAGATTCAAAAATGATCATTTATTTAAATATTTACCAAATTTAAATATCAGCTTATACAAGAACTTTATCCAAATCCGATTCAAATATTTATTTGAAGACAAGTTACGTTAAAAAGCTATTTGATTTAAACTTAGTTTTAAAACTTGATTAAAAATTTAAATTTAGTTTTAATTTTCAAAACAGAACAGTTCAGGTAAAAAAACTGGAACAAATTCTTAACTCGAGACAAACGAGTATGATCCCCGAGCCAGCCACTAAAATTCTCGGGTCCATCCCCGAGTAAACTCGCAACCCACTCTTGCTTCGAGTCCAAAGGTCAAAAACTCCGGGCCAAACATCAAATTTCTCGAGAAAATCTCGAGTACCCATCTTCCTCAAAATCAACTTCACCAGGAGCAAAATCCTACCGTGCTCGTGCACGTGAACAGTTCGACGACGACTCCCTGGTCATCGTCGCCACCACCATCACATCGACGACTAGGGGTGGGGACGGAAAATTTCCGTATCAACCGAAGCATTTTTCGTTTCTTCCGATTGTTGATGGAACAATATTCTATGTTCCAAATTCCGTTCCGCCAACTCCGGAATTCCATTAGACGGAAACTGAAAGAAGTGGAACGGAACATGGAATTCCATTTTTCCGGGTAGAGAATTAAAAATGCAAAACATGTACCAAATATGTCATGAACCATAAGGATTGGGCAAGCTTATTTTATTCACTAAAGAGACTAAAAATGAAAAGCTTAGACATATCTGCTGCTGATAATTGTATTACATTATGTGGAAACAACTTTTAACAATCTAGACAACTATTTTTGAATACAAAACCAAATCTAAATAATATTTATAAGGAATGTTCTATATGAACAGTTTATATAACTTAAAAATGAGTAAATTACTAGTTGAATGAGATATGGTCAATATTTGTACGTACACAGCTCTGAATAATTATGAGATAACATGCAGCCACTTCTGATCAGCTGTTTTGATGTATAGATTTGCATCTTATTCCCAGATATTCATATTATTCTTTCCGTGGATGAATCACTATCAGGAAAATGTAATCCAAAAATATAACCAAGGCACAGTATGTAATCCAAACCAAAAACAACAACCAATCATCAGAATTTTATCACATCGAATCTAAAAATGTAAATCAGTTATTGAATACAAAATCTGTAATTCAATTCCTATTTCAAATTGCAATGTATTATCATTTCGTCATATAGTGCTGCATTTGAACAAATATATGTTGGATACTCACATTAATATATGTATAAATTAATTACTTATCATTATTACAAAGGTTATTTGATATTATAAGGATAGAACATAAAATATTAATGGCTCATAAGAATGAAAGAAAAAGGATCTATCACCTCAGTTTTTTTTTTCTAAACAAGAAAGCATGCGGAAGGAAAGAAAATTTCCGCGGAACTAGTGGAAATTTCCGCTGAGTTCCGTCACCTACTGGAAGGAATTCCTTTCGAATTATTTTTGACGGAAAAACACGGAAATCAGAAATCACGGAAATATTCGGAAGGAAAACGCTGGAAAAGCGGTAAAATGAAAAAATAACCAACCCTATCGACGACATCGTCATCGTCAATTCTCACAACCCAGAAACTCCCACCTTGACGTAGATCGACATCGAGCACTTCAACTCGAAACTGTCACCAACACGATCGAAAAAACCCATCATTGCCAACGATCTCATCCACGATCATCCATGCCATCCCAACAGGAGCTTCGTCTATTTCCCCTACTCCGATCCCCCTAGGTCCGGCTCAACTCGATTCACCCACGCCGGTGAACAATCCACGTTTTTCAACATCGACCAAACTGCCACTTAACCCTAAATCGCCGTTGTCTGATCACTATAGTCACTGATAAACTCAACGACCATTTTTCTAGAGATCAACATCCCCTAAGCCATCTTCGATAATAGCCCCGAACTTCAAATCATCATCGATCGCCATAGGTTGCCTCAAATTCAATTTCCAGTCAAACCCAAAATGCAACCTCAATGCTTCATTAAAAAAATTTGATTTTAGTTTTAAAAATCATAACTTCCTAAATATATTCAAGTTATAATCTGGAAACAATAAATATTGATGTTTGAATTTTAACATATTTTAGACTTTGACTGCAATTCCAAATTTTTTCAGAGATTTTGCTTTGTTTATCTTTGAACTATTTTTAAAATTTGAATCTTGTTTAAACTAACATCTTTTGCTTAGATTATATTGTCTGAAATGAATTAGAGAATTAGGAAATGATTTTTTTTTGAAGTTGTTTTCTTTAGAGCCTGTATATTTTATCAAAGGCATATGCATACCTACAGTCTACAGACATCATCAACTCTGCACATATATACACATAAATATGCATTCAAACAAGTTACAAAATTTTTCATTCATCATCACTGAACACAAGATAGAAGATTTGAGCTTTTAAAGAAAGTTTGCTCACCTTAGATTCCAGAAAATAGAGCCTCTTTGAAACAGACTTGAACTTTTTCTTTCTTTCTTTGATTTCTGGTTTGTCTTAATTGTGTTGTTTATATTGAAGCTTTGTTTAAGTTTTGAATGATATTGTTTGCTTCAGATTTTTTTTGTTTCCAGTTTGAAATGGACGAGGCAAAAATGAATTGAGGAGTTTGATAAAAAGAAGAGTTTGCTGGTGATAAGTCTTTGCATAGGGTGATGAATAGATTTGTACAATGTAAGTGATATTTGTATTTGTTTTGTACAACAATACAGGGATATTTCAAACGAATGGGGGCTGAAGATTTCATTGTGGTGGCTGCATTAATTGCTTTGTTGTCATTTCTTTTCTCAGCCTGCAAGCCTATCTCCTTTGCTTATTTTTCTTCTGCCAGCTTTGATTCAAACTGATCTTTGTATTTTCTTTTGCTTTTGTCTGGTCACATACTTTTGTTTGTACAATATGTTATAATGTTGTTTGTACTAAGGCATGGGTGAAGTGATCTTGTATTTGTTAATTTCGGCTGATAGATGATATAGGGATGGTTTGCATACTTGTTCATTTGTACAAAATATTCTATTATCTTTGCTTTGTTTATATTTGTATTGTTATTTTGTTGTTAAATTAGTTTACTTTACTACTAACTATTTCATATTTCTATATATATATATATATATTTTATAAATTCAAATTATCATAAATTCTTATCTATTTGTTACTTTATATTTTATAACTTATACATGCCCGTATACATATATATTCATGGCGGGGAAACTCGCAATCCATTTATAATAGATTTGACAAATTTTTATTCAAAAATTAATTTCATTATCAATTTAAATATATATAACATCCGGGGTCGTTACAGTTGGCCCAAGTCAGTCGATGCTTAGTAGTTAGCCAAGACAGATTGCCCATTTATTACCTGATTTGTGAGCATATATGATATTGCTATTATTGTTTTAATTAGTTTGATTGTAGGATTCTGATTTGCAAAAAGATATGTTTTAAAGGGATATTAGTAAGGGGAAACCCATTCCACTAAGTGGCGTGGCCTTACTTAATATCAGTAAACCGAGATGTAATATTATTATTCACACTAGGCTTTATGTCTGACTCGAAGTTTATGTTTTCCCCTTAAACTCTCTGGTGCTCAAAATAAATTTGAGTAGATTGGGAGTCATGGTTTTCAGGTTTAGTGGGTTGGAAAAACAAAGCTTCTGAAGATATGCAGAAGGCAAGGCTAGCCATATAGAAGCTATTTAGTTTTATTTCCGCTATGATGTATAAAGATTTATGTGTCTATTTAGTACTCTGATCATCCAAGGAGGCATCTTCATATTTCGCTCTTGGCGTATTTTGTAATAATTATATTTGATCAAAACTTGGGAATTGTTTTGGGTTATGTATCTGTATATGAAATATTGATTTGAAATGTAATCAGAAAATTTGTTTTAAATCCATGTTGGTTTTATTCCATATTCACGTGCTTGTGATATTAAGGATACCATTAACATTACCGTATTTTGTCATTGGAAGTTAATACTATAGATGACTGCAGCATCTGTAGCGCTTAGCTTCGAGCCTCAAGATAGGGGATGTTACAACTTGGTATTAGAGCATAGGTTTATGAAAAACTTAAAAGAAATTTCAAAATCAAAATGATTTTGAAAAAATAATCCTAAGGAATTAGAGAAAAGATTGGGGGTATGGGATAACGCTATAGTAACATACTTATATTATTATATATAAGTATACACTTTATCTCTATTCTCCCATATCTCTTAGGCTATTCTTCTGTATCTTACAAAGACTCACATGCAGATCTTACGGATGTAAGATATGGAGGCTAGAAGTGGAAGAGTTAACATTGGTAGGGGAAGTACCACAACTAGTGGGAATGCGAGACCAAATACCAGGATGAACCCAGGTCAGGCACAAGCTGGAAATGTGGGTGCTGGAGCGCACAAGTTGATATGGGAGCAATGTATCAATTTTTCGTTAACATGATGTAAGTAGAAGTTGTGCGAGGTTAGCTGGAGGAGATGTTGAAGGAGGAAATTAAGAAGCTCCAGTGGTTAATAACTACGCTGTTTTGAGTAGAGATTATGCTTGGCTAGGAGGAAAGCCGTTTATTAGTACTAAAGACGCAATCGAAGTGGAGAATTGGTTACTTCATTGTGAGAGGATTTTTGCTGATTTGGGGCTCAATTATGTGCAGAAGAGAAGGCTTGCTTCTAGGCAATTACAGGGAGTAGCACTGTTTTGGTGGAACAGTGTCACTGTCGAAGTCAATGAGGAGACCATGACTTGGGTTAAATTTAAAAGGAGGTTTGAGGAGATATTTATTTTGGAGGTTGTTAAGTCTACTCTGCTCAGGAAGTTTGCTGAGTTGGAGCAGGGAGATATGACAATGCTTGAGTACGCAACCAGGTTTGAGGAGTTAGCGAGATGTGGATATGCTACGGTTGATACTGTTATTAAGAGGAATGAAAAGTTCATTCGCAGGTTGAAGCCTGAGCTTGCAAAGGCCACGTTATCGCATATTAGAGATCCGTGCGATGTTGTTGTTGAGATGGCTTTGAGGCAGGAAGAGATGCTTGCTTATCCTGAAGGAAACAAGGCAAAGGAAGCTCAAGGAGGGTAGAGTCAGAAGAGGAAGTTTTTCCATAAGAAAGGAGATCAGAAGGGTGGAGCTGATAAGAAGGGAAAGGCAGAAGTTGTCTGTTATAAGTGTGATAAGAAAGGACACTATGCTCATGAGTGTCGGACAAGAAAAAGGAAGAAAGCTGCTGAGAAGAAAGGAGTAAGGTGTTTCAACTGTGATCAAATCGGACACTATAAGAATCAGTGCAAGGAGCCAGCCAAGGATGGAAAAGGCAAGATGTTTGCATTGAAACCTGCTACCTCGAGACCAACAACAGAGGTGAAGATAAAACTGTGTTGGGAGGTACGCTTTTGATTCATGGTGTATCAGTTAGAGTTCTATTTGATACCGGTGCATCACATTCATTTATATCTCATTATTTGGTAGATGAACTTAACCCAGAACCCTCATACCTAGTTACTTCCTTAAGAGTTGCAAATCCGGTATGAGGGTATGCGACACTTGGAATAAAGTGTGACCAGTTAAAGTTCGAATTGTTAGGTCATACATCTGTTTACAGTTTGCATGTGTTTGATTTCGTAGGGTTCGAAATTATTTTGGGTATAGATTGGTTAAGTAAATGCGATGCTAGGATATTTTGCCATGATAGGAAAATATCGCTTAGACATCCTGACTGTAGTGATCGGATTATATATTGCGTAGAAAACCCTAGTTTTGAGGTTAAGGCTTTGTTGGGTGTTGTGGAAGTAGAAGAGGAGTTGAGTCAAGTTTTCATTTTTAGAGATTTCATAGATGTCTTTGAACCCATAGTAGGATTTCCGCTGAAACGAGCCATTGAGTTTCGGATGACCCAGCACCAGGAGCAGAACCGGTGAGTAGACCGCCAAGCAGAATGACACCTACTGAGATGAGGGAGTTAAAGGTGCAGTTAGTGGATTTGTAAGGCAAGAACTTATCAGACCAAGCAGTTCGCCTTGGGGAGCAGCCGCAGTGTTTGCAAAGAAGCCGGATGGAACGTTGAGGTTATGTATCGATTATCGTAAGTTGAATGAGAAGACGATAAAGAATCGATATTCGCTACATAGAATTGACGATTTGTTCGACTAGTTGAGTGGAGCCAAAGTATTTTTCCAATTGGATTTAGAAACAAGGTTCCATCAGCTTAGAGTGGTAGAGGATAGTATTCCTTTGACGACGTTTAGAACCAGATATGGATCATACGAATGGTTGGTAATGCCGTTAGGACTAACTAATGCGCCAACATTCTTTATAGATTTAATGAACCGAGTTTTCCAAGAGCACTTGGATAGGTTCGTATTAGTAGATGATATTTTGATATACTCTAAAGAAGAAAGAGAGCATGAAGTTCATCTTAGAGTGGTGCTTGAGACGTTGAGGCAGCACCAACTGAAAGCGAAATTTTCAAAGTGTCATTTCTGGAAGAAAGAAGTGAAGTTTCTTGGTCATGTAGTCTTAGAGAAAGGGTTGTCAGTTGATCCGACTAAGATTGAGGCAGTGAATAATTGGAAGAGACCCAAGAAAGTGACTGATATAAAGAGTTTTCTTGGATTAGCTGGATATTATCAGAGATTCATTAAGAATTTTTCGCGGATAGCGGCACCGATGACCAAGCTAACGCAGAAATATGTGAAGTTTTTCTATACTGATAAGTGTGAGGAAGCATTCCAGAAGCTGAAACACTTATTGATGAATGCATCTGTGTTAGTTATTCCAGAGGGGAACAAAGACTTAGTGGTGTACACGGATGTAGGGGGTGAGCAAACAGTCGGTTCGGTTTGGTTTTATGTACAAATACTGAAACCAATTCAAAACCGAATAATACTTAAACCAAACCAAACAAAACCAATTTGAATTAAAACCAAACTCGAACCAAACCAAATTAAATTGGTTCGGTCCGGTCGGTTAGTTCGGTTATTGTGGTTTAACTAAGTTAAATATAAATCATTTTGCACATGAAATATATAGTTGAACGCAATGATGGTATATGCAACAGAATATTGATCAATGCTCAGTATTAACTGAAAATACTAATTTAATGCAACATTCAGCTGGTTAGACCAAGTTACATTTTACAAACAACACTAAACCCAAACACAATTATAAACAGCAATAAAAGTTTTGCAAACCAAAATAACCCAAAACATTGTCACAGTGAAACTGACCCAAAACACATTCATTTTGCTAAGTAAGCAATTGCCAAAATGATACATCATACAAATGAAACTACACTACTAAAAATCATATGCTGGAGGCCTTCAAATCCTTGTCAACATGTAGTAGCATCAATAAGTGGTATCTGACCTGTTAGAAAAAAACAGGACAAGTCATATTTTGCTTATCACATGCAATATCAAAACAATAAATCATTACAATTGTATAGAAAACGCGCCTTGCTGCTCATCAATTTCCATTTCGTCCTTTACCTGTTGACTTATTTCTTAAAAAGCTACAAGAATACATGTCTTCAAGTACACGTCCCATCTATTTTATTGCCTTATCTTTATTTAGTTCATGCTGTGATTTCATTTTATGTTTCACTTTATGAAATTGTAGACAAATGATACTTGATGCTACACTAACAATTTATGAAATATCATCAAAATTTGATAGTACACTATGACAAACCATACCTGATAGTACATTGTTTTCACAGTAAATAATTTCAAATATACCCATCAGTTTGCAATATCATCAAATTTTATGAATGAACAAAACTATTATATATTTGTATACAAATAGAAGAAAGAAAGACCCAGACTGAACTATATAAGCATGGCTCAAATAAAACTTTTATATCCTAGTTTTTCAAGCAACAGAAACACTCAGTGAAATTAAGATATGCTGAAATTTTATATTCTAGTTTTTCAAGCAGTAGAACATCATACATATAGCAAATGAAAAACAGTTAAACAGAGACCTGATGCGAAGAGTAACGCAACCCCACTCGGCAAGTCGCAGTCGCAGCCGTTGTCGCCTGTCGCAGGCTTGGAAGTTGGATACAAAGAGTAAATCGAAATTGGAAGATCTCAAAATTGGATTTGGGTTGTTGAATTTTGGCAGAAGATGAGTAAATATAAGATAAATGAGAAAACAGAAAACGTTGTTTCCTTTGAATCCATGGAGATTGCTTCGTATTCTTCAATAGTTTTGAAAATTGGAAAACATAAAAAGCTGGGTCGGTGTATTAATGGGAAAGAAACGTGAAAACTGAAATGCCTGTAATACCCCAAAATTTTGTGAAAAATCATTTTTGAAAAATGATTTAATTTTGAAGTATTTAGATTTAAATATGGTGAAGTCTCAGGAATAAATAGTGTGCAGGTATATGTGTGCACGTGCACACTGAAATGGCACAAGGAAGAACTCCAGATTTCTTGGATTTAAAACAAGAATTAAAGGGCAATACAAACATGATTTGGCAACATGGTTGTTTGATTTCTGAAATTATATGGATCATCTTAGAAAGTAAGAAAAAGTAGGTTTTACTTTAAATCAGTAAACAAATTTTATTTAAAACCCAGAAGAGAAAATTATGTATATTAACCTGTATACATATAGGTGCATATGCTTCTGAAATTAAAGAGAAATTAAAATAAGCTTAGATAAGATATGTGTACAAATATATATATTTTTAAACACTGAAAAGTATATATATATATATATATAAGCAAGTAAAACTATGACATTAAAATGACATGAAATGTGATACAAGTTAATGAGCTTGTATAGGCAAAAATAGCAAAAGGGGATTTTCAGAAATAATTAAAATAAAAATAGGATAGTCACACTTTTAACATGACTAGGAGAGTGGCCATTTTCTGAAAAGTAAAAGAAAGAAAATGCAGCCTTTAAATTGGTTAATATGGCCGGGGTATTATGAATGAAAAATGCATGATGCTAGCCAGGACAGAAATGGAATTCTGTTTCAACAAAACCCTAGAGGAAAAATGCTTATAAATAGGCAGTTTAGCCAGTAGAATCATTTTTACCCCGAGCTGCACAAAAATAAGAAAAGAAGGAAAATATTGGAAGAAAGGAGAGAACACTCAAACAAGAATTTTCTGGATTAAACATTTAGGTGAGTAATCTCACTAAGTTCATGGCATTAAGACCTGAGATGAGGCAGCCACTTTTTATTTCCATTTATATATATTTCTGGTTTTGATGTATATGATTTCATCAATGCTTTCTGGATGTTTTATTTTAAATCTGATATGATTTAATATGGATGATTTTGGATGACCTTTGATTGGTTGAGACATTTGTCTTTGGATGAGTATCATACTGATTTATTTATACTCACAAATGTTAAAGTTTAGGATCTCAAAAATCATATAGAGAATACTCTCAGCTGTTATAGATCTATGGCATGGAAACTTTATAAAAATGATTAGAGCTGCATTATACTTGGTATAAGTGCTGAGGCTTGAAAAGAAAAATGTTAAGGGTGCAATAGAAATTTTCTAAGTGCTGAGCCCTTAATCAAATCAAAAAAAAAAGAGAAACCCACAAGCTAAAATTATGATTGAACCAGATCTTGAATCTGAATCAATCATAAAGGCTTGCAGATCAATATAATATGCCATGCCTCTTTTACAGTTGAAAATATTCTCATATTTTACTAAGATCAAGACATATTGACCCCATTTAGGAAATAACTGTCTGATTATTTCTGAGGAGAATTATGCTAGAAGAAATTATGGATGTTTCCATGTTTGCAGTGATATGTTCACTTAGCATATTTGATGATAGGATTTAAGACTATACACTAGTAAATAAACTAGGGAAGGGAAGGCCAAGAAAGCTGCTGGAATGCTTGTCATATTTGAAGTATGCAAGTTGGCACATGGTTTGTTTAAGCCCTGAGATCTTTGTGCAAATGATGTGAATTAGTTCATTGCAATGTGTCCCAGTGATTCCTTAATAGCAGATGAGGCAGGAATTTAAATTGAATATTACAACCTGTAAATGAAGAAATAGGAATATGGATATTTCTTAGGTTGAATGGTATGGAACCAAGATGATTCCAGTAAGTGAAATTGTTGCAAATAGATAATTATGTTTGCATGATTATGTATGCAAGTGAAAGAATGATAAATGAATATATCATACCTGAATCAACATAATTATACTATGTTAAAATAATTGATTGCAGAAATTTGCTTAAACAACTGAATTGCATATTAGTTGAATCAACAAGTTAGTACCCTTATATTCTCTATTGCTTAATATCATGAATGAATTGATGTTACTCATACCAGATCATAGATCTGACCCTTGTTTGCTCATGGCATCTGGGGTGTCTCATTTTAAAATGAGGCAGCCACTTATGTTCTTTCAGGTAACCCAGGCACTAAGTAAAAATGAAGTTATGGCTTTTATGGAGGAGTGAATGAACATGCTAGCTAGTTTCAATAAGAGTTTAAATCGATTATATCTGCATGTATTCAGGAAAAATTTTATGTTCTAAGATTTCCAGTTATGTAATGAATTCTATTATGGTTAGATGAACTAGTTGTATCATGTTAAATATATTGTTATGCACTAAGGTTTAAAATCTCAAAGGAAAAATCTGAGTGGGAAACAAGGAAATGATTTTAATTACTGATATGGATGTTTGGAAGAGAAATATGCATATGTAGTTGAGCTGTTGTTTTGTAAAGTTTATATTATGTAATAGTTAATCTTGAGATATAACAGAGCACTGAGTTTTAGAACAAAATCTGGATTTAGCAAGAAGTAAACTTAACAGGATTATTTTCTTTTTACTGAAATGCTTTGTAATTAAGTTTGAATTCATTTCTGAATTGAATTGAGAAGAGTAAGATGTTTTCCTAAAGCTTTAAACAGAATGCAATGAAATTGAACTAGTGTGGCAGATACAGGATTCATGAGTTAACCAGCTTCAATTAAATGAAGTATTGGTTGATCATGATAGATTGTATTCTGAAAATAAAAATGCATTTCAAAGCTTAGTACATTTAGCAATTGATTCACCCAGTTTTCTGGAAAATGAGCAGAAATATTGACATGTACATGTACATCTGTGTACATGTTGATATTTGAGCAAAAATATGATCATAAATTCTTAAAACAGTTGTAGGAATGGGATACAAAAATAGTAAGTAAGAAGGATTGTTTTGTATGTTGGGTTATAGGCAAAAATTAAACATATATGTACAATTATAGGTAGGTATCAGATTTCTAACCTTTCAGAAGAAAAAAAAAAGAAGAAAACCAAAAATTGTGTTTGAACCGACCTGCATGGTACTCGAACTCGTGACCTTTTGTGTATAAGTTAGGCGCGTTTCCATTACGCCTAGATGTTGCTTGTGTTCACTTAGGATCCACTTTCTTTTATACTGAATCTAATATTATCCAGACTTTAAACACAATCATCAACATTAAAAGCTTGTTTACTACTGAATATTACTTGATCATTTCTTGATCCTAATGACAGACTAAAGTACATATTTTAGTGGATTTTATGGCCAAAAATCTGAATACAATAATGTATCTGAATTACTAAATCTCTAAATCAAACAGGATGTTATTGAACAAAAAAAAATAATAAAGTATATACTCTGAATTTAAACAAGAAGAACACATACATCTTCATATGTATGTGTATATTATTAGATATGCACTGATATATTTATATTGGTAAGTTATTTTGATCCTGGATATATTTTGGTTATTGGAAAAAGAAAATGACCTTGGAAAATATGTTTGTAATGAATGATATATCAATATATCATCTCATAGCAAAAAAAAAAAAATCCTTATGAAATTAGGGTGGAAATAGGAGGGTCATTTCAGTTGGTATCAGAGCTATGTTATTCAACATAGTAGAAGTAAGGATCAAGTTCTTAGATAGAAAAATAAAATTAAAAGGAACTAAATATCAAACTAACCAGCTATGTAAATTATTATTAGCAAACTATGGTAGGGAGACCACCAAATCAGGGAGCAGGATCTTCCCATGCACCACCAATGGTCAATCTGCAAGACTTGGTGAGAGCATTTAGGGATGGGGCAGGACAAAGGCAAGAAAATCCCTATGAAGAACTCTCAAAACTGCTTAAGACATATACTCATTTAGGAGGCAAAAGCTTTGAAGGGACAGAGAGTATCATGGAAATTCAAACATGGTTGAGAACATTGGAAAGAATTTTCAATGACATGCAACTTGATGATCAAAGAAAGAGGCAAGTGGCTTCAAGACAGCTGAAAGGAGTAGCTTTAGGCTGGTGGGAAGTAATCATTGCAGGAAGGAATGAGAATGAAATCACTTGGAATCAATTCAAAGAGATGTTGGAGGCAAGGTTTGTACCAGCATCAGCAAAGACTACCTTGCTAGAAGAATTCATTAGGCTTAGACAAGGAACCATGACTGTCACAGAATACACTCAAAAGTTTGAGGGACTTTCCACATATGGAGCAATGCTTGTGGCAGATGAAGCATCTAAAAATGATAGGTACATAAAAGGTCTAAACCCAGGACTTAGCAGAGCTATGTTACCTTATGCAGACAAGACTTTTGATCATGTGATAGACTTAGCTTTGAGGTTGGAGCAGCATGACAAGGAAAGGGAGAAGTTCAGAAATTTTAAGAGCAATAATAACAAGAAAGGTAAGGGGAGGTATCACCCTTATGATAAGAAGAAAGAAGAGGCTAGTAACAAAAGCACTGGAGATGTCAAAGCTAAGGAAGACAAGAAGAAAATTGTGTGCCATCAGTGTGGAAAAGAAGGGCATATCAAACCAAAATGTCCAGAGTTGAAAGGAGGAGCTTTCAAATGCTATCTATGTGGGAAAGAGGGACATATGAAGAGGAATTGTCCTGAGTATAAACAGCAAGGCAAATTGGCAAATTTGGAAGGAAAAGGCAAAGCCACAGTGGAAAGTAACACTGTAAACCATAGCCAAGTGGAAGGTACATTACTTATTTGTACCATACCCATAACAGTAGTGTATGATACTGGGGCAACTCACTCCTTAATTTCTTATGAATTGGTTAAAGTGCTAAAACTGAATTGCATATTAGTTGAAACCCCATTGCATATACACAGTCCATTGGGGAGTTCTAGTGTCTTAAATATGATTTGTGTGGATGTGGAGTTAAACATAGGAGGAAATATTTTTATTTCCAATTTATATGTTTTGAATTACCCAAATATAGGTGTTATATTGGGGGTAGACTGGTTAAGGCAATTTAAAGCCATAATTAATTTAGACTCATCCACCATATCATTGCAAAATTCTAGAGGCCAGAGAATCACAGTTTTATGTGAGGTAGCTAAGGAAGGAAAACTATATCATTTAGTTGACTTAGAAAAAGATCTGAGTGAACTAACCATTGAAGAAATTCCCATAGTTAATGAATACTTGGATGTGTTTGGGGAAGTTAAGGGTGTTCCACACCACATACCAGTTGAGTTCCAAATTAATCTCATTCCAGGAGCAAGTCCAATAATTAAGAAACCTTATAGAATGGGGCCAAGTGAACTGAAAGAATTGAAAAATCAGTTGGAAGAATTAGAAGGCAAGGGATTTATAAGGCCAAGCAATTCCTGCTGGGGTTCTCCAGTAGTGTTTGTAAGAAAACATGATGGTACCTTGAGAATGTGCATAGATTACAGGGAGCTAAATAAAGTAACCATCAAGAATAAATACCCATTGCCTAGAATAGATGATCTCTTTGACCAACCCAGTGAAGCTAAAATATTTTCTAGACTAGACTTAGCATCAGGATTCCATCAAATGAAGGTTGAAGACTCAAGTGTTAAGTACACTGCATTTAACACAAGATATGGCTTATATGAATTTTTGGTTATGCCATTTGGTTTGACAAATGCTCCTTCATATTTTGTTGATTTGATGAATAGAATATTTAGAGATTATCTAGACAAATTTGTACTGATTTTTATTGATGACATTTTGATTTATTCCAAGACAGTGGAAGAGCATAAAAATCATTTGCATTTAGTTTTGTCAAGGCTAAGGGAAAATGATTTAAAGGCAAAATTTTCAAAATGTGCATTTTGGAAAGAAGAAGTGCATTTCCTTGGGCATGTCATCTCTGCCAAAGGAATATCAGTAAACCCTAACAAGGTAGTGGCAATCCAAGCATGGAAAAGGCCTAGCACCATCAGTGAGATTAGATCATTTATGGGGATGGCAGGATATTATAGGAGATTCATAAAAGATTTCTCAAAAATATCATCACCACTTACCAATTTAACTAGAAAGAACCAAGCCTTTGTATGGACAGAAAAATGTGAGCAAGCTTTTATCAAAATAAAGGAAGCTCTGATTAATGCACCAGTGTTGAGAGTGCCAGAAGGAAATGAAAATTTGGTTGTGTACACTGATGCAAGTGGCTCTGGGTTAGGGGCTGTGTTGATGCAGCAAGACCAGGTGGTAGCCTATGCATCTAGGCAATTAAAGCCACATGAAACCAGGTATGCAACCCATGATCTTGAACTAGCAGCAGTTGTGTATGCTTTGAAACTTTGGAGACATTATTTGTTGGGTGCCAAATTCATTTTGTACACTGATCATAAGGCACTGAAATATTTATTCTCACAAAAAGATTTGAACATGAGGCAACATAGATGGGTAGAGTTCCTAGCTGCCTATGATCTAGATATACTGTATACACCAGGCAAGGCAAATAAAGTTGCAGATGCCTTGAGTAGACAACATGCCAAAGTAGCCATGTTGATGATGGAAGAGTTTAGGGATTTGTCTATACTTACTGATTTGGAAATTGAGGAAAGTACTGAGGAACAAATGATGCCCATTGAAGAAGGTGAAGGTAAAGGGAAATTAAGTATGATATCTCTGCAATCAGATTTACTTCTTAAGATTGGGCAAATGCAGGAACAAGACCTAAACATGGTGGAAAAGAAAATGCTCATATCAAAAGGGGAGGAAGTAATAAATTATCAAGTTGATAAAAATGGGTATTTGAGGAATAAAAACAGGATATGTGTTCCAGAAAATATAGAATTGAAAGAGGAAATATTAAATGAGTACCATAGGAGTAAGTACTCCATACACCCAGGTAGCACCAAGATGTATCAAAATTTGAAAAGAAATCTTTGGTGGAAGGGGATGAAGTCAGATGTGGCCAGACATGTTGCAAGGTGCATGACTTGCCAACAAGTCAAGGCAGAGACACAAAGGCCATCAGGACTATTGCAACCCCTTAGCATACCACAGTGGAAGTGGGAGGATATATCTATGGATTTCATAGATGGTCTGCCTAGATCTAAGAAGGGAAACACAAGTATATGGGTAATTGTGGATAGGCTAACTAAGGTAGCACATTTTATCCCAGTTAGAGCAGAAAGAAATGCTCCAAAATTGGCTCAAATATTCATGAAAGAGGTAGTAAGGTTGCATGGCATACCTAAAACCATTGTGAGTGATAGGGATACCATCTTCACCTCAAGGTTTTGGAAAAGTTTTCAAGAGGCTATGGGGAGTGAATTGTGCTTAAGCACTGCCTACCATCCACAATCAGATGGTCAAACTGAGGTGGTGAACAAAGTCTTAGAGGATTTGTTGAGAGCATGTACACTGGACTTTGGAGGCAACTGGGAAGACCACCTCCATCTAGCGGAATTCACATACAATAACAGTTACCAAAGCACCATAGGGATGGCACCATTTGAAGCCTTATATGGCAAGCCATGTTTATCACCTATATGCTGGGTAGAGGCTGGAGAAAGGGCTGTTCTTGGACCTGAATATGTTAAAGAAACTACAGAGAGAATTGGGTTAATAAGAAAAAGAATAGCAGCAGCTCAAGATAGGCAAAAGAAATTTGCAGATAGGAAGAGAAAGCAAGTGGAATATGAAGTGGGAGACTTTGTTTTCATCAAGATTTCACCTATGAAGAAAGTCATGAGATTTGGCAAGCAAGGTAAGCTTACACCAAGGTATGTTGGACCCTATAAAATTCTGGAAAGAATTGGTTCATTGGCTTACAAATTAGAACTACCAGAGGAGATGAAAGCAATGCATAATGTTTTTCATGTGTCCCAACTTAGAAAATGGGTACATGATAAGGAAGACATTTTGGAAGAGCCTACCAAAATTCAAATAAATCCTGACTTGGTTTATGAAAAAGAACCAGTGGGGATTGTAGCCAAGGAAGAAAAGAAATTAAGGAGCAAAACCTTGAAACTAGTTAAGATCCAGTGGAGTAGTGATCCTAATGACTGCACATGGGAGTTAGAGGATAAGATTAGAATGGATTATCCTAAGCTTTTTTGCAAATTAAAAGGTAATTTTTTTTTTCTTTCTGGAAAAAATTATTTGTTATGCATGGTTGATATGGTTGAATTTGTTTGCTTATGCATATGTTTGATAAGTTTTCAGAAAAGAAAAAGATGCTCACTATAAATGTTAGAAAAATTGTGAGGACACAATTCCTAAAAGGAGGGGTGAATGTAATACCCCAAAATTTTGTGAAAAATCATTTTTGAAAAATGATTTAATTTTGAAGTATTTAGATTTAAATATGGTGAAGTCTCAGGAATAAATAGTGTGCAGGTATATGTGTGCACGTGCACACTGAAATGGCACAAGGAAGAACTCCAGATTTCTTGGATTTAAAACAAGAATTAAAGGGCAATACAAACATGATTTGGCAACATGGTTGTTTGATTTCTGAAATTATATGGATCATCTTAGAAAGTAAGAAAAAGTAGGTTTTACTTTAAATCAGTAAACAAATTTTATTTAAAACCCAGAAGAGAAAATTATGTATATTAACCTGTATACATATAGGTGCATATGCTTCTGAAATTAAAGAGAAATTAAAATAAGCTTAGATAAGATATGTGTACAAATATATATATTTTTAAACACTGAAAAGTATATATATATATATAAGCAAGTAAAACTATGACATTAAAATGACATAAAATGTGATACAAGTTAATGAGCTTGTATAGGCAAAAATAGCAAAAGGGGATTTTCAGAAATAATTAAAATAAAAATAGGATAGTCACACTTTTAACATGACTAGGAGAGTGGCCATTTTCTGAAAAGTAAAAGAAAGAAAATGCAGCCTTTAAATTGGTTAATATGGCCGGGGTATTATGAATGAAAAATGCATGATGCTAGCCAGGACAGAAATGGAATTCTGTTTCAACAAAACCCTAGAGGAAAAATGCTTATAAATAGGCAGTTTAGCCAGTAGAATCATTTTTACCCCGAGCTGCACAAAAATAAGAAAAGAAGGAAAATATTGGAAGAAAGGAGAGAATACTCAAACAAGAATTTTCTGGATTAAACATTTAGGTGAGTAATCTCACTAAGTTCATGGCATTAAGACCTGAGATGAGGCAGCCACTTTTTATTTCCATTTATATATATTTCTGGTTTTGATGTATATGATTTCATCAATGCTTTCTGGATGTTTTATTTTAAATCTGATATGATTTAATATGGATGATTTTGGATGACCTTTGATTGGTTGAGACATTTGTCTTTGGATGAGTATCATACTGATTTATTTATACTCACAAATGTTAAAGTTTAGGATCTCAAAAATCATATAGAGAATACTCTCAGCTGTTATAGATCTATGGCATGGAAACTTTATAAAAATGATTAGAGCTGCATTATACTTGGTATAAGTGCTGAGGCTTGAAAAGAAAAATGTTAAGGGTGCAATAGAAATTTTCTAAGTGCTGAGCCCTTAATCAAATCAAAAAAAAAAAGAGAAACCCACAAGCTAAAATTATGATTGAACCAGATCTTGAATCTGAATCAATCATAAAGGCTTGCAGATCAATATAATATGCCATGCCTCTTTTACAGTTGAAAATATTCTCATATTTTACTAAGATCAAGACATATTGACCCCATTTAGGAAATAACTGTCTGATTATTTCTGAGGAGAATTATGCTAGAAGAAATTATGGATGTTTCCATGTTTGCAGTGATATGTTCACTTAGCATATTTGATGATAGGATTTAAGACTATACACTAGTAAATAAACTAGGGAAGGGAAGGCCAAGAAAGCTGCTGGAATGCTTGTCATATTTGAAGTATGCAAGTTGGCACATGGTTTGTTTAAGCCCTGAGATCTTTGTGCAATGATGTGAATTAGTTCATTGCAATGTGTCCCAGTGATTCCTTAATAGCAGATGAGGCAGGAATTTAAATTAAATATTACAACCTGTAAATGAAGAAATAGGAATATGGATATTTCTTAGGTTGAATGGTATGGAACCAAGATGATTCCAGTAAGTGAAATTGTTGCAAATAGATAATTATGTTTGCATGATTATGTATGCAAGTGAAAGAATGATAAATGAATATATCATACCTGAATCAACATAATTATACTATGTTAAAATAATTGATTGCAGAAATTTGCTTAAACAACTGAATTGCATATTAGTTGAATCAACAAGTTAGTACCCTTATATTCTCTATTGCTTAATATCATGAATGAATTGATGTTACTCATACCAGATCATAGATCTGACCCTTGTTTGCTCATGGCATCTGGGGTGTCTCATTTTAAAATGAGGCAGCCACTTATGTTCTTTCAGGTAACCCAGGCACTAAGTAAAAATGAAGTTATGGCTTTTATGGAGGAGTGAATGAACATGCTAGCTAGTTTCAATAAGAGTTTAAATCGATTATATCTGCATGTATTCAGGAAAAATTTTATGTTCTAAGATTTCCAGTTATGTAATGAATTCTATTATGGTTAGATGAACTAGTTGTATCATGTTAAATATATTGTTATGCACTAAGGTTTAAAATCTCAAAGGAAAAATCTGAGTGGGAAACAAGGAAATGATTTTAATTACTGATATGGATGTTTGGAAGAGAAATATGCATATGTAGTTGAGCTGTTGTTTTGTAAAGTTTATATTATGTAATAGTTAATCTTGAGATATAACAGAGCACTGAGTTTTAGAACAAAATCTGGATTTAGCAAGAAGTAAACTTAACAGGATTATTTTCTTTTTACTGAAATGCTTTGTAATTAAGTTTGAATTCATTTCTGAATTGAATTGAGAAGAGTAAGATGTTTTCCTAAAGCTTTAAACAGAATGCAATGAAATTGAACTAGTGTGGCAGATACAGGATTCATGAGTTAACCAGCTTCAATTAAATGAAGTATTGGTTGATCATGATAGATTGTATTCTGAAAATAAAAATGCATTTCAAAGCTTAGTACATTTAGCAATTGATTCACCCAGTTTTCTGGAAAATGAGCAGAAATATTGACATGTACATGTACATCTGTGTACATGTTGATATTTGAGCAAAAATATGATCATAAATTCTTAAAACAGTTGTAGGAATGGGATACAAAAATAGTAAGTAAGAAGGATTGTTTTGTATGTTGGGTTATAGGCAAAAATTAAACATATATGTACAATTATAGGTAGGTATCAGATTTCTAACCTTTCAGAAGAAAAAAAAAAAGAAGAAAACCAAAAATTGTGTTTGAACCGACCTGCATGGTACTCGAACTCGTGACCTTTTGTGTATAAGTTAGGCGCGTTTCCATTACGCCTAGATGTTGCTTGTGTTCACTTAGGATCCACTTTCTTTTATACTGAATCTAATATTATCCAGACTTTAAACACAATCATCAACATTAAAAGCTTGTTTACTACTGAATATTACTTGATCATTTCTTGATCCTAATGACAGACTAAAGTACATATTTTAGTGGATTTTATGGCCAAAAATCTGAATACAATAATGTATCTGAATTACTAAATCTCTAAATCAAACAGGATGTTATTGAACAAAAAATAAAAATAAAGTATATACTCTGAATTTAAACAAGAAGAACACATACATCTTCATATGTATGTGTATATTATTAGATATGCACTGATATATTTATATTGGTAAGTTATTTTGATCCTGGATATATTTTGGTTATTGGAAAAAGAAAATGACCTTGGAAAATATGTTTGTAATGAATGATATATCAATATATCATCTCATAGCAAAAAAAAAAAATCCTTATGAAATTAGGGTGGAAATAGGAGGGTCATTTCAATGCCTCTTGATTTTCTTCGGTTATATCGGTTGAACCGAAGTTTTCTTGTTAAAATCCAAAACCAACCAATAAACCAAATTAAACTAAAAATAAAAACCAAATCCAACCAAACATCAAAGACAACCGAACCAAACCGACCAAACCAATTTGGTTCGGTCGGTTAATTCGGTTTGAACCAAACAATGCTCACCCCTACACGGATGCATATGGATCAGGGTTAGGAGCTGTGTTAATGCAAAGGGGTAAAGGGATTGCCTATGCATCTTGGAAGCTTAGACCACTGAGGTTAGATATCCAACGCATGATTTGGAATTAGCTATGGTAATTTTTGCATTGACGGTGTGGAGACATTACCTCTTAGGAGAAAGATTTGAGTTGTATATGGATCATAAGTCTCTGAGGTATTTATTCTTTCAAAAGGAGTTGAATATGAGACAACATAGGTCGTTAGATTTTTTAGCCGCTTATGACTTTGGTATTGAGTACACAACAGGAAAAGGCAACAAAGTTGCAGATGCACTTAGAAGAAAACATCAGAATGCAGTATTGGCAATGATAGCTAAGTGAAAATATTTAGAAGCATTGAACACATGCAGGATACAGTGGAGAACTGAAGCTAGGTCTAGTAAGGAAACTATTGTGTTATCGTGCTTAGAAATTCGGCTGGTGATGATCGAAAAGATTGCTTCTAAGCAGAAGTATGATCCATTATTAGCTGAACGGATCAGAGAGTTAAGGGATGAAACAAAGAGAGATGACTTGAAAGATTTCAGTCTTGACTAGAATGGGTGGTTAAGGAAGAAAAGAAGACTATGTGTTCCGAATGTGGGAAATATTAGGAAGGAAGTTCTTGATGAATGCCATCGTTTTAAGTTCTCTATTCATCCGGGAGGAACTAAGATGTATCAGGATATGAAAAGGAGTTTCTTCTGGGAAGGTATGAAGAGGGATGTTGGCTTATGGGTGAAACAGTGTTTGAACTGTCAATAGGTAAAAGCCGAACATCAGAAGCCAAGTGGGTTATTTCAGCCTTTAGATGTTCCAGTATGGAAATGGGATTCTATCTCAATGGATTTTATAGATGGGTTGCCGAGATCAAATCGAGGAAATGAAAGTATATGGGTTATGGTGGATAGATTGACCAAGAGTGCCCATTTCATTCCAGTTAAGTCAATCAGGACGGCACTTGTTTTGGCTAAGTTATTCATGAAGAACATAGTTAGACTTCATGGAATTCCTAATCATATAGTAAGTGATAGAGATTCCTTATTTACTAGCGAGTTCTGGAAGGGTCTACAGGATACCTCAAGTACCAAGCTCAAGATGAGTACCGCTTACCATCCATAGATAGATGGGCAAACAGAAAGAGTTAACAAAGTCTTAGAAGATTTGTTACGAGCTTGTGTGTTAGGTTTTTGAGGACCATGGGAAGACCATCTGCACTTGGTCGTGTTTTCGTATAACAACAGTTATCAGGCTAGTATAGGGATGGCACCATTTGAAGCTTTGTATGGAAGGCCATGCAAATCTCCCGTTTGTAGGTTAGAGACCGGGATAGGTTGGTTCTTGATCCCTATTTAATTAGAGAAGCCGCAGAAAAGATTGAGTTAATTCGAGCCAGAATGAAGGAAGCTCAGTCTAGGCAGAAGAGCTATGCTGATAGAAGACGGAAAGACTTAGAATTCTCAGTTAGAGATCATGTTTTCGTCAAGTTATCGCAGATGAAAGGTGTAATCTGATTCGGAAAGTCAAGAAAATTGGCACCGAGATTCGTTGGACCATTTCATATTATAGAGAGGATTGGGAAACTCGCATATAGAGTAGAGTTACTGAACATATTGGCAGGAGTCCACGATGTTTTTCATGTTTCTCATCTAAGGAAGTATATTCAAGATCCAGAGACTACTATAGCGCCGACCATGTTAGATGACTTAGTAGTGGAGCCGAACTTGGCTATAGTTAGAAAATCAGTTCGTATATTCGCAAGAGATGAGAAGAGGCTAAGGAACAAGACAGTCAGATTAGTCAAAGTCCAGTGGAGTGGTGACGAGAGAGACTGTACTTGGGAAACTGAGAGCAAGATTTGAGATACTTATCCTGACTTATTTTATGGTATGTTTTACCTTTATGATTGATTTTGATGAGTGCCATATCGTAATTTCAAGAAAGAAATTCTTTAAGGAGGGGAGTCTGTAATGACCTTAATTTTGATTAACATTATTTAGAACATTTAATTAGGTAAATTAAATGAAATAATGTAAATGGTTAAGGGATTGAGATTGAATAATATGGGGTAGGCGTGCCTAATAAAATAATGAACAAAAGGGGAATTAAAATGAAATAAGTAAGAGCAAAATAGGAATATGTTATATTCTTATATCCTAAACCATCATGCTACTGTCATTTACACATTCATAAACAAAATTAAAATTTATCAAGGCCGGCCACCATTAGAAGAAGTTAGAGGAAGATAAGCTAAAATCAAGAGGAAGGAGCTTAATCAATTTAATTCAAGAGCAAATCTCAACTCCTTAACATCAAGCTAAGGTGAACAATAGGTTACATATCATATTTACTTATTTTCAGTTCTAGAGTAGATTCGAATATGTTTTGCAAAGTATTATGCATGTTTTGAATGATAAATAGATATATATGGTTGTTGATGAATTTTGTTTGTTCATATAGATTTTTATGATAAGTTATGATTGAAAAACCTATCAAATGACATCCAAATGCCTTGTGATTTTGATATAAGGTCAGAAATATTATTTTAGAAATGGGTTTCAAGTTTCATAATTTTTTGAACTATTGTGGATTTATTATAAATTTTCTAGTGAAGAAAATGGTTGAATTGGGTTTAAAATTAATTACAGCTATTATATGTTAGCATTGGGTCAGAAATTTATATATGTTAGAAAACATATTAAAAGTGAGTTATGGGAATTTTCGAAGAATTTTCCTAAGTGTTTTAGAAAGTATTTAAAATTATTTAAGATATCGGACTTAAATGTTTTATACGTTTGTAAAAGGAGAAGGGGCAATTTGTAAATGTATAAAATTATCAATCTCTGAAATTCGGCAGCATTTTTAGAAACGATTTTGGAAAAATATTGGCAACCAATCATATGTTGACAAACAAAGCAACTTGGTTAGAAAGAAATTACTTTATAAAGTTAAAAACTAGTTTTATAAGGTTTTACTGCTTCGCCACTTATAGTAGCACCTTTTGACCTCATACTCCCACCTCCATCTAAGTCGAAACCAGTACACATGGTATCAGCTTCGGTACATAATGGATTGGAGTAGGCGAAAGGTATGGAGTTGAAACAAGGCTTTTGAAGGGGTTGAAGTAGCTTCTGAAAACTTGGAACTATTTTGGTTGTAAATGAGGTTTCGAATGAGATGGCTTTCGACTTGGTCAAATGTTTTAAAGAAAAGAGCTTTCGAAAGGTTGCCGCCTTTGCTTTATAAAAGTGCTTTCGAAGGCGTCGAAACCCTTGACGCTGCATTCCACTTTTCGAAGCAGTGCCTTCAAAAGGGTTCTTTCATTTAAAACCCTGAGCCGCTTCTCGAATGCTTTTGAAGGGTTGGTTTCAACACCATCCACTTCTTTTATTTGGGAAAATGCTTTCGAGAGAGTTGCTTTCATCCCAGTTGTTTTAAGACCCTTTTGATATTTTGAAAGTTAAACCCAAAGGTTTTGAAAGGAATGGTTTTAAATGGTTTCAAAACTATGTTTCACGTACTTTTACTTGAACCCAATGATTTCGAAAGGTTTGATTTATATAAAGGACTTAATTCTTTCGAAGGGCATATGATAAAGGCTTCGAAGATGTGGATCCCCAATGTTTTCAAAAGGTTTACCTTTAGTTTTTAAATGGAGGGTTTCCAAAGTTTTCGAAAGGCATGTTTAAAGTGTTTTGAATAGAGGACGTCTAAGGTTTTATAAAGCTTTCGATAGGGACGCTTTCGCTGTTTTCGGAAGGTCTAATGTAAATGATTTCAAAATGTATGTTTTGGCCTTACGGCCTAAGGTTTCAAAGTAAAGTAGTTAAATTGTTTTGAAAGAGGTACTTTCAATGATCTTGAAAGGGGTACTTTCAAAGGTTCCGAAATAGGTTGTTTAAAGCTTTTAAACAAAGGTTTCGAATGTTTTCATCAACAATGTTTTGAGTAAAGCATATAGTATGTTTTCCTTGTTTAAGTATGATTTAAAGGGTTAAAGCAATTTGGAACGGTTTCAAGGAAAGTTTGATAGGTAGTTAACCCTAATAATATGACTCGGATATTTGAATACCAGATGGGACTGGTATAGGGTCGCGCCCTATACATTAGCTATAGCCCCTATCTAATTTAGTCTAAAATTCCAGTGTGTAGGGCTTAGTCATAGGTAAGACTTAAATGATGTTACACACAGAAAGGAATGTGCAGAGAAGGAGAATAGGTTATTGGTGAGCCCGCAAAACCATTAGGATTAGGTGACCCTGGGAGAAGTAAGTTAAGGACAGACCATCCAGGAGTGTGTCTAACAGATGTTAGATTATTTATTTTGTCTGGTAGGCCCGAGTCATCCAATGGTTAGTAGCTAGCCAAACAAAACTATATTGTTCGGACAGATAACCCATTTATTACCTGATTTATGAGCATATATGATATTGCTATTATTGTTTTAATCAGTTTGATTGCCGGATTCTGATTTGCAAAAAGATACGTTTAAAAGGATATTAGTGAGGGGAAAAACGTTCCACTAAGTGGCATGGTCTCACTTAATATCAGTAAACCAAGATGTATAGTATTATTCACACCAGGCTTTATGTTTGACTCGAAGTTTATGTTTTCCCTTAAACTCTCTGGTGCTCAAAATTAATTTGAGTAGATTGAGAGTCCGGGTTTTTCAGGTTTAGTAGATTGGACGAATAAAGCTTCCGAAGACATGCAAGAGGCAAGGCTAGCTATATAAGAGCTCTTTAGTTTTATATCCGCTGTGATGTATTAAGACTTATGTGTCTATTTAGTACTTTGATCATCCAAGGGGGCATCTTCATATATGGCTTTCGGTGTATTTTGTAATAATTATATTTGATCAAAACCTGGGAATCGTTTTGGATTATGTATCTAAATATGAAATATTGATTTGAAATGTAATCAGAAAAGTTGTTTTAAATCTGTATTGATTTTATTTTATATTCATATGCTTTTGATATTATGGATACCATTAACATTACCGTATTTTGTCACTGTAAGTTAATACTATAGATGACGGCAGCATCTGTAGCGCTTAGTTTCGAGCCTCAAGATAACGGATGTTTCAGTGCCTCTAGGTCGATATCGACCCCTATGTTTTGCTTGGGGTTTGTCCTGAGCCATTCTACTCCACTTTCAGTTACCTGTGCTCCGGCTTTTGGTCTTTGATTCTGATTCGCTGCAACTCCGACTGGTCCCATCTGTCCCGTTCTACTAAAGAAATTCTCCATCATCTCTTCCTATCGAGCAATCATTCTATCTTGTAATTCGTTCGTCATGATTTCCATCTCATCCCTGGTTATATAGATTGATGAGGGGTTAGCTTCTAAGGACGCCTCTTGGCTACCCCTTGTTGATTTCCTTTAGCAGCGGTCCTCCTAGTTGATTGTCTAGTCATTCAGATCCATTTCAAATCCCAAATCAATGAATTCTAGTGATATCTTAAGGAAAGCACCAAATTGTTTAAACCAAAAATGGCACAAACACCCAATCGATCGAGTAGAGAATAAAAAATGAAGAAAATAAATTAAAAATGAGTAAGAAAGTACATATAGAGTTTATAGTGGTTCGACTAATCTTAGCCAACATCCACTTAATGATTTTTATTGCTTATTTTCTTACTTGGTGGCAGAAGTTTTTATGGGTCAGTACAACTTCGATAGAGATTACAAGAAATTAGAGTAGGGAGAGGAAGAGCCCAAAAGATCCTAAAAATGAGCCCTTACCCTCTATTTATAAGGGTAGGAAGCCTAAAATCTCGCCTAGAAGATCTGCACATAGTTTTCCATGCCTTAGAATGTTTCTCCACCAAAGTAGTATGCCACCTCATCAACTTATACGGGTCGGTACGACTCCAAGGTCTTGGGTCCAAACGACTCCGTAAGATTGCCAATCTGGTCATCTTGAACTCTTCGTTTTTCCTCATCTTGTGGTTAGCTTAATGATTCCGTAGTTGTTTGCACCGATGTTAGCTTATTTCGGAGTCCAAATGACGGAGTCATGGAAGAACAGATTTGCGAATTCAAGAGTTCATGGAGATCGATAGAAAATTGCATTGGACCAGCAAAACAACATTTGGAGTAGGCTTTTAGCATTGAGTAAAGTGCGTAGGCAGAAGATGGGACCCATTGGTGGAGGAATGTTGGATCGGTACAACTCCAAGGAGTTGGACCGGTGTCGACCCACCACTTAGGTGGATCCATGTACTTTTTGGCTTGTGTTGGTTTTGTGTTTGGTTTGTTGATTTTGGGCTATCTTTCTGGGCTTACTGCCTTGATAACTCCAAGTTTGACTCATCCAGTTTGTCTGAATATTGCCTGGTCAAAAGGAGGAATAACACTTTCCCATCAAAGCACATCTTGCGAGTGGAAGGTGTGCTTTGCTTAATAACAAATGTGATGTCAATCTTCGATAATTGAGCTCTCTGGCTACTTCAATCTTGATGTGTATATATGTGTGTGTATAAATATTCATTCAAACTTGTTTAATTATCACGCCTCCATTATTTTAGTGTTAATAACATTTCTTTACTTCCTTATACATTTACATCTTATTTAATTTAAGGTAGTTTACTGCTTTCATTTAAAATATCTAAATATCTTTTTCCATTTACTTCCCTTTTCTCTATATTTAATTTTCTATCTCTATTTACTTTTTAACCTTTATTTCTCTCCTTTGTTTGGAGGACTTTCCATACCCTTTTATTTTAAATTATTACTTGCATACCATTTCATCGTTCTATTTAATTTTTGTCTTGTTTATATTGCATATTTATTAATTCTCCTCTTAGACCATTATTATGATCACATTTATAATTATTCTATTGATCCTTAGGGATTTCTATATTTTAATACATTAGAATTAAGTTTTTCCCCAAATGGAAAGGATAACCCTGTAAATTTCTTTACCTTATTCAAAAGGAGAATTTGTGTTACTTTTTCTTAGTAATTGAAATAGGCAGTACAAAATTCAGTAAATATCCCTATTTTACACATCTCTTTCCTTTTAGGTGTATTACTTAATATTTCAAAAGATACACTTTTATTTATAAATCAAACATGATAATCTATAGAAATTAACATTGCAACACCCTATATTCCAATGAATTAAAATACTACTTAAACCGCTATAATTTATTGTGATAACTTATTTACATTATTACTTGCAACAGCCGTTTAAATCTACAAATTTGGAATTACCACATTGTTTATATGTTTCAGGGACTTTTACTATCCAATACTAAATTCAGGGACTGCTAATACCCAACACTTTTTAGATTACATGCAATATATAATTCAAGTTATCAATCCAGAATATGTAGGCATGGTTTATAATTTCATTACACGTATTCTAATTTCGGCCTACAACTCCAATTTACATTCAGGCATGCATGAACAGATTTACAACGATATAAATCCAATATTATAATAAAGATATAATTTATCGTTTATCGTTTAACTTTCCAAATCTCCAGATCTCATCTCTGTTATTCCAGTTTGACTCCTATTTCTCCCTATTTGGATATATACACCGCAAGGGTACAAATATTTATCAAAATCTTGATAAGAAAAGAGATTTGGATTTGATTTACATTTTATATTCGGATTTACAATTTACCTAGCTTTGGTGATTTGATTCGATCTAGTTTTTTTCTTAATCGTCCTCTACTATTCTCCATTGGTATATACATATAAACTATAACTATTTTTTTGAATCAAGTATTTTGTAGAGAAGAGAAAATGATAGAGCTTTGGCATCGCTCAAAAAGTTTGAGAAGAAAAGTGAGGGTTTAGGTCCGTATTTATAAGGGTTTGAATCAATGTCAGCTATTCGATTAAATTATATTAAATCCGGGCCATTCGGCTACATAAAATTCTTCAATTGATAACTCGATCGGTCGACCGCTGCCCCTTACCGGTCGGCGCGATCTAGGGCTCGCCCGATCTACCTTTGTTATGTTAATTAATTATGCATCGTTTGATTTGTTTATTTAATTCCTTTATTAGCCTGATTGATATAATTTCTTTCAACCCTAATCTTGCTTAACGTTAAGTAATGTTAATTTTTAGTTAACTCCAACTGACTCTACTTATCGTCATTTAATAATTTTTATTACCTTAATTACTTATATAATTATTTCCGACTTGAAATATTCAAACGTTAATAACTTTTTCGTTTGAACTCCGATCAGAAAACTTTATAAATGAAAATTGATCGAAAAATTTCCACGAACCCAACGGTATAAGTTTTGTAGCCAAATTTTGAAGTTTGTAAAAAAAATATTTCTAATGTTATTATTTATTAATTAATTATCGTTAACATTACGGGGTGTTATATTCTCCCCTTTAAAAGAATTTAGTCCTTGAAATTCCTTAAGGACAGAATCACATAATTTAACACACAACCATTCTAAACTAGCCAAATAATTAATCGGCAACCAATTTTGCAACCAATAGTGTACAAGTGCATGGTGTATCACAATATATATGGTGCATATGTAGAATAATTCTAGTCGACACCTCCTACATGAATGCATCATTTAAAACATTTTTGAAAATATGATGCGAACAGCCTATATATACTGGCACTTCTACATGTATGCAAAATTTGAAAATCAAAATCTTTGTTTTCACATCAAATTTTTTCTAAACTTCTACGAGTAGAAGTATAGTTAAACCAATGATGCATCCAACCCCTACTATAGAAAATCCTAGCACATCATTTCTAACATCCACTTTTAGAAAATCCAGTTTTCTAAATTATATTCTTATGTCGAAAGAGGGTTTAGACGGAGAATTCTATATTTCCATCCTTCTCTTGTGCACCCTTTTCCACTATACCTTGGAACCTTCACTTTTGCCCCCAATCGTTTCCAACTTTTCCAAGTACGGTCTACATAAGAAAGTTTACTTTAACTCTTTAAAATCTTAAAACATAAGCACATTAAAAACGATTTTGTTCACTTATCGAAAAGGTATGGAGAAAGAGATTTCATAGCTAAAATCGCTTTTTCCATTATCACTAACTATATATTATTTTATTGTTACTTCCATTGCATAGTAAAATTTATACTTCCTAAACTGTAGACTTTTTCCCTTGCTAAGCATATAGCATTTCCAAAATCAAACAACTTCTTCTTTCCTGCTCAAAAATCCATTTATATATAACTTTTGAAATATCTGGACAAAAATTTTTAATTGTAAATTTTCATCACAATTTTTTTTAAAACTTTTGATAGAAATATTGTATTTTCCAAATCCAAGAGAGTTTTAAACAAAATTTTTCAAAAGTATATACAATTTTTTGCATAACAAATTATGCCACATCACATGTAGTCGGATTTAGTTAATAGTTTATTGTCAATAATGGACTCTATCTTACCACGTGGTAATTTTCAATTTTTAAAAATGTTTTCCTTTATCTTAAATTAGCAATCAGGACACAAGTTCATAAATTTTGGCTTTTAAGGCACAGCGACACTGAGTCGTGGCTTCGCAATAAACTTTCCCTGCTCTTCGCTTGTTAAAATTTATCTTTCCAAAACTTTAGGGCTTTTGAGACTTAACATTACTTTAATTTTAGTGGCTAATAAATTTCCTAATTTATTTTATAAACTTCCATCCTTTTATTTATTTATTTTGAATTAGTTAAGTGTCTGCTTGACATTTCCTTATTTCCATAGTTTTCCAATTAATATAGCGGTCCATCCAGAAAACCAATTTTCAAAAGGAACATTTCTCATGATACCGTACGCGTTTTATACAACAAAAACAACTAATGCTTACAACCCAAATCTAAAAGAAACAATTGCTGGAAGCTACCCTTCAACATCAACTGAATTTATGATGTTGTGGCCCAATCACCCTATTAAAATTTAATGGACCTTTCTAACATGCTGTTCCACTACAACCCACATATCTTAACTTTCTTTCTTAGCATCCAATCAACAAGGTCTATCCATTACTTCATGCATCCCCATACTATATTGGCTAAGAAATATAAACTAGGCACATTTAGAATAACTCATTGACAAATTGACTGGGCAGAATAAATTTTACACCCTCTATCTCGCCTTCCTCAACTTTCAATCTACTAATGTCTTCTATGTGTGTTTGCCATCTTATTACGCTCTATGATTATCTTCACTTAATCCAAATCTCTTGATAGTATTCTCAAATCTTGGTATTTACTTTCTTTTTCCTTGATCTTTTCTATGAGCATACTCTAGAACTCGTAGAAGTGCCCTTAAATACCATTAATCTTTCCTTATGGGTTCTTCCCGTGGCTTGCACACATGTCTAATAAAACATTCCTAGATTCTCACCAATAATCCATACACTCTATCAGGATTCTGTATTGCAACTTAATGAGTAGCCATCACTATCTTCTTCATAGCCTTATCTTTTACCCTATCTTACCTAGGTAGTTATCCCTATCTAATCCACATAAAAAAATTGGTTGAGTGTTTGCCATTTCTTTTCAAAAATTAAAAATTCAAAATTATGAAGTATTTAATCTCAAAACTTTTATCGTTAAAAGTACAAACTTAGAAACTTTTTATTAAATTCAAAAATAACTTTGTCTTAACTTTTAAAACTATAATTAAATTTTAAAAAGTTCTTTTCCTTTTTCTTCAAATCAACTATTTCTTTTAAAGCCCTTTTCCAACAATAAGGATTTTTACTTCTTAAAATTGGGATTTTTAACTCAAACCATTTTTTAAATTTTGCTTTAAAAACTCAATTCTTATACCAACCATTTCTTCAAAAATACACTTTAAAATGTTTTCAGAACATCTTTTTACAATTTTAAACAATGAAAACTAGAGTAGACAAGGACACCTCCATCCAATTATTTCATATTATTCATTCTATCTCCACTTCCAATCCTTGGCGAAGTCTCTAATATCATGTGAGTGGAACTTTTTGAGAGATACGTGACATTAATGTGCACCACCATGGAAAATATCCATTTTCCTTTATCTGGCCTCCAATTTCCTATGTTGCTTCTAAATAGATTTCTTGTAATATTTTTAAAATTATCTCCTAACGTTATTTCTAATTACTAACAATATTTTACACTATTACACCCGTATTTCCCAAACCCTATTAAAGACAAGATAATGCAAGCACCAAAATAGAAAAGAACTGCTCTTACAATAAAGTTAGGCTATAAGAAGAGAAAGTGAAAAATAAGACAAAGTGAAGAGAGTACTGTGCCTAATCACTTAAACAGTGTCTTGGCACTATAGGAAAATATGGTTACCAAGTATGGGAACCGACCTGCGGCTACAATATGCTAGATCCAATAGAAAGAACTACAATGCAACCTAGAAGTGGCAACAAGATGGAGATGCTACACTGTCACAACAAAGCTGTACTAACGATGCTAGAGTATAATACATCCCCCTAAAAGGATATATACAAACGGGGATGTATTGCACTCGCCCATGAATGTATAAAAATAATAGATCCTCATTAAAAATCTTATATCTAGGGGTGATAGGGATGCACCACCTCCTTTTCGACACTAAAAGATGGAATAGCACCGCAGTCCAATATGAAAGCCAAGCTAATAAAAAAGTGCACCGCCATTAGAATAGGCTAATAAAGAAACACGACTCCATCAGGACGTAACAAACACAAGAGCGCAAAACGAGGGACAAAAGAAGAAAACTGCGCTATAACCAAAAGACCAAATAAACCCTAACATTATTCCTAAACGCACTACTAGCATTTTCAAGTGGAAAATCTGAATTCCGCCTACTAAGGATTCTTTAAGCAATACCATGAGAAATACAAAGTATTCCAAGGGTTGCACACAGGGGTTCCCAAACACCGCTCCATTGTAGTTATTTAGTTGATTATAAAACAGCAAAGGCGCAAGTGACCCTAATTAAGCACCTTGCATAGACAACCATCAAAAGCTGCTAAGAATACATTCATATAATAATTAAGTTAATACCACAGGTTAGGGCAAAGCAACTCACCTCCATTTAACCTCTGTAAAATTCCAAACAAGCATTACAGATTGGGCAAGATGACTCAATTCTAACCATCCCCGGTGCAATATCATACAAATAGCCCAGTTCTGCTTCGTACGTATCAATGGTGCCCCAAAAATCAAAACAAGGGAATAACTCTCAATTTCCTCGTAGGGTAGTACCCGTACCAGTCGCCTCCTTGGATCAAAAGTTCCTGGTCCACTCAAATTTGAGTTTCCTGTCTCAATTTCAATCGTTCCCGCTTCAATTTCAAATTCCGCACCACAGCCTGAAATTCAACCGCTCAAAACACGGTTTCATACTAAATACTCGTCAATAATCTGTGCACCTCAAATGAACAATATAGATGGATGACACATGGCATGATCCAAAGTTGGAAATTAGAGTAGCAGAAGTGGGATTATGGCGATCCATGTGCATCATTTTACTATAAATTGAAAACGCACTATTGCAAGAAGGAAACCTTTTTCCCAATTTGAGATTTTTTAAGATTAATAACGTAAAGTTCTGTACTCCTTGCCATTAATGTTTGTATGAGGAATATAAAAGAAGAAAATGATATTTTTGCATGGACGTAGGATTCTTTAACATCTGAACCACGTAAAATTCTACGCGTCTTTACCTTTTTCTACATTTTTGCGTACCTAGATTTCAATGTTAGATACTTTGTTACCTTTTTACCTAAATTAGATATCAATTTGAGTTGACATTTTAACAAACGGTGAAAGTGCAGCTACTTGATTGTGTAAGCTCCCATTAACATAATTACTGCCTAAAGGAAAATTAATATTACTTAAGTTTGTTGATTCTAACTCATGGAAATACATTATAATCACTTTCATGATCATTTGAGGTGTTGTGAGATCGAAATATCTCATCAACATTTTTTGGCGCTTGAAGGAGGGCCCGAACATCCGTTTAACCTTTCCAGCAAATCTTACCCCTATTTTCGTTCACCATGAATCCCACAGATTCCTCCACTTCCCATGCATAAGAATAGCTACACTTGGCTTCAAAACCTAAAAGAAGCTATTCATAGTGTCGAAACCTCAAATTGAAGCGGAAGCTTCAGGTGAGGCTCCAATGGATTTGATCTGGCTGCGCTCCATTCCTTCACAAATCAAATAAACCAATAAATGGAAGGGCTAGAAAAGACATGGCTCATCATACTGCTCTTAGACCAGCCTCCCCTCCATGTTCCATAACTCATCTCCATCACTGGCCGACAATGCTAATTATATAGCGCGCAAGTGAAAACAACACTCCTAAAAATGGAAATGGTGATGCTGGCTAGAAAACCAACATCAAACTAAAATGAAAAATCTAAGATAACCCTCAAATCAAATCAAAGCCTGCCAATATAAACCTACTACTGCTGAAAAAACAGGGCAAGTCTGCCTTTGATGATGATACTATGTTACTGTACAGAGGTGATTCATCCCAAACCAGGGAAAATGAAATCCTTTAATTAAACGCCATTGTAGAGTATCTAGCAAAGATCTGCTACAAAAGCACTAGAAAGAAAGTAGGAGAAGAGGGTTCGTCTCAATTTAGTTAGATCACCATAGAGCCAGACTTCCTTGACAACTTTAAAGCACCTTCAATTGTCAAGTTCGAGAGGTTGGAAGAATGGACCTATGCAAGCTTTTCCTTGTTTACATGGCCGGTGTAGCCTCCCGATGGTTTAGGAGGTATGGACCAAGGGAGGTCCAATCTTGGATACAACCGTCGATAGATTTTCTAAGGCAATTCGATTTGAGGAGAGAAGCTCCCTCGGATGTAATTACTCTGTCATGTTTAAAGTAGGGTGAAAATGAAAGCTTGCACAACTTCATTAAATGCTTCAAAGCTAAGGCACTCTGGATCAGAGTGACTAGTGAAGAAGCATTACTAATATAGATGAATAGCGAGATAAGAAGAGGAACTACTATGTGGGATAAAAACAGTAGAAAGTCATGTCACTGCATAAAGGCTTTCTATGATAGAGAAGCCAGTTATATTGGAATGGAAGAGGCCAAATCTATAGTGCAACCTTAGAGAACTTTTGCACACAGCTATGCCAAGAAAAGAGGACGAAAGGGTATCATCCGCCTACGAAATGATTAAAGGAATTGATCATCATCATAAAAATTCCCTTACTTACAATCTAGGGCAGATTAATGAGATGACCAGGAATGAGCTTGCATGCAACATATAGAACAAGAGGACGAAAATTTGAAGTTGAAAAACGTCCGTCCATGTTCATCCATTTTTCATTTAGGACACGAATTAGGACAAGAAAATTTGCAAAATTTTGTCTATATGAATTGTTCGATGAAATTTTAATTGTCCATACATCGTTCATCCATTGTCCGGTTCGTACAAAGAGTGTCTGAGCCAAAGTTTCATCATGTCTGTATCCGCCCGAAACTCTTATAAGACAGGACAAGAATACACCTATGGCCGGTCCGGTCTGTTCGATTAACACCCCTACATACTGACTACTGTAGACATTTAAAGAATTGGATAGAGAGACTGATCCAAAAGGGTACCTGGTAGCTTTAAGAAGACTAACAACGAGAACAGGGCTAGAGACCTCACTCTCGATCCGAATGAAAACCAGGTAAGAAATCCTTCAAATCTCATAGTGTCAATTTATGGTGGACCACACCTCACCCTAACAAGTAAAAAAGCATGAGAGAAGTACGTGCAAGAGGCCAACACACAAAAGATGATAGTCTTCCATATTTACCAAATGCCAACGCAGGAAATAGTCTTCATAGTAGCTGATGTGGTATGAGTTGTTTTTCCATACCAGGACCTACTCATAGTCATGATGGAAATTTCAAATTGCACCATGAAATTTTTTTTTGTAGATTCTGAAAGCTCAATCAGTGTAATCTTCAATTTAGCATAGAACCGGATAAAGCTTCCATCTAAATTCTAAAACCTAGCCCACAGCCGATCACGGCTTCAACAACATCGCAACCATCCCAGTTGAATAAGCACACCTGCTCATCATAGTTGGAACAATGCCTCTACATTAATCCTTCTATGCAAGTTTCTTTATTATTGACCAGCCATCACCATAAGATGCCTTCCTAAGGAGACCTGTGCTGATAGACTCTGGGCCAGTTACCTCTCATAAAGACTTGCTTATGAAATTCAACACTCCTGCGGGGATAGGGTTAGTGAGGGGAGAACATTTTTTTAGCTAGAGAACTATACAATGTAAATCTTAACTCTAGCAATAAAATTGTTCTAAACTACTCTGTTTGCTCTTCTGATATTTGCGATAATAGTAATAAATAAGAAATCAAACCAGCTCAAAAGGCTGTATCGGTACCAAGTGCTAGTACTGGTAGTGAAGTAAGTCACCCCACAACCACAAAAAGAAAGAAAATGACATATATGCACATGATTGGCACTTACGAATACAAATCTGTCTATGTGTAGTATTTTTCCGAATAGGCTCAGAAACAGGCACTCACAGTCGACTCTCCACAAGAAGAAGAAGTAGAAAGTGAAATAGACCCAAGATTAGGGGAATCGAAAAGAGAGTTAAACCTAGTGGATGACCTTAAAGATATACAAATAGATCTAAAGGTTCCTATAAGGGCTATGAAAATTGGAAAAAATCTCAGTGCAGAAGCTCGAGTTGAATTGATATACTTCTTAAAAGTTCTGCAGATGTGTTTGCTTGGACACATTCGGAGATAACAGGGATAAATCCAATCGCCATTTATAATGCGCTTAACATTGACCACGACCCCTATCCAGTCAGGCAGAAGAACAGAACCTTAGATTAAGAAAGATATAATTCTCTGCATGAAGAAGTAAAAAACTGAAGGAAAACATATTCATCAGAAAAGTGTATTACCCAAAGTGAATTGCTAACCTAGTACTCTAAAAGAAACCCAATGGAAAGTGGAGGACCTACATAGATTATACCAACCCCAACGAGGCCTACTCGAAGGACAGCTTCCCATTACCCAGAATCAATTAGTTGGTGGATGCAACCAATGCACATGAATTGCTCTCATCCATGGACGCATATTCGGGATACAATCAAATAGCAATGTTCAAGCTAGATCAAAAGAATACTAGTTTTGTGATGGACAAAGGATTGTATTGCTATAAAGTCATGCCGTTTGGACTCAAAAATGCTAGGGCAACTTAACAAAGGCTAGTCAATATGATGTTCTCAGATTAGATTGGAAAAAATGTCGAAGTATACATAAACGAAATGTTGGTTAAGTCAAAGGAAGAGTCAAGTCATGTGCAAGAGCTAGGAGAAACATTTGAAGTCATAAGACAATATAATATGAAGCTGAATCCATTGGACTGCACGTTTGCTATTCAGTCAAGTAAATTCCTAGGGTACATAGTAAGCGCATGTGGCACTGAAGCAAACCCAGAGAAAATTGAAGCCATAAGAAAGATGAGAATCCTAACAAAGCCAAAGGATCGCATGAGCTTAAATAGCAGGGTAGCAGCAATAAGCAGGTTCATCTCAAAAGCAACAAACAAGTGCGTATCATTCTTTAATCAGGTAAAAAAGGACAAAGTTTCGAATGGACTGAGGAATGCAAGGCCATATTCCAAAACTTAAAAGACTATCTAATCAATACTCCCATTTTATCCAAATCGGTAACATGTGAGGACTTATATATATATATATTTAGTTGTAACTGATAAAGATGTTAGTGCTGCAGTGATTCGAGAAGATGAAGGGACCCAAAGGCTCATCTACTTCACAAGAAAACCTTTGTCAGGAGCAGAATTAAATTACTCAGCATTGAGAAGCTAGCCTACAACCTGCTCCTCATGGAATGAAAGCTGTGACCTTATTTTGAAGCACGTCCCATCAAAATACTTGCAGATAAATCCTTAAGACAAATACTGCAGAAGCTAGAGATATCAGGCTGCCTGTTAAATGAGCAATGAAGCTCAACCAATATGACATCACCTACTACCTAAGAAAAGCGATCAATGTCAACCACTAGCAAACTTCATCGTATAATGCACACTTCCAACGAAGCCCTAAACAGAGGAAGAGGCGTTCAGCCTACAGTTTTGGCAACTGTTTATAGATGGCGCTTCAAATGAACAGGGAGCGAGAATTGAATATATGCTAGTTATGCCAGATAAGAAAAAATTGTATGGCACGGTGCAACTTGGGTTCAAAGTGACCAACAATGTAGCAGCATATGAAGGTTTCCTTACTGGCTTGTGAATGGCTCAGGTAACGAAGGTAACACATATAAAAATTTACATCAATTCCCAATTAGTTGTAAATCATGTGTATGGCAATTACCAAGCAAATGAGCCAACCTTAGCCAAATATGTGTGTAACATCTTCCATTTTGAGGCCCAAAACTAAGTGCTGCAAATACTGTTGTCATCTATATTATTAATTTCTAGTGAAAAAATGCGGTCATGTTAATGGTATCCACAATATCAGAAGCACGAGAATACGAAATAATTTTAAACACAATTTCAAAGCAAACTATCACATTTCATTTAAAGTTAATATTCCATATTAGTTACATAATCCCGACGTTGCCTAGGTTCAAATAAAATATAACTATTACAAAATACTCCAAGAATGGCATATGAAGATGCCCCCTTGGTTGATCAGAGTTACTAAATAGACAGATACATCTACTGTCAATACATTCATACAACAATTAATATAACACAACAGATAGTAGTAATAGATATACTCCTACATAGGCAGCTTTGCCTCCTATAAGTCTTTAGAAGCTTTGTTTACCAAAACCTACTTAACCTTTAAAGCCCTTACTCTCGACCTAGTCAAACCAATTTTTAAGCACCCGAGAGTTTTAGGGGAAAACATAAACTTCGAGTCAGACAAAAAATCCTGGTGTGAATAATAATATGCCATCTCAATTTATGGATATCTAGTGAGACTACACTACTGAGCGGAACGGGTTTTTCCCTCACTAATATCCCTTTTTAAAATATATCTTTTGCAAATCAATGTCCTGCAACCAAACTAGTTATAAATATAAACAATAATGTGCATGCATGCTACATGGGTAATCATGACTATCCATCAAATCAGCCGACTATCCATCCCAATGTTTTGTTTTCACAAGGTAACTACCAACCTACATGGCTGACACGGGCCTACCAGATATATCAAATTTTCCAATCGATTGTTAGAAGAAAACTGGACGGTCTGTCCCAACACACTTATCGTAGTGTTTATTTGACTATCTGTCAATCTCATAATTTTGCTAGGCTTACTATGTACCTAAAGGTTTTGTAGGCCAACCTATAACCTATCTTATTTTTATGTATTCCTTTCTGCACATACGCATACTTTTAGTCTTAAACTTGACAAAGCCCTACGCAATGGAATTTTGGACTTATATCAACTAGTGGCTAATAGCTGAAGAATAGGGCGCTGCCCTACACTAGTCTCATCTAGTTTTCTAATCTTTGAGTCAATTCATCCTATCATAATCTATCCAAAAGTGATCAGAACAATAATTTCTTTAGTAAAATTCTGGGTTAAATATGCTTTTATATTTCCTTGAAAATGCTGTCCTTATGAATGACTTAACCCTTGAAATCATATCTTTCAAAACAGGGAAAATATAGCCATTTACTTTATCCAGAATAATTATGTCATTACATATGCTTTTATAAAACTTTATTGATGAATTTCAAAGTCAATGGGGTCCTTCGACCCTCAAATATAGGCCATAAGGTCAGAACTATAAACCACGTATAGTGATAAAGCTCGGCAACCTCATCGCCACTAAGGGTCCTCGTCCCTCTTACATATAAAAGTAAATTAAAGTCTTTAACTTATAAAATGTAAGGCCATAGTGCCGCTTATATGAACATCACAATTCATAGAGTGTCGACGTCAAAGGATATACAACATAGTTTGCATGGTTTAAGGTCTTAAAGCTTAATGTCGACATAGTTAAATCTTGGCATCAGATGCCTTAAAGAAAATAGGCGGCTTCATTAGAGCCCAAGTGATAAAACGTGACACTATATCTCCATCTTTGAAAATAGGGTATAAGATTGAGGTTGATAATCATTAAGGTCGAAGTAATAAAACACGGTATCATGTATAGCCGATATAAAATAGTGGCGTCATTGCCCTTATAGAAAACACGGCCTCAATAGGGTCAAAGTAGATAAAGTGCGGCATCATTGCCTTATAGAAAATAAGCGGCCTTACTAGACCCAAAGTCAATATAAGTACTTTGAAAGCAATAGGGTTGGTGATGTTATAGGTATGAAGCGCCATACCCTTATATCTATATAAAGTGCGGCACTATAGCAAAACATACGGCAAGGTCGACGTCTACGGTGAGGATACGAACTTCGAACTTTACTACCATTAGCAGATTTACTTGATATCAAAATTAATTGATATCATGTGCATTGCCATTGGTTTCTTTGAAGTTATAACAACAATGAAGAGGAAAGGCGATGTTAATTACCGACATGGCATTACCGTAATTAATATTAAAACTCCCTAATTGCTAATAAAAGTAAGTTCTTTTCCATAAACCCCTATTGTTTGCCAAAATCTTATTGGTTAAAGAATACTTTATCATATTCTTTTTAGAAATTTTCCCATTACCAGAGTTTATCATTCCCAAAACACTTTCAAACTACACCTTTTATATTATTATTTTAACATAATACTTAAGTTTTTCTACCTTAATTAATTCACAATATATAATAAACACTTGGGGAAAATCACCAAAAATCATAATAAATCCAATTTATTGTATTCTTTAACATATAAAAATTTCAGAACCAAAAACATAATTTAACTATTTTAAATAATTAAACCCGAAATATATCATTTTTTAAACTTAGAAAATTCACCAAATATTCTCGTTAAACCAGAAAATTATGAAATTGAAACCCTACTTTCAATATAATGTTTCTAACATCATACCAAAATTTCAAGTCATTTGGGTATCATATGATAGGTTTTCTAACTCAAACATATCACTTAATTTCATAAATAAATTCCATAAATTCACAAATTAGCATATAATCATTCAAACTACCATAGCATGACATTATATAAGCAAAAGAATCAGATTTATGCTGAAAACCAAAAATGACAATTAAAACATGAGAAGCATAACTATTATTCACCTTGAATTTTTTAAGAAGGTTAAGATTTGTACTTGATTTGATTCCCCTAAGCTTTGATCTTGTTTTCCCCGGCTTTACTTCTGTTGAAACCCTTGTTAATGGCTGGCCTAACTCTTATCTTTTGTTCGTGTAAATGCAAGTAAGGGAGAAATGAGAATAGGAAGGTTTAAGTTAAGGAAATATGCTTTTTTCCTATTTTACCCCCCTTCGTATCCTCCTTCTTATTTATGTTCTAATTAATTCCATTATTTCATTAATTAGCACTATGCCAAAAAACACTTCAGACAATGGATATGCCCCATTGTCTGAAAGCATATATGTTTGTTGATAAATCTAAGGGCATATCATTGCACATCCGATGCCATCTCATTGCACATCAGACCACAGATATGCCCCGCCGTTTGATATGCACTAACATAACAGAGAAAAAAAAGTCGTATGTTGTCTAATGTTATAGTACCATTTCCAGAATTACCTATTAGACAACATAAAAATTATCGACTAACATGAATGCCAATTACACTTATATGTTGTTCACATAATGAAATAAATATTTGCAGAATGAAATAAATGAATCGTAATTTTATTTAGACAAATATTTTATTTCAATTCAAATTCAAATAGTACACATTTGGCTTTCACCATATTTACATTTTCAAATACAATACAACTTTCATCATACACTAATTTCACACTCTCATATACAACATTTTTACCCTCACTCGTTCTTGCTCCAGCCTCTGTCCAGTCATTCGCTATGATTGTCTAATAAACAACGCAGTAAAATGGAAAAAGAAACAAACAGGAATGACAAAAATAAAGTTATCATTATGATTTAATATTGCCTCAGCTATTTGGGTTGTTTTTTTTCATATTTTAGACAGGGACAAAAATTATGTGTGCACAAGCAGCTTATCATATACACAGTGTATCACTGTGAATATCACAAGACCGAGCATCGATTATTTTCTGAAAGACAAATGCAAAGGTGCATAGGTTTGAGCAAAAGCAAAAGCAAGTTTCAGCAATTCACACATGGACTAGCAAGCTCAAAGAGATCAAGCAACATAGTGAAAACATGGTAATGCAAATGGAACTCGAGTGTACATATGAACATACAACTACATACTCAAGTTCAGGTGCAATGAAGATCAGCAACACAGTGTACACTAGCATACCATCACAAGGCTGCAACACACAGACTCAAGCAACTGGAGATATTTCATACATATATACATACATATGTATGTATGCATATTGTAACAACCCGAATTTCAGTGGGTCCGGATTTTTCGCAAAAATGCTAAAATCCAACCCCACTTAAGTCCGAGTTAGGTATCTGGTATCCTGCAAATAGGGAAAGACAAATATATCAGAGCTCAAATAAATTTCTCACAGCGGAACTGACAAAAATATAATAGTAAGTAAATACTCACCAAGATAATAACACTTACTAAACAAGTGTCTCAAAGCTGGAAAGTCTATGCCATCTACCTAACCTGTGGGATGTTATGAGGAAGGGGTCAGAACTAAAGTTCTGGTGAATAGACAAATTATACACTTCTAAGCTTAATTCTACATATACCGTTTTATTTCCATTTTCTATTATATTAGGTTTACTGGGCTTATAAATTATAATACTCTCGCCTCTATGCATGCATCGCACCCATCTACTCCCTAATAGATTAAAACCTAAATATCTATGTAGCTACATGCCTAATGACCGCATCGGTCCATGGTACTACCCATAGTACCTTCCGTATCCTCCTCGAAAAGGACTCCATCGTCTTGCTCCTAGAGCGTTCTGTAACTACATCTGTAAAGGATAGCTTCGTGAGGCCTACAATACAGATGTTCATCGTCTATTAAGAAAACATAAAACTGCGTCTGCACTAGCTTATACTAGTGCTCACACATCTATAATGTACCACCCAATGTGTACCTTGAGGACTATAAGTAATCGTTCTGTCTTGTAACATCCTACTGTTTTGGACCATTCAAATCGACAATAAAACCACACATGTCTGACTTGAATAATTCAAAACAACGGATTGTTAATAAAATTTGGGGCAAATAAAATCAATCACAGAATTACAGGCACAGAATATCAGAATAACTCGCATTGGAATAAATAACTATAGTAGTTCATGAAGCTACTGGATATAAAATCTCAAAACTAATACATAATACCAAAGTCTGAAACCAATACATTTGGAAATTCTAGGTACATAAGTTCTCTACTACAAAAGAAAAAGCTGAGTGGAAATAACTGGAATAGAAATATCAGATAGACTGCTAAATCTCCGGCGGACATCTAGCTCCAAAAGATGAAACCAAAGCTGTTAAACTCAAGCTGACTCGAGCGTAAAGAAAAACACAAAATACTCGAGTCAGGACATACATACTTATAAAATGTAAATCAACTCAAGTGAACTGTAAAGGAATGCATCAGTATCTTAAAGGATGCTTGGGATCGCCCATCCTCTAAGGATCCGTTAAACTATCTACTATGTAGTAATATACGCTATTATAATAGGGTCTAAAGTAAAGTATACTATTTAAAAATAGCGTTAAGGCTTTACATTTTCCACCTTAACACATTTTTAGGTATGCCAATAGTCTATACAGTACTGTAGCTCACCGTAAACTGGAGCAGCCAGAGGATACCACATAGGTACGACATAAAACAAACTCATAGAAGGCGTGCTAGGGTAGGTGACACGGCACAACTAGGCAATGCCAGGGTAGATATACCAATTACACTTCCAGACTATTGGTAACGCATAGCCGCAACTACCGCCCAACTCGATCCACACTCCCGAATCAAAGGTGCGCACCAAATCAATCACAAAGTAATAGAATGGCTAACGATGAAGTGTGTCTGATTGGAGGAGCTACCTCTTTGGCCCATCGATTGCTCCTGTTTTAGCCACCTTATGCTAACTCACGGGAGTTAGGTCCACGTAAACATACCTTTAGGATCGTCGTCACCATCCTACTTCATTCTAGAATCTCCACCGCGTACACAGTTGTCAAAGTGGTTTTCGGTATCGACAGAGAGTATGCCCATATCCGATCACAGTCTCTTTAACAACCAATCGTTATTATAACCCATGGTTATTTCAATTCAAATGGTTTATATTTCATATCAAACATATTCCTTTCAAACCATATAAATTCCATATCATTATTCTTTTAAAATATTATTCATTTCCAAAGTCGTACACTTCCAAATTCATCTAATTATAACCCCTTTTTACATAAAAATTTAGAGATCATAACATTTTAAAAATGTAACCTTTAGAATCATAACATTCGGAACTATAATCCTTTAGAAAAATTTGTAGCATTCAGGAAATATCACTTTTAAGATAATGCGGTAGTATAGAAATGCTACTGTAAGAATTCGCCGTAGTGCAGAAATGCTACTGTAAAAATTCACAGTAGTGCAGAAATGCTATTGTAAGAATTCGCAACAGTGCAGAAATGCTACTGTAAGAATTCGCAACGGTGCAGAATTGTTATTGTAATAATCCGCAGCAGCACAGAATTGTTACAGTAAGGAAATTGCAGCAGTGCAGAATTATTACAGTAAGGAAATCGCAGCAGTGCAGAATTGTTACAGTAAGGAAATCGCAGCAGTGCAAAATTGTTATAGTAAGAAAATCGCAGCAGTTTTAAATTGTTACCGTAATACTTCCTACTACAATAGTTTATAAAACCAAATAGTGTATATATATATATATTTACAGTTTTTATCAAAGTCATTCTATTCTTCCTATTATATTACTCAAATTTAAGCTATTTAGCCATTTAAAGAAATCACACCTTTGATTTATAACTTTGTCACTAAAACATCAGCTTTTAAAGCATAAATCTTTATACCAAGTTAAAAGTATTTTTACTTACCTTTTTATTTCTTTCAGCAAATGACATTTATTATTTTTATTTCCCAAATCATACCATTTTCATTTGTTAAAACTTACATGTCAAATGTACGTTGTAACTTACATTTCTTTTCACAAAACATTTATTTTAATCACTATTACATGAATTAAAACTTACAATTTATAGGTTAGAATAAAATTCCATTATTAAGTCAAATCGGATTATTAAATTTTTAATTAACCTTCATATTATAAATTAGATTCCAAAACTTTACATTTACAACTATATAGTTCTTATGAAAATTTTAACACATGTAAACAAATTTACAGAAATCCTTATATAAATTTTTAGTTGAGATTCATATATAGAAATCCAAAATACTTAATAATTTTTAGAAAATCATTTTAAAATCAACCACGGAGTCTGTATAAAATTCTCTACCCTAGGGTCAAGTAAATACGAACATATATCATTTCAATTCGCAATTTATTAATTTTTCGGGTTTTATATCATTTCAAAACCGCAATCCCAAGCCAAATGAAATTGCTCAGGCCTATAATTTCAGCCCATAACAATTTTCCTTAATCTAAAGATCGTTCGGGTATGTATCGTTTCAACTCATAGTGAAGGAAGTTGCAGTGTGATTCCAAAATATTAAATAAACATAAAAATATTCAACATATCATGACATATGATCAAATAGACATAATATGATATGAAATAACAAAAATAAAAACATATGAATGACATAATACAAACATATGAAATAACATGATATAAACATATGAAGTAATATGATATAAATATATGAAATAACATGATTAAATCATAGGTGAAATGTCAAACTTGCATATACATATCCTCACAATTCAATTGTCGTCAATTCATCAAATAAATTAGTACGTATGTCAAGTGTGATTTCACACCTTTCTTTGGTTGGAAAAGTGATTCAAAGCGCAACAGAAAAACCAACAAACTACAGACCAGTTTGAGTGAGAGGAGAATCCAAATCTGATGCTTGAAAAATAAAAATTAATTCCATACGTAAACAAACAATTTTACATAGAAAAATAAAATAGAAAAATATATTTTTGTAAATACATAAGAGGGCTTGTCTAAGGGTTGCATAGGCTCGGTCATAGGCTAGTTTTGTTTGGGTTTGGGTTCGGCCTCTATGGCTTTGGGTTAGGGTTTTTGGGTTCGGCCATCATCTCTAGGGCAAGGGTCACTGCTAGGAAGGCAAAAGGAAGGGAGGCAAAAGGTTGTGCTCGGCTATAGGGATGCTATTTGGTGATGGTGGTCGGTTTTGGGTAGGGAAGAGGTCACGGCTAGGGTTTGGAAGAGGAAGGTCTAGGGTTTTGGGAAGAGATGGAGAATAGGAAAGAATAGAAGAAGGTGAGAGGAGGTGGTGAAGGTGATGGCAAATTTTGGAAGAAGAGGAGTGGTGGAGAAGAAGATCTAGGGTTTTGGAAAGAGGAGGAAGAGGAAGGAGAAGAAGACTTACATTTTTTTATGGAGGCACAAATGAATGGATGTGGAGGCTAGCCAAACCCCTAGGAGATTATATATAGGCTACTCATCTAACTAAAGGTTTTCTAGCCCAAATGGTCTAAGTCTAAACAAATCATAATAAAAATAAAAGAGAAGTTGTAGGGAAAATAACTGCGTGTAATACGCCAAAAGTTGCAAAATTTGAGAAGTAAACATCAAAATTTAACAAAACGAAAAACTGGGGAAATGTTTAAACTTAAATTCATCTTCATAAAAAAAGTAAAAGTTAAAAATTCAAATTTTCACAGAAAGTCAAACTTTGACCAAAGTTGACAAAATTTGCATTTTAAGAAAAATCTTTATTTTATTAAATTTGGAAAACCATTTCACATCAAAACTCAAAATTATCTTTTAAAATTTTCAAGATTCTCAAATTTAAAATAGTCAAATTCAAAGTTTCAAATAAATTTTCATTTAAAATATTTTCAAAATTTTCAGGTTGCTACATGTTTACTCCCTGAATCCCGCCAACAAAGTCTACCGTGTATGGAACTTAGTCAAGGATTTTCTAAATCTGTAAATGTCCGCTTCGTTAGGCCTACAATACAGATATTCTACTTGGTCTGTCTCTTTTGTCATCGTGGCTATGGCCCCACGCAGCCCCCCCTCAACTAATCGAAAGACCTCTCAAGAGTTAAGTGGTTGTGTCCTACCGCAAACAATTTAAACATCCAATTGGCTGCGCCCCTCATCCAATGTCTCAATAGTGAAAGAATCATTGGCCTGTTGGTTTAACTCTAGTCTTTCCCGAACTTGCTCTGACTGGTGGGCTTGATCTCCACATGCGATTATCCTTTTGGGTCCTGCCCACTATAACCTATTCACAATCCAGAGTACGATGTCATACGAATATCCTACTCCATCATCAACCTTTTGACTGCCTACAAAGGTCCTCTTCGTTAGGCCTTCAATGCTTGTAACACCCCACACCCCTTAGTATACACAAAAGAGCACACTAAAAGGCATGTTGCGTTGCAGGTATAACTACAACTAGCAAAGACTAAGATTCACAAGACAAAAATATATAAACTGCGGACTAGACGCTATATAGCTCCCTACACATAAGGCAATGGTGTCTACGAAAGACACTCATACTAAGCGCTTGGAACTCATAACGATTTATGAGCCATCACTGGAAGTCGCACGCATGACCACCACTGAGCTCGCGTTACCTGTTGTTCCACCTATTAGGTCTTCTTATTACCTCAAGCTCCAGCATAAGCGTGCCCTTTGTCTCACTTCAGGATTATGTGAGACACCTCGTTTCACTTCAGGGTTATGTGAGACACCTCGTTTCACTTCAGGATTATGTGAAACACCGTGTCCATAGAAATAATAGGGGAAATGCTGTTGGTACTGGCCCATCATCCAAACAATATCTAGTTGCTCCCCTTGCCCAAATCCCCATGATTTGGACTTCTACTTATTGACCATTTACTACCGTTATTAACATAAGCATGTCCCTCGTCTCACTTCAGGATTATGTGAGACACGTGGTCTCACTTCAGGGTTATGTGAGACACCTCGTTTCACTTTAGTGTTATGTGAAACACCATGTCCATAGAAATAGGGGAAAGTTTTTGGTACAGGTCCTACTTTAATTCTTTGCTTATTCACTTAGATAAATTATTTAAATAAGCCTTTACTTTTGTTCTTACTATCTGTGCTTATTAATTTATCCTAAGTCTTAAAATAAGCCTCACTATGTTCTATTTCTTATTATAACCTACGTTAAAATCATGCTTATTACTTAACCTAAGGTCTAAGTATAAAAATAAGCCTCTTTCATCTTATACTCTTTTTTGATATAACCAGGCCAATTATCTTTAATTAGTCCAATTCTAACATCAATATCATAATTAGGCTCAATTTTAGACTTAATTCCATTTTTATTACAGTCTTTACAATTTACATCTTATCTTCCATTATTTCAGTATTCTTATAATTTTAATCCATATTCGTGTTTAATCTATCCTAATCCATACGCGAAGAAGAAGGAGAAATAAACGAAAACTGAAAATAGAAGAAAATCCAAAGCATAGGAAAAAGATGTAAATAACGCATAAATAACAGTAAATAAATTAAAATACTGTAAATAAATCGAAAAGCTATAATTAAAAGAAATAAGCTAAAATTAACTGAAAAGAATAGTTAAAAAAAATAGACTAAAAATAATTCTAAAAACTGTAAATAAACTACTAAAAGAGTTATTCCAAAAATCGTGGTAAAACTACAACTATTGGAAACCCTATTATTTTAAATTACTTAAAGAAATCTAAAATAATTACAATCACTCATCTCTGTTCCTTAGCTCTTCCCTTTAGGCCTTCCCGTATCCACTTGGGGTTGGTAAAATATTTTATTTAAAAAGATTCCCTCCTTGGAAAATTATTCCTTTTAGGGTTCTTCCTGAAAAGGTGAACCCAATTGGAGAAAATCTTAAAATGAGAAAAAGTGTTAGGCCTAGGGTCTTATTTATAGGGGGAGAAGTGGATCTCAGACCGTTAGATTTGGAGATTGAATATGGTGCGACCACGTCATAGGCTGAATAGGAGCCGTCAGATGGAGGCATGGAAGGACCAAATTGAGTAAAAGAATGAAATTGACGTGTACAAGGCTTGGTGGAACGAACACGAATGAAAATTTCATTCGTTCGCTCACTACATAGGGCGAGTCGACTGCACGGTCGACCTTCCCCCTCCTAGGTCGACCGACCGGTCGACCTAGGGTATGGTTTGGTCGACCTTTTAGTCGACCTGACCCATATATTATTATTATTATTATTATTATTATTCGTTGATTCTTGATCGATTTGTACCTTGCTCATATTAGCTCGGATTCTAACGTTCTATATATGGAAATCGACCAAAAAATTACCACGGACATAATGGTGCAACTCCCATGGCTTAATTCTGATAATTTCATAAATTTATTTTATCATTTGATTATTTCGTTAATTAGTTATTATAGCTTAAATTTCGGGTTGTTACATTCTCCCCTCCTAAAGAGATTTCGTCCCTGAAATCTCTAAGGATAAAAGAATGAACTAAATGTTTTCATCCAATATCTACAACCAACTACTCAATCATCAACCATTCATCCATTGTCCTTAAGTTTTTCTAATGCTCTTTATGATACTTATGCAATTAGTGTAGTGTTAATGTCCCCAACTAATGCAAAAGATTAGGCGATCCACTGATTCAGTTGACCACCTTTTATGCAATCATGTTCGTGCTATATATCCAAATGAATGCAAAAATTCCTAATGGTAACTGATAGTTCTATATCCGTGCTTCAATCATCATCCAAATGCAACAACTATGTGATAAACATCCTTTTATAGCAACCATGAAAATAAATAAACATGCAAATGCACACACATCCATATGTATATGATCTAGTGTCCTAGTTAGACCGATCCCTAAGAGATAATAGTGCCTAGTGTAAGTATATGCGTCCATTAGCATCCACTAGCAACCACTTGCAACCACTTGCATCCATCATTCATAACACATTCTACTAACATGGTTTCATCAAATCCTACCATCCATAGGTTAAATCCTCAGTTCTACCCTCCCAAAGGATGATAAAGGAAAGAACCTATTCAAAACTAAGGATGGAAATAGGAAATTCTAAAACTTATTATCGAAAAGATGAGGATATGAGATACGAATTTTCTCCTTATCAAACCAATCTTCTCCGAAGTCTTTCTAACTATGTTGGGACCAAGTAGAAATCTCTCTATTGACTCTAAGCAACACGAAGGCGACTTGCGCGGTCTTCCATAAAGAACTTCGAAAGGTGCCACTCCAATGCTAGCTTGAAAAATACTATCATATGGGAATTCCACTAAAGGAGGATGCTTCTCCCAAGTTTCTCAAAATCAAGAATACTCATTCTCAACCATGTATGTCTTACTATCTTACTAATTTCACTTTATTGTTCTCCTTTAGTCTGCACACATGAATCAACATTCCTTGGTTCTTACTAGTGTCCTACACACTCCACGGAAACTTCTATCATTACTTTTAAAAGTAATCACTGCTATAGCCTTGCACTTTTTCCGTTACACCTAGAAAATGATTCATATCTACTCCACATTTAAGAGCTTGGTTTGGTATTTTATCACTTTATTTAAAAAAACCGAGGTTTCTAAATTTTTTAAACATCAAATCCCAAAATCTTTTTCTTTAAAAGTGTTATCTTTAAGTTCCTATGAAATTCAAAAATACTTGGTTACTTAACATTTTTCCCCAAACCTAGAGGGGAAAACTTCCAAAAATTTAAGTCTAAAACTTATTCCTCGTTTTCTTTTAAAGACCTTTTTAGTTTTCTATAAAAATTTGAATTTTCAAAATTTTCTTTTATTAAGTTTTCCAAACACTTATTTACTTTTTCACCAAACTATTTTCTTTTAGAATATCTTTATGATATCCTTATGTGTTTTCAAAACATCTTCTTATTACACCTAACGGTCTCATACCTTAAAGTATTTGGAACTACTTTCTCCTACGAGAAATTATTAATGCTAAAATCTTCTATGAACCTTTTAAAAGAGGACTTCATGTTTATGTGAAATTACAAGGAACTTATTTTATATTTTTCGAAATAGGCTATACAAAATATGATGCTCCCATACCTTGTATATCTCTTTCATGCATTCCTTGTAACTTGCACAGAACATTTTTATTGGTTTCATAGAAAATTATAGCATTACTCTTTTCATTCCAATAGATTAAAGTATGTTTAATTTATATTCTCTTATGATAGACATTTTCTAATATCTAACTTACTCTTTTCTTTTCAGAAAAACTCATTTTTAAAACTGTTTTAATATATCCATAGCCAGAAAACATTTTCTTATACTTATTTAAATAATAAGTGTATTTTACAAATCACTTTCATTTCCACTCTTAGAAATTATCTTTTAAAATTCATTTTTATTTGGGTTTAAAACCGATGTGGTGTAAAACACTGTTACTACAACCCAAAAAAAATACTAGTGTAAGAATTTAATTAAAAATAAATACTAATAAACCTCACATATTAAGTAAAAACATGTACTTTGGGAGTCACCTACTATAACAATGGTGTTATAGTCTACTCTCCTTTTATTTTAACATCTATTACAACAATAAATGTTGTAATCTAAATTTTTGATACTTAATACATTTTAGATTTTTATATTTAAAATCTCTGTTTACTTATAAAGAAACTAGGGAGCTATATACGTTCTATAATTCTTTAAAAAGAATTTCACTTTTAACAAAATTTATATCATATAAAAACCAATTTAAATTCCATATCATTTTCAAAAACCCAATATTTATTTCCTAAAAGAAAATATTAACAATGAAAATTTTCAATTCTAACAATTATATTCTATTGAGCTAAACATAAGATGGGTTTTCTTCTCACTACCCTAGGAGTACCCTTCCTAAATTTTGGTAATCCCATTTCCTTACTAAAGTCTTTTAGTGCTACCATTAAATCCACTTATCTGAAAAAATTGTAATTTCTGCAATTATCTACATGTGGCTTACCTCCTTTTCTATTGTACATCCCCAATCTTTGCCTACCACTCTTTGGATTTTCACAATCCGAGCCTAAATGTACAAAACCGTTTATCAAACTCTTTCCATGCGTAGACCTTCTCTATGCCCTAAGAAACACACTTCCTTATGCCAAAAGTGATACTTCAAGAATTTTGCCTTCCATCGATGAACGCGGAGCGTACGAAGAACCTCCTCAAGATGAATAACATGCTTTTCCATACTCTTGGAAAACATCAAAATGTCATTCACGAATACCAACCCAAACTTATTTAGGACATCTCTAAAAACACGGCTCATTAAATCTATGAAATAGGCTAGGGCATTGGTTAGCCTAAAAGGCATACCACTCAAAGAATCCGTCGGGTGTCTTAAATGCGGTCTTATCAATGCTGTTATCAACGACCCTAAGCTGATGAAATCCAGTGGCTAAATCAAGCTGAGAGAATACTGCAGAGCCAACTAACTGGTCAAAAAGTCATCTATCCTAGGGAGTGGATATCGGTTCTTCTTCGTGAGCTTATTCAATTCTCTATAGTCTACGCAAAGTCGAAGGGAACCATCCGCCTTAGTAGCGAAGACGACTGGCGGTCCCCACTCCGATACGCTCCTTCTAATAAATCCTTTCTCCAAAAGCTCATGGATCTGCTTGCTCAATTCCTTCCTCTACCTAGGTGCCATATGCCTCACGGATAATGCTACTGGCTTAGTATTATCAGTCAAATAAATCCTGAAGTCAATCTCTCTCTTAGGGGGTAGTCCCCTAACTTCCTCGAAGACGTCTGAAAAATCTCTGACGATAGGAACCGAATCTAACCCTGATGATGATGAATCGAGGGAATAAAGGAAGCTCAACATAAATGACCCTTGTGGGTCGCAAGAAACCTCGAGAGTCCTACCGCTACATGTCTCTAGTCCAACGACTCTCCTCTCGCAGTCTAATATAGCTCCATATGTGGATAGCCAATCCATTCCAAAAATCATCCCATACCCCGAAAATCCCAATACATAGGTGTCACATTCAAATTCCACGCCTAAGATAAAAAATTTCAAACCCCTACAAACCATATAGACAAGTGTGCCGATCCTCATATGGGGTTTGAAACAACAATGGGGTCTACTACTAAAGATATGTCTAAGTGCAAACAATCTACCAAAGAACTAGTAATGAAAGGGTGTGATGCTCCAAAATCGAAAAGAGTCCGAATGGGAAAATCAAAAAGAGAGATTAATCCTTCTAAACAGATTTTCCTACCTCTATCTGAATCACTGCTAGAAAGTGCTGCATCCAAAGCATATACCTACGCCGTAGGTGCGCTTGCTCTCTACCCTGTTCTCTAAGGACAAGCTCTACTAAGATGACCAGGCTGCCCATAGTTGAAACACCTCCCCTTCATCGTTTTATTCTTTGTAACGACCCGGTATTTTGGACCATTCAAATCGACAATAAATCCACACATGTCAGAATTGAATAATTCAAAATATCAGATTGTTAATTTAAATTTGGCAAAACTCATCATATGCAGTAAATAAATCAATCATAGAATCACAGACACAGAGTAGTACAATAATACGCAGCGGAATAGATAAAATAGTAGTTCATGAAGCTACTATATAAACATCAGAGTTAGAAATAAAATACAACAGAATATCTCAATTGCAGTGAAGTCCCCAGTACAACAGATGACTTCTCTGAACAAATCAACTAGAAGAGCTGAAAGCTGAGGCGATAGTTGGATCTCCAAGGGAAGCTCCAAACTCCAAAGGTGAGTCTCAAATGCTGTATCACTCGGTCTGACCCGAGCGTAAAGCAAAACACAAAACACTCGAGTCAGGATTAACATTCTTATATCAATAAATCCAACTCAAGTGAAATATCAACTGAAATACAAGTAACTTAAAGGATGTTTGGGATAACCATCCTCTAAGGATCTGTAGAACTATATACAAGGTGGGAATATACACTATGACACCGTGGCCATTTTAAAATTTATTTACTTCAAAACCCAAATATCATTTCATTTCAAATATATATATTTTCCAAAATAGTATATATATATATTATATGATTTGAAAAGTAAAGTTTTTAATTTCCTCAAGTCTAGCAAATCGATTCAAATCAACTTCAAATTCCAAATTCAAATTTATTCAAAGTTCAATTCATCAATTTAATTCATTTCTAAACAGATCATTTAAATTTTCAATATATTTCAAAGCTTTAATATTCAACATTTTCAAAGTTAAATTTAACAGTTTCATATAGCTCTTGATTTAACTTTATTATTATTTAATCAGGGAATATTCACTTAATAAATTCAATATCATTCAACTAACCTTAAATTTCATTTTTTTACTAAATATTTCCTTAAATTTATTTAAACAAGAAATATTCATTAGATTACTTATAAATCAAACTCAAGTTATAAATCATATCTTACATCTCAATTTCAATAAGTTTCAAATCGGTTTAATTAAATAAAATTCTTTATTGAATACAATTTCAACTAAATTCAAATTATATTTCTAACCTTAACTTATCCAAATTATTACCAAAAATCTATTTGAAATATAAATTTAATACTTAAACATATTATATGTATTAAATCCATCTTAATTAAATTAGATATTATTATCAAATCTATATATATCATTACCATTTATATAATAATTTAAGAATCAACGTTTATTAAAACCATATATTTCTTCCCAAAACCATAGAATTTATTTTCAAAATATTTATATATATGGACCAACGGTGTCTGTATATATATTTATCATAGGGTTAAGTGATACGGATATTTATCATTTCAATCCGAAATTTTAAATATATACGGGTAGATATCATTTCGACCCGTAATCCCAATTTTAATTCAAATGAAAATCGCTTGGGTTTATCATTTCAACCCATAACGATTTTCTCCTATTCTAAAGTCCGTTCGGGTATGTATCATTTCAACCCATAGTGAATTCTATACTAACAGGGAACTTGCAGGTTGATAACATATAATATAAAATAAAACAACAGGCATATATCATCAATAACAATAGAATAAGAACAACGGGATATGGTGTCATATCCCACAGGTGAATAGTTGCAGATAATAGCATATATAACAATTTAAATAACTACAGCAGCATATTTCAATTGCTATTTCAAATGAAATCAAATTTAATAAATAAAAGAACGTTAATCGTGAGTGATTGCTCACCTTTCGAGGCTAGAGAGATCTGACAAAGAAATGGACTACGAATTCCAAAGCAACGCTAGATGGAACGATTCGACGAAGAAACAAGCACGTCGGTCAAAGCTGATAGATAAGGATCGACGAAGTTAAATCAGAGTTGGATCAACGAAGAAATAATCAAAACAAAAATATATGACATCATTATTTTTCCTTAAAACCAATATTCAATCTAAATTACATGTTATATTTCAAATCATAATCCATATCCAAATCACTTTATATATATATTTTAGAAATCTAAAAAAAACCAAAATGTATAATATTATAGATTCCTAAAATTAATCCAACGAAAACCTTATATTAAAAAAAATTAAAAATCACCTTTTGATAACAAAATTAATATAGATTTGCTTTGTTATAACACACCACACACATATATACTACTCGAATTCAAATCCAGACTATATATATTAAGCAATATGTGTGAGCTTCTCCAAAACACTTATGCAGACTTCACAAAATGACGAGTAGAATATTCAGAACCAGTTATATATACAAAGTATCATATTAAGAACCTATTATAAAGACAACTAACGAGATATGAATAGTGTAAACTTTACTAACATATTGGTTTATTGTTAATAGACTAGTCAACTTATATAAGCTTTTTACATAATAAAATAAAATAAACAAATATTATAAAATACACATACAAGTCATATGCAGAACATAAGCCAGAACAAACAAATAAATAGCGGGCATATCATGTTGTAATAGCCTATAGATTGAATCTAATACAAGCAAGTAAATAACATATGCAGACCAGAATACATGGCTTCGCCATACTATATTATATACGTAACTTTTTTCTTCTTCCTTTTTTTTTCACGCATGAACTATATATGTGAACTAATAAGTTGATAACAGGAAATATGAAACTAGACCACCGACCAAAATATACAACAGCAACAGACAAACTACTAATAGATCATTATATATATACGGCAAAACTCTGAAATTGAACAGATCAACACTATACTGTACTATGCATACAATATATGTACTCACGCAACACAAGGTTTTGAATAAACTATATTTATAAATGCTAACATAAACTCTCTGTTATAAGCATTATAAACTTAGATTATTATAGTATAAAATTTAAACCTTTTCTTTTCCACATATAACTTATACAAAAAAATATAACAGACTGAATATCAATAGCTTACATACAAAAGTTCACGCGGTTACAAGGTGATGGAGGCTGGGTGAGGTGCTGACGTGGTTGAAGGAAAGAGGAGCTGGGTTCGAGATGGTGGGCGCGTGCCTCTGGCGGTGGTTGGCAGTGCGAGCTGGTGGTGGGTTGGAGACTCGGGACTGGCGGAACGAGGTGGGGATTTTGGCTACGCGTCGAGGCGCTGCCGAGGCATTGGTCAAGGGAGGAGGTTGCACGGTGGACTGGCAGAGGCGGAGGGAATGGCTGTGGCAAGATCTGGTGGTGGGAGAAGCACGAGGCTGATGAGAGGGAAGGAAATGGTGCTCGGGTTGGGTTTTGTAGCTCGGTGATGTGGTGGAGAAGTAGGCTTTGGGAACGTGGTGGGTTCGAAGGGTTGGGGCCATGGAAACGAGCCTGGAGGGGAGAATGGAAATTGACAGCCAAGAAATGAAGTGAAAAACAACAAAGCTATAAGGCAAATAAAATGAACCGTTTCCAATCAATTGAAAAAAACGTATACAAATTTTTGTACGTTTTGATTTTTGAACCGGTTATGGGATGGCAATGGTCACCCGTGGATTGAGCTGAAATATAAAAGCAATTGATTAAGAAGCTATTAAAGGAATTCATTATTTTGCTTGGATTTCACGTTCAAATTTGAAACCGCAAAGAAAAGCTAACGGTCACAATTGATGGTACCGATACGGCGCAACGTTTTATTGTTTCCGTCACGTACCAGATCTTAAAATACAGAAATAAATATACTGTGGAAATCAGCACGAAGAGAGGATCAAAACGGTATACAGATATTAGTGGTACGATCATCCGACCAAAAGTCGATAATTGGTACCGAAAAATGCTGCTATTCTGCCAGAATTAAGATAAACGGAGCAATAGAAATCCAAATTTGACAAAACGAAGACTGGTGGTTCACTCAGCAGATGATTTAGAAATTTAATGTATAAAAATATTCAAGTTTGGAAAACATTTTATTTTCATCAAAAATTGACTGACTTAAATTTAAATAGAATTTCACAAGAAAATAAACTTTAATATTATCAGATGAAAAATTACCAGTTGCTATATTAAAATAGACGTATTCCAAATAATAAATTTTTAATTTCAAATTTTATGGTTTAAAATTTCACAAATTTCCAGTTAAATATATTTTTTTAAAACCATTAAATTTTGCGGGTCATTACACTCTCCCCCACTCAAAACTTTTCGTCCCCGAAAAGAAAGGAGGTAGGAGAATAAAACAACCAGAAATAAAAGTAGATTGAAAGTCAAGATTAAACAATTAATTTGAACTATATAAAATTTACTTAAATTTGAAAACTTCATTTGCAAATCAATTATCTTTAATACTTTAATATCTTCCAAAACCCATTTGTAAAATTTCTTGCTTCCTTTTTAAATACCATTTATATGTTTAAATAACACCTTTATAAATATATGGAAATTATTTGAAAATAGTTATTTACATTATTACTTATATTTATAAAGAAGCTATTTGAAAACATTAAATCCATATTTCATAATTTATTAATTTTTTTTTTCCAAGATACTTTCCAAATATTATTGATAATCAATACTTATTTACTTTAAATATGTTTTATCTAATTAATAACCTCAACATAATTTATAACACTAAAATTTCTATTAAACCATGTAGTCTATAATTAAACAATACTTAAAAGAATATAGTCAACAAGGAAAAGAAGGAGGATTTGGGAACAGAATATAGGTGAATAAATAAAGCTGAGCAGATAAGGTAGACTCAAAAGAATTGAATCGGGCACGAATAATTAATTTAAACCATGAGAATTTGAATTTCGAATATTAGTACAGAATTTCTTTGTTGGAAATACTCTTATAATAAAATACCTTTATAATAAAATACTTTTATAACTCGGTGTTTCAACAAGTTTATCCTCGTTCCTGTAGACTCTGGCAGTGCGTTGATCAGGCGCAAAACTAGAATTCTCCAGGTACTTAGTAGACCTGTTTTAACACCCAGTGAAAATACTGGAAAAACTTTTAAAAACAGATATGGAAAGTACAATCCAAACAAAACAAAACGAATCAAATCATGGATCGCAGATACACAATGGTTACGCCTGGGTCCCCCAGGAAACATCCGTACCTTTTAAGCATTCACTGCCTTGCGAATTTCGCCATGCAACAAAACGGTGGACCGCAGAATATATAAAAATGGTTACGCCTGGATCCCCCAGGAAACATCCATACCCCGTAAGCAATCTCTGCCTTGCGGATTACGCCACTAACACGACCATAGATCGCAGATACACAATGGTTACGCCTGGATCCCCCAGGAAACATCCGTACCTTTTAAGCAATCACTGCCTTACGAATTACGCTATGCAGTCGAGTTCGTAAGACCATGGGTAACGCCATGGAATTCGAAGGACACTCGAGTATCATATCCGGAAAACCAAAAATCAGAGAGAATAATATCGATAGAATGAATCCAAGATGTGGCCACAAATCGGATATCAAGCAGAAGGCACTTTCCATATCTTTACTTCGAAAATATGTATCATATAGTACCTTTACAAATCACTTTCAAATATCGTACTTATATAAAATCCATTATATATAAGATTTAATTTTCAAATCAAATACTTTTCCAAAATCAAAAGTATATCAAATCATATTTATATAGACTTCAATTATATAAGATTTCACTTTCAAATTGAGTACCTTTTCAAATCCATAGTTTTCGAATCAACATCATACTTATACAAATCAATTTTATATAAGTTCGACAACTCCCAAATCAAGTATTTAGTAACATAAGGTTCTCAAATTTCAATTTGTTTCAATATCAGTTCAAATTTCAAAATCATATACAATTTCACCAAATTATTTCTTCTCAAATTAATTATCTTTAGTTTCAAAGTTTCCAAAATAATAGATTTAGAAAATAAATTCAAATTTCCAAATCAATAATTTAAGTCAACCAATTCATTTCCAAAATCAAATGTTTTCAAAATCATCTTATACTTACGTAAGGTCCATCTTATATCAGGATCAAAATTTTACAAAATAAATTTCGCTGTATGAAGAGCCATATGAGATTGAATATCTTTGCTTTTATGGGTTATATATCTTTGTAATTTAAAGGGAAATTCTCTTTTAGTAAGCAAAGATATTCTAACCCGATAGCTTTCAATTTCAGCGTCAAAATATATCAATGATATTAGAATATAAGATGTACATACGTCATCATTTCGCAGAATCACATTTGGTTGCTCGTTCGATCACACAAGTTCGCTTTCGAACTAGTATTGTCCATTCGACTTCCCTAATGCGGACTTCAATATGGTTTCTCGACTAGAAGCCATCAGCCTCCTTGCATAGCCATATACTATGATAGAGAATTCTAGAATCGAGCCCAAAATCCATATCAAATATTCGCCATCAAGAATCAAATGAAAAATCCTAACACGAAATGGTGTAATCCACCTCGAACTTGTGTACTCAAACTTGGATCAAATTAATTATGCGAATAAAACAGCATACGTACAACTTATATATTTATTCCAACTTGTTAAATATATAGTTTCATAAAGATGTTACTAAGTTAAAACATTTAAACTAAATTTTATTCAAAATATTTTGAAGACCAAATTCTTTTCAAAACATTTCAAATCTAAATTTCATATTAGAAAATTTTAAAATTGCCTTATTCATTTACTTAACCAAACAGTTTCAACTTTATTAAATCATATTACTTCATACTTAAACATTCAAAACAAACTTATATACTTTATCAAAATACTTTTCAAAATTTCTTAGCTTTGAAAAGTAAACCTTGATTTGGAAGTACTCGAACTTCAAAATAGTCGAAGAAATCATTTTCAAATTCAAGAGTTGGAAATCAGCAACAAATCGGTAAATCAATTTTAATAGATAGGGTTATATCAAATCCAAAACTAAAACTCAAGGACTGAACACCGGCTTACTTCAAATCATTTCAAATATATATATACATATATCTTTAGAATATCAAATCTTACTTCGGAATTTGAAATCAAAATGGTTTCACAAAATCACTCGCATAGCAATGCTACTAAAGTGGCCTCTCCCTCACTCTGAAACTCGAAAATCAATGTCGATGATGCGTGCACTCATCACCGAAATTATTTTCCAGCGACATAAGTGAGTTCTGGACTTCTATTTTCTTGAAAACTTCTTTGAAATTTCTTCGAAATCATTCAAAACTCAATAAAATCATTTGAAACATTTCAAATTCGGAAAATACTTTTAAATCATATTATTATTATATATTTCAAAATCTTAAAACCAATTTCAAAATACCGAAGTTCAATTCTCGAATTTCAAATCTTAAAATCCTTTAGTTATAAATCATTTTTAGATAAATCAAATTTCTTATATAGTTTTTCCAAAATTACAAATCCTTTCGAAACCTCAAATTCTTATTTTAAAAGGGTTTATAATCTTTATCGAAAACATTACACTTTTTTTTATATATAGAATATAATCATACTTATCAAAATAATAATTTCGGTTTAGAAACAATTTCTAAAATACAAACAAACCCGATTTTCAAAGGATGATTCAATAATGAATTTCAAACAAAGATAGAAATTCAAATTAGAGGGACTCTAATCAAATAGGATTCTGATTCGAAGATAAGTTCGAACGAAAATGAGATAATTAATTTCAAAACAGAAGATGGATATACTTATACAAGCCGCGAGCGACCTTAACAGGGTCAACCATGACTTCAGGGATATGATCGATGTAGAATTCCAAGAAAAATCAACATTCAATCGCAAGAGATAGCGGCATCTAAACCAAAGATATAGAAATCTCCGGTGAATCAATGCCAATTGTGAAGGAGTTTCACCCCTTCCCAAATCATTCAAAGATTGGTGGGATCCTATTCTTATAGAGATCATTCGAAGTGGAGTTATGGGATATTCCAGAATCAAAAGAATACCAATAGAGAGAGACAAGAATGAATTTTGGAACCGTAGGGAACGTTCCAAAGTTCAAAGGAAATCGAGTCAAAAGGAAGAGATTAAACTCAAACGAAAGTGATTCTGTAAATAAATTTACTATATATGCTAAGTTTGCCTAGAGCCAAAGCTCTGATACCAACTGTAACGACCCGGTATTTTGGACCATTCAAATCGACAATAAATCCACACATGTCAGAATTGAATAATTCAAAATATCAGATTGTTAATTTAAATTTGGAAAAACTCAGCATATGCAGTAAATAAATCAATCATAGAATCACAGACACAGAGTAATACAATAATACGCAGCGGAATAGATAAAATAGTAGTTCATGAAGCTACTATATAAACATCAGAGTTAGAAATAAAATACAACAGAATATCTCAATTGCAGTGAAGTCCCCAGTACAACAGATGACTTCTCTGAACAAATCAACTAGAAGAGCTGAAAGCTGAGGCGATAGTTGGATCTCCAAGGGAAGCTCCAAACTCCAAAGGTGAGTCTCAAATGCTGTATCACTCGGTCTGACCCGAGCGTAAAGCAAAACACAAAACACTCGAGTCAGGATTAACATTCTTATATCAATAAATCCAACTCAAGTGAAATATCAACTGAAATACAAGTAACTTAAAGGATGTTTGGGATAACCATCCTCTAAGGATCTGTAGAACTATATACAAGGTGGGAATATACACTATGACACCGTGGCCATTTTAAAATTTATTTACTTCAAAACCCAAATATCATTTCATTTCAAATATATCTATTTTCCAAAATAGTATATATATATATATATTATATGATTTAAAAAGTAAAGTTTTTAATTTCCTCAAGTCTAGCAAATCGATTCAAATCAACTTCAAATTCCAAATTCAAATTTATTCAAAGTTCAATTCATCAATTTAATTCATTTCTAAACAGATCATTTAAATTTTCAATATATTTCAAAGCTTTAATATTCAACATTTTCAAAGTTAAATTTAACAGTTTCATATAGCTCTTGATTTAACTTTATTATTATTTAATCAGGGAATATTCACTTAATAAATTCAATATCATTCAACTAACCTTAAATTTCATTTTTTTACTAAATATTTCCTTAAATTTATTTAAACAAGAAATATTCATTAGATTACTTATAAATCAAACTCAAGTTATAAATCATATCTTACATCTCAATTTCAATAAGTTTCAAATCGGTTTAATTAAATAAAATTCTTTATTGAATACAATTTCAACTAAATTCAAATTATCTTTCTAACCTTAACTTATCCAAATTATTACCAAAAATCTATTTGAAATATAAATTTAATACTTAAACATATTATATGTATTAAATCCATCTTAATTAAATTAGATATTATTATCAAATCTATATATATCATTACCATTTATATAATAATTTAAGAATCAACGTTTATTAAAACCATATATTTCTTCCCAAAACCATAGAATTTATTTTCAAAATATCTATATATATGGACCAACGGTGTCTGTATATATATTTATCATAGGGTTAAGTGATACGGATATTTATCATTTCAATCCGAAATTTTAAATATATACGGGTAGATATCATTTCGACCCGTAATCCCAATTTTAATTCAAATGAAAATCGCTTGGGTTTATCATTTCAACCCATAACGATTTTCTCCTATTCTAAAGTCCGTTCGGGTATGTATCATTTCAACCCATAGTGAATTCTATACTAACAGGGAACTTGCAGGGTGATAACAGATAATATAAAATAAAACAACAGGCATATATCATCAATAACAATAGAATAAGAACAACGGGATATGGTGTCATATCCCACAGGTGAATAGTTGCAGATAATAGCATATATAACAATTTAAATAACTACAGCAGCATATTTCAATTGCTATTTCAAATGAAATCAAATTTAATAAATAAAAGAACGTTAATCGTGAGTGATTGCTCACCTTTCGAGGCTAGAGAGATCTGACAAAGAAATGGACTACGAATTCCAAAGCAACGCTAGATGGAACGATTCGACGAAGAAACAAGCACGTCGGTCAAAGCTGATAGATAGGGATCGACGAAGTTAAATCAGAGTTGGATCAACGAAGAAATAATCAAAACAAAAATATATGACATCATTATTTTTCCTCAAAACCAATATTCAATCTAAATTACATGTTATATTTCAAATCATAATCCATATCCAAATCACTTTATATATATATTTTAGAAATCTAAAAAAAAAACCAAAATGTATAATATTATAGATTCCTAAAATTAATCCAACGAAAACCTTATATTAAAAAAAATTTAAAAATCACCTTTTGATAACAAAATTAATATAGATTTGCTTTGTTATAACACACCACACACATATATACTACTCGAATTCAAATCCAGACTATATATATTAAGCAATATGTGTGAGCTTCTCCAAAACACTTATGCAGACTTCACAAAATGACGAGTAGAATATTCAGAACCAGTTATATATACAAAGTATCATATTAAGAACCTATTATAAAGACAACTAACGAGATATGAATAGTGTAAATTTTACTAACATATTGGTTTATTGTTAATAGACTAGTCAACTTATATAAGCTTTTTACATAATAAAATAAAATAAACAAATATTATAAAATACACACACAAGTCATATGCAGAACATAAGCCAGAACAAACAAATAAATAGCGGGCATATCATGTTGTAATAGCCTATAGATTGAATCTAATACAAGCAAGTAAATAACATATGCAGACCAGAATACATGGCTTCGCCATACTATATTATATACGTAACTTTTTTCTTCTTCCTTTTTTTTTCACGCATGAACTATATATGTGAACTAATAAGTTGATAACAGGAAATATGAAACTAGACCACCTACCAAAATATACAACAGCAACAGACAAACTACTAATAGATCAATATATATATACGGCAAAACTCTGAAATTGAACAGATCAACACTATACTGTACTATGCATACAATATATGTACTCACGCAACACAAGGTTTTGAATAAACTATATTTGTAAATGCTAACATAAACTCTCTGTTATAAGCATTATAAACTTAGATTATTATAGTATAAAATTTAAACCTTTTCTTTTCCACATATAACTTATACAAAAAAATATAACAGACTGAATATCAATAGCTTACATACAAAAGTTCACGCGGTTACAAGGTGATGGAGGCTGGGTGAGGTGCTGACGTGGTTGAAGGAAAGAGGAGCTGGGTTCGAGATGGTGGGCGCGTGCCTCTGGCGGTGGTTGGTAGTGCGAGCTGGTGGCGGGTTGGAGACTCGGGACTGGCGGAACGAGGTGGGGATTTTGGCTACGCGTCGAGGCGCTGCCGAGGCGTTGGTCAGGGGAGGAGGTTGCACGGTGGACTGGCAGAGGCGGAGGGAATGGCTGTGGCAAGATCTGGTGGTGGGAGAAGCACGAGGCTGATGGGAGGGAAGGAAATGGTGCTCGGGTTGGGTTTTGTAGCTCGGTGATGTGGTGGAGAAGTAGGCTTTGGGAACGTGGTGGGTTCGAAGGGTTGGGGCCATGGAAACGAGCCTGGAGGGGAGAATGGAAATTGACAGCCAAGAAATGAAGTGAAAAACAACAAAGCTATAAGGCAAATAAAATGAACCGTTTCCAATCAATTGAAAAAAACGTATACAAATTTTTGTACGTTTTGATTTTTGAACCGGTTATGGGATGGCAATGGTCACCCGTGGATTGAGCTGAAATATAAAAGCAATTGATTGAGAAGCTATTAAAGGAATTTATTATTTTGCTTGGAATTCACGTTCAAATTTGAAACCGCAAAGAAAAGCTAACGGTCACAATTGATGGTACCGATACGGCGCAACGTTTTATTGTTTCCGTCGCGTACCAGATCTTAAAATATAGAAATAAATATACTGTGGAAATCAGCACGAAGAGAGGATCAAAACGGTATACAGATATTAGTGGTACGATCATCCGACCAAAAGTCGATAATTGGTACCGAAAAATGCTGCTATTCTGCCAGAATTAAGATAAACGGAGCAATAGAAATCCAAATTTGACAAAACGAAGACTGGTGGTTCACTCAGCAGATGATTTAGAAATTTAATGTATAAAAATATTCAAGTTTGGAAAACATTTTATTTTCATCAAAAATTGACTGACCTAAATTGAAATAGAATTTCACAAGAAAATAAACTTTAATATTATCAGATGAAAATTTACCAGTTGCTATATTAAAATAGACGTATTCCAAATAATAGATTTTTAATTTCAAATTTTATTGTTTAAAATTTCACAAATTTCCAGTTAAATATTTTTTTTTAAAACCATTAAATTTTGCGGGTCGTTACATTCTTATAGTCCCTTGCATAATGACCAACCCGTCCATAGTTATTATATTTCCCGCTTTTCTTGATCCACTTCCGAGGTCCTCCAAATCTAACATCCTAAACCTTTGCTCCATAACATCCAACCTAACTCGTGCCTCCTCGAAATCCTCTGTGCCAGAAATCGTTCTGCCTCCTAAACTAGCGAATTTCTTACATATCTTAGAAAAATTAGCTATTGTAGATGGATTAAAGGGACCTCCACCTACCGGTGCTGTATTGGACGCTTGCCCTTGTTCCCCTAGTACCGTAGCTCTATAGAACCAGTCAGCCATATTATGCAAAGAAAAGGAAATTTAGGCTCGAAAGAATCGAAAGACAGTTGAACTTGACTCTTGAGGGGAAATTTATAAAAACTCTTTTATACTTGAAAAACTACTTTTATAATAAGTGTTTCTATCTGAAAGATACTTCTAATTTGAAGATATGCTACTTAAAAATAGGTTGCTTTTGGAAAAATACTTTATTTTTAAAACAAGTTTTTAGGAATCCTGTAATCTTAGGCTCTGATACCAAATGTAACATCCCACACCCCTTAGTATAACCAAAGGCGCAGACTAAAAGGCATGTTGCATTGTAGGTATAACTAAAACTAGCAGAGACTAAGATTCACAAGACAAAAATATTTAAACAGCGAAAACAATTATAATAATAATAATATATTTAGAACAAAACCTCAGAATTACTTTATAAATTAAATAAGTCGCCAAATACCAAATACATCAAATGTTAAAATAACCTTACGTGTCTTGCGAAATAAAATCCATGGTATCAATAATATCAGAGTACAATACATCCCTCACAAAATGCCAGCTCAACAAAAAGAACTAAAAACTGAAACTGAAGAAAAGAAATACATGATAGAATCTCCTCCGAAGAAATCTCCAAATGCCTGCAGTCTACCGTCCTTGCCCCTGATTGTCTATGACGGAAAAGGGGGAAATAAAGGAGTGGGTCAGACTAAAAGTCTGGTGAATGATAGTAATTACTAGAATCTTTAAGCAAAGTAAAAGTAATAGACTTTACAATAGTTCTAGTATATAAAAGGAAACAAAGGAAATAGAGAGAAGGAATAAGCTGGAAATAAATACGAATTAACTAGATCAACATAATTGATTAACTTTGATTATTTGCACTTGTCTTTGATAGCTTCTTTGATTAGGATGAATTCCTAATCCTATAATTAGGCTGAAATCCTAATTCTACCCTTTGATCGGCCTGCTACTCCAAAGACCTATTGCGGACTAGACGCTATATAGCTCCATACACAGAAGGCAATGGTGTCTACGAAAGACACACATACTAAGCGCTTGGAACTCATAACTATTTATGAGCCATCACTAAGCGCACGTGTAACAACCACTAAGCTCACTTTACCTGTTGTTCCACCTATTGGGTCTTCTTATTACCTCAAGCTCCAGCATTAGCATGCCCCTTGTCTCACTTTAGGATTATGTGAGACACCTCGTCTCACTTCTGGGTTACGTGAGACACCTCGTTTCACTTCAGGGTTATGTGAAACACCGTGTCCATAGAAATAATAGGAGAAATGCTGTTGGTACTGGCCCGTCATCCAAACAATATGTAGTTGCACCCCTTGCCCAAATCCCCATGATTTGGACTTCTACTTATTGACCATTTACTACCGTTATTAACATAAGTGTGCCCCTCGTCTCACTTCAGGATTATGTGAGACACATGGTCTCACTTCAGGGTTATGTGAGACACCTCGTTTCACTTCAGGGTTATGTGAAACACCGTGTCCATAGAAATAAGGGAATGTTATTTGGTACAGGTCCTACTTTAATTCTTTGCTTATTAACTTAGATAAATTATTTAAATAAGCCTTTACTTTTGTTCTTACTATCTGTGTTTATTAATTTATCCTAAGTCTTAAAATAAGCCTCACTCTATTCTATTTCTTATTATAACCTATGTTATAATCATGCTTATTACTTAACCCAAGGTCTAAGTGTACAAATAAGCTTCTTTCATCTTATACTCTTTTAAGTTATAATTCTAAGTTATAACTAGGCCAATTATCTTTAATTAGTCAAATTCTAACATCAATATCATAATTAGGCTCAATTTCAGTCTTAATTCCATTTTTACTACAGTCTTTAGAATTTACATCTTATCTTCCCTTATTTCAGTATTCTTATAATTTTAACCCATATTCGTGTTTAATCTATTCTAATCCATACGCGAAGAAGAAGGAAAAATTAAAGAAAACTAAAAATAGAAGAAAATCCAAAGCGTAGGAAAAATATGTAAACAACGCATAAATAATAGTAAATAAATTAACATACTGTAAAAAAACTGTAAATAAATGGAAAGGATATAGTTAACAGAAATAAACTAAAATTAACTGAAAAGAATAACTAAAAGAAATAGACTAAAAATAATTCTTAAAAATGTATATAAACTAATTAAAAGGTTATTCCAAAAATTGTAGTAAAACTACAACTATTGGAAACCCTATTATTTTAAATTACTTAAAGAAATCTAAAATAATTACAATCACTCACCTCTAGTCCTTAGCACTTCCCTTTAGGCCTTCCCGGATCCACTTGGGGTTGGTAAAATAATTTATTTAAAAAGATTCTCTTCTTGGAAAATTATTCCTTTTTGGGTCCTTCCTGAAAAGGTGAACCCATTTGGAGAAAATCTTAGAATGAGAAAAAGTGTTAGGCCTAGGGTCGTATTTATAGTGGTAGAAGTGGATCTCAGACCGTTAGATTTGGAGATTGAATTTTATGCGACCACGTCATAGGCTGAATATGAGCCGTCAGATTGAAGCATGGAAGGACTAGATTGAGTAAAAGAATGAAATTGACGTGTACAAGCACTACGCCATAAATGACCTTCTGCAACATTTTTGCAAGGTGTTGCCAGCTAAAATGTTGCGATAGCTATAAAATTTTGGTCCTACTGCAACGTTGTATTTTTAGTGTTACCTTAGCCATAAAAATGTGTTGCTCTAGATAAACAAGTGTAACACGATGCAACATTTTTATATAGTGTTGCTATAGATGTTTTCAAATTAAAAAATTAATAAAATTAGCAATCCGTGTGAATACGATCCAACGGTCTACATTTAATCTGATTGTTAACATGGATCACCGCTACATTTTGCCCTAAATTTTCGTTTTCCCGCTTTACTGTTCATACCATTTCGTTCTCACCCCCAATTTCCAAATCCAAATCCCCAATTTCCAAATCCCTAATTTCCAAATCATATTTTCGTTTCCATTTCGTTCTCACCCCCAATTTCGCTGCTGTTGCCTACATGTCGATACGCAACCTCTCCCAAATCCTACCAACCGCAGCCCCCAACAAAACTCCACTACCCCACCGCCGTTTCTACAGCCTGATTCCGATGGTCATCGAGCACACATCCCGTGGCCAGCGTGCTTGCGATATCTTTTCCCGGCTTCTCAAAGAGCGCGTCATCTGCCTTAACGGACCCATCGAGGAGGATACGTCGGCGATAGTTGTGGCTCAGCCGCTGTTCCTCGAATCTGGTGGTTTCGTGACGGCACGGTTGGCAATTTATGATACTTCGACCAGATCTGATGCTTGAATCTTTCTCGCCAATGTTCAGAAGAAGTTCGATTCTGATGAAGCTTTGCTTGATTGCTTCAAAAAGTACCATTTTCGGATTCAAGGAAGATGTCAAACGCAGATTTCTTGTTTGAGAGAATGCCGCTTAAATTTTCAAATTGGCCAGCAATCATAAAACCAGTTTCAATTCCTTGATTGATTGCTCGAATTGCTTTGACTTCGTCGTCGGGTGCGATGTGATATTATTTGGTATGTTTTATGCCTTCTAGTTTACTTGATTATTCTTGATTTTGGTTACACTCGCATGCTTTTGCCGATGATGAATTGGGATTTATTTATAGGCTTTATTTCCTATAATCTCGGGTTTAATCTTTCTGTTGGACTTTGATAAATCTGGTATGTTGGATTGCGATGATGTATTGGTATGTTGGATTGCGATGATGTATGGTCTGAGCTTGTTAGCTCCTTTCTGCTGCATTTGTTAAACCAGAAAATGAACTGGTGCTCCAAGTCCTCTGTATATCATATTACTGCCTATGTTTCTCTTGTACATGCCTGATGCATTCACTGTTTTTGCTTGATGGGCTGCCTATGTGTACTGCTGTGTTCTTGCACTGGCTTTTCTATATTTTGCTGAACCTGGTTCTTGTTTGTTTTGTTGGTTGCTTGGCCCTGAGTTGAATCCAGTCGATGACTCGGGTTTGACCTTGTGCCGTGTCCTTGTATCCATGTGTTGCATTCATGTTTGGCTTATGCACTTATGAAAAGAAATAACCCAAATACCTGAGGCAAATATTATTACAAAAATATTTTCATTTTCTGTTTGAGTTAAATATTATTTTCCAGATTACTGCTTTTGAATTATATGTGACAGGTATTGAAGACTGGACAGCTGGATACAAGCTTGAAGACAGAGTCAAATCAAATGTGCATGAGTGTATGAATGCATGAGCTGAAGACAGGTTTCAAAGAAGGCTCGATCTTCCAAAATCGGATGAATCGGGCGGTGCCCACTTGTTCGACCTAACCGGCTGCGGTGCCCCGGACCCCCGCCGGTTAGGGCGATCCCCGCCGGGACTGCGGTGCCCCGGACCCCCGCCGGCGCTGCGCCCGGACCCGCTTCTCGGCTCGCCTTCGGCTCGGCACTCGGCTCACCTTCGGCTCGGCATATATTTGTCAGTGTCGGTGTATGTATAAATTGAAACTGCATATGTAATGAGTGAACTGAGTGATGTAGTGAGGAATATCTGTATATGTGAATATCGGTGTTATATATCATTGAATTGTAAAATAGTGGAGTCAGGAATTTGTACTATTTCAAATGTTGAAATAAAATATTTATTTAAATAAATTACTGTTTAAATATCAAATTCTGTGTAATAGCATTTTATTAAATAAATATTTATTTTTATTAAAAAATCAAATATGCTCTACATTGTGGGCCCCACAAATTCAAAAAGTTCATATTTATAGCAACATTTTGGAATGTTGCTACAGATACCTATGGGTGTTGCCATAGACCCAAATAGGGTTCTATTGCAACAATATTACTTATGTTGCCTTAGATAGTCAAAATGTTGCCTTTGAGGTCTAAGGCAACGGCAAAAATTGCATCACCTAAAAGTGTTGCCATAGACCTATGGCAACATTTTTCGGGCCTGAGCCAACATTTTTTTTGTGTTGCAGTAGGCCATTTATGGCGTAGTGAAGGCTTGCTGGAAAGAACACGAACGAAAAATTCGTTTGTTCGCTCACTACGTAGACCTTCCCCCCTCCTAGGTCGACCGACCGGTAGAACTAGGGTGTGGTTGGGTCGACCTTCTGGTCGACCTGACCCATATATTATTATTATTTTATTTTTTTTGTTGATTCTTGATCGGTTTATATCTTGCTCATATTAGCTCGGATTCTGACATTCTATATATGGAAATCGACCTGAAAATTACCACGGACACAACGGTGCAACTCCCGTGGCTTAATTCTGATAATTTCACAAAGTTATTTTATCATTTGATTAATTCATTAATTAATTATTATAGCTTAAATTTCGGGTTGTTACAATGCAAAAGAAGTCAAGGCATACTCTCTTGATGGAACACCTACAGACCTGCCTCCAGGGGTGCAGCTTCATTAGGCCTACCCCAGAGGACCATCCGAGGGTATCATCATGTCTCGTTGAAGTCTCGTACTTCCTTCTATCTTGAACTAACTAAGTTGGACGTGCTCTTTCTGTACTAAAATCTACGATGAACTGCTTCGTTAGGCTCTTTATCCAAATTCTCTTTCGGGCTGCTCCAAACGCACCTTACCATTTTATTAGACCCTACGTCTAATCTTTTACTATGTGTTTAGTTTACTTTTCTTATTCTGTTGGCTACTTATTTATCCTAATCAACGAACCCAGCCCCACCTATATGTGAGACCATCAGTCCTAAACTGAAAGGGAAAGCTGCCGGTATGGGCCACTTCTATTATTTTGCTTATTAACTTAATCCAAGATCTAAGTTTGATCAAATACGCCTCTTCTATTTCTTTCTTTTTAATTATAACCTACGTGTTATAATTATACTTTCAATTGTCACTTTTATATTCTTTTCATTCTTTTATAACTTACTTGTTATAAATGTAAATGCAAGTGTCTCTTTTCTATTCTAGTCTGTCTTTTTTTATTATGATACTAAATTCTCTTAAGTTCTCTTATATTATATAACAGTCTTAACTTGGGACTACGTCCAACTGTCATAAGTTACTTATCATAATAACTGCTTTACTTTTCACTCTATTATCTGTGCGATAAATGTAGATCTAGTCACATTTTCTATTTTCTAGTCTTGTCAAATAATTAACTTGATTATTTCTTCTTCTTTAATTTCTTTAACGCTTCACGTTCTTCTCTTTGTTCTGGGAAGTAGTTCTATTCTATCTGGTTGGTTACAAAAATTGTGCTAAAAATCCATTTCCATATTTTAATACTAAATAATGTTATAAACAATAACTCGTAACTGCAAGATATTTCTTTTATTTTTTCTTTAATTGTTGGATAATGCAAAATACAGTAATGTCTCTATTTTGCACTAGTTCCTCTTTTATTCTTGCGATTACCTTTATCGTTATTCTTAAAATTTTAAACTATGGAAATATAATCTCTTTTCTTAACCAACCAACTAATCTATCACTAACTTCCTAATCAAGTTATTTGGTTTTCCACTTTTTAATTCATTTCTCCCGTTTTAACATAATTTACTGTAGATTTCTCACATTTAGGCTTATGCCTTTCTCTACAACTCTTAAGCCTAATATTACTTATCATTAATTGGATTTCTTTCTTTTTCCATACAAATAACATTTAAATATAAGTATACTTCTCTTATAAAATTTACAGTATCAACATAACTAACTAGTAGAACTAATTACTGAAATAAATGCTGAATTAAATATTTAACGGGAATCTAACGATATTATATATCATAAACATAAAAGAGATATAATTTAAATCCACTCACCTGTTGTCCATAGCTTTGCTCCATGGCCTTCCTGGATCCCCTTCTAAGGTGTCTAATATTTTTATTAAAAAGATATTCTCCCTAAAAATATTTTCTATTTAGGGTTCAGCCTCAGGCAATGAACCCAATTGGGAGAAAATCTGATTATGAGAAAATAGCTAGGCCTATGGTTCTATTTATAGTGGAGTTTGGGGATCTCTGTCAGATTTTTGGATTGAATCTGGTGCTACCACGTCACAGGCTCACTGGGAATTGTTGGATACAGAAAACAACGCTTCAGATTGCACAGAAATCGAATCATATAAGTTCGGCACGTCCTTGGACGATTTAACATCCAGGGAAAACGCTGGTCAACCAATAGGTCGACCTGTGTTCTTTACGGGTCGACCTTAGGGTCGACCCTTGTGCTTTGCGGGTCGATTTGATGGTCAACCCGTGGAGTCCTTTTATTTATTATTATTTTCGTTTAATTAATTATATATATTTCTGATTTCTTATTCTTCTTGTAACTCCTTCGCATTAACTCGGATTTCGACAATTTATATATGGAAATTGATCAAAAAATCGCCATGGATACAATGGTACAAGTTTCGAGGCCATATTATGAAAATTCCAAAAATGCTTATTTCACCGTTCATCGTTATTTGATTATTTAATTATCTAAAAATGCGGGGTGTTACACATATGTAGCATCACATATTAATAAGTACAGGGAGCTCAACGGAGATACAAAACAGCAAGATGGTGATACACATGACTACATCACAACACCCTTAGGCACATGAGAAATAAGGCAAGGATGTGTGCATGGGTTCAAGATCATAAATGAAGTACACAAGCACTATAAGAAGCATGAACTAAACAATACAGGACAATGCACCGAGGAAATGCAATCAAGTCAACTTTACATTATAGGTCAGTTATACAAGCTAGTATATGAAATCAAAGATGCAATCTTCAATAACAAAATGAACAAGAAAATTAAAACAACAAGTAGATAAGCATATGTACACTCCTAAAACATACACATAGCAATGCAAAGTTAGCCACTTATAATATGGGCATTGATAGAGCAACCAAATTCATTTCAGAAAGATGAATATACATGGTAAACTTAATCAGTATGCAAACATACACCCTTACACTGATACAACACCCTAAGTACCTCGCACGCACTCATTTATAGACACCATCATTCATCCTTGAGCAACTCACTGGAAAGGCACATATGTATACTCACTATTTAAAAACAAAACCTATATATCCATGCAACTTAATCAGAGTGTTATTCATAGTGGATTTAGACAATACTAGATTTCTCTATATTTCACACACGTAGTGAAGTATAAGTAAATAATGTAAAGCATAGTAGTATATTATTAACTAAACTTGCTACACATATAATTGGAGCATTTAAAATAATAGTCCTACTAAGGATAAGGGCCCACATCACAAAAGGTGCAACAAGCACTACACCACAAAGCTGTTTTAGCCGTACCCCTATCCGCCTTATTTGATACGGCTCAAAGCCGTATCAAATTTGATACGGCTAAAAGCCGTATCTAAACGTTTAGATACCGTTTTTAGCCGTATAAAATTTGATACGGCTTTGAGCCGTATCAAATTCGTGCCTATTTTGGCTGGAAAATCATACACCCTTGAAAGCACGGTCTCCCCCAAATTCATTCCTTCCCTCGTTTTTTTTCGTTCTCCCCCAAATTCTTCCCTTAACTCACGACCACGCTTCAATTGAAGTTAATTACCGAAATTACCATTTGTTTTCGTCAAATCTTCAGCGACTAATTCCGGCTATTCTCTCGTTCTTTCTCCTTAAATCGCGTTTTAAAATAACAAGTTTCTTTAGCTCAAACTTCTATCAGCCGCCTTTCTTTTTCCTTCACGTAATCGGTGCTTTCAGGTATTAGGATGTTGTTTATTTTCCTTTCCATGTATTAGTATTTTTTTATATTTATTTCTACTATTACGAGCATCACCATGTATTGCATCATAGCTTCAACATCAAAATTTGTTATTGAGTACATGAATTTATCTTCTTCATTTTTTTGCCTCCTTTCCTAAATTTTGGTGTGATCATTTAATGTCCGATGTAGATATTATAAATAAGATTTTGTTTTTTGCAGTAAAATTGTGCATAATCTTGTGTATGTGAATCTTTGCAGTAAATTATTGTGTTAAATTATAATTTTTTGATCCAACAATGATTGTTCAATTAGCAAAGGTTTTGCAAAATTTGGAGTCTTGGTTCCTTGATTCCTAAGAGCCCTCCTTATTTTATGTGAACAATGCCAGTAGGTGTATTTAAGGCTCCCCAAAATAAATAAATACATACAAAAGTGTTGTCTGTTGCATCGTGTTATTTTTTTTCTTTTTCACCTTTAAATTGTGTAACCATGAGTATGATTTTATATGAGTAGGCACGAAAGTGCAGCAGCCATGCATATGAGTTAGTGTGAGTATAGGTTGCGTGAGTTATGTTATTTTTAGTGTGAGTGTTGCCCTTTGCAAGAGTAGCTTGTGTCCTTGTATTTATTTGCTGTTGCTAAGTGTTTAAACTATATTTTTATATTATAAATCTTGGGAATATACATAGCTAATTGAAATTGAACATTTGCAAGTGTGTAGTGTGTGTCATTTATATATTACAAGTTCAATGTCTTACCTGCAAATTCCAGAATTTCGTTCCATTTAAGTACTGATGCATCTCCTTAAGTTTGTTATTCTTATCGTGATGTATATGAGGATTTCAGCTGGGTTAGTGTAGTGTTGTTTATATAGTACATAAGTATTTACTTGTTAAAAGCTAATGCATGGGTGAGTATTCAATGAAGCATTTTGTATACCAATTCAGTTCAGTCCATTGCTATGAACAGCAGCACTTAAAGATACTGCATTTGAATATAGGTGTTTAGTTAGACATGTCATACACTGTACATAAGGGGTATGCGTTTGTTTGCTTTGTTCTGTTATTTGAGCCATTTTTTTTATGATTGCATGATTTTATAAATAGAGTTTTCAATCCCTTAGTCTAATGTAAATATAACACACATATATTTATAAAATTGATTTTTAACAAAAGTTATGAAGTCTAGGGTAAGTATAACACCCTAAATACTTGACTTTGTTTTTTAATCACTATGAATCCAAGGGTTGAAACAGACATAAGTATTTCTACCATTAGCTATGTTTTTTTATTAAACATTTGTTGCATGATCTGGTCTTGAGAATGAGCTTCTACGTAAATGAGGCATTAAGGTCTCCATTAATTATCTAAAAGAATTTTCTGTTACAAAATCTGTTTTGCTTCCATTTCGACCATAAACTGCCTTGTTGTAGAAAATACCATACCAATTTTAATGCATAAGCTTCTTTTGAGTCTGTAAGATTTTATAATCAAAGTCCACCCTCTTGTTTAGGTTTTAAGTCATTGTCCTAACCGATTTTGTATTGCTTACCCACCATGAGAACTGAGCACACAAACTTTCAATTTTGTTTATAACATTACGAGGCATTTCACAAATTTGCATCTTTGACCTGAATTTTATTTATCATATTGTGATGAATATTGAATGATATATAATAAAAGTCGATAAGAAAAATTGATTGTATGTTGAGGCTGGTATCGCTCAAATCCAATTGAACTCACCAATAAATGTAATTCCAATCAAATTAAATAAAATAAGTAAGTAAATAAATTGTGGGTATCATCAAATAATGAAGGATTGTATTTGATCTTTTTATTAGACATTCAGAAGGATTGTTGCCTGCAATATTTGGATCGTGATTTACATGCAAAAACATGGAAGATATTGGAATGCTTTCCAATGAATCCTAAATGCTTTTTACTCAGTCTAGTCATTTTAAACTATTTGTATTTCCTATTAACTTTTAATACTATTTTTACTTTTTACTACATAGAACATTGTTCATGTGCTTGTTACAGAAACACCATTCTAATTATCCTAGCAGTCTTTCATTCTGAAATCACTGTCATGTTTGAGCAGCAACATCTTAGAATTCATTGCTCTTAGAAAATGTATATTCTAGACTCTTAGTAACACCAGTCTAAAAAAGTCAGTGTTGAAATTTATAGATGCAAGGTTGGCCTTTCAATATTTCTCAAGCAAATTTCCTAGAAATATCTTCTTAGGGTTTGGATTATAATAATAAATTTTCAAATGGTTTGGTTTAATTTTTTGAATCGAACTGGGTTATGTTGGTTAAACCGTGATTTAATGCAGTTTTATAGAAAATGAGATGCAATTTAGGGTTGGAACAGACTGGATCATGACTGACGGTTTCGAAGGTTGGACAGACATTCTGGTCCGGTTTTCAAAACAATGCAAAGGACAGTCCACCAAATCCTCGGTTGGGCAGCCTACTAGGCCCACCTAAACACCGAAAATATTCTGCACATTAAAGACTGATCGTTAATACAAATGATACAATGCTAGGTCCAGGTCTTGAAAAATGATGATTGTGGCTGGTGTCCAAAACCCGAGAACATTAACATTTTTTTATTTTGGAGATGTTCTTTATAAAAATGGATTACAATTTTACAGTTTGGGTTAGGACATAAAAACTCTCTATTTTTGAACCCTTATAGTACATACCTTCTATTATCGGTTGTTGCAGCACAGCTCATCTCGATATCCCATGTACCCATTTCTTTGGCTAGTTCAGCTAGGCGGGTGTGGGTTCATTTGAAGTTTATTTTTGGCAATGACGCTATATTACGATATTTTTAGGCAACCACAAGCGACTTGGGTAGTAAGATACATGTTGTACCCTATAAATTGTGATGATGCCATCTACCATAGTCGATATTTTTCGAGTAGATGTGACAGTAGGGAGGTAAAGACAATATTACACTGCTAGATCTGTGATCAAATGCAGGAAAACTGTAATGATAGAGGGTCAGATCTAAGTCAGAGTTCTTAGAAAATTAACGAAGCCGCTTAAAATTTTAGTGATGCAAAGAAGCGTGCTTTTCACTTATGATAACCGATTCATTGCGATTAAAATAATTGCTTTCGGAAGATCGGAGGAAGAAGACAAGAAGTTTCCATCTTAATGGGCTAGAAATAACATAATTTTATGCGGCCCAGATACCATATTTTTAATAATGAACTAAACGTACATGCAGCGCAGGTTTATCTTTTAATGGACGGGCTGCTTTAGCAATTCTGTAAAACTTAACTTGGACGTGGCTGTTTTAAGTACTCAGATTGCCGTTATGTTTTTAGTACATGGAGTGTTTGCTCCTAGAACTTATTTGCGCCTTCCACATATACTCACGGGTACTATCACGAGAAGCATGAGAGTTAGGTTTGAATATGGTATGGCTTGGTTGTTGTTTGGAGGCTTGCAAGAGACAGAGCTTCCTATTATCAAATTCATTTCTACTATTTCCGCTGTGGTTAGATGTAGCACTTTTATCATTTTATAAATATATATTCTGTCATGTACTTTTCCCAAGTTTGTTTCACACATTAAATCATTATTGTATCATGGTGGGTGGTTAACATAGTCCCAAAAGGCTTTAATTTATTTTAGAAAATACAACAACATACCCCTTGGATGCAAAGTTATGCGTAGAAGAGAAAGAAGTGAAGTGCTGTCGAAATTAAAGCATTTAGTCCCAAAATGGCTTTAATTTATTTTAGACAGAAGTGAGGTGTTGTATACAAATTTTTGATTGTATGATTAATTAAGATAATGTTAGACATAAATAACTTACCAAAACAAAATTCGTTGGTTTTCGTTTATATTTAAGTTGATTACATCGCAAATATATTATATTTACGTCTAGTGTTCTAATATATATGATATAGGAGGGCAATATGTCTTTCAGTATAGACAAAAAGTGGATAAATGAATATGATCAAAGATCTACATACTATATAGACGGGGTGAAGAAGTTTATTAGTTTTGTTGATGAAAACGGTGGTAAGAACGGAGTGTATTTATGCCCTTGCACTCGGTGCAAAAATATGATGACGATCAAATTAGATGACATTCATTTTCATTTGCTTAGATGGGGTTTTATCCAATCATATACCGTATGGTATTTTCATGGGGAAAAAAGGGCAGAGAAGGAAAAACAACAACCAGTTAGTCATGCCACAAGTACCGACGAGTCTGAACATATTATGATGGAAGATCTAGCCAATGATGCAGATAGATTTCATCATTTTCAACCTGAAAATCCATTGTCTGATCATGCTAATGTTGGAGAGCCGTCTACGGTTGATGGTAATTGGCAGACCAATGAAAGTAAGAAGTATAAATCACTTTTTGGTAGCGCAAAAGAGCCACTGTATCCTTCATGTTCAAAAGGGTTGACGAAGCTGTATGCCATTGTGAAACTGAATTGCTTGAAGACCCAATACGGATTTTCAGATAATGGTGTGACTACACTCCTCGAACTAATTGTAACGACCCGTATTTTTAACACTTTAAAAATACGAATTAAAATGAAAATTTTGGATAAAAATCCGAAGGAAATAAAATTTTGTGTTGTTAAAAGTGAATTACAAGTTAAAATACAAAACTGAATTCTGAAATAACTTATTTGTAAATTAAATATGGATGTTAACTTGTAGTGAATGTAAATAATGGATTGAATTTGATTGTAAACCAAATTGGTTATGATTGTAAACAAAGAGTAAATAAAATGATAGATTTAATAATGAAAGTGTAAATCGAAATAAAAGAATTCATTTGGAATTAAATAACTTGAATTTGAATTACAATAAAATTGAACGCTGAATCTACTATAATCTTTTATATTGGATTTATAATGGAAAACTGCATTATAATAGATTGTTAATTACTGTGAAATTAAAAATGGAATTTGTGAACAATTGAAATTTGATTTAAAAGTTAATAATTTAAAATTGGGAATTTTAAATTGAAATTAAACAGTCGAATAAATTATTTTTCGAATATCGGATTTAATTAGACAATTAAATCGATAACTTAATAAGTTAAATTTCAGAAATAATTGAAAATCGAGTTGAATATGATTGAAAATGATTTGTAAAATTTTATCTTTTCATATTGGAGTTATAGTAATGTTATAGAACTTTTAAAATTGAATTTAAAGTTAATTTGTGAAAATTGAATATTTTAATATTTAATTATCGACTGAAAAATAGTCATTTTTCAAAAAGTCTCGGATTTCGACGAAACTAGTTCCATTGGATCCGTAATAGTTTGTTATTGTTGGATTTCAATTTTCGTAGCAATCGGAGTTATCGTTTGATCGTGGCAGCTCGAAACGCATCGAATTGTTTTTAATATTAATTCAGCGAGAGAAAATAGTCATTTTTCAAAAAGTCTCGGATTTCGACGAAACTAGTTTCATCGGATCCGTAATGTCATATTATTGTAGGGTTTCAAATTTCGTGTCAATCGGAGTTACCGTTTGTCCGGGGCAAGCCAAATCGCATCGAAATCGGTTTAAATCGGTTTAATTTAAAATCGATCGTTTATTGCCATAACTCACACATACGATCGAATTAGGTTCCGAAACCTATTCCATTGTGTCCGGAACGTGGGATAAACCCTAGAAACGCCGGTCACCGCGCGTAAATCGGAGTTCAGAAAATCGAGTGAATAGTGATTTTCGGTAAATGTCTATAAAAGGACCCCTTTATCATTTCATTAGCAAAACCCTAACCCTAATATTGCAAGCCGCCACTTGAAAATTCGAAGGCCAGAATTTCACCATCTTCTTCCCTTAATATCTCTCAATCCGTTCAACGAAATCGAAAAATTTCAAAAGCAAAGTTGTAGATCTCGGCGAGCTCTTCAAATCCATACGGAGATGATCAAAATCGGAGCATCGGATCAACGGGAATTTGCATTTAAAGTTCCGTGTTTGTCCTCGTTTTGCGTGCAGCTGAGATGGCCGAGCTCCACCCTATTATAGCTGAAGGTAGCTCTCGCCGAGGCCTTCGATATGGTGTATCCTGATCGTCCTAGAAGTCGATGTGGTGGGGTGCGAAATTCATGAAGGAGAGGCGGCTTTGGGTTGTCTTCGTGCGTGATTTCCTGGAGCATGCGAACGTGAGTTTGGGGGAGAAGCAAGGGACGGGCTGGATTGCAGGGTGATGGATCTCACGGCTTAGATTGATCTAGGTTGTGAAAAAAATTAAATTATGTTGTAAATTTATGAATATAAAATCGTGTAACTTCTAAAATTCATAACTTTTTCATACGAGGTCGAAAACGCGCGAAACTTTTTGCGTTGGAATCGTATGGACGAGCTCTACGCGATGCAACTAGATTGGAATCATTTGGAGCTATAGAAAATTTTGAGTTAAATCGAACGCCGTTCGATTTGATTTAAAATCGTAAAATCAAGGTGAGTGTTTTATAACGCTCACAACGTACTGAATATCTTTATGCTAGTTGAATTGACATTATGAAGTGTTATGATTTTATTTGTCGTTGTTAGATATAAATTAATTGTCATATAGCTTGTTATCTGAATCAACCATTGAAAAATGAAATTGACAGTTAAATTGAAATTGAAATTGAGTTGCGATTAAATTACCTGACATTGATAACTATGAAACTGCCATGAATTGTATTGACTATTGGATGATGTATTGTGATGGATGTCATTGGTTGATGTTTGAATGTTTGGATGTTTATTTGCTTATATATACTGTTATGCATACACATGACACTGTGATATAATTTAAGTGACATATGTTCATCCCTGACATTTAATTGAAATAAATAATCACTTGGCCATAGGATAGAAAATTATATACGGACACTGAATTTGGCTAAATTAATAATTTTTGAAATCGTCGTTGAAATTTATTTAAATGTTTTGATATAAAAGTTATAAATAAAAATCGATTTATAGAAATTGAATTCATCGAAAATTTGAGTTTGGAATGTTGAAATGAATTTTGGTTAAAGGAATTTTGTTAAATAATTAAGTTGAGACTATGAAATTTGAAAATTGAATATGATTGAATGTCGAAAATTGATTTGTTTAAAGATTTAACTTTTATTCGAACTTTGAATATTTCTAAGAAAAGTTATATGAAATGATATTTCAGGATTGAAGTTAGAATTGAAACTTGGATTCAAAAATTTGTTATTAAAAGAAAATTTGATTTAATGTTTAAATCGATATTTTGAAATTGGATTTGGAATTGAAATTGGAATTTAAATTAATTTGGAATTGAAATTTAAATTCATTTGGGATTGGGAATTAATTTGGAATTGGAAATTAATTTGAAATTGGAAATTTAAAGTGAACGGAATTTGGTTTATTGAATTCGAAATTTATATGGAATCAAAATTTATTCGAGTTGAAATCGGAATTGAATCAATTAAATCGAAATGGACATTGAAATTGATTTGGGTAGGAAATTGGGAAGTTGACCGGTTTGACTTTGGAATTTGTTTAAATGAATATTTTAGTATAATTGATTTAAAATCTATATTCTTTAAATATTGAAATTATTTTGATTTTCAAACTATTTTACTATATAAACCATTTTTTATATTCAAATTATTTTCGATTAAACTATTTAAATATTTTCTATTAAACTATTTTAACTATTTTAATTATTTAAACTACTTTTAAATTACTTAAAACTATTTTCTAAAATTTTCAAGCTGGTCAATAAGGTGAATTGTTTATATTTAAATCTCGAATTTAAATACGAATTGGGTTAAATGAAGTTGCAACCTAAATTGAAATTCGAAATGATTTTGAAATTGAAATGAGATATTGAGGCGAAAAATGATTTTTGAAACGAAATCTTACATTTTGAATAGATATGATGATATTTGAAATGGATTTGATTTTTGAAGCGAATATGATATTTTGATATCAATTATGAATCGAGTTAAAATGTAAAAGAGCCATCGGTGTAATAATACGTAGTTATTGAAGAGACCGGGATCAGATATGGACATACTCTCTGTCGATACCGAAAACCACTTTAATAACTATTATACGCGGAGTGTTGATCCAGAATGAAGTGGATGGTCTGGTGAACGCGTTGACGGAAGAAAGAGAACGATATTGGATGACCCCTGACATGACTAAAACAGGAGCCGCGCCGGGCCATTGAGGATCGCCATCTCTAGCGGACACACTCCTTCGATACCATGTCTATTACTTTTGTGATTCGATTTGGGTGCACCCCGCGATTTGGGAGTGTTGTTTCGCGGTGTTGGGGTAGTAGCTGCTATGCCCAACATCAGTCCGGATCAGGCAACTACTAGTATCCTAGTTGGTATCGCCTCATGTACCTTGTCATACTGATTATCCTATTCGCGACCACTACGATTTTGATTTGTACCTTTAGTATATGGATTGCCCTCTGGTGACTTCCGGTTTTGGGGAAACTACGGTCTTGTATATGCTTTTGGGAATAAACAGGTTAAGAGGTGTATGGGCCCTGCTTAACCCTACTTTGATATCTTTATATTACTGATAGACATATTATAATAGCGTATTGTACTACATAGTAGATAGTTTAACGGATCCTTGAGAGATGGAAAATCCCGTAACATCTCTTAAGTTATTGCACTCACGTTGACACTGGATAGGAGATGTCAAAACCCGTAAACATCTCTGACGCCGTCACACTCATATTTTCTTATCCGATTTGACTTACATGAGATATTTTAGTCCTGACTCGAGTGTTTTGTCTTTTCATTACGCTCGGGTCAGCCTGAGCATTTCAGATAAGGTTGAAGATCTATTCTGGAGGACGAAGACGGAGTTTGGTATTACATCATTTGTATTCTACTACTGTATTATTTTTCCGCTGCATTGTTGTGTTATCTCTGATATGTATGTAACTCTGATTTATGATGTATAATAAAAATCAAATTTATTTATTTAACAGCTTCATGAACTGTTATTTTATTATTATATCTTGTTCCTTCCGCTGCAAGATTCTGAGTTTGCTTCTGTTCTTTCTTTCCTTTTCTTATTTAACCCCAATAACCATCTGCCTTTTTGAACGGTTGAGTTGGACATGTGTGGATTATTGTCGACTTGAACGGTCAAAAATGCGGGTCGTTACAGTTGGTATCAGAGCTTTGGTTTAGATTACCTTGGCTCTAGTGGGGAATAACTCATTGAAATAGAGGTAAACTATATGAATGAGTTGAGTGTATATGAGAGAGCGTATTTGTAATTTTGATATAAAAAATGATTTTATATTGTGTTAATTTGTTCCGTTGAGTATTTATGAATTCTGGTTGGTACTTGGGACGCCAAGGCATCGATAGGAATTTCTAAACACTCGAATAGGACAGATTGACATAATATTGTTTTGGATTATATTCTATATATAAAAGACTTATCTTGAAAATTTATAAATGTTGATTGTATTGGTTAGAGATGATAATATTAGATTATCATCGTTTATTGTTGATTAGTCAATATTTCTAACTATTGACTATTGAATGATTTTAAGAAATGAAACTTGTAAATATGATTGACAATGAATATAAATGGTAAATAAAATGAAATCAAATAAAATAAAAATGAATTTAAATTAAGATAGAGAATTTAAATTCCGGTGTTTTGAAAATTTACTAACAAAAATTTGAAATGTATAATACAAGTATTATATGATAGTATATTCGATTAGAAATGGTTTTCAAAGGATTTTCAAATGAAGTAAGTGTTATACTCCCCTCTTGACACTAGAAAATGATTCCGGTGATGAGTGCACGCATCATCGACTTTATTTTCGAGAGTCTAAGTGGGGGAGATCACTTAATAGTTTTTCTAAACCCTGTTTTGATTAAAATTGAATTTTATTTTGTATTCTCTATAGTATGACTTGATATATATTAATATAAGTATATATTATTTCAAACTTGATTTGAAATGAAACCGGAGTTGAAATTTTTAAGTTCTTTAATATTTAATGACTTTAAACTATTGAAATAAACTAGAAACTGTACTCTTTTGGATTAAATAAAACTTGAATTGAAATTTTCTAAAGTATGTAATGAAAATAAGTATATATATATATATATTTCAATGCTGATTAAATTTTTTTCTAAAAGTATGATTTGAGATATAAAGATATTAGTATATATATATATATTTATAAAAAAAAAGGGGGTTTAAATCGAATCCGGAGTTGAAATTCTTAAGTTCTCTAATAAGGAATGATTTTAATTATTAAACTAAAGTAAATCTTGAATTGTTTGAAACTTATGAATGGAAAAAGGTGAAATTGAATTTAAGTGTTAAAAAAAAATTTAATTTAAAATTGTAGTAGTAACCCTTAATTTGGAAAATAATAAATTGGAAATTTATTTAATAGGTATAACACTCAAATTGAACGAAAAGAAGTTGTATATTGTTTAACTACATTCTATTTGCATAGCTATAACTTACCAAATACTTAAAAAGTTTAAAATGCTAATAAGGATAAGTAAATGAACAATATACAAGTGTGATTGCAAATAATAAAAATGTGAAGATCTATTGATAGTTGTAAATATAAAGGAAATTTAAGTTGTAAAATTAAATTTAAAATTAATTAAATATAAGATCAGTAAATGGAAACTAATTAAATTTGAATAAAACTAAATGTCAATAAACTTGGAAGTGTATGAAATTAAAATTTTGACTTGGAAATGTATAATTGATTTATTATAGATTTGGATGGAGGTTAATGTTTGATATGCATTGGTTGCTAAATGGATGTTAATTGATTAAGTATGATTCATTTTGTTAATAAATTGAATAAATGGAATATAAATTTAAATAATTAAATTCAATTTGAAGTAAGGTGATGTTGAATATAATTGTAATCAATTTAATTTGAAGAAAATTGTCTTGAGTTAAATGTGGATGTAATAAAGTGAATAAACCGGAAAACAAATTTAATGTAAACTTATTTCATAAAAATATAAAAGAAATTAACAACTTTGTGTTAATGCTTGATTTTCCGGAAACTTTAAATTGGATAGTTTGTATTTGTAATAACAAACAAATGTGGAAATCTCAAATTGTCCGGTATGTGCTGAAACTAAAAGTACCATAACTTTTAAATGGTTGAACGGAATTTGACGATCTTGGACTTTTCGGAAAGCCTAGAAACTGTGCTACATCTTTTGTTTAGAATGTTTTGATAAATACCTTCATCCACTAGGCTTAAAACACCAATATTAGTCGCTGGCCTGTGCGAGGTAGAAAATCTGAAGCACCTTAGTATTCTCGCCATAACTTTTTACTGGTTTATCGGATTTTGATGATCTTGCCTTTTCTGGAAAGCTTAGAACTTAAGCTAAAACTTTTGTGTTAAATGTTTTGTGTTATTCTGTCATTTAGAGGGTCGAAAACGTAAGTAAACATCGCTGACCTGCGCAATTCATTGCCCAGGCTGAGGCGTATCCATTTAGTAAAACGGCCATAACTTTTGAACGGATGGTCAGAATTTGATGATTTTGGATATTCCGGAAAGCCTGAAATGAATGCAACAACTTTTGTTTAGATTCCATCATCAAATTTTATCGTTTAGATGACCAAAAACTGAGATTCGTTTGCTGTCCTGGAATTGAAATTTCGGTTTTGAAGCTAAACATGTTATATGTATGTTGTTTATGCTAAGTATATCGATCTATCTTTATATGCATGGTTCTAACTTGGTTATTGAGCATTTTAGTAGGTAGCAAAGGGGTTGCGCTTCGCTTGTGGAGCTCGCTTCTGCGCTAAATGCAAAATGTAAGTTAAAATGCCAATAAACGCTTAATAAAGGTACGTTCTCGGATTACGGTTTATGTTGTGGTATATTATTGTGTTCCCCATGTTTTGGGATGCCTCATTCTTGTAATGAGATGTATATCATGCAATTATTACCATGTGAAATTTTTCGGTCCTAGTCGCGCAAAGGAGGTGCTGCCGAAATTTTTCAAAAATCCGGGAGTTAGAAAATTTTGAGAAAAAAAAAAAATCCTATAACTAAATTTTGCAAATAAGTCGAATATTTTGAATGAATTATATCTAAATGATGGTTCCCCTTCTCCGTTCCTTTTCGAGGACGAAAAGTTTTAAGTGGGGGAGAATGTAACGACCCGTATTTTTAACACTTTAAAAATACGAATTAAAATGAAAATTTTGGATAAAAATCCGAAGGAAATAAAATTTTGTGTTGTTAAAAGTGAATTACAAGTTAAAATACAAAACTGAATTCTGAAATAACTTATTTGTAAATTAAATATGGATGTTAACTTGTAGTGAATGTAAATAATGGATTGAATTTGATTGTAAACCAAATTGGTTATGATTGTAAACAAAGAGTAAATAAAATGATAGATTTAATAATGAAAGTGTAAATCGAAATAAAAGAATTCATTTGGAATTAAATAACTTGAATTTGAATTACAATAAAATTGAACGCTGAATCTACTATAATCTTTTATATTGGATTTATAATGGAAAACTGCATTATAATAGATTGTTAATTACTGTGAAATTAAAAATGGAATTTGTGAACAATTGAAATTTGATTTAAAAGTTAATAATTTAAAATTGGGAATTTTAAATTGAAATTAAACAGTCGAATAAATTATTTTTTGAATATTGGATTTAATTAGACAATTAAATCGATAACTTAATAAGTTAAATTTCAGAAATAATTGAAAATCGAGTTGAATATGATTGAAAATGATTTGTAAAATTTTATCTTTTCATATTGGAGTTATAGTAATGTTATAGAACTTTTAAAATTGAATTTAAAGTTAATTTGTGAAAATTGAATATTTTAATATTTAATTATCGACTGAAAAATAGTCATTTTTCAAAAAGTCTCGGATTTCGACGAAACTAGTTCCATTGGATCCGTAATAGTTTGTTATTGTCGGATTTCAATTTTCGTAGCAATCGGAGTTATCGTTTGATCGTGGCAGCTCGAAACGCATCGAATTGTTTTTAATATTAATTCAGCGAGAGAAAATAGTCATTTTTCAAAAAGTCTCGGATTTCGACGAAACCAGTTTCATCGGATCCGTAATGTCATATTATTGTAGGGTTTCAAATTTCGTGTCAATCGGAGTTACCGTTTGTCCGGGGCAAGCCAAATCGCATCGAAATCGGTTTAAATCGGTTTAATTTAAAATCGATCGTTTATTGCCATAACTCACACATACGATCGAATTAGGTTCCGAAACCTATTCCATTGTGTCCGGAACGTGGGATAAACCCTAGAAACGCCAGTCACCGCGCGTAAATCGGAGTTCAGAAAATCGAGTGAATAGTGATTTTCGGTAAATGTCTATAAAAGGACCCCTTTATCATTTCATTAGCAAAACCCTAACCCTAATATTGCCAGCCGCCACTTGAAAATTCGAAGGCCAGAATTTCACCATCTTCTTCCCTTAATATCTCTCAATCCGTTCAACGAAATCGAAAAATTTCAAAAGCAAAGTTGTAGATCTCGGCGAGCTCTTCAAATCCATACGGAGATGATCAAAATCGGAGCATCGGATCAACGGGAATTTGCATTTAAAGTTCCGTGTTTGTCCTCGTTTTGCGTGCAGCTGAGATGGCCGAGCTCCACCCTATTATAGCTGAAGGTAGCTCTCGCCGAGGCCTTCGATATGGTGTATCCTGATCGTCCTAGAAGTCGATGTGGTGGGGTGCGAAATTCATGAAGGAGAGGCGGCTTTGGGTTGTCTTCGTGCGTGATTTCCTGGAGCATGCGAACGTGAGTTTGGGGGAGAAGCAAGGGACGGGCTGGATTGCAGGGTGATGGATCTCACGGCTTAGATTGATCTAGGTTGTGAAAAAAATTAAATTATGTTGTAAATTTATGAATATAAAATCGTGTAACTTCTAAAATTCATAACTTTTTCATACGAGGTCGAAAACGCGCGAAACTTTTTGCGTTGGAATCGTATGGACGAGCTCTACGCGATGCAACTAGATTGGAATCATTTGGAGCTATAGAAAATTTTGAGTTAAATCGAACGCCGTTCGATTTGATTTAAAATCGTAAAATCAAGGTGAGTGTTTTATAACGCTCACAACGTACTGAATATCTTTATGCTAGTTGAATTGACATTATGAAGTGTTATGATTTTATTTGTCGTTGTTAGATATAAATTAATTGTCATATAGCTTGTTATCTGAATCAACCATTGAAAAATGAAATTGACAGTTAAATTGAAATTGAAATTGAGTTGCGATTAAATTACCTGACATTGATAACTATGAAACTGCCATGAATTGTATTGACTATTGGATGATGTATTGTGATGGATGTCATTGGTTGATGTTTGAATGTTTGGATGTTTATTTGCTTATATATACTGTTATGCATACACATGACACTGTGATATAATTTAAGTGACATATGTTCATCCCTGACATTTAATTGAAATAAATAATCACTTGGCCATAGGATAGAAAATTATATACGGACACTGAATTTGGCTAAATTAATAATTTTTGAAATCGTCGTTGAAATTTATTTAAATGTTTTGATATAAAAGTTATAAATAAAAATCGATTTATAGAAATTGAATTCATCGAAAATTTGAGTTTGGAATGTTGAAATGAATTTTGGTTAAAGGAATTTTGTTAAATAATTAAGTTGAGACTATGAAATTTGAAAATTGAATATGATTGAATGTCGAAAATTGATTTGTTTAAAGATTTAACTTTTATTCGAACTTTGAATATTTCTAAGAAAAGTTATATGAAATGATATTTCAGGATTGAAGTTAGAATTGAAACTTGGATTCAAAAATTTGTTATTAAAAGAAAATTTGATTTAATGTTTAAATCGATATTTTGAAATTGGATTTGGAATTGAAATTGGAATTTAAATTAATTTGGAATTGAAATTTAAATTCATTTGGGATTGGGAATTAATTTGGAATTGGAAATTAATTTGAAATTGGAAATTTAAAGTGAACGGAATTTGGTTTATTGAATTCGAAATTTATATGGAATCAAAATTTATTCGAGTTGAAATCGGAATTGAATCAATTAAATCGAAATGGACATTGAAATTGATTTGGGTAGGAAATTGGGAAGTTGACCGGTTTGACTTTGGAATTTGTTTAAATGAATATTTTAGTATAATTGATTTAAAATCTATATTCTTTAAATATTGAAATTATTTTGATTTTCAAACTGTTTTACTATATAAACCATTTTTTATATTCAAATTATTTTCGATTAAACTATTTAAATATTTTCTATTAAACTATTTTAACTATTTTAATTATTTAAACTACTTTTAAATTACTTAAAACTATTTTCTAAAATTTTCAAGCTGGTCAATAAGGTGAATTGTTTATATTTAAATCTCGAATTTAAATACGAATTGGGTTAAATGAAGTTGCAACCTAAATTGAAATTCGAAATGATTTTGAAATTGAAATGAGATATTGAGGCGAAAAATGATTTTTGAAACGAAATCTTACATTTTGAATAGATATGATGATATTTGAAATGGATTTGATTTTTGAAGCGAATATGATATTTTGATATCAATTATGAATCGAGTTAAAATGTAAAAGAGCCATCGGTGTAATAATACGTAGTTATTGAAGAGACCGGGATCAGATATGGACATACTCTCTGTCGATACCGAAAACCACTTTAATAACTATTATACGCGGAGTGTTGATCCAGAATGAAGTGGATGGTCTGGTGAACGCGTTGACGGAAGAAAGAGAACGATATTGGATGACCCCTGACATGACTAAAACAGGAGCCGCGCCGGGCCATTGAGGATCGCCATCTCTAGCGGACACACTCCTTCGATACCATGTCTATTACTTTTGTGATTCGATTTGGGTGCACCCCGCGATTTGGGAGTGTTGTTTCGCGGTGTTGGGGTAGTAGCTGCTATGCCCAACATCAGTCCGGATCAGGCAACTACTAGTATCCTAGTTGGTATCGCCTCATGTACCTTGTCATACTGATTATCCTATTCGCGACCACTACGATTTTGATTTGTACCTTTAGTATATGGATTGCCCTCTGGTGACTTCCGGTTTTGGGGAAACTACGGTCTTGTATATGCTTTTGGGAATAAACAGGTTAAGAGGTGTATGGGCCCTGTTTAACCCTACTTTGATATCTTTATATTACTGATAGACATATTATAATAGCGTATTGTACTACATAGTAGATAGTTTAACGGATCCTTGAGAGATGGAAAATCCCGTAACATCTCTTAAGTTATTGCACTCACGTTGACACTGGATAGGAGATGTCAAAACCCGTAAACATCTCTGACGCCGTCACACTCATATTTTCTTATCCGATTTGACTTACATGAGATATTTTAGTCCTGACTCGAGTGTTTTGTCTTTTCATTACGCTCGGGTCAGCCTGAGCATTTCAGATAAGGTTGAAGATCTATTCTGGAGGACGAAGATGGAGTTTGGTATTACATCATTTGTATTCTACTACTGTATTATTTTTCCGCTGCATTGTTGTGTTATCTCTGATATGTATGTAACTCTGATTTATGATGTATAATAAAAATCAAATTTATTTATTTAACAGCTTCATGAACTGTTATTTTATTATTATATCTTGTTCCTTCCGCTGCAAGATTCTGAGTTTGCTTCTGTTCTTTCTTTCCTTTTCTTATTTAACCCCAATAACCATCTGCCTTTTTGAACGGTTGAGTTGGACATGTGTGGATTATTGTCGACTTGAACGGTCAAAAATGCAGGTCGTTACACTAATAAAGGAGTTACTCCCCGAAGGTAACACGCTGCCGACAAAGTACTCCGACGTGAAGAAGTTAATTAAGTAAGTTGGGATGAATTACAAAACTTATGATGCATGCATCAATGATTGCATATTATACTGGAAAGATGATGCGATTAGAGTTTCATGTACAAATTGCAATGAACCAAGATATATGACATCATTCAACGAAGAAAGAAAAGGCATCAAAGTACCTTGAAAGACATTAAGACATTTTCCTTTAATTTCTAGATTGAAGAGATTGTATACTGTACCATGGATAGCAGATGCGATTACCTGGCATGGTCGTGCCAAGTCTGATCCAACTGTAATGCGTCATCCATGTGACACTTCTCAATGGAAAGCCGCAGATTATTTTGACCAAACGTTTGCTGTCGAGCCACGAAATGTCACACTTGGAATAACAACAGATGGTTTCTGTCCACATGCTTCTCTATCTAACCCTTACAATTGTTGGCCAGTAATTGTAGTACCATATAATCTTCCTCCGTCTATGTGCATGAAACGAGAGTTTTCAATGTTAACACTGTTGATTTCTAGGCCAAAACAACCAGGGAAGGATATTGATGTTTATTTACAGCCGTTGATAGACGAGTTAAAGCAGTTATGGGAAGGAGTCGTTACATATGATTCATTAAATAAATCCGAATTCACAATGAGAGCTAGGGTGTTGTGGGCAATCCATGATCACCCTGCTTTTAGGACTTTATCGGGATGTACAACTCATGGTTATTTTGCATGTCTGGTTTGTGGGGAAAACACTTGTTCTTATCATCTTCCTGAAAGTGAGAAGATGTGTTACATGGGATATCGAATGTTTCTTCCTAAAGAACACAAGTTTCGATACGACAAGACAAATTTCAACAATGAACAAGAACTTCATCGTCCTAAATGGACATTGACTGGTTTTGAAGTTGAAAATAAAGTAGCGAATATCAAAATGAAAGTTGGTAAACACAAAGAAGAAATTGGTCAAAAATGGAAAAAGTCAATTAATGAAGAAGTTGACAATGTTTCTACATGGTACAGGAGGTCTATCTTTTTTGATTTACCATATTGGAAAGCAAATATGATTCTCCATAATATTAATGTTATGCATACGGAGAAAAATGTCACAGAGCATCTCATCAGCACCATTATGGACCATAAAGATAAGTCAAAAGATGGCATCAATGCACGCAAGGATTTGCAAATCATGGGTATAAAACAAAAGTTGTGGGTGATGGAAGATAAGTCAAAAGAATGTTCGAGGCTTTTAGGAGACACAAAAAAAACTTGAGAGCAAGTTTTTATGACACTTTCGACAATGACGAAGAACGGATGAAAAATTGTCCACCTACAATTGCTCAAGAAGATTGGAACGAGTTCATTAAAAATGAAGCAACGCCTGAAGCGAGCGGAAGAAGGGAGTTAGGCAAAAAAATAGATCATTGCTCAGTTATGCTCACCATGCAGGCCGTAAAAGTCACGCTAGGGTAGAACACGAAATGGTAAGTTATATTCATTTTTTTTCAAAAATGGTAAAAATCACAACTAACATATTTTATATATTGCAGATCATTGCAAATCCATCTGCAAATACCAACCGTCGTCATGTATGGGAGAAGACACACACGAAAAAAGATGGTAGCATATCAGATGCCAATTCTTCGTACTTCGTAAGTTAAAATTTCAGTTCTGTGTGTACCATCTTTACACAAGTACAATTTCAGTTCTGTGTGTACATGAATTAACAGTCTTGTATTCATTAACATAAGCATTAACATAAGTATAACCTTATATTAATACACACAGCAATAACAGCATACGCATGGCCACATGGGGGTGAGTGTATTCTTGAAGCATCAATTCTGCAAAAAAATTCACAATCTTTGAAAAGCTTAAGCTTTTAAATATACATAATATGATTCAGTTTTGTGGGCTCAACCATCTTTACACAAAAGCTTAAAATGTTATTTCATGTCAGCTACAAGTTAAAATTCTCTTACTGGTGCCATGTCATTTATAACTAAGTCATCTCACCACCAACTTACGTATATATGCATATAGACACATACACGCTAGGGTCATTTATAACTGAGTCATTTCACCTCAGATGGCCAGCAACAGTTTTGGAACTTAAGTTTTCAAAACATGTATACATACATATATTTTCATTATTCATATAAGTATTATGCAATCTCAGGATCAAATTGCGAAATTGAAGGAAAAGATCACCGATAGTGATGAAGAAAAATTGACAGTGGATGAAGATATCATATCACAAGTGATGGGAAAGGATACAAGGGGTAGGAGCGGCGGTGTTGGGACCGTCATACCAAAGACCAATATTAAGGCTTCTGCTATTGCACATAAACGGTTGAAACATGTTTGTGGAGACAATGCTGAGTTGAAAATGAGGATGGGAAGTTTGGCGGGTACGGTGGGAAGTTTGGAGAGTATAGTGGGAAATTTGTTTGGGCAAATGGAGCTTCTAATCAACATGGTGGGAAACATAGAACAAGGAGAACGCAACAAACAACTCAATGCTTCTAAATTCGTTGTTTCTCAATCCCAGGATACGACCAATGTGGCGAACAATCAAAAATATGAAATCCTCAACTCTGATCTAGACATAATAGCAACATGTATTTATTAGTTGCTTTTTAGTTTTACTTGTTTTCGATGAAGTTATTTTGTTGGATAGATCTAGACAATAAATTTTATTGCAATAGGTATTGTATGTCGAGATTCTACATCGTCCAAAATCCATGGGAAATCTGTACCATCCACACATGAAAAATTGGTTTTGGACAATATACTGCTACCAGATGAGAGAACCAACAAAATAAATCATCAATTTGCAGAGATCTTTGTTGATGTTGGAGTGGGTGGGTTTGTGTGCCATCCGAAGATTATGATTCGATATCTTTAGCAGGTATGTGAGCTCATCCAAAAATGTTAATTTATTATTAACAAGTATAGAAAGGTTTTTCTTTATGTTATCTAAAATACCCAACAGTAATATCCCAAATAACAGTAGGTAGTAAAGATTACTTAGGCACTGAATATAAATTCTTATCAATTCCTGACTTTTTTAATTTTTTTGTGCGTTGATTTTTTTTTTCCATCCGGTCAGACCAAGAAGCAAGAGGCTTGTAATGAAAACACCAATTTGCTAACTCTATATATGAACTAACAATCGCGGAAAGTGATTTCTAAGTTGTCCTTAAGGTATCCAAATGAAATATTTAGGTTTAGTTGTTTGTTCGCATAATGATTTGGTATTAGCAGTTATTTAAGAAAGAAGTAACTGACACAAAGAACTAATGGTGATTTGATTAAGAGATTTACGTTCCCTATCAAAAAATATTTATTTTTCTATTGTTAAAAAGTTTTCAAGTAATAAAGTTAGAGGCATATAATGGAAGAAATAAAGTTAACCAATGAAGGAGGAAGGAATAGTGAAGAATTTTGGCTTGAAATGGTAGCTTGTCGGATTAAAAGTCGAATAACTTTCTATTCGAGGGTCATTTTCAAATGAAACCATTTGAAATATTTAAAGGAGTGAGTTGGATTTTTAATGGGCTTGCTTTAGGTTATCTCTGAATGATGATGTAGAGAAGTTATGCAATCTAATTTAAATATGCAGATCTCCAGTTAACTTAATCCGGCTAAGACACTATTGATGTTTTGCTAAAATCTCATTATTACTGACTGATTTTTGGTCAACAAATTGTTATTTAAAAATTATACTTATCCATGCAACTTTCTCAGCCAATCTCATACAAAAATATATTAAGTATAGAGCATTTACCTTGTGCTTTTCCCTTGTGACAGACTGACATGGAGTTTGTCTTACAAAGTCACCCAAAAATGACCGTTGTTTGGTTGTTTTGGAATGGGTTTTTAATGATTTGTTCATCACTCGTTATTACATCACTCTATGAATTTTCACATGATTTTTGCACATGCAGACGTCATTTCCCTCTTTGAAACACCCAGTAACCAACATTTTAAATTCAAATTATTCAACAAAATGATGCTTTAAGAATTTTATTCCCAACTATCCAATAAAATGAATGAATTCTCTTTAATATATTCGGTAATATAAATGCTACAGCTATAATGACAATAGTAGACAACTAATTTTTTGCCTTCAAAACAGATAAGCTATTGAATCTGGCCTGTAGTTGATTTGCAATATTGGTACCAACACTATATCCTGCCAATTTGGTTTATAATACAGTCACTTTAGAAAAGCACCTAGTAATATTTAGTTTATTAACAGATGACATTGGAATTTGTTAGACGGCACATTTTAAACTTGTAGTCAGTGCACTAGCAGTTTGTTTATTTTGTAACTGTAAACATGATGATTACTTTTTCATTTAAATTATGTAATTAGTTACATTAGTTATGTATGCTACTGACTGGGATTTGTGGTTTATTTGAATATAGGCGGCGGATGTAATAAGGTTGTAGCTTGGGTCTCGTTATTACATCACTCTATGATCTTCTTAAACCAGAGTATGCTGTAGTTGATTTGCGTTGCATGTGATGATATATGCTTGTCCACTCCGTTATGCAGAACAGCTTTATGGTATATACAAGTGTTTTATTGATGAATATCAAGTAAATGCAAGGTTAGTTTTAATATACCAATAGTTGTCTATTACATCACTATTACCTGTAGTTTTAAATTCAAAGATTGCTTCTTCTGGGCTGGCTTTCCTTGTTAACCTTTGCCTATTTGTTGTTTGTGTTCCAGCATTTCTCTGTTCCAAAACTGCTACATCACTATTACAAGGGATTTTTTTCTTCTGTGTTAATGTTGGGTTCCAGAACTGCTGCATTTGTATAATATTGACCATATTTAACCGTAGTTGTTTGGACAGAGTGACTGTATTTGTATAATACTGCTTTTGTATAATATTGACTGTATCTGTATAATACTGCTTTTGTATAATATTGACTATATTTGTATAATACTGCTTCTATTGTAATCCAACTATTGACGTATCTATTACTGCTTTAAATACTGCTTCTACTGTATAATACTGCATCTATGCTGTTGTAATTCACGGCTATGAGCTGTGTGAATTAGATACTGTTTTTATTGTAATATACTACATCTATGCTATTGTAATTTATGGTCTGAGCTTTGTGAATTAGATACGGCTTATTGCTGTATCTATTACATCAATTAGATACGGTCAATAGCCGTATCTAATTCATGTGCTTAGTATACGAATTAGATACGGCCATGGGCCGTATCTAATTAGTGAATTAGATACAGCCTTGAGCCGTATCTACCTAGCAAATTAGATACGGCCCATGGCCGTATCTAATGAATAAACACACTTTCATTTGATACGGCTTACGGCCATGCCTAATGGCATTAGATACGGCCCTAAGCACTGCCTAATTCGCCTTTCTGGTGTAGTGAAGCACTGCAAGTAGAATGAACTAAACAATAAAAGACAATGCACTGAGGAAATGCAATCAAAGCAACTCGATAGAAAAATATGAAAAGGTGCAACATAGCAAAAACAATGGAGACTCGCTCAGAACATGCACACAACTCAACAAAAACAAGCACATGGGCTAGCATAAAGGCACACTCACTGGAAAGGCACATATATACACTCAGTAGTATAGAGGTAAACAAAAGTACAACGGAAAAAGTGAGAGGAATGAGGGAGAAATCAAAGTTTACATAAGAACCGACATATCATCATTGGCATAAACAGGTGAGAGGAATCAAACTAGATTTTTAAAATAGCATACCAATTTCAAGCAGAAACAGTGAGAGGAACCTAAACAAAATATACATCATCGTCGGCATAAACAGAAAAGGTGAGAGGAACTCAAACCAAATATTTAAGCTAAAAATATAGGGTATCAAACCCTGTAAATTAACCTATATCATCATCGGCATAAACATGTTGAGTTCAAGCAAATCAACAGAGCAAAAATAAAACAACATATCAATTTTAAGCATCCAACTCGACGACGAAGCGACCGAGAGGAATCAAAGGAATTGGTGTTAGAGAATGCTACAGCGGTTTTAAAGGGTCATCGAGGTCAGATGAGAACGCAGCAGCGGAGTCAGAGCAGATGTTGCAACGTTTTGATGGGGCAACAACGATTCGATGGAATTGGTGTTAGAGGATGGGGTGATAGCGAAATCGAAGGTTGGGACGACAATGATTTTTCATGGAATAGGGGATTAGGTTTAGAGAAGATGTTGAAGTAAAGGATAAGTGGAATGATGGAAATGAATATGTAAATGAGAATTTGTAAGTAGGAAATGAATTTGTAGAAAGGAAAATTTTCACGACACTAAAATGTTATCTAAATGACAAGCACGAAATCTCCATAAAATAATGATTTCATAGGCTATGTCATACTGTAGATAATTTTTCCATATATTCTGTGAAAAAGTGGGATAATAGAAATTTTACCATATGTTGTGTGATCACTGTTGTTTGATTCACTTTGTGGCATAGTGTAGGCTCGACCCACATTAATTAACAAATCTCAATCTCCTTACCATTTTACATTCTTTTATTTAATTTATCCAATTAAATCTCTTAAATAATGTTAATTAAAATTAGGGTTGTTATAGACTCCTCTCCTGAAAGAATTTCATCCTCGAAATTATGATAAGGTACGTACATCAAACATAAAAGAATAGATGTAAAACATACCATCAAACAAGTCATGATAAGTATCCATAATCCTTCCCTCCATTTCCCAAGCACAGTCTCTCTCATCGTCACTCCAATAGACTTTTACTAATCTGACTATCTTGTTCCTTAGCTTCTTCTCATCCATCACTACAACTTGAACTGGTTGTCTCACAAAAGTTAGATCCGGCTCTACTACTAAATCTTCCAATGTAGTCGGAGCAATAATAGCCTCTGGATCATGCACACACTTCCATAGATGAGAAATATGGAAAACATTGTGGACTCCTGCTAAACTACTCAGTAACTTTATCCTGTAAGCGAGTTTCCCAATCCTCTCTATAATAGAAAATGGTCCAACAAACCTAGGTGCCAATTTCCCCGGCTTCCCAAATCTCACAACACCCTTCACCGGTGGTACTTAAGACGAAAATATGATCTCCAACTGAGAATTCTAAGTCCTTTCGTCTCTTATCTGCATAATTTTTCTTCTTAGACTGAGCTTCCTACATTCTAGCCCGAATTAGCTCAATCTTTTCTATGGCTTCTCTTACCATTTCTGGACCAAGAACTAATCTATCTCCGATCTCTAACCAACATACATGTAATTTATACGGCCTTCCATATAAAGCTTCAAAAGATGCCATTCCAACTAGTATGATAACATTATTATAGGAAAACTCAACCAAGTGCAAATGGTCTTCCCATGACCCGCCAAACTCTCGTTCAAGTACCTTATTGACTCTCTCTACCAGTTCATCTGTCTGTGGGTGATAAGTGGTATTTATCTTAAGCTTGGTACCTAAAACCTCTTGTAGACTCTTTCAGAATTCGTTAGTAAATAAATAATCTCTGTCACTGACTATACTACTAGGAACCCCATGTAGTCTAACCATATTCTTCATTAATAATTTAGCTAAAACAGGTGCCGTCCTTGTCAACTTAATGGATATAAAGTGTGCACTCTTAGTCAATCTATCCATTATAAGCCAGATACTTTCATTTTCCCTATTCGACTTTGGCAACCCATTTATGAAATCCATAGATATCGAATCCTATTTCCAAACTAGTATATCGGAAGGCTGAAGTAATCCACCCAGCTTTAACTTGTTGGCAATTCAAACACTGTTTTTCCCATAAGTCTACATTCCTTTTCATACCTTCCTATAAGAAACTTCTCTTCATATCCTCATACATCTTGGTTCCTCCAAGATGAATAGTAAACTTCGATCGATGGCAATCCCTAAGAACTCCTTTCCTTAGGTCACCAACATCGGGAACACACAATTGTCTCTTCTTTCTCAACCATCCATTCTGGTCAAGATAAAAAGCCTTCAAATCATCAATCCTTGTTCCACCTTCTAATCTTCTAATTCTTTCGGCTAGCAATGGATCATCTCTTTACTTAGAGGCAATTCTTTCGATCAATACCGATCGAACTTCCAAACAAGATAACATTGCAGTACTCTGACTAGAACTGGCAGTTTATCTTAACTGCACACTACAAGTAGTCAATTTTTCCAAATATTTCCATTCAACCAACATAGCTAACAACAAATTCTGATGTTTTCTGCTAAGTGCGTCTGCAAATTTAATTTCTATCAAGCATGTACTCAATTCCAAAATCATAAGCAGCTAAAAACTCCAACCATCTCTGTTGTCTCATATTCAACTCCTTCTGAGAGAATAAGTATCTTAAAGACTTGTGATCCATATACAAATCGAATTGTTCTCCCAAAAGGTAACGTCTCTACACCTTCAAAGCAAATATTATGACAACCAACTCTAAGTCATGAGTTAGATATCTACCTTTGTATGGTCTGAGCTGTCGCGAAGCATAGGCAGCCACTTTACCCCTCTACATTAACACAACTCCGGGTCCTGTTCCAAACACATCAGTATACACCATCAAATCTTGATTTCCATCTAGAACAACTAACACGGGCGCATTGGTCAATAAATGTTTCAACTTTTGGAATGCCTCCTTACATTTATCGGTCCAAACATACTTCACGTCCTTCCTTGTTAGTTTAGTCATCAAAGACGCTATACGAGAGAAATCCTTGATGAATCTCCGGTAGTAGCCAGCTAGACCAAGAAACTCTTTATCTCAGTCACCGTCTTGGGTCTCTTCCAGTTATTAACTGCTTCTATCTTAGCTGGATCTACTGACAACCTTTTTTCTAAGACTACATGACCAAGAAACTTCACCTCCTTTTTCCAAAAATGACACTTTAAAAACTTCGCTTTAAATGATGCTGCCTTAGCGTCTCAACACTATTCTAAGATGAATCACATGATCTCTTTAATCCTTAAAATATATCAAAATGACGTCTATGAACACTAATACAAACCTATCCAAGTGATCCTAAAAATTCCAGTTCATTAAGTCTACGAAGGAAGCAGGTGCATTAGTCAATCTGAATGGCATTGGTAACCACTTATACGAATCGTACCTTGTTCTAAACGTCATCGATGGAATACTGTCTTCCACCATCCTTAGTTGATGGTACCCTATCGCCAAGACTAACTGAGAAAATACTTTAGCTCCACTCAACTGATCAAATAAGTCGTCGATTCTTGTTAAAGGATATCGGTTCTTTATCTATTTTCATTCAACTTACGATAATGGACACACATCCTTAATGACTTGTCCGGTTCTTCACAAATATCGCGGTTGCTCCCTATGGCGAACTGCTTGGTCTAATAAAACCTTTCCCTTCTAAGTCCACCAGCTGCATCTTTAACTCCTTCATCTCGGTAGGTGTCATTCTGTTAGGCAGTCTACTTACGGGTTCAGCTACAGGTACAAGATCTATTCGAAACTCAATAGCTCATTTTGGCAATAGTCCTATAACAAGCTCAAAAACACCTGCAAATTCTCTAACTAAGAAAACCCGATTCAAATCATCTTCCTCATCTATTACACCCAACAAAGCACAAACATAAAAACTTGGATTCTCTATTGAGTACATAATTCGGTCACTACTATTAGGGTTTCATAGTGATATTTTTCTATCGTGGCAAAATATAATAGCGTCATACTTACTTAACCAGTCCATATCCAAAGCCTACGAAATCAAACACATGCAAACTGTAGGAAAATATATGACATGCAAACTCTAAATGGTCACATCTCATCCCAAGAGTCGAATACCCTCCTATCGGGTTCACAACCCTTATGGAAGTAACTAGGTATGAGGGTTCTAGGTTAAGCTTATCTACCAAACAATGAGATATAAAAGAATATAATGCACCAATATCAAACAATACTCTAAAAGATATACCGTGAATTAAAAGCATACCTCCCATCACAGCTTTCCTTTTCTCCTCACTGTTGGTCTCGAAGTAGCCAACTCCAAAGCAAATACTTTTCCTTTTTCTGCCTTGGCCAATTTTGGACATTTATTCTTGTAATGTCCCACTTTGTCACAGTTTAGAGCACTTAACGTTCTTCTTTCCAACAACTTCCTTTCTCTTTTTGGTCCGGCAATCATGAGAATAATTTCCTTTTTTGTCACACTTGTAACACACAACCTTAGACTTCCCATTCTTGGCAGCTCATCCTTCTAAGCTCCCTTCTTTTGGTAAAACATTCTCTTTTGATACTATCCACCCTGACTCTTTGCTAGCTTATTATTACTAAACAAAGCAAGCATCTCTTCATTTAGCAAAGCCATTTCCATGACTACATCACATGGATCTCTAGGATGTGGTAAAGTTGCCCTAGCAAGCTCAAGTCTTAGTCCACTGATGAACTTCTCATTCCTTTTGATGACCGTGTCTACTATAGCATATCCATATCGTGATAACTCCACGAATCTGGTTGCATACTTAAGCCCATCATATAACCTTGCATCAGCTTAGCAAGCTTCCTCAACAGAGTTGGCTTAGCGATCTTAGACATAAATCGTTCCTCAAACCTCCCTTCTGAATTTTTCCCAAGTCAAAGTTTCCTCTGCTGCCCCAACAGTCACACTATTCCACCAATACAACCCAGCTCCTTGCAGTTGCCTGGATGCCAGTCTCCTCTTCTATTTGTCATTCCAACCAAGAGCAACGAAAATCCTCTCACAATGAAGCAACTAATTCTCCACTTTAATTGCATCCTCAGTTTCAATAAATGGTTTCCCTCAAAACCTTGCATAGTCTCTACTCAACACAACATAATTGTTGACAACTGGAACTTCCTGATTAGCTCCTCTAGCATTTCCACCAATTAATCCAGTAAGAGCTTGCTTCATGTTCACAAAGAATTGATACATTGCTCCCATATAACCCGATGGTGTTCCAGCAACTACATTATCAGCTGATTGTCGACCAGGGTTCCTTCTAGTATTGCGCTTGACATTTCCATTAGTAGTGGTGTTTCCTCCACCGAGGTTCACTCTTCCATTTCTTGGCTGTATATTTTACTTCCTTGAATCTGCATCCAAACCTTAATAAGATATAGAAGAATGGTCTAAGATAGAGTGGGAATAGAGATAAAGCATGTAACAACCCAATATTTTGAACAAATATTTTAATTGATTTTATTTGAAACTTTGACTTTAAATCATTTAAAAACTAAAATCTTGGAATTTTCCAATGTATTTTGGATTTTATTTCTAATTTATTTTCCAAATAAAATAAATTAATGAGTTTCTGAGAATTTTATATTTTGGTCAACTTTGGTTAAACTTTGACTTTCAGTTGAAATTTTTAAATTTGAATTTTAAATTTCTAATATTTTTCTTTGAAACGGTATTTGTTTCTGATATTCGTTCTTCTTTTCGTTTCGTCAAATTCTGTTTTATACTTTTTAAATTTGATAAAATTCGGCGTTGTTCATGAAATTATTTTCAGTATTTCATTGTTTATTTTTCCATCTTTTATTTGTTTGGGCTTTGAATTTTATTTGTTGTTTTGAGCTTGTTTTGAAATGGGCTTTTGATATTGGGCTTTGTAAATTCCAAAAGACTTAAGTTTTTGTTTTAAGTGTGAATTGATGCCTTTACATTTCCTAGCCGTTCGAAACTCCTCATGTTCTCACTTCTCATTCACGTACAAAACATCCCTCTTCCTCCTCACGTTCTCATTTTATCTCCTGAGAAAAATATTCAGTAAGTTTCTTCTTCTTTCTTCCTCTTTATCTTTCTCTTATATTTTGTGTTGCAAGCAATGTTGGGCCTCCACCAATCATCACCTCTAGCCTTGCCGACCATCTCATCCACCACCACCTGTATGCCAGCACCACCTCACCTGATGATCTGACCTGACCATGGCCGTGACCCCTTGATCAAACTCCTCCTCAAAACATCACAAAAATCCTAGCTGAACTCCACATATTCACCATCTTCCTCCCTATTTGCCTCGGCCACCATCACTTCCACCATCTCCAGCCCCTTGACATGACCAGACCTGACCCCTTTGCCGCACCTAAGGATGCCTGCACCTGACCTGAACCAAGCAGGGACCCAGATCGAACTCACTTTAGCCTATAGCCGAACCACTTGAACCACATGACCATCCATTTGCCTTGCCTTTTTGCATTCCAAAACCCCTACCTCTTCACTTCCCTTTGCCTGGCCGTATATTTGTTGACCATAGCCGAGCATTTCATGCAGCAACTAGCCTAGGCCGAACCACTTTTGGTGATGGTCAAGCCCATTGGTGAAGTGGCCGAACCACTTGCATGAGTAAAGTCATTTTGTTCCACTTTGTCTTTGTTTTTGTATTGTTTAATTCTTATATTCTTTTGTGTTAAATTATATACTTATATATGTTTTGTATTTGTTGTTTACAAGACTTGGATCTTGGCTCTCCATCTCCTTGAATTTGATTCTTGCTTTGTCGTGCTTTTTCGAAGTTTGTTCTTGTGTTTCGAATTGTCATCTCTAGCATTAGAAGGTGAGTTATCACTCTCGACTTCGTACTTATAAAATTGTGAGACAAAGTCATGTGAATTGTATTAGGGATATGCCACGTTGATAGTAATTTCATATATGCCTGTGATATGATATTATATGATGTTATAACCTGATTATATACTTGTTTCATCACCTGATATGACATGCTATGCTTTACTGTTTAATTTATATTTCTGTTTCTCACAATGAAATTTCCCTCACTATGGGTTGAAATGATACATACCTGAACGGACTTTAGAATAAGGAATAGTCGTTATGAGCTGAAATGATTGGCTCGAACGATTTTTATTTGACTTGGGATTGCGGGTTTGAAATGATCAAACCCGGGATTTTTATTTCGGATTGAAATGATATATATCCGCATTCACTTGACCTAGGTTAGAAAATATTATACAGACCCATGGTTAATTTTAAATATAAATATTTTCTGAAAATTTTTAAGTATTTAGAATTTAAAATATATGAGATTTTAACTTAAAATTGGATTTAAATGATTTAAATAAATTTTATAGTGATTTTCTATAAGTTAAAATTGTATAAGTCAATAAATGATTAAAAATGTAAATTAGAATGTGAATTAACTTCATAATTGAAAATTTGATTTAAAATGGAATTTTAGGCTTAAATTAGTAATGAAATATTTTATTTATGAAATGAATATTTTTAAAAGTAAATAAAGTATCAAGTTATTGTTAAATTAAAAGTTAAGCAATTTAAGTGTATTTTTGACTTAATAAATGAATTATGGTTTAATTGGGTATTTTATTTATAAAATTTTATTTTATAAAATCATAAGTGAAATGATATCCAAATAAATATTTCTAAAAAGTGAGATATGTTTTATAAGTTAAAAATGGTGAAAAACTAAAATTAATGTTTCTGAAATGCTATAATAAATCTCAGATTTGTATTGGCAGCATTTCTTAAATGCTGTGGTTTTAAGGTAGTGTTTAACTAGTGTTACCATTTCTGAAAATGTACTGTTTTTCCAAACACCATTATATCTGCAGTAACGTTTTCTGAGTGCTGCTGTTTCTAAAAAGACAATAATATTTGAAATACTACTATATCTGCAGTAACGTTTTCTGAGTGCTGCTGTTTCTGAAAAGACTATTTTTGAAACACTATTATATGTACAGTAACGTTTTCTAAGTGCTGCTATTTCTGAAAAGATAATGATTTCGAAATGCTAATATATGTATTATCACATTTTCAAAGTGCTACGAATGCTAAAAATACAATGTTTTGTAAATGTTATAATTTAATGAATGAACTTAGAAGTGCTACAACTTTGTAAATGAATGTTATTTTTGAAGGATATTGACATCGAATTTAAATGGTTTAAAAATGAATATGTTTTGATTTGAAATATAAACCATTTTGAAATTTATAACCACGGGTTATAATAACGATTGGTTGTTAAAGAGACCGGGATCGGATATGGACATACTCTCTGTCGATACCAAAAACCACTTTAACAACTGTGTACGTGGTGGAGATTCCAGAATGAAGTAGGATGGTGGCGACGATTCTATTTTGAGGTATAAACGTGGACCCGACTCCCGTGAGTTGGCATAAGGTGGCTAAAACTATGGCAATCGACGGGCTAATGAGGTAGCACCTCTGATCGGACACATTCCATCATATACCATTCTATTACTTTGTGATTTATTGGGTGCAACCCTTGATTCGGGAGTGTGGCTCGAGGTGGGCGATTTGCTGCGGCTCTGCGTTACCACCAGCCCGAAAGTGTAATTGGTATATCTACCCTGGCATTGCCTAGTTATGCCGTGTCACCTACCCTAGCGTGCTTTACTACGAGTTTATTTTGTACCATACCTATGGAATGAGTTCTGACGACGCCCATTACGGGGGGGATTACGGTACTGTATAGACTATGGGAAAAAATGTGTTAAGGTGCAAAATTGTAACAACCCGCATATTTAGAAGTTTTGAATATTTAAATATTTTATTTAAATATAGAATCGTTAATCGGATTAAAGTCCAAAAAGCTACTTTTTGCAAACAGTCGAATTGGGACTCGAAACCACTTTCATTGAGTCCAAAATGGCGTTTGCGACTTTTTTAAGTATAAACATCGATATATTTGGAGTAAGTTGAATTTTGCTATTTTTTATTGGGCTTTGGGTTTGGGTTTCACCCCAACTCTTTCTATTACCTAGTTCAGCCCTCTCCTCTCCTCTTCACTTCATTTCTATTTTCTCTAACACTCAAGCAAAACTAAAAATGGGGAGAGGAATGAGAAATTAGAAAACTTCAAGCCCTAGTTTTCAATTGCAAAACCAAATTCTTGCTCCAAATTCAAAGAGAGGCTTTGGTAAGTATCTCCTCCTTCTTCTCCAACTCATTCTCTCTTTAATTTCAGAAATTTCCTAAACCTAACTTAGGAAATGTTCTTCTTTTTTAGCTTAGATTCTAGTTTCTTGAGTTGAAGTGGTAGAGTGGTTGAATTGGTGAAAGGTTATTCATATCGTTGTGGTTGGGTATGAATTCCTAACACTTATTCATGTATATTTGCTTTTGATTTGGATTGAATTGGTGAAAGGTTGCAACTGTTTGAAGAAGAAGAACGTTTGTTTAAAGTTTCGCAACCTTTCAGAGTATAGCCGTTTATTAAAAAAATGTTCATCACCAGACGTCTACAGGAAAGCTCAGACGTCTGGAGTTTGTTTCAGAGAATTTCTTGAAACTTACTGCAGACGTCTGAGTATATACTGCAGACGTCAGGAGTATGCTATTTCCAGAATTTATAATGTGTTGTGCATGTCACTTCATTGGAGATTGTACAATAATTCTATATACTACTTACACATTTGTTTACAGAATAATCTCCTTGTAATCTTCAAATCATAGCTCTTTGACGTGATGAATATCATGAAAACTGCATATGTTAATATATATGTATATATATAATATTGTATAGTTGTTGTCATCGAAACCATAGAATGGAGGTTCCAACAGTTCAGTCGACTGACCTGATTGCCTTAGCAAAAATTGAGTATTTTGTTTATGCTTTCCAATTTTTATCGATTCGTGGTTTCCGATTTGTCGTTGTCGTTTATTATCGTCTCTGATGACTTCTTATTCGGGATTTTTGTGGTTATCCATTTTGATGGATTCGGTATCGATTTATCTGGATTTGATTCACATCTTCGTATGTGAATTTTTGATGGTTGATTGTTTCTACAATCATTTCTGTGACTTGCCACTTTAAATTACAAAGGTTTCTATACTAGTAGTAAATATTCAAACTCTTTTACTAAAATCATTTCAACTCTATTTTTAATACAAAGTTCGTTTATAAAACCGTTTTCTAATCTATTAGTATATACAAACCTTTACCTCATTCGTATGAGAAAATCTAATTAAACGGCTTAGCAAAACAAGTGGTATGAAACGCTTGCATTTACTTCGTCGGTTAATTTATGGACTTGTTCGATTGAAAATCTTGTGACAATTTTCGAGTGGAAATCTACAATTTGTTCGTAAATATTTAATTTTAGCTAGTGGTTATGGGACATGAAGCTAAACTCTTATATTTACTAGCTTAGTGTAATTCACACTTTTTATGGATCGATGATGATCATTTTGTGATTTAGACTAGCGATGTGCAATGTCTATTTGTCTACGAGGGAGACTAAACCCCGTTTTGTGGAACTTCGGTTCAATTTGGTGGGGTAGCGACCCGTGGTCTTCGGACCGTTTGTGGAGCTTTGGCTCAAAATTTATGGTTAACAACCATGGAATAGCGTTCCATTTGTGATACACGTGTTGGTGAGTTTTCATGCTCCCGTTTGTGATAGGCCTTCCCCCCTTTTGTGATTTCTGGATTTCTAATTGATGATTTCTAGAATTTGTGTTTCACCAACTTTTGCGATTGGCATTAATATGTTTGTCAATATTTGTAGTTTGGTGAATAAAATAAAGAATATGATATTCTTTTTGGTGCTTTGAGATCTTTGAGATATTGATTTTGTTGTTGTTTTATATCATATTGGTTCTAGTATGACATTGTAGTTATCATACATTCTTATTATATCTCTGCTTATATCTCATTCCTTTATCTGATATTTATAGCTAGACTGATCCGTTTATTATTTTCTTATTAAATAATACTCGGGTCAGACCGAGATGTTATAGGTGCTTCTGCTTGACTCCTTATCTGGGATCATCCTCTGACTTTTGCCTAACTACATTACATTTGTAGTTTTTGTTGTTATACATTCGAGATATAGACTCCATGATGTATACTTATTCTTTTGTCTACCACTTGTATCTATTCTTTTGTGATATTGTGGATCTTATATGACCACTACTCTGATGTACACCTTTTTGTGTTATATATTCATATCTATTTCTGCCTTTGTGATATGAATGTCTGTGACTGATTTGTGTTATGTTTATTTCTATATTTGTTTCCGAAGGCCTCATAGCCACTGTGTGGTAGCTTAAAGTTTGTATCGGTATGTCGGATTTCCTCTTGAAATGAAATGCATGTTATACTATCTGACATATCGGTGCTCGCACAAGGCAATTGCACAGATGGTCGCTCCTCAACAGCCTTATTCTTCGCGCTAGTTGTTAGCACCAAAATTGGTCACTAACCTCGTTCAGAAAGATTGTGTAGAGATATAAGTGATGAAAGCAAATTAAACAGAGAAGACAATCCTAATTCAAGTGCAGAAAGTAAGAAGACCAAATTTATAGTGGTTCGGCGTAATTGCCTACGTCCACTTTGCTCAACTTTATTGATTTCCTTTATGATTGATTACAAATACAATTCGTGAATCAAATGCTTGAATGAAGGTGTTTAAGTAGAGAAGATGAGTCTTGAAAATGGCAGAGTCTCCCCGTATTTTCTCTCCCAAAAAAGGATCCCTTTCACTGTGACCCTGCCCCTCTATTTATAGGCAAAGATGGGCTGGACTTCCCAAGTGGGCTGATTGCCGAACGTTCCAGCCCGAGCACAGTGGTCGCCGCATGCCGATCCTGGTATGCCGAACGCTCTGATGCCGAGCAGTCTTTCCCACGCCGAACGAGGCTTTCCTTGCCGAACGATCCTTGTGAAGTTGTGCATACTGAATGCCTTCTGAATGTCGAGTATTACGCCGAACACCATGAGATGCCGAGTACTCTTGTATGCCGAGCAGCCTCGATGCCGAGCGACCTTGTACGCCGGGCAGTCTTGATGCCGAACAGCCTTGATGCCGAGCACTCTGGTATGCCGAGTACTCTTGTATGCCGACCAGCCTCGATGCCGAGCGACCTTGTACGCCGAGCAGTCTTGATGCCGAACAGCCTTGATGCCGAGCACTCTGGTATGCCGAGCAGTCTTGGTGCCGAGTACTTATGGGATGCCGAACACTAGTTGACGCTGAGCATAGGTTGTTGCCGAGTGCCAGTTGATGCCGAACACTTACTTGGCGCCGAGTACCCTTGTTGCCAAGCACTACGCCGAGTAGCCTCGATGCCGAACACTGCTGAGTATTATGCCGAACACTCCTGGACACCGGACACTAAGGACGCCGAGTACTACGCCGAGTACTCATGGATGATGGTTGCTTCGCCGAACATTCCTGGATGCCGGACACTCTCTGATGCCGAGCACTAGTTGCCTGGTCAAATCCCCAGGAAACACTTGCCCCCCAAAGTGTATCTCGTGGCCAAACGTGGTGCGCTTTGAATCTGGTACAATCTACCTCGGAGGTACCCTCTCGAGAATGCTAGCAAAGGGAGGTGCGAGACGAACAAGCTTGGGATGCCGAACGATGCGTTCTGAGCCGAACGTTCCTAGCGTGCCGAACGTCATTCCTCCTTAATGCCGAGCGCTCCGGTATTGACCGGTTCTACCGGGTATAGCCCCTTCGACTTCCTCCATTCCCCTCTATAAAACCAGTCCCTTCTCTTCTTTTCTCCTTTTACTTCTTATTTCCTCCGTTCTCACAATTCTGTTCAATCGTCTGAATTCGAGACTTAACTACTCCATCTCAATCTTCGATCTGCAAACTTAGGTATTTTTCATCGTATATTCAAACGAGATGTCCGAACGATGTCGTGTAGAGGGTTTTTGTATAGCTTGACTGCATTGCCGAACGACATAGCGTGGAGGAGTTAGGAGTATGCCCGCTTATTTGCCTTAGTTTCCTCGTGTTGGGTCGAGGTTAAAAGGAAGAAAAAGAATGAAAGGTGTCGGAGGGAGTAATGGCGCCGTTCGCTGCTCCGGCGCATGTGGTCATGTGCCGGACGGTGTAATGGTTAGTTGCCGAACGCTACCTCGGCCGGACAATGCCAGGCCGAACGCTCATTAACATGTCAAACTATAATTGAGCCGAACGAACTAAAGCCGAACAATGCCCAAATGCCGAACGACTGTTACGCCGAACATTGACCTCAGACCGAACGTTGAATCCAGCCGAACAATCCTTAGGTCGAACCGTGACTTTAGCCGAACAATATGATTGCCGAACACTTGACATGCCGAACAATATAATTGCCGAACAACTGACATGCCGAACAATACAATTGCCGAACACTTTACATGCCGAACAATACAATTGCCGAACACTTGACATGCCGAACAATATAATTGCCGAACACTTTACATGCCGAACAATACAATTGCCGGACACCTTTCATGCCGAACAATACAATTGCCGAACACTTGACATGCCGAACAATATAATTGCCGAACAACTGACATGCCAAACAATACAATTGCCGAACACTTTACTTGGGACGATGAACATTACTTAAATGCCGATCAGTATAAATGTTAAACTACACTTAGGCCGGTTACTCTAGAAATCGTATGTCTTTTGAACCTTGAACTGTAATCACCTCAAGGCAAGCTTTTTGAGACGGTCAGCGATGACGGTCTTCGAAGGCGATGATTCGAAGCTAATTATTATACCTTTAAAACCTTCTTATTGTCTGTACACAATTGCTTGCACTAGTTCACACACCACGTGGGGGGAAAAACTCGTGTTGCTAATTCTAACGCTCAACGTTTTTCAAGTATAGCTTTCCCAAGCACTTTGCCAGGTTCATTATTTATTCGGGATGTCAGGAAAATCTAGTTCTGCAACCATATCTGACAGGCCTGGGCCGTCAGTAAAGCAAGGAGCCGCAGATGCTTCCAACCCGTCAATCTCTCCCGCTCATAATCTGGCGCCCGATGCTCTTGAGTCAACCATCTTACTGGACAATCCGGTCGATTCTCAAGCCTCGAGGATCAATGAGGCCGCTCTGCGACGGATTTGTTCCATTCACGGAATTCCCTTTACTGACGTGTTAGTTCCTTCGAGACACGACCGTCCTCATTTGCCCCCAGTCGGGTACACGGCCTGCAACAAGTTCATGTGCTGGATGGGCAGCGTGCCTCCGTTTAACCTATTTCTCCGGGATGTGCTGCAGTATATAGACATCGCTCCGTCGCAGCTGCACCCGAATGGTCATGCGTTCCTATATGGGACTTACTTACTCTTCATGGTTGTCTTCTCCAGACCTCCAACCCCCGGTGATATTCGATACATTTACATGTTCAAGAGACGGAAAGATAGCCCTTCCTTCATCTTCCTCGAGCCGTACCACAAGTGCCAGATCTTGACAGGGGCCTGCAGCAAGTTCGCCCTATACAAACAGGAATGGTTCTATGTGCGATGCCCGTCTGGTTTCGCTAGGAGATGGGTCGAAGGCAGTAAGTCTCTCTGCTGAACCGTTACTCGTACTTAATGGGAGTCGCGTTTTTCTTAACTCTTCATTTCCTCTTTTCAGGTATTAACCCGCGTCCAGAAGGCCGAGGATATTCTGATGCTGTCGACGCGATTAGAGCTCTTCCGGCCGAGGATCGAGATATTCGAGCTATCATTTCAAATGAATCGCTGTCGGGGTTCGGCTTGCTAGCTCCTGATCGTCGGGTCAGCCTTCCAGAAGGTGTTACAATTCCCAAACCTCCATATGGTAAAGGGAAAAAACTTGTCGGCCCGTCGTCGCGTCGCGCTCCTGACGCGCACGAAGAAGGCGAGCGTAGAGAGGATGATGCACCCGTCACTCAGGGTGAGAATGTGGGTCCTGCTTGGAATCCGGCAATCGAAGTTCAGGATATTGAGACGTCATCCTCCCCTTCGAAGGGAAAGAAAAAACTGAAATATACGGTTCAGAAAGAGAAAGTTGGTGACACCTCAAAATCTACGCCTATCCCTCTCGAGAAAGAGGCTTCTTCGCAGCATCTGGAGAGTTCTCTGAGGGGTCTCTCGAACCTCTCTATTCCCGAAGACATACTCAATTACGGGTTCGATGATCCTGAAACCCTCAAATTCTCCTCGCCCGATAGAGGCAATGTAGGAGTTCAACTCCCGGCTTACAGAGACAATACTCCGATTAGCAAAGACAAACGAACGGGTCCGTCGGGGGGAACACTTAGGACACACACGCACACGCGCATTCCATAGCATACTTCAAGTCTTTTTAATTCGTGAATTCTCCTTAATTCGTTGTTATCTTCCTTCTTTGCAGGTGATATGGGCCGCTCCCACGGACTTGATCGCCTTCAGGGGTCTTCAATATTTCATCACTCCGGACGGGATTCCGGTTCGGGCAGACGCCGGGACCGAGGTGATTATGAGGATAGGGACAATCGTCCGCGCGAATCGTCTCATCGCAAGAAAGCGCACTATCAATCTTCTCAGTCCCGTGATCTTCCTCCTACAACTGAGCCGGATAAAGAGAAGTCTCTGCAGAAGGGCTATCAGTCCGATGCTGCTCGAGAACAACATTCCAGTTCATCGAGTACGAGGCAAGTTCGGGAGCCGCGTAAAAGAACGGAATTCTCTAAGCCTCCTCCTCCTGCTCCTGCCGTGGACCCAACCGTTGCGGAAAAGATGGTCGACCTTAAGGCCAAGTTTCCGAAGATTTGTTTTGACGGTTTGAAATTCCTCCCGGCCATCCATCACATTCCTGGGCACGTGAAGCAAAGTGCCATTGCATGCAACAATGACGTCTATGTTCAACATGACGCATTCGTGCACTTGGTGGAGAAGATATCAGAAGTATCTGTTGAGCGTCAACACGAGATTGACCGTTTGACTCTGGAGGCTGACAGCGATAAGAAAATCATCAAACTTCAAGACGAAGAACTCGCCTCTTATAAGTTAAAGCTAGAAGCCGCTGAACAAGGCGCAAAAGATACTGCCGAGGCAGTTACTCGCTTAGAGGTGGCTCACAAAAAGGAGCTTGATGAAGCAGTTCAGCGCAGCGGCGCCCTTGCCCTAGAAAAAGACTCTGTTCAAAAAGAAAGGGACGTGCTCGCTATTCAAGTCAAAGAGCTGAAAGAACAACTCTCCAAGGAGAAAGAAGACAAAATAGCCGCTCAGGAAGAATCACAGCGGTATTGCGATGAGATTGTTGCTACCCGGCTCCTCAAGGCAAAGCTCGACGGCGAACTTGCCGGGGTCGAGAGAATGAAGGATGAAGCCCGTGAGGAGGGTAAAAGAATGGCTGAGGAGGAGCTTGATTCTCGCCTTGAGGCGGCCGCAGAGACTGGCAGGGAAGAGGTCAAAAGTATGTTTGACCCGTTGATCGCCGAGTACGGAGCCCGCGTCCTTATGCACCGCGACCTAACATTCTTGGGCGACGGCTACCATGAATCCCTGGCTGAGGCATGGGAGACTCTGATAAAGATCAAGAAAGTCGAATCAGGCTCCGAAGAAATCGACGAGGATGCACTGGTGAAGGAGTTCCTGAGGGGGAATGAGCCATCGGATTTATCCGTAGCATTGGCTCTCTATGGCAAAGGCTCTTCCCCTTCGAAAGAGAAGAACAACGAGGCTGGCCCATCAGAGGCCGACACTACTACTCCTCACATTGCCGCTCCTTATGCTGCTCAATCGGCTGGTCGGTCGACGCTTGATCCATTCGAGCAACACGCCAGTTATGATCCTGAAGATCCCGGGCTTGGCGTTCATGTGTTGTCACCTATCCTGGAGGGTGAAACCCCGCGCGCCACCGACAGTCAACCTGATCCTGGTAGGAGATTCTTCTTTCTCTAGAAATCGAAATGATCCCGTCATTTTTCAGCAGTGGTTATTCGTTCTTATGTCCACTTCTTATATTTCTCACAGGTTGTTCTGACACTGAGCTAACTCCGAGGAGCGATGACGCCAAGGAGGAAGCGGGGAAAACAAGCGACGCTGCTCACGCAGAGGTAACTCCCGGCCCAGACGCTCAAGTGATTGGGGCGCTTGACGATGACAAACTTGACACCTCGTCTCCGGCCGAAGGAAGCGACGAAGTTAAAATCACTGGCGCCTCTGAACATACTTCAGAGATGAGCATGAAGGATCGTCTTGCCGACGAGGAGAAGAGAAAAGTCAAAGTCAAAGTTGAATCTGAAGTCCTGGAACTTACGGACCCGCGGAATAGACCTTTGAAAATCATTCTCCCGGGCAGGTCCAAACCATTAGATGTTCCGTCTCCTACTCCTGACTCCGTCTCTCTAGCAAGCAAAAAGTCCAAGAAGAAACGTGAGGGAGAGGAGTCGTCGGAAACACCGAAGGCGGACAAGAAGAAGAAGTCGAAGAAATGATCGATGCACTTGTTCAACAAGTTTTTGCTTAAGTTTGTAACAGTTTCTACCTTTCATAACTTGTAGTTTGTATAGGCCCGAATTTTGTAGGAGTGATCTTGTATCCCTATTTTGGACTTATCGAATAAAATTTTAGTTTCTTCTTGTTTGAATGATTCTCTTGTCTTTATTTGGTTTGCTGACACTGTGCTCCGGGGACTTGGAGACTTGAGACTGTTCATAGTCTAGTCCGCGCTCTGGGGACTCAGAGTACTCCGCTCCGCACTCTGGGGACTCGGAGATTGGAAATCGTTTATACTCTAGTCCGCACTCTGGGGACTTAGAGTACTCCGCTCCGCACTCTGGGGACTCGGAGATTGGAAATCGTTTATACTCTAGTCCGCGCTCTGGGGACTTAGAGTACTCCGCTCCGCACTCTGGGGATTCGGAGATTGGAAATCGTTTACACTCTAGTCCGCGCTCTAGGGACTCAGAGTACTCCGCTCCGCACTCTGGGGATTCGGAGATTGGAAGTCGTTTATACTCTAGTCCGCGCTCTGGGGACTCAGAGTACTCCGCTCCGCACTCTGGGGATTCGGAGATTGGAAATCGTTTATACTCTAGTCCGCGCTCTGGGGACTTAGAGTACTCCACTCCGCACTCTGGGGATTCGGAGATTGGAAGTCGTTTATACTCTAGTCCGTGCTCTGGGGACTTAGAGTACTCCGCTCCACACTCTGGGGATTCGGAGATTGGAAATCGTTTACACTCTAGTCCGCGCTCTGGGGACTTAGAGTACTCCGCTCCGCACTCTGGGGATTCGGAGATTGGAAGTCGTTTATACTCTAGTCCGCGCTCTGGGGACTCAGAGTACTCCGCTCCGCACTCTGGGGATTCGGAGATTGGAAATCGTTTATACTCTAGTCCGCGCTCTGGGGACTTAGAGTACTCCGCTCCGCACTCTGGGGATTCGGAGATTGGAAGTCGTTTATACTCTAGTCCGTGCTCTGGGGACTTAGAGTACTCCGCTCCGCACTCTGGGGATTCGGAGATTGGAAATCGTTTACACTCTAGTCCGCGCTCTGGGGACTTAGAGTACTCCGCTCCGCACTCTGGGGATTCGGAGGTTGGAAATCGTTTACACTCTAGTCCGCGCTCTGGGGACTTAGAGTACTCCGCTCCGCACTCTGGGGATTCGGAGATTGGAAATCGCTTATACTAGTCTGTACGCCGCACAGAATAATGTAATTTATCATTCAATTAAGAGGTACAGAAACTTCATAGAAAATGTGGCTTCAAGCCTTTATTAATGAAAATCAACTAAATTGCTCGATTACAACTTCAAAAGGAAACTAAGTCATTATTGAATGGAAACATGCAGAAAACAATAGTGCCTATAACAAGAAAGGGAAACATGCTAAATGTAATAGTGCCGCAAATGCTCACTGTTCCATGCTCGGGGGAGTGTCGCGCCATCAACGGTCGCTAGCTTGAATGTTCCTTCTCCAAGCTTCCGTTCAATGGCGTATGGACCTTCCCAGCTGGGATTCATGCGTGATGGCACTGGGAAGACTCGTTTCAGAACGAGATCACCCACATCGAAGATTCTTGGGCGGACTCTGCCATCGTAGTAGCGCTTGACTCGATGTCTGTGCGCCGCCGCCCTTAACTCAGCTTCTTCACGCTTTTCGTCGATGCAGTCCAGTGATTCCAACAAGAGGTTTTGGTTCGTCTTGGGATCATAGTATGTCACTCGGTGCGATGGAACTTCAAGTTCCACGGGTATTACGGCTTCAGAGCCGTATGCCAAGGCGAATGGAGTGTGGCCGGTCGCGGACTTGTGGGTAGTTCTATATGCCCATAATGCTGTCGGGAGTTCATCTACCCACTTGCCTCCAACCTTCTCCAGACGCTTCTTTAGTATGGACTTGATTATTTTGTTAACGGCCTCTACTTGTCCGTTAGCTTTTGGGTGTGCAACGGCAGCGAACTTTTTCTCGATGCCGTACTTCAAACAGAACTCTTTGAACTCTTTACTTTCGAATTGCGTTCCGTTGTCTGTAATGATGGTGCGTGGAAGACCGAAGTGGCATATAATGTTTCGTACAACGAAGTTAATGACTTTCTTAGAGGTGATAGTGGCCAAAGGTTCTGCCTCAGCCCATTTCGTGAAATAGTCGACTGCAACTATCGCGTACTTCGCACCACCTTTGGATAGAGGCAAAGAGCCGATTATATCGATTCCCCAGATCGCGAATGGCCAAGGGCTGATCATTTGTGTGAGTTCCGTTGACGGAGCCCTCGGGATTTTTGCATATCTTTGACACTTGTCGCATTTTCTTGCGTAGTCCGCGGCATCCCGGTTTACAGTGGGCCAGTAATACCCATAGCGGAGGATCTTCTTTGCTAGCGTTTGTCCCCCAGTATGGTCGCCGCATTCCCCTTCGTGGACTTCCCTCAAGACTCGCTTTGTTTCATCATGAGCGATGCATCGTAACAATGGGATTGAGAACCCTTTCCGGTACATGGATCCATCCTGCATTATGTACCGCGCAGCCTTTCGAAGAACCTGTCGTCTTTCGCTTCTTCTTTCTGGTAAAGCCCCGGTTGTCAGGTACAGTTTGAATGGGGTTATCCACGAGTCCTCCTCGATCTCTGTTTCCAACACAAGGTCGATTTTCATCTCGTCTGCACTCGGGGCATGCAAGATTTCCACGGGATACAATCCCATTTGTTGAACATCGTCGGTACTCGCGAACTTAGCCAACAAGTCGGCTTCTTTGTTTTGCTCTCGCGGGATATGTGAAATGTCATAGCGCTCAAGATTTGATAGTAGTTCCTGGACCTGAACGAGGTACGGAGCGAGTTTCCGTCCTTTGGCTTGGTAGTCTCCTCGTACTTGGTAAACCACTAACTGCGAGTCACAAAAGATTTCAATCGATTTGATTCCGAGTTCTTTGATAAGCTTCAAGCCAGCGATCAATGCTTCATATTCAGCTTCGTTGTTCGTAGCCGGAAAATCGAGCTTCAGGGCTTACCAGGTTCTGGAAAGCTTCCTCGCAGCTAGACGTCCATTCAAAATTCCTCTTTCCTTTCTTTATTATGTCGAAGAATGGGATGCATTTGTCAGTTGCCTTGGATATAAATCGACTTAGCGCAGCCACTTTTCCGTTCAAGCTCTGTACCTGCTTTACAGTCCTGGGCGCTTGTACGTCTCGAATGGCTTGGATCTTTTCTGGGTTGGCTTCGATTCCCCTAGCGTTGACGATGAATCCTAAAAACTTCCCTGATGCAACGCCGAAAGAACACTTCAGCGGGTTGATCTTCATCCCATAGGACCTGAGTATGTTAAACATTTCAGCTAAGTCTTGAATGTGGTCGTTTGACTGTCGTGACTTCACGAGCATGTCATCCACATAGACTTCCATGGTTTTGCCCAGCTGGTCCTTGAACATTCGATTCACCAGACGTTGGTAAGTTGCTCCAGCATTCTTTAATCCAAAGGGCATCACTACATAGCAGTACAGCCCGACATTTGTAACGAAGCTGGTGTGTTCTTGGTCCGGAATATGCATTGGGATTTGGTTATATCCCGAGTACGCATCCATAAATGATAATAATTCGTGTCCTGCTGTGGAATCGACCAACTGATCGATCCTAGGCAACGGGAAACTGTCCTTAGGGCATGCTTTGTTCAAGTCGGAATAATCTACGCAAGTCCTCCATTTCCCATTTGCCTTTTTCACTAGCACGGGGTTGGAGACCCACCCCGGGTAGAGGGCGTCGCGGACGAATCCGTTTGCTTTGAGTTTGTCCACCTCCTCTCCAAGAGCGGCGGATCTCTCTGGATCCATTCCTCTCCTCTTTTGCTTGACTGGGACGTATTTCGGGTCTATGTTCAACATATGACTTGTGATGGCGGGAGAAATCCCACACATATCAGAATGCGTCCAGGCAAAAACATCAAGGTTTGCTCGGAGGAAGTCGCTAAGGTCTTCTGTCATTGCGGGGCCTAACTGTGATCCGATCTTCAGTATTCGCGAAGGGTCGTCACGGCTAACCGAAATGTCAATTGTTAATTCAGCCGGCGCCGCCTTCTCTTCCCTGGGTTTCTCATCGTCGTCTCTCGGATCTATATCTCCGTAGATCCGAGAACTATGCCCGAGCCAGGGCTCGGGCACTACTTGTCAATTATTCGCGTTGAGGACGCGGACAGGATTGTCCGCACCCTTTCCTTTTTCCCTCCGGTGGGCTTCTCGGAGCTCGGCCACATAACAGGAACGACCAGCTGCTTGGTCTCCGCGAACAATGCCTACTCCTTTGTCAGTTGGGAACTTCAAAGTCAAGCACCACGGGGCTAGTGCCGCCCTAAATTCAGCCAGGGCCGGCCGACCCAAGAAAACATTATATGGAGAGTCCACATCCAAAACTACAAAGGGTAGAATTCGTACCCTCCGACGCTCGCCTTGTCCCAGTTCAACTGGTAACTCGACATATCCCACTGCATCAGTCGCAGCGCCGTTAAAACCGTGGATACGAGCTTTGGATGGTTTTAAGTCTTTTGTCTCTAGCTTCATCTGATCATATGCCTTCTTGAAGATGATGTTGACTGAACTTCCACAATCAATCAAAATTCTTTTTACATACGCTGGTCCGATTGTTGCAGATATGACCATGGGATCGATGGTCGGAGCCTCTATCTGATCAGCGTCTCTGTTTCGGAACACAATATCGTCTGTCATCACGCGCTGATGCTTAGCAGGGGCCCCGTCCTCTACGTTTGAACAGCACTCGAAATCCGCATGCTTCAAGGAGCTCGCATATCGCTCCATCTCTTGCCAGTTCTTATCTGCGGGATGAGGTCCGCCGATAATTGTATTTATAACCAGTCTTCCAACAGTCCGGGCAGGTTCCTCTGGATGACGTGGAGCCGGTGCACGACCTGGGTCGGAAGTTCCCTGTCCTCCTTCCTGCGGATCCTTCACAAATTCTTGCAACTTCTTTTGTCTGATCAATTTCTCGATAGCATCATGTAGGTGTCTGCATTCCTCCGTGTTGTGTCCATAGGTTTCATGGAAGCGGTAATATTTCCCAGTCCGTTTCTGTTCTTCAGTTGATTCCTTCGGACGTGGTTTTCTGTATTGAAAAGTATTGCATGTGGATAGGTAAATGTTCTCAAGTGGGGCGTTTAGCGGAGTGTACTCGCTGTAGCTTGGAATTCTCGACTTCCACTTTCCCGCTTCTTTCCTCTTTCCTTGACTCCTTCCCCCGGACTCTTTGGGCTGCACAGGCTTATTCTGGACGTTGACTTGGACCTTTCCTGAATTGTCTCCAGATTGCTTCACAGCAATGTTGCTCTTAATTGACTCTTGGGCAGGTCCCGGTGCCTTGTCTCGTCGTACCCACCTAGCTTCCTCTCTTCTTATGAACTGGTGCGCCTTGGAGTAGAAACGCTCTAGCGTAGTCGGAGGTTTTCCTGCCAGCCAATCTCCGAATTCAGAATCCGGATCTACACCTCTCATCACAGCCATTAGAATTGCATGGTCGTTGGGATTACTGACTTCAGTTGCTGCAACGTGGAATCTTTGTAAGTACTCCTTCAGCGACTCTCCGGGACTTTGGATTACACTTGACAGAGACATCACGTCCTTCGGGCGTGTAGTGTGTATCCTGAATTGCTCAATAAACTTCTTTGCCAACTCCTCGAAATTTGATACGGATCGCGGAGGAAGTCGGGTGAACCACATAGTAGCGATCCCAGATAGAGTAATCGGAAAGCACCTACACTTGGTGGCATCATTTGCTCTGGCTGAATCCATCATCCATTCATACCTCATTACGTGTTGTCTGGGGTCAGTCTTTCCTTCGTATGCAGGAATGGTTGGCATACTAAACTTCTTGGGGTAGGACGCTTGCAGCACAACATCCGTGAACGGAGTATGACTCCTTGACACTCCCCAATCGTCATTTGATAAGCCCTGATTTTCTTTCATCAGTTGCCTGATCATGGCTGTCAGATCGGGTGTCTGTATGGAAGCTGGGAGGTTGGAGTCAGTTCTACGTGCCTGTCCATGCTGATGCCTCCTTCCCTGCCGATCTGCCAATCGTGCGTCATGAGGTTCAACATTGTTAACATCTTGATGATCTGGAGCTCCCTCCTCCACCTGTACTCCGGTTCGGAAGTTTCCAGTTCTGGCTTGGTCGCGGTCTCCTGCTGTTCGAACAGCATCATCTGCCCTTACAGTTTCAGTCTTACGGCGTCTGCGCCTGGGTGGCTCATCAGAAGAAGTTGAGCTGTCAGAAGAGGAATAAGCAGCTGGATTGCCCCCAGCATTTTGTTGCTGCTGTTGGGTGAGTTGTGCCATCAGGTTGGCATTAGCTTGCATCTGTTCTCCCAGTTGTCTCCTGCTTTCCCTAAGTTCTCTCATCAAGTCGTTGAACTCCACTCTGGTGACAACTGGAGTCTGTTCTTGAGCGGCAATCCCTGCACTCGGGATTGCTGGTTGATTGCTAGGTCCAGCTTGTTGCACGCTAGCAGTTTCTCGGGCATCCGCATTAAGCGAAGCTGACCTGGTACGTGGTCTTGCCATTGTAGAGTTACCGGTATGAACTCTGAGTAGAATCAACGGATGTCCTATCAGTGAGTCGGATCTTCTTTGGGGGATTTATTCAATCCAGTAGCTTCAAAGCAGATCCTTGAGGTCTGAGAATTCAATTCTCAGTGAAAGCACCAAAGTGTTAGCACCAAAATTGGTCACTAACCTCGTTCAGAAAGATTGTGTAGAGATATAAGTGATGAAAGCAAATTAAACAGAGAAGACAATCCTAATTCAAGTGCAGAAAGTAAGAAGACCAAATTTATAGTGGTTCGGCGTAATTGCCTACGTCCACTTTGCTCAACTTTATTGATTTCCTTTATGATTGATTACAAATACAATTCGTGAATCAAATGCTTGAATGAAGGTGTTTAAGTAGAGAAGATGAGTCTTGAAAATGGCAGAGTCTCCCCGTATTTTCTCTCCCAAAAAAGGATCCCTTTCACTGTGACCCTGCCCCTCTATTTATAGGCAAAGATGGGCTGGACTTCCCAAGTGGGCTGATTGCCGAACGTTCCAGCCCGAGCACAGTGGTCGCCGCATGCCGATCCTGGTATGCCGAACGCTCTGATGCCGAGCAGTCTTTCCCACGCCGAACGAGGCTTTCCTTGCCGAACGGTCCTTGTGAAGTTGTGCATACTGAATGCCTTCTGAATGTCGAGTATTACGCCGAACACCATGAGATGCCGAGTACTCTTGTATGCCGAGCAGCCTCGATGCCGAGCGACCTTGTACGCCGGGCAGTCTTGATGCCGAACAGCCTTGATGCCGAGCACTCTGGTATGCCGAGTACTCTTGTATGCCGAGCAGCCTCGATGCCGAGCAACCTTGTACGCCGAGCAGTCTTGATGCCGAACAGCCTTGATGCCGAGCACTCTGGTATGCCGAGCAGTCTTGGTGCCGAGTACTTATGGGATGCCGAACACTAGTTGACGCTGAGCATAGGTTGTTGCCGAGTGCCAGTTGATGCCGAACACTTACTTGGCGCCGAGTACCCTTGTTGCCAAGCACTACGCCGAGTAGCCTCGATGCCGAACACTGCTGAGTATTATGCCGAACACTCCTGGACACCGGACACTAAGGACGCCGAGTACTACGCCGAGTACTCATGGATGATGGTTGCTTCGCCGAACATTCCTGGATGCCGGACACTCTCTGATGCCGAGCACTAGTTGCCTGGTCAAATCCCCAGGAAACACTAGTCGACAACATTACCCAGTAGTGTTCTTGTCTAGCGTGAGTATAGAGGTGGGGCGTCACAGCTTGGTATCAGAGCCAAACTTCGGAACAATGTAGAATAATCTAGCAAGGATCATTGTCCTAAGTCTTTCTTAGAAATTGTGCCAAAGGATTTAATTCGAGCCTTCGTAATGAAATATTTTATTTTTGAAATGAATATTTTTAAAAGTAAATAAAGTATCAAGTTATTGTTAAATTAAAAGTTAAGCAATTTAAGTGTATTTTTGACTTAATAAATGAATTATGGTTTAATTGGATATTTTATTTATAAAATTTTATTTTATAAAATCATAAGTGAAATGATATCCAAATAAATATTTATGAAAAGTGAGATATGTTTTATAAGTTAAAAATGGTGAAAAACTGAAATTAATGTTTCTAAAATGCTATAATAAATCTCAGATTTGTATTTGCAGCATTTCTTAAATGTTGTGGTTTTAAGGTAGTGTTTTACAAGTGTTACCATTTTTGAAAATGTACTGTTTTTCCAAACACCATTATATCTACAGTAACGTTTTCTGAGTGCTGCTGTTTCTAAAAAGACAATAATTTTTTAAATACTACCATATCTGTAGTAACGTTTTCTGAGTGCTGTTGTTTCTGAATAGACTATTTTTGAAACACTATTATATATACAGTAACGTGTTCTAAGTGCTGCTATTTCTGAAAAGATAATGATTTCGAAATGCTAATATATGTATTATCACATTTTCAAAGTGCTACGAATGCTAAAAATACAATGTTTTGGAAATGTTATAATTTAATGAATGAACTTAGAACTGCTACAACTTTGTAAATGAATGTTATTTTTGAAGGATATTGACATCGAATTTAAATGGTTTAAAAATGAATATGTTTTGATTTGAAATATAAACCATTTTGAAATTTATAACCACGGGTTATAATAACGATTGGTTGTTAAAGAGACCGGGATCGGATATGGACATACTCTCTGTCGATACCGAAAACCACTTTAACAACTGTGTACGTGGTGGAGATTCCAGAATGAAGTAGGATGGTGGCGACGATTCTATTTTGAGGTCTAAACGTGGACCCGACTCCCGTGAGTTAGAATAAGGTGGCTAAAACTAGAGCAATCGACGGGCTAATGAGGTAGCACCTCTGATCGGACACATTCCATCATATACCATTCTATTACTTTGTGATTGATTGGGTGCACCCCTTGATTCGGGGAGTGTGGCTCGAGGTGGACGATTGTTGCGGCTCTGCGGTACCACCGGCCCGGAAGTGTAATTGGTATATCTACCCAGGCATTGCCTAGTTGTGCCATGTCACCTACCCTAGCGTGCTTTACTACGAGTTTGTTTTGTACCATATCTATGGAGTGACCTCTTACGATGCCCATTACGGGGGAGATTACAGTACTGTATAGACTATGGGAATATAAAAATGTGTTAAGGTGGAAAATGTAAAGCCTTAACGCTATTTTGATAGTTTACTTTACTTTAGACATTATTATAATAGCGTATCTTACTACATAGTAGACAGTTTAACGGATCCTTAAAGGATGGGCGATCCCAAGCATCCTTTAAGTTATTAATGCATTTCTATTACAGTTCACTTGAGTTGATTTACATTTTATAAGTTTGTATGTCCTGACTCGAGTGTTTTGTGTTTTGGTTTATGCTCGGGTCAGCCTGAGTATCACAGCTTTGGATTAACTTTCTGGAGCTAGAGATTGCTGGAGTTTATCTATCTATCTAGTTGTCTTTCCATTTTAGTTATTTCATTCAGCTTTGCTTATGTATTTGTGAACTTATTTATTCAGACTTCTGTTGTATCTGTTTTTAGACTATGGTATTTTGTATCTGTTTTGAGATCGACTATGTATTGTAGTAGCTTCATGAACTACTATGTAGTTTTATTTCCGTTGCGAGTTATTCTGATATTCTGTGTCTGTGATTCTGTGATTGGTTTTATTTGCTCCAAATTTGTTTACAATCTATCGGAGCCATGTTTTAGGAAAACCTTAGCCTATGGAGCAAAAACTCATTAGAGATAGGGTAGAAATACCCTAGAATGAGTGAAATCAATCTTAGAATCATTTCTTTGTGAGAGAACGTATTTTTAAGTATAAATAATTTTCAAATGATTTTAAAGGATTTTAAAGATTATTTTGGATATAAAATTTTCTTGTTTTAAAATCTCATTTTCTTAACTTCATTCATTTCGAATCCACCTTGTTTATTTGAATTCTTGGATTAGGATGTCCATTCCTAGTTGAATCTTATCTCTGTCTTTATGTTTTACCTTTGTCCTAAAATTCATTCTTGATTTTTCCAGGATGAATCGTAGGAATGCCAGAGGTAGGGGTCATGGTATTGCCCCAGTTCCCGAGCCTGTTGCACCCATCAGGTCACTATTCTCTGTAAGGAATTCACTCAGCTTGGTGGTACCAAGTTTTCAGGATCTGAGAGCATCGTAGAGGCTCAACAGTGGTTGAGGAGTCTTGAGAGTATTTTTACTAGTTTGGAGATTACTGATGCTCAGAAGCGTCAGTTGGCAGCTAGGCAGCTTCAGGAGGCAGCTGAGGATTGGTGGGAGTCTGTCACAGCTTAGACTATGGAGGCAGATATTTCTTGGGAGCAGTATAGGTATCTTCTTGTGTTGGTCTTGTGTTCTATTCAGCTTTTTCTCTTTGAATCTATCTTAAGCTTATCTATCTCTTTTCAGGGAGGCTTTTATGGCAAAGTGGATGCCCGAAGCCGGGAAGTCCCAGCTATACAGGGAGTTTATGGATCTTAAGCAAGGGAGCATGTCATTTTCTGAGTATGAGCGGAAGTTCAGTGAACTTTCCAAGTTTGGTCCTGGCCTGATTGACACCTCTCTTAAGAAGAATGAGAAATTTATAGCTGGAGCTCGCCCTTAGTTTTATGATCGTCTCATCTCTCATGTTCATGGTACCTTCACGGAGTTGAAGGACATGGCTATTAGATATGAGAATCCTACTTCTAAGGAAGTTTCTATTCCTTGTGCTTCTCCATCTCAGCCTGGTTCTGGCAACTCTAAGAAGAGGAAGCCTAATTTCCATCAGCAGAAGCAGAATTGGCTCAAGAATCCTGGTTTAGGATCTACTCCTCGGAAGCATCCTATCGACCTATCTTCTATCACTTGCTTCAAGTGTGATCAGAGGGGACACTATGCCAATAGTTGCCCTACTTTAGTTGGTGCTGCTGTTCCTCCACCTCAGGATACTAGGAACAATCTCTGTCATGTCTGTCTGCAGCCTGGTCATTTAAAGAAAGATTGTCCTTTGTATTAGAAGGGCAAGACATCTCGAGTCTTCGCCATGACTTCTTCCACTCCCGTTCCACCTGCTCCACCTGCTCCTAGTGATTCCCAAGGTACTCTTCAGGGCACCTTTTTTCTGTTTAATTTTCATGTTCTTGTTTTATTTGATACTGGAGCTTTGCATAGTTTTATTTTTGTGGATCTTTGTGATAAGTTTGAGCATCATCTTCCTCTTGAGTTTGCATCTGTACCTTTGTGTGTTACTAATCCTATTGGGGGCCCCGTGAACCTTAGTAGGATTTGTAGAAGAGTGAAACTCTTCTATTCTGGTTATCGATTTTCTGGTGATTTCTATGTTCTGGGTTTTGATGCTTTTGATATATTGCTTGAGGGTGATTGGCTGAAGAGGCATGAAGCCGTTATCTCTTGTAAAACCCGAACTGTTTCTCTTATTGGTGATAAGGGTGATCCTTTGGTAATTCAGTGCCATATGCCTCAGGTTTTTGCTGGCAGTTTTATTTTCTCTTTGGATTCTTCTCTTGGTGATCTTGATTCAACCCCTGTGGTTAAGCTCTATCCCGATGTATTTGGTGAAGTCTCTTCTTTACCTCCTAAGCGGGAAATTGATTTCCGTATTGATCTTATTCCTGGAGCTCGACCTATAGTTCTTCCTCCCAGAAGAATGGCACCCCGCGAGAAGGGTGAGTTGAGGAAGCAAATTGAGGACTTGTTCTCCAAGGGTCTGATCAGACCTAGTCATTCCGAATGGGGAGCAGCAGTGGTTTTCCTCGCTAAGTCCGATGGTTCTTTGAGGATGTGTGTTGATTATAAGAACTGAACAAGCTCACTATGAGGAACAGATATCCTATGCCTCGTATCAATGATATGTTCGATTAGCTTTATGGTGCTACTGTTTTCTCTCAGCTAGATCTTGCCACAGGTTTCCACCAGCTCAGAGTTGTTGAGGAAATTATTCCCAAGACTGCTTTCCGTACTGAGAAAGGTTTCTATGAATGGTTAGTTATGCCTTTTGGTTTGACTAATGGCCTAGCTTTCTTTGTTGATCTGATGAATCGTGTTTTTCGTGATGTTCTTAATAAGTTTATTATGGTCTTTGTTGATGATATTCTGGTCTTTTCTAAGACCGAGGAAGAGCACGAATCTCATTTGAGCTTTGTTCTGGTGACTCTTAGGAGTCATCAGTTGAAAGCTAAATTCTCTAAATGCCATTTCTGGAAGTATGAAGTCCGATTCCTTGGACATATTGTTTCTAGTAATGGAGTTTTTGTTGATCCAGTCAAGATCGCTGCGATCAATGTAAGTCTATCCTTTTCTCATTTTTCTTTTGTAATTCAATTATTCTATCTTTCTTTGTAGTTCTTATTTTTACCTATTCTATTTCAGGATTGGGAAACTCCTAGGACTCCATCTGATATCCGTAGCTTTCTGGGCTTTGCCGGTTATTGTCGGAGATTCATTGAGAATTTTTTTCGGATTGCTGCACCTCTCACTGCTTTGACTTGTAAGAATGCTAAGTTTATATGGAATGATAAGTGTGAAGCTGCATTCAATGAGTTAAAGCGCAAGCTTACTTCCGCCCCAGTTCTTACCGTTCCAAATGGAAATGAGGGATTAACGGTATATACCGATGCTAGTCGTGAAGGTTTGGGAGCTGTTCTGATGCAGGATGGGAAGGTCATTGCTTATGCCAGTCGTTAGTTGAAGACCCATGAAGCCAATTATGCTGCTCATGATTTGGAATTGCTTGCTGTGGTTTTTGCTTTGAAGCTTTGGAGGCATCGTCTTTTGAGAACTAAGTTTGAGCTTTTTACGGATCATCAGTCTTTGAGGTATATTTTCACTCAGAAGGATTTAAATAAGAGACAAGTTAGGTGGCTAGAGTTCCTTGCTTCTTATGACCTCGACATCAACTATACCCCTGGGAAAGCTAATGTTGTGGCCGATGCTTTGAGTCGGAAGAAGGAGGTGTTGTGTTAGCTTGTTGCTTCTTCTCCTCTTTTGGATCGTATCATGGCTAAGCAGGATGAGGATCGGATGCTTAGGCTTATTAAGGAGAATGTTCATAGTCGGGTTGGTGGTAGTAGTCTTGCTGGTAGTGGAGCTCAGATCGATGATAGAGGGATTTCGAGGATTAATAATAGGATTTGTGTCCCGAATGTTGATGGATTGAGACCGGAGTTACTTCGTGAAAATCATCGATCCAGACTTTCTATTCATCTGGGTGTGACGAATATGTATCAGGATATGAAGAAGTTGTATTGGTGGAGAGGTATGAGGCGTGATATCTCCATTTTTGTTAGTAGGTGTGCGACTTGTCAACAAGTCAAGGCCGATCATCAGAAGACCCCTGGTTTGTTGCAGCCCCTTGAGGTTCCTAATTGGAAATGGGAACAAGTTTCTATGGATTTTATTGATGGATTACCGAGGACTAGGAGGGGTAATGAGAGTATTTGGGTTATTTTGGATAGATTGACCATGTCAGCTTATTTCATTCCGGTCATGTCTACCCGTTCTGCTTCGAGTTTAGCTGAGATTTATTTAAGGGAGATTGTTTGCCTCCATGGTGTTCCTGTCAGTATTGTTTGTGATCGTGATCCCATCTTCACTAGTCAGTTTTGGAAAGCTTTTTAGGAATCTTTGGGTACTCACTTGAATCTGAGCACTGCTTATCATCCGCAGACCGACGGTCAAACAGAAAGAGTGAATCAGATTCTAGAGGATCTTCTTCGTGCTTGTGTTCTTGATTATGGAGGATCTTGGGAAGATCATCTCCATCTTGTCGAATTCACATATAACAACAGTTATCAGGTATAATCTCAACCTTTTATTTTAATCTTGTCTTAATCTTTTATCTATCTCATCTCATCTTTTGAATTCAGGCTAGTATTGCAATGTCTCCATTTGCTGCTCTTTACAGACGACCTTGTAGATCTCCATCTTGATGGATTGCATCCAGTAATCGTTTGGTTCTTGGTCCTGATATGATTCTGGTGGCTTCTGAGAGAGTTGAGGAGATTAAGAGGAAGACGAGGATTGCTCAGGATAGGCAGAAGAAGTACGCTGATAGGCGTAGAAGGAGTTTGGAGTTTGCTATTGGTGATCTGGTTTTTCTTGGAGAGGATTGGTTCTTTAGCTTATCGTTTGGATTTGCCTGAGAAGTTTTCTGGAGTGCATAATGTATTCCATGTCTCACATCTTCGTCGGTATCTTCATGATTTATCCCTTATTGTTCAGCCTTCTGCTCTCGAGAGTTTGGATATTCAGCCAAATCTGACTGTCGAGAGGAAGCTACTTCGTATTGTCGATAGAGGTACGAAGTAGCAGAGAAGGAAATCTGTCAACCTGGTCAAAGTGCAGTGGAGTACTGATGATTGGGATTGTACCTAGGAGACGGAGGAGAGCGTGCGTGCTTCGAATTCGGAATTGTTTGTTTCAAGTACTATTTGTTATTCTATCTTATCTTATCTTTCCTTGTCTTTATGTGTTTCGTTCCTTTCGAGGACGAAAAGCTTTGAGTGGGGGAGAGTGTAACAACCCAATATTTTTAACAAATATTTTAATTGATTTTATTTGAAACTTTGGCTTTAAATCATTTAAAAATTGTAATCTTGGAATTTTCCAATGTATTTTGGATTTTGTTTCTAATTTATTTTCCAAATAAAATAAATTAATGAGTTTTTGAGAATTTTATATTTTGGTCAACTTTGGTCAAACTTTGACTTTCAGTTGAAATTTTTAAATTTGAATTTTAAATTTCTAATCTTTTTCTTTGAAACAATATTTGTTTCTGATATTCGTTCTGCTTTTCGTTTCGTCAAATTCTGTTTTATACGTTTTAAATTTGATAAAATTTAGCGTTGTTCATGAAATTATTTTCAGTATTTCATTGTTTATTTTTCTATTTTATTTTTCCATCTTTTATTTGTTTGGGCTTTGAATTTTATTTGTTGTTTTGAGCTTGTTTTGAGCTTGTTTTGAAATGGGCTTTTGATATTGGGCATTGGAAATTCCAAAAGACTTGAGTTTTTGTTTTAAGTGTGAATTGATGCCTTTACATTTCCTAGCCGTTCAAAACTCCTCACGTTCTCACTTCTCATTCATGTACAAAACATCACTCTTCCTCCTCACGTTCTCATTTTATCTCCTGAGAAAAATATTCAGTAAGTTTCTTCTTCTTTCTTCCTCTTTATCTTTCTCTTATATTTTGTGTTGCAAGCAATGTTGGGCCTCCACCAATCATCACCTCTAGCCTTGCCGACCATCTCATCCACCACCACCTGTACGGCCAGCACCACCTCACCTGATGATCTGACCTGACCATGGCTGTGACCCCTTGATCAAACTCCTCCTCAAAACATCACAAAAATCCTAGCTGAACTCCACATATTCACCATCTTCCTCCCTATTTGCCTCGGCCACCATCACTTCCACCATCTCCAGCCCCTTGACATGACCAGATCCGACCCCTTTGCCGCACCTAAGGACGCCTGCACCTGACCTGAACCAAGCATGGACCCAGATCGAACCCACTTTAGCCTATAGCCGAACCACTTGAACCACATGACCGTCCATTTGCCTTTCCTTTTTGCATTCCACAACCCTACCTCTTCACTTCCCTTTGCCGGCCGTATGTTTTCTGACCATAGCCGAGCATTTCATGCAGCAACTAGCCTAGGTCGAACCACTTTTGGTGATGGTCAAGCCCATTGGTGAAGTGGGCGAACCACTTGCATTAGTCAAGTCATTTTGTTCCACTTTGTCTTTGTTTTTGTATTGTTTAATTCTTATATTCTTTTGTGTTAAATTATATACTTATGTATGTTTTGTATTTGTTGTTTACAAGACTTGGATCTTGGCTCTCAATCTCCTCGAATTTGATTCATGCTTTGTCGTGCTTTTTCGGAGTTTGTTATTGTGTTTCGAATTGTCATCTCTAGCTTTAGAAGGTGAGTTATCACTCTCGACTTCGTACTTATAAAATTGTAAGACAAAGTCATGTGAATTGTATTAGGGATATGACATTTTGATAGTAATTTCATATGTGCCTGTGATATGATATTATATGATGTTATAACCTGATTATATACCTGTTTCATCACCTGATATGACATGCTATGCTTTACTGTTTAATTTATATTTCTGTTTCTCACACTGCAAGTTCCCTCACTATGGGTTGAAATGATACATACCCGAACGGACTTTAGAATAAGGAAAAGTCGTTATGAGCTGAAATGATAGGCTCGAACAATTTTTATTTGACTTGGGATTGCGGGTTTGAAATGATCAAACCCGAGATTTTTATTTCGGATTAAAATGATATATATCTGTATTCACTTGACCTAGGTTAGAAAATATTACATAGACCCGTGGTTAATTTTAAATAAAAATATTTTCTAAAAATTTTAAGTATTTGGAATTTAAAATATATGAGATTTTAACTTAAAATTGGATTTAAATGATTTAAATAAATTTTATAGTGATTTTCTATAAGTTAAAATTGTATAAGTCAATAAATGATTAAAAATGTAAATTAGAATGTGAATTAACTTAATAATCGAAAATTTGATTTAAAATGGAATTTTAGGCTTAACCTAGTAATGAAATATTTTATTTATGAAATGAATATTTTTAAAAGTAAATAAAGTATCAAGTTATTATTAAATTAAAAGTTAAGCAATTTAAGTGTATTTTTGACTTAATAAATGAATTATGGTTTAATTGGATATTTTATTTATAAAATTTTATTTTATAAAATCATAAGTGAAATGATATCCAAATAAATATTTTTGAAAAGTGAGATATGTTTTATAAGTTAAAAATGGTGAAAAACTGAAATTAATGTTTCTGAAATGCTATAATAAATCTCTGATTTGTATTGGCAGTATTTCTAAAATGCTGTGGTTTTAAGGTAGTGTTTAACTAGTGTTACCATTTCTGAAAATGTACTGTTTTTCCAAACACCATTATATCTGCAGTAACGTTTTCTGAGTGCTGCTGTTTCTAAAAAGACAATAATATTTGAAATACTACTATATCTGCAGTAACGTTTTCTGAGTGCTGCTGTTTCTGAAAAGACTATTTTTGAAACACTATTATATGTACAGTAACGTTTTCTAAGTGCTGCTATTTCTGAAAAGATAATGATTTCGAAATGCTAATATATGTATTATCACATTTTCAAAGTGCTACGAATGCTAAAAATACAATGTTTTGTAAATGTTATAATTTAATGAATGAACTTAGAAGTGCTACAACTTTGTAAATGAATGTTATTTTTGAAGGATATTGACATCGAATTTAAATGGTTTAAAAATGAATATGTTTTGATTTGAAATATAAACCATTTTGAAATTTATAACCACGGGTTATAATAACGATTGGTTGTTAAAGAGACCGGGATCGGATATGGACATACTCTCTGTCGATACCAAAAACCACTTTAACAACAGTGTACGCGGTGGAGATTCTAGAATGAAGTAGGATGGTGGCGACGATTCTATTTTGAGGTATAAACGTGGACCCGACTCCCGTGAGTTGGCATAAGGTGGCTAAAACTAGAGAAATCGACGGGCTAATGAGGTAGCACCTCTGATCGGACACATTCCATCATATACCATTCTATTACTTTGTGATTGATTGGGTGCACCCCTTGATCCGGGAGTGTGGTTCGAGGTGGGTGATTTGCTGCGGCTCTGCGTTACCACCGGCCCGGAAGTGTAATTGGTATATCTACCCTGCATTGCCTAGTTGTGCCGTGTCACCTACCCTAGCGTGCTTTACTACGAGTTTGTTTTGTACCATACCTATGGAGTGGCCTCTGACGACGCCCATTACGGGGGGGATTACGGTACTGTATAGACTATGGGAAAAAATGTGTTAAGGTGGAAAATTGTAACAACCCGCATATTTAGAATTTTTGAATATTTAAATATTTTATTTAAATACAGAATCGTTAATCGGATTAAAGTCCAAAAAGCTACTTTTTGCAACCAGTCGAATTGGGACTCGAAACGACTTCCATTGAGTCCAAAATGGCGTTTGCGACTTTTTTAAGTATAAACATCGATATATTTGGAGTAAGTTGAAATTTGCAATTTTCTATTGGGCTTTGGGTTTGGGTTTCACCCCAACTCTTTCTATAACCTAGTTCAGCCCTCTCCTCTCCTCTTCACTTCATTTCTATTTTCTCTAACACTCAAGCAAAACTGAAAATAAGGAGAGGAATGAGAAACTTAAAAACTTCAAGCCCTAGTTTTCAATTGCAAAACCAAATTCTTGCTCCAAATTCAAAGAGAGGCTTTGGTAAGTATCTCCTCCTTCTTCTCCAACTCATTCTCTCTTTAATTTCAGAAATTTCCTAAACCTAACTTAGAGAATGTTCTTCTTTTTGAGCTTAGATTCTAGTTTCTTGAGTTGAAGTGGTAGATTGGTTGATCTCCATTTACTTTCAAGCTTCTCCTTCTTCATTTTTGGGTTTAAAGGTGAGTTTTTAAACTCACATCTACTTTTATAGATATCGTTGTGGTTGGGTATGAATTCCTAACACTTATTCACGTATATTTGCTTTTGATTTGGATCGAATTGGTGAAAGGTTACAACTGTTTGAAGAAGAAGAACGTTTGTTTAAAGTTTCGCAACCTTTCAGAATATAGCCGTTTATTAAAAAAATGTTCGTCACCAGACGTCTACAGGAAAGCTCAAACGTCTGGAGTTTTTATCAGAGAATTTCCTGAAACTTACTGCAGGCATCTGAGTATATACTGCAGACGTCTGGAGTATGTTATTTCCAGAATTTATAATATGTTGTGCGTGTCACTTCATTGGAGATTGTACAATAATTCTATATACTAATTACACATTTGTTTACAGAATAATCTCCTTGTAATCTTCAAATCATAGCTCTTTGACGTGATGAATATCTTGAATACCTGCATATGTTAATATATATGTATATATATAAAATTGTATAGTTGTTGTCATCGAAACCATAGAATGGAGGTTCCAACAGTTCAGTCGACTGACCTGATTGCCTTAGCAAAATTGAGTATTTTGTTTATGCTTTCCAATTTTTATCGATTCGTGGTTTCCGATTTGTCGTTATCGTTTATTATCGTCTCTGATGACTTTTTATTCGGGATTTTTGTGGTTATCCATTTTGATGGGTTCGGTATCGATTTATCTGGATTTGATTCACGTCTTCGTATGTGAATTTTTGATGGTTGATTGTTTCTACAATCATTTCTGTGACTTGTCACTTTAAATTACAAAGGTTTCTATACTAGTAGTATATATTCAAACTCTTTTACTAAAATGATTTCAACTCTATTTGTAATACAAAGTTCGTTTATAAAACCATTTTCTAATCTATTAGTATACAAACCTTTACCTCATTCGTATGAGAAAATCTAATTAAACGGCTTAGCAAAACAAGTGGTATGAAACGCTTGCGTTTACTTCGTCGGTTAATTTATGGACTTGTTCGACTGAAAATCTTGTGACAATTTTTGAGTGGAAATCTACAATTTGTTCGTAAATATTTAAGTTAAGCTAGTGGTTATGGGACATGAAGCTAAACTCTTATATTTACTGGCTTAGTGTAATTCACACTTTTTATGGATCGATGATGATCATTTTGTGATTTAGACTAGCGATGTGCGATGTCTATTTGTCTGCGAGGGAGACTAAACCCCGTTTTGTGGAACTTCGGTTCAATTTGGTGGGGTAGCGACCCGTGGTCTTCGGACCGTTTGTGGAGCTTCGGCTCAAAATTTATGGTTAGCAACCATGGAATAGCGTTCTGTTTGTGATACACGTGTTGGTGAGTTTTCATGCTCCCGTTTGTGATAGGCCTTCCCCCCTTTTGTGATTTCTGGATTTCTAATTGATGATTTCTAGAAGTTGTGTTTCACCAACTTTTGCGATTGGCATTAATATGTTTGTCAATATTTGTAGTTTGGTGAATAAAATAAAGAATATGATATTCTTTTTGGTGCTTTGAGATCTTTGAGATATTGTATGATTTTGTTGTTGTTTTATATCATATTTGTTCCAGTATGACATTGTAGTTATCATACATTCTTATTATATCTCTGCTTATATCTCATTCCTTTATCTGATATTTATAGCTAGACTGATCCGTTTATTATCTTCTTATTAAATAATACTCGGATCAGACCGAGATGTTACAGGTGTTTCTTCTTGACTCCTTATCTGGGATCATCCTCTGACTTTTGCCTAACTACATTACATTTGTAGTTTTTGTTGTTATACATTCGAGATATAGACTCCATGATGTATACTTATTCTTTTTTCTAGCACTTGTATCTATTCTTTTGTGATATTGTGGATCTTATATGACCAACTCTGATGTACACCTTTTTGTGTTATATATTCATATCTATTTCCGCCTTTGTGATATGAATGTCTGTGACTAATTTGTGTTATGTTTATTTCTATATTTGTTTCCGAAGGCCTCATAGCCACTGTGTGGTAGCTTTGAGTTTGTATCGGTATGTTGGATTTCCTCTTGAAATGAAATGCATGTTATACTATCTGACATATCGGTGCTCGCACAAGGCAATTGCACAGATGGTCGCTCCTCAACAGCCTTATTCTTTGCGCTAGTCGATAGCATTACCCAGGATGTTCTTGTCTAGCGTGAGTATAGAGGTGGGGCGTCACAGCTTGGTATCAGAGCCAAACTTCGGAACAATGTAGAATAATCTAGCAAGGATCATTGTGCTAAGTCTTTCTTAGGAATCGTGCCATAGGATTTAATTCGATCCTTCGTACTGTTTTATCCTATTTCTTTTTATGATGCCTTGTTTTATCAATCAAGTTTGTTTGATATTCATTCTGAGATTAACCTTTTCCTCTTTTCTTTCTTTCTTTTCTTTCTTTCTTAAAGAAAAGAAATGGTTAGACCTGGTCGTCCCAGCGCCGGTCAATCTAGTGTTACTCCCAAGGATGGAGTATTTATGTCTACTCAGCAACTTCTTGACCTTGTGAGAAATGCTCAAGCTGTCGAACCTATTCCTGAGCCCACCCATCCTTAATCTGGGTTTGCACACTTGTGCAGTGATTATGCCAATTTGGGTGGAAAGTCATTCAAAGGTTTCGAGAGCGTTATAGAAGTCCAGGCTTGGCATCGAACATGCGACCGCATCTTTTCTCGCATGAATCTTATTGATCTTCATTGAGTCCAAGTGGCTTCAAGTATGCTCCAAGAAAGAGCATTAGACTGGTACGAGCTTCTGATCTCTGAAATTATTGAAGAGGACCTTACTTGGGAGCAATTCCGGGAAAGGTTCGAGTTGAAATTCGTGCCGGAAGCTGAGAAAGTATCTTTAGCTCGACGATTTATCGACCTTGTTCAAGGTGAATCTTCCATGACCGACTACGTCGCTTCTTTTGAATCTCTATCTAAATATGGGGTCGAGTACATTAATACCCCATTGAAGAAAAACCAGAGATTTGTTTATGGCTTGAACAAGAGCCTCAAAAAGCCATTACTTCTGAAATTAGAAGTTTCTTTTGATCAATTGTTGATATTGCTCTTCGTCTCGAAGAGGTTGATAAAGATAATGATGTTGAGGTCAAACCCAACATCAACAAGAAGAGACCTTTTAAATTTAGGCCTAATCCCAACAAGAAGGGAAAGCAAGCAACACCGATAGCAAGTATTCCTACATCTCGTCGTGGAGAATGCTACAATTGTGGTTCTAAGGACCACTATGCAAACAAGAGCCCTAAGTCTCTTTCTTGCTACTATTGCAAGAGTTCGGGTCATACCTTATCTTCGTGTCCCAAACTTCAAGGCAAGAAGGAGGGCAAGCTAAATGTTGTACAAGCCCCTGCTAACACTTCTCGTGGTCAAGGTATTTCTCATTCTATCCTTGATGGCATTATTATATTTCGTGAATTTCCTATTCGAGTTCTTTTTGATACAAGTGCATCTCACTCTTTTAGATCAAAAGAACTTGTTGATGCTTTGTCTTTGGACGTTATTGGCTTGATGACTTCTTTGAGAATTGCGAATCCGGTTGGTGGATCCGCAACACTCAGTTTATTATGTAAAGATGTCGAAATTATTTTATGTGATTTCTCTTTCCGTGCCGATTTGCATGTTATGCGTTAACTTGGTTTCAGAATGATTTTGGGAATGGATTGGCTTAACCGTTATGAAGCCCATATCCTATGTCCTGAGCGGACTATATATCTTCGGCATCTGCAATCTGTTAAGCAGATTTCTCTCATTATGAAAGACTCAGATTCCAATTTGAAAGCATCTCTATATTCTCTAAATCCTCGTGATGACGATAATGATGATGAGGAAGATGTTATTTCTCTCATTCACATTGTTCGTGAATTCCCTGACATATTTGAGCACGTTCTAGGATTATCACCTAAGTGAGCAATTGAGTTTAGAATTAATCTCATTCCTGGAGCTCTACCTATCACTCGTCCTCCTTATCGTATGTCCAACAAAAAAAATAAGGAGATGCGCAAATAATTATCCGAATTGGAAGCGAAGCAATTTATTCAATCTTGTTCCTCTCCATGGGGAGCTTCGGCTATTTTTGTGAAGAAATCTGATGGTACACTTAGGCTTTGCGTTGACTACCGCAAGCTTAATGATCTCACCATTAAGAATAAATATCCCTTGCCGCGGATTGATGATTTATTCGATCAACTTAGTGGTGCTAAAGTCTTTTCAAACTTAGACTTAGCAACTGGTTTTCATCAGCTCCGTATTACAGAGGATAGCATTCCTCTGACATCTTTCCGAACTCTTTATGGAGCTTATAAATGGCTTGTTATGCCATTTGGTTTGACGAATGCTCCAGCGTATTTCATTGACCTTATGAATCGAGTTTTCAAAGACTTCCTCGACCGATTTGTTCTCATCTTTATCGATGATATTCTTATTTATTCTGAAACCGAAGAGGAGCATGAAAAACATCTTCGGATTGTGTTGGAAACTCTTAGGAGTAACCAATTGAAAGCAAAATTTTCTAAATGCCACTTTTGGCAATCTCGTGTGAAATTTTTGGGGCATATTATTTCTGAATCCGGAATTTCCGTGGATCCTTCAAAGATTGAAGCGATTCAAAATTGGAAGAGACCGGAGAGTGTGACGGAAATTCGTAGCTTTCTCGGATTGGCGGGCTATTACCGTCAGTTCATAAAAGTCTTCTCTAAAATTTCCGTGCTTCTCACTAGTTTGACAAAGAAGGGAGTTAAGTACATTTGGTTAGACAAATGTGAAGCTTCATTTCAAAAATTAAAAGAACTTCTTTCGCTCCTATTCTTGTGATTCCCGATGGGAACCAAGATTTTATTGTTTATACCGACGCTAGTCGTGTTGGTTTGGGTGCCATTCTTATGCAAAAGGAATGTGTTATCTCTTATGCTTCTAGACAATTAAAGCCTGCCGAGACTAGATATGACACTCATTATTTAGAGCTCGCGGCTATTGTTTTCCCCCTTAGAATTTGGCGTCATTATCTTCTGGGAGAGAAATTTGTTCTCTACACCGATCACAAATCTTTGAAGTATTTTTTTTCTCAAAAGGAGCTTAACTTGCGTCAACAACGTTTGCTCGAGTTTCTTGCATCTTACGATATTGATATTCTTTATACTCCCGGAAAAGGAAACCTTATTGCCGATGCCCTTAGTCGTAAGCATCAAGCGGTTGTTTCCATGATGGTATCCGAATGGAATGATCTCGAGACTTTGTCCACTTGTGAGATTCAAGATCGTGAATCCGATTATGTTCATCTCTTGTTTTGTGTAGCCTTGAGGCTCATCCTTCTCTTTTAGACCGCATTCTTGAAGCTCAAATGCATGATCCCGAATTGGTTCTTCTTGGCCAAAGTTGTAGGAATAAAATTGATATTGATGGTTTGAAAGACTTTGATATTGATGCTCGTGGCAGTATTCGAAAATTTGGTAGATTTATTGTACCAAATATCATTAATCTTCGTAAAGACATTTTAGAAGATTCTCATCGTTCAAAATATACCATTCATCCCGGTAGTAGTAAAATGTACGCGGATATAAAGCGACTTTATTATTGGGAGGGAATGAAATCTGATATTGCTAACTTTGTTAAGCATTGCATGACTTGCCAACTTGTCAAGGCCGAGCATCAAAGGCCCGGTGGGTTATTGCAACCATTGGAAATTCCAATATGGAAGTGGGATCAAATTTCCATGGACTTTATTGATGGTCTTCCCCGTTCTCGTTCGGGTCATGATAGCCTATGGGTGATAGTAGATAGACTTACGAAATCCGCCCATTTTATTTCCGTTTGGTCCAATCGGACCGTACCTATTTTGGCTAAACTCTTTGTCAAGGAAATTGTTAAATTGCATGGAGTTCCTACTTCTATTGTTAGCGATCGTGATCCATTGTTTACTAGTGGATTCTGGAAAGGTCTTCAAAAAGCTTTGGGAACAAAGCTTAATTTTAGTACCGCTTATCATCCTCAGTCCGATGGACAAACCGAGTGTGTGAATCAAACTCTTGAAGATCTTCTTCGTGCATGTGTTCTTGATTTTAGTGGAAGTTGGGAAGATCATATTTCTCTTGTTGAGTTTTCCTATAATAATAGCTTCCAATCTAGTATTGGTATGACACTTTTCGAGGCACTATACGGAAGGCCATGCCGATCTCCTTCATGTTGGCTTGAAGCCGGTGAGAAGCTGGTTTAAGGTCCAGATTTTATTCGTGATGCCACAGAAAAGATCGACCTTATTCAACAGAGGATGAAAGAAGCTCAGAGTCGACAAAAATCCTATGCCGACAACCGAAGAAGGAAATTAGAATTTTTTGTGGGAGATTTTGTGTTTATTCGTGTTTCACCTATGAAGGGTGTTGTGCATTTCAGTCGATCGGGAAAATTAACACCTCGATATATTGGCCCATTTCCCATCACCGAACGCATTGGTTCCATGGCTTATTGCCTTTTATTACCGGCTTAGTTTTTCGCTATTCATGACGTATTCCACGTCTCTCAACTACGGAAATGCCTTCGAGATTCCGATTCTATTCTTGAGCCCGGTGTTATTGAAGAAATTGAAGTCTCGCCTAATTTGACTTATGAGCAACATCCCATTCGAATCATTGCTTCAGAGGTCAAACGCCTTCGAAATAAAGATGTTCCTCTTATAAAGGTTCAATGGTCCTCAAATCCTAAGGATTGCTCTTGGGAATCCAGAGAATTCATCGAGCGAACACATCCGGACTTGCTCTCACGTGCTCCTTAAGGTGAACTTTTTATTTCAAATTTCTTCTTTTTGTGTTGATATGCTTTTGTCGTTGTTACTTTTTATTTATTTCTTAAAGATTGCGAGGACGCAATTTCTTTAAGGAGGGGAGTCTGTAACAACCCCCATATTTAGGAGTTTTGAATATTTAAATATTTTATTTAAATATAGAATCATTAATCGAATTAAAGTCCGAAAAGCTACTTTTTGCAAATAGTCGAATTGAGACTCGAGACCACTTCCATTGAGTCCAAAATGGCATTTGCGACTTTTTTAAGTATAAACATCGATATATTTAGAGTAAGTTGAATTTTGCTATTTTCTATTGGGCTTTGGGTTTGGGTTTCACGCCAACTCTTTCTATAACCTAGTTCAGCCCTCTCCTCTCCTCTTCACTTCATTTCTATTTTCTCTAACACTCAAGCAAAACTGAAAATGGGGAGAGGAATGAGAAATTAGAAAACTTCAAGCCCTAGTTTTCAATTGCAAAACCAAATTCTTACTCCAAATTCAAAGAGAGGCTTTGGTAAGTATCTCCTCCTTCTTCTCCAACTCATTCTCTCTTTAATTTCAGATATTTCCTAAACCTAACTTAGGAAATGTTCTTCTTTTTGAGCTTAGATTCTAGTTTCTTGAGTTGAAGTGGTAGAGTGGTTGATCTCCATTTACTTTCAAGCTTCTCCTTCTTTATTTTTGGGTTTAAAGGTGAGTTTTTAAACTCACATCAACTTTTATAGATATCGTTGTGGTTGGATATGAATTCCTAACACTTATTCATGTATATTTGCTTTTGATTTGGATCGAATTGGTGAAAGGTTGCAACTGTTTGAAGAAGAAGAACGTTTGTTTAAAGTTTCGCAACCTTTCAGAATATAGCCGTTTATTAAAAAAATGTTCGTCACCAGACGTCTACAGGAAAGCTCAAACGTCTGGAGATTTTTTCAGAGAATTTCCTGAAACTTACTGCAGGCATCTGAGTATATACTGCAGACGTCTGGAGTATGTTATTTCCAGAATTTATAATATGTTGTGCGTGTCACTTCATTGGAGATTGTACAATAATTCTATATACTACTTACACATTTGTTTACAGAATAATCTCCTTGTAATCTTCAAATCATAGCTCTTTGACGTGATGAATATCTTGAATACCTGCATATGTTAATATATATGTATATATATAATATTGTATAGTTGTTGTCATCGAAACCATAGAATGGAGGTTCCAACAGTTCAGTCGACTGTCCTGATTGCCTTAGCAAAATTGAGTATTTTGTTTATGCTTTCCAATTTTTATCGATTCGTGGTTTCCGATTTGTCGTTATCGTTTATTATCGTCTCTGACGACTACTTATTCGGGATTTTTGTGGTTATCCATTTTGATGGATTCTGTATCGATTTATCTGGATTTGATTCACGTCTTCGTATGTGAATTTTTGATGGTTGATTGTTTCTACAATCATTTCTGTGACTTGTCACTTTAAATTACAAAGGTTTCTATACTAGTAGTAAATATTCAAACTCTTTTACTAAAATGATTTCAACTCTATTTTTAATACAAAGTTTGTTTATAAAATCGTTTTCTAATCTATTAGTATATACAAACCTTTACCTCATTCGTATGAGAAAATCTAATTAAACGGCTTTGCAAAACAAGTGGTATGAAACGCTTGCGTTTACTTCGTCGGTTAATTTATGGACTTTTTCGATTGAAAATCTTATGACAATTTTCGAGTGGAAATCTACAATTTGTTCGTAAATATTTAAGTTAAGCTAGTGGTTATGGAACATGAAGCTAAACTCTTATATTTACTAGCTTAGTGTAATTCATACTTTTTATGGATCGATGATGATCATTTTGTGATTTAGACTAGCGATGTGCGATGTCTATTTGTCTGCGAGGGAGACTAAACCCCGTTTTGTGGAACTTCGGTTCAATTTGGCGGTGTAGCGACCAGTGGTCTTCGGACCGTTTGTGGAGCTTCGGCTCAAAATTTATGGTTAGCAACCATGGAATAGCGTTCTGTTTGTGATACACGTGTTGGTGAGTTTTCATGCTCCCGTTTGTGATAGGCCTTCCCCCCTTTTGTGATTTCTGGATTTCTAATTGATGATTTCTTGAATTTGTGTTTCACCAACTTTTGCGATTGGCATTAATATATTTGTCAATATTTGTAGTTTGGTGAATAAAATAAAGAATATGATATTCTTTTTGGTGCTTTGAGATCTTTGAGATATTGTATGATTTTTTTGTTGTTTTATATCATATTTATTCCAGTATGACATTGTAGTTATCATACATTCTTATTATATCTCTGCTTATATCTCATTCCTTTATCTGATATTTATAGCTAGACTGATTCGTTTATTATTTTCTTATTAAATAATACTCGGGTCAGACCGAGATGTTACAGGTGCTTCTGCTTGACTCCTTATCTGGGATCATCCTCTGACTTTTGCCTAACTACATTACATTTGTAGTTTTTGTTGTTATACATTCGAGATATAGACTCCATGATGTATACTTATTCTTTTGTCTAGCACTTGTATCTATTATTTTATGATATTGTGGATCTTATATGACCACTACTCTGATGTACACATTTTTGTGTTATATATTCATATCTATTTTCGCCTTTGTGATATAATGTCTGTGACTGATTTGTGTTATGTTTATTTCTATATTTGTTTCCGAAGGCCTCATAGCCACTGTGTTGTAGCTTTGAGTTTGTATCGGTATGTCAGATTTCCTCTTGAAATGAAATGCATGTTATACTATCTGACATATCGGTGCTCGCACAAGGCAATTGCACAGATGGTCGCTCCTCAACAGCCTTATTCTTCGCGCTAGTCGACAGCATTACCCAGTAGTGTTCTTGTCTAGCGTGAGTATAGAGGTGGGGCATCACAGCTTGGTATCAAAGCCAAACTTCAGAACAATGTAGAATAATCTAGCAAGGATCATTGTCCTAAGTCTTTCTTAGGAATCGTGCCATAGGATTTAATTCGAGCCTTCGTACTGTTCTATCCTATTTCTTTTTATGATGCCTTGTTTTATCAATCAAGTTTGTTTGATATTCATTCTAAGATTAACCTTTTTCTCTTTTCTTTCTTTCTTAAAGAAAAGAAATGGTTAGACCTGGCCGTCCCAGCACCGGTCAATCTAGTGCTACTCCCCAGGATGGAGTATTTATTTCTGCTTTGCAACTTCTTGACCTTGTGAGAAATGCTCAAGCTGTCGAACCTATTCCTGAGCCCACCCATCCTAAATCTGGGTTTGCACGCTTGTGCAGTGATTACACCAATTTGGGTGGAAAGACATTCAAAGGTTCCGAGAGCGTTATAGAAGTCCAGGCTTGGCTTCGAACATGCGACCACATCTTTTCTCGCATGAATCTTATTGATCTTCATCGAGTCTAAGTGGCTTAAAGTATGCTCCAAGAAAGAGCATTAGACTGGTACGAGCTTCTGATCTCTGAAATTATTGAAGCGGATCTTACTTGGGAGCAATTCCGGGAAAGGTTCGAGTTGAAATTCGTGCCGGAAGCTGAGAAAGTATCTTTAGCTCGACGATTTATCGACCTTGTTCAAGGTGAATCTTCCATGACCGACTACGTCGCTTCTTTCGAATCTCTATCTTAATATGGGGTCGAGTACATTAATACCCCATTGAAGAAAAACCAGAGATTTGTTTATGGCTTGAACAAGAGCCTCAAAAAGCCATTACTTCTGAAATCAGAAGTTTCTTTTGATCAACTTGTTGATATTGCTCTTCGTCTCAAAGAGGCTGATAAAGATAGTGATGCTGAGGTCAAACCCAACATCAACAAAAAGAGACCTTTTAAATTCGAGCCTAATCCCAACAAGAAGGGAAAGCAAGCAACACCGGTAGCAAGTACTCCTACATCTCGTCGTGGAGAATGCTACAATTGTGGTTCTAAGGACCACTATGCAAACAAGTGCCCGAAGTCTCTTTCTTGCCGCTATTGCAAGAGTTCGGGTCATACCTTATCTTCATGTCCCAAACTTCAAGGCAAGAAGGAGGGCAAGCTAAATGTTGTAGAAGCCCCTGCTTAAATCAAATTTTGAGCACCCAAGAGTTTAAGGGGAAAAGATAAACTTCAAATCAGACAAAAAATCCAGCTGTGAATCCATCTCAATTTATGGATATCTAATGAGATCACGCTGCTGAGCGGAACAAGTTTTCCCCTCACTAATATTCCTTTTTAAAATATATCTTTTGTAAATCAAAGTCCTGCAACCAAATTGGTTATAATAAACAATATAAACAATATGTGCATGAATGCTACATTGGTAATCATGACTATCCGTCAAGTAAGTGGACTATCCATCCTAATGTTTAGTTTTCACAGTGTAACTACCAACCTACATGGCTGACTCAGTCTTACCAGATATACCAAATTTTCTAACGGATCGTTAGAAGAAAACCGGACTGTCTGTCCAAATACACTCATCTTACCTTGATATATGTCAATCTTATAGTTTTACTAGGCTTACAATGAACCTAAAGGTTTTGTAGGCCAACCTATAACTTATCTTATGTTTATGTATTCCTTTATGTGCACACATTTACTTTTAGTCTAACCCTTGACAAAGCCCCACGAACTGGAATTTTGGACTAATATCAGCTAGGGGTTAACAGCTAAAGTATATGGTGCTACCCTACACCAGTCCCAACTGGTTTTCTAATCTTTGAGTCGATTCATCCTATTGCAATCTATCCAAAGTGATAAGAACAATAATTTCTTTAGTAAAATTTTAGGCTAAATAACCTTTTCTATTTCCTTGAAAACACTTTCTTTATAAATGATTTACCCTTGAAATCATATCTTTAAAAAAAGGAAAATATAGCTTTTTTCTTTATCCAAAATAATTATGCCATGATATATGTTATTATAAAACTTTATTGATGAAGTTCGAAGTCAATGGGGGTCTTCGCCCCTTAAAAACCGGCAATAAGGCTAAAACTATAAATCTTGTATAGTGATAAAGCTCGGTGACCTCATCCCACTAAGGGTCTTCGCCCCTCTTACATATAAAAGTAAGTTAGAGTCTTTAACTTATAAAATATAAGGCCATATGCTGCTAATATGAACGTTGCACTTCATTGAGTGTTGACATCGTAGGATATACAACATTTTGCATAGTTTAAGGTCTTAAAGCTTAACGTCGACATAGTTAAATCACAACACCAAATGCCTTAAAGAAAATAGGCAGCTTCATTAGAGCCGAGTGATAAAACACGGCACTATATTGCTGTCTTCGAAATCTGGTTATAAAGATTAAGCTCGATAATCATTAAGGTCGAAGTAATAAAATGTGGTATCATGTATGGCCAATATAAAACAGTGGCGCCATCGCCCTTATAGAAAGCACGACTTCAATAGTGTTGAAGTAAATAAAGTGCGGCATCGTTGCCTTATAGAAAATAAGCGGCCTTACTAGAGCGCTTATGAATGACTTAACCCTTGAAATCATATATTTCAAAACAAGGAAAATATAGCCCTTTACTTTATCCAGAATAATTATGCCATGATATATGCTTTTATAAAACTTTATTGATGAAGTTCAAAGTCAATGGGGGCCTTCGCCCCTTAAATATAGGCCATAAGGTCAGTACTATAAACCTCGTATAGTGATAAAGTTCAGCAACCTCATCCCCACTAAGGATCTTTGTCCCTCTTACATATAAAAGTTATATTCTTTAACTTATAAAACATAAGGCCATAGTGCCGCTAATATGAACATCGCACTTCATAGAGTGTCGACGTCAAAGGATATACAACATAGTTTGCATGGTATAAGGTCTTAAAGCTTAATGTTGACATAGTTAAATCTTAGCATCAAATGCCATAAAAAAATAGGCAGCTTCATTAGAACCGAAGTGATAAAACGTGGCACTATATCGCCGTCTTCGAAAACAGGTTATAAGGATTGAAGTCGACAAACATTAAGGTTGAAGTAATAAAACACAGTATCATGTATAGCCGATATAAAATAGTGGTGTCATTGCCCTTATAGCAAGCACAGCTTCAATAGGGTTGAAGTAGATAAAGTGCGGCATCGTTGCCTTATAGAAAATAAGCGGCCTTTATAGACCCAAAGTCAATATAAGTACTTCGAAAGCAATAGGGTCGGCGATGTTATAGGCATGAAGCGCCATACCCTTAAATCTATATAAAGTGTGGCACTATAGCAAAACATCGACAAGGTTGACGTCTATAGTGAGGATGCTGAATTCAAACCTTACTACCCTTAGCAGATTCACTTTATATAAAAAGTAATTGATATCATGTGCATCGCCATTTTTTGTCATCGAAGTTGTAGCAAGGATGAAGAGGAATGGCGACGTCGTACTTACTGACATGGCATTACCGTAATTAATATTAAAATTGTTTAATTGCTAATAAAAGTAAGTTCTTTTCCACCAACCCCTATTGTTTGTCAAAATCTTATTGGTTAAAAAATACTTTATCATAACTCTTTTTAGAAATCTGCCCATTACCAGAATTTATCATTCCCAAAACATTTTCAAACTACACCTTTTATATTAATATTTTAACATAATACTTCAGTTTTTCTAGCCTAAATAATTCATAATAAATCATAAACACTTGGAAAAAATCCCCAAAAATCATAATAAATCTAATTTATTGTATTCTTTAACATATAAAAATTTCGAGACCAATAACGTAATTTATTTATTTTAAATAACTAAACCTGAAATATCTCCCGAAATATCTCATTTTCCAATTGTTAGAAAACTCACCAAATATTCTCATTAAACCAGAAAATTATGAAATTAAAAAACCACTTCCAAAATATTGTTTTTAACATCATATTAAAATTTTAAGTCATTTGGGTATCATATGATTGTTTTTCTAACTCAAACATATCTCTTAATTTCATAAATAAATTCCATAAATTCACCAATAAGCATATAATCATTCAAACTATCATAGCATGGCATAATATAAGCAAAAGAATCATATTTATACTTAAAACCGAAAGTAATAATTAAAACATGAGATGCATAACTATTATTCACCTTGAATGGTTTTAGAAGGTTGAGATTTGTATTTGATTTGATTCCCCTAAGCTTCGATCTTATTTTCCCTAGCTTTACTTCCTTTGAAACCCTTGTTAATGACCAGCCTAACTCTTATCTTTTGTTTGCATAAATGAAAGTGAGGGAGAAATGAGAATAGGAGGGTTCAAGTTAAGGAAATATGCTTTTTTTCCTATTTTCCCCCTTCATATCCTCTATCTTATTAATGTTCTAATTAATTACATTACTTAATTAATTAGGCTCGACCTACATTAATTACCAAATCTCTATCTCCTTACCATTTTAAATTATTTTATTTAATTTATCCAACTAAATCTTCTAAATAATGTTAATTAATATTAGAGTTTTTACAATATGGAACTTTCTAAGAAATTACTAGAGTAGTTCAAACAATTTGGTATATAACAGATTCTATGTGAGAACAATTCTTTTGCCAATTCATTAGCTAAGCTTGCAAGCACGAAGGTGGCAAATAAAACAAAGGCTGTTTTGATAGGACATTATGTAGGGACGAGCATCATGGAAGCGAATCAAATACTGTACCTAACCCAAGCCCAACATGCAACGATTCAAGGGGCCCAAAACCAAGAAATAGAGGACAACTAAGAACAGTCCCCAACTGGACCTCTGCTTCAACAAACCGAGGAGAACAGTTGGATGACCCCCATCAAATAATTCTGTTAAATGGAATCTTTCCCCCAAACCGAAAAGAAGCCCGAAAAATAAGATATTAAGCTCCACACTACTCCTTTTTTTATGACACATTATGCAAGAGGGGGTACTCTATCCCTTATCTTAGGTGCATTTCCAAAGATGAAGGAATACAAGTCATGAGAGAATTACACAAAGGGCATTATGGGGATCACTTAGAGGATGCTAAGTTGGCGAAGAAAGTACCGAGGCACGATTATTACTGGCCCACAGCACTAAAAGATGCAACAAAAATTGTAGAAGATGCAGCAAATGTTAAATATTTGCAAGTATCCCAAGATAACTATCCCATGAACTCATCCCACTAGCTAGACCATGTCCCTTCGATAAATGGAGCATAGACTTGATTGGTCCACTTCCTATGTCAAAAAGAGGAGCGAAGTACGCAATAGTGGTGATAGACTACTTCGCTAAATAAGTGCAGGCGGAGCCCTTAGCTACAATCACTCTAAAGAAGATAGTAACCTTTGTGGTAAGAAACATAATTACTAGTTTCAGAATCCCCCATAAGATAAGCTCTGACAATGGAGCCTTGTTTGAAAGCAAAGAGTTCATAAAACTCTGTGAGAAAATGGCATAACGAAAAGTTTTTCCTCTATCGTGCACCCACAAGAAAATGGGCAAGTCGAAGCCGGAAACAAAACTATCAAGAAGTTACTTAAAAAAGGCCACAGAAAGCAAAAGGGAAGTGGGCAGAAGAATTATCTTTAGTACTATAGGCCTATAAGATTTCGACCAGATCTCCAACTTGGCATACCCTTTTCTCATTAACCTATGGATATGAGGTCATGCTCCCCATTGAAGTAGAAGTCCCCTTGTATAGAAGAATCTCCTACATGATAGAGAAGAACAGGAAACTAAAAGAAACCGCACTCGATCTGATTTAAGAGAGAAGGGATGAGGCGGCAGTAGTATCTGCCATATACCGATAAAGAATGACAAGAAATTACAACACAAGTCCCAAGAAAGAAACTTCTACAAGGGAGATTTGGTAATGGCTAACACAATAGACCCAACAGATTGAGCTCTGGGCCTAAATTGGGAAGGCCCATTAGTTATAGCAGAAGTTCTGTCCAATGGCGCGTACCGACTATCGAGACTAAATGACAATCTAGTTCTAAGAGCATGGAACTCAAAGCACCTCAGGCCCTATTTTTTATGATCTACATCACTTATGTAATAATCATTATAATTATTATGGAAAGTAATAATACAATTTATTTGACATAGGGATATTATCGGCCTGAACCAGTATAAAAATCTCTCTGTGTTAATTTCTTTAACATAACTTAATAATCACACAGGATGTAGGGATATTAGACGGCCTGAACCAGTTATCAAAACCAAACTGCATAAAATGAAGCCCGGCCTTTTCAACCAAATAAATAGACTTGACGTTGGGATATTGGATGGCCCAAATTAATTTAAAATCTCTCTTTGTTAATTTTGTTAACATAGCCACACTGGACGTCAAGATATTAGACAGCCCGAACCAACACAAAAAACTATGTGCATGAATTGAGAAGGTTGAAATTCACGACCCGACTTCACAGTCAAAACAATAGTCCATCCCCAAATAACGGGGTAGACTGTGCCAAGCGCACGACAGGGTCCAAACACTAAAAGCAACGCTCAAGAAACATGAACTATGCAGACAACAAATGTGAAGATGGAAAGAAAGAAACAACTCATTGGATACGCAATAGCTATCAAAAAGATATGGTTCCAAAAATTATTTAAAGCTTTCCTGATAACAAATCGAAGAACAATGGTTTTTCTTATATTTATTTAGCCCAGGTTTGTGCGTATTTACACCTTGTATTTCTACAAACACTTTAAAAGTTCATAAAAAGAAAAAGAACGATAAAGTACAACTTATAATAAAACAAAACATCACAAATCTAAATCAGTATAGGATGCGGAGGAGAGTACCCTTAAGTTGGAGAGCAGGAGATAGGTCATTCAATGCAGCGATAACAACTAATGAGTGGTTGGGGAAAACACGACTATAAACGATATGAGGGTCGTAATTAGCACCAATCCTAGCGTCACCATAGTCCTACGGGTCAAATTCATAATCTAAATGATTGTATAGGAAGGGCAGTTTGAGCCTTGGTCAAAAGCGAGTGAAACGTCAATTGCACGCTTTTCACCAATCTCCCTCTAACTCTTTCAACCTTTTCATCATGAAGCTGCCCCAAAAAGGATGCCCTGTCTAACCCACCTCGAGAAGTAGCGACGACATCAAGGCGGGCCTCAGACTCTAATCTAAAAATTTTGTTTTCAAGACCGTTCACACGTCTCATAGCCACTCCCTTGATCCGATCAATCTCATCCAAAAGCTGGTCCTTGTTTTATCAGTTGTTTTGGTGTAAGGACCAAAAAGTTCCTGCATAGTATAATAAGGTAGGCTACTACTTCCAAAGGGCCTCACCCTGTATCATAATATTCTTTTAGCTCAACAAATCTAGCCTCATAATAATTTTTCAAATCATTCTTCCATGCAAGAATGACATCGGGATCTGCCCTAAGTGTGGGAGGAGGGGAGACACCAAGGTTAGAAGTTGCACTTAGTGGTAAGGCTACGACAGAAGCATCTCCAACACTAATTTGTCTCACAATTTGCTCATTCAATTCCTCAACTTTGCACTCCAAGTCTTTAGTTTCATTCCTATATACGACCGCATATACACTTTCAACATCTTTTTAAAAGCCTTCCAGCTCCGTTACCCTAGACAAAGCCGAAACAAGCTTCCCTTCCAAGTCGATTACCTCTTATACCCAATCATAGGAAGGGCGCTGAAAATTAAATGAGTCCCCACAAAACATAATTAAATAAGGAATTTAAAATAAGTAGAACATTCAAAAAAATTCAAAAACTTTGCCAAGATATCTGAATTTACATAATATATGCATAACCTAGAGAAATTATCCAGCAATATAAGATTACAAGGTCATTCTCGGTTATAGGTTCCTAAAATACTACAATAAAAATACTAAAGGCATATTGGCCAAAGGCGAGGCCGAGCTAATGCGGATAGTCCTACAGTGATCATAATAAGCACCTACCCAGTGATCCATTAATTCTTCCACGGTTACCTCGAATCCCCCAATATTGGAAAGGAAGCTCAATTTAAGCGTAGGGTAGAAGTAGCCGAAGACATCCATTGCACGTTGTAAAGAAATCTGGCCATTTAGCTTTAAACTTTCTCTCATCTAAGTTTTTCTGAGAAGGAGACGATACTACCCTGAGCTTCACTTAAAGAATCCTATAGCTCATAAATCTTGAGCACAACCTCATTCCTCATGTTCTCTAAAGTATCAATTAGTCGAGCGTTTGTTTTCTTGGTCTTTCTTGAAAAGTCACCAAAATACCTAAGAGCATCCGTCCTCCAACCTCACATCCATGGATAGGAAAGCAACTTTGACTCCACCATCTTCTTCCGCTCGTTGGCCAAAGAAAAATTTACACATATAGGGGGAGTGGGAACCAAATCCGAACTGTGTCCCTTTATCATTCTTCCTTCTTCAGTACATTCATTTTCCTCAATTCGACAGAAAAGTTGAGCAGATAGATTTCTATGGTCTTATTCAATTTTGCTATCTTTTCCTAATAAACGACACCATACAGTGCCTCGCCATTTGTTAACGATTGCCGCATTTCATCCAACTTCGATATTGCTGTCACAATCCCTTCGCATAATTTAACATTAAGTTGGTGCTGGCGGCTTAGTGCATCTTTCGTGTCCTTAAGCTCTGCACAGGCCTCCTTTAAGTTTTTCAGAAGCCTTTCATTAACAATTCTAAGATGGATATTTTCCTCTTCTAAGGCCGTAGTAGGAGTCGATGCATCAATCTTGAATTCAGGCACACTCGCATCATCGAGGCCATGTACGATGAGGGCAGAGGGAATGTTAGATTCAAGGACTTCATTAAACTTGGATGAAAGCCCGTAGTGACCAACCTAGTGGATAATGATTAAAAGTTCGACTTAAAGAAGATCGAAATGCGCAACGTTAAAATCAAAATCGGAATTTGTATTATTAACTATATCGTCATATGACAAATCCAATAAAACTATATACAAAAAACTAACAAAAGTAAGTAGAACTCAATCTTGATGTAAATTTATAAGTCTGTGCCTAAACCATTCCAAGTGAGCGATATCAGGCAGGAATGGGCCACTTTCTTGGGTGTATTGCCATCGGTGCAGCACAAAGTCACCGCGTGCCTCCTTCTCTTTAACTACTTGATCAATCTTAGAGAGAAAATCTTAGGTTTCGTCCTAAGTGTTGTAAAAGACTCATCTAATTCTTTCTTATGCCTATGAACAGCCGCAACACTAAGATTAATATAATCTAGGGTTTGAGTTTTGAGCCTGTCCTCGCTTTCCTTTAGAAGTCTGGTAAACAAAACTTCTTTAGAAGATTCAAACAAACAAACAAAAAATAACGAAGATGACCCAGTCATTCATAAGATAGTAACAAAATAAAATGGCATTAAACAAAATCTATCACGACAAAATAAGATAAACAAGCTAACAAGCATTGCATATTAAAGAAATATTAAAATCCACATAAAAAAGTTTTAAGTATTTACAAAAGGATTTGAAGTGACCTCAGTCTCTTTAAACACTTCAGCATCCTTGGACGCCTCGTCATCCCGGGGCTCCTTATCCCTAATTAGTTGCAAAGAGGCAGAAGGAGACGCATTCTCCCCATCAACCTCCTCATCCCACTTAGCCCGATAGTAAGTAAGAGCTTTGTTAATCTTAGAGAAGTCCCCTAGAAAGTCAAGGGACCTCGGCACCAAACTAACGTTGAGCTGAGGCATACAGTTTGTAGACCCCAATGGACGCGCTCTCCTTAAGTCTCTTCTGCAACGTTGCCAGCTCCACATCCCTCTCTTTTAGCTTGCAGTCCTTCAAGGCCAAAGCTTCCTCGGTAGTCTTCTCTTTCCCCTCTGCCTTAAGACGATATGCATTAAAGTCTTCCATGACCTTAGCCTTCTTAGAAGTGATCGAATTAAGACTTGTTTCAAGTTTGGCAATGCAAGCCGAAGATGAGACTTGCTCTCTCCCCCATCTCCTCCGAGCCTCGCTTGTCAAGACCCCATGCTAAAAAATAAATATAATAATAATTAGGTAAGGTACAACTAAATAAGTAAAGGAAAAGAGAGTGGGGAGAAAGGAAAAGAACATACGTAGGTCCAAGACTTGTTTATCTCGATCACAAGATCAGAAGAGGGAAGCTCAGGAAATGGAAGAGGGAGAAGAGAAGGGGGAGAGGAAGTAGTACTATATAAATTATCTGGTGCAATCTTTTTAACCCTTTTAGCAAGTTCAGACACGACACCCTTGGGAAAAGGCAAATACCGAGTGTAGGGTTCATAAAGTTATTACAGAGGAGGAATAGGAAAGGCCACCGAAGTAGAAATGGTAAGAGCCATTAAAGAAGGAGGGGGAATGGAAATGGCTAACTTCTTTGAGCTTTGGTTAGAACCTTTGTCAACAACATGTTCTCTTGTGGATATTCTTCTTTAGCGGTTGGCTAGGCGAAAGGAGCGCATCCACAGGATCATCATCCATTTTACCTGTATATAAAAGGAATCCCATGGTCAAAAAAAGTTCTCATGAAGATCAAAAACATGAAAATAGTAAATCTTAAATCTATTTTTAGAAAATTGTACCCCTAGGCTCATCTAAAATTAGGGAAAGCTTAAAAATAGTACGATAGTATCTGTCATTTGGGCGCATAAACGCATGCTTTATCAGCATCTCTTTAGTAAAAAATTTTTTGAATTTTTCTCTCCTCTGCCCCCAATTCTAGAATACATTTCCTACGAGACTCGTACAACTTAGCGGCATCATAAATAGAAATAGGTCGAGTAGGATGTAAGGGGAAGAAAGATTATCAGAATTTGAAATAAGAAATATAAATCAATCCATCGCTGAGCCTTGCAATGGACAGACATCAGGATCACTTTCTTAGCTTAAGCATAATAAAAATCAACATCGCACCCTAAAGGACTTTTTTTGATATCAAACAAAAACTAGAACTCCTCAGAATTAGAGGTATAACCATTTTCAGCATAGAGAATAAAAGCAGTAATCACAAGAGAGTATGAAAGAGGAGTGAGCTAGATAGGAACAAGATCAATGGCAGTCAGACACTGACGGAGAAATTGGTTTGGGGGAAGATAGAGCCCACATCATATATGTTTGGGAGTGAAAGAGGTAAACCCATTTGGGGGAGGGGGTATGAATACGTTCGTGAAGTTCAGGAACCCTGACCTCATACCTACGAACCCAAATTGATTTAGAATACCATTAACGTCTTTCAAATGAGTTATTTTAAAAGGCAAAGGGAAAGGGGAAGTAGAGGCCATTTTGAGATCGTGGGTTAAATTGAAAAAAATGCTAAAATAAAGAGGATCCTTACTTCAATATGAAAGAAAATCTAAACTCGGGAAAAGAATCAACTTAACAGAAGAAGTTTTTTCTCGTTTTCCTTCTTTCTCTTTCCTTTTCTGATAACACAGGAACATAATAGTACAAGAAGTAGAAGAGGAAAAAATATACATACCTTAGTCGAATGTTTTCCACAAAAATAGAATGATGAAAAAATTTCTGAATCATCAATCGATCAACTAAACAGCTAGAATAGTGAGCACGAAAATCAAGATTGGTTTACTTGGTAAATGAAGAGATTAATGTTATAGCTTTACAGAGGTTTAGCCAATAGGGAGTGACACATGTGCAAGAGCATTAAATGCAAAAAAGCTACTAAGATTCTTTCCCTTTCCATAAAAGGAAGAAAGGAATAGGCAGAAATGACAGGATGCAGAGACCAAATGTAAACGAAAACAAATTCACACCCATCTACGATTACTGCAGACTTAGGGGTAAGTCTTACACCCATATTTTCCGAACCCTATTAAAGACAAGATAATGCATGCATCAAAATAAAAAAATCTACTCCCACAATAAAGTTAGGCTACAAGAAGAGGAAGTGAAAAACAAAGCGAAGTCAAGAGAGTACTGTGTCCAATCATTTAAACACAGTCTTGGCACTATAGCAAAAAATGGCTGCTAGGTATGGGAACTGATCTACGGCAATAATATGAGATCCAATAGAAAGAACCGCAATGCAGCCCAGAATTGACAATAAGACAGAGATACTGCGCTGCCACCCCAAAAGTTTTACTAATGATGCTAGAGTATAGCTATAATGCCACAACTTTAGTCTCACACTAACAAAGAATATTACTAATTAATATCCTTTATTAGTGCGGAGTATAAGGCTGGTTAGGTGCGACCATCCATGAATATTGTAGCAAGCTATTATTGATTCGTCGAATTAGGAAATGATTTGCTTTTTTTATCGAAGTGGATTCAACGTATACGATCTAGGCTTAAAACAATACTACAGTGGCTAGAGAAATTTATTAGAACAACATAAGATATCGTGGTACATATAATCATGGAGTACACTATAGAATAAATACATAGGTTACATATTAGAAGAGTACACATGGACATATACAAAAGATAGTTTACACAAAGGTGGACATGAAAGTTCCACTCAATATACATATATAGCTACCCAAAATGATATATATACAAGAGGAGTCTCAAGCTCGATACATGAATATATATATAGTACAAAATCTAGGTCTAAATAGAAAGACAAAACAAAAACTAGTAAGGATCATAGATGATAGGCTTTAAGCAAGGCATCCCTAAAGATCAATGAGGGGTACTGGAAATAAATCAGTATGAGTCGAGTATTATGAAAGATAACAAACGGGTCTGTCTTGTACTAATAAGTATCAATGAGATTAGCTAGTCATGAAAAAGTAAATATCGTAAGTACATGTATTTATAAAGGCAAGGTGATCATATGAACATCAAGTATCATCCACTTAAATATGTAATCCAAGAGATAGTCACCATCCACTAAATTAAATCAAATGGCACCAACGAAACCCAAAGAATTCAATATGCCAAACTTTCAAAAATAATTTGTTGTGACGACCGCCCTACACCTCCGATGCTCATATAACCGAATAGTGCGCTGCTGGAGCATCCGGTTGACTGAAGATGATTGTTAAGGTAAATAAAAAGAAATAGAGAAGAGGAATAGAAAAGAAGAGAAGGGAATAGAAGAGAAGAGAAAGAAGTAAAACATCAAACAATCATATAACCTTTCGTATATCTCACATTGCATCAAGTAAAATATAATAGTCATATGAAATAGGTAAGACAGTAATAACTACATGAATCACATAATCATAATACGTATGCTCATATAGTTATACAAAAAAATAATAGAGTTTATACAAGTGAAAAATAAACTCAACTGCTAAACTGTCTCTAATAATAGTAAGTTAACACTTTCAAGGCCCCACAGTATTACACAGTGGAATAAACAATACTAAACTCAAAATATAAGTATGAGAAAGTGTTGCCTCCTGCTAGTTCACCTATACAGCTCTAAGTGTTGTTTACACCTGCTAACTAGTCTACTCATTTAAGAGTACTCGAGATAATAAGAAGCAAAACATAAAACCTCGAGTCAGACAACAGTTTTGTGTGAGCGATAAATAATCTCAAAATACTATAAAAGTTGGTATAGTATACGGAACAAAGGGTATATATGGGGAATCATACCTGACCCGTCCCTGCATCCATAGAGTTAGCACATATAAAAGGTATACACTACTCTATGATAATCATCATGGGTGTACTATTCATCAAAGCACCAAGGGTGTCTAGATATCTGCATCGATAATATGTACATCATGTGACATCCGTAAGGTGATAGATAATTAGGAAAACATATCATCCATCATCCATCCTCATATTCACTCACTCAGTGCGTTGGATATATGATACTTGTATGACCGCCTGCATAGAGCCAAGGACCACTCAACATCCCGGTTCAATATTCGAATCCATGCCACTAAGTGGGCCAAGAACTAAACTGCGCTCTCAATAATAGTCTAAGGTATGGATCAAAACATCATGCAAACTAGGGCGCTCCCTATAACCCAAGTGAGTGTCCTCACTTACCCCTGCTATATGAGTAAACTTTGAAATCGATGAATATCAATGATCCCTTCAGACACGTCATCCATTGTAGAGATCATCATGAAACTATCCTTACAACTCCCCTCTGAAGTTGTCACGGTGGGGAACTACTTTAAAAAATCATGATTAGTCATAGAGTGTCATTGTGCATCCCATAACCTTCCTCCAGCAGTTCCATCAATTCGACTCATCGCCGCTTACTCTGCATCCGAAAGTACAACTATCAATCATCGAAGCCATCACTTCCCATCATGGAATCATCATCGTCAAATCATGGAGTCATCATGTTGAAATGTCACATCTTCGCTTCACTGCCAAAACCACTCGTCGAAGAGCCATATCATCAAAATCGAACGTCAAACAAATTAATTAACCATTACATTGTGCTGCTCGAAGCCTCTCCATTGTCCATGTCAAAATTGGCTGAATCGGCCATCATCAATACTGGTAGATAACAACCACTCTAGAGTAGTCGATAATGACCACTTTGGTTGTGTACTTAATCAAAATAGTTAAATACAAACCAATTGAAAATGTTCGGCATCTTCCTTGAAGTCCGAAGCACATATCCAAGTCCATCGTCCTTCATCTTCAGATCAGTCGGCATGCACCAATACCCCTCCACATATTTATCCCGTCCATTCGACTTTATCATCATTTGTGTGCTCAATCAATATACACTAAACTCTATCACATCATTAGAGTTTCCATCGTATGTGCATTCGTTCTATATCCACTAAACTCTATCTAATGGGACTTTCCTATATCGCCTTCGAACGGCATTTTCAACCAACTAACAAACTAGCAGAAATGCAATCGACAAGCATAAAAATATCTATAATAGCCTACACATGTCTATAATAACATGATACAATACATCCAAGCAATCAATATGGAATAATGTGGGATTAATATCAAAATAGCCTAAATCTGTCAGTACCGTCAAAATAGCGCGGTGATATTTAATTAAAAACCATTTGAAAACACTTGTAGTTCTTTTTATAAAATAAGATACAGGTTTAAATATTTTAGAAATCCCCTTTTAAAGTTAGAAAACATTTGAAAATGTCGTTTTGATATTATAACAACAATCATAGTATGGTGAGAGACAATATCGCTCACCTCAACCGAATCCATCCAAACCATCACCAGGTCATAGAGCTCTCCATCAAGAGCGCAATGCAAGAAACGACATCCAAAATGGACCTCGTATGCAAAAGATAGGCATAATATAAGATATCAGATTATTTAAATAATTTATTAATTAAGTTATAATTAGACGAACTTAATTACCTCAGTTAGCTTAACTTAATTACCTCAGTTATCTTAATCCTATCTCTTCCCCAACCTGTACATGCATATATTAGTACAAGAACCCACTTACTCCAATACCCTCTATCCTCTTTTCTCCCTCCTATTCCCCGAATCAAGGCACCGTCTTCACCAACGCGTCCCTTTACGAATGAGCTTCGCAACGCACCTAAACTTGACAACCTCGACTCCCTTATGCAGCACGCGAACTGACCATACCCACTATTGGCTCCAAAAGTCGCACTTTTCCCAAGATGACCAGAGTTCCATTCAAAGGCATGGTGGAGTGCACTTCGACATGAGAAGCTCAATGGCGATCCCCATTTTGCCTAACTCCTCCCCTAGTAAAAATGAGGTGAAACCTTAGTTCGGCTCATGAATGTCAATCTCTGCCAAGTCTAATCGCACGTCATGGAATGGGTATGGGCTTGAATATCTTTTCAATACGAATCTTACAAAACAAGTTTGGGAATTTTTCGTTGAGAAGATTAGTGGAAATTAATTTTTGGAGAGAAATATTGAGGGCAGCTATTATTTAGTTAACAGCAATGAAACCGTTATTTTTGGGAATCGGGATAATGAGGGTTTTGTTTTAAATAAAAAAATATTCTTTGTTTATTTAAATTCTCAAATAAACGGTCGTGCGTTTCGAGCTCGCATGATCAATTGGTGCGTCCAATCTCCATGAAACTCATCAATGTGCATCACATTATTTTTCTAGCCCAATGGTATAAATTTCGTTGTTGTTTGAGTTTGCGCTCCAGGATGATAATTTCGTGCTTTTCGAGACTGTTTCGACGATCAGATCATCCGATCTCCAAATATAGCGATCCTTATACTCATTTTAATTCGCAACATTGATACGAACTCAACGGAAGTGGTCTCGAGTCCTCATTCAATCGTATGTGATTTGGGACCGTCAATTAATTAACGATTCATATTTAAATAAATTATTTAAATATTCTATCGTTAAAGTACAGGTCTTTGCATTCTTCATCCTTAAAAGGATTTCTTTCTAGAAATTCCAAGGACGTAGTAACATAACCCAACACCCTTATATAAGCAATGATAAAAGAAATTTTTTCACTTATCAGCCTACGACAATAATCACTAAAAGTGACCACAACAAAAGGAATATATTTGGAATCAGCTGGAGTTGTCTTCCTCATCCCTATGTACAATCACAATTAAATCCAAAATCAATGTGACTAAGCCAAACGTCTAAGTTACACACTTATTTCCAAAGAAACAAACAATGGAAAACAAAAGTGCCAACCCACTAATTGAAAGGTAAATCAATAAAATATCATATATTGCCGACTATCTCAACTATCGGTAATGTCTAATATCCTATATATTGAATTTTCTCTCGATTTTGGGTTAGGTCACGGAAAAGTTTGACAGCTCTTCCTTTGCGTGGCTAGGTTTGGGAAATATCCTGATACAACACAAACACACACATCTCATGTCTGAGGCATCTCATTTCTGAGGAAAACCAAACATATATCATCAAATCTACACTATATATGTTATATACCTCTTTTATTGCACGAGCATAACATTTAGATGCAAATAAAAGTGAGTAAGCATCCAAATAGCTAACACCTACTTCCATGTATCTTATCAAGTACTTAACAAAGAGGATTAAACATAATAGTTGCATCATCTTGTATCTAAGTATACTAAATCTTATATATAGCAATCATCGCAAATAAACATGCTATATCAAACCATAACTATCATGCATGCCTAACAACCATATAAGAAAAAGTAATCGTATCAAGTGCCAACAATCAAACATCAAACAAACTCCTATATGATCAAACATCAAAAAGTAATATCCATGCCTCTCCTAGCATGCAGGATACTAAACGATCTAGTATAAAACATAAAATATGATATCCAATATGAAAGCTAGCAAAAAATGAAAATCTCACCGAGTGAAGAGCTCCGAATAAGTGGTCCTCGTGCACTTCTCGGTCTCTCATATGTAATCATCTTTACTTTCACTCAACTGAACCTTTACTACTCTACTGCCTTCCTCCTAACCTGTTTCATATCATGTTTATCAGTATGAATAGGCTTACAAGGTCCCGATGTTCCTGGCCCAGTCTCGACATCATCAATTCAATTTGGTGCCAAATTTCCAAATGCTGCTTATAAGTTCTCCTAAAACCCACTAGCAAACAAAGGGTTTTGGCCACTTACAATGCTCTTGGCACACAATGGAATCACATTATCCATTCCACATATAACTCGATTAAGTTGGATGCCATTCTACTGGACTTAACAGATATAAATCTAGCTTTCTTCATCACTATATCGACTATAACTCAAATGCTATCTGTAACACCCCATAACCCTTAGTATACCCAAAAGGGTACACTAAAAGATGTGGTGCACTGTAGGTATAACTAAAACTAGCAGAGACTAAGATTCATAAGTCAAAATAAATAAAAACAGCAGAAACAGTTAAAATAATAATTTGCTAAAAGTCAAACTTCATAATATAGAATTATAAAACCAAATACATCATATGTATCAAAATACCAATATATGTCTCATGAAATCAAAATCCCAGTCTCATAAATATCAGAGTACAAACTATCCCTCACAAAGTGCCAGTACATGAAATGAGCTAAAAACTGAAAATAATGAAGAGAAATACATAAGAAATCTTTGCCAAAGAAGTCTCCAAGTGTCTGCAATCTATCGTCTTTGCTCCAGCTAGCCTATGGGGGGAAAGGGGAAAATGGAGGAGTGGGTCAGACTAAAAGTCTGGTGAATTATAGTAATTACTAGAGTCTTTAAGAAAAGTAAAAGTAATAGACTTTACAACAGTTCTAGTATATAAAAGGAAAAAAGGAAATAGAGAGAAGGAATAAGCTGGAAATAAATACGAATTAACAAAATTGACATAATTGATTAACTTTGATTGTTTGCGCTTGTCTTTGATAGCTGCTTTGATTAGGCTTAATTCATTCCTAATCCTATAATTAGGCTGAAATCCTAATTCTACCCTTTGATCGGCCTGCTACTCCATAGACCTACTGCGGACTAGACGTTATATAGCTCCCTACATAGAAGGCAATGGTGTCTACGAATGACACACAAAGTATCTACCGTGGACTGGACGTTATATTGCTCCCTACACAGAAGGCAATGGTGTCTACAAAAGACACACATACTAAGCGCTTGGAACTCATAATGATTTATGAGTCATCACTGGAAGTCGAACGCGTGACCACAACTAAGCTCGCGTTACCTGTTGTTCCACCTATTAGGTCTTCTTATTACTCAAGCTCCAGCATAAGCGTGCCCCTCGTCTCACTTCAGGATTATGTGAAACACCATGTCCATAGAAATAATAGGAGAAATGCTGTTGGTACTGGACCGTCATCCAAACAATATCTAGTTGCACCCCTTGCCCAAATCCCCATGATCTGGACTTCTACGTATTGACCAATTACTACCATTATTAGCATATATAAGTGTGCCCCTCGTCTCACTTCAGGTTTATGTGAAACACCATGTCCACAGAAATAATAGGGGAATGCTATTTTGTACAGGCCCTACTTTCATCTTTGCTTATTAACTTAGATAAATTATTTAAATATGCCTTTACAATTTATCTCTACTATCTTTGCTTATTAATTTATCCTAAGTCTTAAAATATGCCTCATTTTGTTCTATTTCTTATTATAACATACGTTATAATCATACTTATTACTTAACCCAAGGTCTAAGTGTAAAAATAAGCTTCTTTCATCTTATACTCTTTTTAGTTATAATTGTAAGTTATAACTAGGCCAATTATCTTTAATTAGTCAAATTCTAACATTAGTATCATAAATAGGCTCAATTTCAGTCTTAATTCCATTTTTATTACAGTCTTTACAATTTACATCTTATCTTCCGTTATTTCAGTATTCTTAAAATTTTAATCCATATTCGTGTTTAAGCTATTCTAATCCATACGCGAAAAAGAAGGAGAAGTAAAAGAAAACTGAAAATAGAAGAAAATCCAAAGCATAGGAAAAGAATCTAAATAACGCATAAATAATAGTAAATAAATTAAAATACTGTAAATAAACTGTAATTAAATGGAAAAGCTATAATTAACAGAAATAAACTAAAATCAACTGAAAAGAATAGCTAAAGAAATAGACTGACAATAATTCTAAAAACTGTAAATAAACTACTAAAAAGATTATTCCAAAAATCGTAGTAAAACTACAACTATTGGAAACCCTATTATTTTAAATTACTTAAAAATCTAAATAATTACAATTACTCACCTGTGGTCCTAAGCTCTTTCCTTTTGGTCATCCCGGATCCACTTGAGGGTATTACAATATTTTTATTAAAAAGATTCTCTCCTTGAAAAATTATTCCTTTTAAGCTCCTTCCTGAAAAGGTGAACCCAAGCGGAGAAAATCTAGAATGACAAAAAGTGTTAGGCATACTGTCTTATTTATAGGAGTAGAAGTTGATATCAGACCATTGGATTTGGAGATTGAATATGATGCAACCATGTCAAAGGCTGAATAGGAGCCATCGGATGGAAGCACGAAGGGACCAGATGAGCTGAAAGAATGCATATGACGAAGAAAATTCGCTAACGAACATTTACAGGACGAAGGAAAATTTCCTTCGTCCATTACCCAAGGCGGGTCGACCGCCCCTCCCCCTAGGTCGACCGGCCGGTCGACCTAGGGCGCGGTTGGATCGACCAAGCCCATTATATATATATATATATATATATACATACATACATATATATACATACATACATATATATACATACATACATACATATATATACATACATACATATATATATATATATATACATACATACATATATATATACATATATATATATATATTCTTGTTTACTTTGTTACGCTCTCATATTAACTCGGATTTCGATGTTCTATATATGGAAATTGACTGGAAAATTACCACGGACACAATGGTGCAACTCCCATGGCTCGATTCTAATAATTTCACAAAGTTATTTTATTATTTCATTAAATAACGAATTAATTATTATGGGTTAAATTTCGAATTGTTACACTATCATATGGAACCAACCATCTTAGTCGAGTCTGCATTGCATCACCTTTACAGACATAGCCTATTATATATATATATATACATACATATATATATACATACATATATATATATACATATATATATATATATACATACATACATATATATATATATATATATTCTTGTTTACTTTGTTACGCTCTCATATTAACTCGGATTTCGATGTTTTATATATGGAAATTGACTGGAAAATTACCACGGACACAATGGTGCAACTCCCGTGGCTCGATTCTAATAATTTCACAAAGTTATTTTATTATTTCATTAAATAACGAATTAATTATTATGGGTTAAATTTCTAATTGTTACACTATCATATGGAACCAACCATCTCAGTCGAGTCTGCATTGCATCACCTTTACAGACATCACTCATTCTTCTAACATAGCCATGATCTCTTCTAATCTAGCTTCACCCCTCTAACTAGAATCGATCCACTAAATAAAAGTTGGTCTGATAGTCAAACTGGCCATCATCTTTGGCCGTAACTCACATTGAGTTATGGAGTCATAACTGGTGATAAACTCGAGCAACGCCCACTTTAGGAACATCACTCCGAAACTGGTACGTCTCCAACTCAAAACATCAAAGACCACATTTCCCTTATGAACGTCTAGGAAATGTTAAAATCTTAGGAGGCGAAGAACTCTATCCATCGCCGCTGCTGGCGAAGGTTGAGACCATTTCCGAAGAAGAGATACTTCAATGATGTGGGATTACTAAACAACTCGAACCTCTCTCCTAATAGATAGTGCCTCCAAACCCCCAAAGCGAACTCTATCACATCCCACTCCAAATTAAGAGTCGGGTTCGTCCTTTCATGTGGTTTCAGCTGTCAACTAACATGTGGCAACTTTATCTTACGGTATCAATACCGCACCCAGTTAAGTACCATAGGCACATGTGTACAATTTCCTCCTCATTCCCGCTCAGAATGAGTAATATCGGTGCACTTGTAAACCTCTCCGTCAAACTCACTAACACATATCTTCAACTTGCATCTCAAATAAAAGTCTAATACTCTCTCATAAAATCAGTTAACGGTGCTGCTACCTTTGAGAAGTACTTAGTAGAGCGTATATAACAACTCGCCAATCTATGGAAATTATCATCATCAGTTGGTGTTTTCTCAACACCTCCAACAGAATCATCAACCGTGTCTTATGCTCCCCTTTCATTTATAAGTAGACGAAAGTATCATCAATGAACATAAGCACAGACTCACTCAAGTGATTCCTCGAAACACGATTCCAAAACTCAACAAGGAATGCCGACATGTTTGTTAGCCCGAACGGAATAACCCATTAATCAAAAATTAAGGTAGCATAAGAAACACTGTGATCGACACACTCTCACTAGGTACTCTCAGTGGATAAAATACCATCACAAGGTCCAACTGAGAGAACACCTTCGTGTTATAGATCTGACCAAACAAGCCATCAATAGTGGGAGTGGGTACTTATTTGTCATTTCATCTCGCTCATGATAATCAACATATAAACTCAAAGAGTCATCCGCCTTAATGGGGAACACTACATGTGCGTCCAATTCAAATATGCTCCTATGAATGAACACTCGCATCAATAGGTCATCAGTTCGCACCTTTTGTCTCCTTTGCTTCTTAGGCATCATATACCATAAAAAGATAACTACTAGTCTAAAACCTCTAACCAGATCGATATAGAACTCTATCCTATAGAGTGGTAATCCTGTTACCTCATCGAATGTGTCCGGACACTCTGTAGCTATAGGCATAGATGACAACTCATCGTATGGGATATCGAGAAAATATAGAAAGCTAACCATCTCATCATCAGATGTGAAACCACACACTACTTGTTACCCCGCCTTTTGGCAAGGCCATAACACCAAGGAATTGACTAGTAGCCAGAAACGGCCCGTCCCAGAGATCAGTTATACACGGGCTCACTACGGATATCGATGAATTTTGTCCGAGTCCGGATCGAGCCAAAATTGGTAGGACATGACAAGCTAAGCCATGAGAGCCAACATTTCAAATCTCAAGCAAATCCGAGTTTGTATGCTCAAGTTATGAGCGATACAAGATTGGATGAAAATCAATTACTGGTCGACTCGCTCCTTCGACTCGCTTCGCAACACTCAGAAGAAGCCAACTTCGACTCGCTTCGCAACGCCAAGGAGTGACAAATTCGACTCGCTTCGTTCAGAGGCCAACTTCGAGTCAACCAGGTTCGACTCGCTCCACATCCCTCAGAGCTTCTCTCTTCGACTCGCTCCACATCCCTCAGAGCTGCTCTCTTCGACTCGCTCCAGTTTGAAACCATCGAAAGTGCATGCTTCGACTCGCTTCGCTCAAACAACTATTCGACTCCATCGAACTCAACTCCATTGGCGAAGCCACTGCTCAAACCTCTTAGGACGCTCCATTTCGACTCGCTCGACCAGTGCTCACTTCGACTCGCTCGATCTGGACACACTTCGACTCGCTCAATCAGTGAACATTTCGACTCGCTCGAAACAACATCCAGGATAGAGTGAGAATCAAGTGCCATGTCACCGAGTCGAATGGAAGCGAGTCGAAACAAGAGCGAGTCGAAGGAAACAGCCTACCGAAAACCCTATTTCGTATCGATCATATCTCCCAATCTACAAGTCCAAATGCTATGAAGTTTTCAAGAAGACTACGTGCATGCTATAGAATGTCCACGCCAAATTTTGACTCCATTGGATGAAATCTTGATCGAGTCGAAATCTGTTCGTATCGATCACGGATCGGACCGAAACTTCACGGGCTTGGGCGAGCAGGCCTAGTCACGTGCCAGAGAGGGTCTCCCGAGATCTGAGCGAAATATCAGCCTCCTACACCTATAAATAGACCCTCAAAGCCAACAGAAAAAGGGTTCTTCTTCCTCTTTGAGATCTCCAACGCCCAGACTCCGCCAGATCCAAATCTGAACTCAATTTCTGATGCTACCAACAAAATTCACTACTGCAAATCACAATTGCCTGCTTTAAATCATAGAATTCACTTGTAAACATAAAAGAAAGATCAATAAAGCAAACTACTTCATAGTGGATGTAGGCTATATGCCGAACCACTCTAAATTCTTGTGTCTCCTTGCACTTTAATTATTCTCATTTCTGAAATTTGGAGTTTTTGTTAGATAATTCCTCTTTTTCCATTTAATTTCATCACTTTATCTCTTCAAAGACTTCCGAAGAGTGTTGTGCCCAATTTTGGTACAAACACTTTGGTGCTTTCACTGAGAAAAACCAATTTTTCTCCTGCTCTTTGGATCTCCAATCTATATTGGATTGCATAAATCTAAGAAGAAGATCCAGAACTTTGAAGCCCTTCCATTCTATTCAGATTTGCATCAGATCTAGGAAACGACTTTCATCTCCTCACCATGGTGAGCACACGTACTACTTCTACAGCTGCTGATCAAGGAGCACGGGACCGACAAAATCCCATGCAATCACCTCCCTCCAACCACAATGCTGCAGGACCTTCAGATCCATCAGGTCCAATTACTAGACAAGAATTCCAGACATTGCTTCAAGAGTTGACCCAAAGTCGACAGCAGCTAGCGGAACAACTACACGCCAACACGGAGTTAACTAACCAGCTAAATCGCCAAAGGCGAAGAAGATCCAGAAGAGACCAAGGTTCTCACTCTTCCACAGAAAGTTCAGCATCCTCCGATGGCCAAACTAGATCCACACGTCGACGGTTAGGTGGAAGCTACACCTAAGCCATGGGACACCAACCTGCTTCGAACGTTGGGCAACCTAGAGCTGGACCATCCGCTAGCCTCCGCACAGAACCTTCAACTCGGGGAGGAGCTGCTCCTTATCATGTTACCGGCAACATTGCTACTACCACCACTGCCGGACGGGGAGGTGATGCTAGAAACCAAGCTGATCCTCAACGTAGCCAACGAGAGCAGACTCCTAAGCCTTATGTCCTTGAGGATGTTGAACCAAGGAGGCGAGGCATGGACCGTCGACCGCGTCCGGTCCAGACTCGCGCTGTGGAACCCGACCACACCTTGGCACAACATGCTCCAAGCATCCAAACACCGGATATACCAACGATGATCCGCCAAATGATCCGTGAAAGTCAGGGTCTCTCTAATGACGACTGGGGAATCTCCCGAAGTCATACCCCTTTCACCGATGATGTTTTATATGCTGAACCACCTCGGTACTTCAGGATGCCAGCTTTACTAGTTTATGAAGGAAGTTCTGATCCTAATCAACACGTCCTGAAATACGAATGGCTGATGAATGCTGCTAGAGCTGATGATGAAGTAAAGTGCCGTAGTTTCCCCATTTACCTAGGGGGCATCGCTACTATGTGGTTCACTCGTTTGCCACCGCGATCCATCTCTAACTTTGACCAGATGGCCACCAAGTTTGTCGAACAATTCTGTATGCACGTGGCGAGGCCAAAGGACGTTAACACTCTGTCTAGTGTGACGCAAGCTCCCGGAGAAACACTTAGACGTTACTTGGAGCGATTCCATGTTGCGTGTGCAGAAATAAGCAATCCCAACGATAACTCTATCCTGATGGCTCTGACTAAGGGGATTGATGCTGATTCCGAGTTCGGAAATTGGTTAGCTGGGAAACCACCTGCGTCATTGGACCATTTCTATTCCAAGGCAGCCCAATTCCTGAGAAGGGAGGATGCGAAACAGTCTAGGAAGCAGGATGACGTAGGGCCCAACATCGAAGGTATCCAGAGTAACGTCGCAGTTATACAGTCTGGAGATAGTTCTGGAAAAATTCAGTTGAACGTCCAAAATAAACAGAATCAGCAGAGGGACAATAGAAATCAAAACAAAAAACGCGATCAGGATCGTGGACCATGGCGTAGAGCTTCCATGTACGATGATTACACTCCATTGAACACGTCGTTGGAAAATGTGTATTTGCAGACCTGCAATACCATGCAGTATAAAAAACCTGCCCCAAAACCACCAACTGAAAGACAAATCCAAACAGGAAAGTTCTGTAGATTCCATGAGAGTTATGGCCACAACACCAATGAGTGTTGTCACTTACAAGACCTCATTAAAAAACTGATACGTGAGCGGAAGTTGGATCAGTATGTACGAGCGCCGCAATCCGGTGGTGCGGGCCCATCAAATCAGAATCATGCACCGAACCAGGAAAGGCAGGAAGAACCCGCTCGTGTGGACGGGAGGTTGGTCATCAATACAATATGTGGTGGTCCTCACCCAGCAAATCGAAGCTGGAAGGAAATGGAGTCATATGCCAGTTCTATCAGGCATGCGGACTTCGAGTGTTGCAGTAGTTTCGATGAGGGGGCTCCGGCCAAGCAACAGAAAACGATGGCGGATGACATCGTGTTCAAGAACAGAGACGCAGACAAAGTCGAAGCTTCCACTATTGACCCACTGGTCATCTCAGCACAAGTAGGACCTGCTTGGATAAAAAGGATCTTAGTTGACAGTGGAAGCTCTGTGAATATTTTGTTCAGGCAAGCTTATGATCAAATGAAGATGGAAGCCGCAGACTTGAAGCCTTGTCAATCTCGAGTCCATAGTTTCAACGGAAGTGCCACTATACCCACTGGGATGGTGGAACTACCAGTAGAGTTGGGGGTTGGAGAATGTCAGAGTGTACGGATGTTGCAGTTCATTGTTTTGGACATAGACTCCCCTTACAATGCTTTCTTGGGCCGACCGGCCCTCGATGAATTTAGGGTAGCCATTGCCCCATGGTATTTGACCTTAAAATTTCCCACTGATCATGGAATAGGAATCGTTCAGGGAGATCAGGCTACCGCCAGAGCATGTTATGTTGCTGAGCTGCGAGAGGCGCAGCGAAAGGAGAAGGGAAAGGGAGTAGAGGAATCTCTCTGCGTCCGTTTCGCCGATAATAGACAATTAACGCCCGAGCCCAGGCCCGGGCGCCCCAGCCAATTCCTCAAGGATCTTGACCCAAGAGAAACTGAAGATGAAGGAGAATATAAAGAAAGTCAAGCATCCCCGGCCGAACTGACGATTGATGTCCCAGTTGACAATAATGATGATTCGAAAATAATAAAGATCGGATCTCAGCCGAGCCAGCAAACTCAAGAGGAATTGGTTAAATTTCTACGGGCAAATCTTGACGTATTTGCTTGGGCACATTCTGATATGTGTGGGATCTCGCCGGACATCGCGAGCCACACTCTGAACATTGAACCGCGGCATGTCCCGGTCAAACAAAAAAGGCGCGGTATGGATTCAGAGAGATCTGCCGCCCTTAAAGAGGAAGTAGAAAAGCTTGAAGCGAATGGATTCATTCGAGATGCGCTATATCCTGAATGGGTGTCAAATCCCGTGCTCGTCCGAAAGCCAAACGGGAAGTGGAGAACATGTGTTGATTATTCTAATCTGAATAAAGCATGCCCCAAAGACAATTTCCCGCTTCCTAGAATTGATCTGCTAGTGGATTCGAAGGCTGGACATGAACTCTTATCCTTTATGGACGCGTATTCAGGCTACAACCAGATACCGATGCATTTACCCGATCAAGAACATACCAGCTTCGTAACCAATCTGGGACTTTACTGTTACAAGGTTATGCCGTTCGGACTCAAGAACGCCGAGGCTACTTACCAACGGTTGGTCAATCGGATGTTTGCTAATCAAATCGGGAAAACAATGGAAGTATATGTCGACGACATGCTTGTGAAGTCACGACTCTCCACCAACCATGTAAAAGACCTGGAAACTATGTTCAACATACTTCGGGAATACAAGATGAAGCTCAACCCACTGAAATGTCACTTCGGGGTTGCATCCGGAAAGTTCCTTGGTTTCATCGTTAACGCCCAGGGAATCGAAGCTAATCCTGAAAAGATTTGGCCAATCAAAAATCTTGAAACTCCCAAGACTATAAAGCAAGTCTAGAGTCTCAATGGAAAGGTAGCAGCATTGAGCAGGTTCATTTCAAAGTCCACTGACAAATGCATTCCCTTCTTCGATCTGATCCGAAAAGGGAAACGAAACTTTGAATGGACCATGGAGTGCGAAGGCACTTTCCAAGCACTAGTTCAACATCTATCCACACCACCAATACTGTCAAAGCCTATTGATCATGAGAAGTTGTATGCATATTTGGCGATATCAGAAAACGCTATCAGCGCTGCCTTGGTTCGAGAAGAAGACGGGATACAGAAGCTAGTATACTACGTCAGTAAACGATTGACTGGGGCTGAAAGGAACTATCCAAAGCTAGAAAAGTTGGCTTATTGCCTTGTAATCGCATCAAGAAAACTCCGACCGTATTTCCAAGCACATCCCATTGTTGTTTACACCGACCAGCCGTTACGATAGGTCCTTTCGCGGCCTGAGACGTCTGGTAGGTTACTCAAGTGGAACATCGAGCTGAGTCAGTTTGATATTACTTACACTCCGAGACGAGCAATCCAAGGACAAGTCTTCGCTGATTTCATAGCTGAATTCACCATTTCAGAGGACTTGCACGAAACCAATAAATCTCCCGAACATGTTTGGAAGCTTTATACCGACGGAGCATCAAACGATCGGTGTTCAGGCGCTGGTATTGTGCTTGAAACTCCCGAAGGTCGATCCATATGTTATGCCTTAAAGTTCAATTTCCATGCGACTAATAATAAAGCTGAATATGAAGCCCTCCTAGCTGGCTTGAAACTTGCTAGAGATTTGAGAATTATCACAGTGGAAATTTATTGTGATTCACAATTAGTTGTGTGTCAGGTATGGGGAGAGTATCAAGCAAGAGATCGAAGGTTGGCTGCTTACTTAGCTCGAGTTAAGTAAGTACTAGACCATTTCGATTACTACGCCATCTACAGTATACCTCGAGAACGCAACCAAAAGGCCGATTCGTTGGCGAAGCTAGCCAGCACAGGCAAAGTTCAACAAATGGGACTCGTTCCCATAGAAACGCTATCTTCCCCAAGTATCGACCGGGCGGAAATAAACCGGGTATGCGAAATCATTCCCGAAAAGGATTCATGGATGACCCCACTCAAAAATTACATTGAGAACGGAACCCTGCCGGAACGAAGGAGTGATAAGAGACAAGTCCTTCGAAAGGCCTCAAGATTTACCATCCAGAATGGACTCATGTATAGAAGGGGGTACTCAGTTCACCTACTCCGATGTATCGCTCACGATGAGATTAAACAAGTGTTGTGCGATGTGCATGAAGGAGAATGTGACGATCATACCGGGGGGCAAGCACTTCCCAAGAAAATACTTCGCTACGGATATTACTGGCCTACTGTGAATCGCGATGCATTGGACTATGCGAAGAATTGTGAAAGGTGCCAGAAATATGCCCGAATTCCTAGAGCTCCTCCTACCGAGATAACGCAAATGGTCATCCCATGGCCATTCGCAATGTGGGGCATTGACATCATCGGTGCTCTACCTCTGGCAAAAGGTGGTGCGAAGTACGCCATCGTCGCAGTTGATTACTTTACAAAGTAGGCTGAAGCCGAAGCTCTCGCTACCATTACAACGAAGAAAGTAATCAACTTTGTGGTTCGCAACATCATCTGTCGATTCGGTCTCCCACACACCATTATTACGGACAACGGAACCCAATTTGACAGTGCTGAATTCAAAGATTTCTACAAACGATTTCACATCCAAAAGAAATTCTCCGCAGTCGCACACCCTCAGGCAAACGGACAGGTTGAAGCAGTTAATAAAGTTTTAAAGTCCATCCTGAAGAAACGACTGGAAAAGGTCGGGGGCAAGTGGGTCGATGAACTTCCTATGGCTCTATGGGCTTACCGAACAACCCACAAGACCACGACTGGCCACACTCCATTCTCTCTTTCTTACGGTTCAGTGGCCGTTATTCCAGTCGAGCTAGAAGTACCTTCTTATCATGTGACATACTATGACCCAAAGACAAATGCTATATTACTTGCTGAATCTCTCGATCTACTAGATGAGAAGCGTGAAGAAGCTGATTTGAGGGCAGCTGCGCATCGAAGTCGAGTCGCCCGATTGTACAACGCCAAGGTCTGTCCGCGAACCTTCGAACTAGGCGATCTCTTCTTAAAAAGAATCTATCTGGTTCCTTCGCATATGAAGCCGACATGGGAAGGACCGTATGTTATTGAACGAAGGCTCGGAGATGGCACATTCAAGTTATCGACCGTCGATGGTCTTACCCTGCCAAGAGCTTGGAATAGCGAGAGCCTTCGCCGCTATTACACCTGACAGGCTATTTTTATCCATTTAGTTTACTTTCCTTTTCTGCAATTTGTTTATGCATTTCGAAATTAGAACTTGTAATAAGGCAACTGACTTTGCCATACTTTCTTATTTCAGCAATAAAATGCAACCTCTTCGAGCCAGAGCTGTGATTTACTTGAAATACTTCATATGACCATCACTATGCACGGAGAGCTAAATCCCATCATATGGTAGGATTTATTCAAATAGAGAGTGACTACGGTGCAACCAATCACTCACTAAGTGAAACCCGAGCTCGGGGGCAAGCCATCACATCAAAGTCAAAAAAGGATTGATACACGACAATCCTTCATCAACTCTGTATTCCCAGAGTGTGAAGCGGAGTATAAACATCAACTCCGAGTTCCCAGAGCGCGAACCGGAGTATAAACATTCAACTCCATACTCCTAGAGCGCGAATCGGAGTATAAACATTCAACTCTGTATTCCCAGAGAGTGACTGCGGTGCAACCAATCACTCACTAAGTGAAACCCGAGCTCTGGGGCAAGCCATCACATCAAAGTCAAAAAAGGATGATACACGACAATCCTTCATCAACTTCGTATTCCCAGAGAGTGAAGTGGAGTATAAACATCAACTCCGAGTTCCCAGAGCGCGAACCGGAGTATAAACATTCAACTCCGTATTCCCAGAGTGGGAAACGGAGTATAAACATCAACTCCGTATTCCCAGAGTGCGAAGCGGAGTATAAACATCAACTCCGAGTTCCTAGAGCGCGAACCGGAGTATAAACATTCAACTCCGTATTCCCAGAGTGTGAAACGGAGTATAAACATCAACTCCGTATTCCCAGAGTGTGAAGCGGAGTATAAACATCAACTCCGAGTTCCCAGAGCGCGAACCGGAATATAAACATTCAACTCCCTACTCCCAGAGCGCGAGTCGGAGTATAAACATTCGAATCCTTATTCCCAAAGAGCGAAGCGGAGTATAAACATCAACTCCGAGTTCCCAGAGCGCGAACTGGAGTATAAACATTCAACTCCGTATTTCCAGAGTGTGAAACAGAGTATAAACATCAACTCCGAGTTCCCAGAGAGCGAAGCGGAGTATAAACATCAACTCCGAGTTTCCAGAGCGCGAACCAGAGTATAAACATTCAACTTCGTATTCCCAGAGTGCGAAGCGGAGTATAAACATCAACTTCGAGTTCCCAGAGCGCGAACCGGAGTATAAACATTCAACTCCGTATTCCCAGAGTGTGAAGCAGAGTATAAACGTCAACTCCGAGTTCCCAGAGCGCGAACTGGAGTATAAACATTCAACTCCGTACTCCTAGAGCGCGAGTCGGAGTATAAACAATCAACTCTGTATTCCCAGAGAGTGCGGAGTATAAACATCAACTCCGAATTCCCAGAGCGCGAACCGGAGTATAAACACCAACTTCAAGTTCCCGAAGCATGGATTGAAGTATAATTATCAACTCCAAGTTCTCGAAGCGCGAGTCGGAGTACAAATGCCAATTCCAAGTCCCCAGATAGCAGACATATGATTGAAACTCAAGCCAGCGTGACCAATCGTCGATAAACAAATGAGGATCCCCGGAGTGCGGATATGATCATCGACGATCGGACAAGCGTGAATAAACCGCTCAATCCCCGTTTGTCTCAAATGCCCGTCCAGTAACACTAGACTCGGCATGCTATAAGAAAAGGGCAATCGCTTACTGATGTTTTACAACATACCACCAAGACTGGGGGGCAAGACCTAAGCGTCAACCATCAACTGAAGCAATGCGACGTCAAAATTCGACTCGTTTCCCGGTCGCAAACCATGTCAACAATACCCGAACTTGGCGAACGGAAACCAACTTCGTTCGAAAACTGAAACTTCACAAGTGCATTTCAGACACTGAAACACTTAGATAAATACGCGATGACGAAAAAGAAGTCAAAAAAGAAAAGTTTCCTTTCTATTGATTATAGAAGAAGTTCGTGTACAAGTTTCCAAAAAATTCCTACTAGCAGGGGCCGAACCCGCATCTATACACGGCTAACAAAATGCAAATCAAAATACACCAGGAGAGCATGCCTAATCTTTCTTTTTCTTAGCTTCCTCCTCGATGTGGACCCACTGGAGCCATCGCCAATCTTCCTCTTCGAGCCTTTGCTTTTCGACAGTTGGTCTTCAGGCGAGGGCCTTATGTCGACGTCCTCCTCCGAACTCGTGTGAATAAGAATGCTCCCTACGGGCGGAGTCGGAGGAACGGGATCAATTATAGAAGGTGGAATGGGAAGGCTGGTGAGAAAGACAGTACCACCAAGAGACATCATTCCGAACGGGGCAGGTCCTGATGCTGCCATCCCACCTCCAAAGCCGCGGCCATAAGCCGCTGCTGCTAGTTCAGCGTCAATCTGAGCGAACATCTCCTCTTCGGTTACTGCTCGAGCACTACCGGGGGCATCAGCAGTCGGCATTGAAGAGCTTGTAGCAGGATCAGTTCCACTCATGACAGATGACAAGTCAGCACAAGGATCGTCGTGGCGGCGAAAAAGTTCGTCAATCAGCTGCTCGTCGAACAAGATCGTACTCCCCTGCATGTCATCGAGCGGGGCAGCTGTACTCATGGTGGTTGCTTCGGTCATGATAGCCTCCTGTATTTGATATGGTTCTTGAGTGGCAGGAGGCATGGCCGATGCAACATCGATCACTGGACAAAGAATAAAAGAGCTGTTAGGACTTAACTCGATCGAAGATACCGATTTGAGAAAAATATGTGGAATGTTCAGAATACCTTCCTCAGTTTGGCTCGTAGGCGGCAGAATGGCATCGGTAACTTGCGCTGCAGCCGGTGACATCTGCGGCTGATCTGGATTATAAGCAGGAATAGCCTGGGGATCGACCGCAGATGAGGATTCGGGTTGGGTTGACGTTGGAACTTCGAGACTTGCTTCATGATGGTCAACTCCAGAACCCTCTCCCACTTCAAAGTGTTGGGCGCCAAGTTTTTCCTTCTCACGCAGAATCATCGACTCATGGAGAACCTTCTTTTTATCCTCAGTCAGAATACGATTCTCGAGTTCGAATTCATCCACGGACTCGCCCTGATGCGTCACCCTCTCTTCCTCCACCAGCCTGCTCCAAGCATTATAAAGATGCGTCGAAAAGTCATCGAGCCAGGCTAGGCCCCTATGCCTCAGCACATTAGCATTGTAAACAACAAGGAGGTCTTCGATGTCGGCCTCTAGCCTGGACTTGGCCAACTTCACCCTCTCCTCGACCTCAGTCTCCACCATCTGGACCTTGGCCACCGCCACATCCCGTTCATCCCTAAGCAAAACAGCTTGCTCGCACGCCTCCTGAGCTGCGTTGTTTGCGTCATCTTTCTCCTTGGCCATATCAGCAAATTTGGCCTTGAGTTCATTAAGCTCCTTGACCGCCACGTCCCGCTCGGCAATGACTTTGGTGTTCTGGTGGCCCATCTCCTCCACCAGGGCAACATGTGCCTGACTCAACCTCTCCATTTCCGCCTTTGCATCGTCAGCCCTTTTGACGGCCTCCATCACAGATTTCCGAGAAGACTCGAATTCAGTGAAGATTACCTGAATAATCCAATCCCTTTTTGCGAGCTCGGTCTCCATCTTCTCGAGCGCTTTGGCTCGCTCAAAGGCCACTTTGGAAGCTTTTTCGGCAGCCTTCACCCACTCTCGGTACTGGGTGTATATATCGTGAACATAATCGTGCATTGTGCCTTCCACCCCTGATGGAATTCTTTTTAAGTGTGGTGGGAAGACATAACCGTCAAAGTAGATATTCGGAAAGTCCTTCCTTATCTGAGCCAACTTAAGAGCTCCTTCTGCTGTTGGTTCAGCAGGGACCTGCTCAGTAATCATAGAGGCTGTAGTCTCGAGTCTCTGAAGATGAGTCTTGCGTGTGGAAGAATGAGAAGACGGCCTGTGACGGGGAGGTCCAGGAGGATGTGAGACAGAAATGGGGGTGGAGACGGAAGTCTAGGAGGAGGAGAGCGTGATCTGGATCGATGTCTATACTCTTTGTCACGCCCGTACCAGTCTTGGTTAGAGTATTCGCGATCTCTATCTGAATCCCTCTTGCGGGAATCATAGTAACCAGAAGCTTTTCGGGCTGAGCAAAGATTCCCGAGCATTGATCCTCTCCTAGACATAGTACCTGAAAATGAGAAACAAAGAAGGAGTTAGCAACTTCCTAAGTTGGATGAAGTACAGTTGTGAATCATGTAGTGTAGTGAAGTGTATGCATGTGCAATCCCCCGACCAACCGGAAATGTCGGCCGCACTCGTAGAAAGCGACCCACTCAGTTCAAAAGCGCTATCAAGCCCCTCCATCCCGGCGTCGTGTGGAGACGACACGAAATCCGGGATCAGAATATCAGCAAGCCCTGCAAAGGGACTCTCCACTTGCGGAGGAGGAGCCTCCGAAATTCTGATCCCCTGGAAAGGTAAAGACACGACCACGGATTTAAATCTCTTAGATTTAGGGCGTTTGTGAGCAGTGGCCTTGCCTTTTCTTCTTCCACCCGAGTCCAGGACAACGACAGAAGGCCCAGTTGGGAGCTCGGTATCGGTGGGCGTTCTTTCTGGTTCAACTTCTTCGGTGATCACGACTGCGGGCGCTTTGCGCTTCACGCGTTTCTTCGGGGCCACTCTATGTATCACTTCCAGATGAATGCTCTGTCTTCGTTCTATCAGCCCGACAGTCCTCAAATTCCTGTCGGTCAAGACTAAGTCTATGTGTGTCTCTTCGCTTGGAAATGCTTGAAGAATCCGAACAAGCTCTCTGAAGTACGCGCCATCGGGACGAGAGATTGCGGCTATAGGAAAGGAAGAATATGTCAGTTATGAAGTCAGTTACTAGTATCTCAATAATTCGAGAGAGAAATGACAACACTTACGTCTATCCAACCACCGCCCAGCAAATCTAGGGGGGCACTGAACGTAGAACCATTTAGTTTTATAATAACTTAGCCTTCCCCAGGAGCCTAGCACAATATGGTAGCTTCTGACCGCCTCTAGGAAGGTAAAAGAAGGGCTGTCTCCGCGGCTTTTGACGTTGAATAAATATCTGATTTTGATCGGCTTCGGCGGTCGGAAAGGGATCTCCATAAACAGGACAAAGGTGCCGTTCAATAAGGCATACCCGTTGGGATGTAGCTGAGATGGAGCTATGCCAAGAAACGATCTCCCTTATATATTCATTGAAGGGAGGAAGTGTCCCCACCGTGCAAGCGTGACAGTTGAAAGCAGTAAACCCTTCCGGGGGATTGTGTGGCCTGTCACTTGGCCCAGGAAGTAGCACGTCGTCAAGCGACAAACCATGCCTTAAGCAAATCCGTCCTAACATATCTTCGAAGATACCCGACGGCACGGAATCTGTTGGATTGAGAGTAAACCGAGCACCCGGACGCTCATCCGGAACTGGCTCTATGACTTCGGCTTCGATAACCGGTATCTCTATGGTTGGAAGAATTTAACTTGGGAATTCCGGCCGTTGAGAACTTGATGGGGCCATGACTAGCTAGCTTATAAAAAATCATTGTTAAACTGACAAATAACACTCGTGCATCCCCCAGTGTAAAGTGTGTGGGTGTGTTGTGCAGTGCAGTACTGTATATTATTTGAGAAGATCAACAGGATTGAAGGAAGCGTCTAAGCGACGAGACTTCGAAATTCAGTCGGAAGGACCGTCATCATTGACCGTCACAACCATGCCATCCAGTTATTAGCTATCAGTCCAAGTTAAAATGTGTTATTATTCTAGTAAGTTCCAGTTTCATCGACGGACTTCAATAGGCAATCAGGTGTGCGGTGAAACAATTAAGTCCAGTTAAGCAAATCTGAAGCTCGTCGGAGTTAAGTGGTCAAAGGCACTATAATTTTCGATATCGTCGAAATTAAATCAGTGGTCAACCATCAAGAGTTCAAGTTCAAGACAATCGCTCCGGTTCAAGTTCGAAACGTTCACTAAGGCGCAAGTTTGAATCGATTGTTCAGGGATGCGCAGTTCGACTCGGTTCAAAGCCCCGCGTTTCGACTCGCTTCGAAGCCTCTTCTTCGACTCGGTTCAAAGTCCCGCATTTCCACTCGCTTTGAAGCCTCTGCTTCGACTCGGTTCAAAGCCTTGCGTTTCGACTCGCTTCGAAGCCTCTGCTTCGACTCAGTCCAAAGCCACGGGCTTCGACTCGCTTCGAAGCCTCTGCTTCGACACGATCCAAAACCCCTGTTTCGACTCGATCAAAAGGCGCACTTTGCGACTCGATCCAGGGCCATTGTTTTGAGTCCATCAGACACAGCCCCTTCGTATCGATCCACAGATGCCAAGCGTTCGACTCAATGCGAAGCTCCACCATCGATCGATACGAAGGCCTCTGCCTCATCATCCCGAAACCCCTGCTCCAGATCGACACGAAGCTAAGGCCGAGGACTTTTCGATCGATCGCGACACTGATGGATTTGGTGTTAAGAATCGAGTCTCCTTGTTTACGTGTAGATTCGCTTATTGGATTACCTAAATTTGTTAATTGGTTCGAGTAATTGAAGATGTAAATCAGTTCGAAGGAGAGAGTGTTTTCTCTTCTTTGCTTTCTCTAAGTCTCGGAGCGATATGAAGGAGAGGCAGGAAAATGAAAAGTAAAAACTGAAAAAATGGCTAAGTAAAAAGTATTTATATGGACTCGAAAGCGAAAGGAAGAAACGTTTCGTATCCCAGTGGATTCGAGCGCACGTTTCGACTCCGTTTTCGGTACATCGATGCGAAGCTCCCCTTCGTATCACTTGACCTCGACTCCGTCTCCAGTGCAGTCAAACGAACAATTAGAATCCATCAGGGAAGCATATTTTGACTCGCTTCATTTTGACTCGCTCAGCTCACAGCCATCAGGGAAGTTTACTTCGACTCGTTCCACTTCGACTCGTTCGGTTCGTGTCCATCATCGAGTCGAACAAGCACTTCATATCCACCAAACCCTACGTCAACCGATGCGAAATTCCTGTTCGTGTCCATAGTTTCCAATTCCTTCACTAGAGCATCGATACGAACAGTCAGTTCGAATCCATCAAGTCATGGCTTCCAGAGGCCAACTCCGTCAACTCGACATACTAACTTCGCATCCATAAATCCAATAAAAATCATCTTCGATGTTTCAACCCTTCACATCGATTTAGGAGAGGATCGTTACAAAGGTGCATGCAAAAGCAACCATCGAGCGTTGTTGCTTCGAATTTCACATCGGTTCAGGAGAGGATCGATACGTAATTCGAAAGTAAAATAAACTGACAACGACTCGTGGACGTACGAACGTCAACGAGAGTCAGGTTAACATATATGCATGAATGTCGGACTAGTAGTCAATATTCTGGATTTTTAGGAATCAGAAACTCATCCATTAACGATTACAACAGCAAACGGGTAACCACTAGCCTACAGCAATCAGTTGCAACAATACATGGTACAGCAGTCGACAGTCAACAGTTTACATTATTAAGAAGAACGGTCAAAGGTTACAGCTTTCATCAAAAAGACGATAACTATTCAAAGTAAAGATGGCAGTACTTCAAAGAACATCATGTTTCCACAAGACGTACTTTGGGGGGCAAATGTTACCCCGCCTTTTGGCAAGGTCGTAACACTAAGGAATTGACTAGTAACCAGGGACGACCCGTCCCAGAGATCAGTTATACACGGGCTCACTACGGATATCGATGAATTTTGTCCGAGTCCGGATCGAGCCAAAATTGGTAGGACATGACAAGCTAAACCATGAGAGCCAACATTTCAAATATCAGGTCAATCCGAGTTCGTATGCTCAAGTTATGAGCGATACAAGATTGGATGAAAATCAATTACCGGTCGACTCGCTCCTTCGACTCGCTTCGCAACACTCAGAAGAAGCCAACTTCGACTCGCTTCGCAATGCCCAGGAGTGACAACTTCGACTCGCTTCGTTCAGAGGCCAACTTCGAGTCAACCAGGTTCGACTCGCTCCACATCCCTCAGAGCTGCTCTCTTCGACTCGCTCCACATCCCTCAGAGCTGCTCTCTTCGACTCGCTCCAGTTTGAAACCATCGAAAGTTCACGCTTTGACTCATTTCGCTCAAACAATTTTTCGACTCCATCGAACTCAAATCCATTGGCGAATCCACTGCTCAAACCTCTCAGGACGCTCCATTTCGACTCGCTCGACCAGTGCTCACTTCGACTCGCTCGATCTGGACACACTTCGACTCACTCAATCAGTAAACATTTCGACTCGCTCGAAACAACATCCAGGACAGAGTGAGAATCAAGTGCCACGTCACCGAGTCAAATGGAAGCGAGTCGAAACAGGAGCGAGTCGAAGGAAACAGCCTACCGAAAACCCCATTTTGTATCGATCATATCTCCCAATCTACAAGTCCAAATGCTATGAAATTTTCACAGAAGACTACGTGCATGCTAAAGAATGTCCACGCCAAATTTCGACTCCATTGGATGAAATCTTGATCGTGTCGAAATCTGTTCGTATCGATCACGGATCGGACCGAAACTTCACGGGCTTGGGCGAGCGGGCCTGGTCACGTGCCAAAGAGGGTCTCCCGAGATCTGAGCGAAATATCAGCCTCCTACACCTATAAATAGACCCTCAAAGCCAACAGAAAAAGGGTTCTTCTTCCTCTTTGAGATCTCCAACGCCCGGACTCCGCCAGATCCAGATCTGAACTTAATTGCTGCTGCTACCAACAAAATTCACTGCTGCAAATCACAATTTCCTGTTGTAAATCATAGAATTCACTTGTAAACATAAAAGAAAGATCAATAAAGCAAACTACTTCATAGTGGACGTAGGCTATACGCCGAACCACTCTAAATTCTTGTGTCTCCTTGCACTTTAATTATTCTCATTTCTGAAATTTGGAGTTTTTGTTAGATAATTCCTCTTTTTCCATTTAATTTCATCACTTTATCTCTTCAAAGACTTCCGAAGAGTGTTGTGCCCAATTTTGGTACAAACACTACCTTTCGCTCATCGTCGGTCCCTATTGTCACCAATGGACTCTTGCAATGAACTATTAGTCCCCTTTAGCCAATCAATTCCCAGATATAATACTAAACCCAATTAAACCTAAAGCAATCAATAACAAATAAATAAGTAAACATCCATGACTCAATAAGACAAAGTTTCGACAAACGATGTATAAGCTAAGTGTAGACAAACCATGTAGTAACATTCCACCATTTAAGGCCGAAACTAAGCACTATGGATGCTGCAGTCATCCGTAGTATTAATTTTTGATGACAAAATGCGGGATGTTATACATGTATAGTTTGGCCGAGCCCCCAACAAGGTTCGTCATAATTTAAAGGCCAGTTAACAAATTCAGATCTCAATTCCAATCTATCTACAAATCACTGGATATGAAGGAATATAAAACCTGGACGTCAAATAAAACATGTATGGAATCGCCATAAATGGAAAGCATATCCAAGATGGTGATACCATTTCCCTTCCCTTTCATCGATGGAGCACTCGAAAAAATTGGAACAGCATTCAATGCATATGCTTCCATCATCTGCCCCTACTTAACTGGTCCGGGACAGTACTCCTACATTGGGTATAGGCTCTTACATCGTAAAGCCTTTTTGATCAACTTCTCGAATCTCTCGTCAGTCGCTTCTCAAGATGATCACTCAACCCAATGATAACCCTTTATTCTTTTTGAGTGGAGTTGTCAATGAAAGATAGACCGTACTTTGATAGCACATCGAATTCGGCTACATACTCTGACACAGACACAACGCCTTACTCAGGTCGGCAAACTTCCTAAACGACATTGACTTTTGAAAAGTCAAGATAAATTTCTTCAAAGCGAACTATGAACTTATACCAAGTAAAGTGATCCTCGGGTATTGAAGCTATAAGGGCACTCCACTAGTTCATTGTTCGCCTCTATAGCTATATACAGAGACCAAGTTCTACGTCATTGAATTAACTCACTCCAAGTCATTGAAGATATTTTGCAAATTTTCATCCCGTCTTGCACCTCAAAAGCTGACTCCATTACAAGGAATGGTCTGTCTCTTAGACTAATACAGTCTTTATACAACTTGGCAAAGTCGACTCTATGTATTTTTACTTGAGAACCATAATCATTTGGAGTGACTTAGGCATCCCAAAATAATGTTTCACAACATCTCTACGAATATATTTTGTAAATTGAGGTCAGTGGTCCTCGATCCTGCCCAATCCTCAACTCCAAAGACGGAGTCAATAACAGCATTTCATGTATGCCAAATCACTCTTAATACATAGTAAAAATGGCCAATCTCTCATAGAGAAAACTACATCAATAGTGCTCATATATGCAATATAACTTATATACTATATATACTACTGTATAGTTTTGAAAACCAAAATATATAACAGATACGCACTCTCACGTATATAGGTATACTCTCAATCTAGTCTAGGGAAAAAACTCCTACCCTATCTCTATTGAATCATGGTATCAACTAAGGTTAATCATGTAACCTAGAATCTGATACCAAATGTGATGACCGCCCTACATCTTCGATGCTCATATAACCGAATAGTTCGCTACTGGAGCATCCGATCGATGTAGGATGATTATCGAGGGAAAGTAAAAGAAATAGAGAAGAGAAATAGAAAAGAAGATAAGGGATTATAAGAGAATAGAAAGAAGTAAAACATCACATAATCACATAACTTGTCATATATCTCACAGTGCATCAGATAAAATATAATAGTCATCACAGATATAGAACATGCAAGATAGCAATAATTACATGAACCACATAATCAAAGAACATAGGCTTTAACAGTTATACAAAACATAAATAGAGTTTATACAATTGAAAAATAAACTCAACTGATAAACTGTCTCTAATAATTGTAAGTTAACACTGTCAAGGCCCTACAGTGTTACGCAGTAGAATAGACAATAATAAACTCAAAATATAAGTACGAGAAAGCATCACCTCTGGCTAGTCCACCTGTACAGCTCCAAGTACTGTTTACACCTTCTATCTAGTGTAATCATTTATGAGTACCCGAGATAATAAGAAGAAAAGCATAAAACCTTGAGTCAGACAGCAGTCTGGTGTAAGCAATAAATAATCTCAAAACACTATAAAAGTCGGTGTAGTATACGGAACAAAAGGTATGGAGAATCATACTTGATTTGTCCCTGCATCCACAGAGTTAGCATATATAAAATGTATAAGCTACTCTATTATAGTCATCATGGGTCTATTATTCATTAAAGTACCAAAGGTGTCTAGATATTTGCATCATAATATCTACATCGTGTGACATCCCTAAGGTGATAGATAATCAAGCAAACATAGCATCCATCATCCACCCTCACAATCACTCACACAAGGCATTGGATATATGATACTCGTATAACCACCTGCATAGAACTAAGGACTACTCAACGTCCTAGTTTCTTGATACTCGAATCCATGCCACTCAGTAGGCCAGGAGCTAGACTGCGCTCCCTATAACATTCCAATGTACGGATCAAAACATCATGCAATCCGAGGCACTCCCTATAACCCAATTGAGTATCCACACTTAACCCTACTATACGAGCACACTTCGAAACCTACAATATCAACGATGTCTTCGGGCACGTCATCCCTACCAGAGCTCATCCTGGATATGTCCTTATAACTCCCATCTGAAGTCGTCGTGGTGGGTAACTACTTTAGACAATCATCATAAGTCATAGAGTGTTGTTGTGCATCCCATAACCATCCTCTGATGGTTCCATCAATTCGACTCCTCATCACCTACTCTGCATCCCTAAGTATAGCTATCCATCATTGAAGCCGTCACTTCCGATCGTGGAATTACCATCGTCAAATCATGGAGTTATCGCATCGAAGCGTCCCATCTTCGCTTCATTGCCAAAACCACTTATCGAAGAGCCATATCATCAAAATCAAACGTCCAAAACGTACGAACCATCACATCGTGCTTCTCAAAGCCTCTCCACCATCCATGTCAAAATTGGCAAATCGGCCATCATCAATAGTCGTAGATATCGACCACTTTAGAGTAGTTGATAACAACCACTTTGTTAGTGTACTTAACAAAAAATATTTAAATACAAACCAAATGAAAACATTGGCATCTTCCCTGAAGTCTGAAGCACATATCCAAGTCCATCATCCTTCATCTTCATATCAGTCGGCACGCACCAATAATACTTCACATATTTATCCCATCCATTCGAGTTTATCATCATTTGTGTCCTCGGTCAATATGCACTAAACTCTATCATATCATTAGAGTTGCCATCATGTGTGCATTCGATCGATATACACTAAATTCTATCTAATGGGATTTCCCTATATCGCCTTCGAACGGCTTTTTCAACCAACTAACAAACAAGCAGACATGCAACCAACAAGCATAGAGATGTCTATAATAGCTTAAATATGCCTATAATAACATGATACAATACTTCGATGCAGTCAATATGGGATAACGTGGGATTAATATCAAAATAATTTGAATCTATCAGTATCATTAAACTAGTACATCAATGGGAAAATGTGATATTTAATTAAAAACCATTCTAAAAGACTTTTAATTCTTTTTATAAAATACATGTAAGATATTGGTTTAACTATTTAAGGAATCCCCATTTAAAGTTAGAAAATATTTCAAAACATAATTTTAATACCATACTAACAATCATAGTATGGTGAGAGACGATATTACTCCTCTCAACCAAATCTACCCAAACTATCACCAAGTCGTAGAGCGCTCCATCATGAGCGCAATGCAAGGACCTTGTATGCAAAAGATATGCATAATGTAAAATATCAGATTATTTAAATAATTGATTAATTAAGTTATAATTAAACCGCCTTAATTACCACGATTAGCTTAATCATATTTCTTCTCCAACCTATATGTGCATATATTTGTACATGAACCCACTTACTCCAATACTCTCACTCCTCTTTTCTCCCTTCATAGCCAACAAATCAAGGCATCGTCTTTACCCACGTGTCGAGTAATGGAAGATCTTCGCAACGCACCTAAACTCGACAACTCCGGCTCCCTTATGCAACACATGACCTGACCATACCCACCATCGACTCTAAAATTAATTAATTTAAAGGATAATTAATTAATTTATGTAATTAAAGAATATTTACTTAATGTAAGTAATTAAAGGATAATTAATTAATGTGAATAATTAAAGGATGATTGATTAATTTCATTAATTAATTTAATAATAAATGGGTTGTAATTAATTAATGTTAAGTAAGTAGGATTTAAAAGTAATTAAAGTAATTAATTTAATTTATTTGGGGATTAAATTAAATTAATTAGGAATTGTATGACTATTAATCTTGCTTATGAATGATAAACCTGAATTGAATGCCTTGGTTTGTTTGATATCTCTGATATGTAATTTGTGATGTGCTGTGATATGAAATGGCTGGATTGATCTGTTAATAAATGTGAATTATTTATTTAACTAGATATCTGTGATAGATTTAAGTGTGCGTATGTTATTCTGAATTTAATTAAACTGTTTACTTAAACAACTTGGCTTAAAGATGACAAGTGGTATCAGAGCCAAAAAAATACACAACAGCGAAAACAACAGCAACGGAAAGATAACTCCAAAATATCTTAAAATATTTTGGGCGAGAGTAGTACTAGGATGGGTGACCTCCTGGGAAGTCCTCAAAAATATCTTAAAATACTCAAATATACGAATGTGAGATTCTGTGTTTTTGTTTTATGTTTCTTCTTCTACCTCTTTTCTTCTTTTCCCAAACAATCTAGAATTTCCGACGTTCGATTGCTCGGCATTTCTACAGTGAACGTATTAATGTCGAATTTTCGGGGTTGAAAATTTCAGGTCGTTACAGTCGCACTATTCCTAAGATGACCGGAGTTCCATTCGGCGGCGTGGCGTGGTGCACTTCGATACGAGAAGCACATCAGCGATTCTCGTTTCGCATAACTCCTCTCCTAGTAAAAAAAGGTTGAAACCCTAGTTTGGCTCATGAATGTCGATCTCTGCCAAGTGTGATCACACGTCGCGAAATGGGTATAGGCTCGAAGATCTTTTCAACACAAATTTAACAAAACAAGTTTGGGAATTTTTCATTGAGCGGATTGGTGGAAATTAATTTTTGAAGAGAAAGATTGAGTGGTGGCCATGATTTAGTTAATAACAATGGAACAGTGATTTTTGAGAATGTGGATAATAAGGGTTTTATTTAAATAATAAAATATTCTTTATTTATTTAAAATCTCAAATAAACGCGTGCATTTCGAGCTCACACAATCAAACGCCGCATCCAATCGCCACGAAACACGTTTGTTGGGTGTGTTTCGACCGGGCCGAACCATCTCCTTCCCAAATCCCTACCAAACCATCTCCTTCCCAAATCCCTGCCGAACCATCTCCAAAATATCACAACCGAACCAGTCCTTACTCCACTTACTACCGAATCAACCTCCACCGGATCAACCTCAACCGAACCATCCACTACCGAATCAACCTCCACCGAATCAACCTCCACCGAACCATTCACTACCGAATCAACCTCCACCGAACCAGCGTACTACCGAACCAACTCTACCAGGCCAAATTGCATCAACCCAGGCCCACCAACAGCTATATACATCCAAGACCCCTACCCCCAGCCTCACTCTATAAATAGAGGGGCAGGGGTACAACAATGGAGGACAAGTTTGAGAGCTCAAGCACGGATAGAACTTTCAAACAACTTTCATATACTTGTATCAAAGCTTTGTACTTGTAGTCTGAACAAGAAAGGAGAAATAATATATAAAGTGGACGTAGGCACATTCTGGCTGAACCACTATAAATCTGTGTGTCTTTTACAGTTTAGTCCATGCTTTTTACATATTAGCATAAACCACCCAGATCACTGAAAACAACATAAAACCAACTAAATCATACGACTTGGAGGTGTTTGCCCATTTTTTGTGCAAACATTTTTGGTGCTTTCATTGAGAGCTGGAAGCTCGAAGCTTCAGCTTCTCCCACTTAACCTTCTTCCTAACAGCGTCGTTCATTGCTTGGAAAACATGCCTCCCAGGCAGAAAAAAGACGTTAACAAAGGAAAGAACATCGCAACTAGCAGTGTTCCAAATCCAGTGGTCACAGATCAAGTAAATCATCCCATTCCAACAGCAGTACCAAATGAAGGTCAGGCAAATCCGACAACCCCTGCCACAGAACAGCCGGCAGCAATTACTAGGGCAGATCTAGACAGGGTTGTGGCTGAAGTGACTAACCGCTTCACATCCCAGCAGGAAGCCTTGGTGGACCAACTCATGTCACACTTAAGGGATGCTGAAGAGTCCAACCGCAACACTGAATCATGGGGAGAATCCCAGTCTGGAGGATCTCGGAGATAACAAAGATCTTCCTTCTTCGAAGGAGCTAACGACAGAAACGGCCATGGTAGGAGCCGAGACCGAGCTTAGCCCGAAGTTGGACCTGAGGAAACACTTGGAACCGAACCCAACGGGGGAGGTACCGGGCGGAGGTCAACTGTAGCCGAGCCTGTCATACTGCCTAACCACGGAAACACCAATGAACGGGGCCGAGCTAGAGTCCAGCCCGAAGTTGGACCCGAGGAAGTGCTTAGATCAGAACCCAGCAGGGGAAGATCAAGGCAAGGGCCAACTGTAGCTGACCCTAGCATGCTCCCAGAAGACCAAAGACAGCCATTGGAAAATATTAGGGATAATAGACGATACCATCCCTACAGGTCATCTGGGCGGAATCAATCCCACAGAGAAGAACCGAACTCATTTTTATCTACTCCAAATTCTGATGAAAGGATGTCACGCTTGTTCAGAGAGTGCATCCAACGGGATCAAAGAGACCGAGGAATAGGCGCTAGGGTGACCAGCCCTTTCGCCCGCAATATCGAAATTGCCATCACCCCCCGAGAATGGAAAATGCCAACAATGGAACCTTACAAAGGAACCTCTGACCCCGTTGTACACTTACAGAGATACACACAGCATATGCTCATGAGTGGATCAACAGAAGGACTGATGTGCAAATGCTTTCCGCTATTCTTAGTAGATCTAGCTACCTCCTGGTTCTGCCATCTACCCCAAGGATCCATCAGCTCATGGGAGATGTTGAAAGAAAAATTCATCAGCCAATTCCTCATTCATGTGGAGCAACCCAAGGACGCTTATTCCTTATCCAGTATCAAACAAAAACCTGGAGAGAAAGTGCAGCAATATCTAACCCGATTCAATGCCGCAGCAGCCGCAGTCCAAGATGCCGATGAGAAGCTTATCTTAATGGCCCTCTGTAGTGGTGTGCATCCGGATACTAAATTTGCTAGAAGATTGACCAAAGAAAAACCGGCTACTTTACCCGATTTCTTCCATGAAGCTGGGAAATATATGAGACTTGAAGACGCTGCCATAAAGAGGTAGACAGGGCAACAAAATAAGGCAGCTCACGGCAACACGCCCGCTATAGCAAAGGACGTTCGAAGAAATGATTCTAGAGACAACGCTGGGGGCAAGAAAAGAGAAAAGCGTCTATATCGGCCAGGACCGAGTTTGACGCTTACACCCCGCTGAATGAAACGATCGAAAACATCTTCCTGGCCACTCAAGACGAAGTTAAATACAAACGCCCTCCCCACAAGAAGGAATCAGATAACGCAATTAAGTCTGGAAAATTCTGCCGTTTCCACGAATCCCATGGGCATGATACCAACGAATGCCATCATCTTCGGGACTTGATTGAAGAACACATCAGAAGAAGAAGACTAGAACGCTATGTAAAAGGCCAGAACAGGACTCCAGTTCCTGCCAATGAGAACCCAAGGCTACCCTCCCCAGAAATAGGAAGAGGAAATCGCAACACCAGCGGCTCCAGTCAATAGAAGATAGTGGTCCATACCATCTCGGGAGGGCCACACATCGCTGACGGAAGTTGGGCAGAGATGGAAAGTTACGGAAAGTCACTTAGAAACAATGAAGAATGCGTCAATTCTATTATAGAAGAACGCCACCCGAAGCAGATAGAGAATGGTGACATCACATTTAGTAGGCGTGACCTAGAAGGAAGGCAGTACCCTCACACGGATCCCATGGTTATCTCTGCCCGGCTCGGTCCAGCCGAGGTTTTCCGAATTCTAGTAGACACTGGAAACTCAGTGAATATCCTATTCAATCATGCCTTTGACAAAATGAAGCTGTCATTAAAGGATGTTCTTCCCTGCAATAAACCACTACACGGTTTCACAGGGAATGCGAAGATGCCCCTCGGGCGACTGGATCTCTTTGTTGAAATCGGAAGTCATCCCCGCTCCGTTGTGCGAAAACAGACATTTGTGCTGATAGAAAACCACTCGGCCTACAACGCCTTCTTAGGAAGGCCAGCCTTGTCTGACTTCCAAATTGTCCTGCCCCCATGGTGCTTGAAGATGAAATTTCCAACGGACAATGGAGTAGGGGAAGTAGAGGGAGATCAGGACATTGCTCGAGATTGCTATGTAACCGAACTTCGCAACAACCATAGGAAGGATAAAGGGAAGAGTGTAGAGATTGCCCTCTACACAAAAAGTTTAGAAGAATAGCAACTAAAGAAAGCCCCTCCTCTTCGATATACCAGCGAACCTTTCAATGAATTAGACCCCAGGGACAAAGAGGAGGAGGCCACCGCCGAGCCTGCAGAGGCTATGGAATTTGTATCAGTAGACAGACATGACTCGAGTAGACTATTGAAAGTCGGGTCCCAACTAAAAGCAGAGCTAAAGGAACAACTCATTGATTTTTTCCGCCACAACTTGGATGTATTTGCATGGTCACACGCTGACATGACCGGAATCTCCCCTGACATAGCATGCCACGTACTAAACATTAATCCTACCAAGGCGCCAGTAAAACAGAAGAAGAGAAGTATGGGGGCAGAACGATCAGCGGCCCTCGATGAAGAAGTAAAGAACCTACTTGCCAATGACTTCATACGAGAAGCCATCTACCCAGAGTGGATCGCCAACCCAGTGCTGGTAAAGAAGGCTAATGGGAAGTGGTGAACATGCATTGACTTCTCCAACTTAAATGACGACTGCCCGAAGGATTGCTTCCTACTTCCCCGAATCGATCAGCTTGTAGACAGCATAGCCGGGCACGAACTCTTATATTTTATGGACGCATACTCAGGATATAACCAAATTCCTATGCATGCTCCCGATCAAGACCACACTAGTTTCATCACTGACCGGGGATTGTACTGCTACAAGGTAATGCCTTTCGGACTTAAAAACGTAGGAGCCACCTATCAGCGCCTCGTCAACAAGATGTTTGCGGGGCTAATAGGACAAACTATGGAAGTTTATGTGGATGACATGCTGGTAAAGTCAAGGGAAGCCGACGATCACGTAAGCCACCTGGATGAAATGTTTCAAGTACTTCGCCAATATGGAATGAAGTTGAATCCTCTAAAGTGCTCCTTCGGAGTATCATCAGCAAAGTTTCTAGGATTCATCGTCCATGCCAGAGGAATTGAAGCAAACCCTGAACAAGTCCGAGCTCTGAAAGATATCTGGATACCTTCTACCCGAAAGGAGATGCAAAGCTTAAATGGGAAAGTGGCCGCCCTGAGCAGATTCATCTCTAAAGCGACTGACAAATGCATCCCCTTCTTCGAAGCTCTAAAGAAAGAGAGAGGAAAATTCGAATGGACTAACGAATGCTTAACAGCCTTCCATAACTTAATCAAACACCTCCAGAGACCACCAGTACTCTCAACTCCGAACAAAGGCGAAGAGCTATACCTATACCTCGTTGTGTCATCTCATGCTCTAAGCGCCGCATTGGTGAGAGAAGACAAACGCACGAAGCGGCCAGTATACTTTGTAAGCAAGAGGTTTACAGGGGCGGAAGCCAGATATCCTAAACTTGAGAAACTAGTGTACTGTTTACTAATCACATCACGGAAACTGCATCACTATTTCCAGTCCCATTCCATCAGAGTTCTGACCGATCAACCACTAAGGCAGGTACTCCATCGTCCCGACACTTCTGGGCGACTACTTAAATGGTACATTAAACTAAGTCAATATGATATCACCTACCATCCTCGCACCGCCGTCAAGGGACAAGCCATGGCCGATTTCATTGCCGAATTCACTACCAACGAAGGTAAGGAGCAATCGGAAATAGCAGAAGACATCAAGTGGAATCTCTTTGTGGATGTTGCGTCAAACGAACAAGGCTCGGGGGCAGGTGTGGTAATAATCACTCCCAGGGGAAATAAACTACACTATGCTATAAGGTTGGAATTCGCTGCCACCAACAACGATGCAGAGTATGAAGCAGTGATAGCTGGATTAGAACTTGCCTTAGAAATCGGAGCCAATTCTTTGTGTCTTCATAGCGATTCTCAACTTATTGTAAATCAAATACTAGGAGAATTCCAGGCTCGAGAAGAACGACTCATAGCATATTTAAAGAAGACCAAGTTGCTTCTCAATCGATTGGATCACTATTTAGTCAAACACATCCCTCGGGAAGAGAACCAAGAGGCCGACGAATTGGCGAAGCAAGCAAACATGAGAGACGGCGCTATTTCCGGAGCAGTAGCCATCTCAAAGCAACTGACCCCAAGTTTTGAGCAAGTGAATCTGATAGCTGCAACCGAAGAAGCAACTTGGATGACTCCCATCCGAGACTACTTACAAAGTGGCACACTGCCCAACGGGCGTAACGAAGTCAAGATAATCTTGCGGAAAGCTTCCCGCTACACAATACAAGAGGGCACCCTCTACCGGTGCGACTTCTCTAACCCCTTATTAAGGTGTGTCGCTGGAAGGGAAGCCAAGGAAATCTTATCCAACATCCATCAAGGAAGCTGCGGAGATCACACTGGAGGGCAGACTATGGCAAAAAAGATACTCCGATATGGATATTTCTGGCCCACCTTAAGCAAGGACGCCTTAGAATTCGTCAGAAAATGTGACAGATGTCAGAAGTTTGCTAAGATTCCGCGGCTGCCAACAACTGAGATTACTCAAATGACCAGCCCTTGGCCCTTTGCAGTATGGGGAATTGACTTGATTGGCGAACTGCCAATGGGCCGAGGCGGGGCCAAATATGCTATAGTGGCAGTCGACTATTTCACCAAATGGTTGGAAGCAGAACCCCTAAATAAAGTATCTTCAGCAAAAGTTATTAACTTCTTGATCAAAAATGTTCTATGCAGGTACGGAGTCCCATTCAAAATCATATCGGACAATGGACTTCAGTTTGACAGCGAGGAGTTCGCCAACTGGTGCCAAGAGCATGGAATTCACAAAACCTTCTCATCCGTAGCTTATCCCCAGGCAAACGGACAAGTCGAAGCCGTCAACAAAATTCTCAAAACTCTAATAAAAAAGAAACTCGAAAAGTCAAAAGGCGCTTGGGTGGATGAACTCCCTACGGCACTGTGGGCCTATCGCACATCTTTCAGAACATCAACGGGGCATACTCCTTTCTCTTTGGCATACGGATCGGAGGCTATGCTCCCAGTTGAAACTATAGTGCCTTCCCACCATAGGATCCACTATAACCCAGAAGAGAACGAAGAGCTCCTCCACATGTCTTTGGATCTAATTGAGGAAAGAAGAAATGATGCAGCCCTCAAAGCAGCAGCTCACAAGAAAAAAGTGGCAACGCAATACAACTCCAAAGTCAAGCATCGTAGCTTACAAGAAGGAGATCTTGTCCTCAAGCGAATCTTCCCGCGCCCCGGAGCGCTAGATCCAGTCTGGGACGGGCCATATGTAATTCATAAAGATCTCCACAATGGAGCTTATATTTTGTCAACAGTGGACGGGGAGGTGTTCCAGAGGGCATGGAACATCCAACACCTTCGTCGATACTTTTCTTAACTTGTACTGCCCATATGAAGTGAATTAACAAAGAGAATCAGTGGACGTAGGCATTTTCGTGCCGAACCACTTTAAAAACCTTGTCTCTTTTTTAACTTGTTCCTTTATATCTTGGCTGCTTGTTAACTTTATCACTTTTCTGTTGAACAAAATCCTGTGCAAATAGCATTTCCATTCAAGGCGCTCCACAGCGCGACTTCTCCTGGACAAGACCTAACAGGTACCATACGAATCTATGCCCTCGCCAATGAGACACTTTTGCTCCGACATCCCTCTACTGTGGGTTAACTCATTGCTCGCGACGGCCCTCAAAGCCAACTGTAATGAGCCGATTATAAGCCACCGAGAAGGCCGACTATAGCCAAGGCAGCTCATTACGGCGTTCGGCTCGCCGGCAACCGTGAACCTACTTTAAGCCCCAACATAAGGTGTGGCCAGCCAGGGGTAGTTCACGGTTGACGATCGGCACCCACGCTAGCCGGCCACAGTGAATCGAATAATACCCACGATTACGGGCCATAATGGCCCGGGTAGTTATTGTGCGCGATCTCGGCTCCGATGTGTCTTAAGTACGGCTGTGGTAAAAAAGATTAACTCCCCGCGGAGGCGTAAGATGGGTGACAAATGTCTCCAAGACCCACAGCTAGGGAAAGTGACTACAAAGCCCGTTTTCCACGAACTTAAGCACATCGAAGGCCTTCCGTGATTGGAAGTTTTACTATTTCTCATATTTCAATTTTATTTAAAAAACTTTTCTCCTATCCTCTATAACGATCCCTAAAGTACAGGACACAGAATAGGAGACATTCACTAATGGGAGTGGGAACTCACAACGGGACACTAGGCCGCATTCCATACTCAGTCACACAAGACATTCAAAGCTGCCATCTACAAGTAAAATATGAAGGGCGGTATTTTCTTCTTTCGTGTATAAAGACGTGGCTATAATTTATTCACACATCACAATAACGTTGCAAGACATGAAATTGTACTTTAAGAAAGAACTTGGCGTCAAACACAATTGAATCGCAGGCATATGCATAGCTATATTTCTTATACAACATGTCAAAATAACAAAAGCATTCAAATACGACAGAATCGGCTTAAGTTAAAAAATTACACGCCAAAAATAATGTTGTTTATTACAAGTGACATAATTACAACCTAAAAGTTATGTTACTATTTTGAGACTAACATATACAACAATGTTCAGTAAGCAAAAAGATATCCAGGTCAAGTCAAGGAGCCGGCTGCATCGGAGCTTTACCCTTATCCTGTTGACCGCATGTCCGATCAAGGAGAGAATTCATTAGTGATAAGCAACCAAGTTAACGGAAAGACTAAAGGGGAGGACTTACCAGCATCTGCTCCTTGATCATCTTGATCATCATCTTCTACTTGCACACCTACCTCCTCAGCAGCAAGCAACCGCATGCCCTCCTTCACCGCTACCTTCTCCTCCTTGGTGAATTGGGCCGTAACCACATCCATTCCGAAGACCTCGCCACCCTCCTTATCCGCATCAGCCTTGGCCTCCTCCATAGCCCTGAGATAAATCCTGGCCATAACTCGGGGATAATCGTCCATCCAGGATAAGTTACCCTGTTTCCAAGTACAGAAGTACATATCCTGGAGCATCTCATCCATCATCCCCTCGTTCTCCTCGAACTCCCTCATTCGGACCTCAGAAGCCAGTAGCTTTGCAACGGCAGCATCCCTCTCCAATCGATATCGCGAGCGGTCAGCCTGAAGGGATTTCCTCACCGCATCCATCTTATCCTTTAGCTTGGTTTGAGCCAGCTCTACAGCTTCAAGCCTCCCGGGTAACTCCTCTACCCGCTCGAGATCCGCTTTCCGAACCTCATCCACCATTGCTATAGCCATGTCAATCTGTTCCTTACAGGCGGCTTCCATTTTCCTCAACTCTGCCCTGCTGACCTCTTCCATAGTCTTCTTTAATTACCTAGATGCAGCCTCATGCTGAGAAATCTGGATGGCTTGATCAGCAAGTTGTTTAGCCTGGTCAGAAACCATTAACCGCGGTCGAATATTGGCGCTCTCGATTTCCTCCCCAGCCTTGACCAATCGAGCATGATGTCCCATCAGCTTCTTGGTTTCCACGGCGACCCGGTCAATGTTCGCCTTAGCTTCGTCCCCCAGAGTTACAACCCGAGTGGTAAGCAAATCAAGGTCCAGGGACTTAGCCTCGTCAAGCACCCGTACCATAGGATTGCGAGGGAGAAGGTGTTCACCAGTAACCTCGTCAAAGGAGATATCATGAGAGGCCGAGTCCAGATCTGGATGACCCGCAAACGGATTACGAACCAAGCCAGGATGATCTATCGGGGTAACGGTAGGATTTTCAGACGGATGCAGAGAAGGTATGAACTCAGTATCCCCCTCCGTGATATCTTGAAGAGGTTGGAGTGGGGGCTGAGGACCAGGTGAAGGTTCAAACAAGGAGCGGCTCCTCTTCTTCTTCTGAATACCCTCTTCAATGACCCTAAGAAGAGGACGGTAGCCGACTACATCCCCGAAGTGGTTGGTCGGAGGCTTCGGTTTAGTAGAAGCTTTGAAGAACTTATATTGATCGAGGTGGTGCCGAACATCTGAGGTCTTGGCTACTTTGCCCGCTCTTGGAATGAAAATTAAGTGTCACAAGCATGCATTGAACCGTAATTCAAGAAATATGTCAAGTTAAGAAGAGTAAAAAAAGTCTGCAGGAGTCAAAAATTCATCTTGAATCGCAGAAGTTGCCTCAGCGGAAGTACTCCTGGAAGATAAATCGGCGCCAGTCCCGGCCTTATCAGCTTTCTTAGGTTCCTTCGCCAAAGCCGGTCCTTCCTCCAACCCTTCGAAGGCTTGGCGGAAAGCGTCATCTGTCCACTCTTGAATCACGCCTGCTTGCCCAGAAGGTAAAGCCCCGGTGCCATCACCGCTCTGTCCTTCGCCACCATCATCGCCATGACGATCACCATCACCTTCTCTACCACTTCCGCTCTCCACCTCACCTCCTTCATCCTCATCTCTTTCCTCCTCCACGTTCTCCTTCTCCGGAACATCTGGACATGTGCTAGGGGAGGGTCCATCGGACTTCTTCAGTTTCTTCCCCCCGGCGACTGGATGTATCGAGAAGGGTCTCCTTTTGCTGCTCTTCGCCGTAGCCCCTCCATTAGCGTTGGCAGCCCTCTCCTCCACCGTGTCTCTTTGCTTGACCACGGACTGATGTGGTAGAATCAGGTTGTGCCCCAGAAGTGTAGTGTTCCTGATCAAGTAAAAAGCCGACCTATCCCTTCCCGAAATGGCTTCTATTTCCACAGCCATCTGAACCAGGCGATCGTTCTCCACGACCGCAAAGCCACCTGTCGCTAGCAAGAAATAAAAGCACATAAGAAGAAGCATTGCAGTCAGAACGGAAATCATAAATAAGCTTCAACTTACAGCCAGAGGTGAAGCGACGAATGGAAATAGAGCCATCCTTGATGAAAAACCATTCCTTCTTGAACATGCTGAACTTTGAATATAAATCCAGGACTGGCTTGAAGGACACGGCCGACTCCAAGCTAATATACGGAGACCCCTTCTTGTAGCCTCTCATGTTGTACAGATAGATTTCCCGGTTGGAAGGAGGATGCCCGTATCTCCTCTGGAAGATAACAAACAGGCTCACCAAGATGGCGTAGGAATTAGGCTGAAGCTGGAATGGAGCCACCTTCAAGTAGGTAATGAAGCTGACTATCCAAGCATTAATCGGGGGAATGGCCCCACACATACAATAGTACCTACTATAAGCGAAATATCCTTCGGGGGGATTATATGGCATCACTCCTTCCCCCGGCAACAACATGTGTGCTCTGTCGATCCCAAAAGAGCGAGAGATGACATCAAGCTGCTCATCTTTGAGGGAGCTGGGGAAAAAATCAGGCGGTGAGTTCAGGAGCTCTTGAGGACCGTACCCATCCACTAGCGATCTCGGGGTGGGTCCACGTCATTTTGGATTCGGCTGGACTAGGGGCACGACGGGGGACTCTCTTCTGTCCGTAGATTTCTTCTTGTCGGAACGGGTTTCTACTTTATGAGACATTATCTGCAACACGAGAAAGCACATTGTTAGAACGAGGGATGTAGAAATATAAACAAGCAAGTGCGTACAATCTAGAATTTCATTTATAATTCGAAACATAAAAGGTTCAAGGTTCATTCGGCATTCAAACTCCAGGTCTCGTTCGGTATTCCCAGTCATAAAAATTCGTTCGGCAGTTCAAGGCACGAAGGTTCATTCGGCACTCACACCCCACGGGTTCATTCGGTGGTTCAAAACATAAGAGACATTCGGCAATCACCTGATTCGGTAGTCAAGCGTGGTTCGGCTATTTCAGTTGGTAGTAAATAACGAAAGCATAGGGTCCATACTTATAGGCGAATATCAACGACCGGACCAATTGGTTCGGCATTCTTGACCGGATGAGAGTGTACAGGATGAATAACTTAAAACAAAGCACGCCATATGCATACACATGCCCTACTTTGGGGGGGCAAGTGTTGGGTGTGTTTCGACCGGGCCGAACCATCTCCTTCCCAAATCCCTGCCGAACCATCTCCTTCCCAAATCCCTGCCGAACCATCTCCAAAATATCACAACCGAACCAGTCCTTACTCCACATACTACCGAATCAACCTCCACCGGATCAACCTCCACCAAACCATCCACTACCGAATCAACCTCCACCGGATCAACCTCCACCGAACCATCCACTACCGAATCAACCTCCACCGGATCAACCTCCACCGAACCATCCACTACTGAATCAACCTCCACCGGATCAACCTCCACCGAACCAGCGTACTACCGAACCAACTCTACCAGGCCAAATTGCATCAACCCAGGCCCACCAGCAGCTATATACATCCAAGACCCCTACCCCCTGCCTCACTCTATAAATAGAGGGGCAGGGGTACAACAATGGAGGACAAGTTTGAGAGCTCAAGCACATATAGAACTTTCAAACAACTTTCATATACTTGTATCAAAGCTTTGTACTTGTAGTCTGAACAAGAAAGGAGAAATAATATATAAAGTGGACGTAGGCACATTCTGGCTGAACCACTATAAATCTGTGTGTCTTTTACAGTTTAGTCCCTGCTTTTTACAAATTAGCATAAACCACCCAGATCACTGAAAACAACATAAAACTAACTAAATCATACGACTTGGACGTGTTTGCCCATTTTTTGTGCAAACAACGTCTATGTGCATCACCTTATTTTTCCGGTCCCAATGGTATAAATTTTGTCACTATATGAGACTCACTCTAGGATGATAATTTTATGCTTTTCGAGAATGTTTCAGCCATCGGATGGTCCATTCTCCAAACATAGTGATCCTTATACTCATTTTAGTTTGTAACGTCGATATGAACTAAAAGGAAGTGGTCTCGAGTCCTACTTTGATCGTATGTAAAAAATCGTATTTTTAGGACTGTTGGTTAATTAACAATTCAATATTTAAATAAATTATTTAAATATTCTATCGTTAAAACATGGGTCGTTATATTTTCCTTTTTAGAGGCAAAATATCATAATATGGTGAAATAAGAATCACAAAAAAACCGAGTGTAACGACCCGGAATTTTCGAACCCGAAAATTCCAGATAGTTAGAAGAAAAAGAAAGAGATAGAAGAAAGAAACAGAAAGAAGAAAGAAGAACAGAGAACACAACATCTCACATTCGCAGCGGATTGTAGTTAATTAATTGATTTGTAAGGTAATCAAGGAATGATTAATTAATTAAAGATAATTTAAAATTGTGAAGTTTTAAATCTAAGTCCAGAAAACTTGAGATTGTTTTAAAGAAATTTATTTTGAAATTAAAAACCAAGAATGGTTTAAAATTTAAAGTATTTTACAGTAAATAACCAATTAAGTAAGGCTCGGGTATTTTGGGATTTAACTCGAAGTTATCTCGGGTTTAATACTATTGCAGTTTTAAAATGTTAAATTAAACAAGTTTTGAAATAATTGAAGTATAAAAGAGGTTTTATACAAGTTTGAAATGATCCAAAGATTTTCAAAGTTATATATATCTATATCTATATATATATAAAAAGAATTTTATGAGAATGATTTTGGAAAAGGTTTTGGGAACCTATATAATTTGGAAAAGGCTTTTGATTTTTGGAGAATCAATTTTGGATTTTGAAAAGCCTAGTTTGAGAATTATCGATTTTGGTAATCGATTTTGTGTAAAGGAGATTTTGATAAATCATAAAGGGTATGATTTGAAGATACTATAAGTATATAGTATAAAGTGTTTTTAGAATAGCTCAGGGGGCGAGTTGGATGGCAGGAACGTATGGAGTATATTCCGCTGTGATATATTATTGTTGTCAGAGACATGTTATTTCTAACTGTCTAGTATATTGTGAATGTGGTAACTCTGATGTATAAAAATGTAATTAACAAATACAGTTTTCTTTGTATAACTGATATTATTATTTGATATTGTATTTTGATCCGCTGCGAATGTGAGAATCTGTGTCTTGTTCTGTTTCTTTCTTCTATCTCTTTTCTTTTTCTTCTAACTATCTGGAATCTTCGGGTTCGAAATTTCCGGGTCGTTACATTTGATCTAAAGAAAAAGTTTAAATATAAAACATAAAATATTAAAGTTGAAAATATCATATATATATATATTAAGGACTTATAAATACATAAGACATTTATAAAAATAAAACTAAGTTATGATTATTTTATGAATACATATTAATTACAAGTGTAAGATAAATATAAATACAATTTAACAAATGTAAGCTTAAGAGTGCATGTAGTCACAAGTGTAAACAAACCTTATCATAAAATTTACAAGTGTCTTTGGTTTTTAAAATAATTAATAAAAAGATAAAATAGGTTATATAATCCTCTCCACCCCTCTCTTTCATTTCTTTTATCAGTTCATTTTCTAAAATCAAAATAAAGAAAATCAGATCTGAAACAAATCAAACAAGAAGGAATAAATTTCTGTTCAAAAATTCAACTAGAAGTTCAAGTTCAAAGCTCAAAGCAAAGTTCATAATCAAACTTGAAAGCTAGTAGATCAACTTCAAAATCATATATCAGAACATCTCAAACAAAACAAATCAAGTTAAACGGCCAGACAACTTCCAGATTTCAATTTAAAGTCTGCTCCTCTGTTCAAAACCCAGACAGGTGAGTAAACTACTCTCTTAAAAAAAAATACTTAGTCTAATCTATAACTTGATATCTGTGATTTATGCGTAAAGTAAAGTGGTTGTATGGATATAGATAGGTTATATATATACATATAAAAGTTAGAATGTGCATGTCAGTACATATGAATATATGACTCTGTTCTTAGTTACAGGTTCTCAAATCAAGTTCAAAATTCAAAATCTTATTATATAAACTGTTTCACGTTATGATCTTTAAAAGAAATATGTTTGTAATAACTAAACTTGATTTAAAAAAAAATTAAAGTATAAATTGCAGGAAATATTATTGGAAGTTGAAAAGTACAGAGAAGATCAATTAATGTCAGAAATTTGATTGTTAAATTTCCATGTTTTGATTATAAAATCCAATTCGTTTTCGAAAATAATGAATTTTGATAATAGTTTCAAGATTTTTAAGTTAGGGATTGTGGGGATTTCTCGAGTTGATCGGAAATTGATCTTCCATCAATTTCTGGTGATAGGAAGATGCTTGAATGTCGTGTTCGTCACTGTAGGTAGCTTGAGTGATGAGGGTTAAGGGAAAAATGGTCGGAATATTTATCGATCATCGGAGTGGTTTACCGAAGGCAAGTTAGGGTTTAACGACCGGTTTTAGTCGATGTTGATGTCGAGGCTATCACAATGTCGTGGGTATATCGGGATCGGGTTTGCTACATTACAGCGTGATAGGGGGTTCTCGCTTTGCGTTAGGTGGCGAACGGGAGACTCTTACCCCTACATGTCCCCGGGGGTAGTATAAGGCCTTTTGGGGTTGGTTGCGACTCGAGAGGGTGGCCGTAAAAGCAAACCCGAGGTATCACTGTGAGCCACAGCGGGGCTGGGATGGTTGAAAAGCCTACCGGTCGTGAACCGTTGCTGAAGGTTGAAAAGCCTAGGTCGTTACACCGAGAAGTTCAATTCATAGAATATATGAAAAATTGACTCCATACGAGAAGACGAGCCGATACTCATCGATCATGCACGCAAATGTGATGTATGGTCCCCTCTCAGACAGAGGTATAGTCCTCCCACGGACAAAGGTACAGTCCGCTCTTAGACAAAGTTACAGTTCCCTCTCGAACAACAAACCTGAAGGTTATGCCAAAACACGAAGATGAACCTGAAGGTTGTGCCGAACTAAAAGACAGCATAAAGGCTACGTCAATCACAAAGACGAGCATGAAGGCTACAACAAGCACAAAGACAGGCACAAATGCAACATCGAACACAAGGATAAACCCGAAGGTTATGCCGAATAAGAGAGTGTAATATACTTTCAAATTATAACCAGTTGGAATTTACTAAAGCATCCCATACCATCCGGAGACATTCCAAATGTTTACTAAGTTATTGTAAATTGCACTTTAAGGGAGATACATAGATAATAACATTATAACATGCTCAGTCGGGCAAATCCGTTCGATAAGGTAAATGAAAATGTTTCATGCAATTTGTTTTACCAAATCATTTAATTAAATTCCTCACCAGAATGAAACAATAATTTATTTATATTTTTGAAATTTAGTTCATAAAAGTCTTTTCCAAAAATACATATTTTGTAATTGGTTATTAATAGACAAAAATATGATTTCCAAAATATATATATATGCTTATTTAAAACTAGTTTAAAATCCAATTGATTGAAAACAAGTTTGAAATCGATAGATTATAAACAACTTTATGTAAATTGTTTTCTAAAACCATATATGTAGTAAGTAACTATTTATAAAAATTCATGAAACATATATCAAAATCAACTTCCATATCAGAGCATTGAAACTCAATAAATTAGGGCCAAAATCGAAGCAAAAATCACAAAAACAAAATACGCATGGACTAGGCAAAAAAACAAGAACAGGGAGGAGAGATATGGACCTGGTGCTCACGCTCCAAGTTATGACCGATCGACTGACCTGATACCACCGATCAGCCAATAAGGACCTGGAACGTGATTTTCAGGCTCTATTCTCTCCCCTACCAATGTTGATAATTTTTCTGACGCGACTCTAATGCTTTTCGACAACATGAAATTGCAATATAAACTCAGTAAACAAGCATGCATTCAACAAGGATTGATATAGCAATCAAAACATTCAATAATGGTGAACTATGAAATACAATAACTAGTTTACAAAGCCAGAATAGCAACAGATCACTAACAAAGAGCATTTCGCACTTTCATTCATTTCAGCCAGAGATTGATATTAGTACAAGGGGTGAGTTTTACTCACCTTGTTTATTTCGATTTGCAGTTGATTTGAAGATGGATTAGAGCTTTCTTTGCCCAGCTACAACACGTAGAAGCTCATGCAAAAAGGAAAGAACATAATATTCTTAATGATTAAAATTACTAAAATAGAAATTCAAGAGAGATGAGATCTGGATTGAGATTCATACCTGGAGTTTATAATTTAAGAATTATAACAATCTTCTCTAAAATTAGCTAGGATTTGGGGAGTGATTTCTAGGGTTCTGAGTTAAAGAGGAAAATGGTTTATTGGTTTAGAAAATGGAAATGAGAAAACAACGTATGGGTTACTAAACCTTCTCTTCCTAATAGCTTGGTTAGTAATTAACTAATATTGTGCTGAACTTAGTGTCACTTAACAAATAATTAATTATTATGTTAACAAAAGAAAAGGAAATTTCCATTTATATTATCTATAGTATAAAACATATAGACTTAGGACTTTAAACATCATAAATTACATATATATACATTTTAGTTCTAAATTTATAACTTAGCTTTATTTTTAACAAAATACACTAGTTTATTTCATTGTACTCGTTTATAATAAATAGAATTAATTTACATCCAAATTCTAACAATATAAATGACATCCTTTATTACAAAAAATCAAGTTTTAACAAAAATACATAATCTTATAAATTCCAAATTAATTCATATTTAAGTTTACTACAACATTTATTAATAGTGACAAAAATAGGTTATTATTGAATCTTATTTATAATTAAACTAATATTTCAACCATAGTTGCTTCCAATTTATTTGTTAAAAATAACTTATCATTCATTTAATCCACATTCTCCAAAATCACACTTTTCTTTCAATTAGAAGAGTCGTTTATTTTAATCATCTTATTTAAATCATTTTAATGTATTTACCATTTAGTTTATTTCTTAGATTCCTTTTTATTATTCAAATAAAAGGGCTTAATCATAAATACAATATTCCACTCTGAAAAATCCTTATCTTAATTCTCTTTGCTACTTAAACTAGACCCACTAGAATTTGGAAAAGAAATAAGGTAAATTCCTATGTTTATTTATCTTAAAATTTTGGTTCAACTTATTTTCCTTCGGGTTAACAATTAATTGATTATTTCCAGGTATGCCTCAAACCGAGGGTTGTTGCGGACTTCCTCCTATAAGAAAATTGTGTCCCTATAATTCACCATAGACGAGAGTGCCAAATAAGCTATAAGGACAAGTTAATTCAAGAAATAAGGCACAAATTAAAAAAGGTCTCACCGCTATTGAGTTCCAAAACGTAGATTAGGATGTATTTGTTAGATTAATTCTCTAGTTTCCTAAGAGTAGTCTTTGGGATTATCAGACCTTTGCACTTTTACGAGCGGATCATCCTTGCTACGAATTCGCTTGACCTCCGAAGCTAAAATACGAACATGATTCCATTCATAAGTCAAATTAGGTGAGATTTCAAGTTCTTCGAGAAGTGTAGGCTCAAGGACAGAATCAGATTCTTTAAGACATTTGCGAACCTAAGAGATATGAAACACACCATGAATACCAGAAAACTTAGCTAGAAGTGAAACACGATAAGCCACATTACCGATTCGTTCAGTGATTGGATATAGTCCAATGTATCGAGGAACCAATTTCCCATATCTACTGAAACACATAACACCTTTAAGTGGGGATACACGAATAAAGACTAAATCTCCAACAAAGAATTCCAAATCCTTTCTCCTATTATCTGCCTAAGATTTATGTCAGCTCTAGGCTTCCTTCATTTTTTTCCGAATAAGATCAATTTTCTCGGAAGCCTCACGGACAGAATCAGGGCTGAAAACTAACTTCTCTCCAGACTCAAGCCAACAAGAAGGTGATCAGCACGGCCTTTCGTATAGAACTTCGAATGGAGCTATTTTGATATTGTACTTGAAGCTATTATCGTAAGCATGTTCAATAAGAGGAATGTGATCTTCCCAACTACCACCGAAATCAAGAATACAAGTACGGAGAAGATCTTCTAAAACTTTGTTCACTTGCTTCGTCTTCTCGTCAGACTGAGGATGAGAGGCAGTGCTGAGATCGAGTTTCATACCCAATGCATTTTGAAGACTCTTCCAGAACCCACTTGTAAAAGTGGATCCTGATCGCTAACTATGGCACTGGGAACGCCATGTAGCTTGAGAATCTCCTTAATATAAAGCTTAGATAGTTGAGGACTTGTCCGGTTAGACTTGACGGGAAAGAAGTGGGCGGATTACGTCAGTCTATCGACAATCACCCACACACTGTCATGACCGAATCTAGAACGGGGAAGATCATCGACAAAATCCATAGAAACCTACAAAGGAGAAATATGATCATTGCTAGATTGATTCAAAAGAATTCAAATTTGAGATCATAAGTTTACACTACCTGATCCCACTTCCAAACAGGAGCATCTAATGGCTACAAAATCCCACTGGCCCTTTGATACTCCGTCTTTACTAGCTGTCAAGTCATACAGATCTTTATATAGCTTGCAAGATCATGCTTCATCCCTTCCTAGTAGTAGAGACATTTCATTTCTGCATACATCTTGCTACTACCAGGATGGATACTGTATCTAAAGTGATGACACTATTCTAAGATATCCTTCTAGAGATTCTCGATATTCGGTACAACAAGTCTTCTATGTCTCCAGACACAACCTTGAGCATCAACTTCAAAATCCTTTAATTCATCGCTTCTAGATTCATCTCTACGATTTAGACTAAGATATACAAGTCGGTTTCTTGTTTCTAAGCTTCAACTGTTAGGTCCAATAAGGATGGATAAGCCTCTAAGCTTGCTAACAACATGGATGAAAAAGAATCTGGAGTGTTCTTGCAAAAAGATAAAATCTCAAGATATTTCCACTCAACCACCATTATAGAAACTACCACCTTATGCTTTCAACTCAGTGCATCAACAACTCGATTCCCGTTCCTCGGAGTATACTGAATATCAAAATCATAGGAAGCGAGACATTCTAGCCACCTTTTCTGATGCATATTGAGCTAGGTAAACAAATACTTCAGAGATTTATGGTCGGTATAGAGAACAAACTTTTTGCCATAAAGATAATGATACCAAATCTTAAGAGCAAATATGATGGCTGCAAGTTCAAGGTCGTGCGTAGCATATGTAACCTCATTCAGTTTTACCTACCTCGATGCATATGTAACAACACATACTTAAATCCCTTCCTTGTCAAACTAGTGAGAGGCAAAAATATCTTGGAGAAATATTTTAGGAATCGATGGTAATATCCTTCCAATCATAGAAATCCCTACTTTGGAAGCCATATGCCCCAAAAAATTGACTTGCTTCTGCCAAAAATAACACTTATAGAATTTTGCCTTCAATTGATTTCTTTGAAGTGTCCTCAGAAAAGTTCTGAGATGATCCACATGCTCCTCCTCAAACTTGGAATAAACTGGGATATCATCAACAAAGACTAGAACGAATTTATCGAGAAATCCTTGGAACACTCGATTCATAAGATCGACAAAGATAGCCGGGGCATTCGTTAGCCTAAAGGGCATCATGAGCCACTCCTAGAATCATAACGGGCATGAAAAGCTATTATAGAAATACTATCCTCTGTCACTCGAAGCGGATGAAATCCGGTCACTAAGTCTAGTTGAGAAAAGACTTTAGCGCCACAGAGCTGATCAAACATATCATCGATTCGAGGCAATGGGTATTTATTCTTTATTGTAAGTTCATTAAGCTTATGATAATCAATAAAAAGCCTAAGGGTACCATCCGCCTTCCTAATAAACACCACCGCTGCACCTCAAGGAGATGAACTAGATTGAATGAACTACTTGGCTTCTAATTTGGACAACTGCTTTCTATCTCCTCATTTTACTTCACCTACATCCTCGTGAGAGGATGACTCGCCGGTTGAGCACCAAGGACCAAGTCCATTCGAAATTCAAGAACCCGCTTGGGTGGTAACCTCAAAACGGGTTCAAAGATGTCAGGGAAAGCATGAACAATATGAATGCAAGATATATCATCTCCTTCTCGAGACTAAAGAACAAACAAAGAAGCTTCAGAACAAGAATCGATATTTTAAAGAGTTATAAAAATATGCTCTTTGAAATTTGGATGCTTAAGATGAATAATTCTTTCATAACAAAGTATATAGACTTTATATTTATTTAACCAATCCTGTTAGTCCTTGAGATGATGGTTTTGATGACAACAACCTTAGAATAGATTATAAAATATAAATACTAACATTACAAGTTTAGATATATATGTATTTGCAGGATTTAACCATGCAGGTATCAAGAATGAAGACTGTACAGTATGGAGATTCAAGATACAGAGATAGAAGACTCATGAGTATCAAGATTATCAAGAGTTCAAGGTTAAGTCTGTTTTATTAGGAATATTTGTTAAAACTCGTAGAAAAGCACTGGCATCTTAATATCTAATTTATTCGTGGAATGGAATCCACTTCGAGCCCGTTAAAGGGATGGAACCCTACGTAGGATGGAACCTACGAAAATCTAGTGGGACATTGTTTTGTATCCACTAATTTTAATTCAAAACGTTTTTACAAAATTATCTTGTTTTCAAAATGATTTCAAAACTTTCTTTTTAAAAGATTCAAAACTCTCTATCTTGATTTTAAATAATTTTAGCCTCAAAACATCTTTAATTTCAAAGTCAAAATACTCCTGATTTTAAATGTCTTTTCAAATAATATATATAACTTTTAATATTTATACTTAGATTTAAATATAAAATTATAGTTAAATTATGTATATATTGTTCTTTATATTTACTTATGAATTTCAACTATATTCAAGTATATTTATAAAGTTTTAAATAGTTTTTATATAAGATAAATATTGTTTTTATAGAAATTCAAAATATCATTTTTGGCTGAGGGATGTCGACATGCCCCTAGATAGTATGTCGACATAGTGACAGTTGAAGTTCAAATTCAAATTTCAAAAGAAGTGTCTATGGCTCCATAACTCTTCATGAATGGTCATGGCTATTGGTTTTCTATAAATAGGGGTCAGTTTCAACGAATTTTCAATCATATTTTTCTGATTTTCACTCCTCTTCATCTTCCTCATTTCTTATTACAAAATCATACCATTACTCTGCCGAAATCAACATCGAATCATACTCGATTACTTCTAGTTTGATTCTACATCACTATCTCTACAAGGTTCTCAGTGCTATTCAGAGTTATAGGTTTCTTTGTAATATATTAGCGAGAAAAGGTGTGATTGTAGCCTTGTAAATCAATCAAGCGAGAAAAGGTGTGATTGTAGCCTTGTAAATCAATCAAGCGAGAAAAGGTGTGATTGTAGCCCTGGAAATCAATTGAGTGAACTTGTTGCCCGGTAAATCAAGTATCCCTACCCAGAGGATTGGTATTCTGGAGGGTATACCTCGTAGCCTTGAAATCGAGGGTTGTAATTGTTGAATTGCTTTTGAAAGGAAATCCGTACTTAGTTGTGCGGGACTGGATGTAGAGTAACTCCGAACCAGTATAAAATCCGGTGTGTTCTTTTTTTTTACTGCTTTTACATTATATTTGCATCTGTGTTTGATTCTGTGTTCATATTCGTGTCTAATTAGTGTATACATTGTTAATAAAGTTAGATAAACTCAAAAAGATTAACAAATTTTTTAAAACACTATTCACCCCCCCCCTCTAGTGTTAATTCTAGCCTTAAGATTCTTTATCCGCATTTCTCACATTTGGTATCAGAGCCTTGTTTTCAAAAGTTTCATAATCTGAATTTCTAAAAAAAAAATTAATGGCTAGTTTTGAAAAATCTGTTAACACTAGTTTAGAACTGTTTAAATCATCATTGTTTCATGAGTCTGCATATGAATGTTATTCAAATTCTAGTTGTCTACCCAAAATTTATAATGTGCAGGAAAGATGCTTTATGGGTATTGAGGAATCAATCCACAATGGACAATCTGTGTAGATCAAAAGGAATAAGTGGATACTTGATAGTGGTTGCTCTAGACACATGACTGGTAATCCAGATATGCTGAATAATGTTATATACAAAGACGGAGGACTGGTTAACTTTAGAGACAACTCGAAAGGATACGTAATTGGCATCGGCAATGTCGGTAACTCTGAAACTCCTATTATTACTAATGTTTTGCTAGTTAAGAATCTGAAACACAATCTGCTAAGTATAAGTCAACTACGTGATAAAGGATATAAAATTAAATTTTAAAAAGATAAATGTCATATTGAAGATAATAACTGAACCATAATATTTGAGGGAACTAGAAAAAGAATATTTATATTCTTAGTATGAAAGTTTCAAATGATAACCTGTCTTTTGGCAAATACAAGTGACCCTTGGATTTGGCATAAGAGATTTGGACATTTGAATTTCAAACTCTTATCTAGACTATCAAAACATGATCTAGTAAGAGGTCTCCCTAAAATGAATTTTAAAGTAGATAGTTTATGTGATGCATGTCAATTAAGAAAGCTTAGAAAAAGTTCCTTTAAATTAAAAGATATGATTTCAACTTCAAAACCCCTTGAGTTACTTCGTCTTGATTTATTTGGTCCATCTCAAATTTTGTCAACAAATCATAGTAAATATGTTTTTGTAATTGTAGATGATTATTCTAGATTTACATGGACAATATTTTTGAAACATAAAAGTGATACTTTTGAATGTTTTAAAAACTTTACAAAAAGGATTCAAAATCAATTATCTTTAAAAATTATAACTATTCGTAGTGATCACGGTGGTGAATTTGAAAATGAAAAGTTTGAGGAATTCTGCAATAAGAAGGGAATAACTCACAATTTCTCATTTCCAAGAACTCCACAACAAAACGGAGTAGTTGAATGTAAAAATAGAACAATTCAAGAGTGTGCGAGAACTATGCTTTCAGACAGTAATTTACCAAAACACTTTTGGGCAGAAGCTGTTGCTACCGCCTGTTATATTTTGAATAGAATTTTAATTAGACCTTTAACTGATAAAACACCTTATGAACTTTTTCATGGAAAGAAACCTAAGGTATCATATTTCAGAATTTTTGGAAGTAAATGTTTTATTTTAAATACAAAAGATAATTTGGATAAATTTGATCCTAAATCCGACAAAGGAATCTTTATCGGATATTCTAATAGAAGTAAAGCTTATAGAGTTTTTAATTTGGGATCTAACACCATCGAAGAAACAATGCATGTTTCGTTTGATGAAAATTTAAAAGATTTTGAAATTACAAATGATGAAGAGGATTTAATTACTCAAAACCAAGAGTCAACTGAAACTAATAATAAATTAAATCATCCTAATAAAAAGATTAGACTATTAAAAGATCACCCTATAGAAAATATACTTGGAGATATGCAATCTGTTGTTAAAACTAGAAATCAACTAAGCCAAATGAGTAATGTAGCTTTTATATCATCTATTGAACCCAAAAATCCTAAAGAAGCATCAACTGATGATTCATGGATTTTGGTTATGCAAGAAGAATTAAATCAATTCACTAGAAATGAAGTTTGGGAACTCGTTCCTAGACCTGAAGATAAAACTATAATTGGAACTAAATGGGTCTATAAAAATAAAATGAATGAACAAGGTGAGGTCGTTAGAAATAAAGCACGATTAGTCGCCTAAGGTTATTGTCAAGAAGAAGGTATAGATTGTGACGAAACCTTTGCTCCTGTAGCAAGATTAGAAGCCATTAGAATTCTACTTGCTTTTGCAAATCATAATAATTTCAAATTATTTCAAATGGATGTTAAAAGTGCATTTTTAAATGGATTTGTAAAAGAAGAAGTATATGTTGAACAACCACCTCTTTTTGAAGATAAAAATTTACCAAACCATGTGTACAAACTTAAGAAAGCTTTATATGGTCTAAAACAAGCTCCTAGAGCCTGGTATGATAGACTAAGATCTTATTTATTACAATCAAATTTTGAAATTGGTAAAATAGATAATACTCTTTTTATTAAAAGAAATAAAAATGATATTCAACTAGTTCAAGTATACGTAGATGATATCATTTTTGGTTCAACTAACTTCGAAATGAATAAAGAATTTTCTGAAATAATGACAAAAGAGTTTGAGATGAGTCATATGGGTGAATTAAACTTCTTTTTAGGATTGCAAATAAAACAGTTAGATAATGGTATTTTTATTAGTCAAGAAAAATATGCTAAAGACCTAGTTAGTAAATTTGGTTTGACTACTGCGAGTGGAAAACCCACTCCCATGGGAACCAATGAGTACCTTAGTAAAGAAGATCTCTCGAAAGATGTAGATCAAAAGCTGTATAGAGGAATGATTGGATCACTACTCTATATCACTGCTAGTAGACCTGATATCATGCATAGTGTATGTCTCTATGCAAGATATCAATCTCAACCTAAAGAAACTCACTTAAAAGCTATAAAACGTATCATAAGATATATTAAACACACCTCTGATTATGGCTTATTTTATCCTAAAAACGATTCATTTGATTTAATATCTTACTGTGATGCTGATTACGCTGGTTGTAAATCAGACCGAAAAAGTACAAGTGGAACTTGTCACTTTTTGGGACATTCTATGGTTTCCTGGTTTAGTAAAAAGCAAAATACAGTTTCTTTATCAACAACTGAAGCAGAGTATATTTCTGCTGCTTTGGCTTGTTCTCAAGTAATATATATGCAACAAACCTTAAGAGATTTTGGATTAAATATCTCAAAATCGCCAATTTATTGTGATAACACTAGTGCAATAAATTTATCTAAAAATCCTACTCATCATGCTCGAACTAAACATATTGATATCAAACACCATTTTCTCAGAGATAATATAAGTAGAGAGGTAATTACTCATGACTATATCAATTCTGAAAATCAAATTGCTGATATTCTAACAAAACCCTTAAATGAATCTACATTTACCAAATTAAGAAGAGAATTAGGTATTTGTTCTTTAACTGAAATATAAAATATAAATAACAAGTATAATTAAAATTAATTCAAAATAAATTAAAAAGGTAAAAATACAAGGACCATGTCGACATCCTCACTAGACCCATGTCGACATATAACGATTTTATTTTTAAATTTCTTTTCCTAACAAAATTTAAATAAGTGGTTATAAATTTCTTCTATTTCGAAATTTTCTTCATTTTCTCTGTTCTCTTTCTTGTCTATTCTCTGAAATCAGTTTATCATGGCCTCCTCTTCCAAATCAAACTTAAAATCATCCTTTTTGTTTCCATTGCCTACTTCTGGTCCATGTCAACAATCAACGCTCGCTCGTGTAACGAAAATAGAGGATTCTCTGAAGGATACCCTTCAGTTAATGACTGAAATCCAAGTGATGCAACTTCGAATGGCCAAAGAACAAGAGAGGCAAGGCAAAATCCTTAGGAATTTGCAAAAATTTCTAATGGATAATCATGCCAACCCAATCTTGATTGACGAGGACTCATCAGAAGACCATGTTCAAGAGGCCAGCGAAGAAGAAGAAGAAGAAGAAGAAGTAGTCCCCATGGAAGAAGCGCACGTGGAAGACAATGACAATGTCGTTTGCGTTGGCGAAGTGTGTTTTGACAAAGATGGTAATCTTGTCGAACAACGTGGAAATTTCTGTTTCCACTATCCAAATTGTTCGGTTCATAGATCTCCTATGTTCAAAAACACACATTAGTTTCTTTTCTTCCTTTTCTATTTGTTGTTTGTTTTTGTTTCGATCTCGACGAAAAATGTAAATAAAAACGAATAAATAATAAAAAATGTGTGTTCTTATATATGTTCTATTAACAGTATTATTATATAGATTCTTAGTTAGGAGAGTTTGTAAATTAGGACTAAGTATTGATTATGTATGATAACACTATCATTATAATCACAAGTAATGTAGTCTTAGTTTCAGAGGGAGTTATATAGAGTTATATAGTTTGAAGTTATCTAGTTTAGAGTAAGTTTTTGTTCATGACAAAGGGGGAGAAATATAAAATAGGGTAGTTAGGCATAGATTAAATGGGAGTTGTTAGTTTTAGGGGGAGTTATTAGGATAGAAGTGATATTTTATAAACAAAGGTTGTCATCATCAAAAAGGGGGAGATTGTTAGTCCTTGAGATGATGGTTTTGATGACAACAACCTTAGAATAGATTATAAAATATAAATACTAACATTACAAGTTTAGATATATATGTATTTGCAGGATTTAACCATGCAGGTACCAAGAATGAAGACTGTACAGTATAGAGATTCAAGATACAAAGATAGAAGACTCATGAGTATCAAGATTATCAAGAGTTCAAGAATTCAAGGTTAAGTCTGTTTTATTAGGAATATTTGTTAAAACTCGTAGAAAAGCACTGACATCTTAATATCCAATTTATTCGTGGAATGGAATCCACTTCGAGCCCGTTAAAGGGATGGAACCCTAAGTAGGATGGAACCTACGAAAATCTAGTGGGACATTGTTTTGTATCCACTAATTTTAATTCAAAATGTTTTTACAAAATTATCTTGTTTTCAAAATGATTTTAAAATTTTCTTTTTAAAAGATTCAAAACTCTCTATCCTGATTTTAAATAATTTTAGCCTCAAAACATCTTTAATTTCAAAGTCAAAATACTCCTGATTTTAAATGTCTTTTCAAATAATATATTTAACTTTTAATATTTATACTTAGATTTAAATATAAAATTATAGTTAAATTATGTATATATTGTTCTTTATATTTACTTATGAATTTCAACTATATTCAAGTATATTTATAAAGTTTTAAATAGTTTTTATATAAGATAAATATTGTTTTTATAGAAATTCAAAATATCATTTTTGGCTGAGGGATGTCGACATGCCCCTAGATAGTATGTCGACATAGTGACAGTTGAAGTTCAAATTCAAATTTCAAAAGAAGTGTCTATTCGCCATAACTCTTCATGAATGGTCATGGCTGTTGGTTTTCTATAAATAGGGGTCAGTTTCAACGAATTTTCAATCATATTTTTCTGATTTTCACTCCTCTTCATCTTCCTCATTTCTTATTACAAAATCATACCATTACTCTGCCGAAATCAACATCGAATCATACTCGATTACTTCTAGTTTGATTCTACATCACTATCTCTACAAGGTTCTCAGTGCTATTCAGAGTTATAGGTTTCTTTGTAATATATTAGCGAGAAAAGGTGTGATTGTAGCCTTGTAAATCAACCAAACGAGAAAAGGTGTGATTGTAGCCCTGGAAATCAATTGGGTGAACTTGTTGCCCGGTAAATCAAGTATCCCTACCTAGAGGATTGGTATTCTGGAGGGTATACCTCATAGCCTTGAAATCGAGGGTTGTAATTGTTGAATTGCTTTTGAAAGGAAATCCATACTTAGTTGTGCGGGACTGGATGTAGGGTAACTCTGAACCAGTATAAAATTCGGTGTGTTCTTTCCTTTACTGCTTTTACTTTATATTTGCATCTGTGTCTAATTAGTGTATACATTGTTAATAAAGTTAGATAAACTCAAAAAGATTAACAAATTTCTTAAAACACTATTCACCCCACTCTAGTGTTAACTCTAGCCTTAATATCCTTAATCCACATTTCTCACAAATCCAACCCCAAGATCTTACCAAAACCAAGATAGTGGATCACATGTAAATCAGCAAGAAAAGAATAACCAACAAGGACCAACTCAACATTTCTACATAATATACTAAGAGTTGAGGACCCTCCGATAGGGTTCATAATCCTTAGCAATGTAACCTAGCATACCACATCCAAGGATAAAGCATCGACAAGCTCTTTCGATACAAATGAGTGAGAAGCACCCGTATCGAAAAGAACGCGAATAGGAAGATTTTCGAATAAGATAGTGCTTTCGAGAATAGATGAAAGAGTACCTTTATTCTGCCTAGAACCTCCAAAAGTTTAAACTACATGCAGCTTTCCCTCCTTCTGTTTCCGAGCTAAAGCATTGCAACCATTAATCTAGTGACCTTCTTTCTTGCAATAATGACATACTGTGGAATTAGTGCAATCCTTGGCAAAATGGCCTTTAGCTCCACAGCTATAACATCCTCGGGAACCAAAGTGTAAACTCTGCGTAGCAGGACCTTACTTCTTGTTAGGAAAAGAAGGCTTCGATTTATTGAAATGCTGCTTTTTCTTCACAAAGAACTTCTACTCACCAGGGTTGTCATCACTACTATCCTTGTCTGCTTCCTCCAATCTAAGAGTTGTGTCCACTAACTTTTCAAAAGACACATCCAATTTCAAAACCAAAGCCTTCTTAAGATACTTATTCAAGCCATAAACGAATTTCTGGTTCTTCTTCATTAGGGTATTAATATGCTCGACCCCATATTTAGATAGAGCTTCAAAAGTAGCCACATACTTGGAAGCAAAAGGCTCACCTTGCCTGAGGTCGATAAACTTCCGAGTCAAAGAAGCTTTCCCTGCCTCGGGCATAAAATTAGACTCGAAGTGTTCCCAGAATTGCTCCTAGGTAAGCTCCACCTCCTCTACTTTGGCTATCAATAACTCATACCAGTCTAGTGCCTGCTCCTGGAGCTGATTGGATGCCACTTGAATAAGATGAAGATCAGAAATGCCCATGCAAGAAAAGATGCACTCGCATGTCCTAAGCCATGCTTGGACCTCAATAACACCTTCTGAGCCCTTGAAAGGCTTGCCTTCCAAATGGGCGAAATCACTGCACATACGTGCAAAGCCCTATTTATAGGAAGGAGAATCAGAGGAAGGACCAGAAGATTGAGCATTCTTAACTAGCTCCATGATTTTCTGAGCGGACATAAATACTCCATCATGGCTAGTTCGTTGGATTGCCCAACATCAGAATAGGTTGCTCTTCCGCCAGCCATCTTACTTTTGAAACAGATAAAGTCGGATTAAAGATCATTCAAGGATGATAGAAGTTGCACAGAGATAACGATCAAATGAATATGTTCTCATAATTCCTCGGGATATTTCCAATTTCTAAGGCAAAGAAATCCAAAGGATTTAACAAAAACCTAAGAGACTGTCTCTAAGACTCACTTAGACCTGGATTCTTGTCGTCAATATCGTATGTTGTTCTGAACCTTGCTCCGATACCAAGCTATAACACTCCACTTTTAGATCCACTGTACCAAAGAATATTACTAAGTAATATCATCTGTTAGTGCAGAGAATAAGAATGGTTAAAAGCGACCATCCGTAAATATTGCATTAAGTGACTATTGATACGTCGAATTAGGCAATGATTTGAATTTTTTATTGGAGTAGATTCGACGTATACAATCCAGGCTTAAAACAATACTACAATGGCTATAGAAAGTCCTCAGAACAACATAAGATATCATAGTACATGGAATCACATAGTACATAGCATAATAAATGCATAGATTATATATTGGAAGAGTACATATGGGCTTATACAAAAGATATTTTACACAAAGGTGGACTCAAAGGTTCCACTCAATATACATACATAACTACCCAAAATGATATATATATATACAAAAGGAGTATCAAGCTCGATACATGAATATATAGATATATATATATATATTTATTTATTTATATAGAGTACAAAACCCATGGACTAGACAAAAAGGTAACACAGTAGCTAGTAAGGATCATAGATGACATGCATCAAGCTAGACATCCATAAAGGTCAACGAGGGGTACCTGAAATAACTAGATCTAACGCAAGTATTATACAAGATAATAAATGGGTTAGCCTTGTACTAATATGTATCAATGAGACTAACTAGGAACTAAAAGGTAAATACCATAAGTGCATGTATTTATAAAGGCAAAGTGATCATATGAACATCAAGTAGTATCCTCTTAAAAATAAAATCCAAGAGATAGTCACCATCCACCAAAGATCTCAAATGAACCAAATGGTTCCAACATAACCCGAAGAATTCACAATGCCAAAATTTCTAAAAGAATTGGTATTTATAGAGGCGAAATATCATAATACAGTGAAATAAAAATCACAAAACAAACCATGAGATTCAATTCATAGAATATAACAAAAATTGGCGCCATATGAGAAGATGAGAGCCAGTACTCATCGAGCATGCATGCAAATGTGAGGTACGGTCCCCTTTTGGACAAAGGTACAGTCTCTCGGACAAAGGTATAGTCCCCTCTTGGATAGAGGTATAGTCCCCTCTTGGACAGCGAGCCTGAAGGCAACGCCAAAACACAAAGTAGAACTCAAAGGTTGCATCGAACACAAAGATGAACACAAAGGCTATGTCATACACAAAGAAAAGCACGAAGGCTACGTCAAGCACAAAGACGAGCACAAAGGCTATGTCGAATACAAAGACGGAGCCGAAAGTTACACCGAATAAGAGAGTGTAATATACTTACGGATACTAACCAAATGGACTTCGCCAAAGGCATCATATACCACTCGGCGACATTCTGAACTTTTACTAAGTGATTGTAAATCCCACTTCAAGAGCAATACAAAGATAATAACATTAACAAAATGTTCAGTCGGGCGAGTCCGGTAATTAACCGATAAGGTAAACGCAAACGTTCCATACCATTTGTTGTAGCAAATTATTTAATTAAATTCCTATTCGAATGAAATATTAATTTATTTATATATTTTAAATATAGTTCATAAAAGTCCTTTTTCAAGAATACTTATTTTGAAATTGGATATTAATAGATAAAAATAGGATTTACAATATATATATATATGTATGTATGTATGTATATATGCTTTATTAAATCTGGTTTAAAATTCGATGGTTGAAAACAAGTTTGAAATCGATAGATTATAAACAACTTTAGATTTATAAATTAATTGTTCCAAAACCAGATATATAATAAGTAACTATTTGTAAAAATTAATGAAACGAAGATCAAAATCAAATTCCATATCAGAGCATTGAAACTTAAGAAATCAGAGCCAAAATCAAAGCAAAAATCATAAAACAAAATGGGTATTGAACTGGGCAAAAGCACAAGAGCAAAGAGGAGAGACAGGGACTTGGAGCTCACGCTCCAGATTATGACCGGTCGAGGTCATATACCACTGGTCGACCAGTAGGGACCTGGAATGTGAGTTCCAGGCTCTGTTCTCTTCCGTACCGATGTCGATTATTTTTCTGATGCGACTCCGACACTTTCCGGCAACATGAAATTGCAATATAGATTCAATAAACAAGCATGCATTCGATAAGGACTCATTATAGCAATCAAAACATTCAATAATGGTGAACTATTAAATACAGTAACTAGTTTACAGAGCCAGAATAGCAACAGATCACTAACATAGAGCAATTCACACTTTCATTCATTTCAGCCAGACATTGACATTAGTACAAGAGGTGAGTTTCTCACCTTGTTTACTTTGATTCGTAATTGATTTAGAGATGGATTATATCTTTCTTTTCTCAGCTACAACACCTAGAAGCTCATGCAAAAAGAAAAGAACAGAATATTCTTAATGACTACAATTATTGAAATAGAAATTCAAGAGAAATGAGATCTGGTTTGAGATTCATACCTGAAGTTTACATTTTAACAATTACAACAATATTCTCGAAAATTAGCATGGATTTGGGGAGTGATTTCAAGAGTTTTGAGGTGAAGATGAAGATGATTTATTGGTTTTAGGAAACAGGAATGAGAAAATAACGTACAGGTTACTAACCTTTCTCTTCCTAATAGCCTAGTTAGTGAATAACTAATATTGGGCCTTAACTTAGAGTGTTACATAACAAATAATTTAATTCTTATGTTAATAGAAGAAAAGGTAATTTCCCTTTATATTCTCTATAGTATAAAACATATAGACTTAGGACTTTAAACATCATAAATTACATCTATACACACACATACACACTTAATTTCTAAATTTATAACTTAACCTTATTTTTGACAAACTACACTAATTTATTTCATTGCATTCGTTTGTAATAAATAGAATTAATTTACATCTGAATTCTATCAAGATAAATGACATCCTTTATTACAAAAAATCAAGTTTTAACCAAAATCCATAATCTCATAAATTCCAATTAAATTATATTTAAGTTTATTGCAACATTTATTAATAGTGCCAAAATAGGTTATTGTTGAATTTTATTTATAATTAAAACAAATATTTCAACCATAGATGCTTCCAATTTATTTATTAAAAACAACTTATCATTTATTTAATCAACATTCTCCAAAATCACACTTTTATTTTAATTCAAAGAGTTATTTTTTTAATCACTTTATTTAAATCTTTTTAATATATTTCCCATTTAATTTATTTCTTAGATTCCCTTTTATTATTCAAATAAAAGGACTTAATCATAAATTCGATATTCTACTATGAAAACATCCTTATATTAATTTGCTCTGCCAATTAAACCAGACCCACTAGAATTTGGAAAATAAACAAAATAAATTCCCATGTTTATTTACCTTAAAATTTTTGGTTCAACTTGTATTTTCCTTCGGACTAACTATTAATTAATTATTTCTAGGTATGCCTCAAATCGAGGGTTGTTACAACAACACATCCCCACTGGAAGGCTATATACAAATGGGGATGTGCTGCAATTGCATATCAATGTACAAAAAAATAATAAGTCTACGTTAACAACCTTATATCCAAGGGTGATAGGGATGTGCAAACCCCTTTTTGACACTAAAAGACAGAATAGCACGCAGTTCAATATTAAAGCCAGGCTAATAAAGAAGTGCGCTGCCATCAAAATAGGCTAATAAAGAAGTGTGTCGCCATAAGAACATGTTAATAATGAAAAGCGCCGCTATTAGGATGTAACAAACACAGGAGCACAAAGAGAGGGAAAGAAGAAAAATGGGCTACAATCAAAAGACCAAATACCTAACATTATTTCCTTAATCTTATGCATTACTAACACTTCCAAGCGCATGTCTGCGTTGCGCTTACTAAGGACTCTTTAAGCAATACCATGAGGAATCCAAAGTATTCCAAGCACTGCACACATGGGTACTCGAACATTGCTCCACCGTAGTTCTTTACTTGATTAGAAAATAGCAAAGGCGCAAGCAACCCTAATCAAGCAACTTGTGCAAATCAACATCAAGAGTAGCTCTGAATACATTCATATAAGATATTAAGCTAACAATGCAGGTTGGGGCAAAGCAACTCACCTTCATTTAACCTCAGCACAATGCCAAATAAGCATTGCAAATTAGGCAAGACAACTCAATCCTAACCATGCCTAGAGCTGTATTATACAAATAGCATAGTTACCCTCCGTACGTATCAGTGGCGCCCCAAAAATCAAAATATGGGAATAACTCTTAATATCCTCATGGGGCAGTACATGAACCATTCGCGCCCTCAGATAAGAAGTATCTATTCCCACTCAATTTCAAATTCCTCGCGAAATCCTAAAATTCAGTAGCTCAAATCATGGTTTCCTACCAAAGACACATCAACAATGTATGCACATCAAATGAACAGTACAGATGGATGACACATGAAATGATCCAAAGGTAGAAATCACAGTAGCAGAAGAGGGATTATGGCGATCCACGAGCATCTTTGTACTATAAATAGAAAATTACTATAGCAAGAATCGGACCTTTTTCCCAATTTAAGATTTTTAAGGTTGATAACAAAAAGTATTGTATTCTCTGCCATTAATTTTTGTACAAAGAATATAAAAGAAGAAAGCGGTATTTTCCCATGGACATAGGATTCTTTAACATCTGAACCACGTAAAATTCTATGTTCTTTAATTTTTTCTGGATTTTTACTTACCTAGATTCAGTGTTAGATTCTTTATTACCTTTTTACATGAATTAGATATCAATTTGATTCAACATTTTAATAAATAGTCAAAGTGCAACTACTTAATTGTGTAAGCTCCTAGCAACATAATTACCACCTAAAGGAAAATTTAATATTACTTAAGTTTGTTGATTTTAACTCACGGAAGTACGTTATAATTACTTTCATGTTCATCTAAGGTGTTATGAGACCGAAATATCTCATCAATATATACAAATTCCTAATGTTTTTCCTATTTATTTTTCATAATATTACTACTATTTAACTTTTCTCTACCTAAACCGCTCTTAATTAAGTCGCTCCTCTTTATACATCTTTTGCTATCGATTTACTGTCTTCTTATTGTACCATTGTCGTTCGTTCACCTACTGCTTTTATTTTCCAAATCTTGTCTTCTTTCTCATACTATTTACCTTATTTTATTCTTATACCACTTTCTATTGTTCACCCCAAAGAGAATTTTACAACTTAAATTTTTTTTTCGTTTTAGAAAAATCAATGAGCTACATAGACCCTACTATCTTCAAACCAAGTAACTTTTTATAAAAACCCTTTTATGGAGATTTCCAATTTAACTAATTTTAATCTCTACTAAATAAAATTTGAAATAAAATTTTAATATTTTATTTTCCCCAAAAATTTACCATTTACTTACTTTTCAAAAGTACGATTTTTTTCTACCTTCAAATAATTCCTTTGAAAATTATTTCAAATATATTATTTATATATTTTTCTCAAACATTTATATCAAAATCATTTCAACTATTATACTAAATTCTTTCATATAGGTCGGGCTTAGAGTGGATTTTTATTTGTCCCTTCTATGGACTTTTTTTCTTTTCTACTTATTTATTGATTTGCTCTTTTTTCAAATATTAAAATCCAACTATCGTCTTGGAGTGATCACTACACACCTTCTTTGGGAACCCAATTAATTCTTGCTTATGGATATCTACAACATATGGACTCTTACTTTCCCCTTAGTCAGACCTTACTATACATCATCAATTGGTAATCCTGTGGGAATCTATAACCATTGGAATATCGGCGGCCCAACAAGAGAGTCATGTACTATCCAGCTTCAGGGATCTTCCATATGTTATACCCATGGCCTTCTTCAGTCAATGCCTTTCCATACAGCCTATTTCTTATGGGGTAATCAGGATAGGTGTACATCTATAACTTCATCTATTGTTCCAACTCATAATCAACTTACCATTATTTTTAGTGTGTGGTTACAACTACTCTATGGTCGGAATTTATAGGATTTGGCGTAAAATATATTTATATTTATACGTAAAAATACAAATATGTTCACACAACATTTCCTAATTTTTCAAGATCAAATAACTTAAGCTCTGATACCAAATGTAACAACTCGTACCCTAGTGGGCCTGAATTTTCACTAAATCGAAAACTGAAGTCCACTAACGTATGGTTCGTTATGGTATCCTGCAAATAAATAAATAAATGCATATCGGAGCACTATCGATATAACTCATAGTGTAATAGTAAAGTATAATAAATCAAATAGTACTAACCAAGATTGAAACTTCGAATAACTAGTGTCCTTGTCAATGCCGAGCATACATAAGAAAACTTGTCCTTCCACTGTTCCCGCCTTGCACTAGTACCTATCCCTCTAAAGCTATCATGTGGGTTTTAATAAGGAGGGGGTCAAAACAACATTCTGGTGGCTGGTAAATTATATATTTTACACATAACACTAGTTTATACCAATTTCCTGCCTTCACATGTTATGTCATTTTATTTTACTTAGTCATCTCGACTCCACATACACGTACGATATGTCCATCTACCCGAAGTAGACCATAACTACATACGTATATATAAAATTTATAAGTTACACGGTCCCCCATTGGACCAAGGTACTATTCCCGCTAGTGTCCATAACTCAACACCTCGTTAAGATCCATATCATCGCAGTATCACATCCTCGTCATCGTTCATACCAAGGAACTCCTTATAATACCTAATAACGACGTCAGATTAGTTTAACTATATTCTATCTCGCATTGGGTACATTCTAATTTTCTGCTTCCTATTGTGGACTTAACTCCATGGACTATAGAGGACTTAGCTCCTCGGAATATAGTGGACTCGGGGCCATGGACTATAAAGGACTCAGCTCCTCGGACTATGGACTCAGCTCCACGAACTACTATTAACTCAGCTCCTCGGACTATGGACTCAGCTCCACGAACTACTGTTGACTCAGCTCCATGGATTACCCCATTCATTTCGAAAGACCTCTCTTAAGGGTTATCTAGCCCTACCTCATGACAAACAAACTAGTAAACAACTATGGTGGTGCATGACCTAACATGACCTACACTAGTAGGAGGTGTGGCCCGTTAGGTGTAACCCTCGTCTCTCCATTGGCTAATCAGGACCGATGGAGTTCCTGACCTATGTACAGCTCCTACTCCCTAATATGGTACCAACACACTAACATAGCATCGATCTTTACTCGCTGTCCTATTTAAATTTCCTAACGCAATTAAGGCAATACCCCCCTCCAAATGATTAAAGCAGACCCAACCGGGGGTATTCCTTTACCTACACACAAGAATATATAATTCCACGTGTCCTACAGCTAGATATATCCCATATCGGTATAATGTATACACCACTGCTGGTAGCTCCTTGCAGTGGGCAGTCTACTATAGTGTAACAGTACTGACCTCGCATTCCAACCCAGTCTAATGATTGTATCATTCTTATCCACTTAAGTTATTTACTAACTTTAATAATTCATAGCCATCATAAATGCAAACTTGAGGTTACGTATTTGTATGTATGGATGTATGTATACGTGTGTGTGTGTATTCTTACTAGTTTAATTATTGCGCCTCCATTTCTTTACTATTAATAACATTTCTTTACTTCCTTATGTGTTTACATCTTATTTAGTTTAATGTAATTTACCACTTTCATTTAAAAGATCAAATATCCTTTTCCATTTACTGCCCTTTTCTCCATTTTTAATTTTCTATCTCTATTTTATTTCTAACCTTTATTTCCCTCCCTTATTTAGAGGAATTCCTATACCCTTTTATTTTAACTTATTACTTGCCTACTTTTTCACTGTTTTTATTTAATTTATGTCTTGCTTATATTGCATATTTATTAATTCTTTTCTTATACTATTATTATTATCACATTTATAATTCTTTAATTAATCTTTGCGGATTTCTACATTTTAAAATATTATGTTTGTCCCCAAATGGAAAGGTTAGGCCTATAGATTTCTATATCTTATCCAAAAGGAGAATTTGTGTTACATTTGGAATTACAATGAATTATCTTTTTCATATTTTATACGTCTCTTTCCTTTTAGGTGTATTCATTGTTATTTCAAATGATACACTTTTATTTATAAATCAAAATTGATAATCTATAGAAATTCACATTGCAACACCCTATATTCCAATGAATTAAAATACCACTTAAACTCCCATAATTTATTGTGATAACTTAATTTACATTCTAACTTGTAACAGTCATTCAAATCTACAAATATTACCGCATAATTTATAAGATTTAGGGAATACTACTACCTAATACTAAATTCAGGGATTATTAATACCCAAAATTTTCTAGACTTACATACATGTAGTACATAATTCAAGTTATCAATCAAGAATATGTAGGCAGGGCTTATAATTTCATTACACATATTCTACTTTTAGCCTACAACTCCAATTTACATTTTAGGCATAAAAGAATAGATTTAAAATGATATAAATCCAATATTATATGAAAATATATAATCTCCCACTCACCTTTTTAGCTTTTCAAATCTCCAAATGTAGTCCATGTTATTCCAGTTTGACTCCCTTTTCTCTCTTTTTGGATATATACATTGTAAGCATACAAATATTTATTAGAATCTAGATTAGAAAAGAGAATTGGATTTGATTTACATTTTAGATTTGGACTTACAATTTATCTTAACTTTGGCGATTTAATTTGACCATATTCTTCCTCTTAATCATCCTCTACTATTCTCCATTTGTATATACGTATAAACTATAACTATTTTAAGAACTAAGAATTTTGTTGATAAGAGAGATTGGTAGAGCTTCACCGTCACTTAGAAAATATAAGAAGAAAAGTGAGGGTTTAGGTCCGTATTTGTAAGGGTTTGAATCAATGCAGTCGTTCGATTAAATTATATTAAATCCACGCTGTTCGGTCATATAAAATTCTCCAATTGACAGCTCGACCAGTCAACCACTGCCCCCTAACGGTCAACCGCTAGCGGTCTACTAGCGCGACCTAAGGGTCGATCGATCAACCTTTGTTATGTTAATTTATTGTGCGCCGTTTGGTTTGTTTATTTAAATGCTTTATTAGCCTGATAGATATAATTTCTTTCCACCCTAATCTTGCTTAACGTTAAGTAACGTTAATTATTAGTTAACTTTAATTGACTGTAATTAACGTTAGTTAATTATTTTTATTACCTTAATTTCATATATAATTATTACTAACTCGAAATATTCAAATGTTAATACTTTTACTTTGAACTCCGATTAGAAAACTTTACACATGTAAATTGATCAGAAAATCACCATGAACCCAATGGTATAAGTTTTGTAGCTAAATTCTAATGTTTGTAAAAATTTATTTTCCATTGTTATTGTTAATTAATTAATATCATTTTACACTAACGAATGCTCAGTGACCCTAGTAATAATGATATCTTCATACCTTATGTATCCCATGAGGATCGCCCATGGCCTCTGGATCCAAAGCATGGATCATTTCAACATCGGGATTTGGAGTGGTACTCGCTAGAGAGATTGGAGTCGGGACGGGGGCAGACACAATGATTGATTCGATCAATGTAGTTTGTGTACCAAAAGTAAGCCTCCTTCAAGCAAGGTAACAAGAGCAAGTTAACCTAAAACTTGAAAAACGAAAAAGTAGAGATTGGAGACATTAACCGGTGTCACATGAGCCATCTTGTATACATGCGAGTTAATGATATAGCTCCAGAAGTTACAGAATCCATATGAATCAAAGTATCGATAGAGCCTCCTTCTAGGATATGTGATAAGATAGGTAACTTCGAAAACGTTTCGGTACCAATGAAGCCAGGCACTTTGAGGTTACAGTAGATAATCAATAATGATGCCATGGTAATTAAAATATCAAAGGTTGTCCCAACAGCGGAAATAAGGGTGGAGCTAGAAAGAGGAATAGCAGTCTTAGTGGTTGGATGCCCTGATGTGAAATAAGTAGTAGGCATTGGCATCGAGGTCCCAATCACAATCTCTTGGGGTACAAAACCGGAGCTCACGCCCAAATCCATTAACCCAAGTTCAGACTAGACCTCAGCAGATACACCAGTTTGAGGAATAACCTAGGAAAGTAGGAGGACCTACCTGCCTTGAGCTCGCTTATGTCTTCCTCTTCTAGAAGGTCAAGCTTTAAATCCTCTTTAATAATTTTAACCCTGATAGAATGCCTTGTTCCTTCTTTAGAATTTTCTCCCAAGTCATAGCTAAGGCCCGGAGATGCCCCTTATTCAACCACCTCAAGTTACCAAATTTGATGACACTCGCATAAAATTGCACAAGAGTGAGTTCAATTTTTGATTTGGTTCGATCTTCAGCAGCCTGGACTCGCTCATCAGCCGTCTTTGCTTGGGCTTCGGCCTCATCTCTTAGCCGTCAAGTGCCCAACATCTCAATGCAGTATCCTGAGCTTGAGTAAGTGCATCATCTTTCTCTTTCTTCTCGGCCTTCACCAGCTCTTTCAATCTCTTTATCTCTAAAGTCTGCTCCTTCATAGTCTTCTGGAGCTTTTCATTTGTTAATGAAAGAGTATGACTCATGTAGTGCGCAGCCTCGACTTGCCTTTGTTGGCTTTGATGGTCTTCTTCAAAAGACTTAGTTTTCTCCTTAACTTTTTCTCAGCTTCAGCCAGTATAACCTTAAGCATTTCAATTTCCTTATCGAGTGTAGCGATGATGCATTTATTATAACAACCCAAAATTTAACACATAATAATTAATTCATTAATTAATGAAATAATAAATAACTTTGTGAAATTATCAGAATTGAACCACGGGAATTGCACCATTGTTTCCGTGGTAATTTTCTTGTTAATTTCCATATAAAGAACGTCAGAATCCGAGCTAATATGAGCAAGTTATGAATTAAACAAAAATAAAGACGAATCGGAAAAAAATATAGGCTAGGTCGACCGGTCGATCGACCTAGGCACCAGGGCGGTCGACCTGCCTCGCCTTTGGACGAACGAAAGTTCGTTTTGTTCATTTGAACGTTGTATGCGTCATTTGCATTCTTTTAACCAATCTGGTCCTTCCATTCTTGCATCCGATGGCTCCTATTCAGCCTATGACGTGGTTGCATCTTGTTCAATCCTCAAATCCAATGAGATCCACTTCTACACCTATAAATAGAACCCTAGGCCTAACACTTTTTCCCATTCTAAATTTTCTTCGCTTGGGTTCGCCTTTTCAGGAAGGACCCTAAAAGGAATAATTTTCCAAGGAGAGAATCTTTTTAATAAAAATATATTAATACCCTCAAGTGGATCTCAGAAGACCAAAAGGGAAGAGCTAAGGACCGTAGGTGAGTGATTGTAATTGTTTTAGATTTCTTTAAGTAATTTAAAATAATAGGGTTTCCAATAGTTGTAGTTTTTACTACGATTTTTTTAATAACCTTTTTAATAGTTTATTTACAATTTTTAGAATTATTTTCAGTCTATTTCTTTTAGCTATTCTTTTCAGTTGATTTTAGTTTATTTCTATTAATTATAGCTTTTCCATTTAATTACAGTTTATTTACAGTATTTTAATTTATTTACTATTATTTATGCATTATTTACATCCTTTTCCTATTCTTTGGATTTTCTTCTATCTTCAGTTTTCTTTTATTTCTCTTTCTTCTTCGCGTATGGATTAGAATAGATTAAACGCGAATATGGATTAAAATTATAAGATTGCTGAAATAACGGAAGACAAGATGTAAATTGTAAAGACTGTAATAAAAATGGAATTAATATTGAAATTGAGCCTAATTATGATATTAATATTAGAATTTAACTAATTAAAGATAATTGGCCTATTTATAACTTAGAATTATAACTAAAAAGAGTATAAAGATGAAAGAAGCTTATTTTTACACTTAGACCTTGGGTTAAGTAATAAGCATGGTTATAACGTAGGTTATAATAAGAAAAAAGAACAGAATGAAGCTTATTTTAAGACTTAGGATAAATTAATAAGCACAGATAGCAAGAACAAAAGTAAAGGCTTATTTAAATAATTTATCTAAGTTAATAAGCAAGAATTAAAGTAGGACATGTACCAAATAGCATTCCTCTATTATTTCTATGGACACGGTGTTTCACAGAATCCCAAAGTGAGACAAGGGGCACGCTTATGCTAATAATGGTATTAATTGGTCAATAAGTAGAAGTCCAAATCATGGGGATTTGGGCAAAGGGCGCAACTAGATATTGTTTGGATGATGGGTCAGTACCAACAGCATTTTCGCTATTTTCTACGGACACGGTGATCTCACATTAGCCTGAAGTGGGATGAGGGGCACGCTTATGCTGGAGCTTGATGTAATAAGAAGACCCAATAGGTGGAACACCAAGTAACATGAGCATGGTGGCGGTTATGTGTGCGACTTCCATTCGGGTGCTCAGTAATCGCTATGAGTTCCAAGCGCTTAGTATGTGTGCCTTTCGTAGGCACCATTGCCTTCTGTGTAGGGAGCTATATAACGTCTAGTCCACAGTATATACTTTGCATGTCATTCGTAGACACCATTTCTATATAGGGAGTTATGTGATAACCCGGATTTTTTGGACATCTGTTAATCGGTAATTAACAAGATTAAATTATTAATCATCATTAATAATTATTTAAATTTGGCAATATGGGTTTGATAATATTCTTTTATAAATATTTCAATTTGACAAATTTATCTTTTCAAAGCTAATATTAGTTTTATATTAGTTTCTTTAAAAGATTTTGTAAATATAAAATAAATAAAAGAGAAAGTATAAATATAAAACTAAATTTAAAATATAATACTAATATATATATAACATATTAACAAATGGAAATTACAAATGTAAGTTAATTATATGCATTATAACAAATGTAAACAAATTGTTTCATGTAATTACAAGTGTAAGCCAATTTAACATGTGTCCTTATTTTTAAAATAATTAATAAAAGATTAAGCAAAGTTATATAAACATCTCTCCATCCCTCTCTTTCATTTTTCTCTTTTACCTTCAATTTCAAAACAAAGAAATCAAGACCTGAGAAAAATATAAACCAGAGAAGATTATATTTAAATTACTTCAACCCAACAAAGAAATTCAAAGCAAACATCACAAGACTATTCAAAGTATCAGTTTCAAAATCAAGTGCACGTTCTCAGATCAAGTTTCCAGATTTCAAAAACTTCCCAGTCTTCTTTATTCTTTTACAAACTATGAGCAAACAAACTATAATCTATTAAAAACTTGATGCATGTGATGATCTTTAAATGTTATGATATGAAATATGCTTTGCATGTATATAAAATGTGATTTCCTGTATATACGTATGTGATATAAGTGTGCATGTCAGAGAATAAGAAAAATTGCTCTGTTCTTGCTTTACAGGTTTCAAAAAAAAGCTTATCTTAATTTTAAAATAGTTTTAAGCATGTTTAGTTTATATATTTCTGGAAAATCAAGGAAGCCAATGTGATATAAGTTTGCATGTCAGACAAATGGTTCAGCATTTGTCGTTCGGCTTAGATAGGTTAGCAGGCATCGTTCGGTCGTGATTGGGAAGCCAATGTCGTTCGGTAAGTACTGATTCGCCACGTGTGGTTCGGCGCAGTGGATCGGTGAACCTTGAGGAGGTTGGAAAATTCTTCAACCTACAACAGAGTGACTTGACTAATTTTTATCTGCTTCAAGTCATCTGCCGTTCGCTTGGAGTCCCCTGAGAAGCTGCCTTGAGTCATTTGTCAAGACGCCCTTGTTTGACATTTGTCGATCGGCCAGAAGTCGTTCGGTGTGCCTGGTCCGGCCGACTCGAGAGTATCATGTATGGGCCGAGCCGCCTTGGTCTTGGGCCTACACAGGGAATGCAGCCTATCTTCATCTATAAATAGAGAGGCAGGGGTACAGTTGAAAGGACCTTTTTTTCGGGAACTCCAGGGATACTCTGCCATTTTTTACATTCATCTCTTTTCTATTCGGACTTGTATCCAAGTTGTTTGTTTACGGATTGTATCTGTACTCAAGTAGTTGGGAAATTAATAAAGATTACGTTCAAAGTGGACGTAGGCAGTTACGCCGAACCACTATAAATCTGGTGTTCTCGTTTTTTTGTTCCTTTTGCATTCTACTATGATATTCCTCTTTTTTAATTTACTTTCTTCATTAATCTATCTACACAATTCTATTCAAGAGTGTTGGTGACCAATTTTGGTGCTAACATTTTGGTGCTTTCACTGAGAACATGCATTCTCAGGCTATTAGGATCTACTTTGTCGCTACTGGGTTGGAGAAATCCCTCGAAGGAGATCCAAGTTCACTCTCAAGAGTTCATAGATTCTATTCAGAGTTCCGATGAAATACTCTAAGATGGGAGACCACATACCAGATCAGCCTCCTACAACGCGGATGTCAACGAGACCGCCAGCGTCCAGCAAGTGGGACCCAGCAATCAACAAGCTAATCCAAGTGCAGGGACCGCCACCGTCCTAAACCAATCAGAAGTTGTCACCAGGGCAGAGTTCAATGAGCTGATGAGAGAACTCGTGGAAAGCAGGAGACAGCTTAATGAACAAGTTCAAGCTAACGCCAATCTCATGACCCAGATTGCTCGGCAACAGCATCAGAATGCTGGAGGAAGCCTGGCTTCCTACTCATCATCTGACAGCTCTGCTTCATCTGATGAACATCACAGGCGTAGAGGCCGCAGGATTGAAATGACAGAAACAGGTGCGGTAGAAACATCCAACAGAAATGGTCCGGGCTCTCTACCTGGAACCGCGGCCCCTCACTTGCTCTGTGAAAACCGCACTCAAACTAGAGTGGGAAACTTAAGATCTGAAGCACAGGTGGAACCTGGTGCACCACCACGCTAGGGTCGTAGCGAAGCGGGTCCCCAGGACATGCATTTGGGAGATCACTTACCAAGGAGGCACCGACCAGAACAGTCACGCAGGACGAAGTACAACTTGCCACCTCTCATCCAGACCCCGGATTTATTAGCTATGGTCAGACAGCTGATAAGAGAAAATCAGGGCCTATCCAATGATGATTGGGGCATATCTAGGAGTCATACTCCATTCACAGATGCTATCCTACAGGATGAGTACCCCCGAAAGTTTAGTATGCCAACCATTCCAGCGTATGAAGGGAAGACTGACCCCCAACAGCATGTAATGAGATACGAGTGGATGATGGACTCAACTAAGGCAAACACTGCGACTAAATGTAGATGTTTCCCAATAACCTCATCCGGAATCGCTACCATGTGGTTCACCAGACTTCCTCGGCGATCGATCTCTAGGTTTGATTAGTTAGCGGCGAAATTTGTGGAACAATTCAAGATCCATACCACTCGCCCAAAGGACGTGATGTCTTTATCCAGTATAATACAGGCCCCAGGGGAATCATTAAAGGAATATTTGCAAAGATTTCACGTTGCTGCTACCGAAGTTAGCAACCCTAATGACCATGCTATTCTAATGGCCGTGATGCGAGGGGTAGATCCAGACTTAGAATTTGGTGATTGGCTGGCAGGAAAACCCTCAACTACCCTGGAATGTTTTTATTCAAAGGAGAACCAATTCATGAGGAGAGAAGAGGCCAGGTGGACAAGGCGAAGCAGCGCGCTAGGGCCAAGTAAGGAAGCGGTGCAAAGCAATATCGCCGTGAAACAATCTGGTGAAAATTCTGGCAAGGTCCAGGTCAATGTTCAGAATAAGCCGGGGTAGTCTAAAGAATCTGGAGGAGGAAATTCTAGAAGAAAGAGGGAAGCAGGAAAGTGGAAACTAAGGATCCCTACCTATAACAAATACACTCCTCTGAACGCATCGTTGGAGAATATTTATTTATCAACTTGTAATACATTCCAATACCGAAAGCCATGCCCAAAAGAATCCACTGAGGAAACAAAGCAGATTGGGAAGTATTGTCGCTTCCATGAGACTTACGTGCACAATACCGAATAATTTAGACACCTCAATGATGCTATAGAAAAGCTGATTCGACAGAAGAAGTTACAGCAGTTTGTTAAGAATCCACAGGAAGGCGGACAGGGGACATCCGACCCCAATTGCGGGCAGGCTCTACATTGACCCGAGGAACCCGCTCAACTGGAGGTAGACTGGTTATAAACACAATAGTCGGTGGGCCCCACCCGGTAGACAAGAGTTGGCAGGAAATGGAACGCTATGCTAGTTCCCTAAAGCATGCAGATTTCAAATGCTGCTCGAACACAAAAGACGGGACCCCAGCGAAACAGCAGCGAATGATGACGAATGTTATAGTATTCAGGAGCAGAGATGCCGATCGGATGGAGGCACCTACCATTGACCCATTGGTGATCTCAGCCACGATTGGGCAGGCACTTGTGAGAAGGATACTGATTGATTATGGGAGTTCTGTGAATATTATCTTCAAAAAGGCGTATGACCAAATGAAGATGGAGGCAAAGGATCTGAAACCATCTAAAGCCCGCATTCATGGATTTAATGGTGCGGCCACTAATGCGATAGGTTTTGTAGAATAGCCAGTTGAGTTAGGAGAAGGTGAACGTTGGAGGGTACGGATCCTACCATTCATTGTTTTGGATGTTGATTCCCCGTATAATGTATTTTTGAGCCGACCGGCCCCGGCGGAGTTTAGGGCAGCTTTGGCCCCGTGGTGTTTAACCCTGAAACTTCCGACGGATAGAGGAGTTAGTGTAGTGCATGGCAATCAAGCGACTGGTCGTGCATGCTATGTGACTGAGCTGAGAGAGGCCCAGCGAAGAGAGTAGGGAAGGTTGTGGACAACTCTGTCCGCATCCATGTTGCTCAAAATTGACAAGTAGTGCCCGAGCCTTGGCTCGGGCAGCAGGGTCAGATCTACAGAGACATAGATCTGAGAGACGATGATAAAGAACCCAAGGAGTCTAAAGCAGCACCGGCTGAACTGACAATTGACATTCCAGTCAGCCATGATGACCCATCATGGGTGCTTAAGATTGGATCACAACTCACCCCCTCGATGACTGAGGATCTTATTGGTTTCCTCCGAGCGAACCTAGATGTTTTCGTTTGGACCCACTATGATATGTGCGGGATTTCTCCCACCTTCGCAAGTTATATGTTGAACATTGACCCAAAGTATGTGCCAGTGAAACAAAAAAGGAGAGGTATGGACCCGGAGAGGTCTGCTGCTCTCAGAGAGGAGGTGGACAAACTCAAAGCAAATGGGTTCGCCCGCGACGCCCTCTACCCTGAATGGGTATCTAACCCCGTACTAGTGAGAAAAGCGAATGGGAAATGGAGGACCTATGTTGATTACTCAAACCTGAACAAGGTGTGCCCTAAGGATAGTTTACCTTTACCCAGAATTGATCAGCTGGTCGACTCGACAGCAGGACACGAATTATTGTCATTCATGGATGCGTATTCGGGATACAATCAAATCTCGATGCACATTCCGAATCAGGAACACGCTAGTTTTGTCACAGACGTTGGACTACTGTTATGTAGTGATGCCTTTTGGGTTGAAGAACGCAGGAGCGACTTATCAACGTTTGGTGAATCGGATGTTTAAAGACCAAATTGGTAAAACAATGGAAGTCTATGTGGATGACATGCTAGTGAAGTCACGGCAGTCAAACGACCACATTCGAGACTTAGCGGAGATGTTTGATATACTCAGGTACTATGGAATGAAAATCAATCCACTAAAATGTTCTTTTGGCATTGCATTGGGAAAATTTTTGGGTTTTATTGTCAATGCGTGGGGAATCGAAGCTAACCCAGAAAAGATTCAGGCTATCCGAGACATACAAGCGCCCAGAACTATAAAGCAAGTACAAAGCCTGAATGGAAAAGTCGCCGTGTTGAGTCGATTCATATCCAGAGCTACCGACAAATGCATTCCTTTCTACGATGTGATAATGAAAGGGAGGAGAAATTTTGAAGGGACGCCGGACTGTAAGGATGCATTCCAAGCTCTGGTGAGACACTTGGAGAGTCCCTCGGTTCTATCAAAGCCTTTAGACCATGAAGAGTTATATGTTTACTTGGCCATGTCTCAGCATGCTACAGTACAACCTTGGTTCGTGAGGAGGACCGAATTCAAAGGCTAGTATACTATGTCAGTAAACGTTTAACGGGGGCGGAAAGTAATTATCCTAAGATTTAGAAGCTAGCCTAATGCTTGGTGATTGCATCACGCAAGCTCCGTCCGTATTTTCAGGCACACCCGATTAGTGTTTATACCGATCAACCTTTGCGACAGGTGCTCCAACGACCAGAAACCTCTAGAAGGTTACTCAAGTGGAACATTGAGTTAAGTCAATTCGATATCACTTACCTGCCACGGAGGGCTATCCAAGGGCAAGCGCTAGCAGATTTCATTGCAGAATTCACCATATCAGACGAGCCAAGTGGTGGTGATGTAATTCCCCCCACCCGATGGAAGCTATACACCGATGGGGCATCCAACGACCGTTGTTCTGGGGCTAGGGTTATTCTTGTAACTCCTGAAAATTGATCAATTTGTTATGCTTTGAAACTCGACTTCCCAGCTACAAATAACGAAGCCGAATATGAAGCATTGATTGCTGGCTTGAAACTTACCAGGGAACTCGGAGTAAAATTGGTTGAAATCTTTTGTGACTCACAATTGGTGGTGTACCAAGTACGGGGAGACTGTTAAGCAAAGGGGCAGAGACTTGCCCCATACCTTGCTCGGGTTCAAGAACTGTTGGCAGACTTTGAATATTATGATATTTCGCATATCCCACGTGGACAAAATGGGGAAGCCGATTCATTGGAAAAATTCACGAGTACTGGCGATGCACAACAGATAGGCTTAGTCGCCGTCGAAACCTTACATGCCTCGAGCCTAAACGAAATGGAAGTAGATTCTTTGTTAAGGACAGAAACTGAAAGGAAGTCATGGATGACTCCGTTCAAAGAATACATGTTACATGGGACTTTGCCTGAGAGAAAGAACGAAAGACGACAAGTCGTCCGCAAAGCCTCGCGGTATATAATGCAGGATGGGGTAATGTATCGGAAAGGATTCTCAGTTACCTTACTTCGTTGCATCGCCCACGATGAGATAAAGCAGGTATTGAAAGAAGTTCATGAAGGAGAATGTAGCGACTATACTGGGGGGCAGGCACTAGCAAAGAAGATCCTCCGCTATGGATACTATTGAGCAACCGTGAATCGAGACGCTGCGGATTATGTAAGAAGATGCGACAAATGTCAAAAGTATGCAAAAATCCAGAGAGCTCCGCCGACTGAACTCACACAAATGGTCAGTCCCTGGCCGTTTGCATTATAGGGGATCGATATAATCAGCTCCTTGCCAATCTCCAAAGGTGGTGCAAAATATGCAATTATTGCGGTCGATTATTTCACCAAGTGGGCGAAAGTAGAGCCCTTAGCTACGATCACCACCAAAAAGGTCATTAATTTCGTTGTGTGAAACATTATATGTCGTTTTGGACTCCCACGAACTATCATCATGGATAACGGAACTCAATTTGAGAGTAGGGAGTTCAAAGAATTCTGCCAAAAATATTGCATTGAAAAAAGGTTTGCGGCAGTCGCTTACCCTAAAGCCAATGGACAAGTTGAAGCCGTAAATAAAATAATCAAGTCTATATTGAAAAAACGTTTGGAGAAGGCTAGAGGCAAGTGGGTGGATGAGCTTCCAACAACACTCTGGGCTTACAGAACCACCTACAAGTCTGCGACTGGCCACACTCCATTCCCCTTAGCATACGACACCGAAGCTGTTATACCCGTGGAACTTGAAGTTCCCTCTCACCGGGTGACTCATTATGATCCTAAGACGAATAGAGATCTTTTACTGGAATCATTGGACTTTGTCGATGAGAAACGTGAAGAAGCTGATTTAAGGACGGCTGTGTATCGACACCGAGTCGCTCGATATTATAATGAAAAAGTTCGACCAAGAATCTTTGATGTGGGTGATCTTGCTTTAAAGCGAGTTTTTCCAATCCCGTCACATATGAATCCCACATGGGAAGGCCCGTATGTCATCAAACGAAAGCTTGGAGAAGGAACCTTCAAGCTAGCGACTGTTGATGGCATGACACTCCCCAGAACATGGAATAGCGAGCATTTGCGTCATTATTACACATAGTTTTTTTTCTTTTGCATTTTAGTAGCAGTTGCTTCCAGTGTATGTTTCCTTTTGTTGTTCTTTGTTTCCAACATGTAATAAGACAATTCAGCTTGTCCCTATTTTTTATATATTCAATAAAGGCTTGAAGCTGTTTTTCTATAAACAGTTGATGTTCCGTGTGTTACAATTTCATGGCAAAGTCAAATTGTATTAATCTGTCCAGCGTATGAACGTGGACTTAAAACTAAAAGTTGACCAATAAATGATTCAAAAATCTCTAAGTCCCTGGAGCACGGACTAGAGTACTCTGAGTCCCCGGAGTGCGGACTAGAGTATAAATGATTCAAGAATCTCTAAGTCCCTGGAGCGCAGACTAGAGTACTCTGAATCCCCGGAGTGCGGACTAGAGTATAAACAATTCAAAAATCACTAAGTCCCCGGAGCACGGACTAGAGTACTCTGAGTCCCCGGAGTGCGAACTAGAGTATAAACGATTCAAAAATCTCTAAGCCATCGGAGCACGGACTATAGTACTCTGAGTCCCCGGAATGCGGACTAGAGTATAAACAATTCAAAAATCTCAAAGTCCCCGGAGCACGGACTAGAGTACTCTGAGTTCCCGAAGTGCGGACTAGAGTATAAACAATTCAAAAATCTCTAAGTCCTCGGAACGTGGACTAGAGTACTCCAAATCGCTGCAGTGCGGACTATAGTATAAATAATTCAAGAATCTCTAAGTCCCCAGAGCACGGACTAGAGTACTAAGAGACCCCGGAGTGCGGACTAGAGTATAAACGATCCAAAAATCTCTAAGTCTCCGGAGCGTGGACTAGAGTACTCTGAGTCCCCAGAGTGCGGACTAGAGTATAAATGATTCAAAAATCTCTAAGTCCACGGAGCGCGGACTAGAGTACTCTGAGTCCCCGGAATGCGGACTAGAGTATAAATGATTCAAAAATCTTTAAGTCTCCGGAGTGCAGACTAGAGTACTCTGAGTCCCCGGAGTGCGGACTAGAGTATAAATGATTCAAAAATCTCTAAGTCCCCGGAGTGCGGACCAGAGTACTCTGAGTCCTCAAAATGCGGACTAGAGTATAAACGATCCAAAAATCTCTAAGTCCCCAGAACACGGGCTAGAGTACTCTGAGTCCCTGGAGTGCGGACTAGAGTATAGATAATTCAAAATTTTCCAAGTCATATGAAAGCGGACCGGAGCTTGTGTAACCCATAAGATTTCGAATTTCAACTACAAGTTAGACAATAAGCTAAACAATGAGAATTATGGAAGACAAAGAAACAAAAATTTATTTACTAACCCAAAATTAAGTTCCATTACAACTTTTCCGGAGTTTGGAGCAAAAGTCTATTCACAACGATTATAAAAATAAATAGAAACAACTACATGACTTACGTTTATTCAGGCTGAACAAGGTATGACAAGATGATAACTACTTCTTTGACTTTTTCTCCTTCTTCGGCTTCTCCGAAGGTTTCTCGGTCGAGTGCTTCTTCCTGGACCCTCTGCTTCCCAGTGAGGTAGCATCCGGGGGAGGAAGAGAGACATCTAGAGGTGTGTTCCCCCGGGTAGAATTATCTTCAAGGGCCTATTTAAAGGATCATCAAGTTCCACCACCTGCGGTTCAACATTAACTTTGGCTTTCTTTTTCTCCTCTTCCATGATTTGTTCCTCCATGCTAAGCTTCGAAGTATTGCCTGTAATTTCAACTTCATCATGTTCATCTCTGGGCGAGGGATTTTCAAGTTTATCATCATCTAGCGCTCCGATCACTTGAGCATCGGGTCTAGGGGTATCCCCAGTGTGAAGCGTCTCAACCACTTTCTCTTCTCTCTCTGTGGAGATGTCGCTCCTTGGAGTTGGTTCGGGATCAGAATGGACAACATGAAGTCATGAAAGACAAATGTTAGAATACATCTATTACTCGTCAAAAGCAATGGTTTCTTGAACTCTAGAAGTGAAAGCTACATACCGGCTTCCAGTTGACTCTCATGTCTTGGGAGTCTCGCCCTCTAGAATAGGGGATAGAATGTGAACATCAAGCCCGGGTTTCTCTGGGTCATAACCGACATGCTACTCGAAAGGATCGAGTGATGAGCAACCAGCTGGCTGAGCGGAAGGAGGAACTAGAGACTCAGTTCCGGACGGGGCAGCAATGTCGTCCTTCCCCTTCGATGAGGAGGAAACTCTTTCGAAGAGGGTTTTTGCTGCAGATAAGTCGGAAGGATCGTTTCCTCGAAGCAGTTCCTTCACAAGAGATTCTTCATCAACCTCTTCGGTGCCCAGCTCAACTTTTTTAATTTTTATCAAGGTATCCCACGCTTCGACCAGTGATTCGAGGTAACCCTCACCTAAGAAGGATATGTCGCGGTGCATGATAACTCGCACGTTATACTCGGCGGTAAGCGGATCAAATAAGCATTTAATTTCCTCTCTACCGGCCTCAGTAGCAACCTGAAGACCAGAGTCGACTTCTATGAGCGCCATTTTCCTATCCTCCTCGCGAACTGCCTCCTTTAGCGCTTCAACCTTGGAAAGTTCCTCATCGAGCTTCGTCTTTAAGAGTCGTGTTGCGACAATTTCATCGCAATATCATTGTGACTCTTCCTGCACGGCAGTTTTCTCTTCTTTCTCTTTCGCAAGCAGCTCCTCCAGTTCTTTAACTCGTCGAGCGAGGATATCCTTTTCTTTCTAGATAGAGTCTTTCTCTAGAGCTAACGCACCACTGCGTTGGACCACCTCATCGATTTCCTTCTTGTGAGCGGCCTCCAAGCGACTAACTGCCTCGGCCATTTCCTTGGCATTTTTCTGGGCGGCCTCAAGTTGAGATTTGTACAAGGATAGATCTTTATCTTGGGCTTTGATGATATCTTTGTCGTGAATGGTTTCAAGTTTCAGGCGATCGATTTCGTGTTGACGTTCCATGGAAACCTCTAAAACCTTCTCCGCCAAATGTACGAACGCGTCATGTTGAACATAGACATCATTATTGCGGGTGATGGCGCTTTTTTTGACATGCCCTGGAATAAGATGAATTGCAGGAAGAAATTTCAATCCATCAAAACAGATCTTCGGGAATGTGGCTTTAAGCTCAGCTAATTTTTCTGCCGTCGATGGATCGTGTCCGGAGGCTGGGGAAGTCTGCTTAGCTGGAGTCACAGACTTATTATGGGGCTCATGAGATTGCTTAGTGCTCAACGAGCCAGAGTGTTGGTCGCGGGGAGTTTCGAATTAAGATCCCTTCTGAGCAGATTTCTCCCTACTATGCTATGAATGAGGGGGAGGATCGTTGGGATATGAAGAATGGCTGTAAGTTATTCTTCGAGAAGACAATGAATCTCTGGGACGGTAGTCCCTATCGCCGCTGTCATCCCTGTCTCGGCGTCTACCTGATCCCGAATCATAGAGGACCCGCGAAGGCGGTCGCAGCCGTATGCGCCCCCCATATCACCTGCATAGAAATCAAGTGAGGGCGAGTCAGTGAGAATCATACGATGGCTAAAATTTAGGTGTAGGGTTAAGTGTGAGTGTTCGTGTATGTCCTAGTGTTTCCCCCGATGGAACAGTTTCTTTTGCTTTACTTATTGGGGTTTTCTCTCCTTGATGACGAGCCTGATCGCCTTCATCGCCTCTCTCAGGTGAATTAAGTCCCATGGCCTTTGGATCATTGAAGCCATAATTTAGCAAGTCGTTAGGGATGGTCAGGTCTGATAGACCTTTTAGTGAACCCTCTAGATGCTGGGGCGACAACTCTTTCTCAACTGGAGTAATTGTAACTTTTGAGGTTCCGCCCACTATTTTCTTTCTTAGTTTGTAGGCTAGGCTCTTTTTCCTTTTTGAAGGAGGAGGCGGTTCATCGATGCCGGGTGCGTCAGTTACTGGTGCTAAGTCGGGACTTATATTCTCATCAGACGCTCCTGGCACCCCGGACTCTTTAATTTCACCTTCCTCAGATGTATCGGTGGCCCCTTTTGTAGGAGGCACCAAAGCCCCGGCCTGCTCTTTTCCTTTTTCCGCAGCGGATCCAATTGTAGTGGCGCCAGTTGGGAGGGTAGTTCGACGACCCTCCATCAATAATCCAAACCTCAAAATCAATTCATTGGAAATAACGGATTTAATCTCCCGGTCTCCCAGGGGAATGGCTCGAATGGCCTCGACGGCCTCAGAATGCCCAGCGCCTTTAGGTCGTGGGCGGATACCTGTAAAAGTCAAAGGAAGTTTAGAAAGGATGCACTTCGAGCCTTAGACGAATATCGGTCTAGGAATGAAACTTACTCCCTTACAGCCATCTTGTCGCAAAGCCAGGGGGCAGCGTACGTAAAACAACTCTTGCTTATACTGGGAAAATTTACTCCACGGCCCCGTCAGGATTTGACATTTGGAATGTGGCTCGAGAAATACAAAGGATGGACTGTCAGACCGTTTCTTGAAGTGGTAGATATAGAGGATATCTTCGGGAGTAGGGAGTCTGAATAAGGTACTCATGAAGAGAACACAAGTGCCATGAATAAACGTGTGACTATTGGGGTGTAGCTGTGCCGGAGCAATCCCGATATACTGTGTCACTTCACGGAGAAATGAATTGAAAAGTGGCACACTTCCGACCCTTTATATGAATTTGTTGCACGTTGTATACCCGGCTTGGGGCAGGTAAGGCCGATTTTTCCCTGACGAAACTAAAACGTCATCGAAAGGGATTCCATGAATTGAGCACAACCGACGAAGAGCGACTTTGCCGATTTTTGAAGCTTGTGAATCAATAGGATCATCCAGGATAACCGCTACTTCTATAACATCAGGAGCCGGGCTTATAACAACAGCAGATGGAACCGGAATACCCTATGTAGAAGTTGTCGATGGATTCGAAGTTCCTACTACTTCCTGCCGAGAACTTGGCTCAGGCTTATCAAAAACTATAGCAGAGCTGGATCTTTTGGACATCTTCAACGAGCGTTTAATATGGGTAGATACCTGTTTAAACTATACTTGAAAGACAATCGATATCAGATATAACGACAATAATATATCCCCCCGTGTTGTATGTGAACTAGTGCGACAACTCCAACGTGGGTGCAGAAAAAACTAAAGTTTTAAACACAAGTGTGGTGTGATAGAACTTTAAGTTATTGTCCTCGGAGACCGTCATTGCTGACCGTCTCCTGCAGTTTATCATATGATTGGCGGTAGAAGTCTTGGAATCGAACATTGGCATCATAGAATGTGAAGACTATTATTTGAATTTTATGGGTTAAATTTACATTTAAGGTTATTCAAGCTGTGGGGTAGTTAGTTCAAATTAGGTCCTCGGGCTAATATGTTTTACTACTTGTCATTGTCCATTATGCTATGCTTGGTTGTGAAGATAAATTGCCTAAATTAATGTTGTGTTCGAGTTAAAATTGCTAATGCCGACCTACTCACTCGCTATCTCACCCTAACTACCGACCGGACTCACTTAAACTGATACCAACCCACATCACCTAACCAGGCACCGAGCCACACTCACTACACTCGTTATCCTCATTCACTCTCTAATCATTTAACAGCCCACTAGGTTTAAACCAACCCACCTTTCCTAATCTCCTACCGACCCATTCTCTCCCCCAAGACCGAATGAAACCCTCGCTCGGGATACCGAACCGCTTCTCTGGACTCTGAATGAACCACAACATCACACACAACTACCGAACCACACTCTTTTTTCACTTAGCGTGACTGACCCGCGTTTCCTCTCGGATCACTGAATCTTTTTTTTCTCTTTTGGATTCTCCACCAAGCGGCACCTTCCTTCTTCCTTTTAAGTCATGACTTCCGAACTCTAAAAGCTACAACTACTCCTTCTAAGAGACTATTGCCGCCAATCGTCGAGGACGGTTGAAGCCCTAACTTAAAGTCCAGTCCTCCTCATGATTTATCTCTTCCTCACTCCTCGGTTACCCTCTACTTATTCCTAAAACCAGAGAAAAGAGGAAGCCACCCACTCGAGCAATGAAATTTCGTACGCACTTCCGAGTTTGAAAGGAGGTTCGTACCTATGGAATTTGCAGCAGCTTCGAGATGCTAGGTTGAGGAGTTGATTGAATTCTAAAACAGCTGAAATAGCGAGGGGAGAGGTTCAGGGTTCGATTAGAAACGAGTTGGTAAATTTGGGAAGATAGGAAGGACGCGGGCTTGTGAAGGTAAAGTGAAAATAAGAAGAAGAGAAAAGAGCAAAGGGCAGTGCTTTTATATGCAGCAAAGGGAAGGAGAACGGGCAGTTGCCTTCAGAACCGATCCATGCACTTTGTGTATATCGCTGGAGTGAGATGCTGTTTAGACCGGCCATGTGGATTAGTGATGACATGCCGACCTGCTTTTTTCTAGAGTAACCAAACGAGTGGCTCGGTCTCTAAAACGTCGAACCACTCGTTGTTTAAAAATAATAATAATAATAATAAAATAATGATAAATATGTGTATATATGTATATATAAATATATGCACATGTAATGTTCAGATAATCCACCATTATTCAGCCTTCGAGAAGTTGTATACACCCAGCTTTTGAAAAGCTAAAGACAGGATTTAAACAATGGACGATTATCATTCTGAATGAGCTAGCTCCTGAAAGCAAAGACTGACTACTGATTCAAAGCGCATCATGTTGGTTCACACAACGCACTTTGGGGGGCAAATGTTACCCAGCTTCGTGGTCTAGCTACAAGGCGATAGTTGCCAAGGCTATGGTTAGGTCTAGACGGGATTCAAGCCAAAAGGAATGTAGAAGTATAAGTGGTCCAGCCAATATGTATGGTTCGGCCTATGTGTATATATATATATATATATGTATGTATGTATGTATGGTTCGACCTATAGGTACGGTTCGGCCTATATATATGGTTCGGTCTTTAAACGTGGCTCGGCCAAGGAAGGTAGGTCGTGTATCGCTCGGACATATAGGGCATCATGTATGGGTCGGCCAAGGTAGGAAGGTCATGTGTCGCTCGGCCAAGAAAGGAAGCTATTGAAATTCGGCATGTATCGCTCGGCCAAGGAAGGAAAGGCAGGACAGTTCGGTCTAGATGGTTCGGCATTTGTCGTTCAGCTTAGATAGGTTAGCAGGCATCGTTCGGTCATGATTAGGAAGCCAATGTCATTCGGTAAGGACTGATTCGGCACGTGTGGTTCGGCGTAGTGGATCGGTGAACCTTGAGGAGGTTGGCAAATTCTTCAACCTACAACAGAGTGACGTGACTAATATTTATCTGCTTCGAGTCATCTGCCATTCGCTTCGAGTCCCCTGAGAAGCTACCTCGAGTCATTCGTCAAGACGCCCATGTTCGGCATTTTTCGATCGGCCAGAAGTCGTTCGGTGTGCCTATTCCGGCCGACTTGAGAGTATCATGTTTGGGCCGAGCTGCCTTGGTCTTGGGCCTGCACAGGGAATCCAGCCTATCTTCGTCTATAAATAGAGAGGCAGGGGTACAGTTGAAAGGACCTTTTTTTGGGAACTCTAGGGATACTCTGCCATTTTTTACATTCATCTCTTTTCTATTCGGACTTGTATCCAAGTTGTTTGTTTACGGATTGTAGATGTACTCAAGTAGTTGGGAAAGTAATAAAGATTACATTCAAAGTGGACGTAGGCAGTTACGTCGAACCACTATAAATCTGGTGTTCTCGTTTTTGTTGTTCCTTTTGCATTCTACTGTGATATTCCTCTGTTTTAATTTACTTTCTTCATTAATCTCTCTACACAATTATGTTTAAGGGTGTTGGTGATCAATTTTGGTGCTAACAATATCTAACTCGATAACCAATCTTATTTGAAATAAAAGGTGTTTTCTTTCTATTATATACTTGATATAATGAATTATATTAATTACTTTATTTAATTAAAAGTATATTTAATAGAAAATCAATAAATGGTATGTCTTGTGATAATAATTATAATGTGTTGTAACCATGAGTAATTTATCATAATGAAATTAAACACACTATTTAAATATTCCTAGTCAAGATATATCGAGACTGGATAATGATACATCCCTTGAGACTACGGTACGTAACGCTCTTCAAATGTTGGGCGGTGTACTCATGTCTATTGGAGGCGCCAAGTGGTTACGTACTGATAGTTATTGGATAACTATGGAATGACCCACTCGATAATTTTCTATTGGTTAATATAACTAAGGTGGAAGGAATTGAACCACCTATTCCAACCGCGGAGAACAAGGTCAAACAAAAAATCTCAATGTGACAAAATTACACAGTTCTCTTGAGTTGAGAATACTATTGACCTTTAATGTGAAAACTCTGCTTTGATTATAGTTAAATCATGGAATGACGTCCATCGAACGACCATAGTTGTGTCGAGTGAAAGCATTGGAAGTGTAACACTATTCAAGAGAGGATTCGTCTCCTTAGTTATATAAGGTTAGTGTCATGGTCAACTCAAGTCAACTTAAAGTCAAAGTCTCCAGCTAGAGCAGTTAATAATAATTATTATTGAACTAAGGACTTTATGTTTGGACTATAAAGTTGAATATGGATGATATTGGAATTTTTACCATTACCAAATTCCATAAGTCTAAAGTAATATAGTTTTGACGAAGAGAATTGGTGTAAATGATTACCACTACCGGGTAACTCTTAAATAAGTAAAATTAGATTTTACCGAAAAGATATGTAAGCGATGAATTCAGCCAAAATATCATACCATTAGCTAAGGTGATGTGTGATCGTTAATATTTGAATTGTTCGATATTAATCGCTGACTGAATATACACCTTTGAGTTGCACAACCATAATGAGAATTCCTTGAAAATCCACATGATTTAATTAATTTATAAAATGTTTTAAATTAATTAAATTAATTAATATTTAAGAAATATTAATTAATATTTAATTTAGTTGATGTTTGGGAGTTGTTTGTAATTATTTGAATGCATTTATAAATATTATATATGCGTGCATTGATATACGATATTGATGTAATTTTAAACAGATTTAAATAAAAGCTAATTGGATGAAGTGATTTATGTGAATTTTATTTCATTTGATGACATATAATTTCAGCCATAACATGTAAAGAGAGAGGAGTGGAGAGAGAGATATTCAAGGAAATTAATCAGGGAAGTTTTAATTAAAGAATGAGAAATGTTTTATTCTTTCATTAAAGAAAATTCACTAATTCATTTCCTACAGGAAATTCATTCTTTCTCATCCATATTTTTCTCTTCTCTCCTCCTAACCTTCCTTGGCAGAAAAAAAAATTCCAAAATTTACAACCCCAAATCAAATGCGAACATCAAAAATAATAATAAACATAAGTGGTTCATCAATCTCTTGCAAGGATTAGATGTGAAGCTTGAAAATATGAGGAGATATCTTCATTTAAGGTGTGTTTCTTAGGATCCTTCTTATGGTAATTATCTAATCTCAGCTTTAATTATACTTCGCATCTTTTAGTGTAGATTATATCCCTCATATTTACAATGGTTTTATATGTGCATATGTTTTCACCTATAACCGTTTGAATATGTATATGTAAATAAATATTTGAATCATTTATGTGTTGAAAATATCATTGTTGGAGTTTTGCATTTAAAAAAAAGGACCTAATTGTTTAATATACACACAAACATTGATAACTTTAATACTATATGTATATTTCACACACAATATTTATTTTAAATAGTTTCTGCTTTTAAAATAACGATGACATTGTTTAGGCCACCTTTTATGTTACAAAATTATATATATATATATATATATACTTTATTCTTTTCATGTTAGAAAATTATTTACTTCGAACATTTTATGTTTTGGATCTGAAATTTGAATCTATTTTATTGACTTAGTCAAAACTATTCAAAAAGTTTAAATGGTTTATTTCATTTAATATGTAAACTAGTTTTGACATATATATATGCAATACACTGGAATTTCATATAAAACTTAAGTAACAGTAATAATAAATAAATAATAAATTTTGAATTTAATTGGAGGGTAGTTCAGTAAATTTTAATATAAGGGAAAAATTGTAATTTTTACAAATTCTTGAATTAGCCAACGGAAGTCACACCATTGCGTAGCTCTCACTTTTATGGTCAAAATAGAATATTCATTTGTCCGAGTTGGACATCGTATGAGTGAGATAACATAGTTTTATTGAAGAGGGCTAGGTTGTGCACGGATTACGGGTTTGGGCTAACTTGGATCAGGTCTATGGTTTGAATTTAAATTGAGACACCATTTCAGTTTTCCCTTTTAAAGTCCCCCTTCTTTAGGTTTCTATCATGAAAACAAAGAGCAAATCACCCTCGTTTAAAAGTTACGTATGTATATTCAGTTTCTCATTTTTTCCATTCCCGAAACCAGAAAACATCATCTTCTTCCTCTCTTCAATTCGTCACCAAATTCACAAATCTTAAGGAAAATCAACGAAACAAGCTGTGTTGAATGATAGTGGGGCTCTCCATCATCTGGAATAAGAATTATAAGCAAATTCTTGGATTGGGATTTCTGTAAATTCTGGACAACGGTGAAATCAAGGGATTTTAAGGCACATCGATGTGAGTGGGTCCCATTTATTTGATGTATACTACCATGCCATTGTTTTAATTATGATTAGGGGCTAATTAGGGCTAGTTGGTATAAGAATTAGAGTAATTTGACTTTGGGATTTAATATAGAAATGATTACTAAGTTAATTGAGGTTAATAACATTTGATTTAGGGATAAACTAAGATTAGATTGTATATTCCAAAAATTGACATTTAAAGGGTTAAGTTTATGATAATTAAGTAATGATTATGTATAAACTGATGATATATGATATATGGATGGATAAAATGGTGTAAAACGATGTCTAAAAGAGGTAGAAAGCATTAAAATAGTAAATGATGAAGTGGGAATCGAATTGTAGAAGAAATGATCGAAATTTGGAAATTTAGAATTATGAAAACTAAAATTTTTATGTCCACCGATCCACCAATGGCCTCCACTGGTCCATGAGTGGGCATTTTAATTGCTAGACTGAACCTAGACTAGGGCTGGAGCAATTTTACTCCAGCCAGGCCTATAAAAAATAGTTATTAAATACGAGGTTGGGTTTTTAGTGATGTTTGGAAGTGTTTAACTTATAGATATGTTCTCCATTGATTGTGCATTTTGATACATGGATTTGATAGTTAAAGATATAGCTATATATGTTATGTGTGTAAATGTGACAAAAATTATAATATACATACTAAGTGTATGTCTGTGTTATAAACGAGGTAACTGATAGTGAAATATGTATGCATTAGGTATGTATATGCATTATGTTCATATATGTTCTGAAATAAATAAGAACTTACTTTGACATGATTATTTCATTGTAAACTGGATGTAGAGCTTGGGAATACCATGTGCACTAGGTGGCTATACATGTTATATTTGGTCAAGGTTAATTAGTGGATAATAACTTTGAAATTAGAAGTTTATGATTGAATGATTACTTTATTTGAATACATTAATAATGAAATGATATGAATTGAATTAAAGACATGAGCAAAATAAAGAATTGGATATAGTATAGGTAGTTTAGTAACACTGATCTGTCGTATAACATATTTGGGTTGAGATACGCATTAGAAGCTAGTCATGTTATAACTGTGACATTGTACTATACATGGATTAAATGGACTTCATTTACTCAGACTTATGTCCAATCCCCTCCTATTTTCTTTTATCTATAATATTCAGGTTAATGGAGCTCGATGAAGTGGCGGATCTGGAGATAGGAACATGTAAATATTGTATATATATTATATTATGTAAAAGTGAAGGCGTTTAATTATGAAGTGTGGTGTTGTTTAGATTTTATTTATAAGGATATGTAACTATGTGACTGACATCTATACATAAATGAAAGTATGCTTATTTTAAATGGTATAAGTATTTTATTCCTTCCATTGTGATCTCTGAAAGTATCATAGAGTTTATTTTTGATTATGTAATTAGCTATCTCTGAATATCAACGTGTACCACATAACGACTCATCATTTCAAGACTTCGTTGTATAATTATGGGTTTGAAAATGGTAGGTTGTTACATTTGGTATTAGAGCATAGGTTATAGGATTAGGGAACGTATTGAGAGAGCATACCTGTATATTTTATAAAATATATAATATAATATATGTATACGAGTCGAACATATTTGTAGCTATTACAGTTGAGCCATCTGTTTATCGGGGAGCTGCTAATGAATCTCAACTACAGATAGCTAAGGATGAGTAAGTTGGTAAGGATGGGAGTTGAAACAAGATATTGTTGGTGGAGTAAGATCGAAGTTGAAATGGTACTAGGGTCGACCTTAAAGATATTGCAGTGTGAATGCCCACATTCAGTTCCATTGATATCTATTAATGATAAGTCAAACCAATGTAAACCTCACAGTATCTGCATTTGATATATGAGGAGTGATTCTTAGTATTATGTTGGAAGTGAACCCCGATTGACATGGGAAATGTGGTTAAGTACTTGTGAGAGTATATGTGATCATTTGGATTTGATTTGATAGATGTATTGGATGGCTAGTTACCAAGGATGGTAAGAGGGCTGAGTTTTGGAGGTAAAATATTTTTAAAAGGGGAAATTTAAAGAAAATGTTTAAATAGGGGAGTAGTTTTAAAAGTTGAAACTATAAACTTCGTTTATAAGAAAATTTATGAATTTTTGTCGTGTTTATATAAGATAATGGTATTTGGATGGTTTTTAAGATTTATAATTTTGATCAAGGTAAGTGGAATTTATATTCATTTTTAAATAAAAATAAAAGGAATTGTGAAATGAAATTTTTGAACATGTTTATAATAAATATGATTGGAGGTCACATAAATGGTTTTCTAAATTTATATAAATAAGGTGAATGGCTAGAGTGAATTTTAGAGTATATTATAGTATATATAAGATGTGTTATTTAAAAGCGTTGGAGATTTTCTATTTTACAAAATAAATTGTATGGACACCGATATATATGATAATATGATTACAAATTGTTTTGAAATGATGTTTTGAAATAAAAAAAAAGCATTTTTGAGGGTAGCTATAGTTTATTTAAAAGTTTAAATATATTTTAAGTAGTTGGTATTAAATCACTAAAGGTAAAGATGTAACTGTTGTTGGAGTTAAGTTATAAAAACAAAGTAAATATTTGATGAAAATATTGTATTAATTGGTTTTAAGTGAATGAGTTGTTTTGGTTAAAACAATATCTTGAAAAACAGTGATGTATTTAAAAAACGAATGAAAGTTTTTGACTTTGATATATGATAAGTTCATGATAGTATTACAATTGTAAAGTATAAAAAGGAATTTTGAATGGTCAAATTTAAAGTTTGTTAATGTGTTAGAAAGTGAATAAGTAAGAGAAAGGTTGTGGAAGTGACTCCTGGTGCAAATATGTCATCATTAACTATAAGAAAAGAGAAGCAAAATTTTAAGGCATATGCATTGAACGCTACTCCTTCGTTGACTGCACCTACTCTCAAGAAGGGAGTGATTTCTAGATGAATGGTACACTTATATTATGATTTGGATATTCCTAGATAAATGATTTAAAGATGGAACTATGTGTTTTGATCTAGGTGCTCATAATATTGAAAATTGTTGTTAGGAGAAATATGTGTTCTGGGTTGAGTGCTCATAATATTAAAATTATTATTAGGAGAACTATGTGTTTCTGTGGGCTGAGTGCTCATAATATCGAAATTGTTGTAAGGAGTTGTAATTATTTTCATATTTTTGTTGATTTGATTTTATATGGCAAGGCACCGCCCCTATTGAGTTGTCTCGTCCATAATATAGAGGAATGCTAAGTCGGTGGAATAATATATGAAAAAAAACATTGGTTGGTTATTAGTAGAAAATGGATTGAGCTTGGATTTTGTTTGTGAAGGGTATTAAGTGTGAATTCTCAAATTTAAAAGATATTCTGGATTAGATTTGGTATGAAATTATATAAGGATAAGTATTTTTTGTATATTGGATGACTTTGTAAAAGTTCTAAAATACAGATGGGCATTAAGACCATATGAGTTTGTGTAATCTATGAACAGGATGAAGTATTTGGAATTTTATATAGATAGATATGATTTGGAGAATAGAGAATTGTGTCTTCTATTTAGAAAAGATATTCCAATTGGTATTAGCAGCAAGGATTACAGGAAAAGTATTTCTGATGGGTGTGGATAAAGGATTAGAATAATGGATTGGAGCTATTGAGATGAACTTGATTTTAGGAATTGAAGGAAAATGTACTAGATTGAATAGACACTTAACTAAAATAAAGGAGTACCACAGAGTGGTGTGAATTCAGGTGTTCTGTGGTAATTAAAGAAAAAATTATTTGAAAGACTAAAGAGAAGATGTATAGTTTGCACGCATAGAAGATGCAGAGGCGATTTTATGAAAAATGGAACTTTGAAATGTTTGGATAATTGAAGAGGTGATACTTTGGGTATCGAGCATGTTGGATACTGGAAGAAGTGATATCATAAGTGAAATGATACCATTTAAATTAAGTTTGAGATTTTGATGAGATATGTGTTATGTTTCACTATGTTAATACATCGATCATTTTGGTTGTTCTTAAGTTAATAAAGGGATATTATGGTGATTTTGGATTTTTTTGGGAAAGATGAATTTTGGAAACTACTACTGGGTAATTTTGGTGTTAAGTGTGTATATTTAGGGATAGTAACCTTTTGTACTAAGACTACATGTTGTTATGTATTGTGACATTATTGATTTGAAATGGTAGTAGAGGTTGCAGAAGTTATAGACATGCACGTATGATTGAGATTTGTAACAAATGGGATTTTCAACTCTCGAAAATCAACACTAATGCGCCCACTGTATTGCGTGATGAGCATTCAAGTGCCCAAAAAATCGATTGTTAAGGGTAAAAGAAAATAAAGACAAAATAGAATCTCACACGAATGGAGAATCTCACACAAATGGAATAATTTATAATATTAATGATCTTTACAATTTAAAATTTGAAATACATATATCAGAGTCTAACCTAAGCTTAGCTTGGACAGCTATAAATGTCTGTGCTTTCAAATGCTGAAAAACAACAAACACAGCGGAAAAGTAAACTACGTCCATACGTTGATGAAGATCTCCAGCTCTCTTTTGAAAACTCCAAGCGTTTTTAGCTAATTCTGAAACTACTTAGATCTGACCCGAGTATTAAGAATACCTAAATTAGGCTTGGCAAACCAGCATGACAGACACGAATTATAAATATATATGACAGTGTCACAGATCAGATTGATGCCAGAACAAAATCTTTTTGAAAATAAAAGGTATCTCGTAAGACTACGCCGCACATAAACATGGATGGCTTTTTACCTTACGATAATTAAAATAGCTTACATAGAAACATTTTGATATTATCTTTAATGACATTGATTTGAAAACACATTTCAAATAAATGTATATACAAAGAAAGTACCAATACCTGGACAAGTCGACAGAGTATATGGTACCAAGGGGTAGCTGAAATGTTTTCAAAGCATTACAGCTATTTTGGGAATACAATCAAAACCGTAAAGCTCATATTGGAATTGGATTTCCATCATGATAGGGAACTAGTAGCCTTTTCCTTCCTTTGCAGACTCCATGTATAGCAATCATAGCACCCGGTGGCTTCTCGTACAGGGACTTATACACCACATATCATATTGCTACACTACTATGAATAAGTGTATCTGGTGGCTTTTCGTACAGGGACTCCTACACCACTATACCTATTTATTTAAACTCTAAGGCTGCAACACCTTTTTATCCACGATTATCCGATAATCTGTAATATTGTAATATTTCCTTCGACCACATAGTTTCCCGTATCATCTCGAGGATGTGAGGCTCGTAAGGCCACGCTTTACTTTCCATAAAGCAAATTCCACTTAGAATGCCGCATTGCCATTTCTAACAACACACTATTGATTTCCACAAAAGTACAACCTCCGAGTTCATACGCCTCATGGAAGGATGTTAAGTATAAGAAGGGTTACCTCCTATATCGCCAAACAAATGTACATTTGTAAAAACCAATGTACATGGTTTTAGAAATGCAATATCAAACATTCGTCCATACAAGTTGTCCAGGTGAAGGACAAACCAAAGGCACTCCTCCTACTACATCCTTTTTGGGAATCGCCTCTAGGATTATTAGCAAGTAGTCCTTGCCATTTGAAGATTTTTAGAACAAAGGCACTACTACCACTATATATATAATATGGGGATCGCCACAGAAGTTAATGGAAAGCAGCCCTACATTATGAAGATCCCCGTCTTCAACGTGTCTTCACTTTCGGACGCGTATATTGGTTCAAACTGGTTTCCAGATAGGAATCACCCAAATCCGATCCCGGTCTCTCCAAACCAATTATCGATAAAAAGATGTCAAGTATGTTGGTAATTATTAAACATCATCCAATTTATAAATCTTTTCATCCAAATAAATACCTCTTCAAAGATATAAGCTTTAAACCATTACTATTTCTCTTAGCATATATGGGATTATTAAGCCCATTTTTAACTTTGGAAATATCAAATCATTTCTTTTAAATTACTTAGGAAAATATTTCCATCTTCTAATATTAGTATAATTCCAATTTTAACGAGATTTCATATCCCCAATACATATCTTTAATGGATTAGAAACAATGTTATTTAAGATATTGTTAGCTGTAAACTCAAACCAGTTAGTATTGAATAAAAGGGATCCATAAATTTTAAACTAATTATACTCAAAACTAATTTCCATATTCAACCTATACTATTCGTTGAATAACGGTGAAATCACCTTTTAAATTCATACGGATAGTATGAGTTCCCTCCTCGGAATTTAATATAGAGTTTAACTAGAATGTTTTCTTTAACAACCAAAATCCTATTTTAAATCTTGTTAAACTTTTGGAAAATTCTAAATCTCTTTTCTTTTATCTTAAGAAAATGCGGTCCGAGTAAATCAAATAAACTATCCTCTCCATCAGTCCAGTCCGGATAGCTGGGGGAGCAGGCAACTGGTTTCCCAAACTCCAGCCTAGAGACTATCTCTCTATCACCAACAAGGCAGTTAAGTTATTCGATCGACTCTAAACCTTTTAAAATACATATGTAATTGTTTGAAGAAAATTTCCAAAAGATTCAGGAAGAAAAACCCAAGTTTAAAACATTTATTCAAAAGTTGTCAAATTCCGTTGCTAAATTGCTCTAAATGGTGATTTTAAAGCTTTATAGAACAAAACACCAATTTCATTATATATATTTCCATTTTTATAACTTAAATCCCTTTAATACATTTTAACATATTTATGGAATTTATTTCATGTTTTTAAAGATTACAAATATCCACTTTAAAGGAGTTGAAAACAATATTTTATGAACCGCCAAAACGCGACGATTTTAAAAACTTGTTTTGGACATATCTCAAACTTTGCTAAATGAAATATTGAATTTTCTCTTTCATTTGAAAACAATAGTTATAAGTGTTCATAAATTTTTATTTCAATAAATTCTGACTTATATTTCATTCTACACATTAATTCAACTTTTTATGGCGTGAAATCACGAACTACCGCTATGTGACGAGCTCATTTTTACTCAATATTTCAAACTTCACCAAACTTTGCCGAAACACTTCTAAAACTTTACAACATTTATACGATTTTAAACCCATATTTTACTATTTTACTTGACTCCAAAATCCATTTTCACTTTATTTCTAAATATTATACTATTATATCATTATAATATTCAATTTTCTATTTTTCCATTTACAATTCTTTTATATAATCCATATGATATTTTCATATTATTTTCATCTTTTAAAACCATTAATTTTCAAAATCAAACCATAATTATTATTTTACAATAATTTCAAAACTCCTCCTTTCCAATTTCTTTTATTTCGAAACCAAATTCCAAACTTTATAAAATGATGCTTTCTTGATTTATAAATCAAAGAGGCTTAATATTCCACATACACATATTATTTCAGAGTATAATATGGATTAATTTTCATGAACTAACCGTAACTATTCAAAGTAATTATTTCTTTCCATTGGATATGATTTTCACATCATTAATTATAATAATTCATTTTATCACAACCAAGTTATCAAACCAATCAAATCAACCAATATTAATCCAAATATTTTAATTAACAAACTAATCATGCATATCATCATTTAAAATCAATTTAAGATTTAAGGAAACTAAAGTTATGATAAATGTTCTCACTATTATAGTTTTCCCTTTCGAACTCCTTGAAATTATTCTGGCGGTACTTCAGTAGTACTTATCTCCACTTTCTCCACTCCGGAGCTTTATGAACTTACTCCTTGACCATAGTAGTGTTCGGCCTTGGCGTTTGGGTGGTGGTTGCTCGGCCAAGGCAGAAGTAGGGGTGTGGTCGTGCACTGCAGACTAGGAAGGGAGTGGTTTGGCACTATTTTGGAAGTGGAATGATAATGGAAGTGTATGCGCATATATGTATGTATGTATGTATGTATGTATGTATGTATGTATGTATGTATGTATGTATGTATGTATATGCATATATATATTAGTAGAGCTTCACTATAATGGAAGAGTATTTTGGATAGATAAGAGAAGCCATTAAAGTAGGCAAGAAGAAGAAGAAAACCTTAAAAAAGTATTAGATGGATATGTGATAAAATGAGAGGTATGCTTGGGTTTTTGTAGCATTGTAATAGCTTACCCCTTAAGCATTGTAAATGGGCCAAACTAATCCCTCCATCACAATGTCATACACGTTACCCCCTTTTTCCCCCCCCCCCCCTCCCCCATATGCACTTGTCTCCCTCATTTCATGATGTGTAGGTGATGGAAAGTTGATTTGAGGATTGCTTTTTGAGACTTAAGGGTGAAGTTTGCATTTATATATGTATAAGTAGTTTATATATAAGTATGTGTACTTTATTTTAGATATTTTCTTTAGCTTTGATTTGACTAATTGTGAAAGTATTTGTGTATGTACATGCATATGTGTATGTGTATCAAATAACGCTACAACAATTTGAAACAACTTCCGTTCGACGAATGGTTGAAATCTGAAAGCTGAATCCCGGTCACATTTTCAGGTTTTAATCAAACTATTTATTTATGTAAAAAAAACTTGAAAATAAATTTATTTTCATATCTATATAATTAAAACAAGATTATTTAAGTTATAAAACCATATTTACTAATATAAAAATCCAATTGTAAAAATACAACGTCGATTTGCCAAAATGCGACGAAGTTTGTATATTTTTATAAAACGAGTGTATATATTTATAAGACCATTATAAATCACTTATTATCATTATATAATAATCATATGAAGTTCATTAAGGCTATTATATTTATAACATTTAATATATTTTTAGAAACATATATTTTCTAACTGCAAAAACGCGACGAAGCTAATTTCCTTTTAAAATGAGTTCTATATTTATAAAACCATTCAAATGAATTATTATCACTATATAATTAATCAAAATGTACTATTAACTATTTGAAATCAATTATTTGAACAGTTAAAATAAATTAAATATCCAAGATTTAAGTGATAAAATTCGGAGTCGTTACATTCTTCCCACCTTAAAAGAATTTCGTTCTCGAAATTTAACCACAACTCAAAACACAAAAGAGTTTGCCCAAAACATTATTTTATAAAATTAAATCTGTATGATGTATATAGATTATCTGTACGCAATATTTGGTTCGATCTCCTATTCGAATACATGACTTTACTTCTGAACTAATATTGATCCTTCCATCCTCTAGTGATCAGGCTTCTTGATTAGAAACCTTCATTTTCCTTGCATAGCTCTCAACTATGATATAAAACTCAATTACCCAACCATAAACCCTTATCAATGTTCGCCATCAAGAATCGAGTGATAAATCATTTTTCGGATTGGTGTAAACACCTCAAAGTCCTGTACTTGAATCTTAGATCAAAATCGTGCAACGAAATGATCTACGTACCTCATACGTATTTATTAACCTTCCCAAAAAATTTATGAGAACATTTCATAAAACTTTTATTCAAACATTTTTATAAAGATGCTTCTTTCTATATAATTACTTCAAAAAATTTATTCGGCAAAAAATTTCCATCTTCTTTCCAAAGAAACCATTTCAATTTCAACACTTATAAAATACCTCTATATACTTAAATCTGTAAAAATATTGGAGGAAAGCTTCATATTTTTCAAAACACACTTATTGAGTCAAAACGAATGTTGTATAAAACATCATTACGACAACCCAAAAACACTAGTACAGGGATTTGATTAACTATACTTAAAATTAATTTTCGATGTCGAACTTAAACTATTTATTAGTTAATAATGAAGCCGATCAAGTTGGGATATCATTACATCTCAGATCTTAAATGGACGTCATTCTTAACTTAAAAATAGATATATGTTATCCACCTCATATCTTAACATCAACTATAGGATATGTATAAATCCTATATACTATATAAAATATATCCTTTCGGAAATTACTTACTATAACATCAATGTTATAGTCTATGCCTTCCTCACTTTCCTGAAAATATTTATTTACGACAATAATGTCAAAATCCATGTCTTCTTCCACTTAAACCCTATTTAAATCACTTTTAAAAATGTAGTTTAAATCTCATTTTAAATATCACTTTCAAATCATTTCTTTTAAAAGATATTTTAACTTTCTAAAAACTCTTTTATACATATAAATTTTCCATTTTATAAACTCTACTCCTAAAATTATAGCTTCTACCAAATCATTTTAAATTTTTCAAAGCTTTTCCGAAATACCAAGATTTAAATTCTTAAAATCTCTTTTTATAAAAATATCTTCTAAATCCATCTTTTACAGAATCATTTTATTTTTGTAAAACACACTTTTATACAACATGCTCATTTATTATTTTATATAGATTCATCATCCTTAACTCAACATTATTATCAAACACCTTATAGTCAAATCGTGAAACTTAATTCACAAGGTGTTCGTTCAATCAATAAATGATAACAACTAAATGTCATTACTTCCTTAACCATAATAAATATCTATATCTTTTTGAAAGATATTCTTTTATATATAAAATATAGTCCTTTCAAAAACAGTGTGTCGGTTTTCCTTGTTAAGTATTTAAGAATCCTTATCGAATACATGTGGCCACCATGCATTGACTAGAATTCATAAACCACTCAACATAACAATCAACAACAAAAAATTTATTAGTCATTAAATACACGCTCATATATATAATACACTCAAACTCATTCTAGGGTATCTCTTACCATATCTCTAATGAGTTACTCATCCTAGGTCATTACTAACCCTATATCTAATGAGTCGTTCCCCTACTAGGCTTAGGTGTTCTATCAACCTAAGCTCTGACACCAAATGTAACAAATGGGATTTTCGACCCTCGAAAATTAACACTAATATGCTCATTGTACTACATGCCGAGCATTCAAGTACTCAAAAAACCGATTGTTAAGGGTAAAAGAAAATAAAGACAAAGCAGAATCTCACACAAATGGAATAATTTATAATATTAATCATCTTTACAGCAGAAAATTTGAAATACATATATCAGAGTCTAACTAAAGCTTAGCTTGGACAGTTATAAACATACGTCCTTTCAAATGCTGAAAAACAACAAACAAAGCGGAAAAGTAAACTGCATCCATACGTTGTTGAAGATCTCCAACTCTCCTTTGGAAACTCCAGGTGTCTTTAGCTAATCCTGAAACTACTCGGATCTGACCCGAGTATTAAGAATACCTAGATCAGGCTTGGAAAACCAGCGTGAGAAACACGAATCATAAATATATATGACAGTGTCATAGATCATATTGATGCCAAAACAAAACCTTTTTGATAAGAAAGGGTATCTCCTAAGACCACGCCGCACATAAACACGAACGGGTTTTTACTTACTACAACCAAAATACTTTATATAGAAACATTTCGATATTATCATTAATGACATTGGTTTGAAAACACTTTTCAAATAAATATATATACAAAGAAAGTACCAATACCTGGACAAGTGGATGGAGTATATGGTACCAATGGGTAGCTGAAATGTTTGCAAGGCATTACAGCTATTTTGGGAATACAATTAAAATCGTAAAGCTCATATTGGAATTGGATTTCCAACCTGATAGGGAACCAGTGGACTTTTCCTTCCTTTGCCGACTCCACGTATAGCAATCATAGCACTTGGTGCCTTCTCGTACAAGGACTTATACACCACTATACCACATTGCTACACTACTATGAATCAGTGTAATCGGTGGCCTTACGTACAGGGACTCATACACCACTATACATATTCATTTAAAATCTAAGGCTGTAACACTTTTTTATCCATGATTATTCGATAGTCTGTAATAATGTACTATTTCCTTAGGACCACATAGTTTCCCATATCATCCCCGGGATGTGAGGCTCATGAGCTACACTTTACTTTCCACAAAGCAAATTCCACTTAGAATGCCACATTGCCATTTCTAACAACACATTATTGATTTCAACAAAAGTATAACCCTGGAGATCATACGCCTCAGGAAAGAGTGTTAAGTATAAGAGGGGTTATCTCCTATACTACCAAACAAATGTACATTTTTAAAAACCAATGTGCGTGGTTTGAGAAATGCAATGTCAGACATTTGTCCATACAAGTTGTCCAGGTGAAGGACAAACCGAAGGCACTCCTCCCACTACATCCTATTTGGGAATTACCCTTAGGATTAGTAGCGAGTAGTCCTTGCCAATTGAAGATTTTCAGAACGAAGGCACTACTGCCACCATAGATATAATATGAGAATCGCCCCAGAGATTAGTGGCAGGCAGCCCTACATTATGAAGATCCTCATCTTCAAAATTATTGTCTTCAACGTGTCTTCACTTTCGAACGCGTATATTGGTTTGAAGTGGTTTTTGGATAGGAATCGCCCAAATCTGATCCTGGTCTCTCTGAACCAATTATCAATAAAAAGATGCCAAGTATGTGGGTGATTATTAAACATCATCCAATTTATAAATCTTTTCATCCAAATAAAAATCTCTTCACCGATATAAGCTTTAAACCATTTCTATTTCTTTTAGTGTATATGAGATTATTAAGCCTCTTTTTAACTTTGGAAATATCAAATCATTTCTTTTAAATTACTTAGAAAAATATTTCCATCTTCTAATGTTAGTATTATTCCAATCTTAATGAAGATTTCATATCCCCAAAACATATTTTTAATGGGATAAAAACAATGTTATTCAATACATCGTTTACTGTAAACCCAAACCAGTTAGTATTGAATAAAAGAGATCCATGAATTTTAGGATAATTATACTCAATATTAATTTCCATATTCAACCTGTACTATTCACGAACAATGGTGAAATCACCTTTTAAATCCATACGGATGGTACAAGTTTCCTCTTCGGAATTTAATACAGAGTTTAACTAGAATGTTTTCTTTAATAACCAAAATCCTAATTTAAATCTTGTTTAACTTTTGGAAAACTCCAAATATTTTTTTATCTAAATAAAATGCAGTCCAAGTAAATCAAATTAACTGTCCCCTACGTCAGGCCAATCCGAATAGTTAGGGGGAGCATGCAACTGGTTTCCCAAACTCCAACCTAGAAACTATCTCTCTGTCATCCATAAGGCGGTCAAGTTATTTGATCGACTCTAAACCTTTTAAAATATTTTTGCAATTATTTGAAAAACATTTCCAAAAGATTCAGGAAGAAAAACCCAAGTTTAAAACATTTATTCAAAAGTTGTCGATCGTTGCTAAATTGCCGTGAATTGTAATTTTAAAGCTTTATAGATCAAAACACCAATTAAAGTATATTTATGTCCATTTTATAACTCAAATATGTTTTAAAACATTTAAACATATTTATGGAATTTATTACATATTTTTAAAGATTAAAAATATCCAATTTTAAAGAGTCGAAAATAATATTTTATGAACTGTCAAAACGCGACGATTTTGAAAACTTGTTTTGGACATATCTCAAACTTTACTAAATGAAATCTTGATTTTTCTCTTTTATATAAAAACTACAGTTATAAGGGTCCAGAAAATTTATATTTCAATAAATTCTGACTTATATTTCATTATGCACATTGATTTAACTTTTTATGATGTGAAATCGCGAACTGCTGTTACGCGACGAGCTCATTTTTACTCAAGTTTTCAAACTTCACCAAACTTTGCCGAAACACTTTTAAAACTTTTATATAACATTTTAAACCATTTAAATCCTTATTTTACTATTTTACTTGATTCCAAAATCCATTTTCACTTTGTTTCTAAATGTTATAATATTATATCATTATAATATTCAATTTTTAATTTTTCCATTTACAATTTTTTTATATAATCCATATGATATTTTCTTATCGTTTTCATCTTTTCAACCCATTACTTTTCAAAATCAAATCATAAAAATTATCTTACAAATAATTTCAAAACTCCTCCTTTCCAATTTCTTTTATTTCGAAACTAAATTTTAAACTTTATAAAATGATGCTTTCTTAATTATAAATCAAAGAGGCTTAATACTCAACATACACATATTATTTTAAGGTATAATATGGATTATTTTTCATGAATTAACCATGGCTATTTAAAGTAATCATTTCTATTCTGTTCGATACAATTTTCACATCATTAGTTATATTAATTCTTTTTATCACAACCAAGTTATCAATCAATCACAACCAAGATATCAACCAATCAAATTAACCAATATTTATACAAATATTTATCCAAATATTTTAATTAACAAACTAATCATGCATATCATCATTTAAAATCAACTTAAGATTTAAGGAAACTAAAGTTAGGATATGTTCTCACTATTATAGCTTTCCCTTTCGAACTACTTGAAATTATTCTGGCGGTACTCCGGTAGTACTTCTCTCCACTTTCTCCACTCCGGAGCTTTATGAACTTGCTCCTTGACCTTTGTAGTGTTTGATCTTGGTATTTGGGTGGTTGTTGCTCGGCCAAGGTGGAAGTGGGGGTGTGGCCATGCACTGTAGAGAAGGAAGGGAGTGATTTGGCACTATTTTGAAAGTAGAATGATAATGGAAGTGTATGCATATATATTCTTTTTTAGTAGAGCTTGGGTATGATGGAAGAGTATTTTGGAGAGATATGATAACCCATTAAAATAGGCAAGAAGAAGAAGTAAGAGATGGATGTGTGATAAAATGAGAGGTATGCTTGGGTATTTATAGCATTGTAATACCTTACCCTTTAAGCATTGTAAATGGACCAAACTACACCTTCCATCACCATGTCATACACGTTACCCCCTCCCTTGTCACTCCATGTGCACTTGTCCTCCTTATGTCATGATGTGTATAAATTAACTGTATAAATTAAGAGAGAGAAACGAAATGTTTCCTTCTCTAAATTAATTTTAACATGTAAATTTACACACATTTACACATAAGAGTATATTTGATATACTCCATTTTATATAAACATCTCATATTGATTAAAATATAAAAATTCAAAACCTTTTTAAACAGAGTTAAATGGGCAATGTATACGTTATAAATGCAAATCCCAACATACGTATACGTATCTATTAAGTGTGTACACCTTTTGCCATGTTGCACTTACATTTTACACTGGAGTATATTTGGATATACTCATAATCTATGCCTAATATAAATTTGTTCATAAATGTTATTTAATAAGTGAATCAATTTAATTAAAGAGAGAGATGAAAGGTTTCTCTCTAAATAAGACAAAATCTTCCCTTAATTAATTGTATAAATTAAGTGAGAGAAATGAAAGGTTTCCTCCTATAAATTAATTTTAACACGTAACTTTATGCACATTTACACATAAGAGTATATTTGATATACTCCATTTTATATGAACATCTCATATTGATTAAAATACAAATATTCAAAACGTTTTTAAACAAAGTTAAATAAAATAAGATTTTATTTAAAACTTTATTAGATTTGATCTAAAATCTATTAGACTTCATAGGCCCAATAGATCCTAAATAGGAATTTTTTTGAAATTCACCCAGTTTTTCTACTATAGGCTGGCCCAGTTCCAAAAAATTATTTAAGAATAATTAAAATAAAACAAAAAAACAACAATAGTAATATCAAATTACAAATTATTATAATATTTTCAATAAATTATAAATATATCAATTATTAATTACTAAATAGTAGATCATTAATTATTAATTATTAAACTATAATAAATCCTTAAAAGTTAATTATTAAAATAGTAAATTAATTAAATATTAAACATTAATTATTAAAAGTTAATTATTAAAGTTAATTATTAATTATATAATATTAATTATTTAATATTAATTATTAATTATTTAATATTAATTATTTAATACTAATCATTAATTATATTTATTAGTTATCAAATGTAATTAATAAATAGTAACTGTAATTTACAAATTATTAATAATTGACTGTAATAAATTATTAAATATAAAAAATAATTATTGATTATAGATAATAATTATTAATTTTAAATTATTTATTAATAATCATTAATTATAATAAATTATAAATAATAACCAATATAAGTTATTGTTTATAATTATTAATCAGAAATTACCATTTATAAATTATTAAGCATCTATTTTTGTTATTAATTATGAATTAATAATTATTATTCACTACTAGAAAAAGGTCAAATAGCGACGGGGGGGAGCGACGGCTTCCGACGGCCATTTTCCGACGGCTTCTGACGGGCCGTCGGCGGCCGTCGGAAGCCGTCGGAAAATATCGAGATACAGCAGCCAGCCGAGCCTTTCTTCCTCTTTTTCCAGCCACATCAAAAATTCAAAAAAACCCCTAAATCACCATTTTCGACCTCCAATCGCTGATTTCGTGCTTTTTCCTCCTCCCCGCTGTGAATTCAACACCTCTTGCTCTCCAGCTAAGGTATAATCTCTTATTTTCGTGAAAAATTCAGTTTTTACCCTAATTCTAGATTTGCATAAATTGATAAATTAGGGCTAATTGGTGATTGAAATTGTTTCCAATTGTGTTATAATAGTTTCTAGCATTCCATGATATACCTATTTCATCTTTTATCGTGAAATTGTGAAAAACATGTATAATTTGGGGTTGTTTGTGTATATGGAAATCGTTGTGTATGCCTTGGTTGTACCATTGTATATGTGTGTAGCGCTGCTATCATTGTATTGTGTTAGTTGGAATAAGATAAAATGAATGCACGAGCTAGGAATATTAAATTGTGCATGTATTGACTTATGCAACAAAAAATGCATCGAACGAGCCTTAAGTTGATGTAATACGTCGAATAAATATGTTAAATTAAAATATATTTTTGTAAATGTGAACAGTTAGTAAAACTGTAGTTTTTCGTAAAATGCGCACATTTAATTAACTAATGTCCCTTAGACAGTTTTTGGTCCCGTCTGACGAGTGTTGTACATGATCGTTATATAAATAGTCGTTTTTTTTAAAAAACGACCATTTATATTCATCTGGTACAATGTTTGTTGGATTTGTCCCTGTATAGGACAAGTTATGAACACAGTAAGCATTTACATTTTGTATACTACTTCGTCTCAAACGGTTCAGAAAATTTCGGCCTAACTTTTCTTTTTTGTTTCCTGCGTACACGCATTTGTGTACAATGCAGGGAACAAAAGGGAAATGTTGCCGAAATTTTGTTGAATCGTTTGAGACGAAGTAATATACGAAATGTAAATGCTTACTGTGTTTGTAATGGGAAGTAGGATGCCTGACCATGGAAAAAAAATTTATACAATTTTTTATATCGATACGTTAAAAAATAAAATGTGCCCTATTTGAAAATATTTTTAAATTTGTGAAGTTGTTCTTTAAATTCAAATATTATACGACCATGAAAATAATCTTTTTCGAATTTGTATTCTTGAAAATAAATATTAAATTTTGAACTTCTCATTTTCTCAAATAGGAAAAATGATTGATTATTTTGTTGATCGGAGGAGATGGATGTACCAAAGAAAAGGACCAAGGGGCTCAATAAAGAATATTTTTATAATGGTATAAACGTGTTTGTTGAATTCGCTTTAAGTAATAACGGAAACGATCCAGAAATTCGTTGTCCGTTGTTAACCGGCATCTTGGCCCGGTTACAAAACGACGGTTGAAGAAATTATCATTAGCACTAGACAAGATTCTGATCAAGGAGAGACTGGAGGTGGTAGCAAGTTGTCAGGCCCACAATAAAGCAAGAGCATTCGGCCTGCCTGGCCTGGTGCGCAGATTCACCCACTATGGGCAAAGGCACCTTGTTCCTAAGCCCATGAAGGAAGTCCAACCCATCTTCCTCTATAAATAGAAGGGCAGGGGCACAATGAAATGGATCCTTTTTTTTGGAGAACACTGGGGAGACTCTGCCATTTTTGAGACACATCTTCTCTACTTAACAACTTCATTCAAGCATTTGATTCATGAATTGTATTTGTAATCAACTATTAAGAAGATCAATAAAGTTTAACCTCAAAGTGGACGTAGGCAATTACGCTGAACCACTATAAATTTGGTGTTCTTACTTTCTACGTTTAAATTAGCATTCTCTTCCTTGTTTAATTTATCTTCATCACTTATATCTCTACACAATCTTTCTCTACGAGGTTATTGACCAATTTTGGTGCTAACACTTTGGTGCTTTCACTGAGAATTGAATTCTCAGCTTGATTGGATCTCATCATCTACTAGTGGATTTCCATATTCGCGAGATAGATCCAGTTGTTTACTAGAAAACTTCCTATTCTACTCAGATTTGAAAGAAATCTAAAGGAAGCTGATAGCCGTAGATTGGATTCACTGATGTACGCCAGATCTGGGGATTGGACGTTGAAGTTTGCACTCAAGTTGAATGAAGGCCGACCCTCCTCTGAAGGCAATTCGGTCGATCACTCCAGAAAAGGCTTATGCCGATCGCCTCAGAAAAGGCGTTTGCCGAACGCTCCAGAAAAGGGGTAGGCCGAACGCTCTTCCAGGCCGAACATACCTCTAGGTCGAACGCCCTTCTAGGCCGAACATACCTCTAGGCCGAATGCCCTTCCAGGCCGAACATACCTCTAGGCCGAATGCCCTTCCAGGCCGACCATACCTCTAGGCCGAACACCTCTGTAATGCCGAACGGTAGTGTATGCCGAACGACTCGGTTGTGCCGAACAAGAATGAATGTCGAGCGCCTCTGTAATGCCGAACGGTATTGTATGCTGAACGACTCGATTGTGCCGAACAGTGTGGATGCCGAACAGTGTGAATGCCGAACACTGTGGAATGCCAAACAGTGTGGATGCCGGACAGTGTGGAATGCCGAACAGTGTGGACGCCGAACAGTGTGAATGCCGAACAATGTGGAATGCCGAACAGTGTGGGTGCCGGACAGTGTGGAATGCCGAACAGTGTGGACGCCGAACAGTGTGAATGCCGAACACGTGTGGAATGCCGAACAGTGTGAATGCCGAACGGTGTGGAATGTCGAACACGTGTGGAATGCCGAACAGTGTGGATGCCGAACAGTGTGGATGCCGAACAGTGTGGAATGCCGAACAGTGTGGATGCCGGACAGTGTGGAATGCCGAACAGTTTGGACGCCGAACAGTGTGAATGCTGAACACGTGTGGAATGCCGAACAGTGTGGATGCCGAACAGTGTGGAATGCCGAACAGTGTGGACGCCGAACAGTGTGAATGCCGAACACGTGTGGAATGCCGAACAGTGTGGATGCCGAACAGTGTGAATGTCGAACAGTGTGAATGCCGAACAGTGTGGAATGCCGAACAGTGTGGATGCCGAACAATCTTGTATGCCGAGCAACTTTGTCATGCCGAACGGCCCTCAATGCCGATCGAAACTTAAGTTACACCGGTCTCTTATACGACCCCTATTTACAAAAAAAATCTTTTTCGGGTACGACCCAAGTTTTCAAAAATGAGGCTAAAAACTCAACTTAATAAAGGAACATTCTATCTACTTCCCTGACATCCCATGATCGACCAGGGCATAGAGGATCTAGCGGCAGCTTATGAACGGCATCAAGGGAACAGACAAGCAACCGCTATTCAAACGGTACTCCCAAAGGTTGGAGAACATAGATGATATTACTCTAGCAAACGCCAAGATGACTCCAAGCACCATTCTTCGCTGACCCAGCACTTCGAATTTAATGACCCCAAGCAAACCAATGCTCTAAGCAATTTATTCCAAATACTAACAAGGGTATCATACTGATCGCGTTTGAGGAAAGTCGACCTCCAGATATATTTTGGCAGCTAGTTAGCTAAAGAGCCTCCTACGACTATGGATCGTTTCTTCTATAAAATGAATCAGAACTAAAGTGAGGTGGAGTGGAGCAGACTAAGAAAAATAACAATGAAGGCCCGTTGGCTAAGGATGTAGATCCCAGTAGCCGAAACAAGACTTCAGAATTCAGCTCATATTCTCTTTGAAAGATTCAATTGACAACCTCTACTTGAAGACTCACGACTCGGAGTGGTACTGGAAACCAACCTTGAGAGAGTACACCAAAGTCTAAAGAAAATCAGGGGAATGTTGTATATTCCCAGATGCTCACTGATCCTAACACGAGCGATTACAAACACCTCCGAGGTGTGATCGAAAAGATGACCTGGAAAGGAAAGCTTCAATAGTATGTACAAGTCCTGCAGAATGGCGGGCAGAGAATATCTGATGCCTATTAATAAAGGGCTATGATTATCAATTGGACGGTTGACGGCCAACATCTCTTTGAAAGGAGCCAGGGGCGGAGTCGAATAGCGAGCACACGATGCTGCTTCACATATCAATGAGATTTACCATTATCTTCTTTGAATTATTTCCATTTGCATCTCTATTTCAATTGTTCTATGAACTACGACTAGCTTGAACTAAACTACTTTCAAAACGATGCAGGTGTCCAGGTACTCAGATTTGGTTGCCAACCAATCTACGCAGACCATGATCGGACGTGTGGAGTTACATCTGGACGAGAATAATTCTATTGCTCATCATCAACCATATGCCTTTGATTTGGGGCTATGGATTAAATACAATGTACAACATCACGATGCACGGAGAGCTGAATTCCATCCTGCAAGTGGAATTTATTCAAGTAGAGAGCGGCTGCGATACGACCAGCCACTCGCTAAGTGAAACTCGAGCTCGGGGGCAAGTCATCACATCAAGGCTAAAAATGGGTTGATACACGACGATCCTTCGCACAACTCCGTACTCCCAGAGTGCGAGACGGAGTATAAACATCTACTTAACTCCGTACTCCCAGAGTGCGAGACGGAGTATAAAAATTAATCAACTCCGTATTCCCAGAGTGCGAGACGGAGTATAAACATCTACTTAACTTCGTACTCCCAGAGTGTGAGACGGAGTATAAACATTAATCAACTCCGTACTCCCAGAGTGCGAGATGGAGTATAAACATTAATCAACTCCGTACTCCCAGAGTGTGAGACGGAGTATAAACATTCGCTTAACTCCGTACTCCCAGAGTGCGAGATGGAGTATAAACATTAATCAACTCCGTATTTCCAGAGTGCGAGACGGAGTATAAACATCTACTCAACTCCGTACTCCCAGAGTGCGAGACGGAGTATAAACATACATCAACTCCATACCCATCCCCAAAACTGGGGGCAGAACCAAAGCAAAGCATGCTAGTTGAACATTTGTCTAAAAGAAGATTGCAACGAAACGATTAAGAGACGACTGTCAAGCAATCAACTGAACGGAAATATTCAGCATGAAAGACTGCGGTTTTTCAAAGCACGTCATGTTTACACAAGACGTCCTTTGGGAAGAAAATGTTATCCCGCCTTTTGGCAAGGCCGTGACACCAAGAACTTGATTAGAAACCAGTGACAGTTCGTCTTGGAGATCGGTTACACAAAGGATCACTATGGATATCGATGGATTTTGTTCGAGTCTGGATCGAGCCACGATTAACAAGACATAACAATCAAAGCCAGGGAAGCCAATGTTCCAAGTTTCAAGACGATCCGAGTTTGTATGCTCAACTTATGATCGATTCGAACAACCGACCATCCATCCATCAACCTCCACATTTGACTTGGAGACCTAAACTGCTTGGAATGAATATGACCCGATCATCCACTCCAATCGAGTCATAGAACAAAGTTCGACAAAATACAGATACCCCTCATGAAGCTCAGTGACGTCGGGATCCGTCAAAAGTGGACGTGATTTGATCATCTACACATCAAATCCTACCCTGAACACGAAAGGTTGTTCGAAAGCCCAACTTGAAGTAGCTATGGTAGACTGTGTACTCGCTAACCATCACTGTCAATATATGGACACGACTGCACCTTGGAACATATGCAACTTACTTTGTCTACTCAACAATCTATTATCCTTATTTTCTAGAAGGAGATACGGAGCAAATTGTAAGAGATTTGGCTATCTAACCCAACATGGATGTGATTCAACCATCTGTCATATACCTCCTTCCTTGACTTGATTGGAAGAGCTATAATCACCAAGCGGACGAGAATCGATCGTCCATTTTTCAAATTTCGTCCCTCATCCTGGGGGGCAGAATCTCATTCCGTGAGCAAACGTGGTTTGATTGTTCATTCGACGACATTAGCCTCGATACAGTAGATGAATACAAATTAAAGAGTGGAAATACGACTGCTCTCAACTTAAACCTCCAAGTCCCCAGAGTGTGGACTAGAGTACTCTAAGTCCCCAGAGCGCGGACTAGAGTATAAACGACTTAAACCTCCAAGTCCCCAGAATGCGGACTGGTGTACTCTAAGTCCCCAGAGCGCGGACTAGAGTATAAACGACTTAAACCTCTAAGTCCCCAGAGTGCGGACTGGAGTACTCTAAGTCCCCAGAGCGCGGACTAGAGTATAAATGACTAAAACCTCCAAGTCCCCAGAGTGCGAACTGGAGTACTCTAAGTCCCCAGAGTGCGGACTAGAGTATAAACGACTTAAACCTCCAAGTCCCCAGAGTGCGGACTGGAGTACTCTAAGTCCCTAGAGCGCGGACTAGAGTATAAATGACTAAAACCTCCAAGTCCCCAGAGTGCGGACTGGAGTACTCTAAGTCCCCAGAGCGCGGACTAGAGTATAAACGACTTAAACCTCCAAGTCCCCAGAGTGCGGACTGGAGTACTCTAAGTTCCCAGAGCGCGGACTAGAGTATAAATGACTAAAACCTCCAAGTCCCCAGAGTGCGGACTGGAGTACTCTAAGTCCCCAGAGTGCGGACTAGAGTATAAACGACTAAAACCTCCAAGTCCCCAGAGTGCGGACTGGAGTACACTAAGTCCCCAGAGTGCGGACTAGAGTATAAAAGACTTAAACCTCCAAGTCCCCAGAGTGCGGACTGGAGTACTCTAAGTCCCCAGAGCGCGGACTAGAGTATAAATGACTAAAACCTCCAAGTCTCCAGAGTGCGGACTGGAGTACTCTAAGTCCCCAGAGTGCGGACTAGAGTATAAATGACTTAAACCTCCAAGTCCCTAGAGTGCGGACTGGAGTACTCTAAGTCCCCAGAGTGCGGACTGGAGTACTCTAAGTCCCCAGAGCGCGGACTAGAGTATAAACGACTTAAACAGATTGCAGACTGGAGTACTCTAAGTCCCCAGAGCACGGACTGGAGTATAAATGACTTAAACCTCCAAGTCCCCAGAGTGCGGACTAGAGTACTCTAATTCCCCAGAGTGCAGACTCGAATATAAGCGAATCGGATCTCCAAGTTCCCTGAATATGAACTATGACACAAATGACTTGAATTTGTCAAATCCCTGACATACGGGCTAGAAAGTATTCTAAGTGCTCGAAGCACAGAATGGAAGTTCAACGACTCCCGAAGAGTTTCCGAGTTATATGAAGATGGACTGAGAAGTCTATGTTACTCACAACTGCTTGGATTAAAATCACAATCACAAAGAAAACTGAACAATAAGAGTCTTTTGTAAGACAGAAAAAGGAACTAAACCTTATTCAGAAATGAGTTTCTATTACAACCCCTCCAAAGTTCAGAGTCGACATTCTATCTACAAGGACTAAGGAAATAGATGAAAATAATTACATGACTTAAACTAACCCTCGTTGAGTGAGGATAGTAATCACTTCTTGTGCTTCTTCAACTTCTTTCCAGACGGCTCCTCTCCAGAGCATTTACCCTTGGTACTCTTCTTTGATAGAGGGGTAGCAACTGAAGGAGTACAGGGGCCTTCCATGGGGTTGGACCCGCCAGGAAGGATGACCTTCAACGGCTTGTTCAAAGGATCGTCCAAGTCCACAACTCGAGGATCTACTATGACCTTGACCGTCTCCTCCCTCTCTTTCTCGAGCCACTCCTCCATGCTCAATTCGGATGTATGCTCAGAGGCGCCTGTAATTTCTACTTCATAACCCCCGTCGGTAGGAGAGGAGGTTTCAGACTTGTCTTCGTCAAGCGCTCCGATCACCTGAGCGTCTGGACCAGAAGCCTCCCCTGCGTGAGTGGCTTCACTTGTTTTCTCCCCCACTTCCTTGGCGACATCGCTCCTCGGAGTGGGCTCGTGGTCAGAACGGCCTGCACAAAATCGTGGAAAACAAGAATGCAATAGTCCTGCATGAAGAATAACGACTTTCGAAATCTTAAAGAGAACCTTAAAGAGAACCTTAAAGAGAAGGATTATCTACCAGGTTCGGGCAAACTCTCAGCCATCCGAGAGGTCTCACCCTCTGGAATGGGAGACAGAATGCAGACTAAAGTACTCTAAGTCCCTGAGTGCGGACTAGAGTATAAATGACTCAAAAACCTCTACGTCCCCAGAGTGCGGACTACAGTACTCTCAGTACCCAGAGCATGGACTAGATTATAGACGACTTCAGAAAAATCCCTAAATCCCAGAAGCGGACCAGATTACTCTAAGTTCCCAGAGTGCGAACTAGAGTATAAATGAGTTGACGAAAATCTCTGCGTCTCGAACTGTGGACTAAAGCGTAAACCGTTCGACAAATCTCTAAGTCCCCGCAGCGTGGACCGAAGCATGAACACAAATTGGACGTGAGTAAACCGGAGGGAGAATAACACTAAGTCACCAGAATGTAGAGTGGTGTATAAACATCGATAAATAGACGAGTGGATTCCGACCATTTTCTATTCCGCAAACTTCGGCCTGGAATCGACAGGAGGATTATTAACCCGCTGAGGATGGAGTTTGACCATCCAACTAGTGACCTGGCCAAATCAATGCTGGGGGCAGGGGTACAAAACACTAAAAAGCCGAATACGATAGCTTACTATAGCTCTAGCGTGGCGTTCTTTATAACTTGAGGCAGCGACTGCATGGAGGCCTCAATACAGAACCAATCGAAACGGCATCCAAAGCTACGAGCAACCTACTATATCATACCTCAGACCAAGGGTCAATGCCGATCCGCACCAAGCACATACGAATGTGACTCGGATGTTTGTTTTTTGAAAAACTATGACCCCCAGAGTATGGAAAGGAGGGTAAACCACGAATACTTGGTCAAAAATTCTCCAGCACCCTCGTTTGATTCGTCAGGAGGAGTATGAAACTGGATGAGCATAACCCAACTGCATTTGTAGCCAACTTTACCCCGAGATCTAATTACAGAGCATGAACCAAAGTGGACGTGGATGACCATCCACTGTCCAAATTACGCCCTGAAACTTACGTGGCATCGAAGTATTCCTCTTGGAATGAAAAACCACGATAAAATCCAAGATAGTCGAGACCTAGTCTCCTATCGACTTACATGATCCCACGATTCAACGGGAAAGAGAGTAAAGCTAAAGTGGGCATGGCTGGCCTTCCTACTTATCGGTATATGCCCTAGACCTGGGGGAGCGAGCGAGAAGCAAGATGAATTTGAACCGACTATTCACCAATCACCTCTACGTCTTTAGAGTTTAGGTGAAAACATAAACATAGCTAGGACGAGACTCAACCGTCCATGCAGTACATTTATCAACCCGAGACTGGGAGAAGACGCATGGTCATCCAAAAACTGGCCACGATAGCTCAGTATTAAAACTTATATATAGTGCTTACAGCTACTCAAGGCAACGACCGAAAGGATGCCTAGAGATAGAATCGTTAAATCGATACCAAAGCTTGGGGGCAACTGACTGTCACTCCAACCCGAAGGGCGAGTGAAGGATCATGAATGCATTGAATAGAAAATGCGTTACTCGAATATACAAGCAAATTCAAACTCATAGCAAGATCCAGCTATGCAGTTGCACGCAACTCGAGGCTGGCCCCTACTCGACATTTCCTTCAACGTGCTTTTAAGCCTGATCTTTGGCCATTTGCAGATAATCAATTAGAGCATTCAGAGCCCTTCATTATTTGACTTAACAACTCATGGCAAGACTCTAGGATTCGACCAGAGTAACCATCAACATTGACCGTCCCAACCATATTTCACATTGAATGTTATGCAAAATAGTTACATCTTTACTCAAAGAATCTGGGATGGCACCTTCTAAGCTGACGGTCAACATAGTAGCCAGCCATGGCGACCTTTTCCGGGTGCTGAATATCGGATCACAACTCAGTGCAGTGATGATAAAAGAATTAGTTGGATTTTTCTGAATAAATGATGATATGTTCCCTTGGACCCATTCTGACATGCATATGTGATTTCATTAACTATCGCAAGCCATGCATTGGATATCAACCCGAAGCTACAAAAGCTAGCACAATCTCTATTGATTTCATCATGAAAGATCCACTCTTACTTTTAGGCTCACCCCATCAACGTCTATGCCTACCAACCGTTGCGACAGGGCACACAATGACCTAAGACGTCTAAAAGACTACTTAAATAGAATATCGAACTAAGCTAATTCAATATCACTTATTTCCCACGAAGGGATATCCAAGGACGGAAATTAGCAGACCTCACACCCAAATTCACTATCTCAGATGACTACTCGAAGAGTAGCAGAGAACCAACCATAAGATGGAAAATGTACGTAGATGGAGCATCCAATGATCAGTGTTATGGCTTGATAATGACTCCTGAGGAACGATCAATCTGCTACGTCCTAAAACTCGATTTACTTGTAACAAACAACGATGCTTAGTATAAAGCCTTGACTGCCAGCCTCAAACTTGCTAGAGGATTTGAAGTGAAAACTTTACATATCTTTTGTGATTCTTGATTGGTAGTATACAAATTTAAGGAAGTTGATCTTGCTAGGGGGCATTGTCTTGCTCCTTATCTCGGCCAAGTCCAAGAGCTACTAACCGACTTCACGTATTACATCATTACACACGTACTCAGCGAACAAAATGAAAAGGTGTCATGGTTGACTCCTATCAAAGACTATCTACAATGAGGAATTCTTACTGAACGGAGGAATGGAAAACGACACATCCTCCTCAAAGCTTCACGCCAGATAATCTAAGAATAAGTCGTGTGTCAAAAGGAGTTTATCCATCCCCTTGCTTCAGCATATCGCCCATGATGATATCTTGAGCAAAGTCTATGAAGAAGAATGCGGTAATAACATCAGGGGGAAAAACCATGATAAAGAAGATACTCTGTTATAGGTATTACTGGCCAACTATCAACCCAGATGCGGTTGATCATGCTAGACAATGTGACGAGTGCAAGATGTATGCAAAAAATCTGGGAACCCCGCCGATGGAAATTAGTCAAATGGCTAGTTCATAGCCGTTTGGCACTTGGGGGCACTGAAATCATCTTCTTGTCGATCCTAAAGGTGGTGCAAAATACACCATCATAGCAATTGATTACGTCACCAAATGGGCAGATGAAGAACTCTTAACCATGACCAAGATGAAGAAAATAATCAACTTCTTTATCCGTAACGTCATCTGTCCTTATGACCTTCCATGATCCATTATAACTGCAAATGGACAGGTTGAAGCTGTGAACAAAATCATAGAGTCTGTACTGAAGAGAGGTTTGGAAAACTCCTCAAGTGGCTGATTGCAACCCTTATTTCACAGAAAATACAAACAAGGAATCGCGATTGAATTGCAATTAAACTAGACGGAGTTGGTGATGACTTATGAGCATATAAAACGCATCCGAGATCCAATGGCAAGAACATGTACCCGAACGTGCATGTGTACATCCGAAAAAGTTCAACTTCTTAAAATCAACAGAAATTGAATTCTCACTAAGGGTTATTAAGAGAAGACTAGATCATATAGCCAAAGCTTATTAGCTCTGCAGAATCAGACACGGATGGCCACTAATGAACTACAACCCTAGATTTATAATATTGGGAATCGACCGAGCATCACGATGACCAAAGAAGGATACAACACCTTGAGAGGATAAATTGGAGGATAATGACTATTTAAGAAACATGGTGGATTTCTTTCTAAAGACAAGGAATACTCGCTGATTCAAAGCGTGTTGTGTTGCTTCACACGACACACTTTGGGAGGCAAGTGTTAACCGGCATCTTGGCCCGGTTACAAAATGATGGTTGAAGGAATTATCATTAGCACTAGACAAGATTCTGATCAAGGAGAGACTGGAGGTGGTAGCAAGTTGTCAGGCCCACAATAAAGCAAGAGCATTCGGCCTGCCTGGCCTGGTGCGCAGATTCACCCACTATGGGCAGAGGCACCTTGTTCCTAAGCCCATGAAGGAAGTCCAACCCATCTTCCTCTATAAATAGAAGGGCAGGGGCACAATGAAATGGATCCTTTTTTTTGGAGAACATTGGGGAGACTCTGCCATTTTTGAGACTCATCTTCTCTACTTAACAACTTCATTCAAGCATTTGATTCACGAATTGTATTTGTAATCAACTATTAAGAAGATCAATAAAGTTTAACCTCAAAGTGGACGTAGGCAATTACGCTGAACCACTATAAATTTGGTGTTCTTACTTTCTACATTTAAATTAGCATTCTCTTCCTTGTTTAATTTATCTTCATCACTTATATCTCTACACAATCTTTCTCTACGAGGTTAGTGACCAATTTTGGTGCTAACATCCGTGTAGTAGGTGTAGACATTTGAAGTATTTGTTACCAGATATTGTGAAAGTTCATTTGTGCCAAAACGGTTTCGTACCCGAGTATTATGTTTGGGATCGGCATGGAGAAGTTGTAGCAAATACCTTTGTAGAGTCTTAAAGTGTCGTTAACGAAATAGTTAGGACGACCCGTATAGCAAATATGTTCGAAGATGCAGCACGATCAATGTTTCCTATGGTTGAAGTTGACGACGATGATGGAAATGTTGAAGAACCAAATATTGAAGCAAAAAAAATTATGATTTACTAGATGCTGCTAAGAAACCTATTTGGGATGGTTGTAAAAGCGGCACTCAGCTGTCAGTAATCGCAGAATACATTGCGATGAAGTCAAAATACAACATCACTGAAGCTGGGTTTACGGCTGTTGTACAAGCTGTAAAAAGACATATGCCGCCCGATAATCTAATGTGTGAAAATCACTATGAAGTTAAAAAACTTATGTCGGCTTTTGGTTTACCTTATCAGAAAATAGATACATGTTTAAAAGGCTGCATGTTGTTTTGGAAAGAAGACGCAAACCTTAGAAATTGTAAAATTTGTAACCAGGAGAGATACAAACCAAGAAAAAAGAAGGGGAAGGAAGTTCCGTACAAGCGTATGCATTACTTACCCATAACTCCAAGACTTCAAAGATTATATGCATCTTCTGTAACTGCATCAAATATGAGATGGCATAGTGTGACAACGGAGGAAGAGGGTACGTTGACACATCCGGTCGATGGAGAAGCAAGGAAGCATTTCGATAAAACGTATCCAAATTTTGCAGTGGAGAGTCGAAATGTTAGATTAGGATTATGTACGGACGGTTTTTCTCCATTTTCTCAATTTGATTCTAAATATTCATCCTGGCCCATTATCGTCACACCGTATAATTTACCTCCATGGATGTGTATGAAAACGCAATATATGTTTCTTACTGTTGTCGTTCCTGGCCCCGACGATCCGACACAAGGAATCGATGTATATTTAGAACCGTTGATTGAGGAGTTAAAAATACTGTGGAACGAAGGAGTAGAAACATACGATGTGTCCAAGAAGAAAAATTTTCGTATGTTTGCTTCTTTGTTGTGGACTATAAGTGATTTTCTTGCCTATGCAATGCTTTTAGGATGGAGTACCGCCGGTCGTCTAGCATGTCCATATTGCATGGATGAAACACGAGTGTTTTCTTTACCTCATGGTAAGAAAATTTCATGGTTTGACTGTCATCGATATTTTCTCCATGTAAATCATCCCTTCAGAGGAGACAAGAAAACCTTTTTAGCTAATAGAGTAGAAACCAGACAACCACCGACGATATGGTCAAGCGAAGACATATACGAACTTGTTAGGAACTATCCAAAGATATATGAAACTGGAGAGCAAACAGAAATTGAAGGCAAATCAATTATTCATAACTGGTGCAAACAAACTAGTTTTTGGGAGTTGCCGTATTGGAAACATCTTCTGCTTTGTCATAATATAGATGCGATGCACAATATACTGGTGTATTTGTTAAAGGTAGTGACGATCCAGAAAATCACTTAAATGATTTTTATGGCGTTCTAACACAAATTTTGCAACTGACATATTTCTCACAACTCGCGGAAGAGGTGTTTCTATTTAGATGCAATTGGTTTAGCAATGTTCCAGGTTCTGGAATTAATGTGCACAAGGATTATAATCTTATCGAAATAATGCATACATCGCACTATCACAAGTATGATCCTTTTGTACTAGCCAAACAAGCATTGCAAGTTTATTACGCTCCTTATCCGTCTCTAAAAAGAGATAAAGCAGATTGGTCTGCAGTTTTTAAAACAAAGACCAGATTCACATTCGATGGGAAGAATATTCCAGACGAACAAGCTTATCAGGAAGATCTTGAGCAAAATAACGAAATAATAATTACAAACGATCATACAGATTTTGGTCCTTTGATCGATGAATCAAATGTTTTGGTAGAAGCGTTTGACATTGCTGAGGAAAATATCGTAGAAAACGAAACCGAATCTGAATCAGAAGACGATGATGACTAATATAAATCTGAATCTGATTTTTTTGCAATTGATGTAACTATGTTGAATTCTTGATGTATTATGAAATTGATGTGACTATGAAACCAAATATGTTTACCATTGTTTACATGTTTTATGTCATTTCCATTTGTCATTTATTTAGCAATTTTAATTAAAAATGCAATGAAATTTGCTTATCGTCGGAATAGTACACCCATTTTGAATCAGGTATAACACACTTCCATTTCTATTTCCATTTCAGTCATTAATTAAGCAATTTATACCGTTGATGTCATTTACATATGAAATATATTTCATTATCATGTTATTATTCTCTTATATAATGATGTGTATATATGTCACAGGTTTATCACAATGTCATATAGAGGTAGGAGCTCTTCACGTTCATCAGGAGGCGATGGTAGTGGCTCATCGCAAGAGTCACAGCGTCCAGCAGTTACGTTAGTCCCTAGAGCAGAGGGGTAAGAATTAAATTTTCTTCGGCATCTTATTTTTTTATGATATACATATGTACTTAAATGTATCGTATTTAAAAACAGGGGGATCAACCTACTTCCCTCGAAGGTTGTGTTGGATGTCTCTAGAGCTTCTTATCGTAGTAGGATGAGTGCTTGCTGGCCGAAGTGGGATAACATCCCTCCTCACATCATAGCGTGCATATGGCAGGATGTCCTAATATGTATATTTTTCTGTTTTCCATTTTTAATTCGTTTTTGTCGTTTTTCTACTGTTTATCGTTTACAGTGTAATCTTTTTTTTACTTTTTATCGTGAAACACAGGCTGAGATAGACATCCAGATAGACGATATGCTGCTGGCACGAGGATACTGGATGAAGAAGATGCGCAAGAACTACAGGGACACGATATCTGAAATTAAGAAATCTGGTAAGAAACCACGGTGGATGGGGGAGAGCGTATGTCAAGCATGGTTGGGATACTGGGAAACGGACGAGGCGAAGGCAAATATACTAAATTTTTTTGAATTATTAATTTGACGTGATCAAAAAATAATGTATCAAATTTTGAATGTACAGGCAGACTCGGATAGAAACTCTGCAAATAGAAATAAAAATCCCGTCACTCATCGCGGAGGGTCGAAGTCATTTCAGCAGTATCGGCAGGAGTTGGTAAATTTACTGAATGATAATTGTAAATAGTTTATGCTATATAATTTTAAATGTATAATAATTGTATGTAAAAATCAACTTCGAGAAGCTGAGGCGCATGGTCCCGTGGGCTATATGGACGTGTTCACTCGTACGCATGCTGTCGAGCATGTAAATCCGGACGGAACTGTTTCGTATACATGGCAAGACGATAAATCCAGCAAGAGCCATGTAAGCATATTTCATTTTATGCAGTATTAGTAATTGTTCTGCTTGTTAAACTATAATGAAACAAGATATGATGTTATTAATTTGTTAATGTAGGATAAGTTTATGGAGCAGCGCCAGAAACTCCTTGCTGATACGGGTCGAGAACAGCTGACGACTAATGAGGAGGATGCTATTTTTGAGTCCGTTATGGATCCAGTAGAGCATGGCATACGATACGGATTTGGCAATCAAGTGGTAAATAATTTATTTTACTGCTAATTTGATATTTAAGTCAAAATTCTATGTTGGAATATATAATTTTATCTTGAATACTTCAAATATGCTATTTGGACCTTTTCAAAACAATAAACTTGAATTTTATTCATCTACAGAGATATGCACATACACTTACAGAGATCACACAGCTAAATGTAATATTTATTGCAGGCCAGCAGTCAGAGACGGGGTCGGTGGAATAGAGCTCAGAGCGATCTAGTCGATATAGAAGAATTGCAAACTAAAGTGTCCCAACTGGAGGAGCAGAACCGCCAACAGGCCATGCAGACCACACAGTTGTTAGAGTACATGCAGCAGTTTGGTGGCCGCTTCCCTTCCTCGGCTGGCTCTGGATCTGGAGGAGATTGATTCATTGCTTTCTTGCTTTTTCAGGTATGATTTTTTTAGTTTTGTATGATTATTTTTGATACACTTGGTTGTGTGGTTGTATAATGATGTGGATGTTGATGATTTTGTGTATGTATGACATGGTATAACACTTATTTTTGGGGTTGTTGGAATGGTTATGTATATTATGTATTTTATTTTGATGTAATTTGATATATTTGTGTGTTTGATTAATTTTGTGTAGTTTGGGTTTTGATATTTGGTTGGTATATTGTATATTGGATTGTGCAGTATTGGTGTAATAGTTTTTGGAAGAGAAATGTGTATGGAAGGCTATATTTGCAGCAGTAATAAAAAAACAGCAGATTTCCGACGGCTTCCGACAGTTTACAGGTAGGCAATTTCTGACGGCTTCCGACAACCTGTAGGACATTTTTTCCGACGGTGTCCGACGGATCCCGACACGTGTCGGAATCCGTCGGAAGCCGTCGGCAATAAGTACGGCACCCTCTATCGGAAGCCGTCCGAAATACTGCTCCCCGACGCCGTATATTCCGACGGCTTTTCCCGACGGCCGCCGACGGCTTCCGACAGCCGCCGACGGTTTTCAGAAGTCGGAAATCACTGTTCTCCTTGTAATGATTATTATAATATTTAAAGAAATATTAAATATATTCAGTTAATGTTGGCCTTTTCCTATAGTGAATATTTTCTCAAATATTTTTAGAACCTATGAGTAAAACAACTTTTATTGTAGTAAATTAATATTTATAACTTTTAGGGAAAACTTGGAAAAAACAATGTTTTTACAATGTTTTTGTAATAATTGTTAAAAGGGTATTGTTACAATGTTTGAAAAGAACGTTGTAAAAAATAAGGTTTTTACAACTTTTATATAAAACGTGGTTAAATAAATACTTTTTACATTGTTTGCTTTAGAAACATTGTAAAAAAAACCTTTTACACCGTTTTATAAATAAACATTAAAAAAACCTTGCAATTGTCTGGTTTTGTTGTGGTGTCTATTTACTTATCCATTGTGCAGCAGTATGGAGCCTTATAAGTGCTACATTTTATTATTGAGACAGGTGTTAAGTTTATTTATTAGTTATATAAACTCTATTATTGCTTTTTATACCTTTGTAGAACTTACGCTCAGATCTATGATGGTTCATATAGTTTTGTTTCTGTGCCGACTGTTTTATATCTGTTTCATTATTATATTATATTCGATGCGCTGTGAGATATGTAAGGTCATCAATTGGGGTTTGATTACTTTACCCCTTGGCTATCGCTTTACATTAGCCAGGCACCACTACATCACACTATATTGGTTATGTATGGGTATCGGGGGTTGTAGGGCAGTCGTCATAGGTACACCATCTCCAAGGCATGCTAGACCATCACCAAGGTCCAAGTAACACAAGTGAGCATCCCCACATACCCTTGTCCCACGAAACACTCATCACATCCAGAGTTATCAACGATCCCTTCGGCACATGGCTCGATGTCAGAAGACAATGTGTCCCACCTTATCGCTTTGCACCATCGAATGCGACTTTCGGACCATCACCAAGTCCACATACACTCCTCACCTAAAGCACTCAATCAAAATATTTACAATTAATATGTCAGAGTCCATAATATCTCTAGATACCCATATCAAGTCGCAAAGCCATCATGGCCAAGTCCTGAAGTCACCAAGTCAAAGTCTCACGTCATCACTTCACTTACAAAATCGCTCGTCGTAAGGCCATAATTCTCAATCCAAATGTCAAACGAGCACACGATCAATCATAACACGAACTCCTACTTCCTCGCTAAATTCAAAAAAATTGGGCCCCGCCAATAGTGGTATGTACTGACCACTCTATATTGGTCATCACCAACCACTTAGGATTTGTACTTGACCAAAATTGGATATGTATAAGTCCAAGTGTAAAACCCCTTGGCCCACTTAATTTCCTTGAAGCATTCACCCTTGTATCCTGGAGTACTTAAAAGCCAAACGAAAGTGGAGACATGCCAAGCCCAAAGCCAAAATGCAATCACCAAAACCGCTTTTCTTCATAAACTTATCGGCCCAAACCTCTCGTCACCAATGGTCAGTGCGGAATAATTACTTAGAAATTTTTTTGCTAAGTGTTAGCGCCAAAATTGGTCACTAACACCCAAATCTAGATGAAAGCACCAAAATCCCAATCACACCTCACAGATAGGATATATGTAGGGAGTAATAATATGAAGAACAGTTAAAATTAAAATGAAAGCAGTGAAGAACAACAGATTTTATAGTGGTTCGGCTAACTCAGGCCTACGTCCACTCTAGAAGTTTTCTTTTTTATTGATGTAAGAATCAGTTACCGTTATAAAGTGGTAGACTAGCCTTAGCCTTAGGAACTAAAAATGTCAGAGAGCAGAAGAGAAGAAGAAGATCCCCCATCTGGAGACCCACATGCTATATTTATAGGCAAAACCAGGTTGTTGGGCCTCTTGAGTAGTTTGGGCCCATCAAGGTCATAGCTGAACCCTACTTCATTATGCCGACCGATCCTGAGTAGTTGGTATGCCGAACGTGGGGAGGTGCGAGGTATCGAGGTATGGAGGTGCGAGGTATGGAGGTGCGAGGTGCAATGCCGAACGAGATTTATGCCGAGCATTCCATCCAATGTCGAACGAGATTTATGACGAGCGCTCAATCCAATGCCGAACGAGATTTATGCCGAGCGCTCCATCCAATGCCGAACCTCCATCATGCCGAACCATGTCTGATGCCGAACAGTTCCTAATGCCGAGCGCCCATCATGCCGAACGATCTCTAATGCCGAGCGCTCCTGGATGCCAAGCACTACTGAATGCCGAGTGCTCCTGAATGTCGAACCACTCATGTATGTCGGACGCTCTATGTATGCCGAGTACTCTTGAATGATATTCGAACGTGAATGCTAGATGAACTATTTGTGCCGAACCTCCACCATGTCGAACCATGTCTAATGCTGAACCATGTTTCCTAGACCCAAATTATAGTTGATCCATCTTTATCCAATCATATTTCCATCTCCCAAGCACGTTGCGTCATCCATCCATCCAGTCGACTGAATCCATCGTACACCAGCTTCGACGAACGTGCAGTCGATTAAGTTAAACCCACCTGTCCACGGCCTTGTAAAAAGGCGGGTTAACACCTGCCCCCCAAAACATGCCTTGCTATTGGAAGGTGTGTTTTGAATAGCCTCAAATCCGATATCCAAAGTCCATGTTTCATCCATATCCAATAACCAATAACCGACTTTAGGACCTCGCTGGGTCAATATCCAAATCCTCTGCCGTCCATAGCCGATATTCATATCCATAACCTCTCTGGGTTCTTGTCAAGCACAATCCACACCTGACGACCATACTCCAGTGTCCCTGAACGTTGAGTAATGCATGGCTTAAGTCCTAAGCCGAATCCTGGTTGCTCCGGACCCTTGCCGAGCATTGTCCATACTCGACGACCTGAAATAGTAACCGATAATATGGGGGCCTAAGTCCTAGGCCGAGTCCTGGTCTCTTCGGACCCTTGCCGAGCATAGTCCATATTCGACGACCTGAAATAGTAACCGATAATATGTGGCCTAAGTCCTAGGCTGAATCCTGGTCTCTCTGGACCCTTGCCGAGCATAGTCCTGTGTAGTTAAAGCGCTTGGTAGATTCAACGTGGCGGATGTGCAAAAAGTCATAGCGGGGATACAACGAGGATATACCGAGATATAGCGGATGACTCTAAAATAGCATATAAAACTCGTTCTTAATATTTTTACAAATACATAAATGGTAATTAAATGAAAAATTAACATTCAATTGAACTATAATTAATATATAAATAATACAAAATAAAAACATGTGCGAATATACTGTAAATAAACGTAAAACTGTTATATAAAATAATTGAATTTAGTAAAATATTAGAGTATTTTCATTTCTAAAAATATATTAAAAATTCAATTAAATAAATTAATTTCATAATTTTTATAATGTATAAATGTCATTTTTCAATTCATTTATTTTAAAAAGATATAGCGGAAATAGTGGAATATAGCGGAAATAACGAGATATAGCGGAAATAGCGGGGCTTAAAGCGGAAAGGCTATATTTGGGGCTATATGGAAAAATCGTAGCGGTAGAAATCCTCTATGAGATATAGCAGGGTTATAGTGGGGTAAAAGCGGGGCATTAACTACACAGGCATAGTCCATACTCGACGACCTGAAATAGTAACCGATAATATGGGGCCTAAGTCCTAAGCTGAATCCTGGTCTCTCCGGACTCTTGCCGAGCATAGTCCATACTCGACGACCTGAATAAGTCGATTTTCTGTGCTTGGACAAAGCGACCTACCCCTTGCCAGGTATAATCCATACCTGACGACCATTTATCAAAAACCAAATAAAAAATCCAATCGAAAGCCAATCCAAAATCCAGATCAAATCAGAAAACAAAAAATCCATACCGAAAATCCAAACCGATATCCAAACCAGAAAACAATCATCCAAATATAAGTTCAAACCAAGAAACAAACAAAACTAGAAGTTCAAACCAAATTAGAAAAAAGCAAATGTCCAAGCCAAAAAAGAGAAAGCAGATTTCACAAACTAGAGCGTCGCGGTTTATCATCATCTCAGAGCATGCCTAGGGGCTATCTCTGTCCCCGTACATGAGTAAGTGACTTGGCCGTTTTCCCGTAGTTTTCTACTTATTTCATAATATCCCAATCAATTGATGACCAATCGACCATCATTCCTGTGCCTCGTACCATCACTGTGTGAGGTAGACGGTGGTTGCTCCTGCCCCACCGCTGCATTCCGAGTTTCAACGTATTGTTGCAACTGTCCATTCCTTACATGCTCCTCAATTATGTCCTTTAAGTGCATGCGGCTGTTGGTATTGTGCCCGTCCAAATCGTGGAAGAGGCAGTGTTTTCCTGATGCTCTCTCACGTTCGGAGGGTTCTCTCCTAGCCAGCCTTCAGTAGGGAAGGCGATTCCCAGTCTCCAAATAAATCCGTTCCAGCGTCTCGTTCAACCCTATGTAGGTGGAGAATTTTTGCTCTCTCCCCCGCTTCTTAGCCTTTCCTAACTCGTCATCCAGCTTCCTTTTTCCTTTTTCCAAGCCTCCGCTGGATGGTCCTCCATCCTCAGCCACGTTCACCTCCTTTAACTTCATATCTGAGCATGCATCTTCCTGCCAAAGGAATTTCTCAGCTTCGTGAAAGAATTCCCCGAGATCCATCGGATGGTTCCGTATTAGTGACACTTTGAAATCTGAATTTTCTCTAACTCCTGACACTACCGCCATTAAAACCATCGATGGATCCGGCCGATCCACCGAGGCAACCTCTGCATTGAACCGAGTTAAGAAAGCTCTGAGTGATTCGTTTGTCCTCTGTTTTACCGATGTCGGCGTCATTACATTCTTTGGCCTTTTGATATGTACCCGAAACTGCTTCAGAAACCTATCCACCAACTCTGTCCATGTCCCGATAGATCCTTCTTCCAGCTGCCTGAACCACATAGCAGCTATGACCGTTAAGAATAAAAGGAAACATCGAGCCATAACTTCTTCCAATGCCCCCAGCACTTCCATGTGTCTGGTATATCTCATCAAGTGATCGGTTGGATCGGCCTTGCCATTGTACATTCCCACGTTAGGTAGCTTGAAATCTGGCGGATTCCGAGCTATCCTGATTCACGAGAGAACAGACTCTTGTTTACTCCTTCCAGATCTCTATTGGTCAAACCCCCGCGCATGGTTCGCCTGATAATCTCAGCTAATCCAGCATTGTCCGTCAAGGGATGCCCCCCGAGTTCCCGAGGGAATTCTGGTACATACTCTTCATTTCTTGCTCTTACATTCCTGCCAGCATCTTGTTGCGTGGTATTAGCTGGAACCCCTCCATGAACTGTTTTAGCATTATCTGATGGTGCGCCCCCGAGTCCAGCTCCATCCGGATTGTTAGTTGTATGTTGATTGGAGGTTGCCCCCTGCTGAACTATTCCCTCTGCTTGCTGGTTGAGCACTTCTGATCCAGCTCCACAGACCTGAGTTCCTGCATTTCCTGCCTGTGCAAATTGTCTGAGAAGAGTCTGCATCATCTCCTCTTGTCTTTTCATCATGGCTTCCATCTCCTCTCTGGTGATGTAGATGGATGCTTGACCTGCTCCAGCTCCAGAGGAAGCCTCTTGACTTCCCTCCTGATTACTCCTTTCTGTCACTTGCTTCCTTGTTGATGGCCTAGTCATTGCTTTTTAGAGTCCAAGTTCCTAGCTCCAAAATCCCTGAGTTCAATTCTCAATGAAAGCACCAAAGTGTTAGCGCCAAAATTGGTCACTAACACCCAAATCTTGATGAAAGCACCAAAATCCAAATCACAGCTCACAGATAGGATGTATGTAGGGAGTAATAATATGAAGAACATTTAAAATAAAAATGAAAGCAGTAAAGAACAATAGATTTTATAGTGGTTCGACTAACTCCGGCCTACGTCCACTCCAGAAGTTTTCTTTTTATTGATGTAAGAATCAGTTATCGTTACAAAGTGGTAGACTAGCCTTAGCCTTAGGAACTAAAAATGTCAGAGAGCAGAAGAGAAGAAGAAGATCCCCTATCTGGAGACCCACATGCTGTATTTATAGGCAAAACCAGGTTGTTGGGCCTCCTGAGTAGTTTGGGCCCATCAAGGTCATAGCCGAACCCTACTTCATTATGCCGACCGATCCTGAGCAGTTGGTATGCCGAACGTGGGGAGGTGCGAGGTATCGAGGTACCGAGGTATCGAGGTGCGAGGTATGGAGGTGCGAGGTGCAATGCCGAACGAGATTTATGCCGAGCGTTCCATCCAATGCCGAACGAGATTTATGCCGAGCGCTCCATCTAATGCCGAACGAGATTTATGCCGAGCGCTCCATCCAATGCCAAACGATCCTTAATGTCGAACCTCCATCATGCCGAACCATGTCTGATGTCGAACAGTTTCTAATGCCGAGCGCCCATCATGCCGAACGATCTCTAATGCCGAGCGCCTCTAAATGCCAAGCGCTCCTGGATGCCGAGCGCTACTGAATGCCGAGTGCTCCTGAATGCTGAACCACTCATGTATGTCGGACGCTCTATGTATGCCGAGTACTCTTGAATGTTATTCGAACGTGAATGCCAGACGAACTATTTGTGCCGAACCTCCACCATGCCGAACCATGTTTAATGTCGAACCATGTTTCCTAGACCCAAATTATAGTTGATCCATCTTTATCCAATCATATTTCCATCTCCCAAGCACGTTGCGTCATCCATCCATCCAGTCGACTGAATTCATCGTACACCAGCCTCGACGAACGTGCAGTCGAATAAGTTAAACCCGCCTGTCCACGACCTTGTAAAAAGGCGGGTTAACACTAAGTGTTAATGTTCCGACGTCTAAACCTTAAACCGAAAGTTCCCCTTCATGTTGTTCGAAATTCTTTCCTTAAAATCCAAAAGCACTTCACCAAAAAGTCTGGAGTAGTTCTACCCCGACCGCACTTCATACTCCACCACCGACCATAATTCCATCATTTCGAGTCAAATCCTCTTACGATCAAAAATATAATGTCCATAGGCCCTTATAAGCACTCTATTTTGGTCGCATCATGTTCTAAGTAATTTTGCTCCTTAATTCACTCAAACAACGACCACTAACATTATTTTTGTTATTAATTATAAATTAATAATTAATATTATAATATTTAAAGCAATAGTAAATATATTCAAAAAACTTAACGTTGACCTTTTCCTATAGTGAATATTTTCACAAATATTTTTACAACCTATGAGTAAAACAACTTTTATTGTAGTAAATTAATATTTACAACTTTTAGGGAAAAGTTGCAAAAAACCAATGTTTTTGTAATAATTGTTAAAAGGGTATTATTACAACACTTGAAAAAAAGGTTGTAAAAGACAAGGTTTTTACAACGTTTATTTATAAAACATTGTAAAAAAAATACCTTTTTACGTTGTTTGCTTCAAAAACATTGTAAAAAGACCTTTTACAATGTTTTATAAATAAACATTAAAAAAAGTTTCAATTGTCTGTTTTTGTTGTAGTGTCTATTTACTTATCTATTGTGCAACAGTATGGAGACCCTATCAGTGCTACATTTTATTATTGAGACAGATATTAAGTTTATTTATTAGTTGTACAAACTCCATTTTTGATTTTTATAGCTTTGTGGAACCTACGCTCCGATCTATAATGGTTCATATAGTTTTATTTCTGTCTCGATTGTTTTATATCCATTTGATTATTATATTATATTCGATGCACTGTGAGATATATGAGGTCATCAATTGGAGTTTGATTACTTTACCCCTTGGCTATCGCTTTACATTAGTCAAGGCACCACTATATTGCACTATACTGGTTATATATGGGTATCGGGGGGTGTAGGGCGGTCGTCACAGGTACACCATCTCCAAGGCATGCTAGACCATCACCAAGATCCAAGGTACACAGGTGAGCGTCCGCACATACCCTTGTCTCACGAAACACATGTCACATCCAAAGTTATCAATGATCCCTTCAGCACATAGCTCGATGCTAGAACACAATGCGTACCACCTTATCGCTTCGCACCATTGAATGCGACTCCTCGGACCATCACCAAGTCCACAAACACTCCTCACCCGAAGAACTCAACCAAAAATATTTACACTATTAATACATCAAAGTCCAGAATATCTCTAGATACCCATATCAAGTGGTAAAGCCATCATCACCAAGTCCCAAAGTCACCAAGTCAAAGTGCCATGTAATCACTTCACCTACAAAACTGCTTGTCGCAAGGCCATAAATCTCAATCAGACGTCAAACGAGCACGTGATCAATTACGACACGGTCCCCTAGTTCCTTACTAAATTCAACGAAATTAGGCCGTGCCAATAGTGGTATATACTGACGACTCTATAGTGGTCATCACCGATCACTTTGGCTCTGTACTTAACCAAAATTGGATAAGATAAGTCTAAGTGTAAAACCCCTTGGTCCACTTAATTTCCCTGAAGCATTCACCCATGTATCCCGGAGTACTTAAAAGCCAAATCCGAAGTGGAGACGTGCCAAGCCCAAAGCCAAAATGTCATCGCCAAAACTGCATTTCTTTATAAACTTCTCGGTCCAAACCTCTCGTCATCGACCATAAATGGTCAGTGCCGAATACTTACGTAGAAATTTTTTTGCTAAGTGTTGAAGTTCCCACATGTAAACCTTAAAACCTGAAGTTCCCCTTCACGTTGCTCGAAGTTCTTGCCTTAAAATCCAAAAGCACTTCACCAAAAAGTTTGAAGTAGTTCCACCCCGACCGCACTTCATACTTCACCACCGATCACATTTTTGCAAGATCATAATTCCATCATTTCGAGTCAAATCTTCTTGCAATCAAAAATATAATGTCCATAGGCCCTTATAAGCACTTTATTTTGGTCGCGTCATGTTTTAAGTAATTTTGCTCCTTGATTCACTCAAACAACGACCACTAACAGATTACACCCAAACAAATAAAATACAATCAAACAACTACATACAAACGGTACACAACATTCATCCACCATTATAAAGCAATAAAGTAATATCTACGCATTTCTAGCATCCTAGATCCATCAAAATAGAAAATGATGACTGGTACGGTCAATTTACTAAAAACGAATCAAAAATAATATTTATGTTCTTAAATCCATTTTAAAACTGATATGAAGTTTAGATCTAAGTTAGAAATCATTTTAACATTCATAAACCATTTAATAATGTCTTTTTTAATTATATTAACTAGCATAGTAAAATGAGAAGGATAAACCACTCACATAGACCCAAAATTGCAGAATACCAAGGCAAATCTAGTATGAGTAGTGGTCTTCACGAATCCCAAGACACCCAAATCAGCAAATCACTAATTGCTCACTAGTGCCTCTAGTAATCCCTGATTTGGCTAATTAAAGCAAAGAAAATATGAGTTTTGGTCTAATCCAAATTAATGAAGGTTCGGAAATTTTTAGAGTTGTGATTAGTGGCTATTAGAGGAGGCAACTATTAATCCAAATCTTGAAATGGGTTAATGTGACACACTAATCACCCCTTAATTACCAACCAATTTGCCTAGAGACAGTCCAAAGTTAAAACATCCGTAACTCATAAATGGTAAGTCTAAAAATCTGTTATGATCACTCTATAGAATGAGAAAACATCACATCTTTCATTTGTAAGTTGTTTTGGACCCAAATTGGGCTCATATCAATAGTTATAGGTCTTAAAAGATCTTTAGGGTCAAAATCGTCTAGTATAATTTCCAAGGGTCAAAAATTTCACTATTCAACTTTCCCCAAAGTTATAACCTCATATGACCAAACTTGATTTTAAAAACAATATTTTAAGATCCTGCAATACATAAAATATGGATTGTTATGAAAAGCATACTTTATTTTGAACAAGTTTGTTTACAAAGCTAAGTTTATATAATAAATTATATAATAGCCCATGGGGCACACCTTTAACTCTATCATATTATACGTCGTTACCATGTGATATATTATTTTTTCCTAGTTGCATTGACCCATAGAAGACTCTCGTCGAATCATTCTACGATTGTTCCAAACAATCACAAGCATGTAACCCCTTAGTGCCCCCAATGATCATGAGTAATTTACCGTTCATCATACGGAGAGCCTACTACATTAGTCTCAACTAATGTATCGATATCATTTTCTTGATTCATCTTGATTGAGAACATTTAAGGAGTTAATGTTTATATATTGATTCAATACTCATGAACACGAACACATTCGTAGCAGCAATAGATAAACACTTCTTCTAATAAGATTTTTTACTTATATATGTTTAATATAATTAACTAACTTTCTCTGTATAACGACACATATAAAAGAAAATTAAACCAAAAGCACGCTTTATTTCAAATAAAATTATTTACATAGTTAAGTCCATATAGCTATTTACATAACTACCCCTTTGGCACTCCCTTACCTCTATTAGTAATTACTTCTTCTTTCCCACTTCAACACAGCTACATAACGTATTAGCTCTACCTCTAACTATCTTAGCCAACATCCTCCTAATCTTAATCGCCGCTTCAACTTTAATCTCCCCATGGATGCTTATGACCCAATCCATTTACCAAACCCAATAATTAATTTTGTCAATGGTTTACGACAACCAATCTAGTGAAAATGGTCATAAATGGGTTACCCATTTTTTCCGTTTATTAAAGGTATACGTAGGTAATCCACTTTACCCTTTTACATGAAGTGTGATATTTGAAATTTTGAAAGATGAAAATCTAAAATGTGAACTTTGTAATTTTAGTTTTTGAAAAATTGAGTTTTGAAAATTTAAAATTTGAAAATTAAAATGTTAAAATTCTAAGTCTTAGAATTTTGGAATTTGAAATTTTGAACACAAAAATTTCAAGTTTAGAAAATTTGAAGAACAAAAGTTCAAATTTTGGTTTTGAAAATTTAGATTTTGGATTTGAATTTAAATTTTAAAAAATTAATTTTATATTTGAATCTGAATTTGAAAATTTGAAATTATACTTCAAATTTCAAAATTTTGACTTTGAAAATTTAAAATCATTTGGAACTAAATTTGGTAATATGAAAATTTGAATTTGAAATTTTGATTATTTAAGCAACTCAAAAATAAACGGTAAAACTTGATTTTTTATATATCAATAAATTCGTTTCATATGCCAAATCTAATTTAAATTGTCTAGTTGATTAAATAGGCGATCCATATATTTGCTGATTTGGCTAAAATCGACACTTCTACTAACTGAGTCAAATGGGTTATGTTAGAACTACGATTCTCAGTTTTGATGACGACAACTCTATACTAGAAACTCAAATACACTAGTCGAAGAAGTTTTACTACATCTTCAAAAAGAAGAAAGAAATCATGCTCAAGCTTCAATGATCGTCGATTGGCGGCCATTGGAAGAGCACTTGAAGATTATAAAATTGTGAGTCATATTGTATTAGTTATATAATGTTAAAACTCACAAGAGCGTTACAACAAATTATTTCACTTCCAAAGACCGTCAATTTTTTTTACATATATTTCTTTAATTTAAAAAGTTTTTGGAAAACAAACCAGAAGTGCCCACCGGTGGACCGATGGGAGCCCACCGGTGCACCAGTGACCACTTCGAGTTGTTTTCTATAAACAAATTTTAAACAACCTTTCACTTAAACGGACGCGACTCTTCTTCCTCTTTCAGCCACGACCTTTTACAATGGAGGGGTGTCATTCCTTTTGATCAAATCCCTTCAACCCTATAAATAACTACGGTTTTCAATGAGTCTAATTACCAATTTACTCTCTGATTTCTACTCTAATTTCTAAAAAATCCTAGTTTATTCTACATTCTTTAATCAACAATCAATCCTTGTCAATATTTAATTCTCTGATTTTCTTACTTCCTAAACTCCCGTTTATTCAATTACAAATTAGTTCTTGTGAATTATAGGAGCTTGTACTATATTGTGCAAATTAGTGTATCAAAGACACGTCTACTATCAAAGTTTGTATTCTACTAAGATAGTGTAAAAGACCTGTTCAGCGGCTCAGGTAAGTGTAAATGCTTATTCCTCCGAGCAAAGCGATGGTGTTAGTGAGTAAAAGCTTGAATAAGAGATTCTGGGATTGAACGTAGTACGGTGGTCTGAACCGGTATAATAAGTTTGATGTGCTTATTATTTTACTTTACCTTATTCTATTTGATAACTGCTTATATACGGTTATGTAGTTTAGCCAAATACGATCCTATACACTTTCAGATTGGACCATAAATAGGGATGGATTAATTTTTTTAACCTATCCTTTATGATCCGATCGTATCATCTCCATCATCATCTTCTCGTTCATCGCCATCTACATCACCGATCGCAACAACTCGCCACCATTAGAGATTTGATTTCATTTCACCACCTCTTACATAAGCTTAGGGTGCCCCGAATAGTATTCCCATCACCAAATGAGAATCCTAATATTTAGGTTTAAGAAAATTGGGGATTAAGCTTGACAGGAAAAAATCAGATTGCTAATTTATTATAAAAAATAGAAAAAAGTATAGTCTATCTATTAGATTAATTTTGAAAATCCACTTATTTTTGGTCATTATTTTATTTGTCCCATAACATTCTTTGCTTCAACTCCCATTGAACAATAAAAAATTTCAAACATTATTTTCTTACTTAAAAATAAAGCAGAACGGACCCTCTCATTTATAACATTGATCACGAAATCCAATTACCTAATCCAGATATGATTTTTTAACCATTGGTAAATGTACAATAATGAAAATCATTCCCAGTTTAATTTAAACCATTACTCAGCGTACTCTCTTCCACGTGAGCAGCAACTTTGGATAGCTTCTATAAAACGCCCCCGTTTGTCCACAGGCTTTTGAAATCAGAAACCACTTCAGACTCTTCATCTTTCACATTCAGCTGCATTAACATTCAAAAAAAAAAAAAATAAGAATAATAAAAAAAAAAAAAAATTAGAGATGGGTTCAGAAGGAAAATACAAAAGTGTTAGCAACAACAATCAGTTAGTCGGAGGAGGAAATGAGGAGACCGAGTGGAGGAAGGTGAAGTTGATGAGAGATATTGTTGAGTCCCAAGATCCACTTGCTAAGGTGATTTTATTATTATTTTTGATTCCCTGCTTTTTCTCTGTTTTTCGACTGATTCATTCTTTTCAAAAAAAATAAAAAAAATAATCATATAAATAAATATATCTTAGTTATGCATATAGTAATTTAAAATGCAGATGAGCACCGAATCCCCATCTCTGTGTTTGGGATTTGACATTAGAAATTTTGATTGCCATTATAAACTGTTTTAATTTTGGCATTCACATCAGTTGATGCACGGTTTTAGCATGTTTGTAACAACAAAGGAGCTCGATTTGAAATGGTACCAATTTCATATCGACATAATTTATTTTCCTTTGAATTTTCCGATGTGAAACTGTTATCAATTCAACCACCCCCTCAATCTACAGTTTTGATGGTTGAGTTCTTCAGTACTAGCTGTAATATAGTTAAAGTTGTTTTTTTTAACTACTATAATATAGTCATATTTTAGTTGAACAACCAGGCTCCTAATTTTAACATACGACTTTTCAGAAACTTCATGAAAACTGAGTGCGATGGTATCATCCTTTTTACATGGTAGTTATATCTCGCTTTCATTTCAAACTGTAAATCAAATTTAAAATCTTTCTACAAATTTGACATTGTGAACAACATCTGTATCATGCTTGTGTGTCTGTGAAGACCATGTTTGTATGCAATACAAAAGTATGAATATAAACAAGACACAACTTGATGAAGTTCTATACCATATGAAAAACAATATATTTTTAAAATTTATAGTATGATTGATTTAAAATTGAATTAATTACTCATGTACATACTGACCAGGAGTCAAATACATACATGCATTTGAAAGATACAGGTAAAATGTAAAAAAGTCAACACAAGGGGGTTAAGTCTGGCAAATATCGCTTATAGCATCAGGCTACATCAAATAATCCCTTGTTGTATCAACTTTAAAGGCTTTTGAAAACTAAAGCTTATAAATATAGAAAATTAATATGATATAAATAGAAAACTTGTATCTTTGCTTTTGCTCCCATGCTATAAACTCCCGTTCCTTGAACCATACCGTGTATATATATGTGCGTATAGGTCAAAGGTCAAAGTAGTAACTTCACTTGATAATAACGAATTGGACCGAGCTTTTTAACCTATAAAATAAATAAAAAGAGCTTAAAAAAAAAGGAAAATGAGCAATTTGTTGATTGGTTGTTTCAAATGATCGAGTGGTAGTGGACGGTTTATAAAACTAAGAGCATGTACAGATTGATCGGTCCATCGGACAAATGACATTTCCTGTCGCTATATCAGTCACTCTTTGAACTGATTTAGATCAGCAATTGCATCCCCTCTAGCTGCGTCCCTTTGCTAGCTATTATCTATATGTAAAAGAATTCTAAAATACTTCGCTTACTATATGTTGTTTTGTTTCTTAAATTTTGAAACTATTTCGGGTTTTGTAATACTACGGATTATAATGTACGGAACTTTTGTTGCTGCAACGCAGATAATGGTAAGAGATCGACTTTGTTTGTGCGAAAGTAGTCAATTATATAGAATCATCTTGGGCTTCATTGTAATTTGGAGTTGAATTTGCAAAATAAATAAATAAATAAAAAGAACTTGTTTCATCCACTTATTCGATAGAACAGTGGCAAGGACAAACATCATCATTAAGGAACAATGATTCTATAATGCATCTTGGAGCAACTTCATCTTCATTTCAGTACTGGATACCATAAATAACATCTAATATAAATGTATACAGACAATAATTAGCAGCGCAATGGCTTCCACCGGTGAAGTGAATAGTTCGATTCTCACCAAGTAATTAGGCATGTGATTTTTGCATGAATTAATTAGGCATATATGGAAACAGTTACTGTTGGTTTAATTTTTTATGTTGTCCAACTAAAATGCCCAAAGATATACAATACCGACAAAAGTAATTAACAATACCAAAGGTATAATAGATTAATTATTATTTGGTCCATTAACGTATACTTTTAATTGCAGATAGTTTCACATCTGTATCTATATACGGAATCATTTTTGGATTCGGATATTTGCACAGCAGATATGGACAAATATAAATCTAATGACATAAATATAAAAATTTGGTTTAACATAAAATTGTTTCAGTCCCATATTATAAAAGTACATAAAAAATATATGATGAAAAAAACAGCTTTGGATAGTGAATATGCATTAAATGCATATAATCTAAATTGTTATCGTAATAAAACAATAATTTTATTATTCTAAAATACACACAATAAAAAACATAATATTGACAAAAATCGGATGAATATTTTTTGGACGTGCATACATTCACATCCGCATCTGTATCCGTTTTTCCGGGTATTAAATATTTGTTCATTTTTCGAATACAGATGCAAACGGATTTTGAATTTTTCGAGTATCCATTGATAGTCCTAGCCGATATAGTTTTGCATATTGAATCAAAATCACTTGAATATCAACTGCGAGATATAATAAACGTTTTGAAACTTAATGGTATGGTTAAATATTAATTTATTACTTATATATGTACATGCTAACCATGAGATAAACACGTAGATATCCTCATTCACCTTTTCATATACGTGTATATCTCTTAATGGAAGTGTATTAATGAAGAAAATCACATAATTATTATTTTAGTTTCCTACCTACTCCAACTTTGAATGGCTCTTTTAACAGATTAAGACTGAGTACTTGATATTGCACGTTTATCTTTTGTCATGGTCATCTTCTGCAGACAAGAGGTTCTAGTATTTATAACTCCTTCCATCAGGAAATCATACAAATACCGTATGCACTTTTTTGAAATTTAATTTTAATTTGGTACATGTCTGATTATCTTTATATGACACAAGTACCATATATCAAAGGATACCTGTATGCACTAGGTAATACTAATATTTGTTGATAATATAGAATCACTAAAAATTCTAACAAACCAGACATGGATAGTTGGATAATTTTTGTTGGATACTGTTATCCGGCTTTACTACAAAATTAGAGAATTTTTAATGTGTCCCCAACTACATATGCCCCTTCCCTATATGATAACAATTATGATTGATTGATTGATTATCTAATTAAATGGAATGAACGGTGTCAATTACAAGGGGACAATGAACACATAAGATTTGGAAACAGATAATCTTATTTGACAGTTCATCTTCTATAGGAATAAGATATGTTATTTGAGCATGTTTCCCAGAGTTTGCAAGCGAAGCTTGATAGGTATAAATGTAAAATTTCATAGAAGTAGTAAACCTCATTGAGTCATTGAAACAATTTTTTCAAGAGTTTACAATCAGCAACCTCAGACTAAATTATTAACAATATCCTTTTATATAAAGAGATAATTATTCATATTGATCAATTGTTTTTGTGAACAACTATGCAGTTCTAAGTAACAGAGGCTTAAGAAAGCTGTTATATTTGGTTCCCAGATAAAAAATCCAAATTTATTTACATACTCCTTTCATTTTAAAATCTGCATTCTTACAGGAAGTTGACAACTACGCGATCAGAAGATTCTTACGCGCACGTGATCAAGACATAGAGAAAGCATCCACGATGTTCTTGAAATATTTAAAATGGAGGAAGCAGGAAATTCCAAACGGTTTCATATCAGAGGATGAGATTAAAAATCAAATTGCCCAAAAGAAGATGTTCATGCAAGGATTCGATAAGAAGGGTCATCCTATAGGACTTCTTCTTGGTTCTAAGCATAACTGCACCACACAAGATGAATTCAAACGTAAATAAATTCCTAAATGTTGCTAATATTATTTACAAATCCACCTAATTTTTGTTGTTTATGTGTTTACAGGTTTTGTTGTGTATGTCTTGGAAAAATTATGTTCCAGGTAACTCAACCTGTATAATATTGCTTACTTGTTTTAATTTAAACAGTCATCAATCAGAACGAAACAAGAAGGTTTTGATTATCATTGTTTCGAAATATTCATAGTGAGAAGGAAAAATTCATCTGCATTGCGGATCTTCAAGGTTGGGGATACTCAAACTGTGACATCCGTGGCTACCTTGCAGCACTTGATATCATGCAGGTTCTTCTTCCTATACCTCCTTTTTTTCCCCTTCCATACATACACACATGTATATATACATACATATATACGTGTGTACACACATGCATACACATATATGTATGAAGAGGGTTCAATTGCACACAAACATTGAAGCATTCCAATTGTCCTCCAATTTCCGCCCTGAGTTTCTATTTAAATAATACTTCTTTCTCTCTCTTTCCACTCACCTCATTATTTAAATAAAAATGGGATGAAAATCAGGAAGCAACTGGACATGCTTCACTGTTTGGGATATCATTGAACCCTCCCTTGTATGTATGTGTGTGTATATATTCAATCCTAGGTCCTCTTAGTCAACAATTTAGAACCTTGCCATTGTACTAGTGGTCATTGGCCTACATCATATTTGACTTTAGTATACTCTGTGTGTGTATAGGTCCTCTTAGTCAACAATTTAGAACCTAACCATTGTACTAGTGGTCTCTTAGTCAACATTTTAGAACCTTGCCATTGTACTAGTGGTCATTGGCCTACAACAGATTTGATTTTACATCTTTAGCATAAAGATAAATCAAAATGTCCATAAACTTTTGAAATATATGTACCCTTTTTACAATACATACGTGTTGAATAACTGAATAGAACAAAATGCTATATGATTAAGAGGATTGTGCCTGATACATGATTAACAATGACAGAATTATTATCCTGAAAGACTGGAAAAGGTGTTTCTCGTACACGTGCCATATCTTTTCATGAAGGCTTGGAAAATTATTTGCCCATTTATAGATAAGAAAACAAGGAAAAAAGTATGTATTTTGCATCTTTATTCTTTTATGAAAGTTTATGATATCATTGTTTGAATAGCTAAAGTGGGTTGTATACGATGCAGTATGTGTTTGTAGAGGACAAGAATTTGACAGCAACGTTGCTGGAAGATATAGAAGAAGAAGAATTGCCTGAAATCTATGGTGGGAAATTGTCGTTGGTTCCTATCAATGAGTCTAAAACCAGTAGTGGAAGTAATGTTAAGAGTCAAGACAGATAGTTTTTTTTTCATATATAGTAAAAGGATAAACCGAGGGGGAGCAAAATAAGTTGTGAATTTGTTGTCTGTATGTAACAGTGAAGACTGTGAAGTTATGAAATAAATATGGCTTGTGAACCAGAAAAATGCTAAAGCACACTCTTAGAAAGAATGCAGTAATACTCTGACGAGTGGAAAGTGAAAATTCATCAGTGTACTTGCGTATTTAATTATTGCCGACACCATTCATCAATAGAAGAGCCAAGTTAAACTTTTTTTAACAGTACCCCAAAAATAACTAGCGGAAAGCAGCAAGCTACCTTCGATTCAATTACCCGAACTTCTCTAAAATTTCAAAAAGCACCTAAAACCGAGTTGCAGACACTTAGGTAAATCGAATAACTGCAATCAACTATTTTTTTTTTCCCATCCTATTTGAAAACCACATTATGACGTCATTCTCCACCACATTTTTACTATTTCTTCTCTATGGCACATGTAACAAAATCAATCGGTCTCAACAAGGTTCAAACGATCTCAATTCAATAGCTCTTCGATTAACCATAAATATACAATTTTAACCACAACCACCACCTTTTCTATGTCCTTCATACATGTGCTCTTCTCCTCCAAAACAATTCCAGACATCAATCTACTATCTGGCACAACAAAGTCAAAACGAAGTTTGGAATTTTGCTCAAACTCTGCCTTTGGATGAAAATTACTACAATATGAAGAATTTTATAAGAGTGAACATTTGATCATTTTGGTTGGTTTTGAAGTAAAATACGTCAAACCGATCTGAAATCGAAAAAAACCAAACTGAATAGAACTTAACTAAATTAATTTCAGTTAGTTCAGTATGTAATCGATTTGGCTAAACTTTTCGATGCATGTGCGGATGTGTGTGTACATGTGTATGTGTATATGGTAATTCGATCAATTCAAAACCTATGTTTTTCAATAGCTAAAACCACTTTCTTTTTAACTTTCTTATTGCGTTGTTTTTCAATTTTTTTTATTTTCTTTTCAATCATATTTATAGTAAATCTTCTGCTTATTCGTATTCCTCAACTCTCAATTTCCACAATAATCTCCACAATCCTTATCTAAATATTTTGTAGTAAATCTTCTACCTATTCATGTTCCTTAATTTCTACACCAATCTTCACAATCCTTATGTAAAATTATGAAAAAAATCAATGAACATTAGTCGGCTTGGGGTAAGATCCAGATTTTCAAATCGATAATAGATTTGTTTGTTTTCATAACCGATTTTATACAATCAAGGGTATGAAGTCAAAAGGCTGCAACGCTTGCTTTGGGAGAAACAACATGGAAGATGCTTGATGGCTCACCCTCGAAACTCCTTGATTTTTGTGATGAATACCAACTTCTACCCACGTAATTTCATAGAAAGTTGAATACTAAGGGTATTCAAATCCTTGATGGTCGCATTTGAATCCAAGCTGGGATTGTGCATGTTTCTTGTAGAAGGCACTATAGTTTCACCAACATTGTTTCATTTTAGTTTAGTACTAAATCTATTCCTTTAATCAAATGTTGCTTTGTTTACAATTTACGTATTTATCATGCAGTTTATACTTTATTACATAAATTTGTATAAATAGACAAATTTATCTTACTAGTATAAATTGCACACATGCGTGCATCTAATAGATAGAGATATTTAGTTCTTATTTAATAAAAAAATTAATGAATGAATGTGTAATATAAGTGCAAAATCTTTGGTGGTTACAACGCTTCTATTTCAAGCAGTTTTTGGTAGTCGGGAAGATGATAGTGGTGGAGATTTTAAGCCGATGGTAAGATTCCATTGATGGATAAGGATATTTTTGAAATTTCGAAAGGACACTGTGAAAATTTTATTCATTGAATTCTCTTTATGGATAGTGAAGATGTTCGCAAGGGAGCTACAACGGAACAATGTTGCTTATACAATGCAATATTGAGGCAGAGTTTGTAAGTCCTTATCCACTTTATTTGTGCTTGAGTTTCTCAACTATAAGGGGATTATATGGCGGTGATTCTTTTTCTATTGATAATATACCCATATATGAATTGATATCTTTAACTTAGCCTTAGATTTGTTGAAGTTATGTTTATGCTTAGTCAATTTTATGTAAAATTATTATTTTCTGCTAAATTTACAGGTAACAAATAAGTTCATGATTTAGTAATTAATATCTTTGATTTCTATCAAAATAAAATATGGATGGGTACAAAGGAGTCTAATACAATTTTGTGCTTCCCTTTACAATCCACTTTTCACATGCTAAATATCATCTGATACCTACATATATAATTTTTTTAATGACGTCTTTTATACATCGTTATTCAGAAGCACGTGATTGTCTCATAATAGATTCTTCCTTTATTTCATACAGTAAAAAGTAGCCAGCTTGCAGCTTAATTATTTTCGTATTATTTATCTTTATTTTAGGTACATTAATTTTATTAAGGAGGTATTCCGAAAAATGATACAGAACTAGAGATACCAAAATTATGTTTTGAAATATTTAAAAGTGGTAAACATGTTTTTTAAAAAAGCACTACAACAGTAAAGTATAGTTCTATAGTAGTAAATATATATCAAACATGGTAATGTTTCAAAATGATGGTTTTTGCAATATTTGGAAGAGGTAAATATGTATCAAAATAATATAGTAGTAAATATGTATTAAACATAGTAGCATATCAAAATGGCATTTTTTTGCTACATTAGGAGACACATACTAAATGTTAGTAATCTTTTAATAGAATGAGATCAACCTTGCAATATTAAAAAACGCTACTTATGTAAACAATTAATTATAAAAGGAATATGAATCAATGTACACTACAATCTACAGAAAACAACTAATATATCAAATAATGAAAGTAAACTAGAAATTATTAACTTGATTCGAGAGAGGCTTGTAGCTACAATGTCCTAACACATAATTTCGTCCCTACACATCTGTTGTAGTTTTTCACAACGTAGACGTCTGCCTTGTACGATACAACTCTAACACACCACCTCTATACTCATACTATCCAAGAGTATTATGGGTAATACCGTTAGCTAATAGGAGAATGAGACGATATTAGACCGTCACATGTGAATATTCTCTAGGGCTAGTACTGGTACCGTTTGAACCAAAAATTGCACAAACTCCCAATAGAATGAATAGAGAATAAAAATTGAAAAAATAAAAGAAAAACTAGTAAGAAAGTACATATATAGTTATAGTGGTTTGCCTAATCTTAGACTATATCCACTTAATTATTTTTATTACTTATATTCTAATTTGGAGGCGGAAGTTCTACGGATCGGTACAACTTCGACATAGATTAGAAGAAATTAGAGAAAAGAGAGTAAGAGCAAAAAAGGTTCTAAAAAAGTGAGCCCTGCCCTCTATTTATAGAGGTAGGAAGCCTAAAATCTCACCTAGAAAATCTCCATATAGTTTTCCATGCCTTAGACCGTTTCTCCACCAAAGTAGGATGCTACCTCATCAACTTATACGGGTCGGTACGACTCCAAGGGCTTGGGTCGGTACGACATCAAGGGCCTGGGTCGGTACGACTCTGTAAGATTGCCAATCTGATCATCTTGAACTCTTCGCTTTGGCTCATCCTGTAGTTAGCTTCGTGATTCCGTAGTTGTTTACACCAATATTAGTTGTTTTGGAGTCCAAATGACGAAGTTGTAGAATAACAGAGTTGCTAATTCAAGAATTCGTGGAGATTGATAGAGAATTGCATGTGATCAAAAAAACATCACTTGGAATAGGCTTCTAGCATCGAACGGATCAAAAAACATCACTTGGAATAGGCAGAATATGGGACCCACTGGTGGGGGGAAGTTGGATCGGTACAGACCCATAGAGTTGGGTTGGTACCGATCAACCACTTTGGTGAATCGATGATTCTTAGGCTATCTCTCCGAGCGTCTTGCCTTGTTAACTTTGAAGTTTAACTCGTCAAGTTATCCGTATACTACCTAGTTAAAAGGCGGGAAATCATTTACTCCCCAAAGCATGTCTAGTGAACGGAATGTGTGCTTTGCTTAAGAACAAATATGATGTCAATCTTCGATAATTGAGCTCTCTGACTACTTTAATCTTGATGAATCGTCCAATTCCTTCAGACTCTCCTATAGATCAAAGGTCTTTCCAAACCTATTATAACCTAAGACTCTAGACTCTATCTAAGTGTTATCTATACATCATCACAATTCCTATTTCATTCGTAGTTATTACATCACATTTCAAAATTGTCCCGTGTTCATCAGGGATTTGTTAATTCTATTCTAATTACAAGGGCATTCAAATCCTTCTATTAAAATTAAATATGTTTTCATTCTTAGGTTTGATCTTTTCGGATAGTTTTATATTTAGTTTAATGCACAATCTCTCTGGATGGTAATCAAATTCGTGGTTCTCTAGGATTGATAGTTAAATCTGCGGTCTCTCCGGATCGTTAATCAAATTCGTGTTCGAGGCTGGTAGTCAAATCCATGGTCTCTCCAGACCGTTATCCAAATCCATGGTCATTCAGGGCTGATAATCAAATCCATGATCTCTTCGGGTCGTTTAATCAAATCCATGGCCGTTCGAGGCCGATAAGCAAATCCATGGTCTCTTCGGACCCTTGCTAAGCCCAATCCTCTTGCTCTCCGGCAAAGGGACCTACTGACGAGTAAGCCCACTCTTCGGCAAAATGACCTACCCCCGCACTCTGGTCCCGACACACTGATTAGGACATATAGCGATTAGATCCATGGTCTCTCCAGACCTTTGTTGAGCCCAATTCACTCGTTCTCCAGCGAGGGGACTCAACGACAAGTAAGCTCATCCGCTCACGCTCCAGTGAGGTGACTTACTTCTTGCACTCCTGTCCCGTCTTTTGGGACGGGACTTAAAGCAATCAATGTCATGCAACTCCATCCGCTCGTGCTCCAATGAGGGGACTTGCACCTTGCACTCTAGTCCCATCCCTCCAGGAGGGGCTTTATAACAAATAATATTGTACAAGTCAATCCACTCGCTCTCTGGCGAAGGGACTTGCACCTTGTACTCTAGTTCTGTCTCTCCAGATGGGACTTAAAGTGATTAATATCAGTCATCACGTTCGAGTGAATTATAAAATCCCAACCAACTCTAGGGAGTCATCAATCTCCGTTAGTCTTTCCTAATCAGTTTTGGTCATTACTCATGGAGTCTAAGTTAGGGCATCTAGCAATATCTAATCCTATCAAGGTCAACTTCAAACTTCCAACTCAGAGCGTGCCTAGGGACTAATCAGGATCTCATACACGTATAAGCAGACTGAGGTGATATTGTAGCATTTATTGAGAATAAAAGGTGAGATAAAGGATTCAAACCTGATCCCAAGCCATCCCGAACTTAGAGTTATCATCCGATCGAAGTCCCTGATTCATAACTTCATCATACCCACCGTTCCTACGGGGATGTTCTAGCACATACTCCTTCAGTCGTCCTTCTACATTTAGAGTCGTAATCATATGCTTCGCATCATCTTCAGGATGCATATCATTCCTTCATAGGCCAGGATGACCCATGCCATCGAGCCTTTATGTGTCGGTACCGACCCGTACCTATGGGTCGGCATCGACATGTATGTTTGGCTCAGGGTTTGTCCCGGGTCGTTTTACTCCATTTCAAGTTACTTATGCTCTGACTTCTAGTCTTTGATTCTGATTTGCAGCAACTCCAGGGTTTCCCGTCTATCCCATTCTCCTGAATAAGTTCTCCATCATCTCTTCCCGATGAGCTATCATCCTATCCAACAATCCGTTCATTATAGTTTCCATCTCATCCCTGGTTATGTAGATGGATGGGGAGTTAGCTCCTAAGGACACCTCTTAGCTGCCCTCTTGTTGATTTCCTCTCGTTATGGCCTTCCTAATTGATTGTCTTGTAACGACTGGACTTTTCGACGCTCGAAAGTCGACATTAATACGTCCACTGTATCAAATGCCGCGCAACCGAATGCCGGAAAACCGAACCATTAGGGTTAAAAGAAGAGGTAGAAGAAGACAGAAGAAAAGAAAGAACAGAAACAGAAACAATATCAGAATCTCACATATCGCAGCGGAACAATATATAATAGACGAATCAATAATCTTTAAAACAAAATACTATATCAGTTTATGCATACTTCAATCATCAGAGTTTACAACAATACACATCACTGGACAGTTATATAAACTTGTCCACATACAGAATACACAGCGAAATAAAATAAACAAGTACGGTAGTACGCTTCGCCATCCAGCTCATCTCCAAAGCTCCAGAATATCCTGATAACATAACTCTAGGCTGCCCGTGTGGAAAATTATAGGCACCCAGAGTTTAGAAGGGAACAATAAACTCCGAGTCAGTCATGGTGACTGGTGTGAGATCGTAAAACAGTTATTTTCACAAAGAAAATAAAACAATTTCGTAATGCTTTTGGAAAATGAAACTACCATAAGGCCTCCCGCCACACACACAATGCAAACGCAGAATTGGAGGAGATTTCCCCTTATGATAGTCAAAAATGCTTACTACGCACAATCAGTTGATATTATTATTAATGTCTAGTGTGGAAAACATTTCGAAAGTATAATATCAATCTTAGCCAACATACAACCATTGTTGTATGTCTACTATAGCTACTACGTTCAGTAGCAGGTTACCGCCACATTCCATAACAGGTAATACGATTAAAAACCGTACAGGGTTCGTATTGTTTCTTTGGATTTCCAACAAATGGTCAGGCAAAGGAACTTCCTTATACCGAAATAGAACGCCTCTGGAAAGACGCCCCGAGAACCTAACCGGATCTCTGCAAACAAAAGGCCGACGCTACCTCACGCTCTAACCGAGCTGTAACTAGGTAACTAACACACGAGCTATGCCATCCCCGGTCGTTACCGACCTTTATCCGAGGATCCTCAATCACAAAGCAACAACCACAAGATATAATAAATGTGTGGCATCAACATAGGTAAAATATCTGGGCTCCATACCATGATACCACCTTTTAACCAGAAGGAAATGGCATTCCCTAGGGGCGCTACCCCTACAAACCTTTGCCGCAACATTCCTGTTTCGACCATTACCGGGTTGTGAGGCTCGACGAAGTCTCGTCCACATACACTATGCTTTTTCACAAAGCCACGCTTTTTCACAAAGCCACGCTTTTTCACAAAGCCACGCTTTTTCACAAAGCAACGCTTTGACCAACCAAAAGATCAACAGCACTTCGTATGCCACATTACCAAATTGGGAATGTATCACTAGTAACCATCAACTACATAACCTCTGAGCTCGTACGTCTCAGAGAAGGGTGTTAAGCTAAGAGAATAAATTCTCCGCCACCAACAGAAATGTATTTGATAGAAACCAGCTTTACATCTCAAAGTAACGTCAGACACACATCCATACAAGTCCGTCCCGGGATCGAACGGAACCGAAGGCACTTCCAAAGAAGCCCTTGCAATCCGGATATTCACTAATCACGTCCGGACTTCCCATCACAAAGAGAGTGATATAAATCTCTATACCAGAGCAAATCGGTGCAGAGACATTCGACAGGTTGTCCTTTCATTTTCGAAAATATCCGGTCTTCACCGCCGGTCTTCAATACGATTCATATCGTCGTATCACTAATTCGGAATGGGTTATATGACACAAAGGTCTTTTCCCGGCTAACCCGAATAGTGAGCGTTTGTTTAAAAACAAACCAAGTGCCATTTCAAAGGCAAATATTGATAGTCGGTTATTTAACTATCAACAACATATCACAACAAACATCCAATTTAAATAATTTTTCCCAAATTATTTATTTCAAAATATCTTCAAAAGATATATAGTTTCCACACTTCACATTTGAAAATCAATTTCAAATCATATTTCACACTTCACATTTGAAAACCAATTTCAAATCACATTTCACACTTCACATTTGAAAACCAATTTCAAATCACATTTTCACATTTCATCTCAAAATGGTCCATTTAAACCAATTAAATAAATCCTTATCGATTTATTTCAAATTTACATTCCAAAACTGTAAATTTATTTCCACACTTCAAAAATAAATCAATGTTTATTTTTTAAAACAAATTTCCCTTTTCTTTACAAATTCTATTCAGAATTTACATTCCCAAATATTCACTTTTCAATACCAAATCAACTTTCAAATTGATTTCTCAATTTATTTCAAATCCCAAATCGAATTCCAAATTGATTTCTGAATTTACTTCAACGCTGAATCACATTTCAAATCGATTCTAACTTTTAATCCCAAATACCAAATCATTTTACAAATCGATTTACAAATTTATTCTTAACACAAAAATCAATTTTTATTCAACATCAAATAAGTTTTCATATCGATTTCTCAAAGATTTATTTCAAATACCCAATCAATTATCAATTTGATTTCAAACAAATTTATCTCCTTTTAAATAAATTTTTTTATTCTTCCAAACCATCTAAAATTCAATTTTTAATTTCAGAAATCCAATTTCATTTATTTCTGGTATCCAACGATACCAAAAATACATTCGGCTAAATTATAGCCTTCAACAACTTCAATCACAAATATAATCATACACAGATTATAAATAATCAATCAAACAACATATGAAATCAATTCAAATGTTTTGAGGAATCCTGTTGGATCCCTCCAACCTGTTTCCCTGCATCCACAGATGTTAGCACAATACCAATTCCACTTCAAGGTGGAATATCGCGGTATATGGGATTTATAAAAATATCATCCGCTATTATGCGGCGTAATAGGGTCTTATCCGCTATATAATGCGGGAAAATCAATCACCAATATATACATATGCCAATATGTATATATTGCTATATATATAGATATATCCTACTATATCTAATATCACAACCAAACAGCAATCAATCAATAACTGCAAAAAAAAATCCACTTTTCATTTTGAGTGAGAAGATCTCACCTTTGATTTTATTTCGCAGTCCATTTTCCATTCCAATTTGTTTTTCTCCATTTATAAACCTTGTATAAAACAATTATATAATTTAATTAAATTCGAACAAATCGAATAATAAATTTCCATTTAATAGCTTTATTTAATTTTAAACAAAAAAATTAAATTTCTTAAACCCATTTTTCTTTTATAAATTTAAGTAACTAACAATTTTGATTTTAAACTGATACTTTTAATTTTAAACAAATTTTTTTTTCCTTTTTTATTTAAAACAGAACTGTTTTGAAATTAACAAATTTAAAACTTACAGTTATCAAAAATACCAATTAAAAATTGATGTTAACATATATTTCTGCAGTTATATTTTTGCAAACCACACAAACTCCTGCTTGACTTCATGTGTATATTTTATATATTAAGCCAAGCTTTAAATCGAAGCAAATAAATCATTACCTCACGGAAACGATCGATCGAGATATCTAAGCCTACAGATTCGAACGACACACACCTCTGTAGACGACATCGTCGCCGTGCTTGGCCCCAAACCATCGACTAACTCGCGACCATGCCACTTGAACACGAACACTGCATAATCCCAGATCTGCAGCCCAACTTCGAATGCCATCGCAACCTCCAGTTGATCGAATGGAAGTTCCATCCACGAACTCGAGCTCAAACCATCGCGATCGACGAACTCGCGAAACCCTAGCCTTCGTCTCCGCCGCGCCTTCAGGCGAACCCCCTCGCCATTGTTTCCGAACTCTTCGAATTAACGTGAACTCGCGATCGCATCTTCTACTCACGCCTATGCTAGAAAGCAAGTCGACCCGCCCATACTGCCTCGCGAACGAAACTCGCGCCCTGATTTCCCTAATCGAACACTTCGATTTTTTGAGAGGAGGAACGAACGTGAATTCGTTCAATTTGAATTTGATTAGGAGGACGCGGCCATTCCTTTAATTTGGAGCGAGATTTGTCTGCCATTTTTATTTCGTTCGATTGAAGATAGATGGAAAAAAAAAGAAGGCTCGACTTTATTAGAAATGCTCGGCTGTTATTAAAAGATGAGGAGGAGACATGATGTTTTGAAAAAGGGAAACATACGTACAAAATTTTTCAGGCTACAGTATTTGAATTGAAAGGAAAAAGTTGATGTGAGTATATATTTTAATCAATAAATATAGATATTTTCTCCGAATCTTCGATAAAAATTTCAGCGCGTTTGCTTATCGTATGCTCACACAACAACTCCAAACATTACAAAAATTTAAATTCGATAATAATACGATATTACGGATCCAATGAAACTAGTTTCATCGAATTCCGAGACTGTGCCCCAGAACGCTATTTTTAAATTCAATTTAAACAACAAAATTTCAAAACTGAACAAAACAGTTTCAAATTCAATTCTGAAGCTTTTATTATCTTCAGTATTATTAATATGAATTTTCCAAGCCTTCATATTATTTTTAATCAGCTCAAAACTGAAGATTCAAATTTTTACCCAGTTTCAATAATTAAATTCAATAATTTAATCGCCAAATTCATTCAAATATTTGAACTTCAAATTAAACAATCATTCGAATATTTTACTTAATTAAATATTTACATTTCAAATGTCAAAAATTCAGGGTCGTTACAATCTTCCCCCCTTAAAAGAATTTCGTCCCGAAATTACAAGTTAAGAAAAATGCTCCAATACCCGTTAACTATTTTCTCAAATTCAAATAGTTTTATCAAATTTTCAAAACAAATCTTTTTATTAAAGATTCGTTATCACTTCAACTAACTTTCCAAACTTTTCCATAAGTTTCAAACAACTTTATTTTACTTTACAATTCAAATTTAAATTTAAATTCGAATTTTAAATTATCCAAAATTTCTCAAAAATTTTCTAACTCTCGAAATTTTCGAAAAAATTCGCCAGCGTCTCCTTTGCACGGCTAATACGGTACGACTACAAAACGTCCCTACGGACTCTCAAATCCCAAAAGAAAACAAAATGCCAAGTGGCAAAATCAGAATCTCATCAAATTTCATACTAAAATTTAAATACATACCTTTCCCGAGCAAATTCAATTTTATCTTCAAAATCAAAATCCAACTCCATTTCCTTTATACCTCCTGTATATTTTACTGAACAATAATGTCCATTTTCTTATTGGATTCCAAATACATATTTTACTTAAGAATTTCATTCATTCATTTCTTAAGTTCAATATAAATATTTACATATTCTTATATTCATTTTCACTTCACTAACAAAGTTATATATTCATTTCCATTCAACTTTGCATTTCAATTCCATTTGAATTCAATTTACAATTTCAATTCTATTTGAATTCATTTTATCTTCAAATTTTCATTCAGATTTTCATTTCGAATTTTACTTGAATTCGATTCATCTTCTAATTTCGAATATTGAGCTTTATTCACTTTTATCTCATTTCCCAATTTTAAATCTTTTGTCGTTAGTCAAAAATTTCCAAAAATTTCAAAATTTTTCTAACCCCCAGTGAAAACACTTAAAAATCCCTTTTAAAAATGGATATGGAAAGCACGTTCCCCCATGGATCACAGTTACTCGGCGGTTTCGCTACTATCCCAGTAGAATCACTTGTAACTGTAGATTTCACATCTCTTGAATTTCGCCATGGTTGTTGCCATAAATCGTAGTTCACACGGCGGTTACACCACTATCCCAGTGGAATCGCTTGTAACCGTAGGCATCTCTCCCCTCGAATTTCGCTATGGCATCTAGATCTCTTAAGTCATTTCAACTCAAAATTCAAGTTACATTCACTTATTCATTTTAAATTTCAATTCCCATATTCAATTCATCTCGAATTTATTTAATCGGTAACAAGGAAATTACAATTAATTTCTGCTTACTTGAATTTATATACAAATTCAAACCATTTCATTCAACTCACAATTTAATTTTGATTTACTAACTCAACTTCCAATTCACTATTTCATGAATTAATAATTTATCAAGTTAGTTTTCTTGAATTCAATCTATTTTATTTCATTTTTTTCCAAGTTTGGATTTTTATTCAACTTGATTCAAATCAATCTCATTTCATTTTTCAATTCAAATTCATTTATTTACAAATGTAGCTTCATTTGTTCATTCATAAATTCATTCATTTTCAATTTGAATCTCATTCCAATCAAATTTCAATTATTTTATAAGTTATCAAATTATTTACATTCCATTGATGAATTTTATTTCAAATACTTCCTTGGAATTCCATTCCAAATTATAAATCACATTTACAAATTACACTTACAAATTTCATTCGTATATGAATTTTATTTCCTTATCTTTTTCAATTCATATCTATAAATTTCATTTGTCAAATGAATTTATCTTCAAATTTTTTGGTTATACCATTATTTCTCATTCAATTCCATATAACAATGATAATACTTCAATATTATCTCTTCCTAACAACCAAGCATCCATATACTACTATAATTCATAGAAAATCATTTCTTTTCTATACAAAAATAGTTTTGGGCAAAATTATTTCATTTACCCTATTTTAAAACAATACCGTGTCAGTTTATCTTGTTTAAGAGTTTAGAAATCCCTATCGATTACAGTTGGCCAAACTGCACCGACCAGAATCTATAAACAATCAACCGATAAGTCAACACAATACAAAACAAATTTTGTATTCACTAACGAATACGCACTCATATTTATTATTACACTCACACTCATTCTAGAGTACTACTGACTCTATCTCTAATGAGTAATACCCAATAGGGCCAAGGGTTGTCGCTTAACCGGATGCTCTAATACCACTTGTAACGACTGGACTTTTCGACGCTCGAAAGTTGACATTAATACGTCCACTGTATCAAATGCCGTGCAACCGAATGACGGAAAACCGAACCATTAGGGTTAAAAGAAGAGGTAGAAGAAGACAGAAGAAAAGAAAGAACAGAAACAGAAACAATATCAAAATCTCACATATCGCAGCGGAACAATATATAATAGATGAATCAATAATCTTTAAAACAAAAGACTATATCAGTTTATGCATACATCAATCATCAGAGTTTACAACAATACACATCACTGGACAGTTATATAAACTTGTCCACATACAGAATACACAGCGGAATAAAATAAACAAGTACGGTAGTACGCTTCGCCATCCAGCTCATCTCCAAAGCTCCAGAATATCCTGATAACATAACTCTAGGCTGCCCGTGTGGAAAATTATGGGCACCCAGAGTTTAAAAGGGAACAATAAACTCCGAGTCAGTCATGGTGACTGGTGTGAGATCGTAAAACAGTTATTTTCACAAAGAAAATAAAACAATTTCGCAATGCTTTTGGAAAATGAAACTACCATAAGGCCTCCCGCCACACACACAATGCAAACGCAGAATTGGAGGAGATTTCCCCTTATGATAGTCAAAAATGCTTACTACGCACAATCAGTTGATATTATTATTAATGTCTAGTGTGGAAAACATTTCGAAAGTATAATATCAATCTTAGCCAACATATAACCATTGTTGTATGTCTACTATAGCTAATACGTTCAGTAGCAGGTTACCGCCACATTCCATAGCAGGTAATATGATTAAAAACCGTACAGGGTTCGTATTGTTTCTTTGGATTTCCAACAAATGGTCAGGCAAAGGAACTTCCTTATACCGAAATAGAACGCCTCTGGAAAGACGCCCCGAGAACCTAACCGGATCTCTGCAAACAAAAGGCCGACGCTACCTCACGCTCTAACCGAGCTGTAACTAGGTAACTAACACACGAGCTATGCCATCCTCGGTCGTTACCGACCTTTATCCGAGGATCCTCAATCACAAAGCAACAACCACAAGATATAATAATTGTGTGGCATCAACATAGGTAAAATATATGGGCTCCATACCATGATATCACCTTTTAACCAGAAGGAAATGGCATTCCCTAGGGGCGCTACCCCTACAAACCTTTGCCGCAACATTCCTGTTTCGACCATTACCGGGTTGTGAGGCTCGACGAAGTCTCGTCCACATAAGCCACGCTTTTTCACAAAGCCACGCTTTTTCACAAAGCAACGCTTTGACCAACCAAAAGATCAACAGCACTTCGTATGCCACATTACCAAATTGGGAATGTATCACTAGTAACCATCAACTACATAACCTCTGAGCTCGTACGTCTCAGAGAAGGGTGTTAAGCTAAGAGAGTAAATTCTCCGCCACCAATAGAAATGTATTTGATAGAAACCAGCTTTACATCTCAAAGTGTAACGTCAGACACACATCCATACAAGTCCGTTCCGGGATCGAACGGAACCGAAGGCACTTCCAAAGAAGCCCTTGCAATTCGGATATTCACTAATCACGTCCGGACTTCCCATCACAAAAAGAGTGATATAAATCTCTATACCGGAGCAAATCGGTGCAGAGACATTCGACAGGTTGTCCTTTCATTTTCGAAAATATCCGGTCTTCACCACCGGTCTTCAATACGATTCATATCGTCGTATCACTAATTCGGAATGGGTTATATGACACAAAGGTCTTTTCCCAGCTAACCCGAATAGTGAGCGTTTGTTTAAAAACAAATCAAGTGCCATTTCAAAGGCAAATGTTGATAGTCGGTTATTTAACTATCAACAACATATCACAACAAACATCCAATTTAAATAATTTTTCCCAAATTATTTAATTCAAAATATCTTCAAAAGATATATATTTTCCACACTTCACATTTGAAAATCAATTTCAAATCATATTTCACACTTCACATTTGAAAACCAATTTCAAATCACATTTCACACTTCACATTTGAAAACCAATTTCAAATCACATTTTCACATTTCATCTCAAAATGGTCCATTTAAACCAATTAAATAAATCCTTATCGATTTATTTCAAATTTACATTCCAAAACTGTAAATTTATTTCCACACTTCAAAAATAAATCAATGTTTATTTTTTAAAACAAATTTCCCTTTTCTTTACAAATTCTATTCGGAATTTACATTCCCAAATATTCACTTTTTAACACCAAATCAACTTTCAAATTGATTTCTCAATTTATTTCAAATCCCAAATCGAATTCCAAATTGATTTCTGAATTTACTTCAACACTGAATCACATTTCAAATTGATTCTAACTTTTAATCCCGAATACCAAATCAGTTTACAAATCGATTTACAAATTTATTCTTAACACAAAAATAAATTTTTATTCAACATCAAATAAGTTTTCATATCGATTTCTCAAAGATTTATTTCAAATACCCGATCATCTATCAATTTGATTTCAAACAAATTTATCTCCTTTTAAATAAATTCTTTTATTCTTCCAAACCATCTAAAATTCAATTTTTAATTTCAGAAATCCAATTTCATTTATTTCTGGTATCCAACGATACCAAAAATACATTCGGCTAAATTATAGCCTTCAACAACTTCAATCACAGATATAATCATACACAGATTATAAATAATCAATCAAACAACATATGAAATCAATTCAATGTTTTGAGGAATCCCGTTGGATCCCTCCAACCTGTTTCCCTGCATCCATAGATGTTAGCACAATACCAATTCCACTTCGAGGTGGAATATCGCGGTATATGGGATTTATAAAAATATCATCCGCTATTATGTGGCACAGTAGGGTCTCATCCGCTATATAATGCGGGAAAATCAATCACCAATATATACATATGCCAATATGTATATATTGCTATATATATAGATATATCCTACTATATCTAATATCACAACGAAACAGCAATCAATCAATAACTGCAAAAAAATCCACTTTTCATTTTGAGTGAGAAGATCTCACCTTTGATTTTATTTCGCAGTCCATTTTCCATTCCAATTTGTTTTTCTCAATTTATAAACCTTGTATAAAACAATTATATAATTTAATTAAATTCGAACAAATCGAATAATAAATTTCCATTTAATAGCTTTATTTAATTTTAAACAAAAAAATTAAATTTCTTAAACCCATTTTTCTTTTATAAATTTAAGTAACTAACAATTTTGATTTTAAACTAATACTTTTAATTTTAAACAAATTTTTTTTTCTTCCTTTTTTATTTAAAACAGAACTGTTTCGAAATTAACAAATTTAAAACTTACTGTTATCAAAAATACCAATTAAAAATTGATGTTAACATATATTTCTGCAGTTATATTTTTGCAAACCAGACAAACTCCTGCTTGACTTCATGTGTATATTTTATATATTAAGCCAAGCTTTAAATCGAAGCAAATAAATCATTACCTCACGGAAACGATCGATCGAGATATCCAAGCCTACGGATTCGAATGACACACCCCTCTACAGACGACATCGTCGCCGTGCTTGGCCCCAAACCATCGACTAACTCGCGACCATGTCACTTGAACATGAACACTGCCTAATCCCAGATCTGCAGCCCAACTTCGAATGCCATCGCAACCTCCAGTTGATCAAATGGAAGTTCCATCCATGAACTCGAGCTCAAACCATCGCGATCGACGAACTCGCGAAACCCTAGCCTTCATCTCCGCCGCGCCTTCAGGCGAACCCCCTCGCCATCGTTTCCGACCTCTTCGAATTAACGTGAACTCGCGATCGCATCTTCCACTCACGCCTACGCTAGAAAGCAAGTCGACCCGCCCACACTGCCTCGCGAACGAAACTCGCGCCCTGATTCCCTAATCGAACACTTCGATTTTTCGAGAGGGGGAACGAACGTGGATTCGTTCAATTTGAATTTGATTAGGAGGACGCAGCCATTCCTTTAATTTTGAACGAGATTTGTCTGCCATTTTTATTTCGTTCGATTGAAGATAGATGGAAAAAAAAAGATGGCTCGACTTTTATTAGAAATGCTCGGCTGTTATTAAAAGATGAGGAGGAGACACGATGTTTTGAAAAAGGGAAACATACGTACAAAATTTTTCAGGCTACAGTATTTGAATTAGAAGGAAAAAGTTGATGTGAGTATATATTTTAATCAATAAATATAGATATTTTCTCCGAATCTTCGATAAAAATTCCAACGCGTTTGCTTATCGTATGCTCACACAACAACTCCAAACATTACAAAAATTGAAATCCAATAATAATACAATATTACGGATCCAATGAAACTGGTTTCGTCGAATTCCGAGACTGTGCCCCAGAACGCTATTTTTAAATTCAATTTAAACAACAAAATTTAAAAACTGAACAAAACAGTTTCAAATTCAATTCTAAAGCTTTTATTATCTTCAGTATTATTAATATGAATTTTCCAAGCCTTCATATTATTTTTAATCAGCTCAAAACTGAAGATTCAAATTTTTACCCAGTTTCAATAATTAAATTCAATAATTTAATCGCCAAATTTATTCAAATATTTGAACTTCAAATTAAACAATCATTCGAATATTTAAACTTAATTAAATATTCAAATTTCAAATGTCAAAAATTCATGGTGGTTACACTAGTCATTCTAAATCTTTCCAAGTCTTAAACCAGCGAGTTCAAGTGTTTCTTAGTGAAAGCACTAAAATGTTTGAAACAAAATTGGCACAAACATCCAATAGGTTGAGTAGAGAATAAAAAGTGAAGAAAATAAATGAAAAATGAAAAAGAAAGTACACATAAAGTTTATAATGGTTCGGTTAATCTTGGCCTACATCCACTTAATGATTTTTATTGCTTATATTCTGACTTGGAGGCAGAAGTTCTTACTAGTTGGTAAAACTCCGACAAAGATTATAAGAAATTAGAGAAAAGAGAGTAAGAGCCAAAAGAGATCATGAAAAATGAGCCCTACCCCTCTATTTATAGAGGTACGAAGCCTAAAATCGCACCTAGAAGACCTCCACATAGTTTTTCATGCCTTATACCGTTTCTTCACCAATGTAGGACACCTCCTCATAAACTTATATGGGTCGTACGACTCCAAGGGCTTGGGTTAGTACCACTCCAAAGGCTTGGGTTGGTACGACTCCGTAAGATTACCAATCTGGTCATCTTGAACTCTTCGCTTTGGCTCGTCTTATGGTTAGCTTTGTGATTTCATAGTTATTTGCACTAATATTTGCTTGTTTTAGAGTCTAAATGACAGAGTCATGGAAGAACAGAGTTGCTGATTCAAGAGTTCATGGAGATCGATGGAGAATTTTATCGAATCAAAAAAACAATGCTTGGAATAGGCTTCTAACATCGAGTAGGTTGTGTGGGCACAAGATGGGATCCATCGGTAGAGGGAAGTTGGATCGGTACCGACCTATAGAGCTGGATCGGTACTGATCCACCACTTTGGTGGATCAGTACCGATCCACCACTTTGGTGGATCGATGATTCTTGGGCTATCTCTTTGGGCGTTTTCCTTGATAACTTCGAAGTTTGACTCATCAAGTTTGTCCGTATATTGCCTGGTCAAAAGGAAGGATAAGAGGTACGTATTTCAAAAATCATAACAACTCATCTATACGTACATAGTATCAGCACAAATCAATAAACACATGCATTTCCAGAATAGAACATATATAATATAAAATAGAAGATATAAAGAGAATAGAGAGTAAATAACGCAGTGAGAATATATAATGGGAATATGTATACAAATCATATGGGACACAAAATGGATCAAAATCCTACCAACTCAAAGCAAATAAAATATAGGTCTAATATACAACACAATGTCATCAAAATATATAATAACTCATAACACGTAATTATATACAGTATACAACTCTATCCTCCATATATTCCCAACACCCATAAACTGGTTATCTTGTCCCCGAACCAAAAATGTCTCGAACAAACCCGAATATTATATAAAAAACATATATGTCAGACTATGTCTAAAATGACGATGTCAATGTTTATTAATAATAACATGATATATAGATGGCCTCATCAAATCATATAGGGGTACCTCTAAACATATCACAAAACATGTATAAGCAATATCACCCACACAGAAAGATTAATCAAACTATATACCAGATAAATACTATTAAGTGGGTGAAATAACCCATGTAGCTAAATATCATCCAATATACAAAATTACAAAACTACATAGGACATGCTCTCAGCAATGCCTAAGATTATCTCTCAGATAATCATGAAGTTGACATACCTCGAGTCCGTTAGGATCAACACTTATGCAAATACACACAAACAATCATCCAAATCAACCAAACAAGAAATACAAATATGGCATACCCTGGATAGTAAAGGTCATCTCTCAAATAACCATAAAAGATAGGTACAGGGTCTAACTCCATGTCTCGGCATCTCTAACTATCCTCGATAACAATATAATCAATATGTACAAGGTTACACAACTACATAGACACACGAACTAATGAATAACCAAAGTGATCTATAATCACTTAATAATCATCTAAACTTTCAGCCTCATAGTAGTCGACTTATATCTTAACCAATAAGATAATCCCACGGTCTCTCAGACGTCTACTAATCTACTCAACTCTCAATATCATAAACTATCATCTGGACTCTCGGTCCTATGTGCTCTTAGCACCATAAATGACTATATCGGCTTCGATCTCATCAATGATTTGATCGGCTCTCAGCTATATACATATCGATCTCATAACAACGAATAAATAGTGTACATATCAATTACAACTAAACAAGAGGTTAACAGCTCTCGGCTTGCTCGAGGAGCCTTCCTCACACGTTCTTAGTTCTACTCCTACAGTCATCGGTTACCATGATAACCATCATGACCCAATATCCATAAAATGTAAGACAACTCCATATAATGGTCAAGACCCTGCAAGTGCCCCAATGGTAACTAACCGCTGACCTATGTGACATGGAGTAGTGGCTCTCGACCATTATATACAACAAAAAGTGTGCCATGGATTCGAGGAGCGATCCCACGATCAAGCCGTTAGGATGGATACTAGCCAATTTGGTTTACTTCCCGAAATATAATAGGAGTATGCATATAATAAATAGATACAGTTATGGCTTTCAGCCTGCTCACTCTCAGTTTGCGTCCCATACCACCCAGTGCTACTCGAATATTTCAATGCTTGTAAAATCCACTCGCCTATATTAAACACAATATTATTCTATATAATAAGTCCAAAGAATAACTGAAGAAATATCACCGAATGCAACATCCCAAATGGTATTATAACACCGTTATTCTAATTTCTCATCACACAAAAGTATAAATCATTTCAAACACTTAAGCGCACATTTTATTAGAAAAAAAATATAAACACATTTATTCATAAAACATATCTATAATTAATAAAAGCATTTATAGAATTTGAATAGTTAGAATGCTAATTTCTCAAACCTTTTATAAATTTAAAATAAAATTCTAAGATCCATATGTTACTTCCAAAAATCCCATTTCTATATTTAAATCCATATAAATAACTTACAAAACCAAGTATTACTCATAACTATCATTTAATAATTTTCTGTAATTAAATACAATTTATAAATAAACTTTACAATATTTAAATCAATTTCTTTTATTCCAAAACCATAAATACATTTTCCAAAACGTTAGAATATATTAAAATTCATGAAATATTCTTTTAAATAAACACAATATTATTTAGAAATCATTTCATGCTTTTTCTACAATTTTATAGGATTTTTAAATAAGTATTAAGATTAAAAATCGAATTTCTTTAAGGAAACAAATATTTAATAATGTAATTAGTTCCAAATTTATAAAATATCCCTTCAAAATAATTACATTATCATAAAATATAAAACATACTCTGTATTAACATTTGTAAATATATATATGTTATTTTTTATTTTTTATACATATATTTCATTTTTTATAAACTGCACCGGTTTGTGCAACCGGTAGCACCACCAGTCGATCGCTAGCAGTTGACCGATCGCCTTACCGGTCGTGCATTCCGGTGCTAGAATGGATCATTTTGATCGATTTCTGATCTCCTCTCCGATACCCTATTGTTTCTAACCTAAATTTAATGCACACACAAGTATTCGTCCATACAACTATGCAATCAAACCTATATGAAGAATTACATAGATTAAACACAAGTTCATGTGTAAAAATACTCACTTGTCAACTTCTCATCTTCTTCTTTACTGTAAATGTCAAAATCCACTCCTTAAAGCTTCAAAACTCCAACTTTCTCGTACAACGAGGTGTAGTAGCATATCGAGAAGCATATATTTAAGCTTCATAATTTCTCTAATTTTATTTGATTTTATTTTAAATTTAGGAGAAGAGGAGGGTTTGTATTCTTTTTGTTCTGAAAATTGTAAAGTGAAAGATAATGAAAAAAAGAGTACATTGGAAGTGATTTTTTGAAGTAAGGGGAAGATTCTAGACATGTCATGAAAATCAAAAGAGATAGACGACTTTCCAAATATCAAATTGGGCCAAATGGGCACATTTCTTAAACTTCTACTTATTCATTTCTCCTCTTTTTTTCCTTTGCTAATCAATTTATCAACCATGTTAAACTAGTTGAACTCACCAATAAAATTCATATTTATCTTTCCTATATGTTTACTGACATTACTAACATTACAAATTTTACAATATCTATTTTTCGTAATTTAATTTATTTATACATATTTATTTCTATATGTATATCTTCAAACCCATTTATTAAATAATTTTACAAACTCCTTTTTATTAATGAAAATAAACTTCAAATCTTATTTATTAACAATTTTACAAAATATTACAATCATTTCAATATATTTAAAATCATTTTAATCTCAAAATATTAACATTTCTAAAAAATTACTAAATTTATCATTTATTAATAATTCACAACTCTTAAATATTTATCTCAAAAATTATTTATCATCAAACTCTAAAATCAATCACATTAAATCTTTTAAAAAGTTATTTCAATTAATTAAAACATTATAATTAATTGTAATTAATTGCTTCTCAACTTTGGGTTATTACAGACTTCTCCCTTAAGAAAATTGCGTCCTCGCAATTTTCTAAGGGAAAATCCATAACGAGCTAATGCTACACCTATTTATAATTTATAACAATTATGCAACCAACAAAACCAAACTAATAAAAATCTTAATCGATACAACAATTATTAAACCCCTCGGTAGCTTCACAAAAACAATGGTTATTATCCAGTGCCCAACGTCATTGGCCATGAGCTATGAGTCGAACAACTCAATTGGGATATTATCCATGTATCACAACCAAATATATAATTTAAATGTTGTATTTTTTCGGAAACTACGGAGTAAACTCTACGGTACGAATATACATCGAATATTCACAGCACTCAAATGCAATATACCTACATACGTACCTTATATAAAATCATATCATTTCTTTAATAATACCTTTATAAATACCAAAAGCTCTTAATAGACTTCAAAGTGTTAAAACACCTTACTATTATTACTTCCAAAGACAATGATGTAAAGTAATTTACAAATCTACTTTCTTTAAAGTTCTTCTTACTTTACAATACTTTCATAATATAAATATAAATATATAATTTAGACGACTTAAAATTTATTTATCAAACTCAATACTTCAAATTCTCATAAATTTCCAAATTAGAAAAGCTAGTCCTCTCATGAAACTATATTTTTATAAAAAAAATCTCACAATTTTATAATGCACTTTAAATAAGATTTTAAGATTGTTGACGCCAAAAGTGGCACAACACTTAAATATGACCTTTTATGGGATTAGATCTATTAGGAGTAGCAAAAAAGGATAAAAAATAGAGAGACGTAAGATTTTTAGTGGTTCGACAATCTTTGGCCTATGTCCACTTTATAGTTATATTGATTATGGATTTAATAGAGATTTAAACCCACAAGTACAAGGGATTGACGGGTTCTTTGAAACTGCCAAAAGTATCTACCCAGGAGACTATTATGAGGGAGAGATACGATGAAGAAGGAGTAGAGTCCAAGGTCCTTTTTTGGTTGCTATAGGGTTAATATTCATAAAGAAGATTATACCTATTCGTTGAGTTGATGAATTCTAAGTACCTGAAGCATAATAATTTTCAGGTTCATACTTCAAAATGAGCGGGTTACAAAAGGAAAACTGAATTCATAGTTCAAACATAATTTAATGTTAACTGCAATATAAAACCATGTTACGGTACACATAACAAAATATGAGACAAGTAGGTGGAGGAAATAAATCTGTAGATGTAGATCTGAAATGAACACTAAAGTAGAAAAAATCTTTTTTTTTAAAGTTTATCCATGAAACCAAAATTTATTTCTAGATAACATTAAAAAGAAAATTCTCAACAAAATCAATAATGGATGGCTCTGATACCACTTGTTAGTATTTCAATATACTTTTGGATTGATTAATCATGAAACCCTAGATCCAAATATGTGACCCATATTGATTTGATTGAGAAGAAACCAGAGGAAGGCAAATAAATAAGCAGAAGCCATACCTGAATTCATAGTTGCTGATTGAAAGAGAAGTAGAATTGGTTTGATATTCCAAATTAATATTAACCATAGATCTAAATTATTTCCACAAAAGAGATTAAAAGAATAACTAATCTTACGTAATTTGGTGATCATAACCCTTCATTTATAATGTTGGTATTTTCTAATTTGGTCTTTCAACAAATTAGGATTGCCCTTGTATCTATACATTAATATCATGATAATTATATTTTCAAGCCTTTTATCTTTAATTCAAAATTCGATCACTCTTATTAGGCTTTACACCAAAATAGCATAACATATTTTATTTTACATCTGTGGTCCATATGTTGAAAATTTCCAACAATAGTATGATAGAAACTACATGTTGTATTTGTGAATAACAAGATGAGAATTCAGATCATATCTTTTTAAAGTGTCAATATACAAATTAGGTGTGGAGTATAATTAGAGATAAACTCAACTTTCAACAATGGCCTTAACAAAATGTTGACATCATCTTTGAAAACATCATTAAAACAATAAGCAACAACAACAAAAATTTGAAGATCGCATCACTTGCTATTACAACATTAATTTGGAATATCTGGTGCGAGAGAATGATAGAAACTTTAAGGGTATAAAAATACCAAATCAAGTTCAATTGATTCATATTATTCAAGGATGATCTAAATTATTAAACGTGGTGCAATTAAAGAAGACAAAATTATGAGTATTAAACCTATCTTCTAAAATTTTGGCTACTGAATTTGATGTTCTTCTCTGCTTGATTCAACGAATTTCGATATTAAAATGCATGCTTCCCTGCTATTAATTTGGTTTGAGCTATATTTAGGGATAGTGGCTTAATTGTCATATGCGAATTTTTACCTTGTAGCATGTTGGTGTACTACTTTTGTTGCTAGTTATCTTGGAATATATATACGTGTGCACGTGCGCGTATCAACACAGATACATATACATATACATATACATACATACATACATACATACATATATATATATATTTATGCTCGAAATCAAAAATATAAAAAAATTAAATCAAAATCATATTTATAAAATTGATTTTGTTTGAAACTAAATAAAAGGATTTCAGTTTAAAATAAATAAATATTTGTTTTTTTCAGTTTTAATAATTTTTTAACTTACCAAAAATATTTTTAATTTATATATATATATATGTGTGTGTGTGTGTACGTATGTACATATGTATGTATACTAATATTATTTATACATATGTAACCATTAATATATACATACACATACACACACACATATATATACGCATACACACACACACAGATATATATATATTGAAAAGATTTTAAAATAATACTTACATATGCAAATTCAAAAATAATAATTTATTTTTAAATATTGGCTAAATTTAACAGAAATCTAGATAAGAATTAATATATATGTAAATGAAAATATATAAATACGAAATTTTACCTTTTGCTGAAATAATGCCATCGAGAGTCAATACTGTTATACCCAAATATGTTAAGTCATCACAGGATAATGAAGAAGGAAAATTGAAAAAGACAAAGCAATCATAATACATCATAGGACAATGAAGAAGGAAAATTGCAAAAGACAAAGCCACCATAATACAATGTAAGGAAGCCATCGTGTGATGACAATCAAAAGCCCATGTGATATTAAGATGAAAGCTTTCGTAGGGAAACTTACAAGGTCCTTCGTATGATGTTTATGAACACGAAATATAAAGTCGTCGTGATGTGTTATGAAACTGTTATAATAAAAATATCACAATCATCGTGGAGTTTCCTACGTTGTCATCCTATGTAAATTGACAAAAGCATGTTATTGTGATGAAACTCCTAAAGCGGTCCTAAGAAATGGTTGCTAGGCATCATGGGAAGTTTTATAAAGCCTTCATGTGCCATCTTAAAGTGATAAGCCAAAAGCATAGTGAGAAGTATCATAAGGCCTTTGTGTGCTATTTCAGAAGTGATAAAACAAGGTCTTTGTGGAAGTTTTGTGGAGTTATCATAAACCCCCAGAGGCAACAAGTCAAAGCTTTCATGAGAAATTTTGTCCTGCTATCGTGAGCAATCTTCTAATGACAAACCAAGGCTATTATGAGTAGTTCCATCAAGCTATCGCATGTAATCTTTATATGAAAAATTAAGGCCATTATGGGATATTTAATGAAACCGTCATGTATCATCTTTGAAGTGATGAATTAAAGCTTTCGTGAGAAGTTCCAAAGAGCAACCATGGACCATTGTAAACAATCTTAAAGCAATGAATTTATGCCATCGTGAGGAATTTCATACAACCTCTTGTTATTTTGGAACAACGGATTAAGGCTATCATGAAATATTTTCAAAAAAGCCATCGTGTACAATCAGGAGCTATTATGAAGTATTCTAAACAAGTATGCCACATGTCATTTTGACAATGCCCCACGTTGACCGATTATGACCGTCTACTTCAAATGGAATGCCACTTATCAAGAATCCAACAGTTCAATTTCTCTATAAATAGACATGCACCTCCACTTAAAAGGGAGCCAAATTTTTTGAGATTTCCTTCTCCTCTATTTTCATTTTTCCTTCCAACTTTATTAAGGAATCTTTGAATTGGGGATTCATGGCCGTTAGGGAAAATTGTAATCGAGGATTTTGTAATAAAAGACTTGCATTTGACATAATTTGTATCATCACTTCATTGAATATTTAACTTGGACTTCGTGAGCTTATATTGCATCTCATATATGTTATATGACTTTCATGTTGGATACATCAAAGTGTACCACTATGGATTCCACTATGACTGTAGCCTCAGTTCATTTTCACTTGTCTTGACTTAATAACTTAGCCGAACTTTTACCCTAACATTTTCAGTGCTTTAATTGAGTGTTGAACGCATGGTATTTCTCTTTTTCTTAAGCTTTCCTATCCTACTTGAGTTTCCACTATGACAATTGGATCCCAACAAGGGTCTAATGAACCATGAGCGAACCCTTTGCCTTATCTATCAACCAATCGACAAATTAGGAAAGAACATGAGTTAAACTTGAGAAAGCTAGCCATGCAAATTTTCGAAGAAAAGAAGAAGGTGGCTTAGTATAGTCCAACTAAATGGATTCTAAATCCTTTTCATATAGGAAGGGAGCCAATGTATGCCATGGCCAATAGGTTATGATCGGGAAAATCAAATCAAAACTATAGGAATAATGTGAGATTTGGAAAAGACCAATTCTCATAGTCCAAGCAAAGCATTCGGTCACAAGCATGTGGAATTATTTTTGAAACCGAATTGAACCATGATTTCAAGAAATTTGCCTAAAAATGGAGAGAGCTTGTCTATTTGGGCTCTAAAAAAGGAGATTTTTGTCAAGAAAGTGGAAACCCAGAATGGACTTAGGGGTCAGAATGCCAAGAAAAAAGTATAAAGGTGAATATAAAAATCCTATAGAAAAAGGGCGAAAAGCAAAAATCATCACTTTCCTTCTCGTCCCTTAAGAAGAAGCGTATTTTCGAACCATGGGAAGGTTAAACTATTGGATCTCAAATATGCTACAAGAAAGAAGGAAAGACATAAGGGAGGAAAGACAACAATAATCAGAATTTCTATCTTCGAAACCAAAAGAGGCATTAATAGATCTTCTAAAAGCTTTCGGTCCCGCCAAAAGGCCCGGCTGGAGCACCCATCCAAAGAGTGATGGTCAATTAGGCCTTCGGTCCCATTGCTAGGCCTGGCCAAAGCACCCGTCCAAGGGAGATGGATGAAAAGCCTTCGGTCCCACTGCAAGGCCTAACTAGAGAACCCATCTAAACAGTGATGGTCAATTAAGCCTTTGGTCCTGCCTTCAGCCCTGGCTAAAGCACCCATCCAAGAAAGACGATGGAAAGCCTTAAGTCTCATCGCAAGGCCTGGCCAAAGCACCCAACCAAAGAGTGATGGTCAATTAAGCCTTTGGTTCCATCATCGGGCCTGTAACGACCCACCTTTCCGACCCCTAGGAACGACCCTTAACGCATCCTTGGTGTTCGTGTGCCGTTGTCCAAGCATCGGAAAGATGAATCATCGTGGGGTTAAACAAAGAACATAATAGAAAACCTCACAACGAAACTATAAAATAAACCATAATAGTCAATAGTACATCAGGTTACTCCTTAACAGGGAGTTATAAGAGTTACGCAAAGTACTCCAAATCAGCTTAGGCAGTTACATATGCTGAAACAAAATACACTTACACAAACAAGTTAATACAGCAGAACAGATAACTAATAAGATGAAAGCCTCCTGCTCGGACGCCGTCTTCAAAAAGCCCACATAGACCTGTTACTCTCGAACTACTCAAATAAAATTGAGTATCCGAGAGTTTAGGGAAAACAAACAACTCAGGTCAGACGATATGTTTGGTATGAGTAAAAAGAATTTAAATAAATAGGTGGGTGATTAAACACAAAAATGTGAGACCATTCCGCTGAACACGGAACGGGTTTACTCTTATAGGAATCAACTTCCAAACGTGAAGAATGGATAAATAATTAAACATCGCAAAGATGACTCTTCCCGATTAAATTAAGGAAACAAATTCAAAGGTTCGAATCAAATAAGGAAACGAAAATCTCCAACAAATGACTAGGAAGGTACACCACCCTTGAAGTATACCTCTAGTAATATACTTCTGAGAAGCTTATATACTCTGTGACACTTCTCGGACAATACCAAGCCAGACCCCGCCAAACCTTACCGAGTATTCGAATATTTCATATCTAATAGCGCTACCGAATCCAATCTAGATGAGATGTGAAAAATACCCTAATGGGAGCAACCCCATATAACTTGGCTTCCTCTCGTGCTTTGGATTTAGTCATTTCCAAGGATATCAATGCTCGACGGAGCAACACATCGTCTTAGAATGACGATAATAAAGAAGCTGAAGTAACCGATAGCTGAGAAACCAACTATCGAGGATGTAAAATGATCGTATATGGAAATTAATTCATTTCCATAAATAATTCAAACTTTTCTTTTAAAAACCCGAATTCATGCTTGGGCTTCACATTACAAGTATTAGCTTCAAAACACTTTGTTAAAAGAGTATACTAACTTTAAACATCATTATAAAAGGATTTAATAACTTTCAACATTCTTATTTAATTGGATACTTCGCTTCAACTATCATAAATGAGAATAATTAATTATCTTTAAACTTTATTAATTAATTTGGATAATTGACTTCAAAATACCCTTTAATTGAAAAGGTTAATCACCTTCAAAATTAATAGAATTAATTAAATTAATTTTTATTAAATTAATCTCATTAATTACATTAATTAATTAAATTTAGACATCATTAATTAAGTTAATTAATTAATTTTAAACTCATCATTAACAAGTTAATTAATTAACCTTAATCCTTAATAATTAATTAATTATTTATTTTTAAAAATATTTATTAAAATAATTAATTAAATTTGAAATCATCCTTATTTAACAACTTTATTAACTTGTAAAACCAAACCCAAGCTCGAGAAATAAATCGAAAAATTTCGATAAGGATATGTTTGTTGAAAGTATCGATATAGCGATAGTCGCTATACTAACACTTCGACAACTAATTTCATGTCACTTTACTTTCATCCATACATCATATAACAAAAGAAAAATAATAATACAAAGTGCTAAACTATTCTACAACATACAGAGAACAATCATTAACAATATAACTAACTTTTACTAACATCCAAAACTTGCTTACTAACTTGGTTACTAAACTAACAAGGCGACAAATTTTCAAGGTATAACCTAATCCAACATACATCACATGGTAATACAAACACAACAAGCCACTAATAACAAATATATGAACAATATTTAAGTTTAAAAAGTTAAGATTTGAAAGATGAGATTTTTACTCACAATAGCTTACTAACTTCAACCGAACTTGTTCTAGAACTTCAAAATCCTTTAGATCTTTGCAATTTTTTTGGAAAAATGAAGTCTTTAAGCCAATAGCATCAAGATGGGCTTGGCCCTAACAAGTCTAGGCTTGGCCATAAAGAAATTTTGGTGATGGTGCGCTTGTTTTTGAGAATAAAGTATGGAAAAGAAGATAGAAGAGTTTAAACAAGATTTAAGAAGAAAAGTTAACATTTTTGAACTTGAGAAAAGTTTTGAAAGCCATGAAAACTAGAAGAAAACTTGCATGATGGTTTTAAAGTGAAGGTAGAAATGAGAAAATGAGAACAACTATTAGAAATTTTGCTTATATACAAAGGGATAAATTAAATTACCAATTTACCCTTAAAGTACATAACCTCCTTTCATTTGTTGCCACCTCATCAAGCTTGTCTCCCCCTTACCAATATGTATTAAAATTCAAGTTGCCAAAATATCAAATCATGTCTAAACATGTTTTATTTGATGTGACAGTTGCTTTTTGTTTTAATTTTAAACTTAGGAAATTGTCACATCACATTTTTTATATTCTTAAGTTATAAATAAATATGTGTTATCATTTCTAAATCCTAATTTGTTTTATAAATGTTTGTTTTTATGTCTACTAAAATGTTCACAACATTTCGCACAACTTTAGAAGATGTAAAGTCGAAAATTCAGAAAATGATTTTTGGTCACATTTTCTATTTTTCTTCGAACTAAATATTTTTGTAAACTATTTTGAAAAACTATTTCACCATCATTATTTATTATTTCAAAGAGTTTTATTTTAGTTATAAATCCATTAATTAATTATTCAAAAATGAATTAAATATCCATATTTTAAAGGGGTTAAATTACGGGTTGTTATAGGGCCTGTCCAAAGCACCCATCCAAGGGAGATAGACGAAAAGCCTTCGGTCCTACTGCAAGGCTGGTAGGAGCACCCATCCAAAGAGCGATGGTCAATTAAGCCTTTGTTTCCACCGCCAGGCTTAGCTAAATCACACATCCAAGGCAAGAAGTGACAATTAAAGCAGGCCTTCAGCTCCAAAATTTAACTATGTGAAAGCATTCAAGATATATATGAAATACATGAACCATGATGGAAAGCATAATGAAGCAATTTAAGGTGATTTCATGAGAAGTTAGGTATACAAAACCATATCTAATACATCACATATATTATGCCTTGACATGATGACACTACATAATTTAGTTAAACAAATTTCACAATAATTTTCATCGTGCAATAATATTACATAGTGATTTCCTTTTTACAACAAAATGTATCCTCTAAACTCATGGCCATGAAAGATGAAGAAGAGGATGATGCTGGTAAAACAATTCCTTCCCTTTTCCAACAACATCTAAAGAAAAAAAATGATGTTTGTTAGTCGACCTCGCATCCTTATATAAAATCGGGGGTATGCCAATCTCTTTTAAGGTGTCAAAGCACCTATATCGGAAGAAATGTTGATACAATTGGTAACTAGAAGTAACCACTTTCCTCATTCTGCAATTTCTCTCCGGGCCTAAAAATTTGAAATAAATTTTCAAATCAAAAGCCACTATAACTTTAATTAAGTAACCAGCAAGAGAATCGAGTTGGGAAGCTCTAGTGGAATTAGTCCCAATTGATCTTTTAGCTCTTTTACGTCATTCATAAGGGTTTTGAGTGTAGAAGGAGGGTAAATGATATGTTGTAAAGCAACAAGGAGGTACTTCTTTAGCTTCCTCTCCTTGTATTGAATGATGCTACGGGCGTCGACGGAGTCAATTTGGAGCGATATAGCCCTTTACTAATTTTTATTTGCACTCTTTAGTTAAGAAAATTTATGATTCATTTCACTAATGTTGTTTTCAAGAGCCTTGACCTTTAGTGTAAGCTCGTTCTTTATACGGTCTAGCTTTTCAGTCTCTAGCCTTTGCTTTGAAAACGTCTCGATAAACTTCTTGTTCCACTGTTTTCCTTAACTTTTCGAACACACTCTAGTTTGAAGGATTTTCTCAGTCTTGCAAGTTCCCTTGATCTATCTCCTTATGGAGAATTGGATGTACCACAGCCACGAATTGAACACCCTCAAGATGAAGAAGAATGAAGTGGTGATTCCCTTTCTGAAGATTTAACTATAATAGGAGAAGGCATCCCTTTTTCACCCTCAGTCAATATGAGTTCGTAAGATTGATATTCATTCTTATACTTCATCACCTCAACCTCCAAGTCAAATATGCATTAATTTAAATGAGAAATCTTCGTATCGAACTCCAACTTCCATTGGGAATCAGTAAATGAACCGAACATTTTAGTCAATTTAGCGATTTTGGTATCCTTCTATTAAACTATCTTCTCAAGATCTGTTACCATCTCTTGAGTAGATTTTATAATATATTTCACATTGATGTAACATACTACTTGTTAGGTGCAGTGCTATTTATGGTTATAGAAATAAATATAGAACGAGAGGATCGTTCTTTCAGTGTTATCACCAATTTAGCATGAATATTCTCAAGGCATTGATTAAGGTCAGGAGCATCAATAGATAAAGGCAATCCTTTGTCCTAATTCAAAAAGTAAGCAATAGCAAAATTTCAATAAAGATGAAAGAAAGGCAACAAATTTTCCATTGAACAACAATAAATTTCTCATTAAAGCTATTGCATCCGAAAGAGATAATAGTAGTAGAATCTACAATACAATTAGTTTTTAGAATGAGAAAGGACATTCCGAATCTTCTAAAAAGAGTAAGGCGAAATTGAAAACATTGCACTAAAAGGAGCATCGACATTAGGAGGAGTATTAACTGGAGGAAACCCATGATGGTCCCAATCTTTAGGAGGGGGCTAAGTCCACCACATAATAACATAACATAAATAGTCCATATTTCATGATGAAATTGGCCTTTATGGTGACCTAAGAAATTGAAATCTAGATTTGGAAATTGAGTATACATTTGACGAAGGTCATGAAGAAAGCAGTATTTTGTTAGGCGAGATTAGTTAATCAAAGAGAAATTTCATTTGAAAGTCCTTTTTAATCTGACCAATTTACTTAAATTGTCTCTTGACATGGGAGATGATGAGTAAACAAGAATAAATTTAGAAGCCTGCACATTGGTAATGAGTATATTAAAACACAAAGTCTACAAAATAATTACAATTTCCGCTTAAAAGCAAAAGATAGTTAGTTTACAACATTATAGAGGCTTATAAAGAACAAATTCTTTGTAATAATCAGTAACAAATCTATCCTTGTTAAATTTAACCTTATCAGTAAGTATGGAATCAACAGTTAAAGGCGCAATAAGAACCATGGGCATGTTCCAACACTCCCGAAGATGAGAGTCAGATCCGTGCAAATCCAAGTACCTCCTATGAAGGTGTCTAATCAGTACTCTGCAACCGTCACCTAGGAAAGAAAAGTTGGTCATGGGAAATCGAGCGTATACAAGGTGTAGACACTCCATAAGTTTAGCTCTATCCTCAATCAACGTCTAAAAGAACACGGTCAGTTCTTTATTTTCCTTGCGAAAATTATCCAAGTGAAAGTGTGATTTCTGAAGGAGAGGCACAACCTTTTTATTCTTGAAATCCTAAAGATACTTGAGATGTTTTAAAATTCTCATATATTTTTCATTCGATTCATTTAATTCTTTGCATAACCTCTTTCCTTATCAGTTCAGTCTTAAAATTTTCTTTTTCTTTTTATCTAATATAACGTCTACATAATTTCTATTCATTTTCCTATGCTGATAGTTAAATCATATTAATAATTTTCAAATATACGCGTAGAAAACAAATAATGAGTCAAATGAAAAAATAACCTTTGGAGGAGAAGCTATGGCACTAGGTCTGAAACATCGGACATGGGGAGCATTAGAAAGGGTTTGAGCTTCAAGAGGAGGTTGAGCCTTAGCAGGAATTTGACCTATCCACCAGATTCAAAAGGCGTTGTCTTAGAGTGAGTATGTCTAGGAGGTGGGGATTTATCAGTACCTTTAGTAGCCCCCGAAGAAGGGAAGTCAAACATATAATATGAATCTTAAAGGACTCCAGACCCGCCTTAACCTAGGTCACCGTTCTTATCTCCTCCCGAAAAACCCTTTCTGGAAGGAACATCATTACCATCATTCCCACTGTCATCACTTTCATTATCGTCGTCATCACCATCTTCATTTTCTCTGTTAGCTCCTTCATTCCCTAGTCCCTCATCATCATCCTCTACTAGTATATCATCAGAAGCCAAAAACTTGGTAGGATCAATAATGTCTTCTCCCACAACCTCAGAATAATCATCGGGAATATGCCCTAGTAAAATATTAAATCTTCTCTTGAAGTCCACCCTTAACCTATCAAAAGCATATTTAGGCATCGATCAACATTGTCCTTGTAAGTAGTTGTAACAACCCTGTATTTTACAAATATTTTAAATTGATTTTTTTTCAGATTCAAAAGCTTTATTTACGAAAAAGAATAAATTTTGTTATTTTAAATATAAACTTTGATTTTGATGTGGATTAGAATTCCAAATATGACTAAATTTAATATTTCCAGAAAGAGTGAATTTTGGTTAAAATAGTCAAACTTTGACTTTTAAATTTAAATTTTAAATATTTTAAATTATAAATTTTATCTTTTATTATGAAAATAGATTTAATAACATGAATATTGCTTTTCTTTTCGTTGAAAACGGAGTTAAAATGTAAAAGTTATGTACATTTCAATTTTGAGTATAAACTGTTTATTTAACAATTTTGTCTATTTTAAATTGTATAAATTACTCTTTCTTTCTTATATTTTGTTTTAATATGTGTTAATATGTTTTTTATGTATATTTTGTCTTTTTATATATTTAAAATGATAATAGAATTTTTTCCAAAATTTACTGTATTTATTTTTCATTTTTAAAGGTTGTTTTCCTATTTTCTGCTATTTTCTTCATTAAAAATTATATGTAAATTAAATTTTAAATATTTATTTTGTGAATATATTTTCATTTTATGTTATTATTTATGTTTAAAAATATATTACAAGCTCATATGAATTTTCTAAAATTATTTCATTCAGTTTCAAATTTTCTAGTCTAGTTCACTGTTTTAACTATTTTCCTTAATTTGACTTTATATAATTAATAAATATTATATATATTTCTATATTCTGTTAAAAATTTCGAAATTTCATCTGATAATATTATTATTTCAGTAATGTAAACTTATATAAATAATTAAAGGTAAATTGAAAGGGTTTGTGAGTTTCTATTTCCAATGACTTTTGATTTTCCCACCTTTTCACATTTTAACTTAATTTTACAAATCAATTAGCCATAACTACACACATACTTCAGCTTCCTACCTCCATTCTTCATTCACGTACATCATTTCTCATCTCATTTCTAAAAAAATTCGGCCATCATCCTCTTGTTCAAGTTTGGTAAAAACTTCTTTTCCTTTTCTACTTTTATTGTCTTTTTCTTATGAAATTGCACTTGATCTCCTTGGCCATAGGATCGGCCATGCTCCTCTCCAGCCCATGCCGCCACCACCATCACCTGAACACGCCACCAGCACCTCCTCCCCACTGACCATCCCCAGCCGTGCCACCCTAGGCGGTATCTCCTTCACCAAATCCACAAAACTCCAACATTTTGACCTAGCCGAGCACAAGCTTCCACCTACTCCACTTCCACCACCCATAGCCGCCACCTACTCCACCTCCAGCACCAGCTGGACCCTATGCCACGTCATCACCTTGGGCCCCACTCCTCTGGCCATGACCATAGCAGCCTTGGCCGAGCCCTATTTGGCTTGAAACTTGTGATGTTATTAGTTGTAATACCTTGTTGTGTTGATGTTACATCTCCATAACTTTTGCCATCAACAAACTCATGGTAGGCCAACCTTAGCAACCCAGACCTGACCCAAAATCATTGCCTTAGACCTGTACTTCACCTCTGGCCGAGCCTATGGAGTGTCGGAATCAAGTGCAAAGCATTTCAGCTTGGTTTTATAAAGTTATTTCTAGCATAGTTTATCGTAGTTTTGGTTTGAAACCTCACCATTGTTTGTATTGTTTTGTCTTATGTATCCGAGGAGTTAACCTTGTCTCTCCCACACTCATCATCATCATGGCTGAGAAAATGAACCCCTTGTTCGAGCTTTTGAATGGTTTGAGCATGGTCAAGTAATCTATTCCGTTGTTGCTTCTTATCTTCATTGTCTCAACATTGTTTGCGTTTAATATTTATGTGTATATTGTCTTGTTTGGTTATTGTTTACAAGATAAATATCAAGGCTCTCCCTTCATTCAAATCAAAAGTCATGCTATATCATGCTTGTTGTGCTTTCTAGAATCTATTCTGTGTGTTTTGATCGCTAATCTCCAGCTTTAACAGGTGAGTTATTCTCACCAGACAATATGTACCTATATAACTGATAAACCGACACCATTTGAATCTGTAATGTATATTATCATGTTATATATGCTTATATTATTATCATATGATGTTCACACCTATCATTACACCTGTTATATCATATGTTACTGTTGTTTTATGTTATTCTGTTTATTTATATCAGTTTATCACATTGCAAGTTCCCTGTAGACTAGAATCACTATGGGCTGAAATGATACATACCCGAACGGACTTTAGAATAAGGGAATATCGTTATGGGCTGAAATGATAGGCCTGAGCGGTTTTCAAAGTCATTATTTAACTTGGGATTGCGGGTTTGAAATGATATAACTCGGATTTTTCTTTTTTTAAACTACGGGTTGAAATGATACATATCCGTATCACTTGACCTAGGTTAGAAAACTATATACAGGCCCGTGGTTATTTTATAAAGTGTTTTGGATGATTTTAAGTATTTTTAAAAATATAAATTTATGAAATTTGATTTAAATAGATTTTGAAATGTTTTAAAATAAAGAAATTATGATTTTTCTATGAGTAAAAATGTAATTAATGAATGGTTAAATTGGATTATTGAAATATAACTTAAGTTTGGAATCTGGAATTTTAGTTAAAAATAATATTTAAGTTATATGAATAAAATGGAAATTTAATTATATTTGGAAAATGGTAAAATATGATAATTTGATTAAATTTGAATTTAAGTGATTTATTAAAGTACTATTGATTTTTCTATGAATTTAAGTGGTTAAATAAATGAATGTTTAAAAGTGATCTTTTAAAATATAACTTGACTTGGAAATGTGAAATTTGGTTTTAATTAAATGTTTAAGTTAATTAAATAAAATTGGAAATTTAATTAAATTTGTGAAATGGTAATTTAAATTTGAAGTGTTAAGTTTATTTGTTGAAATGTGAAGAATTGGAAACTTTTACACTTAAATATATTAAGTAAATTGTTGAAAATTGGATTTAATTATAAGAAATTTATTGTGAAAAAGATATATGTTAAATGATATGTAAATGAACATTTTAAATGTTAAAATATGATTTTTAAAATGTTTATGTGTTTTAAATTGAAGTTATTTAATTGCTGGAAATACACTAACACCTGAAATCTACTTTTAATAGCATTCAGAAATGCTATAGATTCTGGTTTGAACTAAAATTGTGTAAAACGAGCTATTACAGCATTTCTGAAATGCTGTAGTTGCTGTAATTGAACTTATAGGCTAATATTGAACTCAGGCCTATTATAGCATTCTCTGGAAATGCTATAATGGTCTGCAGTCTTTGCTGAAACCAAATTTAACCCTTGTTTTGAAATCTGAACTACCGCAGCACTTCTGAAATGCTGTCTTTTCTGTTTTTGAACTATAATTCAACTAAACTGAGTTTTAACAGCAGTTTTAAGTGCTGTGTTTGCTGAATTAAAAATGTTTTCAAATATAACTTATAGCAGTTGTTTTTAAATGCTGTGAAATGCTGAAATTTTAATAATTAGTGTTTTTGACTTAGTAAACGAACTCAGAATGGGTTGAAACTTTGGAAACTGAATACTTGAGTTGAAAGTATAATAATTACACTTTTAAAAGGGTTAAATGAATTATTTTGATTGAAATATAAACTATTTAAAGGTAATTTAAAATGATAGTGAATGAATGATATCTTTGAATTTAAAAGGTATCTAAAAGTTGAATATTTGGATTTGAACTGATATGATATTTTATTATATTAAAATGGTTTGAAATGAAGTTGGAAAGATATGATATTTTGATATATTGAAATGAATTGAAATGAAGTTTTGGAAAGATATGATATTTTAATATATTGAAATGGTTTGGAATTGATTTAATCTTCATTTTGATAAAGATTGGGTTTGGAAATGAGATTTTATTTTAAAAGTATATATATATTTAAAATGACCATGGTGTTATAATAACGTTGGTTGTTAAAGAGACCGGGATCAGATATGGACATACTCTCTGTCGATACCGAAAACCACTTTGACAACTGTGTACGCGGTGGAGTTTCCAGAATGAAGTAGGATGGTGGCGACGATCCTAAGGTATATACGTGGACCCACTCCCGTGAGTTGGCATAAGGTGGCTAAAACAGGAGCGATTGCCGGACCAAGGAGGTAGCACCTCTGATCGGGCACACTTCTTCGATACCATTCTATTACTTGTGATTGATTTGGTGGCCACCCTTGATTGGGAGTGTTGTTCGAGGTGGGCGGTAGTGGCTGCTATGCGTCACCACTAGTCCGGATGCGTAATTGGTATATCTACCCTGGCAATGCCTAGTTGTGCCGTGTCACCTACCATATCGAGCTTTACTACAATTTTGATTTAAAGATCCGACCGCGTTAAGGTTCTCCATCCCCTTAACGCTATTTTCTATATGATTATACTTTACTGATTAGACACTACTGTATATAGCGTATATTACTATATAGTAAATAGTTTAACGGATCCTTAGAGGATGGGCAGTCCCAAGCATCTTCTAAGTTACTTGTACCTTTACTACAGTTCACTTGAGTTGGTTTACATTGTATAAGTATGTATGTCCTGACTCGAGTGTTTTGTGTTTTGCTTTACGCTCGGGTCAGACTGAGTGATACAGCATTAGAGACTCACCTTTGGAGCTGGAGTTTTGCTTTAAAGATCCAGATATCTATTCATCTTGTTATCCAGTTGATTCCAGTTGTATTCTGAGTTGTACCTGATTATCATACTGTTACTCCTGTTGTATCTTGGTATTCCTATTGTATCTAAATTAACTCTGATGTATTTATATAGTAGCTTCATAAACTACTATCTCTTTTATTTCCGCTGCATTATATTACTCTGTGTCTGTGATCTAAGATTTTATTTACTGTATATGATGAATTTGCCAAATTTTTATTTACAACGCGATATTTTGAGCAATTCAAGTCCGACATGTGCGGATGCGAATGGTTGAAAATCACTAGTACAAAACAGATCAGCTGCTTCGCCTCATTTGTATCGGTTGTCCATAAAACCGACACAAATAGTGTAATTTGTGTCGGTTGTTCATTAACAACCGAAACTATTGACTTATTGGGGTAAGAAGAAAATGTTAAAAATTTAATTTGCATCTGTTGTTCTTAAGAAACCGACACAATTGGAGGGAAGCAATAGATCTATTTGTGTCGGTGGTTTGAACAACCGACACAACTAAATAAAATAGCATCGGTTGTCCAAAAACCGACACAATAGGCATAGTACTTTTCCCCCAAATCCATTTTGCCCGCCCCCTCTTTTCCCGCGAACGCTAAATTTTAGAGGAAAAATTTAGGTACCCATTATACTGCCGCCCCATCTTCTTCGTTATTTTACTGCCGCCCCATCTTCTTCGTTGTTTTATTCCTTCTCTCTACCCATTATACTGCCGTTCTCTCTACCCGCGAATGATCGAAGACTTCTGATAGTTCATCTCAATTAGTACAAACTTGCTAGGATCTGAATAAGCATGACTTTAGAAAAAAGGTTGAAAATCTATAGAAATATCAATCCCACGCTTGTTTTCCTTACTTATTTTACCTTATTTGCTCTAGGTTATCCTTTCTATTTTTGTCTTTGATTTTAAGTTAAACTGTAGTTTTGTAGGCCTACTTGGAGTGCGGGATTATGAAGGAGAGACCGACAACTTCCTTTTCATTTACGGTGAATCCTAGTAAGTATTTTTCCTCTTTCACTATAGTTTCCTTTTAATTTCATTTTTGTATAATGTTAGGAAGAATGTGGAGTTTGTTTTTAAGTAAATTATTTCCCTTTGATTATGTTTTATCATAGCTTGTGGTGAATCCGTCTAACTTTTTTTTTTCGTTTGAAAATTGACCAAAGAGTTTAGTTATTTCCCTTTGATTATATTTCTCTATATCTAAATGGTAAATGAAATATTCACAACAACAGTGAAAACAGAAAAGAAACCTGTGAAGCTAAGAAATATATTCTTCCTAGTATTCGCTAAAACATCTTGAACTTAAGTAGCTGCTTCAATAAATTATCTTTGAATTTAATGCTTTTTAGTTGTTGTACTTTAACCATTTGTCACTTTCACGTCTATGGTTCAATATTTCCTTAAATAAAAATGAAGGCAGTTAGTTTCCTTTTAATTTCATTTGAATATGGTCAAGTGGTTAGCAACAGTGTGTTGTGAGGCAACAGTTAGCACTTTAGAAGAGTGGTAGGGGCATGTAAGTGTGGAAGAACTGTATGTGTACACTGAGATGTTGTTCCGTATGTGTACACTGAGATGTTGCCTTCTGAGTTCTTGATTTCTTCAGTCTTCAATTTTTTTTCTTCTTCTATTGTTTGTATGCTTTTGCTTGGTCTCCTATGTGCCTTTTATGTCGGTTAATACTTGAAGCTTTAAAATTAAAGACAGTGAGGGCTCTGCTAATAAGTTTATCATTACAGTTGGGCCACCAGAATCTTGTATTATCATGTAAAACTATGGACTCTAAGTTGATGCTGAATTTTAGTTTAAAATTATAACCGTATAAAACTTTCTTGCTCATAATTTAGGAAATTTGGATTATACATGCTGTGGAAGTTCAATTTAAAATGAACTACTGCTAATAAGTTTATTGTTACAGTTGGTCTACCAAAATATTGTATAATCCTATAAAACCAAGAACATTACTGTTGTATTTTAGTTTGAAAATATATAATATAGGCTAACATTCTTTGTGATTTGCATATTTGCATTGCATTTGGAAAACTCTGCATGGTATCATTCTTTGTTGGCAGCTAGATAGAAAGAATCACCGAACTATCTTATTTATTTGAACTTGTGATTTGATTAAGATGAAGTGCACCGAATTGCTATTAACTTTATCGATATGTTCAAAATTGAATTTAACAGTGCTTATATTTGAAGACTCATGATTCACTTATCCACTTTAGCTGGTTTGTTCAATCTTCTAAGTACATCTTTTACCAATTTTCTTTCTGACATGTTTTATGCTCTTTAACTTAAAGGTGATAAAAAACATTAGACAAACCAATATTGTGTATTACATTAACAGTAGTTGTCCCCTAACAAAGGTTGATTTCAGATACTGTTCACAAGGCAAAGATTCTTTTGCTGGCATAGTGAGAAGGGGTGGTTGATTTGCTTTATGATTTTTTTGCATTGAATTGAAACGGTTTGGAATTTTATTTCTCTCCTACCAGAGCTTCTTTTTACTAGACTGTCTATGTTAATTTGGTTATATTATCTCCTTCACTGCCTTTTCCAACTTGCAACAAATAACATTATTCATGGGTGCATTGCGTTGCTTGTGAGGGTATAGCAGGTTGGTGTAAGTGTGTTCATGAGCGTGTGTGCAAGCGTAAATAAGTGTGTTTGCATGGGTTGAGTGGTACCTGCTAAGTGAGTGTTCTGTGCCATGTGCGTGTTTATACATGAGCGTGTGCAGTGTCAGAGCGTGAGTACATTTTTGTAGAGGTGTGTGCAGTGTAATTTTAAACATGTGTGTGTGTGCAGTGTAATATCCAAACAAACAAACAAACATAAGAAACACTTATGATTTTTTTTGCTTATGCAGTGCGTCTCTAGCAATTTCACATGGATCGTAATTGGATGTATGACGTGAAACGTAGTGATGATGAGTTCTTGAACAAAATGGAAGGATTCATCAAGTGTGCGTTGAATGATCAATTAACAAGAAGAGAAGAAACAATCTTTTGCCCTTGTAGACGTTGTCAGAATAGGAGGAGATTTCGTAACAAAGATCAGATCAGGGATCACATAATTCGGTATGGGTTCAAGCAAAATTATACACAGTGGATATGGCATGGTGAAAGCACACTTAGTACACCTAGTTCTAGTAATCATTACACTGATGAGGATGACCGGGAAGGTACCGTGAATAATGAGGTAAATGATGAGACTGATGAGATCGACAATGTTAATAAGATGTTTGATGATGTTCAAGAACATTTGATGGAAGAGCCAAAATTGTACGAAAAAATATTACTTGATGCTGAGAAGCCTTTGTATTCTGGTTGTGCTAAGTTTACAATATTATCTGCTGTTGTTTGCACAAAAAATGGACAAACACCTCAAAGTCGTATGATATAGTAGATCTTATGTTGTTCTTAGTGGTTTGGGTGATTTATGCAAATATATGAAAAGCAGGGGCTAAACTGTAAAAAGACATGTAGATTTATAGTGGTTCAGCCAAAATGTGCCTACGTCCACTTTATATGTTATTTCTCTTCTCTTGTTTAGATTACAAGTACAAAGCTTTGATACGAGTAAAAGAAAGTTGTTCGAAAGTTCTCTCCGTGCTTGAGCTCCCAAACTTGTCCCTTTCTGTTGTACCCCTGCCCCTCTATTTATAGAGTGAGGCTTGGAGTAGGGGTCTTGGATGTGCATAGCTGCTGGTGGGCCTGGGCTGATGTGATCTGGCCTGGCACATCTTGGTCCGGAAGCACTCTGGTTCGGCTATGCATGGAAGTGGGGTTTGGACCGGTAGAGATGTTGGCTCGGTGGTGAGGTTGGTTCGGTGGTGAGGTTGGACCGGTAGGTGAGGTTGGACCGGTAGGTGAGGTTGGACCGGTAGGTGAGGTTGGTTCGGTAGGTGAGGTTGGACCGGTAGGTGAGGTTGGACCGGTAGGCGAGGTTGGTTAGGGAATGCCGTATAGTTGGTTCGGTTATTCTGGTGGCTCGTCTCTTACTTCCTCGTGTTGGCTCGATGATGGTAGAAACATATCCAACATTTGCCCCCCAAAGTAGGGCATATGTTCAGCATATGTCGTGCTTTGTTTTGGTTTAACAGCCATATCCGGTCTGAGAATCCAACCGGCTGGTTTGGTTATCCGACCTTCCCCTATAAGTAGGAGACGCAGGCCCTTGTCCTTCCTTACTGAACGAGATAGCCGAACCAACTTTTGAACTGCCGAATCGATACGTGCCGAGCCACTTTCAGCTACCGGACCAGGTTATCTTACTTCTGCCGAATGAGCTTTTCGTGGTTTTGAATGCCGAATGGGCTTCCATATTCGGAATGCCGAATGAGCTTCCATGTTGAGAATGCCGAATGGGCTTCCATATTCGGAATGCCGAATGAGCTTCTATGTTGAGAATGCCGAATGGGCTTCCATATTCGGAATGCCGAATGAGCTTCTATGTTGAGAATGCCGAATGGGCTTCCATATTCGGAATGCCGAATGAGCTTCTATGTTGAGAATGCCGAATGAGCTTCCATGTTTAGAATGTCGAATGAACTTTGAACCTTTTATGTTTCGAATTACAAATGAAATTCTGGATTGTACGCACTTGCCTGCTTATATCTCTACATCCTTTGTTTTAACGGCGTACTTTTTCGTATCGCAGATAATGTCTCACAGAGTTGAAACCCGTTCTGACAAGAAGAAAACTACGGATAGAAGAGAATCTCCCGTCGTGCCCCCAGTTCAGCTGAATCCAGAACGACATGGGCCCACCCCGAGATCGCTAGTGGACGGGTACGGTCCTCGGGAACTTCTTAACTTGCCTCCTAATTGCTTCCCTAGCTCACTTAAGGGCGAGCAACTTGATGTTATATCTCGCTCCTTCGGGATCGACCGAGTGCGCATGTTATTGCCGGCTGCGGGAGTGATGCCGTATGATCCTCCCGAAGGATATTTTGCCTACAGCAGATACCATTGCATGTGTGGTGCCATCCCGCCTCTCAATGCCTGGGTAGTCAGCTTTCTCACATATCTAAAGGTAGCTCCATTCCAGCTTCAGCCCAACTCTTATGCCATTCTGGTGAGTCTCTTTGTCATCTTCCAGAGGAGATATGGGCGTCCTCCTTCCAACCGGGAGATCTGGTATTTGTACAACTTGAGAGGTTACAAGAAGGGTTCTCCCTACATCAGCTTGGAATCGGCCGTAACCTTTAAGCCGGTCCTGGATTTATACTCCAAGTACAGCATGTTCAAGAAGGAATGGTTCTTTGTCAGGGATGACTCCGTTTCTATTCGGCGCTTCACCTCCGGATGTAAGTCGAAGCTTTATTTTTAATTCCCGTTCTGGTTGCAATACTCTTTCTTATGTGTTTTTATTTTTTGCTAGCGACAGGTGGTTTTGCGGTCGTGGAGAATGACCGCCTGGTTCAGACGGCAGCAGAAATAGAAGCTATTACTGGGAGAGATAGGTCGGCTGCCTACCTGATCAGGAATGCTACACTCTTGGAGTACAGCTTGATCCTTCCACAGCAGTCCGTGGTCAAGCAAAGGGACACGGCTGAAGAGAAGGCTGCCCAAGCTAAAGAAGAGGCCGAGTTGAAGAGCAGTAAAAGGAGGCCCTTTCCGAAACACCCGGTTGCCGGGGGAAGAAGCTCAAAAAGTCTGACGGCCCCTCTCCCAGCTCATGTCCAGATATCCCGGAGGAGGGAGACGTGGAGGAGGAGCAAGGCGAAGATGGAGGAGAAGGCGCTGGAGGTGGTGACGGTGTCGGGGCTTTGTCTTCTGGGCAAGTAGGCGAGATGCAAGAGTGGACGGATGACGCTTTCCGCCAAGCCTTCAAAGGTTTAGAGGGGACGGAGAAGTCCAAGAAAGCCGATAACGTTGGGACCGGCGTCGATCTGTCTTCCGGGAGCGCCTCTACTGAAGCAACTTCGGCGGTCCAAGGTGAATTTCACTTTACTCTTTTAATTCTTGAATGATGGCTCAATACATGTTGGTGACACTTGGTTTTCATATCAGGAGTAGGTAAAACGGCCAAGACCTCAGATCTTCGGCACAGGCTTGAACAATACAAGCTCTCCAAAGCTTCCGCCAAGCCGAAGCCTCCGACCCACCGTTCCGGGGATGTAGTCGGCTACCGTCCTCTTCTCGAGGCTATTGGAGAGGATATTCAAAAGAGAAAGAGGAGTCGCTCCCTATCAAAGCCTTCACCTGGTCCTCAACCCCCAATTCAGCCTCTTCATGATATCACGGAGGAGGATACTGAGTTCACACCCTCTCCGCTCCCGTCTGAAAATCCTACCGTTACTCAGATTGATCGTCCTGGCTTGGCTCGTAATCCATTTGCGGGTCATCCTGATCTGGATCCAAGTTCTCATGATATTTCCTTCGACGAGGTTACCGGTGAGCACCTTCTTCCTCGCAACCCTATGGTAAAGGTGCTTGATGAGGCCAAATCCCTGGACCTTGATTTGCTTACTACTCGGGTTGTCGCTATGGGGAACGAAGCTAAAGCAAATATCGACTGGGTTGCTGAGGAGACCAGGAAGTTGATGGGGCATCATGCCCGATTGGTCAAGGCCGGGGAGGAAATTGGGAGTGCCAACATAAGACTGCGGTTAGTGGTTTCCGACCAGGCCAAGCAACTCGCTGATCAGGCCATCCAGATCTCTCAGCACGAGGCCACCTCCGGACGGCTAAAGAAAACTATGGAAGAGGCCAGCCGGGCCGAACTGCGGAAAATGGAGGCTACTTGCAAGGAACGGATCGATATGGCCATTGCCACGGTGGACAAGGTTCGGAAAGCAGATCTTGAGCAGATAGAGGAGTTATCCGGGAAGCTTGAGGCTGCAGAGCTTGCTCAAGCCAAGTTGAGGGAGGAGATGGAGACGATGCGGAAATCCCTTCAGGCAGACTGCTCGAGATACCAGCTGGAGAGGGATGCCGCCGTCGTAAGGTTGTCGGATTCCGAGGCCCGGGCGAGGGAGTTTGAAGAGAACGAGGGGCTGATGGAGGGGATGCTCCAGGATATGTACTTCCGTACTTGGAGGCAGGGTAACTTGTCCTGGATGGATGATTACCCTCGGGTTATGGCTAGGATCTATCTCAGGGCTCTAGAGGAGGCCCAGGCTGAGGCAGATAAGGAGAGTGGCGTGGCCTTTAGGATGGATGCTGTTACCGCCCAGTTTACCAAGGAGGAGAAGGTGGCGGTGAAGGAGGGCATGCGGTTGCTTGCAGCTGAGGAGACAGGTGTGCAAGCGGAGGATGATGATCAAGCTGATCAAGGAGCAGATGCTGGTAAGTCTTCCTTTCTAGTCTTTCCGTTAACTTGGTTGCTTATCACTAACGAATTCTTTTTCTGACCGGACAGGTGGGCAACAGGACGAGGATAAGACTCCGACGCAGCCGGCTTCTTGATAGACCTGGAAAATTCTTTTTATGGACCTGACATGGTTGTATATGTTAGTCTTAAAACAGTAGAGTAACTCTTAGGTTGTAATTTTTGCTACTTGTAGTAAATAGCTCTATTCTTGACGTGTAATTCTTTAACTTAAGCTGATTTTGTCGTCTTTTGAACGTCTTTTGCTATTTTGACGTGTTGTATGAGAAATATAGCTATGCATATTCTTGTAATCAAATTGTGTTTGATGTCAGGTTCTTGTTTAAAACATAATTTCATGACTTGCAATGTTAGCATGAGGTGTGAATAAATTATAGTCATGTGTTTGCATATGAAAGAAGGAAATACCGCCCTTTATATTTTGCTTGTAGATGGCAGCTTTGAATATCCTATGTGACCGAGTAAGAGATGTGGTCCAGTATCTTGCTGTGAGTATCCGCTTCTATTAGTGAGTGTCTCTTGTTCTGTGTCCTGTACTTCAGGGATTGTTACAGAGGATAGGAGAAAAGTTTCTTAAGTAAAATTGAAATATGTGAAAAAGTAAAACTTCCAATCACGGAAGGCCTTCGATGTGCTTAAGTTCGTGGCAAACGGGCTTTGTAGTCACTTTCCCTAGCTGTGGGTCTTGGAGACATTTGTCACCCATCTTACGCCTCCGCGGGGAGTTAATTCTTTTTTACCACAGCCGCACTTAAGACACATCGGAGCTGAGATCGCGCACAGTAACTACCCGGGCCATTATGGCTCGTAATCGTGGGTATTATTCAATTTACCGTGGCCGGCTAGCGTGGGGGCCGATCGTCAACCGTGAACTGCCCCTGGCTGGCCACACCTTATGTTGGGGCTTATAGTCGGTTCACAGTTGCCGGCGAGCCGAACGCCGTAATGAGCTACCTCGGCTATAGTCGGCCTTCTCGGTGGCTTATAATCGGCTCATTACAGTTGGCTTTTAAGGGCCGTCGCGAGCAATGAGTTAACCCGCAGCAGAGGGATGCTGGAGCAAAAGTGTCTCATTGGCGAGGGCATAGATTCGCATAATACCTGTTAGGTCTTGTCCAGGTGAAGTTGCGCTGTGGAGTGCTTTGAGTTGAAATGCTATAGGATTTTGTTCAACAGAAAAGGATAAAGTTAACAAGTAGCCAAGATATAAAGGAACAAGTTAAAAAAGAGACAAGGTTTTTTAAAGTGGTTCAGCACGAAAAGGCCTACGTCTACTGATTCTCTTTGTTAATTCATTTCATATGGGCAGTACAAGTTAAGAAAAGTATCGACGGAGGTGTTGGATGTTCCATGCCCTCTGGAACACCTCTCCGTCCACTGTTGACAAAATATAAGCTCCATTATGGAGATCTTTATGAATTACATATGGTCCATCCCAGATTGGATCTAGTGCTCCGGGGCGAGGGAAAATTTGCTTGAGGACAAGATCCCCTTCTTGTAAGGTACGATGCTTGACTTTGGAGTTGTATTGTGCTGCCACTTTTTGCTTGTGGGCCGCTGCTTTAAGGACTGCATCATTTCTTCTCTCCTCAACTAGATCCAAAGACATGTGAAGGAGTTCTTCGTTCTCTTCTGGGTTATAGTGGATCCTACGGTGGGAAGGCACAATGGTTTCAACTGGGAGCATAGCCTCCGATCCGTATGCCAAAGAGAAAGGAGTATGCCCCGTCGATGTTCTGAAGGATGTGCGATAGGCCCACAGTGCCGTAGGGAGTTCATCCACCCAAGCGCCCTTTGACTTTTCGAGTTTCTTTTTGATTAGAGTTTTCAGAATTTTGTTGACGGCTTCGACTTGTCCGTTTGCTTGGGGATACGCTACGGATGAGAAGCTTTTGTGAATTTCGTGCTCTCGGCACCAGTTGGCGAATTCCTCGCTGTCGAACTGAAGTCCATTGTCTGATATGATTTTGAGTGGGACTCCGTACCTGCACAGAACATTTTTGATCAAGAAGTTAATAACTTTTGCTGAAGATACTTTATTTAGAGGTTCTGCTTCCACCCATTTGGTGAAATAGTCGACTGCCACTATAGCATATTTGGCCCCGCCTCGGCCCATTGGTAGTTCGCCGATTAAGTCAATTCCCCATACTGCAAAGGGCCAAGGGCTGGTCATTTGAGTAATCTCAGTTGTTGGTAGCCGCGGAATCTTAGCGAACTTCTGGCATCTGTCGCACTTTTTGATGAAATCTAAGGCGTCCTTGCTTAAGGTGGGCCAGAAATATCCATATCGGAGTATCTTTTTCGCTAATGTTTACCCTCCGGTGTGATCTTCGCAGCTTCCCTGATGAATGTTGAATAAGATTTCCTTGCCTTCCCTCCCAGCGACACACCTTAATAACGGGTTAGAGAATCCGCACCGATAGAGGATGTCTTCTTGTATTGTGTAGCGGGATGCTTTCCTCAAGATTTTCTTGACTTCGTTACGCCCGTTGGGTAGTGTGCCGCTTTGTAGGTAGTCTCGGATGGGAGTCATCCAAGTTGCTTCTTCGGTTGCAGCTATCAGATTCACTTGCTCAAAACTTGGGGTTAGTTGCTTTGAGATGGTTACTGCCCCGAAGATGGCGATGTCTCTCACACTTGCTTGCTTTGCCAATTCGTCGGCCTCTTGGTTCTCTTCCCGAGGGATGTGTTTGACTAAGTAGTGGTCCAATCGGCTGAGAAGTAACTTGGTCTTCTTTAAATATGCTATGAGTCGTTCTTCTCGAGCTTGGAATTCTCCTAGTATTTGATTAACAATAAGTTGAGAATCGCTATGAAGACACAAAGAATTGGCTCCGATTTCTATGGCAAGTTCTAATCCAGCTATCACTGCTTCATATTCTGCATCGTTGTTGGTGGCAGCGAACTCCAACCTTATAGCATAGTGCAGCTTATTTCCCCTGGGAGTGATTATTACCACACCTGCCCCCGAGCCTTGTTCGTTTGATGCACCATCCACGAAGAGATTCCACTTGATGTCTTCTGCTATTCCCAATTGCTCCTTATCTTCGTTGGTAGTGAATTCTGCAATGAAATCAGCCATGGCTTGTCCCTTGATGGCGGTGCGAGGGTGATAGGTGATATCATACTGACTTAGTTCAATGCACCATTTAAGTAGTCGCCCAGAAGTGTCGGGACGGTGGAGTACCTGCCTTAGTGGTTGATCGGTCAGAACTTTGATGGAATGGGACTGGAAGTAGTGACGCAGTTTCCGTGATGTGACTAGTAAACAGTATGCTAGCTTCTCAAGTTTAGGATATCTGACTTCTGCCCCCGTAAACCTCTTACTTACGAAGTAAACTGGCCGCTGCGTGCGGTTGTCTTCCCTTACCAAGGCAGCGCTTAGGGCGTGAGATGACACAGCAAGGTATAGGTATAACTCTTCGCCTTCGCTTGGAGTCGAGAGTACCGGTGGTTTCTGGAGGTGTTCGATCAAGTTAAGGAAAGCGGTTAAGCATTCGTCAGTCCATTCGAACTTTCCTTTGTCTTTCTTTAGAGCTTCGAAAAAGGGGACGCACTTGTCCGTTGCCTTGGAGATGAATTGGCTTAGGGCGGCCACTTTTCCATTCAGGCTTTGCATTTCCTTTCGAGTGGAAGGTATCTTGATATCCCTTAGCGCTCGGACTTGTTCAGGGTTTGCTTCAATCCCTCTGGCATGGACGATGAATCCTAAGAACTTTCCTGATGATACTCCGAAGGAGCATTTTAGAGGATTCAACTTCATTCCATACTGGCGAAGTACTTGAAACATCTCGCCTAGGTGGCTTACGTGATCGTCGGCTTTCCTTGACTTTACCAGCTTGTCATCCACATATACTTCCATAGTTTGCCCTATTAGCCCTGCAAACATCTTGTTGACGAGGCGCTGGTAGGTGGCTCCTGCATTTTTAAGTCCGAAAGGCATTACCTTATAGCAGTATAAACCCCGGTCAGTGATGAAACTAGTGTGGTCTTGATCGGGAGCATGCAGAGGAATTTGGTTATATCCTGAGTACGCGTCCATAAAAGATAAGAGTTCGTGCCCGGCTGTGCTGTCTACAAGTTGGTCGATCCGGGGAAGTGGGAAGCAATCCTTTGGGCAGGCGTCGTTTAGGTTGGAGAAGTCAATGCATGTTCGCCACTTCCCATTAGCCTTCTTTACCAGCACCGGGTTAGCGATCCATTCCGGGTAGATGGCTTCTCGTATGAAGTCATTGGCGAGTAGATTCTTTACTTCTTCATCGAGGGCTGCTGATCGCTCCGCTCCCATGCTTCTCTTTCTCTGTTTTACGGGCGCCTTGGTAGGATCAATGTTTAGTACGTGGCATGCTACGTCGGGGGAGATTCCGGTCATGTCAGCGTGTGACCATGCGAATACATCCAAGTTGTGGCAGAGAAAGTCGACGAGTTGCTCCTTCAACTCTGCTTTTAGTTGGGACCCAATTTTCAATAGTCTACCCGAGTCGTGCTTGTCTACAGATACAAACTCCATAGCCTCTGCAGGCTCAGTGGTGGCCTCCTCCTCTTTGTCCCTAGGGTCTAATTCATTGAAAGGGTCGCTGGTATATCGAAGAGGAGGGGCTTTCTTTAGTTGCTACGCTTCTAGACTTTTCGTGCAGAGGGCAACCTCTACACCCTTCCCTTTATCCTTCCTGAGGTTGTTGCGAAGTTCAGTCACATAGCAGTCTCGAGCAACGTCCTGGTCTCCTTCTACTTCCCCTACTCCATTGTCCGTTGGAAATTTCATCTTTAGGCACCATGGGGCAAGGAAAATTTGGAAGTCAGACAAGGCTGGCCTTCCTAAGAAGGCGTTGTAGGCCGAGTGGTTTTCTATTAGCACAAACGTCTGTCTCCGTATGACGGAGCGGGGATAGCTTCCAATTTCAACAAATAGGTCCAGTTGCCCTAGGGGCATCTTCGCATCTCCAGTGAAACCGTGTAGTGGTTTATTTCAGGGAGATATATCCTTCATTGACAGTTTCATTTTGTCGAATGCATGTTTGAACAGGATATTTACTGAGCTTCCAGTGTCTACTAGAATTCGGAAAACTTTGGCGGGACCGAGTCGGGCAGAGATAACCATGGGATCCATGTGAGGGTATTGCCTTCCTTCTAGGTCACGCTTACCGAATGTGATGTCATCACTTTCTTTCCGCTTTGGGTGGCGCTCTTCTATAACCGAATTGACACAGTCTTTATTGTCTCTGAGCAACTTTCCATATCTTTCCATCTCTTTCCAGCTCCTGTCTATGATGTGCGGCCCTCCCGAGATGGTATGGACCACTATCTTCTCTTGACTAGAGCCGCTAGTGTTGCGGTTTCCTCTGTCGATCTCCGGTGAGGGTAGCCTTGGGTTCTCATTGGCAGGAGCTGGAGTCCTGTCCTGACCTTTTACATAGCGTTCCAGTTTCTTCCTCCTGATGTGTTCCTCAATCAAGTCCCGGAGATGATGGCATTCATTGGTATCGTGCCCATGAGATTCGTGGAAACGGCAGAACTTCCCAGAATTCTGCGCGTTATCTGATTCCTTCTTGTATGGTGGGCGTTTGTATCTAACTTCGCCTTGGGTGGCAAGGAAGATATTTTCGATGGTCTCGTTCAAAGGAGTGTAAGTGTCGAATCTCGGTCCTGGCCGATAAAGGCGCTTTTCTCCCTTCTTGCCCCCAGCATTGTCTCTGGAATCATTTCTTCGAACGTCCCTTGCCACAGCAGGGGCGTTGCTGTGAGTTGCCTTATTTTGCTGTCCTGACTGCCCCTCAACGGTAGCATCCTCAAGCCTCATATATTTCCCGGCTTCGTGGAAGAAATCGGGTAAAGTAGCTGGTTTTTCTATTGTCAACCTTCTAGCAAATTTAGTGTCCAGATGCACACCACTACAGAGGGCCATTAGGATAAGCTTCTCATCGGCATCTTGGACTGCGGCTGCTGCGGCATTGAATCGGGTTAGGTATTGCTACAGTTTCTCTCCAGGTTTTTGTTTGACGCTGGATAAGGAATAAGCGTCCTTAGGTTGTTCCACATGAATGCGGAACTGACTGATAAACTTTTCTTTCAACATTTCCCACGAGTTGATGGATCCCTGGGGTAGATGACAGAACCAGGAGGTAGCGAGATCTGCTAAGAAGAGTGGAAAGCATTTGCACAGTACTCCCTCTGTTGCTCCACTCATGAGCATATGTTGTGTGTATCTCTGTAAGTGTACAACGGGGTCGGAGGTTCCTTTGTAAGGTTCCATTGTTGGCATCTTCCATTCTCGGGGGGTGATAGCAATTTCGATGTTGCGGGCGAAAGGGCTGGTTACCCTAGCGCCTATCCCTCGATCTCTTTGCTTCCATTGGACGCACTCTCTGAATAAGCATTCCATCCTTTCATCAGAATTTGGAGCAGATAGAAACGAGTTTGGTTCTGTTCTGTGGGATTGATTCCGTCCAGATGACCTGTAGGGATGGTATCGTCTATCATTCCTCATATTTTCCAGTGGCTGCCTTTGATCTTCTGGGAGCATGCTAGGGTCAGCTACAGTTGGCCCTTGCCTTGATCTTCCCCTGCTGGGTTCTGATCTAAGCACTTCCTCGGGTCCAACTTCGGGCTGGACTCTAGCTCGGCCCCGTTCACTGGCGTTTCCGTGGTTAGGCAGTATGACAGGCTCAGCTACAGTTGACCTTCGCCTGGTACCTCCCCCGTTGGGTTCAGCTCCAAACATTTCCCCAGGCCTAACTTCGGGCTGTGCTCGATCTCGGCTCCTACCATGGCTACTTCTGCCGTTAGCTCCTTCGAAGAAGGAAGATCTTTGTTGTCTCTGAGATCCTCCAGACTGGGACTCGCCCCATGATTCAGTGTTGCGGTTGGACTCTTCAGCATCCCTTAAGCGTGACATGAGATGGTCCACCAAGGCTTCCTGCTGGGACGTGAAGCGGTTAGTTACTTCAACCACAACCTTGTCTAAGTCTGCCCTAGTAATTGCTGCAGGCTGTTCTGTGGCAGGAGTGGTCGGATTAGCCTGTCCTTCATTTGGTACTGCTGCTGGAGGAGGACGATTTACTTGATTCGTGACAGCTGGATCTGGAAGACTGTTGGATGCGGTGTTTTTTCCTTTGTTAACATCTTTTTTCTGTTTGGGAGGCATGTTTTCCAAGTGGCGAACGATGCTGTTAGAAAAAATGTTAAGTGGATGAAGCTGAAGCTTCGAGCTTCTAGCTCTCAATGAAAGCACCAAAAATGTTTGCACAAAAAATGGACAAACACCTCAAAGTCGTATGATATAGTAGATCTTATGTTGTTCTTAGTGGTTTGGGTGATTTATGCAAATATATGAAAAGCAAGGGCTAAACTGTAAAAAGACACGTAGATTTATAGTGGTTCAGCCAAAATGTGCCTACGTCCACTTTATATGTTATTTCTCTTCTCTTGTTTAGATTACAAGTACAAAGCTTCGATACGAGTAAAAGAAAGTTGTTTGAAAGTTCTCTCCATGCTTGAGCTCCCAAACTTGTCCCTTTCTGTTGTACCCCTGCCCCTCTATTTATAGAGTGAGGCTGGGGGTAGGGGTCTTGGATGTGCATAGCTGCTGGTGGGCCTAGGCTGATGTGATCTGGCCTGGCACGTCTTGGTCCGGAAGCACTCTGGTTCGGCTATGCATGGAAGTGGGGTTTGGACCAGTAGAGATGTTGGCTCAGTGGTGAGGTTGGTTCGGTGGTGAAGTTGGACCGGTAGGTGAGGTTGGACCGGTAGGTGAGGTTGGACCGGTAGGTGAGGTTGGTTCAGTAGGGGAGGTTGGATCGGTAGGTGAGGTTGGACCGGTAGGTGAGGTTGGACCGGTAGGCGAGGTTGGTTAGGGAATGCCGTATAGTTGGTTCGGTTATTCTGGTGGCTCGTCTTTTGCTTCCTCGTGTTGGCTCGATGATGGTAGAAACATATCCAACAGCTGTGCTCAAGCTTTTCAATTTAAAAGCAAAACACGGGTGGAGTGATATAAGTTTTACATCATTGTTGGAACTTTTGAAAGACATGCTACCGGAAGGTAACGAGCTTCCTACTTCTAATTACGAGGCAAAGAAAATTATGTGTCCAATTGGCATAGGATACAAAAAGATACATGCATGTCCAAATGATTGTATATTGTATCGAAATGAATATGAGAGCTTGCATGAGTGTCCTAAGTGTGGATTATCCCGTTACAAGTCGCGAGAAAATGTTCATAATGACCCACATAAGAAATGGCCTCCAGCAAAGGTTTTATGGTATTTGCCCATTATACCAAGGTTTAAACGTTTATTTGCAAATAAAGAAAATGCAAAAAACTTAAGATGGCATGCAGATGTGAGGAAGGATGATGGATTACTAAGGCATCCAGCCGATTCTCCGCAGTGGAGAAATATCGATACCATGTATTCTAGTTTCGGCGAAGAAATAAGAAGTCTCAGACTTGGTCTTTTCACAGATGGCATAAATCCATTTGGCAATCTTAGCAGTCAACATAGTACTTGGCCGGTTCTTTTGGTGATTTACAATCTTCCACCTTACTTGAGTATGAAGCGCAAGTACATTATGTTGTCTCTTATGATTTCGGGACCACGACAACCAGGAAATGACATCGATGTTTATCTAGCTCCTCTTATTGATGATCTAAAACTTTTGTGGGATAAAGGTGTGCGCGTATTTGATGCATATAGTAGAAGTGAATTTACATTACGCGCCATGCTTTTTTGTACCATAAATGATTTTCCCGCATATGGTAACTTGTCTGGATATAGTACAAAAGGTGCTAGAGCATGCCCAATTTGTCAAGACGACATGGCTGTTGAGCGCTTGCATTTTTGCAAGAAAATTGTGTATATGCATCATCGTAGATTTCTCCCTCTCAATCATCCTTATCGTAAAAAGAAGAAACCTTTCAATGAGGAGATAGAAAGCAGAGTTGCTCGTTTGCCACTAACAGGAAATGATGTATATGAACGGATCAAGGATATTGAAAATGTATTTGGCAAAGCCTTTCCTCTTCAAGAAGGCATGTGGAAGAAAAAATCTATATTTTGGGAACTTCCATACTGGAAACATTTACAAGTTAGGCATTGTCTAGATGTAATGCATATAGAAAAAAATGTTTGTGACAGTATCATTGGAACACTCTTGAATATACCTGGTAAGACAAAAGATGGTGAGAAAGCTAGACAAGATATGTTGAAAATGGGTATTCGAAAGGAGTTAGCACCAGTGGAGAAAGGTAAACGTATCTATTTGCCTCCTGCATGTTATACATTGTCCAAAAAAGAGAAAATTAGTTTATGCAAGTGTCTTCGTGGTGTCAAGGTTCCATCAGGTTATTCTTCGAACATTAGCAGTCGTGTATCAATGAAGGATTTGAAATTGACGGGCATGATGTCTCATGACTGTCATGTGTTAATGCAACATTTGTTGCCTGTTGCTATTCGAGGTATATTGCCTAAACATGTTAGACATGTTATTACAAAGCTTTGTATTTTTTTTAATGCAATTTGTAGTAAGGTGATTGATCCTGATATGTTGGATGATCAACAAGCCGATGTTATTGTTACCTTGTGTCAATTTGAGATGTATTTTCCCCCTTCATTTTTTGATGTTATGGTGCATTTGGTTGTACATTTGGTAAGAGAAATCAAGATTTGCGGTCCTGTTTTTATGAGGTATATGTATCCGTTCGAAATGCACATGGGAACTTTAAAAAGAAAAACAAAGAATAGATATAGACCTGAAGCTAGTATCGTAGAAGGTACTGTAGCCGAGGAAGTTACTGAATTTGTCACTCAATACCTAACTAGCGTTGAACCTATTGGACTTTGCAAGTCTCGACATGAAAGACGACTTGACGGTCAAGGCATAATTGGGTTTAAATTGATGTCAATTGGTGATGATTTGTTTCACAAAGCCCACCTACTTGTTTTACAGCACCTTAGTGAGGTTCATCCTTACTTGGAAGAGCACATGACAATTCTAAAGTCTCAAAATCCTTCAAAGAACGAAAGATGGTTGACAAATGAACATAACCGCTCATTCGTCATATGGTTTAAAGATAGGGTAATGTCTCAATTGTCTCAAACAAATCATAATGTTTCCGATATAATAAAATGGTTGGCGTATGGGCCTAAATTTCAAGTTAGCTCTTATGAAGTATACGCTATTAATGGGTATGTCTTTCATACGAAGCGTCAGGATGAAAAGAGCAAAATGCAAAATAGTGGAGTAAGTGTCGTAGCATCTTCAAGAGAATTTGCTAGTGCTAAAGATAACAAACCAATAAATGCGACAATGTCATATTACGGAGTAATTGAGAATATTTGGGAACTTGAATATAAGGACTTCACGATTCCTCTATTTCAATGTAAATGGGCCGATAACCATCGTGTTGTACAAGTGGATGAACATGGATTCACACTTGTTGACTTTGATCGAGTGAGTCATGATAACGATCCACTCATTTTGGCATCTCAAGTGAAACAAGTTTTTTATGTCACCGACCCAGCTGATCATAAGTGGTCTGTTGTCCTTCCTGGAAAAAGACGCATTGTTGGGATCGACGACGTGGTAGATGAAGAAGAGTATAATCAATTTGATGAGAATCCACCTTTTTCCATTGGCGTAAGTCTATCAGAAGAAGAAGTTGATTTAAATGCAAATTATGCACGTACTGATCACGATGAAGGGGTTTGGATAGCGGGGTAATTTTTTAACCTTCTAATACTGTCACCATTTAATTTGTTCATATGTGTACATTTATTTGGAATGTGTATATCAGCTGATTCTGATTTAGATATCAAGGAGGTATGCGAGTATTTTGGAATATAATCATATCTATATCGTCTAATGCTATATGCATAACTTTTTGAGATGTTGTTCTGATGCTAATTTTTAATTATCATTTATCAATCTATTTATAAAAGTCCTGTGCAGCGGTGCTATAAAATTAAATATAGGAAGCATAGACATATAGTTTGTGCAGTTTTATTTTTGCAAATGGATAAGTCATAAACAAAATATCTATGCTTTGGGTTGTCTATGCAATGCTTGAACCTGAATTACTCACCTTCATGACAATAGCTAGCTTCCCATGTCCGATTGATGATGTTATATATATGTTGTAGTCTAATAATTATATAGGAAGCTCCAGGGTTGGAGCTGTGTTTTAGCTAGCTAAGTACTTCAATATGAATTAAATTCCAAGCAAAGTGAAGTTCAATTTAGGTGTAGTTATTTTGGTTATTATATTGTTCAGCTTTTTTGTTACTACATCATAAACCTTATCTATTTTGCTAGGGTCAAACTTGAACAGAGCCCATGCATCAGTGTTTTTTAAAACAGAACCTTTGAGTATCTCTTGAACCAACACCTCCTGCATTTTGAGAAATTGGCTGGGCAATAATCGATTCTCACAGCACAACTGTTGTTCCTGAAAATAATTATGACACTGCATGAATATAGCAAACATTGATAACGTCATCCATTATCTGTTTATACATATAATGCATCCGTTTGAAATGTCATATATCTGGTTAAATGGTATTTATAGCTTTTAACCCTTTTTAATAGTGTAACCAAAGCGCAAACTTAAAATTTTGACTAGAAAGCCCAAGATTTAGTATACACCACCCCACACATAAAACATTACTTCTAAAATAAAGCAACAAGTTTGACAATCGTCCCCATGACATAGCATTAAAGATATACATGTAACAGCAATATTATAAAATGTTAGAATGAAAAGTATTTAGCATATCATTTAGAGAGTACTTGTGCTAAACTTCAGAATTATTATCTAAGAAAAGTTTTTTCAGACTGGGTAAATAGTTTGTTTTAATGAGTAATTACATTGCCTTGTAACAGATGTCATTAAAATCATGAAAGCTAAATAATCAAAGACATATAACATATATCTTGCTACTGATTTTTCTCATTTATCTACTTGGCTGAGATATTTAGATGAATCCAACGTTCCCGGAGGTATTATCAGTAGATGATTCCAATGCTAACTGAGGTGTTGATGTTATCAATAGATAGATCCAATGTTATAATATTGTCGGATAATAACAATAACAATGAAACAACGTAGACCATCATCGGTTGCTAGATATGTCAAATGATAGGACTGTATTTGCATATCCGTGGATGTAAATTGTTTAATTTCAGAACAAGTAGAACATTACTTATTGACATATCTAATGAATATTATGCATTGTTCTCCTTTGACTCATTTGGTTGCCTCAACTCGTGTGATTTTTTTATAACCAAACTTTTTTCTTTTTTGCATCACAATGATTTTACCATGCTCTTATCAAGTTTGTTGTTTTTAAGGTAGGTGGCGGAAAGATATTGTAAGCATTCTACTTAGCTGGAATTTTCAAGCTTACTAATTACTCAAAGGAAGCCAGATAGAAATTCAAAACTCTTTTTGCTCAGTGTTGGCTGCTTGAAGCGTGATCATACATGTATATCAATATTTTATATACCAATTGCATGCAGGTTTATTCACAGTTTATTATATAGATGTTATCTTATAAATATAAACCTATTTTTTTTTCTTAAATTTGTATAAATTTACCACTATTCGCCATTCGTATGTGCATCGTTTAGTGAAACTATTGGATAATTTCTGGGTTTAAATTTGCCATTTTATGTCATTATTAGTAAATAATTTTTATGTTGACTACTGTAAATCTCATATGTTCGTATTTAAAGTCTGAATATGATGATGTATTGTTTATCTTATTAATTTTAATTGTTATTATCTCTTTAATGTAGTCACATAGTTATGATCAGTCGAGTAATTATTTATAAAAAGGAAAATAGTCACAAGGACAAATTATAAAAAAATTTAGTTTGAAAAACAAGAAGTTTGCGTTTTTGGTTGAAGGACAATGCTGATTATAACTACCATTTTGTATAGTGTAAAAATGAATATAATGTTAGATATAACTAGCATTTCGTATAGTGTAAAAGTTGAATTTAATGCTAGTTATAACTAGCATTTTGTATAGTGTAAAACTGAATATAATGCTAGTTGAATTTACTGCAAGAAATAACTAGCATTTTGTAATGTAAAAATTGAATTTAATGCTGGTTAAAACTAGCATTTTATATAGTATAAAGCTGTATATAATGCTAGATATAACTAGCATTTTGTACAGTGTAAAAATTGAATTTTGCTCTGAAATTTAAGCAGCCATGTATGTTTTGCTTAAGTGGTTAAATCATGAGCTTATAGAATGCATGTAAAATATACATGGTGATATTTAAGTTATTATTCGTTTGTTGAAATATTTTATAACTTTCGGGTGCACATCTTTGATACAGAAATAATGGAAATGCAACTATATGAACACACTGAAGAGAAAAACACTTCCGCTACCGCTTCAGAACCGTCATCTAAGAGGAGGCAAAGAGGTCCAACAACCGGAAAGAAATACAGAACATCCGAGCCAAAGTTCGTTGAGTGGTGTGATAATGGCAAACCTACTGGAAAATGGGTGAAGTCTTTTAAGGCGTACGTAGGCGATACAGCTAGATCTAGAATTGATATCAATATCAAGAATTGGGCTAGCGTTAGTCAAGGGCTTAAGGATACCATCTGGGATGACATTAAGGTATTATAAATTCATTTGTTCTCTTATTAATTTGTCAGTTGCATCCTTTGTGTTTGGAGTCATGAATCGCTTTCATTGTTTATCAAATTCATTTTTACTGCTTTGACGTTGTTTATTTTTTTTTTATTACCTCAGACCGAGTATCACATCGACGAAAAAATGAAAAATAATGTGTTAAAAATTTTTTGTGGAGCATGGAAGGGTTTCAAAACAAAATTGGTTAGTGGTTGGATTACGAAGACTAGAGAGCTTCCAGCAAACCATAAAGAGCCATACGAATGTTATGATGGGGTTACAAAAACACAATGGGAAACATTTAAGAAGTATTGTGAAACTGAGGAGTTTAAGGTATGTTTTTTTTATGCTTTCATAACTAAACCAACAATATAAGAAAGGGAAAAGTCTTACATTAATGAAAGCACGGGGTGGAATATCATTTTTGCATTATACTCTTCCTGCAACCTGCATATTATTAAAAAAAGGATATTGGAATGCCAGTTGTTAAATCAATTAATAAACATATATTCTATAGGCATTTTAATTGCATGCCGCTGTTTCTTTTTCGCCTTGAAGTCTGCAGCAATGCAGCAGCGAAAGGGAAAAAACAGACGAAAAAAGGCTGCATATAATATTGTACAATCTAGCTCCATGGGTTATGCTTTAGTCTATGTTGTAATTCATAGCTTTTAAGTGTCAGTGGACTTAAGTGAGAGGCAGTTATATATGATACGGCTTGATACTTCCTCCTTATATTCTTCTTGTTTTTCTTCATTGCTAGCATTTTCCTTAGTATTTGAAATGATTAACAACTGAGGGACTGCATTCAGATAAACTTAAATATATTTCACAGAAGTGATTTAGTTATGCTATTTTCATTGCTTGCCTTAAATCATTTCTCAAAAGCAGCAGCTGTTGCTAATAACTGCAGGGCTACTAGTTCATGCTAGCTACCAGTCCACTTAGAATGGTAAATAAAAATAAAATAAAATAAAATAATTACTCATTGGTTGCAAGAATGGAGAAGATTAGATGGTATGGGAATGCCTGAAGCTATGTTCTGTATATCAATGTTTGATTTTCCTAACTCTTGCCATTGAGTTTGAGTGAATGGTTTTTGTTTTGATAATTGGTTTTAGAAATCTTAGTTACCTAAAGCCATATCTATTTTGCTAGTGCTAAAGTTAAGATCTCACTCCACAATTTAGGTTTTTTGAATCAAGGTGAGATAAGAATCTCACCTTGTTATATCTAAAATTTCTGAGATTTTTTTACTGCTTTGAATTTAATTGTTAATAGATGAATTGGTCAGTAAAATTTTAATTTATGAAATTGGAAACTGTTAGTTCCTGGTGCAATTACATTCAGATCAGTTGAAATCTCTCTGGACCATGAATTATTTTTCTCACCTTCTCTCTAGGCGTATGCATGTATTTTACTTCTTAGCCTTGTCAATTCTTCGGATTATTTTCTTTTGATTTTTGTGTATTTTAATTTTTGTGTGTGTTCATTTAAAAAAATATTGTGTGTTTATTTGATTTTTGTGTGCATTTGTTTGTGTGCTTGTTGTTCTAGTTTTTTTCCATTTGCATTTTCATATTTTAAAAGAAATACACAATTTCAAATACAATTTTTTTTATTCATTTTCATTTACAATTTCATTTTTACAATTTCACTTTCTTTTCTTTTAACTTTGCATTTACATTGAAACATCTCTAGCTTCATTGTCACACTGCTTGCTTGCCTATGCACTGTGCACATTCTTCACCCATCATATCCCTTCTGCCTCACAACTACAATTCACTTACATACCATCACAAAACCCATCTGAACTACAAGTCATCACCTGCTTTCTTTACTGCCTACATTCCATTGTCTTACCTCCTTGTCCCTCCTTCTTACCATACTGTTCCCACTGAATACATTGATTCATAGTGCACATCTGATCATAATATGTTGCCTTCAACATTTGTTGCTTGCTTCACAATATAGTGCCTCAACCTTCACCCAGTTCACAACAGCAATAGAAATAACAACATTCATTGCATACATCAAACTGCTCAACCTGAAGCGCCACATCCATCACTACATTACCTTATCCACAACATTCACCTTTCTATCAAACTACTCCTCCCTGTTACATATGAGACAACTCACTGCTCCATCATTGCCTTGCCAAACTACAGCTCAGAACAACCAACCACCACTGCAACTTCTATCTCAAATTCCTGACCGCAACTGCACCTTCAACATCAAGTCCATCAGCTTTTGAAAAAAAATTCAAATAAACGTATGGAGTTGCATTCTTATTGTTTGAAGAAGAGCAGGTTAGGGGTGACCTTAGGTAGGCTATTGGATCGGGTTGTGTTTGAAGCTAATGCGTTTGCAGGGGGATAGGATTCATGCAATGTAGATTATTAAGGGATTATTCATGCAATGCAGGGAGATATTTAAATTATTAAATTATGAGTTAGAATTTAAATTCTGTATCTTGCTTGTTAAGTCCGATTTGCACATGGATTTTTTCATTCTTGCAATGTAGATTAGCACAACACTATAATGTAATTTGGTTATAGAATTGGTGATTTAAAAATTGCAACTGTTCCGTGGATTGTGCTATTCTGTTTTGCTGAATTTTGCAATGTCATAAAACAGCAAATAAGTGAGAAGGCTAGGAAGAGTCAGGCATGCAATGAGCATCCTCACTATTTAGGACAAGCTGGATATGCAGGGAAGAAGGCTAAATGGATAATTGAAGGCCATAGTTCCTCGACCATATTGCCAGGTGGACCTGTTTTGGATCGGAGTATTGATTGGATTTTGGCACGATAAAAAAAAGGAGCCGATGGAAATTATGTCATCCCTAATGAGAAAACTAAGATGGTTGCAGATAAAATGGTACGACTAGTTTCCATGTATTTTATCGCTTTACATGTTTTAAACTGAAAACACACACGACCCAGCATTCTATTAGATAAAATATGACACGTAATATGATATCATTTCAGCAAACGTGTGGTGCTAACATTTCAGTAAAAAGCATGATACTATAGCACTATTTTAATTTTTTAATCTTCATATGATAGTGAAAAGCATGTCACCTTATGTTTTAGCTTTTTTTTGTTGATAGAATGATTGGAGAGGAAAAGCCGTTGAAGGGTCATGGGTTCCAGATAGGTATGATGATGTCTTGAGTCGTGGTCTTGAAAAAAAAGAGCATCCAGGTCGAGTTAGAGGGATTGGTGGGACGGTTGGTATAAAAAACGTATTTGGGGATGTAGAGAAAAGGAAAGGTCGAAGTGGTGTAATATTAGCTGATGAGCTGCATGTTATCACTCAGGAAATAAAGGCTAAAGTGAGCCAAAAATTGAGACAAGAGATGAGTACAATGGTTCAAGAGCAGATTGCAAACATTTTGAACACGATGAATTTGCCCAAGGAGGTGGAGATCAGCACACCATTAACTGATCATCGTAGTAGTTGTCAATCAACGCACCCGAGCAAATTACAATATGCAAACAAAACTCAAGAGACGGATCCCTTTGCAGACTTGCAAGTAAAAAATTCATAGTTGAATTTATAAACGTATACGATTTTATGTATTTGACAAGTGCTAAGTGAAAAATGTTGGTTTTGTACTTTGCCATTATAGAAACCGATTAAATGTCGTTTGGCCGTGAATATGGACTCCAAAATTGTTGTAGTGGGTCATGGCATGGTACATCCCGCTTCAAGGTCCGGAGATCAATGTCATAATCAACAAATCTTGGTCGATCATGTAAAAGTTGGAATTGATGCAGTGGAGTCTAGTCATGAAGGAACCTCACTTCCTGTTCCAACTAAACATCACAACACGATAGAAGAAGCGGTCGGGAGTTTTGTTCAATGGCCTAAAAGCCTTGTGCTTTTAAGAGATAATGATACGGTAATGAATGCATTTTTCTTCCTTAATTTAGCTTGCTAAACTCCTCTATTTCATATTAGAACATATTAAAGAAGTAAAATTTCTTCATACTAGAACTTATTATAGATAATTTAGCTATTTATAAACTTATCGGAAGTAGTTAACATATGAAGTTGAATTCTTAGCATTCGTCTATTCTTTTAACAACATCATTTCAAACATCTACTTAAAATTTTGAATTAGGTGCCTACAACTCAACCAAACAAGGATTTGTTTGAAAATAGTAATGACAAGGTCGTGAATACAATGTCAGATGAGTCTGCAAAACGCAAATCAATCGTGGATGAAGAGATTCTCAAAACTTTAACGAGCGAGTGCAGATATTTCCATGACCTAATACTTCAAATGTTATCCAATGATAGTGCCATCAATGCAATTCAAGTGAATAAGGATTTATTCACATACGATGAGGACTTTGAAATTCATATCATGATGGACGACATTATCCAATTCCTTAGTATGACATGGTTGAATGCATCATGGTTGCAACTTTACATCATGTGAGTATTTTTTCCTTAGCAATTTTTTTATATATAACCATCTTAGTTTTTTGATGAATAGTCAATTTTTAAAAAACTAATAATATATGTTTAAATTTGTTTAGGTGGTTAAATCATATGTGCAATGATCTCAAAGTGGAGACCATTGGGTTTATGTGTCCCAAAAAGCTTTCCCAAGTGCGAAAACATCCAGATGCGACAAATACATATTTGTCGAACACATGGAAAGCATTGCAATCTAAAAGCTTACTTTTAGCCCCACAGTACGAAGGGTATGAACATTAAACTTTTAGTAACTAGTTTACAAATTTGATGCCAATTTTAACTTACTATAAATCTTGTAACGCAGGAAACATTGTATACTGCTTGTTTTCCGTGTAGAAATGAATGAGATTTATGTTTTTGATCCTCAGGCCGAATGCAAACATAAACTTGAAATTAAACCGCAAGTGAGCACGTAAGTTGTATATATTTGCTCTCTTATATGAAGTTAGTATATGTGGTAAAATTAAAAATTTATACATGAAATTAGTGTATGTAAATGCGGGTGCCGGAGTAGTTATTATTTAACATTTTCTTGCATGTGTAGGGCCTTCAAAATTTACAAGGCATTCGGTGGCAAGTCTCGAGGAAATACCTTGAAATGGAAGCATGTTAAGGTGATTTGATTTTCAAACAAAAAATAAAATAAAATAAATACTATATATTGTTTGGCATATGAATTCATTTTAAACTAACTATTAAGTTATCTTGTAATATTGCTGTAGTTTCCTCAACAATTAGGAGCAACTGACTGTGTATATTATGTGATGAGGTATATGCATGACATAGTGAAAAACCACAATCAAAGCATCGATTTACAAAAGGTACTACTTTAGTTTTTTTCCTTCATATTATACATTAGCTACATTATAGGTATATTTCGATCAAATCATTGCTGCAATGCTAGTTAAATGCCAAGTCTTTATTTACTGTTCAGTTCATGTATTTGAAGAAGAAAAAATAAACCGAGAAAATGTGTAGTGATGCACCAAGTCGTTGTTTTAGTTTGACCCGTCATATTAGAAGGTAAACTTATAACAATGAATTTTCATATTACTTGTTACAGCAGCAGGTTTCACCTCTACAATGTTAATGTTTCATCTCAATATAATATTGTTTAATTGTTTATTATTTTATGACACCGTGACATTATGACTAGTCAAATACCAGTAGGTTTTTAATGTTAGATGGACAAGGATTTGATATGTATTAATGAGGCCACAAATTTACAATTTACTCATAACTCTCAACAAATCTTCCTCTTGTTGAGGCATATTTTGCACTATTTAGTATGTATGACATGTATATCAGGTGGTCCAACTTGTTCAAATTTCATTCATAAATGGGTTAACAATTTTTTGCTTTGCGTATGGACCTCAAGAATATCAGTTTTTACATTTTTGTACTTGTATTCACTCTTGTATTCACTCAGAAGTCTGTGCAATCCTCATGGCTGCATTTCATTAATCTTAAACCATTTTACAGTTTCCATTCATATTGATATATAAGATCTGATTTTTAAGTACAGAAATTATTTGATTCAGAATTAAATTAGTTATTGATTAAGTAAAGGTGGTACAGGTGAAAGTTTCACTGTCAATTTTTCTCTCATCTAAGCCACTAGCTAGTTGCTGCATTAATTTTATAACATGGATCACGTTGTACCATTCAGCTGTTTAATTTAAAATTATTATGCCTAAGAGGATTAATCAATTCTCTGTTAATTAATGGGATGTGGTTGCAGTTATGCTCGGAGACGCATCCCTATTTTCACGTAGTATGATAACCGATACAAAACACTGATATTTACAATCAATGTTTTTATTGCTATTTTCTTAATTAATTTTTCTATCAATCTATGTGAAATAAATTAATTATTATTCAAGCAAACGAAAACATAAGTGCTTGCTTGGCAGTTCTAGTGTATCGACTAAATAAGGGATGAATAAATATAAATTAAAACAACTAATTAGTACCATTTTGGTCTGATGGTTGTAGGCGGTTAGCTTGAGGATATTATGGACTGAGAGGTGTAGCAGGTAGGGCTACAATGGTTGTCGAAAATGTGTTGCGGGCTTGTGTGCAATGGTTGTGAGGTTCAAGTTGTGGAGAATGGTGAGTAGAAGTTCTGTGTAGTTGTTGTTGTGGTCTAAGGCGGGGTTGCTGCTGTTGAATGTTTGTAGCCGAAGTCAGCTTGTTTATTGAAGTTGCGATTGGGATTGGGGCATTCGACAATTGTGGTGGCTCTGGTTGTTCTGGTTGCTCTGTTTAGCAGCAATTGAAATGGTGAGGAGTTTAAGGCAGTTATGTATTGGTAGTGGATGGTTTGTTGAGCAGAGGTGATGTAAGAGGAGATTAAAATAGCAGGGGGATGTTATGCAAGTATGCAGTAGGTTAGGGTGTCTGATGTAGCAAGAAGTAGAGAGGTGGGGAAGTGTTTGATGTAGGAGGGGAGGAAGATGGTGCTGTATGAAAGTATGCAAATGGTTATCGGGGGAGGCAGGAAGTCTGGTGATGAATTGAAGGAGCTGATGATATATGTCAGTGATGATTCTGCTTGTTGGAGGAGATGCAGGCAAATTGAAGTGGTATCAGAGACAGAGGAGCAGCGGTTGTATATTGGAAAGTGTTGATGCAAGAAGCTGTTGATGGATGGAAAATGGTCAGTGATGAATGAAACTGATATGTTTACAGTGAAGACTTTATGGCAGTAGCAAGTGGTGATTATGGGGAAGATATGGAGTAGCCGCACTGTTGAAGTAGTGGTGATGCTTGCAGCTTGAATCGTATGAAATGCAGTTTGTGGTTGTGAAATGGATATACTGCTGTGTGACAGAGGATGGAAATGGAAATACAATGATCAAGTGCAACAGTGATCAAGCGTAGTAAGATGGTGCAGTAATCAAATGAAGCAATGTAGATGTAGTTGTAAATGTTGATCATGCAGGATGGCAAATGTAGAAGGCAGTGGTATAACTGGTAGGGTGGAAGTCTGATATGGAGTAGTTGATGGGGAAGACGGTACGATGGTTTTGATGTGGTCGGTAATGGTGGCAGTATGTTATGTTGAGTGCTTTGGTGTATGAGGGAATAGTAGTTTGTAAAAGTAAATAAACAAAGAGAAATAACGTGCGTATGAGGGAAAGAAGCAGGCTGGAAGATCAAAAACATATACAGTAAACAATGTTGATATAATTATAATTATTAGTATGTTCCTCATTTAGCCGATTTCAAAAAATTCAGAAGTTTCAACATTGCATTAAAAAAAGACTGAAAAAATTATTAAATATAAAATTATTGTTTTCTAGAAAAAAGGGAAACGTTTCTCCATTTCAGATTAAATGAAATTGATCGTCCCTCGGAATACTACCATCTCATTGCCTACAAATTGTCACTTTCACTCTAAGATTGTTATCAACAATATTTAGCCAAATATTACGTGCTTATATTTGACCTCACCCCTACTATCAAATTAAATTACTAATAGTTGCTGTTTCCCTATCTAAGTATCGTACTATATAGTTGGAGAAGATAGGCGTGTAAATAATGGAAATTTAGCTGCTGTGTGTGGTGACAGTAGGACTTGTTGGTGAAGGGATGTTCAGTTAGCAAATGGTAGATAGAAAAATGTGAATACTAAATCATGATATTGGAGTGATCATGTTTCGGAGGTTGCAGACTATTTTTGGTTGCTTGGTAGAAGACGTGGAACTGTGAATGGTGATGGCACTTTCTCTGTTCAGGTGGAAAGTTTTGCTTGTTGTATAGAGGGGGAATGCTGGTTGGGTTGTTATAAAGAAGTGTATTGATATGGAGTAGGAGTGTTGTTCAATGGGTAGTTTATTGAGATTGTTGCTTGAAGGTAGGTGCAGAGGTAGTGTCAGAGAGTTGAATGTAAGTAGTAGTTGTAGTGGTGGTGAATCACTGCGCACTATTATATGAGTAGAGGTTAAGTCAGGGGGAAGTTGGAGTTGTAGAGGTGATATGGCAAGGGAAATCTGATGGATAATGCAACAGTGTGTATGCAACAGTGATATGGGTGGGTGACTGTAATTACGAAGTTGAATATAACAGAGAAGGGATGGCAACAGTTAGGTGGTCGGGAAGGTTTGTTTTTGTGGTGAACTTTGGAAGTTTTGGTGAAATGCTGCTATTGGATCCATGTCATATTGCGTTATGATCTAGAATTAGAGCAGTATCCATGTTGGGTTATAATTAAACAAGCTCAAACTTTAAACTAGAATCATGACTGTACTATAATAGATGTACATATGCCACTGAATCATTTATATCCTTATTGCATTTTTTATAACGTTCAGAAAAGTAGATTTTATTCAAGCGTTACTTTATTTGGTGAATGTAGTGATATAGTTTCTTCACTACACGTCACCTTACCAATAAAGTATTCAATATAAATTTACCATTTTATTCAAGAATTCAGGACAACATTAATATTTGGAACTTAACATGGGATGATGACACATTTAACGTTTAACAAAGAACATATAAACTTACTGAAAAAGAAAAAGAAAAAAGAAAAAAAACAGTGATCAAAGCTTCGCTCTCCTCTTGTGAGAAACAAGGGTTGAACGTGAAGTGCTGCTGAGGGAACTCTCAGACTGATCTTTTATATATATTGCAGAGTATTCTTGATCACTTAATTATTGTCTTTTGTATAACAATTCTCTTAATTGCAGGACTTTGTATGAGACGGTTTTTATAACCAACAAGAGATAGACGAGGTTCGAGAGAATTTAGCTAGTTATATCATGTATAATTGGATGTAGTTGGTTGTGTACGCTGATCTTTTGTAACGTACGTTGGTATTTTGTTATGTACGTTATGTTTGTGATAGATTATATTCTATTTTGGTCTGTAAACATGAATTATGTCGATGGATAATATAATTATATTTTTTGTTCAATCAGTTCATAGTAACGTTGGTTTATAAAAAATTAAAATTCAATTTCATACTGTTTCTATAATCTTAAACGACAATAATATTTTTTTCTTCTTCAGATATTACTTGTGTCGGTTGTTACTTCAAAGGAAACCGATACAACTTTATATCAATTGTGTCGGTTGAAAAAACAAACATAACCGACACAAATATCAATCATTTGTGTTGGTTGTTATTAAAGAACCGACACAAAACTATGAACAGTTGTGTCGGTTTTTATAAAAGGACCGACACAATAAACGGTGGTGTGCTTCACTATACAAGCTGATTTGTGTCGGTCCTTTTAGAAAGACCGACACAACTGTTCATAGTTTTGTGTCGGTTCTTTAATAACAACCGACACAAATGATTGATATTTGTGTCGGTCGTACAACCGACACAATAGAAAAATGTCTTTTGTGTCATCTTCATATGAGTCGGTTGTAAAACCGACACAACAGGGGTTACACAACCGACACAAATGACCAGTTTTGTACTAGTGAATATCGGGTCGTTACATGTGGTATCAGAGCTCTGGTTTTAGGCAAACTCAGCATATAGAGTAAATTTAATTACAGAATCACTTTCGTTCGAACATGAATTCCTTCTTCTTCGATTCGGTTTCCTTTGAATTTTGGAACGTTCCATACGGTTCCAAAATCCATTCTTGTCCCTCACTATTCATCTTCTTTTGATTCTGGAGTATCCCATAACTCCACTTCGAATGATCTTTATAGTGAATTGGCGGTCTCGCCAATATTCTAATTTTATTGTAAAAGGGTGAAAATCCTTTACAATCAGCATCGATTCACCAGAGATTTATATTTATCCTTGGTTTAGATGCTAATATCTTTTATTTTTCCAAACTCTATCTCTTGAGATCGAACGTAGATTTGTCCCAGGAAAATCCACATCGATCTTATTCTTTAACTCACGGTTAACCCGGTTAAGGTTGGCCGTGGTTATCTAAGCTTACCCATCTCCCTACTTTGTTATTTAACCATCTGGTCTTTTGTTTCCAACCTACCTTCAAAACATTTTGAATTGTATTTGTAAATCTGTAATTAATATTTTGTTTTATATTGTGTTGTTTGAGTTGTTGATGTTGATTTGGGTTTCCGATCGATTCGTCTGATCAACGCTATCGATAGGATTTCTAAAACACTTTGACAGAACAAACTGACACAATATTATAAAAAAAAATTTAGTTAATGAAATAAATTTTGATATATAGGTAAATTTATGGAACTTAATAAATTGATTTAAATTGATAATTTGAAATGATAATACTTGATTTATCATTTATTATTCTACAAATGAATTTATAAATAGTTGTTTATAAATTTATTTGGGAACTGAAATGAATTTAAAACAAGAAATTTAAGAATTTAATTTCCGATGGATTCAAACCTTGTGTTTAAAGTTTTAAAAGGATATATTATTTAAAGTATTTCCAAGTAGAAATTTGTTTCTAAAGGATTTTAAAGTTTAAAAATTTAGTGCTCTTCTCTTTGTCGCTGGAAAATAATTTCGGTGATGACTGCAGCATCATCGACGTTCATTTTTGAGTTTCGAAGTGAAGAGACTGTTCAGTAGTCTTGCTACAGCTTTGTTTTGGGGAATTTAATTAATATGAATTTCTAAAAATATGACTTGATTTATAATATATATAGATATATGATTTAAATTTGATTTAACATATTATGTACATATATTTATTTATCTCTAACTGGTTTGAATGAAATCGGAAATTAATTCTTACATTTTTTCTTAAAGAATAATTTCAATTATAAAAAGAAAAATAAAAAATAAAATTGGATAAAGGATTCAAACTTGAGATAATTGAATCGGAAAGTTTTATTTGTATAACACACAATTTCATTCCAATATAACTTACCTAAATTACACAGAAGTTGAATATGAAATTGGATAATATACAATATAGAAAGGATTTTTAAATAAAATTTGAGTGGTTATAATAAATGTTATACACTTAAATTTTAGATATAAAAGATTAACAGAGGTAAATAGTGAAAAAGGAATTTAAAGAGATTTTTTTTAAATAACTTAATAATCAAATTTGATTTAATATGGAACCTTAAGTCTAACCTAGGAATTTTAATAAAGGTTATTTCCTGAAATGAATATGTTGTATAATAAATAATGTATCTTTGAATAGATAAAATAAAATACATTTGAATTGGACTTTTCGTAATAAAGTTTATTTAACTTGAATTCATACTTTAATTGATGTCTAAATGAATAAATGTGTAAATAAATTTGATTGTTATATTTGCTATGATAAATATTTTATTTATGAAATTGATATGTCTTGAAAAATGAATAATTATGATTTAAATAGTTAAAATGTATTTTAACATCACTAAAAATTGATAATTGAGAATTTGGTTTTCAAATGGAATTTTAAGTGTAACTTATTAAAGGAATATCTATTTGTGAAATGGGTATTTTAAATAAAGTGTTAGGTTATGTGTTAAATTAAGAGCTAACTAAAATAGTGAACTTTTAACTTACTAAATGAAGTATAGTTTGATTTGAATATTCCATTCATAAAAGTTTGTTTTAATAAGTCATAAGTTAAATGATATCCAAATGAATATTTCTGAAATTGAACTGATTTGAAATACTAATATACCTACTGTAGCATTTTATAAGTGCTACTATTTTGAAAATACAATGTTTTGGAAGTTTTATAATTGAATGAACTTAGAAATGTTACAACTTTAAAATGAATATTATTTGACCTTGAATTAAAATGGTTTAAATAAAGATTATTTTAAAAGGTGTTATGATTTTCTAAGTATTATGTTTTTTTTAAAGAATAACATTTCCAAAGTGTTATGATTTTAGTACTATGATTTCCAAATGATAAACATCTCTAAATTGTTATGATTTCAAAACATTATGGTTACAAATCTATTATCTTATTTTGTTTTTTTCAAACTATCTTTTGGTTGTCCTTATTTCTCTTATCTTGTTACAGAATGGAAAGGCTATTGCTTATACCAATCTGTTTAGAAATCTTTTTGTAATCTTTGTTACTCATCTGGATCTGAACACTGTTTTTCCATTTATAGACCGTCGGTCAAGTGAAAAGGGAGATTCGAACTCTAGAGGATCTTTTTCGTGCTTATATTCTTGATTTGATCACCTCTATCTTGTTAAACTTACCTATAACAATAGTTATCAGGTGTAATTCCAATCTTCTTATCATCTTGTCTTAATTCTATTTCATTCTATCTTTTTTTGTGCTTTCCCGTACCTCGATCCTTTTCGGGGACGAAAAGTTTTGAGTGGGGGAGAGTGTAACAACCCTGTATTTTACAAATATTTTAAATTGATTTTTTTTCATATTCAAAAGCTTTATTTATGAAAAAGAATAAATTTTGTTATTTTAAGTATAAACTTTGATTTTGATGTGGATTAGAATTCCAAATATGACTAAATTTAATATTTCCAGAAAGAGTGAATTTTGGTTAAAATAGTCAAACTTTGACTTTTAAATTTAAATTTTAAATATTTGAAATTATAAATTTTATCTTTTATTATGAAAATAGATTTAATAACATGAATATTGCTTTTCGTTTCGTTGAAAACGGAGTTAAAATGTAAAAGTTATGTACATTTCAATTTTGAGTATAAATTGTTTATTTAACAATTTTGTCTATTTTAAATTGTATAAATTACTCTTTCTTTCTTATATTTTGTTTCAATATGTGTTAATATGTTTTTTTATGTATATTTTGTCTTTTTATATTTTTAAAATGATAATAGTATTTTTTCCAAAATTTACTGTATTTATTTTTCATTTTTAAAGGCTGTTTTCCTATTTTCTGCTATTTTCTTCATTAAAAATTATATGTAAATTAAATTTTAAATATTTATTTTGTGAATATATTTTTATTTTATGTTATTATTTATGTTTAAAAATATATTACAAGCTCATATGAATTTTCTAAAATTATTTCATTCAGTTTCAAATTTTCTAGTCTAGTTCACTGTTTTAACTATTTTCCTTAATTTGACTTTATATAATTAATAAATATTATATATATTTCTATATTCTGTTAAAAATTTCGAAATTTCATCTGATAATATTATTATTTCAGTAATGTAAACTTATATAAATAATTAAAGGTAAATTGAAAGGGTTTGTGACTTTCTATTTCCAATGACTTTTGATTTTCCCACCTTTTCACATTTTAACTTACTTTTACAAATCAATTAGCCATAACTAAACACATACTTCAGCTGCCTACCTCCATTCTTCATTCACATACATCATTTCCCATCTTATTTCTAAAAAAATTCGGCCATCATCCTCTTGTTCAAGTTTGGTAAAAACTTCTTTTCCTTTTCTACTTTTATTGTCTTTTTCTTAGGAAATTGCACTTGATCTCCTTGGCCATAGGATCAGACATGCTCCTCTCCAGCCCATGCCGCCACCACCATCACCTGAGCATGCCACCAGCACCTCCTCCCCACTAGCCATCCCCAGCTGTGCCACCCTAGGTGGTAGCTCCTTCACCAAATCCACAAAACTCCAACATTTTGACCTAGCCGAGCACAAGCTTCCACCTACTCCACTTCCACCACCCATAGCCGTCACCTACTCCACCTCCACCACCTCCAACACCAGCTGGACCCTATGCCACGTCATCACCTTGGGTCCCACTCCTCTGGTCGTGACCATAGCAGCCTTGGACGAGCCCTATTTGGCTTGAAACTTGTGATGTTATTAGTTGTAATACCTTGTTGTGTTGATGTTACATCTCCATAACTTTTGCCATCAACAAACTCATGGTAGGCCGACCTTAGCAACCCAGACCTGACCCAAAATCATTGCCTTAGACCTATACTTCACCTCTGGCCGAGCCTATGGAGTGTCGGAATCAAGTGCAAAGCATTTCAGCTTGGTTTTATAAAGTTATTTCTAGCATAGTTTATCGTAGTTTTGGTTTGAAACCTCACCATTGTTTGTATTGTTTTGTCTTATGTATCCGAGGAGTTAACCTTGTCTCTCCCACACTCATCATCATCATGGCTGAGAAAATGAACCCCTTGTTCGAGCTTTTGAATGGTTTGAGCATGGTCAAGTAATCTATTCCGTTGTTGCTTCTTATCTTCATTGTCTCAACATTGTTTGCGTTGAATATTTATGTGTATATTGTCTTGTTTGGTTATTGTTTACAAGATAAATATCAAGGCTCTCCATTCAATCAAATCAAAAGTCATGCCATATCATGCTTGTTGTGCTTTCTGGAATCTATTCTGTGTGTTTTGATCGCTAATCTCCAGCTTTAACAGGTGAGTTATTCTCACCAAAAAATATGTACCTATATAACTGATAAACCGACACCATTTGAATCTGTAATGTATATTATCATGTTATATATGCTTATATTATTATCATATGATGTTCACACCTGTCATTACACCTGTTATATCATATGTTACTGTTTTTTTATGTTATTCTATTTATTTATATCAGTTTATCACATTGCAAGTTCCCTGTAGACTAGAATCACTATGGGTTGAAATGATACATACCCGAACGGACTTTAGAATAAGGGAATATCGTTATGGGCTGAAATGATAGGCCTGAGCGGTTTTCAAAGTCATTCATTTAACTTGGGATTGCGGGTTTGAAATGATATAACCCGGAATTTTCTTTTTTTAAACTGCGGGTTGAAATGATACATATCCGTATCACTTGACCTAGGTTAGAAAACTATATACATGCCCATGGTTATTTTATAAAGTGTTTTGGATGATTTTAAGTATTTTTAAAAATATAAATTTATGAAATTTGATTTAAATAGATTTTGAAATGTTTTAAAATAAAGAAATTATGATTTTTCTATGAGTAAAAATGTAATTAATGAATGGTTAAATTGGATTATTGAAATATAACTTAAGTTTGGAATTTGGAATTTTGGTTAAAAATGATATTTAAGTTATATGAATAAAATGGAAATTTAATTATATTTGGAAAATGGTAAAATATGATAATTTGATTAAATTTGAATTTAAGTGATTTATTAAAGTACTATTGATTTTTCTATGAATTTAAGTGGTTAAATGAATGAATGTTTAAAAGTGATCTTTTAAAATATAACTTGACTTGGAAATGTGAAATTTGGTTTTAATTAAAGGTTTAAGTTAATTAGATAAAATTGGAAATTTAATTAAATTTGTGAAATGGTAATTTAAATTTGAAGTGTTAAGTTTATTTGTTGAAATGTGAAGAATTGGAAACTTTTACACTTAAATTTATTAAGTAAATTGTTGAAAATTGGATTTAATTATAAGAAATTTATTGTGAAAAAGATATATGTTAAATGATATGTAAATGAACATTTTAAATGTTAAAATATGATTTTTAAAATGTTTATGTGTTTTAAATTGAAGTTATTTAATTGTTGGAAATACACTAACACCTGAAATCTACTTTTAATAGCATTCAGAAATGCTATAGATTCTGGTTTGAACTAAAATTGTGTAAAAAGAGCTATTACAGCATTTCTGAAATGCTGTAGTTGCTGTAATTGAACTTATAGGCTAATATTGAACTCAGGCCTATTATAGCATTCTCTGGAAATGCTATAATGGTCTGCAGTCTTTGCTGAAACCAAATTTAACCCTTGTTTTGAAATCTGAACTACCGCAGCACTTCTGAAATGCTGTCTTTTCTGGTTTTTAACTATAATTCAACTAAAACTGAGTTTTAACAGCATTTTTAAGTGCTATCTTTGCTGAATTAAAAATGTTTTCAAATATAACTTATAGCAGTTGTTTTTAAATGCAGTGAAATGATGAAATTTTAATAATTAGGGTTTTTGACTTAGTAAACGAACTCAGAATGGTTTGAAACTTTGGAAATTGAATACTTGATTCGAAAGTATAATAATTACACTTTTAAAAGGGTTAAATGAATTATCTTGATTGAAATATAAACTATTTAAAGGTAATTTAAAATGATAGTGAATGAATGATATCTTTGAATTTAAAAGGTATCTAAAAGTTGAATATTTGGATTTGAACTGATATGATATTTTATTATATTAAAATGGTTTGAAATGAAGTTGGAAAGATATGATATTTTGATATATTGAAATGAATTGAAATGAAGTTTTTGAAAGATATGATATTTTAATATATTGAAATGGTTTGGAATTGATTTAATCTTCATTTTGATAAAGATTGGGTTTGGAAATGAGATTTTATTTTAAAAGTATATATATATTTAAAATGACCACAGTGTTATAATAACGTTGGTTGTTAAAGAGACCGGGATCGGATATGGACATACTCTCTGTCGATACCGAAAACCACTTTGACAACTGTGTACGCGGTGGAGTTTCCAGAATGAAGTAGGATGGTGGCGACGATCCTAAGGTATATACGTGGACCAAACTCCCGTGAGTTGGCATAAGGTGGCTAAAACAGGAGCGATTGATGGACCAAGGAGGTAGCACCTCTGATCGGGCACACTTCTTCGATACCATTCTATTACTTGTGATTGATTTGGTGGCCACCCTTGATTGGGAATGTTGTTCGAGGTGGGCGGTAGTGGCTGCTATGCGTCACCACTAGTCCGGATGCGTAATTGGTATATCTACCCTGGCATTGCCTAGTTGTGCCGTGTCACCTACCATATCGAGCTTTACTACGATTTTGATTTAAAGATCCGACCGTATTAAGGTTCTCCATCCCCTTAACGCTATTTTCTATATGATTATACTTTACTGATTAGACACTACTGTATATAGCGTATATTACTATATAGTAAATAGTTTAACGGATCCTTAGAGGATGGGCGGTCCCAAGCATCTTCTAAGTTACTTGTACCTTTACTACAGTTCACTTGAGTTGGTTTACATTGTATAAGTATGTATGTCCTGACTCGAGTGTTTTGTGTTTTGCTTTACGCTCGGGTCAGACTGAGTGATATAGCATTAGAGACTCACCTTTGGAGCTGGAGTTTTGCTTTGAAGATCCAGATATCTATTCATCTTGTTATGTAGTTGATTCCAGTTGTATTCTGAGTTGTACCTGATTATCATACTGTTACTCCTGTTGTATCTTGGTATTCCTATTGTATCTAAATTAACTCTGATGTATTTATATAGTAGCTTCATGAACTACTATCTCTTTTATTTCCGCTGCATTATATTACTCTGTGTCTGTGATCTGAGATTTTATTTACTGTATATGATGAATTTGCCAAATTTTTATTTACAACGCGATATTTTGAGCAATTCAAGTCCGACATGTGCGGATGCGAATGGTTGAAAATATCGGGTCATTATAGTAGTAAACATGACCACTTCAGCACATTGCTCTTTCCATCGAGGAATGGGGTCGCTCAGAAAGGAGGAGATCTTAGATTTCATGGTATGAAGAGATCATTTAAGTTTACAGATAGTAAGATTTTCTAAATTAGGAACTCTTGCCAATGATGTCTTAAGAGCGGAATTCTCTGATTAAGCTTAGGAAAGTTTGTCCTCCAAAGATTTCGCTTTCTCCTCCAATTCATGATATTTCTTAGGTTTTTCCTCCAATGCTTTGACCCGTCTTCCAACTTCTAAGACTTTTCCTTTTCTAGTTCCAACGAGGCTATGATTGCTTAATCCTCATAAGACAGCGACTTGTTATTAGTTGGAGATCACGAAGCTGGGTTTCTAAGGTAGATATTTTCTCAGATAATAGAAAGTTTAGTTCCTGCAACTTGGCCAACTCCTGGAAAGAAAATGTGCGTGATTGTTGAAAATCAAATAAGTGTTGACTAATCAAAAAAAAAGAATAATATAAAGTCAGAAGCTATAGAATAACTACACTCGACACTCATATTACGATAAGACAAGAGAACTTCACCTGAATAAAATGCTACAAAAGATTTACCAAAGATTCTATGGAAAAAGAAGTAGTGTCATAAAAGCTCAATAAAGCAAATGCAGAAGAATGTAGGACCTCCATGAACAAGTGCATAAAGTTGGTAGAATGAGAAGATCCCGAAATGGGGAGAAATGGAGGAATGTCTTCAAGAGGAGTATCAAGCCCTAAGCCTAATGTAAGGAAGCCATAGATTCTTGAAGAGGGACCAGAGACTTTAGCAGCAGAATCTTTTTTCAGGAGAGTAGTCACGATGGCAACGGTGCTGGAAGAAGAGGTGAAAGGTAAAGGTTCAGTAGGCCCAGCCCCTTTGGGCTTCTCAGAAGGAACCCTATATGGAGCAAGGGCGAACTTAGAACTTTTTTCTCTTTACGTTTTCCATGGCCCTCAGTAAAGCATCCTCGGTGGTAGAAACTACAAATAGTGAAGTTGTTTTTTGAAGCCGTCGTGTCCCCTGTCTCCTTATACAAAACAGGTAATTTAGAAGCTCCCTTATTGAGCGATAAGGCATATGCTTACAACATGCACTTCAGAAGGATCTATTCACAAAGGGAAAAGTGTTAAAGAAGTTTATTTCACTACACAAAAAGGAAAAAGGGAAGAAGAAACAGGACCTGGAGAGTATCTGGGACGTTCAATCATTGTGTGTTGCACCGGAGATTTTGCGGAAAACATGTTGAGCTTATCAGCGACAAGGGATTGTGGGTTGTTCCTTTTCTTTCCCATCATAGGGGGTTCTCCCAGGACACGAGGAATTGAAAAAAATCAGAGAATACTTCTTTAGTTTTTCCTTAGTAAGAAGCCTTAATCGTCTCCTCAAATATACCGTAGCATCTCCAAAGCTAAAGATCCTGGTCAGAACATGAGGGTCAATGTTCATTGATTTGGCAGCTAGAATTTATCATCAAAAAACACATTTAATGAAAATCAATAAAGCAAATATGAGCAGTGATTAATCAAAAACGAATTTAGCAAAAATACATATCGAGGACTGAAAATGGCCTTCCAGTAATTTTTGGAGAGTAACATCTCACGAAGAAGAAATGGTGACTCCAATCCCAAGGTCTATTAATAAAGTCAGTTACTATTCCACCGTCGATAGAGATAAGATAATAAACTGAACCCTCGGGCTGATTCTTCACCTTTTGAACAGTGACTAAGGAGCAAAGGTAGAAAGAGTCAGCTCTTCCAACTTGAGTTCTATGAATTGAATGAACAAACAATTCATGTAACTATAGGAGTTGAGATTTAGTCGGATGGGAGAAATCCTCAGGAAAGACAAGACATTATGGATAATGGGGTTGAAGGGCAGATTACATGAGTGATAAACGTGAATACGAGTGAAAGCGAAGAACCCTTTAGAAGAGGTGTTAGTTCGATCATTTGGGCTTGCAACCCTGGTTTCAATCCCTGAAATACCAAGAAGACAGAGGACATAGTCAATATCTTCTTGCTTCATGAAGTAGGATTGATGAGAAGTGTAAACCTTCTCCTCGGAAGAACTTGCAGGTTTGGGAGACTTCGGAGACTTTGATGCTCCTTTGGAAGTTGGTTTCTTATCTCCAGCCATGATATCTACACATATAAAAGCCTTAATTACTAAAATGAAGTTAAAATGTCCGAAATGAAGCCAATAAAAACCTTTCTTAGGTTAATAAATAAACAAAATAATAATAATAATAAGGTCACCAGGTAATTTTTTTTTACCATAAGTGCTTGAATATAAGAAAATCTGCACATACATATATCAGGATAATATGGTAAGGCATATGGATCCATGAAACATATGCATATGCCAAGAAGTCCATATGGTAATCAAGATTTATTGACTAATCTATGATATGTGTTAAAAGGTGGGTAAATCTAAAGGCTAATTCCTAAGGAAAGAAGTCACATATGAAAAATAGTGCATGAATGTTGACCATTAAACAAGTACTATGTAATGTCTTGTAGTATGTTGGAATACTACTTTTGCTAGTATTCTCGGACTTGTGTTTTTAAGTGTGTGCTATATGGTATTCTTCCACTTGTTTAAGACACCCGCATCTTAACTATTACTTGGTAATAAAGTGTCCTTTTCCGAAAAAGGCATATAATAAATTTTTTTTAAATAATTAGTTTTGATCTGAAATTATTTGGTTTGAAAAAATTTTAAAAATATATTTTACTTTAAATCCTTTTAAACTTACTAAATATAATTCAATATTATTATCTTTTATTTATTTATTTTATTTATAGCAAACCAAAAAGAAAATTATATAAGTGTGAGTATATATCAATACACACACAAACACATAGAGGTGTGTGTGTGACTGTATATATATATAAATTCATTTTGCTCGAATTCAGTAAGATTTACATTTTGTCTAAAATTAAAAAAAGGTTTTCAGTCTAAAGTAAATGAAAAAATTGTTATTATTTTCAGTTTTAAGAATTTTTTTAGCTTACCAAAAATAATTTTAATATATATATATACACTAAGATTATTTATATGCATGTATATGCGTTAATATATATATATATATATGTATGTATGTATCAAAATATTTTAAAATAATATATATGTATATATAAACTCGAAAGTAATAATTCTTTTAAAATATTGGCCGAATATAACAGACATCTAGATTAGAAATAACATATATGTAGATGAAAGTATATAAATATGAAATATTACCTCTTGCTGAAATAATCCTAATGAGAGTCGATACTATTATACCCAAATATGTTAAGTCATCGCGGGATAATGAAGAAGAAAAATTGCTAAGGACAAAGCCATCGTCATACATGTAACACCCCGTGATTTTAACGCTAATTAAATTAAAAGGAATTTAATAACAAGTATTAACGCTGAAAATATAATTTTTGCAAACTTCAAAATTTGGCTAGAAACTTATGCCGTTGGGTTCATGACGATTTTCCAATCAATTTTGATATATAAAGTTTTTCGATTGGAGTTTAAACTAAAAAGTTATTAACATTTAAAGTTTTTGAATCGGAAATAATTATATATGCAATTATGGTAATAAAAATACATTAAATATTAATCGGTAACGTTAATGGAAAATTAGATGTTAATAAATATTGCCGTTAAATTAAATCTCGGAAAATATAAAAGTGGGAAAGAAATGAACGAGATCGGTTAAACAAGAAATCAAATTAACAAAATCAAAATGTTGATTAATTAACACGTAAACAAAATCACAGGTCGACCAATAAAGCACCCAAGTCAGCATATAGCGATCGACTAAAGGCAACAAGCGGTCGATCGGTGTGCATGTTAAATCATGATTTTAAAATAAGCATGAATGAATGTGATGGACCAAAATACATTACTTGCTTGCAAAGTCATTGATGCACGTCTCAGATTAAAATAAAGATTTTATAAGGTAAATCTAATGCTCTAAGTTAACTCAAAACTCCTATAAATACAAGCCCAGTTCTCACTTCTATTCTCATATTTTTTGAGTTATAGAGCGGAACTCTACCATTCTCTTTTCTCCAATATTTCTAGATCTCTAAGAGTAAAATAATATTATATTATATAATATATATATATATATATATGTATATAAGTGGAAAAAGCTGGAAATAAGAATAGAGAAGAGTGGTAGTAATTCAGAATGGAAACAAAGGTAAATTCATAAATCTGAAACTTTAATTTAAAATTGATTCAATCCTTTCCTCAGATCTATAGTTTTAATAGATACATACCTTTTTTATTTTGGATCTAAAGTAAGAGGGAGCCAAATAATAAAGGAATGGATCTAATCTAGAAAGTTGGAAAGCTAAAGCAAGGTGAGTGGGAAATTACATGTTTTGTAACAAGATTAGATCTATACCGTTGAAATCTATTTCATCTGTGTTTAAAAATTGTTTTGGATATTTTTATTGTAAATGCAAATGGAGTAGAAATAAATCTCAGTTTGGAATTTTTAATTGAATACACGTATTGATTAGAATGATAGGTAACGAGTCAGACAATAAATTGTATACGTGTAATAATTATGGAATAGATTTAATGAAATTGATTTTGGAATAGATTTAATGGAAATTGATTATGGATAGATTTAATGAAATTGGTAATGTTTAGAATTCCAGATTTGATTATTATTAGAATTGATTATAATTATATTGGGATTTGCCATATTTTAATTCATTGGAATAAAAAAGGGTAATAATATAAGTCTCTATGAATCATCCAAGTTACAAATAAACGTGTACTGTTTTAAATAATAAGGAATGTAAATGTAGAGAAAGAGCTGTACAAAGTAAGGAAAATACCGTATTTTGTACCGTCTATTTTAATAATGAAATAAAATATAATTCCTTGTAATTTAACACAAAACACAAACCCTCTTTTAAATAATCCATAGAGAATTATAACATTAACAATTCCTTTTGAAAATGGAAAGTAGTGCCAATGCATTAAAGTATAAGGTCCTTGAGAATAATAAAAAGTAAAGTAAATAGGAATAAGAAAAACAGTTAAAAAGGGAATTCAAAACACACAATTGGAAAAAAGTAATTGGAAAGTAAAACTATGTAGGATTCATTGAACACTACTTACACTTAAGTAAATAAATAAGAAATGGACAACAAATGATAGTACTTAAGAAAATATATTTAAAAGAAAGCGGTAAATGACCTTAAATGGAATTAGATGTAAATGCATAGAAAAGAAAATAAATATTGTCAACGATGAATGGTAGAGACACGGTAATTGAACAAGAATAAATGAAGATATATAAACACACACACACATACATCTGTGTGTGTGTGTGTATACATAGCCTCAAGTATGCGTTTATGATGGGTCTGAATCACATAAGTATGTAAATAACTTAAATAGATAAGAATGACATTAATTATTAGTATGAGTTGGAATGCGAGGTCAGTAGTGTTACACAATAGAAGTCTGCCCACCATAAGGGGCTTTAGCGGTTGTGTATAGATTATATTGATGTAAGACGTATCCAACCGTAGGACCAATGGAGAGTATACACTTGCATATAGATGAAGGAATACCCTAATAGTAAGAGGAGTCTACTTCAAAAATAGAAAAGGGGGTTATTGCCTTGATTGCGTTAGGAAATCTAAATATGATGATGAGCAGCTCGACGCTATATTAGCAGGTGTAGGCACCATATCAGGAGTAGGAGCTAAATAGGTTGGGTGCGTCATAGTTCTAGAGTGGTCAAAATGGAAAATACAGGGTTACACCTAACAGGTTATGCCTCCTAGTAGGGTAGGCCACGTTGGGTAATGCACGGCTATAGTTGTTTGCTAGTTTGTTGTTAGGGCATGACTGGTTAACCCATGACAACGTTCGTTCCAAAATGAATGGGGTAGTCCGTGGAGCCGAGTCCACAATAGGAAGCAGACAAGTTAGTAGATCCCCAAAGCAAAGCGAGATAGAATACGGCTAAATTATAGTGACATCATTACTAGGCACTAACATGAGGTTCTACTTTGTACGTGGGCAATTTGACCTAGATATTGATGATGATTCCTAGTAGTGCAGAATTACAGATACTAGCGGGGATAGTATCTTGGTCAAATGAGGGACCGTGGTACTTAATATGTATGGTTACATAGCTATAGTCTCCTACGGGTAGACTGGATGTATCGTACGTGTATGGAAAGTTGAGACGACTAACTAAAAATAAAAAGACATAACAAGAGTTGGAAGACAATCGGTATGAACTAGTGTAGGAATGGCAATGGGGCGGGTTGGGGCGGGTTTCTTGTGCCCCAGGCCCGCCCTGGGGTTTTTAGACCCCGCCCCAGACCCGCCCCGTAGACCCGGTGCGGGTCCAGAATTTTGCTCCGACCCGAGACCCGTACGGGTCAGGGTAGACCCGCCTCGCCTCGAGATCCGGTGAAGGTTTTTGTATTGATTCAAAATTGTGTACTAATGTACATGTATTTATATTTGTTATCACTAAATGATATATTAAATACAAATAACAATGTGTTTACAATTATAAAGGAAGATAATAAAAATGTGGTGTACAAAACAACTCAAAAAAATATGCCTATGTTATTTTATAAATATCAATGATGCAGTTTAATACTATAAACTTTTTATAGCTTATTGATTGGAACATTATAATATCCATGTCCTAATCAAACATACACAGATATATATATATAAAGATTAACAAATCATTGTTATAATACTAAAGCGATTTCATGAGATCTTAGAAGTGCGGGTCGGGTTGAGATGGGTCAGCCAAGCCGAGACGGGTCAGCCAAGACCCGACCCGACCCTAGACCCGGAGCTCTCAAGAATGGGTCACGGGTCTACCCGCCCCGATGACCCAATTGGGCGGGTCTGGGCAGGCCAAAACCGGGGTGGGTGAACCGGGTTTGGATCCTAGACCCGCCCCATTGCCATCCCTAAACTAGTGTTATGTATAAAGTGTATAATTTACTAATCACTAGAACGTTGTTCGGACTCTGTAACGACCCGTATTTTTAACGGATCGACAAGTTCGACAGAATTTGGAATTTTAGAGTTTTTGAGCCATTTCAGATTTTAGGCGAAAATGGCTAAGTCCTGAGTCGTGAACGACTTAGTGTAAGTCGTGAGTCGTATACGACTTAGGGGATAGGAGCGACTCAGGGGTTTGGCTAGTTAAGGGTGTAAGGATAAGTCGTTTGAACGACTTAAGGGGTAGGCGCGACTTAAGGACTGGGCGAGATAAGACTTAAGTTGTAGCGGTTAAGTCGTGACCGAGTTAAGGTGATGAGTCGTACCCAAGTCATCTGATGAGTCGTACCCAAGTCATCTGATGAGTCGTCTGACCAGTTGAGTCGTAACCCCAGCTATTTGTTAAGTCGTGACCGACTCAGTAGTTGGCTGCTAGGTGATAAGTCGTAGAATGGGTTATCTCGTCTAACAGTTAAGTCGTGGACGAGTTAAGGGATGAGTCGTAAGCTGTTGAGTCGCGCGTAGGTGATAACTCGCGCAAGTGGATGAGTCGTAGCCTTTGTGATGAGTCGTATACGAGTTAGTAGTTGAGTCGTCTAACCAAGTAAGGCGTGCGCATTTAAGTCGTAGACAGGGGGTCTGGTGAGTCGTAGGCGCATGCTATAAGTCGAAGACGACTTAGGAGATAGCTGTTTTGTCGTGAGTCATAGGCTGAAGTGTGTTAAGTCGTTGAGTCGTAGAGCTTTGAGTCGTGAGTCGTAAACGACTCATGGAGACAGACGAGATAGGGATTTCAGCTATAAATAGGAGAGCTTCTCTTCATTTTTGGGATCCGGATTTTGAAGCGACGAAGTGCTGCCATTTTGAGAGCTCGACTTCTACACTTCTTCACTTCTTTTCTCCACTCTAATCTAGTGCTTCCTTCCATCCAAATCAAAGATCAAGATTGAAGATTCAAGAGCTAAAGTTGAAGATCTTCATCTTTTCAAGAGAGATTTCTTCGGTTGAAGCGGATTCGTGATAGATCAAGCTTGATCCTTCGCTGTCCAGATCTGAAGCGTATTGATTTGAGTTTGTTTTGGTGATTTGGTGAGTGGTGATTATCTCTCACACGGATCCAAAGGAGTATATCGAATTGTTGGCTCGATTTGGTGTTAAAATAGAGATTTCCATGCATTTTCTTCATCCAAAGTGTAGATCCATATAGATCCATTGTTCATGATGATGTTACATCCATTTTATCATATGTTAACCTATGCAAGTTCATTCATCAAGTTTGTAGAGATATAATCCATGTTTTCATGCTTATTGACTTTCAACTCTTTAATTACGAAAATGCCATTTTTGTTATAATTGTCTACTTAGATCATTTTTGAATGCTTGATTGCTTGGATTGATGTTTGATTTGATTGATTGTTATGAACTAGATGATTGATGATTAGATTTAGATCGAAGGTGATTCAAAAGCTAAGGAAAAGGCTCTTGAATTGGAAAAGCTGCTCGTGGCATATGTAGCGGGATGATGAAGCTCTTATGCATAGATTTGATGATGTGATGTTGAGATGAGGTTTCGCGAGGATGTGATGAAGCGAGGCAATCATATGATGAAGACTTGGTCTAATCCAGACGGGATCATTCCAAGCATGTTGATAACTCGGTGATATGATTCGAGTTGAGGATAATGAATGGATATGAGAATAGTCGTCGAGGAGGATGACTGGGAGGCTTGGATAGCATCGTTGTTGAAGGTTCTAGCATGCTCTAAGCAAGAGTACGTTTGGGCAGATTCGATAGTCCCAACGGCCAACTGTTGATGGTCGAGTACTCTGGGCAGATTCGATAGTCCTAGGCATGGGCTGCGACAACGTGCGGGAGTTATGTCTAGAACTGGGGTTTCCATTAGCCCTTGACGGACGACTGAAAGAATGTGTCGGTCATTCAATTAACGGTGATATCGAAGCAATGATAACAGTGATAGCCAGAGTCATGGATGTTTGGTTGTAACGTCATTCGGACTCAAGAGCGGTATTTTCTGGGTGCTTATCTGATTGAGGCCTTGGTACTTGGAAAACATCGCCCTTGACTCGAGTGATAGTAGTTTTACTTTAAATTGTATGCTCTGCTATGGTTGCTTCTGCTTAGTGTGTGTCTGGGGGCTATCACTGTAGAATGAGGTTGGAGTGGGAGGGTTGTATTCCTATTCCTTTTCCTTTATGCTCTTTTGGTATGTTGTTAGTTAATTTACAGCTCACTAAGACTATTGTCTGACTCAAGGCTTTATGTTTTAATTCTTATTGCCTTGGGCTGTTCGTCCATTTTTGGGACGGGCAGACTAGGTAACAGGTGACAGGTGCTGTTCTTTTCTCACGATGCTGATATCGAAGACGAGCTGGAGGGTTGCATATTATCTTCTTATATTATGTACTGGATGTTCCGCTGTTTTGTATTCTCTGAGAGATATGTAGTGAGGCTTGATGTATTGACTATTTGGATGCTTGTATTCAACTACTATGGAGTTTTATATGATGGCATTTTGTTCTGTAAAGCTTCACTATTCATATGTTCTATTGTATTTTGTCCATGCGCTGTGAGCAATACGATAGATTCTGTTGTTTTAATTTACCTTGACAATCGTCCATGGTCGCCTGGCACACTTCACAGCGCACTGTCTCTAGATTCGGTGCAGGGGTCATGGGCGGTCGTCACATTTGGTATCAGAGCATTGGTTAATCGATTTTACCCAACGCTCGCTGAAGTAACCACGTATGAGAGACGTAATTGTATTTTGATGGATGAATACTATATATAATATAGTAGCTTAGTAGAGTGGAGTCCTTTATGCTGTTGTTTCTCTAGATGTTCTAATCATTCCTTTTTATAGATATTGAGAATGAGTCGAAGAGGGAGACCAGCTGCTAGGGAAGGCCATGCTACTGAAGAAACTGCTGATTATGCAGCCATGTTCGAAGCTATGATGACTTCGATCATGAGAAGGATACCAGTTCCGGGGGCAGCAGTTGATGTTGGAGTTCAAGTCCAAACTCCGAAACCAGTGGATTTTGCTAAGCTGTGCAAGGATTATACTGCTCTTGGAGGGAAGGTTTTCTTGGGAACAGAATCTACTATCGAAGTCCAGAGATGGATAGATGCTTGTAGAAGGATCTTTGGTGATTTGGGAATTGATGATGCAACTAAGAGGAAGTTGGCATCAAGGCAGCTTCAAGGGAGAGCCTCTGATTGGTGGAACTCTATTACCATCACTACTCCGGAAGAAGAGATTACTTGGGAGCAATTCCAAGTCAGATTTGAAGCTAAGTTCATTTCTACAGCTCAGAAGTCTGTTCTGTTCAAGAGGTTTGTGGAGCTCAAGCAAGGTGGAAGATCAGTTCTTGAGTATGTTTCTGAGTTTGAAGCTTTGTCCAAATATGCCCGGTCATATATTGAGTCTGCTTATCAGAAGAATGAGAAGTTTGTGACCGGCTTGGATAGTTATCTTGGGAGACAGTTGGTGGATCATTTGGATGATTCATTTGAGAAGCTTGTGGAGAAAGATCTTAGGCATGAGAGTTTGTTTCCTAAGGAAGGACCTGTTGTTGCTGTTACCAAGGGAGAGTCTAAACCACAGCAGGGTGGAAACCAGAAGAGGAAGCAGCAGCAGTAGAAGGGTAAGGATGGCCAGAAGAAGCCAAAAGGCGAGGTGACTTGCTACAATTGTCAGCAGAAGGGCCATTTCTCTAAGGATTGTAAGAATCCGAAGGCACCGATGAAGTGTCACAACTGTGACAAGCCAGGGCACATCAGGAAGAATTGTCCAGAACCGAGGAAGGACAAGCAGATTGTGCAAGCCTATGCTTTAGGAGCTGTTCCGTCGTCTTCAAAAGCTCCTACTGCTGAAGAGAAGGGAAAGAGTGTGGTTGTTCAAGGTACTCTTTTCCTATGTGGTGTTCCGGTTAAAGTTCTGTTTGATACTGGAGCGTCGCATTCGTTTGTTTGTAATGAACTCGTAGGCCGGTTAGGTTTGGCACCGGATATTGTTGATAGGCCATTGGTTGTGACTAATCCAGTTGGGGGTTCGTCTTGTTTGTGTATGTTATGCCGTGGTCTAGTTGTGTCGAGTCATGGTTGCTCTTTTGTTTGTGATTGCTTTGTTCTGAACTTTGCGGGGTTCGGAATTATCTTGGGTATGGACTGGCTTAGGAAGTATGCGGCTAAGGTTGATTGTGAGAGGCTGGAGGTGACAGTCGAGAATGTGGAGGGGCGAAAGATTATGATACGATGTAAGAATGAGGAAGGCGTCTTCATGAGCTTCATGTATTCGCTAGTTGTTCCACGGGATGGACTGTCTTTAGTGCCAATCGCAAATGGATTCGAGGATGTCTTTGACGAAGTCAAAGGGTTGCCGCCGCATAGAGAGATCGAGTTTCGTATAGATCTAGTTGAAGGAGCCAGACCTGTTGTGATGCCTCTTAGGCGGATGGCGCCTAGGGAACAGCAGGAGTTGAGGGTGCAAGTTGATGACCTTTTACAGAAAGGATTCATTCGGCGTAGTGTGTCCGAGTGGGGTGCACCAGTTGTGTTTGCAACCAAGGCAGATGGGTCGTTGAGATTGTGTGTGGATTATCGTGAGCTGAATAAGGTGACTAAGAAGAACAAGTATCCATTGCCGAGAATAGATGACTTGTTCGATCAGCTTCACGAAGCTAAGGTGTTTTCTCAGATGGATTTGGCAACGGGATTTCACCAGTTGAGAGTGGCTAAGGATAGTGTGCCGAAGACCGCTTTTAGGACACCATCCGGTTTCTTTGAGTGGCTGGTAATGCCGTTTGGATTGACTAACGCGCCAGCATATTTTGTGGATCTTATGAATAGAGTGTTCAGAGATCAGTTGAACAAGTTCGTACTTGTGTTCGTGGATGATATCCTGATTTATTCCAGAACGGAAGAAGAGCACAAGACGCACTTGCGTATGGTTTTGGAAATCTTGCGGAAACATCAGCTGAGGGCTAAGTTTTCAAAGTGTCACTTCTGGAAGAGTGAAGTGAGGTTCTTAGGCCATGTGATTTCTGGAAATGGAATAGCGGTTGATCCCGCTAAGGTGGCAGCAATCCAGGATTGGGTTAGACCTAAGAATGCATCTGATGTGAGAAGTTTTCTTGGATTAGCAGGATATTATCGACGGTTTATCAAAGACTTCTCCAAGATAGCTGCACCATTAACAGGATTGACAAAGAAGAACCAAGTGTTCAGTTGGGATGCTAAGTGTGAGCAAGCTTTCGGAATCCCGAAAGAGAGATTGACGAGTGCTCCTGTTTTGACTATTCCTAGTGGGAATGATGAGATGGTGGTTTACACCGACGCATGTGGTACTGGACTTGGAGCAGTGCTGATGCAGAGAGATAAAGTTGTCGCGTATGCCAGTCGACAACTGAAGCCGCATGAAAGGAATTACCCAACTCATGATTTGGAATTAGCGGCGATTGTATTTGCTCTGAAGATGTGGAGGCATTATTTGTTGGGAGTTCGATTCGAGTTGTTTACGGATCACAAGTCGTTGAAGTATCTTTTCTCCCAAAAGGATTTGAATCTTCGGCAGCAACGTTGGCTAGAGTTTTTGGCATCATATGATTTTGGTATAGCTTATACTCCGGGAAAAGGTAACGCAATGGCAGATGCGTTAAGTCGAAGACATGCAGGATTGGGAGCCATGTTTTCAGAATGGAAGAGTCTCGAGTATTTAGCTGGATTTGACTTCAGGCCTAGATGCGAATTGGAACCTGAGATGTTGGCAAACTTATCAATAAGACCCACTCTTGTGGAAAGGATTGGCGAGAGCCAAAAGCGAGATGATAAGCTTGTCAAGATTATCCGAGAATTGGAATCTGGATTGGATCCAGAAAAGGATAAAGGATTCGAGGTCGATCGAGAGGGTTGGCTTCGGAAGCAAGGACGACTAGTTGTTCCCGATATAGATGAATTGAGGAGTGAAGTTCTGAAGGAAAGTCATCACTCAAAGTTGACAATTCATCCAGGTGGAAATAAGATGTATCGGGATATGAAGAGAACCTACTACTGGGAAGGTATGAAGAAGGATGTTGGAAATTTTATTTCCAAATGTATGAACTGCTAGTTGGTAAAAGCCGAACAGAAGAAGCCAAGTGGATTGCTTCAGCCATTAGAAGTTCCTACATGGAAGTGGGAACAAGTGTCGATGGATTTTATCGATGGATTGCCTAGAACCAGAACGGGAAATGAAGGGATTTGGGTCATTGTGGATCGTCTGACTAAGAGTGCACGATTCATTCCTGTTTGATCGACTAGGACTGCATCAAAGTTGGCTGAGTTGTATGTTAAGTGGATAGTTCGATTCCATGGTATTCCGAAGAGTATAGTGAGCGATCGAGACCCATTGTTCACTAGTGGATTTTGGAAGAGCTTCCAGGAAGTCTTGGGAACCGAGTTGTGTTTGAGTACAGCTTATCATCCCCAAACAGATGGTCAGACCGAGAGAGTCAACCGAGTTTCGGAAGATCTTCTCAGAGCATGTGTTTTGGACTTCGGAGGATCATGGGAAGATCACCTTCATTTGGTGGAGTTTGCGTACAACAACAGTTACCAGTCAAGCATTGGTATGGCACCGTATGAGGCATTGTATGGAAGACCGTGTAACTCTCCAACATGTTGGTTGGAAACTGGAGAAAAGTTGATGCTTGGGCCAGAGATGATTCGTCAGACTTCAGATTGTATAGAGATCATTCGGCAACGAATGAAGGCAGCCCAAGACCGTCAGAAGAGTTATGCCGATAAGCATCGTAAGGATTTGGAATTCGACGTAGGAGATATGGTTTTTGTGAAGATTTCTCCACTGAAGAATGTTATTCGATTCGGGAAGAAAGGAAAATTGACTCCGAGATTTGTTGGACCATTTCTGATAACCGAGCGAATTGGAAAGCTCGCTTATAGATTGGAATTACCGGAGAAGATGTCGAGTGTGCACAATGTTTTTCATGTATCCTATCTACGGAAGTATGTGCACGACTCGAATACAGTGGTTTCTGCTGATAGCTGTGAAGACTTCGAAGTTGATCCAGTCGATAGAAAACCTCGTAAGCCGCTTCGTGTTGTTGAAACCGACACGAAACAGCTTAGGAGGAAGGTAGTTAAGTTGCTCAAGATACAATGGAGTGACGACGATAACGACTGTACGTGGGAGGTGGAAGAGAGGATGAAGGCAGCTCATCCTGAACTCTTCAAGGTATGGCCCTAAGGTGTCGTATCATCTAACAACATTGTAACTTGTTCTAAGTCTTAGAATTCTGTACGCTAAGCTAGAATTGGATGCATGGTTTGCTGGTTGTTATGGTTGGTAGGCGTACAGAATAGTCTTCGATTGCTTTGTTTGTTTGGAATTTCGGGGGCGAAATTCCTAAGGGGGAGAGAATGTAACGACCCGTATTTTTAACGGATCGACAAGTTCGACAGAATTTGGAATTTTAGAGTTTTTGAGCCATTTTAGATTTTAGGCGAAAATGGCTAAGTCCTGAGTCGTGAACGACTTAGTGTAAGTCGTGAGTCGTATACGACTTAGGGGATAGGAGCGACTCAGGGGTTTGGCTAGTTAAGGGTGTAAGGATAAGTCGTTTGAACGACTTAAGGGGTAGGCGTGACTTAAGGACTGGGCGAGATAAGACTTAAGTTGTAGCGGTTAAGTCGTGACCGAGTTAAGGTGATGAGTCGTACCCAAGTCATCTGATGAGTCGTACCCAAGTCATCTGATGAGTCGTCTGACCAGTTGAGTCGTAACCCCAGCTATTTGTTAAGTCGTGACCGACTCAGTAGTTGGCTGCTAGGTGATAAGTCGTAGAATGGGTTATCTCATCTAACAGTTAAGTCGTGGACGAGTTAAGGGATGAGTCGTAAGCTGTTGAGTCGCGCGTAGGTGATAACTCGCGCAAGTGGATGAGTCGTAGCCTTTGTGATGAGTCGTATACGAGTTAGTAGTTGAGTCGTCTAACCAAGTAAGGCGTACGCATTTAAGTCGTAGACAGGGGGTCTGGTGAGTCGTAGGCGCATGCTATAAGTCGGAGACGACTTAGGAGATAGCTGTTTTGTCGTGAGTCATAGGCTGAAGTGTGTTAAGTCGTTGAGTCGTGGAGCTTTGAGTTGTGAGTCGTAAACGACTCATGGAGACAGACGAGATAGGGATTTCAGCTATAAATAGGAGAGCTTCTCTTCATTTTCGGGATCCGGATTTTGAAGCGACGAAGTGCTGCCATTTTGAGAGCTCGACTTCTACACTTCTTCACTTCTTTTCTCCACTCTAATCTAGTGCTTCCTTCCATCCAAATCAAAGATCAAGATTGAAGATTCAAGAGCTAAAGTTGAAGATCTTCATCTTTTCAAGAGAGATTTCTTCGGTTGAAGCGGATTCGTGATAGATCAAGCTTGATCCTTCGCTGTCCAGATCTGAAGCGTATTGATTTGAGTTTGTTTTGGTGATTTGGTGAGTGGTGATTATCTCTCACACGGATCCAAAGGAGTATATCGAATTGTTGGCTCGATTTGGTGTTAAAATAGAGATTTCCATGCATTTTCTTCATCCAAAGTGTAGATCCATATAGATCCATTGTTCATGATGATGTTACATCCATTTTATCATATGTTAACCTATGCAAGTTCATTCATCAAGTTTGTAGAGATATAATCCATGTTTTCATGCTTATTGGACTTTCAACTCTTTAATTACGAAAATGCCATTTTTGTTATAATTGTCTACTTAGATCATTTTTGAATGCTTGATTGCTTGGATTGATGTTTGATTTGATTGATTGTTATGAACTAGATGATTGATGATTAGATTTAGATCGAAGGTGATTCAAAAGCTAAGGAAAAGGCTCTTGAATTGGAAAAGCTGCTCGTGGCATATGTAGCGGGATGATGAAGCTCTTATGCATAGATTTGATGATGTGATGTTGAGATGAGGTTTCGCGAGGATGTGATGAAGCGAGGCAATCATATGATGAAGACTTGGTCTAATCCAGACGGGATCATTCCAAGCATGTTGATAACTCGGTGATATGATTCGAGTTGAGGATAATGAATGGATATGAGAATAGTCGTCGAGGAGGATGACTGGGAGGCTTGGATAGCATCGTTGTTGAAGGTTCTAGCATGCTCTAAGCAAGAGTACGTTTGGGCAGATTCGATAGTCCCAACGGCCAACTGTTGATGGTCGAGTACTCTGGGCAGATTCGATAGTCCTAGGCACGGGCTGCGACGACGTGCGGGAGTTATGTCTAGAACCGGGGTTTCCATTAGCCCTTGACGGACGGTTGAAAGAATGTGCCGGTCATTCAATTAACGGTGATATCGAAGCAATGATAACAGTGATAGCCAGAGTCATGGATGTTTGGTTGTAACGTCATTCGGACTCAAGAGCGGTATTTTCTGGGTGCTTATCTGATTGAGGCCTTGGTACTTGGAAAACATCGCCCTTGACTCGAGTGATAGTAGTTTTACTTTAAATTGTATGCTCTGCTATGGTTGCTTCTGCTTAGTGTGTGTCTGGGGGCTATCACTGTAGAATGAGGTTGGAGTGGGAGGGTTGTATTCCTATTCCTTTTCCTTTATGCTCTTTTGGTATGTTGTTAGTTAATTTACTGCTCACTAAGACTGTTGTCTGACTCATGGCTTTATGTTTTAATTCTTATTGCCTTGGGCCGTTCGTCCATTTTTGGGACGGGCAGACTAGGTAACAGGTGACAGGTGCTGTTCTCTTCTCACGATGCTGATATCGAAGACGAGCTGGAGGGTTGCATATTATCTTCTTATATTATGTACTGGATGTTCCGCTGTTTTGTATTCTCTGAGAGATATGTAGTGAGGCTTGATGTATTGACTATTTGGATGCTTGTATTCAACTACTATGGAGTTTTATATGATGGCATTTTGTTCTGTAAAGCTTCACTATTCATATGTTCTATTGTATTTTGTCCATGCGCTGTGAGCAATACGATAGATTCTGTTGTTTTAATTTACCTTGACAATCGTCCATGGTCGCCTGGCACACTTCACAGCGCACTGTCTCTAGATTCGGTGCAGGGGTCATGGGCGGTCGTCACAGACTCCCTTCTCATTATAACTCATAGGATATCTTAAAGGACAAGCAACAACCCACACCCCAGTGGGTCTGAATTTTCACTAAATCGAAAACCTAAGTCCACCAAAGTACGAATCGTTAGTTTGGTATCCTATAAATAAACAAAAGAATGCATATTAGAGCTCTAACAAAATAACTTGCAGCGGAATAATTTAAAATATAATAGATCACATAAGTACTAACCAAAGTTTGACACTTCCAATATCAAGGGTCCTTGTCAGCACCGAACATGTCCAAACACCAGTACCTGTCCTTCAATCTATCCCATGGGTTGTAATAAGGAGGGGGTCAGAACAACATTCCAGTTACTGGAAAAATATACATTTTATACATAACACTAGTTTATGCCGATTGTTCACTATTTTATGTTATGTCTCACTATATTATTGGTTGTTTTGACTCCATCTCTGCGTATGAACTGTTCCCATCTACAACTTATAGATTTATATATATATATATATATATATATATATATAACTATGCACATATACACATATGTATGTATGTATATCCCATGGTCCCCTAATGGGTCTAGTTACTTTCCCCACTAGTATCACTCATTTAGCACTTCATTAGGATCCATCGCCTCACTATATCACGATCTCGCCATCATATATCTCGAGGAAATCCTATAGTGCGCACCGACGATCTTCCCCAATTAGGCCGTGTTCTCTTTGTGGATTTTCTACTTTGTACTCTTCTTATTACATGGACTCAGCTCCACAAACCACACCATCTATGTTTTGAACAAATCTCGAATGGGTTAACTAGCCTTGCCCTATAACCAAACTAACAAGCAACTGTGGCATTGCATTACCCAATTGGATCAACCCTAGTACGTGGTGATGACAAATTATTAGGTGTAACCCTTTCCTTCTCATTGACCGCAAGAGACTGATGACAGACCCGGGACCTATTCAAACCCTACCCCTAGCCTATTAAACTGGTACCACACAATGTTGTATAGTGTCTGATCTTCACCACCGTCCATTTAGATTTCCTAATGCAATCAAGGTAATATCTCCTCTAACAAATTTGAAGTAGACCTACTTTGACTGTGCGAGTCCTGACTCAACATCCGCCTAACGGACTGCCCATTTGCCTACGTTTACAGAGCTTCTATTTCAAGCATAGTCCTATACGCAAGCATATACTATCCACGGGTCCTATGTTTAGATATGTTTTCATATTCCAACCAACTATAATGACCTCATGACATTTACTTTTTATAATTTATCTCTATTAAATTATAACTATCCACACTTGTCATAAACGCATATTTGAGGCTACACATATACATATTTAATAGGGGCATTTCACTAGAAGAACAAACTTTGCAGTCCAATTAGTTTCTAGGACACACATCCACAGAAATTAATTTCAAGGCCAAAATCAGCAGAATAATTACTTTTAAGGACAAAGTCAGCAGTCCAATTACTTTCAAGGACATAATTTCATAGGTTTTTAGGCCTTGGAAAATAATTATTTTGCATTTTGTCCTTAAAAGTAATTATTTCAGTTGTGTATCCTAGAAACTAATTACACTTGCTAAAGAGGCCCTTGTGGCTAATTTCCACTATTTAATATTAATGTATATTTATTCTTCTTACACATTCTTTTTTGCCCCAACATCTTTTATGTTTGATCTTAGATCTTCATTTAATTATGCATATATCTTTTCCTTCTTCAAACTCATTTACCGCTTCTTTTTCAATTTCTTAATATCGTTGCCTTCTTGCTTATTGGTTCCAACTAACATTTCTATTCCCATTTCATTTTCTATTCTTTTTCTTGCCTATTCCTCAAAGCCTCTTTCTTTCATTTTAATTGGTATTTGTACTTTATTCTTGAATTAATGTTTAACTTTTGCGATTTACTATATTTTAATATATTAGAACTAAATTTCTACTCAATATATGTTAACGCGGTAAATTTCCATATCTTATCAAAAGAGGAGATGTTTGTGCGGTGTTTCTAATTACAAGAGATTGCCTTTTTAATTTCTCTTGAAATAGACAGTACAAAACACTGAAATATTCCTTTTTTTGTACATCTCTTCCTTTTTATTTCATATGTGTATTCCTTGTTATTCCAGACGTCACACTTTTCTTTATTTTAAACTTGATAATATGTCAAAATCTATTTGCAACATTTCAAGTTCCAATACATTAAAATATTTTGAAAACCCTAACTAACAAAATGAAGTTTACTTCAACTTAATTTATGTATGTTAAATAAAAACAAGTTCCTAATCATTACGCATTCATTATGATTTCATTCATTTCAATTGTTGTCAAAATACCAATTAAATCTAATCATTACGTAACTACATAATTCAATCTAATCATTACACACCTGCAATTATAATTGTAATCATTATACACTTGCAATTATAATTCAACTCTTAGGCATATAGGAATAGATCTGCGATGATATAACCTAATATTATATAAAAAAATATAATATTCTCACTCACCATGCTTTAGAATTCCCAAATCTCTAGATCTAATCTAGATCTAAAACTTGTTATCTGTATTCTCCATTTTTGACTTCCTATTCGGATTCACAAATAATATTTATATAGATCTATTAGAAATTGGATTAGAGAAAAGAGATTTAGAATCAGATTTACTAATTAAGACCAGATCCAAATTTTACCTTCGATGTAGCAATTTGAACCTATTTTCTATTCGGTATTCTTTTCTATTTCTTCTCTAAAGTGTATACGTACTATATATTCTATTTTTGGGTATTTAAAATTTTTAGTGGAGAAGAGAAAGTTATAGAGCTTTCGTGCTCATTAGAAAAATAATGAGTTGGAAGCGAAGCCTTAGGTCCTAATTTATAGAGGTTCAAATCGGCGCTAACCATTGGATTAAAATAATTAAATCCAAAACGTTTTAAAAAACAATCCACTGCTGCCCTCACACATATATGGGTCGACCGCCCACCCCTATGGTCGACCGCTTATGGTTGACCTGGGCACATTCAGGTTCGACCTTTGTATGTTTTCAGATGGCTATTTGTTTTGTTCCTTGGTTTAGTTCGTTTGTTTCCTCCGTTAGTTGATTACGTTGATTAATTTCCTTTGTTAATTGATTCTTATCAATTCTTACTCATTTTATTAATCCTCTAAGATCTTAATTTGAATGTTAACAATTATTAACATCTAATTGGTCTTAATTGATTTTATTACCACATTTACTTATACAATTATTTTCGATGCTAAAATTTCAAACGTTAATAACTTTCTCGTTTGAACTCCGATCGAAAAAGTTTATATATGAAAATTGATCAGAATATCGCCACGAACACAATGGTGTAAGTTTCGTAGCCAAATTCTGATGTTTGCGAAAATTTCATTTTCCACTGTTTACTATTTATTAATTAATTTTCATTTTGATTAATTATAGTAAAAACACGGGTGTCATATTCTCTCCCCTTTAAAAGAATTTCGTCCTCGAAATTCCATAAGGGTACGATTATATAAACCAATGCTCATCCATTCTATACTAAAAATCAATTAGTGTGCAACAAATTTTTCAACAAATCGTGTACGGTGCACTGTGTATGACAACATATATGATATGCAAACTGAGCAATTCTAAATTGGTGCTTCCAATATGAATGCGTTCTTTTAAACCAATTTTCGAAAATATGATGCAAAAAACCTAAGTATATTGGTAGTTCTACATGTATGCAACTTTTGAAAACCAAAAACTTGCTTTTTCATCTAAGTTTTCTCATACTTCTATGAATAGAAGTATAGTTCAACCAATTTTACATTCAATCCCTACCATCCAAAATCTTAACACCCCAATGCTAACATCCAAATTTTGAAAAATCCAGTTTTCTAAACTTATTTTCTTATGCCAGGAAAGCGTCTTGATGAAAAATTCCATATTTCCATCATTCTCTTATGTACCCCTTTCCCCTATATCTTGGAATCTTTTATTTTGCCCCCATTTCTTTTCCAACTTTTCCAAGTACAGTTTGCATAAGTTAATTTTTTATTCATTTTAAAGTTTAAAAACATTGCTATTTTCAAAAATCATCTTTTTGTTACTAATAAAATATAAGAAAGTGATTCCCTAACTACAACAGCTTTCTCCCTTGTTTCAAACTATATTCTATTTTACCGTCACTTCTACTGCACTGTAAAATCCATACTAATCAACCTGTTAACTATTCCCCAACATCAAGTATATGGCATTTCCAAATTTCAAATTTTCTTTTTAATTCAAAAATATTTTTGTATTACTTTCTAAAATATTCACAAAAATCTTTCAAAACAATTTGCAAAAACATTTTGTTTTTCAAAAGTATACACATATATAGGTTTTTCAAAATACAAATTTCCCACTTCTCAAGAAATCAGGGTTTAGTCAACAATCCAATGTCCATAGTGGACTTCTCTTAACTTACATGGTAAATTTTAAGTTTTCTTTAAAAACTTTTCTTTTATTTACAACAACAATAACCAACAACCAAGTCAAATTTTAAATTCTGTCTTTGAGAAACAAGAAGAATGACCCATGGCTCGCCTTACCATACCCCTATCCTCTGTCTATTGAAATTTACTTTCCGAAAAATTCCTATTTTTTTTCGGAACCTACATTTTCAATTTGCTTTTATTTAGTAGTTAATTAAATAAATTTTCTTAATTTATCACTTAACTTCAAGTTTCAATTATTTTCTTTTCCCCTACATTAGTTAAGTGACTTCCTGAAATTTCCTTATTTTTATCGTTTTCTCAAATCATAGCAGTCCACATAGAAAACACATGAAAAGAAATATTTCCATAAACGTACATAGTTCATAGCAACGACTAAGGCTTACAACCCATAAAAAGAAAACATAGTGGAAGGAAACACAACACTAATAACTACTACCCCTACAGATTAAAATTAACTATCATAATAGGTCATCCTTCTACAATTTTCAATGGCAACTAGGCTTGGGGAAATAACCTTTCTAATTCCTTTTTTGCTCCCCTAACTTGAGTCTACTAACATCCTCCAAGAGTGTTGTCACCTCATAATCCTTTGCTACCATCTTCTTTTAATCCAAATTCCTGAATGGTATTCTCAAATCTTGGACTCGTGTCGAATAAAGTATTTCAAGGTTCTTACCATTATCCTTTACGCTCTATGGGACTCCCTATTACTTTTCCATGAGTAATCATTGTTATCTTCTTCATAGCCTTATCCTTTATCTTGTCTTTTATAAGCACTAATTCCTATCTACTCCATATTTAAAATCTTGGTTTGGTCTTTACATTTTTTTTTAAATTAGAAACTTCAAATTTTTTGAAACATTCAATCCTAAAACCTTTTTCTTTGAAAATTACAATTTAGAAACCCTTTTTTTCTCAAATTCAAAAACACTTCGTGTTTCAACCATTTAAAACTTTAATTTGCAATCTTTTAAATTTAACTCATTCATTAAACCTAAAAGGAATGTTAACAAAACTTAACTAAAAGTTTCTTTTATTTATCAAATTAACCTTTTCTTTTCAAAGAGATCTTTTTAACTTTTACTTCTTAAAAATTGAGATTTTTAATCAAACAATTTTTTTAGTTTTTTCCTTCAAAAACTTATTCGTTACACCAAACCATTCTTTTGTAAAAATGCACTTTGCAGTTTTTCCCAAAACATCCTTTATATTTTTTTAAATGGTAAAACTCGAGTAGATAAGAACAACTCTTACTCTATTATTCCTCCTATCTCCACTTCCCGTCTTTAGTGGAGTCTCCAGTACCGTGTTAGAGGGACTTCTAAAAGATACTTCCAACAAATAAACGTAACAATGTAAAATGTCTACTTTTCCTTTGTTATGCATTTAATTTCCTATGTTACCACAAATGTAATTACACAACAGAACTTCTTTTCATGATCCGCTACAAAAGTTCTAATTTCTACACTTTTCGTTTTATTATACTTAAGGATCCTATACTTTAATGCATTGGGACTACTCTCCCCCTTCAAGAGGAATCGTTAACATTATAATTTTCTATGTATCACTTAAAAGAGGATTTGTGTTTTGTGTGAAATTACAAGAAATTATACTTCATTTCTTTATTGAAATAGGCAGTACAAAATCTAGATTTCCCCAAATTTGTACATCTCTTTCTTTACATTTACATTCCTTATCATTTCAAACTAAACATATTTATTTATAACTTGATTGATTCGCTCCACTAGCTCGAAATGCAAATCCAGAACATCTAAACGGCTGAGAAAGCCATGCTTCCTCGATTGCCGCTTCTCTTCTTTCTTCCCCATGGTGAATAACTAGAGCATAGAAACTTATATTGTTACCTTTTTATTCCAATGTAACTAACTTTTATTATTAACAAATTCACAATTTTTCTACTAGTAAACTCCTCTACCTAAACTGCACCGATTCCAATTGTTTTTCTCTTAATTTACTGTCTTCTCACTTGAACCACCATAATGTCCGCTTACAGCTTTATTTTAGGGTTTTAAATCTTCTGGTCTATATTATTCACCATATTCCAAACTTGTACCACTTCCTATTGTCCACTCTAAAAAAATTTAACTTTACAACTTAAAATTTTTCATTGCATAGAAAAATCAATGATATATATTGCTCTATCGTTTCTTTTCAAAATAAACAGCTTTCTATATAATTTCCTTCATTGAATTTTTTTAGATTTTAACAAATTAATATATACTAGAATTTTATATTTACACTCCTTTACAAAGAAACCAGCGAGTTAAATACGCTCTATAATTTTTTTCAAACGTATTGCTTTTGTAAAACATTTTATGGAAATTTTCGGTTGAACTAAACACACACACACACTTCTAACAAAATTTTCACTATGTAATTTTTTTTCCAAAATCCAATATTTTAATCATTTTAATTAAAACCCTTTTTAAGTATACAATCTATACTTTTTCATAGTTCTTTAAAAACTTCTTATTATTGGGTTGAACTCAAAGCAGATTTCTAATTGTTCATTTAAGAACATCTTTCCTTCAATTTACTATCTTCTTCCTTTCTCAATATTGAAAATTCAATTATCTATTAGGAATTTTCACATCTTCCATAATCTATAACATATGGATTCTTATTTTCTTTTTATCTGGACCTATTATACATCATTATTCGGTAATTATAAGGGGGTCTATAATTATTGGGCTACTAACGCCTGACTGAGGAGTCATGTACCATCCATCTTCAGGGATTTCCCATATGTAACTATTCTATAGTTGAAATTATTAGAATTTAACGTATATTATATTTATATTTATAGGCAAAATACAAATACGTACTTAACATTCCATAAACTTTTCAGGATCTACTAACCTAAGCACTGATACCAAATGTAACAACCTGCATCCTAGTGGGCTTGAATTTTCGCTAAATCGAAAACCTAAGTCCACCAAAGTATGGATCGTTGGTTTGGTATCCTACAAATAAAATAAAAGAATGCATATTAGAGCTCTAACGAAATAAATTGCAGTAGAATAATTTAAAATATAATAGATCATAAAAGTACTGACCAAAGTTTAACACTTCCAAAATCAAGTGTCCTTGCATCACCGAACTTGTCCAAACACCAGTACCTATCCTTCAATCTACAAGGAGGTCAAAACAATGTTCTGGTGACAGGAAAATTATATATTTTATACATAACACTAGCTTATGTCGATTGTTCACTATTTCATGTTATGTATATTATTAACCGTTTCCATCTACATTCCGTAGATTTATGTTTATATATACAGCTACATATATATACATACATACATACATATACATACATACATACATACATACATATATATATATATATCCTATGGTCCCCTAATGGACCTAGATATTGTCCCCACTAGTACCTCTCATTCAACACCTCTTTAGGATACATTACCTTAGTGTATCACGATCTGACCATCGTATATCTCGAGGAAATCCTATAGTGCGCATCGACGACCTTTCCTCCATTAGGCCGTGTTCTCTATAGGGATTTTCGACTATGTCTGCTTCCTATTACATGGACTCGGCTCCACAAAACACCTCATCCATGTTTTGAAGGAATCTCGTTATAGGTTAACTGGCTATGCTCTATCAACCAAACTAACAAACAACTGTCGTGTTGCAATACCCAATTGAATCTACCCTGGTAGGAGGCGATGATCAACTAGGTGTTACCTTATCCTTCCCGCTGACTGCAAGGGAATGATGGCAGGCATGGGACCTATGAAACCCTTACCCTTTGCTTTCTAAACTAGTACCACACAATGTTGCATAGTGTCCGATCCTCACCACTGTCCATTTAGTTTGCCTAATGCAATCAAGGCAATACCCCCCTCTAACAAATTTAAAGTATACCTACTTTGACTGTGCGAGTCCAGCCTTGACATTCGCCTAATGGACTGCCTAATTGCCTACATTTATGGAGCTTTTATTTCAAGCACAGTCCTAACCGAAGGGTATCCCTTCTCTATACGCAAGTGTACACTCTTCGTAGGTCCTATGGTTGGATATGTTTTCATATTCCAATCGACACTAATGATCTCATGTCATTTACTTTTTATAATTTATCTCTATTAAATAATAACTATCCACACCCGTCATTACGCATATATGAGGCTACACATATACATATTTAATACTCGTATATATATATATATATATATTCTTCTTACACTTTCTTTATTATCCCAACATCTTTTATGTTTGACCTTAGTTCTTCATTTAATTATGCATTTATCTTTTTCTTCTTCAAATTCATTTACCACTCCTTTTTAGTTTACTAATATCATTTCCTTTTTGCTTATTGGTTCCAACTAACTTTTTTATTCCCATTTCATTTTCTATTATTTTTCTTGCCTATTTGTCAAAGCTTCTTTCTTTTAGTTTAATTGGTATTCGTACTTTATTCTTGACTTAATGTTTAACTTTTGGGATTTACAACATTTTAATATATTAGTACTAAATTTCTATTCAATAAATGTTAATGTAGTAAATTTCCATGTCTTATCAAAAGAAGAGATGTTTGTGCTGTGTTTGTAATTACAAGGGATCACCCTTTTAATTTCTCTTGAAATAGAGAGTACAAAACATGGAAATTTTCCTTGTTTTGTACATCTCTTCTTTTTTATTTCATATGTGTAGTCCTTGTTATTCCAAACGTCACACTTTTCTTTATTTTAAACTTGATAATATATGAAAATATACTTGCAATATTTCAAGTTCCAATACATTAAAATATTACAAAAACTCCAAATAAAAAAAATGAAGTTTACTTCAACTTAATTTATGTTCGTCAAATAAAAACAAGTTCCTAATCATTACACATTCATTATGATTTTTTTCATTTCAATTATTGTCAAAATACCAATTAAATCTAATTATTACGCAACTACAGAATTAAATCTAATCATTAGGCACTTGTAATTATAATTCTAATCATTACACATTTGCAATTATAATTCAATTCTTAGGCATATGGAATAGATCTGCAATGATATAATCTAATATTATATAGAAACATATAATATTTCCACCTACCTTGCTTTAGCATTCAAATCTCTAGATCTACTCCAGATCTAAACCCTGTTATCTGTATCCTCCATTTTGACTCCCTATTTGGATTTACAAATAACAGTTATACAAATCTATTAGAATTGGATTAGAGAAAAGAGATTTAGATTTATTAATTTAGATCATATCTAAAGTTTACCTTCGATGTAGCAATTTGATTTGAACCTATTTCATATCTCTATCTTTTTTATTTCTTCTCCAAAGTGTATACATGCAATCTATTCTATTTTCATGTATTTAGAACTTTTGGAGGAGAAGAGAAAGTAACAAAGCTTCCGCACTCATTAGAAAAGTAATGAGTTGGAAGCGAAGCCCTAGTTCCTAATTTATAGATTTTCAAATCAGCGCTAATCGTCGAATTAAACTAATTAAATCTAAAACGTTTAAGAAATAAATCCATTGCCGCCCTTACACATATACGGGTCGACCGCTCATGGTCGACCTGGGCACACTCAGGGTTGACCTGTGTATATTTTGTTCCTTGATTTAGTTTGTTTGTTTCCTTCGTTAGTTGATTGCGTTGATTAATTTCCCCCGCTAATTGATTCTTATCAATTCTTACTCGTTTTATTAATCCTCTAAGATCTAAATTTGAATGTTAATAATTGTTAACATCTAATTGGCCTTAATTGATTTTATTACCATATTTACAAACACTTATTTTTGATGCTAAAATTTCAAACGCTAATAAGTTTCTCGTTTGAACTTCGATGGGAAAAGTTTATATATGAAAATTGATCAGAAAATTGCCATGAACACAATGGTGTATGTTTCGTACCCACATTATGACATTTGTAAAAATTCTATTTTACATTATTTACTATTTATTAATTAAATTTCATTTTGATTAATTACTGTAAAAATGCAGGGTGTTACAAGACATGTACTAGTATGAGGCATATTCGGTGCGGACAAGGACAATTGACCTTGGAAGTGTCAAATCCCAATCAGTAGTTAAGTGACTTATTATATTTTATTTATTCTGCTATGACTTGTATCGTTAGTGCCTTGATATGTATTTATTGTTTTATTTGTAGGATATTAAACCAACGATCCTTACTTTGGCGGATTTGGGTTTTTGATTTAGCGAAAATCAGGCTCACTGGGTGCACGTTGTTACATTTGGTATCAGTGCTTAGGTTAGTCGATCTAGAATAATGAGGAAACGTTGAATTAACGTATTTGTTTTTTCCTATAAATATAAATATATTATACGTTGAATCCTAAGATTTTGACCATAGAGTAGTTGCATATGGAAAATCCTTAAAGCTAGATAGTACATGACTCCCTAGTTGGGCCTGGATAGCCCCATAGTTATAGATCCTCGTATGATTGTCGATTGATGATGTACAGTAGGTCCAGATATGGAGAAACAAAGAATCCATATGTTATCAATATTTGGAAGTAGTTGGTTTCTAGAAGGAAGGTGTGAAATAATCACTCCAAGTTAATAGCCGGATTTCTAATATTGGAACGAAGATAAGTAAGTCAGTTGAAGGGTAGAGGTATTAATAAAAGGACAAATAGAAATCTACTTTGAGTCCAACCCAATAGAAAGTAGTTTTAAAAGTTGAGAAGAATAGATAACTAATATATTTGAAAAGTAAGCAAATAGTGGATTCTAAAATGTATGTATAAATATAAATATTTTGTTAAATTGAAAATCTTTCGTAAATGGGTTTTACAAAAGCCAATGGTTGAAAATTATAGAGCGTGTATAGCTCGCTAGTTTCGTTGTAAAGAGAGAAAAGTTTAAATATGAAGTTCTAGTAGAAATTATAATTTTTTAAAATCCAAAATTTTAGTAAAGGAAATTTTGCAAAAGAAAGAGCTATTTCTTTTGAAAGAAAAAAAAATGCTAGAGCAATATAACTCGTGGGTTTCTATATAATGAAAAATTTGAAGCTGTAAAAATATTTTTAGGGGTGGACAATAGGAAGTGGTACAAGTTTGAAATAGGATAGGAAAGAAGATTTAAAACTCTAAAACAAAGCTGTTGGCGAACACACTATATTGGTTTGACTAAGAAGACAAAGAAAGACAATTAGAATTATTGCAATTTCGGTAAAGGAAAGTTGAATAGGAATAATATTGAAAATATAAAAACAATATTAGAAATTTATATGAAATAATGCTAAGAATCTAATATAGGAGATGAAAAAGAAAATTTTGATAATTTTCATAGTAAGTGCAGTAATGGCATATATCTTTTAGAAGCCCCCCTAATATGATGTTAAAGACTCCCCTAAGGATTGGAAGTAGAGATAGTGTCAGTAGTAAGAAAATCATAGGGTGAGAGTTCTTATCTACTCCAGTTTTATTGTTTAAAATTACAAAAGATGTTTTAGAAATACTGTAAAGTGCAGAAATGGTTTGGTGTAACAAATACGTTTTTGAAAGGGAAACTTAATAAATAGTTTGAACTAAAAATCCCAATTTTTTGGCAGTAGATCACCACTGCCAAGATTGAAATCAGAAAGCATAAAGACTTATTATGAGGGAATAAGAAAAGGCGGTTAAGCACAAAGGTTGTGTACAAGCTGTTGTGTGAAGGTGAATCTGATCCATGGCATACAAGAATCTGGTATAATTCTAGTGATCCCAAACATAAGTTGTTCATGTCGAGAGTTCTCAATAACGCTCATTTAACCTAAGATAAGCTTGTTTACATAGGGCTTTTAAGCTTGTCTTATTGTTGCTTCTGTAGGCAAACTAATGAATCAAATCCCCATATATTTTTCAATGCTAGGTTGCTGCTCCTATATGGAAAGAATTAGAAGACCATTGCTTAGTTCGATATGATGCAAAATGTAACGATATACCTTTCTTAAACCTAAATACGACATTTAATATACCCTTGGTATTCGTGTGTCGATCATTTAAGTATTCGAAAGACAGGTCATTTAGGGTTAAAGAAAGAAAAACCAGAGTAGAATCTCACACACACGACAAGAAATATATAATATAACAATGATCTTTAAAAAAGAAAGAACTTTTATATACAATCATTAGAGTACACTAACCTATTATCGGTCTTAACAGTTATAACAGTCTGTCCTTATAATTGCTGATAAATATAGAAAAAACAAAACAGTGAAAGAATATAAGGTATGTGAATACGTCTTGGACAATCCAGCTTGTCTCCTGAAAGCTCCAAAGAATCCAGCTAAATATGGAAAAATATGCTCGGGCTAACCCAAGCATTATAAGAAAATAATGTCTGAATCAGTCTGTTAAACCAGCATGAGAAAGATCAATCAAATCATACCGATTTCTACATTTTGAAAACCCTTTCAAAATAAAAGGTACCTCGTATGACCACGCCGCACATAAATACGGATGAGTTTTTACCTTACGATAACCAAAACAATTTTTATAAAAATCCAGTGATATTATAATAATGTCTATAGGTTTAAAATACCAATAATCAAGTAGCTATGATGTGTGTACATCACAACAACAATAACAATAAAATCGAAAACCAAAGGCGCTTATTGGACAATGGATTCCAACAAATGGCAAGGTAAAGGACTATCTTCCGAAAATGGTACACCTCTAGATAAAATGTATCTAAGGATGAAAACCTTTTGACCTCTGCCAACACAAAATCGGCCTACCTCTTACTGGATAGTACCGAATATGTCATCACCTCAGTTGTTTCCAACCTTTATAGAGAGCTCTCAAGCATAACCAAATACATAATATAATAATCTAGAAAGGTAATGACACACCCTAATAGGAGCGATCTACATAGCCCTACTACATCTACCATGTTTTAGCCATTACCCGAGGTGTGGGGCTTGTGGCAACGAATTACCTTCTTTTAGCAATTCCCTTTGGAATGCTAACACTGCCCTCCAGGAAGAAAAGCTATCCCAGCATTCATCCTGTAACAACCTGCATATTTTACGATTCGTATATTTAAATGTTTAATTTAAATATAGCATCGTTAGTCGGATTTTAGTCCGAAAAAGTCACTATTCGTAAAAGAACAGTCGAATTAGTGAAAAGTCTATGCAGATCGTGCTATTTGGAAGTGCCTATTTGAAAACACATTCAAACAGAAATTTAGACGTCTGAAATGGATCATTTAGACGTCTGAAATTGTTCGAGTCAATCCAGAAAGAAAATAGGCTAAAATTGCCACTTTCAGACGTTTGAAATAGACGATTCAGACGTCTGAATATTGTTATGGACAACTCATATTTTTCCAGATTCAGACGTATGAATCGTTCATTTTAGATGTCTGAATGAAGAAGGAAGTTGAGAATCACCAATTTGGACTCGAGACCACTTCCATTGAGTTCAAAATGGTATTTGCGACTTTTTTGAGTGTAAACATCGATATGTTTTGAGTTGGGTAAAATTTTGAAGTTTTCAACTAGGGCTTTGGGTTTGGGTTTCAGCCCATCAACCTTCTAATAACTTAACCCTTCATCCAACTCGTCTTCACTCATTCTATTATTTTCCTAACACTCAAGCTTTTAAAAAAATGGAGGAAGAGAAAAAGAATTAGAATTCCTAAGCCCTAATCTTCTTTGCAAATTCAAGTTCTAGCTCCAACATCAAAGAGAAGCTTAGGTAAGCATCCTCTTCATCTTCTCCATCTCAATCCCTCTTAAATTTTTAGAAATTCCTATAATCTAACTTAGGAAAAACTTCACCTGTGGTATTAGATTGAAGATTCTAGAGGTGGTATTGAAGAGAGATCAACCTATTGCTTGTTCTAGAGCTTATCATTTGTGTTTGGGTTTAAAAGTGAGTTTTTTGAACTCACATCTACGTCTATATCTTTGATAGTGTTAGGTATCAATTCCTAACATCTATTTCTTGTCCATTTGCTTTTGAATTGAATTGGTTTGATGAATATTCCAATTTTGGTGTTTTGAAATCAAAATCCATGAAAATCCTTATATGACGTTTGGACATGTTGGTCGGAGAGTATTGGCGAGTCTTTAGGGTTGGGTAGTCGTTTGGCGTCAACCCCTAGCAATTTTCAGTCATCCGATCGCATCCGATATGATTTGGCCATCATTGGCCTAGGCAAAATATTGCCCAGAGCTTCAGGTTCAGACGTCTGAATTATTCATTTCAAACGTCTGAATCTGCTTGTCTCAGCCCAATTTGCCTATTTTATGTGGGTTTCCAATTTTAACCGATTTTAGTTGATCCGGATACTTGTTATCACTTACTATCGACTTTGATGACTTCTATCTTTGGATTTTTGGGAATATCCATTTTGATGGATTTGATATCGATTTCTATGGTTTTGATTCATGTTTTCGGGTGTGAATCTTTGGTGATTGATTGTTTCTACAATCATTTTTGTGATTTGTCACTTCTAAATACAAAGGATTCTATATTAGTAGTAAATATTCAAACTCTTTTACAATGATGATTTCAACTCTATTTTTAATACAAAGCTCGTTTATAAAACCATTTTCTAATCTATTAGTAAATACAAACCTTTACCTCATTCATATGAGAAAATCTAATTAAACGGCTTAGCAAAACAAGTGGTATGAAACGCTTGCGTTTACTTCGTCGGTTAATTTTTGGACTTGTTCGATTGAAATTCTAGTGACAATTTTCGAGTGGAAATCTACAATTTGTTCGTAAATATTTAAGTTAAGCTAGTGGTTATGGAACATGAAGCTAAACTCATATATTTATTAGCTTAGTGTAATCGACACTTTTTTTGATCGATGATGATCATTTTGTGATTTAGACTAGCGATGTGCGATGTCTATTTGTTTGTGTGGGGATTACAATCCCCGTTTGTGGAACTTCAGTTCAATTTGGTGGGGTAGCGACCCGTGGTCTTCGGGCCGTTTGTGGAGCTTCGGCTCAAAATTTATGGTTAGCGACCATGGAATAGCGTTCCGTTTGTGATACACGTGTTGGTGAGTTTTAATGCTCCCGTTTGTGATAGGCCTCCCCCTTTGTGATTTCTGGATTTCTAATTGATGATTTCTAGAATTTGTGTTTCACCAACTTTTGCGATTCGCATTAATATGTTTGTCAATATTTATAGTTTGGTGAATAAAATAAAGAATATGATATTCTTTTTGGTGCTTTGAGATTCTTGAGATATTGTATGATTTTGTTGTTGTTTAAATCATACTTGACCTAGTATGACATTATTGTTATCATACGTTTTTATTATATCTCTACTTATATCTCATTTCTTTAATGATAATTATAGCTAGACTGATCTATTTATTATTCTCTTATTAAATAATACTCGGGTCAGACCGAGATGTTACAGGTGCTTCTGCTTGACTCCTTATCTGGGATCATCTTCTGACTTTTGTCTAACCACATTAGATTGGTAGTTTTTGTTGTTATACATTTGAGATAGAGACTCCTTGATTTATACATATTCTTTTGTCTAGCACTTGTATCTATTCTTTTGTGATATTGTGGATCTTGTTTGACCACTACTCTGATGTACACTCTTATGTGATATATTCATATCTGATTCTGCCTTTGTGATATGAATGTCTGTGACTGATTTGTGTTATGTTTATTTCTATATTTGTTTCCGAAGGTCCACTTAGTCACAGTGTGGTAGCTTTGAGTTTGTATCGGTATGTCGGATTTCCTCTTGAAATGAAATGCATGTTATACTATCTGACATATCGGTGCTCGCACAAGGCAATTACACGGATGGTCGCTCCTCAACAGCCTTATTCTTCGTGCTAGTTGACGGCATTACTCCGTAGTGTCCTTGGCGTCACAGCTTGGTATCAGAGCCAAACTTCGGAACAATGTAGAATAATCTAACAATGATCATTGTCCTAAGTCTTTCTTAGGAGTCGTGCCTTAGGATTAATTCGAGTCATTGAACCCGTTCTATCCTATTTCTTTTTATGATGCCTTGTTTTATCAATCAAATTTGTTTGATATTCATTCTGAGATTAACCTTTTTTCTCTTTTCTTTCTTTCTTAAAAGAAGAGAAATGGTTAGACTAGGCCGTCCCAGCACCGGTCAATCTAGTGCTACTCCCCAGGATGGAGTATTTATGTCTGCTCAGCAACTTCTAGATCTTGTGAGAAATGCTCAAGCTAACGGACCTATTCCAGAGCCTACACATCCTAAGTCTGGCTTTGCATGCTTGTGCAGTGACTACACCAATTTGGGTGGAAAGCCATTCAAAGGTTCCGAGAGCGTTATAGAAGTCCAAGCTTGGCTTCGAACATGCGACCACATCTTTTCTCGCATGAATCTTATTGATCTTCATCGTGTCCAAGTGGCTTCTAATATGCTCCAAGAAAGAGCATTAGACTGGTACGAGCTTTTGATCTCTGAAATTATTGAAGCAGACCTTACTTGGAAGCAATTCCGGGAAAGGTTCGAGTTGAAATTTATGCTGGAAGCTGAGAAAGTATCTCTAGCTCGACGATTTATTGACCTTGTTCAAGGTGAATCTTCTGTGATGGATTATGTCGCCTCTTTTGAATCTCTATCTAAATATGTGGTCGAGTATATTAATACCCCATTGAAGAAAAATCAGAGATTCGTTTATGGGTTGAACAAGAACCTTAAAAAGCCATTACTTCTGAAATTAGAAGTTTCTTTTGATCAGCTAGTTGATATCGCTCTTCGACTCGAAGAGGCCGATAATGAAAGCGATGCTGAGGTCAAACAAAACATCAACAAGAAGAGACCTTTTAAATTCAAGCCTAATTCCAGCAAGAAAGGGAAGCAAGCAACTTCGGTAGCGAATACTCCTAACCCTCGACGTGGAGAATGTTACAATTGTGGTTCTAAGGACCATTATGCAAACAAGTGTCCGAAGTCTCTTTCTTGCCGCTATTGCAAGAGTTCGGGCCATACTATATCTTTGTGTCCCAAACTTCAAAGCAAGAAGGAAGGCAAGCTAAATGTTGTACAAGCCCCTTCTAACACTTCTCGTGGTCAAGGTATTTCTCATTCTATCCTTGATGGCATTATTATATTTCGTGAATTTCCTATTCGAGTTCTTTTTGATACAGGTGCATCTCACTCTTTTATATCAAAAGAACTTGTTGATGCTTTGTCTTTGAATGTTATTTGCTTGATGACTTCATTGAGAATTGCGAATCCGGTTGGTGGATCCGCAACACTCAGTTTACTGTGTAAAGATGTCGAAATTATTTTATGTGATTATGCTTTCCGAGCCGATTTACATGTTATGCGTTACCTTGGTTTCGGAATGATTTTGGGAATGGATTGGCTTAACCGTTATGAAGCCCATATCCTATGTCCTGAGCGGACTATATATCTTCGGCATCCTCAATCTGTTAAGCAGATTTCTCTTATTCTTAAAGATTCAGATTCCAGTTCGGGAGCGTCCTTATATTCACTAAATCCTCATGATGACGATAATGATGATGAGGAAGATGTCATTTCCCCCATTCACATTGTTCGTGAATTTCCCGACATATTTGAGCCCGTTCTAGGATTGCCACCTAAGCGAGCAATTGAGTTCAGAATTAATCTAATCCCTAGAGCTCAACCTATTACTCATCCTCCTTATCGTATGTCCAATAAAGAAAATGAGGAGATGCGCAAACAATTATCCGAATTGGAAGCGAAGCAATTTATTCAATCTAGTTCCTTTTCATGGGGAGCTTCAACTATTTTTGTGAAGAAATCTGATGGTACACTTAGGCTTTGCATTGACTACCGCAAGCTTAACGATCTCACCATCAAGAATAAATATCCCTTGCCTCAGATTGATGATTTATTCGATCGGCTTAGTGATGCTAAAGTCTTTTCACAGTTAGACTTAGCAACCGGTTTTCATCAGCTCCGTATTGCAGAGGATAGCATTTCTTTGACATCGTTCCGTACTCGTTATGGATCTTATGAATGGCTTGTTATGCCATTTGGTTTGACGAATGCTCTAGCTTATTTCGTTGACCTTATGAATCGAGTTTTCAAAGACTTCCTCGATCAATTTGTTCTCATCTTTATCGATGATATTCTTATTTATTCTTAAACCGAAGAGGAGCATGAAAAACATCTTCGGATTGTGTTGGAAACTCTTAGGAGTAACCAATTGAAAGCAAAATTTTCTAAATGCCACTTTTGGCAATCTCATGTGAAATTTTTGGGACATATTATTTCTAAATACAGAATATCCGTGGATCCTTCAAAGATTGAAGCCATTCAAAATTGGAAGAGACCGGAGAGTGTGACGGAAATTCGTAGCTTTCTCGGATTGGCGGGCTATTACCGTCGGTTCATAAAAGACTTTTCTAAGATTTCCGTACCTCTTACTAATTTGACAAAGAAGGGAGTTAAGTACATTTGGTCAGACAAATGTGAAGCTGCTTTTCAGAAACTAAAAGAACTCCTCTCTGTGGCTCCTATTCTTGTGATTCCCGAAGGGAACCAAGATTTTATTGTTTACACCGATGCTAGTCGCGTTGGTTTGGGTTCCATTCTCATGCAGCGGGAACGTGTTATTGCTTATGCTTCTAGGCAATTAAAGCCTGCCGACATTAGATATGCCACTCATGATTTAGAGCTCGCGGCTATTGTTTTCGCCCTTAGAATTTGGCGTCATTATCTTTTGGGAGAGAAATTTGTTCTCTACACCGATCATAAATCTTTGAAGTATTTATTTTCTCAAAAGGAACTTAATTTGCGTCAACAACGTTGGCTCGGGTTCCTTACATCTTATGATCTTGATATTCTTTATACTCCCGGAAAAGGAAATCGTGTTGCCGATGCCCTTAGTCGTAAGCTACAAACGGTTGTTTCCATGATGATATCCGAATGGAATGATCTCACGACTTTATCCACTTGTGAGATTCGAGATCGTGAATCTGATTTATGTTCATCTCTTGCTTTGTGTAGCCTTGAGGCTCATCCTTCTCTTTTAGACCGCATTCTTGAAGCTCAAAAGCATGATCCCGAATTGGTTCTTCTTAGCCAAAGTTGTAGGGATAAAATTGATATTGAAGGTTTGAAAGACTTTGATATTGATGCTCGTGGCGGTATTCAAAAATTTGGTAGACTTATTGTGCCAAATATTATTGATCTTCGTAAAGATATATTAGAAGATTCTCATCGTTCTAAATTTACCATTCATCCCGGTAGTAGTAAAATGTACGCGGACATGAAGCGACTTTATTTTTGGGATGGAGTGAAATCTGATATTGCTAACTTTATTAAACGTTGCATGACTTGCCAACTCATAAAGGCCGAGCATCAAAGGCCCGGTGGGTTATTGCAACCTTTGGAGATTCCAATATGGAAGTGGGATCAAATTTCCATGGACTTTATTGACGGTCTTCCCCATTCTCGTTTGGGCCATGATAGCCTATGGATGATAGTAGATAGAATTACTAAGTCCGCCCATTTTATTCCCGTTCGGTCCAATCAGACCGTACCTATTTTGGCTAAACTCTTTGTCAAGGATATTGTTAAATTGCATGGAGTTCCTACTTCTATTGTTAGCGATCGTGATCCATTGTTTACTAGTGGATTCTGGAAAGGTGTTCAAAAAGCTTTGGGAACAAAGTTTAATTTTAGCACCGCTTATCATCCTCAGTCCGATGGACAAACCGAGCGTGTGAATCAAACTCTTGAAGATCTCCTTCGTGCGTGTGTTCTTGATTTTGGTGGAAGTTGGGAAGATCATATTTCTCTTGTTGAGTTTTCCTATAATAATAGCTTCCAGTCTAGTATTAGTATGGCACCTTTCGAGGCACTTTACGGAAGGCCATACCGATCTCCTTCGTGTTGGCTTGAAGCCGCTGAGAAGCTGGTTTTAGGTCCAGATTTTATTCGTGATGCCACAGAAAAGATTGACCTTATTCGTCATAGGATGAATGAAGCTCAGAGTAGGCAAAAATCCTATGCCGATAATCGAAGAAGGAAACTAGAATTTTCTGTGGGAGATTTCGTGTTCATTCGTGTTTCACCTATGAAGGGTGTTGTGCGTTTCAGTCGATCGGGAAAATTAGCACCTCGATATATTGGCCCATTTCCCATCACTGAACACATTGGTTCCGTGGCTTATCGCCTTTTATTACCGGCTCAATTTTCTGCTATTCATGACGTATTCCACGTCTCTCAACTACGAAAATGCCTTCGAGATTCCGATTCTATTCTTGAGCCCGGTGTTATCGAAGAAGTTGAAGTTTCGCCTAATTTGACTTATAAGCAACATCCTATTCGTATCATTGCTTCGGAGGTTAAACGCCTTCGAAATAAAGATGTTCCTCTTGTGAAAGTTCAGTGGTCTTCAAATCCTAAGGATTGCTCTTGGGAATCTAGAGAATTCATCGAGTGAACACATCCGGACTTACTCTCTCGTGCTCATTAAGGTGAACTTCTTATTTCAATTTTTCTTCTCTTTGTATTGATATGCTTTTATAGTTATTACTCTTTAATTTCTTCTTAATTATTGCGAGGACGCAATTTCTTTAAGGAGGGGAGTCTGTAACAACCCGCATATTTTACGATTCATATATTTAAATGTTTAATTTAAATATAGCATCGTTAGTCGGATTTTAGTCCGAAAAAGTCACTATTCGTAGAAGAACAGTCAAATTAGCGAAAAGTTTATGCGGATCGTGATATTTGGAAGTGCCTATTTCAAAACACCTTCAAACATAAATTCAGACGTTTGAAATGGATCGTTCAGACGTCTGAAATTGTTCGAGTCAATCTAGAAAGAAAATAGGCTAAAATTGCCACTTTCAGACGTCTGAAATGGACGATTCAGACGTCTGAATATTGTTCTGGACAACTCATATTTTTCCAGATTCAGACGTTTGAATCGTTCATTTCGTCTGAATGAAGAAGGAAGTTGAGAATCACCAATTTAGACTCAACACCACTTCCATTGAGTTCAAAATGGTGTTTGCGACATTTTTGAGTGTAAACATCGATATGTTTTGAGTTGGGTAAAATTTTGAAGTTTTCAACTAGGGCTTTGGGTTTGGGTTTCAGCCCATCAACCTTCTAATAACTTAACCCTTCATCCAACTCCTCTTCACTCATTATATTATTTTCCTAACACTCAAGCGTTTAGAAAAATGGAGGAAGAGAAAAAGAATTAGAATTCCTAAGCCCTAATCTTCTTTCCAAATTCAAGTTCTAGCTCCAACATCAAAGAGAAGCTTAGGTAAGCATCCTCTTCATCTTCTCCATCTCAATCCCTCTTAAATTTTCAGAAATTCCTATAACCTAACTTAGGAAAAACTTCACCTTTGGTATTAGATTGAAGATTCTAGAGGTGGTATTGAAGAGAGATCAACCTATTGCTTATTCTAGAGCTTATCATTTGTGTTTGGGGTTTAAAAGTGAGTTTTTTGAACTCACATCTACGTCTATATCTTTGATAGTGTTAGGTATTAATTCCTAACATCTATTTCTTGTCCATTTTCTTTTGAATTGAATTGGTTTGATGAATATTCCAATTTTGGTGTTTTGAAATCAAAATCTATGAAAATCCTTATATGACATTTGGACATGTTGGTCGGAGAGTATTGGCGAGTCTTTAGGGTTGGGTAGTCGTTTGGCGTCAACCCCTAGCAATTGTCACTTATCTGATCGCTTCCGATATGATTTGGCCATCATTGGCCAAGGCAAAATATTGCCCAGAGCTTCAGGTTCAAACGTCTGAATCTGCTTGTCTCGGCCCAATTTGCCTATTTTATGTGGGTTTCCAATTTTAATCGATTTTAGTTGATCCGGATAGTTGTTATCACTTACTATCGACTTTGATGACTTCTCTCTTTCGATTTTTGGGAATATGCATTTTGATGGATTTGATATCGATTTCTATGGTTTTGGTTCACGTCTTCGGGTGTGAATCTTTGGTGATTGATTGTTTCTACAATCATTTTTGTGATTTGTCACTTCTAAATACAAAGGTTTCTATACTAGTATTAAATATTCAAACTCTTTTACAAAGATGATTTCAACTCTATTTTTAATACAAAGCTCGTTTATCAAACCGTTTTCTAATCTATTAGTAAATACAAACCTTTACCTCATTCGTATGAGAAATTCTAATTAAACGGCTTAGCAAAACAAGTGGTATGAAACGCTTGCGTTTACTTCGTCGGTTAATTTTTGGACTTGTTCAATTGAAATTCTTGTGACAATTTTCGAGTGGAAATATATAATTCGTTTATAAATATTTAAGTTAAGCTAGTGGTTATGGGACATGAAGCTAAACTCATATATTTATTATCTTAGTGTAATCAACACTTTTATTGATCGATGATGATCATTTTGTGATTTAGACTAGCGATGTGCGATGTCTATTTGTTTGTGTGGGGATTACAATCCCCGTTTATGGAACTTCGGTTCAATTTGGCGGGGTAGCGACTCGTGGTCTTCGGGCCGTTTGTGGAGCTTCGGCTCAAAATTTATGGTTAGCGACCATGGAATAGCGTTTCGTTTGTGATACACGTGTTGGTGAGTTTTCATGCTCCCGTTTGTGATAGGCCTCCCCCTTTGTGATTTTTGGATTTCTAATTGATGATTTGTAGAATTTGTGTTTCACCAACTTTTGCGATTGGCATTAATATGTTTTTCAATATTTGTAGTTTGGTGAATAAAATAAAGAATATGATATTCTTTTTGGTGCTTTGAGATTCTTGAGATATTGTATGATTTTGTTGTTGTTTAAATCATACTTGACCTAGTATGTCATTATTGTTATCATACGTTTTTATTATATCTCTACTTATATCTCATTTCTTTAATGATAATTATAGCTAGACTGATCCGTTTATTATTTCTTATTAAATAATACTCGGGTCAGACCGAGATGTTACAGGTGCTTCTGCTTGACTCCTTATCTGGGATCATCTTCTGACTTTTGTCTGACTACATTAGATTGGTAGTTTTTGTTGTTATACATTTGAGATAGAGACTCCTTGATTTATACATATTCTTTTGTCTAGCACTTGTATCTATTCTTTTGTGATATTGTGGATCTTGTTTGACCACTACTCTGATGTACACTCTTATGTGATATATTCATATCTGATTCCGCCTTTGTGATATGAATGTCTATGACTGATTTGTGTTATGTTTATTTCAATATTTGTTTCCAAAGGTCCACTTAGCCACTGTGTTGTAGCTTTGAGTTTGTATCGGTATGTCGGATTTCCTCTTGAAATGAAAGGCATGTTATACTATCTGACATATCGATGCTTGCATAAGGCAATTACATGGATGGTTGTTCCTCAACAGCCTTATTCTTCGCGCTAGTTGACGGCATTACTCCGTAGTGTCCTTGGCTAGCATGGGTATAGAGGTGGGGCATCACACATCCATTCAAGTTGTCCTGGGATTGAACGAAAGTTTAACAATTACTATCTTCCATTTTGGAATCACTTTTAGGAAGAATAGTATAGCTCTATAGCATACTTCATAATAATCCATCATGAACGTTATTAGTTTTGGAGTAGTTTGGGTAAATCTGGAAACCATTGTCTCAAAACTAAGCGGTAATTCCTGGCTAACTCAATTCTGGTTCTTTGGAAGTATGTAACAAGTATTCAAGTCCTCACCAGGGAACTCGAGTATACACAACATACTTCCTGAGTTAAAACAGGTCAAGATTTGATAGTCGGTTATTTAACTATCAAATAAGCAATAAACAATAATTTAGAGATTTAATTTTTCTATAGCAACCACTAAACCTCAAAATAATCTTTCATTTATTTAATTCTCTTTCCAAAATATTTATTAAAATATGCATATACTTATCATACCGGCATAAGTATGATAAGTATATGCATATTTTAATAAATATTAAGTATATGCACATTAACAAAATATTTTAATAAATATTAAGTATATGCATATCTTTCATTTACTTAAAACAAGATAAGTATATGCACATTAACAAAATAATGATTATAAGCCATCATTTATAAAATATTAAATTAACCTCAAACACCTTTAATAAAATCATTGCTTAACTATCCTTTAAATATCATATTTAAATTAGACTAAACTTTAAACCATTATCATAAAGGGTAAAATGGAATTTTTAACTTCACAAATTCGTAAAGAGGCTTAGCATTAACAATGGTTCTTATTTAATTTAGTTTAACTTTATAAGTTAGGACATGGGTTTTTACATAACAAGCGGATATGTCAAAGGAATTAACAAATAACAACCAATCAACATATAATTAAATGCCTAAGTTAATATAATAGCAGAGAGGGATTTATTCTGCTAAACACATGTTCAAGTTAATATAACAGCAGAGTGGGTTTTTATTCTACTTAAACTTATGTCCATATAATATACTTGGTGAATTATGGTAGAATTGTGAGTTATTCTACCAAACAGGAGTCAAATATAACTTAATTAACAGAACAGTGTTATTCTAGCAACAGATGTCATTGGGTTTCATATTAATTTGAATACCTTAAGGTAATCGATAAAGAAATCCCTTGGATTTAAAACATTCTTTAAAATAGAGTTGCTTTAAAAACAAAACCGATCTTTAGAAATAAAGTGGTTTACAACTTTGAAACATTTATTTAATAATTAAATAACATTTAATCTCTTTATTTAAATAATAATTAAACTTTTAATTAATAATTAAACAATTATTAACTTTTAAATAAATAATTAAATAATAATTAACCTTTAAATAAATAATTAAATGACACTTAATTTTTAAATAAACTATTTAAACCATAATCAATCTTTATTTAATACTTAAATAATAATTTGGTCCTTCATTAAATAATAATTTAAATCTTAATTGAATCTTAATTAAATCTTAATTAAATTTGATTTAATTAGTAATTAATTAATAATAAACCCATTTATGATAAATAATTATTTAATAATTAATCTTAAATAATAATTAATCCCTAATTAATAATCAAATAACAATTAACTGTTAATTAATTACTTAATTGCAATTAATTGCAATTAACTAAATTACTGTATAGTACCGAATATGTCATCACCTCGGTTGTTCCCAACCTTTATAAAGAGCTCTCACGCACAACCAAATCCATTATATGATAATCCAGAAAGGTAATCACACACCCTAATGGGAACAATTCACAAAGCCCTGCCGCGTTAAACTGTTTTAGCCATTACCGGGGTGTGAAGCCAAAGGCAAAAATTTACCTTCTTTTAGTAATTTCATCTTGGAATGCTAACACTACCCTCTAGGTTGCCATCACTCATCCATATTCGGGATCGAACAAACATTTAACAATTACTATCGTCCATTTTGGAATCACCCTTAGGAAGAATAGTACAACTCCATAGCATACTTCATTATAATCCATCATGAACGTTATTAGTTTTGGAGTGGTTCGGATAAATCTAGAAACCAGTGTCTCCAAACTAAGCGGTAATTCCCGGCTAACTCAATTCCAGTTCTTTGGAAGTATGTAACAAGTATTCGAGTCTTCACTAGGGAACTCAAATATACACAACATACTTCTTGTAACGACCTAAAATTTCAGTCATTTGAAATTGGAATATTTAATTGATTTTATATATTGAAAAGTTAATTTTATAAGTTAAATAACTTGAATTTCAAATTCAGCGATTTATTTGATAATTGAATTGTTAAATTGAATATTGAAATTGTTCAAATAATTGAATCTTGAATTTATTATGAATGAAAAGTGATTTCGAAAGTTGATTTAAATTATTTAAATAAGAATGAAGAAAACTTTTAATTTTGATTTAAAAGTAATTAGTTTAGTTCTTATAATAATTCATTTTAATTAACGTATAAAAATAGCCTTCCGAGCCACTTTCTCAGATTTTGATGGAACTAATTTCATTGGATCCGTAATAATGAGTTATTGTGTGCCATCAAATTTCGTGGTGATTGGACATATTGTTTAGGTATGCAAGATCGATACATATATAAATTAAATTCAAAAATTTATATAATAATTTGGTTTAAAAAGCTATACTCTATATATGATCAAATTAGGTCTCGAGACTAGTTCCATTGTGTTCGGAATATGGGTATAACATATAGAACGCCAGGCAGCACGCCTCGTTTTGTGACGCCCCATATTTCGGAAGGTTTAAATCGACAATAATCAACACATGTCCAACTTAAACAATCCGGAACATAGATAATCATTGGGGTTAATTAAGAAAAATAAGAAAAGAAGAAGAAAACAAACACAGAATCTCGCAGCGGAACGATAAAATATAATAATCAAATAAACAGTTCATGAAGCTATTTTTATACATTTGATTATAGTTTATACAACATTTATCAGAGTTATACATATACATCATAATTAATATAATGCAACAGACAAAATGATGTAGGAATAATAATAGTAATAATATACCAAATCTTCGTCTTCATCCTCCAGAATAAATCTTCAATAAGTTGAAAAACTCAGGACTGGCCCAAGTGTAATAAAAAGACAAAACACTCGAGTCAGGACTAAAATATTCTTATGTGAGTCAAATCAATATCGCATATAAAATATGAGTGTCATGGCGTCAGAGATGCTTACGGGTTCACACATCTCCTATCCACTGTATAACGTGCGTGCAACAACTCAAGAGATGTTACGGGATTTTCCATCTCTTAAGGATCCGTCAAAATATTTATATGTAGTAGAATACGCTACATATATAATGTCTAATCAATAAAATAAATATTTTTCTTAGTGTTAAGGCTTTACATTAATCCCCCTTAATGCGTTTTTAAGCATTGTCGTACTTATGCAAACACCAGTTAAATGGTCGGTGGATAGGGACGTGCCGTGATACAATAACACTAAACCAAAATCGTATGGGTCTCATATAGGGATAAAAGTATGACAAGGCACGTGAGGCAATGCCCAAGGTAGGATACTACCAGTTCGGGTCACAAGGCTGGTGGTAACGCATCATAGCCATGACCGTCCACCGCGTCCATCCATCCCATATCAAGTCAAATGGAGGTTATCCTAAATTAAGATGCACCAATCGAAACCAACAACAAGAGTAATAATATGAACCGAGTCCAAGAAAATCGAAGAACGGATGTCCGCTCAGGGTAGTTAGCCCATTTGGCCTGTCAAGCTGTCCTGTTTTAGTCATTTCAAATTGGCACAAGTGCTGGGGTCTATCCATCATCGTTCTCTTTCTTCAAATCTAGCAATCGTCGCCAAATCCAACCATTTCGTTCTGGAGTCTCCGCCGCGTACACAGTTGTTAAAGTGGTTTCGGTATCGACCGAGAGTATGCCTATATCCGACCCTGGTCTCTTTAATAACCAAACATCGTTTTACACACCGGTTGGTACTTTTACATTTCGAAAACAGTTCATACTTGATATCAAAATATCATATTCTCTTCAAAATCAAATCCATTTCGAAATCATCATATTTACACAAAATATACGATTTTATTCCAAGAATCATTTTCATCTTAATATCTCGGTTTCGCTTCCAATATCGTTTCGAATTTCAACTTAGGTTATAACTTCAATTTAACCCAATTTGTTTTTAAATCCATGATTTAAAAATAAACATTCCACCCTTGACCAGTTTGAAATTTTGAAAAATAGTTTGAATAGTTTAAAAATAGTTTAAATAATTAAAATAGTTTGAATAGTTTAAAATATTTTAAATAATTAAAATAGTTAAAATAGTGTAAATGGTTAAAATTGTTAAAAATAGTTTAAATGGTTAAATAGTTTAATATAAAATAGTTTAAGGGGTAAAATGGTTTATATAGCAAAATTGTTTGGAAAACCAAAATAATTTGTATATTTAAGAAGATAGCTTTTAAATAGTTTTATATTAAATAATTAATTTGAAAATAGTTTTTCAAAGTCAAACCGATTCAATTCCAACTTCCTAATTCAAATCAATTCCAATCTCCATTCAATCGATTCAATTTCGATTTCAATTCAAATCAATTTCAACTTCGACTTCAATTAATTCAATTCCACTTTCAAATCCAATTAATTCAATTTCAGTTTCAATTTATATCGATTTCGAGCTCCGTTTTCAAAATCTTGATTCAAAACACTTAAATCAAATTAACTTTCAATATTCACTTTAAAATCCAATTTTCAAATATAATTCAATTCCGAGCTCAATTTCGAAATATCGCTTTAAATCACTTTTACTTAGTAATATTCGAAGTTCGAAAAAAAATCCAATCTTTAACAACAATCAAATTTCCAAATTTCAAATCTTATTTCGATTATAACTTCAAAATCTCCACTTCAATTGTTTAAACAATCTCTTTTAACCAAAATTAATTTTAACATTTCAAACTCGAAGTCGTGATTAATTCAAATTTCATAAATTCGAATTTTCATTTCCTTAAATTCAAAATCATTAAATAATTTCAAAACAAGAATTTTAAAATTATTTAATTTAACCAAACCGGTGTCCGTATATAATTTTCTATCCTGTGGCCAAGTGATTAGTTATTTCAATTTAATTTTACGGATGGATACATATCATTTCAACCTAAATCATAGTGTCATAGGTATATATCATTTCAACCTATTTATTAATTTATTCGAAATAATTCAATTTATAGTTTATATACTGTAAATAATATATAGGGTGATAATAGGATATATCAGAATAAATAAACGTCCAAATCATCCAAAATATCAACCAATAGCATCCATTTAAATCAATCATCCAAACAGTCAATATAATTCACAACAATTTCATAGTTATTAATTTTTCTGTTAATTAAATTCCTATTTCAAATTTAACTACCAATTTCAAATTTTAATGGTTAATTCAAATTGTAATCAAATTTATCAAACAACGACCAATGAATTTATATCACTTCATAATTTCACATTTAACTAGCATAAAAATATTCCAGTACTTGTGAGCGTTATAAAACACTCACCTTGAGTTTCCAATTTTAAACCAAATCGAACGACGTTCGATTTAACCTAAAATTTTAACTAGCTCTAAACAACTCCCACTCAGTTCTAGAATGTAGTGCTCGTTGCCACGATCCCATCGTCGCTTGTTTCATCCAATTTCGACCTCGTATGACAAAGTTATACAGTTTATAAGATTACACGATTTTTAAACAATATAATTTATAATCTTTTTATTTTTAGTTTGAACCTAATCAATTAGGGTCGTTTGTTCCTGGATCTACCATCATAGCCGCATGCGTTTCTTCTTCATGCAATTGAAACTCCCAGGCTTCGTTCGTTCGAACCCAAACACGCATTCGATTATCTCCATGTTGCGGCCTCCATCGTCCACTAGAAGATGATCAACCACCACCGTTTGAAATGCCAACGCGAGACACACCATCGACCTGATCATGGTCGCACTTTGTAACAACCCGAGATTTCACAATTATCTGGTCATCGTCAAATGATGATTAAAATCGTTGGTTAATTGCTATTGCAGTTTGAATCGATCTGAAATTCCTTTTGTAAATTTTGTAAAGATTGTAGTGGGCTTTAAAGAAAAAGAATAATGTGGCCCATACTTGTTTCTACCGTGATATCTAACTAAAGAAAACCGTCCCCTTGACCCTCAATTCATTTTTCGTTCTACAACCCTAGAGAAAACATACGAGGGGAAAATCAATGGCGGCTCGATCGAAGTCTCGTTCGTCCCTCCTTTTCGAATTAGGGCTCCAGCCGATGGTATTCAGTTGCTTTCGAGAGGTCACGACGTCAACTCCGTCAGGTCGCTCGCGGCTGTCTCTTCGAATAAGGTGAGTTCCTACTCACATCTAATTCTTGCCTCTGGTTGAATTAGGGACTGAATTCTTAGATTTGGTTGTATTCAATTGTCGGGTTGGTCGATTGTTCGCCGATTCGATTTATGTTGTTTACGTGAGGTATTCTTGACTTCTTTAAGTCTGCTTTCTTTTTTTTGGTTGACTTCGATGTTGATTTGAATTATTATTCTTTTGTGAGCATCACAGCTTCGCTCTTGGTTGACAATATCGATTTTGGTTAGTAGCCACCATGATTTTGATTTTTGTCGCTCTTAGTATCGGTCATGGTTATAGCTGCGGTGGTTGGTTTCGTGATATAATTTGATCAGTTTGTTAAGTGGATATTTTTAAATTCGACTTGTCTTGAAGATGGAAATCTCATTCATGTGATTTGGGTCTGCTTGAGCTTTGTGATAGTATATCATTGATTTTATGCTTTCTGTTCCTTGGTCAACACTACTACTTGACTGGAAACAATTCAGTTTTACCCTGTTATAAATCTTGTGACTTCGGTTGTGCTTTGTTGACAATATCTATAACATTTCTTTCAAATTAATTCTTGGTTGCCTTCAATGTCACTGTTGCATTCATCAGTCTGAAACTTGTTTTCATATACATGCTGGTGGCATTGACTTCTACTGTGATTTTGGTTGTTGTCATTTTTATATATATGGTCTGCACCTGACTCGTTCAAGCTAGTTCACGTTTTACTGGTTTATTGTTTCTTACTTCGTGTCATCCGGACTTGAGTTCTTTCTGCATAACAATATCGGCCTACGATGTTCATGTCATTCTGCTTTGTATTTCGCTTCGATTTCAGAGTTGCATACTCTCCGGTGCATCCCAGTATTCATGCTTGAATCATACTTTATGCTTTGAGTCTTTTGTACTGGAAGTCAGGTACTTGTGCATTTTGAAGTCTAGTTGCATTTCAAACCTGCATTCTCTGTCCCATGTAGCCTATTTGCATATTCTTGTGAACTGACACTTGAACTTGATTTCCTTCGAGTTAAATTGCCCTGCACCATGTCTTCGTTGAGGCTTCACTTGATCAGTGGTCTTGTTTTATTTCTTTTGATTGTGTACATTTGTTGAACTATCATTGACCTTCATGTGCATATGCAGACTATGCTTGCGTGGGTTTATGCCTTCGTGCTTGTGAACTGGTCTTCGACCATCTACTTGTAGCTGACCATCTTTGTGATACCTGAACTGGTTTGATTTGTAGCATTCATATTTGTGAGGTTGTTTGCATATAGTTGCATTTTAGTCTTCATATATAAGCATGCGGTCATGTATGTATATACATCATTTGATATGTATATATGTATGTTCGAATTGGCATTGCTTTGAGTTGTTGTGGACCATATACGGTTGTGGCTGCATTTCATTTATCAATGCAGCACTCGCCTCTCTTGTATTACTTTTCACTGATCTGTCTTGACCTGGGTTGTTGGTTTTGTGGTGCACTTGCTTGGCCATTTTGTACTTCTGGCCTTTGTTTGGTTCTGGTCCTGCTTGTGTTATTGCCTTTGTTGGTTCGTGATTGTTTCAAATTGATTTTTGAGATTTTACAGCGAGTTGAATCCGGTCTCAAAGACCCGGGTTTGACCCTGTAAGTTTATTAATGTTGACTTCTACCGTTTTGATTGCTGGTAGTTCTCACCATCGTAATGATTTCACGTACTGTGTGGCGAGGCAGTGCACGCGTGCGTGTGCTGCAGCCACACAGACATTTGATGTGTTTGATCATTTTGAGATTTTTGATTTGATGATTTACACTGTTTAGTGTTATATACGCCGTTATCCAATTCTCGTATCGAGAGTTGGATATATGTGATTTCTGTGACTGTCGTCTATTGACTATCTGATTATTATTACTGCTATGCACTAATAACTGAGTTTGAATTAGACTGACCCGTGTATTATTTTCTTTTGAATGTAATACTCGGGTCAGACCCGAGTTATTTCAGGTTGTAGATTTTCTTCTTTGAGTTGCTGTTCGGGATTTGAAGACTTTTCGCATCTTCTGAAGTTGTCATCGTCCTTTTATAGTAGTCGTGTCATTGTATAGAACGATATGTATTCATGTATATTAGTCGATAATGTACGTGTATATATAACTTCTAGAGTCGACAGTTGTAGTTGTATCGTATGTATTGTGTCAACTATGTATTAACTGACATCAGTTATATATATATGAGACTTTTGTTTTTATCTGTGTTCCGCAATTATATTATCTGTGTTATTGTTATATCTAATGTCCTAAACTATTATGAACTATCGTAGTTTGTTTTATACTGATAATTGGATATGTCGATGGGAGTAAATAAATAACAGATGAAAAATAAAAAGTATATACCACTCCTATCGAGATAACCAATATTAGTGTAAGGCCAATTACGGATGGTCGCTCCTATCCAGCCTTATTCTTCGTAATAATAGACAGTATTTCTTTTAATACTCTTTGTTATTATGAGCATAGAGGTGGGGCATCACAGTTGGTATCAGAGCTTGGGGTTTATGGACATAATATAAAACTTAACTCGGATGGAACATATGTTACAACTATTGGTCGATGTTTTAATTGTGCATGAGTCAAAACTAAAGTTTTGAAATTTTGATGAAAGTTTTTAAATATCTTTATTTAAAAATAATAGTGAAAGTGTGTTCTGTTTATCAGAGTGCGCAGCGGAAACAGTGAAACTGTCTTCGCTGAGTACAACTGATAATCTTTTTGATTTAAAAATCAAAATACGAAATTGATATGAATTTCATTTGTTGTTCACATAGCTGTAATTATTTTGTTTCTTTGAGAATTTTGAATCCGAATTGAGGATTCGAAGAAATTGCAGATATGTGATTTTTGTTGAAATTTCCGCTGGCTTTCTTTTGTACTAATCATATATTGATTAGATTTTTGCTGTTTTGAATTATCTTCATTGAAGATACCTTCGAATGATTTCTTTGTTCATTCTGTATTACGTGTAAAAATTTGAATTGCACGTTACTGCATTTATTTACGTTGAACCGATGCTTGGTTATGAAACGTATTTTGTTGCCGTTATTTTTACAACGGAATTTTACACCAATGCTATATTTTGAAGTACGGTGTTTTGTGGCATTTTGATGAATGAGAATTCACTGATATTACATTTTGATGTAGATTGTTTTGATGTGATTTTGACGTTTTAAAATTACTGTTGCTTTGGCTTCAGTAACCATCAAATTTTAAAAGTGGATTTTCAAGCGGTTATTCCGCAATGCTGTTTTGTGACCGTTTTTACGGTATTTTGAGAAGTACGATTTCCTTACCAAAATTGTTACTGATTTACTGTTCTAATCACGTGATTGGAAAATCGTTTTGAAATGAAAATTGTTTTATAAAATTTTAGCAGTTTGCGTTTTCAAAAGAATGAGAAAGCGACTTAAACGATTCAGCAAAATCGAGGATTATGACCCCTTTCTTTTACTGTTTCGCTTAACTCCGGACTTGTTCAGTTGAGAACGCGAATTGTTATTTTTACAAAATAAATAAAAATTGTTTTCAAAATTTTTACAGTTTGCGATTTCAAAAGAATGAGAAAGCGACTTAAACGATTCAGCAAAATCGAGGATTATGACCCCTTTCTTTTACTGATTCGCTTAATTCCGGACTTGTCCGTTTGAGAATGTGAAATGTAATTTTACAAAATACACAATTTTGCACTTTCAAGGAAACGATGAAGAGATTTAAACGATTTAGAAAAAGTGCGGAGTATAGAACCACACTTTTACTTTTTCGGTTAATTCCGGACTCGTTAATTGAATATCTGTTGTTTTGATGATTTTGATGAATTTTACACTTTCAAGGAAACGATGAAGAGAATCAAACGATTTAGTAAAACACGTGGTATGGGACATGTGCGTTTGCTATTTCGGTTAATTCCGGACTCGTTAATTGAAACATTTTGATGCTTTCGTGTGCTTTCGAGCCACTATGAGGACCTTCGGGTCATTTGTTAGGCTTTCGGGCCACTCTGCGGACCTTCGGGTCAAATACCAGTACTAGACCTTCGGGTCACTCTGCGGACCTTCGGGTCAATCTGATGGGCGCCAAAAATTATGTTGATTACTTGGTAGGCTTCGGCCACTCTGAGATGCACGTGCGGCGAATTAAAAACTCGCCATCTGATGGGATCGATCCAAGCTTTTATGTTGATTTTCTAGTCTTCTTAATTGAATTCTAGATACTTGTTGCTTCCAATTATCTGCAGGTAATTGGATATTTGTTGATATGAGTTCTGATTATCGTTTTTGATAATTAGATATTTGTTGTTTCTAATTATCGCTTGTGATAATTAGATATTTGTTGATATGAGTTCTGATTATCGTTTTTGATAATCAGATATTTGTTGTTTCTAATTATCGCTTGTGATAATTAGATATTTGCTGATATGAGTTCTGATTATCGTTTGTGATAATCAGATATTTGTTGTTTCTAATTATCGCTTGTGATAATTAGATATTTGCTGATATGAGTTCTGATTATCGTTTTTGATAATCAGATATTTGTTGTTTCTAATTATCGCTTGTGATAATTAGATATTTGCTGATATGAGTTCTGATTATCGTTTTTGATAATCAGATATTTGTTGTTTCTAATTATCGCTTTAGATAATTAAATATTTGTTGCTTTGAGATTTAATTATCGCTTTAGATAATTAAATATTTGCTGATTTGAGATTTAATTATCACTTCAGATAATTAAATATTTTTGGTTTGAGATTTAATTATCGCCTGAGATAATTAAATATTTGTTGATTTTAGATTTAATTATCGCTTGAGATAATTAAATATTTGTTGACTTGAGATTTAATTATCGCCTGAAATAATTAAATATTTGTTGATTTGAGATTTAATTATCGTCTTTGATAATTAAATATTAGTTGATTTTAGATTTAATTATCGCTGTTTGATAATTAAATATTTGCTGATTTGAGATTTAATTATCGCTTTAGATAATTAAATATTTGCTGATTTGAGATTTAATTATCGCTTCAGATAATTAAATATTTGTTGATTTTAGATTTAATTATCGCTTGAGATAATTAAATAATTGTTGATTTGAGATTTAATTATCGCTTCAGATAATTAAATATTTGTTGATTTTAGATTTAATTATCGCTTGTGATAATTAAATAATTGTTGATTTGAGATTTAATTATCGCTTCAGATAATTAAATATTTGTTGATTTTAGATTTAATTATCGCTTGCGATAATTAAATAATTGTTGATTTGAGATTTAATTATCGCTTCAGATAATCGAATATTTGTTGATTTGGAAATTTGATTATCGCTTGAGGTAATCAAATAATTGTTGAATTTGAAATTTGATTATCGCTTTTGATAATCGAATATTTGTTGAATTTGAAAGTTGATTATCGTTTTTCATAATCGAATATTTGTTGAATTTGAAATTTGATTATCGCTTGTGATAATCGAATATTTGTTGATTTGAGAAATTTGATTATCGTTTTGATGATTGAATATTTGCGATTTTTGAAATTTGAGCTTCGTCTTTTTCTCTGGCGATTCAGGTGAGTAATTTGATTTACTCACATTCAATTCGTGCTCTGTATGGGATTTCTGCTCTGTTTTTCCTTCTCTTTTAGTTGCTGGAACTCGATTGTTCTTGCTTGTGTTAGTCGTCTGATTTTGATCCCTGATTCCCACGATGTTGATTCTTTTGGTTTGAAGCAGTCGAACCTTTTGATTTCTTATCTAATACTTCCCCACTGACACTTGCTTTGCTTATACATTCGACATTGCCATGCACTTTTGGTTGTTACCTTTTACCCATTTATTCCCTATGATTGCGTGGACGCAATTTCTTTAAGGAGGGGAGTCTGTAACAACCCGAGATTTCGCAATTATCTGGTCATCGTCAAATGACGATTAAAATCGTTGGTTAATTGCTATTGCAGTTTGAATCGATCTGAAATTCCTTTTGTAAATTTTGTAAAGATTGTAGTGGGCTTTAAAGAAAAAGAATAATGTGGCCCATACTTGTTTCTACCGTGATATCTAACTAAAGAAAACCATCCCCTTGACCCTCAATTCATTTTTCGTTCTACAACCCTAGAGAAAACGTACGAGGGGAAAATCAATGGCGGCTCGATCGAAGTCTCGTTCGTCCCTCCTTTTCGAATTAGGGCTCCAGCCGATGGTATTCAGTTGCTTTCGAGAGGTCACGACGTCAACTCCGTCAGGTCGCTCGCGGTTGTCTCTTCGAATAAGGTGAGTTCCTACTCACATCTAATTCTTGCCTCTGGTTGAATTAGGGACTGAATTCTTAGATTTGGTTGTATTCAATTGTCGGGTTGGTCGATTGTTCGCCGATTCGATTTATGTTGTTTATGTGAGGTATTCTTGACTTCTTTAAGTATGCTTTCTTTTTTTTGGTTGACTTCGATGTTGATTTGAATTGTTATTCTTTTGTGAGCATCACAGCTTCGCTCTTGGTTGACAATATCGATTTTGGTTAGTAGCCACCATGATTTTGATTTTTGTCGCTCTTAGTATCGGTCATGGTTATAGCTGCGGTGGTTGGTTTCGTGATATAATTTGATCAGTTTGTTAAGTGGATATTTTTAAATTCGACTTGTCTTGAAGATGGAAATCTCATTCATGTGATTTGGGTCTGCTTGAGCTTTGTGATAGTATATCATTGATTTTATGCTTTCTGTTCCTTGGTCAACACTACTACTTGATTGGAAACAATTCAGTTTTACCATGTTATAAATCTTGTGACTTCGGCTGTGCTTTGTTGACAATATCTATAACATTTCTTTCAAATTAATTCTTGGTTGCCTTCAATGTCACTGTTGCATTCATCAGTCTGAAACTTGTTTTCATATACATGCTGGTGGCATTGACTTCTACTGTGATTTTGGTTGTTGTCATTTTTATATATATGGTCTGCACCTGACTCGTTCAAGCTAGTTCACGTTTTACTGGTTTATTGTTTCATACTTCGTGTCATCCGGACTTGAGTTCTTTCTGCATAACAATATCGGCCTACGATGTTCATGTCATTCTGCTTAGTATTTCGCTTCGATTTCAGAGTTGCATACTCTCCGGTGCATCCCAGTATTCATGCTTGAATCATACTTTATGCTTTGAGTCTTTTGTACTCGAAGTCAGGTACTTGTGCATTTTGAAGTCTAGTTGCATTTCAAACCTGCATTCTCTGTCCCATGTAGCCTATTTGCATATTCTTGTGAACTGACACTTGAACTTGATTTCTGTAACGACCCGGAATTTTCGAACCCGAAAATTCCAGATAGTTAGAAGAAAAAGAAAAGAGATAGAAGAAAGAAACAGAACAAGACACAGATTCTCACATTCGCAGCGGATTAAAATACAATATCAAATAATAATATCAGTTATACAAGAAAACTATATCAGTCAATTACATTTTAATATATCAGAGTTACAACATCTCACAATCACTGGACAGTTAAAATAACTCGTCCCAATAAATACCAATATATCACTCTCTATACGTTCCTGCCATCCAGCTCGCCTCATGAGCTCCAGAACGTCCTTACCTGAAAAATCTGTAATACTCGGTCTGACCCGAGCATTACATCAAAGTAACACCCGGGTCAGGCTGGAAACCAGCGTGAGTAAACTTATCTAACATGAAATTTAAATCCATAGAACTTATTTAAACCCGGGGTAACTCGTACTTTACTACAAGTAAACAACTTATATAGTCCACATTTTATTTTCACAAAACAATATCTAAGTATCCAACTTAGTGTAAATGATCCATATTATCCCAAACCAGCCTATTGATTTCACATGTCAATCTATAAGGAATTTATAGAAGATTTCAAATCGAAGTGGTGTCGGATATTTCCGATACCCGACTCCGGTCTCTTCGAAACCAATGTCATCTATTAAACCAAAATTTTAAGTTTAAACAATAAAATTTACACACAACAATTCATCTCAAATCACAAAGCAGCACATATCACATATCGGAGATATCACATTATTCAAGACATTCAAACATCCATAAGCAAGATTAATCAACCTCACCATCTCTAATTAATTTAATTAATCACCAATGAATTAAATTAGTTCTTTAATTACTTTTAAATCCTGCATACTTAACCTTAATTAATTACAAACCAATTAATTAATCATCCTTTAATTACCTTTCTTAATTAATCATCCTTGATTAATTATTCTTTAATTTCATTAAGTAATTAGCCTTTAATTAATTACATAAATTAATTATCCTTAACCATTTACAGTAATTAACTTTAATTACTCCCATTAATTAATTAACTATAATTAATTACATTAATCCTTAATTAATTACATTAATAAATTATTCTATAACTAATCATTTAATTAATTAATCAACTTTAATCATTAAATAAATTATCCTTAATTACTAAAATCAAATAATTGATCTTTGAAACACTTAAGATTTAATCAAATCAAAAGATAATTCCTTTATCTTAAATCGATTGCTTTTTATACCATTTCCTAAATAATATTTTCAAAATACTTTAAAGATGTTTTAAAACCAGATATATACATTATATAACTTGTACAAGCTTGATTTACTTTCCATTAAAACTTATTCAATTTAATAGATTCTAAAACCTGGAACCTGTTCTGCTTTTAAAAATTTTAAAACCTATAATCAAAATGTCCCGAGCCAAATCCTGGAAACAACTCCGAGCCCAGTTCAGATCTGCTCGAGTAACAACCCGAGCCAAATCTCCCGTCTCTTCCCTCTCGATAAAACTCGAGATCGACTTCGAGCAAACCTCCATCATCCCCGATCCTTTCTTCTTCACAACCACTATCAGGTACACAGAACACTCGTGCACGTGCACACACGTTCAGACCATCTCCGACCCATGCTCCGACCTCCCACAAGTCTGCGATGACTTCGTCGACGATCATAACTCCCCAGATAATCATTATCCACTTGAACTCGAAAACGAACAAGACAGCACCTCCTCGAACCCACCAATCGAAGAAAACCCTCTCGCACCACCGCCTCCCATCGCCAGAATCTTCGTCAACCTGACCAGATCCTTGCCGTAGTCTAACGCTTCCATTCCACGCACCCCTACGAAGTCCGATGCTTCATCGACAACAAACTTCCCTCAAACCCGAAGTCAACCAAAACAGGACTCTGAACCCTAGTTTGCTGATGTCTGGCCACCACGGCCGATGATAAATCACTCCACCAATTTTTCTAGGTTCATCGACTTCTCGGCAACCTCCAGTGGCAACCACGAGGTCCCACCACCCCCCAGTCGACAGAAAATGCCCAAAAACTAAAAACCCATCAACTCCAAAATGCTCACCAAAAACAAATCTAAAATTTTTGATTTTCATCTTAAAAATCATATTTTACAAATTCGATTCAGGTTATATGCTTGAATCGGTAATTTACAACATTCGATTTTAACATGTTTTTTTTTTATTTTAAATTTCTACTGTATTTCTAAATTTAGAGACATATTCATTCTTATCATGCTTAATTATATTTTTAATACTTAGCTTAGGTAAAAACAAACACATTTTGTTCAAATGTCACAACCTATAGATGAATGATTGAAGAGCACTTGATCTTAGATCAAGATTTAGGCCTGTCAGTTATAAAATAGGGATTTATTCAGATTCCAGACATGCACACATATACTGCTACATATTAATAGCGTGCAAACCAAAATTACTCACATGCAAACAATTTTCACATCACTTACTTACTAATACATCACAAACCACAAATATAAAACAAAGGTTAGTTGTTTACTCACAGTTTGAAGGACAGAGCTTTGAAACAGAAGCCTGAAAACTGGAAGCTACTGCTCTTTTGAAAATTGAAAACTTGATTACTCAAGATCTGAGAATCCCTTAAAACTGAAGCTTGCAACTTGTTTTTGATGTTTGATTGAATTGCTAGCTTGATCTCATGTATAAAAACTTGGAAACCGATGTATTTTCTTCTGATTTCAGGTTTGCAAATTTGGTCACAGGCTTTATTGTTAACAGAGCTTGCAAAATGGCTAAAGGCTTGCTATTACAGAGCTTTGGTCTAGCACTTGAAAAATGGTTACAGGAAAACAACATTGCAGATTGTTTTCTTGAGGAGTGTTACAGGTTTTTGAACTTGAATTCGAGGAGTATTTTGATCTTGTATTACTGGTTTGAGAAGATTACAGAGAAAACATTCAGATTGGTTTACTTGGTTTCAGGTTGTAAATTCTTGGTTTGGAAGTAAATTTCTGTTTTTGATTTGAGAAGATGATTTCAGATTTGATTCTTGAGTTTGGAAATAAATTTCAGTTTTGGGTTGTGGAGATCATTTCGGGTTTGATAAATTTTTGGTTGAAAATGAAGAAAGAAATTTGCTGAAAATAAAACTCTTTGTTTCTTTTACAATTTAATTTTAAATTTAATTATTAAAGAGAAAGACATTTGTCTATCCTATGTTCCCATTATCTTACACCTATGCACATGATTCACAAGTGTCATTAACATACATTAAAAAGTTTACAAGTGTTATAATGTTTAGTTAATATTTACAAAAGTTATTTCCTAATGTTTTATTAATGTTTTAAATATTATTTTCCTTTTTAATAATTTATTTAAGCTATATACATGTATTTAAGTAATATTTATATAATTATAAAATGTGTATATTTATCTTTTAATAAATATTCATATGAATTCAAGTAACTTATATTTTGATCAAATCATATAACATATGTTTATAAATTTGAGAAATTGAGTTTAACTCCTTGTATAAAATTTTTAAAACAATTTATGTTTTATATTTATATTCATACATTTTCTAGTATTTATACATATATAACTTTTAAAAGAGAATGATTTTAAAATCTTAATTTTATACTAATAATAATCATATATTTTTATTCTTGAATTTCCAATCCAATTCTATGTAAAATCTACTCATATGTATATATATATACATATAACAACACTTTATTATTTATTTTAAAAGAATAATTTGCCAATTTTAAATAATTAAATTAGGAGATTATAAAATATTTATCCAGATATTTATAATTTAATTTTTATTATATTTCCAAATTCATTTACATATCCGGATATCTTTTATTATCAGGATTTTATCTGTTAAATTGATTAAAACAGTTAATTATCCAATTATCAAATGTCCCAAAATCCGGGTTATCACAATTTCCTTCGAGTTAAATTGGCCTGCACCATGTCTTCGTTGAGGCTTCACTTGATCAGTGGTCTTGTTTTATTTCTTTTGATTGTGTACATTTGTTGAACTGTCATTGACCTTCATGTGCATATGCAGACTATGCTTGCGTGGGTTTATGCCTTCGTGCTTGTGAACTGGTCTTCGACCATCTACTTGTAGCTGACCATCTTTGTGATACCTGAACTGGTTTGATTTGTAGCATTCATATTTGTGAGGTAGTTTGCATATAGTTGCATTTTAGTCTTCATATATAAGCATGCGGTCATGTATGTATATACATCATTTGATATGTATATATGTATGTTCGAATTGGCATTGCTTTGAGTTGTTGTGGACCATATACGGTTGTGGCTGCACTTCATTTATCAGTGCAGCACTCGCCTCTCTTGTATTACTTTTCACTGATCTGTCTTGACCTGGGTTGTTGGTTTTGTGGTGCACTTGCTTGGCCATTTTGTACTTCTGGCCTTTGTTTGGTTTTGGTCCTGCTTGTGTTATTGCCTTTGTTGGTTCATGATTGTTTCAAATTGATTTTTGAGATTTTACAGCGAGTTGAATCCGGTCTCAAAGACCCGGGTTTGACCCTGTAAGTTTATTTATGTTGACTTCTACCGTTTTGATTGCTGGTAGTTCTCACCATCGTAATGATTTCACGTACTGTGTGGCGAGGCAGTGCACGCATGCGTGTGCTGCAGCCACACAGACATTTGATGTGTTTGATCATTTTGAGATTTTTGATTTGATGATTTACACTGTTTAGTGTTATATACGCCGTTATCCAATTCTCGTATCGAGAGTTGGATATATGTGATTTCTGTGACTGTCGTCTATTGACTATCTGATTATTATTACTGCTATGCACTAATAAATGAGTTTGAATTAGACTGACCCGTGTATTATTTTCTTTTGAATGTAATACTCGGGTCAGACCCGAGTTATTTCAGGTTGTAGATTTTCTTCTTTGAGTTGCTGTTCGGGATTTGAAGACTTTTCGCATCTTCTGAAGTTGTCATCGTCCTTTTGTAGTAGTCGTGTCATTGTATAGAACGATATGTATTCATGTATATTAGTCGATAATGTACGTGTATATATAACTTCTAGAGTCGACAGTTGTAGTTGTATCGTATGTATTGTGTCAACTATGTATTAACTGACATCAGTTATATATATATGAGACTTTTGTTTTTATCTGTGTTCCGCAATTATATTATCTGTGTTATTGTTATATCTAATGTCCTAAACTATTATGAACTATCGTAGTTTGTTTTATACTGATAATTGGATATGTCGATGGGAGTAAATAAATAACAGATGAAAAATAAAAAGTATATACCACTCCTATCGAGATAACCAATATTAGTGTAAGGCCAATTACGGATGGTCGCTCCTATTCAGCCTTATTCTTCGTAATAATAGACAGTATTTCTTTTAATACTCTTTGTTATTATGAGCATAGAGGTGGGGCGTCACACACTTGGCCACCCCCTGGCCTCGTAAAATGCACACAAACAGCAGGAGAACGCGGCTCAAATTCGCCTCCAATCGACGACGATAACTCAAATCCACTGTTGGAGTTAGAGATCTCACTACACTCTTTATTTCTGTAGTTGAAAGTTTCTCGTATAGATCGATGGATTTGGAGAAATTTGAAGGGGAAGGGTTGAAGAATTTTGGCCATTAATCATGTTGGAGGCGCGGCTGCTAATTCTGGGCTAGGGTTTACTATGTAAACGCATATTTATACACGTATAAAAATATTATTTTATTATTATCTCGATTATTCACGTGCTTTACCGAACGAACTCCAAACGAAGCATGCCGCTAGACATTTATAATGTTTTACCCCTATTCTGAACACAGTGGAACATGTTTCGGGGCCTACTTCGATCGTATGAGGAAGATAGCTTTTTGAACCCAATTAAAATATTAAATTTTCGATATTTAGTTCAACGTGTTTTTATCCCGTACGACCAAACGATAACTCCAAACGCTAAGAAATTTGAAATCCGATAATAATACACTATTACAGATCCAATGGAACTGGTTCCGTCGCCGAGACTGTGCCTCAGAAGACTATTTTTTTAACATCTCGATTATAATATAAAATTTCCAATTTCTAATTATTCACTTTTAAATCCAATTTTAAATGTTAACCATCTTCATTGTTGTTTAAATAAATTTTTTATCAACTTTCGATATCGTTTTCAATCATATTAAATTCAAAATTTAATTATTCAAATAATTTCCAATATTAAATTTAAACAATTTAATTGTTCAATATTCAACAAATTTCAATATTAGATTTTAGATGAATTTTAGTTATCAATCAATTACTTTATTTACATCTAATGAATTCAACGTTTATTATTTTATCCAACTATTGATTGTAAACACATTCAATACATAACATTACCTTTCAATACTTGTTATTACTTAAATCTTCGAAATTAGTTTATTTCAAAATTTTATTCAAGTCCATATCCAATAACTTACATTCAAAATCATTTTAAAACATTTTAAAACAATCACTAAATAACTATGGCGACAGTTTCTTGTCTCTACTCCCCAAATTCATTCCAATCATCTTCGATTAATTCTTTTGAGCAGGTGGATTATTTTACTCATAATCAAAATCGAGATTCTTCTCATCATCGTTCTTATGCGCAAGTGGTTAAGGATCGTTTGCCATCAAGATTCCTGCAGTCGAATTATCCTAGTAAAACTAATCTCGTGCAATCGAACAAGAATTGGATAGATTCAAAAATCAACAAGAATTTCTGTTATAGATGTGGAGATAGCAATCATCTTGCTTCTCAATGCCGAGATCCAATTAGATGTTTCACTTGTGGAAAGTTCGGCCACAAGAGGAATAGGTGTTCGACTACTCAAAGTCTTCCTGTCTCTTCTGATATACTGGTAGAGCATGGCTTTCAATATGTCTTAAAAAGCATGTTATTGAAAGGGATTCTCATTGATTTTCTTTGGCAGAAAAGAATAGAAGGTATCAATTACCTTGAAGATATGCTTATTCATTTTAACTTTGTGAATTCTCCAAATATTAGGATGGGGTACGAAGCAAGATTTGGTGATCCAGAACAATACTTCGGCAAAATGGAGTCTTCTTCTAATCACGATGTCTCTTCTTCAATGCTGGTGGAACACGGCTTCCAATTCGTACTAAAATTCTTACTGTTGAAAGGAATCTTATTAGATCATCTTTGGCATAATAGAAATGAAGGTATAAAGTTTTTAGAATATCTTTTAATTCACTTCAACATTGTAAACTCGCCGAATATTGGAAAGGGCTATCAAGATAGATTTGGTGATCCAGAAAATCTCGCTTTAAGTTCTGTTATTTCAGCGAATGTTCCAGAGGAAAATCTCGGTTTCTTGAATATGAAAAAAAGTGTTATCTTCGATAGTGTTAGGAGTGAAGAATCATCCTCATTTGATCCTATCTTGTATGATCCAGATGTTGCATTTTGTATATGTGATCATCTTCTGATTGTCACAGAGGCAAGGCGAGAAGACATTGTTTGGAACAGTGGTTTCATTCCAGTAAAGGACAAGAAAGGTAAATTACCTTCTCACTGTTTGGAAACTTTTGAGATTTTGACTTCCAACAAATTTTCATGTTTAGAAACAGAGACTATCTCAGAAAACTTTGCAGCAAAATCACATGGATGTTTCCATTTTAGTGAAGTGGTTGCTTGTGATGAAACTGCAGTTGACTGTTTAGATAAAAGATTGAAAGACAATTATTTTGTAAACGAATTGATGTTTGATGTTGATCTTGATCAACAGAACCTAATATCAGATAGTGTTTCTGATAGTAGTGGTATTGACTTGAGTATGAAAGTTTTGGATGCGGATTTGTCTTTGGTTATAGATTCTAAGCTTAGCAATGTTATAGTTAATTTTAGTAATTGGATTGATGAATTCTCGGTAGCAATTGAGGAATCTCTAATTATGGTTGAGCTTGTTCCAGAAGGTGACATTTGGTTGGGGCATTTTAGAGATTATCATGAATGGTTCTTAACAGATAATCACATTGATGAAGCCAAGGAATTAGTGTTGGAAGATCGCATATTTTTTGATGACATTATGGCAGTTGATCATGCAGTTTCTGATGTGCAAGATGCACAGAGAGTACATGTTAATGCTGCACAGAACTTGCAAATGCCTGTTAATAGTATGTTAGTTGTTTATACAAAAGAGAGAAAGGGTGTTGTTGATAGCATGGTTGATTTTTCTATGGGGCATAAGGCAGTGGTTGGTTCTGGTGTTTTGTGTGATGGTTCTTCTATAGGTGGGGGTGCGTCTGTCTTGGAAAAGCTTGGGAATGACAGAGATTATTCTCATTTATCTTTGAATGAGGCTGATATTGTTACATACAAATCAGATCCTTATTCTTCTTCACGGAAGAGGGGTAGACGGAGGAAGGGCGTGTCTACTAGAGGTTTTGTTCGTCGCAGTGTTAGACTTCAGGGTAGCCACTCTCAGTCCTCAGGTGAGCTTCCTGATTCGAGTACCGAGAGCGGTACTTTGAATTCAGGCTCAGGTATGTTTTCCAGTTTGGGTAGTACTTTTTCTTCTTACGCCTTAGGTAACTTGTCTTCTTCAGAGTTTAGTAAGTTAGCTTGTGACACCGCATTCATCTTTACTGATATTGAGATTGATCGTGAGTTCATTAGAAGTAAGGAAATTGATAGGGCTAGGTCTATTGGTACATAGGATCATTAGTTGGAATATTAGGGGTTTGAATGACCTAAATAAATGTGATAAGGTTAGAAGCTTTTTTAAAGACTATTCTATTGACATTGCTCTTCTTCAAGAGACTAAAATCGATTGCCCCGATTTTCGCTTTTATAGAAGGTTAGGTGGTTATCATTTTAAAAAATGGGTTTTTTACCTTCTAGAGGCTCGTTTGGGGGCTTAATGATTGGTTGGAGAGATAATTATTTTAAATTACTTCAGTGTATCTATAAACTACACTCTTTACACATTATTCTAGTTAATCTTTCTGATAATTCTTTATTAAATATTTCTAATGCGTATGGACCTAACACAAAAATAGATAGACGGTCCTTATGGAATGAATGTCTTGAGTTTAGATCTTTTGCCCCGGGATCGTGGATTTTGGGGGGAGATTTTAACGTTACTCGATTTTTAGGGGAGCGTACTCCTCGAGAGGGTGACTATTCTGCTATGGAGGAATTTGACAATTTTATTATTAATTCTAAATTGATTGAAATTCCTCTTTCTAATAGAGTTTTTTACTTGGAGTAATAATAGGGAATCTCCTTCCATGGCTCTCCTTGATAGATTTTTCGTTAGCGATGAAATAGAGGATATTTTTCCTATCTGTAAAGTGTCTGGTTTGCCTTACACTTTCTCAGACCATTGTCCTATTATCCTCACTTGTGATCGCCATCGAGCTATTTGTAGATCTTTTAAATTTGAAAAAATGTGGTTACTTGATCCTAGCTTATCAAATTTAATTATTAATAAATGGATGCGTATGTGGTTTTATAATATTAAATATAGAGATAATTCTGCTAAAGCTTTTGTTTTAAAACTTAGAGAACTTAGGTTTACTCTTAAAATTTGGAATAAAAATATTTTTGGTAATATTAAAATTAAAAAAGAAAATATTCTCAATGAGATGTTTATATTAAACAAAATAGAAGAAACTAGGCATTTAAATATAGGTGAGCGAAATGTTCTCACTAATTTAAAAGAAGAACTTATCTCTATTCTTGAAAAGGAAGAAGTTATGTGGAAACAAAGATCTAGAATCCAATGGATTAATGAAGGTGATAATAATACTAATTTTTTTCATAATATGGCCAATTGTAGGAAGCGTAGTAATACTATTAATTCAATTTTAGTTAATAATGTTGAACTAGTTGACCAAAGAGATCTTAATAGGGCTTTCACAGATTATTATAAAGATATTTTTGGCAATAAAAATAAATGCAGAATTAATGTGAGATGGAATGATCTTTATCCGGCTGTCTCCAATATTAATCTTTCTGATTTAGATGTTCCTTTTACTGAAGAAGAAATCAATAAAGCCATTTTTGATTTACCGGGTGATAAATCCCTGGGTCCGGATGGATTTCCAATTTTCTTTTATAAAACCTTTTGGGATGTTTTAAAATATGACCTAATCTACATGTTTAATGATTTTTATAACGGAAATCTTCAATTAGGTAGATTTAATTTTGCAAATGTTATTTTATTACACAAAAAAATAGGTGCTAATAATTTAAAAGATTTTAGACCCATTTCATTGATTAATTGCTCCGTTAAAATTATTTCTAAAGTTTTAGCTAATAGACTTAATACAAAAATGAATGACCTAATTGATTGTTCACAATCAGCTTTCATAAAAGGAAGAAATATCACAGATGGCGTGGCTGTTGTTCAAGAATATATTAATTATTGTTGTAAGAATAACATTACTTGTGCCATTTTAAAATTAGATTTCGCTAAAGCTTTTGATTCGGTCGATTGGGATTTTCTTGTAGATATTTTTCATGCTAGAGGTTTTAGTAATAGATGGATTAACTGGATTATGAATTTGCTTAAAACTAGAAACTCTAGTATTATGGTTAATGGTATTTTAGGTAATAAAATTCAATCTAAGAGAGGTTTAAGGCAAGGGGACCCTTTATCGCCCCTTCTATTTAACTTAGCTGCTAATGTTTTTGCTAAGATTATTAAAAAAGCAGTCAGCAATGGTTCTCTGGGAAATATAGGTAATGATATATCGAGTTATGGTGTATCAGTCCTACAATTTGCAGATGATACTTTGCTTTTTTCCTCTCATCTTCCTAGACACATTATTACTCTTAAGTTTATTCTCTACAGTTTTGAGCTTTTATCGGGTTTAAAAATAAACTTTGATAAAAGTTCTGTTTTAGTTCTTAATGATTTCGAGAAAGTTGAAAATTTAGTTGCTAATACTTTAAATTGTAAAATTATGAATTTTCCGATTGAGTATCTAGGTGTAACGACCCAGAATTTTGAACAAATTAAATTGAGAATATTTAATTAATTTTAAATATATGAACGATGATTTAATTTTAATCCCCAATATAACTTTGAATTTGGCGATTGAATTTTATAATTTAATCTATTGAACTGGATAAAGATTTAAATCTTCAATCTTAAGCTGAAGAAAAATATTTCAAAAGCTTTTTAAATTCGTATTGATAATACTGAAGATAATCGAAACTTCAAAATTGAATTTAAACTGTTTTGCTCAGTTTTGAATTTAATTGTTTGAACCGATATTTAAAAGTAGTCATTTTTCAAACAGTCTCGGAATTGGACGAAACCAGTTCCATTGGATCCGGAATATTGAATTATTGTCGGATTTCAAATTTCATAGCATTTGAAATTGTTATGTGAGCGTACGACATATAAACGCATTGAAATTTTAAAAATGAATTTGATTTAAATTTAAATTTGGTCACATCAGTTACTTTCCGTTCCTAAAATCATGCCTAGTATCACGCCACACCTTACGCTCCTCATCTCTAAAAATATCACGTCTGTTCCCTCCTCAGTTCAAAAGAAATCAACAAAGAAAAAGATAAATAAAAATGGCGTCCACCTTCTCCTATTTGTTCGAACGAAAACAAATGAAAGTCGTCCTCCCTTTTCTTTCGTCCCAGTTCAGATATTAAGGCATCGCGATCTCCTTTTATTTAATACCGAGCCTCCTTTTCCCCTCTATTCAAATTCGAGCGATGTCTATTTCGTTCGCAAACGGAAAAAAAAAGGCAATGGCCGAAGCCTCCCAGAGAAAAAAAAAATCGATCGCGATTTAGGAAATCAATCGCAATTTCATGAGAGCATGGCGACCTAGGCAGTGGATCGTCTACGCGAGCGTAGAGGGATCGAAGTCTCGTTCCAGTTTATCAAGTCGAATCTGCCATTCTTCCTCGTTCGAATTTATTTCGACTCTTGTCTTCGTCGAATCGAAGACTGTGGCGCGGCGATTCAGAATAAGGTGGCGAGTAATCGTGAGGAAAGGCGTCTCGACTGGCGATGGCAGAAGTCGCGTTCGACTCGATGTTGCCTGGGGATGAATCGCACGTAGGTTTAGGGTTTGGTGACTCAGAGAATTGGATCGCGATTCTTAACAGTGAGGTATATATATATTTTTTTTTTTCAGTTAATTCTGTTTCGTATATATACAGGAAAGAAAAAAATTATAAATATACATATGTGATTATATGTAAAGTTTAAACAGAAAGGTTTGAAAGTTATAAAAAAAATCAGATTTCTATTTAAATATATATATGTAATAAAAGAAAAATATATATCTAGGGGATATTTACAGTTAGGTATAAAAATTTATTCTGCTTTTGATTTACAGTAAAAATAAAAATATGTAGATAAGGTACTTAAAGAAATAGATTAAATGAGATTTTAGTTTAAAGAAATATGAAAGTTAGTTTAGAATTTAAATAATTAGTTAAATTAATTTATATAAAAAATTGGGTCAAAATGAAATCTTAATTAAATAAGTTTATTTCAAAAAGGAAATCAGTTAAAAATTTAAATTTTTGTTAAAGGAGAAATTAGTTTTAAATTTAATTTCTAGTTACGCAAATTTATTAAAAGAACTTGGTTTGAAATAAAAGCATTGAATAATTGAAATTACCAAATGAAAATTTGTTATTCGATTTATTTTGAATATTAACGAATTGTATAAATTGTTTATACAAGGTTTGAAATCGTGAAGAAATTGTCAAAATGAAAATGGATGGAAAATTAAAGCTAAGGTGAGATTTTTCTCACTCAAATTGAATGTGGAATTTTTGCAGTTATTGATTGATTTGTTTGATTGCTATTGGATGTGATATTAGATATGATAGGATATATCTATATATATAGCAATATATACATATTGGCATATGTATATATTGGATTGATTGATTTCCCGCCTCGTATAGCGGATGAGACCTTATTGCGCCGTTAGTAAGCGGATTATTTTTATAAAACCCATATACCGCGATATTCCACCTCGAAGTGGAATTGGTATTGTGCTAACATCTGTGGATGCAGGGAAACAGGTTGGAGGGATCCAACTGGATTCCTTACCAGTATTTATTTATTTACAGATATTGATGTATATTCTGTTATCATATTGATATATGATGTTTGTTGTTGTGATTGACTAATTGGTGCTGTTGCATCATCGGATTCAGTTTTGAAGGTTAAAAATAACGACTTTTACTTTTAAAGGATTTTTAAAGTGATTTTTGGAAGTAGACATTTTATTTAATTTTTGAATTAATAAATAAACGTTCAAACTTTAAAGTTATAAAGGTTAAGATTTGTGAATTATAACCAAAAGGTAATTTCTCTTGAAATAAAAGTTAAGAAATTTATAAAACGGTTTAAATTTGGATTTTCGAAATTATAAAAAACGATGTATGTAAAAGATGTACAAGATTGATATTTATAACTTTAAAATGTTGGTATTATAAAACAAGTTTTTTATAAGCATTAAAATGAATTTTTAAGAATTTATAAATAAACGAAATTTATAAATCGCGAACTTATAAATGGAGATGATTTTGTAAAATAAAGGAATTATAAGTATTTAACTTATAATATGGATTGTTGGTATAAGATTTGAGTTATGAATTGAATTGTTAATAAAGGGGATTTATTAAATTGAAGTAGTTACAGAATAGAATTAGAATTTATAAACGTTGTTTCATAAATTCGAAAATCAATCAAATTTGATGAATTGAATATAGAAGGTTATTAAGGGAATTTTATCCACGATTTTGGATAGTGGATAAATTCTTGAAATAAATGTGTAGAAAGATTGAAATGTGGTTAGTGAAGTATATTCACGATTTTGGACAGTGAATATATTTTTAAGTAAAATGGATATGGTTTTGGGAAAGTGATATTTGAAATGAAGTTAATTGTTTTAAAGATGTTTTCAAATATAAGGAATATCGAAATCATAGATTTCAACATTCATTGTTGAAATAGACGTTTTCGAGGAATAAGGAAATGATGGACTATAACACTGTTGTTATAGTAAATGATTTCCGAAAGGAAATGTTTTGATGTAGTATTGGGATTTACATATCTATCTTAATTTCGAATCCCTATACTAGTGATTTTGAGTCGTCGTAACGATGTTTTACGTAACATTCGTTTTGACTCAGATAAATGTGGTTATAGTAAATGATTTCCTTAAAGAATGAAATATATACTTAATTTTGATTTAAGTATATAGAATATTTTCCAAGCGTTGGAAATAAATGATTTGTGAAATACTTATTATTAAATAAGTATGGGAATGTTTTCCAAAATGAAATGAAACGTTTTGAGATTTTATCTTCTTAAAGATAAAATGAAATTGAATATTTGAAATCGATTTGAGAATCGTATATCAGTAGATATTTTGAAATATAAATTTACTATGGAATTTATAAAAGAAAGGGAAACTGTTTAGAAAAATAAACGTTGATTTATTTTTGAAGTGTGGAAATTTTATATCTAGTAAAGATATTTTTGAAGATGAAATAATTTGGAAAATTATTTGGAATCTGATGATGTTGCGCATCTTTATTGATAGTTAAATAACTGACTATCAATAATTACCTTGAATGGGTATTTGTTGTGAATTGGATGAAATTGAATGCCACACTTATTTTTGAATAAGCGCTCACTATTCGGGTTAGCCGGGAAAGGACCATGGGGTCGTATAACCCATTCCGAATATGTGATACGTCGTTATGAATTGCATTCGAAGACCGGTGTTGAAGACCGGATATTTTTGAAAATGGAAGGATTACCGTCGAGTTACTCTACATCGACTGATCTTCGATTTAGAGGTTTTTATCACCCTTAGTGACGGGAAGTCCGGACGTGATTGAAAATTATCCGGAATTGCAAGGGCTTCGTGAGAAGTGCCTTCGGTTCTGTTCGATCCCGGAACAGACTTGTATGGATTGTGTGTCTGACATTACAAATTGAGATATAAAGCTGATTTCTTTCAAATACATTTCTGTTGGTGGCGGAGAATTTATTCTCTTAGCTTAACACCCTTCTCTGAGACGTACGAGCTCAGAGGTTATGTAGTTGAAATTTATCAGCGATATACTCCCAATTTGGTAACGTGGCATACTGAGTGTTGCTGAGTGATGATCAGTGTTTGATCATTTGTGATATGATCATTTGTTTGATCTTATATCTTTGTGATCATAGGTTGATCATTTGTTTGACCCGAAGCATGGCTTTGTAGAAAGCGTAGCTTTGTGGACGAGACTTCGTCGAGCCTCACACCCCGGAAATGGTCAAAACAGGAAGGATGCGGCAAGGTTCTAGGGAGTAGCGCCCCTTAGTGTATGTCATTCCTTCTGGATAAAGGTGGTATCATGGTATGGAGCCCAGATACTTAACCTCTGTGGTTGCTGCAAATTTATTACTTTGTGGTTGTTGCGAATCGGGGATCCTCGGGAAGATTGGTTACGATCGAGGGATGGCATATGCGTGTCAGTAGTTACCTATTTTTGCAGAGGTAACCCGGCCTTGTGTTGGCAGAGATCCGGTTAGGTTCTCGGGTCGTCTATTCCAGGGACGTACCCATCGTGGCATAGGAAGTTCCTTAGCCTGACCATTTGTTGGAAATCCAAAGAAACAATACGTGACTTGTACGGTTTTAGTTGTATTACCTGCTATGGAATTTGACGGTAACCTGCTATTGAACATAGTAGCTATAGTAGGCATACGATACTGGTCGTATGTTGGCTAAGATTAATATTATCCTTTCGAAATGTTTTCTACACTATGCACTAATAATAATATCAAAAATGATTTGATTTTGCGTAGTAAGAATCTTTGACTATCATAAGAAGAAATCTCCTCCTATTCTGCGTTTGCATTGTGTGTGTGGCGGGAGGTCTTATGGTAGTTTCATTTTCCAAAAGCATTGCGAATTTGTTTTATTTTCTTTGTGAAAAATAACTGTTTTACGATCTCACACCAGTCACCATGACTGACTCGGAGTTTATTGTTTCCCTTCTAAACTCTAGGTGCCCACCGATTTCCACACGGGCAGCCTAGAGTTATGTTATCAGGATATTCTGGATATTCTGGAGCTTTGGAAGCAAGCTGGATGGCGTAACGTATCATCCGTATTTGTATCTGATATTATTTTATTCCGCTGTGTATTCTGTATGAGGAAAAGTTTATATAACTGTCCATTGTTTGTTGTATTGAGTTGTATATTGACTCTGATGATTGATGTATGTATAAAATGATATAGTTCTTTGTTTAAAGATTATTCCTTTATCTATTATATATTGTTCCGCTGCGAATGTGAGATTCTGATATTGTTTCTTCTTCTGTTGTTCTTCTTCTCTATTTTCTTCTTCTTTTCTTCTTCTTCTATCTTTTCTTCTACCTCTTCTTTTAAACATTAAAGTTCGCGTTTCCGCCATCCGATTGTTCGACAGTTGCTACAGTGGACGTAGCAGTGTTGGGTTTTCGGAAGACAGATTTGCGGGTCTTTACAGGTGGTATCAGAGCGTATGGTTAAGCGACAACCCTGCTCTATTGGGTGTTACTCATTAGAGATAGAGTCAGTAGTACTCTAGAATGAGTGTGAGTGTAATAATAGATATGAGTGCGTATTTGTTAGTGAATATAAAATTGTTTTGTATTGTGTTGACTTATCGGTTGATTGTTTATAAATTCTGGTCGGTGCAGTCTAGCTAACTATGTTGATAGGAGTTTCTAAACTCTTAAACAAGGTAAACCGACACAGTATTGTTTTAAAATAGGGTGAATGAAATAATTTTACCCAAAAACTATTTTTGTATAGAAAAGAAATGATTTTCTATGAATTATCATAGTATATGGATGCTTGTTGTTAGGAAAGTGATAATATTGAAAGTTATCATTATTATATGAAATTGAATAAGAAATTCAAATCGTAACTCCAAAGTTAAGAAATAAAGTCACATACAAATGAAATTTAAGAATATAAATTATAAATGTGACTTATAATTTGAAACGGAATTCCAGAGAAGTTTTTGGAAATGTTTTGAAAAGAATTTGAAAATTTTGGAGATTTGGAAAGTTTAAATCTTTTTGAATGAAAATGAATTTCGAAGGTTTTGAAAAGTATTTTGGAGAGATGAAAAGCTCTAAACTCTTTTCGGTCGCTGGAAAATAATCCTGATGATGATGGCCACATCATTAGAATTCATTTTCGGGTTTCCAAAAGAGAAATTGCTGCCAAATTGTTTTAAATGAAAGTTGTTTGAAAATTTGGGTTTTGTTTTAGAAATTCAAAGAATGATTTGAATTGTTTTCAAAATGGCTTTGAAATGATGGTAAGACTCTGGAATGCTATATAAAGATATAACTTATACAATTTAAATTTTGATAGAATAAATTTAACTTAAAGAATGAAGTTAAATGAATGTAAATACAAGCGAATCAATTTAATAAAAGTGAAATTAAATGTTGAAACTCATTTCGAATTGGTAAGCAAATGAATTGAATTGAATAATTGTAAATGAAAGATGAATTAAAATTCGTATGGAAATTGGAAATCCAGTTTAAAGATAAGTAGATTTAACCGAAGTAGAATTAAAATAAATTGAATTGATATCAATTTGAATTAGTAATTGGAACTAATTTAAGATAGTGCAGTTGTAAATGACAGATAATTGATAAATTCAATATTCAGGAGATAAACTAAATCCAAATTAAATTGGAATTGTAAATCGAATTCAAATGATTTTGAAATGTAAAATTGAATGAAAATAGATATATAACTTCAACAGTGAAGTAAAAATGATATAAGTAGTTTATATTGAAAATTTTGTAATAGAATTTGCAAAATGGTTTGAATATTGTAGCTAGATGATATGGCTAATAGGATATACAGGTGTATAAAGGAATTGGATTTGATTCCAAAGATAATTTGAATTGCTCGACTAAAGGTATGTATTTGAATTTCAATATGAAATTTGATGATTTCTTGTCTAGCCGCTTGGCTTTTTCTTTTTCTTTTTGAAATTTGAGAGTCCGTAGGGACGTTTTGTAGTCGTACCGTATTAGCCGCGCAAAGGAGACGCTGGCGAAATTTTTTGAGAATTTCGAGTGTTAGAAAAAATTTTTGAGAAAATTTTGAAAGTTTAAATTTGAATTTAAATTTGAATTTGAATTTGAATTTTGAAGTAAACAATTTTGTTTGAAACTTATAATTGAAGTTGGAAATTTAGTTGAATGATAACGAATCTTTAGTAGAAAGATTTGTTTTGAAAATTGATAAAACTATTTAGATTGTGAAAAATAGTAGACGAGTTAAGGACCACTTTTCCTAACTTGTAATTTCGGGACGAAATTCTTTTAAGGAGGGAAGTCTGTAACGACCCAGAATTTTGAACAAATTAAATTGAGAATATTTAATTAATTTTAAATATTTGAACGATGATTTAATTTGAATCCCCAATATAACTTTGAATTTGGCGATTGAATTTTATAATTTAATCTATTGAACTGGATAAAGATTTAAATCTTCAATCTTAAGCTGAAGAAAAATATTTCAAAAGCTTTTTAAATTCGTATTGATAATACTGAAGATAATCGAAACTTCAGAATTGAATTTAAACTGTTTTGCTCAGTTTTGAATTTAATTGTTTGAACCGATATTTAAAAGTAGTCATTTTTCAAACAGTCTCGGAATTGGACGAAACCAGTTCCATTGGATCCGGAATATTGAATTATTGTCGGATTTCAAATTTCGTAGCATTTGAAATTGTTATGTGAGCGTACGACATATAAACGCATTGAAATTTTAAAAATGAATTTGATTTAAATTTAAATTTAAATTTGGTCACATCAGTTACTTTCCGTTCCTAAAATCATGCCTAGTATCACGCCACACCTTACGCTCCTCATCTCTAAAAATATCACGTCTGTTCCCTCCTCAGTTCAAAAGAAATCAACAAAGAAAAAGATAAATAAAAATGGCGTCCACCTTCTCCTATTTGTTCGAACGAAAACAAATGAAAGTCGTCCTCCCTTTTCTTTCGTCCCAGTTCAGATATTAAGGCATCGCGATCTCCTTTTATTTAATACCGAGCCTCCTTTTCCCCTCTATTCAAATTCGAGCGATGTCTATTTCGTTCGCAAACGAAAAAAAAGGCAATGGCCGAAGCCTCCCAGAGAAAAAAAAAATCGATCGCGATTTAGGAAATCAATCGCAATTTCGTGAGAGCATGACGACCTAGGCAGTGGATCGTCTGTGCGAGCGCAGAGGGATCGAAGTCTCGTTCCAGTTTATCAAGTCGAATCTGCCATTCTTCCTCGTTCGAATTTATTTCGACTCTTGTCTTCGTCGAATCGAAGACTGTGGCGCGGCGATTCAGAATAAGGTGGCGAGTAATCGTGAGGAAAGGTGTCTCGACTGGCGATGGCAGAAGTCGCGTTCGACTCGATGTAGCCTGGGGAAGAATCGCACGTAGGTTTAGGGTTTGGTGACTCAGAGAATTGGATCGCGATTCTTAACAGTGAGGTATATTTTTTTTTATTTTTTTATTTTTTTTTCAGTTAATTCTGTTTAGTATATATACAGGAAAGAAAAAAATTATAAATATACATATGTGATTATATGTAAAGTTTAAACAGAAAGGTTTGAAAGTTATAAAAAAAATCAGATTTCTATTTAAATATATATATGTAATAAAAGAAAAATATATATCTAGGGGATATTTACAGTTAGGTATAAAAATTTATTCTGCTTTTGATTTACAGTAAAAATAAAAATATGTAGATAAGGTACTTAAAAAAATAGATTAAATGAGATTTTAGTTTAAAGAAATATGAAAGTTAGTTTAGAATTTAAATAATTAGTTAAATTAATTTATATAAAAAATTGGGTCAAAATGAAATCTTAATTAAATAAGTTTATTTCAAAAAGGAAATCAGTTAAAAATTTAAATTTTTGTTAAAGGAGAAATTAGTTTTAAATTTAATTTCTAGTTACGCAAATTTATTAAAAGAACTTGGTTTGAAATAAAAGCATTGAATAATTGAAATTACCAAATGAAAATTTGTTATTCGATTTATTTCGAATATTAACGAATTGTATAAATTGTTTATACAAGGTTTGAAATCGTGAAGAAATTGTCAAAATGGAAATGGATGGCAAATTAAAGCTAAGGTGAGATTTTTCTCACTCAAATTGAATGTGGAATTTTTGCAGTTATTGATTGATTTGTTTGATTGCTATTGGATGTGATATTAGATATGATAGGATATATCTATATATATATATATATAGCAATATATACATATTGGCATATGTATATATTAGATTGATTGATTTCCCACCTCGTATAGCGGATGAGACCCTATTGCGCCGTTAGTAAGCGGATTATTTTTATAAAACCCATATACCGCGATATTCCACCTCGAAGTGGAATTGGTATTGTGCTAACATCTGTGGATGCAGGGAAACAGGTTGGAGGGATCCAACTGGATTCCTCACCAGTATTTATTTATTTACAGATATTGATGTATATTCTGTTATCATATTGATATATGATGTTTGTTGTTGTGATTGACTAATTGGTGCTGTTGCATCATCGGATTCAGTTTTGAAGGTTAAAAATAACGACTTTTACTTTTAAAGGATTTTTAAAGTGATTTTTGGAAGTAGACGTTTTATTTAATTTTTGAATTAATAAATAAACGTTCAAACTTTAAAGTTATAAAGGTTAAGATTTGTGAATTATAACCAAAAGGTAATTTCTCTTGAAATAAAAGTTAAGAAATTTATAAAACGGTTTAAATTTGGATTTTCGAAATTATAAAAAACGATGTATGTAAAAGATGTACAAGATTGATATTTATAACTTTAAAATGTTGGTATTATAAAACAAGTTTTTTATAAGCGTTAAAATGAATTTTTAAGAATTTATAAATAAACGAAATTTATAAATCGCGAACTTATAAATGGAGATGATTTTGTAAAATAAAGGAATTATAAGTATTTAACTTATAATATGGATTGTTGGTATAAGATTTGAGTTATGAATCGAATTGTTAATAAAGGGGATTTATTAAAGTGAAGTTGTTACAGAATAGAAATAGAATTTATAAACGTTGTTTCATAAATTCGAAAATCAATCAAATTTGATGAATTGAATATAGAAGGTTATTAAGGGAATTTTATCCACGATTTTGGATAGTGGATAAATTCTTGAAATAAATGTGTAGAAAAGATTGAAATGTGGTTAGTGAAGTATATTCACGATTTTGGACAGTGAATATATTTTTAAGTAAAATGGATATGGTTTTGGGAAAGTGATATTTGAAATGAAGTTAATTGTTTTAAAGATGTTTTCAAATATAAGGAATATCGAAATCATAGATTTCAACATTCATTGTTGAAATAGACGTTTTCGAGGAATAAGGAAATGATGGACTATAACACTGTTGTTATAGTAAATGATTTCCGAAAGGAAATGTTTTGATGTAGTATTGGGATTTACATATCTATCTTAATTTCGAATCCCTATACTAGTGATTTTGAGTCGTCGTAACGATGTTTTACGTAACATTCGTTTTGACTCAGATAAATGTGGTTATAGTAAATGATTTCCTTAAAGAATGAAATATATACTTAATTTTGATTTAAGTATATAGAATATTTTCCAAGCGTTGGAAATAAATGATTTGAGAAATACTTATTATTAAATAAGTATGGGAATGTTTTCCAAAATGAAATGAAACGTTTTGAGATTTTATCTTCTTAAAGATAAAATGAAATTGAATATTTGAAATCGATTTGAGAATCGTATATCAGTAGATATTTTGAAATATAAATTCACTATGGAATTTATAAAAGAAAGGGAAACTGTTTAGAAAAATAAACGTTGATTTATTTTTGAAGTGTGGAAATTTTATATCTAGTAAAGATATTTTTGAAGATGAAATAATTTGGAAAATTATTTGGAATCTGATGATGTTGCGCATCTTTATTGATAGTTAAATAACCGACTATCAATAATTACCTTGAATGGGTATTTGTTGTGAATTGGATGAAATTGAATGCCACACTTATTTTTGAATAAGCGCTCACTATTTGGGTTAGCCGGGAAAGGACCATGGGGTCGTATAACCCATTCCGAATATGTGATACGTCGTTATGAATTGCATTCGAAGACCGGTGTTGAAGACCGGATATTTTTGAAAATGGAAGGATTACCATCGAGTTACTCTACATCGACTGATCTTCGATTTAGAGGTTTTTATCACCCTTAGTGACGGGAAGTCCAGACGTGATTGAAAATTATCCGGAATTGCAAGGGCTTCGTGAGAAGTGCCTTCGGTTCTGTTCGATCCCGGAACAGACTTGTATGGATTGTGTGTCTGACGTTACAAATTGAGATATAAAGCTGATTTCTTTCAAATACATTTCTGTTGGTGGCGGAGAATTTATTCTCTTAGCTTAACACCCTTCTCTGAGACGTACGAGCTCAGAGGTTATGTAGTTGAAATTTATCAGCGATATACTCCCAATTTGGTAACGTGGCATACTGAGTGTTGCTGTGTGATGATCAGTGTTTGATCATTTGTGATATGATCATTTGTTTGATCTTATATCTTTGTGATCATAGGTTGATCATTTGTTTGACCCGAAGCATGGCTTTGTAGAAAGCGTAGCTTTGTGGACGAGAGTTCGTCGAGCCTCACACCCCGGAAATGGTCAAAACAGGAAGGATGCGGCAAGGTTCTAGGGAGTAGCGCCCCTTAGTGTATGTCATTCCTTCTGGATAAAGGTGGTATCATGGTATGGAGCCCAGATACTTAACCTCTGTGGTTGCTGCAAATTTATTACTTTGTGGTTGTTGCGAATCGGGGATCCTCGGGAAGATCGGTTACGATCGGGGGATGGCATACGCGTGTCAGTAGTTACCTATTTTTGCAGAGGTAACCCGGCCTTGTGTTGGCAGAGATCCGGTTAGGTTCTCGGGTCGTCTATTCCAGGGACGTACCCATCGTGGCATAGGAAGTTCCTTAGCCTGACCATTTGTTGGAAATCCAAAGAAACAATACGTGACTTGTACGGTTTTAGTTGTATTACCTGCTATGGAATGTGACGGTAACCTGCTATTGAACATAGTAGCTATAGTAGGCATACGATACTGGTCGTATGTTGGCTAAGATTAATATTATCCTTTCGAAATGTTTTCTACACTATGCACTAATAATAATATCAAAAATGATTTGATTTTGCGTAGTAAGCATCTTTGACTATCATAAGAAGAAATCTCCTCCAATTCTGCGTTTGCATTGTGTGTGTGGCGGGAGGTCTTATGGTAGTTTCATTTTCCAAAAGCATTGCGAATTTGTTTTATTTTCTTTGTGAAAAATAACTGTTTTACGATCTCACACCAGTCACCATGACTGACTCGGAGTTTATTGTTTCCCTTCTAAACTCTGGGTGCCCACCGATTTCCACATGGGCAGCCTAGAGTTATGTTATCAAGATATTCTGGATATTCTATAGCTTTGGAAGCAAGCTGGATGGCGTAACGTATCATCCGTATTTGTATCTGATATTATTTTATTCCGTTGTGTATTCTGTATGAGGACAAGTTTATATAACTGTCCATTGTTTGTTGTATTGAGTTGTATATTGACTCTGATGATTGATGTATGTATAAAATGATATAGTTCTTTGTTTAAAGATTATTCCTTTATCTATTATATATTGTTCCGCTGCGAATGTGAGGTTCTGATATTGTTTCTTGTTCTGTTGTTCTTCTTCTCTATTTTCTTCTTCTTTTCTTCTTCTTCTATCTTTTCTTCTACCTCTTCTTTTAAACATTAAAGTTCGCATTTCCGCCATCCGATTATTCGACAGTTGCTACAGTGGACGTAGCAGTGTCGGGTTTTCGGAAGACGAATTTGCGGGTCTTTACACTAGGTTTTGTCATTAGACCCACTAAACTTAAACGTGATGATTGGTTAATAATCATTGATAAAATCAAAAAAAGGATTTCTAACTGGAACGGGAGACTTCTATCTAGAGCAGGTAGATTGGTTTTAATTAATTCGGTTTTATCAGCTCTTCCAATTTATTGGATGACTATGCATCTTTTTCCTGGTTGGGTAATAGATAAAATAGATAAAATTAGAAGAGATTACCTTTGGAGTGGAGATAATCCAAACAGTAGCATCAAATGTCTTGTTAATTGGGAAACTATTTGTAAATCCAAAAGGGATGGTGGTTTAGGAGTCATTAATTTGCGTAATATGAATTTGGCTCTTCTAGGTAAATGGTTATGGAAATTTAGAGATACCAACGATAATGCCACTTGGAAGGAGATTATTTCTAAATATTATTATAATGGTAATAATAATCTTTATCAGATTAGACCATCGGTTTCTCGTAAGCAATCTTATTTTTGGAAATCCATTTTAAATTGTAGAGAAATTTTTAACTTAGGTATTAATATTATAGTTCACTCTGGTAATAATACTTCTTTTTGGCATGATAGTTGGATTTCCGCTACTCCTCTTAGGATTGAGTTTGAAGATTTATATGATATTTGTAACTTCAAGTATGCTTTTATTTCTGAAGTTTTTGATTCTGAAAATGACCCTCCTTGGAAGTTTAGTTTTAACAGAATTTTAGTAGGTTCTACTCTTAGACAGCTCATTTTGCTTTATGCTAGACTAAATCTTTATAATATCGATAATGAAAATGATTATATTAGTTGGGATTGGGATAAGAGTAAGAAATATTCCACTAATTCATTCTATAGGTTTATCAACTTTTCAGGGGTAACTAATAGTTTTTTTAAGTTTATTTGGAAATCTAACACTCCTCCAAAATCTAAATTACACATGTGGCTTATTATTCATGGTAAATTAAATACTATAGAATTGTTAAAAAGGAAAAATATTTGTATTGATAATAAATGTTATTTTTGTAATAATCATTTAGAAGATATTAATCATATTTACTATGATTGTAAGGACACTCATTTTATTCTTATAAATACCCTTCACATATTTGAATTTTATATAAGTACTAGAATTACTGATTGTGTTTTCTATTGGAATTCTTTTAGAGTTAAGTTTAATAAGAATAATAGATACTTGCTTGATACTTTATTCACTATTTCTAGTTGGTTTATTTGGTTTGAAAGAAATCAAAGAATTTTTAATAATAACAATAATCACATTAATAAATTGATATTTTTAATTTCATCTTTCTGCTTAAATTGGATATCTAATCCTAAATATAAATTAGCCAAAAATAATTTTTTTAAGGAATATATTAGTAAGGTTAGAGATAATATTAATATCTTCAAACATAACAATAATAATTTTAACTTTAATAATATTTATACTAACACTTTTTCTATCTTAAATGATGATAATTTGGTGTATAATAATCTGCTTTCTATTGAGGGTCCATAAAGGGTCTCTTCATGTAACGACCCGATATTTTCAACCATTCGCATCCATTATAAGTGTATAGGTAGACACTCATGCCGGAGTTGAATTGCTCAAAATACCACGTTGTAATTAAAATTTGGCAAATCTCAGAATATACAGTAAATAAATATAATCACAGATCACATACACAGAGTAAAATAATGCAGCGGAAGTAAAAGAAATAGTAGTTCATGAAGCTACTATGAAAATATATCAGAGTTACATAAGATACAACATAAGAAATAAAGTACAGCAGAAGTCTCAATACAATAACCAAGTATAGGCTGAATAGAACAACGGAACCGAAGTTTATAGAACAAGACTAGCAAATAATCTCCAGCGATTCAAATCTCCAGAAGGTGGAAATCCAAATCTGTGAATACTCAGGCTGACCCGAGCGTAAAGCAAAACACAAAACACTCGAGTCAGGACAATATATACTTATATAATGTAAACCAACTCAAGTGAACTGTGATAAAGGTACAAGTAACTTAGAAGATGCTTGGGACCGCCCATCCTCTAAGAATCCGTTAAAATATCTACTATGTAGTAATATTCGCTATTATAATAATGTCTAATAAGTAAAGTATAATCATATAGAAAATAGCATTAAGGGGATGGAGAACCTTAACGCGGTCGGATCTTAAAATCATAATCGTAGTAAAGCTCGATATGGTAGGTGACACGGCACAACTAGGCAATGCCAGGGTAGATATACCAATTACGCACACGGACTGATGGATACGCATAGCAGCCACTACCGTTCCACCTCGAACAACACTCCCAAATCGGAGGATGGCCATCTAATCAATCACAAGTAAGAGTATAATATCGAAGAAATGTGTCCGAGAAGAGGTGCTACCTCACTGGTCCGAGATCGCTCCTGTTTTAGCCACCTTATGCCAACTCACGGGAGTTGGGTCCACGTAACATACCTTAAGAACGTCGCCACCATCCTACTTCATTCTGGAATCTCCACCGCGTACACAGTTGTCAAAGTGGTTTTCGGTATCGACAGAGAGTATGTCCATATCCGATCCCGGTCTCTTTGCCAACCAATCGTTATTATAACCTGTGGTTATAACTTTTAAAATAGTTTATGTTTCAAATCAAAATACATCCTTTAAACCATTTCAAAATCATATCATTTATTTCAAACTAATACATACTTTCAAACCCAAAACATATCTATTCAAAACCAATTCAAAAATATATCATTTCCATTTCAAAACCAATTCAATAATATATCATTTCAATAAAACCTAAATTTCAAAATCACTGAATATTTCCTTTAATTTATTAAACTTGAAATCTTCCTTTAAATTATCATAGCATTTTGGTAATGTAACCTTAAGGAATCATAGCATTTTTGGAATGTAATACTTCCCAATTTAACATTTTATATAATCAAAGTATTTATATACTTACAAATTTTTAACATGGTCATTTTATCATAGCCTTATAGTTAAATAAACTTTGTTACTGTAATATCCAATTTAATGCTAAAATTCTTATGTTAAGTTAAGAGTACCTTATTAACTTACATTATCATTACAATAAAGAAACTTTATTATTTTAGTCATTAAAATATGTCATTTACATTAATTAAAACTTACATATTAAATGTACTTTTTAACTTAAATTCCTATTACAGTAAAGAGCATTTATCATTTAATCAATATTACACTAATTAAACTTACATTATCGAATGTACGTTTTAATTTACGTTTTATTACAAAAGGGGCATTTATTATTTTAAATCAATATTACACAAATTAAGACTTACATGTTTCTTTCATTAATTAAGACTTTACATGTTTCTTTCAGTAGGTAAAACTTTACATATTTCTTTCATAAATTAGAACTTTACACGTTTCTTTCATAAATTAAACTTTACATATTTCTTTCATTAATTAGAACTTTACACGTTTCTTTCACAATAAATTTCTTATAATTAAATCCAATTTTCAACAATTTACTTAATAAGTTTAAGTGTAAAAGTTCCAATTCTTCACATTTCAACAAATAGACTTAACACTTCAAATTTAAATTACCATTTCACAATTTAACAAAATTTCCAATTTTATTTAATTAACTTAAACCTTTAATTAAAACCAAATTTCACATTTCCTAGTCAAGTTATATTTTAAAAGATCACTTTTAAACATTCATTTATTTAACCACTTAAATTCATAGAAAAATCAATAATACTTAATAATCACTTAAATTCAAATTTAATCAAATTATCATATTTACCATTTCCAAATAAAATTTAATATCCATTTTATTTATATAACTTAAATATCATTTTTAACCAAAATTCCAAATTTCCAACTTAAGTTATATTTCAAAAATCCAGTTAAACCATTCATTAATTACATTTTTAACACATAGAAAAATCATAATTTCTTTAATTCAAAATATTTCAAAATCTGTTTAAATCAAATTTCATAAATTTATATTTTTTAAAATACTTAAAAATATTCAAAACACTTTATAAAATAACCACGGGCCTGTATATAATTTTCTAACCTAGGTCAAGTGATACAGATATGTATCATTTCAATCCACAGTTAAAAAAGAAAAATCCGGGTTCTATCATTTCAAACCCGCAATCCCAAGTTAAAATAATTTAAATAAAAATCATTCAGTCCTATCATTTCAGCCCATAATGATTTTTCCCTATTCTAAAGTCCGTTCGGGTATGTATCATTTCAATCCATAGTGATTCTAATCTACAGGGAACTTGCAATGGTGATAACAGATATAAATAACAGAATAACATTAAATAATAGTAACATATGATATAATAAGTGTAATAACAGGTGTGAACATCATATGATAATAATATAAACATATATAACATGATGATATACATTACAGATTCAAATGGTGTCGGTTTATCAGTTATATAGGTACATATTGTCTGGTGAGAATAACTCACCTGTTTGTGCTGGAGATATCAAAACCAATGACACAATGGAACAAAAGCACGATGACAAGACTACGGACTTGAGTGGAGAGCAAGATCCAAAGCTACAACTCTTGTATTACAACCCAAAACATACATCAAAACAAACACAATTTCAACGCACTTGAAATGGAATAACTTTTAAACGAAAAGAGATTTGAATGTCAAATCTTTTGCCTTGCTTTCTCTATCCTTTTGCATGGCCTAGGGAATGTTTTGGTTCAGGTTTGGACATGGTTTGGGTCTGGTTTGGACCAAGGGATGCACGGCTACAAGCTAGAGATGATGGGGAAGTTACAACATAGGCATGTGAAGAGTTTTATGCAATATGGTGGAGTTTTGGTTCATCTTTGGCTCGGTATACAAGGTCCTAGGCTTGGCCATGACTTGCTACAGGTCTGGACAGAGGAGATGGTGATGTGTAGTGGTGGTAGCAAGGTGGTGGTGGCGGGTAGAGGTGGTGTCCAAGGTGGTGGGCGAAGGTATGTTGCAACTAGTGGTGGCTATGCATTGTTTTAAGGGATTTGTGCAAGGTTTTGTGTGGTTTTTAGTCAAAAGGAGTGCATGGCCTGTCATGGTCAGAGGAGGAGGGGGTTTGGTCGTGGATGGTGTGGGGAAGGAAGTGGTGGTGGTCGGTGGAGGAGATGGTGGAGGTGTTAGGCCAAGCAAAGCAAGAGAAACATGGCAAAAATCATTGAAAATGAAGAGAAAAGAAGAAAAAGAAGGAGAGGCCATTACCTATTTTTGGATGAAGCCATGAGAAATGAGGAGCTGATTTGTTTTCACGTGAAAAGATGAGAAACAAAAAGCGGCGGCTACACTAGGGTTTTAGATGGCTAGGGCAAAATTTGAGGAGTTAAAGAAAATGAAGGGTTTGGACAAAAAAGGGCTTAAGTTTCAAAGTGTTTTACAACCTTTCATATTTCTTTTCTTTTTAATCTTTATATAAACAAAAATATTCAGAAAAATAATTTACAAACCGAAATCAATTATAAATATGAGAAAACAAATAATAAATTTTGGAAAAATATAAAAAGAATGAAGAAAATTACTTAAAAATACCAAACAGTGTTCAAAAATTATAAATAAATCACTGTCAGTCTTGAAAAACTATACACTTCATTATAAAAATATTATGAAGTGAAAATTTGAATTAAAATAATTTATTTATCATTTTCAAAATAAAATAGATAATTAAATTGGAGAAAATAGAAAAGGATTAAAGAAAAATGTTTAAAATTTACAAACAGGGCATGGAAATTTGCAAGAAAAATACTACTAACTCTGGAAAAATTCCTACCTTACTTTAAAAATATTTAAAAGCCAAAATATATTTTATATAACATAAATGTACAAATTAGAATAAAATATATCAAATAAAAATGTCATTTATATAATTTTAAAATAAAGAATATTGCTGAATAACCCAATATACACACAATATTGAAAATAGTATAACTTTTGCAATTTAAATCCGTTTGCAACGAAACGAAAAGTAGTATTCAAGTTATTAAATCTATTTTTATAATAAAAGATAAAATTCATAAATTTCAAACTTTTAAATTTTCAAGTTAAAAGTCGAAGTTTGACTATTTGACCAAAATTCACATTTTCTGGAAATATTAAATTTAGTCATATTTGGAATTCAAATCCACCTACAAAATCAAAGTTTTTTATATTTACAATAACAACATTTATTCTTTTCATAAATAAAGCTCTTAAATTTGAAAAAATCAAATTAAAATTAATTGTAAAATACAAGGTTGTCACACTCTCCCCCACTCAAAACTTTTCGTCCTCGAAAAGGAACGAGGTACGGGAAATCACCTAAAAAGATAGAATGAATCGAATTAAGACAAGATGATAAGAATATTGGAATTACACCTGATAACTATTGTTATAGGCAAGTTTAATAAGTTGGAGGTGATCAAATCAAGAACACAAACACGAAAAAGATCCTCTAGAGTCTGAATCACCCCTTTCACTTGACCGACGGTCTATGAATGGAAAAACAGTGTTCAGATCCAGATGAGTAACAAAGATTTCAAAGATTATAAAAAGATGTCTAAACAGACTGGTATAAGCAATAGCCTTCCCATTCTGTAACAAGATAAGAGAAATAAGTACAACCAAAAGATAGTTTGAAAAAAAACAAAATAAGATAATAAATGTGAAACAATAACGCTTTGAAATCATAACAAATTAGAGATGTTTATCATTTGGAAATCATACTACTAAAATCATAACACTTTGGAAATGTAATTCTAAAAAAAACATAATACTTAGAAAATCATAACACCTTTTAAAATAATCTTTATTTAAACCATTTTAATTCAAGGTCAAATAATATTCATTTTAAAGTTGTAACATTTCTAAGTTCATTCAATTATAAAACTTCCAAAACATTGTATTTTCAAAACAGCAGCACTTATAAAATGCTACAGTAGATATATTAATATTTCAAATCAGTTTTATTCTAGAATATTCATTTGGATATCATTTAACTTATGACTTATTAAAACAAACTTTTATGAATGGAATATCCAAATTAAACTATACTTCGTTTATTAAGTCAAAAGCTCACTATTTTACTTAGCTCTTCATTTAACAAATAACCTAACACTTTATTTAAAATGCCCATTTCATAAATAGATATTCCTTCAATAAGTTACACTTAAAATTTCCATTTGAAAACCAAATTCTCAATTATCAAATTTAGTGATGTTAAAATACATTATAACTATCATAATTATCCATTTTTCAAGACATATCAATTTCATAAATAAAATATTTATCATAGAAAATATAACAATCAAATTTCTTTACACATTTATTCATTTAGACATCAATTAAACTATGAATTCAAGTTAAATAAACTTTATTACAAAATGTCCAATTCCAATGTATTTTATTTTATCTATTCAAAGATACATTATTTATTATACAACATATTCATTTCAGGAAATAACCATTATTAAAATTCCTAGGTTAGACTTAAGGTTCCATATTAAATCAAATTTGATTATCAAGTTATTTAAATAAAATCTCTTTAAATTCCTTTTTCACTATTTACCTCTGTAAATCTTTTATAACTAAAATTTAGGTGTATAAAATTTATTATAACCACTCAAATTTTATTTAAAAAATCCTTTTTATATTGTATATTATCCAATTACATTGTTAACTTCTAAAAATTTTTTAAGGTAAGTTATATTTGAATGCAATTGTATTATACAAATAAAACTTTCCAATTCAATTATCTCAAGTTTGAATCATTTATTCAAAAATTTTAATTTTTCTTTTTATAACTGAAATTATTCTTTAAGATGAAATTTAAGAATTAATTTTTCGGTTTCCTTCAAACCAGTTAGAGATAAATAAATATATGTACATAATATGTCAAATCAATTTAAATCATATATCTATATATATTATAAATCAAATCATATTTAGAAATTCAAATAAATTAAATCTTTCAAAACAAAGCTGTAGTAAGACTACAGAACGGTCTCTTCAGTTCAAAACTCGAAAATGAACGTCGATGATGCTGCAGTCATCACCGAAATTATTTTCCAGCGACAAAGAGAAGAGCACTTAATTTTTAAACTTTAAAATCCTTTAGAGACAAATTTTTTATTCAAAAATACTTTAAATTATATCCTTTTAAAAATTTTAAACACAAGGTTTGAAATCCATCGGAAACTTGAATTCTCAAATTCTTGATTCAAATTCATTTCAGTTCCCAAATCAATTTATAAACAACTATTTATAAATTCATTTGTAGAACAATAAATGATAAATCAAGTATTATCATTTCAAATTATCAATTAAATCAATTTATTAAGTTCCATAAATTTACTTATATATCAAAATTTTATTTCATTAACCAAATTTAAAATAATATCGTGTCAGTTTGTTCTGTTAAAGTGTTTTAGAAATCCTATCGATAGCGTTGATCAGACGAATCGATCGGAAATCCAAATCAACATCAACAACTCAAACAACACCATATATAAAACAAAACATAGATTTACAAGTACAATTTAAAATGATTGGAGATAGTTTAGAAACAAAAAACAAGATGGTTAAACAGAGTAGAGAGATGGGTAAGCTTAGGTAAATCGCGGACAACCTTAACCGGGTCAACCGTGACTTAAAGAATAAGATCGATGTGGATTTTTCTGGGATAAATCTACGTTCGATCACAAGAGATAGAGTTTGGAATAATAAAAGATATTAGCATCTAAACCAAGGATAGATAAAATCTCTGGTGAATCGATGCTGACTGTAAAGGATTTTCACCCCTTTACAAGAAAATTAGAATATTGGCGAGATCGCCAATTCACTATAAAGATCATTCGAAGTGGAGTTATGTGATACTCCAAAATCAAAAGAAGATGAATAGTGAGGGACAAGAATGAATTTTGGAACTGCAGGAAATGTTCCAAAATTCAAAGGAAATCGAATCAAAAGGAAGAGATTCAAACTCGAACGAAAGTGATTCTGTAAATAAATTTACCATACATTCTAAGTTTTGCCTCAAAGCCAAAGCTCTGATACCAACTGTAACGACCCGATATTTTCAACCATTCGCATCCATTATAAGTGTATAGGAAGACACTCATGCCGGAGTTGAATTGCTCAAAATACCACGTTGTAATTAAAATTTGGCAAATCTCAGAATATACAGTAAATAAATATAATCACAGATCACATACACAGAGTAAAATAATGCAGCGGAAGTAAAAGAAATAGTAGTTCATGAAGCTACTATGAAAATATATCAGAGTTACATAAGATACAACATAAGAAATAAAGTACAGCAGAAGTCTCAATACAATAACCAAGTACAGGCTGAATAGAACAACGGAACCGAAGTTGATAGAACAAGACTAGTAAATAATCTCCAGCGATTCAAATCTCCAGAAGGTGGAAATCCAAATCTGTGAATACTCAGGCTGACCCGAGCGTAAAGCAAAACACAAAACACTCGAGTCAGGACAATATATACTTATATAATGTAAACCAACTCAAGTGAACTGTAATAAAGGTACAAGTAACTTAGAAGATGCTTGGGACCGCCCATCCTCTAAGGATCCGTTAAAATATCTACTATATAGTAATATTCGCTATTATAATAATGTCTAATAAGTAAAGTATAATCATATAGAAAATAGCGTTAAGGGGATGGAGAACCTTAACGCCGTCGGATCTTAAAATCATAATCGTAGTAAAGCTCGATATGGTAGGTGACACGGCACAACTAGGCAATGCCAGGGTAGATATACCAATTACGCACACGGACTGATGGATACGCATAGCAGCCACTATCGTTCCACCTCGAACAACACTCCCAAATCGGAGGATGGCCATCTAATCAATCACAAGTAAGAGTATAATATCGAAGAAATGTGTCCGAGAAGAGGTGCTACCTCACTAGTCCGAGATCGCTCCTGTTTTAGCCACCTTATGCCAACTCACGGGAGTTGGGTCCACGTAACATACCTTAAGAACGTCGCCACCATCCTACTTCATTCTGGAATCTCCACCGCGTACACGGTTGTCAAAGTGGTTTTCGGTATCGACAAAGAGTATGTCCATATCCGATCCCGGTCTCTTTGCCAACCAATCGTTATTATAACCCGTGGTTATAACTTTTAAAAATAGTTTATGTTTCAAATCAAAATACATCCTTTAAACCATTTCAAAATCATATCATTTATTTCAAACTAATACATACTTTCAAACCCAAAACATATCTATTCAAAACCAATTCAAAAATATATCATTTCCATTTCAAAACCAATTCAATAATATATCATTTCAATAAAACCCAAATTTCAAAATCACTGAATATTTCCTTTAATTTATTAAACTTGAAATCTTCCTTTAAATTATCATAGCATTTTGGTAATGTAACCTTAAGGAATCATAGCATTTTTGGAATGTAATACTTCCTAATTTAACATTTTATATAATCAAAGTATTTATATACTTACAAATTTTTAACATGGTCATTTTATCATAGCCTTATAGTTAAATAAACTTTGTTACTGTAATATCCAATTTAATGCTAAAATTCTTATGTTAAGTTAAGAGTACCTTATTAACTTACATTATCATTACAATAAAGAAACTTTATTATTTTAGTCATTAAAATATGTCATTTACATTAATTAAAACTTACATATTAATTGTACTTTTTAACTTAAATTCCTATTACAGTAAAGAGCATTTATCATTTAATCAATATTACACTAATTAAACTTACATTATCGAATGTACGTTTTAATTTAGGTTTTATTACAAAAGGGGCATTTATTATTTTAAATCAATATTACACAAATTAAGACTTACATGTTTCTTTCATTAATTAAGACTTTACATGTTTCTTTCAGTAGGTAAAACTTTACATATTTCTTTCATAAATTAGAACTTTACACGTTTCTTTCATAAATTAAACTTTACATATTTCTTTCATTAATTAGAACTTTACACATTTCTTTCACAATAAATTTCTTATAATTAAATCCAATTTTCAACAATTTACTTAATAAGTTTAAGTGTAAAAGTTCCAATTCTTCACATTTCAACAAATAGACTTAACACTTCAAATTTAAATTACCATTTCACAATTTAACAAAATTTCCAATTTTATTTAATTAACTTAAACCTTTAATTAAAACCAAATTTCACATTTCCTAGTCAAGTTATATTTTAAAAGATCACTTTTAAACATTCATTTATTTAACCACTTAAATTCATAGAAAAATCAATAATACTTATTAATCACTTAAATTCAAATTTAATCAAATTATCATATTTACCATTTCCAAATAAAATTTAATATCCATTTTATTTATATAACTTAAATATCATTTTTAACCAAAATTCCAAATTTCCAACTTAAGTTATATTTCAAAAATCCAGTTAAACCATTCATTAATTACATTTTTAACACATAGAAAAATCATAATTTCTTTAATTCAAAATATTTCAAAATCTGTTTAAATCAAATTTCATAAATTTATATTTTTAAAATACTTAAAAATATTCAATACACTTTATAAAATAACCACGGGCCTGTATATAATTTTCTAACCTAGGTCAAGTGATACGGATATGTATCATTTCAATCCGCAGTTAAAAAAGAAAAATCCGGGTTCTATCATTTCAAACCCCCAATCCCAAGTTAAAATAATTTAAATAAAAATCATTCAGGCCTATCATTTCAGCCCATAACGATTTTTCCTTATTCTAAAGTCCGTTCGGGTATGTATCATTTCAACCCATAGTGATTCTAATCTACAGGGAACTTGCAATGGTGATAACAGATATAAATAACAGAATAACATTAAATAATAGTAACATATGATATAATAAGTGTAATAACAGGTGTGAACATCATATGATAATAATATAAACATATATAACATGATGATATACATTACAGATTCAAATGGTGTCGGTTTATCAGTTATATAGGTACATATTGTCTGGTGAGAATAACTCACCTGTTTGTGTTGGAGATATCAAAACCAATGACACAATGGAACAAAATCACGATGACAAGACTACGGACTTGAGTGGAGAGCAAGATCCAAAGCTACAACTCTTGTATTACAACCCAAAACATACATCAAAACAAACACAATTTCAACGCACTTGAAATGGAATAACTTTTAAACGAAAAGAGATTTGAATGTCAAATCTTTTGCCTTGCTTTCTCTATCCTTTTGCATGGCCTAGGGAATGTTTTGGTTCAGGTTTGGACATGGTTTGGGTCTGGTTTGGACCAAGGAATGCACGGCTACAAGCTAGAGATGATGGGGAAGTTACAACATAGGCATGTGAAGAGTTTTATGCAATATGGTGGAGTTTTGGTTCATCTTTGGCTCGGTCTATAAGGTCCTAGGCTTGGCCATGACTTGCTACAGGTCTGGAGAGAGGAGATGGTGATGTGTAGTGGTGGTAGCAAGGTGGTGGTGGCGGGTAGAGGTGGTGTCCAAGGTGGTGGGCGAAGGTATGTTGCAACTAGTGGTGGCTATGCATTGTTTTAAGGGATTTGTGCAAGGTTTTGTGTGGTTTTTAGTCAAAAGGAGTGCATGGCCTGTCATGGTCAGAGGAGGAGGGGGTTTGGTCGTGGATGGTGTGGGGAAGGAAGTGGTGGTGGTCGGTGGAGGAGATGGTGGAGGTGTTAGGCCAAGCAAAGCAAGAGAAACATGGCAAAAATCATTGAAAATGAAGAGAAAAGAAGAAAAAGAAGGAGAGGCCATTACTTATTTTTGGATGAAGCCATGAGAAATGAGGAGCTGATTTGTTTTCACGTGAAAAGATGAGAAACAAAAAGTGGCGGCTACACTAGGGTTTTAGATGGCTAGGGCAAAATTTGAGGAGTTAAAGAAAATGAAGGGTTTGGACAAAAAAGGGCTTAAGTTTCAAAGTGTTTTACAACCTTTCATATTTCTTTTCTTTTTAATCTTTATATAAACAAAAATATTCAGAAAAATAATTTACAAACCGAAATCAATTATAAATATGAGAAAACAAATAATAAATTTTGGAAAAATATAAAAATAATGAAGAAAATTACTTAAAAATACCAAACAGTGTTCAAAAATTATAAATAAATCACTGTCAGTCTTGAAAAACTATACACTTCATTATAAAAATATTATGAAGTGAAAATTTGAATTAAAATAATTTATTTATCATTTTCAAAATAAAATAGATAATTAAATTGGAGAAAATAGAAAAGGATTAAAGAAAAATGTTTAAAATTTACAAACAGGGCATGGAAATTTGCAAGAAAAATACTACTAACTCTGGAAAAATTCCTACCTTACTTTAAAAATATTTAAAGCCAAAATATATTTTATATAACATAAATGTACAAATTAGAATAAAATATATCAAATAAAAATGTCATTTATATAATTTTAAAATAAAGAATATTGCTGAATAACCCAATATACACACAATATTGAAAATAGTATAACTTTTGCAATTTAAATCCGTTTGCAACGAAACGAAAAGCAGTATTCAAGTTATTAAATCTATTTTTATAATAAAAGATAAAATTCATAAATTTCAAACTTTTAAATTTTCAAGTTAAAAGTCGAAGTTTGACTATTTGACCAAAATTCACATTTTCTGGAAATATTAAATTTAGTCATATTTGGAATTCAAATCCACATACAAAATCAAAGTTTTTTATATTTACAATAACAACATTTATTCTTTTCATAAATAAAGCTCTTAAATTTGAAAAAATCAAATTAAAATTAATTGTAAAATACAGGGTTGTTACACTTCATTTATGTTTATCTTATTAGATTTTTGTTCAAACATATATGTATATAAATTCTATTTATATACATATATGTGTTTTCTGCTAATTTGTTTCCTAGTATTGTTTCAGGTCTGGATTAGATAGGTTGCTAGAGCCTCTTTTCAGGTTTGCAGGATAGCTTGAGGTTTCGTGCAGGTGTACAGGATAGCTTTTTCCAGGAGTATTGATTGCACCAGGCGTAACATTCAGCTTTATGGTGTCTTCAGAGCGGAGTTTCTTTCTTAGGGATCGGTTTTCTTCTTCAGATTAGTTTTTTCCCTAAGAGGCAGCTTCTTTTAGATGGTGCTGATTCCAGTTTTTCTGGATTTAGATCCTTTTTTTCAGTTTTCCAAGTACTTCTAGCACCTCATTATCGGGCGGTGGCCTTGCCGGAGCTCGGTATTGGGGTGAAATGGGCGGTGGCTGTGCCGAAGCTCACTTTAGGGATACCTGTTTTTTTACCCTGTTAACAGTTCATAGATTGTCACCTGTCAGGCATGTTGGCAGCACCTTATTATGTTTTATATATATAGTTTCATGTGTGCTCTCCTCTTTTATTAGAGGATCACACATTTTGCTCAAAAAAAAACATTCAAAATCATTTATTTTTACCATTTTTTATTCAATAATTGCATTAAATTTAGTAATTTAAAATAGCTAAAAATACGGGTCGTTACACGTTTGGAGTTTGAGAATTTCAGATGTTTAAAGCTAGATATTTTATAATTAAAATAACATGTACATTATTTTATATTCCATACCTTACACATTTTGACCGTATTCTGCCCATACCTCCCTACATTAAACCATACCTTTTTCCAGCTTTAAACAACATTCCCATTGAGCAAAAACCAAAAATCATCCATTTTCAAAATTTAGAATCAAATTCAAATCAAAATCTTAAAAATATAAAAATGACATCCTTAGATTGCTCGTGTCTAGATTTTCAATTCGACATAAGGATATCTAGGTGTGGTGTGTTTAGGAGTAGGTCAACAGTAGAGTGAAGCGTAGGGTTTGGGGTTTTAGCACGCATAGTCACCGATTGAAGAGATGGATGGTGTTTTCGGGTTCGTTGTGGTTGTAGGCATCTCCGGCCATAGTTTGGAGGGGTGCGATGCTCATTGTAAGGGCGCGATGTGGTAAGTCGAGGGTGGAGGTGAAGTTGTCACGTTTTTCATGGGGTAGCCGAGTTGTTTCAGTAGGGTATGGTAGCGAAGAGGACATAGAGAACAACTCGTCGGAGTTCGCGGTGGTTGGTTTCATGAAGAGATGAGCGAGAGAGAGAGAAAGGTGAAGCACGACCATGGTGAATGCGTATCTGGTGATAGGCAGGATATGAGTTTGAGGGAAGAATGGTCGAAATTGAACGTGACGAGTTTCGCTGCATTCGTATTAGCAAATACTACGCTATGGAGTTGGATTGGTTGGATGCGTAGCTAGTAGTAATTTGGGTTAAAATTGTACGACTGTTCAATTTTAATGCAAACTGGAATCAAGGTGAGTTAAACTTACCTTTTTGGTTAACCAGAATATTATATAGTCAATATAATTATTTATTGGATGCGTGGATATTTTATTGTTGCTTGTTATTGACTGTTTGGATGATTTGCTAGTTTATATTGTCGGTTTGGATATATTCCCGCCTCTGGAGCGGATAAGACCCTATTTGTTCCCGTTTAAGAGCGGATACCCTTTGTATCCGATCCTACCTCGAAGCGGTTGATTTATATTATTTTGAGTATATACTGTATGTGATGCAAGGGAACAGGTTGGAGGGATCCAACAGGATTCGTCACACTATTGATTTTATTTTTCATATAATTTAATATATGATGTGTTAGATGCTATATTTGATGACATGGATATGATTTTACGTATTTAGTGCTTTAGTAGCACTGGTCCTTATTTTTGGTATTTTGAAATATTATAAACCAATGTTTCGATTTAAAAGGGATTTCAAAGTAATCTTGGAAATTATATATGTTTAATAACTTTTCTTGAATTAACTAAAGAAGAAACTAATTTAAAATAAAAAGTATGATTTTAGATGTTATAAATTTACAGTTTTATAAAATATTTTAAATAGAGATTTTTGAACTATAAAATAGAGATTTTTATAATCTTAAAATAAGTCTGTCTTTTATAATAAAGTGATATGTTTTAAAAACAAAATATAAGTATTTTGACATAATTATTTATTAACCATTTATATAAAGTAATATATATATATACACATATATTAAAATTTATTACAAATGTGAGATTTATAAGTGCGATAATTTATAAAAGTGATATTTGACAAATGAAATGGAGATTTGTAAAATCGTATTTTGTTAATAAAAGTATGAATTTATAAACGATGTTTGTAAATTAAAGGAGACTATTATCATTAAATAAATTAGTGAGATAAATCAATTGTGGATTTATTATAAGATTTGGAATGTTGTTAGAAAATAGTTGATTCATTTTGGAAAAATGAAAATGGGGATAGATTGAAAATGTTAACGATATTGTATAAAAGAATTTGTAAAAGAAATTCATAAACACGGAAGCAACGTTATAAATAGATTGTAATTGATGTTCAAAATGGGATTTGAATAACCGACATTTATAAAGAGATGGGGTTATGAAGGGGGTCCATAATGAAAGAAATTTATGAAAGGAAGTTTTATAAAATAGAAAGAGATTCATAAATATAATTTTATAAATATGGAAATGATTATGTGGGAATTGAAGTATGGATTTTTGTCAAGGGAATATAATATTATTTAAAACTTATTTATTTATATTAGTACTGTTTTAAAGTTAGTTATCAATATTTTTAATATTTTGAAGGTTAATTATTTAAATAATTAATATGGTTTGAAATTAATAACAATGATTTATTAATGGTGTTTTGGAAATTAATTAATATTATTTATAATAAAGTTCGAGATTGATTATTTTTGTTTATTTAAGATGGTTGAAACTATTAATTATTATCTTTAAAAATGTTTTGGAATTATTAACTACAATTATTTATATTGTTATTATTAATAATTATTATTATATGATAGTGTTTTGAAGTAAGGATTATTTATTTATTCATAAATGTTTCGAGATTTATAAATAGAGTTTTAAAAATGGTTTTAGTTATTTATAAAATAGCTATAAATGGTTTTTGTAGGTTTATAAAAGAGTTCATAATAACTCTTAGATATTTATAAAGGGATTTTATAGACTTATAAAAGGAGTTTTATAAATATTTTACAGATTTACAATGAGTTTGAAAAGGAGTTTTAGAAATGTATAAAAGAAATTATAAATGATGGGAATTTATAAAAGAGATTATAAATGATTTGCTAAGATCTATAAAATAGTTTATAAATGGTTTTATAAATTTATAACGGAGTTTATAAATGATTTGGAATTGTATAAAAAGGAAATCTTTCTCAGTGTTTGGTGAACATGCTTATGCCCATTAAGATAAGTATGAATATTTTTTCAAGTATTGAAATATAGAGATTTGTGGATATATATCTTTGTAAAAGGATTTGATAAAATATTTATAGAATGAAATTTATAGAGGAAAAGATTTATTAAAAGAGGGTAGTGGTTGCTTGTGTGCTTAACCATTATCGGTTTTCCTTATGGAATTAAATCCCCGATTTGAATGTTTATTGTTCGATAGTTAAATAACTGACTATCGAATTAGGACCCAAAACGTAACTTTGGAAATATCTAGGAGAAACACGTGAGTTATATGGCACAGTCATCTTCGATGATGTTGTACTGTGCGTATAAATCTCATTTTGTTCTCCTAGGACAATGATAAGGAAATCCGTCCATTAACAGTTAAGGGGTGATCTCCGCTCTTATCTTTGACTGTTATTTACTAAGAATCCGGGGTTGAGTTTACTGGAAATTATCGAATGTTGTTTCGAATATACTAGGATTGGATATGTTATCCGACAGCCACTTCGATCACACTCAAGTGTTTCGAAGTGAAGACACCTTGAAGATGATGGAATTGAAGACGGAGCCCTCAAGTGTTTCGTTTAGTCCTAGAACAAACTTGTATGGATGAATGATGATATTGCATTATTGCTTGGAGGGCGGTGTTAGCATTCCAAGTGGGAAGTGCTATATAAAGACAAAACGTAACCTCGACCTCATCAACCGGGAAATGACAAATATCGAGCATGTAGCAGGGCCAAGTGGGTCGCTCCTAAGTAGGGTATGGTCATTCCCAACCTTGATCGGTTACTATTTATTTATGTATGATTCAGGGCCCATTAACGAGTGGGGTGATCATGTTCGGTACCACTAGATAAGTGGTAGGCTAGTCCTGTGTGGCAGGGGTACAAAATGTTCTTGTCAAACCCCGGTGCATTTTATCTAGAGATGCACCTTCGTAAGGTAGTTCCTTACCTTGTCATAGTATGGAATCCAATCTCCAATAAGTGACTTTACGGTTTTGATTGTAGAATCTAGTATGATGTAATTTAATAATGTAACAATTTCGGCTATGATTAATAAGTATTTGTATTCTAGACATTATTATAATATCAGAGGATTTTCTATAGTAATTGTTTTGGTTATCGTAAGGTAAAAGCCTATATGTGTTTATATGCAACGTGGTCTTACGAGAAACTTTTGATTTCAAATTGTTTTTATAACTTAAAAGTCCAGTTGGGTGTGTTTTCTCATGCTGGTTTTTAGGACTGACTCGGGTGTTATTTTATTATAATGCTCGGGTCAGACCGAGCATATTTACAGATTGCTTTGGTTGCATTGGAGCTTAGGATATGAGTTGGAGGTCTTCAAGTCGTATTCACGTATATGTTTATTTTTTGTTATTTTGTTATTGAAATCATCAACAATTATGAGGATAGGTTGTTATAACTATCCAGGCTGATGATCGTGATTTGTGTTGTACTCTGATGGATGTAAGTATATAACAGTTTCTCTGTTGTAAAGATCATTGGTATTATATTATATATATTGTTCCGCTGCAATTGTGAGATTCTGTGTTGTTTTTAATTTCTTTTATTTTCTTCTTCTCTTCTTCTTTCTTCTTTCTTTCCCATAACTATCAGTCTTTGGTTCAATTTGGGTTGGACATGTGTGATTTATTGTCAGCTTGAATTGTGCGAATTGGTAGGTTGTTACATTTCTTGAGGTAAAACAGGTCAAGGTTTGATAGTCAGTTATTTAACTATCAAATAAGCAATAAAACCACAATCTAGAGACTTAATTTTTCCATAGCAACCACTAAGCCTTAAAATAATCTTTCATTTATTAAAATCTCTTTCCAGAATATTTATCAAAATATTCATATACTTATCACACTGGCATAAGTATGTTCACAAAACATTATGAAAGATTTCTCATTTCAAAATCATATTAAAAGGTTCAAAACAAATGTTATTTAAATTAGAGATAAGGATACCCCAAACGCTATTCTTTCGGTGTTAAGCATGGAACAAATGTTCACACCACCATGATTAAGAAGTTTAGTTAAGGGAAACCCCCATCTTAAATTCTTTTATAAATTTGTTCAATAAATCCTTTTAATAAATTTCTTTCATTTGTGGAAATCTCCATCATTAATATTCCAAGTCCATTTATAAAACTCTTTATAAATCTCCAAGTTTATTTGTAAAACTCTTTTACAAATATCCAAAACCATCGATAAAACTTCTTCCCAAATTTCAAGATATCTTTTCAATTTATAAAACTCCTTTTATAAACTTTCCTTATTTAAAACAAAACTTCTTTAATAAACTTTAATAAGTAAAGTCCCTTTGATAAACAATCAATTATTTAAAACACCTTTAAAAAATTAGTTATTATTTAAAATATTCTTCATTTAATTTATCTTCAAACCACATCAACAAAATAATGATTGTAAGCTATCATTTATAAAATATTTAAATAACTTCAAACACCTTTAATAAAATCATTGTTTAATTATCCTTTAAATATCATATTTAAAATGGACTAAACTTTAAACCATTATCATAAAGGGCAAAATGAAATATTTGACTTCACAAATTAAGAAAGAAGCTTAGCATCCATAATGGTTCTTATTTAATTTAGTTTAACTTTCCAAACTAGGATATGGGTTTTTACATAACAAGCAGATATTTCAAAGGAATTAACAAATAGCAACCAATCAACATATAGTTAAATGCCCAAGTTAATATAATAGTAGACGGGGATTTGTTCTTCTAAACACATGTCCAAGTTAATATAATAGCAGAGTTGGTTTTTATTCTACCTAAACACATGTCCATAAAATATATTTGGTGAATTATGGCAGAATTGTGATTTATTCCATCAAACAAATGTCAAATATAACTTAATTAGTAGAATGGTGATTTATTCTGCAAACATATATCATTGGGTTTCATATTCATATGAAGTTACCTTAAGATAACCGACAAAGAAATACCTTGGATTTAAAACATTCCTCAAAAGAGAGTTGCTTTAAAAACAAAACCGATCTTTAGAAATAAAGCAATTTACAACTTTGATAATTTTATTTAATAATTAAATAACATTTAATCTCTTTATCTACATAATAATTAAACCTTTAATTAATAATTTAACAATTATTAAATTTTAAATAAATAATTAAATAATAATTAGCATTTAAATAAATTCTAAATAACAGTTAATTTTTAAATAAACGATTAAACCATAATTATATTTAATAGTAAAATAATAATTTAATCCTTTATTAAATAATAATTTAAATCTTAGTTGAATCTTAACTAAATCTTAATTAAATTAGATTTAATTAGTAATTAATTAATAATTAAACCTTTTTATGATAAATAATAATTAATCTTAAATAAATAATTAAATAATAATTAATCCCTAAGTAATAATTAAATAATAATTAACTTAGAATAAATTAATTAATTATAATTAACTTACTTGATTAACACTTAAGTACTAAATATCTTTGTTAACTAGTTATAATGTAGTAATTACCTTACCAATAATTAATTACATAACATTAATTAACTAAATAATAATCACTTTATATTACATGAAATGAGATTTAAAACACTTTTATAAAATATACTTAAGTGAAAATACTTTTTATACCATAACTACTTTATAAACTTAGTAAAAAGTTTTGGAAACTAAATCAAAGTTTAAGACTTGAAAACGTATTCAAACACAATACTTAAGTGAAATCAAGTATTTAACCAAGGATCTCGATGTTGCAAAACAATTGCTTAATGTGCTACTTCATTTTAGCATACATCAACTACACAAGTTAATAACATCCATTTGTAAGCCATACTAACAAACTATAAGCAAAGTCGTGTCTTTTCATCATTTACAACATTCTAAATTCAATTTCAAGTCCAGTCCAACACTACATACAAGCATACATATGTATATTCAAATCAATATCGTATTTACCCAAACATACAACAATATACAACTAAGTTGAGCAAGCATATAAAGTTTGAAACTTCAAATTAAAAGTTGAGCTTAACTCACCTAAAGCTAACCAAACAAACTAAGATTTTACAAGAACCTGAGTCTAACCTAGATCCATGCTTTTCCTTAACAAAAATGGAGATTTTGCAGGCCTTAAAGGCCATGGTGGGTTCTGTTATGAAGGTGCCTAGGCTGCCATGCTTGGGTGGGTGGGCTTGCTTTTGGCAAGGAGAAGGGTGATTAAGAGAAGGAAAGTGTTTAAACAAGGTTTCATGAATTAAAAAGTGATAAATTTAGGATTTTGAACATTAGAAAATAATAAAGAAGCCATTAAATGTTTTTTTATGAAGCTTGGAGGAATTTTAGAGAATGGGAAATGAAATGAAAAGTGAAGTAAAAATTCTTGAATTTGCTTTTATATAGTTTGCACTTTCTAAATTACCATAATAACCCTAAGTACATAACCTCCACTCCAGGTATGCCATGTCACACCCTTGTCCCCTCCTCCTCCTAATATGAATGCCCTTGCTCTCCTATTTTCATTTGCTCTAACATGCATTAATACATTGTGTACTTAATGTTTAATAATATCCTTTCTTTATAATTATACTTTAAAACTTTGTATTAAGTCACATCTTGTTCCTTACTTAAGTATATATACAAATGTACATACCAACATATATATATATATATGCTACTTATTTGTAAAGTTATGCATATATGTATACAATAGTGTTACAACATTTTCTGACAACTTTTAGAAGACAAAAACTCGAAAATTCAAAAAATGAATTCCGGTCATAATTTCAATTTTTCTTCGAACTAAATATTTTTGTAAACTAATTTGGAAAACTATTTCACTATCATTATTTATTGTTTAATAGAGTTTTATTTTAATTATAAAATCTATTATTTTAATATTTAAAATTAATTAAATATTTGCAAAACAAAGCAGTGAAATTTCAAGTCGTTACATAAACTCAATTGGTAATGATTGATATATTATTTTTTTGGCAAATAGGTGGAGGATGTACAAGTCTAAGGTGATGCTGCTGATTAGAAATTTGAAGATAGAGGAACAAAAAACTTTTTAAGACGAAAGAGAGAATAATTAAAAAGCTAACTTTTGACATAATGAGGATAAACAGGAAAATAATTATGGCTTGGGGAACTGCAAGTCTCATATCAACTTCGGGTTGGTTGATTTATGAGAGAGTGCATGAAGTTAGTATATAGGGTGCTATCCCATTTACCTTTTTAGGGTTTGCTATTTCTTTTTTTTAATTTCTTTTTTAATCTTTTTTGTTCTCTTTCCTGTGTCATCCTTGTAACTTCTTTTCAGGTTTTAAATAATAAGGAGGCAAGGGTCCTTCGTAAAAACCCTGCTCGCCTTCAAAAATATCCCAGTTTTTTATAAGTTAAAAAGGTCTTTAAAAGAAAAGGTTGATTTGAAGAAAAAGGAAATAAACTTTTTAATCAGATTTGCTAGTAATTTCTTGTAGATCTAATGAATAACCTAAGTTCAAAAATCTTAAATTATAAGTTTTAAAATTAAGACACCAAGTATTTTTGAATTTAATAAAAGGTTTCTAAGTTGCACTTTTAAAGACAAGGGTTTTGGGCTTGAGAATTTCAAAAAATTTGAAGTTTTAAATTTTTGAAAAATACCAAAGACCGAGCCAAAAATTTAAATGTGGAGTAGATAGGAATGAGTGCCTCGGCAAGACGGATTGAAGAGTAAGGCTATAAAGGATATAACAACGATTACTCATGGATTAGTAATAAGGAACCCCCATAAAGTGTAATGAATAATAGAAAGAATCTAGGAACAGTTTGTTGGACATGTATGCTAGCCATATGAAGAACCCGCAAAGGAATGATAAATGGTATTAAAGTACGCTTCTGTAAGTTCTAGGATATGCTCTTATGATGGGTCAAAGATAAGGCAAATAAATACAAAGATTTGAGAATAGTATCAATGGATTTGGATTAAAAGGAGATGGTAACATAAAATTTTGAGGTGGAAAATACACATAGAGGATATTGGTAGACTCAAAGTTAAGATAGGAGGATTGCAGAAGGATGGCACGTTAAAAAGGTCCATTAAAGTCAGAAGTGATAGAGCCACAACATCGTTAGTGTCAGTTGATGTTGAAGGGCATCTTCAAGCAGTTGTTCTTTTTTTATGTTGGGTTGTAAGCATTAGTTGTCTTTATTGGGGTGTAAAAGCACATACAATATTATAGGAAATGTTCTTTTTATGCGTTTTCAGTATGGACCACAATATTTTGGGAAAACAACATGGTAAAGAAATTTCAAGTAAGACGGTCAACTAATGCAAAAGAAAAGAAAATAGTAGAGACCGGAAGTTAAGAAATAAATTAAGAAAATTTATTTAATTAACTATTAAAATAGAAATGAAATAAGATTGTAAGTCCCGAAGAAAAATTCAAAAAATAAATTTCAATGAGCAGTGGACAGGGTTTGGATGTTGCGTAGCAACGGGTCAATGTCCCTGTATCTTAAAGGCTGAAATTTATAGTTGAACTTATGTAAAGGTAGCTATTATAAATAAATGGAATTTTTTTGAGAAACTTAAAAATTTACCGTGTAATTGAATAAAATCCAACATGGACGCTGAATTATTGACTAAACCCTGATTTCATGAAATGTGGAAAAACTTATTTTGAAAAACCTATATATATGTACACTTTTGAAAAATAAAAATATCTTTGCAAAATGTTTTGGATATTTTTTAAATTTTTTAAATTTACTCGATATCTAAGAAGTAATATAAAAGCATTTTTAGATTGAAAATTTTCAAATTTTGAAATGCTCCATACTTGACATGGGGGAATAGTCGACAGATTTATTAGGATGAATTTTGCTGTATAGTAGAAGTGGCAGTAAAGTAAAATACAGTTAGTGAGAAGGAAGTCTTTTTAGCTATGGAATTTTTTGTTGTCTACCTTTTCGATAGACGAACTAAAAGTCGATTTTTTGAATAACCATGTTTTCAAACTTTAAAATAAAAATTTTCCTATGCAAACTGTACTTGGAAAAGTTGTAATAAGATATTTGGGCATAAGTGAAGGTTTCAAAGTATAGTGGGAAGTTTGGTACCCAAGAGAAAAATGATGGAAATATGGAACTGTCGATCTAAACCCTTTTCCCAACATAAATAAAATAGGTTTAGAAAACTAGTTTTTTCTGAATTGAATGTTAGCGATGGTGTGCTAAGATTTTGGATGGTATGTATTGGATGCGAAATTGGTTGAACTATACTTCTATTCGTAGAAGTATAGGAAAATTTAGATGCAAAAACAAATTTTTGGTTTCCAAAAGTTGCATATATACATGTAGAACTACTGGTATATTTAGTATGTTTATATCATGTTTTCAAAATTAATTTAAAAAAAGCATTCATATAGGTGGCACCGATTAGAATTATTTTGCATACATATCATATGTACTATGATACACTGTGCACTTGTACACGATTAATTGCAAAATTGTTTGTACACTAATTGATTTGTTAGTTTAGAATGGTTGTACGTTATGTTGCGTTGTTCAGTCCTTGAGGAATTTCGAAGATGAAATTTTTTTAGGGAGGGGAGAATGTAACACCCTACGATTTTAACGCTAATTAATTAAAAAGAATTCAATAAATAAGTAATACTACTAAAATAGAATTTTCGCAAACTTCAGAATTTGGCTACGAAACTTATACCATTGGATTTGTGGTGATTTTCAGATCAATTTACATATATAAAGCTAGCCGACCGGAGTTCAGACGAAAAATTTATTAACATTCGAAGTTTCTAAATATGATATAATTATATATGCAATTATGGTAATAAATATAATTAAACGTTAATTGGTAACGTTAATGGAAAATTAGATGTTAATAAATGTTAACGTTAAATTAAATCTCAGAGAATATATAAAGTGGAAAATAAATGAATGAGATAAGTTAAACAAGGAATCAAATTAACAAAATCAAGATGCTGATTAAATAACATGTAAACAAAGTCATAGGTCGACCAATAGCGGTTGACCAAAGGCAACAAGCGGTCGACCGATGAGCATGTTAAATCGTGATTATAAAACAAGCATGAATGAGCATGATGAACCAAAGTATTTTACTTGCTTGTGAAGTAATTGATGTGCGCCTCTGATTAAAATAAAGATTTCATAAGATAAATCTAACGCTCTAAGTTAACTCCAAACCCCTATAAATACAAGCCTAGTTCTCACTTCTCTTCTCATATTTTGTAGGTTATAGAACGGAGCTATACAATTCACTTTTCTATACAAGATTTCTAAAGTAAAATATTATATATATGTATATAAGTGAAGAAAAGCGGGAAATAAGAGAAGAGTAGAAGTAATTCAGAATAGAAACAAAGGTAAATTTATAAATCTGAAACTTGAATTTAAAATTGATTCAATCTTTTCTCCATATTTGTAGTTTTAATAGATGTATACCTTTTTCATTTCATTTTTAATGTAAGAGGGAGTTAAATAAAAAGGGAATGGATCTAGATCTGAAAAATTGGAAAGCTAAAGCAAGGTGAGTGGGAAGTACATGCTTTTAATAAAATTAGATTTATATAATTGAAATCTATTTCATCTGTGTTTAAAAATCGTTTTGGATATTTTATTGTAAATGCGAAAGGATTCGATATAAATCTTCGTTTGGAATTTTTAATTGAATACGTGTATTGATTAGAATGATAAATAATGAATTGGATAATAAATTGTATACATGTAATAATTATGAAATTGATTTAATGAAATTGATTATGGAATAGATTTAATGGAAAATTGATTATGGAATAGATTTAATTAAAAGTGATTATGTTTAGAATTCCATATATGATTATTATTGGGATTGATTGTAATTAGGTTGGGATTTGACATATTTTAATTCAATGAAATGAAAAGGGGTAATAATATAAGTGTCTTTGAATCATCCAAGTTACAAATAAAGGTGTACTGTTTGAAATAATAAGGAACGTAAATTTAAAGAAAGAGATGTACAAAATGAGGGAAATTCAATATTTTGTAATGTCTATTTCAATAAAGAAATAAAGTATAATTCTTTGTAATTTCACAAAAAAAAACAAATCCTCTTTTAAGTAATCCATAGAGAATTAAAGTTAACAATTCCTTTTAAAAACGGAAAGTAGTTCCAATGCATTAAAGTATAAGGTCCTTAAGTATAGTAAAAAATAAAGTAAACAAGAATAAGAAAAATAGTTGAAAAGGAATTTCAAAATACAAAATTGGACAAAAGTAATTGGAAAGTAAAACTATGTAAGAATCATTGAACACTAATTACACTTTAGTCAATAAATAAGAAATGGGTAAAAAAATGATAGTAATTAAGAAAAAATATTTAAAAGAAATAGGTAAATGACCTTAGATTAAATAAGATGTAAACGCATAGAAAAGTAAAGAAATATTATCAACAGTGAACGGTAGAGGCACGTTAATTGAACAAGAATGAATGCAGATATATATAGATAATATATATATATATATAGACACACACACATACATGTTGCCTCAAGTATGCATTTATGACCTGTGTAAATTACATAAGCATGTAAATAACTTAAATAGATAAGAATGACATTAGGCATTAGTATAATTGGAATGCGAGGTCAGTAGTGTTACACAATAGAAGTCTATTCACCGCAAGGAGCTACCATGAGTTATGTATACATTATACTGCTGTGAGACATATCCAACCGTAGGACCCGTGGAGAGTATACACTTGCATATAGATGAAGGAATACCTTAATAGTAAGAAGAGACTGGCTCGAAAATAGGAAATGGTGAACTGCCTTGATTGCATTAGGTAATCTAAATAGGATTGTCAGTAGCTCGACGCTATGTTAGCAGGTTCAAGCACCATATTAGGAGTAGGAGCTACATAGGTTGGGTGCATCATGGATCATGATCGTCAAAACAGAAAAGACACGGTTACACCTAACGGGCTAAGCCTCCTACTAGGGTAGGCCACATTAGGTAATATATGGCTACAGTTGTTTGCTAGTTTGTTGTTAGGGCATGGCTAGCTAACCCATCGCAAAGTTTTTTCCAAAATGAATGGGGTAGTCCATGGAGTTGAGTCCAGAATAGAAAGCATACAAGTTAGTAAATCCCCAAATCGAAGCGAGATATAAGATAGCTAAATTATAGCGACATCGTTACTAGGCACTAATGGGAGGTTCTACTTTGTACGTGGGCAATTTGGCCTAAACAATGATGATGATGCCCAATAGTACAGAATTACGGATACAAGCAGGAATAGTAACTTGGTCAAACAGGTTACCGTGGTACTTACATATATATATATATATATATATATATAATTGGGAACATAGTTATAGTATACTAAGGGTAGATGGGACGTTTCGTCCGTATATGGGAAGTCGAGATGACTAATTAAAAATAAAAGGACATAACAAGAGATGGAAGACAATCGGTATAAACAAGTGTTATGTATAAAGTGTATAATTAACCAAGCACCAGAATGTTGTTCTAACCCCCTCCTCATATAACCCATATGATATCTTGAAGGACGGGTACTAGTACTGGCGTATTCGATGCTGACAAAGACACTTGACTTTGGAAGTGTCAAATCCTAGTCAGTAGTTATGTTACTTATTATATTTTATTTATTCCACTGTGACTTGACGTTAGTGATCTGATATGCATTCATTGTTTTATTTGCATGATACCAAATCAACTATCCATACTTTAGTGAACTTGAGTTTTCGGTTTAGCGAAAATTCAGGCCTACTGGGGTGCGGTTTGTTACAATACAATGTAGGTAATCCATTGTGTGATGACAATCAAAGGCCCTCGTGGTATTAAGATGAAAGGTTTCACAGGGAAACTTACAAGGCCCTTCGTGTGATGTCTACGAATACGAAAGATAAAATCATCATGATGTGTTCTGAAGTTGTTATAATAAAACATCACAGTCATCGTGGAGTTTCCCATGTTACCATCTTATGTAAATTGATAAATGTATGCTATATGATGGAACTTCTAAAGCGGTCGTAAGAAAAGGCTGCCAAGCCATAATAGGAAGTTTTATAAAGCCTTCGTGTGCCATCTTAAAGTGATAAACCAAAGGTGTGGTGAGAAGTTTCATAAGGCCTTCTTGTGCTATTTCAAAAGTGATAAACCTAACCCTTCGTGCAAGTGTTGTGGAGCTATCATAAACCCCACAGAAGCAACAAGTCAATGCTTTCATGAGGAATTATGTCATTCTAAAGTAAGCAATCTTCGAACGACAAACCAAGGCTATTTTGAATAGTTCCATCAGGCCATCGCATGTAATCTTTATATGATGAATCAAGGCCGTCATGGGAAGTTTAATGAAACCATCGTGTATCATCTTTGAAGTGACGAATTAAAGCTTTCATGAGAAGATCCAAAGAGCAACCATGGGCTATTGTGAACAACCTTAAAGCAATGAATTTATGTCATTGTGAGGAGTTTCATACTTGTTATTTTGGAACAATAGATCAAGGTTATCATGAAGTATTTTCACAAAATCCATCGTGCATAATCAGAAGCTGTCATGAAGTATTCTAAACAAGTATGTCACATGTCATTTCAACCATGTGCCACATGGACCGATTATGACCGTCCATTTCAAATGGAATGCCACTTGTCAAGAATGCGACAGCTTAATTCCTCTATAAATAGACATGTACTCCCACCTAAAAGGGGTTGAATTTTTCAACATCTCCTTCTGCTTTATTTTCATTTTTCCTTCCAACTTTGTATAGAAATCTTTGAATTGGTGATTCATGACTGTTTGGGCAAATTTTAATTGAGGATTTTGTAATAAAAGACTTGCATTTAACATAATTTGTATCATCACTTCATTGAATATTTGACTTGGACTTTGTGAGCTTAAATTGCTTCCTATATATGTTGTAAGACTTTCATGTTGGATACATCAAAATGTGCCACTATGGATTCCATTATGAATGTGGCCTTATTTCATTTTCAATTGTATTGACTTAATAGCCTAGCCCAACATTTACCCTAACAAATACATTATTTGATCGGCCTATCCTATTAGAGCAACAGTTTCCTCCTTCTCTTTAGTTTGCAACGTCAGAGAGATTGATTTACCAAGGACAAGGTAGGCGTCTATGAATGGAAGAAGAGAGAGCTCAAAAAGTGTATTCAATTTGGTGTGGAGGGTAGGATATTTATAGCCAAGAGTCGGTACTTTTCTTTCCTCCTTTTCCTCTAGATTCGAAGACTAGGTAAAGCCATCATGTAGCCTCCATATATGGTGGGCCATGGGTTTACCAAGGTAAGGTTCCCTTTTGACTCTAATTTGAATCATCATTTAATTAATTAATTTCTAGCACCTAAACCAATCAAACCATCCTATAACTTTTATACATCGTTTTGTCCAATTTTAAGTTTGAAATAAATAACTAAAATTAGCCACATGTTAATACAATATTTGTATTAATTAATTATTAGTTTACATTTATATTAATTTACCTTGGTCAAATTCAAAAATAACTAACAGCATGGTTGTGTAGACTCTCTAGTGTGAACTTGATCCACGATCAATATATAAACAGTTCAAATATCAAATTTTATATCGACTTTTCTGAAGTAAAATATAGGATAACTTCAAAACTTATAGATCATTTAGGTTAAATCATATTCCTAATCTAATATAAGCTCACCTAGTAATGACAATTTGTGCACATATTATTTTCATTATCACTGTATCACTTGGAAAAATAGAGTTTGGTCTAAGGTCAAACACTCTATTAATATCCATATTAATTGCATGTCAATTTTAAATTCCTTGGTTTAGTCCAATAATGTTTATCGATTAAACTATCTGTTATAGCTAAAGACTTTGACCTGCTACCGACTTTCAATAAAGAAGGAGACGAATCCTTTCTTGAATAATGTTTCAGTTCAATTATTTTAATGTGTACCCAACTATCAATGTAACACGTTTGTTATACCATGTGGTTTCCTATACGCAAAGCATAATCATCATACTCAAGTTTGACAATACTTTTAAGTCAAAGGACTACTGTACATCATTACCCTGAGATCTTTTATTTTGACCAAGTTATATAACCTATAGAAGACTCTCATTGAGTCGTTCTGTGATTGTTCCGAACAACCACAAGTTCATAACCACTTGGTACCCCCAACAGTCATAAGTAAATCACTATCCATCATATAGAGATCATTCCGTATACTAGTCATAACAGACATATCAATATCCTTTTCTTGATACTTCTTGATTAGAATATTTAAGGAATAAACGTTTATATATATATATATTGTGTGTAGGTATATATATGTAGGTATGTATGTATGTATAAATTCAATACTCATGATTATGGACACATTCGTTGTTTGTGCCACAAGTATTGATTTTATTGACAACAACCATATTAGTATTATTAATAATGATTTTTCAATTGTATTGATAAATGTGTAGAAATTTCAGGTATACTATATAGGTATATTGTAGGAATATACAAGTGCATATGGACTATATATCAAGATGGATCAATAAAAGGACTTAAGGGAAAAATAAGCAGACAAAAGAAGAATCAACACAAGAGATTTGATGGGAAGAACACAAGGAGACAAGAGATTCATAATTAGATAGAAAAATATTAGTTGAGGCTAGATTTTTTTGTTAAAGACCTGTAGCAAATATCTTCGAGTTTTCCCTCTTAATTTACTTTATTTTCATCTCTAGTATCTTTTATAAATATACAATAGCAATTTTAAAATATTGAAAATCAAAAAGAGTTTTGTAAAGTATTTTTCAAAAATCAACTAGCATATGTCGATATACCCTTCAATCATATGTCGACATAGTGACTATTGGAAAGTTTTTTAAAATCAACATGGATATGTGAATTTCCATTCACTATATGTCAACATAGTGATCGTTGGGAAAATTTTCAGATTCAAATAAATGGACACTTTTCTTCTACCTTTCGCCAAAAGACATATTTCTTTATCCTCCATGCAAAAGCTCTAGAAAACAAAAGTTTAACAACATTTTCTCATTCTTCTCGTACTCTTTCAATACCATTACTTTGAAATAAATCTCTCTTAATACTTTTGCATTTACTTTGGAAATCCACGCTCTCATACTCTAATTCTTCATGGATTTGCAAACTACAAAAGATCAAAGAGTTAGTACTATAATTCTTGATCATTTTCTCTTCGGTCCTATCAAATTCCTCTCGAATTTCAAAGACAACCCGCTATTGGAGATTTATATGATATTTGTATTGAAGATTGCAAGAATTTGTATTGAAAGATATAATTACTTATTGTATTACCCTTTTATTTGAAAAGTGAAAAAATTTCATCCTGGTACACGTCGAAAGTCAAGATTGTGCAGGTGTGTCCTGCCACCGATGAAAAGTCAGAATAAGTGTTCTGTCACCTAGTTCAAAGTCAAAAGGTTAGGTGTATCCTACCACTTGTGGAAAGTCGCGATTGTAAAAGTGTACTTTCCACTTATGGAAGGCAAGTTGTTACAGTGAAAATTCTATATGCGGTACATGACTGGATGTATGATTAGGGTTCCAAACCATTCTTGATGTCATTTATTTTACTGCTTTTATTTCTGTTCTACATTTATTTATTTATAAGCTTCTGTCTGTGATTTTGAGTTTATAAATTTGAAATTTACAAGAAAAATGTTAAAAAGTTAAAGTACACTATTCATCCCCCACTGCATTATTATTAATAGCCTTAAGAACTATTTCTCATCAATGTGTTAGAGTAGCTCTTGCGTATCCCACATTTGGTATCATAGTACACAAATTTCAAAAATTCATTATGTGATTTTCGAAAAAGTTAAATGACTAATAACACTAGTAACACACTCCATAACACTCTTGTAGAAGGACAATCCACTGTTAGACCACCACTATTCAAAGGTAGTAATTATGCATATTGGTCTTATAGGATGAAAATTTATTTATAGTCAAATAGTTTTGATATTTGGAATCCACAAACTAAGTACACTGAGCCATAAACAAATTATGCACCTAGGACTAACGACAAAAAGGCACATTTACTCAATAATTCCAAAGCTATGAATATTTTATTCTGCGCCCTATATAAAAATGAGTTCAATAGAGTATTTGTTTGTAAAAACGCATATGAAAATTAGAGAACTTTACAAGTCACATGTAACGACCCAGAATTTATGTCATTTGAAATTCAGATATTTAATTGATTTTAAATATTAACAAGTAAGATTTGTAAGTCGAATAACTTATATTTCGAATATAGAGATTTAATTGTTTAATTAAATCGACAATTTAATATTTGAAATTGCGTAAATAATTGGAAATTGGGTTTAATGTGATTAAAAATGATTTATAAAGTTATATTAAATCATATTGGAGTTAGAATGATGTTTGTAAACTTTTAAAATTGAATTAAAAGTTAATTTGTGAAAATTGAATATTTTAATATTTAATTGACTAGTGAAAATAGTCATTTTTCAAACAGTCTCGGATTTCGACGAAACTAGTTTCATCGGATCCGTAATGTAATATTATTGTAAGATTTCAAATTTCGTGTTAATTGGATTTACGGTTTGTCCGGGACAAGCCAAAACGCATAGAAATCGTTTTAATCGATTTAATTTAAATTTGATCGTTTAATTCCGTAACTCGCGCATATGACTGAATTAGCTCCTGAAACACGTTCCATTGTGTTCGGAACATGGGCAAAACCTTAGAAACGTCAGCCGGCACGCTTCGTTTGGAGTTCGGAAAATTTCGAGTGAATAGTGTTTTGCAATTTTCTATAAAAGGCCAACTATTTTCACATTTGCAAACTAAAATCTAGGGTTTCATTTCAAAGCTTTAGCCGCCAGTGATGAATTCAATGGCCGATATTGTTCGTTTCTTTTCCCCTTAATCCCTCTTAATCCATCAACAATCATCAAATACTATCAACTGCAAAGTTGAAGAGCAAAACGAGATCTTCGAATCCATAAGGTCGAGATTGGATTTCGTGCATTGAAACGATGGTAGTTTCGATTCAAAAGCCACGCGTATGGGCATGTTTTTCGAAGGAGATGCACAACCGAGCTCGTTCGTTTTTGGGCCGTGGGTGGAGGCGAGTGCGAGCTTTGCAATGGTGGTCCCTGATCGAAGTGGAAGTGAACAAGGATGGTCACGAAAATTCAAATGGGAATGGCGGCTATGTGGGTTCTTGCATACGCATTTATCTGGGAGGGGAAGAAGATACATGACGCGGCCCAGATTCTCTCCAAAGAAATCGATGGCCGAGATTCGTCTGAGGTTAAAAATAAAAAGAAAATGAAATTATTATATTATAAATTTGTATAAACTTCTAAATGTCATAACTTTTGCATACGTTGTCGAAATTCGACGAAATAGGAAGCGTTGGAATTGCAGCGACAAGATATACGCTGCAGCGCAGATCTGAACGTGTTTGGGGCAAGTGAGAATTTTTGATTAAATCGAACGGTTCGATTTAATTTAAAATTTAATCACTCGACAACTAAAGGTGAGAACTCCTCACTCAATCAGATATTTGTTTCAATTTAAATTTTAAATAATTAGATTTAAAATTGTTGAAAGTGTTGACTGTGTGAATTGAATGATGATTGATAATTGGTTGAATTGAAATTGACCCTATAAGCCGCATATTAAGCGGAGGTTATTATATTAAAAACATATACCGCGATAATTCCACCGTGAAGTGGAATTGGTATTATATATGTATTTGGAGTTGATTTCCCGCATTATATAGCGGATGAGACCCTATTGCGCCGCATAATAGCGGATAGTATTTTATAAATCCCATATACCGCGATATTCCACCTCGAAGTGGAATTGGTATTGTGCTAACATCTGTGGATGCAGGGAAACAGGTTGGAGGGATCCAACTGGATTCCTCAAATTATATGAATTTGTTTCATATGTTGTATGAATTTGTTTCATATGCTGTGTGATAATTTATTTATAATCTGTGTGTGATTATATCTGTGATTGAATTTGTTGAAGGCTATAATTTAGCCGAATGTATTTTTGGTATCGTTGGATACCAGAAATAAATAAAATTGGATTTTTTTGAAATTAAAGTATGAAGTTTTAAGTAAATTCATTTGAAAGAATTGGGTGAATTTAAAAGAAGGAATTTTAAAAGCATAGAGTTGATTTTCGAAATCTTATCGAATTATTTCTAAAATATGGTAAAAGATTTTTATAAATGGATTTTGAATAGTATTATTCGAAAGTTGGAAAATTTATTTAAAATGGAATTTTAAATGGTTTGGAAGAGATAAATGAATTTATTTTAAAAGGTGATTAATTTCTAGAAATCAATTTATAATTGATTTGGTATTTGAAAATAAATCTTTGGGAAATCGATATGAAAATTTATTTAATGTTGAATGAAAAAATGGATTGTGTTGAATGAATTTTGAAATGAATTTGTAATTGTTTTGGTGTTGAAGTAAATTTTGAAATCAATTTGGAATTTGATTTGGTGTTTGAAATAAATGTTTGGAAAATCAATTTGGGTTTTGAAATAAATTTGGAAGTCAATTTAAAAATTGATTTGGAATTGAAAGTGAATATTTGAGAAATCGATTTGGAAATCGTATAAAAAGTGAATATTTGGAAATGTAAATTCAAAATGGAATTCATAAAGGAAAAGGAAATTTGTTTTAAAATAAACACTGATTTATTTTTAAAGTGTGGAAATAAATTTACAAATTTGGAATGTAAATTTGAAATAAATCGATAAGGATTTAGTAAATTGGTTTAAATGGACCATTTTGAAGTGAAAGTGTATTCTCACTATAAAGCCGAGTATATTTCCAAAGTAGCTTTTAAAATATAAATTTAAGGTTCTAAAGTTGGTTTTTGAAAGGAATATTTCGGAGAAAATGTTTTCCAAATATATTTTTGGATAGTGATATAAATCTTTTTAAAATATTTGAACTCGGCAGATTTCCAGTGAGAATGAATAAATATTTGGAAATATATCCCGTATAGGGAAATTGATTTGAAATTTATTTTCAAAATTTTGAAAGATGAAAAGTGATTTGAAATTTGTTTTCAAATGGTTGAAGTGTAAACCATATCTCGCGAAGAGATTTGAAATTTAATAATTTGGGAAAAATTATTTAAATTGGTTGATTGTTGTGAATGTTGTTGATAGTTAAATAACCGACTATCAGTATTTGCCTTTGAAATGGCACTTGAATTTGTTTTTAAAACAAACGCTCATTATTCGGTTAAGCCGGGAGAGGACTATGTGCCATATAACCCATTCCGAATAGTGATACGTCGTGAATGGATAACATTTGAAGACCGGTGTGAAGACCGGGTATTTTCGAAAATGAAAGGACAACCTGTCGAATGTCTCTGCACCGAGTTGCTCCGGTATAGAGATTTATATCACTCTTCTTGTGATGGGAAGTCCGGACGTGATTAGTGAATATCCGGATTGCAAGGGCTTCTTTGGAAGTGCCTTCGGTTCCGTTCGATCCCGGAACGGACTTGTATGGATGTGTGTCTGACGTTACACCTTGAGATGTAAAGCGGGTTTCTATCAAATACATTTCTGTTGGTGGCGGAGAATTTATTCTCCTAGCTTAACACCCTTCTCTGATACGTACGAGCTCAGAGATTATGTAGTTGATGGTTACTAGTGATACATTCCTAATTTGGTAATGTGGCATACGAATTGCTGTTGATCAAAGCGTGGCTTTGTGAAAAAGCGTAGCTTTGTGGACGAGACTTCGTCGAGCCTCACAACCCGGTAATGATCGAAACAGGAATGTTGCGGCAAGGTTTTTAGGGGTCGCGCCCCTAGGGTATGTCATTTCCTTCCGGATAAAAGGTGATATCATGGTATGGAGCTCAGATATTTTACCTATGTTGATGCTGCAAATTTATTATACTTTGTGGTTGTTGCTTTGTGGTTGAGGATCCTCGGGTAAAGGTCGGTGATGACCGGGGGATGGCATAGCTCGTGTGTTAGCTACCTAGTTACAGCTGTACAGCGTGAGGTAGCGTCGGCCTTGTGTTTGTAGAGATCCGGTTAGGTTCTCGGGGCGTCTTTCCAGAGGCGTTTTCATTTCGGTGTAAGGAAGTTCCTTTGCCTGACCATTTGTTGGAAAATCCAAAGAAACAATACGAACCTTGTATGGTTTTAGTTGTATAACCTACTATGGAATGTGGCGGTAACCTGCTATTGAACGTAGTAGCTATAGTAGGCATACAATAATGGTTGTATGTTGGCTAAGATTAATATTGTACTTTCGAAAAGATTTCCTACACTATGCAGTAGTAATAATATCAAAAGAGTTTTCTTTTACGTAGTAAGCATGTTTGACTATCATAAGAAGAAATCTCCTCCAATTCTGCGTTTGCATTGTGTGTGTGGCGGGAGGTCTTATGGTAGTTTCATTTTCCAAAAGCATTGCGGATTTCAATGTTGAAAATTCTTTTGTGTTTGTTTAAAGATAAACTGTTTTTAGTTCTCACACCAGTCCCATGACTGACCTGGAGTTTATTGTTCCTTTCCTAAACTCTGGGTGCCCATAATTTTCCACACGGGCAGCCTAGAGTCAGGTTATCAGGTCATTCTGGATTCAGGAGATGCTTTGGAGCTCAAGTGGCGAGCTGGATGGCGAGGCGTATCACTTGTATATGATATTATTATTTTTCCACTGTGTATTCTGTATGAGGACAAGTTATATAACTGTCCATTGTTGTATTGTGTTGTATATTGACTCTGATGATATGATGTAATGTATAAACTGATATAGTTCTTTGATTTAAAGATTATTCCTTTATCTATTATATGTTGTTCCGCTGCGATATGTGAGATTCTGATATTGTTTCTGTTGTTTCTTTTTCCTTTCTTTCTGTCTTCTTCTACCTCTTCTTTTTAACCATAACAATTTGGTTTTCCGGCATTCGATTGCTCGGCAGTTGATACAGTGGACGTATTAATGTCGACTTTCGAGCGTCGAAAGATCGTATCGTTACAAGTGGTATCAGAGCATATGGTTAAGCGATAACCTTGGCTATGTTGGGTGTTACTCATTAGAGATAGAGTCAGTAGTACTCTAGAATGAGTGTGAGTGTAATAATAGATACGAGCGCGTATTTGTTAGTGAATATGAAATTGCTTTGTATTGTGTTGACTTATCGGTTGATTGTTTATAGATTCTGGTCGGTGCAGTCTAGCTAACTATAATCGATAGGGGTTTCTAAACTCTTAAACGAGATGAACCGACACAGTATCATTTTAAATTGGGTAAATGAAATAATTTTACCTCGATTATATTTTGTATGTAAAGGAAAAAAATTTCCAAGAAATTATTAAAGTGTATATAAAATTAACTGTTTGGTTGTTGATAATGTAAGAATATATATAAATTAATGAAAGTTGTTTGAATAAATTATATATAAGCAACAATTGTATAAGTATAGAATTATAATTAAGATGATTTACAATTATGAAATAATCTTGTATAAGTAAAGTAAAATAGTGAAATTTTTATGAGAAAAAGATTTATAAATAAAAAGGAAATTTTTGAAAGAATTTAAGCACTGAATTCACTATTGTTGCTGGGAAATAATAAGGGTGATGACTGCAGCATCATCAGTATCATTTTCGAGTTTCTGTGTGATGGATTTGCTACCATAATAAATTGAAAATTTTAAGTTTTGTTGTGATAAACAAATTTGAAATTAAAAATCCAAGTTGTAATTGATAATTATAAGTGAAATGAGTTTTGAACTTATAATATGATTTGGAAGTTAAATAAATAAGTTGTGTAACTTATAAAATGAGAAGATGTAAGTGAAACCAAATGATAAAATGGTTAAACAATTTTGTTAAGAAAAATGAGATATGAAATTTGAATAATTGATGAAATTTGTCTTTAGTAAAAGTTAAATAGAATTTACTTTAGAATTGAAATCTAAATTGGATTTATAAGTGGAAATTTAAGTTAAGTTAAACAAATGATATTTGAAATGGAATATAACTTAAGTGACGATAAATGAAATTGATTTTGATATCGAAGTAAATGAATAAAGTGAATTTATTAAATGGATGTGAACTTGAGTTATATAAAGGAGATTCAACCTTATTTGTAAAATGAATTAGCAATTGAATTAATAAATGGATTGAATGTTAATCAATCAAATGTGAATAAATTGATATGAAATAATGGATGTAAGTATTAATTCATTAAAAGCTAATAAATTGGAATTTGAATGAATCGAATGGAAGTCAACTTAATATTAAACCAAATTGAAAGTAAATTTAATAACTTGGTTATGTTGGTTATGATTTGGTTGTTATATGATTGTTAGTTGATTGTATATAATTCATTAAGTGTTAATGAAATTGAATTAGTGAAATTGAAAGCTATGTAATTGAATCCAAATTGAAAGTGAACCAACTTGAATTTAAATTAGTGAATGTAAACTAATTGAAAATGAAGAAATGAATGTCGTTGTATATGAATTGGTTGTAAACAATTACAAGTAATGTCGAAATCATATAAGTTGCTTATAAACCTTGTTTAGTATGCATTTCTTTTAATATGCATGTGTTGTAGTTGTTTAAAAGAGTAAAATGTTAATAACTTCATATATGTGTTACTTACATATTTAAATTGAGTAAGTACAAGTGCCATGGCTACCGTTCAGCTGGTTGGGTTGCGCTAAAATGCTTAATAAATAACTGCTTTTCTTAAAAATGCTAAAAAGGTACGCCTACGCAATAAAAATAGGAAATATGAACTGTTTTTCTGCTTTTCCGACCGTGTGGGTCGATGTATATATATTTATGTCTATTGTGATCCTACTACGATTGAACCGCGCAAAGGAGGCTATGGCGAATTTTTCCGAAAATTTAAGGCGTTAGAAAATTTTCAGAAAATTTTGGAAAATTTGTGAAAACTAAATTTTGGATTTGGAGTTAAAAGTTAAACAATATAGTTTGTTTTGAAAAGTATAACTAAGTATAGATTTTGTAACGACCCGTAAATTTCAACTGTTTTAATAACGTAATTAGTTGAAATTTTGTGAAATTTTAAACGATAAAATTTTGAAATAAAAATTTAATATTTGAAATACGTCTAGTTAAACATAGCAACTGGTAAATTTTCGTCCGAAAATATGGAAGTTTATTTCGCGCGTAAATTCACTTCAATTCAATCAGTTAAAAAGCGATGAAAATAAAATGTTTCCGAAACCTAAATATTTTTACATAGAAAAATTCTAAACCATCTTCTGAGCAAGATGTCAGTTTGTTGTTTTTCCAAATTCGGACATCTTTGGCTCCGTCGATCTTATTTTTCAGTGTTTTTCTTGCATTTTCCACTATTAGAAAATTCGAATTTTTATAATTCAATCGTACCACAGATTTCTATATACCGTTTTGATCGTCTCATCGTGCTGATATCCGCAGTATATTCGTTTGCTTGTTTCGGAATTCAGTGTGCGGAGCAATCAGCGAAACGCCTAGCGTATCGGTTCTGCAACCGAGTCTTTTGATTGCCTAACCTTTCATTTCCTGCCGTGCAACCTAATGGCTATATGCAATTAATGTATTCAGCTTTTATTATTCCAAAGCATCCAATGGTACGCTGACTGTCCTTTCATTTTCCAAGGTTATTTGTTCTTTACTGTGCTACTTTATTTTATTCAAAATTTTATAATAATGTGAAGCTGGCCTTATCACTTTATCTTCTGTAGCCTTTGGATCTCTTCACATTTCTTCTTCTCAACTTCTTTTTTTTTAGTCTTCCTCCTCTCTTCTTGTTGCCTATTGAAAGTTTCAAATGAAACTATGTTAAGAAAATAAACCTCCCAGACCACTCCACATACATTCGCATAGCGTCATCCCTCCACTTCCAGCGCATCATTTCTTGCCACCTATGCAGTCTCATCCCCAGCTTCGAGCCACCTAGCCGACCGACCCCGTTCGCGCCATCGCTTACCAATCGGCCAACATCTCTCGCAACTCGAGACTGCTGCCATCGGCCACTACGGCCAAACCTACTCGTCCTCCCCTCTTTTCTCGTCTGTGCATGAACCGGTTCTTGCCGTGGCCGTGCTTCCCTAATGATCACTTAAGGTATATATATTTATAGTGTGTGATGTGGTGATATATATTTATATTTTATAAGTCCATATAAAGTACAATTCTATATATATTTATACTTACAGTATTAGTTTGTGTTCATATTTAGGTATATATAACTGTTTGGTCTGGTATTGTTTCGGTTAGAGTTATATATATATTGTTAGTACATCTATATAATAGACTCTGTTATATACCTATTTTGGTGCTTTATGAATGTATATAAAGTTAAATACATATGTTTGAGGTCCACATATTGTCTCAGTATGGAAATGTGTTAGTTGAATAAAGATACGTCATGTTGTTTTATATGTATATCTTATTATATTGATTTCAAAATATAAAGGTGGATTTGTTTTTTTTTTTTGAATAATAGGGAGGGTTATTCAAACCATTTTACTTTGCATGCATTTGACAGAGATGCATTTGTCATCAAATTTTCCAAGCTTTTTATCTTTTCATATATGCTATACATATTGTCCTGTTGGCAGTTCATTGTTGATGGGCCTTGATTACTTTTGTTTTTGCCCACAAATGTATATGACAGCATGGCAGAACATACAATGTATAGGTGCGTGAGTACATAAGTACTTTAGAGCTGGAGTGTATATATGTCGCATATATATACAATGATATGCTATGCCAGTCTTTATTTCTTTTTTTTTATTTCTTTTTATTTTTTATTTTTTTTGTTTAATATATATATACAGTGTATGTATAAGCCGACTGAGGTGGGAATCTATGTTTAAAACTAAGCTTATTCCTACTTGTTTGCAGCAGTGATGGGTATATACTTTCGCCTTTTAGATACGTTTATACTTTGTCAAATTTTCGCATCTAATTGACAAAAAAAAACATATATAATAATAATACATAGTAGTGTAGTGCACTATGCATATAGGTGTTGACAGTAGTACAAGTGTCATCATAGACTAGCTAAGCTTTGTTCGGCTGAACTATATGTTACTTATATAACATAAGCTGTTCCAGAAAAGTATATATAATAGAAATGTAGATACGTATATTCCGCATCTTTATATATATACATGCTTATATTTGATTTTTTTTTCCATTGAATCTATCGTGCTAAAAATCCACTTTCATATTCTGTCGCAGCTAATTGATTGTTATGACTCATTCGTGCCAGTATGTGTTCCATTATTCTGTGCCATAGTTGTTTCCATCTTTCGCTAGCCTCGAAAGGTGAGCACTCACTCACGATTAACGTTCTTTTATTTATTAAATTTGATTTCAATTGAAACGACAATTGAAATATGCTGTTGTTAGATATTTACACTGTTATTGCCTGAATCAGTTCACCTGTGACATCTGACACCATTATCTGTTATATATATGAAATGATAATCCAGTTTGATTGTTAATTGATTGATTGTTGATGTTTAATTGGACGTTAAATTGTTAATGTTAAAAATGATAAACAGTATGAAATTGAACTTGATATAGGATAATTAAATGTTAAATGTGATTAACTGATACTTGTATAATATGACCCCTTTAACTGTTAAATTTATTGACACGTAGGATTTGTTTAATTACACTTTGAACCACTGAATGTATGTTGTTAAATTGATGATGTATGAAATTGTAAATAGATGACAAGTGAAAACCGTAATGTAATAATCTTTAATCTACATGAAATGATAGTGTAGATTCTAGAAATAATTTTATTAATTCGTACAAATAACAATGCGAATTAATACGGTTATTTCGGGATTATTTGAATTGATTATTGGATTGTTATTGTTTGTTGTTATTGCTTGTTTATTTACTTTGACACCATCCCAGTTATCACAATGCAAGTTCCCTTTGTTATGCTTTGATTTTGAATTGAATTGGAATCGGGTTGAAATGATAAATACCCAAAAATTTGAATTTTGACCTAGGATAGAAAATTAAATAAAACCCGATTGGTCAATAATTTGATTTAAAAATAAAACGAAGATTTTATTTGAATAAATAATATGGTTTTGAAATGAAGTTGAAATTTGAATTTTTGATAAAAGGAAGTTGTAATATCTAATAATCTGAATCAAAATATTTACAATGTAATCGACGAAAGAATGTTGTTTAAATTGTGAAATGATTTAATAATTGAGTTTGAAATTATAATTAAGTTTGAAATTATTGAACTTTGAAATTATTTAATAATTAAGTTTTGAATTATTTAATAATTAAATAAGATTGAATTATTTAATGATTAAATTTGAGTTGAATTCTTTAATAAGAAAAATTAAACTTTTGAATAAGTGAAATTTACTGCGTAAATAATTGAAATTGAGTTTTCTTTATTAATTAAGTTTTGGAAAATTATTTAAGAAAGTAAATAAGTGAAATTGAATTTCTTTAACAAGAAATGAAAATGTGATATTTTTGGAATTAATGTAAGACTTGTAATTGAAAGAATTGATTTGACGAATTGAATTTAATTCAAAATTGTAAGTTTTGAAATAATGAAGTTGAACTTAAGAATTGATTTAATGAATTGGAAATTTAATAGAAATTGTTTTGAATGATAAAGTAACTTAACGAATATTGAATGGAATCGATAAATGAGTTTAAATTGATTGAATGTTAAATAAAATTTGTTAAATGATTTCGGAATGAAACTTATATACGAACTTGAATCAATATTTGAATGGTTTTAAATAGATATTGAAATTGAATTATAAGATTTTGAAATGGTAAATTGAAGTTTTGAAACGTAAATTTTGGAAATTGATTTCGAAAGACAAATGAAATGTTGATTTACGAACTCTGATTGAAATTGAATTTGATTTGGTTTTGAAATAAATAAACGACCAATCGGTGAAATATTACGGAAGTTATTAAAGAGACCGGAATTCGGTTATGGATATACTCTCTATCTAAACCGAAAACCACTTTAATAACTATACGCGGAGTGATGATCCAGAATGAAGTGGTTGGAATGATGTACGTGATGACTGAAGAAAGAGAACGATGATGGATAGCCTTGACACTTGTGTCAAATTGGAAATGACTAAAACAGGAGCTGTGCCGGGCCAATGGAGGATTGATACCTCAAGTGGACACACTTCTTCGAACTACTTATACTTGTTGTCGATTGGTGCACCCTTGATTTTGGGAGTGTTGTCTCACGGTGTTGCGGGCGCTGCGGCGTTGCGTTCTCACCAGTCCGGATCAGGCGAACGGTAGTATCACTACCTTGGGTATAGCCTCATGTGCCTTGTCATACTTGTATTCCATTTATGCGCGACCACTACGAATTTGTTTTGTACCTTGAGTATATGGATTGCCCTCTGGTGACTTCCGGTTTTGGGGAAACTACGGTCTTGTATATGCTTGTGGGAATAAAAATGTGTTAAGGGTGGAATGGGCCATGACTTAACGCTATTTTGATATCTTATTATTACTGATAGACATTATCTACTTATCGTACACTACTACATAGTAGATAGTTTAACGGATCCTTAAAGGATGGTTATTCCAAACATCCTTTGAGTTACTTGTATTTCAATTGCTATTTCACTTGAGTTAGATTTATTAATATAAGAATGTTAATCCTGACTCGAGTGTCTTGTGTTTTTGCTTTACGCTCGGGTCAGACTGAGTGGTTCAGCTTTCGAGACTCACCTTTGGAGTTGGAGCTTCGCTTGGAGATCCAGCTATCTATCCAGCTTTCAGATATTCGATGATTCCAGTGATGTATTCTACTTTGTATCTTATGTATCATATTACTCTTCCGTTGTATCTGGTTTAACTCTGATGTACCTTATATATTTATATAGTAGCTTCATGAACTACTATCTCTTTTATTTCCGCTGCACTTATTACTCTGTTACTGTGATCTGTGATATTTTATTTACTGTATATGTTCAGTTTTGCCAAATTTAAATTAACAATGCGGTATTTTGAGCAATTCAACTCCGGCATGAGTGTCTACCTATACACTTATAATGGATGCGAATGGTCCAAAATTCCGGGTCGTTACAGTTGGTATCAGAGCTTTGGTAGCTCTAGGCAAACTCAACATATAGGGTAAATGTATTTACAGAATCACTCCCATTCGAGTTTCAATCTCTTCCCTTGACTCAATTCCTTTGAAGTTTGGAACGTTCCCCTCGGTTCCGAAATTCACTCGTGTCCTTAACTATTCGTCTTCTTTCAATTCTGGAGCACCCCATAACTCCATTTTGAATGATATCTATAATAGATCGGCGGTCTCGCCAATCTTCGAATGATTCGTAAAGGAGAAACTCCTTTATAATAGGCATCGATTTACCGGAGATTTCTGTATCCTCGGTTACGATGTTATCTATCTCCTGCTATACCTGAATTCTATTTCTTGAGATCGAATGTCGATTTACCTTGGAATTCTACATCGATCTTATTTTGAAGTCACGGTCGACCCGGTTAAGGTTGCCCGTGATTTATATAAACTTATCCTTCGCCTTATTTTGTTATTTAATCATCGTATCTTTGTTTCGAACTTATCTTCGAATCAAAATTCTCTTTGGTTTGAGTCCATCAAATTTGAAACCCTATCCTTATTTTGGAAATTCATTCCTGTATCGTCGAGCAAAGAAATGTATTTGTAAACTAATATATATAAATGTTTTAACATGCTGTGTTGTTTGAGTTGTTGATGTTGATTTGGGTTTCCGATCGATTCGTCTGATCAACGCTATCGATAGGATTTCCAAAACACTTTAACAGAGCAAACCGACATAATACCGTTTTCAAATTTGGTAAACAAAATAAAATTTTAAATGATGATATTATATATAAATATAAGTTTTCTGAAATTAAGTTGTTAATAAATTTGTTGTCTGAAATAATAATATTTGATTTTTATTTATTGTTTTGTAAACCATTGACTATTGCATAATATAAATAAATGAATTTATAAACTTGGTTATAAATTGATTGGAATTTGAAATGAATTAAATTCAGAAATTTGAGAATTTATTAGTTTCCGGTGATTTCGAACTTTGGTTTTTAAAATTTTAAAGTATATATATTGAAAGTATTTTCGAATAGAAATCATTTTCAAAGAACTTTTAAATGTTGAAATCAGTGCTCTTCTCTTTGTCGCTGGAAAATAATTTCGGTGATGGCGGCCGCATCATCGACATTTATTTTCGAGTTTCGAAGTGGAGATACCATTCTGTAGCTTTGCTCCCGTTTTGTTTTGAGAAAAAGAAATATTTTGATTTGAATTTCTTCAGTATATTTTGATTTACATATATATAGGTATCTTATTTTAAAATTTGATTCGATTTGATATAAATATATTATATATATCTCTAAGTTGTTTAAAGTTAATCGGAAATCTAATTCTTAAATTTTGTTAAAGGATGATTTTAATTATAAATAAAACCAAAATTTGGAATAAATATTTAAACTCGAATAATTGAATTAGGAAAATTTTATTTGTATATTGTTCAACTGCATTCTAATACAACTTACCTAAATCATTCAGAAGTTGAATATGTAATTGGATAATATATAAGATAAATTGAATTTATAAATAAAATTTGAGTGTTTATAATAAATGTTATACACTAATTTGATTATTAAGATGTTAATAGAGTTAGATAAGATAATAAGTAAACTCAGTTAATAATGAAATAAATTTGTTTGAAAGAATTAATAAATTTGTTTTGGAAGGATTAATAAAAATTGAAATTTGATCAACATATGAAAATACCTTGAATTTAAAAGAAATTAATAGATGTAAATTAATTTAAATCGAAACTTTTATGTTTTAAATTAATTTATATGGGTTAAATATAGGTGAGTAGATATATTAAGTAGAATAAATTTAACAGTAATTTGGAATAAAGAAGAATTTAAAATTGTTGAAGAAAATATGATTATAATAAAAGATTATTCAAATTTATGGTTTTAGAAATTGTAAATTAAAGATAATTGGATAATAAGATAATGAATTTAGAAATAGTTGAGATTGATTATTGTGAAATCAAATGGATTAAATCAATTATTGAATATCAATTAATTTTGAATTTATATGGTTTAAATTAATTGTTATTTTGTATTTCAAATCTGTTTTCTTTCTGGTTATTTCTATTCTCCTACCTCGTTCCTTTTCGGGGACGAAAAGTTTTGAGTGGGGGAGAGTGTAACGACCCGTAAATTTCAACTGTTTTAATAACGTAATTAGTTGAAATTTTGTGAAATTTTAAACGATAAAATTTTGAAATAAAAATTTAATATTTGAAATACGTCTAGTTAAACATAGCAACTGGTAAATTTTCGTCCGAAAATATGGAAGTTTATTTCGCGCGTAAATTCACTTCAATTCAATCAGTTAAAAAGCGATGAAAATAAAATGTTTCCGAAACCTAAATATTTTTACATAGAAAAATTCTAAACCATCTTCTGAGCAAGATGTCAGTTTGTTGTTTTTCCAAATTCGGACATCTTTGGCTCCGTCGATCTTATTTTTCAGTGTTTTTCTTGCATTTTCCACTATTAGAAAATTCGAATTTTTATAATTCAATCGTACCACAGATTTCTATATACCGTTTTGATCGTCTCATCGTGCTGATATCCGCAGTATATTCGTTTGCTTGTTTCGGAATTCAGTGTGCGGAGCAATCAGCGAAACGCCTAGCGTATCGGTTCTGCAACCGAGTCTTTTGATTGCCTAACCTTTCATTTCCTGCCGTGCAACCTAATGGCTATATGCAATTAATGTATTCAGCTTTTATTATTCCAAAGCATCCAATGGTACGCTGACTGTCCTTTCATTTTCCAAGGTTATTTGTTCTTTGTTGGGTGAATTCTCACCCCGGACCGGAAGAGTCGAACCAGGCCTCCCACCGAACCAACTCCCACCGAGTCGACCTACCAAACTCCTTAGAACCCATACCGAACCAACTCCATCCGGTATACACTTCCTCCATAAGAACTACCGAACCATCTCCTGCTACCGGTCCAACCATCCATCTGCTACCGGTCCAACCATCCAACTGCTACCGGACCCACCATCCAACTGCTACCGGTCCAACCATCCAACTGCTACCGGACCAACCATCCAACTGCTACCGGTCCAACCATCCAACTGCTACCGGACCAACCATCCAACTGCTACCGGTCCAACCATTCTACTACCAGACCAACTGCTACCGGTCCAGCCTACGTCCATCTCCACGCCGGTCCAAGCAATGCCGAACCAAGACATACCAGGCCAGATCACCTCAGCCCAGGCCCATCAACGACTATACATATCCTGGACCCCTACCCCTAGCCTCACTCTATAAATAGAGGGGCAGGGGTACAGCAATGGGGACAAGTTTTGAGAGCTCAAGCATGGAAGGAACTTTCAAACAACTTTCTTTTACTTGTATCAAAGCTTTGTACTTGTAATCACAACAAAAGAAGAGAAATAACATATAAAGTGGACGTAGGCACATTCTGGCTGAACCACTATAAATCTGCGTGTCTTTTTACAGTTCAGCCCCCGTTTTTCATATATTTGCATAAACCTCCAAAATCACTAAGAACAACATAAGATCTACTCAATCGTATAACTTTGAGGTGTTTGTCCATTTTTTGTGCAAACATTTTTGGTGCTTTCACTGAGAGCTAGAAGCTCGAAGCTTCAGCTTCATCCGCTTAACAAGTTTTCCTAACAGCATCGTCCGCCACTTGGAAAACATGCCTCCCAAACAGAGAAAAGATGTTAACAAAGGAAAAAACATCGCATCCAGCAGCCTTCCTGATCCAGCTGCCGCGAATCAAGTGAATCGTCCTCCTCCAGCAACGGCAACAAATGAAGGACAGGCTAACCCAGCCACTCCTGCCACAGAACAGCCTGCAGCAATTACTAGGGCAGATTTGGACAGAGTTGTTGTTGAAGTAACTAACTGCTTCACGTCCCAGCAGGAAGCCTTGGTGGACCATCTCATGTCACGCTTGAGGGACGCTGAAGAATCCAACCGCAACACTGAATCATGGGGCGAGTCCCAATCTGGAGGATCTCAGAGACAGCAAAGATCTTCCTTCTTCGAAGGAGCTAACGGCAGGAGTAGCCGTGGTAGGAGCCGAGACCGAGCTCAGCCCGAAGTTAGGCCTGAGGAAACGTTTGGCGCCGAACCCAACGGGGAAGGTACCGGGCGGAGGTCAACTGCAGCTGAGCCGGTCATGCTGCCTAACCACAGAAACACCAATGAACGGGGCCGAGCTAGAGTTCAGCCCGAAGTTGGACCCGAGGAAGTGCTTAGATCAGAACCCAACAGGGGAAGATCAAGGCAAGGGCCAACTGTAGCTGACCCAAGCATGCTCCCAGAAGGTCAAAGGCAGCCACTGGAAAATATGAGGAATGATAGACGATACCATCCCTACAGGTTGTCTGGTCGGAATCAACCCCACAGAACGGAACCAAACTCATTTCTGTCCGCTCCAAATTCTGATGAAAGGATGGCACGCTTATTCAGAGAGTGTGTCCAACGGGAGCAAAGAGATCGAGGGATAGGCGCTAGGGTAACCAGCCCTTTCGCCCGCAATATCGAAATTGCTATCACCCCCCGAGAATGGAAGATGCCAACAATGGAACCCTACAAAGGAACCTCCGATCCCGTTGTACACTTACAGAGGTACACGCAGCATATGCTCATGAGTGGAGCAACAGAGGGAGTGCTGTGCAAATGCTTCCCGCTCTTCTTAGCTGATCTTGCTACCTCCTGGTTCTGTCATCTACCCCAAGGATCTATCAGCTCATGGGAAATGTTGAAAGAAAAATTCATCAGTCAGTTCCGCATTCATGTGGAGCAACCTAAGGACGCTTATTCCTTATCCAGCGTCAAACAAAAACATGGAGAAAAGCTGCAGCAATACCTAACCAGATTCAACGCCGCAGCAGCCGCAGTTCAAGATGCCGATGAGAAGCTTATCCTAATGGCCCTCTGCAGTGGGGTGCATCCGGACACTAAATTTGCTAGGAGATTGACAAAAGAGAAACCTGCTACTTTACCCGATTTCTTCCATGAAGCCGGGAAGTACATGAGGCTTGAGGATGCTGCCATGGAGGGGCAGTCAGGACAGCAAAGTAAGACGACCCATGGCAACGCCCCTGCTGTGGGAAGGGACGTTCGAAGAAATGATTCCAGAGACAATACTGGGGGCAAGAAAGTAGAAAAACGCCTATATCGGCCAGGACCAAGATTCGACTCTTACACCCCTTTGAATGAGACCGTCGAAAATATCTTCCTTGCCACCCAAGGCGAAGTTAGATACAAACGCCCACCGTACAAGAAGGAATCAGATAGCGCGCAGAAATCTGGAAAATTCTGCCGCTTCCACGAATCCCACGGACATGACACCAATGAATGCCATCATCTCCGAGATCTGATTGAGGAACACATCAGAAGAAAGAAACTGGAACGCTATGTAAAAAGTCAAGACAGGACTCCAGCCCCTGCCAATGAAAACCCCAGGCTACCCTCACCAGGGACCGGCAGAGGCGACCACAACACTAGCAGCTCTAGTCAAGAGAAGATAGTGGTCCATACCATCTCAGGAGGGCCGCACATCGCAGACAGAAGTTGGAAAGAGATGGAAAGATATGGGAAGTCGCTTAGAGACAGTAGAGACTGTGTCAATACGGTTGTAGAAGAGCGCCACCCAAAGCGGAAAGAAAGTGATGACATCACATTCAGTAAACGCGACCTAGAAGGGAGACAGTACCCTCACATGGATCCCATGGTTATCTCTGCTCGACTCGGTCCCGCCGAGGTTTACCGAATCCTGGTAGACACTGGAAGCTCTGTAAATATCCTGTTCAAACACGCATTCAACAAAATGAGGCTATCAATGAAGGATGTATCTCCCTGCGATAAACCACTACACGGTTTCACTGGAGATGCGAAAATGCCCATCGGGCAGCTGGACCTCTTCGTTGAAATTGGAAGCCATCCCCGCTCCGTTATAAGGAAACAGACGTTTGTGCTGATAGAAAACCATTCGGCCTACAACGCCTTCCTAGGAAGACCAGCCTTATCTGACTTCCAGATTGTCCTAGCCCCGTGGTGCCTGAAAATGAAATTTCCAACAGACAATGGGGTAGGGGAAGTGGAAGGAGACCAAGATATTGCACGAGACTGCTATGTAACCGAACTTCGCAACAACCACAGGAGAGATAAAGGGAAAGGTGTAGAGATTGCCCTCTGCACAAAAAGCCTTGAAGCATAGCAACTAAAGAGAGCCCCTCCTCTTCGATACACCAGCGACCCTTTCAATGAATTAGACCCTAGGGACAAAGAGGAGGAGGCCACCGCCGAGCCTGCAGAGGCTATGGAGTTTATATCTGTAGACAAGCACGACTCAAGTAGGCTACTGAAAATTGGGTCGCAGCTGAAAGCTGAATTGAAGGAACAACTCATTGATTTTCTCCGCCACAACTTGGATGTATTCGCTTGGTCACACGCTGACATGACCGGAATCTCCCCCGACATAGCGTGCCACGCACTAAACATTGATCCTACCAAGGCGCCTGTAAAACAAAAAAAGAGAAGTATGGGGGCAGAGCGATCAGCAGCCCTCGATGAAGAAGTAAAGAATCTACTCGCCAATGACTTCATACGAGAAGCTATTTACCCAGAATGGATCGCCAACCCGGTACTAGTAAAGAAGGCTAATGGGAAGTGGCGGACCTGCATTGACTTCTCCAACCTAAATGACGCCTGCCCAAAGGATTGCTTCCCGCTTCCCAGAATCGACCAACTTGTAGACAGCACAGCCGGGCACGAACTCCTGTCTTTTATGGATGCATACTCAGGATATAACCAAATTCCTATGCATGCTCCCGACCAAGACCACACTAGTTTCATCACCGACCGGGGTTTGTACTGCTACAAAGTGATGCCCTTCGGACTTAAAAATGCAGGGGCCACCTACCAGCGCCTCGTCAACAAGATGTTCGCAGGACTAATAGGACGAACAATGGAAGTATATGTAGACGACATGCTGGTAAAATCACGGAAAGCCAAAGATCACGTAAGCCACCTGGGCGAAATGTTCCAGGTACTTCGACAGTATGGAATGAAGTTGAATCCACTAAAGTGCTCCTTCGGAGTATCATCAGGAAAATTCTTAGGATTCATCGTCCATGCCCGAGGGATAGAAGCAAACCCTGAACAAGTCCGAGCATTAAGGGACATCAAGATACCTTCCACCCGAAAGGAAATGCAAAGCCTAAATGGAAAAGTGGCTGCCCTAAGCCGATTCATCTCCAAAGCAACGGACAAGTGCGTCCCCTTTTTCGAAGCTCTAAAGAAAGATAAAGGAAAGTTCGAATGGACGGACGAATGCTTGACCGCTTTCCTTAACTTAATCAAACACCTCAAGAAACCACCGGTACTCTCGACCCCAAGCGAAGGCGAAGAATTATACCTATACCTTGCTGTGTCATCTCACGCTCTAAGCGCTGCCTTGGTAAGGGAAGATAACCGCACGCAACGACCTGTTTACTTCGTCAGTAAAAGGTTTGCTGGGGCAGAAGTCAGATATCCTAAGCTTGAAAAGTTAGCATACTGTTTACTAATCACTTCACGAAAGCTACGTCATTACTTCCAATCCCATTCCATCAAGGTTCTAACCGATCAACCACTAAGGCAGGTACTCCATCGTCCCGACACTTCCGGGCGACTACTTAAATGGTGTATTGAGCTGAGTCAATATGATATCACCTATCACCCTCGCACCGCCATCAAGGGACAAGCCATGGCTGATTTCATTGCAGAATTCACTACCAACGAGGATAAGGAGCAACTGGAAATAACAGAAGATATCAAGTGGAGTCTCTTTGTGGACGGTGCATCTAACGAACAAGGCTCGGGGGCAGGTGTGGTAATAATCACTCCCAGGGGAAATAAACTGCACTATGCTATAAGGTTGGAGTTCGCTGCCACCAACAACGATGCAGAATACGAAGCAGTAATAGCCGGATTAGAAATTGCTATCGAGATCGGAGCCAATTCTTTGTGTCTTCACAGCGATTCTCAGCTTATTGTTAATCAAATACTAGGGGAATTCCAAGCTCGAGAAGAACGACTCATAGCATATCTAAAGAAGACCAAGTTACTTCTCAGCCGATTGGACCACTACTTAGTCAAACACATCCCTCGGGAAGAGAACCAAGAGGCCGACGAATTGGCAAAGCAAGCAAGTATGAGAGACGTCGCCATCTTCGGGGCAGTAACTGTCTCAAAGCAAATGATCCCAAGTTTTGGGCAAGTGAATCTGATAGCTGCAACCGAAGAAGCAACTTGGATGACTCCCATCCGAGACTACCTACAAAATGGCACACTACCCGACGGGCGTAACGAAGTCAAGAAAATCTTGAGGAAAGCGTCCCGCTACACAATACAAAGAGACATCCTCTATCGGCGCGGGTTCTCTAACCCATTATTAAGGTGTGTCGCCGGAAGGGAAGCCAAGGAAATCTTATCCAACATTCATCAAGGAAGCTGCGGAGATCACACCGGAGGGCAAACGTTAGCAAAAAAGATACTCCGATACGGATATTTCTGGCCCACCTTAAGCAAGGACGTCTTAGATTTCGTCAAGAAGTGTGACAGATGCCAAAAATTTGCTAAGATCCCTCGGCTACCAACAACCGAGATTACCCAGATGACCAGCCCTTGGCCCTTTGCAGTATGGGGAATTGACTTAATCGGTGAACTGCCAATGGGTCGAGGCGGCGCCAAATATGCTATAGTAGCAGTCGACTATTTCACCAAATGGGTGGAAGCAGAACCTCTAAATAAAGTATCTTCAGCGAAAGTTATCAACTTCTTAATCAAAAATGTTCTGTGCAGGTACGGAGTCCCACTAAAAATCATATCAGACAATGGACTTCAGTTTGACAGCGAAGAATTCGCCAACTGGTGCCAAGAACACGGAATTCACAAAAGCTTCTCATCCGTAGCATATCCCCAAGCAAACGGACAAGTCGAAGCAGTCAACAAAATTCTGAAAACTCTGATCAAAAAGAAGCTCGAAAAGTCAAAGGGCGCTTGGGTGGATGAACTCCCTACGGCACTATGGGCCTACCGCACATCTTTCAGAACATCAACAGGGCACACTCCTTTCTCTTTGGCATACGGATCGGAGGCTATGCTCCCAGTTGAAACCATTGTGCCTTCTCACCGTAGGATCCACTATAACCCAGAAGAAAACGAAGAGCTCCTCAACATGTCTTTGGATCTAGTCGAGGAAAGAAGGAATGATGCAGTCCTAAAAACAGCAGCCCACAAGCAAAAGGTGGCAGCACAATACAACTCCAAAGTCAAGCATCGTACCTTACGAGAAGGGGATCTTGTCCTCAAGCGAATCTTCCCTCGCCCCGGAGCACTAGACCCAATCTGGGATGGACCATATGTAATTCATAAAGATCTCCACAACGGAGCCTATATTTTGTCAACAGTGGACGGAGAGGTGTTCCAGAGGGCATGGAACATCCAACACCTCCGTCGATACTTTTCTTAACTTGTATTGCCCATATGAAGTGAATTAACAAAGAGAATCAGTGGACGTAGGCATTTTTTCGTGCCGAACCACTTTAAAAAAGCCTTGTCTCTTTTTTAACTTGTTCCTTTGTATCTTGGCTGCTTGTTAACTTTATCCTTTTCTGTTGATATAGCATTTCTATTCAAAGCACTCCACAATGCAACTTCACGTGGACAAGCCCCAACAGGTACTATGCGAATCTATGCCCTCGCCAATGAGACACTTTTGCTCCAGCATCCCTCTGCTGCGGGTTAACTCATTGCTCGCGACGGCCCTTAAAGCCAACTGTAATGAGCCGATTATAAGCCACCGAGAAGGCCGACTATAGCCGAGGCAGCTCATTACGGCGTTAGGCTCGCCGGCAACTCTGAACCGATTATAAGCCTCAACATAAGGTGTGGCCAGCCAGGGGCAGTTCACAGTTGACGATCGGCACCCACGCTAGCCGGCCACAGTAAATCGAATAATACCCTCGACTACGGGCCATAATGGCTCGGGTAGTTGCTGTGCGCGATCTCGGCTCCGATGTGTCTTAAGTGCGGCTGTGGCAAAAAAGAATTAACTCCCCGCGGAGGCGTAAGATGGGTGACAAATGTCTCCAAGACCCACAGCTAGGGAAAGTGACTACAAAGCCCGTTTGCCACGAACTTAAGCACATCGAAGGCCTTCCGTGATTGGAAGTTTTACTATTTCACATATTTCAATTTTACTTAAAAAAAAAAAAAAAAACTTTCCTCCTATCATCTATAACAAACCATAAAGTACAGGATGCAGGGTAAGAAATACCCACCAATGGATGCAGAGATTCACAATCAGATGGCAGGGCATTCAACTACTTTCCATGCTCGGTCATACAAGATATTCAAAACTGCCATTTACAAACAGAACATGAAAGGCGGTATTTTCTTCCTTTATGTGCAGATGCATGACTGTAATTTAATTTTTTCACACCACACGCTAACATTGCAAGTCATGAGACTATGATTTAAAACCAGAATCTGACATCAAACACAATTTAATTACAAGAATATACATAGCTACATTTCTCATACGATATGTCGAAATAGCAACAAATATTCAAGAAACGACAGAATCAGTTTAAGCTAAAAAATTACACGTCAAGAATAATATTATTACAAGTAGCAGGAATTACAACTTAGAGGTTACTCTGCTGTCTTGAGACTAACATATACAAGCAATGCCAAGCCTACAAAAAGAATTTTTCAGGTTCAGTCATGGAGCTGGTTGCGTCGAAGTCTTGTCCTTGTTCTTTTGCCCGCCTGTCCGGTCATAAAAAGGATTCATTAGTGATGAGTAACCAAGTTAACAGAAAGACTAGAAAGGAAGACTTACCAGTACTATCTTCTTGACCATCCTGGTCGTCATCCTCTACCTGCACGCCCGCCTCTTCAGCAGCAAGCAGCCGCATACCCTCCTTTACCGCCACTTTCTCCTCCTTGGTGAACTGGGCAGTGACCACATCCATACTGAAGACCGTTCCACCCTCTTTATCTGCATCAGACTTAGCCTCCTCCAAAGCCCGAAGATATGTCTTGGCCATGACTCTGGGATAATCATCCATCCAAGAGAGGTTACCCTGCTTCCAAGTCCGGAAATACATGTCCTGGAGCATGTCATCCATCATTCCTTCGTTCTCCTCAAACTCCCTCATCCGAGCATCGGAGGCCGACAACCTTTCCACGGCGGCATCTCTCTCCAGTCTGTATCTCGAGCAATCAGCTTGAAGGGACCTCCGCATCACCTCCATCTCTTCCCTCAACTTAGCTTGAGCAAGCTCTGCAGCCTCAAGCTTCTCGGACAATTCCTCCACCTGCTCGAGATCCGCTCTCCGAACCTCATCCACCGTGGTAATAGCCATGTCAATCCGCTCTTTGCAAGCAGCTTCCATTTTCCGCAATTCGGCCCGACTGGCCTCTTCCATGGTTCTCCTTAATCGCCCAGTAGCAGCCTCATGCTGAGAAATCTGGATAGCCTGATCCGCAAGCTGCTTGGCCTGATCCGAGACCACCAATCGAAGTCGGATATTGGCGCTCCCTATCTCCTCTCCGGCCTTAACCAGCCGAGCGTGATGCTCCATCAGCTTCTTGGCCTCCTCTGCCACCCGATCAATATTAGCTTTGGCCTCGTCTCCCATAGTGACTATGCGAGTGGTGAGTAGATCGAGGTCTAAGGACTTGGCTTCGTCAAGTACTCGTACCATAGGGTTACGGGGGAGAAGGTGTTCACCAGTAACTTCGTCAAAAGTAATATCCTGAGAACCTGGATCCAGATCAGGATGACCCGCGAATGGATTACGGGCCAAGTCGGGACGGTCGATATGAATAACAGAAGGGTTTCCGGACGGGTGTGGAGAGGGTACAAACTCGCTACCCTCCTCAGTAATATCATGAATAGGCTGAGCCGGAGGCTGAGGACCGAGCGAAGTTTCGGATAAAGGATGACTCCTCTTCCTCTGCTGAATACCCTCTTCGATGACCCCAAGAAGAGGACGGTACCCGACTACATCCCCGGAGCGTTGGGCTGAGGGCTTCGGCTTAGCAGAAATTTTGGAAAGTTTATATTGCTCGAGCCTGTGTCGAAGGTCTGAAGCTTTGGGCGTCTTGCCTGCTCCTGATATAAAGAACAAGTGTCATAATCTTACATTACTATATGATTCAAGAAACGCGGTAGATTACAAGTTAGAAAAGGAAAAGAAACACAGCTGTGGTTGTACAAACCCTGGGGAGGAGTGGGATACTGCAATAAGTCCTGGATTTCATTCCAGGACGGGAGCGGGTCATAAAATATTCCTAAGTCCCTATCATTAGTGAAGCATGCAGGAGTCAAGAATTCACCTTGAGTTGTCAGAGCCACCTTGGCCGGGATAGCCGGAGAAGACTCACTTGCACCGGTCCCGGCTTTGTCCGCCTTCCCGGTCTTCACTACCAAAGCCGGATCATCATCCAACCCCTCAAAAGCTTGGCGGAGAGCATCATCCGTCCACTCTTGCATTTCGCCTACTTGCCCAGAAGATAGAGCCCTGGAACCATCACCACTCCGTCCATCGTCACCATCATCACCAAGACGCTCAACGTCTCTTCCGCCCTCCGCCTCACCTCTTTCTTCCTCCGCATCTATCTCCCCCTGAGTAAGTGGACAATTGCTGGGAGAAGGACCGTCCGACCTCTTAAGCTTCTTACCTCCGACGGCTGGAGGTTTCGTGAATGGTTTTCTTTTTCCACCCTCTGCCGCAACGCCTCCCTTAGCCTGAGCAGCCGCCCTCTCTTCCGCCGTTTCCCTCAACTTAAATACAGACTGCTGCGGAAGGATCAAGTTATATTCCAGAAGAATCGCATTTCTAATCAAGTAGGCAGATGATCTGTATTTCCCAAGAATGGCTTCTATCTCCGCCGCCGTCTGAACCAGGCGGTCGGTCTCCACAACCGGAAAGCCACCTGTCGCTAGCAAAAATGAGAAAGTATGAGAAGAAGCATCGCAATCAGAATAAGAATTATAAGTAAAAGCATCAACTTACATCCAGAGGTAAAGCGCCGGATGGAGACGGAATCGTCCCTAACAAAGAACCACTCTTTCTTGAACATGCTGAATTTAGAGTACAGGTCCAAGACCGGCTTGAAGGTCACAGCAGACTCCAAGCTAACATATGGGGACCCCTTCTTATAGCCCCTTAAATTATACAAGTACCGGATCTCCCGGTTGGAGGGGGCGCGACCATACTTCCTCCGAAAAATAACAAAGAGGCTCACCAATATGGCATAAGAGTTGGGATGAAGCTGGAATGGGGCCACCTTCAGGTACGTGAGGAAGCTGACTACCCAAGCATTGAGTGGCGGGATAGCACCACACATGCAATGGTACCTACTATAAGCAAAGTATCCTTCGGGAGGACTGTATGGCATGACTCCTGGGCCCGGCAGCAGCATGAGGGCTCTATCGATCCCAAAGGAACGAGATATAACATCGAGTTGCTCCTCTTTGAGAGAGCTAGGAAAGCAGTCAGGCGGGGAATCCAGCAGCTCCTGGGGACCATATCCATCCACTAATGATCTCGGGGCGGGCCCATGACGCTCCGATCCTGATTGAGCTGGGGGCACAGCCGAGGACTCTCCTTCACCCCCGGATCTCCTCTTATCTGATCGAGTTTCAACTTTTCGAGACATTTATCTGCAAACATGGGAAAAGTATATCGTTAGAATACACAAGCAGCATAATCTGGAATTTCGCTCGAAAATTCCAAGTGTGAAGGACAAGGTCCATTCGGCACCCAGAGTATACTTTCATTCGGCACTCAACTTGTGAGTTCATTCGGCGAAATACAATGCCTCAGTCCATTCGGTTGTTCAAGAACGTAAATTCATCCGGCAAAAAGAACCTCACCTTGATTCGGCTAGCAACTTGATTCGGCTAGCAACTTGATTCGGCTAGCAACTTGATTCGGCGAAGCAACTTGATTCGGCTAGCAACTTGATTCGGCGAAGCAACTTGATTCGGCTAGCAACTTGATTCGGCGAAATAACTTGGTTCGACTAAAGCTTGGTTCGGCTAAAATGATTCGGCAAGATAGCAACTGGATGGTTCGGTAGATGGAAAAGACGGAGGCCCTAACCCTCTACTTATAGGCGAAAGCAGACTACCGGACCAAATGAAAAAGGAGAACTAGGATGGTCAAAAACAAAGCAGGATACGTGCCTACACCTACCCTGCTTTGGGGGGCAAGTGTTGGGTGCATTCTCACCCCGGACCGGAAGAGTCGAACCAGGCCTCCCACCGAACCAACTCCCACCGAGTCGACCTACCAAACTCCTTAGAACCCATACCGAACCAACTCCATCCGGTATACACTTCCTCCATAAGAACTACCGAACCATCTCCTGCTACCGGTCCAACCATCCATCTGCTACCGGTCCAACCATCCAACTGCTACCGGACCCACCATCCAACTGCTACCGGTCCAACCATCCAACTGCTACCGGACCAACCATCCAACTGCTACCGGTCCAACCATCCAACTGCTACCGGACCAACCATCCAACTGCTACCGGTCCAACCATTCTACTACCAGACCAACTGCTACCGGTCCAGCCTACGTCCATCTCCACGCCGGTCCAAGCAATGCCGAACCAAGACATACCAGGCCAGATCACCTCAGCCCAGGCCCATCAACGACTATACATATCCTGGACCCCTACCCCTAGCCTCACTCTATAAATAGAGGGGCAGGGGTACAGCAATGGGGACAAGTTTTGAGAGCTCAAGCACGGAAGGAACTTTCAAACAACTTTCTTTTACTTGTATCAAAGCTTTGTACTTGTAATCACAACAAAAGAAGAGAAATAACATATAAAGTGGACGTAGGCACATTCTGGCTGAACCACTATAAATCTGCGTGTCTTTTTACAGTTCAGCCCCCGTTTTTCATATATTTGCATAAACCTCCAAAATCACTAAGAACAACATAAGATCTACTCAATCGTATAACTTTGAGGTGTTTGTCCATTTTTTGTGCAAACATTCTTTACTGTGCTACTTTATTTTATTCAAAATTTTATAATAATGTGAAGCTGGCCTTATCACTTTATCTTCTGTAGCCTTTGGATCTCTTCACATTTCTTCTTCTCAACTTCTTTTTTTTAGTCTTCCTCCTCTCTTCTTGTTGCCTATTGAAAGTTTCAAATGAAACTATGTTAAGAAAATAAACCTCCCAGACCACTCCACATACATTCGCATAGCGTCATCCCTCCACTTCCAGCGCATCATTTCTTGCCACCTATGCAGTCTCATCCCCAGCTTCGAGCCACCTAGCCGACCGACCCCGTTCGCGCCATCGCTTACCAATCGGCCAACATCTCTCGCAACTCGAGACTGCTGCCATCGGCCACTACGGCCAAACCTACTCGTCCTCCCCTCTTTTCTCGTCTGTGCATGAACCGGTTCCTGCCGTGGCCGTGCTTCCCTAATGATCACTTAAGGTATATATATTTATAGTGTGTGATGTGGTGATATATATTTATATTTTATAAGTCCATATAAAGTACAATTCTATATATATTTATACTTACAGTATTAGTTTGTGTTCATATTTAGGTATATATAACTGTTTGGTCTGGTATTGTTTCGGTTAGAGTTATATATATATTGTTAGTACATCTATATAATAGACTCTGTTATATACCTATTTTGGTGCTTTATGAATGTATATAAAGTTAAATACATATGTTTGAGGTCCACATATTGTCTCAGTATGGAAATGTGTTAGTTGAATAAAGATACGTCATGTTGTTTTATATGTATATCTTATTATATTGATTTCAAAATATAAAGGTGGATTTGTTTTTTTTTTTGAATAATAGGGAGGGTTATTCAAACCATTTTACTTTGCATGCATTTGACAGAGATGCATTTGTCATCAAATTTTCCAAGCTTTTTATCTTTTCATATATGCTATACATATTGTCCTGTTGGCAGTTCATTGTTGATGGGCCTTGATTACTTTTGTTTTTGCCCACAAATGTATATGACAGCATGGCAGAACATACAATGTATAGGTGCGTGAGTACATAAGTACTTTAGAGCTGGAGTGTATATATGTCGCATATATATACAATGATATGCTACGCCAGTCTTTATTTCTTTTTTTTTATTTCTTTTTATTTTTTATTTTTTTTGTTTAATATATATATACAGTGTATGTATAAGCCGACTGAGGTGGGAATCTATGTTTAAAACTAAGCTTATTCCTACTTGTTTGCAGCAGTGATGGGTATATACTTTCGCCTTTTAGATACGTTTATACTTTGTCAAATTTTCGCATCTAATTGACAAAAAAAACATATATAATAATAATACATAGTAGTGTAGTGCACTATGCATATAGGTGTTGACAGCAGTACAAGTGTCATCATAGACTAGCTAAGCTTTGTTCGGCTGAACTATATGTTACTTATATAACATAAGCTGTTCCAGGAAAGTATATATAATAGAAATGTAGATACGTATATTCCGCATCTTTATATATATACATGCTTATATTTGATTTTTTTTTTCCATTGAATCTATCGTGCTAAAAATCCACTTTCATTTTCTGTCGCAGCTAATTGATTGTTATGACTCATTCGTGCCAGTATCTGTTCCATTATTCTGTGCCATAGTTGTTTCCATCTTTCGCTAGCCTCGAAAGGTGAGCACTCACTCACGATTAACGTTCTTTTATTTATTAAATTTGATTTCAATTGAAACGACAATTGAAATATGCTGTTGTTAGATATTTACACTGTTATTGCCTGAATCAGTTCACCTGTGACATCTGACACCATTATCTGTTATATATATGAAATGATAATCCAGTTTGATTGTTAATTGATTGATTGTTGATGTTTAATTGGACGTTAAATTGTTAATGTTAAAAATGATAAACAGTATGAAATTGAACTTGATATAGGATAATTAAATGTTAAATGTGATTAACTGATACTTGTATAATATGACCCCTTTAACTGTTAAATTTATTGACACGTAGGATTTGTTTAATTACACTTTGAACCACTGAATGTATGTTGTTAAATTGATGATGTATGAAATTGTAAATAGATGACAAGTGAAAACCGTAATGTAATAATCTTTAATCTACATGAAATGATAGTGTAGATTCTAGAAATAATTTTATTAATTCGTACAAATAACAATGCGAATTAATACGGTTATTTCGGGATTATTTGAATTGATTATTGGATTGTTATTGTTTGTTGTTATTGCTTGTTTATTTACTTTGACACCATCCCAGTTATCACAATGCAAGTTCCCTTTGTTATGCTTTGATTTTGAATTGAATTGGAATCGGGTTGAAATGATAAATACCCAAAAATTTGAATTTTGACCTAGGATAGAAAATTAAATAAAACCCGATTGGTCAATAATTTGATTTAAAAATAAAACGAAGATTTTATTTGAATAAATAATATGGTTTTGAAATGAAGTTGAAATTTGAATTTTTGATAAAAGGAAGTTGTAATATCTAATAATCTGAATCAAAATATTTACAATGTAATCGACGAAAGAATGTTGTTTAAATTGTGAAATGATTTAATAATTGAGTTTGAAATTATAATTAAGTTTGAAATTATTGAACTTTGAAATTATTTAATAATTAAGTTTTGAATTATTTAATAATTAAATAAGATTGAATTATTTAATGATTAAATTTGAGTTGAATTCTTTAATAAGAAAAATTAAACTTTTGAATAAGTGAAATTTACTGCGTAAATAATTGAAATTGAGTTTTCTTTATTAATTAAGTTTTGGAAAATTATTTAAGAAAGTAAATAAGTGAAATTGAATTTCTTTAACAAGAAATGAAAATGTGATATTTTTGGAATTAATGTAAGACTTGTAATTGAAAGAATTGATTTGACGAATTGAATTTAATTCAAAATTGTAAGTTTTGAAATAATGAAGTTGAACTTAAGAATTGATTTAATGAATTGGAAATTTAATAGAAATTGTTTTGAATGATAAAGTAACTTAACGAATATTGAATGGAATCGATAAATGAGTTTAAATTGATTGAATGTTAAATAAAATTTGTTAAATGATTTCGGAATGAAACTTATATACGAACTTGAATCAATATTTGAATGGTTTTAAATAGATATTGAAATTGAATTATAAGATTTTGAAATGGTAAATTGAAGTTTTGAAACGTAAATTTTGGAAATTGATTTCGAAAGACAAATGAAATGTTGATTTACGAACTCTGATTGAAATTGAATTTGATTTGGTTTTGAAATAAATAAACGACCAATCGGTGAAATATTACGGAAGTTATTAAAGAGACCGGAATTCGGTTATGGATATACTCTCTATCTAAACCGAAAACCACTTTAATAACTATACGCGGAGTGATGATCCAGAATGAAGTGGTTGGAATGATGTACGTGATGACTGAAGAAAGAGAACGATGATGGATAGCCTTGACACTTGTGTCAAATTGGAAATGACTAAAACAGGAGCTGTGCCGGGCCAATGGAGGATTGATACCTCAAGTGGACACACTTCTTCGAACTACTTATACTTGTTGTCGATTGGTGCACCCTTGATTTTGGGAGTGTTGTCTCACGGTGTTGCGGGCGCTGCGGCGTTGCGTTCTCACCAGTCCGGATCAGGCGAACGGTAGTATCACTACCTTGGGTATAGCCTCATGTGCCTTGTCATACTTGTATTCCATTTATGCGCGACCACTACGAATTTGTTTTGTACCTTGAGTATATGGATTGCCCTCTGGTGACTTCCGGTTTTGGGGAAACTACGGTCTTGTATATGCTTGTGGGAATAAAAATGTGTTAAGGGTGGAATGGGCCATGACTTAACGCTATTTTGATATCTTATTATTACTGATAGACATTATCTACTTATCGTACACTACTACATAGTAGATAGTTTAACGGATCCTTAAAGGATGGTTATTCCAAACATCCTTTGAGTTACTTGTATTTCAATTGCTATTTCACTTGAGTTAGATTTATTAATATAAGAATGTTAATCCTGACTCGAGTGTCTTGTGTTTTTGCTTTACGCTCGGGTCAGACTGAGTGGTTCAGCTTTCGAGACTCACCTTTGGAGTTGGAGCTTCGCTTGGAGATCCAGCTATCTATCCAGCTTTCAGATATTCGATGATTCCAGTGATGTATTCTACTTTGTATCTTATGTATCATATTACTCTTCCGTTGTATCTGGTTTAACTCTGATGTACCTTATATATTTATATAGTAGCTTCATGAACTACTATCTCTTTTATTTCCGCTGCACTTATTACTCTGTTACTGTGATCTGTGATATTTTATTTACTGTATATGTTCAGTTTTGCCAAATTTAAATTAACAATGCGGTATTTTGAGCAATTCAACTCCGGCATGAGTGTCTACCTATACACTTATAATGGATGCGAATGGTCCAAAATTCCGGGTCGTTACAGATTTGAAAAACTTAGTAACGTTTTTGAAAGAGTTTAACTATTGGATTTTGGGGAAGTTGTACACTGAAGTGATTTTGAAATCTAATTTGAATGGATTGTTTGAAAAGTTAATGGATTTGGGCATTTTTCTTACTTTGCAATTTCGAGGAAAAAATTCTTTTAATGGGGGAGTTTGTAACGACCCAGAATTTCTGTCATTTGAAATTCAGATATTTAATTGATTTTAAATATTAACAAGTAAGATTTGTAAGTCGAATAACTTATATTTCGAATATAGAGATTTAATTGTTTAATTAAATCGACAAATTAAAAGTTGAAATTGCGTAAATAATTGGAAATTGGGTTTAATGTGATTAAAAATGATTTATAAAGTTATATTAAATCATATTGGAGTTAGAATGATGTTTGTAAACTTTTAAAATTGAATTAAAAGTTAATTTGTGAAAATTGAATATTTTAATATTTAATTGACTAGTGAAAATAGTCATTTTCAAACAGTTTCGGATTTCGATGAAACTAGTTTCATCGGACCCATAATGTAATATTATTGTAAGATTTCAAATTTCATGTTAATCGGATTTACGGTTTGTCCGGGGCAAGCAAAAACGCATAGAAATCGTTTTAATCGATTTAATTTAAATTTGATCGTTTAATTCCGTAACTCGCGCATATGACTGAATTAGCTCCCGAAACACGTTCCATTGTGTTCGGAACGCGGGTAAAACCTTAGAAACGTCAACCGGCACGCTTTGTTTGGAGTTCGGAAAATTTCGAGTGAATAGTGTTTTGCAATTTTCTATAAAAGGCCAACTATTTTCACATTTGCAAACTAAAATCTAGGGTTTCATTTCAAAGCTTTAGCCGCCAGTGATGAATTCAATGGCCGATATTGTTCGTTTCTTTTCCCCTTATTCCCTCTTAATCCATCAACAATCATCAAATACTATCAACTGCAAAGTTGAAGAGCAAAACGAGATCTTCGAATCCATAAGGTCGAGATTGGATTTCGCGCATTGAATCGATGGCAGTTTTGATTCAAAAGCCATGCATATGGGCACGTTTTTCGAAGAAGATGCACAACCGAGCTCGTTCGTTTTTGGGCCGTGGGTGGAGGCAAGTGCAAGCTTTGCAATGGTGGTCCTTGATCGAAGTGGAAGTGAACAAGGATGGTCACGAAAATTCAAATGGGAATGGCGGCTATGTGGGTTCTTGCGTACGCATTTATCTGGGAGGGGAAGTAGATACAAGATGCAGCCCAGATTCTCTCCAAAGAAATCGATGGCCGAGATTTGTCTAAGGTTAAAAATAAAAAGAAAATGAAATTATTATATTATAAATTTGTATAAACTTCTAAATGTCATAACTTTTGCATACGTTGTCGAAATTCAACGAAACAGGAAGTGTTGGAATCGCAGCGACAAGATATACGCTACAGCGCAGATCTGGGCGTGTTTGGGGGCAAGTGAGAATTTTTGATTAAATCGAACGGTTCGATTTAATTTAAAATTTAATCACTCGACAACTAAAGGTGAGAACTCCTCACTCAATCAGATATTTGTTTCGATTTAAATTTTAAATAGTTAGATTTAAAATTGTTGAAAGTGTTGATTGTGTGAATTGAATGATGATTGATAATTGGTTGAATTGAAATAGACCCTATAAGCCGCATATTAAGCGGAGGTTATTATATTAAAAACATATACCGCGATAATTCCACCGTGAAGTGGAATTGGTATTATATATGTATTTGGAGTTGATTTCCCGCATTATATAGCGGATGAGACCCTATTGCGCTGCGTAATAGCGGATAGTATTTTATAAATCCCATATACCACGATATTCCACCTCGAAGTGGAATTGGTATTGTGCTAACATCTGTGGATGCAGGAAAACAGGTTGGAGGGATCCAATTGGATTCCTCAAATTATATGAATTTGTTTCATATGTTGTATGAATTTGTTTCATATGCTGTGTGATAATTTATTTATAATTTGTGTGTGATTATATCTATGATTGAATTTGTTGAAGGCTATAATTTAGCCGAATGTATTTTTGGTATCGTTGGATACCAGAAATAAATAAAATTGGATTTTTTTGAAATTAAAGTATGAAGTTTTAAGTAAATTCTTTTGAAAGAATTGGGTGAATTTAAAAGACAAAATTTTAAAAGCATAGAGTTGATTTTCAAAATCTTATCGAATTATTTCTAAAATATGGTAAAAGATTTTTATAAATGGATTTTGAATAGTATTATTCGAAAGTTAGAAAATTTATTTAAAATTGAATTTTAAATGGTTTGGAAGAGATAAATGAATTTATTTTAAAAGGTGATTAATTTCTAGAAATCAATTTATAATTGATTTGGTATTTGAAAATAAATCTTTGGGAAATCGATATGAAAATTTATTTGATGTTGAATGAAAAAATGGATTTGTGTTGAAATGAATTTTTAAATCAATTTGTAATTGATTTGGTGTTGAAATATATTTTGAAATCAATTTGGAATTTGATTTGGTGTTTGAAATAAATGTTTGGAAAATCAATTTGGGTTTTGAAATAAATTTGGAAATCAATTTAAAAAATGATTTGGAATTGAAAGTGAATATTTGAGAAATCGATTTGGAAATCGTATAAAAAGTGAATATTTGGAAATGTAAATTCAAAATGGAATTCATAAAGGAAAGGGAAATTTGTTTTAAAATAAACACTGATTTATTTTTAAACCGTGGAAACAAATTTACAAATTTGGAATGTAAATTTGAAATAAATCGATAAGGATTTAGTAAATTGGTTTAAATGGACCATTTTGAAGTGAAAGTGTATTCTCACTATAAAGCCGAGTATATTTCCAAAGTAGCTTTTAAAATATAAATTTAAGGTTCTAAAGTTGGTTTTTGAAAGGAATATTTCGGAGAAAATGTTTTCCAAATATATTTTTGGATAGTGATATAAATCTTTTTAAAATATTTGAACTCGGCAGATTTCCAATGAGAATGAATAAATATTTGGAAATATATCCCGTGTAGGGAAATTGATTTGAAATTTATTTTCAAAAGTTCGAAAAATGAAAAGTGATTTGAAATTTGTTTTCAATTGGTTGAAGTGTAAACCATATCTCGCGAAGAGATTTGAAATTTAATAATTTAGGAAAAAATATTTAAATTGGTTGATTGTTGTGAATGTTGTTGATGGTTAAATAACCGACTATCTATATTTGCCTTTGAAATGGCACTTGAATTTGTTTTTAAAACAAACGCTCATTATTCGGTTAAGCTGGGAGAGGACTTTGTGCCATATAACTCATTCCGAATAGTGATACGTCGTGAATGGATAACATTTGAAGACCGGTGTGAAGACCGGGTATTTTCGAAAATGAAAGGACAACCTGTCAAATGTCTCTGCACCGAGTTGCTCCGGTATAGAGATTTATATCACTCTTCTTGTGATGGGAAGTCCGGACGTGATTAGTGAATATCCGGATTGCAAGGGCTTCTTTGGAAGTGCCTTCGGTTCCGTTCGATCCCGGAACGGACTTGTATGGATGTGTGTCTAACGTTACACCTTGAGATGTAAAGCTAGTTTCTATCAAATACATTTCTGTTGGTGGCGGAGAATTTATTCTCTTAGCTTAACACCCTTCTCTGAGACGTACGAGCTCAGAGGTTATGCAGTTGATGGTTACTAGTGATACATTCCCAATTTGGTAATGTGGCATATGAAGTGTTGTTGATCATTTTTTGATCAAAGCGTGGCTTTGTGAAAAAGCATAGCTTTGTGGACGAGACTTCGTCGAGCCTCACAACCCGGTAATGGTCGAAACAGGAATGTTGCGGCAAGGTTTTTAGGGGTCGCGCCCCTAGGGTATGTCATTTCCTTCTGGATAAAAGGTGATATCATGGTATGGAGCCCATATATTTTACCTATGTTGATGCTGCAAATTTATTATACTTTGTGGTTGTTGCTTTGTGGTTGAGGATCCTCGGGTAAAGGTCGGTGACGACCGGGGGATGGCATAGGTCGTGTGTTAGCTACCTAGTTACAGCTGTACAGCGTGAGGTAGCGTCGGCCTTGTGTTTGTAGAGATCCGGTTAGGTTCTCGGGGCGTCTTTCCAGAGGCGTTTTCATTTCGGTGTAAGGAAGTTCCTTTGCCTGACCATTTGTTGGAAAATCCAAAGAAACAATACGAACCTTGTATGGTTTTAGTTGTATAACCTGCTATGGAATGTGGCGGTAACCTGCTATTGAACATAGTAGCTATAGTAGGCATACAATAATGGTTGTATGTTGGCTAAGATTAATATTGTACTTTCGAAAAGATTTCCTACACTATGCACTAGTAATAATATCAAAAGAGTTTTCTTTTGCGTAGTAAGCATGTTTGACTATCATAAGAAGAAATCTCCTTCAATTCTGCGTTTGCATTGTGTGTGTGGCGGGAGGTCTTATGGTAGTTTCATTTTCCAAAAGCATTGTGGATTTCAATGTTGAAAATTCTTTTGTGTTTGTTTAAAGATAAACTGTTTTTAGTTCTCACACCAGTCCCATGACTGACCTGGAGTTTATTGTTCCTTTCCTAAACTCTAGGTGCCCATAATTTTCCACACGGGCAGCCTAGAGTCAGGTTATCAGGTCATTCTGGATTCAGGAGATGCTTTGGAGCTCAAGTGGCGAGCTGGATGGCGAGGCGTATCACTTGTATATGATATTATTATTTTTCCGCTGTGTATTTTGTATGAGGACAAGTTATATAACTGTCCATTGTTGTATTGTGTTGTATATTGACTCTGATGATATGATGTAATGTATAAACTGATATAGTTCTTTGATTTAAAGATTATTCCTTTATCTATTATATGTTGTTCCGCTGCGATATGTGAGATTCTGATATTGTTTCTGTTGTTTCTTCTTCCTTTCTTTCTGTCTTCTTTTACCTCTTCTTTTTAACCAAGTATGAAAGATCTTGAATGACTTTCTAACGAATGGGATCAAAAGGCTTTGGCAATCAAAAAAGAAAATGATATTAGTACCATGAAAGTAGAAAATTTAATTGGTAACCTAATTTCATATAAAATATAGTTATAGAGTAGAAAAGAAAGTCAAGAAAATGAGAAGAAATCATGGAAATGATGATGTTGAGGAAATACCATACATGACCATAAATTTTAGAAAATTTTACAGTATAGAAAAAGGAACAAATTCTAGAGAACTGACAACAATACTAACAATTCGGGAAATGGAAGTGTGGTTAAATGCTTTGAATGTGATAAATTTGGACACTTGAAAAGAGATTGCTCATGGCTGAAGAAGTCAAAGAAATCTCCGAACATAGATTCATTTAAGAAAAGAAAACAAGCATTCATAGAATCTTAGGATGATTCAAAAACAACATCAAGCAATACTGATTCTAAAACCGAAAATGCTAACGTAAATATCATGGCAAATAATTGTTAACCACCCGATGATCATACAACATATTTCAAGAAGGATAAGTGGAGAGTAGACACTGGATGCCCAAGGCACATGATTCAAAATCCATAGTTATTAAAAGACATAGCATACAAAGATGGTGGAATGATAAATTTTAAAGAGTACTCGGGATATGACATTACAATCGACAATGTTGGTAACTCTAAAACTCCTACTATTTGGAATTATTACTAGTTAAGAATTTAAATTATAATATGCTAAACATAAGTCGATTGTGTGATTAAGGTTTCAAAATAAAATTTAAAAAATATAATTGTCACATTATAGATTGGGATTGTAAAATTATATTTGAAGGTACTAGAAAAGGAAATATATATGTTTAAGTATGAAAATGGCTAATAATAACTTATGTCTTATGGCCGATTCAAAAAACCCTTAGATTTGGCATAAATGTTTGGTGATTTAAATTTAAAACACCTATAAAAAATTACTAGACATGAACTTGTAATAGGCCTTCCAAAATGAACTTCAAAGTAAACAATCTTTGTGATGCTTGTCAAATTGGAAAACTTCATAAGAAATCATATAAGTCTAAGGACGCGATCACTACATCATAGAACTTCTTTATCTATATCTTTTTGGACCATCACAAGTAAAATCGAAAAATCAAAATAAACATGTTTTTGTGACTGTCGATGACTTTTAAAGATATACGTGGATATTTTCCAGATGCATATAAATGAAGCATTTGAATTGTTTATAAATTTTGCTAAAAGTATTCAGAATAAAAGATCTATTAAAATTAAACTATAAGAAGCAACCATGGAGGAGAATTCAAAAACGAAATTTCCAAAAAAATTGAAATAAGAAAGTTATCACTCATAATCTCTCTTTTCGAAGAACTGCTCAAGAAAATGGAATTATGGAATATAAAAATAATAACTATTCACGAGAATGTAAGGACGACCATAAATAATAGTAATCTATCAAAGAATTTTTGGTTTAAGGTAGCTGTTGCAACATTTATATTTAAATAAAATCTTAATAAGATCATTACCTAAGGAAGATTCATATTCATTTAACTAAATATCATATAATGATGCGGATTATGTAAGCGCTAAATCCGATAGAAAAGTACAAGTGGAATTTGTCGCTTTTTAGGACATTTACTTGTATGTTGGTTCAATAAAGAAATTCTCTCTCTCTGTCCACAACAGAGGCTAAATATATATCTGCAGCACTGGCATGCTTAGAAAGTTATATACAAGTAACGCTCGCTAAAATATTTTGGATCAAATATTAAACAATCATCAATATACCATGACAATATAAGTGCCATAAACTTAACTAAAAATCCATCACTTCATGCAAGAGCTAAAAACATAGACATAAGACGCCATTTCTTAAGGGACAATGTAAGTAAAGGAAATATAACTTATAATTTACAAACACTGAAAATTAAATGTTGGTATTTTAACAAAACCACTAATACAAATTACGACGAGAGTTAGGAATATGTTTTTTAGATCTAAAAGCGAATTAAGCATATTATAGATATACATATAAAAATATAATATTAATATAATACATACAAATTTAAAAAGAAATCGTTAGGAGTATGTTGGCATGTGAGCGGAAAGCATATTGACATATAGATCATTATTAAAAAAAACTATATAACTGATCCATCTCATGTTCAAACCCATTTTTTCAATCATTCACTTTTGCGAAAATTAAGTATATTAATCTTTAATGGATCCAAGTAATCCTAAGAGGCCAAGGAAAGGGTCTTCTCAATTTTGAGACCTTCCCTTCATGAATCTCTAAAAACTAAAGTCCATGAAGCATACCTTAATATGCTTACTGAAATGGAGATCCTGCAGTCAGATTCAAAAATGAGTAGGAGAAATAAGGAAGGAGGATTTGTAAGATTCAAAATCATTTAATCAACAAGCAGGCTGATCTGATCATCATTTTTTAACAAGACCTTGAGGCTAACTTGGTTATTCATAATTCTCCAATGGATAATGATGAGGAGGAGGAAGAAGTAAACGAAGAGGTACAAATTATTGATGATGATTTCGACACTCAATGCCTAGGTGAAATTATATTTAATGCGGAAGGAATCCTTATTGAACAAAAAGGGAATTTCTATTCATCATACTAGAATTGCCATAACCATAAGTGTCCTATAGTTTAGGGTCACCATAAATAAATGTCTTGTATGTTTGTTATATTCGTGTTTGCTTGTGTATGTATTTATGATGTGACAATTGTGCTTGTTTATACAATTGTTGTATTGAAAACATTATGCATGATTGTATTAACGGTTATATGTTTATGTAATTCAATGTTTATAATATAAAATTGTTTAAGTTCTAACATGTATGGTTATTTAGTAAATCAGACATGTATCTCACCTATGTATAATTCGTATTGATTCTTAAAATATATTTTGTATAACACTATACGCTCCTAATAATATACCTATTGTTTTTATTATGCCCAATTTTTGTTAGGGTGAATAAGATTGCATAAACTCAAGGGAAGTTAATCGAGTTAGGGGAGTTAATCAAGTTAGAAGAATTTAAATTTAAATATTATTAAATTTTATATCAAAAATATTTAGATGGATGCCATCATCAATAAGTGAGAGATTGTTAATATCATAAGTATTGATTTTTATGACAATAACCATATAAATAATGTTACTAATAATTTTCCAAGTTGTGTCGATAAGTGTGTAAGAATTTCAGGTATGTTATTCGGATATGGTAGAAATATACAACTACAAATAGACTATACATCAAGATGGATAAATAAAAGGACTTAAGAGAAAAATAAGAAGACAAAAGAAGAATCAATGCAGGAGATCAAAGACAAAACTAGAAGAACATAAGGCGACAAGAGATTTAAGGATAAGCCTAGAAGGACATAAGAGATTCAAGTGCAAGACATCACAATTGGTCAGAAAAGTATTTGTTGAGTCTTAGATTTTTTGTTATAGACCCCATAGCAAATATCTTTGAATTTTCTCTCTTATTAAACTCTATTTTCATTGCTGGTATCTTTTTATAAGTAAACAACAATAGTTTTAATATTGAAAATCAAAAGTAGTTTTATAAAGTGTTTTTCAAAAATCAACTAGCATATGCCAACAGGCCCTCCTATCATATATCGACATAGTGACTATTAAAAAGTTTTGTCAATCAAGAGGGATATGTCGACATACTTGAAAGTGACTAAGGATCGTGCAATATGGAATATTAACTAAACTATTTACTTGTGCGGAATATAAATATAAAAGTAAAATAATAAAGTAAATGACACCAGAGATTTTTATATTGGTTCGAACTTCCCGTTCTACGACCAGTCCCAGATTCCTTTTGAAATTTAACTATCAACCCTCACTTAACCTGGAGGAACAGGTATTACACCGCCTGAGCAACTGAATAGGAATTCAACTGCCTAAGCAACATAATAGGACTTCAACCGCCTGAGCAACTAAACAGGACTTCCAATACAAATAATAGAAATGTTTCTGACTGAGTATGCTCTTGAATAGCAATGATAAGTCAATAACATACACCCTTCCTATAGTCTTCTCCTTTATGGTATATCGTGTAATTCGTGAAGATGGGAAGTTTATTAAATTACTAATGAAGTTTGCTTGAATGAACATGTGATTAGAACGAAGTATTGAATGTTTAGATAGCCAGATAATTCAAAATATAAGAATGGGAATTAGAATGAATATTGGTGATTAAAAAAATGGATTTCATGGCTATTTATAGTGATTAAGAGTTGCAATCGTTCGTGAAAGGTAGCCATGAAAGGATATGGAAGCAACTCTTGAATCAAGAGTTGTTTCTATTCGCTGAATTGAAGTGTCTTTTCAAAATATAGCCGTTATGAAGATTCAGCCGTCTAAATGGCATGAATCAACCAACTGAATGGATTAAAAATTGATGCAGCAAGGAAACAGTTCAAAAACAAACCAATTCAGCTGACTGAACATGCAAGATCAGCCGTCTAAATATTCAAAGTAAATCGTGCACATGCACAGAATTCAGTCGGCTGACCATAGCCATCCAGCCGGTTGAATTATGTGTTTTTTGGCATATCAAAGAATATTTTGAAAAACTTCAGCATATGAACTATGTTTTGAAAAACTTTAGCATATGAACATTGTTTTGAAAAACTTTAAATTGCGTGTTCGTGAATATACCACTTCGGAGAGATTTTAACATGAATTTGCTACTAAACTCATACCTTATACTAAATATTTTGCTGAAGCTTCAATTCAGAATATGGTCTGCAAATTGTTATACTATTTCTCGAGTAAAAACAATATCTTGTCCTACAAGTATGGTTAGTTCATATAATATTTACTTATATAGTTGTCACAGTCAAAACATCAAAATTCTAGGTTCTAACATTCTCCTCCTTTTTTATGATGACAACTATATAAGTTTTTTTAATATATAAAGTAATTTACTCCTCCTGACTGAATACTCTCACTATCAATCATATTCTCCCCTTTGCATTGACAAAAAGGAAACAATAATTGATATGAGAAATACAAGCAATTTACATAGAAATATAAGCATATAGATATGAGAAGCAAATAACCATCTTAAAACATATAAGCATCATAAAAGTATGTCATACCTTAAGTCACATAAACATCAAAGACACATAATCATATAGATATGTCATACCTTAAAACACATAAAAATCATAGATATAATAGCACTGCAAATTGTCATAAGTTAAATAGCATAGCAACACTATTTTTTTTTAAATTCTCCACTACCTTCTTCTTCATCTCCTTCTTCTTTCGAGGTCATCTAATAGAATGGTGCCGGATTTTCAAGAACACCGGTTGAAGTGGATCCGAAACAAGAAACCTTTTCCCAAATTTTATTTAAAAAACCCTTTATCGAGTTTAGCTTTTTGTTAGTTTTAGAAACGTTCTTTTCCACATTAGCTAAACGTCGACTAAGTTTGCTTTGATTCTGTGATAACATCACAAGAGCTTGCTTAGGAGGTACGTCAATATGAATTTCTTGAATTTCGTCGTCCTCTTCTTCTTGTTGAGGAACTTGAGAAGAGGAAGAAGCGATATTTGTGTCTCTCGGTTGCAGGATTCCTTGATTACGATTAGCGACCCATTCTTGAAAGCTAATGATTTGTTGGTTTTTGGAACACGTAGAAAGACCTAATAGACTTAGAGTCTTGGAGTTAAGCTCTCCTATGGTCATGAAATCAGAATCGGGCAATGGAACTCTAAAATTTTGTAGAATTCGCATAAGGTAAGCTCCATAGTGAATCGTATTGTAGCTTCTTTTATGATTGACGGTGAGAAATTCATCCAATATTATTTTTCTCCAATTTACTCGTTGGGACGAGTAAATAGCAAATAAGGCTTGAAAATCCCTTTTGTAGACTTTTTCGTAACTTCTGGTACGGGGCTGTAAAGATCGAATAAGTTCACGATGGATGATTCTTGCCTTCGGACGTAAGGCACTAGATCTTAAAATGGTTAGATCGTCCGATAAGTAGAGATGGGATATTTCATCACGATTGTACATATCAACATCAACATCATCAATATCCAACCCTTCAGATGAACATCTTAGGATATGGCCTAATCGTTGAAGAGGTAGATAAACTTTTACTCCACAAACTAATGTCCATATACAATCATCTTTGTTTTAGGGATTTTGATGATCGAGGTTCATATTGGCATAGAAAAGTTTAATTAAAAGAGGGTAGATCTTAACATTATTAGAATCATACCCAATAAGCGAATCGAAACCGTGAGCTTCGGCTAACTCTCTAATCGCGTAACTCTTGAAGTCGGGAAATTTCATGAATGCTCCTTCGAATAGCTTTGAATTTCTCATGCTATTGAATCTATTATCCGCTGTATCATTGTATAACCATGCTCAAATTTGGATTTTGGAAGGTCCGGTTGTTGATTCTTGTGCTCTCTTTGATCTTGCAGCCATTTTGTTTTATGAAATTGGATGAAAAATTGAATTGTTGATGAAGCTAGGGTTTGTTTCTTGGGTTTTTTGAATAAATAATGGTTGGGTGTGTTGAAAATGAAGGGGTACATGCGAATATGAAGTAGGTTTGATTGGGTTTTTGCATTGAAATTCATGCAAAGCTATTTAAAAAACAGAAATCAGATGTACCGGCCGACTGAAATAATGGAGGCAGCCGGCTGAAGTGGTTGGAATTGCAACCCACAAGTATATAGTTAAAATTGGGCACTATTCAGTTGGCTGGATAGGGGACTTCAGTCGACTGAATTTTGAAATTTTTTTAAATGCATATGAATGTTCAGTCGGTTGAATCTTTAGGGTCGGCCGGCTGAAACTGTTATTTTTCTAAGGTCACGCTTATTTTCAGTTCATTCTAAAATTAGTTAACAAACAAGCTATATATATGTGACGACCCGACTTTCCACTCCCGGAAAATCGCATCGACAGTAAGAAAGAAAGGGGTGAGAAATAGAAAAGAGAAGAAGAGAAAAGAAAACAACAACAGATACTCACAGCGGAAACGAAACGAAATATAATATATCACATAAATATTACATAGTATCATATACATCATCTATCAGAGTTACACAGATTACACATCACATACTAGACATTTATAAACATCTGTCTAGTTATTACATCTCAACACAATACAGATCAATACAAAGATCAACACAGCGGAAAACTACTATCTATATCTACAACGCCGAAGCCTCCTGCTCCATTGCTCCTCCAGATTACTCGTCAAAGCTAAACCTGAATCCCTTGGCTACTCGTAAAAATTTGAGTACCCAAGAGTTTATAAAACAGAAATAAACAACTTGGGTCAGACATGGGTCTGGTGTGAGTAACAGGTTAAACTTGTTTAACTTCAAAACCTTTTGAAAGAAAAGGTATCACGTAAGACTCCCCACCAATAAATATGGGTAAGTTTTTACCTTACGCTAACCAAAACATTTGATAGGAAATTCGATTGTATTATAATAGGTCTAGGGTTTTCAAATAAATATGAAATAGCTGGAATGCTTACATCTCACGTTCCAACATAGTTGGGCACAACTAAAACGTACGTCACTTATTGGAGTTTGGATTCCATCAATGGCAGGGCTACCGGGGTACCGCCCGTCACAGTACGTGGCCTAGATCACCGTACCGAGGATCACTCCCAATCCCCTGCAACACAAGGTCGGAACATCCCTTACTGGATAATTCCCGCACAAGATACCCCACGGTTGTCATGATTCAACCGCACACACTAAGTCGAAAATAGAAAGGGACATCTAGACAGAGGTAATCTTGTCCTACTTGGGTGCTACCCACTAACCTTGCTGCACCTCCCCTGTTTTAGCCATTCCCGGTTTGTGAGGCTTGAGGTCACGATTACCTTAGAAAAGAACACATCACTTAGAATGCTCATCGTCCACCTGACGATGTGCTGAAAGCATTCAATCCATACAAGTTCGTTCCGGGTTCGAACGAAACCGAAGGCATTATCTCGTTACACTCGTTTTGGAATCACCCTCAGAGTTAACGACAATAACCCTTGCACTCTGAATCTTCATCTTCACTTGATTCACGACCTATCGTTAATTTGGATCGATGTGGTATTCGGGTCTCCAGACCTGGAAATCCGGTATACGGAAATCCGATCCCGGTCTCATCGAAATCCAAAACGTATCTTTTAAGGCCAAGTTGTTTTAAAGGTTAAAACAATTTAATTCAATTATCTTTATACACTTAGAAAGATAATTCACAATAGATAATCAACATTATCAATATCATCAGATAATCCATATTATCACAATTCAACTAAACATCCATATCACATAGCATATATCTCATCAGAGATATCAATCAAATGCAAAGCATTCAGTATTATCATCCATCCATAAGTAATGATCTATATCATCTCTAATTAATTTAAAGTTAATTAAATTAATTACTTTTATTTTATAAATCCTTCTTACTTAAACATTAATTAATTACAAATTAATTAATTATCCTCTAATTACCTTTTTCAATTAATCATCTTTGATTAATTATCTTTTAATTACCTTCAAGTAATTTATCCTTAATTAATTACTTAAATTAATTAACCTTAACTACTTATAGTAATTAACCTTTAATTACTTCATTAATTAATTAACTATAATTAATTAAATTAATCAACTATAATTAATTACATTTATCCTTAATTAATTATATTAATTAATCACTTCATTTATTAATTATACTTAATTAATCAATCTTAATTACATCATTAATTATATTAATTAATGATCCTTAATTACAACTTAATTATTAATTACTTAATTAAATTAATTACATTAAGCAATTAACTTTATTTTAAACAACATTTATTAATCACCTTGATTAATCTTCAATCAGTAATTAACTACTCTTAATTACTTCTTTAAATAAATTAATTACTCCTTAATTAATTTCTTAATTAATCCCTTGATTAATTATTCAAAGTAATTAAACTTAAATTACTTTCATTAATACATCACCATTCAATTAATTACTTCCAGTAATTATCTTATTATTTACATCCCTAAATAATCTTACTTTAATAATTACATTAAGTAATTATTATCAAATCATTTCTTGATTATTCTAAATTAATTAAACTTAATTAATTAACTTAACTAATCAAATTAACTTTAATTAATTACAATAAGTAATTAATTCTTAATTACTTCCATTAAGTAATTCCATTTAAAACAAATTCTATAATTGATTATCTTAAATTAATTAAACTAATTAATTATCAAAATTAATCCTATTAATTAATTATTTAATAATCTATAGTTAATGACCTTCATTAACTACTAACAACTCTTAAATTACTTTTCTTAAGTAATTAAATTAATAAATCTTAATAACCAAGTAATTAATCTCTAATTAATTAATTAATTAAGTGTTAACCATACCTTAATTAATCTTAAATTACTTTATTAATTAATTCTCAATCATTAATTAATACTCCAATTTAAAATCCTTAATTATAAATTAATCATTCCTAATTAATTAATCTTAATCATTAATTAATTAGTTTAATTCTTAATTTCTTATTTAATTAATCCAAATGATTAATTATTCTAAGTTATTTAAACCATTTTAATTACCTTAATAATTTAATCTTTAAGATAAAAACATTTTCTTATCCAAGATTAAACTATCATTCACACATATATTTGAAACATCCATTTTTAAATTTCTTTTTAAATTTCATTTTAAATTTCAAACTTTTAAATAAACAAACAATTTAAAAATATTTAAATTTATAAAACCTATTTATTTCAAATCCTAAGATTCAAAACCAACTTGAATCTTTATTTTAAACTTGATTTAAATCATGTTTAAATTTTACTTTCCAAATTTAAATTCAAATTTAAATTTAAAAACAGACAGATTAAAAACCCTGGCAACACAAATCTACCCGAGCTCTACCCTTAATCACTTCGAGTCGCCTGGCTAAAAACTTCAAGCATCCCTCCAATTTACCCGAGACCTGTCCACTGCTACAATTCCAGACTTCACCCAGACATTCACGACCGCGTGCACGTGCACGGCCTCCAGCGACGTCTCCGATCATCCACGACTACATACGCAAGTCGGCGATCATCTCCCAACCTAATTTCGATCATTCAATCTTCGATCTATACTCAAAATCAAATTCGAGTATCCTCACCCAAAAACTGGAACAACAGGGGCTTCCTATCCCACCTGGCAACGCCACGACCACGATCCTCCGACCACCAAAAACTTTGCAACTCCGGCCATGCTCTCATCTACGACCAAGTTTCCATCTGCCAAATCCCCGACCAACTCGATCAACTCTAGATTCCACGCTGCCCTAGTTACCAGACCTGACAAAATTAGGTCTTGAAACCCAAAACACCTCGCCGCAATCGCCACGTCGATCAGACACCCTTCTTCACATTTTTCCTGGCACCACTACACCCTCCTTCACCTCCAGGCAAAGCTCCGACCACCCTAGTCCTTCTGGCCATTCCCAGTTGCTCAAACATCCAAATTCAGACAAACTCAAATTACACAATCATTCTAAAGCTTAAAATCTTGATCTCTGTTTTAAAAATCCTAATTTCCAGAGAAGATTCAAGATATCAACTTGAATCAATTCAATTCAGTATTTGGTTTTATCAAATTATTATAGCTTGCTACTGAATTTCCAGATAACAGCATATTTTTAAACTTAGAATATTTGCATCTATTTTTAAGTCTTAGATTAAGTTCAAGCCTAACTAATTTTATTTGATGTCCAAGTTAAATAAGGATCAGGTAAAAAGAATTCAGATTTAGTTTTAAATTTTAAACTCCTGTATCCAAACAGAGAAGAACATCCTGTTATGACATGCATACTTATATCACATCATATAATTCAAATTTTAAACTGAATGTCACAAAATTGTTAACATACAAGCATCAACAATTTATAAGGATTTTCACAAGCAATAAGTTATAATTTTATTTCAAGTTTAAAAGTTACTCACCAGATTTGCATTGAACAGAGACAGTTTTTAGCTTTTGAAACCTTAGACTTGAATGCTTCTTGAATTTGATTTTAAAACTTGAGTTTGCTGGCCTTTAGACTTGATCTAATCTACATGCATGCTGCTTCTAGTTTTGAAGAATGAATGCAGACAGGTTTGAAATGATTCCAGATTTGCAGAAAGAAAAATGCAGACAGTTTGAATTTGCTTCCAGAGATGAGAAGAATGATCAGGCTGAAGACTTGATTTTTAAAAATGAGATAGGTTTTGATCTTTGATTTAAAAGAGTGATTTTGATTTTGGGTTGGAGGCATAATTGTTTACTGATTATCAGATTTGCATTAGAGAGGAAGATGGTTTCTTGTTTTTGAAAAGGAAAATAGAAAGAAAGAAAATGAAGATATGCAAATGTTCATATGTAAGTAAATTTATGATTTATAAAAATAAAATAAAAATTAAATGAGACACTTGTCCTTATAGTTTATCCTTTAATTACACTTGTTACAACAATAACTTAAGATAATGACATATGTCTCTTTAGTAGTTTTTACATATTTATTTATTTTAAAGTAATTAAAAAGCCTTTTTCTTTACTTATAAAATACTTATATATATATATATACAATTTACTTTCTAAAGAAAGAAAACGAAATTTATTTATAACTAAAAGTTTATACAATTTTCTAAATTCCAAAGCAATTTAAATATTTACTCTTTTGAATTTCAAAACTTGATTTCAAATTCAATTTAAATTAAATCCTAAGATTCAATTTAAAAGTTAAGTTATATATATATATACATATATAACTATTCATTCAATTAAATAAAAATCCCATATTCTTTAAAATCCATTCATATTAATAAAAATAATACATTATACTTATTATTTGAAATTAACATATTTGATATTTAAATAATTTATATAAGAGATTATATTGTCAAGTAATATTTTAAAAAGAAACAAAACAAGCCTTTTTGTTAACTCTTATATATTTTTAAACTTAAGTAAAAATATATCTTAACCAATTTAAACATTTACCCAAAGTATATTTAAAACTATAAAGTTATTTATTTAAATAACTTTGAAAAGTCATATTAAATTAAATCTAAATTTCCAATTTACCAAAGCTTCTATTTACAATATATATAAATAAATACATATATTCAAATAGAAAATATCTTATTAACTTTTAAAAGATAAAATCACCAATTAATACTAATTTAATCAGATTATTAAATTAAATTCAAATATTAATATCAAAGATCATCAATATCAATTTAATTATTTAACAGATTATTAAATTGATATTGTTAAAATTTCCGGGATATTACATTCCTTCCCCCTTAAAATAATTTCGTCCCCGAAATTTAAACAAAGGTAATTTAATAATCTTATTAAATATTTTAATTTTAAAACACAAGCATATACTATCATCCATATGCTAGCAACCATAGCAACCAATTCATCCAATCAATCAAATCTAACTATCCAGACAAAATTCTAGATAGAATTCCTCGAGTTTCCCCAAGTATATATATACCGGGATACTCGCTCTACAACAATCTAAACTACTAAGCTATAGATCTCCTACTCATCTAGATCTACAGAACTAAACAGAATATCAAACTACAGACGAGTCTGACTCAACTTCCAAACCTACAGAACTGCTGATTCTAAAACCAGAAATAGATCAAACACGTACTCCCTCAGAGATACGTAAAACACAATGAATTCCAATTGTCCAAACTGGCAATTCAACCTTGAAAACCCAATACTTATCCAAATCAGAACACAGAAGAGATCCAAACATAACTTTACTTCACAATATCAGTAGATTCCAAACTTACTTCTCCTATCCAAAGATATACTCCAAACTGCTTTCGCTGCTCAATTCTGATCTGAGGTAGCATACAAGCACAGACTGGACAACTCATTCCAGAAATATGGTTCACTGAATCTATAAAGAAAACTCAGATACTCTTCATCAAAACTTGAGTTGCTGCACCAACTCCATCTCTAGGAAACATCCTTCAACTAGACTGAACTACCGGTACTACTCCTGGAATCCAGTTGATAAGAAAACTCAATCTTCAAATGCGGACAACTTCTGACTTCCTTGAAGACATCCAGAAAAACTCTGACAACCCAAAAGAACACTCAAACTATCGCAAGTCACTTTTGCGATCAACCCAGCCTATTTCCAAAGAAAACTGTTCCTCTTAACAAATCAGAACAGCCCATACTTAACTATCCAATCCATCGAAGAAATGGATGCACCCTGCTGCTTCTGAATTTCACCTCCAGAAAAACTGCTCAGCCAGAAAACTTCCTGCCATCACAGAATACTCCAAGCTGCACTGCTGATACTGATGCCAAGGACTTTCTATCCAAAGATCTTTGAGAAACTCGAACTCCAAACCAAACAGAAATACCATGCTGAACTCAGCCATAACACTGAAACAGACACACTTCCTTAAACTCGTTCCAAAGAAAACATCTTCGGGAACATCCATCGTCACTGCATCTCATCACACAGCTACTATTACCTGAGGTATCAAGATACCATCACTTGCTTCTGTTCAACCGATAGATCCAAACTCTACTCATCCAACTTTACAGATAAACTCCGAACCTTAACAGGTTTCCTTCAGAGATTCGATGAAATCCTTCATCACAGCAAAACTTACTCGAGACAGTATTGGGTCTACAGTCTCGATAAATACACTTCCAATCTTAATTCCAACCATTGGTAGTCGTGTTTCATACACTACTACCCTATCTACCTTTATATCTTATATTGGAGAACCTGTACGGGTAACCCAACAATATAGGTAGAATATATATATATAGTTATATAAAAATTACAAATACGCTCTCTCACGATAGATACCACTCTAGAGCCTAGGTATTCACTCAACCTACTGCTCTGATATTCACTTAACCAAAAGCTTAGGCATTCGCTCAACCTAAGCTCTGATACCACGTGTGACGACCCGACTTTCCACTCCCGGAAAATCGCATCGACAGTAAGAAAGAAAGGGGTGAGAAATAGAAAAGAGAAGAAGAGAAAAGAAAACAACAACAGATACTCACAGCGGAAACGAAACGAAATATAATATATCACATAAATATTACATAGTATCATATACATCATCTATCAGAGTTACACAGATTACACATCACATACTAGACATTTATAAACATCTGTCTAGTTATTACATCTCAACACAATACAGATCAATACAAAGATCAACACAGCGGAAAACTACTATCTATATCTACAACGCCGAAGCCTCCTGCTCCATTGCTCCTCCAGATTACTCGTCAAAGCTAAACCTGAATCCCTTGGCTACTCGTAAAAATTTGAGTACCCAAGAGTTTATAAAACAGAAATAAACAACTTGGGTCAGACATGGGTCTGGTGTGAGTAACAGGTTAAACTTGTTTAACTTCAAAACCTTTTGAAAGAAAAGGTATCACGTAAGACTCCCCACCAATAAATATGGGTAAGTTTTTACCTTACGCTAACCAAAACATTTGATAGGAAATTCGATTGTATTATAATAGGTCTAGGGTTTTCAAATAAATATGAAATAGCTGGAATGCTTACATCTCACGTTCCAACATAGTTGGGCACAACTAAAACGTACGTCACTTATTGGAGTTTGGATTCCATCAATGGCAGGGCTACCGGGGTACCGCCCGTCACAGTACGTGGCCTAGATCACCGTACCGAGGATCACTCCCAATCCCCTGCAACACAAGGTCGGAACATCCCTTACTGGATAATTCCCGCACAAGATACCCCACGGTTGTCATGATTCAACCGCACACACTAAGTCGAAAATAGAAAGGGACATCTAGACAGAGGTAATCTTGTCCTACTTGGGTGCTACCCACTAACCTTGCTGCACCTCCCCTGTTTTAGCCATTCCCGGTTTGTGAGGCTTGAGGTCACGATTACCTTAGAAAAGAACACATCACTTAGAATGCTCATCGTCCACCTGACGATGTGCTGAAAGCATTCAATCCATACAAGTTCGTTCCGGGTTCGAACGAAACCGAAGGCATTATCTCGTTACACTCGTTTTGGAATCACCCTCAGAGTTAACGACAATAACCCTTGCACTCTGAATCTTCATCTTCACTTGATTCACGACCTATCGTTAATTTGGATCGATGTGGTATTCGGGTCTCCAGACCTAGAAATCCGGTATACGGAAATCCGATCCCGGTCTCATCGAAATCCAAAACGTATCTTTTAAGGCCAAGTTGTTTTAAAGGTTAAAACAATTTAATTCAATTATCTTTATACACTTAGAAAGATAATTCACAATAGATAATCAACATTATCAATATCATCAGATAATCCATATTATCACAATTCAACTAAACATCCATATCACATAGCATATATCTCATCAGAGATATCAATCAAATGCAAAGCATTCAGTATTATCATCCATCCATAAGTAATGATCTATATCATCTCTAATTAATTTAAAGTTAATTAAATTAATTACTTTTATTTTATAAATCCTTCTTACTTAAACATTAATTAATTACAAATTAATTAATTATCCTCTAATTACCTTTTTCAATTAATCATCTTTGATTAATTATCTTTTAATTACCTTCAAGTAATTTATCCTTAATTAATTACTTAAATTAATTAACCTTAACTACTTATAGTAATTAACCTTTAATTACTTCATTAATTAATTAACTATAATTAATTAAATTAATCAACTATAATTAATTACATTTATCCTTAATTAATTATATTAATTAATCACTTCATTTATTAATTATACTTAATTAATCAATCTTAATTACATCATTAATTATATTAATTAATGATCCTTAATTACAACTTAATTATTAATTACTTAATTAAATTAATTACATTAAGCAATTAACTTTATTTTAAACAACATTTATTAATCACCTTGATTAATCTTCAATCAGTAATTAACTACTCTTAATTACTTCTTTAAATAAATTAATTACTCCTTAATTAATTTCTTAATTAATCCCTTGATTAATTATTCAAAGTAATTAAACTTAAATTACTTTCATTAATACATCACCATTCAATTAATTACTTCCAGTAATTATCTTATTATTTACATCCCTAAATAATCTTACTTTAATAATTACATTAAGTAATTATTATCAAATCATTTCTTGATTATTCTAAATTAATTAAACTTAATTAATTAACTTAACTAATCAAATTAACTTTAATTAATTACAATAAGTAATTAATTCTTAATTACTTCCATTAAGTAATTCCATTTAAAACAAATTCTATAATTGATTATCTTAAATTAATTAAACTAATTAATTATCAAAATTAATCCTATTAATTAATTATTTAATAATCTATAGTTAATGACCTTCATTAACTACTAACAACTCTTAAATTACTTTTCTTAAGTAATTAAATTAATAAATCTTAATAACCAAGTAATTAATCTCTAATTAATTAATTAATTAAGTGTTAACCATACCTTAATTAATCTTAAATTACTTTATTAATTAATTCTCAATCATTAATTAATACTCCAATTTAAAATCCTTAATTATAAATTAATCATTCCTAATTAATTAATCTTAATCATTAATTAATTAGTTTAATTCTTAATTTCTTATTTAATTAATCCAAATGATTAATTATTCTAAGTTATTTAAACCATTTTAATTACCTTAATAATTTAATCTTTAAGATAAAAACATTTTCTTATCCAAGATTAAACTATCATTCACACATATATTTGAAACATCCATTTTTAAATTTCTTTTTAAATTTCATTTTAAATTTCAAACTTTTAAATAAACAAACAATTTAAAAATATTTAAATTTATAAAACCTATTTATTTCAAATCCTAAGATTCAAAACCAACTTGAATCTTTATTTTAAACTTGATTTAAATCATGTTTAAATTTTACTTTCCAAATTTAAATTCAAATTTAAATTTAAAAACAGACAGATTAAAAACCCTGGCAACACAAATCTACCCGAGCTCTACCCTTAATCAGTTCGAGTCGCCTGGCTAAAAACTTCGAGCATCCCTCCAATTTACCCGAGACCTGTCCACTGCTACAATTCCAGACTTCACCCAGACATTCACGACCGCGTGCACGTGCACGGCCTCCAGCGACGTCTCCGATCATCCACGACTACATACGCAAGTCGGCGATCATCTCCCAACCTAATTTCGATCATTCAATCTTCGATCTATACTCAAAATCAAATTCGAGTATCCTCACCCAAAAACTGGAACAACAGGGGCTTCCTATCCCACCTGGCAACGCCACGACCACGATCCTCCGACCACCAAAAACTTTGCAACTCCGGCCATGCTCTCATCTACGACCAAGTTTCCATCTGCCAAATCCCCGACCAACTCGATCATCTCTAGATTCCACGCTGCCCTAGTTACCAGACCTGACAAAATTAGGTCTTGAAACCCAAAACACCTCGCCGCAATCGCCACGTCGATCAGACACCCTTCTTCACATTTTTCCTGGCACCACTACACCCTCCTTCACCTCCAGGCAAAGCTCCGACCACCCTAGTCCTTCTGGCCATTCCCAGTTGCTCAAACATCCAAATTCAGACAAACTCAAATTACACAATCATTCTAAAGCTTAAAATCTTGATCTCTGTTTTAAAAATCCTAATTTCCAGAGAAGATTCAAGATATCAACTTGAATCAATTCAATTCAGTATTTGGTTTTATCAAATTATTATAGCTTGCTACTGAATTTCCAGATAACAGCATATTTTTAAACTTAGAATATTTGCATCTATTTTTAAGTCTTAGATTAAGTTCAAGCCTAACTAATTTTATTTGATGTCCAAGTTAAATAAGGATCAGGTAAAAAGAATTCAGATTTAGTTTTAAATTTTAAACTCCTGTATCCAAACAGAGAAGAACATCCTGTTATGACATGCATACTTATATCACATCATATAATTCAAATTTTAAACTGAATGTCACAAAATTGTTAACATACAAGCATCAACAATTTATAAGGATTTTCACAAGCAATAAGTTATAATTTTATTTCAAGTTTAAAAGTTACTCACCAGATTTGCATTGAACAGAGACAGTTTTTAGCTTTTGAAACCTTAGACTTGAATGCTTCTTGAATTTGATTTTAAAACTTGAGTTTGCTGGCCTTTAGACTTGATCTAATCTACATGCATGCTGCTTCTAGTTTTGAAGAATGAATGCAGACAGGTTTGAAATGATTCCAGATTTGCAGAAAGAAAAATGCAGACAGTTTGAATTTGCTTCCAGAGATGAGAAGAATGATCAGGCTGAAGACTTGATTTTTAAAAATGAGATAGGTTTTGATCTTTGATTTAAAAGAGTGATTTTGATTTTGGGTTGGAGGCATAATTGTTTACTGATTATCAGATTTGCATTAGAGAGGAAGATGGTTTCTTGTTTTTGAAAAGGAAAATAGAAAGAAAGAAAATGAAGATATGCAAATGTTCATATGTAAGTAAATTTATGATTTATAAAAATAAAATAAAAATTAAATGAGACACTTGTCCTTATAGTTTATCCTTTAATTACACTTGTTACAACAATAACTTAAGATAATGACATATGTCTCTTTAGTAGTTTTTACATATTTATTTATTTTAAAGTAATTAAAAAGCCTTTTTCTTTACTTATAAAATACTTATATATATATATACAATTTACTTTCTAAAGAAAGAAAACGAAATTTATTTATAACTAAAAGTTTATACAATTTTCTAAATTCCAAAGCAATTTAAATATTTACTCTTTTGAATTTCAAAACTTGATTTCAAATTCAATTTAAATTAAATCCTAAGATTCAATTTAAAAGTTAAGTTATATATATATATACATATATAACTATTCATTCAATTAAATAAAAATCCCATATTCTTTAAAATCCATTCATATTAATAAAAATAATACATTATACTTATTATTTGAAATTAACATATTTGATATTTAAATAATTTATATAAGAGATTATATTGTCAAGTAATATTTTAAAAAGAAACAAAACAAGCCTTTTTGTTAACTCTTATATATTTTTAAACTTAAGTAAAAATATATCTTAACCAATTTAAACATTTACCCAAAGTATATTTAAAACTATAAAGTTATTTATTTAAATAACTTTGAAAAGTCATATTAAATTAAATCTAAATTTCCAATTTACCAAAGCTTCTATTTACAATATATATAAATAAATACATATATTCAAATAGAAAATATCTTATTAACTTTTAAAAGATAAAATCACCAATTAATACTAATTTAATCAGATTATTAAATTAAATTCAAATATTAATATCAAAGATCATCAATATCAATTTAATTATTTAACAGATTATTAAATTGATATTGTTAAAATTTCCGGGATATTACATATATGTTTTTCAAGCTTTATTCTCATGTTAAAATAAATATAATTTTTATTTCAACAAACATGTTACATATCCAAATTACAATATTGAACTAATCTAGTTTTGTTTCAAATAATATTTCCGTCGGCTTTATTTTTGTAAACCCACTTAGTACTGATGACTGTTTGATTACTGGGTCTAGGAACTAAGTCCCAAACTTCATTTCGTTCAGATTGATTTAACTCTTCTTGCATAGCTATAATCCAGTAATCATCAGTTGAGGCTTCTTTATCATTTTTGGGTTCGATGCTCGATAGGAAAGCTACATGACCCATTTGATTTAATTGATTTCGAGTTCTTACGTTAGAATTTATTTCTCCAATGACATTTTCAATTAGGTGATTTCTTAGAAGTCTGGTGGAGATCGAATTTCATTTTCATTTGGTAAATTGTTGTTTTCAATTTCAACATTATTTTCAATATTTTCAATATTATCTTTTGTGATATTTGATTTAGGAATTATTTCTTCATCTTCATTTTTATTATTAAATTTGAAATTTTCATCGAATGACACATAAAGTGTTTCTTCGATTATTTTAGTTCTTTTATTATAAATTCTATATGCTTTGCTTCGTTCCGAATATCCATGAATATTCCTTCATCGAATTTTGGATTGAATTTACCAAGTTGGTCTTTTGTATTTAATAAAAAGCATTTTGAACCGAAAACTTTAAAATATGATATGTTTGGTTTTCTTCCATTAAAAAGTTTATTTGGGGTATGTTTTGTTAATGGTCTAATGGAGACTCGATTTAAAACATAACAAGTAGTTGCTACAGCTTCTGCCCAAAAATGTTTAGGTAAAGTGCTTCCATTTAATAAGGTTCTAGCACATTCTTAAAGTATTCTATTTTTCCTTTCTACAACTCTGTTTTGTTGCGGAGTTCTAAGAAATGAAAAATTGTGAATAAGTCCTTTCTTATTACAATATTTTTCAAAAATATCACTATCGAATTCGCCACCATGATCGCTTCGAATGTTTTAATTTTTATATTCTTAATATTTTGAATTCTCTTAGCAAAGATTTTAAAATTTTCAAAAGTATTACTTTTATTTTTCGTAAATATTATCCAAGTTTATTTTGAGAAATCATCTACAATTACAAAAACATATCTGTTATGATTTATAAATTGAACTTGAGTTGGTCCAAAAAGATCTAAATGTAATAACTCAAGTGGTTGTAAGTAGAAATAATTTCTTTGATTTAAAAGTAGATTTGGTTAATTTTCCTAATTGACAAACATCACAAATACTATTTACTTTAAAATTCATTTTTGGTAAACCTTTTACTAAATTAAGTTTAGATAATTTGCTTATTGCTTTAAAGTTTATATGACAAAATCTTTTGTACCATAACCAAGGATCATTTTCTTTGGCATTGACACATATTTGTGTTATTATTAATTTTCATATTTAATATGTATATCTTACGTTCTCTTGTTCCTTCAAAGATAAGATTCTTGTTTTGATCAAATATATTACATTTATTTTCCGAAAAAGAGATATTAAAACCTTTATCGCATAGTTAACTTATACTAAGCGAATTACATTTTAACTAGTAAAACACTTTAATAAGAGGTAGGTTAGATGTACCGTCATTGCTCACATCGCCTTTGCCGGTGATATATCCTTTGGAATTATCTCCAAATGTGACAGATCCTCCATCTGAGTAGATAACGTTAGTCAGCATATCTTTGTATCATGTCATATGTTTTAAGCAACCACTATTAAGTATCCACTTTTCTCTTTTCTTAGTTGGTACCTGCAAAAAATATAAAGATGGCGTTGGTACCCACTTTTTATTAGGGTCCTAAGAATTAGGTCTTAGGAAACCAAACCCAAGTGGGTTTAGAATTCCCTTTATAAGTAAAATTTTCATTTTTATGAACTGTATTTATAAAAGTATTAATATACTTATTTCTAATTGAATTATCATTTGTTTTTGTTACCCAAATCTTTATATTTTTTATGGTGTAACTGTCCTTCTTTTGAGTGAGAACCTTTGGTTTTGGTTTTGGTTTTACAAAATTCTTATGTATATTGAAATTTTTATTTAGTGAAATGTTTCTCATTGAACTAGATTTTGACGAATTTGTATATCCTAAACCTTTCTTATTGAAAGAGGTTTGAGAGTTATTAATAATTTTAAAAAGATTTTCTCTACCTTTATTAAAGTTAGAAAATTTTTTAGTAATATTTTCTAACTCGGTTTTGAAACTAGTATTGCTTAATTCAAGAATTTGGACATTTGATTTTAAATCGTGTTTTTTTGAAGCTAATGTCATATTCTTTTCTTTTTGAACTTCAATTTCATTTGATAACATAGTGAGTTGAGAAGATACATTAGACAAAGATTCTTGTGTTTTGACAAGTTCTTCTAAGATTTTTTTTTCATCTCTCAGCATATCAATTTTTATTTCACTCTTGTTTAGTTTTTCTAAAGCATCTTTATATTTTCTTTTAACATCTTTTAGTTTATCCAATAGCTCTGAGTTTATATCAATTAAATCATCAAAGGTCAGATCACTTACATCATCAGATGAAGCCATAAAGCGCACATTGGCTTGTTTGGTGTTACTATCAGTGTCACTGTTTGATGAGGAAGACGATTTTGAATCATCCCATGTAACAGAGAATGCTTGCTTCTTCTTATATTTGTCCCTATTATTCTTGAACCTGTCTTTCTTTCTATCAGGACAGTCCTTCTTTATATGACCCTTCTTGTGACATTCATAACATTTGAGATTTGAAGCTAGTGGTTTGTTGGTGTTGTCTCTTCTGTTCTTTCCGAATATCTTGTTCTTTCAAAATTTCAAAATTTTCTTGAAGTTCTTAGCAATATAAGCCATGTCATCTCATCTTCTTCTGAATCTTGTTCAGCTTGGAATGCTATGGTCTTTCTGTCTTGTGCTTGATTTCTTTTTGCCTGTACGACATGAGATTTCCTATTAACTCTTCAGGTTTTGTGGTAGAAATATCATCATCTTCTTCTATAGTTAAGGCCTTTCGTTCCCATTCATCCGTTAAAGAGTTTAGGATTTTCGAGACAATATCGAAATTAGTGTATTTTTCTCCTAGTGCCAATAGTGAGTGATATATGTCTTGAAATCTAGAATACATTTCATTTATAGTCTCATCCTGTTTCATTCTGAAAATTTGAAATTGGTTTTTAAGCATAGATATCTTGCTTTATTTAACTTTGTTAGTACATTCATGTGTAACTTTAAGAGTTCGCCAAATTTCATAAGCTGTTGTACATATGCTAACTCTATTAAATTCATTCTTATCTAAAGCATAAAATAGCATATTCATGGCTTTTTCATTTGAGGTTGCATCTATCTTTTATGTGTTTGACCATTGTACATATGGTGTGGTTGGTATACTATATTCATCCTGAGTTATATTCCAAGTATCATATCTGTTTGCCTGCATATAAATTCTCATCCAAGTTGACTAATAATTGTAATTCAAACCGTTAAATTGTGGTGGTCGTGTAGTGGATTGACCTTCAATAAAATTCATGCTAGTGTTATTTTCCATATTAACTGAATATCAAATAATTGTGTTATGGTTACATGATGACCTTGCTCTGATACCAAGTGAAAGTGACTAAGGATCGTGCAATATGGAATATTAACTAAACTATTTACTTATGCGGAATATAAATATAAAAGTAAAATAATAAAGTAAATGACACCAGAGATTTTTATACTGATTCGAACTTCCCGTTCTACGTCCAGTCCCAAACTCCTTCTGGAATTTAACTATCAACCCTCACTTAACCCGGAGGAATAGGTATTACACCGCCTGAGCAACCGAACAGGACTTCAACCGACTAAGCAACAAAATAGGACTTCAACCGCCTGAGTAACCGAACATGACTTTCAATACAAATAATAGAAATGTTTCTGACTGAGTATGCCCTTGAATAGCACTGATAAGTCAATAACGTACACCCTTCCTATAATCTTCTCTTTATGGTATATTGTATAATTCGTGAAGATAAGAAGTTTATTAAATCACTAATGAAGTTTGCTTGAATGAACAAGTGATTAGAACGAAGTATTGAATATTTAGATAGCCATACCTTAGACTAAATATTTTGCTGAAGCTTCAATCCGGAATCTGGTCTGCAAATTGTTAGACTATTTCTCGAGTAAAAACAATACCTCCTCCTGCAAGTATAGTTAGTTCGTATAATATTTACTCATATAGTTGTCACAATCAAAACATCAAAATTGGTTCTAACAATACTCATTCATCATATGTTAACATAGTGACCATTGGGAAATTTTACAAATTTAAACGAATGGACCCTCTTCAACCTTTCGCCAAAAGACATATTTAAAGGCTATAGAAAACAGATTTTTTTAACAACACCCTCATTCTTCTCTTACCCTTCCGTCATCATTGCTTCGATATAAGGTTCTTTTAATACTTCTACATTTACTTTGCAAATCCACACTCTCTTACTCTAATCCTTCATGTATCTGCAAACCACATAAGATCAAAGAGTTAATACTAAAATTCTTGATCATTTTCACTCTGTCATCTTATTCCTTTCGATTTTCAAAGACATAGAGGATGTTTATAGGATCTTTATATTGAAGACCACAATAATTTGTTTTGAAAGATACCGTCACTTATTACATTACTCTGTTATTTGAAAAGAGTAAAGGATGCCTCCTACCACCTGTCAAAAGTCAGGATTGTATGGGTGTGTCCTGCCATTTGCGAAAAATTAGAATAGGTGTTCTTACCACCTGGTTCAAAGTCAAGAGGTTAGATGTATATTGCCACCTTAGAATGTTGGGATTTTAAAGGTGTACTTGCCATATGTGGAAAGAAAGTGGTCGTAGTGAAATTTTTATATGGGATATATGACTATACGTAAGATTGGGAATCCGAACCAATATAAAAATTCATGATGTCATTTACCTTACTACATTTATTTTTGTTATGCATTTATTTATTTATCTGAATATATGTGATTCTATGTTAGTAATTTGATATTTACAAGAAAATTGTTAAAAAGTTGAAGTACACTATTCATTGCCCCGATGTATTAATATCCTTAAGATTCATTCAGTGTTAATGTGTTAGGGTAACTCATATATCCTACATTCGTAACTGTAGTCGATAAATAATACTTCTCCTTAGGATGACATACTTATATATGTTTAATGTATTTAATTCATTATTTATATATCTATATAATAATGTGTATACATATGTTATCCGGCACTTGAACCAAGCGACATCTCATTGAATATGGACTTCAAGATGGTGGAGAAATGGATTAAGAAGCTCATGAGATGTCAAGAATGATGAACAAGTAGAGCACGAGAAATTTAAGTAAGAATTGCATAAGGCAAATCATGTCAACACCGATATGATTAACCATGTCAGCATCGACATGATTAATCATGTTGGCACGGACTTGTTTGAAGACATGGGACACACTTTGGAATTATAGATGAAGTTCGCTTGTACTTTGAAGAAAAAGACAAAAACTAGAATATGAAAAATCGATCGAAACCGACATGATTTGGAGTGGAATTTTTTCAAAAATGGTTAGAAGCTTGAAGACCTGAACAAATATGAAGAGGAGACAAAGATGCAAGTTCAAAAATTATGTTGGCATTGACATGATCATGTCGATGTTGACCTGATTATGTCGGTACAAACTTATTGTGGATGTCGATTTTTTCTCGTTCTTCATGCCTGAAATTGTGGATCTGACTATAATGACCGTCCTACACCTCCAACACCCAATATAACTTGTAAAGTGCACTATCACGGTGCTTGGTCGATGTAGAATGATTACCAAGTGGTAAAATACTAAAGTCTCCAAATCAGAGTATGTCGTCTACCTCAAAGTGCATCAAATAAAATATAATTCACAAACAAATAAAAAATAGGCAAGATGGTAAATATGACTAAATGAATTCAAAGAGAATAATACCTGGTATGTCCCTACATTAAAAAAGTTAGCACATAACATAAAATATATTCTTCTCTATATCATCATAATGGATGTACTATATGGTAAAGTACGTATGGGGTGTTTAGATATTGACATCAATGATACCTACCTCATGTAACATCCCTAAAAAACAAAGCAAAAATAACATCCATCATCACTTCACTCACTCAAGTGCATTGGATATATGATAATTACGATTATGACCTCATCCTAGGTTAGAGACTACTCAACCTCTTGGTCTATCGGTACTCGAATCCACCTCCACCTAATAGGTAAGAAGTAAACTGCATGTCATATAGTCTAGGGTAAGACAGATCTCCCATCTGAAGAATCTAGATCACGTTCTATTCCATGTGATCATCCTCACATACCTCAGGTGATCATCCTCACATACCCCTGCTTTATGAGTACACATTGAATCCTCTTAGTATCAATGATCCTTTTGCATATGTTATATCCATATTGGAGCACATTCTAGCACCACTTTATAGATATGCGTCCTAAAGCTTGTCCTTATGGATCTTCAAAAAACTCCCATCATTAGTCGCTAGTCTGGAACAACATAAATGTCCATCATAAGTCGTAAAGTATCATCATTTTGTCCTGAAGCATCCTCGGTAAAATCCTAGATCTAGCCTAGAACAAACTCTAGAAAATCCTAGGTCTGACTCCAAGAAAATTCAGGGTACTTCCATACACCATTGATCATCCATCCATCATATCTCAAGATCTAACGGATACCCTAGGCACCAAATTTCATAAATAGCACCCTCACATCATCATATAGCATACCAAAAAATTCAAAGACTATTGAAGCACATCACAATGGATGGCTCAAATTGTATGGGAGGACTAATCGGTACCAATTGGATCGACTCTGTGACGATCCATACCTTCCAACGCATCGATCCAAAGGCTAGGGTGACTTTCGGTCTCGCATCATTGTCAAGAAGTATGTTCTATTGGGTTTTTGCACATTATCACAGACTGAGAATATAAGGATAAATCTAAGATATTATACACTTTATATATCACAACGGAAGGAATAAAATATAAGTACTGAAAATAGACATTTCAAAATAACAACCTTCAAAATGCTCAATCCATATACATTGTTTTCAAAGTACAATATAGGTTTACTAGACATTTAATACAACAAATAGCTATGTAAGGAACAACCAAGACTAGTGGAATTCCAATGCTTAGCTCCTTTCTCTATGCTTTGTGCCAAATCAACTACTATCATGTTATCCTATGGTGGGGAAAAAGAAGTGAAAGAAGCGGGTTAGACAAAGGTCTAGTGAATGAGTACATCATTAATATATGGTGATCACATGCAGTTGACTTTAATAATACTCTATGTGACCTAGGGTGTTCTACAAGTTTTCGTGGATGACTAGTTTTCTTTAGTTAAGGGTTTTTCACTTAATACGCACCTACACTAACTACTTGTGCAGGCTCATACCTAGGATCGAACAACTGATTGATCCTATTGACAACTAATGATCATTTAATAGCCACTGGAACTTTTCCAACTTCCTACTATTTCTACCATGGGACTAAGTTTCCCATAACTACGACTACATGTAACCCCTATTATGCATTGAGGGGGAGCCTGCAATGCCGACTCGCTGAAGTGTCTCATCATCTGCATTTGTGTCCTTCTCTCAATGGTAACATAACACCTCTTATTACACGCTCAGGGATCCGACAATAACATAGTATCACGTCGCGTTAGTATCCATGAATACCAAGGAACTCCCATTGTGACGGGCCCACACACTTCATCAGGCATCAGTTAGTGTTGCACGTCTACTGTAGAACCTTATGCGGGTGCCATTTGTGATAGAATTGTACCTTGTCGAATATCGACCCCCGTTGGATAAATAGCATTTACCCAGTTCTGCAACGTCCCAGTGTTGGCTTATAGAGAACTAGCTTTCATACTACTAGCATCCATACATATACATAATTTATATACACTACTAACTAATGTATTCATGACCTGGGCCTTAGGTTGAGGTTCATACCGCGCTTCTAGAATGCCTACCAATCGACCACCTACTCCTAGAGCAGTCGATCGCATACTCTCGATCGCTCTAGATTACATGGTCGACCGAACGTCACTTATTTATCATTTTGATTTTTTAATTTTAATTCATTTTGGTTCTTTAATTAATAACTAATTGTTTGTTCAAAATTCCTATTAGAGGGATTCATGTTAGAGCAATTATAGTGAACCAAATTTCCAATTTCCCAAATTTCTTATCCAAATTCAAATTTTTAGATTTATAGGAATAGTTAAAATCTAGGGTTACTATTAACCATTTATATTAACAGATTATACAATTAGAAAAGGATTAGAAAAGGGTTAGAGGAAGGGGTTTAATCCTGGTCATTCTATTTAACAAGTTTTCTCATTTTAATTGTTATTCAACATTGGATCTAGATGATATAATTCTCAATTTAGTTTCTAACATCCTAAATCAAATAAGGTATATCAAAATAACTATATATAAATCATCTAATTCAAAATATACTCACTCACCTCGAAGGAATTCCTCTTCTGATTTGATTTGATTTCACCTCCTCTCTCTTTTGTTGATTTAGTTTCCTTCTCACTTTCTCTTTTATTTACATTCTCTCCCTCTCTCTTCTCTTTAATTTGATGTATATTCTTTTTATTTTTATTAAATTTTTTGGAGAAGAGAATAGGAAAGTTTTACGAATTTTTGAGGAGGAGGAAGAAGAAGATGATGATGGAGGCTAAGGTTTCTAAAATGAAAAGAATGGGGTTTGACTATGTATTTATTGTTGAAAACTAGGTTTAAAAATCACGTATTTACCCAGAAGTTATTTACCTTTACATATAGAAAATTTTATTTCCATTTATTGTATATTCAACCTATCCTTTAAATTAAGTACAACATTAATTTCACCATTATTGTTTCCCCTTTGAAGTATTTTCACATTTCTGCATATAAATACTTTTCCTTCTTTTCTTTTAAATGCACATACATGATTGTGCCCTTATTAATATTTTAATTTGTTATTATAATTCTTGGGGTATTATAGACTCGAAGCAAACTCAAATTTTCACCAAGTTTCTTATATTTGCCCCAAGTTGTACTTAGATTCTACTACCGAAAGTTGCACTCAGATTATCCTCAAGTCACACTTAGGTTTTCTCCAAGTTTTCACCAAGCTTTTGCCAACACCGATCCATCCTAACTCCGTAAAAAACCCAGCTTCAATCCACCATAACTTGGGCATATCAACACCAATCCACTTGAAATTTGAAATGTAGCTTCTAAGGACCTTCCTTAGCTTCTAGGGAAAATGTAATGCCTTAACGCTATTTTAATAGTTTATATTACTGTAGACATATTATAATAGCGTATTATATTACATAGTAGATAGTTTAACGGATCCTTAGGAGATGTGAATCCCGAATATCTCTTAAGTTACTTCACTCACGTTAGACACTGGATAGGAGATGTCAAACCCCGTAAACATCTCCGACGCCGTTTACACTCATATTTATTTACTATTGATTTGACTTACATAAGATCTTTTAGTTCTGACTCGAGTGTTTTGTCTTTTCAATTCGCTCAGGTCAGCCTGAGCATTTCAGGATTTGAAGACCTTATTTCTGGAGGACGAAGACGAAGATTTGTACTACTATTATTTACTATATTAATTCCATTACATCATACTGTTCTGCTGCATTATTATTTACTTATCTCTGATACGTGTAACTCTGATTTTGTATTGTATAAGTATAATCAAATGTTTTGTATATAGCTTCATAAACTGTTATTTGATTATTATATTTTGTCATTCCGCTGCGAGATTCTGTTTTGTTTTTTTTCTTTCTCTGCTTTTTCTAATTCACCAAAATAACAATCCGCCCTTCTGTATGGTTTGAGTTGGCATGTGTGTCTGCTTAAAGCGTACAAAAAGGTGGGCCGTTATAGTTGGTATCAGAGCCTTGGTTTAGCGATAACCTTAGCTTTGTGGGGTCTAACTCATATTAAATAGGGTAGTAATACCCTAGAATGAGTCCTTGAGAGTGTATATATATATGAGAGAGAGCATATTTGTTAGTGTTATAAAAGGTTTTATATTGTGTTAATTTGTTCCGTTTTGTACTTATAAATTATGGTCGGTACATAGGACGCTATGACATCGATAGGGATTTCTAAACACTTAATAGGATAGAACGACACAATATTTGTTTTGAAATGTAGGTAAATGAAATAATTTTGCTTATTGTATATTTTATATATAAAATAATGATTTATAAATTATATATTTGGTTGTAATATATTAGTTGTTAGGTAGCGAAATTTATAAATATAGGTTGGAAATAAGATTTGAAAATAAGATAAATGAAATTTGGAAATTTTAGAAGTTAAGTTCCAGGATTTTTGAAAAAAAAATTCAAAGGATTTTGGAATATAATATTAATATTATTTGGAAGTATCTTCTGATATAAATTTTTCAATATAATTTGAAGAATTGTTTAAATGAAATTTTGGAAAGAAATAAGTTATGTACTCCCCTCTTTGTCGTTGGAAAATAATTTCGGTGATGAGTGCGCACATCATCAACGTTCATTTTCTAGTTTCAAAGTGGGAAGGCCATTGTAGTAGTTTTACTACAGATCTATTTTGATAAACAAATAATTTTTTTAAAAGTTTAAATACGATTGGATATAAAAGCTATGAGTATATATATATGTATACATTATTTTAAATAATTTGAAATGGAACCCGGCATTTAGTTCTTAAATTTCTATGAATTAGAGATTTCAATTATTGTAATGGAATAAAATTTTAACTATTTAATAATTGAAACCTCTAAATGAAAATAAGAAATTATATGCTAAGTTATAACTGAAATATACAAGGAATTTGAAATTCGTAACTTGTAAACGAAAAGAATATGAAAATAAGAAATGATAATTATTGAAACTTAATAAGTAAGTCAAACTTGTGTAACTTTCAATTGCATTCTTAAAGACATATATATAACTTACCAATTATAAAAGGTTAAAATGTTAAAAGAATATGTATTGGAAATTTTTACAAGTAAAACTTATGTAATGGAAGTGTTCAATGAAATTTACTTTTATAAATAAGAAATTTGATATGAAAATAGTTATAAACTTGAGTTAAAATTGTAATACTACTAATTAAACGAAATAGAAAATGAGTACTGTAAGTAAAGGATTTTGAACTTAAGTTAATATTGAAACCATTTATAATCAAAAGGAATAATAAAATGAATGTAATGCAATAAAATAAATTGACATGATATGAATAAATGAAAATGAATTTTTGTAAGTAATAAATGAAAATAAATGAAATAACCACTGAATGAATGAATGGGAATAAGATTTTGTAAGAAATAAATGTAAAATTAAAGAAAGTAATCACTGAATGAATGAAAGAAAAATGAACAACAAATCTGGTGAAAAGAAATTAATAAGAATAAACTTAAATAATGTTAGAAATCTGTTGTTTGTTTGGTTTATGGATTGTTTGGGAAATGATACTTATAATTGTTTGGATGTATGAATAATCTATTGAGTTTTATCTAAGACTGTTGAGTAAATGGTATACTTAGTAGTTATTCATCAATTTATGTGATTAAAAGTGTCTTAACCCGAACAAACTATTTGTTTTGGTTGATATGGATGGATAGTTGATTTTATTGATTTCATGTGATGGTTGTATGCTTTGTTGCAAGTGGTTGTTGTTTTATATTGATTTGTTTGTTAGTAGGTGAAACAACTTTGAATATTTTCATTTTATATATTATTAACTCTTTTGAATTATATAAGTGAAATACAGGTTATGGAAGCAATTACTACTGCTTTTGGTTTCATAGAATAAGCGTTAATTGCCCGACAAATAGGTACGTTCTCGAATTACGGTTTTATAGCGTTATTATATTGTTTCCCCGCTGTTGGGATATATTATTTTGAAAATTTTGATATATATTATTATTATTGATATATTATTTTCTCCTAAGCCTCTTCGTACAAAGGAGACTCTGCCGAAATTTTTCGTGAATTTTGGACTTAAAATTTTTTATGAAATGTTTTAAAAACTTTTGTTAACTTGAGTGTAAAAGGATTTAATTGTTATAAATTAATATATTTTATTTAAATTATTTAATTATGTAAATTAGTTATTTATAAGTTTAATATCTTAAATAAGATATATTGATTTCTAAATTTCTTTTTTTCCCTTCTTTTTCCTTTTCGGAGATGAAAAATTTTGAGTGAGGGAGAGTGTAACGACCCATAATTTTCGATAATTAAAATTTGTTAATTTAATTATATTCTGTGATTTAATATTGGAAGAAATAAAAATTTGGAATTTATTAATGAAATAATAACTGAGATGAAACGTAACAATGTTAATTAAAGTTAATTATTAGAGAATTGAATGAAATTCCAATTAATTGAAATAATGTAAATGTTATACTTGGTTATAAATTGAATACAAGTAAATAAATGTAAGTGTTGTATAAATTAATGAACTAGTACATAATGAATAGTAATTGAATAAAATCAGTATTATGTAAGCAATTGTAACATTTGTTTGTTAATAATAACTTATAGGTGTAACTAAAATTTAATGGTAACAAGTATGGTATATTACCTATTTATTTAGCTTGTTAATTTAAATTGGAAATAAATTTCAATGAAGGTAATTAAATATTATGTTAATGTAAATTAAGATAATAATTGGAAATAATGTTAATTTTATTCATAATATGACAATTGGTTGAATAAAAAGAATGGAAATCAAGGTTTATTAATTTATTGGAATTCAAATTATAATAATTGGATTAATTGCAAATAAATGAAATTAAATATTTAAATATATTACGTTAATGGAAATTAAGATGAAATTTGAGAATATTAATGTAATATATCATGAACCAATGTTAATTTCATCCATTTGATAATAATGGATTGAATAATAGGATGAAAGGTCAATTAAATGGAATTATTGAAAATTTAATTTATAATTTCTGAATTTAATGAAATTGAATTTAAACACTGGAATTGATGGATTAATCAACTTTAAATTGACATCTAAATTTGTTTAAATTATTGTAAGTGATTAAGAAATAAAAAATGATAGAAGTTGTAAATTATTAAAATTTAAACTGAAAAGTGATTTAATTAATTAATTATTAATTCATTTAATTAACGTGAAAATAGCCATCTTGGCTACTGACTCGGATTTCGACGAAACCAGTTTCATCGGATCCGTAACGTTGAATTATTGTAGGATTTCAAGTTTCGTAACAATCGGACTTGTCATTTGATCGTATGGGCTCGAAACATCTAGAAATCAATTTAATCGAAATCAATTTGAAATAAGCCGATTTTAATATAATTCTTCATACGATAGAATTAAGACCTGAAACCTGTTCCATTAGACTTAAAAATAATGAAAACATCTATTTTGATATATGGGATGCCCCATTTACGTTCCGGAGTCAGAACGGGCTTTTCAGGTCGTTTATCGATCAAACCCAAATCAATCTAATCCATTTGTTCTATTTCTGATCCATCTATAAATAGCCTGTTATAAACCCTAGTGTTTCTCAACTTAGTTTGTCTGTATGTACAATTTCATTTGTTCCTCTCTTTCTAATGGCAGACAAACCCTAATCTCCAATTGCAAATTCAATTTCAAATTCAACTCCAAAATTTAAACTCCTCAAAATATATCGAATTATATATCAATTTGAAGCTCTCGACGAGCGCATCTCAGATCTGTAATTCGTTTTTCAATTTGAACCTCTGTTTGTCCAGAATTTGATGAACTACTCTCGGTCGTTCGTTGATCGTCCATGAACTTCGACGGATCGACGATTCGTTGGTACCGTATTGTGGAGAAGGCCGAGGGGATCGCATCCATGTGGGTTTTGTGACGAGTTGACGGTCAGATCGAGGCAAAAAATTCGATTAGGTCTTGGGTTAGTGGCGACTGCGTGTTCTTGATGGGGGCCGATGGTGATCGTGGCACGCGTGGGGGGTCGCGGCCTTGGGAGGAACGTCGGCGGTGAAGATTTGGTGGCTGCAATGGCCGTTGGTGGCGCGGTAAGCTTCCAAGCGCGGCGGCAGTTTTCGCATGCGTGGGTTCATGAGTAGCAGGTTGGGCTGGTGATGAACGGTGACGTGTAATTTTATGTTTATTTTATTTATTTTTTATATTTAAATCGTTTAACTTCTTATATCGATAACCCTTGCATACGAGGTCCGTTTCATGCGCGGTTTTCTCTACTAGGATCGTATTGGAATTCCGAACATTTTGACGCCTATTTGGACAAATTCTGAGACCATTCAAATTTTGGGCTTATTTTAAATTTAAATTCGATTTAAATTCAAAGGTGAGTGTTTTAACCCACACACAACTTCTAAAATTTCTTATGTTCATTAAATTAAATTTATAGTGTGATTAGAAATTTATTTATGACTGTTTGGTATATTTTAAATCATCATCTCAGTTAAATTGAATTTATTTGAATTTATTTGAATTAAATCGTAATTTAATTTATTATTGAATATAAATTGCCAGTTAAATACCTGTTATTGATTATCAGCTCTATATTGATATTTTTAAATTGATTTGGATGATGAATGTGATGAATGTTTGATTTGTTGTATTGGATGAATGGATGTTGTATTTTATATTGTTATAAACTGCAAGTTCACTATGGGTTGAAATGATACATACCCGAATGATCAATAGATTAAGGAAAAATCGTTATGGGTTGAAATGATAGACTCAAGCGATTTTATGGATTTTATTATTAATTCGGGATTGCGGTTTGAAATAATATATAACCGTAACATTTTAAATTGCGGATTGAAATGATAAATATCCGTATCACTTGACCCTAGGGTAGAGAATTATATACGGACACCGGATTGGTTAAATTTAAATAATTTTGAACCCTTAATTTTTTCTTTGAATTAAGTGATATTTTTGAAATAAAATCTGATTTATATAAATTGAATTTTTACCGAACTTCGAGTTTTATATAAAAAGATTGAATTGTTTAAAGGAATGGTTAACGAAATAAAAATTGAAATGTATAGTGAATTTGAAATATAAGTGAAGTTTATCGAAATTGAGTTATTAAAATTGTTGAAGTATAACTTTGAAATATATTGAGATTGGAGTAATTAAATCGATGATTTAACATGGATTTAAGCGATATTGAATTTAATATTTATTTAGAATTCTGAATCGGAAAAATTTGAAATTGGGTTTTGGGACATTGTAATGGTCAAAATGTGTTGGAATGAAATAAATAGTTTAAATTGATATAAATTTCAAATTCATATTTTTCATATAAACCGTTTTAAATATACATTATTTTAAAAGACTATAATTATTAAGATTTTCAAATTTTTAAACTAATTAAACCATTTAACTTATTTTAAATATAATTAATCTTTTTTAAAGCTATTTAATCTATTTTAATTATATTTAATATATTTTAAATCTATATTAACTATCTATAACTATTTAAAACTATTTTCTTATAAATTCCAAACTAAGTAAAATGGATGGGTTTATATTCAAATTTCTCGATTTTTAAAGTGAATGTGGTTAGGCGACATTATAACTTAAGTTGGGATTTAAATAGCATATTTGGTTTAATATGATAATTTTGGAATGAGAGTTTAACCTATTTTGGAAACACGACCTTTGAAAGGAAATATAATTTCGAACTATGATTTCAATATGATATAATTTCGGAAGTAAGTAATGATTTCGAAAGTGATATGATTTGAATTGAATATGATATTTTGATATCAATTATGAAACGATTTTGGCAATGTAAAAGAACCATCCGGTGTGTAATAAGCGATTGGTTGTTAAAGTGACCGGGATCAGATATGGGCATACTCTCTATCGATACCGAAAAGCACTTTGACAACTGTGTACGCGGTGGAGATTCCAGAATGAAGTAGGATGGTGGCGACGATCCTAAAGGTATATACGTGGACCTGACTACCATGAGTTGCATAAGGTGGCTAAAACAGGAGCAATTGATGGGCTAAGTGAGGTCATTCCTCCGATCGGGCACATTCCATCGATACTATATTTTGACTTTGTGATTTATTTGGTGGCCACCCTCGATTTTTTATTCGGGAGTGTGTTCCGAGGTGGGCAGTAGTAGCTGCTATGCGTTACCACCGGTCCGGAAGTGTAATTGGTATATCTACCCTGGCATTGCCTAGTTGTGCCATGTCACCTACCCTAGCGCACCTTCTACGAGTTTGGTTTGTACCATACCTATGGAGTGCCCTCTGACGACACCCAGTATGGGTGGGATTACGGTACTGTATAGACTATGGGAAATAAAAATGAGTTAAGGGGGAAAATGTAACGCCTTAACGCTATTTTAATAGTTTATATTATTGTAGACATATTATAATAGCGTATTGTATTACATAGTAGATAGTTTAACGGATCCTTAGGAGATGTGAATCCCGAACATCTCTTAAGTTACTGCACTCACGTTAGACACTGGATAGGAGATGTCAAACCCCGTAAACATCTTCGACGCCGTTTACACTCATATTTATTTACTGTTGATTTGACTTACGTAAGATCTTTTAGTTTTGACTCGAGTGTTTTGTCTTTTCAATTCGCTTGGGTCAGCCTGAGCATTTCAGGATTTGAAGACCTTATTTTTGGAGGACGAAGACGAAGATTTGTACTATTATTATTTACTATATTAATTCCACTACATCATACTATTCCACTGCATTATTATTTATTTATCTCTGATACGTGTACCTTTGATTTTGTATTGTATAAGTACAATCAATTGTTTTGTATATAGCTTCATGAACTGTTATTTGATTATTATATTTTGTCATTCCGCTGCGAGATTCTGTTTTGTTTTTTTTCTTTCTCTGCTTTTTCTTATTCACCCCAATAACAATCCGCCCTTCTGTATGGTTTGAGTTGGCACGTGTGTCTGCTTAAAGCGTACAAAAAGGCGGGTCGTTACAAAGGACCTTCTTAGTTTCCCCTATCATGTCATTTGGATGCCTTTGGATCGATCAAATATATCGGTCATCCATAGCCAATCCATATTGTTTCAAGCCATAACTTAAGATCATCAACTCCAATTCACTTGAAATTTGAAATGTAGCTTCATGAGGCCTTTCTTGTTGACCCATATCAATCTTGAGTCATTTGGATTATTTGGATCTATCAGATCCCCTCAATTACCCAAGTCATTTTCTTTACTTTTCTTCTTCCAGTCAACTCCTTTGCAACTCCATAATACTTCTAAGCATTTATTCCATTAATTTGAGCCTTCATCTTTTTTGCAACATTAAATATGCACTAGGCTCAAATCGGATGGAACATCTGAATTCTAAGTCACCCATCGGTCGGCATTTGCAACCAAACAAGCAAAATAAGATACAAATAATCAAATGTAGCATACGCACATCATATAAAAAACACATATAGGTCAATCAAACATGGATTTACATCAAATTATAGTCCAGATCTCAAAATTCAAAAAAGAACATATCTATAAGAACATATATAGACTTCGATTTAAAATCACTTTAAAGCACATTAAAATTTGATTATAAATCAGATGTGTATTTAGATCTAGTACTAAGCATGTTTTAAAGTTTGAAAATACCTTAAAATAACATCTTTAGGTTACAATTATAAGTGTAGTAAAGTTAGAGGAATCAAACCACTCACCTAAGTCCAAAGCAATCCAAATTAGCACAAATCTCGAGATAAACAGTAGATCCCAAAATCCAATGCTCTATAAAGAGTAGCCAAAGGATGCTCTAGCAAATCCACTTGCTAACTATCCCTTAATTACTTAATTTCACTGAGAATGGTATAGATTTAGGTAGCTTTTAACTTGCGGAAGAGATTAACGGAGGCTAGAATGTTTTTGGGAATAGAGAAAAGTGATTTAGTGATTGTCATATCAATTAGTTATGCCATAATCCTGAAATTGATTAGCGGGCATAATCTGGGCTTAACTTTGATTACTGCACAGCAGTTCAAAAACCGTTTAACATCAAATGGCCATATCTCCTAAATGGAAAGTCCAAAAAACTATTACGACTACCTTATGAAAGAGAAACCATCATCCTTTCTATTTGGAAGTGGTTTCAGATCCTAATTCGGCTTCTTTCAAAAGTTATAGGCCTTACAAGATTTTCAGGGTCAAACCGTCCAATAAATTTTTTATGGATGTAAGATATCACTCCTATCGTTACCCAAAATTTGAGAATCATACGACCCAATATGAATTTAAAATTAATATTTTACAATCCTCCAATACATAAAATATAGAGTGTTACACTCTTCTCCCCTTTATAAATTTTGCCTCTGAAATTCACTGAACATAATCAAACCAGTTTAACTACATGCCTAACAATCTCAAACAAGCATAAGCAATCATCAAACATCAAACATGAACATATACGAGCAAGAGAAATAAATTATGTCTATCCTAGCATGAAAAGTGCTAAAATACCAAAATATGGTATCAAACCTGAAAGTTAACAATAAATGAAAAGTCTTACCAAGTAAAGAGTTCGAGATAAGAAGCCCTCACACTCTCCTCGATCTTCCAAGTGCGTTCACACTTGCTTTCACTCTACTGAGCCTTCACTAACTTCATTGTCTTTCTCCTAAGCTGCTTCATATCATGTCCAACGATACAATATGACTACAAGGTCTTGAAGCACCTGGTTCAATGTAACGACCCTGAAATTCAGACCCAGTTTAAAATTTTAAAATCGTTTATTTAGTGTAGAAATTCGAATTTTCACAAACAACTTCCGTTGCTATTCAAACTTCACATTTGGAATGCGTCTAGATAGACATAGGCGTACGCCAAATTTTGTTGAATAATATTGAAGTTAGTTTTGTTCATCGCATTTACATATTAGTTTGAATTCTAAGTGTAAATTTTCTATTGTTCGAATCCAATTATTTTTCACAATGTTGCATAAGAAAAATATTCTGATCATGTCGGCGCATTTCGTTTCGTCAAATTCCGCTTTTAATTGCTAGTTAAATTGTTCACGCGAGCGAATGGTTTAATTTGTAATTAACAACTTCGCAAACAGTGTCGAATCATCAATATCTTCATACCGTTGTGTTCGGCTCGTCGCGCTGATCAAAACGGTATATTTATTTGTGCCAATCGGAGTTCGGCGTTGCAAGTTACAATTGTTTAATGGGTTTGAAACCTGTCCGTTACACTATTAAAACCAGTTTTTATTGGGCTGCACTGGGTGGAATTCGAAGCATCTTCTGGTCAGTAATTATCCTAGGAAACCCAACAGTTTCTTTGAGTACCGAGGCAATCAATTGGAGACTTTTGATTTTCTATACTATTCAGTATATACTGGGTTCGATTCATATTTCATTCGTTTGCAATCTCTAAACTACTCTTGTACGTAGCTCATCTTTCTTCCTCCTCTTCATAATTTTCTTTATTATTTTGTCTTCTCTCCAGCTAATAAAACTCCACTGCCCACGTCCGCCCTCGCCTGCCCACCTTCCTGCTCCCATCGCGCCTCTGGCGAACAGATCCCCTCTGACGACTTGCCACGCCCCAGGCTCCGCCCAACGACCCAGATCCCAACCCGAACCCACGGCCTCAGCAAGCCCACCCATCGCCGCGCCTTCCCAGACTCACGTCGCCGCTGTACCCTTGCTCCCACCGCACCTCTGGCGAACTGATCCCCTCCGACGACTTGCCACACCCCAGGCTCCGCCCAACGACCCAGATCTCACCCGAACCTTGCCCTCGCCCGCCCACCACTCGCAAACCCATCAGCACACAACCAGACCTCCCCTCCGACGCCACTGCCCAACGCCGATGACCACCCCTACTCTCCACCTCGACTTCGCAATAGCTCTCCTTGCTGCCTTCCCAAAACTGAAGTAGAGTGGGTATGCCTTTTTGAGCGTGAACAGTTTATATTTGTATATAAACTGTATTGTATATAGACATTTATATAATATCTTCTGTTTAATCTATATTCACTCATGTGTTCTGGTTTCATGGTTTGCAGTTACTAATCCAGAATATAGGCTGGCATCTCCATCCCGTTGAATCTTGCTTTGGATAGTTGGTATGATTTATATATATACGATCAACATTTATACATTGTATTAAACAATTGTTGAATAACTATTTTGTCCGATTACAGTTCGTATTTGTGTCGTGCCTATTGGTGTCTATCTTATATATTCATCTTCGTGCCTCGTCGTTCAAAATCTCTAACCACGCAAGGTGAATATTTTATTCACGACTCAATCTATTATGCTATGATAATAAAGTAATAATTGTTGTTAATATTAATTTGGATATTAAATTGTTGATTGTTAAAATTTGTTGAAATAAACTATTAATTGCTATGCAAGTTAAAATTGAATATTGTTAGTTCTAAATTGTTAATGTACGCTATGTATTGTTAGTTGACTTAATATGATTTAAACCATTGACATGATGTTATATGTCATTTTAGAAAATTGTGGCACTTAATTAATTAAACTGTTGATGTTAGGATTAAAACGAATAATTGTATCACATGAAATGACGATGTTTTAGTCACGGAATGATTTGGATTTAATATATTATGTGTTATATAGTTTGATAAAAATAACCATTGATTTACATGAAATGATAAGTAAATTGCCATACAAGTATGTGTGTTTATTGAATTTATATTGTGTATATTTTAATTGAATTGCAAGTTGTTGATTAGTTTAGAATCACTATGGGATGAAATGATACATACCCGAACAGACATTAGAATAAGGATAAATCGTTATGGGTTGAAATGATAAACCTGAACGGTTTATATGAATTGGGTTGAAATGATAAATACCCAATTAAACAACTTGGCCTAGGATAGAAAATTAAAATAAGAAACCCGATTAGTCAACAAAATTATTTTGTAATTGAAATCTATTTGAAATTTAGGAATGAACTTAACAAATTGTTTTAAAATTAATTGGCGAACTTAATCGATTTAATTGAAACAAATTAATTGGTCAATTGAAATAAATCAATGGATTCAATTGAAACGGATTTAAGAATTTATTTAATTTGAATAAAAGGAATTGATGAATTTAATTTGAGAAATTGAGATTTGATTTAAGGATATGTACGTTAAGTAAGTTGAGTAATTGGAATGAGAATTTGACAGGTAATAATTTAAGATTTAATGATTTCGAATGTTATGGAATTTGTTAGGTTAAAATTTATAGACTTGATTTTAAAAAATTTAAATGGATTTGAAAACTTGATAATGAATGTAATACAAGATTTAATGAAATTTTGACTTAAGTATAATTTAAACTAAGTATAGTAGTGGATTTAATTTGGGATTAATTTTAAAATGATTTTAAATTTAATGAATTGATGTAATTATGAATTTGTAATTTGGTTTGAGGTTAATTGGTTTTGAAACTCGTTAAGGAATTAAACTAGGTTATGCAAATCATGAAATTAAATAATTAGAATGAGATTTCTTTAATGAAATTTGAATGGGATTTTGGTAACGAGTTAATTGAAACTATTTTGATTTTAAAGAATGTAGTTAATGAAAATCGATTTAGCCGAATCTATATTTATAGTAAGTGAAATGATGAATGTAAATATGAATGTAAAATGAATCGAATTTTCGTTTGAATGATTTGGATTGAACGGAGTATTAAAATTAAATCCATTGAATATGAAAATTTAATAAGTAAAATTGAACCTTATTAAATAGAATTTGAATATTGAATTTAATTGTTAATTCAAATGTTTGGACTAAGATTTCATTTGGGAATATGATTTTAAATATTTGCGATAAATTGAATTGGGAAATGTCAAATTTTGAAATTCAAATTTGCAACTTGACTTTTGGACTTTGATTTGTTTAAACTTCAAATACTAAATGACCATCGGTGTAATAATACGTAGTTATTAGAGAGACCGGGATCGGATATGGACATACTCTCTGTCGATACCGAAACCACCTTAATAACTAATATACGTGGAGTGTTGATCCAGAACGAAGTGGATGGTTTTGATGATCGCGTTGACTGAAGAAAGCGAATGATTTTGGATGACCCCTGACATGACTAAAACAGCAGCCGCGCCGGGCCATTGAGGTTCGCCATCTCTAGCGGACACACTTCTTTGATACCTTATCTAATTCTTATGAGGTTCCATTTGGGTGCAAACCTTGATTTGGGAGTGTTGTTTCGTGGTGTTGAGGTAGCTGCTGGCTATGCTCAACATCAGTCCGGATCACGCAACTAGTAGTATCCTACTTGGTATCGCCTCATGTAACATCCCACCTTTTTGTACGCTTAAGCAGACATACGTGCCAACTTAAACCATACAGAAGGGTGGATTGTTATGGGGTAAATAAGAAAAAGTGGAGAAATAAATGAAACAAAATAGAATCTTGCAGCGGAACAATAAAATATAATAATCAAATAACAGTTCATGAAGCTGTTTACAAAACATTTGATTATACTTATACAATACATATCAGAGTTACACATACCAGAGAATGATAATTAATGCAGCGGAATACAATGGTGTAGTGGAATATAATAAATAGTAAAAAAATCTTCGTCTTCGTCCTCCAGAAATAAGGCCTTCAAATCCTGAAATGCTCAGGCTGACCTGAGCGAATTGAAAAGACAAAACACTCGAGTCAGAACTAAAAGATCTTATGTAAGTTAAATCAATGAAATAAATATGAGTGTAGACAGCGTCAGAGATGTTTACGGGGTTTGACATCTCCTATCTAGTGTCTAACGTGAGTGCAGTAACTTAAGAAATGTTCGGGATTCACATCTCTTAAGGATCCGTTAAACTATCTACTATGTAGTAATATTCGCTATTATAATAATGTCTAATCATAAAATAAACTTACTTTTTAATAGCGTTAAGGGGTTACCCATATAGCCCTTAACACAAATAATGCCAATAGTCTATACAGTACCTGCATACCCCGAGAGGCTACGAGAAGATACTCCATAGGTACGACACAAATAGAAACTCGTAGTAAAGCTCGATATGGTAGGTGACACGGCACACAAGGCAATGCCAGGGTAGATATACCAATTATGCACACGGACTGATGGAACGCCTAACAGCCACTACCGTCCACCTCGAACAACACTCCCAAATCGAAGGGTGGCCACCGAAAATCACAAAGTAATTGAGTGGAATCGAAGAAGTGCGTCCGATAAGAGGTGCTACCTCACTGGTCCAAGATCGCTCCTGTTTTAGCCACCTTATGCCAACTCACGGGAGTTGGGTCCACATATATACCTTAGGATCGTCGCCACCATCCTACTTCATTCTGGAAACTCCACCGCGTACACAGTTGTCAAAGTGGTTTTCGGTATCGACAGAGAGTATGTCCATAACCGATCCCGGTCTCTTTAACAACCAATCGTTATTATAACACCGTGGTCATTTAAAAATATATATACTTTTAAAACACAATCATTGCCCTTTCAAAATAGTATATACTTCAACCCAAAATATTATTGCCATTTCAAACCATATCCTTTACTTCAAAATAGTATATACTTTAAAACCAAAATATTATTGCCATTCAAAACCAACTCAATAATATATCATTTCCATTTCCAAAACAATTCAATAATATCTTATATAAATAAAACCCAATTTCCAATCACTAATCTTTCTTTAATTTATATAAACTTGAAATATTCTTTTAAATCATCTTAAACCCAAACCACATTTTGAAGTCATATTCTAAATTTTCAATTTCAATAGGTTTCCAATCAATATATTCACAGATAATTCTTAAATAAATTCCATTTCAAATAAATTCAATTTCAAACCATATTACTTTCAAAGTTATAACAATTTCGAAAACCAATACTTTGAAAACAATAATACCTTAATTTCAATAAAACATTTAAATTTTGATATATATTCAAGTCTTTAAATATTCCAAAATTCCCAACCAAATCTGATAATCTTATATATACCTTAATTCAATTTTCTATTATTTAGTTTGGAAATATTTATTTAATAAATTCAATATCCCTTAAATAAAGCTCAAAATTGACACATCCGTAAATCAAACTTAAAACATCATTAAGTTACACATAGCTTAAATTTTAGAATTTTACTATATATAAAATAATATTTATATAATATCAAAATTTAATATTTATTAAACCGTGTATTTCTTTCCAAACCATAGAAAATCACTTTAAAATATTTTATATATAGACCACGGTGTCTGTATATAATTTTCTATCCTATGGTCAAGTGATACGGATATTTATCATTTCAATCCGTAATTTAAAAATAAAAGTTTACGATTATATATCATTTCAAACCGCAATCCCGAATGAAATGAAAATGCATAATAACTTGCAGTTTATACAATATAAAATATAGCATCCATTCATCCAAATATCAATAAACAACCATTTATTACAATCATCATCCAATTTAAACAAAACATCAATATAAAGCATATAAAACATAATAGGCATCAATGAATAGTTTATATTCAATAAAAAAAATTAATAACTGTTTAACTGGCAGTTTATATGCAATAATAAATAAATTTAACTGTCAAATTATATGCAATAATAAAATTAAATAACAATTTAATTTAAATAAATGCTATCTAACTGAGATGATGATTAAATATATGCCCAAACAATCATAGATTAATTTTAAATCACATCAAAATTTAATTTAACAAACATAAGAAATCTTAGAAGTTGTGAGTGGGTTAAAACACTCACCTTTTTGAATTTAAATTGAATGTAAATTCAATTTAAACCCAAAAATTTGACCGTCTCAGAAATCGTTCAAACCAGCGTCAAAGTGTCCGGAATTTCGATACGATCCCAGCAAAACAAACCGCGCATGAATCCGAGCTCGTATGAAAAAGTTATGAAAATTTGAAGATTGGAAAATTCTGGTCCTGGGTTGACTTCGGGTTCAACTTCGGTCCACAGCCTCAAATCCCCGTGCTTGCTTGGAGTTTTTGCGAAAACGACCCGGAGCGACTCGAGTCATATTCTTCTTGACCCGAAGTAGATGCAGTGTTTTTTCCTCTGAAACTCGAAGCGCGACCTGAAGTAGATACAGGTCCGCAAATTTTTTTTTTTATAAAATTGAAATTGGATTGGGAAGATTAGGGTTTGCAGCCATTGGAGAAGAAGAGGAGCTGATGAAATTTTACGTACATATAGATGAGAATAGGCGGAGGCTAGGGTTTACAGCGGGATATTTATAGGCAGAATTAAAAATAGAATAGATGGATAAAACAGATATACGCGCTAACAACGAAGTGGCCCAAAAAGCCCGTTCTGACTCCGGAACGAAATTTGGTAAACCTATATATCAAAATAGGTGTTTTAAAATATTTTAACCGCAATGGAAAAGATTTCAAGTTCAAATTGCATCGTATGAAGAAGATATGCTAAAATCAATATTTTCCAAATTGATTTCAATTGCATAAATTTCAAGGCGATTCGAGTCCGTACGATCAAACGACAAGTCCGATCGCTACGAAACTTGAAACACTATTATAATTCACCGTTACGGATCTGACGAAACTGGTTTTGTCGAAATCCGAGTCAGTGGCCAAAATGGCTATTTTTATATTAATTAAATAATTTAAAATAAATTAATAAAATCAAATTTCCAATTTAAATTCTAAAATTTGACAATTCTTATTATTTAAAATTTCTTAATTATTTACAATGATTTTAAACAAATTTAGATGTCAAATTAAATGTTAATACATTTAACAATTTCAGCGTTAAATTTCAATTTTGTTAAATTTAGAAATTATAAATTAAATTTCAATAATTCCTTTGAATTAAATTTTTATTCATATTATCCAATTTCATTATTACAAACAGATGAAATAAATATTGGAATCAAAATCCATCATATTAACATTCTCAATTTTCATCTAAATTTTCATTTGTGTAATGTTTTAATATTATACTCCACTTATTTGCAATTAATCCACTTATTAAGTTTCAAATTATAAATAAATTAATAAATCTTGGTTTCACTCCTTAAATCAACCTATCTTCGTATTATAAATAAAATTATCATTTACATCTTATAAAATTAACCCTTTTTAATGACAAATCAAACCTGCCCAAACTGCACAAGTTAGGACAAATAATGGCAACTGATTTCACCTTAAACGTTATAAATTATAAATTGAAATCCAATAAATTCGTTTATTGTAACGACCCGCTATTTTGGACCATTCAAATCGACAATAATCCACACATGTCTGACTTGAATAATTCAAAATATCAGATTGTTAATTTAAATTTGGCAAAACTCAGCATATGCAGTAAATAAATCAATCACAGAATCACAGACACAGAGTAATACAATAATACAACAGAATATCTCAAATACAGTGAAGTTTTCAGTACAACAGATGACTTCTCTGAACGAATCAACTAGAAGAGCTGAAAGCTGGGGCGATAGTTGGATCTCCAAAGGAAGCTCCAAACTCCAAAGGTGAGTCTCAGATGCTGTATCACTCGGTCTGACCCGAGCGTAAAGCAAACACAAAACACTCGAGTCAGGATTAACATTCTTATATAAATAAATCCAACTCAAGTGAAACATCAACTGAAATACAAGTAACTTAAAGGATGTTTGGGATAACCATCCTCTAAGGATCTTCAGAACTATCTACAAGGTGGAAATATACATTATAACACCGTGGTCATTCCAATTTAATTTATACTTCAAACCCAAATATCATTTCATTTCAAATATATCTATTTTCCAAAATAGTATATATAGGTTAAATAATTTATAAAGTAAAGTATTTATAATTTCCTCAAGTTTCACAAATCGGTTCAAATCAACTCAATTTCCAAATTTCAATTTAATTCAATCTAAAATTTCCATTTTAATTCAATTCAGTTTCTAAATAACAAATTCAAATCTTATTGATTTCAAATACAGATCTGAATCACAAAATAAACCATTTAAATTCCAGTATATTTCAAAGCTTTAATATGCAACAATTTCAAAGTTAAATTTTAACAGTTTCATATAGCTCTTGATTTAACTTCACTATTTTTTTAATCAAGGAATATTCACTTAATAAATTCAATATCATTTAACTAGCCTTAAATTACATTTTACTAAATATTTCCTTAAACTTTATTTAAACAAGAAATATTCATTAGATTACTTATAAATCAAACTCAAGTTATAAATCATATCCTACATCTCAATTTCAATAAGTTTCAAATCGATTTAATTAAATAAAATTCTTTATTGAATACAATTTCAACTAAATTCAAATTATCTTTCTAACCTTAACTTATTCAAATTATTACCAAAATCTATTCTGAAATATATTTACATACTCAACATATTATATGTATTTAAATCAATCATTTCCATTTATATATAATAAATTAAGGCTCATTATTTATTAAAACCATATATTTCTTTCCAAAACCATAGAATTCATTTTTTAAAATATTTATATATATGGACCAACGGTGTCTGTATATATATTTATCATATGGTTAAGTGATGCGGATATTTATCATTTCAATCCGAAATTTAAATATATACGGGTAGAAATCATTTCGACCCGTAATCCCAATTTCAATACAAATGAAAATCACTTGGGTCTATCATTTCAACCCATAACGATTTTCTCCTATTCTAAAGTCCGTTCGGGTATGTATCATTTCAACCCATAGTGATTTCTATACTAACAGGGAACTTGCAGAGTGATAACAGATATTAAAAATAATATAACAGGCATATATATCAGCAATAACAATTTAATATAAACAACAGGATATGGTGTCATATCCCACAGGTGAACAGTTATAGATAATAGCATGTACGACAATTTAAATAACTACAGCAGCATATTTCAATTGTTATTTCAATTGAAATTAAATTAAATAAATATAAGAACGTTAATCGTGAGTGATTGCTCACCTTTCGAGGCTAGAGAAATTTGGCAATGAAACGAGCTATGAATTCCAAAGCAGTACGCTAGACGGACATGATTCGATGAAGAAGACGTGCACGATGGTCAAAGCTGATAGATAAGGAATTGACGAAATCAAATCAGAACTGGATTGGTGAAGATAAATGATATAGGTGAATTTATATATATAACTATATATATATAATCAAATTCTAAATTCAAATATATATTAAATTAAATATATATAGGAATTTCAAAATCCATTGTTTTTAACTAAAACTCAAATACTAAAGTCATACATGTAAAATAAATTATATGTTATAATTAAAACAATATTGGTTATAAATTTAGTATTGACGAAACCAACTTAAGTCCAAAATAGTATATTTATATATAAAACAAATATATGTAAACTATTTATATATATGCCACCCACTACATTCATGTCACTCAAATGTATTCAGACCTATTATAAATCTATGCAGACCCGTTATAAACATTCATGCAATACAAAATCTATATATATGCAGACCCAACAACATACAAGTATAAGTTATATAGTAACTTATATAACCCTATTATGATTCATACTTTATAATATAACTGTAACTATTTATAACATAACCTACTATAACATACATTTCATTTACAACTTATCTACAGTGAAATAGTTAATATATACGAAAAGCTCATAACTGTACAATTAACATATATTTTTATAGCTATTAAAACTTGTATAGTTTAATATGGTATATATATAACCAGACTTCCCAATATAACTTATATACTAAAACCATAAACCGGCTATAACATATATGAAGATTTATAAAATCCAACTCATAATATAACTAATGTATTATAGACTAATACAAACTCAATACGCACTAGTATATTATAAACAACTATACTTAAAACTTGCTTATATGAACTTGTAAGCCAGACCTCAAACACCTTCGCATAGCAACATACAAACAATATAAACATTGTATATATATTATCAAAACTATATATATATATATAGAATACATACATATAAGAACTAAATATACTAAAATATAATAGGACTGGCATATATATGCGTACGATAACATCATATATAATATATATATATCACTTATATGTTATAATACACGGTACAAAAAAATAACAGCAAGTAGTTTATAAAACAAAAATAAAATTTATAAACTAATCATATATACACATAGATAAACTCCAAAAACAATTTATGTGTATAGTACATAAAAAAAACAGTTTATACAAGAGCATACCAATTCCAATATATAACATATATATGGACATATATGCTGCAGCGATGAAGGAAAATTGCAGAGGAGCTGCTGCACGATGAGTCCAAGGGGAAGAAAACGTTGCGGCTAGGGAACAAGGCGAAGGTGGAGGTGGGGTGACTTCGGTGGCCGAGGACGTGGAGGCTTGGGGAGATTGAAGGGGGATGGACACGGCAGTCCATGCGGAGGTGGAATAGGGTCTCGGCTGCTTGTTGCCATGTGGTGGGTTGTGGTGGCGTGAGGATTGGTGGCAGGGTGCATCACTGGTGTGGGAGAGTGGTTGAGGCGTTGGTGGGTGAAGAAGTTGGAGACTGGTCTGTTGATGGCTCGGCAAAGGCCAGGGAGACGTGGGGACGTTGGCCAGAGGGTGGTCTCGGCATGGGGAGGATCGACACAAGGCGGCTGGGTTGTGATGCCGGAGATGGTGACGTGGAGAGAAGCCGTGGCTGTTGATGGCGAGGACGGTGGTGGCTCATGCGGCGGAAGAAATGCAGAGGGTGGGGTGGAGGTTGGAACGGCGGTTATCATAAGGAGAGGGAGAAACATTATGAGAAAATGGGAAGAAGAATAATTATTTACAGTGAAAACAATGCGAGAGTAAGGAAAATGAATAGCCAAAAGGTAGAAGTGCTAACGTACAACATATATAAAAATTTTATATCTTTATTTCAAACGGTGGAACGAAAAATCAGGGAGAATTTGAAAGGGACAAACGTGAAAATACGCGAAAGTTAATGCAAAGGCAAAGGATCGGGGAAATAATTCAAAGCAATTTATTAGTGTGCAAAACGTTTCAATATTTGAAACCGAATGAGAATTAACGGTCATAATTAAAGGTACCGTTACACTGAACAGTTCATTCTTTTTAGCACATACCGAACCTTCAAATACAAAAATGAATATACCATGGAGATCAGCACGACGAGACGATCAAAACGGTATACAGATATTGGTGTTACGATCATCCGATCAAAAGTCGATAATCGGTACCGAAAAATGCTGCTACTTTACCAGAAATAAGATAAACGGAGCAGTAGAAGTCCAAATTTGGAAAAACGAATTTCGCAGTCTGATTCAGAATGATCTGAATAAATTTTCTCCTGTTGACATATTTTGATTTCGGAAAACTTTTAAATTCACTTTTATTAACCGGTTTGATTTGAAATGAAATTTCACAGGAAAATAAACTTCAATGTTATCAGATGAAAATTTACCAGTTGCTATATTAAAATAGACGTATTCCAAATAATAAATTTTTAATTTCAAATTTTATTGTTTAAAATTTCACAAATTTCCAGTTAAATATACTTTTAAAACCGTTAAATTTTACGGGTCGTTACACTCTCCCCCACTCAAAACTTTTCGTCCCCGAAAAGGAAGGAGGTAGAAGAATAGAAACAACCAGACAGAAAAGATAGATTGAAAGTCAAGATTAAACAATTAATTTAACTATATAAATTTTACTTGAAATATTCATTTGAAAACTTCATTTGCAATTTAATTATCTTTAATACTTTAATATCTTTCAAAAACCCATTTGTAAATTTCTTGTTCCCTTTACAATTACCATTTATATGCTTAAATAACAACTTTATAAATATATGAAAACTACTTGAAAACAGTTATTTACATTATTACTTATATTTACAAAGAAGCTATTTGAAAACATTAAATCCATAATTCATAATTTATTAAATTTTTTATCTCAAGATACTTTTCAAATATTATTAATAATCAATAATCATTTACTTTAAATATGTATTATTAAATAAATAACTTCAAAAGTATTCATAATTTACTATTAAACCATGTAGTATATAAATAAACAATATTTAAGAAGGATATAGTCAACAAGAAAAAGGAGGACTTGGAAAAACAGAATATAGGTGAATAAATAAAGCTGAGCAGATAAGGTAGATTCAAAAGAATAGTATCGGGCACGAATAATTAATTTAGGACCATAAGAATTTCAATTTCAAATATTAATACAAAATTTCTTTGTTGGAAATACTTTTATAATAAAATACCTTTATAATAAAATACGTTTACATCGAAACAAATTTTCCTTTCAAAAATACTTTTATAACTCGATGTCTTAACAAGTTTATCCTCGTTCCTGTAGACTCTGGCAGTGCGTTGATCAGGCGCAAAGCTAGAATTCTCCAGGTACTTAGTAGACTTGTTTCAACACCCAGTGAAAATACTGGAAAAACTTTTAAAACAGATATGGAAAGTACAATCCAATCAAAACGAACAAAACCTTTGTCTAACCATGGTTCGCAGATACACAATGGTTACGCCTGGATCCCCCAGGAAACAATCCATATCCGTAGGCTTTCTCAGCCCTGCGAGTTACGCCATGATGACTAGTAGAATGCAGGATACACAATGGTTACGCCTGGATCCCCCAGGAAACAATCCGTACCCCCAGGCAAGACTCAGCCAGGCATTTGCGCTACTATTCGCGACCTACACAGATTGCAGGATACACAATGATTACGCCTGGATCCCCCAGGAAACAATCCGTACCCCTAGGCAAGACTCAGCCAGGCAGTTGCTCTATGCAGTCACGAGAGAAACATAAGACCATGGGTAACGCCATGGAATTCGAAGGACACTCGAGTATCATATCCGGAAAACCAAAAATCAGAGAGAATAATATCGATAGAATGAATCCAAGATGTGGCCACAAATCGGATATCAAGCAGAAGGCACTTTCCATATCTTTACTTCGAAAATATGTATCATATAGTACCTTTTCAAATCACTTTCAAATATCGTACTTATATAAAATCCATTATATATAAGATTTAATTTTCAAATCAAATACTTTCCAAAATCAATAGTATATCAAATCATACTTATATAGACTTCAATTATATAAGATTTCACTTTCAAATTGAGTACCTTTTCAAGTCTATAGTTTTCGAATCAATTTCATACTCATACAAATCAATTTTATATAAGTTCGACAACTCCCAAATCAAGTGTTTAGTAACATAAGGTTCTCAAATTTCAATTTGTTTCAATATCAGTTCAATTTCAAAATCATATACAATTTCACCAAATTATTTCTTCTCAAATTAATTATCTTTAGTTTCAAAGTTTCCAAAGTTATAGATTTAGAAAATAAATCCAAATTTCCAAATCAATATAATTTAAGTCAACCAATTCATTTCCAAAATCAAATGTTTCCAAAATCATCTTATACTTACGTAAGGTCCATCTTATATAAGGTTCAAATTCTTCAAAATAAATTTCGCTGTATGAAGAGCCATATGGGATTGAATATCTTTGCTTTTATGGGTTATATATCTTTGTAATTTAAATTGGAAAAATTTTCTTTTAGTAAGCAAAGATATTCTAACATGACAGCTTTCAATTTCAGCGTTAAAATATATCAATGATATTAGGATATAAGATGTACATACATCATCATTTCGCAGAATCACATTTGATCGCTCGCTCGATCACACAAGTTCGCTTTCGAACTAGTATTGTCCATTCAACTTCCCTAATGCGGACTTCGATATGGTTTCTCGACTAGAAGCCATCAGTCTCCTTGCATAGCCATATACTACGATAGAGAATTCTAGAATCAAGCCCAAAATCCATATCAAATATTCGCCATCAAGAATCGAATGAAAAATCCTAACACGAAATGGTGTAATCCACCTCGAACTTGTGTACTCAAACTTGGATCAAATTAATTATGCGAATAAAACAACATACGTACAACTTATATATTTATTCCAACTTGTTAAATATATAGTTTCATAAAGATGTTACTAAATTAAAACATTTAAACTAAATTTTATTCAAAATATTTTGAAGACCAAATTCTTTTCAAAGCATTTCGAATCTAAATTTCATATTAGAAAAATTCAAAATAGCCTTATTCATTTACTTAACAAAACAGTTTTAACTTATTAAATCATATTACTTCATACTTAAACATTCAAAACAAACTTATATACTTTATCAAAATACTTTTCAAAATTTCTTAGCTTTGAAATGTTAACCTTGATTTGGAAGTACTCGAACTTCAACATAGTCGAAGAAATCATTTTCAAATTCAGGAGTTGGAAATCAACAACAAATCAGTAAGTCGATTTTAATAGATAGGGTTATATCAAATCCGAAACTCAAGGACTGAACACCGGCTTACTTCAAATCATTTCAAATATACATACATATATATAGATATATCTTTCGAATATCAAATCACTCGTGTAGCAATGCTACTAAAGTGGCCTCTCCCCCACTATGAAACTTGAAAATCAATGTCGATGATGCGTGCACTCATCACCGAAATCATTTTCCAGCGACATAAGTGAGTTATGGACTTCTATTTTCTCAAACTTCTTTTGGAATTTCTTCGAAATCATTCGAAACTCATGAAAATCATTGGAAACATTTCTTATTCGGAAAATACTTTTAAATCATACTATTATTATATAATTCAAAATATTAAAATCAATTTCAAAATACCGAAGTTCAATTCTCGAATTTCAAATTTAAAATCCTTTAGTTATAAATCATTTTTATATAAATCAATTTCTTATATAACTTCAAAATTTCAAATCCTTTCAAAAATTCAAATTCTTATTTTTAAAAGGTATATATAGTCCTTATCGAAAACATCTTCACTTTTATATAAAGAATATAATCATACTTATCAAAATAATAATTTCGGTTTAGAAAACAATTTCTAGAATACAAACAAACCCGATTTTCAAAGGATGATTTAAGAATGGATTTCAAACAACGATAGAGATTTAAATTAGAGAAACTCTTAATCAAATAGAATTATGATTCGAAGATAAGCTCGAACGAAGATCAGATAATTAAATTTCAAAATAGAAGATGAATATACTTATATAAATCGCGGATGACCCTAGGGTCAACCGTGACTTCAGGAACAAGATCGATGCAGAATTCCAAGAAAAATCAACATTCGATCGCAAGAGATAGCGGCATCTAAACCGAGGGATATATAAATCTCCGGTGAATCAATGCCAATTGTAAAGGAGTTTCACCCCTTTACAAAACATTCAAAGATCGGCGGGATCGCCTATTCTTATAGAGATCATTCGAAGTGGAGTTATGGGATACTCCAGAATCAAAAAAGAATACCAATAAAGAGAGACAAGAATTAATTTTGGAACCGTAGGGAATGTTCCAAGGTTCAAAGGAAATCGAGTCAAAAGGAAGCGATTAAACTCAAATGAAAGTGATTCTGTAAATAAATTTACAATATATGCTAAGTTTCGCCTAGAGCCAAAACTCTGATACCAACTGTAACGACCCGCTATTTTGGACCATTCAAATCGACAATAATCCACACATGTCTGACTTGAATAATTCAAAATATCAGATTGTTAATTTAAATTTGGCAAAACTCAGCATATGCAGTAAATAAATCAATCACAGAATCACAGACACAGAGTAATACAATAATACAACAGAATATCTCAAATATAGTGAAGTCTTCAGTACAACAGATGACTTCTCTGAACGAATCAACTAGAAGAGCTGAAAGCTGGGGCGATAGTTGGATCTCCAAAGGAAGCTCCAAACTCCAAAGGTGAGTCTCAGATGCTGTATCACTCGGTCTGACCCGAGCGTAAAGCAAACACAAAACACTCGAGTCAGGATTAACATTCTTATATAAATAAATCCAACTCAAGTGAAACATCAACTGAAATACAAGTAACTTAAAGGATGTTTGGGATAACCATCCTCTAAGGATCTTCAGAACTATCTACAAGGTGGAAATATACATTATAACACCGTGGTCATTCCAATTTAATTTATACTTCAAACCCAAATATCATTTCATTTCAAATATATCTATTTTCCAAAATAGTATATATAGGTTAAATAATTTATAAAGTAAAGTATTTATAATTTCCTCAAGTTTCACAAATCGGTTCAAATCAACTCAATTTCCAAATTTCAATTTAATTCAATCTAAAATTTCCATTTTAATTCAATTCAGTTTCTAAATAACAAATTCAAATCTTATTGATTTCAAATACAGATCTGAATCACAAAATAAACCATTTAAATTCCAGTATATTTCAAAGCTTTAATATGCAACAATTTCAAAGTTAAATTTTAACAGTTTCATATAGCTCTTGATTTAACTTCACTATTTTTTTTAATCAAGGAATATTCACTTAATAAATTCAATATCATTTAACTAGCCTTAAATTACATTTTACTAAATATTTCCTTAAACTTTATTTAAACAAGAAATATTCATTAGATTACTTATAAATCAAACTCAAGTTATAAATCATATCCTACATCTCAATTTCAATAAGTTTCAAATCGATTTAATTAAATAAAATTCTTTATTGAATACAATTTCAACTAAATTCAAATTATCTTTCTAACCTTAACTTATTCAAATTATTACCAAAATCTATTCTGAAATATATTTACATACTCAACATATTATATGTATTTAAATCAATCATTTCCATTTATATATAATAAATTAAGGCTCATTATTTATTAAAACCATATATTTCTTTCCAAAACCATAGAATTCATTTTTTAAAATATTTATATATATGGACCAACGGTGTCTGTATATATATTTATCATATGGTTAAGTGATGCGGATATTTATCATTTCAATCCGAAATTTAAATATATACGGGTAGAAATCATTTCGACCCGTAATCCCAATTTCAATACAAATGAAAATCACTTGGGTCTATCATTTCAACCCATAACGATTTTCTCCTATTCTAAAGTCCGTTCGGGTATGTATCATTTCAACCCATAGTGATTTCTATACTAACAGGGAACTTGCAGAGTGATAACAGATATTAAAAATAATATAACAGGCATATATATCAGCAATAACAATTTAATATAAACAACAGGATATGGTGTCATATCCCACAGGTGAACAGTTATAGATAATAGCATGTACGACAATTTAAATAACTACAGCAGCATATTTCAATTGTTATTTCAATTGAAATTAAATTAAATAAATATAAGAACGTTAATCGTGAGTGATTGCTCATCTTTCGAGGCTAGAGAAATTTGGCAATGAAACGAGCTATGAATTCCAAAGCAGTACGCTAGACGGACATGATTCGATGAAGAAGACGTGCACGATGGTCAAAGCTGATAGATAAGGAATTGACGAAATCAAATCAGAACTGGATTGGTGAAGATAAATGATATAGGTGAATTTATATATATAACTATATATATATAATCAAATTCTAAATTCAAATATATATTAAATTAAATATATATAGGAATTTCAAAATCCATTGTTTTTAACTAAAACTCAAATACTAAAGTCATACATGTAAAATAAATTATATGTTATAATTAAAACAATATTGGTTATAAATTTAGTATTGACGAAACCAACTTAAGTCCAAAATAGTATATTTATATATAAAACAAATATATGTAAACTATTTATATATATGCCACCCACTACATTCATGTCACTCAAATGTATTCAGACCTATTATAAATCTATGCAGACCCGTTATAAACATTCATGCAATACAAAATCTATATATATGCAGACCCAACAACATACAAGTATAAGTTATATAGTAACTTATATAACCCTATTATGATTCATACTTTATAATATAACTGTAACTATTTATAACATAACCTACTATAACATACATTTCATTTACAACTTATCTACAGTGAAATAGTTAATATATACGAAAAGCTCATAACTGTACAATTAACATATATTTTTATAGCTATTAAAACTTGTATAGTTTAATATGGTATATATATAACCAGACTTCCCAATATAACTTATATACTAAAACCATAAACCGGCTATAACATATATGAAGATTTATAAAATCCAACTCATAATATAACTAATGTATTATAGACTAATACAAACTCAATACGCACTAGTATATTATAAACAACTATACTTAAAACTTGCTTATATGAACTTGTAAGCCAGACCTCAAACACCTTCGCATAGCAACATACAAACAATATAAACATTGTATATATATTATCAAAACTATATATATATATAGAATACATACATATAAGAACTAAATATACTAAAATATAATAGGACTGGCATATATATGCGTACGATAACATCATATATAATATATATATATCACTTATATGTTATAATACACGGTACAAAAAAAATAACAGCAAGTAGTTTATAAAACAAAAATAAAATTTATAAACTAATCATATATACACATAGATAAACTCCAAAAACAATTTATGTGTATAGTACATAAAAAAAAACAGTTTATACGAGAGCATACCAATTCCAATATATAACATATATATGGACATATATGCTGCAGCGATGAAGGAAAATTGCAGAGGAGCTGCTGCACGATGAGTCCAAGGGGAAGAAAACGTTGCGGCTAGGGAACAAGGCGAAGGTGGAGGTGGGGTGACTTCGGTGGCCGAGGACGTGGAGGCTTGGGGAGATTGAAGGGGGATGGACACGGCAGTCCATGCGGAGGTGGAATAGGGTCTCGGCTGCTTGTTGCCATGTGGTGGGTTGTGGTGGCGTGAGGATTGGTGGCAGGGTGCATCACTGGTGTGGGAGAGTGGTTGAGGCGTTGGTGGGTGAAGAAGTTGGAGACTGGTCTGTTGATGGCTCGGCAAAGGCCAGGGAGACGTGGGGACGTTGGCCAGAGGGTGGTCTCGGCATGGGGAGGATCGACACAAGGCGGCTGGGTTGTGATGCCGGAGATGGTGACGTGGAGAGAAGCCGTGGCTGTTGATGGCGAGGACGGTGGTGGCTCATGCGGCGGAAGAAATGCAGAGGGTGGGGTGGAGGTTGGAACGGCGGTTATCATAAGGAGAGGGAGAAACATTATGAGAAAATGGGAAGAAGAATAATTATTTACAGTGAAAACAATGCGAGAGTAAGGAAAATGAATAGCCAAAAGGTAGAAGTGCTAACGTACAACATATATAAAAATTTTATATCTTTATTTCAAACGGTGGAACGAAAAATCAGGGAGAATTTGAAAGGGACAAACGTGAAAATACGCGAAAGTTAATGCAAAGGCAAAGGATCGGGGAAATAATTCAAAGCAATTTATTAGTGTGCAAAACGTTTCAATATTTGAAACCGAATGAGAATTAACGGTCATAATTAAAGGTACCGTTACACTGAACAGTTCATTCTTTTTAGCACATACCGAACCTTCAAATACAAAAATGAATATACCATGGAGATCAGCACGACGAGACGATCAAAACGGTATACAGATATTGGTGTTACGATCATCCGATCAAAAGTCGATAATCGGTACCGAAAAATGCTGCTACTTTACCAGAAATAAGATAAACGGAGCAGTAGAAGTCCAAATTTGGAAAAACGAATTTCGCAGTCTGATTCAGAATGATCTGAATAAATTTTCTCCTGTTGACATATTTTGATTTCGGAAAACTTTTAAATTCACTTTTATTAACCGGTTTGATTTGAAATGAAATTTCACAGGAAAATAAACTTCATTGTTATCAGATGAAAATTTACCAGTTGCTATATTAAAATAGACGTATTCCAAATAATAAATTTTTAATTTCAAATTTTATTGTTTAAAATTTCACAAATTTCCAGTTAAATATACTTTTAAAACCGTTAAATTTTACGGGTCGTTACATTTATTGATTTAAAAAATCTAACTATTTAATAATTTGACATTGTATAGGTATAATTAACAATGAATTATATTACACATCATTAATGTATAAATTAATTTATTTCCCATTTAACGTGCTACTTAATCTCCTCTGATTGCAAACGGATTTTCAACATACTAAAGAAATAAACACATATCTTAATTGATTCGTTTTTCCCATTCATTATAAATTAATGCACACATACAAATTAAGATCCTAAATCTCATTAATCATTCCATCTTGGTTCTATTCCTTTTTCACATCAACTATAACTTTATGAATAAAATAGCATTTCCTATTCATTTTGTTACATTCACTTTATAAATAAATTGGTATTCCATTTAATCCATTAATCATTATCTTTAATTATTGCAATTCATTATCTAATATAAGTTTTGAATCTATTTCCTAATTTTTCAAATTTCAAAAAAATAAAACCTTACAATTGTTTACAAATAAAAATGGGAATTGTACTAAATAAATTATTTATTGTCCTGCATTACTTATTACCTAAATTTACATTTAATTTCCATAAATCAATATTTTATTTCATTGATAAATTCAATTGATTCCCACTACCGTTTAATAGCCTAAGTAAACTAGTAACCATTAATAACGGTCACTAATTTTCCTAAATCACATTTATGGGTTTATAGTTTCCCATAAATGTTGCAATAACTCATATGATATTAATTTGTCCAATCACCATTAAATCTATACTATATTATTATTAGTGAGTTGAATTTGAAGCTCACACAGGCCCTCTTGAAATTTGGCAACTGAACAGTCGCATTTTTAATTTATTTATATTCCAAACTTTAAAATGTGACAACTTTTTCTACATTGATTGGATTTAAGAATCGTTTTCACTATTAAATCTCAAATTTAATTTGTTTTCCAATGATATCCCTTGTTGGTAGCTAAAAATAAATTTTTTAAAATCATAATTTTATATAGCAGCTTTAATTGCACAATTATTTTGTGTCACCGCTGTGTACCGCGTTTCTGTAACAGCATTATTATGATGATCATAAACCTTACATAGTAGTTTTACCTAGATTATTATAATGTATTTATTATCTTTTAACATATTTGAAAGGAATATTTTTTTTTGAATTATACAATTATGGTTGCCTTTGAATATTGTAACTACATTATGTAATAAAGTAATAATCTTGATTGTGTTTGATAGTATTCAAACTTAGTGCAGTTATAATTTAACCCCATCAAAAAATGGTGTAATAATTTATAGGCATTTTTTGAATTAATTTAACTACATTAGCATTTTTTTTATTGCTTTTACTATTGATGATTTTGACTATATTTGATAATTTTATTCAATTTTAAAACAGTTATAAATTAATGAAATTAAGAAAATGCAATTATAATTTACCAGCAAGTTTTGGGTAAATTTAACTATATTTGAAGATTTTTAACCACATTTATGTGATGAAGTAATAAATTTGGCTACATTTCAAGAATTTATTCAATCTTAATGCAATTAAAATTTAACTACATTAATAAAATGCAGTTATAATTTAATGACAATTTTGAATTATGCATGGTAGAAATTGAATATTTCAGCTATATTTATGTGATGCAGTAATAATTTTGGTTGTAGACGATAATTTATTCGAGCTTACTGTAGTTAAAATTTAAATGCATTAAGCAAAAGCGGTTATTATTTTGCAGTATTTTTGGAATTAAGCAATTATTGTTTTTGAATATTTTAACTGCATTTGTGTGATGCAATACTAATTTAGCTGTAGTAATAATTTTGTTTGATGTTAACGATAGTTATTTAACCACATTATGAAAATATAATTGAAAAATGAATTTTGATTTTTGATAGCTTGAGATGATTAAATAACGACTTCACATAATTAATGCTTGATTCAACCGTGCAGCTCAGCGTTTAATACATTGCTTCCAGGTTTGATGACATAATTTGGCTAAGTTTACTCAATTTCGTTTACAATAAGCATATAAGTTGTTGTATTCGGGCTTAAGGTAGATGCATAGTTTAAGTGCTGGGTCAAAACATGTGTTGTAGTGAGAATAATGTTTATAACCACTTAAAAGAGTTTATTTTTTATTTTTTGCAGTAAATTCTAAAATCACTTGCACCACCACCGTCCGAAAACTTCTAGAAAACAATTGATGAATGTATCTTTGTATAGATGATTATGTAGTCATAGTTTGATTATTAGATATAGTTAATAGGTCAAACGAGCAGTGAGAGAATTTAGTAATAATACTGCATCAATGACACTTTTGCCTTTTTTGGCTGCAGGTACAAATACCTTCAATGGTTAAAATAATTGACTGATGTAATGCATCTATTAAGGCCAATAAAACATCACCTATTTGCGCTCAAGCCAATATCATACACGCGTTGCTAGCAGTTATTTCTAAGGTTAAAAAATGAATGGACTTCTCACAATTGTTCTCTTCTGTATATTTTGGATATTTTCAAATATTGGTTACTACGACCAGCTGTATGCCGTGTTTTGTACCCTGCATCGACATAGATCAGATTCGGTGAACAATAGTAATTTATATTGGAACCCATGTTATTTTCTTATTGCATCATCATTTCTATTTCAATTGAATCTTCTGTTTTACTACTTTTCCCCTGTACTACATCTGTTGCTTTTTTCTTTTTTCTTTTGCTCCCTTTTTCAGCTGTTGACAAATACTTTTCCTGACTGTTTACAAATTTCATCCTATTACTATATTTCTCCACATTGCAAAAAACTTTTGTTACTCTTATTTAATTGAATCGAACTGCACTGTGTCTTTGTGTCTGCAGTTCACAGTGAATACTTCAACTATATCTATGCACATTGAAGCAGCTGTGTAATTGCAAAAGCAACAACATTGGCGTTATATGCCACAGTGAATATATCTATGCAATAGCGGATAAATTTTTAACACGTTATCCTCTAAATAGTCTGTAAACTTTAACATATTCACTGTAATTGTTTTGTTCGATTTTAATTGTGATTATCATAACCAAATATATCTATGTATTCTTTTTCCTACCAAATTATTATTCATGATGTAACACTATCGTTCAACAATGTTTTTTCATTACCACCGTATTTTTTTTTTATACATTTGGATATGACCTATGCAACAACAATATTTTTTCAACATCCGTGTGCGAAGCACGGGTTCGCACTAGTTTATACTAATACATCAATTTGAAAAATATATCTCTTGTTTCCTTAAAATAAATTTATGTTTTTATTAAGTTTTCATTTACTCTTGCGTTACTTTATTAATAATCATTAAAGTAACGTTTATATCAATAACACATTAAAATTACATACCATTTAAATGAGTTTGATTTCTAATAAGTTAATTGACCATTTAATTAGGTAATTTATACAAATTTGTTATCATACCTATAAATTTACACTTATAACTAAGTCCTACATTTGAATTTATTCAAATTACTATAAATAGGTTTTTAATTACCATTGCTATATTTTAATTTAGCGTTCATTCCAATATAAATTTATCACGTTTATTATTTCAACTAAAATTTATTTACAAAATCCTATTAAATTAACAAATTTAATTGTTAAAACTTACGGGTCGTTACACTCTCCCCCACTCAAAACTTTTCGTCTCCGAAAAGGAAAAAGAGGGGAAAGAAGGATTAAGGAATCGATATATCATACTAAATTATTAAATTTATAAACAAATAGATTTTTACAAAATTAATTAATAAAATATACCAATTTATAACCATTAAATCTTTTTATCCTCAAATTAATAAAGTTTGGAAAACATTTTTCAAAATATTTTCTAAGTCCAAAATTTACGGAAAATTTTGGCAGAGTCTCCTTTGTACGGAGAGGCTCAGGAAAAAATATAATATAAATATAACAATATATAACATATAATTTCCAAAATAATATATATCCCAGCACGGGAAAATGATATAATAGCGCTATAAAACGTAACCCGAGAACGTACCTATTTGTCGGGCAGTTTTACGCTTATTATTATTGTGATATCCCGGAATTTTGGCAATATCAATTTAATAATCTTTATTAATAATTAAATTGATTTGTTGATTTATTTTATAGATTGACAAGTTTATTTATTTTAAAAGGCTAATAAAATTTTAATATTGGAAATATTTATTTATATCTTTTCTAACAATTTTAAATTGGGAAGTTTTATCTTTCTAAAACTAATATAAGTGTTTATATTTATAATGTATATATATAGGTATATATATTATAAATAGGGAGTCTTTAATTTAATAAATGGATAAGTTTTCAAATTATAATATATATGTATATATATATATTGTTATTTGAAGTTATGTATTAAATTCAATAGGATAATTATCAAGCTAATGTTAAAAGTACTTTTCATTTAGAATATATATATTTGCATATATTGGAATGAAAAGAATATTGAATTTGAATTTAATAAAGTATTTTCAAACTTTAATATTTATATAATTTGAAATTTGGAAATTTGTAATTTGACTTAATACTTTTGGAAATGATAATTGAGATTTAAATAACAAGGATAATTTCTTATTTATTATAAAGATATATTTTAGCTTAATTTTTAAATAAGATTTAAAATAAGAAGTTAATTGGTTTTAAGATTCTTTCATTTTTAAAATTCAAATATAAGTCAAAATAGGTTTGTAAAAATATATATATATAGAGAGTTAAACTCAATTTCTCAAGCATATAAAAATATGTTATAAATATTTGATCAAAGCATAAGTTATTTTAAATAATTGTTTTTCACATTTGTATATTTATTATAAAATCTAAAAGCTTATTTATAAAAAGATAAATACATCTTTATACACATGTAAATATTTCCTAAATACATATATATGATTTAAATAAATCAATAAAGAAAAGAATTAACACTTGTAAGTGTGACGACCCGCCCTTCTCAGCCCTCGAAAATCGACACAAAATACTCAACAGTATAATATGCCGACGATCGAACGCCGGGAAAGACAGATTGTAGGAAAAGAAAGAAGGTAGAAGAAGAAGAATGAACTAAACAACATCAAAACCTCACAGTCGCAGCGGAATAAAATATAATATATAGAACAGAACTTTACACAAATCAAAACTATATCTGTTTATATACAATACATCATCATCAGAGTATATCATTACAATCATCAATATCCAGTCAATCAGTCAATATAACAATCACAGCAGCGGAATAATACAAGTACGAGAAATACGTCTCGAACTCCAGCTCCTCTCCTGAGCTCCATAGCAACCTATCCTGAAAATATACTCGGTCTGACCCGAGCATTATAATAAAATAACACCCGAGTCAGTCTGGAATACCAGCGCATCATAAATACACCCAATTGATTATTAAAGTTCAAAAATCCTTTGAAACAAAAGCATCTCGTAAGACCACGCCACAAATAAACATGTCGGGTTTTTACCTTACGATAGCTAAAACACTTTTATATTAAAATCCTCTGATATTATAATAGTGTCTATTTACAAATACTTATAAAATAGCCGAAATTGTTACATCTATTAAATTCCGGCATACTAGCCACAAAGTGGGTAATACAAACAAAACTCGTACCAGGCACGTAGGGAGAATGGATTTCCAACGAATGACTAGGCACTGGGGTACCACCTGTCACAGTACGTGGCCTAGATCACAGTACCGAGGAGTACGCCCGCTCCCCTGCAACACAAGGCCGGAATCATCCCTTACTGGATAATTCCAAGTAAAATCACCCCACGGTTGTGATCAGCAACCGCACCACTAAGCCGAAATAAAAGGGACATCTAGACAGGGATGACCTTACTCTCAAGTGGGGGCTACCCACGAAGCCTTGCTGCATAACCCCTGATTTTCAGTCATTCCCGATTGATGAGGCTTGAGGCTAAACGATACCTTTATAGAACATTTCACTTTGAATGCCCATCGTCCACCTGACGATGTCACGAAAGCATTCGTCCATACAAGTCCGTTCCGGGTCCGAACGGAACCGAAGGCACTACTCCTACCTACATCCATTTTGGAAATATCCTCAGGATTAGTAGCGACTAGCCCTTGCACTTCACTGCTCCATCTTCGACTCCGAAATCGTTTTCGCGAAACGTACAAACCGGATCGAAGTGGTTTTCGAGTCTCCAGACCTAGAATCCTGGTATACGGAAACTCGATCCCGGTCTCTTCGAAACGATCGCGCATTTGGCCAATATTGATAGTCGGTGATTTAACTATCAATTAATGTTCACAAACATCCATACACATCCATCACATAATAAATAATCTCTATATTATTTATTTCCTCTAATATCTTTCAAAGATATATTTTCACATTTTCAAAACTCGTTTGAAAACAATTTTCCAAAACTCTTCCTTTACAAGGTAAATCCTTTACCCTTTATTCCCTTCGGGAATAACCAAGTATAAAACAATTTGCATTTAAAACAGTTAAAAATACTTTATACTGAAATATACTTTAAAATATGGAAATTACTTCTATTTATTTACTCAAAATATAAATTTAAAATATGTGAAGAAAACTAGTTATTAACACATAAACTTTGATTTAAAAATAAGGGTTTTAGTTTCACTAATTCAAAATAGCGTTATAAGAAGAAAAATGCTAATTTTAACAACTTAAGCTAAACCAACTTTTAAATAAATCCATTTGTAAAAATAATTGCTAATATACTCCCAAATTATTACGGTATTAAAAATTATTAATTTATTTCTTTAAAAATAACGATTTCTAAAAAAATACTTTTTAAAACGATTTAAAACTTAACCTTTAGTTAAATAAAATCTTTTTATAAACATTTACTTGGTTTTTCCCAGGGAAACACTTTCCCGTTTCCAAAACATTTCCAAAGTACTCTTTCATATAAATCCACTGATTTATTTCAAGTCAATTTATGATTTCAACATAAATTTCCAATTCCATACTTAACTATAACTTCCTCCGAAGTTAAATCACAATTTTTCATTTCCGGAAATTCATTTTTAAATATAATTTAAACATTTTGATGAATTTTCAATGGAAGCCAAATTTCCAATTCACTTAATTAAATTCCAATGAAATACGGCATTTCAAAACATTCTATTTTTCATTTGAACTTGTTAATTTATAGTCGGAAACTCCATTTTAACATATTTTTAATTTCCGGATAACATTAGTCATTATTAAAATAAACACCGTTATTTTAAACAATTTATAATTTCATAAATTTAATCTCCAGAAAACTATACTTTCCATTTACCCATTTCATAAACTTTCCATTATATTCAAAATCCCAATTTGGCCCAATTTACATTTTTCCTTTCAAATCCGATTTCAAATTTTATTCTTTGAAATTCTAAATTTAACAATTCATTTTATTTCGTAAAAACACAATTTAGCCATTTATAATTTAATTCAGTGATTATACTTTATACAACAATTTCACAGTACAATTAAACTTCCAGATTTATCAATCACAACATATAAACAGGTATGACTATCAACTATAAATAATTGCTACATTTTGAGGAATCCAGTTGGATCCCTCCAACCTGTTTCTCCCTGCATCACAGATATTAGCACATCGCAATATAAATATCAATCAGACTGATAATCACAGATATAATCAACCATTCACATAGATATTTAAATATCAACTATTTATAATGTCTAGCATCCAGATGTGAGTGAGAATAACTCACCTTGAGTTTCGGCGAGTGTTCGAAATTTTAAATTAAACCGATCGACGTCCGATTTAACCCAAATTTCTACTTGCCCGGAATGACTCCGGATCTGCGCCATCACGTAGCACCCGTTCCTGCGATTCCAACGTCTCCAGATTCGTCCTAATCTGATATCGTATGCAAAATATATGGTTGTTTAAAGTTTGAATCTATAATTAAACAAATTTCCTTTATTTAATTTTATTATCAAACCCAAAATCTGACCGTTGATCAAAATTAAGGCCGAAGCCATCTTCCTCACGCACGTACGCGTTCAGCTCACAAAAGAACCCATCCATCGCCAAAAGAAATCCACCGCCGTGCCTCCTTCTGACCATCGGAGTTCGATCCGAGGTCCTCACATCGAAGCCACACGCGAAGCACACGCACGACCAGAGTACCATCGCACTCGAGCGTCCCTACGCGACGCAGCAGCTCTCCAAACGCGCGACGAACGCGACGGCCTCACGCCCTCCCCGCTACACGAAAATCGATCACGGCCATATGGATTTAAAGCCCTCGCCAAGCTCTACGACTTTTGTGTTGGGGAAAATCGCTAAAACTCGACGTATGGTGGTAGATTTGAGGGGGAAAACGATTAAATTTCGGCCATTGGTATAAGCAAACGGCGGCTGGTAATAAGGATACTAGGGTTTGAACACAAATGCATTTATATATTATTGTTTTTAATATTATTTAATTAATAAAATTCTCGATTTAACAGTAAATGCAAACGACCTCCAATTCTCACGTTCCGACAGGCTATCCTGGGGTTTTTCCGTGTTCCGGACACAATGGAACAGGTTTCGTAAGCTAATGTGATCGTATGAGCGAGATACGGAATTAAACGATCAATTTTAAATTAAATCGGTTAAATCGATTTCTAGGCGTTTCGAGCTGCCACGGTCAAACGACAACCCCGATAGCTACGAAAATTGAAATCCGATAATAACTAACTATTACGGATCCAATGGAACTGGTTTCGTCGAATTCCGAGACTGTGCCCCGGAAGGCTATTTTAACTCGTCCCTTAAATCAGGCGATTTTCAAAATTTACGAAAACGCGTAAATTTTCGCTTTTAAAATTTTATTTACTCAACAATAAATCATATAAAATTTATAAACACATTAAAAATCATTCTGGCTCATTCCAGACTAAAATCTGATTAAATTGCATTTTAATAATATTAAATTCATTTTTAAATTAATATAAAATTCCAAATAATAATTTATTGACTTGAAAATTCATCTAAAATTACCACCATGCTATTCCCACTCAAATAACTCAAAATAACTTTCAAAAAACCATTTTTATCACTATTTACATCCAGATTTACCTTTTTATCCTAATCCCGAATATTTAATTATTATTCTATTTCAATTGAATTTCTTATTTGAAATTATAACTTATTTTATTGGTTGAACCCGAATCCAACCATTTCAAAATCAATTAAGGACCCACATTGAACATTTAAAACGAATTAAATGTTCAAATTCAATGGCTTAAAAATACGGGATGTTACATTCCTCCCCCCTTATAAAAATTTCGTCCCCGAAATTTGCTAAGGTAGAAAATACTCCCGATTTCATTTACTTACCCAGTTTGCTTAGTTAAAAGCTTATATTCACTTTCCAAAATCCTTTAGCCCAATCCCAAACTCAAGTGCTTCACTAATCCAAAAGCTTTACTTTTAACTTTATTTCAAAATAACTTTACTAGTTATTAAAACTTTCCCAAAAACCCCAAAAATTTTCTAACTCCCAAAATTTCTGAAAAATTTTGGCGGAGTCTCCTTTGCACGGAGGAGCTTCTGCGATATCGCAGGATACACAAATATATATACATCGGCTCACATGGCCGGAAACCAAAATATATCACAATATATATCATTTTTCCAATTATATTTGCGTAGGCATACCTCTTAGCAAATTTTAAATAGCGAGCGGCTAATATAACGCATATACGCGCTCCAACTCTCTCGAACGCCTCCCGTACCTGTACTATACTCAACAAACTCATCAAATTTCAAAGATAAGAACATTTCATTAGCATTTCCAATATAAATGCAAACCAAACATATTCATTGCATAACCAATCCAAGCGATTCCATCATTTAACAATGTTAACCATATCTTATTAACAATTCAAAGATTTCAATCACCTTTCAATTTACTTATTCAAGTTCGACTTCATTTTATTCCACTTGAATGATTTACACTCAAATTCTCTATATACCATTCATATTTGTTACAACCAATTCATTTCTATTCCAATATGATTAACATATGCCTTACTTACATCTCTTATTTAAATTTAAATTCCCTATTTGATTCACCATCAAATTTTATTTTAAATTTGAAGCATTTGCATTACTTTTATGATCCACTTCCATTCACATGCAACATTACTCATTAAAAGGTCAATTCATTCCTATTGATTCAAAATCAATTCCATTCGCTATTTTTGAATCAATTCACTTGCATTTATTTACAACCTCTTTAAATTGGGTTCCAATCCATATCAATTTATTCACAATTCAATTCCAATTGCTTTTAAACACTCAATTGCAAATACAGGCAAATTTCCATGTCATTCAAGCAAAATAATCACCACTTAAGCTTATAAACATTAAAATTAATTTCCAACTTAGATTTATACTAATTTTATTCAATTTTGTCTGGTTCACAAGCCAAGTATTTTTATTCCAATGCAATTGTTAAATTAAATTTTCCTTACATCTTTATTTCATTTCAATAATTAATTAATACAATTACACATATATTTCCATTTTATTATTTAACAAATTGCATTCAAGATTACTTAATAAAGCCATCCACAATCATTTGTTTCTTTCAATTTGCTTAAGTAGTTTCACAATATTACCATTATCTATTTAATTTTATTTCCATCTGATTCTCATTCAACCAATTTCAATTCATTCACAAGGTTTAATGCTCTTCGTTTATTTATCCAATCCATTTTAGATTCATTTTATCAACAAAGAGACCATTTAAATTATTTCTCTCATTTGAATTTTATTTATAATTCAAATCATCATTATTATAATCTAATCCCATTATACATTCACACTTCCAATATTTGATTCCAAATTTAATTCCCAATCCAAATCAGGCGGTTTATTTACCTTCACATTTTGGCCAACTATCAAAATTCCATTCATTTCCATACACTGTCCATTTAATCTAGCTTATACAAAATTTATTTCCAAACAATCATCATAGATTAAATTGGGTAAACATTTACTACATTCAACATTACTTTAACTAAATTAAATTTCCTTTCACTTTGATTCTTATCCAAATTTATTTCAAGTTTAACTAAAATTTCATTTAGCCAAATTAAATTTATTCCACTTCTTTTATCACTTAAATAAGAATTGAATTTCATTCAATATTATTTATAATACAACTGAATTTTGTATTCCATCTTCAATCCAATTTATTTCCTCCATAAATAGGTTCAAATCTTATTTACTATTTATTGCAATACAAATTCCACTTAATTTAGCTCACATAAGATTTATTTCCAACCAATCATTTTGGATTTAGTTGAGTAAACATTCAGACCATTTATCATCACTTCAACTAAATTTAATTTCCATTAAACTCAATTCTCATCCCATTTTAATTCAAGGTTAACTAAATTATATATGTATTTTAAATTCAATTCCTTTCCAGAATTAATTCAAATTTATCTACGTTTTATTCAACCAGCCTGAATTTATACCATTTCCTTTACTACCTTAAATAAGAATTTAATTACATTCATTTTTATTCATAACACAACAGAAATTTTAATATTCAGCTTAATTCCATCTTAGTTGAAGTTAAACCCAATTCAATTTAATCTTAATTCTCCATATCCAAGTTCAAACTTTTTTCCTAACTTCAATTCACTTACCTCTTTTATATTTTGTAATTGTTTCACCTTACTTTGCATTCCATTTAAAATTAAGTTCGAATTCACCATTCCACTTATTATTTCCATTTGTGATTATAATTCCATTTTACTTGAGAAAAAAATCAAAACCTCACATTCCCAAGCTTTCCAACTTATTTACTTGTAAGTTTATATTGCTCATTTCAAACCAATCCACATTTTTATAATCACAATGTCAAAATTTAACACTTAATAGCTTAAGAATATGAATTCATTTGCACAATCATAAGCATTTACATTTCACCTTTATATCAACTTCCCTTTAATTCCAATTCATTTAGATTTAATTCAATTTCAAATTCTTAATTTCATTTAACTTATCACAAGTTAAATCCAGATATATTCCATTCACCTTCATTTATTCGAAGTAAATTTACATTCCATATATACTCAATTCTTCTTTAAATCAACTTTCCTTTATAAGTTATATAGTTGAATCATTTCAACTTTCACATTTTTATTTTAAATAGAATTTCCAGAATTCAATTTACCCGGATTTATTTCAAAACCAATTCGAAATAAAAATCAACACATTTCTCTTTTGATATTCAAATCAAATACCAAATTCCAAAACAAACTGCTTTTACCAAACAATTTTCCTTTGAAAATTCCAAAATCACTTGTTTCCCAAACAAGTCCAAACAATGTCATAACCAACTATTTTGGTAGCAATCCATCACTTTAGAAACTCGAAAATGAATTCTAATGATGTGGCCAGCATCATCAGGATTATTTTCCAGCGACTGAAGTGAGTTCAATGCTTTCCACTTCCAAAATCCACCTCAAAACAATTTCTATTCAAAAATATTTCCCAAAATATACTCCATTCTTACAAATGCTTTTGAAAACATTTCTAACATTTCCACAAAGTCAAACTCCCAAAACTTTGTTTAATTCCATTTGAAATCCCTTCCAAAATTTCCGGGGTCAAAATTCTAGTTTAAATCAAATTTTAATTTTTACTTTTCTTATTTAAAACATATCCAGTCAATTCCATTTGGTTATAAACCATTTTAATATTTTAAATTCTCATTTTCTTATTTGCTTAGAAATCATTCCAAATTTTAGATCAAATTTCACATTCTTATTTGATTATAGTATTAACAGCCAAACAAACATCCAATACATATAATAATTTAGAAAATTATTTCTTTTTATATCAAAATACAATTTTGGGTAAAATTATTTCATTTACCCACTTAAAACAATACTATGTCGGTTTACCTTGTTTAAGAGTTTAGAAACCCCTATCGATACGGTTGTACTTCCCGCACCGACCAGAATTCATAAACACTCAACCGATAAGTCAACACAGTACAAAAACAATTTTATATCCACTAACAAGTACGCTCTCATAGCTATTATTACACTCAACTCATTATAGAGTACTTCTGACTCTATTTAAAAATGAGTAATTTTCCCACCAAAGCCTAGGTTGTCGCCAATCTAGGCTCTGATACCAACTGTGACGACCCGCCCTTCTCAGCCCTCGAAAATCGACACAAAATACTCAACAGTATAATATGCCGACGATCGAACGCCGGGAAAGACAGATTGTAGGAAAAGAAAGAAGGTAGAAGAAGAAGAATGAACTAAACAACATCAAAACCTCACAGTCGCAGCGGAATAAAATATAATATATAGAACAGAACTTTACACAAATCAAAACTATATCTGTTTATATACAATACATCATCATCAGAGTATATCATTACAATCATCAATATCCAGTCAATCAGTCAATATAACAATCACAGCAGCGGAATAATACAAGTACGAGAAATACGTCTCGAACTCCAGCTCCTCTCCTGAGCTCCATAGCAACCTATCCTGAAAATATACTCGGTCTGACCCGAGCATTATAATAAAATAACACCCGAGTCAGTCTGGAATACCAGCGCATCATAAATACACCCAATTGATTATTAAAGTTCAAAAATCCTTTGAAACAAAAGCATCTCGTAAGACCACGCCACAAATAAACATGTCGGGTTTTTACCTTACGATAGCTAAAACACTTTTATATTAAAATCCTCTGATATTATAATAGTGTCTATTTACAAATACTTATAAAATAGCCGAAATTGTTACATCTATTAAATTCCGGCATACTAGCCACAAAGTGGGTAATACAAACAAAACTCGTACCAGGCACGTAGGGAGAATGGATTTCCAACGAATGACTAGGCACTGGGGTACCACCTGTCACAGTACGTGGCCTAGATCACAGTACCGAGGAGTACGCCCGCTCCCCTGCAACACAAGGCCGGAATCATCCCTTACTGGATAATTCCAAGTAAAATCACCCCACGGTTGTGATCAGCAACCGCACCACTAAGCCGAAATAAAAGGGACATCTAGACAGGGATGACCTTACTCTCAAGTGGGGGCTACCCACGAAGCCTTGCTGCATAACCCCTGATTTTCAGTCATTCCCGATTGATGAGGCTTGAGGCTAAACGATACCTTTATAGAACATTTCACTTTGAATGCCCATCGTCCACCTGACGATGTCACGAAAGCATTCGTCCATACAAGTCCGTTCCGGGTCCGAACGGAACCGAAGGCACTACTCCTACCTACATCCATTTTGGAAATATCCTCAGGATTAGTAGCGACTAGCCCTTGCACTTCACTGCTCCATCTTCGACTCCGAAATCGTTTTCGCGAAACGTACAAACCGGATCGAAGTGGTTTTCGAGTCTCCAGACCTAGAATCCTGGTATACGGAAACTCGATCCCGGTCTCTTCGAAACGATCGCGCATTTGGCCAATATTGATAGTCGGTGATTTAACTATCAATTAATGTTCACAAACATCCATACACATCCATCACATAATAAATAATCTCTATATTATTTATTTCCTCTAATATCTTTCAAAGATATATTTTCACATTTTCAAAACTCGTTTGAAAACAATTTTCCAAAACTCTTCCTTTACAAGGTAAATCCTTTACCCTTTATTCCCTTCGGGAATAACCAAGTATAAAACAATTTGCATTTAAAACAGTTAAAAATACTTTATACTGAAATATACTTTAAAATATGGAAATTACTTCTATTTATTTACTCAAAATATAAATTTAAAATATGTGAAGAAAACTAGTTATTAACACATAAACTTTGATTTAAAAATAAGGGTTTTAGTTTCACTAATTCAAAATAGCGTTATAAGAAGAAAAATGCTAATTTTAACAACTTAAGCTAAACCAACTTTTAAATAAATCCATTTGTAAAAATAATTGCTAATATACTCCCAAATTATTACGGTATTAAAAATTATTAATTTATTTCTTTAAAAATAACGATTTCTAAAAAAATACTTTTTAAAACGATTTAAAACTTAACCTTTAGTTAAATAAAATCTTTTTATAAACATTTACTTGGTTTTTCCCAGGGAAACACTTTCCCGTTTCCAAAACATTTCCAAAGTACTCTTTCATATAAATCCACTGATTTATTTCAAGTCAATTTATGATTTCAACATAAATTTCCAATTCCATACTTAACTATAACTTCCTCCGAAGTTAAATCACAATTTTTCATTTCCGGAAATTCATTTTTAAATATAATTTAAACATTTTGATGAATTTTCAATGGAAGCCAAATTTCCAATTCACTTAATTAAATTCCAATGAAATACGGCATTTCAAAACATTCTATTTTTCATTTGAACTTGTTAATTTATAGTCGGAAACTCCATTTTAACATATTTTTAATTTCCGGATAACATTAGTCATTATTAAAATAAACACCGTTATTTTAAACAATTTATAATTTCATAAATTTAATCTCCAGAAAACTATACTTTCCATTTACCCATTTCATAAACTTTCCATTATATTCAAAATCCCAATTTGGCCCAATTTACATTTTTCCTTTCAAATCCGATTTCAAATTTTATTCTTTGAAATTCTAAATTTAACAATTCATTTTATTTCGTAAAAACACAATTTAGCCATTTATAATTTAATTCAGTGATTATACTTTATACAACAATTTCACAGTACAATTAAACTTCCAGATTTATCAATCACAACATATAAACAGGTATGACTATCAACTATAAATAATTGCTACATTTTGAGGAATCCAGTTGGATCCCTCCAACCTGTTTCTCCCTGCATCACAGATATTAGCACATCGCAATATAAATATCAATCAGACTGATAATCACAGATATAATCAACCATTCACATAGATATTTAAATATCAACTATTTATAATGTCTAGCATCCAGATGTGAGTGAGAATAACTCACCTTGAGTTTCGGCGAGTGTTCGAAATTTTAAATTAAACCGATCGACGTCCGATTTAACCCAAATTTCTACTTGCCCGGAATGACTCCGGATCTGCGCCATCACGTAGCACCCGTTCCTGCGATTCCAACGTCTCCAGATTCGTCCTAATCTGATATCGTATGCAAAATATATGGTTGTTTAAAGTTTGAATCTATAATTAAACAAATTTCCTTTATTTAATTTTATTATCAAACCCAAAATCTGACCGTTGATCAAAATTAAGGCCGAAGCCATCTTCCTCACGCACGTACGCGTTCAGCTCACAAAAGAACCCATCCATCGCCAAAAGAAATCCACCGCCGTGCCTCCTTCTGACCATCGGAGTTCGATCCGAGGTCCTCACATCGAAGCCACACGCGAAGCACACGCACGACCAGAGTACCATCGCACTCGAGCGTCCCTACGCGACGCAGCAGCTCTCCAAACGCGCGACGAACGCGACGGCCTCACGCCCTCCCCGCTACACGAAAATCGATCACGGCCATATGGATTTAAAGCCCTCGCCAAGCTCTACGACTTTTGTGTTGGGGAAAATCGCTAAAACTCGACGTATGGTGGTAGATTTGAGGGGGAAAACGATTAAATTTCGGCCATTGGTATAAGCAAACGGCGGCTGGTAATAAGGATACTAGGGTTTGAACACAAATGCATTTATATATTATTGTTTTTAATATTATTTAATTAATAAAATTCTCGATTTAACAGTAAATGCAAACGACCTCCAATTCTCACGTTCCGACAGGCTATCCTGGGGTTTTTCCGTGTTCCGGACACAATGGAACAGGTTTCGTAAGCTAATGTGATCGTATGAGCGAGATACGGAATTAAACGATCAATTTTAAATTAAATCGGTTAAATCGATTTCTAGGCGTTTCGAGCTGCCACGGTCAAACGACAACCCCGATAGCTACGAAAATTGAAATCCGATAATAACTAACTATTACGGATCCAATGGAACTGGTTTCGTCGAATTCCGAGACTGTGCCCCGGAAGGCTATTTTAACTCGTCCCTTAAATCAGGCGATTTTCAAAATTTACGAAAACGCGTAAATTTTCGCTTTTAAAATTTTATTTACTCAACAATAAATCATATAAAATTTATAAACACATTAAAAATCATTCTGGCTCATTCCAGACTAAAATCTGATTAAATTGCATTTTAATAATATTAAATTCATTTTTAAATTAATATAAAATTCCAAATAATAATTTATTGACTTGAAAATTCATCTAAAATTACCACCATGCTATTCCCACTCAAATAACTCAAAATAACTTTCAAAAAACCATTTTTATCACTATTTACATCCAGATTTACCTTTTTATCCTAATCCCGAATATTTAATTATTATTCTATTTCAATTGAATTTCTTATTTGAAATTATAACTTATTTTATTGGTTGAACCCGAATCCAACCATTTCAAAATCAATTAAGGACCCACATTGAACATTTAAAACGAATTAAATGTTCAAATTCAATGGCTTAAAAATACGGGATGTTACAGTAAGCATATAAAGGTAGTTTAGAGACATTTGTAAGAAAATAAGTATAGGTGTAAGCTAGATAATTAACTAAAGGGGACAAGTGGCTTAATTTTATCTTTTTGTAAATTTAAGTTACAAATAAAATTTATATGAAAGGGGAAAAATCTGTTTTCACTTTCAGCTAAAATTTATCTTCACTTCTTTCTCAACTAAAATACAATTCGAATCAAAAGAAGAAATAGAAACCTGGAAATCAAAATGCAAAGAAGCAAAATAAAATCTGGAAATTCAAATACAAATCAGAGGAAAGAAGATGGAGGCAAATTCAATAAGCAGTTTCAAAATCTTCAATTGCAATCAGATAAGGAAATCAAACTGCAAGTTTAAAATTCAACAAAGCAAAAGAAATGCAAGTTTAAAATCAAACATCAACCTGGAAAACAAATTGGTCCTCTGTCTCTGTTCAAAGTGCTGGTGAGTAAACCTATTTTAAAAACAGTTTAATCCTGGTTTCATTTTTGATGTTGTGAATGAAAATCATGTTGTTATCTGAAATGCTTGGATTAAAATGAATGCATGTATGAATATGTGTGATAAAATGCCTGTATAGTTATGATATAGTTCCTGTTGTTTTATCAGAGTTCGAATACTTTTAAAATCAAATATCTCATCATTGAATCATAGTTAGTTTATGATTTGTAAACAAAAAGTGTTTGAATCCATACAATATCTCTACTAAAAATCATCTGAGGAAATTATATTTAAAATTGGTCTCGAAATTTTATAATATACAGTGAAATTTGTAATTTGGGTAAAAATTTATTGATTCAATTTTAAGATTAAATTGTATGGTTGGATTCGTGATGGGAAATCACGAATTTTAGTATGTAAATCACGATTTTTAGTTTTGAAATGGGTGAGTATTGTCGAGATGAACGTTTGGGTTATTTTGATCGATTTCCATCGATCAACGGCGATTTGGTCAGCGTGGTTGGGTTTGAAGGTAGATGGCATGATGGAGTTCATCGGAAAAATAGTATGGTGATTTATCATGGATCGTGGTGATCGGAAATCGATGGGGTAAGGTTTTATCGCCTGTATTTGTCGTCTGTATTCAGATGGGTTTCGTGACAACGTGAGATGATCAGTGGCGATCGCGAGGGTTGAGATCGGGACTGGAGAACGTGACGTAATTGCGGAGAAGGTAGCGTGGTGTCTCGAGTTTAGGATCATCGGAGGCGAGTGATTCTGATGATGTATGTTTTCCAGCTGATGGGTTCTATGGTCGAATTCGAATCTTGTACGAATCGAGGAGGATGGGGTGGTCGTACGTGAAGTCGTGATGGAATCTGACTTGTTGGAGGTCGGAGTAGTGATCGTCGTCGTCCAGTAGGTGCGTGCACGTGCACGAGCAAGTTTCGTGCATCTGGGAATTTTGGGTTTGGGGAAGAAGTATGATCTCGGGTATACTTCGGGTAATTTCGAGTTTTACTCGAAGCAGGAGAGTAGTGAGGTGACGCGAGAGTTACTTCGTGTTTTTTTTAGTGTTTACTCGGGTTTTGGTAGAAACAGTTTTTAAAGGAAAATGTTTAAGTTTTTAAAACAAAAGAAGTTTGATATTTATAATGTTCTGAGTTTTAAAAAAAAAGTTAAATCAAGATTTTTAGTATTAAACTAAATTGTTTTCCTAGAATAATCGTTTAATAAGTTTAAAATAATTTAAATAAATAAGTTTTAAAAGAAGAATAGGAAGTGGATTTTCAAAATGATTTTAGTATTTAATCCAATAACTTAGAAAAGTTTTAAAGATTTAAAAGTCAAATTTGAATATCTAAATTGTTTTAAATTATAATTGAATTCTAAAGTATTTTATTATAAATAAAGTTTAAAGATTAAGATTTGGAAAATCAATTATAATAAGATTTATCTTAAGTAATTAAGAGTTTTGATAAATTAAAGATAATTAATATGGGGAGATAATTAAATTGTTGGTCAATTTAATTTATTTAATTAAGATAAATGATTTTCTTAATTAAGATCTTTAGGTATAAAAAGTTAAGAAATTATTTAATTTAATAATTAGTTAAATAATTAACTAAGTAATTAATTAGTGATTAATTAAGATAATCACTTATAAATTAATTAAGTATAAATACTTGATGGAGTAATTAAGGAATAATTACTGAATGTAATTAAGTAAGGGAAATTATTTAATAAAGAAATTAGAAGATAATTATTTTATGAAAGTAATTTAATGAAAGTAATTAAGAGTTAATTACCTAGTTAATTACCTAGTGTTATTAATTTAATAATTTATTTAATAAAATTAATTAAAGGATTAAGAATAATTAATAAGATAATTAATTATTGGTTAAGGTAATTAATTAAAAAGTAATTAATTAATGGAAGTAATTAAGGGAAGTTAATTACTGGATTAGATTAATCAAAGATGATTAATAATTGTGGTTTAATTAAGAGTAATTATTTAATTAATTTAAATGTAATAAATAATTAAAGATGTAATTAGAGATCATTAGTTTATAATTAATTAATGATGTAATTAAGAGTTGATTAATTAAGATTAATTAATCAAATGATAAGTGATTAATTGTAATTAATTAAGGATTAAAGTAATTGATTATAATTAATTAATTAATTAATAAAGTAATTAAAGGTTAATTACTGTATTTGATTAAGGATAATTAATTTGTGAAATTAATTAAAGTTAATTACTTAAATGTAATTAAAGTATAATTAATCAAGGTGATTAATTAGGTGGATAGGTAGAGAAAGATTAATTAATTTATTTGTAATTAATTAATGATTATATAAGTAAGATTTATAATGAAGTAATTAATTTAATTTATTTTAAATTAATTAAGAGATGAAGTAATTAATTTAATTCACTTTAAATTAATTAAAGATAGAGATAGTTAATTTAACTCATTTTAAATTAATTATGTTGTGATTAAGTAAATCATTGCTTATATAAGAATGGATGACATTGATTGTCTTGAATGGATGTAATCTCAGAAATGAGATAAGAAATGTTGTGTAGTATGAATGCTTGGTTGCATTATGATGGTAATATAGATTAACTATTGTGATGTTGATATGGATTACCTATTTGGTTATGAATCATTTGTTTATTTGATAATGTGATTATCAATTGTGATTTGTGAATTTTTCTATCTCTATGAATATAGATAAGTTAAACTGTTTAAACCTTTAAACAACTTGGCCTTAAAAGATACGTTTTGAATTTCGATGAGACCGGGATCGGGTTTCCGTATACCGGAATTCCAGGTCTGGAGACCCGAATACCACATCGATCCAAAATAACGATAGGTCGTGAATCTCAAGTGAAGATGAAGATTCAGAGTGCAAGGGTTATTGTCGTTAACTCTGAGGGTGATTCCAAAACGAGTGTAATGAGATAATGCCTTCGGTTTCGTTCGAACCCGAAACGAACTTATATGGATTGAATGCTTTCAGCACATCGTCAGGCGGACGATGAGCATTCTAAGTGATATGTTCTGATTAAAGGTAATCGTAACCTCAAGCCTCATCAACCGGGAATGGCTAAAACAGGGGAGGTGCAGCAAGGTTTCGTGGGTAGCACCCACTGAGAGCAAGATAGATCCCTGTCTAGAGGTCCCTTTTCTTTTATTCGGCTTAGTGTGTGGTTGGTCGCGCCAACTACGGGATTGTCTTGTTCGGGATTATCCAGTAAGGGATGGTTCCGGCTTTGTGTTGCAGGGGAGCGGGCGTACTCCTCGGTACGGTGATCTAGGCCACGTACTGTGACGGGCGGTACCCCAGTAGCCCTGCCATTGTATGGAATCCAAACTCCAATAAGTGTCGTACGTATTAGTTGTGCCCAACTATGTTGGAATGTGAGATGTAAGCATTTCAGCTATTTCTGTATTTTACTTGAAAACCCTAGACCCTATTATAATACAATCAGATTTCCTATCAAACGTTTTAGTTAGCGTAAGGTAAAAACTTACCCATGTTTATTTGTGGGGAGTCTTACGTGATACTTTTGTTTACAAAAGTTTTCAAAGTTAAGCAATCTAACCGTTTACTCACACCAGACCCATGTCTGACCCAAGTGTTTATTTTCTGTTTTATTAAACTCTTGGGTACTCAAATTTGTAAGAGTAGTCAAGGGAATTCAGGTTAGTCTTGACGAATTCTGGAGGAGCTGTGGAGTAGGAGGCTTCAGCGAATAGATATATAGAGTTTCCGCTGTGTATGATAGATGTACTTGTGTTGTATAATAGACAGAAGTTTATAACTGTCTATTCTGTGATGTATAAATTGTGTACTCTGATGTATATGATACTATGTAATATCTTATGTGATATAATATATTTCTCGTTCCGCTGTGAGATTTCTGATGTGTTGTTGTTCTTTCTTCTTTTCTTTTCTTCTTCTATCCCTTTCTTTCTTCATGATGATGCGACTTTCTGTGGAGAAAAAGTCGGGTCGTGACAATTATGGAACCAAAAGCAGTAGCGATTGCTTCCATAACCTGCATTTCACTTATATAATCTAAAAGGGTTAACAATTATATAAATGAAATATTAAAGTTGTTTCAACCCTAAACAAACAAATCGATACAATCCAACAACAACTTACAACAAGGCATACAACCATCACATAAGTCAACACACATCAATCATTCATTCATATCAAACACAATAAATAGTTGTTCGGGTTCAAAACTTCAAATTTGTACGGAATGAAAATAAACTACTAAGTGTACCCTTTTACTCAACAGTCTTAGGCGAAATAAATAGATTATTTATTCATCCAAACAATTGTAAAGTATCCTTGCCCAAACAACCATAAATTAAACAAACAACAAATTCAAACAATAGATCAAGTTCATTTATTAATTTCATTCCATATATTGTTGCTTGATTTCCTCCTCATTCAATTTATACTCATCTTCATTTAATTTATTCACATCATGTCAATTCTCTTCTTATTGCATTATATTTATTCATTCATGACTTGATTTCATTTATTTACATTCATTTATTAATAATATTCATGTTAAGTTCAGTTACTTGGCATAACAATTATAACCTTAATTCTTATTAATAAGAGCAATTTACTGAACATTTCCATTACATAAGTTTACTTGTACAATTTACTATACATTTTCTTATTAAACATTTTCAACTTTTATAAATTTTTGGTAAGTTATATTTATGCTTTTAAAGAATGAAATTGAAAGTTATACAAGTTTTCTCATTTCTTTTAATTATTTTAATGTTCAATAATTATTTCCTTTATTTCATAGGTTACAATTTCAACTTTCATTTAATACCATTTATAACCTAGCATTAAATCTCTTATTTCCTTTAGAGGTTTCAATTTATTAATTACCTACGTTCCAATTCACTTCAGTAATTAGGACTATTTATTAATGGAAACTTAAGAATTAAATACCGGGTTTTATTCAAAAATCATTTTAAAATAATAGATAATATATATACTTATAATTTATATATCCAATTATATTTAAAACAATTTAAAATAAAATAATCTTGTAGTAAAACTACTACAGTGGCCTTCCCACTTTGAAACTCGAAAATAAATATCGATAATGCGGCCGCCATCACCGAAATTATTTTCCAGCGACAAAGAGGGGAGTACAACTTATTTCTTTGCAGAATTTATTTTAAAACATTTCTTTCAAATTCTATTGAAATATTTATATCAGAAAATACTTCTAACAATATTATTATTATATTCCAAAATCAATTGAAAGAAATCTTCAAAAACCCCGGAACTTAAGTTCTAAATTTCCAATTTTCTTTTTTTTTTCAACTTAGTTTCAACTATTATTAATATTTTCATTACCAACACCCAATCTATAGCAACCAAATATATATCTTTATAAAATATTTTTATATATAGAAAATATAATAGGCAAAGTTATTTCATTCACCTATATTAAAACAAATATTATGTCGGTCTGTCCTATTAAGTGTTTAGAAATCCCTATTGATGTCATAGCGTCCCATGCACCAACCAAAATTTCTAAATACAAAACGGAACAAATTAACACAATATTAAAACATTTTTATAACACTAACAAATACGCTCTCTCATATATATACACTCAGTGACTCCCATAGGGTATTACTACCCTATTAGTAAAGAGTCAAACCCCACAAGCTAAGGTTTATCGCTAAACCAAAGCTCTGATACCAACTGTAACATCCCACCTTTTTGTACGCTTAAGCAGACATACGTGCCAACTTAAACCATACAGAAGGGTGGATTGTTATGGGGTAAATAAGAAAAAGTGGAGAAATAAATGAAACAAAATAGAATCTTGCAGCGGAACGATAAAATATAATAATCAAATAACAGTTCATGAAGCTGTTTACAAAACATTTGATTATACTTATACAATACAAGGAATCGCTGTCAAGTCCCTGGAATTGAAAGATGATGTAAGAAAAGTCCCTCCCGAATAAGTTATGAAAATTAGGTCCCTATTTTTAGATTTGGACTAATTTATACCGCTTTTGCCCCTGAAAAGAATGCTAAGTCGATTTTCTAAAAGAGGACAGTTTGGTAAAAAAAATAACAAAATAGGGACCTAATTTACATGTGTTTATGAGCAGGGACTTTTTGTGCATGTGCTTTGAAAATAGGGACCTTTGGTCCAAAACCCCTATACAATACATATCAGAGTTACACATACCAAAGAATGATAATTAATGCAGCGGAATACAATGGTGTAGTGGAATATAATAAATAGTAATAAAGTCTTCGTCCTCCAGAAATAAGGCCTTCAAATCCTGAAATGCTCAGGCTGACCCGAGCGAATTGAAAAGACAAAACACTCGAGTCAGAACTAAAAGATCTTATGTAAGTTAAATCAATGAAATAAATATGAGTGTAGACGGCGTCAGAGATGTTTACGTGGTTTGACATCTCCTATCTAGTGTCTAACATGAGTGCAGTAACTTAAGAAATGTTCGGAATTCACATCTCTTAAGGATCCGTTAAACTATCTACTATGTATTAATATTCGCTATTATAATAATGTCTAATCATAAAATAAACTTACTTTTTAATAGCTTTAAGGGGTTACCCATATAGCCCTTAACACAAATAATGCCAATAGTCTATACAGTACCTGCATACCCCGAGAGGCTACGAGAAGATACTCCATAGGTACGACACAAATAGAAACTCGTAGTAAAGCTCGATATGGTAGGTGACACGGCACACAAGGCAATGCCAGGGTAGATATACCAATTACGCACACGGACTGATGGAACGCATAGCAGCCACAACTGTCCACCTCGAACAACACTCCCAAATCGAAGGGTGGCCACCGAAAATCACAAAGTAATAGAATGGAATCGAAGAAGTGCGTCCGATAAGAGATGTTACCTCACTGGTCCGAGATCGCTCCTGTTTTAGCCACCTTAGGCCAACTCACGGGAGTTGGGTCTACGTATATACCTTAGGATCGTCGCCAACATCCTACTTCATTCTGGAAACTCCACCGCGTACACAGTTGTCAAAGTGGTTTTCGGTATCGACAGAGAGTATGTCCATAACCGATCCCGGTCTCTTTAACAACCAATCGTTATTATAACACCGTGGTCATTTAAAAATATATATACTTTTAAAACACAATCATTGCCCTTTCAAAACATATTCTTTATTTCAAAATAGTATATACTTCAACCCAAAATATTATTGCCATTTCAAACCATATCCTTTACTTCAAAATAGTATATACTTTAAAACCAAAATATTATTGCCATTCAAAACCAACTCAATAATTTATCATTTCCATTTCCAAAACAATTCAATAATATCTTATATAAATAAAACCCAATTTCCAATCACTAATCTTTCTTTAATTTATATAAACTTGAAATATTCTTTAAATCATCTTAAACCCAAACCACATTTTGAAGTCATATTCTAAATTTTCAATTTCAATAGGTTTCCAATCAATATATTCACAGATAATTCTTAAATAAATTCCATTTCAAATAAATTCATTTTCAAACCATATTACTTTCAAAGTTATAACAATTTCGGAAACCAATACTTTGAAAACAATAATACCTTAATTTCAATAAAACATTTCAATTTTGATATATTTCAAGTCTTTAAATATTCCAAAATTCCCAACCAAATCTAATAATCTTATATATACCTTAATTCAATTTACTATTATTTAGTTTGGAAATATTTATTTAATAAATTCAATATCCCTTAAATAAAGCTCAAAACTGACACATCCGTAAATCAAACTTAAAACATCAATAAGTTACACATAGCTTAAATTTTAGAATTTTACTATATATAAAATAATATTTATATAATATCAAAATTTAATATTTATTAAACCGTGTATTTCTTTCCAAACCATAGAAAATCACTTTAAAATATTTTATATATAGACCACGGTGCCTATATATAATTTTCTATCCTATGGTCAAGTGATACGGATATTTATCATTTCAATCCGTAATTTAAAAATAAAAGTTTACGGTTATATATCATTTCAAACCGCAATCCCGAATGAAATGAAAATGCATAATAACTTGCAGTTTATACAATATAAAATATAGCATCCATTCATCCAAATATCAATAAACAACCATTTATTACAATCATCATCCAATTTAAACAAAACATCAATATAAAGCATATAAAACATAACAGGCATCAATGAATAGTTTATATTCAATAAAAAAAATTAATAACTGTTTAACTAGCAGTTTATATGCAATAATAAATAAATTTAACTGTCAAATTATATGCAATAATAAAATTAAATAACAATTTAATTTAAATAAATGCTATCTAACTGAGATGATGATTAAATATATTCCCAAACAACCATAGATAAATTTTAAATCACATCAAAATTTAATTTAACAAACATAAGAAATCTTAGAAGTTGTGAGTGGGTTAAAACACTCACCTTTTTGAATTTAAATTGAATGTAAATTCAATTTAAACCCAAAAATTTGACCGTCTCAGAATTCGTCCAAACTAGCGTCAAAGTGTCCGAAATTTCGATACGATCCTAGCAAAACAAACTGCGCATGAATCCGAGCTCATATGAAAAAGTTATGAAAATTTGAAGATTGGAAAATTCTGGTCCTGGGTTGACTTCGGGTTCAACTTCGGTCCACAGCCTCAAATCCCCGTGCTTGCTTGGAGTTTTTGCGAAAACGACCCGAAGTGACTCGAGTCATATTCTTCCTGACCTGAAGTAGATGCAGCGTTTTTGCCTCTGAAACTCGAAGCGCGACCCGAAGTAGATGCAGATCCGCAATTTTTTTTATATATAAAATTGAAATTGGATTGGGAAGATTAGGGTTTGTAGCCATTGGAGAAGAAGAGGAGCTGATGAAATTTTACGTACAGATAGATGAGAATAGGTGGAGGCTAGGGTTTATAGCGGGATATTTATAGGCAGAATTGAAAATAGAATAGATGGATAAAACAGATATACGCGCTAACACCGAAGTGGCCCAAAAAGCCCGTTCTGACTCCGAAACGAAATTTGGTAAACCCATATATCAAAATAGGTGTTTTAAAATATTTTAAACGCAATGGAAAAGATTTCAGGTTCAAATTGCATCGTATGAAGAAGATATGCTAAAATCAATATTTTCCAAATTGATTTCAATTGATTTCAATTGCATAACTTTCAAGGCGTTTCGAGTCTGTACGATCAAACGACAAGTCCGATCGCTACAAAACTTGAAACACTATTATAATTCACCGTTACGGATCCGACGAAACTAGTTTCGTTGAAATCCGAGTCAGTGGCCAAAATGGCTATTTTTATATTAATTAAATAATTTAAAATAAATTAATAAAATCAAATTTCCAATTTAAATTCTAAAATTTGACAATTCTTATTATTTAAAATTTCTTAATTATTTACAATGATTTTAAACAAATTTAGATGTCAAATTAAATGTTAATACATTTAACAATTTCAGCGTTAAATTTCAATTTTGTTAAATTTAGAAATTATAAATTAAATTTCAATAATTCCTTTGAATTAAATTTTTATTCATATTATACAATTTCATTATTACAAACAGATGAAATAAATATTGGAATCAAAATCCATCATATTAACATTCTCAATTTTCATCTAAATTTTCATTTGTGTAATGTTTTAATATTATACTCCACTTATTTGCAATTAATCCACTTATTAAGTTTCAAATTATAAATAAATTAATAAATCTTGGTTTCACTCCTTAAATCAACCTATCTTCATATTATAAATAAAATTAACATTTACATCTTATAAAATTAACCCTTTTTAATGACAAATCAAACCTGCCCTAACTGCACAAGTTAGGACAAATAATGGCAATCGATTTCACCTTAAACGTTATAAATTATAAATTGAAATCCAATAAATTCGTTTATTGATTTAAAAAATCTAACTATTTAATAATTTGACATTGTATGGGTATAATTAACAATGAATTATATTACACATCAATAATGTATAAATTAATTTATTTCCCATTTAACGTGCTACTTAATCTCCTCTAATTGCAAACTGATTTGCAACATACTAAAGAAATAAACACATATCTTAATTGATTCATTTTTCCCATTCATTATAAATTAATGCACACATACAAATTAAGATCCTAAATCCCATTAATCATTCCATCTTGGTTCTATTCCTTTTTCACATCAACTATAACTTTATGAATAAAATAGCATTTCCTATTCATTTTGTTACATTCACTTACATTCACTTTATAAATAAATTGGTATTCCATTTAATCCATTAATCATTATCTTTAATTATTGCAATTCATTATCTAATATAAGTTTTGAATCTATTTCCTAATTTTTCAAATTTCAATAAAATAAAACCTTACAATTGTTTACAAATAAAAATGGGAATTGTACTAAATAAATTATTTATTGTCCTGCATTACTTATTACCTAAATTTACATTTAATTTCCATAAATCAATATTTTATTTCATTGATAAATTCAATTGATTCCCACTCACCGTTTAATAGCCTAAGTAAACTAGTAACCAATAATAACGGTCACTAATTTTCCTAAATCACATTTATGGGTTTATAGTTTCCCATAAATGTTGCAATAACTTATATGATATTAATTTGTCCAATCACCATTAAATTTATATTAATACATCAATTTGTACAATATATCTCTTGTTTCCTTAAAATAAATTTATGTTTTTATTAAGTTTTCATTTACTCTTGCGTTACTTTATTAATAATCATTAAAGTAACGTTTATATCAATAACACCTTAAAATTACATACCATTTAAATGAGTTTGATTTCTAATAAGTTAATTGACCATTTAATTAGGTAATTTATACAAATTTGTTATCATACCCATAAATTTACACTTATAACTAAGTCCTACATTTGAATTTATTCAAATTACTATAAATAGGTTTTTAATTACCATTTCTATATTTTAAAATAGCGTTCATTCCAATATAAATTTATCACGTTTATTATTTCTACTAAAATTTAATTCCAAAATCCTATTAAATTAAGAAATTTAATTGTCAAAACTTACGGGTCGTTACACCTCATGTACCTTGTCATACTGATTATCCTATTCGCGACCACTACGATTTGTTTTGTGTTATACCTATGGGGTACCCTCTGATAACCACTAGTTTACGGTGGGGTTTACGGTGCTGTATAGACTATGGCATTATAGAATGTGTTAAAGGGGATTATGGTAACGCCTTAACGCTATTTTAATATCGTACTTTACTGATTAGACATTATCTACATATCGTATTCTATTGTATATATAGATAGTTTATCGGATCCTTAGAGATGTTATTTTATTCATCTTTGAGTTATGGACTTTATTCTCTGCACTTGATTATCTTGTATAAGATTTTGAGTCCTAACTCGAGTGTTTCTTTTTGTATATGCTCGGGTCAGTCTAAAGCTATCCAGTTGCTGATCAAGGTTGGTTGAACATGCTGAAGACTTAGCATTTATCTTTATCAGTTTATTTCTATTCTAGTATTGATGTACTAGTCTGTGGGACATTTATGTTTTTCCTTTCAGTCACTTTATGTCGAGACATTGTTGTACTTTCTGTAGTAGCTTCATGAACTGCTATTATGACGATGTATTTTCCGCTGCATTATTCTGTGGCTGTTCTGTGTCTGTGATGTTGTGTTGATTCTCATTTACATTTATGTATTTATAATCCCATAATGATTTGTGTTTTGTATTATTTAAGTTGACATGTGTGGATTATTGTCAATTTAAATGGTCCAAATATACGGGCTGTTACATTCAATCTCAATATCATCAAGTTGATCCGGTGTGATAGTCACGCCTAAGTCATGCACAAATTTTCACAAATGAGAAACAAGAACACATTGTGCATGCCCGCCGTCTTTTTAGGTAAGTCGACTCTGTACGATAGATTTCCAGTCATCTAAAGTATTAGAAAAGGACCTATGAATCTCAGTGCCAACTTTCCCTTAATATCGAAATGAACTACTTTCATTAACGGAGAGATCTTGACAAACACCATACCATCAACAAAGAACCCCAAATCTCATCTCCTCTTATCAGCATAACTCTTCTATCTATCTTGAATAGCATTCATACATTGGTGTAGGGGTAAACACTTAACCGATGTAACCACCTTAATCGATCAAAACCGAACCGACTTAACCGCTAGAATCGATTAATCGCATATTCGGTAAACTGACCGACCTTAATCGATAAAATTATGGTCATTTAATGGTTAATGTTTTTTAGACGGTTGGCTAACCATTAACCGACATAACCTTTTTTGGGTGTGCATTTATGCCTAGCCCATTTAACGACATTGCATACTTCACTAACTTCAGCTTTATTTATTGAATATTTGTTTTCTCATACTCCTTCAATAAAGCTATCCATTTTCTGCTTTATTTAGATGATAAATATTTCTAAAGTGGTGAAAATACTAGAAGACTAGATGTAGTTTGGATTTGGAGAATGGTCAATGTATTATCGCTCAGTTTTAGTTTATTACTGATGTGTTGTTCACTTGTCCTGTACTTGTATTTGCTAGGCTAATGAACGAATGTGTAACTTGTAAGCATGAGTTATTTTGATTTTGCGATGTATGTGTTCATTGTGTGGAACACTTGAACTATTGTATTTGCTTATTTGGCGTCTTTCACTATGTTTTACTATCTTCATAGTTCATGTTATTTTATGATTATGAAATAAGTTATGTAATGTGCGATGTTTCATGTTTGTAAATTTGAGTTATCTGATCTATTTGTAATATGTGCATTGCTTCAATTTTGTAGATCTGAGAAAAAACAATGGTCAACCATGTAAATTTAATGGTTAGCCGTCAAAAAACCAATGGTTAACTATTTCAACATAACGGTTTGCAGCGGTTAAAAACGGTTAATTCGATCGGTACCATTCAATAAATATTAATCGACCATCAGTTAACTATACTGCCTACTACTTATGGTAAACCGTAAAAATTAACCAACCAGGTCGATTAACCGACTGTGCGCACCTCTATTTTGGTGCAAGATCTCAATCTTCTTCAAAGTCTCTCTGATCATATCTAGCCCAAGTATCAGTTTCTCGCACGCTTCTTACCAACATAAAGGAGCGTTGCGCAGTTAACCATATAGTACCTCAAATGGTGCCATACTCATGCTAGACCGATAATTGATGTTGTATGCAAACTACATTAAACACAAGTGATCATCCCACCAGCCTCCAAAATTGAGAATGCAAGCTTGTAGTAGTCCTCCAATATACGATTTACCCTCTCGGTCGACCCATTAATTTACGGGTGATAAGAAGAAGTCAAATGCAGCTCCATCCCAAACACATCTTTTAAACTTTTCCAATATTTGCTCATGAACAATGGGTTTCTATAGCTTACAATGCTTTTCAGCACACCACAGCATAACCCAATTTACATACAAATCCACCATTTTGGTTGCCATCCTACTCGACTTTATGGGTATAAATTAGCACATTCTGTAACGACCTTACTTTTCGACCCTCGAATGTTGACAATAAATACATCCATGATAATTGTGTGCCGAGCACCCAAGTGCCGAAAAGACATAAAGTTATAGTAAAAAAGAGAATAGAACAAGAAAGAAAGAACACAATATCAGAATCTCACAACAGAACAATAATATATATATTAAAGGAACAGTACAAAGGGTTACTTAGAATATAGAAATATTAGAGTTACCCAAACCTAAGTAGTATCATCAGCCTGGATAGTTATAACCGCCTGTCCTCATAATGCCGATATATACAATACAGAAATGCAGTGGAAATAAGAATACTACAAAAAGTAATCATCTAGCTCTTTTTCATAAGCTCCAAAGCATCCGTAGCTAAATTTGGAAACGTACACAAGGCTGACCCAAGTATTATAAGAAAATAACACCCAGATCAGTTTGGTAAACCAGCGTGAGAAACTCAAGAAATATGAGACAAGTAACAGTAACCTTTGAGACCGTACGGACTACAATAATGGTTCTCGCCTCACATGAAACCAACCATTCATTAAGCTTTTTTATAGTGATATGATAGATAATGTCTAGGGTATAGCACATAAATCATATCAAATAGCTGTCGTGTGAATGCCATAACAATAATAGGTATACAATCAATATCGCTGAGGTGTTTGTTCGCCTAATGGATTTTTCCATGGAGATCTCCTCGATCCGATCACATTCGAACTCCATGACAAGGATTAGAAACTACCTTTCGAGCATCGTATATCTCTAGATAGGATATACTCTAAGGTAAACATAACTGGACCACCCTCCATGTGTGGCTCGAGCCAAATTAACTCCTGGTACCAACATATCAATAAGCATATCTAGATACAGAGTTGATATACCCTTGAGGTTTGCTAAACGTCCCTGGCCATGCCCCTTCTCTATTTTCTGTCATTTTCTGATGTCAGACTACGTTCAGCATCTCTCACACGAATCTTCATCCCTCGCACAGAACACAAATCCCCAAATGGATTCCGTCTCTTGAATAGATCATGTATTACTACATGGATTCAAGCATCTCGAAAAGATCTCGAACATGCACAAAGGTTCCCCACGTAAGTCATCCGACAATGCAAACGTTGTCGTCTCACTTGGAATACTCCTCAAGGTAGACAGTCCCATACGATAGCATCATTTGAAATGTTAACGCTGACCTCTTCTTTGGACCTAACCTTAGGATTGACAGTTCAATTCTATAACATTTTACTTTACAATCGTTTCCAAAACATAGAACTCGCATACTAGTTTTGAAGTGGTATTCGATAAATAAAACACTTACGTACCTATCCTGATCTCTTCAAAACTAATTCCATGAATTTCCGGCTAACTAAATTCTGGTTCATTCAAAAGTAAACGAAAGCTAGAGACATTTCATACCAATACACCTCGTCGAGGTTTCTTATTGGTATGAAATTGCGAAGTATTGCGATAACTTCATAAGTCAATATTTGGTCAAGTTCGATAATCGACGAATCGATTATCTAGTCAAAACAATTATTATACAAATCACGATTTGTACGCTTAACTCATTTCTGATATTCCAACTTAACTATACCTCATTCAAGAGTTAAGCCAAGTAGGTTAGAGCACTAGTTGCATCAAAGGCTTGCCTAGATATTTCATTCTCGAATCTCACAAGTAGATAAGTCTACCTCATTGGCTTTTAGTGTTAAGTATAGTATTAATGATTTCCATAAACAATACGAATCAACACGATTAACATGTTTTCAACATTTTTTGACTTATTATTCCTCGATCAAAAGGGAAGCCTAGTAGGTTAGAGCTTTATTGCTCCATCCCTACTCGACATCAATCTTAACTCTCACAAATAGATAAGCCTTATTTTGTCGGCTTTTAGTGTTAAGCATAGTTAATTACTTTTCAAACAAGTAATTAAACAATTAACCATTTGGCCATTTAGCAATTCTTAACCCTTTTTGAAAACAGTTGCATATACTTTATAATACATGAAAATACTTGTAATAGGTTTTAAAACATTTATCCAAAATATTACTTGAAAATAAAAACTTTGTAATTTTCCTTAAAACTTGAAAATGATATGTTTTATCACAAAAACGTCTTTCTTAAAAATTAACAACTAATTTTTAAAAATTCTTAAATATCTCAAACCACTTTTGAAATACTATAATATGAGTTAGTAAGCACTTTTACAAATAATGAAACAAAATACTTAAATCTAAACATCTTTTCAAACCATTTAAATCCAAAAATTGAGTCTAAATGGGGCGGTTTTGCACTAGTGATGTTTTGGCCACATTTTGAGATGTTACTTAACTTTTACTATTCAAGATTTTAATAACAATAAACATACATATAAAACATTATAAATATGGTGAGAAACCCCTAAGGATCCCTCTACAAAGTTCCATAGCAATCGCCAAAAATAAGGCAATTCACAACTACATCTATAACGACTATCGCTATAAGTGCACTTTCATATTTGAGTCCGATCTAAACCAAAGTCCATCTATAACCTATATACTTTGTTCAAGGTCTTGCCATAAGTCATACAAGTTCATTCAAGTCTGTTCCAGGTTTGTTCAAGTCCGTATACCTAGATTACATACGTCACTTACTTTTAAAATAAGAATCCAAACCAATGTTTTAACATAAGTTAACAACAATTCAAACAACTTAAACATAATAAAACACAATCATATACGTGTTATATTTTTTTCAAAGTGAGGAACTAACTCACCTTTAACTTTACTAACACCAAGATTCAAGAACGCAAGCTAGCAACACCTCCTTCCTTCCTTTCTTCCTCTTTCTCTTGCTTTCACCTTTCTCTAGCCCAAAAATGGACCTATTGCTCATGGCCTATGCATGGTGGGGGTACATGGCTTTGCTTCTTCAAATTTTTGCATGGTGGAAGTTGTTCTAATATTGTACTAAGCCTTGTGAAAAAATTTGAAGTGATTTCGAGTTGATTTGCAATAATTTTCTTTAGAACATAAGAGATGAAGAGGATGAAGAAGCCACTGATTTTTCTCACTTAAGCTTTGTGAATTTGTGATTTTAACTCTATGATATGCCTCTCCTTATATAGGCATAAGAATGGTGTTGCTTAAGCTTGCACTCACCGCCCACCATGTTATTGAAGCTTCACCTCCCATCACTTCTCATTAATGCCACTTCTCATTTATGCATATTACTTTTATACATTTCTCATAATAATATCTCTTATCCATATGGAAGCTTCTAGAACTTTCGAAGATGTATGAAGAGAAGGGTGTGTTAATTAGTTGCTAATGTGCTCATTTAATCATAAGGCAAGTGCACAAGAGTTCGAACAACTTATATTGATCAAAAAGCTGTTCCGATAAACCGATTTCAGGTCACATTATCGATTTTTCTTTGAAGAATATATTTTTATAAACAATTTTCTTTTCATTATCCATCAATTAAATGATGTCTAACAAGGTTAAAAAATCATATTTATAACACTTAATTATATTTCAAAATGTTTCGATGTTCGAAGACGAAGTGTTCAAATTTCCGGGTCGTTTTATTCTCCCCTACTTAGAACATTTCATCCTCGAAATTCAAACAAGAACGATAATCAAAGGAGATAGACGAAATAAGTGTTATATATATAGTACTGCTGAAACTATATACAAAGTAAACTGCAATTGAATGCATACTAAGCGACTCCACCTCAAGCGGTGAGTACACTACAAAAGATATACGATACTGAGATAAAAAAGAACCCTTAGTCTATAAGCACTCTGGGTAGGACTCCTTCCATCTCCATCCTTCTTCTTTGTACAATCCCGAGCATCCTCGCTCTATGGCACTTCTAACCTTAACAAAGGAACAAGCACACAAATAATCAAATAGCATTCGTAATTGCTAGCAACCAATGCTCTTGGTTCGCTCAGGTTCAAACTCCCATCATCTAAGGACGATAAATAATCCACTAAGCATACCTCATGCACAAAAGCCTCAGGTCATTACTTAGACGATTATTCATGCTACCTCATAATAAATCGAAGAGTCATTCCCCAAACTCTTCATAAGTCAACATACATTATAAAAATGTACTGAAGCCCGTACGATGTACATATATCATCCGTACATAATTCTGATCTAATCACTTGCTTGATCACATAAATTTCACTTCCAAACTAGTATAGATCACTTGACCTCTTTAGTGCAGACTCTGGTTTAGTTCCTTGGTTAGAAACCTCCATTTTCCTTGCATAGCCATATGCTACAATAAAAAACATCAGGATCGTATCATGAATCTGTATCAAGTGTTCACCATCAAGAGTGAAAAATCCTTGTTCGGACCGGTGTAAACCAGCCCGAAAACATGCACTCTAATACTGAATCAAGAATAGCTACGCAAATAGAATGATCTACATACAACTTGTATTTATCTTGTTCTTAATTGCACCAATTCCTTTTTAATCACATTCATTTATATAAATAGTATATCATTTAATACTAAAACCATTTATGAATCATTTCATAGAACAAAACTTCATGTTTATCCATATTTTATAACTTAAGTTCATACTTGTATAATACTCCATTTCATCCTAAGAGCATATAAACATCATATTTTTTACTTAACAAGGATGATCTATAATTTAAAATTGTTTCAACGTACTACCTTCTCAATTCAAGTGTTGTATAAACTCAACTTTATTTTCAAAAACACTTAGTTTGAGATCTATAACGATTCAAAAGTTACCGCTATCCAAAATCGCCAAAAATTCCATTCCATTTTAACAAATGAAAACTATCAAACAACATATCATTCATGATGCACATACCATACTTTCCTAATGCATAGGCTACATGTGTCCATGAAATAACTTAACAAGAGAACTTTAGAACTAAACACCGATTTTTATTTCAAATCAATTTTGAAATAATATATACATATACCTTTTGTATAACAAATCTTACTTTGGGATTAAATTAAAATTTGTATTACCAAAACAAATTTGTGGCATCCCACACTTAGAAATCCAAAAATGAATTTCGATGATGCTGTAGTCATCACCAAAATTATTTTCAAACGATAGAAGTGAGTTCAGTGCATCCAAACCGTACTCTTAGTACTTAACCAAAATCATTTCAAAGCAGTATCAAATAATTCGTATAATAATACTAAGTATCATGATCTCAATTTCCTAAATAAATTTCCCAAATATTTACTTTCAAATAATACTAATATTATTTCCTCCAAAATCTTGAAAAATATTTTCAAAGTCACCTGTATTTTTAGTTCTCAAATTCTTTGTTTAAATCCCTTTCATTTATAAACCACATTTTATAAATCATACTTATATAGAATTACTTTCTTATATGAATATTTTCACAAATATTTATTCCTAAAATATTCTAGGTTTCCTTTGGATTATAGTAAACATCTTTTACTAAATTTTAACTTCTAAGCCAACATTATCACCGAACGCCTTATAGTCAAACCGTCAAACTTAATTCACAAGGTGTTCGTTCAATGTACCCCCAAATTACTGTCTACCCAAACCCTGATGTAGGAAGGTAAAACTGCTCATAAACTAGTTAAGGACAAATCAACAATAAATAATACTCAATGTTCCTAACATGCCGAGCATGACTAAACAATCAAGGTTTATGGGGTATTAAACTACGAGAAGCACTAGAATCAAACAAACACGAATAGGAAAGCCAGATAGTATACCTTCAAGAATCTTCTTTCCCTTCTCATCTGTAAAAATAGTGAAGACCCTAAGTTGTTCCTCTTTCTTGAGCATGGGACAATCTTTAACAAAATGGTCAAGCTGATGGCAACTGTAGCAACTCTTTGACGCAAACTGTGGTACCTTTCATGTTGATGCCTTTACCATATGTTCTCCTCCCCCTTTCTTATAGTTCTTAGCAAAGTGGCCCTTCTGTCCACACCGATGGCAAACAAGGTTGGATATATACTTCAACTGCTGAAACTTTCTCTTATTGATCCCAACTGGTATAGAAGCAAGAGGCTTTGGTGCATAAAAAAAGTTTCGGTGCCCAACTCTTAAACCTCAAACCCATATTCATGAAATTCACAAATGAACCCATACTGTTGGAACTTAGGGCGCATACCTGCAATGAACATTTCATCTTTCTTTAGTGGCATGTCAACTAATCTTAACCCGAACCGAGACAATGCAATGAAACTGTTCTTATACTCTGCCACGATCATGGCCTCTTGCTTCAGATCCAAAAAGTTCCTAAATAAAAAAGTCTTTTCGATTTCTTAAAAAAACTTCATCTCAAACTCATCTTTAAATTGAGCCCAAGAGAATTCATTCTCTTGTACATCAGCTGTAATAGAACTCCACTGATCCATGGTTGCATCCCTTAGATGTCATGACACCAATCTGCTTCATTGCGTCATCTAGCTCCATTTCTCCAAATAACCGGTCACATAGTTTGAGCTAAGGCTGGACTTCTATAATTGTCTCTGTACCACCAAACCTTTTACCTCTAGCTTCTCATAATCAAAGCAAAATAAAGAAAAACTCATCTGAGGTCTGATCTACACGACCTTTCCTAGGACATTCAATCTTGGTTCCTCTATCGGAGCAGCATTCCTCGGTGCTCGATTCCTGCCATTTGTGACAGTACTACCCTAACCACCTCTAGCATTTGCAGATCTAGTACTCATGGTTCTTACTACTTAATCAAAGAAAAACTTCTTTATGACACAAAAGGATAGAGTTTTTTCAAAGAATGAGTTGTTAGAAGGAGATATCCCTAAGGAATAATTTAAATTTCAGTTTTCAAAATACAAATACGCTCTCATATGTATAATATTCTTGACTCATTCTAGGGTATCACTTACCATATCTCTAATGAGCCATACCCAACCAAAGCCAAGGTGTTCGCCCAAACTTGAGGTCTATGACCAAATGTAACGGCTCTCCCTTTTCGGAGGTGATTACAAATGGTAACCGCATTCCTAATTTTACAGCTAGTCTCTCAACTTCATACCACCAACCTGTAAAGGGACGTGTAGTGGTTAGAGACAAAGCTTCATCACACGTTCACCAGTGTGAGAACCCTCTATCACATGCATAAATTCCCATGCAAGAGTGGTAATATATACATATATATATATATATATATCAAAGGAATAGTACAAAGGGTTACTCTAAATACAGAAATATCAGTATTACTAAAACCTAAGTACTCTCATCAGCCTGGACAGCTATAACTGCATGTCCTCACAATGCCGATATATCAATACAAAAATGCAGCGGAAATAAGAATACTACGGAAGATAATCATCCAACTCTTCTCCATAAGCTCCAAAGCGTCCGTAGCCTAAATCTGGAAACATACACGAGGCTGATCCGAGCATTATAAGAAAATAACACCTAGATTAATCCGGTAAACCATCGTGAGAAACTCAAGAAATATGAGACAAGTAACAGTAACCATTGAAACCGTATGGACTACTATAAAGGTTTTCCCCTAAAATGAAACCGACTATTCATTAAGTTTTTTATAGTGATATGATAGATGATGTCTAAAGTATAGCACATAAATCATATCAAATAGCTGATGTGTGAACACTACAACAATAATAGGTATACAATCAATACCGCTGAGGTGCGTTCGCATAATGGATTTTTCCACGGAGATCTCCTTGGTCTGACCGCATCCGAACTCCATGACAAGATCAAAAAATACCTTTCGGGCATCGTATATCTCTAGATAGGATATGCTCCAAGGTAAACATAACTGGACCACCTTCGGTTTGTGGTTCGAGCCATATCAATTCCCGATACTAACATATCGATAAGAATCTCTAGATATAGATTTGATATACCCAAGAGGTTTGTTAAACCTCCCCGGCCATGCCGCTTCTCTATTTTTTTTTCATTTTCGTAATGTCGGGGCTATATTCGGCATCTCTCACACGAATCTTCATCACTCGCATATAACACAAATCCTTAAATGGATTCCATCATCTCGAATAGATCTTGAATTGTTACATGGATTCGAGCATCTTAAATAGTTCTCGAACCTCCACATAGGTTCCCTGCGTAAGTCCTCCGATGAGTTCTAACGCTGTCCTCTTTCTTGGAATAATCCTCAAGATAAACAGTCCCACACGACAGCATTGTTTGAAATGTTAACGCTGGTCTCTTCTTTAGACATAACCTTAGGATTGACAGTTCAGCTCTATGACATTTTACTTCACAACCGCTTCCAAAAAATAGAACATACCAGTTTTGAAATGGTATTCGATAAGTAAAACACATACCGATCACGGTCTCTTCAAAACTAATTCGATGAATTTTCGGCGAACTCAATTCTGGTTCTTTCAAAAGTAAGCGAAAGCTAGAGACATTTCGTACCAATACTCCTCGTTGGGGGTTCTTATTGGTATGAAATTGCGAAGTCTTTTGATAACTTCATAAGTCAATATTTGGTCAAGTTCTATAATCGACTAATCGATTATCTAGTCAAAACAATTGTTTATACAAATCACGATTCGTACGTTTAACTCATTTCTAACATTCCAACTTAACTATTCCTCATTCAAGAGTGAAGGCAGGTAAGTTAGAGAACTAGTTGCATCAAAGCCTTTCCTAGACACTTCATTTTAGAATCTCACAAATAGATAAGTCTACCTCGTCGGCTTTTAGTGTTGAGTATAGTATTAATGATTTCCATTAACAATAAGTAATCAACACGATTAACACATTCTTGACATTTTCCGACTTACTATTTCTCGGTCAAGAGAGAAGCTCGGTAGATTAGAGCTCTATTGCTCTGTCCCTACTCAACATCAATCTTAACTCTCATAAATATATAAGCCTTATTTCGTCGGCTTTTAGTGTTAAGCATAGTTAATTACATTTCAAACAAGTAATTAAACAATTAACCATTTGGCCATTTAGAAATTCTAAACCCCTTGTGTAAAACATTTGTATATACTTTTAAAATACATGAAAATACTTATAATAGGTTTAAAAACATTTATCCAAAATATTACGTGAAAATAACAACTTTACAATTTTCCTTAAAACTTGAAAACGACGTGTTTTATTACAAAAACCTCTTCTTTAAAAATTAACATCTAATTCTTAAAAATTTGTAAATATATCAAACCACTTTTTAAATACTCTAATATGAGTTAGTAAACACTTGTAAAAGGAATGAAATAAAATACTTAAATCTAAAAATCTTTTCAAACCTTTTAAGGCCAAAAATCGAGTCTAAACGGGGCAGTTTTGCACTAGTGATGTTTTAGCCACTTTTCGAGATGTTACTTGACTTTTTACTATTCAAGCTTTTAATAGCAACAAACATACATATAAAACATTATAAATATGGATAGAAACCCTTAAGGATCTCTCTATAAAGTTCCATAGCAATTGCCAAAAAGAAGGCAATTCACAACTGTATCTATAACGACTATCACTATAGGTGCACTTTCAAATCCAAGTCTGATTTAAACCATAGTCCATCTATAACCTATGTGCTTTGTTCAAGACCTTATCTCAAGCCATTCAAGTCCATTCCAAGTTTGTCCAAGTCCATATACATGGATCACATATGTCACTTACTTTTAAAATAAGAATCCAAGCTAGTGTTTTAACATAAGTTAACAACAATTTAACAACTTAAACACAATCAAACACAAATATATATGTGTTATATTTTTATTCAAAGTGAGGCATTAACTCACCTTTAACCTTACTAACAACCAAGATCCAAGAACACAGGCTATCAACACCTCCTTCCTTTCTTCCTCTTTCTCTTGCTTTCACCTTTCTCTAGCCTTAAAATGGACCAATTGCTCATGGCCTATGCATGGTGGGGGTGCATGGATTTTCTTATTCAACTTTTGGCATGATGAAAAGTGTTCTAGTGTTGTACTGAGCCTTGTGGCAAAGTTTGAAGTGATTTGGGGTTGATTTCCAATAATTTTCTTTAGAACATAAGAAATGAAGAGGATGAGGAAGCCACTGATTTTTCTCACTTAAGCTTTATAAATTTGTGATTCTAACTCTGTGGTATGCCTCTTCTTATATAGGCATAAGAAAGGTTGGCTACCTAAGCTTACACTCATCCCTTCCCCTACCATGCCATGGAAGCTTCACCTCCCAACACTTCTCCTTTAAGTCATTTCTCCTTTATGCATATTACTCTTATACCCTTCTCATAATAATATCTCTTATCCATATGGTAGCTTTTAGAACATTCAAAGATTTATGAAGAGTAGGGTGTGTTAATTAGTTGCTAATGTTTTCATTGATCATTAGACAAGTGCACAAGATTTCAAACAACTTATATTAATCAAAATGCTATTTACCGTTAAACCGATTTTCAATCACATTATCAATTTTTCTTCGAAGAATATATTTTTGTAAAAAAGTTCAAAAAAAAATTTCTTATCATTATTCATCAATTAAATGATTTCTAACAAGGTTATAAAATCATATTTATAACACTTAATTGTATTTCAAAACATTTCGATATTCGAAGACGAAGAGTTCGAATTTCTGGGTGTCTACACATATGGTCAATTGATCGACTATGACTCAAATGATATCATACCCTCCTCTAGTCCTTAGCATTCCACAATGAATTCCACCGACACTTGTTTCAACTTGAACTTAGGAATTTTAGCAGTTGTAGTAAACCACTAGGCTTCTCCTACTCTTCCTTTATCAACTACCAGTTCATACACTTCGAGATGAATGTCCCAACGTTCTTCTTCATCCCTTCTCAATGAAATGTCTACTTCATATTTATATACATTTTATTGCTCTAGGATGTATAGTCAATCTCGAATGATGGCACTCTTATAGCATCTCATCCCTTAACCTATCAACATCAAGTACAAATAATCTTCCATCCTTACGGAGCCAACCATTTAAACCAAGTCTATACTACTTCATATCTTCAAACTATGATCCCTCTTCTATTTTAGTCATGATATCCACCAGTCTAGCATCATGTCTTTGACTAGCATTGATCCACTCAATCAAAATAGGTTTGATAGTCCAACTAGCCAACATCTCTGGCTCTAGCTCGCACCTTTGTTGAAAATCATAGCTAGCAATATACTCTAACTACATCCACCCTAGAAACATAGCTCCCAAGGCATGTCTCTTGCTCAAAGAATCAGCAACTACATTTCCTTTTTCTAGTGTATAAGAAATATCGAAATCTTAGGAGGCTAGGAACTCTAGCCATCACTACTGGCGAAGGTTAAGATTCTTTTACGAAAAGAAGTACTTCAACGATTTATGGTTAGTGAACAACTTAATTCTCTCTCCTAAAAGATAGTGCCTCCAAACCTTCAGTGTGAACACGATCGCTGCCAACTCCCTATGATGGGTTGGGTATTTCCAGTCATGTGGCTTCAGTTATCAACCAACATTTATGACAATCTTACCCTTCTACATTAGTACCGCATCTAATCCGCTACCACAAGCATCGGTTTATACTGTCATCTCTTCATTCAGGCATTGAATGGTCAACACTGGTGTTGTTATACCTGAAAATTTAAAGCTATCGTACGTTGAGAAAAGGCTATCACAAGTTGATGCAAATAAAAGCTATCGTAAGTTGAGACCAAGAGATGCTATCGCAAGATGAAGCCAAGAGATGTAGTCGCAAGTTGAGGCCAAGTGTGACGCCCCACCTCTATGCTCATAATAACAAAGAGTATTAAAAGAAATACTGTTTATTATTACGAAGAATAAGGCTGGATAGGAGCGACCATCCGTAGTTGGCCTAACACTAATATTGGTTACCTCGATAGGAGTGGTATATACTTTTTATTTTCTCATCTATTATTTATTTACTCCCATCGACATATCCAATTATCAGTATAAAACAAACTACGATGGTTCATAATAGTTTAGGACATTAGATATAACAATAACACGGACAATATAAAGGCGGAACACAGATAAAAACAAAAGTCTCATATATATATAACTGATGTCAGTTACAACATAGTTGACACAATACATATGATACAACTACAACTGTCGACTCTAGAAGTTATATATACAAGTACATTATCAACTAATATACATGAATACATATCGTTCTATACAATGACACGGCTACTACAAATGACAGAGACAACTTCAGAAGATGTGAAAAGTCTTCATATCCAGAACAGCAACTCAAAGAAGGAAATCTACAACCTGAAATAACTCGGGTCTGACCCGAGTATTACATTCAAAAGAAAATAATACACGGGTCAGTCTAACTCAAACTCGGTTATTAATGCACAGAAGCAATAATAATCAAATATCAAATGGACGATAGTCACTCAAATCTCGTATATCCGACTCCTCGATAAAAGAGTCGGATAACGGCAGATATAACACTAATCAGTGTTAAACAACAAATCAGCGATCCAAAACGATCAATCAAATCATAGTTCAATTCCAAAACATTGAAATTTACCAACGAAACAATTCAACAAATCGAAACCTCAATTTAAAACTGTCAAATCTGATAGGGCTGCAGTACACGCACGCGTGTACTGCCTTGCCACTATCGCAGAAGATACACACCAGCTTAGTAAAAGTCACAATGATCGCAAGGTCAAACCCCGAGATCGGGTTCAACTCAAGTGAATTTGAAAACAGATCCAAATGCATTAATACAATGCAAAACAACAAGGACCAAAACTGCATGTAAGACGAAACTGTAGTCACAAATGATTACAAGGGTAATCTACAACAAGACTGTAGTCACCACAATATCACTAAAATGCAGACTGCCTTACCGAGTGAAATCAAGGCTAGATAGGTTCAAGACCGGAAACACATATATAAACTGGCTCGAGTACTCAAAATGCAGGCTACACTAATGTACAGAGGCAATAACCAGAATGGTCAGAGTCAAGTATACCCAGGTTATAAAACGACCAATTTACAACATAAGTTGCCAAACTAAAGTACAACTTTGTTTTCTACTCTTTATGTGGAAATACGCCCAAACATAAATACTCAAGTGTATATGCATAATGAACATGCAAACTGAAGTTGCAGTGAGTCTAGAAAATGCTCAAATCTAAAACACAGTACACGATAGTGCACGAAGTACAGACCGCAACTACACACAATTTGCATCAACTTAAAACAATAGTGCAAGTTACAACTTCAAATGAACCAGGCGAAGCAACTCAAACTCCATAAGACCAAGTCGAAATAAATGTCAAACTATTTTAAACAGTTCACGGCAACTATGGCCTAAGTCAAATAGAGCGAATAACAAGTAACAGCAGATACAAGTGACTCAGGCAATGTACGGAGACACCAACAACTACAGGGGCACCATAATGAAACAGTGGACAGGGACTAGGCTACAACTCAAACTCCAGGTGCAATTTGAATTAGGCCGTGGCAATTGAGGATATACAAGTGTGAGAATTAAACAGGAAGTGGCAGTCATACCCATGACAACTATCATCACGATCAAAATCAAGTGATATCAAATGCAAGTGAAGTACAGAAGCTCGGACCAGTTTAACATGCTACAACTACAAACTAGAGAATGACCAGATAGAATATCACAGGTATAAAGTGACACAAAGGGGAGCAGTGAAATACAAGTTCAGATATGAAGGAAAATGAACAATGGCAGTATGATTAATGACAGTACGAACTGCCAAACCAAAGTCAGGCTCAAGAAAAATGTAAACCCAGACCCAAGCAAATATAAAGCAGTTCAAATCCAAGGAATTCACAAAACCAAATGACCAAATCAAACCCAATGAAACAGCAACAATGAAACAGCAGTAATCTACGAAACTGCACCCAGGGGATGTCAACATGCCTATTTCAAATGGTCAAGATAGCTAACTCAATTGCGAACTGCCTCAACATGCTAAAAAAACTGCAAAATTCAAGAAGGAACCGAACCACAACCAAAATGCAAAAATCCACGTTAAAGCCAATACTGAACAAGTCAGTGATAAAATCATCCCAGCATAACAGAGCCGTGGAAACCACAAAATCGAACCAAACCAAAAATCAATACCGTGAGTATCAAGTATCAAACTACACGAAATTGCCAATGCCAGTAAAATCATAAATCAACGAAACGAAATCGAACTGCCTAAGCATTGTTTTGAGTTAGATGTGAGGGGACACTCACCTTGCTCGAAGTGCATGATTTGCTAACCAAAGCCTTGAAATCGCCGATTCGCGAAACCTTATCGAAGTCGAACGCCATCGACAGAAGCAGTTGAAGTGGACGAAGAGAAGGGAGCGTCGATCGACCAAATAAGAACGAGAGTCATCATTCGATCGTGCTAAGCAAAGTCGGCCTCTTCGATTCTTACTTAAAGCCCTAATTAATTAATTTCTTGATCGAGCAGCCTTTGCAAAACTCGGAACCCTATTTCTTTGCTGGAGAAGACGAATGAGAGAGCCGCCATTCTCGTTTCTTTGATTAGTTTTAGGGTTACGAAAGTGAATGGAAGGAACGAAAAAGGGAACGGGTTTTCTTTGATAGATATCACAGCATTCTGAAAATGTGGGCTGAGATTATAAGTTAAAGCCCTTCAACATTTACCCAACATTTTAATAGAGAATTTTACAACTTAAAAAGAATTTCAATTTGATCAAAATTCGTGATAGTAATTTGTTATCAATTTCAATCGTCTAGTGACGATAACAAACTTTTACAAAAAGGATTCCAAATCGATTCAAAACTGCATTAGCAATTAAAAAAGATTTAATCGTCATTTATAAACTGACGCGAAAAACCGGGTTGTTACACCAAGAGATGTTGTTGCAATTTGAGTTCAAGGGATGTTGCAAGTTGAGGCAAAGGAGAGCTATCACATGTTGATGATTAGAAAGACTATCATATATGGAGAATTATTGCATATTTAAGGCTACTGCAAATTGAGAGATATCATAGTTGACGTTATATAGCTATCACTAGTTGAAGGCTAGGCTGTCATATGCTAATAACATAAAGCCACTGCATGCTAAGAACTATTAAATAATGAAGGTTTTCATAAGTTAATGGAGAGAAAGCCATTGTAATTCAATAAATAATTACACGTTAATGATTAAAAGAAGCTATCTCAAGTTGGTAAAAAGAAGAGTTATTGCAAGTTGATAATTAGAGGAAGCTATTGCATAATGATGACTATGGGAGCTATCACTTATTGATAACTAGAGCTATCGAATATTGAATAATACATCCAAAATCGACACATCAGGTGGACACATGGCATTCCCTGATTGGATTAGCTATGCCATGTCATTATGGAGAAGTTAGAGAAGGATTGTGCCACGTGTCATGCCGAGCCTATGCTTCATCGGCAAATCATGGCCATTCATTTTCTATCAGTGACACGTGTCAAGAATCCAAGTGTCTATGTTCACTATAGATAGGCATGTACCCCTTACTAAAGGGGAAGAATTTCAAATTGTACTTCTCCCTCATTTTCCTTGTGAATAATAAAAAAGCTTGAGATTGGTACTTTGACACCTTTTAGATCAAACTGAAATTGTGGTTTTATGACTAAGGACGTGAACAAATCTCTATTTGCAAAAATAACTTCATGTGGACTTAGGATAAGCATATCTGACCAAGGGACTCGTCTTAGTCAAGTACCATTGATTTTTTTGACCAAGCACATAGGTTGGAACAAAATTTTAACCAAACATTTTGTGGTGCTTTCCTTGAAAATTGAACTCAAGGAAAAAACAAAAAAAATTCCATTAAAGGCTGCCCATAATGACTAATTCTCAATCAAGATCTTTGGAACCTCACTTGAACTCCTCAAACTATAGACGAAATGCCCCATAATTTAGTGCAGAATGGATATAAAGCTTAAGGACCTTGGCCCTTCAATCTTTAGCAGAAAAGAAGAGAGTCACCCACCATAGCTCAAGTAAATGGAGTATAAATCCTTTCCAAGTAGAAGAAAAACCAACCTTTGCACTAATGAATGAACTACACAAGGAAGAACCAATTTAAGGATGTAAGAAAGATAAAAGATTGGAAAATGACCCATTCGCTCAAGTAAGGTAAAATATTCGATCTCAAGCCATAGGAATAATATTTGAAGTAGAACCGAGCCATAACTTTGACAAATTTGCTTGGAAATAGGGAAGTGTTTTCAACAAATCTCTTAGGGAAAAGGAAAGACACATTCGAACAATGGAGAGAAAATGGGAAAAGGAGAGACACATTCGAACAATGAAGAGAAAATTTGATGAGAACATAAGAGAAGTCATGTTTCCTCAAAAGAGACGCCGAAGTGAGCAAGGGAATCACACTGTTAAAGGACCCAAGAATAAAATAGTTACAATTCTTTGTGTTCCACAAGAAGAAGTATATTCCCTTACTAAAGAAAGGTTGGATTATTGGACACCCAAAATGGAAATAAAAGGGGAGGAAAGGCATGAAGAAATTGAGTGATGTTACTATCATAAGGTAAATGGGCACAAAAATAATGACTACAGAGCCTTATCCGAGATTATAGAGTACTACGTAAGGAAAAGAGAATTGTAGGATTTTATAGAATATGAACTTTCAAGAAGTTAGAAGAAGAATACATGGAGTACTAAAGGGTGGTAGTTTTATATCTCTAACATAACTCTTAAGGGTTGGAATTAGTATTCAAAAACACATTCTCAAAAGAAAATTGCTTCAAATGGAATAATGAATCAACAAACCCTTTGGTCCTGCCTCAAGGCCTGACCGAAGAACCAACAAAAGAGAGGTGGTCAATTAAACCTTTTCTCAAGGTAGATGGTCAACAAAACCTTTGGTCCTGCTTTAGGGTCAATCAAAGCACCCATCCAAAGAGTGGTAGTCAATTAAGCTATTGGTCCTACCTCAAGGCCCGGCCAAAGCACCCATCTAAGGGAGATGGTCAACAAAGCCTTTGATCTCGCCTTAAGGCTCGGCCAAAGCACCAATCCAAAGAGTGGTCGTCAAATAAGCCTTTGGTCATGCCTCGGGGCTCGAGAAAAGCACTCATCCAAGGGAGATGGTCAACAGAGCCTTTAGTCCTACCTTAGGGCATAGCCAAGGCACCCATCCAAAAAGTGATGGTCAATAAAGATTTGGTCCTGCCTGGGAGCCCAACCAAAGCACCCGTCCAAGGAATATGGTCAATAAAGCCATTATGCCTAACTCAGGGCTTGGTCAATGTACCCATCCAAGGAAATGGTCAATAAAGCCTTTGGTTCCGCCTCAAGATTTGACCAAGGAACCCATTAAGCGAGACGACCACTAAGGTACCTGTGCAAGGAATGATATTCAAGCTATATTTTTAGTTTAGAACATTCAACTCATAAGGAACCAAACCACAAATAAAAACATGAAAAGACTTTATCATCTATATCAAAGGACATATAAATAAATAGTTCTTTAAAAAGCTGGTATGCAAAATAACTCTTTATTATACAATCATTTTAATTACAAAATGATTTCTGCAAAAAATAGCTTTTACAAAACTTATGTTTCTAAAGGGCAAGAAAGAGAGTGATGTTGGTACACTGACCCTTTTTCTTTCCCTGCAACTTCCAAAACACAAGAATGGATTTTGCTAAACGAACCCGCATTCTTATACAAAATGGGAAGGACCCAAACCTCCTTAAGAACTTCAAAACGTCCATATAGAAAGAAACGTTGATATCTCTGATTGTTGGAAGCCACGTCCTTCCTCAATCAAAAATCTTTTTATAGGCCTAAAAATAAGAAGTCAATTTTAAATCAAAGGCGACGATGACTTTAATCAAGTAATCTACTGATGAATCAAGTTGAGATGCACTATTGTGAAGAATTGCATCAACTCTAATTGATTTTTAAGATCCTTTACTTCTTCCATTAGAGTTTGTAATGAAAAAGGAGGGTCAACGATATGTTAGATTGCCACAAGAAGATATTTCTTTAATTTCATTTCCTTTCAATGAATAACGTAAAGGGAATCTATAAAATCAATTCAGGAAACTAACGCCTTTTTGTATAAAAAATTGGCACTCCTCATTTGGGAAATTTGATAAGCTGCGCTTTTATAATTAGTTACAGGCATTTGAATTTTCAATGTAAGCTCGTTATTCTTACGCCCCAAAGTTTTTAACTCTAATCTGAGATTAGAAGATACCTATATGTACTTTTTATTCCAATTCTCTTTTACTTTTTGGTTACATTCAAACTTAAAAGACTAGCTCAACTTAGCAAATTCACCAGAATCACCTTTCGATGATAAGGATGCGGGAAAAGGAGCTGCTACATGGCCATAGCATGTCAGACGACCTTGAGATGATGACGAAACCCACAAAGCAGTTTTTAGAAGATTTTACCGATATTGGCATAGGAACCCCGTTTCACCTTCAATTAAAATGAGTTCGTATAATTGGAATTCATTCCTAGACCTTAGTAAATCTATCTCCAAGTCAAGTATGCATTGATTAAGTTGGGCAATCTTTGATCATACTCCAATTATCGAGGGTCAAACCTTGAGCTAAGTCCCTATCAAGTCAAAAAAATTGTTATCCTTAGAAGAGACTTTCTTTTCCAGTTCAATGATCATCTCTTTAGTAGCTTTCAAAATTAGCTTCGGCATTGTCAATAGATGATAAGCCTAAAGTAGAGCGATTAGAACGAATCTCCATGGCTAACACTAACCAAGATTGAATGCTATCGAGAGGTTATAAAAGGTAAGATTCATCAGGAGATAAAGTCAGTTCTTTCTCCTAAATCAAAACATGAATAACAATAAATTTTTAATATAAAAGAAAATAAATCAAAAAAATACATTATTAATAGTTCAAAGTACAAATAATTTCATTACATCTAAACGAAAGGGAAATGGGAAATGAAGCAGTAAAAGGTGCTTTAATATTAGAAGTAGTGTTAATGGAGGAAAACCTTGATGATCCCATTCTTTATGAGGAAGATTGAACTCACCACATGATAACTTTGCATAATTTTTTCGTATCTCTTGAAGGTATTCGTCCTTCTGGTTTCCTAAAATGTTTAAGTCCAAATTAAGGAACTGGGTATACATGTAATGAAGATCATGGAGAAAACAAAATTTCGATAAACAAGAATTTTCAATAAAGAATAATTTTATTTAGAAATCCTTTTCAGTCTAACCAATTTACTTAAGACATCTTTAAGAATAGAAGATAGAGGAAACGGAAACAAATTCAGAAACCTACATACCGATTATATAACAAAACCAAGAGTCAAACTATATAGATTTTATATAAGCAAGTTATTACTACGTCAACCAAGGCAAAAGACTAATATCATACAATAGTGTCATGAAGGTTCATTAAGTATAGTCCTTATAATATTCAATAATAAACTTGTTTGTATTAAACTTATTTTTGTTCACAGGAAGTAAGTTGATGGTTAAGGGAGTGGCAGAGACTTTACGTGAATTCCAACATTCTCCGGGATGTAGATCTGATCCACGCTCATCGAAATATCATTTGTGAGGTTGTCTGAATAAACCCATGCAATCGCTACCTAAGTAAGAAAAGTCGGTTATTTGGAATCTGACAAAGACCGGGTAGAGGCATTCCATCAGTTTGCCTCTGTCTTCAATCAACATCCAAAAGAGGGTAGTGAGTTCGTCGTTCTCTTTATGAAAGTGCTAATATAAGCAGAATTTTCAAAGAAAGGGTGCAAATTGTTTATTTTTAAAGTATACTAAGTATTTAAGACATTTTAGGTATCTCATATACTTATCATTTAACCCATCAAAGTCTTTACATGACCTTCCCATTCTCTCTTAAGCCTTTGGATTTCATCCTTATTTTTATCTAACAAGATCTCAAAATAATTTCTTTTTTCTTCCTATATTGGTAATTAAAACCAATGTTTTTTTAAAGCTATATAAAGGTAATTTAAGTAATAAAATAGGATTCAAAAGGTAACTATGGTGGAGTCGTTGAGGTACTTGGAATGAAGTGCTGAGTCTTTTGAATACCGGAATAAGGATGATCGGATTCTCGTAGGTCAGACAGAGTGGGCCCACCAAGAGAATCTTGTGGTGGTGGTGTATCATTGGTTCCATGATTAGATTTGGAAGAAGGAAAATCGACTGCATGACCTGAGTCGTGAAGAGTCCCTAATCCACCTTGGTCGTTGCTTCTTAAGCCACCATCTCCATCCTCTTTTGATGAATCATTCTAAGCATAGTCATCAGCAACAATGTCATCATCATCAACATTGTGGTCGTCGTTGGATCTATCTTCCTCCTCACTCTTTAATTCATCAGCATCGGATGGAAGATCATTAAAAGCTAAATACTTCTCAGAGTAGACAAGATCATCATCCTCAAATTAGGAAAAATCCCCTAGAATGCAATCAGGAAGGAAGTCAAATTTCCTTTTATATTCCGCGCTAGTAAAGCAAAGAGAGGGGAAGTCCAAATCGAGGCATCAGCCAATGTTGTCTTTATAAGAAATTGAATAACCACGTAATTTTGATACTTCCAATGGGAAAGAGCTTCATTCAAGAAGGAAGATACCCTGGCCTTTTTGTCGTGTAAGGATGTCTTTGATTTCCTAAGAGAAAGGTTCTTCTCGCTAATTCTTTTACTAAAATCGAAACTTTAGTTGAAACCTCTTTAAGGTTGAGCTAGGCTTGTTTTGTCTACTCACAACTCTATGAAAGCTCCTTCTCCAAAGTCATTAACTTTTCTTTCAAATCAAGAGTTATGTTCTTCTCTAAATCCAATAAATATACGATCTGTACATTCTCGTTAGAAAGAAAGCTGTTATGAGTTCAGAAACTCTTGACTTCATTCTTCAGAGTCTTTATCTTCTTCGCCAACAAAGAATTCAGCTCTTGTAACAATGACATATCTCGAGAAGAAGACGAAGATGATTGTTGAAGGAGGTATAATTATTTTCCAATCTAAAAAAACCTGAATGCCAAAACCAACCACATTGATCAATTAACATAACATGTTAAAAGAAAGTAAGGTATACTGGAATGAGTTTCTATAAAAGGGAGATAAGTGCATCCTATGAAAAAGGGAGAAAGCCTCATATGAACCCGAAGAGGTAATGGTAGGAGATTGAATGATAGGCATGAATAGTTCTATGAAACTCGAGGAGTGAGAAACCCTCGAGCCAGAGCCTGAAGGAGAAAAATCTTATAGAAGAGGTGAATTAAGTCTTAGTTGTTGGTGATGGAAGGTCAAAGAATTCCTAAGTGGTGAGCTTGTAACATCAATAATTGGGCTCGAAATGGGCAGTAAAGAAGGAACATAACTTGTGATGATATTAGAAGTAGGAATTGTAGATAATGTTAAAGTAGGACCGACCTTTCTAGGATTATTGATTGGTGATTCAGAAGGTATTTGCACACCACTAGGTACCTCCCGCTTCTTAGTCTTAGCCAACAAAAAGTCTCTCATTGTAGAAGTCAAAGCAATGTTACTGTTTTAGAAATGGGAGGTAGAGGTGGTTTGCCAAGGATTTTAGAGAAAAAGGCAAATTTGAAGGATCCTTGCCCGACGACAAGAGAGTTGGATCAACAAGAGAACTTCTAAAACAATATAATATCATAAGTAGTCAAGTAAAAAAAACACCATTTCCATAACATGAAACTTAAACAAATAAAACCTAAAGAATATCTAGAATCATTAGAGGATAAGCATTGAATCGGAGTGCTAACCGAGAAAACTTCAAGTTTTACGATGAGAAGGGATGAGGAGTCGTATCTATTTCTTTTTATAATGGGAGGCTCACCCAAAACTTGATTGAATGGCTGAATTAAGGAGTACCTCCTTAGTTTCTATATGGTAAGGAGCCTCAATCGACTACTTAAGTATTTGGTAGCTACAATTTTTTCCACACTTTTGGGGTTGATATCTTTTGAGATAGAATCTCAAAGGTAAAAGTTAGCATGAAAAATAGGAAAATAAGAAGGAAAATGTAAGATCGGTTACATTCTGGGGATAGAGAATTTCTTGGGATTTCAAGAGAAAAACATCTCACGTAGAGAAAATTGATGCTCCAATCCTTGGTCTTGTTGGTCAAATATGAAATTAGGCTACTATTTGTAGGATAGAGATAGAATACGGAAGCCTCAGGTTAAAACTTGGCTCTTTGAAGAGTGGCAAGCAAACATAAAATTGAAGGGATGAAGTCCTCTAACTTGAGTTCATTGAGTAACATAAAAAGAGAGTGAATGTGGTTATAGGAGTTCAAAGTAAGCTATATAGGGCCAATATAAAGAAAGGACAGAATTTTGGTGATGATATCAAGAAACAACAGGTAGAAAGAGTGCTAAATATGAATAGGAGTAAAGCCAAAGAATCCCTCGGGAGGAGTGTTGATTCTATCAGTGGGACCCGGAACTTTGGTTTCGATTAAAGAGATTCCATAGTGATGCAATAAGGAGTCACTGCCTTCTTGCCTTGAAAAGAAGGAATGGCAATTAGTATAGAGCTGCTCCTCCGAAGGCTTCTTAGGCTTAGGAAATCTGGGAGATTCTTTAGAAGATCCCTTTTTGTTTCTGGCCATGGCACCTATAACATCCCTAATTTTTGATGACATTATTCAGGAAATCTAATTAGATAAATTAAATAGAATAATGATGATAATGGGATTGATATTTGGATAAAACATATAGGGCTGTGCTTAATAATAATATAAATGGGCTTAATTTGGTTTGTAAGCTAATTAATATACACATGCGCATATTAGTAAATAGCCGCACCTCCTCATACTCATGACTATACACTTTTGTAATTGCCCATTCACGTTTCACATCTCATTATTCACAAACGCAAATCAAAAACCAAAATTAAAGCCGGTCATTAACAGGGAAGAAGAGAGGAAGAATTCAATCTAAAGCTAAGGTCAAAGCCAGGAAGGATTAATCAACAACAAATCTCAAATTCCTTATTATATCTAAGGTGGATAATAATTCATTCCATCTCTATTTTGTTTTTATAATCATATGTTTTCGGATTTAAGATTAAATTCGTTTTATGATGTTTTGAATAATGATATGCTTGAGTTAATATATGTTTGATTTAAACCAATTCATTTACATATGAAATTGCACGGTTTTAGGGAAAAACTGATTGTTATTGGATTTAGAATGCCATGGAAAAATTGTATGTTAGGTAAAACATGATTTTAGAGATGGGTTTAATTGTTCATAATTTTCCAAGCTATGGAGAATTTATTATGGATTTCTAAACAAAAATATGCTATATTTGGGTTTAAAATTTATTTTGATTATTTCAGGAAGAAATTGGGTCTTAAATTTTAATATGTTAGATAACATCATGAACTTGAATTTCTATGATTTTTGAGGATTTTTCCTATTTGATTTGCTATGGAAAATAAATAATTTTGAAAGGACTTATTTGCAATATGGGTTTTGCTTAGTGGAAGGACTTAAACGTTAATTATTCTTTGATTTAGATCTGATAAATGCGGCAGTTATGTTGTAAAGTATTTGAAAAGTTTATGGCAACCAATTAGGTGTTTACAAATGGGCAGGTTAGTTGCAAAGCATTTATTAAACTTAGCTTTAATTCAACCTTTTAAATAAAAAGTTGGTTCCGCCTCTTTTGGAAGTGGCCTTCGACTCCATTCTTTCACCTCGAAACAGTCGAAGCCAACCCCACCGTAACCCACCTAGTCGAAACCAATACACAAGGTATCATTTATATGGTACGTAGTGGATTGGAGGAAAGGCGGAAGTCGTGGTTTCGAAAGGAATGCTTCTGAGGGATCGAAACCCTATTTGGTTTTCAAAAGTTAAGTATTTGCTTTGTTTTGTTTAGAGCTTTCGACCTAGTCGAAACATATGTTTCCGAAAGGAGTTTATAAGTAGCTTTTAAAGAAGGTTGTCGTATTATGTTTAAAGTATTAGCTTTCGAATGGGTTTCTTTTGTTTTAAGTGCTTTCGAAGGTAATGGTTTCGACAGAGTTGAAACCCATCCGCTATTTTCCCTTCCGAGTGTATTAAAGCCATCAATGCTTTCGAAGGGTTATCTCTGTATTAACCTAAGCTAAGCCACTTCCTAAATGCTTTTGAAAGGGATGGAGGGTTCCTAAGGCAATGGGTTCGAAAGGTGGTTTCGACGATACCCTTCGAAGTTTTAACTTAAAGATTTTGAGCTTTCGAATAGGTGGTTCCGACACCATCAACTTTTCCCCAAACAATTTTATAAGGGTTTCGAAAGAGATACTTTTGTATATAACCACTTTGAACCAAAAGATGTTTTCAAAGAGTAAACCCAATACTTTCGAAAGGGGTATTTCCTTTTGTTTCGAAACTATGATATAAAGAACGTTTTGATACCATCGAAAGGTATATTTGGTTTCAAAAGGGATGTTTAAGATTTCAAAACATAAAACCAATCTCAATTTAAAGGAAAAACCATGGCATAAATAAATGAAGAATTTTGAAATGGAGTTTTGAAGAAGTTTTCCTTGATTAACAGGTTAAAGGGTTTAACCAGGACTTATATAAAAATGATTCCAAGGATATTAAACCGCTGGTGTTGGTATTCTTTGTTGTTATGTTTACTACTTCATATAAGTATTCACATTGTAATTAACCCATAACGGTATTTTAGGGAAGGGCAGAATAACCAGCTAGGTTGACCTAGTAGTGAATGTAATTTAAGAAATGTTAAAATCTTAATTAAAGATATTGGCAAGGGCCAATAGGTTCATAGTAAGCCCATGAAAACTTTTTATAACAAAAGATATTGGCAGGGGCCAATAAGTTCATAGTCAGCCCATGAAAACTATGATTTGATATTGGCAGGGTCCAATAGGTTTATAGTTAGCCCATGAAAACTATATCCGGATTAAGATATTGACAGTTATTCAATAGGTTCCTAGTTAGCCCATGAAAACTAGGATAATATAAAAGATATTAGAGTTACCAATAGGTTCTTAGTGATCCCATGAAAACTATGAAATTGGACAGATAGTCCATAAACATTTAACAGGTTAATAGTAATCCTAGAAACTATAATTGAGATAGATAGTCAGAGTGAATAGGGATGGGTAATCTAGAATTAACTTACTTGTTTGCATATCATCATATTATTTTGAATTGTTTTAACCATTGTGGATGCAGGAGCATGGTATATGTTTTTACAAAGGTATTAAGATACTTGTGAAGGGAAAACACATTCCGCTAAGCCGCGTGGTCTCACTAGATATTTAAGTGATTTGAGATGGTAGATTATTATTCATACCACGCTTTATGTCTGACTTGAAGTTTTTATTTTCCCCTTAAACTCTCGGGTACTCAATTGATTTTTAGTAGTTTGAGGTTTAGGGTTTTCAGGTGTTCTTTTAGACGAATAAAGCTTCCAGTGACGTGCAGGAGGCATGATAGCTACTTAGAGTTCTTTTATTTTTGTTGTGTTTGGTTGTAGAGGCAAACTTGTTTTGTTGCCATACTATATACTCCGTTCATCCAAGGGGGCATCTTCATATGTCGCTCTTGACATATTTTGTACTAAGTATATTTTGTCTAAACTTGGTCTGCGCTCTGGGATTATGTAATTAATTTGAATATTTTGAAATGAAATGTGGACTTTGTTTGTTGTTTTATAATTTTCCATATTTATGTGTTTCTGTGTATCAATGTATGGATAACTATGGATAACTGCAGCATCCATAGCCGTTAGTTTTGAGCCTCCAAGTAGGGGTTTGTTACAAGTTGGTATTAGAGCATAGGTTTATGAAACTTTAAAAGAAACTTAAACCTAAAGGATTTTTCAAACATAATCCAATGAATCGGACAACAAGATTGGGGTTTGGGCTAATGTTATAGTAACTTACTTGTATTTGACATATAATTAAATTTATAAGTACGTATTCCCCGCTCTCTTAGACCGTTCTTCTATATCTTACTAAGGCTCGTATGCAGATTTACGAGAAAGAAGATATGGAAGCAGGAAATGGAAGAGGAAATCTCGGTGGAAGAAGCACCATAACTAATGGAAATGCTCGACCCACCACTAGGAGGAACCCAGGTCAATTGGCTAATGCTAACAACCAAAATGCTGATGCTAATGTGGGTGCTGGAAATCCACCAGTAGATATGGAGGTGATGTATCAGTTCTTCGTCAATATGATGCAAGCAGGAGTTGCTGCTGAAGTGGCTGGAAATGTAGGAGGAGCTAATCCTGTAGCTCCAGTTGGAAATAATTATGCTAAGCTGAGTAGAGACTATACCAGTCTTGGTGGGAAGCCGTTCTTGGGTACGGAGGACGCTATTGAAGTTGAGAATTGGTTGTTGATTGTGAGCGTATATTTGCTGATTTGGGTTTAGATGATGCGTAGAAGAGAAGGTTGGCCTCCAGACAGTTGCAAGGGTCAGCGCTTCATTGGTGGAATAGTGTTACTACCGGAGTTCTGGAGGAGCAGTTGACTTGGGTAGATTTTAGAAGGAGATTTGAGCAGAACTTTGTGTCTGAGTTTGCTAAGTCAGAGCTGATGAGGAAGTTTACAGATCTGGAGCAGGGAGAGATGTCAGTTGTTGAGTATGCCACTAAGTTTGAGGATTTGTCCCATTATGGACAAAATATTATAGACACTAACATCAGAAGGAACGAGAAGTTCATTATGGGACTGAGGCCCGAGATTGCTAGGACTACCCTGCCACATCTCCACGATCCAAGTAATTTAGCTGTGGAGATGGCCATTCGCCATGAGGAGATGCTTGCTAGTTGTGCTAGAGAGAAGCTAGTGGAAGTTCAAGGTTCTCAGGGGAAGAAGAGAAAATTCTTTAAATAAAGAAGGGAGCCTAGAAAGGAGACACTGCCAAGAAGGCGAAGGCTGAGTTAGTTTGCTTTAAGTGTGACAAGAAGGGTTATTATGCGAATGAGTGCTGGTCAAGTAATAGGAAGAAGGCTGCAAATAAAAAGAATGTGAAGTGCTTCAACTATGATCAAGTTGGGCATAACAAGAATTAGCGTCCAGAGCTAGTTAGGGAGGATAAAAGAAAGGTTTTTGCTATTGGACCAGCTAGGCCTACTGCAGCTGATAAAGGGAAGATTGTGATGGAAGGTACGTTTTTGATTCAGAGTATACCAGTTAGGGTGCCTTTTGATACCGTTGCATCACATTCATTTATATCTCAGTATTTGATTGATGGATTATGCTTAGAACCCACCTACCTTGTTACTTCCTTTAGGGTTACGAATCCAATAGGAAGGTATGCAACTCTAGGGTTGAAATGTGACCAGTTAGAATTAGATTTGTTAGGTCCTAAGTTTGTGTGCAGTCTATATGTTTTTGATTTCGTAGATTTCAGAATCATCTTGGGTATGGATTGGTTGGGTAGGTATGAGGCTAGAATATTTTTCCAGGATAAGGAGATATCACTAAGACACCCTGATAGCCATAACCGAGTAATACTCTCAGTGGAGAATTATGACCGGAGTGTTAATACTTTGCTTAATGCTATGGAGATAGGAGAAGAGTTAAGTCAGGTTCGGGTAGCAAGAGAGTTTGCAGATGTCTTTAAGCCAGTCGCAGGACTACCACCGAAATGAGCAATTGAGTTTCGTATAGATCTTGTGCCCGAAGCTGAACCTATTAGTAGACCACCTAGCAGGTTGACACCTATAGAGATGAAGGAAATGAAGGTGTAGCTAGTGGATCTTGAAGGAAGGAATTTTATCAGGCCAAGCAGTTCGACTTTGGAGAGCGGACGCGGTGTTTGTGAAGAAACCAGATGGGTCGTTGAGAATGTGTATCGACTATCGTAAGTTGAACGAAAGGATGATTAAGAATAAGTATCCTTTTCCAAGAATAGACGATCTGTACGATTAATTGAGTAGAGCCAGAGTGTTTTCCCAGTTGGATTTGGCTACAGGTTTCCATCAGTTAAGAGTAGCAGAGGACAGTATTCCTTTAATAGCATTTTAGACTAGGTATGGTTCATATGAGTGGTTAGTTATTCCATTTGGACTGACAAATGCACCTGCTTTCTTCGTGGATTTGGTGAACCAAGTTTTTCTAGAGTACTTAGATAGGTTTGTGCTAGTATTTACAGATGACATTTTAGTATACTCTAAGGATAAGAGAGAGCATGAAGTTTATCTTAGAGTGGTACTTGAGACGCTGAGGCAGAATCAGCTAAAGGCGAAGTTTACCAAGTGTCATTTTTGGAAGAAAGAGGTTAAGTTTCTTGGTCACATGGTTTCAGAGAAAGGCTTGTCAATCGATCCAGATAAGATCGAAGTTGTGAATAATTAGAAAAGACCAGAGGCGGTGACTGAGATTAGAAGTTTTCTTGGACTTGCTAGCTACTACCGGAGATTCATCAAGGATTTCTCGCGGATAGCAGCACCTTTGACTAAGTTAAGTAGGAAGGAGGTGAAGTTTATCTGGTCCGACAAATGTGAGGAAGCATTCCTTAAGTTAAAGCATTTGTTGACCAATGTGCCAGTTTTAGTAGTTCTAGACGGAAACTAGGGGTTGGTGGTATATACTGATGCATGTGGAACTGGATTGGGAGCAGTATTGACGTAGAAGGGTAAAGTTATTTCATATGCATCCAGACAACTTAGACTGCATAAAGTGAGGTATCCTACACATGATTTGGAGTTGGCTGCGGTGATCTTTGCATTGAAAATTTAGAGACATTATCTCTTAGGGGAGAGGTTTGAGCTTTACACTGATCATAAGTCTTTAAGATACTTATTCTCTTAGAAGGATTTGAATATGAGGCAGCAGAGGTGGCTGGAGTTTTTAGCTGCTTATGATTTTGGTATTTATTATACACCAGGAAAAGGTAACAAGGTAGCGGATGCTCTCAGCCGAAGACGTCAGAATGTGGTATTAGCTATGTTGGCGGAGTGGAAGGATTTAGAAGCTTTGGCCAGTTGTGGTGTGCAGTTAAGATCGGCTGCTAGTTCTAGTCAGAGTACCGCCACGTTGTCCTATTTAGAAGTTCGACCAGTGTTGATCGAAAGGATTGCTTCTAAGCAAAAAGAAGATCCAATGTTAGCCGAGAAGATTAAGAGGCTCGAGATGGGAGATGAGATTAATGATCTAAAAGACTTTAGTCTTGACCAAAGAGGATGGTTGAGAAAGAAGGGAAGGTTGTGTGTTCCGAATGTGGAGGACTTAAGGAAAGAAGTTCTTGAAAAATGTCATTGGTCCAAGTTTACGATTCATCCTGGAGGAACCAAGATGTATCAGGATAAGAAGAGGAGCTTCTATTAGGAAGGTATGAAAAGGGATGTTGGCTTGTGGGTTAGGCAGTGTGCAAACTGTCAACGAGTGAAAGCTGAACATCGGAATCCGAGTGGGTTTCTTCAACATTTAGAGATTCTATTTTGGAAATGGGATTTGATATCCATGATTTTATTGACAGATTGCCAAGGTCAAATAGGGGAAATAAAAGTATATGGGTCATAGTGGATAGATTGACCAAGAGTGAGCATTTCATTCCGGTAAAGTCAACCAGGACGGCACCTGTATTTGCTAAGTTGTTCATGAAGAACATAGTTAGACTACATGGAGTTCCTAGTAGTCTAGTCAGTGATAGAGATGCTTTGTTCACTAGTGAATTCTGGAAGAGTCTACATGATGTATTAGGCACTAAGCTCAAGACGAGTACTGCATATCATCCTCAGACAGATGGGCAGACGGAGAGAGTCAATAAGGTACTCGAGGATTTGCTGAGAGCTTGTGTATTGGACTTTGATGGATCTTAGGAAGGTCACCTACATTTGGTTGAGTTTCCCTATAATAATAGTTATTAGACTAGTATAGGAATGGCGTCGTTTGAAGCTTTGTATAGAAGACCATGCAAATCACCAGCTTATTGGTTGGAGATTGGAGACATATTAGTCTTAGGTCCTGATATGGTTGGAGAGGCGTCATAGAAAATTGAGTTAATCCAAGGACGAATGAAGGAGCCAGACAGAAAAGTTACGCAGATAAGAGGCGTAAAGACCTAGATTTCTCAGTGAGAGATAAGGTTTCTATTAAGGTGTCGCTGATGAAGGGTGTTGTACGATTTGGAAAGTCAGGGAAGTTAGCCCCGAGATATGTTGGACCATTCCAAATTATAGAGAGGATTGGGAAGCTCGCATACAAAGTAGAGTTGCCAAGCAGTATGGCAGGTGTCCATAATGTATTTCATGTGTCTCATCTTCGCAAGTATGTGCATGATCTAGAGACTACTATTTGCCCAACAGAATTGGAAGACTTGATAGTAGAGCCTAATTTGACTTTTGTTAGACAACCAGTTAAAGTTATAGCGAGAGATGAGAAAAGATTAAGGAATAAGACAGCCAAGTTGGTGAAAGTTCAATGGAGCGACAACATGAAGGACTGTACTTGGGAGACAGAGGATGGGATTAGAGACACTTATCCTGATATGCTTTGAGGGTATGTCTATATTAGATTTATATAGATAGTTGCTAGTCAGATAGGCTAGTATGGTTATTAGGAGTTGTTACAAATGATTGCTATGTTTAGTATTTAGTCCTTACTAAATTTCGAGGATGAAATTCTTTAAGGGGGGAGCCTGTAACATCCCTAATTTTTGATAACATTATTCAGGAAATTTAATTAGATAAATTAAATAGAATAAAGAAGATAAGGGGATTGAGATTTGGATAAAACATATAAGGTCGTGCTTAATAATAATAATATAAAAGGGCTTAATTTGGTTTGTAAGCTAATTAATATACACATGGACATATTAGTAAATAGCCGCACCTCCTCATACTCACGGCTATACACTTTTGTAATTGCCCATTCACGTTTCACATCTCATTTTTCACAAATGCAAATCAAAACCTAAATTAGAGCCGACATTAACAAGGAATAAAAGAGGAAGAATTCAACCTAAAGCTAAGGTCAAAGCTAGGAAGGATTAATCAACAACAAACCTCAAATTCCTTATTATATCTAAGGTGGATAATAATTCATTCCGTCTCTATTTTTTTATAATCATATGTTTTAGGATTTAAGATTAAATTCGTTTTATGATGTTTTGGATAATGATATGCTTGAGTTATTATATGTTCGATTTAAACCAATTCATTTACATATGAAATTGCACGGTTTTAAGGCAAAACCGATTGTTATTGTATCTAGAATAACATGGAAAAATTATATGTTCGGTAAAACATGATTTTAGAGATGGGCTTAATTTTTCATAATTTTCCAAGCTATGGAGAATTTATTATGAATTTCTAAAGGAAAATAAGCTATATTTGGGTTTAAAATTTATTTTGATTATTTCAGAAAGAAATTGGGTCTGAAATTTTAATATGTTAGAAAACATGATGAAATTGAATTTCTATGATTTTTGGGGATTTTTCCTAATTTATTTTCTATGGAAAATAAATTATTTTGAAAGGACTTATTTGCAGTATGGGTTTTGCTTAATGGAAGGACTTAAATGTTAATTTTCCTTTGATTTAGATCTGATAAATGTAGCAGTTATTCTGTAAACTATTTGAAAAGTTTATGGCAACCAATCAGGTGTTTACAAATGGGCAGGTTAGTTAAAAAGCATTTACTAAACTTAGCTTTAATTCAGCCTTTTAAATAAAAAGTTGGTTCCGTCTCTTTTGGAAGTGGCCTTCGACTCCATGCTTTCGCCTTGACTCAGTCAAAGCCAACCCCGTCGTAACCCACCTAGTTGAAACCAATATACAAGGTATCATTTAGATGGTATGTAGTGGATTGGAGGAAAGGCGGAAGCCGTGGTGTCGAAAGGAATGCTTTCGATGGGGTCGAAACCCTGTTTTGTTTTCCAAAGTTAAGTATTTGCTTTGTTTTGCTTAGAGCTTTCGACCTAGTCGAAACGTATGTTTCTGAAAGGAGTTTATCATTAGCTTTTAAAGAAGGTTGCCGTATTATGTTTAAAGTATTAGCTTTCGAATGGGTTTTTTTTTGTTTAAGTGCTTTCGAAAGTAATGGTTTCGACCGAGTCGAAACCCAGCCGCTATTTTCCCTTCCGAGTGTATTGAAGCCATCAATGCTTTCGAAGGATTATCTCTGTTTTAACCTAAGCTAAGCCACTTCCTAAATACTTTCGAAAGGGATGGAGGATTCCAAAGGCAATGGGGTCGAAAGGGGGTTTCGACGCTACCCTTCGAAGTTTTAACTTAAAGATTTTCAGCTTTCAAATAGGTGGTTCCGACACCACAAACTTTTCCCCAAACAATTTTATAAGGGTTTCGAAAGAGGTACTTTCATATATAACCACTTTGACCCAAAAGATGTTTTCAAAGAGTAAACCCAATACTTTCGAAAGGGGTATTTCCTTTTGTTTGAAGCTACGATATAAAGAACGTTTTGATGCTATCGAAGGTATATTTTATTTCGAAAGGGATGTTTTGAAGATTTCTAAACATAAACCTAATCTCAATTTAACGGAATAACCATGGCATAAATAAATGAATAAAGAATTTTGAAATGGAGTTTTGAAGAAGTTCCCTTGATTAAAAAGTTAAAGGGTTTAGCCCAGACTTATATAAAAAATGATTCCAAGGATATTAAACCACAGGTGTTGGTATTCTTTGTTGTTATGTTTACTTCTTCATATAAATATTCACATTGTAATTAACCCATAACGGTATTTTGGGGAAGAGCAGAATAACCAGTTAGTTTGACCCAGTGGTGAATGTAATTTAAGAAATGTTAAAATCTTCATTAAAGATATTGACAGTGGCCAATAAGTTCACAGTAAGCCCATGAAAACTGTTTAGAACAAAAGATATTGGCAGAGGCCAATAAGTTCATAGTCAACCCATGAAAACTATGATTTGATATTGGTAGGGGCCAATAGGTTTATAGTTAGCCCATGATAACTATATCCGGATTAAGATATTGAAAGTTAGTCAATAGGTTCATAGTTAGCCCATGAAAACTAGGATAATATAAAAGATATTAGAGTTACCAATAGGTTCTTAGTGATCCCATGAAAACTATGGAATTGGACGGATAGTCCATAAACATTTAGCAGGTTAATAGTAATCCTAGAAACTATAATTGAGACAGGTAGTTAGAATGAATAGGGATGGGTAATCCAAAATTAACTTACTTATTTACATATCATCATATTATTTTGAATTGTTTTAATCATTGTGGATGCAGGAGCACAGTATATGGTTTATAAAGGTTTTAAGATACTAGTAAGGGAAAACCCATTCCGCTAAGCGGCGTGGTCTCACTAGATATCTAAATGGTTTAAGATGGTAGATTATTATTCATATCAGGTTTTATGTTTGACTCAAAGTTTTTGTTTTCCCCTTAAACTCTCGGGTACTCAATTGATTTTGAGTAGTTTGATATTTAGGGTTTTCAGGTGTTCTTTTAGACAAATAAAGCTTCCGGTGACGTGCATGAGGCATGATAGCTATTTAGAGTTCTTTTATTTCCGTTGTGTTTGGTGTAGAGGCAAACTTGTTTTGTTGCCATATTATATACTCTGATCATCCAAAGGAGCATCTTCATATGTCGCTCTTGGCATATTTTGTAATAAGTATATTTTTTTCTGTACGTGGTCTGCGCTCTGGGATTCTGTAATTAATTTGAAATATTTTGAAATGGAATGTGGACTTTGTTTACTGTTTTATAATTTTCCATATTCATGTGTTTTTGTGTATCAATGAATCTAACATTACCGTATTTGGTCGCCGAGGATTAATAACTATAGACGACTAGTGGTTCGGCTATCTCCGGCCTACGTCCACTTCAAGGTTTTTATCTTTTATTGATTATCCTTGCTGGTTACAGATGATTACAGCAGTTACAATGAAGAATTTCGAGTATAACAACAATAGAAAGAAGTAGAATTGAATCCGGCAGAGTCTGGACGTTGGATCGTGAAAAAGATCCCTTTTCTGCAGGCTTCAAGGGGCTATTTATAGGCATAGGAGGCTGAGATCATGCCCAAACTTCGGGAGACTTCTTCTGGCACGTGAGGGGGCCCATGCGATCGACCCCACTAAGTTTCGACTCGATCTGTGATGGATACGAAGCAATTTCGTATCCATCAAAAAATGATCCAATCGGGCTGAAATCGTTGGTTTTGGGCCTCCAAGTAGGGGGATGTTACAACACCTAGTTTATTTTAATCAAATATGTGGATTAATAAACTTTAACTAATAAGAGACAAAGACATAATTTACTCTTATTTTATTCATTATTTTTCACAAGAAGAATATGAGTGCTCCTAGGGAAATGATAGTAAGTCAACTATAGCCAACATATCAATTAGCATGTACACAAACTTTAACTATTATCTTATATAGTAATTCAACATTACTAGTTAATGTATCTCCAAAAATAATACAATAAAAGTAATAAGTAAAAAAAATTCATATTGAACAAGCAAATAAGCTATCGCATGATTGAAGGTGTTGTTGCATATTGAATAAAACGAATAAATAGGCTGTGGCATATGGAGTTGCCACATGTTAAAGTAGTTTGTCGCATTTTGAATAAAATGAACAAAGGGGTTATTGCATGTTAAGTTGCCGAATGTTAAGTACGGTGGATAATGAGTTTTTCGCATGATTGAATTAATTAATTATCTCATATTGAATAAGATGAATAAAGGGGTGTTGCATGTTAAGCTGTCATACGGTGGATAAGATAAATAAAGGAGCTATTGCTTGTTGAGTTACCAATTAAGGCCAATCAGTGAACGATTGCATATTGAATAGACAAGCTATCGCAATTTGACGCCGAGTGTTGAAATGATGAGTAATAAAGTTAAAAATCAACAGCTTTGAAACATTGAAAAGTAAAGCGGGTATTGGGTAATATAAATTAAAACACAGTAATAAAATGATAATTTAAACAAAAGAAATACAAGACCAACGCGAGATTTATGAGGAAATAAAAAAATCCATATGAAGGTTTCTAATCAATAGCTTCAAAAAAACCCCAAAATTAAGGAAAAGAAAGCATGAAATAAGTATCAAAAATCAAAGATATAACAATAATGATAACAAATGAGACTAAGTACCAAGTAAAAACTTTATTTAAGAATCAAATTTCTTCAAAGGAGATTAAATTTTGAAATGAATGATTTCAAATGGAATGGTAAAAATGAGAATTGAGGGAGGAAGAGCTATTTATAGGGAAAGAAGAGAGAGTGATCTAACTTTTGAATTAGGAAAGGAGGAAAACACACAGTTAAGATAAAAGATTCTAAGGATACAAAGGCTTTTAATCAGAAAGAGAAAAAAAACGAATAAGGTGTTTATAATGAAGTATAAAATACTTCTATTAAAAGGAGTGGGGTAAATGTTATACCGGAAAATTTAAAGTTGTGGCAGGTTAAGAAAATACTATTGCAAGTTGATGCAAATAAAAGCTATCATAAGTTAAGACCAAGAAATGCCACCGCAAATTGAGACTAAGAGATGCCGTCACAAGTTGAGGCCAAGAGACGTCGTCCTAATTGAGGCCAAGAGATGTTGTCGTAAGTTAAGATCAAGGGACACTGTCGAAAGTTGGGGTAAAGGATAGTTGTCCCATGTTGAAGATTAGAAGAGGTTATTATATGTGGAGAACTATTGTATATTGAAGGTTATTGAAAATTGAGAGCTATCGTAAGTTAATGTTATATAGTTGTCACAAATTAAAGGCCAAGCTATTGTATGTTAATAACATAGAGCAATTGCAAGCTGAAGACGGTAAAGCATCTGGGCTCCATACCATGATACTACCTTTTTCCATAAGGAAATGACATACCCTAAAGGGAGCAACCCTCATAACCTTGCCGCATTTTCCTGTTTTGACCATTTTCGGTTTGTGAGGATGGTTTTGGGACTTGTAACGATACGATCTTTCGACGCTCGAAAGTCGACATCATTTACAAGTGGTATTAGAGCAATTGGTTAAGCGACAACCCTGGCTCTGTTGGGTGTTACTCATTAGAAATAGAGTCAGTAGTACTCTAGAATGAGTGTGAGTGTAATAATAGATATGAGCGCGTATTTGTTAGTGAATACAAAAAATTTGTTTTGTATTGTGTTGACTTATCGGTTGATTGTTTATAGATTCTGGTCGGTGCAGTCTGGCCAACTGTAATCGATAGGGGTTTCTAAACTCTTAAACAAGATAAACTGACACGGTATTGTTTTAAAATAGGGTAAATGAAATAATTTTGCCCAAAACTATTTTTGTATAGAAAAGAAATCATTTTCCATGAATTATTATAGTATATGGATGCTTGGTTGTTAGGAAGAGATAATATTGAATTATTATCATTGTTATATGGAAATTGAATAAGAAATAATGGTATAACCAAAGATTTGGAGATAAATTCATTTAACAAATGAAATTTATAAATATGAATTGAAAGTTTAAGGAAATAAAATTCATATACGAATGAGATTTGTAAAAGTAAATGGTAAATGTGATTTATAATTTGAAATAGAATTCCAGGGAAGATATTTGAAATAAAATTTATTAATGGAATGAAATTGGTAATGTGAATTTGTGTATGAACAAATGAGGTTACATTTGTAAATAAATGAATTGGAAATTGAATAATGAAATCCAGTTTGAATATAAGTGGTTATTAACCAAAATGATGAAATTCTTAAGTAGAATTTGGAGTTGAGAAAATATTCTAAATTAATGAAGATTAAACTGGAAATTGTGAAATGGCAATTGTTAATAAAGGAATGAACGAAAGAATAAAATTGGAACTGAAACTGAATATTGAAATCCAGCTTAAATTGTGTAGAATAAAATGAAGTTGTAGAATTAGTTCGAAGCGGACTAATGATAATAAAGGTTGGAAATAAAAATGGTTTGAATTTGCATATAAATTCAAGTTAGTAGTAAAAATAAATTGAAATTTCCTTGTTATAGATAAAGTAAATTCAGGATGAATTGAATATGGAAATTTGAAATTTAAAAAGGATAAGTGAATATACTAATTGAATTAAATTAGTAGATGGAATGGATTTGATTAAATGAAAAATCAAATCAAGAATTTAAATTAGAAATTGTTTACAAGGAAACTATAACTTGAGTTTTGAGTTGAAATAACTTAAGCAATATTTGGATAAATGCTCGACTTAAGTAAAATTATAAAATGGTTTTGAATGAAATTTGTTGGTTAATGAAATAAACCGAATGTGAATATGAAATGCAAATTGAATTGAATGGAATCAATTGGAAATGAAGTGGAATTAAAATAAATTGAGTTGGTATCAATTTAAATTAGTTATAAACTAGAATGAATATTCTATTAAGTGAATATCGTCGAAATTTGCATTGTAAATCACTTGAATTGAATAGAAATGGTATGTGAATTAGATGAAAGCAATTAAATTTGTATTGAAACTTTATAAATTGCTAATGGAAATAATTTGGAGTGCATTGCTTATGAAAACTATGTGTTTACTATTGAAAATAAGTGAAATGTTAATAGATTTCCTATATATGTCACTTACATGTTTAAATTGAGTAAGTACATGTTTTTGGAAGCCGTTTGGCTGGATTTGAGCGCTAAAATACTAAATAAATAAGCCGCTTTGCTTAAAATTCTAATAAAGGTACGCCTACGCAATACAAAATAGGAAATATGAACTGTTTTTGTTTTTCCGACCGTGTGGGTCGATGTATATATATTTATATCTTTTGTCAAATTGTAAAAGCTCCTCCGTACAAAGGAGACTCCGCCAAAATTTTCTGAAAATTTTGGGAGTTAGAAAATTTTTGAAATTTTTGGAAATTTTCACTTAACAACAACTGATTTAAAATTGGAATTTGAGATAAGGAAAGTAAGATTCAATCTTCGAAGTTAAAGATGAATCGAATTCAAGTAAAATCTCAATGGAAAATTTGGAAATAAAAGTATTGAGATTTGAAATGAATTAGTAAATTGAAGCAAATTGATTTTATATCGAAGTGGAATTCAATTTGAATATAAACTTTAGTAGTGAAGTAGTAAAAAAATGAATATATAACTTTGGTAGTGAAGCGAAAATAAATATAAGAAGTATGTAAATACTTATATTGAACTTAAGAAATGGATAATGGAATTCTTAAGTAAATGGGTATTGGGGATCCACTAAATAAATTTGGACATTGCTGTTAAGTAAAGTATATAGGGATTGTAAAGGCTAAGGAAAATGGAATTGGATTTTGATTTCGAAGATAAATTGGAATTTGCTCGGCAAAGGTATATATTTAAAATTTCAGTATGAAATTTGATGAGTTTCTGATTTTGCCACTTGGCATTTTGTTTTCTATTGGAATTTGGCAGTCCGTAGGGACATTTTGTAGTTGTACCGAGCTAGCCGCGCAAAGGAGACGCTAGCGAAATTTTTCGAAAATTTAGAGAGTTAGAAAATTTGTGAGAAATTTTGGATAATTTAAAATTTGAATTTAAATTTAAATTTGAATAGTGAAGTAAAATAAAGTTGTTTGAAAATTATGGTTGAGTTTGGAAAGTTAATAAGAGGAATAATAGTGTCTTTAATAAAATATTTTGGTTGATAAGTTGACAAAATTGTTTGGTTTTGGGAAAACGACAAACGGGGATTGGATCATTCTTCTTAACTTGTAATTTCGGGATGAAATTCTTTTAAGGGGGGAAGAATGTAATGACCCTGAATTTTTGACATTTGAAATTTGAATATTTAATTGATTTTAAATATCTGGAAGTTAGTTAATTTGAAATTCAAATATCAGAATGAATTTGGCAATTTAATTATTGAATTTAATTATTGAAATTGGGTAAAATATTGAATCTCCAGTTTTAAGCCTGTTAAAAATAATTTGAAGGCTTGGAAATTTTATATTAATAGTACTGAAGATAATAAAAACTTCAGGAATTGAATTTGAAACTGTTTTGTTCAGTTTTGAAATTTTATCGTTTAAATTGAATTTAAAAATAGCCTTCCGAGGCACAGTCTCGGAATTCGACGAAACCAGTTCCATTGGATCCGTAATATTGTATTATTATCGGATTTCAATTTTCGTAATGTTTGGAGTGATCGTTTGGCCGTACGATAAGCAAACGCGCTGAAATTAAATCGAAAATTTAATATTATAACTGGTCCAAAAAGCTATTTTCTCCATACGATCGAATTCGGACTCGAAACCTTTTCCATTGTATTTGAAATAGGCGTATAACATTATAAATGCCTGGCGGCACACCTCGATAGGATATCGAAATTTTGAGTTGCATTTTCGAGACAATTTGAAATTAAATAATATATTTATATACCTAGTCAACCCAACTGAGATTCTCTTCCATCAGCCTACTTCCTTTCTCCATCATAACTTTTTCACCTCAACAGCTTTTGTCTCCTCTGTAATCACTGCAGCTCATCTGCTTCACGAAAAAGAAAAAAATCTTCTCTACGTAAACATCATTTCCCCTTTATTTCATTTTATAGCCAAAGCCCTTTTCAATCAAAGAAAAAAATAATGAAACTACTTCGTTCAAATTAAAAACACAGAGCTTTAAATAAAACTATGGCCGATACTTCAAGATTCAAACTTCTCGAACAAAAAAATCGTGTCGGTCGAAAAGTAAGAATAAAATGGTGGTCACGATTTCAAATAGAAAGAGGATTTCGTTCGAAAAATAAGATGAAGGGAAAATCAATAATGGCAGAGCTTGAACGAGATCCCCAAATCGAGCAGTTCGAATTTTCATTCGACATTCATGGATTCAAGCCGATCCTATTAAGGGCATCTCATTCATCTAGCGGCATGCATGGGAGGTCGGAAGGGCAACGCAGCAAGGTCGCGAGTTGTTGGGTCAGGTTCTCAGTCGAGTCGAGGCTCGACTCGATCTCGATCTCGAGCTCGGCTTCGAAGGGTGGTCGAATCGAAGGCGATCTGGAGCTTGTTTTCATCGGGGTCAAGGCGCACGGTAGCTAGCAGTGTTCGCATCAAGTTCGTCGGCAAATCAGGGAGGCCGGCGCGTTCAAAAGGGGGACGTTCGATTTCGAGGCTCGAATTTGGGGCATTGTCATCATTAGTGAGGTATAACATTTTAATTTAAATGTTCTTAAGTTAAACTGGCAACTTAATATTGTTTTAAATTGTTTTAAAATAACAGTAAAGTATAGATGCAGATTTTCAATTTATATATATAGGTAAAAGTTTGAAAATTTAAAAGGAATTGGTTTAAAATTAAAAGTATTAGTTCAAAATAAAGCCAATGGTGAATTAAAAATTATCAAATGAAGATTGAATTATTCGATCGATTCAAATATTAATAAATTGTATAAAATTGTTTATACAAGGTCTAATACAATGAAGAAATAGTCGGAATGGAAAATGGATTGCAAAACAAAATCAAAGGTGAGATCTTCTCACTCAAATTAAATTGGCATTGCAGTTATTGATTGATTGTTTGGGTGATAGTATATATAGTAGTATCTATATATATGATTTTGAGTTGATTTCCCGCATTATATAGCGGATGAGACCCTATGCGCCGCATAATAGCGGATGATATTTTATAAATCCCATATACCGCGATATTCCACCTCGAAGTAGAATGGGTATTTAATTGTTGTGCTAACATCTGTGGATGCAGGGAAACAGGTTGGAGAGATCCAACTGGATTCCTCAAATTGTATGAATTTGTTTCATATGTTGTATGAATTTGTTTCATATGCTGTGTGATGATTTATTGATAATCTGTGAATGTCTATATTGACGATTGAATTTGTTAAAGGCTATAATTTTGCCGAATGTATTTTTGGTATCGTTGGATACCAGAAATAAATAAATTGGATTTTGAAATTAAAGTAAGAAATTTTAAGTAAATTTCTTTTGGAAGAATTGGGCGAATTTAAAAGAAGGAATTTAAAAGCATAAAGTTGATTTTTGAAATCTTATCGAATTATTTCCAAAATATGGGAAAAGATATTAATAGGCGAGTTTTGAATAATATTGTTTAAAAAGTTGAAGAATTCATTGAAAATTGGATTTTGAATAATTTGGAAAGAATAAAAGGATTTATTTAAAAAGGGAATAAATTTTTAGAAATCAATTTGATAATTGATTTGGTATTGGAAATTAAATCTTTGGAAAAATCAATATGAAAATTGATTGCTGTTTTGAATGCAAATGATTTGGTATTTGGGGTTAAACGTAGAAATCACTTTGTAATTGATTTGGTGCTTAAAAAGAAATTAGAAATCAATTTTAAATTGATTTAGTGTTTGGAAAATAAATTTGGAAATCGATTTGAAAATCGTATAAAAAAGTGAATATTTGGGAATGTAAATTCAAAATGGAATTTATAAAGGAAAGGGAAATTTGTTTTAAAAATAAACACTGATTTATTTTTAAAGTGTGGAAATAAATTTACAGATTTGGGATGTAAATTTGAAATAAATCGATAAGGATTTATTTAATTGGTTTAAATAGACCATTTTGAAATGGAAGTGTATTTTCCTTGAAAAGCATAGTATATTTCCAAAGTAGTTTTAAATTATAAATGAAGAAATTCTGAAATTGGATTATAAGGAATATTTTGGAGATAAAGTATTTGAACTCGGCAGATTTCCAGTGGAAATGAATAAATATTTGGAAATATATCCCGTGTAGGGAAATTGATTTGAAATTTGTTTTCAAAAGTTTGAATGGTGAAAAGTGAATTGAAATTGGTTTTCAAAGTGATGAAGTGTGGAAAATATATATCTTGCAAAGATATTTTGAAAATAAATAATTTGGGAAAATTATTTAAATCTGATGATTGTTGTGAATGTTGTTTGATAGTTAAATAACCGACTATCAATATTTGCCTTTGAAATGGCATTTGAATTTTTTTTTAAAACAAGCGCTCATTATTCGGTTTAGCCGGGAGAGGACTTTGTGTCATATAACCCATTCTGAATAATGATACGACGTTATGGATTGCAATTGAAGACTGGTGTTGAAGACCGGGTGTTTTTCGAGAACGATGGGATAACCTATCGATTGTCTCTGCACCGAGTAGCTACGGTATAGAGATTCCCTATGTGATGGGAAATCCGATCGGGATTGTGAATACCCGGATTTCAAGGGCTTCTTTGGAAGTGCCTTCGGTTTTGTTCGAACCCGGAACAGACTTGTATGGTTGTATGTCTGACATTACACTTTGAGATATAAAGCTGATTTCTTTCAAATACATTTCTGTTGGTGGGGGAGAATTTATTCTCTTAGCTTAACACCCTTCTCTGAGACGTACGAGCTCAGAGGTTATGTAGTTGAAGGTTATCAGTGATATACTCCCAATTTGGTAGTGTGGCATGCTTATTGTTGTTGTATGCTGCTGATCATTTGTTGATCATTTGTTGATCAAAGCATGGCTTTCGTGTAAAGCGTAGCTTTGTGGACGAGACCTCATCGAGCCTCACAAACCGAAAATGGTCAAAATAGGAAAATGCGGCAAGGTTATGAGGGTCGCTCCCTTTAGGGTATGTCATTTCCTTCTGGAAAAAGGCAGTATCATGGTATGGAGCCCAGATGCTTTACCTGTGTGGTGGAATCAATCTTATTTTACTGTGTGATTGTTGCTTTGTGATCGAGGTGCCTCGGATAAAGGTCCTAAAGGATCGGGGGTGGCATACTCGAGTAGTAGTTACCTAGTTACAAAGGTAACCCGGCCTTGTGTTGGCAGAGATCCGGGTAGGTTCTCGGGACGTCCCTCCAGAGGCGTACCCATGTGGTAGTAGGAAGTTCCTTAGCCTGACCATTTGTTGGAAATCCAATTCCCAATACGAACCCTGTACGGTTTTAGTTGTAGAACCTGCCATTTACTTATGGTGGTCACCACTTTTTAGATGGTAGCTATAGTAGGCATAGTTCGGAATGTCTATGCTGGCTAAGATTAATATTATACTTTCGAAATGTTTTCCACACTAGACATTAATAATAATATATATTGATCTTTCGTAGTAAGCATCTTTGACTATCATAAGGAAAATCTCCTCCAATTCTGCGTTTGCATTGTGTGTGTGGCGGGAGGCCTTATGGTAGTTTCATTTTCCAAAAGCATTGCGAATTTCTTTTCTTTTCTTTGTGAAAATAACTGTTTTACGATCTCACTCCAGTCACCATGACTGACTCGGAGTTTATTGTTCCCTTTCTAAACTCTGGGTGCCCATAATTTTCCACACGGGCAGCCTAGAGTCAGGTTATCAGGTCATTCTGGAATTCAGAAGTTACTGTGGAGATCTGGAGCCGAGCTGGATGGCGAGACGTATCACTTATACTAGTATTATTCCGCTGTGTATATTGTTATATGGACAAGTTTATATAACTGTCTAATGTTGTTATTTTCGTAAACTCTAATGATGTATTGTATAAACTGATACAGTTCTTTGTTTTAAAGATTATTCATTCATGTATTATATATTGTTCCGCTGCAAATGTGAGATTCTGATATTGTTTCTGTTTCTGTTTTTCTGTTTTTTTCTTTCTTCTTCTACTTCTACCTCTTCTTTTCAACCCTAAAGATTCGCACTTTTGTTCCACTTTGAGCTGAATTGTTGTGGAATTTTGTCAACTCAAAGGGGCAAGGATTTGCGGGCCTTTATAGAACAAGTCATCAATATATAAGAGTGGATATTTGTACTTCTTCATCACCTTATTCAGCTCACGACAATCGATGCATGGTCTAAGGGACCATTTGCCTTCGTGGAAAATACTGCAAGCACTCCCCACTTAGAAATACTCCTGCGAATAAACCCCTTCCTCAATAGGTCGTTCACTTACATGTTGAGCTCTCTTTGCTCCTTGTGTACCATCCACCTAAAAGGCATCACCATCGTTCTAACATCCTTCACCAAATCAATATGGAGCTATAACACCTAGTATAAATTAATGAGAAATTAATAAATTAATAATAAGGCTAAAATAAGAAATTTGCAAATGTCATAATTTGGCCATGAAAGTTGCACTATATTGTTCGTAGGGATTTTCTAATCAACTTTCATATATAAAGTTTTGCAATTGGAGTTCAAACGGAAAAGTTATTAACATTTGAAGTTTTCGAATTTAAAATAATTCAAATTAATTCAAATATAAAAATTTATAAATGTTAACATTTGAAATTAGAATGGTAATAATTTAATGTTAAGGGAAACTTAATGTTCAGGAAAAAACGTTAACGTTGGTTTTAAAATGGGAAAGGAATAACAATCAAACGGCTAAAATTTTCCCTTAACATTAGGGGAAAGTACTGCTAAAATTTTCCAAAATTGAGATTCGAAAATTCTGGTCGATCCTTTTACTTTCTCATATGCACAGGAATTTCGGGAGAAAATTCCTTTAACGAGGGGAGAATGTAACACCCTGCTATTTTAATATCGATTATTTGAATGGTTAATTTAAATATTTAATCGTTAATTAATGGAGCTCCCCTTTTACTCGATTTTTAGAGACAAGTGAATTGGGACCAGAAACATTCATAGTTTAGTTCGCCTTTTCAATATTAGAAGAATGAGTATAAACTTGACTATGTTTGGAGTCGATTTGTTTTTGGAGTGAATAGTGATTTCTTGAGAAAGAAATGAATTTGGGCTAAGGCCCATTAGTTTGCCAAGAAATGAATTTAGGCTAAGGCCCATTATCTTGCCTATAAGTTGGCTAATCCCTTCATTACTTTCATTCTCATTTCACGTTACTTTTCATTTTCATCTCCTAATCTTTTCCCTTATTCACTCTCTTAAGCCTAGCCCTAAATCAACCAAATTATGCTTAAAAATTCCTGAATTAAAACTAAATTCACTACAATTCCTCTCTACCTATTCTTCACGAAACCCATCAAGGAATTAGCATAAACTTGTGATTTGGAGCTTCATCAATGATTCCAAGAGATCTCTAGAGTGGGTTTTGGTAATTAGAGCTTGATCTACGGAAAAGCAATGCGGGTGGGATGATTCCCCATATATATTATGTGTTAATCTTCATAATTTTGTTTATTAATTTGAATGGAATTATATGAAGTGATTTGGAGGTTTTTTGGGTTGATTTTTACTTGTATTCATGCTGTAAACATGCTTATATTAACTTATTATTTGTTTAATACTTTAGTAACTATTTTTGAAAATAGTTAGTAAGCTAAGAATTGGGTTTTGGGTTAATTGAATGATTACATGTGATATTTTGATAGATAGATAGAGACTAATTACATGACATATTATGTGCATGTCATTAGTTAAAAATATTAAAACTAATATAAATGGTTTTAGAAAAGTTAGTACGCTAATTAAGTGAGTTTAGAACTCTACGCTTATTATTCAAGTGATTAGAGGGCTAATGAAGCTTAATTGGTACTTGTGAATATTGTTTAAAAATAAAGAAATAATCTTTATTAAAGAATAGTTTACTTATAAATATTATTTAAGTAAAGAAATGAATTGAATTTTATAACTAAAAAAGGTATTTTATAAAAATGGTATTTTATAAAATAGTGTGAATTGAGCTTAATTAGTATTTATAAATTGGTTATGAGGTTTATAAATGAAGTATAGATTTTATAAAATGGAAATGAGATTTTATAAAATACTAATATGATGTAATACTTAATTTCTATTTTATAAAATAGTAAATGTGTAAGACTTAATTTTAATGAAGAAATTAAATATTTAAAGGCCTAAAAATGCTTAATATGCTAATAATATATTTTATAAAATAGTATGAAATCATGTTAGACTTTTGTTGAAAATATTTAGTAAATAAAAGTAAGATTTGATAAAGTAGTAAATGAATTACTTGTTTAAATATATATATATATATATATATATCTATGTATGTATGTATGTATGTATGTATATGTATATGTATATGTATATGGGTAAGTATACTTATGCGTGTACTTAAAGACGTATATAACAATCAAAACAATTTGTGTATTGTAGTTAGAATCGTTGTGTATGTTTCTTTGTTTATATATGTGTCCAATTGTTTGAATATATTTATATATTGATGCGTACAAGTGCATTGTGGGCATTTCACGTAGTCATAACAACTATCGGGCGTGCTAAGTTGAGTTAGAGTACATTAGGCCAAGTAATCGCTCTAGTGAAGCCCGAAATGTGATTTTTGTTATGTAGTATGATTGTGTACATGTGCGTAAATATGCATGAATGAGTATGCTAGTATGTGTAGGCATCACATGAGGCTAGATGGCCGGTTGAATGCGTTTTGGCATGATTAGAGGACGTCGGGTTGCTATAGTCGCCCGTTAAACTCTACGCGTGCAAAGAATGGATTTCCTATCAAAATCACTTTTTGAACACATAAGGAACGACTTCCAAAAAATCAACCAATTAACTCTAGAGAGAGTCCGTTGGGGTAGAGGCAGGCTTGGAAGGTATGGTGCCTCATTAGGCAAAGCAACGGAAGAGACGATGCAAGAAACGACGAACGGTGTGGCTTTGTAGCTCACTGCCTAGGCATTAGTACCTGGGAGTAATCCCCATCGATGGGACTAGACCGGTCCACTGGTGAGGAACTATCCCAGGCAGTAATGCTAGGGAAAGGATGGTATTTCAGCGGATTTCTTCCACCGTTCGAACATGGTTCTTCGTGAGGCTTTGGCACGACTTCGGAGAGGCATTAGGCTACTCGGGAAAGTGGGATGCAAGGTGTAGCATGGGATCCGAATGTGAATGCAAGGCGATGCATTAGTGATAGGAAACGGTTGATAAGGCCTTTGAGCTACAGTCAAGGTAGCGATCGAGGCAAAGAGCGCAAGGCACTGACTATTCCCACATGGGAATAGTAGGAGATTGAGATTGCGATCAAGAGCGAATCAAATATGAGATCGAACATGGATTGGATTTACGATCATGTACAATAAGCGTGTTCAATTAGAACGAGCATATGATGGCGAGAAGTTGGTTCCAGACTCAAGCAGATGTGCGATCACGTGAAGGCAACGGTTGGTTCCAGATTGGGCGGACATGTAGATTGTTGGTTATCATAGATTACATGATTCAAAGCGTCGTTGTGCTTAGTGATTTGTTGGGGTAAAAGCAAGTACACGACAAGGTAATCATAGGGTAGGCAATTATATTTAGGTTGAATACGAGTCCAATGCTATGCACACATTTAGTCGTTGTTTTATGGCATAGGAATAAGCCTTCAAGAGGGTTCGGAGAATGCTTAAGGGGTACTTGTACCCTATAGTAGTAGTGTAGATATAGACGCTAGGGAGCACAGCACTGGTAGTGTAATAATCCACACCTCAGTAAGCCTAAGTTTTTGCTAAATCGAAAACCCAAGTCCACCAAAGTACAGAACGTTGGTTTAGTATCCTGCAAATAAACAGATAAATGTATGTCAAAGCACTATCGATATATCTCACAGTGGAATAGTAAACTATAATAAATCATATAGTAACTGACCAAGATTGACACTTCTAATATCTAGTATCCTTTTCAGTGTCGAGCATGCATAAGGAAACCTATCCTTTCACCGTTCCCACCTTACACCAGTACATAAAGCTATCTTATGGGTTGTAAGGAGGAAGGGGTCAGAACAACATTCTGTTGATTGATAAATTATACATTTTACACATAACACTAGTTTATGCCGATTGTCTTCCATGTTATGTCTTTTTATTTTACATAGTCATCTCGACTCCACATATGCGTACTGTAACGTCCCGCCCTTTTGACCGCCCCTAGTCGGTAATTAAACCAACTTGAAACGTTCAAAATGACGGATTGTTATTTAGTTTATAGAGTTTAAACAGAATCAGCCACAGAATCACAGAATAATAATAATATTTCACAAAAATGAATTTATTTCTTTCCTTTTACAAATATCAGAGTTTATACAATGTATTAAATTTATACAACGGAATATTTCTTTATGTACAAAATCCCCGAACTAAAGTGAGCATTTCCCCTCTCTCTAACTTCGCTGCCTGAAAACCTTCAAGCTGCAAAACACTCGGTCTGACCCGAGTATTACATTCAAAAGAAAATAATACACAAGTCAGTCTAATTCAAACTCAGTTATTAGTGCATAGAAGCAATAACAATCAAATAGACGACAGTCACAATAATTCTCGTATATCCGACCCTTTTTATAAAGAAATCGGATGACGGTAATTATAATACTTAACAGTGTTAAAAACAAATCAGTAGATTCAAATTATCAACGAGATAAATGAAAAGATTATCAATGAAGATAATTTAGATAACAACAGAATTGTCTAAACGACAATTAACACAAAATCCAATTATTAAATAATAATTAGAAAACTCATAATCCAATTATCAAAGAGATAACTAGACAACAACAAAATGATCAAATCAAACTAAATCAATCAAACAATTGAAATGTCACTTAAAACATCAATACTGATTGGCTGCAGTACACGCACGCGTGCACTGCCTCGCCAATATCGTAATGAAATACCCCAAAAATTCAATAAATCAAAAGCACAAAGCTCCAACTCAAATCAAAATGAAACTCAAGTGCAATAGAAATGAATAGTGACATGCACAAGTGACTCGAACCAGTGAGTCAAGTACAAGTCATGACAGTGTACCCATATCTAGTGCAACTTCAGAATGAAGCGTATGCACCAGCAATTTAGGCTACTACATATCACAACAAATAGAAACGGCAGAGGTCAAGTCAGTGCTATCACGACTCAACGCAACTGCAAATAAAACTAATAGTGTAACAGGCTAGAAATTCAAGTGCAAATCCACCATCAGAAATGTAGACTGCAATTTAAACATGCCCAAATCAAACTACAACAAAATGCAAAAGGTCAAGTCAGTGACTCAACGCAACTGCAAATAAAATCATCAAAGACCAAATCGCAGCCGAAATGATCCATCACAGTGCAAATGAAAATAAATGCATCAATGCACATGAGAATTGACTCAGTGCAATACAAAACCACAAGGGCACAATTGCAACAAAAAGAAGCTGCAACCACCACAAGTATTCAAGGGCAACTGCAAACAAGGAACTGCAGCCACCACATGCACACAAAGGAAAGCTATAGCCACGAAACCCGAAATCACCAACATTAAAAATCAATATCATAAGTACCGAGCATCGTATGCAAATGAGACAAGGTTGCAAACCAAGAATCATACAATTACAAGAAATTACTGTGGATATAAATGCATCACAATTCAAAGCAGCAAGAACAAGCAACAGTGCCGCAGTTCAAATGGCAATCAACAGAGACGTGCAAGAGCACCAAAGTTCAACAGTAAGTGTCGACCAAGCCTTAACCAAATGCAGTGACAAGCACAACAAGTGCACATGAAACACGGAGTGTGTACTATGCATGACTACAAGAATCAACACTAATTGAAAACACATAAATATGTGAAGCAACAAAATGGAACTGCATGGTTCAGTTCAAATAAAACACCAGTATTTAATCAAAGTGGCCGAAGTAAGCAAGCCAATCCAAACAACAAGAAGGTCACCAATGAATCAGAATTTATTAACTAAAGGCTAACATGAAGTGAAATCACAAACCAAAGGATTGACATGACCAATAGGTACACATAATGCACAGTGGGCTGAGTCACATATGCAAGGGTCAAGCATACATGCACTCAAATATAATGCAGACTCTAAATGATAAAGATGCAAGCATGTACATAAGTGACCAGTGAAACCAAAGACTACATGAAACAGGTTATATGAAACTTAAACTGCATAATCAACTGCAATGGTCACGAAGGCAAAAGTGAACGACTAAATGAACTGGACAGTATACTGAAGGTAAGGCAACACTGCCATGCCCAGCCAATAACAGAGTATGAGGCGGTGACAACATAAAATGATGACCAGGCAGTAAGCCTAAATGCAACAAAAATGCTAACTGACTCGAATGACTCAAGTCAGAAATCAAGTTTACAAATCAAGAGGGATACACAAAATCCTATGACCGCAGTCAAATGGAGCCGTGGTGGCCTCGAAAACCAAGCAGTGCCGAAACAAAAGATAAAATATATTGCTCTTTTTTTCAAAACAAATATTGTACAGTGCAAGCCCATGAATGCAAAGTGCAACTACAACAGACAGTGCCGAGGTCATCCAAATCAGAGACATAAAGGCCGAACCCATTACACAAAAATGCAAAGTCCAAGTCAAGCCGATGCCAATAGAAAATGCAGTTCAAATCAAAATGAAATGAACCAGTTAAAAAGGCCTCACAACTTTCAAATCAAAAATCGATGCCAAAGTGATAAAATCACATTTTACAGTAATCGAAATAACCGGTTTCATAAAATCAACTTATTTACAACTAGCCAAAATCAACCACGAACGCTAGCATTTACAAAAAACAATAGAGAGTCCATAACAACAGTTAATGGCCGAAGTCAAGAAGAACGACAAGGCCGAAGTCAAAAAGAACGACCTCAACATCGTTAATTCAAGTAAACGAAGTTATTTGACATGAACAAGTCAGAAATCACCAACATTAAAACAAAATCAAATGGCCGAGATAAAGAAATCATCGACACCAAAACAAAGTCGAATGACAAAAGCACAGTAGAATTTCTCATAGCAACATCGGTTACCAACATCGAACGAAAACAAATGGCCGAGATAAAAAAATATCGAATCAAAAACGAATTACAGATGCACCATACTAAGAACGAACTAGATGTGAGTAATTAGAATTACTCACCTTTGAATCCACGAGCACGACAAGCGATCGGCAAGCAAACTAGATCGAAGCGAAGACGAAATCGAACCCTAGTTTTTTTTTGAACGAAGAGGAAGAGGCCGCCATTTATTCTTCGTTTTCTTTTGTTTAGGGTTATGATTTTTTAAACGAAAAGAAGAGGGGCTTTGTATTATATGAGGAGGGGGGAGTGTGATTCCAGGCTGAAACAAAGGAAAGTCGCGTGGCTTTGCAGAGAAAAGATCGTGCCTGCCTTACTTCTGATGTCGGCAAAAATTTAAATTTTAAATTTAAATTGAATTTTGATTAAATTTCTACGCGTTTATACGTCGTATGTTCACACAACAACTCCGATAAATCTGAAATTTGAAATCCGGTAATAATTCAATATTCCGGATCCAATGGAACTGGTTTCGTCGAATTTCGAGAGTGTGCCTCGGAAGGCTACTTTTAAATTCAATTTAAACGATACAATTTCAAAACTGAACAAATTACTTTCAAATTCAATTCTGAAGCTTCTATTATTTTCAGTTTTATCAATGTGAATTTTCTAAGCCTTTAAATTATTTTTAATCAGCTTTGTACTAAAGATTCAAATTTTTATTCAACTTTCAATAGATTAAATTCTAAAATTTAATCGCCAAAGTCAAAGTTATATTGAGAATTCAAAATAAACCATCATTCAAATATTTAAAATTAATTAAATATTTTCAATTTAAATTGTCCAAAATTCAGGGTCGTTACAATCTTCCCTCCTTAAAAGAATTTCATCCCGAAATTATAAGTTAGGAAAAATGATTGTTAAAATCCCTCCGATACTTATACCCTACACAATTTTACTAAGCTCGAAACTTATTAAAAATAAATAAATATAGGATTCATTCCATTTATTTTATCTCACTAGCTTTGTTCATTGATTTCTACAACGCAAAAGTCTTTTACCAAAATTTTCGACTTGCAAAACTCAGATTTAAACTTGGAATTCTTTTCATGTTAGAGATTTGCATATTATATCTTTTCCAAAGCTGTGGACTTTCAAGACATTTTAAAGATCTTCTTCCTTAGTTTATTAGGTTGGAATTATGTAATTTTTATTTCAGACTATTGATTCGCTATTTACAATTTGAAAATACTTACTAACTCGAAGTTTAATAAGTCTATCGTCGTTCTTACAGACATTAGGCATACGCTGGCCAGGCGCAGGACTAAAAATCTCCAAATACTAAATATACTTGCTTCAACTCCCAGTGAAAATACTTAAAAATCCTTTTAAAAAATGGATATGGAAAGCACGTTCCCCCATGGATTACAGTTACTCGGCGGTTACGCTACTATCCCAGTAGAATCGCTTGTAATCTGTAGATTTCACATCTCTTGAATTTCGCCATGGTTGTTGCCATAGATCGCAGCTCACACGGCGGTTACGCCACTATCCCAGTAGAATCGCTTGTAACTGTAGGCATCTCGCCCCTCAAATTTCGCTTATGGCATCTAGATTGCAGTTTACACGGCGGTTGCGCCACTATCCCAGTGGAATCGCTTGTAACTGTAGGCATCACGCCTCTCAAATTTCGCTAGTATACATCATAATCAATCAACATGATCCCATCATGAGGGATTCCAATTCAAATGGTCACTCCAAGTAATGGAAATTCTACGTAGCTACGAATTTCAAATGGACACTCATACCAAGTTCCAACACCTTCACAAATTTTAAATGGAAGGTACTTTTCCATATCCTCAGTTTAGAAAACATAATGTCATACCATATATAGTACTTCATTTCACATTTCGTACATATCACACCTATGTAAACTTACATAAGATTTCCATAACAATTACTTTCCAAACTGATGGTTTTTGAATTTACTGCATTCTCATATATAAGTTCCGAAAACCTACATATCCCATACCCATAACAAAATAGAGGATTCCTGAATTTTTCATCTCGTTACCGATTTAAAATTTTCCTCTAAGTCGATTTGGAAGTTTAAGGTTATCTCAAACCCAATTCATATTCATAATTCCATTTATTATCGACTTCACATTCGATTTGGATTACATGTTACCTTGTCAATTCTCAACACATAATTGATGTCTACCGATATATAACCTCTGAGCTCGTACGTCTCAGAGAAGGGTGTTAAGCTAAGAGAATAAATTCTCCGCCACCAAACAGATATATATTTAATAGAGATCAATTGCTATGTCATCAATTCACAATGTTAGACATACAATCCAAATCGACCATCCGAAATTCAAAACTCAACTTATATTGTTTTTGGTGTCGAAGTTAAACTCAATTTAACTCAAGATTCAATCTTTTTGAAAAATTTCAAGTTGAACTAATTGTTCAAATTTCCCATTTAACGTTTCAACTTCGACTTAATTCATAGTTTGAATTCCGCATACTTTTCACAATATTGGTTTTAAACTGACTTCAAACCTTCCAATATTAAGTTTTCTACTTAACTTAATTCTCTGCAAGTTCAAATTTAAATTCATCACTGAATCTATTAAATTTATTATGGATTATCATGTTGACAACTTCAAAATTTTCAAATCTAAATCCCATTTGAATCTTTCATTTTCTTTTCTATTTCCAAAATAATCAACTAGTTCTTTAGTAAGCCATTCATTGAATTGATTTTCAATTTAATCACATTTGATTCATTTACATTGGATTTTACTAACATTCATTCATATTCAATTAGTTTACTTTCACTAATTTATATTCAAGTTAGTTTGCTTTCAATTCAAATCAAAATTGATTCTATTTAGATTTACTTATCTTTCAATTTGAATTCAATTACTTAGCTTTCAATTTCCATTAATTCAATTTCATTAACACTTAATGAATTTCTATACAATCAACTAGCAACCATCTAACAACCAGTGCACATTCAACATAACTAAATTTATTTACTTTGCTTACATTCAATTTGGTTTAACACATTTAATTTCAATTGGTTTATATTCTAATTCAGATTGAATTCTAATATTCACTATATTCACAACTTCTTAACTTAAGTTTTATTCAACTCTTAACAACATTTCTAATCCATGTTTATTCACTAATTCACTTTTACAATTAAAGTTGAATTTCCTTTATATAACTCAAATTCATATTCATTACTTCACTTTATTAATTCATTTTGATATCAAATTCAACCTCATTCAACATTACTTAAGCTATGTTTCATTTTATCTTCACTTGCATTTATTTTCACTATACAACTTAAGTTCGTCTCTAATTTATTTGAAATTCTATTTTATTTAACTTAACTTAGATTTCATTTCTAAAGTCATTTTATTTAACTTTTACTAAAGTCAAATTCATATCACTATTCAAAATTCAGATTTTGTTTTACTTAACAAAACTGTTTAACCATTTTAACAACTGGTTTTACTTAAATTTTCTCATTTTATAAGTTATACAACTTATTAATTTAAACTTCCCAATTCATATTATATAATCACTTATCTTTTAAGTTTAAATTTTCATTTCAATAATTTATCTAATCCAGTTCAATTTATTTAACTTTCCTTTAGTTAAATTTCAAATCATATATTTATTAATGCTAACTCAATTCAATTTAACTTTTCTTAAGTTAAAAATCTTTATTTCATATTCAATTTTATTTATCCAAAACAAAACTTCAATTTTCAAAAGAATTCAGAATCAAATTCCCAAGTTATAGTTCAATGATCCCCTTGGCTATAACTAAATTGACATGTCATTTTATCTCCCAATTATTACTTTGGAGATATTCAAAATATTTGATTTAAACCAATTCATTAATTCACTAAACTTATATTTTATTTTTCATAAATCTCAGCAATTCGATAATGGGTTTTTGAATGGTCGGGACTCAAATCTAAGGAGACCTTACTGAAGAGAAACTATCGCAAACCTAAATTTAGAGAGGGGGATTTTCGAAAAGGATTTGAATTTTCAGAATACCTTTTATTTTAAAAAAACGATTTTATACTTCTTTAGATTTGAAAAACGTTTTCTTTAAAGTGATTCTAGTAACTATTCATATTAAACGCCATAAACTAAGCTCTGTATAAACCAAAGCTCTGATACCACTTTGTAACGTCCCGCCCTTTTGACCGCCCCTAGTCGGTAATTAAACCAACTTGAAACGTTCAAAATGACGGATTGTTATTTAGTTTATAGAGTTTAAACAGAATCAGCCACACAATCACAGAATAATAATAATATTTCACAAAAATGAATTTATTTCTTTCCTTTTACAAATATCAGAGTTTATACAATGTATTAAATTTATACAACGTAATATTTCTTTAAGTACAAAATCCCCAAACTAAAGTGAGCGTTTCCCCTCTCTCTAACTTCGCTGCCTGAAAACCTTCAAGCTGCAAAACCCTCGGTCTGACCCGAGTATTACATTCAAAAGAAAATAATACACAGGTCAGTCTAATTCAAACTCAGTTATTAGTGCATAGAGGCAATAATAATCAAATAGACGACAGTCACAATAATTCTCGTCTATCCGACCCTTTTTATAAAGAAATCGGATGAAGGTAATTATAACACTTAACAGTGTTAAAAACAAATCAGTAGATTCAAATTATCAATGAGATAAATAAAAAGATTATCAATGAAGATAATTTAGATAACAACAGAATTGTCTAAACGACAATTGACACAAAATCCAATTATTAAATAATAATTAGAAAACTCATAATCCAATTATCAAAGAGATAACTAGACAACAACAAAATGATGAAATCAAACTAAATCAATCAAACAATTGAAATGTCACTTAAAACATCAATACTGATTGGCTGCAGTACACGCACGCGTGCACTGCCTCGCCAATACCGTAATGAAATACCCCAAAAATTCAATAAATCAAAAGCACAAAGCTCCAACTCAAATCAAAATGAAACTCAAGTGCAATAGAAATGAATAGTGACATGAACAAGTGACTCGAACTAGTGAGTCAAGTACAAGTCAAGACAGTGGACCAATATCCAGTGCAACTTCAGAATGAAGCGTATGCACCAGCAATTTAGGCTACTACATATCACAACAAATAGAAACGGCAGAGGTCAAGTCAGTGCTATCGCGACTCAATGCAACTGCAAATAAAACTAATAGTGTAACAGTCTAGAAATTCAAGTGCAAATCCACCATCAGAAATGTAGACTGCAATTTAAACATGCCCAAATCAAACTACAACAAAATGCAAAAGGTCAAGTCAGTGACTCAACGCAACTGCAAATAAAATCATCAAAGACCAAATCGCAACCGAGATGATCCATCACTGTGCAAATGAAAATAAATGCATCAATGCACATGAGAATTGACTCAGTGCAATACAAAACCACAAGGGCACAATTGCAACAAAAAGAAGCTGCAACCACCACAAGTATTCAAGGGCAACTGCAAACAAGGAACTACAGCCACCACATGCACACAAATGAAAGCTATAGCCACGAAACCCGAAATCACCAACATTAAAAATCAATATCATAAGTACCGAGCATCGTATGCAAATGAGACAAGGTTGCAAACCAAGAATCATACAATTACAAGAAATTACTGTGGATATAAATGCATCACAATTCAAAGCAGCAAGAACAAGCAACAGTGCCGCAGTTCAAATGGCAATCAACAGAGACGTGCAAGAGCACCAAAGTTCAACAGTAAGTGTCGACCAAGCCTTAACCAAATGCAATGACAAGCACAGCAAGTGCACATGAAGGATGGAGTGTGTACTATGCATGACTACAAGAATCAACACTAATTGAAAACACATAAATATGTGAAGCAACAAAATGGAACTGCATGGTTCAGTTCAAATAAAACACCAGTATTTAATCAAAGTGGCCGAAGTAAGCAAGCCAATCCAAACAACAAGAAGATCACCAATGAATCAGAATTTATTAACCAAAGGCTAACATGAAGTGAAATCACAAATCAAAGGACTGACATGACCAACAGGTACACATAATGCACAGTGGGCTGAGTCACATATGCAAGGGTCAAGCATACATGCACTCAAATATAATGCAGACTCTAAATGATAAAGATGCAAGCATGTACATAAGTGATCAGTGAAACCAAAGACTACATGAAACAGGTTATATGAAACTTAAACTGCATAATCAACTGCAATGGTCACGAAGGCAAAAGTGAACGACTAAATGAACTGGACAGTATACTAAAGGTAAGGCAACACTGCCATGCCCAACCAATAACAGAATATGAGGCGGTGACAACATAAAATGATGAACAGGCAGTAAGCCTAAATGCAACAAAAATGCAAACTGACTCGAATGACTCAAGTCAGAAATCAAGTTTACAAATCAAGAGGGATACACAAAATCCTATGACCGCAGTCAAATGGAGCCGTGGTGGCCTCGAAAACCAAGCAGTGCCGAAACAAAAGACAAAATATATTGCTTTTTTTTCAAAACAAATACTGTACAGTGCAAGCCCATGAATGCAAAGTGCAACTACAACAGACAGTGCCGAGGTCATCCAAATCAGAGACATAGGGGGCGAACCCATTACACAAAAATGCAAAGTCCAAGTCAAGCCGATGCCAACAGAAAATGCAGTTCAAATCAAAATGAAATGAACCAATTAAAAAGGCCTCACAACTTTCAAATCAAAAATCAATGCCAAAGTGATAAAATCACATTTTACAGTAATCGAAATAACCGTTTCATAAAATCAACTTATTTACAACTAGCCAAAATCAACCACGAACACTAGCATTTACAAAAAACAATTGAGAGTCCACAACAACAGTTAATGGCCGAAGTCAAGAAGAACGACAAGGCCGAAGTCAAAAAGAACGACCTCAACATCGTTAATTCAAGTAAACGAATTTATTTGACATGAACAAGTCAGAAATCACCAACATTAAAACAAAATCAAATGGCCGAGATAAAGAAATCATCGACACCAAAACAAAGTCGAACGACAAAAGCACAGTAGAATTTCTCATAGCAACATCGGTTACCAACATCGAACGAAAACAAATGGCCGAGATAAAACAATATCGAATCAAAAACGAATTACAGAAGCACCATACTAAGAACGAACTAGATGTGAGTAATTAGAATTACTCACCTTTGAATCGACGAGCACGACAAGCGATCGGCAAGCAAACTAGATCGAAGCGAAGATGAAATTGAACCCTAGTTTTTTTTTTGAACGAAGAGGAAGAGGCCGCCATTTATTTTTCGTTTTCTTTTGTTTAGGGTTATGATTTTTTAAATGAAAAGAAGAGGGGCTTCGTATTTTATGAGGAAGGGGGGGGGGGCGTGATTCCAGGCTGAAACAAAGGAAAGTCGCGTGGCTTTGCAGAGAAAAGATCGTGCCTGCCTTACTTCTGATGTCGGCAAAAATTTAAATTTTAAATTTAAATTGAATTTTGATTAAATTTCTACGCGTTTATACGTCGTATGTTCACACAACAACTCCGATAAATACGAAATTTGAAATCCGATAATAATTCAATATTCTGGATCCAATGGAACTGGTTTCGTCGAATTCCGAGACTGTGCCTCGGAAGGCTATTTTTAAATTCAATTTAAACGATACAATTTCAAAACTGAACAAATTACTTTCAAATTCAATTCTGAAGCTTCTATTATTTTCAGTTTTATCAATGTGAATTTTCTAAGCCTTAAAATTATTTTTAATCAGCTTTGTACTGAAGATTCAAATTTTTATTCAACTTTCAATAGATTAAATTCTAAAATTTAATCGCCAAATTCAAAGTTATATTGAGAATTCAAACTAAACCATCATTCAAATATTTAAAATTAATTAAATATTTTCAATTTAAATTGTCCAAAATTTAGGGTCGTTACACGTACGATGCACCTCATCCACCCGAAGTAGACCATAACTTTATCCATATATATATATGTGTGTGTGTATATATATATATACGGCAGTCCCCCTTTGAACCCAGATACCATAACTCGTTGGTATTCCTAATCGGCACTCCGTGATGATCCATCATCACCATAGTATCACATCCTCGTTGTCATGTGTACCAAGGAACTCCCGCAGTGCCTTAAAACGGCGTCACATAGTTTAGTCGTATTGTATCTCTCCTTAGCAATTTTCTACTTGTCTGCTTCCTAATTGTGGACTCAAATCCTCGAATTGTTATGGACTCTACTCCACGGACTATAGAATACTCAACTACTGGAACTATGGACTCAGCTCCATGGACTATTGTGGACTCAGCTTCATGGACTACCCTATTTGTTTTGAAAGACCTCTCTTAAGGGTTATCTAGCCTTGCCTCCTAAAGACCAAACAGCAAATAATGATTGCGGTGCATGGCCTAATGTGACATGCGCTAGTACGAGGTGCATTGCGTTAGGTGTAACCCTCGTCTTTCCAGCTAATCGCGATGACGTTCTCGACTTATGTACTTCTCCTACTTTGTAATATGGTACCAACGCACTGACATGGCGCCGAGCATTACTCACCGTCTCCTTTAGATTGCCTAATGCAATCAAGGCAATACCCCTCCTAAAAGATTAAAGTAGACCCTACTGAGGTATTCCTTCACCTTTACGTAAGCGTATATAATTTCATGGATCCTACAGTTTGATATGTCCCGCATCAGTATATGCTACATAACTACTGGCAGCCCCTTATGGTGAGAAGACTTCTATTGTGTAACACTACTGAACTTACATTCCAACCCATTCTAATAACTATGTCATTCTTATCCATCTAAGTTATTTACCAACTTTAATAATTCACACACGTTGTAAACGCATATTTAAGGCCATGTATGTGTGTGTGTGTGTGTGTGTGTGTATTTATTTATACTTGTTTGATTGTTACGCCTCCAATATTCAAATATTAATAACATTTCTTTACCTTTTAATGCATTACTTCTTGTTCAATTTCAAGTCATTTACTGCTTTTCTTTAAAAGATCTAAATACCTTTTCCCGTTTACTTCCATTTCTTTTTATTGAACTTTTCCTTCTATTCCCCTTTAACAATTACTACCCTCCCTTGTTTAATGAACTTTCCATAATATTTTTATTTTCAAATTACTACTTGCCTACATTTTAATCGTTATTATTTGATTTATGTTTTTCTTATATGGCATACACACACGTGTGCACGCGCATATATTCTTCCACCTTTACAATTCTTTAATTAATCCTTTGGGATTTCTATATTTTAATGCATTAGAATTTCATCTCTCCCATAAGGAAAGGTTAACACTATAAATTTCTATGTCTTATCCAAAAGGATAATTTGTGTTAAGTTTGGAATTACAAGGAATTATCTTTTTCATAGTTATTGAAATAGGCAGTACAAAATATGGTAAATATCCATATGTTATACATCTATTTCTTTTAGGCATATTCCTTGTTACAAACGACTTTTATTTATAAATATGAACTTGATAATCTATAGAAATTCACATTGCAACATCTTAGATTCCAATGAATTAAAATACTACTTAAATCCCAACAATTTATTTTGTAAATTCTAATTTACATTTACTTGCTTAAATCAATTAGTCAAAAAATTCTGGAATTACAATATAATTTATCAAATTCAGAGACTACTACTACCTAATACATTCCAGATTCATATACATGCAATATATAATTAAGTTATCGATCACAGAATATGTAGGTAGGGTTTATAAATTCATTACACATATACAATTTTAGCAGTCAACTTCAATTTACATTTTAGGCATACAAGAATAGATTTACAATGATATAAACCCAATATTATATAAATATATATATAATTTCCTACTCACCGTTTTAGCTTCCTGTATCTCCAGCTCTAATCCAATTTATTCAATTTGACTCTCTTTTTATCCATATTTGAGTATATACACCGCAAGCATACATATACTTATCAAAAATCTGGATTAGAGGAGAGATTTGGATTTAACTTCAATTCTAGATCCAGATTTATAATTTATCTTGGCTTGATAATTTGATTCGACCCTATTCTTCTTCTCAATCATCCTATACTATTCTCCGCCTATATATACCTATAAACTATAACTATTTTTAGGAATTAAGAATTTTGTGGAGAAGAGAAAACAACAGCGCTTCACCGTGCTTCAGAAAATATGAGAAGAAAACCAAGGGGTTAGGCTCGTATTTATAGAGGTTCGAATCAATGCAGTCATAGATTAAACTATTTTAAATCCAGGCCATTTGCCACGTTGATATTCTATAATTGACAGCTAACAAATCAACCGCAGCCCCCTACCGGTCAACCGCCAGCGGTCGACCGACGCGATTTAGGGGTCGATCGGTCGGCCATTGTTATTTCCATTAACTATTTATTTTTCCAATAGCAATGCAGGACTCAATTAAAACTTTGCGACCAATAATGGTACCAATCTTCTTGCCTACTACGGGACCGAAGAACTGGTTAGCTCATGAGAATGCATTGACTTGGGTAGTTGTCTATAGAGCAAAAAAAGAACCCCATGTTGTAGGTTCAAGACCCATTCTTGGAAAGGGAGGGAGCCAATGGATCAATGAATAGATAGAGCCAACGGTAGCTTTTGCAATCTTAACAAGGTCTCTCAGCGCTGCCTACATGCGAATTAGCTTCTGAGGTCGAGCAGTCTCAATTTGAAAAAGGATTTTCGAATGAATGTTGGGCTACCTTGAAGGGCGTGAGCTGCATGCGGGGAGATCTGCACGTACGGTTTTCGACCGAAAGACCGGCTGGCGCCCACCTAACTAGAGGGACTGAGAAGTAAATAGAGTACAAAACTTATCTTCAAGCTTTACCTTATTTTGATTGTTCAGAGGGAGATCGTGGAGTCACTAAATGAAGTCCTGCAAATTTCATTGTTTGATTTTTTTAATTCCTTTGTTAGCCTGATCGATGTAATTTCTTCCCACTGTTATCTTTCTTAACATTTAAGTAACGTTAATTATCAATTAACTCTAACTGATGGTAATTAACGCCAGTTAATTATTTTTATTACCTTAATTACATATGTTATTATTTCTGACTCGAAATATTCAAACGTTAATAACTTATTCGTTTTAACTCTGATCAGAAAACTTTATATATGAAAATTGATCATAAAATCGCCACGAACCTAATGGTGAAAGTTTCGTAGCCAAGTTCTGGCGTTTTTCAAAATTCTATTTTTTGGTATTATTATTTATTTATTATATTCTTTTAATTAACTATTATTAAAATTACAGGGTGTTACATTATCTCCTCTAAAATTTCATCCTCGAAATTTCTTAAGGACAGAATCACATAACATAATGCGCAGCCATTCTAAACTATTCAACCAATCATGTACAAGTGTATGGTGTATAATAACATATATGATATGCATATTGAGCAATTCAAAATCAACGCCTCCTATATGAATGCATCATTTAAAACAACTTTGAAAATATGATGAAAGCAACCTATACATATTGGTAGTTATATATGTATGCAAATTTTGAAAATCAAAATCTTTGTTTTAGCATCCAAAATTTCCAATACTTCCACGATGGAAGTAAAGTTCAATCAATTTTTCATCCGATCCCTAACATCCAAAATCCTAGCACACCATTTCTAACATCCAAAATTTAGAGAAATCAAGTTTGTTAAACCTATATTCTTAAGCCGGAAAAGGGTTTAGATGGAGAATCTCATATTTCCATTCTTCTCTTGTGAACCCTTCTTCCATTATTCCTTGGAACTTTCTCTTTTGCCCAGATATCTCCTTCCAACTTTTCTTAGTATAGTCCACACAAGAAATTTTACTTTTAAATTTTTTAATTTAAAACAGAGTTGTTTTAAACAAATTTGGTTCACCTGTGGACAAGGTATGGTAGAATAGATTCCACAGCTAAAACATCTTTTTCCCTCATCTCTAACTATATTTTAATTTCCAGTCACTTCTTCTATAAAACCTACACTTACTACCCCATCAACTCTTTCCTTATGCTAAGCATGTGACATTCCAAGAATTTGGAATCTTTTGAATTAAAAATATTTGGGAAAACTTTAAAATCTTTGAAAATTTCATTTTTTTCAAAACTTTTCACAAAGTAATTTATTTTCCAAAACCAAGAATTTTAAATAAAATTTTCAAATGTATATATGTATGAATTTTTTTCAAAACAATTCATGCCACATCCTACGCTATCTAGGTTTAGTCAATAGTTTAGCGTCCACAGTGGACTCTATCTTACTACGTGGTAAATTATAGAATTCAAAAACCTTTCGTTTATTTTAAAATAACAACCAACACACAAATTTATTCATAAATTTCAGCCTTTAAGGTACAAGGACATTGAACCATGGCTCCGTAACAACTTTCCCGGTCCTTCGCTTGTCAAAATTTACTCAAAAACTTTTCTACATTTTCGACACTCAATTTTAAAAAAAAAATTGTTTTATAATTTCCAGTCTTTTATTATTTTCTTTCTTTTACATTAGTTAAGCAACTTTCCTGAAATTTCCTTATTTTACTATTTTCCTAATAATATTATGGTCCATACAGAAAACAAATAAAAAAGAACATTCCAACTAAATCGTATGCGTTTTATACAATTAAAACAACTAATGCTTATAACCCAATCTAAGAGAAAAACAATTACTGAAAGTAAAAAACAAGTACTACCAATAGCTACCACCACCTATGGACTCAAAGATGGTCCTCCAAGAGAGTTGGAACCATGGCCACAACCGCATGATCGGATCATAGCGGCCATGCACCCAAGCTCGCGACCCTCGAGCCGCTGCTACTTCATCTCCAACTGACGCAACCGCATCTCTTACTGCTCAGCCTCGATACGGATCTAGGAACCTCAGATCACTCCATAATCGGGGGTATGTTGCTGCCTTGCGGCCTACTGACCCAGCTAAGGTTCCTAATCCATGTAGGCCTACCCTGCTTCCTATTGATGCATTCCAAAAATGTAACATCCCGTATCTAGAGGAAAAAGGCTAAACGCTACAGATGTTACATTCATCCATAGTATTAACTTCTGGTGACAAAATACGGTAATGCTAATGGTATCCATAATATTAGAAGCATTTAAATATGAACAAATTTATAGATTTTCAAAAACATCATTTTACTGATCACATTTCAAAATAAATTCATATCCAAATGACATAATCCCATATCATTTTCCAAGTAAAGATCAAATATAATCATTACAAAATAAGCCAAGAGCGACATATGAGGATGCCCCCTTTGTTGATCAGAGTCAATATAGTCATATTTGACTTAATATACACAGCGAAATCAAAACAAGATAAAACTATAACTCCTAATTAGCTATCCATCAGCCACCTGCTCATCTACGGAAGCTTTATTCGCCAAAATTTCTAAAACCTGAAAACCTTAACCCTCAGCATACTCAAATCAATTTTGAGCAACAGAGAGTTTAAGGAGAAACAAAAACTTCGAGTCTGACATAAAGCCTGGTGTGAATAATACTGTTACATCTCGTTTTACAGATATTAAGTGAGACCACGCTACTTAGCGGAACAGGTTTTCCCTCACTAATATCCTCTTTAAAACATATATTTTGCAAATTCTTTCCTACAACCAAACTAGTTAATCAAACTGATATAGTAATGATAATAAAAGCTAAGTCTGTTAAGCTATAATCAGGTAACTAATGGACTATCTGTCCATAAGTAGTAAATGGACTATCTGTCCGAAAACTGGGCTGACTGCGTGCAAACTGGACTAATTATCCACGAACTGGACTAACTGTCTGAATCACAATGGACTATCTGTCCGAATCAATTTCTTAGGGTTAACTACCCTTCATCTTTTTCCTTGAAAACCTTTTCAAAATTATTTAACCTTTTAAATCATACTAATACAAGGAAAATATATTCTTAGCTTTACTCTAAGCTATTTTGCTATGTTATATATACTTACTCAAAATAATGTTGATGAATTTTAGTGAGGATTGGTTATCCTTCCCAAATAAGTTAAACCCTTTTTAACTTGAAAATACTTAGGCTATATTGCATATTTAATACATTCGAAACCTTTATTTAAAACCTTTACACAACCCTTTCGAAACCATTGAAAGTGACCCTTTCGAAACCATTAAAAGCCTTTCCTTCGAAAGCTTCAAAACATTAGATATCCCTCTTTAAAACCTTTAAATATTGTCTTTCAAAAACATAGGAATAACCTTTCCTTTCAACCTTTTCGAAACCCTAAGGAACCACTCCTTCGAAACCATTCACTAAAACCATTTCGAAAGCATTAAAATACTAAAACTTTTGAAAGCCTTTAGGTTCAATTTAAAACATGTGGAAACCTTTCGAAACCATTCAAAAATTTACCCCTTCGAAACTTTTGAAAACTGTTTCGGTCGAAACCCTTTGAATTATGCCTACAAGTAGAGCAAAAGCATTAGAAACCCATTAAAGTCGAAAGCATCTGTTTCGAAACCATTTAAAACTATCTCTTTCGAAACCATTTGGCTTTTACTTCAATCATAGAAAACGGATCTTTAAAACATTTAAGTCGAAAGCATCTGTTTCGAAACCATTTCCTAAGTAAAGAAGTGATGGTGTCGAAACCACCCCTTCGAAAGCATTGAAGAAGTGGCCATATTTTAAAAACAAAGCAACCCCGTCGAAACCATTTGGGTCAAAAGGGAAAAAGGCGGCAACAAATGGTTTCGACTTAGTCAAAAGCAATTGTTTAAAAACAAAGGCGCAACCCAAAATCCCTTTGACATAGTCGAAAGCCAACTAAGTCGAAAGCTTCTTAGTTGAGAGTAATCATTTAAAACAAAAGCGCAACCCGATCGAAACTATTCCTTTAAATCCATTTGACTTAGTCGAAAGCTAACCAAGTCGAAAGCCATTTAGTTGAAAAGCAGACACATTTTTAATTTAAAAGCAAAGTGGTGCTTCGATCCTTTTGGAACTCATATTTCACCTCATGCCTTTCGCTTTCTATCCAATTCGCTATGTACCAATATATTGATACCATGCGCATTGGTTTCGATGGCGTTGAAGGCGGAGGTACTTGGTCGAAAGCTAACCAAGGTGGAAGCAGGTGCCGAAAGCAACAAAATAGTAAAAAGCATGTAGCAAATAGTTCTTTTCACCTAACCTGCTTTACGTGTCAAATTTTGATCGGTTGCCTCTTTTCTTTATCACTAAAAAGTACTACAATTTTCAGAACTAACTATTTGGATTATTTATAAAAAGCCCCTTCTCATTTAATAAATATATAAAAAAAATTAAGTCCCATACCTTAAATAATTTTATATATCCATTAAAACAATTAGGAAAAATCTACAAAAATTCCGGAAAAATCGCTTTTATATGTTTTCCAACATATAAAAATTTTAGACCCAAACCTTTTATTATTTAACCGTAAATAATTTATAACCCAAATTAACATTTTCTTTACTATAAAATTCATATAAATTCCACAAAAATTCAGAAACCTATCTCCAAAATAATATTTCTGGTTTATACAAAAATTCACAAGGCATTTGGATGTCATTTAATAGGGGTTTTCATATCAAAACATGTCATAAAATCTATATGAACAACCATAAATCATCAACAAGTATATATAATCATTCCGTCATTCAAAATCATGGCAAATCAATGCAAAATATTTCGGATTTCATCTTAAAACTGAAAACAAAAGAATATGAGATGTAAACATTTTTCACCTTAGATTTAGAGACTAAAGAGATTGAGATGTGAATGGATTTGATTTGATTTAGCTTCTTCCTAAGCTTTCTTCCTCTTACTCTTGTTAATGGTGGCCGGCCTTGATTTTTAAAAAGTTTTTTTCAAATGAAATGAACGTGTATGGGATACACGGCCAAGGGTTTATGAATATAGGAATGGCCTCTTTCCTATTTTACCCCTCTTCTATTTCATTTTAACTCTTATTTTAATTCATTGTTTAAATGGCACGACTACCCTTAATTAAAATCAAATCTCAATCCCCTAATCAACACATTATTTTATTTAATTTAACTAATTAAATATCCTAAATAATATTACCAAAAATATTGGGTGTTACAAACTCCCCTTCTTAAAGAATTTCGTCCTTGAAATTATGATAATGTACACAACACATCAATCAAAGAGGTAAAACATACCATCAATAAGTCAAGATAAGTATCTCTAATCCTGCTCTCAATCTCCCAAGTATAGTCCCTGTCATCGTCGCTCCATTGGACTTTGACTAATCTGACCGTCTTGGTTCTAAGCCTCTTCTCATCTCTCACAACAATACGAATAGTCTTTCTCACTATAGTCAAGTCCGTTTCTACCACTAAGTCATCAAGCACAATCGGTGCGATAGTAGTCTCCGGGTCTCTAACACGCTTTCTGAGATGAGAAACATGGAAAACATCGTGGACTCTTGCCAAACTGCTTGGTAACTCGACTCTATATGCGAGTTTCCCGATCCTCTCAACAATACGAAAAGGTCCAACGAATCTCGGTGCTAACTTTCCTGATTTCCCAAATCTAATCACACCCTTCATTGGTGACACTTTGACGAAAACCTGGTCTCCAACGAGAACTCTAAATCTTTCCACCTTCTATCTGCATAACTCTTTTGTCTAGACCGAGCCTCCTTCAATCTAGTCCGAATGACCTCAATCTTTTCTGCAGCTTCTCTGACCAAGTCTGGACCAAGAACCTATCCCCGGCCTCTAACCAACATACATGAGATTTGCACGGCCTTCCACACAAAGCTTCAAACGGTGCCATCCCAATACCAGTCTAATAACTGTTGTTATACGAAAACTCGACTAAATGCAGATGGTCTTCCCATGATCCCTCGAAATCTAGAACGCAAGCTCTTAACAAATCCTCCAAGATTTTGTTAACTCTTTCCGTTTGCCCATCGGTTTGCGGATGGTAAGCGGTACCCATCTTGAGCTTGGTTCCCAAAACTTCCTGTAGACTCTTCCAGAACTCGCTAGTGAATAAGGAATCTCTATCACTAGCTATACTACTAGGAATTCCATGCAGTCTAACCACATTCTTCATAAACAACTTTGCCAAAACAGGTGCGGTTCTGGTTGACTTAACTGGAATGAAATGGGCACTCTTGGTCAATCTATCCACTATAACCCATATACGTTCATTTCCTCTGTTCGACCTTGGTAAACCGTCAATAAAATCAATGGAAATAGAATCCCACTTCCATACCGGAATATCTAATGGCTGAAGCAATCCACTTGGCCTTTGGTGTTCGGCCTTTGCCTGTTGGCAATTCAAGCACTGCTTTACCCATAAACCAATATCCCGCTTCATACCTTCCCAAAAGAAACTTCTCTTCATATCCTAATACATCTTAGTTCCTCCTGGATTAATAGAGAACTTCGAATGATGGCATTCCTCCAAGACTTCTTTCCTTATGTTTCCTACACTCGGAACACAAAATCTTCCTTTCTTTCTCAACCATCCATTCTGGTCAAGACTGGAATCTTTTAAGTCATCGCTCTCGGCTCCATCTCCTAACTTCCTGATCCGTTCAGCTAATACTGGATATTCTTCCTATTTAGAAGCAATCTTTTCGATCATCACCGGACGAACTTCCAAACAAGATAACACTACGGTTTCTCCGCTAGACCCAGCCTCAGATCTCCACTGCAATCTGCTAATGCTTTCAAATCTTTCCATTCAACAATCATCGCCAACACTACATTCTGATGTTTCCTGCTAAGTGCATCTGCAACCTTGTTGCCTTTCCCCGGTGTGTACTCAATCCCAAAATCATAAGCAGTGATAAACTCTAACCACCTCTACTGTCTCATGTTTAGCTCCTTTTGAGAGAACAAATACTTCATCGACTTATGATTTGTATATAACTCAATCCTCTCTCCAAAAAGGTAATGTCTCCACACCTTCAGCGCGAAAATCACTACAACCCATTCCAAATCATGTGTAAGATATCTAACCTCATGCGGTCTAAGCTGTCTAGAAGCGTAGGCAATCACTTTACCTCTCTGCATCAGCACAGCTCCTAATCCTGTTCCACATGCATCCGTACAAAATAACGAATCTTGATTCCCTTCTGGAATAACCAACACAGGTGCATGGGTTAATAAGTGTTTCAAACTCTGGAATGCTTCCTCACACTTATCGGTCCATACAAACTTCACATCCTTTCTTGTCAGCTTGGTCATCGGTGCTGCTATCCATGAAAAATCCTTAATGAACCTCCGATAATAACCAGCCAACCCAAGAAAAATCTTTATCTCCGTCACTGTATTAGGTCTCTTCCAACTATTCACCACTTCAATCTTAGTCGGATCTACTGACAACCCTTTCTTTAAGACTACATGACTAAGAAAATTCACTTCCTTCTTCCAGAAATGACACTTCGAAAACTTCGCCTTCAGCTGATGCTGCCTCAACGTGTCAAGCACCACTCTAAGAAAAACTTCATGCTCCTTCTCATCCTTAGAGTATATCAAGATATCATCTATGAAAACCAATACGAACCTATCTAATTGCTCTTGGAAAACCCGGTTCATTAAATCCACAAAGAAAGCCGACGCATTAGTCAGTCTGAATGGCATGACTAACCATTCGCCGTCAAAGGTATACTATCCTCTGCTACTTTGAGTTGATGCAAACTCGTCGCCAAATACAACTGGGAAAACACTTTGGCCCCACTCAACTGGTCGAACAAATCGTCAATCCTCAGCAATGGATATTGATTCGTTATCGTCCTTTCGTTTATCTTACGATAATCGATACATAGCCTTAACGATCCGTTCGGCTTCTTAGCAAATATTGCGGCTACTTCCCAAGGCGGACTACTCGGCCTGATAAAGCTCTTGCCTTCCAATTCCACCAACTGCACCTTTAACTCCTTCATCTTTGTATGGGTCATCCTGCTCAGTGTCCTACTCACCGGTTCTATCTCCGAAGCCAAATCTATCTGAAACTCAATAGCTCGTTTCGGTGGCAATCCACTACAGGCTCAAAAACATCCGCGAATTCTCTAACGACGAAAACTCGACTCAACTCATCTTCCAACTCCATAACACCCAACAAAGTGTTCGTCTCACCGTTAGAACCTTATATGGTATAAACTACTCGATCACTACAGTCAGGGTGCCTAAGTGTTATTTTCCTATCCTAGCAAAATATCCTAGCATCATACTCACTTAACCAATCCATCCCAAGAATAATCCCAAACCCCATAAAATCAAACACATGCAAACTGCAAACAAAAGCATGACCTAACAAGTCAAACTCTAACTAGTCACATCTCAACCCTAGAGTTGCATACCCTCCTATTGGATTCACAACCGGTAAGGAAGTAACTAAATATGTGGGTTCTAGGTTAAGCTTATCTATCAAACATCTTGATATAAAAGAATGTGATGCACCAGTATCAAATAGAACGCTAATAGACATACCATGAATCTGAAGCGTCCCAAAACTGCTTTCCTTTCTCCTGAGCCGTTGGCTTTGAAGTAGCAGGCTCCAATGCATACACTTTGCCCTTTCATCTTTAGCGGGCCCCTTGCGTTGATTCTTTTAGTGGCCAATCTGGTCACAGTTGAAGCACCTGACATTCTTCTTTCCGTCTACCTCCTTTGCCTTTCCAACACAACACTCATTAGCAAAATGCCTCTTCTTGTCGCACTTGAAGCAAAAAATCTTAGACTTCCCTTTCTTAGCTGCTCCACCCTTCTGAGCACCTTTCATAGGAAAGAACTTCCTCTTCTGATTCTGCCCAACCTGGACTTCTTTAGACTTACTCTTCTCTAGTGAATCAAGAATCTCCTCATGCCTTAAGGCCATCTCCACTACAAAGTCGGAAGGACCTCTAATATGAGGTAATGTAGCCCTTGCTAACTCAGGCTTCAACCCCCTAATAAACTTCTCATTCATCTTCATTACTGTATGTACTGAAGCATACCCATATCTGGCTAACTCCTCGCACCTTCTAGCATACTCCAAAATAGACATCTCTTCCTACTCTAATTTAGCAAACTTTCTGGTCAGAGCTGACTGTGCCATCGCAGACATGAACCTCTCCTAGAACCTCCCCATGAAATCTGCCCATGTCAGGGTTTCCTCATTCACACCAGCCATCATGTTGTTCACCAAAACAAAGCTGCTCCCTGAAGCTGTCTCGAAGCAAGCCTCCTCTTCTACTCATCATTGAGCCCCAAATTTGCAAAGATTCTCTCATAGTGCAACAACCAATTTCCACCTCTATAGCATCCTCTTTTCCCAGAAATGGCTTCCCCCCAAGCTTAGCATAATCTCCGCTCAGCTTAGCATAATGGTTAATTACCGAAACTTCCAGAACTCCTGCCACTGCAGCATCTCCTCTTACCACTCCAGCTGCAATTCCAGCTTGCATCATATTCACAAAAAACTGATACATAGATCCCATGTCCACTTGCGGGACTCCAGCACCTACATTCTCTACTTGTGCCTAACCTTGGGTCCTCCTTGTACTAGGTCTAGCATTCCTATTGGTACCCTCCCTTCCTGGGTAACTCTTCCTCTTTTGCCATCCATATCTGTATTCAAACCTCATGAGATACAGAAAAATACCAAACAAAGATAGGAGACTAAAGATAAAGCGTATACTTATATATAGAAAATACAAGTACGTTACTATAGCGTTATCCCCTACCCCAATCTTACTCTAATTCCTTAGGATTATGTTTTCAAAATCATTTTTAGTTTAAAGTTTTTCATAAACCTTTGCTTTGTTACCAAGTTGTAACATCCCGTATCTGCAGGCCAAAAGCTAAGCGCTACAAATGTTGTAGTCATCCTAGTATTAACTTCTGGTGATAAAATACAGTAATGCTAATGGTATCCATAATATCAGTAGCATTTGAATATGAACAAATTCACAAATTTTCAAAAACATCATTTTACTGATTACATTTCAAAACAAATTCATATCCAAATTACATAATCCCATATCGTTTCCCAAGTAAAGATCAAATATAATCATTACAAAATATGCCAAGAGCGATATATGACGATGCCCCCTTGGTTGATCGGAGTCAATATAGTCATATCTGACTTAATATACAAAGCGGAATCAAAACAAGATAAAACAATAACTTCAATTAGCTATCCGTCAACCACTTGCTCATCTTCGGAAGTTTTATTCACCAAAATTTCTAAAATTTGAAAACCTTAACCCTTGGTCTACTCAAATCAATTTTGAGCACCCAAGAGTTTAAGGGGAAATAAAAACTTCAAGTCGGACATAAAGCCTTGTGTGAATAATACTATTACATCTCGGTTTACTGATATTAAGTGAGATTACACTGCTTAGCGGAACGGGTTTCCCCTCACTAATATCCTCTTTAAAACATATATTTTGCAAATCTTTCCTGCAACCAAACTAGTTAATCAAACTGATATAATAATGATAATAATAGCTAAGTGCGTAAAACTATAATCAGGTAACTAATGGACTATCTGACCATAAGTAGTAAATGGACTATCTGTCCGAAAACTGGGCCGACTGCCTGCAAACTGGACTAACCAAACTGGACTAACTGTCCAAATCAAAATGGACTATCTTCCCGAATCATTTTCTTAGGGTTAACTACCCTTCATCTTTTTCCTTGAAAACCTTTTCAAAATGATTTAACCTTTTAAATCATACTTATACAAGGAAAATTTATTCTTAGCTTTACTCTAAGCTATTTTGCTATGTTATATATACTTTACTCAAAATAATGTTGATGAATTTTAGTGAGGATTGGCCATCCTTCCCGAATAAGTTAAACCCTTTTTAACTTGAAAATACTTAGGCTATATTGCCTATTTAATACATTCGAAATGTTTGTTTAAAACCTTTAAACAACCCTTTCGAAACCATTGAAAGTGACCCTTTCGAAACCATTAAAAGCCTTTCCTTTGAAAGCTTCAAAACATTAGACATCCCTCTTTAAAACCTTTAATTATTGCCTTTCGAAAACATAGGAAAAACCTTTCCTTTCAACCCTTTAGAAACCCCGAGGAACCACCCCTTTGAAACCATTCACTAAAACCCTTTTGAAAGCATTAAAATACTAAACCTTTTGAAAGCCTTTGGGTTCAATTTAAAACATGTGGAAACTTTTCAGAACCAGTTAAAAATTTACCCCTTTGAAACCTTTGAAAACTGTTTCAGTCGAAACCCTTTGGATTATGCCTTCAAGTAGAGAAAAAGGATTAGAAATCCATTAAAGTCGAAAGCATTTGTTTCAAAACTATTTAAAACTATCTCTTTCGAAACCATTTGGGTTTTACTTCAATCGTAGAAAAAGGGTCTTTAAAACATGTAAGTCAAAAGCATCTATTTCGATACCATTTCCTAAGTAAAGAAGTGATGGTGTCGAAACCACCACTTCGAAAGCATTGGAGAAGTGGCCATATTTTTTAAAAAAAGCAATCCCTTCGAAACCATCTGGGTCGAAATGTAAAAAGGCGGCAGCAAAAGGTTTCGACTTAGTCAAAAGTAGTTGTTTAAAAACAAAGGCGCAACCAAAATCCCTTTGACCTAGTCGAAAGCCAACTAAGTCGAAAGCTTCTTAGTCAAAAGTAATCATTTAAAACAAAAGCAAAACCCAATTGAAACCATTTATTTAAATCCATTTGACTTAGTCGAAAGCTAACCAAGTCAAAAGCTACTCAGTCGAAAGCCATTTAGTCGAAAGTAAGTAGGCGCATTTTTAATATAAAAGCAATGTGGTGCTTGATCCCTTTGGAACCCATGGTTTCGACCTTATGCCTTTCTCCTTCTATCCAATTCGCTACATACCAATATATTAATACCATGCGCATTAGTTTCGATAGTGTTGAAGGTGGAGGAACTTGGTCGAAAGCCAACCAAGGGGGAAGCAGGTGCCGAAAGCAACAAAATAGTAAAAAGCATGCAGCAAATAGTTCTTTTCACCTTACCTGCTTTACGTGTCAAATTTTGATTGGTTGCCTCTTTTCTTTACCACTAAAAAGTGCTGCAATTTTTAGAACTAACTATTTGGATTATTTGTAAAAAGCCCCTTCTCCTTTTATAAATATATAAACCATTTAAGTCACATACCTTAAATAATTTTATATACTCATTAAAACACTTAGGAAAAATCTACAAAAATTCCAGAAAAATCTCTTTTAATATGTTTTCCAACATATAAAAATTTCCGATCCAAACCTTTTATTATTTAACCATAAATAATTTATAACCCAAAATAACATTTTCTTTACTAGAAAATTCATATAAATTCCACAAAAATTCTGAAAATTGAAACCCATCTCCAAAATAATATTTCTGATCTATATAAAAATTCACAAAGCATTTGGATGTCATTTAGTAGAGTTTTCTTACCAAAACATGTCATAAAATCTATATGAACAACCACAAATCATCAACAAGTATATTTAATCATTCCATCTTTCAAAAATATGGCAAATCAATGCAAAATATTTTGGATTTCATCTTAAAACCGAAAACAAAAGAAATATGAGATGTAAACGTTATTCACCTTAGCTTTAGAGATTAAAGAGACTGAGATGTGAATGGATTTGATTTGATTTAACTTCTTTCTTAGCTTTCTTCCTCTTACGCTTGTTAATGGTGGCCAGCCTTGAGTTTAAATTTTTTTTCAAATGAAATAAACATGTATGTGATACATGGCTAAGGGTTTATGGATATAGGAATGGCCCTTTTCTTATTTTACCCCTCCTCTATTTCATTTTAACTCTTATTTTAATTTATTGTTTAAATGACATGGCTACCCTTAATTAAAATCAAATCTCAATCCCCTAATCAACGCATTATTTTATTTAATTTGACTAATTAAGTATCCTAAATAATGTTACCAAAAATATGGATGTTACAAAAAACTACGAGCGACTCCTCTATCTCATCCCCCTAAGGGAGGATCTATCTAATGGTGGGGATAAATGATGTGCACGTAAATGTACATATTTTTACCACCATATTTAATCTATTTAAATTAAATAAATGATAATATCGAGTATTTTAACTTGTTTAAACCAAATTCAAATTATTTTCAAATTATCACATATTCATCTCCATATAGGAGCAAAATGGTCATTTTTGTGCATATATTAATTTGAGAAAATTTAATTGGAAATTTCTATATTATTTTGTAGGAATTTGGCTTCATATACAAGTGGCTTCATGAAGAAATATACATGCATAAGAGTAAATACAAAGAAATGGAGATGGAAATAATTCAAAGCCATGATCATGGAGGACCCCACCTACCCACCTTCCTTCATGTACAAATTAGAAGCTAATCCACATGTTAATGGCCATTACACTTTCATGCACACTTAATGGGTGATTATTGAAGCTAATGATAACATGGCCACCACACTACCTACAAGGGCATTTTGGGCATTCCCCAAAATAATGAATTAGGGTTTCTAACTTGTATAAATACCCCATATCTTCATGTAATTCTCGTCTTCCTCTTAGTTAGTTTTAGGCTCAAAATAAAACGTAAGCTCTCTTCTTTCTTTTCATGGCTACTTAGCCATATTTCTTGTCGTGGAATTTTCCTTTCTTTTATGCAATGTTAATTAATATTCTCTCTTATTTACATGCTCCATTTCTTTCTTGTTAGTAGTTAGTCTATTTTTCATGCAAGTAGATTAGTGTTTACATCTTTTTACTTAGCTTTTTTTTCATTTTGCTCTCTTTTTCCTCTTCTTTTAGTTTCATGTTGCATGCTATTTGTGTTGATATGATAACACAAATGAGAGGCTAATCCCTTCAATTTAGTGGTAATGAAGCCTCTAATCATGTAGCTTCACATTTTAATAATTATTGCTCTCTTTTGTGCTTAAATGAATGTTGATGTGATTTATTGTTTCATGATGCATTTGATAGTCTATGTTATTCATAAAAAATAGGCTATGCTTAAACAATCACAAACAAAAATTGCCTCTTCATCTAAATATGATTATGACAAAGAAGTGAATGTTGAAATTGAAATTTGATGGTCTATATTTCTAATTAATAGTTAATAGACAATACTTAAAATAGATTTTGCTTTCAACTTGTTGTCATTTTTCATGAGCGTTGAAAAGTAGTTTAAATGGTGTGTTATAGTTTGATGACTTATGTTGAGCTAATTAATAGCACAAATGAGCCATACTTATGATAAGCACATCAATTAAACTTACTAATGACTAAAAAAGAGAGATAATAATTTCATGTTTTGTTGAACTATATGATAGAGAGAGTGAAATTATCTCTAAATTGTCATTTATTCTCATATTCTTCTCACTTTCTATTTGATATTTTTCTACATTTTTAGCTTCACACTCTTCAAATTCTTGGTTTAATTTGATTGAATAGAAATTTAAAATCCACAATTCCATACGGATCGACCCGTACTCACTACGTACTACGATAGTACGCCGTGCGCTTGCGGTATAAATTTAATTCAAAATTTATCGGCGGTTTTCTAACTAGATAGAAAATTCGTCGTTAAACAAGTTTTTGGTGTCGTTGCCGGGGAATTTGTTTTGATTTTGATTTTCTATTCTTCGGATTATTTTTGTTTGATTTTTGTGTGTTTTATTATTATGTGTGTTTGCATTTAAAAAAAAATGTTGTGTGTTTGTTGTTTGATTTTTGTTTGAGTGTAGTTGTGCCATTTGTTTTCTTCTTGAGTTTGCAATTTTCATTTCTATTACAAAAAAAAGGAAACAATTTTATTCCAATTCGCTTTCCATTACAAATTTATATTTACATTTTCTTTTCTTTGTTTACATTTAAAAAAAAAGGATGCACATCTGTTGTTGTTGCATTATCTTCTGTGCACAGTGATACTGTACATACATCCATCCCCTACATCTTCTCACATACCACCAGCATACTCCTACAAATACAGTCATTCTTCCAGTCATCTTACTGATAGCCATCCACCACAACATACCCATTCCAGTTAAACATTCAACTGCCACTACAAAGAAAACAGTACACACATCACAACCATTCACCCCCTTCTTCCAAATCGAACTGCCTGCTACATACATACAAATCTCTGGCTGAACCAATCAAACCATAACCATTTATACCACTGCCAATATCAAAATCTGTCACAACATTCTTCAAACAACACACAACCAAAACCATCAGATAAACTGAGGCCTCTACTTCCCAACTCTGCTCTGTATTCTACATTGCTCGGTTTATGATTGTACATCACAGTGATCTACCACTCCATCAACATCCCTGATCAATCTTCCTCCTTCAACATTCAGTCTCCTTCCTCTAGTTCATCAACATTCACACAGCAAGCTTCCCCCAGCCTCATCCCCTTGCCTTCACTAACCAACCATAACCATCACTAACCAAAACTTCTACTGCCTCGTCTACAATCATCACTGCCCCTCTTTCTTGTCATCGCAAACCATCTGCACTTCCTCAAATACCTCCACCCCGACTGCACATACATCCATAAATACAATTGACACTTCACTTGCACTCTGACCATCCAATCCAATCCACATCAGACAACGGCATATACAACTACATAGTGCACACAACTCCGCAAATACAACTGCGGCTCCTTCTGCCCAACCACTTGTATTACTACCGCACTGTCATACCTCAACAACTTCACTCCACTGTTTGCCTCTACTTCATTACCCCTTCATCTACAATCAAACTGTTGCAACTTCATCTACAACCTGCTACCACCAAACGAAACACTTCAATCGGCCCCGACTAACATCTCCACTGTGCAACTCCTGCTGTCGCTACTATCACCATCCACAAATTGCAGCGAGTAACAACCAATACTTCATTTACTAACCCCACGTCTGATGCTGCACTTCCCCAGAGCACTCTGTCACATCAAAACCAAGCACTCTGTCACATTCAACTACACCAGAGCCACCGCAATCCTTCGTGACTCCCTAGAGCAGCAATTGGAACCCAAATTGACTTCAATTCATATAACACAACTCTCGACCACACTGTCATTTCTGCTGCTACCCTTCACACAAGCCACATCAAAACAACCATTTCAATTTCTTAAACTTCATCCACTCGCGACCAACTTCTTCTTTATAAAAAAAACTGCATTGATTTCCAAATTTGAACCATTACCTAAAGCGAACAGCCACCACTCACCAACAGACAATTGTTCACTGCTTCTACCTCTGCAATCGCCAACTCCTCCAATCCGCCGCTGCAAAATTGTAGTCGAGTTCCAACCTTCCCAATTCGAACAACCACCAGAAAAACAAACTCGCATCCAACTCGCGACACAGCACCTTCACTCCCCTCAAAACCGCAACCACCCAATAGCCCAATCGCCGATCATCACAACAGCGAATTACCACGATTCCATTGCCAACGAGTTCATGACCTTCACCCCTCAATTCCGCGACGTCCAATAGCCTATTCCAAATTCGCGACCTCACAGCGCACCGCAATCTGAATTTGGATTTTCGAAGCTTGAATTGGGAATTTTTGTTCTATTTTGAAAAATTGAAGAGAATGGCGTGTTTAATTGGTATACAACATATGCGTGAATGATTTATGGTGTTTGTAAGTGACTTTGTCAAAAGGGTAGTGGGACGTTTTGTTTGGGCTTGGTTTAATTGGAGTTTATTTTTTTGAGTGATTTGCATATTAAAGAAAAACAAGGTTTAATTTGTTTTCTTTAGTTTTCTTTTGTTTCATAAAAAAAAACTTTAGTTTGTTTTGTTCTAGTTTAATTCATTTTTATTAATAAAAAAAAGAGAAATAATATAACAAGTTTCAATTGTTTTCTTTTATTTCGTTTTGTGGTGTTTTCGTTACTTTTGTTTTGCTTTGTTTTCTTTCTTCATTTAAAAAAAAGAGAGAAAAAAAGAAACAAATTTGTATATATCTTGTTTTTATTTTTAGGTTGCAGAAGCATATAAGGAAGTATCATTTGCTTGCCAAAAAAATAATAACTGCTCGCTTGCTTATAAAAAAAATTGGTTGCTTTTAACCCTTATCTATTGTTTTTATTTGCTTTGCATTGTTGGTTGCTTGCATTTCAAAAAAAAATCAAAATTAACAAAACTAAAACAAAATTCATTCGTAGTTGCATTTTTAATACACGTTTAGTTTCTGCTTTGCATTTCATTTAGATCTTGATTAATAATAACGGTTAGACATCGATAACACTTAATTGTATATTAATAATTTGTCTTCTTTGAACAATTTAATTTCTTAGTGTCTGGGCTACGGCAGAGTAATAACCATTTATAAATATTACGGTGATTCGTAAATATTATAGTGGTTGTTCCTTTGAAGGTACTTAAACCATCGGCTGCATTGCTACGGTGATTCGTGGTGCACCGATAAATCATGTCCGTTACCTGGCCGAGAACTATCTTGTTTATCTAAGACAATGTCTAATTATACAATTTTGGGTTAACTTAGGATAGATCATTTGTAATTAACCCTTGCATTCATTTAGTTGCATTAGTTCATGCATATTTAAAAAAAATATTCAAAATCCAAATCTAAAAAAAATTTGTAAATATTCCTTAACTTTGTTTATCCGTTTGATTTTAAAAAAAAAATCCAAAATAAAAATTTTACTTAGTTTTTTTTAGAAAACAAAAATCCAAAAAAATATAAAATCTTTTTAAAAAAAATTGAAAAACTGAAAAACCAAACAAACATCCTTTTGAAAAATAAATTCTATATGTAAATATTTTTCCTTTATAAAAAAAACCCAAAAACATTCTTGAAAATGTCCGAGTTTCCCCACTTATGTGAATTTTACAATAGTTGTGAAAATCAATATAATCCATATGATTTCACTCCAAATTTGTATCGATATTTTAACGACAAACATTGTATAAACGATTCAAATTTTGAACCACAAAATTTTCAAAATGATGAACAACCCTCGAATCTCGAAAATAGCATTTCATCTCTACTTGAAATCTCTGCATAACAAAATCAAATGATAAATGATTTGTGTAATTCTTATTTGTGTGATAACTCAAATCCAAATTTTCAAAATAATCAGGATTTGATTTCACTTCAAAATTCAAACGATTTTGAGTATAACCCATGCCAATTCAATTTTTGAATTCCAAAATGAATTTCAAAATCAAAACGAAAATGTGATTCACTTTTCAAATAATTTTGGCAATGGTAATAATCTCGACTACGATGCAATTGAAATTTTTTGTTCTCAACAAATCCAAATCGAAAATTCTCAAGTTAATAGCTACAAATTGGATTTTGTTGAACAAATGAATGAAATTTACGATGCTCACACGGATTCGTTTTTTGAAACTTATATTAAACAACGTGAACAACAAACCAAATCCCAACGTGTGACGAGTTAAGTAATAATCCATCTTTTACCAAAATTGACGATTTTCAAATAACAACTTTTGAAATTGAAAATAACAATCTTAATGAAGTTGTTGAAAACACGGCAATTGGGTTGGATTTTAATTCTTTTAAGGGTGAGACACTCGATTTGAGATTCGATCTTCCTTTTCCCGATTTTGAAATTTTGAACACAACAACTTTGGATTTTGAACTTGACACATGTAATAAAGTTGTTGATAATTCAATAAAGGAAGACGAATTCAATGAACACGATTTCTTTGGACTTTTCAAAAATGAGTTGTTAAATTCTGAAGGGGAAGATTTGAATCACCATTTCAATTTTGAAATCAATAATTTTAAAATATTTGTTGATAATGAGCTTAACTTTCAATTTGGTGAAAATAAACTTGAATTTCAATTAATTGTTTTATCAACCCAAAAAATCATCGAAAACAAAACAACTCATACGATTTTTAATAATTCAAATCAACATTCGACTCTGAAATCTTATATGATTTGGTTTTTCGAGCTTAAGCTGTGTTTCGCATACTTAACGAGACAAATGAATCAGTCTTTGGAAGACCGTTTCATTTACTCTTTGACGATATACTTTCTGATCTCGTGTAAATACCGTTCACCTTCATGTAAATATAGGTCATCTTTTTGTTTTTGTTTTATTTTTCTCCTTCCACTTGGGTTGACTATGGGGACATAGTCAAAATCAAGTGTGGGGGGAGACTCATCATCATTTTTTATTTTTCATGATTTATTTTTACTTTTCCTTTCAAAAAAAAATCTTAAAAAAAATAATTTTATTTAAGCATTTTTGATTTATTTTTAAAGAAACACTATAGGATAAATATATGGTTTTGGCTTATTAAATTGAAATTTTTGAAAGTTTATTTGCCTTAACAAAAATAAAAATGAAGTTCGATTACAAATAACAATGGTTTAATTAGTATATAGGAAGATTCATACGTGTTAATTATGAAATACATCCTAATTGAAAACCTTTGTTTTAAAAAGTGGTTGATTTAAAATAAAGATATAACATTTTTTTGTCTTCTAAGTTAAATGGTGCTAAGATGATAATGCGAAACTCTCTCTTCTAAAAAAAACAAAAACAAAAAAAAACAAAAAATATTTCTTATATATATATATATATATAATTTTTAATAAACACCTAGAGTCATGTGTTCACACTCGTGTGTTCACTCGCCATGCTCTGTACCCTTCTCACGTAAGCCCGAAAGGCAGTGCACGATCGGTAATCTGGCCTCAATTTATCCGAGTTAGGTGTATGTATATAAAAATTCTTTCTAAATAACGCCTACAGTTGATAAGTGTTCACACTTGTGTGTTCACTCGCAACGCTCTGTATTCCCCTCACATAAGTCCACAAGGCAGTGCACAGGTGATATATCTGGCCTCAGTTTATCTGAGTTAGGCATATGTAAATATTGTTAATATCAATAAAATTTTCAAAAGAAAAAATAGAGAGAGTAAGCAAATGAAATCCAAGCACTATTTTAACTTATTTGATTTGACTTGTTATTGAAAAGAAATGAAAATACCATTTTGATAAACTTTGGTAATCAACTAAGGATCCATTTCATAATTACACTTTGTTATCAACCGAAATAACAAGTTAAACTATAGTCTATTTGTTATGATAACTTGATTTTTGTTGGAAATTTTGACGAGTAAATGGTTTAAATTTTCTAGATAATGACCAAAACCTATATTTAACTTATTAGTGTTAATTTAAAAGTAAATCCTTCATTCGTATATATTTTCAAAAACTTGCATTCATCTCTTTGTAAATAAATCTTGCATTTTGTAATTATTTTCACTTTGCATTTGGATTTTGTGGGTAGTATCCATTGAAAACCCTCACGAGACAACACTCGTCCCACTGGGGACACCCAAAGGTTTAACGGCTTATTGCATACGCTCAATGCAATCGTGGTTCCTACGAAAATAGATTTATCTTAGTTTTTTCCTTTATTCGAGGACGAATAAAAAGATAAGTGTGGGAGTATTTGATGTGCATGTAAATGTGCATATTTTTACCACCATATTTAATCTATTTAAATTAAATAAATGATCATATCGGGTATTTTAACTTGTTTAAACCAAATTCAAATTATTTTCAAATTGTCACATATTCATCTCCATATAGGGGCAAAATCATCATTTTTGTGCATATATTAATTTGAGAAAATTTAATTGGAAATTTCTATATTATTTTGTAGGAATTTGGCTTCATATGCAAATGGCTTCATGTAGATATATACATGCACAAGAGTAAATACAAAGGAATGGAGATGGAAATAATTCAAAGCCATGATAATGGAGGACCCCACCTACCCACCTTCCTTCATATACAAATTAGAAGCTAATCCACATGCTAATGGCCATTACACTTTCATGCACACTTAATGGGTGATTATTGAAGCTAATGATAACTTGGCCACCACACTTCCTACAAGGGCATTTTGGGCATTCCCCAAAATAATGAATTAGGGTTTCTAACTTGTATAAATACCCCATATCTTCATGTATTCCTCCTCTTCCTCTTAGTTAGTTTTAGGATCAAAATAAAACATAAGCTCTCTTCTTTCTTTTCATGGCTACTTAGCCATATTTCTTTTCATGTAATTTTCCTTTCTTTTATGCATGTTAATTAATATTCTCTCTTATTTACATGCTCTATTTCTTTCTTGTTAGTAGTTAGTTTATTTTTCATGTAAGCAGATTAGTGTTTACATCTTTTTACTTAGCTTTTCTTTTCATTTTGCTCTCTTTTTCCTCTTCTTTTAGTTTCACGTTGCATGCTACTTGTGTTGATATGATAACACAAATGAGAGGCTAATCTCTTCAATTTAGGGGTAATGAAGCCTCTAATCATGTAGCTTCAATATTTTAATAATTATTGCTCTCTTTTGTGCTTAAATGAATGTTGATGTGATTTATTGTTTCATGATGCATTTGATAGTCTATGTTGTTCATAACAAATAGGCTATGCTTAAACAATCACAAACAAAAATTGCCTCTTCATCTAAATATGATTATGGCAAAGAAGTGAATGTTGAAATTGAAATTTGATGGTCTATATTTCTGATTAATAGTTAATAGACCATACTTAAAATAGATTTTGCTTTCAACTTGTTGTCATTTTTCATGAGAGTTGAAAAGTAGTTTAAATGGTGTGTTATAGTTTGATGGCTTATGTTGAGCTAATTAATAGCACAAATGGGCCATACTTATGATAAGCACATCAATTAAACTTACTAATGACTGAAAAAGAGAGATAATAATTTCATGTTTTGTTGAACTATATGATAGAGAGAGTGGAATTATCTCTAAATTGTCATTTATTCTCATATTTTTCTCACTTTCTTTTTGATATTTTTCTACATTTTTAGCTTCACACTCTTCAAATTCTTGGTTTAATTTAATTGAATAGAAATTTAAAATCTATAATTCCCTACGGATCGACCCGTACTCACTACGTACTATGATAGTACACCGTGCGCTTGTGGTATAAATTTAAGTCAAAATTTATCGGCGGTTTTCTAATTCGATAGAAAATTCATTCTTAAACAATAAATCACTCTGTATCGGCTCACCTTGAAGGTTCACCCTAATCTACCTAAAGTCGACAACGAAAATATGACAGCATGGGAGATGGCTCCTTTGGGTCCCTGCTCCTAAGTCTGCATAATGGGCCATGATCACCCTGGCCCTGTTCACCTGGATATCACCTATAATGGCATAGGTGGCCTTCTGAATAAGGGGATAAATCCGGTCATAGCTCCTCATCTTGGGGATGATGATGTGCTGGATGATGCGGTTTACCAGACAGCTTAGGCCCGTAAATTCTCTGAATGCTAGATACCTATCCCCTGCTAAAAATATGATATATTATGGTATGACGAGTAGTCTCAAAGTCCTCCAAATCTTCTCCTACTGCGGCGATATGTAGGATCCTACAAAACTATACATCCATCATCTGAATCTATGTCCCTTCACTTTGGATGTGAAGCTAATCTCATGCTCATCAAATGTAGACACTAAATTAGCATCGAATAGACGCATGCACCTCGGAAAGCACTCCGACTCAAACATATCGTGGAGCAAAATCTATAGTAATCCAGTGGCCATGAATAAGTCCTCCAAATCGTAGGCCGTGAAATCCCTAAAATTCCTTGTTCGTCCTTGTAGAAGTCTGTAATGGGCTGATTCCTCGTAGCTCTTGACAATATTCTCGTGATTCTAACACCACACTATCTTTGTGGGGTCATACCTAGGTATTGCAAGGCGATGGTGCCACGAGAAAGGGCCATAATTTTTGATTTGGGGAAGATCTAGGGCTTTGGGAATTGTCGACTTTTGGGTGTTGGAGGGGTTATGTCGCTGCCCAAAGCCGCTAGGGTTAGTCATGGTCGATGTCAGACTCTTAAGGTGGTGGTTGGAAAGAAGGGAGTGGAGTAATAAATTGTTTTTGAGAGGAAATGGGTTCAGGTGGAATGAATCGGCTCAACTAGACGTGATATAAATCGCTCGAGCAAGCGACCAGTCGACCCCTAGGGTTTGGCGGTCTACCGCTACTGGTCAAACTTTTGCACCCTATGGTCGACCGCTTGCTATTTTTCGGGCCAGGTTAAACCTGGACCCTTTTTAGGCCAAACCAAATAATTTTTACTACCAATTAACTACCGTTGCTTCGTTCTGTCTCCGTCTTCTCCGCATTCACTCTGGCTACTCTGAGAAACTCATGTCTACCTATCACGGTGCATCCGCCTACTGCTTTGTTCCATTTTTCTACCACCAGATTTAAATTTCCTATCCTGTCATTATTTACCCCATAAAAAATAGAACCACTCCCTATTGTCCACCCTAAAAATAATTTATGTACTTCAAATTTTTCTTTCTTCTCAGAGAAACTAGCGAGCTATATCTCTATATTTTTTTCAATGAGTAGTTTTTGTAAAACCCGTTTATGAAAATTTTCAGCTTAACTAAATATAGCTCTATAATAACTTTTTATTTAACAAAATATACATATTTTTATTTCCACAAAAAAAATACTATTTACCTACTTTCAAAAGTAGTGTTTCCACCTTCAATTAACTCCTTTTAAAATCCTTTCAAATATATATAATATTCAAATTTTAAAATCATTTTCACTTTTATTAATTTATTTCGCATTAGGCTGGACTCAGAGTGGATTTTCATTCGTCCTTTCTTTAGAAATTATCCTCTTCAACTTACTGACTTATCTTCCTCCATATACTAAAAATCCAGCTATTATGTAACATCCTCCATTTTGGGGCCCGAAACTAAGCACTATAGATGATGCATTCATCTATAGTATTAATTTCTAGTGACAAAATGCGATAATGTTAATTATATCTGTTGACGCCAAAAATGGGCATCAACACCCAATAGAATCTCATAGAGATTAAAGGATTGGTTAATTAAAAACATAGCAGAAAGAGTAAATGAACACACAGATTTTTATAGTGGTTCGGCAATCTTGGCCTATGTCCACTTCATATTTTTATTGATCCTGCACTGGATTATGATTAAAAGAATGTTTGGATCATCTAGGATCCATTAGTACAAGAGTGAAGAATAAAAATGGCAGAGCCTAGGCAGCGGAAAGAAGGATCCTCTTTATGGAGAATGACAGTTGTATTTATAGGAGAAGACGTGCATGGATTAGACTGAAATTTTGCAAGAAGAGTCTCTAGATCCATAGGGGTCCACCATAATGATCGGTAGCCCTAACTCGATATTTTGGAACGATCGTCCAAAGTTTAGTCGATCGTTATCTTTGCCTCCAATTTACATGCGATCATTTTTGGAGAGTCCCACATGCCCCTTGAACTTGTTCCTAAAATATGAAGTCAATCTGAGTTGTAGATTATGAAATATGGATCAACCTTTGCTACAATTGGAATGTTCACCGATCGTTATGAAGGATCGGCAAATAACGATCGGCTATCTTCATTTCTGAAGATATTTATGTGTGATCGTTTTTATGGGCTCTACTCTTTAATATACTAAGGCTCAGAAAGTTTCAAGTGAATTGGCTTTGTAGATTTTGAGATATCGATCGATCATCGTTGATTTGCGCCGTTTTATGGACCATTTTAGATCGATCCATATAAACTCTACATTTGTCCATAACTTGTGTGTACAAACTCCGATTGACTTGAAATTCGAAAGGTAGCCTCATGGGGCCTTCCTTGGCACTTCATATTGATTGCACCTTGATCGGGACCCGGTCTGAATCCTCTCTACCATCGTCCATAGCCTTGTATATCATTAATTCTCAAGGTTGGTAAGCACCCGTTTTAGCCAAATCTAAGGTTTCACGGTGTTGCCAAAAGGTGGGATAACATTTTGCCCCCCCAAAGTATGTCTTGTTCAAACATGACGTGCTTTGAATCGCCGCAAGCTTCAATCGTCAAAAAGGATTCCATTTAGTTTATTGAATGGTCGTTATTCTTCCATTGATTCATCTTTACTGATAGTTGCATTTCTTTCTGTTCGCCATGACTATTGGTCGATTTCCAACAGTATAAATTCAGGACTGTATTTTATCAGTTGCTATCCGTGTCTGGTTCCACGAAGCAAGTACGCTTTAGCTATCTGACTCAGTCTTTTCTTTAATAACTCCAGGTGAAAATTCAATTTCTGTCAGTTTCAAGAAATCTAATTTTTAGAATGTACACGTGCACGTTCAGGCACACGTTATTATCACTGACTCCTGGATGCATTTGTACGCTCACGAGTTGTCACTGTTTCCTTATAGTTTAATTGCAATTGAATCGCAATTCCTTATTTATTTATATTTTTTTATAATGAAATAGGGGTCGCAATAAGTCACTCGATGATATGGGACTTCAAGTACTACAGGGATGACGGCCTCATAGCCCTAAGCAAAGGCGAATGGAGTATGGCCAATCGCGGACTTGTGGGTGGTTCTGTAAGCCCGTAATGTTGTTGAGAGATCATCCACCCACTTTCCTCTAGCCTTTTCCAAATGTTTCTTCAGAATGGACTTTCTAATTTTGTTAATAGCTTTAATTTGTTCGTTTGCTTGAGGGTGAGCAACTGCCACAAATCTATTTTCAATATGATGCCGATGGTAGAAGTCTTTGAATTAAGCGACGTCGGATTGGGTTCCATTATCAATTACATTGGTTCTTGGAAGGTCAAAACGATAGATGATGCTGTGGATAATGAAGTTGATTACTTTCTTCATTGTGATCGTGGCTAAAGGTTCAGCTTCAGCCCATTTGGTGAAGTAATTTACTGCTACGATGGTGTACTTCGCTATATTTTTGGAGATCGATAAGGAACCGATAATATCAATGCCCCAAGTGGCAAACGGCCATGTACTAACCATTCGTGTAACTTCCATCAACGGACCACTCGGAATTTTTTTTATTTTTTTGATTTTGCAAACATCTAGCACTCATCGTATTGTCTAGCGTGATCAGCTGCATCTCATTTGACAGTTGGCTAGTAATACCCGTAGCGGAGTGTTTTTTTGTTGGGGTATGCCCCCTGGTGTGATCGTCGCATTCTCCTTCATGGATTTCTCTTGAGACTCGTTTTATTTCTTCATGGGAGATACACCAAAACAGGGGAATGGAAACACCTTTTCTATACATGACTCCTTCCTGGATGATGTAGCGTGAAGCTTTGTGGAAGATCTGTCGTTCTTCACTCCTCTTTCTGAGAAGGATCCCTCATTGCAGATAATCTTAGATAGGAGTCATCCATGATTCCCTTTCTGGCTCCGTCTCTAGAACCCAATTAATCTCCATCTGGTCGATGTATGGAGCATTTAGTACTTTAATCAGGACAAAGTCTATTTGCAACGCATTCCCAGAACTGGCCAGCTTGATCGGTGAGTCGCCTTTCTCATTTTGCATCTTTGGGGATGTGGGTAATGGTGTAATACTCAAAGTCTACTAGTAGCTCTTGGACCCAGCAGAGTTAAGGAGCAAGTTACTGACCCCTAGTCTGATAATCTCCCATGGCTTGGCATACTACTAGCTGGGAATCATAAAAGATTCGTAAAGTTTTCACTCCTAGTTCTCTGGCAACTTTGAGCCCGATGGTCAAGGCTTCATACTTTGCTTCGCTATTTATTGCAGGGAAGTCGAGTTTAAGGGCGTAGCAGATCAATCATTCCTCAGGAGTCACTATCCCAACTCTGCACCAGAAAATCAATCGTTAGATGCTCCATCAGTCTACATTTTCCATTGGTTGGTTGGTTCTCCACTGCTCTCCGAAGAGTCGTCTAGTGCAGTGAACTTAGCTATAAAGTCCGCCAATGTCTATCCTTGGATAGCTCTTTGAGCGAGATAAGTGGTATCGAATTGGCTTAGCTCGATATTCCATTCGAGCAACCTTCTAGACGTCTCAGGTCACTGTTGGACCCATCGTAATGGCTGGTCGATGTAGACATTAATTGGGTGATCCTGAAAGTATAGGCAGAGCTTTCGTGACGTAATGAATAGGTAGAACAAGAGCCCTTCCAGCTTCGGGTAGTTTCTCTCAACACGTGTCAATCGCTTGTTAACATAATATACTGACCTTTGGATCCAATTTTGTTCGCGTAACAGTGTAGTGCTTATGGTGTGTACTGAAACATCTAAATAGATGTATAAATCTTCATGATCCATCGGCTTGGATAAGATGGGAGGCCTCTCTAAGTGGTTCACCAGAGCCTGGAATGCATCTTCACGTTCCTATGTCCATTTAGAGTTTCTTTTCCCTCTTCTGATCAGGTCGAAAAAAGAAATACATTTATCAGCGGCTTTGGAAATGAATCAGCTTAGGGTGGTGATCTTCCCATTTAGGCTCTGTACCTGCTTGATTGTCTTCGGTACCTAGATATCTCTGAGTGCTTGAATCTTCTTGAGATTGGCTTCAATTCCACGAGAATTGATGATGAAACCCAAGAATTTCCCTAACGCAACACCGAAAGAGCATTTCAAGGGATTGAGTTTCATTTCATATTTTTGGAGAAACTGAACATCTCTGCGAAGTCATCAATGCAGTTGTTTGATTTTCAAGACTTCACAAGCATATCATCCACATATACTTCCATTGATCGCCCTGTCTGATCTTTGAACATTCAATTGACTAGTCTCTGGTAAGTAGCTTCAGCATTATTAGTTCAAATGGCATCACAACATAACAATATAACCATAGATCGGTAATGATTTGGATTGCTCCGGGTCGAGGACGTGCATCAAGATCTGGTTGCATACTGAGCACACATCCATAAATGAAAGCAGTTAATATCCAGCTATTGAGTCTACTGGCGGTCGATCCTCGAATGAAAAGTTGTCTTTCTAGCATGCTTTGTTTAGGTCAGAGTAGTCGACATATGTACGCTAGTTTCCATCAGCTTTTCTTACATAAACTGGATTGGATACCCATTTTGGGTAGATGATGTCATGGGTATACCTATTGTTATTGAGTTTATCCACTTCCACTTTAAGTGTGGCAGATCTCTCTGGATCCATGCCATGTTGCTTTTGCCGTATCACTTTTATTTCACCGGGACATGCCTCGGGTCGATATTGAATACATGGCTCGTGATAGTCAGTGAGATCACACACATGTCCGAATGGGTCCAAGCGAACACATCAAGATTCGTTTGGTGAAAGTCAGGTAAATCCTTCATCATTGCTACACTAAGCCATGATCCGATCTTCAGTACCCGTGATGGGTCGCCATGGCTGACCGTAATGTCGATCGTTAGATCAATGGGTATAACTTTGGATTCTTTAGGCTCCTCTTCTTCATCTTTGTGGTCTATACCTTTAGTACTGATTATGTTGTTATTGCTTGATATTGGCCTTATATTGTGAGCTAAAAAATGCTTAAATGGATTTGCCCAAGCAATGGGATCAGTTTTGATCCCTTGTTTTAGTGGAACTTAAGAAGTTTTTGATTTGACATAAACATATTAGACCATGTGAGCTCGAAATCGAACAATGGGATATGCCATATATGACTTGCACACTTGAACTAGCATACGGCCTTGGATCGGATGTTTACCACTTCAGACTTGAATAGATTAGCATATTTGTACTTGTACTAATTATAACATGTGCCTAATCAACATGAAATCCAGTTGGGATGTTCAATGATGACAGTTAGTCTAGTCGAATCCCAGAGTCTTATCATGAGTTACTGAGTCCGAAAGTGAAGGGCTCTAGATGCTTTGAGCGATTATCTGCAAATGGTCGAATATCAGGCTTAGAAGCATGTTGAATCAAATGTCGAGTAGGGTTCGGCCTCATGTTGCACGCAACTGCATAACTGGCTCTTGCTTGAGATTGAATCTGCTTGTATAATCGAGTAACGTACTTCCCATTCAATGTACTTGCGGTCCGTTACTTGTCATTCGAGTTGGAGTGATGGTCAATTGCCCATGAGCTTGGGCATCGATTCGAAGATTCTAACTCTAGGCATCCGTTCGGTCGTAGCCTCGAGTCATTGTAAACACTAGGTATGAGTCACAGTCTTAAGCTATTGCAGTCGGTCTTTGGATGATCACACTTTTACCCCTAGTCTCGGGTAGGTAAATGTACTACATAGACGGTCGAGTCTCATCCTAGTCAGGTTTATATTCCTACCTAAGCTTTGAAGACTTAGAGTTGATCGATGAATGGTCAGTTCACATTCATCTTGTTTCTCGCTCGTGCCCCTCAATTCTGGGCATACGTCGATATGTAGGAAGGCAAGTTATGTCCACTTTAGCCTTATACTCTTTCCCATTGAATCATGGGATCAAGCTACTTAAGGGAAAGCTGAGTCGTGTGTAATATGGTTTTTCCTTCCCGACGAAAGACTTTGATACTTCTTGGAATTTGGGCATGAGTTGGGTACTGGACGGTCAATCACGTCCACTTTTGGCACAAATGTCGCCATACAATGGGCGAGAACCAGAAGAATAGATGCTTAAGTCATATCCAATCAGTGATTGATGCTCTCCCTGTCGGACTAAAGGCAAGGATCAGTGTGCAGAAGGTCAAGTCACGTCTGTTTCGTATTGCTCCTCTAGTTGGATCATGATAGGAGTCAACGAATGAATGGTCGCGTTGCATTCATTTGGAGCAGGATGGTCAGTTACGTCCATTTTGATTCGTATTCTCCTATCAGATATAGGGATAGAATTGGCTCATTTGAAGTCGGGTCATGCTCCTTCGGTTTCATACTCCTCCTAACGGATTGAAGGAGGGTGCTGGAGAATTAATGATCAAGTCACACTCATTCGTGGTTTATTCTCCAATCCATGCTCTGGTGACTGGAGTTATCCAGTGGATGTTTGAGCCACATCCATTTATGGTTAGTGTGGATCGATATTGACCATTGACCCAGCGGCACGATATAGAAAGCTTGGATCGACATTGCATGTCGACCCGGTGGTACGATAGAGTCGGTCGCCTGTAACTTCGGACGTCGTTTCGATTGATTTTATATTAAGGCCTCCTTGTGGTCGTTGCCTTAAGTTGTAAAGATCACCAAGCTGGAGCTATAATGAGATGTCGTATTCAACTTTTAGTAGTATGTACTCCTGCCCCCAGTCTTGGGTTAGCGAAGTTAGTTCATGGATGGTCGAATTCCATCCGTAGTGAGTTTATACTCCTCTTGTCAAGTTCAAGTCGGAGTTTATGGAATAATGAGCGGTCGAACCACACTCATCTATTTATTTATACCCATATCCGCACTCTGGGGATAAATGTCTGTTGGGGGGTGGTCGAATCGCATCCAACTTGTGTTTATACTCCTGTCCACTCTCTGGGAACTTAGAGTTATTCTGGAAAATGGTCGAACCACATTTTCCTTGGTCATTTCTTATGCTCCCAAGTGAGGGGCGGCAGTCGAAGAATGGTCAGTCATATCACGTTCACTCTTACTTGGAATTCTTCACATTAAATCGTGGGTAGGAGCTGATTAACGAATGTCAGGTCATATCCAATTTAAACTTGGGCTCTCAAACTGCCCCTTGCATCCAAGGTAGGAGTCGATGCATGGATGGTTGTACCGCATCCACTTTCATTTAGATCTTACTTATGTCGACCTTGGGAGTGAGATGAGTGTTTTGGCAAACTCCATGCCCGATCAAGGGAGCAAATGGTCGGACCATACCCACTTTAAGTTGTGTCTTCGCCCCCAAGCCAGAGGAAGAGTTAGAGAGCGGACAGTTGAACCGTGCCCACTTTTTGTTTTTATATTTCTGACCATGCTCTGAAGACTGGAGTTGATGGATGGATGGTCAGACCGCATCCACTTTTTTATGGTATTTACATTCCTGGCCATGCTCTGAAGACTGGGGTTGATGAATGGACGGTCGGACCGCGTCCAACTTTTTGTGTTTATACTCCAGTCTACACTCTGGGAACTAGAGTTGATCGATAAACAGTCGGACCGCGTCCTTCTTTTTGGTGTTTAAACTCCAGTCCGCACTCTAGGAACTAGAGTTGATCGATGGATGGCACATCAATCTTTTTATGTTTATACTCCAGTCTGCACTCTGGGAACTAGAGTTGATCAATGGACAGTGGGACCGCGTCCATCGTTTTATGTTTATACTCCAGTCTACACTCTGGGAACTAGAGTTGATCGATGGACGGTTGAACCGCATCCATCTTTTGGTGTTTATACTCCAGCCCGCACTCTGGGAAATAGAGTTGATTGATTGATGGTCGGACCGCGTCCATCTTTTTATGTTTATACTCCAATCCACGCTCTAGGAACTAGAGCTGATCGATGGACGGTCAAACCGCGTCCATCTTTTTATATTTATACTCCAATCCACACTCTGGGAACTAGAGTTAATCGGTGGATTGTCGAACCGCATCCATCTTTTGGTGTTTATACTCTATTCCGCACTCTGGGAACTAGAGTTGATCGATGGACGGTCGAACCGCGTCCATCTTTTGGTGTTTATACTCCAGTCCGCACTCTTGGAACTAAAGTTATATGATAGGTGAACAATCCCACCCGTTTTTGATTTATACTCCATCTGCCAAGTCGAGGTAAGAGTTATCGAATGAACGGTTGAATCACGTTCATTCCAACCGTTCATTCATGGAATGGAATTCTACCTCCAGCATCAATGATAGAAGTTAGCAAGTGAGACGATCGATGCATATCCGCTTGGTGGTTATAGCTCCTCTTATCAAGTCGAGGAAGGGAATCGGCATTGGATGGTCGGATCACATCCATGCTTGGGTTGGACGGTAACGTCTCGTCCAATTTACTTCGTAGTCTTCCTGGAAAATAAAGGTAGAGAGTTATTAAGTGGATGGTCAAGTCGTATCCACCTCAAGCTACAGTCGTGTCCTCGTGCCGAGGGTGGTGATTGATGAGTAGAAAGTCAATCGTGCCTACTTTTAGTCGAGCCCCCAAACTGCCTCCTGTATTCAGGGTAGGAGTTAATGTGTGGACGATCAAATCACTTCCACTTTAGTTTGACCCTGGTCTTACTGAGCTTCAGGAGAGGCATAAGTAGTTTGACGAACTTAAAGTATGAGCTGGGGAGTGGATGGTCGGGATGCATCTACTCCAAGTGTTTTTCCGGTCTTCAAGTCAGGCACGGAAGTTGATGAGTGGACGATCAATCATGTCCATTTTTCACTGGATCCTGACCTTGTCGATCTCTGAGTAAGGCATAGATGTTCTGTCAAAATCGAAGCACAGAGCAGGAAGTGGACGGTCAAGTCACACCCACTTTCCATTTCGAGTCCTCGTCCTTAAGCCACGGGCATACGGTAGTTAATGAGTGGTCGAATCACACTTGTCTTGATGAAACTCTGAAGGTTCGATCATGGTCTGTGGAGATTGGTTGGCGCCCAACTCTAAGTACTTGGTCACCTACATCGTTTGAAAGTAGTTAGTTCAAGTTGGTCATAGTTCATAACATAATTGAAATTGAAATTCAAATTGGAATAAATCTTATTGATAAGTGAAGCAGCATCATATGCTCACTATTCCACTTTGCCGAAGCCCTTCTTAGTTGGAAGTTGACCGTAGATGGTCCAATTAATAATCAAAGTTCTTTATTGATAGGGGTCGGATGTTCCCTGCCTGCTATTCTATATAGGGCTTGCACATATTGCTGAAACTTTCCTTTTTGGATTAGGTTTCCGATCACATCTCGGAGGCATCTGCAATCGCCGGTGTTATGACCATGCATATCTTGAAAACTACAACATTTCCCCGATTTCCTCTGGGCTTCGGTGGACTCTCTCGAGGCTGGTTTTCAGTACTGCTTTGGGTCATGAGTCTCCAAGTAGATGTTATCGATTGAACCGTTCAAAGGAGTATATGAGTTGAACTTTGAGATTCTGGGTCGTCTCCTAGAATCGGAGTCCTCATCTAAGGTCTCAATAATGCCCTCGCTTTGAAATCCTTCGACCAATGGGCCTGCATTATTCTTTCTCCTAGTCTGTTATACCTCCTCCTTGCTTAGGTTCTGGTTCACATTGTAACGGAAACAATCCAAGTTCGTATGAGGCTCTCCAACTAACTAGCTGCCAAAGTCTGTCTTGGGGTCGATTCCCCTCGTCAACGCCATCAGTATGATATTCTTGCTGGGATTGCTCGCTTTAGTGACGATGACGACATTGAATCTCTATAGGAAGTCTTTGAGCGGCTCACCTAGCATCTGGAATAAATTGGATAATGACATCACGTCCTTGGTGTGAGTCACATGCATCCTGAATTGCCCGACAAACTTCTGATTTGGTTGATTGATTGAGGAGATGGATTTGTGCGATAATCGCACAAACCGCATGATTGCTACACCTTTGAGGACTATATGAAAGCATCTGCATTCGATGGCATCTATCGCTCTGGCGGAATTCATATGCCACTAGAAATTCATGAGATGTAGTCCAGGGTCGGTTTTCCCTGAATAAGATGTTATGATTGGTACATTGAATCTCCTTGGATATTCAACACACTGAACGGCTTCAATGAATAGGTTTCGAATAGGGGAAATGCTCCAGTCATCGTCAGTCCAGTTCGTTTTCAAGTTATAACTACTTGTTATGCTTTTGAATGATGTATGCATAGTTGTCCAATATTTGAATGGTTGAGAATGTCGATCGAATGGCGAATCAGTTAGGATGGGTGGCTAATCGGTGATGATCCCCAAACTTTCACCCAAATGGGGTACGATTCATATAAGGCAGTAAGGAGGGCCTCTTGAGGTTGAACACCAAGTTTCAAGTCATTTGGAGTCTGTATGCCTGAGATACGAGAAAAGAAAGATGGATCGGTATTAATGGATTGGTGGTAATTTACTTGGAGTTCGACTGGAGAAAATCTACTATTTGCTTGAAGTCAGCAACTGGTTTGCTTGGAGTCGCTGACTTTGAAATGCTGGGTCAATAAAGAACGATGCTTGGAGTAATATTGAAGTTTGCTTAGGGAAAATCTTGGTTTTACCCGAGTTTGTCTTTGGGCCAAAGTTTATTGGGTTTGCTTCGAGTTAGATGGGTGATTGCTTCGGGTCAACCCTGAAGTGAGCTTTTTGATGACCATAACCGTCAATTCAGGCAATTGGAAGCTGATCGATCGTGGGCAGTTGCAATCCACCCTGGAAGTTTGATCCAGTAATCGATCCTAGTTTTTGTCATATCAACTTGATATTCTGCCTTTGGGACTTCCGTTTGAGTAGCAGCTCCTCGTTCATTCCTTGGCTGCAATTCAGAAGCTGCCAGTTGATCCCCTATGCCGTGGTCAGTCAAAGGATGTAAGGGAAGTGGATAGAATGCACCATCTTTAAGTTGAGTTTTGAATGCAGAATGCGGCGGCACTGTGCTGTGGCACGTGTTTGGATCGTACCTGAAAAAGTTTTTTTTTGAAAAACGATCGGTGTAATGAAAACAATCGGTTGAAACAACAATTGGTTGAAAACGATCGTTTAGAATGCCGAAGCAGTGGAATGATCGGTTGTAGTAACGATCGGTTAGAATACCAAGGTAGTTTGAACGACCGGTGAAAATGTTAACTGGAACGATCGGTGAAAATGTTAACTGGAACGATCAGTTAAAATGTTAACTGGAACGATCGGTGAAAACCATTTATTGGAACGATCGTTGGAAATAACGATCGGTGAAACTAACGATCGGTATTGTGAAGCGATCATATAGGAACGGTCGGTGTGGACCGCACATGGGTTATGGATCAACTACATAACTAATCAATCACTAATATAATGATTTCCTTCTTTCGCAAGGGAAGTAGACTTGGCTCCTCTAGCCATGGCTATTAGTTTCTTGTAGATTTCTTTCAAATCTTAGTAGAATATGAAAAAAAAAATTGGTTGAAAGCTGGATCTATCTCTCGAACATGAAAATCCACCAGTAGAATATGAGATCCAATCAAGCTAAGAATTCATTTCTCAGTGAAAGACCAAAATATTGACGCCAAAAATAGGCATCAACACCCAATAGAATCTCGTAGAGATTAAATGATCTGTTAATTAAAAACATAGCAGAAAAAGTAAATGAACACATATTTTTATAGTGGTTCGGTAAATTTGACCTACGTCCACTTCATATTTTTATTGATCTTGCACTGGATTATTATTACAAGAATGTTTGGATCAGCTAGGATCCATTAGTACAAGAGTGAAGAAAAAAAATGGCAGAGCCTAGGCAATAGAAAGAAGGATCCTCTTTATGGAGAATGGCAGTTGTATTTATAGGAGAAGACTTGCATGGATTAGGCTGAAATTTTGCAAGAAGAGTCTCTAGATCCCTAGGGGCCCACCATAACGATCGGTAGCCCTAACTCGATATTTTGGAATAATCGTCCAAGGTTTAGCCGATCGTTATTTTCGCCTCCAATTTACATGCGATCGTTTTTGGAGGGTCCCACATGCCTTTTTAACTTATCCCTAAAATATGAAGTCAATCCGAGCTGTAGATTATGAGATATGGATCAACCTTTGCAACAATTGGAATGTGCACCGATCGTTATGAAGGATCGGCAAATAACGATCGACTATCTTCATTTCTCAAGATATTTATGTATGGTCGTTTTTATGGGCTACACTCTATAATATACTAAGGCTCTGAAAGTTTCAAGTGAATTTGCTTTGTAGATTTTGAGATATCGTCGATTATTGTTGATTTGCGCCTTTTTTTGGATCGTTTTAGATCGATTCATATAAATTCTTCATTTGTCCATAACTCGATCGTACAAAATTCGATTTATTTGAAATTCGAAAGGTAGCCTCACAGGGCCTTCCTTGTCACTTCATATTGATTGCACCTTGATCGGGACCCGGTCTGAATCCGCTCGACCATCCTCCATAGCGTTGTATATCATTGATTTTCAAGGTTGGTAACCGCCCGTTTTAGCCAAATCTATGGTTTCATGGTCTTGCCAAAAGGTGGGATAACAGTATCAATAACATCAAAGCATAATCATATGAAATAATTTTATTCACAATTTCAAAGCAAACTTTCTCATTACATTCAAAGATGGTATTTCATATTCATTACATAATACCAAAACGTTGTCCAGGTTCAGATAAAATATAAGTATTACAAAATACTCCAAGAATGACATATGAAGATGCTCCCTTGGTTAATCAGAGTTACTAAATAGATAGATGCATCTACTAAAAATACATTCAAACAACAACTAACATAACACAATGGATAATAGTAATAGATAGACTCCTACATAGCTAGCTTTGCCTCCTGCACGTCTCCGGAAACTTTATTCATCAAAACCTACTTAACCTATAAAACCCTTACTCCCGAACTACTCAAATCAAATTTTGAGCACCCAAGAGTTTAAGGGGAAAACATAAACTTTGAGTCAGACAAAAAGCATGGTGTGAAAAATAATATGCCATCTTGGTTTATAGATATTCAGTGAGACCACAACGCTGAGCGGAACGGGTTTTCCCCTCACTAAATATCCCTTTTTAAAACATATCTTTTGCAAATCAAATTCATGCAACCAAACTGGTTAAAGTAAACAATATAAACCATAATGTGCATGCATGCTACATGGGTAATCGTTACTATCCGTCAAATCAGTAGACTATCCATCCCAATGTTTAGTTTTCACAGGGTGACTACCAACTTACGTGGTTGACTTAGGCCTACCACATATACAAAATTTTCTAACTTTGCACTAGTAGAAAACCGGACGGTCTGTCCAAATACACTTATCCTAGTGTTTACTTGACTATCTGTCAATCTCATAGTTTTGCTAGGCGTACTATGAACCTAAAGGTTTTGCAGACCAACCTATAACCTATTTTATCTTTATGTATTCCTTTCTATGCGTTAACCTACTTTGTGTCATATCCTGACAAAGCCCTGCACACTGTAATTTTGGACTTATATCAACTATGGGCTAACAGCTGAAGTATAAGGCGCTACCTTACACCTGTCCAATCTAGTTTTCTAATCTCTGAGTCAATTCATCCTATCATAATCTATCTAAAAGTGATAAGAATAATAATCTCTTTAGTAAAAATTCTGGGCTAAATACCCTTTTCTATTTCCTTGAAAACAAAACATTTACAAATGGTTTAACCCTTGAAATCATACTTTAAAATAAGGAAACTAAAGCCCTTTACTTTATTCCAAAATAATTATTCCATGATATATGCTTTTACAAAATAATATTGATGAAGTTCGAAGTCAATTGGAGGTCTTCCCTCCTTAAAACTTAGGCCATAAGGCCAAAACAATAAAACTTTATATATTGATAAAGCTCGGCGTCATTATCGCCATTGGGGTCATCACCCTTCTTCAGTACAAAAATATCTTAGGGACTTTAACTTTTAAAACATAAGGAAATAGGGCCGATAACATTCATATTGCACTTCATAGAGTGTTGGCATCATTTTCTTTAAAAATTGGTTTGCATATTTTAAAGTCTTAAAGACAAGTAGCGACATTGATGGATCTCGACATCAATGCCTTAAGGAAAACATGCGACATCAATAAAGCCGAAGTTAATATAAGCGGCATTCTTGCCTTCTTCGAAATTATATGGCTTTAAATAAAGGCGGCATCGTTATTGTCGAAGTCGACATAGATAAAAGTAGCATAGTTTCCTATAGAGTCGGAGTCGATATATAAAACATACGGCTTCAAATCTTTTAAATGGTCAGTGACGTTATAAATATGTGGTTCCACGCCCTTATTTATAAAAAATGCAGCACTTAAGGCACACGTCAATGCTAAAGTCGAAGTTCATGACGTCGACCTTGATGTTGCGCCTCCTTCTTCAAACATGGCCAATCCATTCCATACCAACCAAGGTTGGCATCCTATGCATTACCCATGATTGTTGTCAAGAATCATAACTGCGGTAGCATTAAGTGCGACATTGAGGACTTCGGTGTGGCATTCTGGTAATTAACGTTAAAACTGCAAATTTCCTTTAAAAGATAATTTCTTTTCTACCAACTCCACTTATTGTCAAAATCTCATTGGATAACAACTTTCTTTATCAAAATCTTTTCCAAAATCTGCCATATGCCAGATATATACTTGCAAAACATATTTGCAAACCATATATTAATATTGTTATATAAATATTAAGCTTTTCTTACCTAATAAATTTATATAAAATCATAAACGCATGGGAAAAATCGATAAAAAGCACATAAAATCAAATTCTTTAACAGATAAAGATTTCAGGGCCAAAAACTTTAATTAATTATTTTAATTAAAACACGAAATAACCAATTTTCTTTCCTTGAGAAAATCATAAAATATTCATACTTATCGGAAAATTATGAAATTTAAAACTCAATACTAAAATAAATGTTTCTAACATCATATCCAAATTTCAAGTCATTTGGGTGTCATATGATAGGTTTTCCAACTCAAATATATCAATAAATTTCATAGTAAATCATATATATTCATTAAATAGCATATATTCATCCAATCATTTAAAACATGGCATAATAACATCAAAATATTTGGGTTTATACTTAAAACCGAAAATAGCAATTAAATTATGAAATGCATAACTATTATTCACCTTGAATGGTTTAAGAAGGTTGAGATTTGTATTTGGTTTGATTCCCCAAAGCTTTGGTCTTTCTTCCTAGCTTTTCTTCATTTGAATCTCCTAGCTATGGCCGGCCTAACTATTTTAGTTACTTTTTTAATGAATGAAGTGAGGGAGGAAATAAGGGAATAAGGTTTTATGTTTAGGAATTTAGATCTATTCCCATTTCGCCCTTAGCATGTCCTTCTTATTAAGTTTTATACCATTCTTATTAGCTCATTCATTAAGGTACAATCTCTATTAATTATCAAACCTCAATCTCTTTAACCTTTTTTATTATTTTATTTAATTTATCCAATTAAATATTCCTAAATAATGTCAATTAGAATAGGGTTGTTACAGACTCCCTTACTTAAAGAATTTCATCCTCGGAATTACAATAAGGTTAACACTTAAAACATATAAGCATAGATGCAAAACATATCATCAAACAAGTCAGGATAAGTGTCCCTAATCCTGTCATCGGTCTCCCAAGTACAATATTTCTTGTTGTCACCCCATTGGACTTTCACTGACTATCTTGTTACTTAACTTCTTCTCATCTCTCGCTACAACTCGGATTGGTTGTCTTACAAAAGTCACATCTGGTTTTACTACTAAATCTTCCAATGCAGTCAGAGCAATAGAAGTCTATGGATCATGCACATACTTCCTAAGATGAGAAACATGAAACACATTATGGACACCTGCCAAACTATTCAGTAAGTCTATCCTGTAAGCGAGTTTCTCGATCCTTTCTATAATAGAAAATGGTCCAACAAACCTAGGTGCCAATTTCCCCGACTTTCCAAACATTACTACACCCTTCATTGGTGACACTTTGATGAAAACATGATCTCCAACTGAGAATTCTAGGTCTTTCCATCTCTTGTTTGCATAAGTTTTCTGCCTAAACTGAGCTTTTCTCATCCTATCTCGGAATAACTTAATCTTCTTTGTGGCTTCTCTTACCATATATGGACCAAGGACTAATCTGTCTCCGGTCTCTAACCAACATGCTGGTGATTTGCACGGCTTGTAATACAAAGTTTTAAAAGGCACCATTCCTATACTAGTCTGATAACTATTATTATAGAAAAACTCAACCAAGTGAAAATGGTCTTCCCACGACCCACCAAAATCTAGTACACAACCCTCAATAAATCTTCAAGTACTTTATTAACTCTCTCTGTCTGCCCATCCATCTATGGGTGATAAGTGGTACTCATCTTAAGCTTGGTATCGAATACCTCCTGTAGACTCTTCTAGAATTCACTAGTGAACAAAGAATCTCTGTCGGTGACTATACTACTAGGAACTCAATGCAATCTAACAATGTTCTTCATAAACAACTTAGCCAAAACAGGTGTCGTCCTTGTCGACTTAACAGTTATAAAGTGTGCACTCTTAGTTAGTCTGTCCACTATAACCCAGATACTTTCATTTCCTCTATTCGACTATGGCAACCCATCAATAAAATCCATGCATATCGAATCCCATTTCCATACTGATATATCCAAAGGCTAAAGCAATCCACTAGGCTTCTGATGTTCGGCTTTTACTTGCTGCTAATTCAGACACTATTTTACCCATAAGCTTACATCCCTTTTCATACCCTCCCGAAAGAAACTTCTCTTCATGTCCTGGTACATCTTAGTTCCTCCATGATGAATAGTAAACTTCGATCGATGACATTCCTTAAGTACTTCTTTTCTTAGGTCACCAACATCGGGAACACACAATCGTCCCTTCTTTCTCAACCATCCATTCTGGTCAAGATAAAAATCCTTTAAATCTTCAATCTCATTTCCACACGCTAATCTTCTAACTCTTTCAGCTAGCAATGAATCATCTCTCTGTTTAGAAGGAATCCTTTCGATCATTACTGGTCGAACTTCCAAACAAGACAACATCAGTGTACTCCGACTAGAACTGGCTGTTGATCTCAACTACACACTACAAATAGTCAATGTTTCCAAATCTTTCCACTCCGATATCATTGCTAACACTGAACTTTAATGTCTCCTACCAAGTGAATCTGCAACTTTTTTTCTTTCCCTAGTGTGTACTCGATTCCAAAATCATAAGCAGCTACAAACTCTAACTACCTCTGCTGTCTTATGGTTAACTCCTTCTGAGAGAATAAGTATCTTAGTGACTTGTGATCTGTATACAACTCGAATCGTTCTCCTAAAAGATAGCATCTCCACATCTTCAAAGCAAATATTACGGCAGCCAACTCTAAGTCATGAGTCAAATATCTAATTTCGTGTGGTCTAAGCTGTCGTGAAGCATATGCAGTCAATTTACCACAGCTCCTAATCATGTTCCACACGCACCAGTATACAACACTAAGTCTTGATTTCCATTCGGGACAACTAACACGGGCGCATTGTTCAATTAAATGTTTTAGCTTCTGAAATGCCTCCTCATATTGATCAGTCCAAACATACTACACGTCCTTCCTTGTTAGTTTAGTCATCGATGCTACTATCGAGAGAAATCCTTAATGAATCTCTGTAATAGCCAGCTAGTCCAAGAAAACTCTTTATCCTAGTCACTGCTCGGGTCTCTTCCAGTTATTTACAGCTTCTATCTTTGTTGTATCCACGGACAACCCTTTTTCTGAGGCTACATGACCAAGAAACTTCACTTCTTTATTCCAGAAATGACATTTCGAAAACTTCACTTTAAGTTGATGCTGCCTCGGTGTCTCAAGCACTATTCTAAGATGAACTTCATGATCTCTTTCATACTTAGAATATAGCAAAATGTCGTCTATGAATACTAACACTAATCTATCTAAGTGCTCTCAGAAGATTCGGTTCATCAAATCTATGAAGTAAGCAGACACATTAGTTAATCTAAATGGCATTACTAACCACTCGTACGAACTATAACTTGTTCTAAACGCCGTCAATGAAATACTATCTTCTGCTACCTTTAGTTGATATAACACTATTGCCAAATCTAACTGAGAAAATACTTTGGCTCCACTCAACTGACCAAATAAATCGTCGATTCTCAGTAAAAGATATCGATTCTTTAACGTCTTTTCATTCAATTTATGATAATCGATACATAATCATAATGAATCATCCGATTTTCTCACAAACACCGCATCTGCTCCCCAAGGCTAACTGCTTGGTCTAATAAAACTTTATCCCTCTAAGTCCACCAGCTGCACCTTTGATTCCTTCATCTTGGTAGGTGTTATCCTGCTAGGCGGTCTACTTATGGGTTCAGCTCCCGGTACAAGATCTATTTGAAACTCAATAGCTCGTTTCAGTGGTAGTCCCATAACTGGCTCAAAGACATCTGCAAATTCTCGAACTACGAAAAATTGATTCAACTCATCTTCCTCCTCCAATGCACCCAACAAAGCGCATACATCAAAACTTGGATTCTCTACTGAGTATATAATTCAGTCACTACTGTTAGGGTGTCTTAGTGATATTTTCCTATCTTGGAAAAATATCCTAGCATCATATTTACTTAAACAGTCCATACCCAAAATAATCCCAAAGCCTACAAAATCAAATACATGCAAACTGCAGGCAAATACATGACCTAATAATTCAAACTCTAAATGGTCATATCTCATTCCAAGAGCTGCATACCCTCCTATTGGATTCACAACCCTTAAGGAAGTAACTAGGTATGAGGGTTCTAGGTTAAGCTTATCTTCTAAACAATGAGATATAAAAGAATGTGATGCATCGGTTTCAAACAGTACTCTAACAGTTAAGCCATGAATCAAAGGCGTACCTCCCATCACAGCTTTCCTTTCCCCTCGGCTATTGGTCTCGAGGTAGCCAGTTCCAAAGGAAATACTTTTCCTTTTTCTACCCTGGCCACTTCTGGACATTTGTTATTGTAATGTTCCACTTGGTCATTGTTAAAGCACTTATGTTCTTCTTTCCAATGACTATCTTTCCCTTACCGGTTCGACACTCATGAGCATAATGCCCCTTCTTGTCACACTTGTAATACACAACCTCAAAGTTCCCTTTCTTGGCAGCTCCACCTTTCTAAGCTCCCTTCTTATGGTAAAACTTTCTCTTCTGATTTTGCCCACTCCGACCCTCTACTAGCTTGTTATTACTGAACAAAGCAAGCATCTCTTCATTCCTCAAAGCCATCTCCATGACTACATCACATGGATCCTTGAGATGTAGTAAAGTTACTCTAGCAAGCTCAGGTCGTAGTCCACGGATGAATTTTTCATTCCTTTTGATCATTGTATTAATGATAGCATACCCATATCGGGACAGCTCCTCAAATCTAGTTGCGTACTCAAGCACCGTCATATCACCTTGCACCAATTCCACAAACTTTCTCAATAGAGTTTACTTAGTGATCTCAGACATAAATCTATCTTCAAACCTCCTTCTGAATTCAGCCGAAGTCAAAGTTTCCTCTGCTACCCTAACATTCACGCTATTTCACCAGTATAACGCAACTCCTTGCAATTGTCTGGACACTAATCTCCTCTTCTGTTCATCATTCAAACCAAGATCAACGAAAATCCTTTCACAATGAAGCAACCAATTCTCCACTTCAATTGTATCCTTTGTTCCAATAAAGAATTTCCCTCTAAGTCTTGCATAGTCTCTACTCAAAACAGCATAATTGTTGACTATTGGAACTTCCTGATTAGCGCTTCCAGCATTTCATCCACCTAATCCAACAGTAGCTCCTACTTGCATCTTGTTGACAAAGAACCGATACATTGCTCCCATATAAACCGGTGGTGTTCCTGCACCCACATTTGTAGTCGTATGTCGACCCAGATTCCTTCTAGTATTGGGTCTGACATTTCTATTGGTAGTGGTGTTTCCTCCATCAAGATTCACTCTTCTATCTCCTACCTCCATTTCTTACTTCTTTAAATCTACATTCGAACCTTAGGAAGAACGGTCAAAGAGAGAGAGAGAGAATAGAGATAAAGCATATGTAGCAAATACAAGTACGTTACTATAGCGTTATCCCATACCCCAATCTTATTCTCTGATTCATTTGGATTATGTTTTCAAAACTCTTTTAGGTTCAAAATTTCTTTTAGTTTTACATAAACCTATGCTCTAATACTATGTTGTAACATCCTCCATTTCAAGGCCCGAAACTAAGCGCTACAAATGTTGCAGTCATCTATAGTATTAATTTCTGGTGACAAAATGCGGTAATGTTAATTGTATCAATAACATCAAAGCACAAGAATATGAAATAATTTTAAACACAATTTCAAAGAAAACTTTCTCATTACATTTCAAAGATGGTATTTCATATTCATTGCATAATCCCAAAACGTTGGCCGGGTTTAGATAAAATATAACTATACAAAATACTCCAAGAGCGATATATGAAGATGCCCCTTTGGTTGATCAAAGTTACTAAATAGATAGGTACATCCAGTGTCAATACATTCATACAAAAACTGACATAACATAGCGGATAATAATAATAGATAAACTCCTGCATAGAGTTAGCTTTGTCTCCTGCACGTCTCTGGAAGCTTTATACACCAAAACGTACTTAACATGTAAAACCCTTATACCCAAACTACTCAAATCGAATTTTGAGCACTCGAGAGTTTAAGGGGAAAACATAAACTTCAAGTCAGACAAAAAGTATGGTATGAATAATAATATGCTATCTTGGTTTATAGATATTCAGTGAGACCACGCCATTGAGCGGAACGAGTTTTCCCCTCACTAATATCTCTGTTTAAAACATATCTTTTGCAAATCAAATTCATGCAACCAAACTGGTTAAAATAAACAATATAACCCATAATGTGCATGCATGCTACATGGGTAATCGTTACTACCCGTCAAATCAGTTGACTATCAGACCTAATGTTCAGTTTTCACAAGGTAACTACCAACCTGCATGGCTAACTCGAGCCTTCCAGATATACCAAATTTTCTAACTGACTATGGAAGAAAACTGGAAGGTCATTCAAATACACTTATCCTAGTGTTTACCTGACTATCTGTCAATCTCATTGTTTTGCTAGGCTTACTATGAACCTAAAGGTTTTGCAGGCCAACCTATAACCTATCTTATCTTTATATATTCTTTTCTATGCGTAAACCTACCTTTTGTCTTACCCTTGATAAAGCCTTACACACTGGAACTTTGGACTTATATCCGCTAGGGGATAACAGCTGAAGTATAGGCATTACCCTACACCAATCCAATCTGGTTTTCTATTCTCTGAGTCAATTCATCTTATCACAATCTATCCAAAGTGATAAGAACAATAATCTCTTTAGTAAATCCTGGGCTAAATGCCCTCTTCTATTTCCTTGAAAACAAAACCTTTGCAAATGATTTAACCCTTGAAATCATACTTTAAAACAAGAAAATATAGCCATTTATTTTATTCCAAAATAATTATGCCATGATATATGCTTTTACAAAATAATATTGATAAAGTTTGAAGTCAATTGGAGGTCTTTGCTCCTTAAGACGTAGGCCATAAGGGTAAAAAATAAAACTTTATATATTGATAAAGCTCGGCGTCGTTATCACCATTGGGTTCATTGCTCTTCTTCAATATAAAATTATGTTAGAGACTTTAACTTTTAAAACATAAGACCACAGGGCTGATAGCATTTGTATCGCACTTTATGGAGTGTTGTCATCATTTTGTATAAAAATTGGTTTGCATAATTTAAAGTCTTAAAGACAAGCGGCGACATTGAAGGATCTCGACATCAATGCCTTAAGGAAAATAGGCGGCATCAATAAAGCCGAAGTTAATATAAGTGGCATTCTTGCCTTCTTCGAAATTATACGGCTTTAAATAAGGGAATAAGGGTTTATGTTTAGGAATTTAGATATATTCCCATTTCGCCCTCAACATATATTCCTCCTTATTAAGTTTTAAACCATTCTTATTAACTCATTCATTAAGGCACGACCCATATTAATTATCAGATCTCAATCTCCTTAACCTTTTGCATTATTTTATTTAATTTATCCAATTAAATATTCCTAAATAATGTTAATTAGAATTAGGGTTGTTACATATTACCTTAGAGTGACAATTTCACACATTACTTCGGGAACCCAATTACTTCCAGATATCTACAACATATAGACTCTTAATTTCCCCTTATTTAGACCTACTATACATCATCCATTGGCAATCATGCGGGGATCTACGATCATTAGGCTATAGGGGCCTAACTAGGGAGTCATGTACTATCCAGCTTCAAGGACCTTCTATGCTAAACTCATGCTCTTTGTAAGTCAACGCCTTTCCTATATGACCTATTCCCATAGGGTAATTGTGGTAGGTGTACATCTTCAACTTCATTCATTATTCCAACTCATAATTGACTTATCCATCTTTTAGTGTATGGTTGCAACTACTCTATAGTCGGAATTTATAGGATTTGACGTGTAATATATTTATATTTATAGGCAAAATACAAATACGTTCACTCAACGTTTTCTAATAATTTTCTTTCAAGGTTGACTAACCTAAGCTCTAGTACCAAATGTAACAACCCACATCCCAATGGGCCTGAATTTTCGCTAAATCGAAAACCTAGGTTCATCAAAGTACAGATCGTTGGTTTGGTATCCTGCAAATAAATAGATAAATGTATATCAGAGCACTATCGATATAACTCACAACGGAATACTAAAGTATAATAAATCATGTAGTTACTGACCAAGATTGACACTTCCAATATCTAGTGTCCTTACCAGTGTCGGACATGCATAAGGAAACCTGTCCATCCATTGTCCCCGCCTTGCACCGGTACATGTCCCTCCAAAGCTATCTCGTGGGTTGTAATGAGGAGGAGGGTCAGAACAATGTTCTAATGACTAGTAGATTATACATTTTACACACAACACTAGTTTATGCCGGTTATTCCATTACATGTTATGTTCTTTTATTTTACTTAGTCATCTCGACTCCACGTACGCATATGATATGCCCTATCCACCTAAAGTAGACCATAACTTTATACGTATGTATACACACACATACATATATAAATACCACAATCCCCCTATGGTTCCAGATACTATTCCTGCTAGTATCCCTAACACGACACCCCGTCAGGATCCATCATCAACGCGATATCATGTCCTCATTGTCGTTTGTAACAAGGAACTCCCGAATTGCCTAACAACAGTGTCACATAGTTTACTTGTATTCTATCTCGCCTTGGGGATTTTCTACTTGTATGGTTCCTAATTGTGGACTCAGCTCCGTAGATTGTAGAGGACTCAGCTCCTCGGGCTATAGACTTAGCCCAAGGACTATTGTGGACTCAGCTCCATAGACTACCACATTCATTTTGAAAGACCTCTCTTAAGGCTTATCTATCCTTGCCTCCTGACAAACAACCTAGCAAACAACTATGGAAGCGCACGACTTAACATGACCTACACTAGTACGAGGTGTAGCCTGTTAGGTGTACCCCTCGTCTTTCCCATTGACCGCTCATGTTCGATGACGTTCTCGACTTATATACAACTCCTACTTTCTAATACGGTACAACACACTGCCATAGCGCCGATCATTGCTCACCATCCCATTTAGATTGCCTAATGTAACCAAGGCAATACTCCTACTAAAATATTGAAGTAGACCATACTGGGGTATTCCTTCACCATCATGTAAGCGTATATAATTCCGCGGGGTCCTACAGTTGTATATGGCTTACATTAGCATAATGTACACACAACTGCTAGTAGCCCTTTGCGGTGGGCAGACTTCTATTGTATAACACTACTGATCTCACATTCCAGCCCATTCTAATGACTATATCATTCTTATCCATTTAAGTTATTTACTAACTCTAATAATTCACACCCATCATAAATGCATACTTTCGGCCATGTATATACATATGTGTGCGTGTGTATGTATGTATGTATATGTATATATATTCATTCATACTTGTTTGATTATTATGCCTTCATGTTCAACTTTTAATAACATTTCTTTACTTTTTATTGCGTTTACTTCATATTCAATTTAAGGTCGTTTACCGCTTCCTCTTAAAATATTTAAATATCTTTTCCATTTACTTCCATTTCTTTTTATTGAACTTTTCCTTCTATTCCCTTTTAACAATTACTACCCTCCCTTGTTTAATGAACTTCTCATATTCTTTTCATTTTCAAGTTACTACTTGCCTACATTTTCATCGTTATTATTTAATTTTTGTCTTGCTTATATTGCATATATATGTATGTATGTATGTATATTAATTCTTCTCTTAGACCATTATTATTATCATCTTTACGATTCTTTAATTAATCCTTCGGGATTTCTGTAATTAATGTATTGGAATTACATCTCTCTCATAAGGAAAAGTTAACACTATAAATTTCTTTGTCTTATCCAAAGGGAGAATTCATGTAGTTCGAAATTATAAGAAATTATCCTTTTCATAGTTATTGAAATAGACAGTACAAAATACGGTAAACATCCATATTTTATACATCTCTTTCTTTTAGGTGTATTCCTTATTATTTCAAATGATATACTTTTATTTATAAATCTAAACTTGATAATCTATAGAACCCTATATTCCAATGAATTAAAATACTACTTAAATTCCAACAATTTATTTGGATAACTTCTAATTTACATTTACTTGCATAAATCAATTAATCAACAAATTCTAGAGTTACAATATAATTTATCAAATTTAGGGACTACTACCCCATAATACTTTCCAGATTCACATACATGCAATAAATAATTTAAGTTATCAATCATAGAATATCTAGGTGGGGTTTATAAATTCACTACACGTATACAATTTTAGCCTACAACTCCAATTTCCATTTTAAGAATACAGGAATAAATTTACAATGATATAAATACAATATTATATAAAAATATAAATAATTTCTCACTCACTTTATTATCTTTTCAAATCTTCAGATCTAATCCCTGTTATTCAATTTGAATCCTTTTTTATCCCTATTTGAATACATACACTGCAAGCATACATATACTTATCAAAAGTCTAGATCATATGAGATATTTGAATTTAGTTTAAATTCTCGGTCCAGATTTATAATTTACCTTGGCTTGATGGTTTGATTCGACCATATTCTTCTTCTTAATCATCCTCTACTATTCCCTACTTGTATATACATATAAACTATAACTATTTATATGAATTAAGAATTTTATGGAGAAGAGAAAATGGTAGAGCTTTGCCATGCTTCAGAAAATATGGGAAGAAAAGAAAGTGGTTAGGCTCATATTTATAAGGGTTCGAATCTGTTTGCACAAAAAATGGACAAACACCTCAAAGTCGTATGATTTAGTAGATCTTATGTTGTTCTTAGTGATTTTGGAGATTTATGCAAATATATGAAAAGCAGGGGCTAAACTGTAAAAAGACACGTAGATTTTATAGTGGTTCAGCCAGAATGTGCCTACGTCCACTTTGTATATTATTTCTCTTCTCTTGTTTCGATTACAAGTACAAAGCTTTGATATAAGTAAAAGAAAGTTGTTTGAAAGTTCTATCCGTGCTTGAGCTCTCAAACTTATCCCCCATTGTTGTACCCCTGCCCCTCTATTTATAGAGTTAGGCTGGGGGTAGGGGTCTTGGAGGTATATAGCAGCTGGCGGGCCTGGGCTGACGTGATCTGGCCTGGCACGTCTTGGTTCGGTAGCATTTGGTCCGGCGATGATTGGTCCGGCATGGAGTTGGCATCGAGTTGGTCCGGCATTGGTTTGAAGGAGGTTGGTTCGGCGGTGTCATGGTCCGGTAGTGGCAGGAGTGGGTTGGTCCGGCAGTTGTGGGGCGTTAATTGGTCCGGCCGTGAGATGAGGATGCCGAATGAGTTCCTTTGGACGAGACTGCCGAATAGGCTCTGTGAGATGAGAATGCCGAATGAGCTTAGGCAAGCCTGGATGGATGAATCAAGCTTCTTGGTCTCGAGATCTTCTGGGTGAGAACACGCCCAACAGAATCAATGCCAACTGTTAGATTAAACTATTTTAAATCCGAGCCATTGGCAATGTCGAAATTCTCCAATTGGCAACTCAATTGGTCGACCGTCCCAACCGATCGACTGCAAACGGTCGAGCGACACAATCTAAGGGTTGATCGGTCGGCCTTTGTTATGTTAATTAATTGTGCATCGTTTGTTTTGTTTATTTAATTCATTTATTAGCCGGATCGACATAATTGCTTTCCACTGTTATCTTCCTTAACGTTTAACTAACGTTAATTATCAATAAACTCTAGTTGATGGTAATTAACATCGGTTAATTATTTTATTACCTTAATTGCGTACATTATTATTTCTGACTCGAAATACCAAACGTTAATAAAATTTCGTTTGAACTCCGATCGAAAAACTTTATATATGAAAATTGATCAGAAAATCACCACGAACCGAATGGTGTAAGTTTCGTAGCCAAATTATGACATTTGTAAAAATTCTAATTTTTGACGTTGTTATTTATTAATTAATTTCTTTTAATTAACTATCATTAAAATTACGGGGTGTTACAGGTAAGGGTTTTCATTGTTTCTAGGAGAGTGGTTTAGATCTATATGGGGGCACCTATACAGACAAGAGGTCGTATAGGGATGCTCATTTTCGTTTGCGAACTCTCAAGGGTAGGAATGTATATAGATCCAAGACCACATAAGGCGTAGTTGCTCCATTTATATATTTCATTCAGTATAGGACGATAATAGATATTCTCTATCAGACACATTGTTATATTATGCTTGTGTTATGCTAGTTGATTGACATTATCATTGTGTGTAGCATAGTGCAGACTTATATTGCGGCACTCTTATTACCCTACACTTGCATATTGTTATGTATAGTCACATTACATTAGTTGTGCTGACTCGTTCATTACAGGAAAAGAGCAGGTTATGTGTGGTTCTCTATTTTTAAGATGGGTTTACTATACTTGTTTATGGACAGTCCGGATTATTCTTGAGCCATGTTTGTGGAGTGGGCCGATTGTGATTTAGTTGTCTCATGTTTATTATATAGTTTTGATATACAATATTTTGAGATAGTTCCCCTCACACCAAGCTTAAAGCCTGACCGACATTTTGTCGTTGTTTGGTTATGTCATGACAACTCTCAAGTACTTGACTAAGTAGTTTGGGAGTCAGGTGCTTTGGGGGATATAGTATCAGGATGCCCAGCTAGAGCATTTTGGAGGCATGACATCGATATTTTGGGATATGTATACTTGATATTCTAATAATACATGATAGATCTTTTATTTGTATATGTGACTTGTTGTATCAGATATTTATTTAGAACTCTGTGTTGTTGGGAGTTCATGTATTCTGACTTTCTGTATCGATATTTATTTATCGGTTGTTTCCGCTAGTGCGGTCTCTTATGTATTGTTATCCTGTTATGTTCATGTATATTCAGTTTATATATGTTATCATTCTGTTGTTAGATCTTATCTATGTCTTTACTTGGTGTTTTGTTTTAATTTTACCCCAACAATAAGTCTTTTATTATATTCGAAAGTTGGGCCATGATGTAAGGCGTCAATCTTTTGGTATTACAAAGGACTAGTTATTACATTTGGTATCAAAGCATAGGCTCAACGCTCGAATCAAAAAGACCAATTTGAGTTTTACACTGAGAGAGTGTACTTGTATTTTTATTTTATATTATACTATATACACCACTTGTCTTTTGGACTTTGATTTATTTTTATTGCTAGTTTCTAACGTATCTTCGTTAGGCTATCATTATGAGCAGACGGAGTGCATGAGTGATTGTGGATAGACGGTCTAAAATGCTTGATTAATTCAAAGACTATTTAGCTGCCACAAGGGATGTTCCACCACTCATGAACATGTCCCACTAATACGGTTAGCGTTAGAGGTGGTGTGGCCCATAGGGCACCAATATTTCTAGCTCCACCAGCCTTAGACTCTTCGAGGTTGCATCGAGATTCCTATAGCCTTGGAAGGAAGCCATATTTAAGTCCTGAGACTGTTGTTGAGACACAGTCTTGGACATGTGCATGAGAGAGCTTCCGTCGATATAGCTCTAAAGAATGTTCTTGTAAGAAAGATTGCTTCTCGGCATTTGAAAAGGGGATACTTAGGCTAGGTTGGACGTAGTGTTTGTATGGATGATGAGTGTCCCCGCGACTTGGAATGAGTTGCGGGCGATGATGTAAGGCGCCGATCTTTGGGTACTACGAAGGGTGGTATGTTATAGTAATAGGACTGCAACATCTTTGGTGAAAAATTATATCAAAGATGTGGTTCGATTGCATGTGGTTTCGGTCAGCATTATTATTGATAGTTTGATTCACTAGTGAATTTTGAAGGAGTTTGCTGTCAACTTTAGGAACGAAGTTCAATCTAACTACCAGTTACCACCTGCAGATCGACGGTCAAAAAGAAAGGATAAATATGATTTTGGAAGATTTATTGAAAGCCTGCATCATGGATTTAGGAGGACATTGGGAGCAGCATTTACACTTAATAGAGTTCGCATAAACTAATAGTTAATAAGCAAGGATTGGCATGACACACTTTGAAACCTTATACGAGAGATCGTGCAAATCACCAAATTGTTGGTGGGAAACTACCAACAAAATTCTACTTGGACTAGATTTGATCCACGAGACCTCAGAAAAGGTAGAGATGATTGGGCGGCAAATGAAGGCCGCATAGGACCGTTACAAGTCCTATATTGACAAGTGGATGAAAGAGTTGGAGTTTTCGGTTGGAGACATAGTGTTTGTTAAGGTTTCTCCTCTTAGGCAGGTTATGAGGTTTTGTACATCGGGGAAGTTGGCGCCAAGGTTTGTTGGGTCTTTCCCGATTTTGAAAAGGATAGAGAAACTTGCGTATCGAGTGGAGATTTTGACCAAGCTAGCAGGAGTCCATGATGTCTTTCATGTGTCACACTTGAGGAAATGTCTGCATAGCACAGCTACCCTGGTAGAGCTTGATCAATTAATAGATATAAAGGCAAAGCCGATAGCACCCCATGCTATTGCATATATAGTGGAGCATTGAGTTAGGAAGTTTTGTAACTAATAAATTAGGCTGTGTCCAGTACAATGGGAAGATAACCCAACGAAAAGCACATGAGGAACAGAAGAGAAGATGAAGACTTCTCATCCTATGCTTTTCCATAGTAAACTTTCTCTCTCCAAAAAATTAGTATTTTATAGGTTTTGGGTTGCATCATAGTTACTAGATTGGATGGTAGGGGATGGTTGCCACACTTATACTGTTATTTCTAGACTTGTATATAATCTTATGCATATATAGGATGCTTGGATACATGCATATATGTCACGATCTTCCATTCATGCTAGGATTGAGCTCATCTATGATATGTTGCATACATAATCATATCACATTTTTTGTTGAGTAGATCGTTGTATAAATAATTTGGTTGTATAACATGGTTGTACAGTGTATGTTACACTATTTGCCGATTAGACATTTCGAGCATGAAATCCTTTTTATGGGGGGGGGAGAATGTAACACCCCGTATAAATAAATGAAAATTTAATTAATTAATAATAAGGCTAAAAGTAAGATTTTCGCAAACGTCGAAATTTGGCCGCGAAAGTTATATCATTGTGTTTATACAATTTCTGATCAACTTTTGTATATAAAGTTTTACGATCGAAGTTCAAACGGAAAAGTTATTAACGTTCGAAGGTTTCAAATTTAAAATATTTCAGATGAAAAAATTTATAAACGTTAACGTTTGAAATTAAAAAGGTAATAAATAATTTATAGGGAAACTTATCGTTTAACAAAAACATTAACGTTAGTTTTAAAATGGGAAAAGAATAAAAATCAAATAGCAACAAATAAATCACGACTAGCAGTAGGAGGCCGGTCGACCGCCCAAGGGGGAACGGTCCATCGGTTAAGGCGTGACGACTAGGGTTTGGTTAGGCCAGGAATGATCCAGATTTTATTATTTTAAACCGACTAAATTTTATGATCTAGGCGCGTTCTAACCACTATAAATAAGAAGTCAGCCCCCTCATTTTTATTCACAGCAAATTGCAAGGCTAAGGAAACTCTATCAGTTCTCTTCCACTGTTCTTCGTTAGATTCAAGATTCAACTTTAAAGGAAGAAGACAATAGGATTAGAGGCAATAAATTTTAGTTATACACACACACACACAGATACACACACGTTTTTCTGTTTCTATTCTTTCCTAATCTCTGAATTTTGAATATAATCTATATGCAATTGAACTATGGTATATTTCAAAAAGAAGGAAACTAAAGGAGGAATTAGACGAAGGCGTAGAACCGAATCCAAAGAAAATCGGGAAACTATCTGTGATTGGAAATTTTAATTTTTTACATTTTAGTAATTTGTGTAATAAAGGTTTGAATTTGTTTTATGCCTTGGGGAATTTTACATATGAAAACCTTAAAACCTAAACCCTCAAAATTTCCCCAATAAAATATCAAACCTAGGATAGTTGGAATCTCAATTGTTTTATGTTAATATAAGAGAATTTAATTTGTTGTCTGCAATTTACAAAATTGATGTTCTATTCAACTTCCACGACTAATTTCTGTTGTTGCGAAAAAGGGTTCAGAAAGATAATTATTAGGAAATGTTGTGCAAAGTATGAATTTTCCTATTTGTAGTTTGCACCGCCTTTTTCCGTAATTTAGACAAATACGAATCTTTTTTTCCGCTTCAAGTTTGTATATGTAAAATTGAATAGAATATAAAGGGTTTAAATTTAAAGTTTGTTTCCTTGAATTAGAGGCATTGATTCTATTATATTAATGTAAAATAAATTTGGTATTTTGATTCCATTTTGAATACACACACAAAAGTCTGTTTTGTCTAGCTAAGAATATTAGCTATTTTGTAAATTATTGTATGGAACTTGAGACTTGTATGAATATGGAAGTTTTGACATTTTAACAATTAATATAGGAAGCAAAAATCTTATAATAGGAATATTTCTGCGCACGCTTAAGAATATTTAGTTAGCTAAAAATTTACGTATGTATAAATATATTAATATCGTATAAATAGTAACGTATAAATCATATCGTATAAATAATTAGTAAATAGCATTAAACCCTACTGGAAGGAAGTTAAGGATAATTATATAGAACTTAATACATAATTAAAGGTGAAATAAGGAGTTTCCCTTATATGGCCTTAATGCACACATGCGGGTAAGATATTATACACACATATGAAGCCGTAGTTTCTTATGATATTGGGCTTTACAAATTAAACAATACCGTGAATGTTTAATTTAGTGCTCATACCCATCTCTTAGAATAACATATGTACCAATCTACTCATTACATATATTTGTATATATACGTATGCCTTTGAACAACTTTTTATTTGATCCAACTTTTAATATGCTAATCAAATTAATTATAAGTAGACTATATGTCACTTGACTTGTAAATTGCTTTGTGTTTTCTGAAATCAAATTAATGTTTCATCTATACATAATCAGCAGAAGACATTTTGAGTAATATGTAACTCCTAAACTCTTGTTAAAAGAAACTTGTTAATATGATAATATGCCGATGTTACAAACTGCATATTAAGTTGCATTTAATGCTTAAAACATTAAATTAAAAGTGTTCCTTTCAAAAAGAAAAATAAAAATAACACCGAAACAAATCGGAAAGATTAAATGTATGTTTGCATACTCTCTGATTTAGATACTCAATCATATCGAAGAGTTGAACTTTCAAGCAGCTGCTCTCCTAAAGTGTTCGGCCTATGTGAAGACTATATCCTCTTTAATTTAACATTATGTGTCCTCATATAGTTGATGATGTACCCTTAAGTTGCTAATGTATATCATCTCACCTTTAATTCTGCATGATGCATTATGATAAGACCTACAGAATACTAATAATAAGAAAAACAAATAACCATGAATAAAGTCAAACAAACATAAATTACGTGTTGATAATCATTACCAACTGACAAACAAAATACGTTGAACATAGCAGAATAAAAACGATAAGATCATTTTTGTAATTATTTATTTTACCTTTATTAAACACTTAAAAAGTGGGATTTATAAAGTTAAACATCAAAAAGGAATCATAGAAGTGTTCTAACTGTATAAAAATTGACACGAACGTATGTGAAAAACATAATAAAAGATAAAATCCTTGTTATTTAAAAAATTATGTGGGGATATAGGGTTGTAATTTTTTTATAATTTTGAGCACTAATATGTAAATATGATAAATCGGTTGAAGTAAAATTTTAAAGCAAGCTATGAAAATAATAATCAAAGTAGGTATAACAAATTAATGCAATAAGTGATTTAAAAATTAAGAATTAACCATTTAACTTAGAAAAAGAATGAAGATAAATTATGTAGGTAGGCATCAGGATGACGATGCAAAACCAAATTCATCTCTTATCGGTGTAATAGTTACTCTAGTTGAAAATTTTAAAAGACCTTTTACATAAAACAAATTTAAGTAAAAGATAAACTGGATCATTTTGACTGATAATAAATCCATTCATAGGTGAACAAATGATAAGTTGATAAAAAATTCAAAGTAAACATCGAATATAATAATTGAAGAAAGCTATAAAACATTGATTATGTTAACTTTTACATAACTATGAATATTTTCATTTGACATACTTGACAACTAACCATTTTACGGCAATATCTTTATGTAGTTTACATTAAAATAATTGATGAAATACCTATTTAGCTTAGAAGAAGCTGAAAGATAAAGTGCGCATAGGTGTCACAATGAAGAAAAATCCAATTTAGCTCCCCTCAGTGTATTAGTTAGTAGTTACATCGTTAAAAAGTTCTGGTTCTTCCTTCTTTGTTTGCTTAATCCGCTTTGATTCATGTACCTATATACATCATTTAAAAATTATATATCCTTACAGTTAATTTGTTATGTATTTCACCAGAGGGTAGAAATTGTTGATGGCAGAAACAAATTAGAGCATGGAGTAGTAAATGGAAAGTGAAATTTGAAATCAAAGTCATGCATAGCACCCATACTAAGCAAAATATGAAAATATCTTCTGCTTTTCCCTTCTCCCATCGATCTCAATATCCTCCCATTTAATATTATCTTGCTCTTCTACTCTAAAGACCTTAAGATTTTTTTTCCTTTACTTTTCTTTTCATTTTTTTTTCAGATTTCTATTTTGGAACTTTGATGTATAATTCGTAAATATGACAAATATTAAGCACAAAAAGTAATGTGATATTTTTCTGATAAATAGATCAAAAAATTGGAAATATATAGAAACTAAAATGACCTAAAAGAACCATCACATTTCAATGCAGCTTGTACATCAACATGGGATTCATTTTGTAAGAATGGAATGGAAAATATTTGGTAAAATTTAATTAAGATATATTTAGCTTCAAATCAATTGATTAATCGGATTTGATTATAATGTAATTCAAGTTATTTAGTGAGCAAATTTACCAATCAAACAGTCAAATTTTAGCAGCAAATTAGGTGAATGTAATTTTAGTAGCTATAGTAGCCAGTTATGGAATGAGTAAAAGGTCAGCTGTAACGACAAATTACACATCTACTCTGATTAGAATACAGTAAGAGTATACCGAGTAGTTTTTTTAACTAAAATTGATAAGCAATTTAGCATTTATAGATCAATTACATAAGTTACTTCTAATTATAATCAAATTAACCTGTAAATTTGGTTAAAATAGTAGAACAATTAGTGTAAATTAAGTAAACTAAACACTATATAAGCTAATTCCAATTATGTACTGAAATAATATTACTAATCAAATGATCAATTTTTAGAAGTAAATACAATCTTATGATTTAATCAAATTATTTAATGTTAAATATATTATTCAAATTATTTACTATAAATATATTAATTAATTCAAATTATTTACATACATTTGATCAAATTGGATTAAATGCTGGTCCTACAAAACATGATAAAATATTGGTCCAGTAGTGTAGAACTTAGAACAGGAAAATAGACACAAGGATAAACTTAGAAAAAAATTTAAACTGAAGAACAACAAGTTTGTTTTGTAGGTTGAAGGACAATGCTAGTTATAAGTAGCATTTTGTATAGTGTAAAACTGAATATAATGCTAGATATAACTAGCATTTCGTATAGTGTAAAAGTTGAATATAATGCTAATTATAACTAGCATTTGTCATTCAGCCTAAAAATAAAACTTCATGTCCTTCAACCTAATTTTTTAAAAAGTTTGTCATTTTCTCTAATTCCCTCAACTTAGAAAGTATTATTGAATTTAAACCACATGTTATAAAAGACGATTGTATTTTTTTTTTATAAAACAACAGTACATTCAATTTCGCAAGCATTTGGTGATTCAATTATAAAGGTGAGATGATTTTTTTAAGCTTATACATATAATTATTAACTTCCATGAGATATCAACAAAAATAATAGATCATATGTGCCTCAAATATACAGCATTTTGAAGATTTGTAAAGTGGGCAGAGTAACTATTACCGTGTTAACAATGGCTTTGATATATCACATGAAAACATAATACAAAATTGATTATCATCAGCATATTGGGTAAGCAATTAATTGTAAAGCTTCGTTTGAAACTGGAGAAGATGTGAACAACTATCTGTTAATAATGAGAGCAGAATGTTAAAATTGAATGATATCGCATAAGCTTGATTTCCTCATAAGCATTATTTCCTCCCACATTCAAATTTTAGTAATAAATATTTTTCATCTTTGTGTTTCTAGCTTGTACACCCCTGGTAGCTAAAACTAATCATTACTGAATCACAAAATTGTAAAATAAAAATAAAATTAGACACAGGACACCATAGAATTTTGCTTAACAAACTATTACAATGGCCCCTAATATTTAATTACTATTCAAAAATCAATGAAAATACAGTCTTAAGATCAAGAACAGTAAAACCGCACTAGATTATATATAAAGGATTAGGTTTTATTTCAGTACTCATTTGAAATAATCCAATTTAGACTTCAATAATCGAATTAAAAAAATGGATAATTGATATTACTACATCTACAACAAAACATATAACGAACAACTTATATGGGTGCAATTGAAACAGTTTGCATTTACATGTAACTAAAGTGGAAAAAATTAAACAACAAAATGAAAAAAAAGGATAAAGATTGAAAAAATGAATAAAGACCTTGCTACAATATTTGAGGAGAAGATGAAAATGAGCATGGAAGATTAGAGAAATACCCTGACTTTTTCCTCATTCATATACCCATCCAATAATCTTACTATCGGAAAATTTAGAAATTCAGTTTAGTTGATCATAAATCCATAGAAAGTACATCAAAAAGATCAACTTCTCAAACCATATATCAAATATCAAATAAGCAATAAAGTCAAAAGATTGCAGACTATCAGTAACCTCAATCCTGAACTAAGGGCATCTAAAGGGAGTGTAGTAATATCCAGCGAATAAATAACGACCATGATCAAAGCTAAGTAAGAGTGGGAGAAACCTAAATCAGTAGTCGCGACTTGATAATAGATCCTCTTTTGTTCCAGTGGCTATCTCTAGCATGAACACATCGAAAATTACGAATTCCCATAGAAAAAACAAATTTTAAGCATAGAGTTCCCTGCTGCAGCGCAATACCGAGCATCTAACGCCCATTAGAAGATTTTTTGAGGGATCTTAATTGGACGTGGTATGGATTTTGTTTCGGAGAAGAAAACGAACACACCACAGAACGATTTGAGGGGAAGAAGTGGAAAACCAAAGTTGCATTTAGTTTTGGATATCCAACCTGCTTCAAGTCTTCAACGTGGTGCAATATATCTAGAACGATGTTGATAAGTGGGTAAACGTGGAGTGACAGTTGAAATTAAAGGACTTGGAAGGAAAGCTAACGTCGTTAGGGACTTAAATATGTGATTAGGTGGATGATTGATAGTCGTCGTATATCTTTATTTTTATTAAAATTAGACATCCTTTGTCTTTTTTTTTTATCCACCATCGTCTATAATAAGTACTCACGATGGATGCAAGGTTGATCCCAATTGTAACATTCCTAATTTTTGATAACATTATTCGGCAGATGTAATTATATAAATTAAATAGAATAATGAAAAAATTAAAATGATAAGGAGATTGAGATTTGAATAAATCAATTTAAGGCTGTGCTTAATAATAATATAAATGAGCTAAGCATAGTGTAAGCTAATTAATTTATACAAAGGCCTATTAGGGAATAACCACCTTCATTTCTATTACGCACCAATTCACGTATCTTTTCATTTTTCCACGTTCACTTTCATTTTACAAAACGCAAAACAAAAACCTAAGAAGGAAGCCGCCCATTACAAGGAAGAAAAGAAGAGAATCTAATCAACGCTAAGGATTAAAGCTAGGGAAATTAATCTTCAACAAGTCTCAAATTCCTTATCATATTCAAAGTGAGTAATAATTTACACCATCTCTATTTTGTTTAATCATACGTTTTCGGGTTTAAGGTTAAACTCATTTTTATGATGATTTGGATGATGATATGCTTGAACTATAACATGATTGGTTTAAATATGATTTATACGGTTTTAGGGCAAAACTGATTGTTAATGATTTTTGAATGCCATGGAAAAATTATATGTAGGGTTGTCAATGGATACCCGAAAAATCCGAAATCCGTCCGCATCCTCATCCGAAAAGCGGATAAATATCTGATATCCGAAAAACGAATGCGGATACGGATACGAAGACATCCGCATCCGAAAATTATCCATCCGGTTTTTGTCAAGATTATAATTCAAATTATGTGTATTTTAGTACAATGAAGGTATTCGTTTATTATTTTATTAAGTTAGTAGTTTATATTATATGCACTTAATGCTTATTACCTGCTCAAAACTATTTATCATCATCATATTTGTTAATTTTTAACACTTTTACAATCAATGGCATTGAAAATTGGGGAAATTAATTTAAAGGACAAAAATTTGTATATTTTTAGCCTCAAGGACACAACCACAATATTTTAACCACAAAGACAAATATTCTTCTAAAAATTAATCATAAGGACAAACACTCTTCCAAAATTATTCATAAAGACAAACGTTCTTCCAAAACTGCAACCGAACTAAAAACTGATACCTAAAAAATGCTACTGATAACTACAAACAGATACCTAAAAACTGCTATCAATAACTAAAAACTGATATCTGAATAAAGTTGTCATTTAGGCTAAAATACTGAAGGTTTGTCCTTGAGGCTAAAACATTGAGAAATTTTGTCTTTGACAATAATTTCCTGTTGAAAAATATTTATGTTAAACTAAAATTTTCATTTTATAATTCTTGATTTATCGATCGTTAGCGGATAGGATAATTAACTTATATCCGTTCATACCCGGGGATGCGGATATCCGATATCCGAAAATGATTTCGGATGCGGATGCGGATATGGCACTATCCGCATCCGAAAACATCCGTTAACAGGTCTAATTATATGTTATGTAAAATACGATTTTGGAGATGAGTTTCAATTTTTGTAATTTTCCAAGCTATGGAAAATTTAACACGGATTTTCAAAGGAAAATATGATGAAATTGGGTTAAAATTTATTTCGATTATTCCAAGAGGGATTTGGGTCTGAAATTTTAGTATGCTAGAAAACATGAGGAAAGTGAATTTTTGTAATTTTTGGGGGGTTTTCCTAATTGATTTACTATGAAATTAAATTGTTTTAGAAGGAAGGACTTATTTGCATTATTGTTTTTGCTTAATGGAAGGGCTTAATTGTCAAGTTTTCATTGATTTGGATCTGATAATAAGTGGCAGTTATTTTATAAAGAATTTGAAAAGTTTAAGGCAACCAATCAGGTGTTTACAAATAAGCAGGCTAGTTATAAAGCAATTACTAAACTTAGCGTTAATTCAGCCTTTTCAATAAAAAGTTGGTTCCGCCTCCTGTAGAGGCGCTTTTCGACTACAATGCTTCTACTTCAGCTCATTCGAAACCCATCTAGTCGAAGCAAATACATAGGTATCACTTAGATGGGACGTAGTGGAATGGAGGAAAGGCGGAAGTCATGGTGTCGAAAGCAATGCTTCCGATGGAGTCGAGACCTTAGTTTTGTTTTCAAAGGATAGCGCTTGCTTTGTTTTCATAAATGCTTTCGAAGAAGTCAAAATGTATGCTTTCGAAGGGGGTTTCCAAAAATGCTTTCAAAAGGGGTTGCCATCTCACGTTTAAATTATAAGCTTTCGAATGCGTTCGTTTAATTTCAAAATAATGCTTTCGAAAGTAGTGCTTTCGACCTAGTCGAAACCATACTGCCGTCTTTTTGCCTTTTGAGTGCATTGAAGCCATCAATACTTTCGAAGGGTTGTCTTTGTTTTAAACTTATGCTAAGCCACTTCCTAAATGCTTTTGAATGGGGTCAAGGGTTTTGAAAGTAATGGCTTCGAAAGGGGGGGTTTCGATGCCATCCTTCAAACTTCTACTTAATTGTTTTAAAGCTTTCGAATGAATGGTTCCGACGCCATCAAGTTTTCCCTAAACATTTGTATAAAGATAAAAGGTTTTGAAAAAGATACTTTTGTATATATTCACTTTGACCCAAAAGAAGTTTTAAAGCAAAACCTAATAGTTTCGAAAGAGTTGCTTTCATTGGTTTCAAAGTTATGTTTCCAAGGATTTTTGAGTAATGCTTTAATACTTTCGAAAGGTATATTTTGGTTTCGAAAGAGATGATTTATAGAGATTCTAAAGGTATATACTTAGTGTTTTGAAAAGAAGTTTTCTATGCTTTCGAAGGAGGTTATCCAGGGGTTTCGAAAGTGATGTTTTAAGATTTCAAAAGCCTTAGTTTTCAAAACAAATAACCGAATCTCATTTTAAAGGTAAACCGTGGCATAAATAAAGTGTTTTAAAATGAAGTTTTGAAGAAGTTTTCCTTGATAAATGGGTTAAAGGAATTAACCAAGTTATATATAAATTGATTTCAAGGATATGAAACCACAGGGGTTGGTATTATTATGTTTGCTTCTTCATAAATGTATTTGAATATATTCACATTGTAAATAACCCATAACGGTACCTTAGGGAAGGGTAGAATAACCAACTAGGTTGATCCAATAGTGAATATAAATTAAGGACGTTAAAATATTAATTAAAGATATTGGTAGGGAGCCAATAGGTTCACAGTAAGCCCATGAAAACTATGTATAGGAAAAGATATTGGCAGGGGCCAATAGGTTCATAGTAAGCCCATGAAAACTATGTATGTATGAAGATGTCAGGAAGATCGGTTCATAGTTAGCCCATGAAAACTATGATTTAATATTTGCAGGGACCAATAGGTTTGTAGTTAGCCCATGAAAACTATATCCGAATTAATATATTGGCAGAAGTCAATAGGTTCCTCGTCAACCCATGAAAACTATATTGATCATATATATAGTTTAAATCCATATTTCTTAGCAATTTGATTTTGATATTGAGTTTGATTACTACCTTTCATGAATATGTTATATTTTTAATATCATTTATTACCTTTAAACTCTTGTCTTTACTACTCTTTCAGTCCCATTCATTAGTTTCCTTAACCTAAGTCTAGTAATTGGTGTGTATTACCTTTGTTTGGTTGAAGTGATTTATAATAAATAGTTTGATATATGTATACACACATACATACATATATACACACACATATATATATATATGCTTGTCAATTAGATATTACTTATCACTCATGTTTATCTTATAATCTGAATATCTCCTACCATAGTATATATATCATCATATCATTCTGCATATTATTATTTTTACTTCGTTATCATTTTATTTCATATTACATATCATTATGCATCCTATTTCATATCACATTTCATTACATATTACATCATAAATTACAATGCATGAAATATCATAATCATTTGCATCATAAGTTGCACTTCATTCCGCATATCATCTCATGCTACATTGCATATGTCATACATTTCATACTGCATTACAAACTACATATTGCATACATGTACACATAACAAGTGTATTTTATTTAGGGGGAGTTTATATTATTGTCTTATAGTATAAGGTTATTAATTTTTGATTTTTTGACTTGATTGACTTGTTTGAATTGACTGACTTGATTGACTTGTTTGACTTGATTGATTTGTTTGACTTGATTGATTTGTTTGACTTGTTTAACATGATTGGATTTGATGTGTGTGTTGATTGGATTGTCTGAAATATACTTATACATATTTATGTATTGAATAATTATAGTATAATTATGTTAATGTCTTTCACATTCAATTTACTTACTTTGTTCTAGTATTAATTTAAGGGGGAGTTTTACAGTTTTATAGTTTTAGGATGGTTTTGTTGATGACAAAGGGGGAGAATTATAAAATAGGATAGTTGGGCATAGATTAAGGGGGAGTTAGTAGATTAAGGGGGAGTTGTTAGATTAAGGGGGAGTTAGAGTAGAGTAAGAATAGAGTTAGAGTATATTTTATAAACAAAGGTTGTCATCATCAAAAAGGGGGAGATTGTTAGTTCTTGAGATGATGGTTTTGATGACAACAACCTAGGACTTGTTATAAAATATAAATACTAACGTTATGGTTTAGATATATATATATATATATATGTATATGCAGAATATAAACATGGAGGTACCAAGAATGAAGACTGTACAGTATAGAGATACAAGACTGATGAATTTAAAGATCGAAGATATCAAGATTGAAGACTCATGAGTATCAAGAAATGAAGTTATCAAGAGTTCAAGATTTCAAACAATACAAGATAATGTAGTTAGTCTAGAATTATGTTAAAACTTCTTGAAAGCACTTACATCTTTATTCGAAATTTATTCGTGGAATGGAATCCACTTCGAGCCTGTTAAAGGGATGGAACCCTAGTGGGATGGAACCCACGACAATATCTAGTGGAACATATAGTGGTCCTATTTTGATATCCACTAATTTTATAAAAATGTTTTTCAAACCTTTCTTTTCAAAAAGACATCTCTCTTGTTTGAAATATTTTAGCCTCAAAACTATTTTTATCATTTTTAATATTTTGATTTCAAAATTGTCCTTGTTTTTAAACCATCTCTTGTTTTAAATATTTTTCTTTAAAATATTTATACACTCAGATTTTAAATCACTTTGTAGATTAAGATTATATATATTAAAAATTATTTTCTAAACTCTTTTGTATGTTTAAACTATATTCAAATATATTTACAAAGTTTAGAAATTGTTTTGACAAATTATAGAAATCAATTTTAATAAGAAAATCAAAATATCAATTTTGCCTTGAGCATGTCGACATCCCTCAACCCCCCATGTCGACATGGTGTCCGTTATTTTCAAATTTCAATTTTCAAAAGAAGTGTCTATTCGTCGTATCCTTTCATGAATAGATATGGTTGTTGCTCTACTATAAACACCAGTAAGTTCTAAACGAATTTTTAACCAGATTTCATTTATTTTCTCTCCTCTTCATCTTCCACATTTATTCTAAAGAATCCTAAACTATACTCTACCGAAATACCAAGTGAATCAAACTTGATTATCTCTTGTTTGATTCTCTGCCACTCTCTCCATAAGATCTCAGTGCTATTCAGAGTTATAGGATTATTTGTAAATCAAACTGTTGAGTAAAAGGTGCGGTTGAGCCTTGAAATCAATTGGGTGTGATTATTGCCTCGGAAATCAATTAGGTGATCTTGTGGCCTAGTAAATCAAGAGAGTTTGCCCTAGACTCGAATACAGGAGGTGTACCTCTTGGCCTTGAAATCGAGGGTGTAATCTGGGAGATTATTTTTGATAAGAAATCTGTACGTTTGTATGGGACTGGATGTAGGGTAACTCCGAACCAGTATAAAATCCCGGTGTGTTCTTTCCTTTACTGCTTTTATTTATTATTTGCATCTGTGTCTGATTCTGTGATTATATATGTGTTTGTGAATTGCATTTGTTGGTGATTAAATTTACATAAGTTTCAAAAAGATTTAGAAAATCCACAAAACACTATTCATCCCCCCTCTAGTGTTATTCCAACCTTAAGATCCGTAATCCACATTTTCAACAAGATATTGAGTTACCAATAGGTTCAGGGAGAACCCATTAAACAGTAAAGATATTGGCAGGGGCCAATAGGTTCTTAGTGATCCCATGAAAACTATGAAACTGGACAAGGAGTCTATAAACATTAAACAGGTTATTAGTAAGCCCATAAAAACTAATAGGTTAATAGTGACCCTAGAAACTATAACTGAGACAGATAGTCAAAAACGAATGGGGATGGGTAATCCATCATTGATTTACTTGTTTTGCATATCATCATATTATTTTGAGTTGTTTCAACCATTATGGATGCTGGAGCACAGTATATGGTTTTATAAAGGTTTTAGGGTACTAGTGAGGGAAAAACCCGTTCCGCTAAGCGGCGTGGTCTCACTGGATATCTAAATGATTTGAGATGGTATATTATTATTCATACTGGGCTTTATGTCTGACATGAAGTTTTTATTATCCCCTTAAACTCTCGGGTGCTCAATTGATTTTGAGTAGTTTGAGGGTTAAAGTTTTCAGGTCCTCTTTTTAGATGAATAAAGCTTCCGGAGACGTGCAGGAGGCAAGCTAGTTAATAAGAGTTCTTTTTATTCCACTGTGTTTTGGTTGTAAAGACAAAAATTTTATTGCCTTATTATATACTCTTTGATCAACCAAGGGCGCATCTTCATATGTCGCTCTTGGCGTATGTTGTAATAAATATATTTTCCCTGAACGTGGTCCTCGTATTGGGATTTTTAATGAATTTGAAATGTTTTGAAATGGAATGTGGAACTTGTTTGACGTTTTAATTTTTTTTTCATATTCATGTGTTTATGTGTATCAATATATCTAACATTACTGTATTTGGTCGCCGAGGATTAATAACTACGGATGACTGTAGCATCCGTAGCCGTTAATTTTAGGCCTCCAAGTGGAGGATGTTACGTCAATTCTGTAGGGTAAGTCTACCCAGTTAATCTAGCTATCGACACCTAAGAATAATCAGACTAATGTGAGACATCATGGTCCGGGTTATGGGTCATAAGACAGATATCCCAGTACAGGCCTTATAACATCCCATATTCCAAGGCCCAAAACTAACGGCTACAGATGCTAGAGTCATCCATAGTTGTTAATTCTCAACGACAAAATGCAGCTATGTCAATCATATCAATAATCAAAAGCACATGAATATGAAAAAAAATTCAAACACCGTTTAATAACAAATTTTCCTTCTCATTTCACAATTGATATTTCATATTCTATACATAATCTTATTCGTAATCCCTCACTCAGAGAAAATATAATTATTACAAAATACTCTAAAAGACACATATGAAGATGCCCCCTTGGTTGATCAGAGTCAAATACTTGGCAATTATATAATTTTGCCATTACATCCAAATAGACAAACTCAAACAACACGACGTATTAGAATAGTACTCCTACATAGCTAGAATGCCTCCAGCACGTCTCCAAAAGCTTATTCGTCCTACTAAGAAACCTGAAAATACCTCACTCTCAACCTACTCAAATTAATTTTGAGCACCCGAGAGTTTAAGGGGAAAACATAAACTTCGAATCAAATAAAAAGTCTGGTGTGAATAATGACTTACCATCTCGAACCAAATAGATATCAAGTAAGTCCACGCCACTGAGTGGAACGGGTTTTCCCCTCACTAGTATCTTTACCAAATTATATTAACCATATACTGCGCTCCTACATCCATAGTGGTTAAAACATAGTAATAATAACATAATGATATGAAAATATGAAATGCGCACTGGATTACCCATTCCCTCAATTTATTTGATAATCTGTCCCAATTCATAGTTTTCCTAGGGTCATTATTAACCTATAAGTTTTCATAGGCTGATTAATAACCTGTCTCAATCCTTTGGGACTACCTATCATACTTTACAGTTTTCCTAGGATCACTAAGAACCTATTGGTTTCAACTAATAAATTTTCAATCATAGTTTTCTTGGGCTCATTATGAACCTATTGGGTTTTCCAATAACATTTTTCAAATCATAGTTTTCATGGAATCGCTATGAACCTATTGATTTTTTATCAATAACCTCATCCAGACATAGTTTTCATGGGATAACTAGGAACCAATTGGACTTTTACAATAACATTTCTCATGACATAGTTTTTATGGGATGACTATGAACCTATTGGTCCCCTTCCAACAACAGGCCTGAATCAATAATCTTTTGACCAGTTTTGGGTATCCTATGCTTTGGATCTACCTGATCTCCTGGATGCGATTCTACTCACTCAAGGGTTAGTTCTGTTTATACTCACTACTAGGTCAAACTAGCTGGTTATTCTACCCTTAATACGCCAAGATGCAGTTATGGGTAATAAATGATATGAGAATGACACTAATGATTATGCGTACTAACTGATCAAGTAAACACAAGAGTATATATAAATCACCTATCATTCAACATTTTCCATTTATTCTCTTTGGGAATCATTAACTCAAAACTTGGGCAATTTCATAATTAAAATACGAGTAACCCCTTAATCCATATTTAAAACAAGGAAATATATAGCCCTTTTTAATAGTTTAAAAACATTGGCTTCAAAGTCATTAATAAAAACTTAGACTCTCTGCCTATTTTATAAAATAGGGTTAAATACTTGTGACATTAACAACTTCGACCTTCATATGGGTCTAAATCAAAAGTTAAAACTTTTATATGATTTTATAGCTCACTACTGAAGAGATATAGGGTCTTCGACTTTCTTTTAAAACATAGGCCTCCTCGCCTCTTTAAAAAAGTTTACTTAGCTTCGAAACAAGCCTCATCGGCACTAAAGGGATAAAGTACGGTGTCGTGGCCAAATGGCATCGACACGAGGATATAAGTACTTCGACCTTGAAGCAAATCGACACCCAAGACCTTCAACAATGCTATAAAGCTTCTTTACTTAAACTACTTTGGCTATTATGCCACTTTTTATATAGGGTCAAAGTTAAAGTGATTACATATAATCGAAGTCATTAAAAGCAGCATCATCGCCTAAGTTTTGAAAAACATGCGAAGAGATGAAATCCGACATGCTTTAAAATAGTGGGGATGACGTACGATGTCGTCAACGTCATCAGTAAATCCTTTAAAGTGTTTGAGGGGAATTACGAGGTACCTTGCCACCAATCCAATGTCATCGACGAGGTCAACTTCGGCCTACTTGGAACCATTACATAGTTACAAAAGCAACTATCTTATGCTTCCTTCCAGCATGACTTCGACATTCATGTAATGCGGCCTTCTATAGGCACAGAGAGGGTACAGGCGGCATGGTAGTATTGTAATTCTATTACTATTTTATTACCACTAAAAGTAATTACTTTTCACCAAATCACGATTCTTGTCCAATTTCTGTTGAATAAAAACATCTTTTACAAATCTTTTTAAGAAATTACCGTGGCATATCATTTCCAAGATCCAAAACATATTTTAAAATAATTAATTATTAATTAATCATTAAAATGCTCATGTGGCCTAATAAATTCGTTTTAATTTGAAATTACTTGGGGAAAATCCCAAAAATTCACATAAATTCAAAAATAGCATTTCCTTTGCCACATAAATTTTTGAGGGCAAATTACATATTTAATTATTTTTAAATAATTAAACCCGAAAATAACTCCATTTTATCCTTAGAAAATCCATAAAATATTCTCTTTATTTGAAAATATATAAAATTAAAAACCCATCTCCAAAATAATGTTTTATCAACATATCAAAAAATCAAATCATTTGGAGATAAAAACCTTAGGTTTTACCCTTAAAACCCATATAAATAATTCCATAAAAATTCCTAAAATCATTATTCTATCCAAACTATGATAAAAACAACATGGCATATCATATGCACACACACAAATCATCACAAACAAGATTCAGAACTAAATAGATTTAAAATGAGATGGTTTATTATTATTTACCTTTTAAATAAATGTTGGAGTTAAGATTTGGTGTTGGTTTAATTTCCTAAGCATCTTCTCCTTTGAATCTCTTTTGGTTTCATGATTATCTCCCTTATAATGGTCGGCCGTGAAATCTTCTTTCTTTGATTGTTTTTGTTAATATGTAAAATGAGAATGACATAAATCGGAGAGGGTTTAAGGGATAAAAGATTGGTCTATATCTAAGTTTCCCCTTTCATATACTCTTTTATATTTTTATTTTAATACAGTCTTAGTTAGTTTTTTAAGGCATGACCTTATTAATTAACCAAATCTCTTTCTCCTTAACTATTTATATTATTATATTTAATCTATCCAATTAAATGTTCTAAATAATGTTAACTAAAATTATGGATGTTACAGGCTCCCCCTTAAAGAATTTCGTCCTCAAAATTCAGTAAGGACTACAAAATAAGCATATTAATCATGCAAACATCTATAACATCTTATAGCAATGACACTAGCTTATCTGACTTGTAAACAATCAATATATCAGAATATAGAACATACCCTCAAAACAGTGCTGGATAAGTCTCTTTAATACTATCTTTTGTCTCCCAAGTACAGTCTTTCTATTTATCGCTTCATTGAACTTTTACTAATTTTACTGTCTTATTCCTTAACCTCTTCTCATCTCTCGTTACAACCCGACTAGTCATCTTACAAAAGTTAGATCCGGTTCATCAAGTCTACGAAGAAAGCTGGCACATTCGTTAACCCGAATGACATTACTAACCATTCGTACAAACCATATCTTATTCGAAACGCCGTTAAAGGAATACTGTCCTCCGCTACCCTTAGTTAATGGAATCCTGTAGCCAAATCCAACTAGGAAACACTCTGACTCAACTCAACTGATCGAATAAATCATCGATTCTTAGCAAAGGATAATTATGCTTTACCATCCTTTTGTTCAACTTACGATAGTCGATACACAATCTCAATGATCTGTCCGGTTTCTTCACGAATACTGCGGCCGCCCCCTAAGGCAAACTGCTTGGTCTAAAAAATTTTTTTTCCTTCCAAGTCCACTATCTTCCACTACTAGAAAAGGGTGAAATACCGGCAGACCCTAGCGACGACTTCCGATGGCGTATTTCCGACGGCTTCCGACGGGCCGTCGGCGGTCGTCGGAAACCGTCGGAAATTCACGAATTATAGTCTTCAACCGAGTCCTTTCTTCCTTATTTTTCAGTTGCTCAAAACCAAATTAGAACCCCCAAATCCCTATTTTGAGCTTCCAATCTCCAATTTCAAGCTTCCGGATCCTCCACGGGTGCTTAATGAAACTCTATTGCTTTTAATCTCTGGTATAATCTCTTATTTTCACGAAATCTAATTTTTACCCTAAATCTAGATTTGCATAAGTTGATAAATTAGGGCTAATCAGTGATTGTAATTGTTTTCAATAGCCTAATAATGGTTTATAGTATCCCATGGTATACCTATTTCATATGCTATCATGAAATTTTAAAGAGTATGTATAATTTGTGATTTTGCGTGTATGTGTAAACCATTATATATGTGTTGTTTCTACCATTGTATTGTGTTAATTGGAATAAGACATGAGTTGTATAACATCTTGACTTGTATAACAATAATGAATGCACGAGTCCCAAAAAAAATTGACTGCATTGGAAAATGATAACAATATTGAAGCAACCTTATTCGATAAAATATGCGGAATAAATTTGGTAAATTAATAATTTTTTGAAATATATAAAATTAGTAAATATTCGTTTTTATAAACTACTTTTTTTACATCACTTAGAGAGTTTTTGGCCCCGTTCGACAAGTGTTGTACATGATCGTTATATAAATATTCGTTTTTGTCACAAAACGGCCATTTATATTCATCTGGTACAATACTTTTTGGATTTATCCCTGTATTGGATAAGTTATAAACATAGTAAACAATTACATTTCGTACAATATTTCATTTCAAACGATTCATAAAATTTCGCCGCCACTTTTCTTTTTTGTTTCCTGTGTACACGCATTTGTGTACAATGTAGGAAACAAAGGGGAAGTACTACCGAAATTTTGTTGAATCGTTTAAAACGAAATAATGTATGAAATGTAAGTGTTTACTGTGTTTGTAATGGGAAGTAGGATGAGGGACCAGGAAAAAAGATAACCATAAACCAACATTTCTATATTGTATTCTTAAGTGGGGTAAAATTGACGCGTATAAGTTTTTGTGTCGATACATTGAAAAATAAAATGTGAATTCGTAAAATGACCAATATTTATTTTTGAATTTTTGACATATTTTTTCAAATAGGAAAAATGATCGATTATTTTGTTGATCGGAGGAGATGGATGTATCAAAGAAAGGGATTGAGTGGCTCAATAAAAGAAGATTTTTATAATGGTATAAACGTATTTGTTGAATTCGCTTTAAGTAATAACGGAAACGATGTAGAAATTTGTTGTCCGTGTAGTAGGTGTAAACATTTGAAGTATTTGTTACCCGATATTGTGAAAGTCCATTTATGCAAAAACGGTTTCATACCGGAGTATTATGTTTGGGATTGTCATGGAGAAGTTGTAGCACATACTTCTATAGAGTCTAAATTAGAGATTGCTGGTAATTAAATTGTTATGACAAACCGTATAGAAAATATGGTTGCAGATGCAGCACGATCAATGTTCCTTACGGTTGAAGTTGACGACGATGATGTAAATATTGAAGAACCAAATATTGAAGCAAATTTTTTTTATGATTTACTGGATGCTGCTAAGAAATCTCTTTGGGATGGTTGTAAAAGAGGCACCCAGCTATTAGTTACCGCAGAATACATTGTGATGAAGTCAAAATACAACATCACAGAAGCCGGATTTACAGCCGTTGTACAAGCTGCAAAAAGACATATGTCGCCCGATAATTTAATGTGTGAAAATCACTATGAAGTTAAAAAACTTATGTCGGCTTTTGGTTTACCTTATCAAAAAATATATACATATTTAAATGGCTGCATGTTGTTTTGGAAAGAGGTCATCACTTGTAGGAAATGTAGAATATGTAACGAGGAAAGGTACAAACCAAGAAAAAAGAAGGGAAAGGAAGTTCCATACAAATGCATGCATTATTTGCGCATCACTCCTAGGCTTCAAAGATTATACACATATTTTGTAACTGCACCTCATATGAGATGGCATAGTATGAGAATAGAGGAAGAAGGTACGTTGACACATCCAGCCGATGGAGAAGCATGGAAGAATTTCGATAAAACTTATCCCAATTTTGCAGCGGAGAGTCGTAATGTTAGACTTGGATTATGTACGAATGGTTTTTTTATCATTTTCTCAATTTAGTGCTAAATATTCATCTTGGCCCATTATCATTACATCTTATAATTTACCTCCGTAGATGTGTATGAAAACACAATATATGTTTCTTACTGTTGTCGTTCCTGGCCCCGATGATCCGACACAAGGAATTGATGTTTATTTACAACCGTTGATTGAGGAGTTAAAAACACTGTGGAATAAAGAAGTAGAAACATACGACGTTTCAAAGAAAAAAAATTCGTATGTTTGCTTCTTTGTTATGGACTATAAGTGATTTTCCTTCCTATGCAATGCTTTCAGGATGGAGTACATCTGGTCGTCTAGCTTGTCCTTATTGCATGGAAGAAACACGGGCATTTTCTTTACCGAATGGTAAGAAAATTTCATGGTTTGACTGCCATCGATGTTTTTTCCATGTCAATCATCCCTTCAGAGGAGATATGAAAAACTTTTTACCTAATAGAGTAGAAACCAGACAACCACCAACGATATGGTCAAGCGAAGACATATACGAACTTGTAAAAGACTATCCAAAGATATATGAAACTGGAGTGCAAACAAATTGCAGGCAAATCGACTATTCATAATTGATGCAAACAAAGTTATTTTGGGAGTTTCCTTATTGGAAATGTCTTCTGCTTCGTCATAATATTGATGTGATGCACAATGAGAAAAATGTATTCGATAATGTTTTTAACACAATTTTGAAGGTCAAGGGGTAGACTAAGGATGATTTGAAATCAAGACGCGATATACAAGAATTATGCAAATGTCCTAAGCTTCATATGAAACCAAATGATAGTAAAAAACCCAAAGCGTGTTATGACTTAGATAATAATAAAGTTGAAATTGTGTTAAAATGGGTGGAAGGATTAAGATTTCCTGATGGGATTTCATCAAATCTTCGTAGATGTGTTGACTTTAAAAATGGTAGATTGAGCGGAATGAAAAGCCACGACTGTCACATAATGATGGAAAATTTATTACCCGTTCTATTCAAAGAACTATTGCCCTTAAAAGTTTGGAAGGTAATAACGGAGCATAGTATATTTTACAAAGAGCTTTGTTCAACTACTTTAAAAGTGCAACGTTTACGTAAACTTGAAAAAGATATTCCTATATTGCTCTGCAAATTGGAGAAAATATTTCCGCCAGGTTTTTTTAATGTAACGGAATATTTACCTGTTCATCTCCCATTTGAAGCACGACTTCGAGGTCTTGTGCAATATGGATGGATGTATCCAATTGGGAGGTATGAAATATGTTACCTATTAATTTAATTACATTCAGAAGTTAAAGTTAATGTAAATTAATTTGGCATAGATACTTGAATCATCTGAAGAAAAAAGTGAGGCAAAAAGCATAAGTTGAAGGTTCGATATGTAAATCTTACATCGAAGAAGAAGCTTCGTTCTTTTTCTTTCACTATTTCAGTGACCATGTGAACATATCATTTGAAAGTGTTCCTCGTAATGATGAAGGCGATGAACAAGAGTCCTCTCGAACAATGTTATCTATTTTTAGACAACATGGTCGACCTTTTGGAAAATGTGTAGAAGTATGGTTAGACGATAGAGATCTTCATGTAGCACGCACTTATATTCTTCTTAATTGTGCTGAGGTTGCACCATCTGTTAGATAATATGAAATAATAAATTATGATTTATTCATTTCCATAATGCATGCGCGTGTAGAGTTTAATGCAATATTTTATTCATATATGCAGTATTTATGAAAGCGAACATCCGCACGGAGATCTGAGTAAGAATTTTCTGATTGGTTTTCAAAGTACGTTTATGAACCGAGAAATTGTATGGTCGACAAAGGGTTGAAACATCTTGCGTTGGGACCAAAAGGAAATGTCAAGACATATCCAATATATCTCGTCAATGGATATAAATTTAACACCAAAGAATATGGTGCAGAAAAATTAACTAATAATACAGGTGTATTTGTTAAAGGTAGTGATGATCCAAAAAATTACTTAAATGATTTTTATGGCGTTTGTAACTCAAATTTTGCAACTGGCATATTTCTCACGACCCGCGGAAGAGGTGTTTCTGTTTAGATGCAATTGGTTTAGCAATGTTCCAGGTTCTAGAATTAAAGTACACAAGGATTATAATCTTATTGAAATAAAGCACACATCGCATTATCACAAGTACGATCCTTTTGTACTAGCCAAACAAGCATTACAAGTTTATTACGCTCCTTATCCGTCTCTAGAAAGGGATAAAGCAGACCGGTCAGTGGTTTTTAAAACAAAGGCAAGATTTACGTATGATGGGAAGAATATTCCAAACGAACAAGCTTATCAGGCAGATCTTGAGCAAAGCAATGAATAATAATAACAGACGATCGTACTGATTTTGGACCTTTAAACGTGTAACGACCGGAAATTTTCAACCATTCGCATCCATACATGTCGGATTTGAATTGCTCAAAATATCAGATTGTTAATTTAAATTCGGCAAAACTCAGCATATACAGTAAATAAAATAATCATAGATCACAGACACAGAGTAATATAACAATAATGCAGCAGAAGCAAAAGAATAGTAGTTCATGAAGCTACTATATATATATAACAGAGTTAAACAAGATACAACAAAAGTCATGAGTACATAGATGTAACAATACAATAATCAAATACAAGATCTGAATGCATCACTGGAACGACTGAACAACTGAAAGCAGGATAGATAAATAGCTGGGTCTCGAAGCGAAGCTTCAACTCCAAAGGTGAGTCTCAAATGCTGTATCACTCAGTCTGACCTGAGCATAAAGCAAAACACAAAACACTCGAGTCGGGATTAACATTCTTATATCAATAAATCCAACTCAAGTGAAATATCAACTGAAATACAAGTAACTCAAAGGATGTTTGCGATAACCATCCTCTAAGGATCCGTTAAAATATCTACTATGTAGTAATATACGCTATTATAATAATGTCTATTAATAAAATAAACTTACTTTTTAATAGCTTCAAGGGGTACCCATATAGCCCTTAACACGTAATAGTCCCATTAGTCTATCCAGTATTAGCATCAAGGTTTTAAATCTCCCCGAGATCAGCCGAGATGAAAATCCGAGATATTAGCCAAAATCCGAGATTTGGCAGCTTGGTTAGTTATAAGTGTTTTAAATATCGCCCGAGACAGCCGAGATATTTGCCCGAGATATTGGCCAAAATCCGAGATTTGAAACCTTGATTAGCATACTCCCAGATGGGGGCTACCCTCAATACTCCACAGGCTACGACACAAATCCAAACTCGTAGTAAAGCTCGATATGGTAGGTGAAACGGCACAATAAGGCAATGCCAGGGTAGATATACCAATTAAGCATCCGGGCTGGTGGAAACGCATAGCAGCCACTACCGCCCACCTCGGAACACACTCCCAATCAAAATCGAAGGGTGGCCACCAAATCTATCACAAAGTAATAGAATGGTATCGAAGAAATGCGTCCGATCAGAGGTGCTACCTCATTGGCCCGAGAATTGCTCCTGTTTTAGCCACCTTATGCCAACTCACGGGAGTTGGGTCCACGTATATACCTTTAGGATCGTCGCCACCATCCTACTTCATTCTGGAATCTCCACCGCGTACACAGTTGTTAAAGTGGTTTTCGGTATTGACATAGAGTATGTCCATATCCGATCCCGGTCTCTTTAACAACCAAACGTTATTATAACACCGTGGTCATTTCAAAATAGTTCATACTTCAAAACCAAAATATCATTTCCATTTTTAAACCATATCAAACGATATCATTTCAATTCAATATATCATTTCTAAAATCATATCACTTTCCAAAGTTATAACGCTTTCGAAATCATAGTCTTTTAAAAATCAAAACAGTTTGGAAATCACAACATTGAAATCATAGCATTTTGGAAATCATAACACTTTGAAATTATAGCATTTTGGAAATCATAATACTTTGAAATTATAGACTTTTGGAAATCATAACACTTTGAAATTATAGCATTTTGGAAATCATAATACTTTGAAATCATAGCATTTCTCTTAAACCGTTTAGATATCAATAATAGTATATATAATAAAATAGTTTATAAGATAAAATAATTTATATAAATAGTTATAAGTTAAAAATAGTTTATATTAAAATAATTTATATTGACATTGATTTGTAATTAAATTGTTTATATTACAATAATTATAAGTTAAAATATAAAATAGTTTAAACATAATTAAAATACTTTATATAATAAAATAGTTTCCTCAAATTCACAAATCGATTCAAATCAACTCGACTTCCTAATTCAACTTAATTCGAATTTCAATTCATAATTTTAACTTCAATTCAATTAAACATTTCAAATTATATCGATTTCAAATACCGATTTGAACCACAAATAAACCATTTCAATTTCAATATATTTCAATGCTTTAAATATTCAACATTTCAAAACTAAATTCGATAAATTTATATACATATCAAATTCACTTTACAATTATTTAGTTTTAAAATATTAACTTAATCATTTCCATAGCATTTAAAATACAACTTCAATTTACAAATTTAGATAAACAAAATATCCCATTTATATTTATATAAGTTTGAAATATCCATTTAAACACATCTTTAAAATTTCAAATCAAACTTATTTAAGTATAATTCTTAAATAAATATAATTTATACCCAATTTCAAATTTATCTTTCCAACCTGAATCATTATAAACTCTATATCTGAAAATATAGATATTAAATAAATACTTATATATCAACTTTATTAAATCAACTTGAATAAATCTTTAAAATCAAAATTTCAAGTAAAACCATATATTTCTTTTCAAAACCATAGAAATCATTTTCAAAATATTTATATATAGACCAACAGTGTCTGTATATAATTTTCTATCCTATGGACAAGTGATACGGATATTTATCATTTCAATCCGCAATTTAAATATATACGGGTATATATCATTTCAACCCGCAATCCCAAATTCAATTCAAATGAAAATCGCTTGGGTTTATCATTTCAACCCATAATGATTTTCTCCTACTCTATAGATCGTTCGGGTATGTATCATTTCAACCCATAGTGAATTCTATACTAACAGGGAACTTGCAGAGTGATAACATATATGATAATAATATAACAACAGTAACAGGCATATATCATCAGTATAAATAACAGATAATGGTGTCAGATGTCTCAGGTGAACATATACAAATAATGGCATATATATAACAAGGAAAATAACTAACAACAACATATTTCAATTGACGTTTCAATTGAAATCAAATTTAATAAATATAAGAACGTTAATCGTGAGAGATTGCTCACCTTTCGAGGCTAGAGAATAGTGAAGATGACACGGATACGCACATTGATACGGACATTGAAATTGAGTTACGAATCCAAGCAAAGACAAATCGGCACGAATTTGACGGACAAGCTGATAAATAGAAATGGACGAAATCAAATCAGAACTGGATCGATGATGATAAATAGTATAAGTGAATTGATATAGATCTAACATATAAAATTGTGTATATATATACAAAATCATATTCTAATTTCAAACTATTTTTAATAAACTATATATACATGTATTTCAAAACTCATTTATAAGATATGGACATGTACATATGAACTTCACAGACAATAAAACTTATACGCATAATACTATCTATACTCAACCGACTATAACCATGGTAAATATATATATAACCTGTATACTTTAACAAAATATATCAGGTGCGTAATCGTATATACACAAATCAGGTGGTGATTAGTTATGTATATTCCTTCTTCAAACTCAAATACAAGGCTAACATTATCACTGAATAAAATCTATCCTGTGTAACTACTGATGTACACCACACTCGAACCATATATATATTTTATATATATGCAGACATAACGTATTTAAAATCCCCAACAGATAAGAAAAATACAACCAAAATGTTATGCAGTAATATAACTGTCACTATACTGTACTTATACAAAACTGTAATATTATATACTTAAAACAGTATATACTTTCTAAAGCTATTCCAATCTATATACTTATAAAACTTATATAGCTTAGCCGACCACATATATATACAACTAACAACTTATATATGTACCACAAACAAGTTTTATAAAATTAAACTCAACATACTATCATATATATATAAACTGCATATACTTATACCTATTATATCACCTATAACCTATAATATATAAGCAACAGATCCAATTTATTTTACTATATATATAAGTCAGATCATAACATATATATTCCTTTTTCTTTTATAAACAAAGCGAAAGCCTTTATATAAATATATGTGCACTGTCACCTATATTGACACTGTGACCTATATACATAGTACTTAGGGGATAAAATAAACATGTATAATTCTTATAACAAACACCAAAACACACACAGTGAACTTTACAAAATAGTATTATACATAATACCTTTTTAAACATATCTATACAACAGACTATATCATATTTCCTATAATATGAATTGAATTCTGTGCTATGCAAAATATATATACTGACATATATATTAACTAAGATATATATACACTTACATAAAATCTTTATAAACCGATCTACAGTTTATTTGAATCTTTACATATGTATAACAAATAGATCTCATTCCATAAAAAAACAACTGACTAGATAGAACTAAAATATATACAACAGTCGAATGCATAGAGTAGTTTATAACACCTTTTCAAGTAATCGGATATAAAGTTTATAACTAACGTATACTTTATATTTTAAACCAAACATATAACATACCTTACACAACAAAAGAAAGAGGTGAAGAAGGCAGGTAGGTTGAGAAATTCAGTGGAGAGAAAAGCTTGTGGCATGGATTGTGATGGCTTCGAAGTGGAGAAGTGGTAGGACTCAGGAAGCACGGTGGGTTAGTGGTGGTGGAGGTCGCGGCAGGCACTGCGGTGATGATGGAGGGGACTGTTACAGGGTAAGGTTGCTGCGTGAGTTAATAGGGAGGGAGAGATTTGGGTTGCTTGGGAAGAAATGCAATAGTTTTCAAGCAAAATAAATGGTTTCAGAGAGGTGAAGTTTTAAAGGCAGATATATAACTTATATCTCTGAGTGAATAAGAGATGGGCAGGCAAACTTTCAATATAGAGTGAAAAGACAAGGAGAACGGACCAGAGAACAATAAATGAATATTAAATGAAAGTGGCTGTTTAGATTTCGACCGTTGGACAGTGAAAAGATAATGGAACAAAAGATTTCAGAAACGGATACCACTACGGTTAACCGTTTTGCGGTTTTTGTCGCGTAACGGACCCCGAAATACAGAGATGAATATACCATAGAGATCAGCACAACGAGATGATCAAAACGGTATACAGATATCAGTGGTATGATCATCCGATCAAAAGTCGATAATCGGTACCAGAAATGCTGCTATTTTGCAGAAAATAAGATAAACGGGGCAATAGAAGTCCAAATTTGGAAAAACGAAAGATGACGTCTCACTCAGAAGAGGATTTAGAAATTTTCTATAGAAAAATATTCAGGTTTGGAAATTAATTTATCATCATCACTTATTAATTGAGTTGAATTGAAATAGAATTACACAAGAAAATAAACTTCCATATTATAAATTGAAAATTTACCATTTGCTATGTTTAAGAAGACGTATTCCAAATATTAAATTTTATTTCAAAATTTTATTATTTAAAATTCCACAAAATTCAATTAAATATATTATTAAAACAAATAAAATTATTAAAATTTACGGGTCGTTACAAACCGATGAATCAAACGTATTAGCATTCTAGAGTAGGGAGGAAAATAACGTAGAATATGAGACCGAATCTGAATCAAAAGGCGATTAGGATTGATATAAATATTATGTTGAATTCTTATGTATTATGCAATTTATGTAATTGATGAGATTTATTTTGCATCATTTATGTCATTACATCATTTATGTCATTACCATTTCTGTCATTTATTTAGCAATTTATGTTAAAAATGCAATGTATTCTGCTTATCGTCGGAATATGAGACCTAATCTGGATCAGATATACTTTGCACTTTATGTACTTTATCGCATTTAACTATAAAATATATTTCATTATTATGCTATTATTCTCTTTTAAAATGATGTGTCTGTGACAGGTATCATGTCGTCCAGAAGGAGGAGTTCTTCCAATTCTTAAGGAGGCGATGGCAGCGGTCCATCGCAGCCGCCACAACATCCCGCTGTGTATCTAGTATCTAGAGCGGAGAGGTAAGTATTAAACTTTTTTCAGCATCTTAAATATTTTGTGTATGATATAATAATCTGTATCATATTTAACACAGGGGGTTTGACCTACAGCCGTCAGCTGTAGTTCTATCGGCTTTGAGAGATTCGTATAAGAGTAGGATGACAGCCTGTTGGCCAAAGTGGGATAATATCCCTCCCCACATCCTGGAGTGTATATGGAAGGATTTCATTGTAAGTATAATCTTCTGTTTTCCATTCTTAATTTTTTTGTAGCTTATTTATTATTCACCTTTTATTGTTTAATTTTTTGTCGCTTGTTTATCATGAAATGCATGCCGCAGTTGATGTACAATAAGATGACCTGCATCTGGTACGACACTATTGGATGCAGAAGATGAGGAAGAACTACAGGGATTCTATGTTGGCTGTAAAGCATAAAGGGCAGAAGCCGAACTGGATAGGAGTGAGTGTGTGGGAAGGGTGGTTGGCACATTGGGATAATGACGAAGCGAAGGTAAGTGTACTAAACTTTTATTAATTATTTGATTGATACGTAAATATCAAAAAATATTTGGTAAGTAAATAATATATTAAATTTAATTGTATAGGCAGAGTCGGAAAGAAACTCTGCAAATAGGAACAGAAATCCTGTCACTCATCGAGGAGGGTCCAAGTCGTTCCAACAATATCGCCAGGAGTTGGTAAATTTATTAAATGTTAACTGTAAATAGTTATTGTGCTGTATAATTTTGAATATACAATAATAGTACATAATAATCAATTTCAAGAAGCTGAGGCGTAAAGTCCCATATCGTACATGGATGTATTTACTCGTACTCATGCTGTCGAGCATGTAAATCCAAACGGGACAGTTTCATATACATGACATGACGATAAATCGAGAAAGAGCCTATAAGCATATTTTAGTTTATATACTATTAGTAACTGTTTTAATTATTAAAGTATAATGAATTAAGATATCATGCTATTAATTTTAACTATATTTTTATTTGTTCATGCAGGCAAGGTTTATGGAACAATGACAGAAACTCCTGGAGGAAACTGGTCGAGATCAGCAGACGATGGACGAGGAGAACGTCATTTTTGAGTCAGTCATGGATCCATGTAACGACCCGTAAATTTTAACGGTTTTTATAACGTAATTAACTGAAATTTTTCTTGAAATTAAATAAATAAAATTAACAATGAAAATTTGATATTTGGAATACGTCTATTTAAACTTAGCAAATGTCAGATTTTTCATCAGAAAATATATATGTTAATTTTGTTGTGTAATTTCAATTTTTAATATTAAAATCAGTTAATTTGATGGAAATAAATTGTTTTCAAAATCTGAATATTTTTATATAATAAAAATGTAGAACTTTTTCTGAGTGACACATCGTATTTCGTTTCGTCAAATTTGGACTTCTCTAGCTTCGTTTATCTTATTTTCGGCATATTTGCAGCAGTTTGGCGGCGATATCGACTTTTGATAGGATGGTCGTATCGTTGATATCAGTGTACCATTCTATTCGTCTCGTCGTGCCGATCTCCGCAATATATTCATTTGTGTGGTTCGGAGTCCGGTACGCGGCGGAATCAATAAATTGATTAGCCATATCGGTAACCATTTTAAGTCTCTTGTGTATCCTTTCGTTTGTTCCCGGAGACAACCAAAAGCCATTTGTTATTAATATTCATGAATTCAGTTTTACTTTCACCATTCCCTGATTTTCAACCCGACCTTTTATTTTCACATTATTTTAATATTTATACCGGTTTGTTTTCTTGCCACTGTCCCTTCGTTTTTACCGTTCCTGTTTTTGAAAATAATATATTATAGTTTGTTTTAATTAAAAAAAACTACTTCTCCTATTTTTCTTTGAGAATTGCTCCCATCTTCTTCATGGCCGGCCTCTCCACCTGGCAACTCCTGTGTCGCGCCCCAAATCGCCAACAGCCTCCACTTTCCATCACCTCACCCACACGCAAACGCCTGTGCCACTTAACCCACCTTCCATAAAGAACTCACGCAACCAAGCTTTCCTTATGACCATCCGCCTAATACTAAACTACCCATGCTCAGCCTCATCACCAAACTCTGGTCCTCCTCCCTGCACCTTTAACCTGCTCCGACCAAGCGCCAACCCATGAACCTACCTTCCGTTCCATGGCCACACAAAGCAACACGCACAGCCTCATCCAGTCACAACCCAGATCCACCTCGACCATCTTTACAAACCAACCCGCCTCCAACCTGTGACCAAGCAGCCGACCAAACCACCACCGAAACCCCACCCTTCGCCTTGTTCTCACGTCACCCATCCTTCCCCATGAGCTCGACTCGAGTCACCGCCACATCTTCCAACCACGCCGCGACACCTTCCAGCCCGCATCTCAGCCACCACCTCGCAACATCACCACAGACAGACCATCTCCAAAGTGCCAGCCTTCTCTTAGTTTATATATAAACTTTTTTTAGTATTGTTTTAAAAAATATATATATAATGGATATTTTGATCTTTAGAAATGTATATAGATTTTAAATTATAAGTTTATATAGGTTATATTAGATTTTGTCGAATTATATATATAAGTTCATGTAAGTTATATAACCTATTTGTTTATATATATATATTTATATAAGTTATATAACATGTTGTTTGTATATATAAGTCCATATATAATGTTATGTATATATAGGTCTGTATTTTATATATATTGATTTTTTCAACTCCTTTTGCTTTATTTTGGTCTGTATGTATATCTATAGCCTGTAGCTTCTTTTGCTTTATGAAAAAATATTATGTATATATTTCTTATTATAAAGTTTTGTCCGGTTGCTTCTATTCTTATATTTAAAGTAATAAAAGGGGTATATATAGTATATTATATTCTCATATATATATTTTCTAGTAAAAATATGTGTTTGCCTATATATGTGTTTTAATATATATATATTATATATATAGATATTTGATTTTAAAATGTATATATGTTTTAAAATATAATATATACATAGACATTTCGATTTTAAAATATATATATATATGGATTTTAAATTTTAATATATAGATATTTTGATTTTATATGTGTTTTAATAACTACTGATTTTAAAATATAATATAGAGATTTATTTTAATATGTGTTTGTTGGAATATTCGTTTTAAGAAGAAAAAAAATATATAATATACATTTCGTTTCAGTTTATATCAAGCTGATTTTGATTTGTTTTCATCGATTCCTAATTATCAGCTTTGGTCGTCGAATCCCTGTTCACCTTGCTTTGCTTTGAGATTTGTTGTTTGGATTGGCCGATTGTCGAGTTCGTGATTCAATTAGTAGCTTGTCGTGTTGTCTAATTTCTCTAGCCTCGAAAGGTGAGTAATCACTCACGATTAACATTCTTATATTTAGTAAATTTAATTCACCTAAAATAACGATTGAGATATGCTGTTAAATTTGAATTGTTAAGTTATTTAATTGTTAAATATGATATGCCATAATCTGCAATATGACACCATAACCTATTGTGTATATTATATTTACATTTTTAATGATGATATATGCCTACTATTGATATGTATGTCATTTTATGTTATATTTTATTTGTTCTCACTCTGCAAGTTCCCTGTTAGTTTAGAATTCTCTATGGGTTGAAATGATACATACCCGAACGATCTTGTAGAATAAGGGAAAAATTGTTATGAGTAGAAATGATAAACCCAAGCGATTTTCATTGATTTGAATTTTGGGATTGCAGGTTGAAATGATATATACCCGTAGATATTTAAACTGCAGATTGAAATGATAAATATCTGTATCACTTGACCATAGGGTAGAAAATTATATACGGATACCGTTGGTCTATATTTGAAATGATTTCCAAAATTTTGAAAGGAAATATATGGGTTTTAATAAATATTGATTTTTAAAATATAATATATAAATGTTATTTTTATATATGTGTAAATTTATATTTTTAAAATTATATGTTTTGAAAATTTTAAATTTATAAGTTAGTATTGAATATATAATTTTTAAGATTTTTCTTATAATTTTATTGTTTTAAAAACATATAAAATAAGATTTAATTTAATAAAATTTAATTTGAGTAATATATATTATGTTTAAGTATTAATTTAAAACTATATTTTAAAAATAGATATTGTAATAACTTTAATAAATAAAGGTTGGAAAGGTAAGTTAAAGCTGATTTGTAATTTGATTTATTTAAGAATTGAATTTAAATAAAAATGATTTGGAACTTATTGATTTGAGATTGTAAAGATATGAAAATTATAACTTGATAACTTGGTATTGATCAAAAGTTACTAAATGAATATTTTTGAATTTAAATAAATTAAAATTGAATATTTAATTTTGATTTAAATGTGTAATTTGAGTTTTATTTAAATGATTATAAAAGGGATTAGGTGAATGTTTTTAGAATCAAATATAATTGAAGTTATATATTTAATTATTGATTTTATTTAAACTTTTACTTTGAGATTTATTTAAATGTTATTAGAAATGATTAAGTGAATATTTCAAATTTAAATAAAGTTAAAGTTGAATTTTGAAATATAAATGAAATTTATAAAATTGAGTTATGGTAAATTGTTGAATATTTAACTTTGAAACCAATTGAATCGGAAAATGGTTTAAATTTGCAGTTCAAATCTGGATTTGAAATCGATATAAATTAAAAGTGGTTTTATTGAGTATTTGAATTGAATTGTAATTGATGAACTGAGATTGAATTTAATTGAATTTTGGAACTAAAGTTGATTTGAATCGATTTGTGGAATTGGACGAAACAATTCTAGTTTGAAACTATTTTTGATACAAAATATTTTAATATAAACTATTTTAATATATAAACTATTTTAAATCTATAACCTATTTTATATATCAACTATTTTTGAATTATAACTATTTTAATATATATAAACCTTTTAAATTGTTTAAGTTGGAACTGTCATGATTTAGATTAAATGGATTTAAATGCGAATACTTTAATATGATTTCGAAATTCAAAAGTGTATATGATTTCGAACTTCGAAAGTGTATATGATTTTTGAAATGAATATGATATTTTGATATGAAGTATAAACTGTTTGAAACGATTATAAAAGTGATTTTATAAATGACCATGGTGTGAAATAATCGTTTGGTTGTTAAAGAGACCGGGATCAGATATTGTCATACACTCTGTCAATACCAAAAACCACTTTAACAACTGTGTACGTGGTGGAGGTTCCAGAACGAAGTAGGATGGTCTGGCAATGATTCTGTATGAGGTATTAACCTAGCCCTGACTCCCACGAGTCAGCTTGATGTGGCTAAAATATGAGCTATACTTGGGCCAAGTGAGGTCATACCTCCGATCGGGCACATTTCTTCGATACCATTATATTACTTTGTAATTTGATTAGGTGCACCTTCGATTTGATTTGGGAGTGTGTCTCGAGGTGGGCGGTAGTAGCTGCTATGTGTTACCACCTGCCCGGTTCTGCAAAACGGTAGAATCCTACCCTAGGCATTGCCTCGCGTGCCTTGTCACATGCCTTATCACATCTTCTACGAGTTTGGTTTGTACCATACCTATGGAGTGCCCTCTGATAGCCCTCCAGTTTACAGAGGAATTACAGTACTGTATAGACTCTGGGAATATATAAAAATGTGTTAAGGGGGATATGGGTAATGCCTTAACACTATTTTAATAGTTTACTTTACTATAGACATTATATATATAGCGTATTGTACTATGTATGTAGATAGTTTAACGGATCCTTAGAGGATGGGTATCCCAAACATCCTTTAAGTTACTTGTATTTCAGTTGACATTTCACTTGAGTTGAATTTACTGGTATAAGAATGTTAATCCTGACTCGAGTGTTTTGTGTTTTGCCTTATGCTCGGGTCAGACTGAGTGTCACAGCATTTGAGACTCACCTTTGGAGTTTGGAGCTTTACTTGAAGATCTATCTTTGTCTATTCAGCTTTCCAGTTACTTCTGTTTATTCCAGTTGTTTTGTTCAGACTTGTCATTGGCATTTATATTAGTAACTTCTCTATATTTGAGATTTTTGTTGTATTTTTTTAAAAGTCTGATGTTTAAATAGTAGCTTCATGAACTACTATTTATCTATTCCGCTGCTTACAGTTGTAATACTCTGTATCTGTGATTCAGTGATTGATTTTATTTACTGATTATGCTGAGTTTTGCCAAATATAAATTAACAATCTGTTGTTTTGAGAAATTTAAGTCTGACATGAGTGGATGATTGTCGATTTGAACGTTCAAAATAAGAAGTCATTACAAGTGGTATCAGAGCCCTAGTTTAGGCAAAACATAGCATATGGAGTAAAAACTCATTAGAGATAGGGTAGTTATACCCTAGAATGAGTAGAATTAATTAAAGAATCATATTCGTTTGAGCTTGAAATTCTTTGTTAGGATCCTCCTGGATTAGGATTTCTTTCGGATTTTTGAACTATCCCTTTGTTCTAAAACCATTCTTGTCCTTTCCTGTTCGTGTTCTTCTTGATTCTGGAGCATCCCATAGCTCCACTTTGGTTGATCTTTGTAATGAATTTGAGAACATCTTGCCACCTCAATTGGCAACTTTGTCCTTGTGTGTGTCTAATCCCATCGGCGGTCCCGCCAACCTTAGTATGATTTGTAAAGGGGTAAAACTCCTTTACAACAAGCGTCGATTCACCGGATATTTCTACGTCCTCGGTTTTGATGCTGTTATCTCTTGAAAAGCCTGAATCGTTCCTCTAGTAGATGACCAGAGCAATTCTCTTGTAATTGAATGTCGATTGCCTTAGGATTATGTAGTTAGTATATTTTTTGCTTGATTCTCAGCCTAGTGAGCTCGACTCCACCCCTGTCGTCCAACTATTTCTGGATGTCTTTGGTAAAGTCACTTCTCTACCTCCCAAGTGGGAAATTGAATTCTGCATCAATCTTATTCCTAGAGCTCAACCTGTTGTCCTTCCTCCCGGAGAATGGTTTCTATGAATCGTTAGTCATGCCCTATGGATTAACCAATGCTCCTGCCTTCTTCGTCGATCTCATGAATCGCGTTTCCGCAATGTTCACAACAAGTTGTTCTTGTTTCTTTTAATAATATTCGCGTTTTCTAAGTCTCGGTTGACCCGGTTAAGGTCGCCGCGATTAATGTAAGTCTATCCATCTCTCCTCTTTTGAAATTTAATTATCTTATCTTCATTTCGAGCTTCTTCATTCTTAGAATTCTATTTTATTAGGATTCCTCTAAATTTGAATCTCTATCCTTGTGAATCATCCTATGAGATAATGTATTTGTAATTAATATAAAAATGTTTTATGTTGTGTTGTTTGAGCTGTTAAGTTTGAATTTTGGGGTTTCGATTGATACGTCTGGCCAACGCTATCGGTAGGAATTCTAAAACACTTGAATAGAGCAAACTGACACAATATTTTTTTTTGAAATTGGTAAATGAAATATAATTTATGTATGATTATATTTTATATATAAAGGTAAAAAAATTTGAAATTAAATAGCTAAACGAATTGGTTTTTAGAAATGATAATACTAGATTATCATTTATTATTTTGTTAACATTCATAAATCATTAACTATTGTTGTATATTATAAGAAGATGATTTTTTAAACATGGTTTATAAATCTGATTTGAAATGAAATGAATTTAAATTAAGGATTGAGAATTTAATTTCCGGTACTTTTCAAAATTTGGTTTTCAAAGTTTTGGAAAATATATTATTTCATAGTATTTTCGAATGAAATTATTCCCAAAGAATTTTAGAAGGAGTAAGTCAGTACTCTCCTCTTTTATCGCTGGGAATTAATTTCAGTGATGACTGCAGCATCATCGACATTCCTTTTCGAGTCTAAGAGTGGAGAGACCACTTAGCAGCTTTGTTACACTTTTATTTTGGAAAATGGATTTGATTTGAATTTCTTGAGTATGATTTGATGTATAATATATATATGTATTATTTATTTCAAAATGGTTTGAAGTGAAACCGGAAATTTAACTCTTAAATTTTATATTAAGTGATGGTTTTCAATTATTGAAATGAAGCAAATTTTTTTGAATAATTGGAGCGTGTAAAGTGAGAAATGAAATTGAAACAACTTAAGCAGTTGAATTAGAATAAAATTTATCTGTATAATACTCAATTACTTTCCAAAAACATATATATAACTTACCTGAAATATTCAAAAGTTAAATGTTTATGTGAATATTATAATTGAAGGTTATACAAGAGAAACTTAAGTAATAAAATGTTCAAACCAAATTTATTTAAGAATTGAATTTAAGTAAAAATGATTTGGAACTTATTGATTTGAGATTGTAAAGATATGAAAATTATAACTTGATAACTTGGTTTTGATTACAAGTGACTAAATGAATATTTTTAAATTTAAATAAATTGAAATTAAATATTTAATTTTGATTTAAATGTGTAATTTGAGTTTTTATTTATATGATTATGAAAGGGATTAGGTGAATGTTTTTAGAATCAAATATAATTGAAGTTTGATATTCAATTATTGATTTTTTTTAAACTTGTAATTTGAGATTTATTTAAATGTTATTAGAAATGATTAAGTGAATATTTCAAATTTAAATAAAGTTAAAGTTGAATTTTGAAATATAAATGAAATTTATAAAATTGAGTTATGGTAAATTATTGAATATTTAACTTTGAAACCTATTGAATCGGAAAATGGTTTAAATTTGTAGTTCAAATATGGATTTGAAATCGATATAAATTAAAAGTGGTTTTATTGAGTATTTGAATTGAATTGTAATTGATGAACTAAGATTGATTTAAATTTAATTTTGGAACTAAAGTTGATTTGAATCGATTTGTGGAATTGGACGAAACAATTATAATTTGAAACTGTTTTTGATATAAACTATTTTAATATAAACTATTTTAATATATAAACTATTTTAAATCTATAACCTATTTTATATATCAACTATTTTTGAATTATAACTATTTTAATATATATAAACCTTTTAAACGTTTAAGTTGGAACTGTCATGATTTAGATTAAATGGATTTAAATGCGAATACTTTAATATGATTTCGAAATTCGAAAGTGTATATGATTTCGAAAATGATATGATTTTTGAAATGAATATGATATTTTGATATGAAATATAAACTGTTTGAAACGATTACAAAAGTGATTTTATAAATGACCACGATGTGAAATAAACCTTTGGTTGTTAAAGAGACCGGGATCAGATATTGTCAAACTCTCTATCAATACCGAAAACAACTTTTACAACTGTGTGCATGGTGGAGATTCCAAAACAAAGTAGGATGGTTTAGCGACGATTCTATATGAGGTATTAACACGGCCCTGACTCCCGCGAGTCAGCTTGATGTGGCTTAAACAGGAGCTATACCTAGGCCAAGTGAGGTCATACCTCCAATCGGGCACATTTCTTCGATACCATTATATTAATTTGTGATTTGATTGGGTGCACCTTCGATTTGATTTGGGAGCGTGTCTCGAGGTGGGCGGTAGTAGCTGCTATGTGTTACCACCAGCCCGGTTCTGCAAAACGGTAGAATCCTACCCTAGGCATTGCCTCGTGTGCCTTGTCACATGCCTTATCGTGCCTTCTATGAGTTTGGTTTGTACCATACCTATGGAGTGCCCTCTGAAAGCCCTCCAGTTTATGGAGGAATTACGGTACTGTATAGACTATGGGAATATATAAAAATGTGTTAAGGGGGATATGGATAACGCCTTAACACTATTTTAATAGTTTACTTTACTGTAGACATTATATATATAGCGTATTGTACTATGTATGTAGATAGTTTAACGGATCCTTAGAGGATGGGTATCCCAAACATCCTTTAAGTTACTTGTATTTCAATTGACATTTCACTTGAGTTGAATTTACTGGTATAAGAATGTTAATACTGACTCGAGTGTTTAGTGGTTTGCTTTATGCTCGGGTCAGACTGAGTGTCACAACATTTGAGACTCACCTTTGGAGTGTGGAGCTTTTCTTGAAGATCTATCTTTGTCTATTCAGCTTTTCAGTTACTTCAGTTTATTCCAGTTGTTTTGTTCAGACTTGTCATTGGAATTTGTATTAGTAACTTCTCTGTATTTGAGATTTTTGTTGTATTTTGTATTAAACTCTGATGTTTATATAGTAGCTTCATGAACTACTATTTATCTATTCCACTGCTTACTGTTGTAATACTCTGTGTATGTGATTCTTTGATTGATTTTATTTACTGATTATGCTTAGTTTTGCCAAATATAAATTAGCAATCTGTTGTTTTAAGCAATTCAAGTCTGACATGAGTGGATGATTGTCGATTTGAATGTTCAAAATAGCAGGTTTTTACAATCCACCTTCACGGAACAGGCGCTACGGCTTTGGCAATCAAGTGGTAATGAATAATAAATTAAGATTATAACAATTTAGTAATCTTTTAGTTCTTAAGAACTTCACATCGCTTTAGTTTCAATAATAACTTTATAGATATAACAATTAACACATTATGCTATAGCTTTGATAGTAAGATTATAGACTAAATTAAATAAGTATTGCTGGCCAACAGACAGAGGAGAGCTAGCCAAACGGCCAGAGCTTAGATCGAAGAGTTGAGAGCTAGTGTGGCGCAGCTGGAAGAGCAGAACTGTCGGCATGCCATTGAGATGACACAGCTGCTAGACCAGCATATGGCTGAGTACATGCAGTAGTATGTTGGCCTCTTTCCATCACCAGCTAGTTCCGGAGGTTCTGGAGGTGATTGATCGGAGTGATAGGTATGTTTTTTTTGCATCATTGTTTAGTAATTTTTGATGATACATTGAGTTGGTGGAGTTGGATTTGAAATGTTGTGTATATTATTTGATGATTCATTTGGTGGTAGTAATTTTGACATTTGGGAGTTGATGTTGGGGAGTTGATGAAGGATTGATTTTTATTTTATAAAATGAGATGTATGTAAATTATGTTAGTGTAGTGTTGGTTTGATTTTATATGAATTATGCTTGGTTTATTTCTTCATGTGATTTGATTATATTTGTATGGTTTGATTTTATATTGAATATCTGAATTGGATATGTGCTTGTGTGGTAGAATATATTGTGTTTATGGATTGTGGATGGAAGGAAAAAATGCAGTAAAAAAAGCAAAAACAGGTTCAGGTTTTTCGACGGCTCCCGACAGCTTGTAAGCTGAAAATTTCCGACGGCCAGCGATGGACGAAAAACGACGGCTTCCGACGGTTTTTGGCACCGCCCGTAATCGTCCACGTATTTTCCGATGGCCGTCGGGAGCCATCGGTTGGCCATCAGTAGCCGTCGGAAATACGTCGACGGGGATTGTCGGAAGCCGTCGGAAATCCTGTTCAGCGACGGATGTTTTTGCTACAGTTGTTTCCGACGGCTCCCAACGGCTTCCGACGGCCGCCGACATTTTTGAGCCGTCGAAAAATGTCATGTTTCTTGTAGTGTGCACCATCGACTCATTTATCTCAGTAGATGTCATCCTGCTAGGTGGTATGCTTATGGGTTCAGCTCCAGGTACAAGATCTATACAAAACTCAATAGCTCATTTCGTCGGTAGTCCTAACACTAGTTCAAAAACATCGGTGAATTCTCATATAACTAATACTTGAGTTAATTTGTCCTTCACTTCTATGGTACCCAATAAAGCACAAACTTTTTGACTCGAATTCTCAACTGAATATACTATTCGATCACTTCTATCAGGGTGTTTCCATGATATTTTCATATCCTAGCAAAATATCCTAGCATCATATTTGCTCAACCAATCCATACCCAAAATAATCCTAAAACCCGCGAAATCAAATACATACAAACTGCAGACAAAACTATAACATAGCAACTCAAACTCTAGATGGTCACATCTCATCCCTAGAGTTGTGTACCCTTCTATTGGATTAGCTATCCTTAAGGAAGTAACACGGTCTGATGGTTCTAAACATAACTTAACACAAAACACTAAGACATAAATGAATGTGGTGCACCCATATCAAATAATACTCTAATTGGTTTTCTATGAATCAAAAGCATGCCTTCCATCACAGACTTTCCATTTCAGTAGCAGTAGGTCTGGAAGATGATGGCTCTAAAGCGAAAACTTTTCCTTTATCGGCTCTGACCGGCTCTGGACACTAATTCTTATAGTGCTCTATCTGGTCACAGTTGAAGCACTTCACACATTTTGTTTATGCAACCTTCTTCCTTTTACATGTCCAACACTCATAAGAATAATGTACTTTCTTATTGCACTTGAAGTAGATAACATTAGCTTTTCCTTTCTTGGCAGCTCCACTTTTCTAAGTTCTTTTCGTCTTAAAGAACTTCCTCCATTTACCCTGTGAATTCTGAGTTTCAATTGGCTTCTTCTTTCCGAAGGTGGAGAGCATCTCTTCGTTCCCGATCTCCATCTCCACTACTACATTTGACGGATCTCGAAGATGTGGCATGCTTGCCCTAGCAATCTCCGGCCTCGGCCCTGGATAAACTTCTCATTTCTCTTAATCATAGTGTTAATAGTAGCATATCCATATCTAGATAGCTTATCAAACTTAGCAGAATATTCCAATATCGTCATATCCCTATGTTCCAATTCTATAAATTTCCGAAGCAATGCAGACTTAGCTACTTCAAACAAAAATCTCTCCTTAAATCTTCTTCGAAAATCCACCAAAGGTCAACTCCTCCTCAAGTACTCGTACGGTAACTCCATTCCACCAGAATAACGTGACTCCCAGCAACTGTCTCAAAACCAATCTCCATTTTTGCTCATCACTCAGACCTGAATCATCAAAAGTCCTTTCTCGATGTAACAGCCAATTCTCCACTTCCATTGCATCCTCAGTGCCCAGAAAAGGCTTTCCACCCAGACTTGTGTAATCTCAACTTAGCTTAGCATAGTTATTACCAACTGGCGCTATGGGATTAACTCCTTCCGCATTAGCAACATTTCCTACAGCTACTCCTGCAACCGCTATGGTTTGCATCAGATTGACGAAGAACTAATACATAGTCCTCATTTCTACTGGTGGGGCTCTGGCACCTACATTAGCATTTACATTTTGATTAGCATTTTCCTATCGACCTTGGTTTCTCCTGGTGTTGGGACGAGCATTTCCATTGGTTGTGGTGATTCCTCCACCTAGATTCACTCTTTCGTTCCCTATCTTCATATCTTTCTTTCTCGTAAAACTGCATACGAGTCTTAGACAGAAGAACGATCTAAGAGAGAGGGGATAATACATACTTATACATAGCAAATACAAGTACGTTACTACAGCGTTATCCCATAACCCTGATCTTATCCTCTGATTCACTGGGTTTATGTTTTCAAAACCTGTTGGTTCATTTTAAGTTTTATCATAAACCTATGCTCTAATATCAACGTGTAACATCCCTCATTCTGAGGACCACAACTAACGGCTACAGATGATGTAGTCATCCATAGTTATTAATTCTCAACGAGAAAATGTGGCTATGTTAATCATATCAATAATCAGAAGCACATGAATATAAACAATTTCAAACAAATTTTACCTTCTCATTTCACAATTAATATTTCATATTCATTACATAATCTCATTCGTAATCCCTCTTTCAGAGAAAATATAATTATTACAAAATACTCTAAGAGAGACATATGAAGATGCCCCTTGGTTTATCAAAGTCAAATTCTTGGCAATTATACAACTTTGCCATTAAATCCAAATAAACAAACTCAAACAACACGGTGGATTAGAATAGAACTCCTACGTAGCTAGAATGCCTCATGCACATCTCTGAAAGCTTGTTCATCCTACTAGGAAACCTGAAAACCCTTACTCTCAACCTACTCAAATTAATTTTGAGCACCCGAGAGTTTAAGTGAAAAACATAAACTTCGAGCCAAACAAAAAGTTTGCCATGAATAATAACCTACCATCTCAAACAAATAGATATCTAGTGAGACCATGCGACTGAGCGAAACGGGTTTTCACTTCACTGGTATCTTTACCAAATTATATTTGCCATATACTGCACTCTTGCATCCACATTGGTTAAAACATAGTAATAATAACATAATGATATGCAAATATGAAATTCACACTGGATTACCCATTCCCCCAATTTATCAAACAATCTGTCCCAATTCATAGTTTTTCTAGGGTCACTATTAACCTATTAATTTTCATGGGCTGACTAATAACCCATCTCAATCTTTCGGGACTACCTGCTACACTTTATAGTTTTCCTAGGATCACTAAGAACCTATTTGTTTCAACCAATAACTTTCGAATCATAGTTTCATGGGCTCACTATGAACCTATTGGGTTTTCTAATAACATTTCTCAAATCATAGTTTTTATGGGATCATAATGAACCTATTGATTTCTACCAATAATATCATCCAAATATAGTTTTCATAGGATAAGTAGGAACCTATTGGACCCTTCCAATAAAATTTCTCACGACATAGTTTTTATAGGATGACTATGAACCTATTGGTCCCTGTAACAACCCGCATATTTTACGATTTTATATTTACATGTTTTATTTAAATATAGCATCGTTAGTCGAATTTAAGTCCGAAATGTCACTTTTTGCAAACAGTCGAATTGGGACTCGAGATCACTTCCATTGAGTCCAAAATGGCATTTGCGACCTTTTTGAGTATAAACATCGATATATTTGGAGTTGAGTGAAATTTTGATATTTTCATTTAGGGCTTTGGGTTTGGGTTTCAGCCCAATAACCTAACACCCAACCCATCTAATACCCTAACTCCCACTCCACTCCTCTTCATTCCTTCATAACATTTCCTAACACTCAAGCTAAAGTAAAAATGGGGGAAGAGAAAGGAAATTAGAATTCCAAGCCCTAGATTGATTAGGAAATACAAATACTAGCTCCAACATCAAAGAGAAGCTTAGGTAAGCGTCCTCTCCTTCTTTTCCATCTCAATCTTTCTCCAATTTCAGAAATTTCCTATAACCTAACTTAGGAAATATTGCTTATTAGCTTAGATTGGAGCTTCTTGAGTTGAGGTTGAAGAGGAATTGGCCTTTCTTTTGTTTTAGAGCTTCTCACTTGAGTTTTTGAGTTAAAAGGTGAGTTTTTGAACTCACATCTATGTCTTTATCTTTGATAGTTGTTAGGTAGTAATTCCTAACATCTCTTTCTTGTCCATTTGCTTTTGGATTGAATTGGTTTGATGAATATTCCAATTTTTGGTGTTTTGAGGTCAAATCTTTAAAAATCCTATCTTTGATGTTTGAACACGTTTTTGGGGTGTTTCGAAGAGCCATACAAGGCTGGGTTGTCGCTTGGCATAAATCCTTAGTCTCCGTTACTCGTCCGTTCGCCTCCGGTTAGGATTTTGCCCCACTTGGGGGCTAGACTAATAATGCTGTAGAAGCAGGTTCAGTCGACTGAACCAGGGGGTCAGTCGATTGAACCAGGGGATAGAAAATGCTCTGTACCTGTATCAGTCGACTGACCTTATGGGTCAGTCGACTGACCTGGAAACTGAAAGTTTCCAGGCATATTATCAGTCGACTGACCACCTAGTTCAGTCGACTGATCTGCTTGTCTCAGCCCAATTTGCCTACTTTGCATGGGTTTCCAATTTTAATCGATTCGTGTTGATCCGATTTGTTGTTATCATTTGTTATCGACTTTGATGACTTCTTTTTCGGGATTTTTGGGAATATCCATTTTGATGGATTCAGTATCGATTTCTATGGATTTGATTCACGTCTTCGAATGTGGATTTTGGTGATTGATTGTTTCTACAATCATTTCTGTGATTTGTCACTTTAAAATACGAAGGTTTCTATACTAGTAGTAAATATCCAAACTCTTTCACAAAGATGATTCCAACTCTATTTTTAATACAAATCTCGTTTTCAAAACCATTTTCCAATCTATTAGTATATACAAACCTTTACCTCATTCGTATGAGAAATCTAATTAAACGGCTTAGCAAAACAAGTGGTATGAAATGCTTGCGTTTACTTCGTCGGTTAATTCTTGGACTTGTTCGATTGAACTCTCGTGACAACTTTCGAGTGGAAGTCTACAATCTGTTTGTAAATATTTAAGTTAAGCTAGTGGTTATGGGACATGAAGCTAAACTCATTTATTTACTAACTTAGTGTAATTTACACTTACTTTCGAGTGGAAGTCTACAATCTGTTCGTAAATATTTAAGTTAAGCTAGTGGTTATGGGACATGAAGCTAAACTTTTATATTTACTAGCTTAGTGTGATTCACACTTTTTATTGATCGATGATGATCATTTTATGGTTTAGACTAGCGATGTGCGATGTCTTTTTGTCCGCGTGGGGGACTGTACCCAGTTCTATTGAGCTTCATCTCATTTTTCATAGGCTAGCGACCTATGGTTTTTATGGAATTTGGTTCATCAGACGTTCGTTGTATTACTTCATTATTCCGGATTATTTGAGTTTCAGGTTCATCAGGCGTTCGCTGTACTACGTCGTTGTTCTGTATTATTTGAGTTTGGTTCATCGGGCGTTCGCTGTACTACGTCGATGTTCCGGATTATTTGAGTTTCAGGTTCCTCGGGCATTTTGCTGTACTACGTCGTTGCACCGGCTCTATGGTTAGCGACCATGGGTTAGCGACCCGTTTGTGATGCACGTGTTGGTGAGTTTTCATGCTCCCGTTTGTGATAGGCCTTCCCCCCTTTGTGATTTCTGGATTTCTAGTTGATGATTTCTAGAATTTGTGTTTCACCAATTTTGATGATAGGCGTCGATGAGCTCTATCAATTATTTGTGTTTTTGGTGAATAATTTAAAGAATGCGATTATTTTTGGATGTTTGAGATGATTTGGGATATTGTATGATTTTTTGTTGATTATTTGTTGTATACTTGTCGCAGTATGGCATTATTGTTATCATACGTTTTTGTCATATCTCTTATCCTATCTCATTTTATCTGATATTTATAGCTAGACTGATCCGTTTATTATTTTCTTCTTAAATAATACTCGGGTCAGACCGAGGTATTTCAGGTGCTTCTGCTTGACTTCCTATCAGGGTTCGTCACCTGACTTTTGGCTAACTACTTTAGCTTAGTAGTTTTTGTTAGTATACATTTGAGATAGAGACTCCTTGATGTATACTTATTCTTTTGTCTAGCACTTGTAACTATTCTTTTGTGATGTAGTGGATCTTGTATGACCACTACTTTGATGTACACTTCTACGTGATATATTCATATTTGTTTCCGCCTTTGTGATATGAATATCTGTGACTGATTTGTGTTATGTTTATTTCTATATTTGTTTCCAAAGTCCACCTAGCCACTGTGTGGTAGCTTTGAGTTTGTATTTGATATGTCGTATTTCCTCTTGAAATGAAATGTAAGTTATATTATCTGACATATCGGTACTCGCACAAAGCAATTACACAGATGGTCGCTCCTCAGTAGCCTTATTCTTCGTGCTAGTCGACGGCATTACCCCGGAGTGTCCTTGGCTAGCGTGAGTATAGAGGTGGGGCGTCACGGTCCTCTTCCAACAACTGGCCTAAATCAATAATCTTTTGATCAGTTCTGGGCATCCTATGCTTCGGATCTACCTGATCACTTGGATGCAATTCTACTCACTCAAGAGTTAATTCTGTTTATACTCGCTACTGGGTCAACTTAGCTTGTTATTTTGCCCTTAATACCCCAAAATGCAGTTATGGGTCATAAATGATATGAGTATGGCAATAATGTTTATGCATACAAACAAATCAAGTAAACACAAGAGTGTATATATCACCCATCATTCAACATTTTCCATTTACCTAATCTTAAGTAATATTCTCTTTGGGAATCTTTAACTCAAAACTTGGGCAATTCCATATTTATAATCCTTGAAACCATTTTCATAATGATGTATGAGTAATCTCCTTAATCCATATTTAAAACAAGGAAATACATTGCCCTTTTTAATAGTTTAAAAGCATTGGCATTGAAGTCATTAATAAAAAATTAGGCTCTCCGACCATTTTATAAAATAGGGTTTAATACTTGGGTCATTAACCACTTCGACCTTTATATGGGTCTAAATCAAAACTTAAAACTTTTATATGACTTTATGGCTCACTACTGAAGAGATATGGGGTCTTCGACCATCTTTTAAAACATAGGCCTCCTCGCCATTTAAAATGGTTTTACTTGGCTTCGAAATAAGCCTCTTCGGCATTAAAGGGATAAAGTGCGGTGTCGTGGACAAATGGCATTGACACGAGGATATAAGGTCTTCGACCTTGAGGCACATCGACATCCAAGACCTTCGATGATGCTATTAAGCTTCTTTACTTAAACTACTTCGGCTATTATGATGCTTTTTGTATAGGGTCGAAGTTAAAGTCATTACATATATTTGAAGTCATTAAAAGCGGCGTCATCGCCTTAGTTTTGAAAAACATGCGAAGAGATGAAATGCGGCATGCTTTAAAATAGTGGAAAAGACGTATGACATCGTCGATGACATCAGTAAATCCTTTAAAGTGTTTGAGGGGAATTACGAGGTGCCCTTACCACCAGTCCAATCTCGTCGGCGAGGTCGACTTCGGCCTTTTTGAAATCATTACATAGTTACCAAAGCAACTACCTTATGCTTCCTTCCAGCACTACTTTGACACTCATGTAATGTGGCCTTTTATAGGCGTGGAGAAGGTACAAGCGGCATGGCAGTATTATAATTCTATTGAAAACTGTTTTATTACTACTAAAAGTAATTACTTTTCACCAAATCATGATTCTTGTCCAATTTCTATTGGATAAAAATATCTTTTACAAATCCTTTCTTAAAATCACTGCCACATATCATTTCCAAGATCCAATACATATTCCACAATAATTGATTATTATCCATAATTAATTAATCCTTAAAATGCTCATCTAGCATAATAAATTCATTTTAATTCAAAATTACTTGGGGAAAATCCCAAAAATTCATAGAAATTCAAAAATAATATTTCCTTTGCCACATAAAATTTTTAGGGCCAAATTCCTTATTTATTTATTTTTAAATAATTAAACCCGAAAATAACTCCATTTCCTCGTTAGGAAATCCATAAAATATTCTCTTTATTTTGAAAAATTATGAAATTAAAAAATCATTCTCAAAATAATGTTTTACTTAACATATCAAAAAATCAAATTATTTAGAGATAAAAACCTTAGGTTTTTTACCTTAAAGCCCATATAATAATTTCATAAAATTTCCCATAATCATTATTTTATCCAAACAATGATAAAATCAACATGCCATATCATATCGACATACACAAATCATCACAAACAAGATTCAGAACTAAATAGATTAAAAATGAGATGTTTTATTATTATTCACCTTTTAAATAAATGTTGGAGCTGAGATTTGGTATTGCTTTATTTTCTAAGCTTCTTCTCTTTTGAATCTCTTTTGATTTCATGATTTTTCCCTTAGAATGATCGGCCTTGAAATCTTCTTTCTTTAATTGTTTTTATGAATATGTAAAATGAGAATGATATGAATTGGAGAGGGTTTAAGGGATGAAAGGTAGGTCTATACCTAATTTTCCCCTCTCATATACTCTCTTATATTTTTAGTTTAATACAGTCTTACTTAGTTTATTAAGGCATGACCTTATTAATTAACCAAATCTATTTCTTCTTAACTATTTATATTATTCTATTTAATTTTTCCAATTAAATATCCTGAATAATGTTAACCAAAATTAAGGGTGTTACAGGCCTGCTTCTGGGTTGGAGGTATTTAGTGGCTATCGTAGGATCCACCTCCTTACCGTTCAAGATGTATTAAATGGTTGGGTTTATCTTTTTGGTGCTGTTACACCTAAAATTTCAAGAGAAGATTGATAAAGAAGGAAGTCGTCGCATGCGATCAAAGGTTATCGGGTTCTATTTGGAGCCTTTATATGAAGATAAAAGCCGTCATGTGCAATCAAAGGTTATCGTATTCTATTTGGAGTCTTTATATGAAAATGGAAGCCATCATGAGATAACTTATAGAAGTAATCGTAAGACATCCATTAGTGCAATCGTGAAATGGACATGCTAAAGCCACCATGAGGAGATTATTCAAGCTATCATGATGATTCAAGCCATTATAATAATTTAAGCCGTCATAATTAATTGTAAGCTATCGTGTATTAATATAGCCTTTTGTTCCAACCAAAGCCATCATCCATCAATTAGATCCATCGAATGTTGATCAAAGCCATCAATTGAAGTTGTTGAAGGTCAAGGCAAAGCAAATGTTAAGCATAAGCCATCATATAATGGTGAAATTCAAGTATTAGCTTATACAATGAAGTAGTGTATTAATATGAAGGGAATTATGTGTGGAAAAGCTCGAAAGTACTGTCATACCATAATGTCTTCTTTGTTGATACCATGGCCAAGATAGTGATCCGCTTAAATTACGATAATATTGAGATGATGACAAGTGGCGCCATCAAGACCATCCATCTTGTCAAGTCATCGATCCGTGTCAACTTCAATCAACCAATCCAAGAGAGCTATGCCACTCTCCAACCTCTATAAATAGGGACCCACCCCCACCTAAAAAGGGGTACCTCTCTCCTTGCTCTCTCTTAGCATAAATCACAATTTTGGGGTTGGACATTTCTAAGCTCCCTTAAGAGCTTAAGATCTCCTTTAATGGCCGACGAAGAAGAAAATGGCTTGCTCTTTTGAATATAAGGACCTTTTGAAATATCAATTTGCAAGTAAACTCCATTTGTGATCTCTGAATTAGAATAAAAGAGGATGATTTGTATTTCTTGCACATTGACCATTGAATAAAGAATATTGTATATATTCTCAAATTTCACTTTGATTGCATATATTCTCAAATTTCATTTTGATTGCATATGAAAAGAGAATGATTCAACTTTAGATCTTTTAGGCATTCCAAACATTTTGATCTACATTATTTTGATTATGGATATATTTTAAATTTTATCTAAAATCTATTTATTTCAATATTAAGCTAGAATTTGGTTTAACATTTTTGGTGTTTTCATTGGGAATTGAACTCAGGGACATTGTATTTCAAATAATAACTAAAATATCCTTTATTTTGAAAAAATTGAAATTTTTTGATGAGAATTTTGAAAAATAATTTGATTTTGTGAGCGTGTTAATCGAATTTGCATTTGCAGGCACATATTTCATCGATGGATTTTCCCCCAAATCATGATGATTCTTCTGTTCTCAATCCATTACTAATCTCAATGGCTACTCAAACAGTTCACTTCAAATTGAACAAGAATGATCAACTGCTTGGATTTTAATTCATTGCAATGGTTTGAAATTCCTAAAATCGACCGCGATAGCCTGAAGTCCCAAAATTGATTGCGATGGCCAAAATTGATCGCGATGATCTCAAAACTAATCACGATGGCTAAAAATTATATATTAACAAATCTACTTGGCAATTGTTAATCCGCTTTTTAGCAAAGCAGACTTCAACTAGACTTAGAAGATTCAAACGAGGACAAAACAACTTGAAAACTTGGACTTACGCTTAAAAGGACTAGAGAATTGAGCTTAGGAAATTTGGTTGAAAAATTGGCTAAGTTCTTAATTCACCACCGAATTAAGGCCTTAGATCAACCCCTTGAATTAAGGCCTTATATCAACCTCCTTAACTAAGGACTTAGGTCGGAACAACTTGAAACTTGACATGTACACTTAGGAAAACACGAGGAAGGACTTAGAAAAGTATGGAGTGGTTTAGCCCCACTAATTAGATTGACCCTCAAATTAAGGACCTTAATTCATCCTGAGTTATGAAGAACATAGATATGGAATCGGAATGACTAGAAATTTTGCAAGAGCACTTAGAAAAGGCAAAAGAAGGACTGGGAAAAATTTCATCATTTTTGTGCAAAGTACCTAAATTCGGCCCCAAATTAAGGACCTTAATTCGACGACGAGGATTTGACTCGGGCTAGTTTGGGTCTTCTGGTGTGACTTTGCGCTATCTCCTTGACTTCAATGCTATTGGACCTCTGACTTTATGCTACCCAATTTCTTTATAAATACCAATCTACCTGCTACCAGCAACAGATCCTCTCTCTGCTGGATTTTCATTAACACTCTCAGACCTGGAGCTTCCATTATACTTTCTTCACTTCTATTCTCCTCAAATAACATTCCTAACTCCATTGTAAATCTAGGATCCATTAAATGGTGGCCAGATCAGAACTAACAAGTTGTAATCCAGAGAGAGATCAACTTCTGGTCTACTTTCCACGTTTTCTTTTACTTTTATCTGAACTGGTGCTTTCATCTTGATTTTGGGTGTTGATCCATTTTTTGGGTTAACATTTTGGTTCTTTCATTGAGAACCAAGAGAGAGATCTGAAGACTTGAAGCTTGAATTTGGGATTTGGAGAAGGTGAAGAGGACTAATACATATCTAAATTGAAGCAAGTCAACCAGAACCTAGGGACATCCAAAAGATGTCCACAAATTCTCATAAGTCTAACTATGTGACCTTAGAAGAGATAGAGATAATGATGAAGGAAATGCAAGATGAGATAATGGCTAGGCATCAGGAGATGCTAGAGGGTTTCATGGCTAGGCAGCAAGAGATGCTAGAAGGGTTCTTCCAAAGGATGGGATAATAAGAAATAACTAGAGTTACTAAAATTCAGAACTAAGGACAACGAACTAATGCATGAGCATTTGAAGATAGAGCAAAGAAAACTGAAACAATGGCTCCACGACTTGGGGGCACGATCGATTTGGATATAGGATGAGCTTTAATGCCTGGAACAGGAAATCTTAGAGCCAGAGTGGCAAATCAAAATACAAATACATAACGGTAGAAGCTGGAACCAGAAGCCCACCATTGGAACAAGGGGTGGAATGAAGTTCTAGATCAGAGACTTTCATTGGATGGCAACCCCATGATCGGGATGGATTGGGGTCAGGTTCGATTCTTTTATCCTGACTTTGAATAAATGATGTAATATAACCTCAGACTATTTACACGCGTACGGGATCCCGAACGGTCCTTGGGCATGCACTGAGTTGGATGTCTGATATGACTATTTAGGACAATAATAACCCCAGACTACTTAGACGTGAACAAAACCTAGATTGGTCCTTAGACATGCTCTAATTCGGATGTCTGGGATGATTGCTTAGGATAATATAACCCCCAACCACTAAGACTTGCACAAAACCTATATTGGTTCCTAGTCACGCTCCGTGTCAGATGTATTGGATAGATGACGCAGCGGATTAATCAAACAATGTCGATCGATGAATGTAGCAATCGATGGATTGATGAATACTGAAATGCCCGAATTCGTTGATCCGAAGATACCAAATTCTAGCTATCCCGAACTCGTTGATCGCGCACGATACCGGGTTCGAAGATCTGCGATTCTTCACACGTTGATCTAGCGCACTAGATTCCGTGAATCGGCTTCTGCAGTCGTTGAATCGAGCGCACCCGATTATCCGAAAGAGGAGATAAGAGATTACACTCGACTACCAATTTGGCGAAAGCACAAAGCTAACAAAACAAGAGTTTATTTCAAAGCAACTAAACTATTACAAATGACTCACACGGCCTATTTATAGGCGTTACAACTCATGCAAAACAAAAATGTACAACACTTAGGTCGGCACCGACTCATAGCCTACGGCCTATGACTCAACAGCTCCGACTCAACAACAGCTCCGACTTACGACTCAACAACTACGACTTATGACTTACAAAAGTACGACCTAAAAACATCATCTGACTCAATACATATGTACAGAACGACTTATGAATTGTCGACTTAAACACATACCGACTTACGACTTACTCTAAGTTGGTAACGACTTATCAGCAACTCCGTTCTTCGACTTAACCAGCGTATGCGACTTTCTTTGGACGACATAAGGTATCAACGGTTCAGATTAACGTGGCATAAGGATCTTTGGCTTCAGGCTTCAGCGACATAAGATGGTACGACTTTAACTAAGTCGTAACTCGATACCGACTTATCACCTCCCTTAAGTCGTAGCTGACTTAACACTTGTGAACTCTTCACTCGAGCTGCTCCTCCTGTATCCTTCTTGTTGAGCCGTTGATGACTTATCTCCTCGCCTTCGTTAAGTCGTAGACAACTCATGCCTGTTTCCTTAAGTCGGTCACGACTTATGCCTTCTCCCCAGTTAAGTCGTAGACGACTCATGCCTGTTTCTTTAAGTCGGTCATGACTTATATCTCCCTTGTCAGCTTTAGCTCGTGGACGACTCAAAACATTTCCCTTAAGTCGCAGACGACTTATATCTTCCTTGTTAGCTTTAGCTCGTGGACGACTTAGGCCTTCATCTCTGGCCTGAGCTGCATCATCCTCCCCAGGTCGAGAAAAATTCGTCCTCGAATTTGTAATTTCTTCCACATCAGTTTGTTCATCCCCATGATATGGCACGAGATGCTTAACATTGAATACGTCACAAGTGTACACATCCTCCGGTAGCTTCAATTTATAAACATTTTCATTAATTCGTTTCACAACTTCTATAGGACCAATTTTTCTGGCTTTCAACTTGTTATAAGCGCCCACTGGAAAACGATCCTTTGTTAATACAGCATAAACCAAATCACCTTCGTTAAATTCAACGTTTCTTCGTTTCAAATCTGCAGATTGTTTGTACTTCTCATTTGCTTTCTTCAATCGTTCCTGAACGATTTTATGACATTCCATCAACCCCTCAACAAAATCAGCAGCTTTCTTAATTGTCCCCTTCGAGTGTGGTATTACCGTTAAATCCAACGGCCCCTTTGGTAAGCTCGAATAAACAATCTGGAATGGACTGAACCCAGTACTTCGATTTACAGCATGATTATGGGCAAACTCTGCCTGGCATAACTTCACAGCCCAACTCTTCAGATTGTCTTGCACAAGACACCTCAACAAATTTCCCAATGATCTGTTCACGACCTCGGTTTGTCCATCCGTTTGCGGGTGATAAGCACTACTAAATTTCAATTTCATTCCCACCATCTTCCACAAACTTAGCCAAAAATGACTCAGAAAACGAGTATCCCTATCCGACACAATGGATTCTGGCAATCCATGAAGTCGATATATCTCTTTGAAAAACAACTGAGCAACATGAACAGCATCCGCCGTCTTCTTACAAGCAATAAAATGTGCCATTTTCGAAAATCGGTCAACCACCACATAAATGGAATCATTACCACGCTGTGTTCTCGGCAACCCCAACACAAAGTCCATACTCACATCAACCCATGGTTTAGTTGGTACAGGTAACGGCATATATAACCCAGCATTAGTTGCAGTTCCTTTCGAAACCTGACAGATATGACATCGCTCAACAAACCTCTCCACCTCTTTCCTCATCGATGGCCAAAAGTAAGATTGTGAAATCAACTGTAATGTACGATCTCTCCCAACATGTCCTTCTTCATGTAGCTCTTTTACAATCTTCATTCTCAAACTACAATCAAGTATGCACAATCGATTTCCTTTGAACAGAAAACCGTCTGCCATCACGAACTCATTCGTCTCCCCATTTTTGACTTTATCAACAAACTTTGCAAAGTAAGGATCTTCGTCAAATAACTCTGGTAACACATCGAATCCCGTTACTTCAATCTTCATTGTTATTAACAAATGATTCCTTCTACTCAAAACATCTGCAACACGATTCGTCACTCCCGATTTGTGTTTCACAACAAATGTAAACTGTTGCAGATATGCAATCCATGATGCATGTCTCGCCGAAATCTTGTCTTGCCCTTGTAAATGCTTTAATTCCTCATGATCAGTGTAAAGAACAAACTCTTTCTGAAATAGATAGTGTCTCCAGTGTTTAATAGATTGCAAAACAGCATAAAATTCCACATCATATGTACTGTATCTCATCTTCTCTCCTGATAACTTTTCACTAAAATATGCAATAGGTCGTTCCCTCTGACTCAACACTCCTCCAATCCCAACCTTGGATGCATCAGTATGTAGTTCAAACACGAGCTGAAAATCTGGTAATATTAGAATTGGTGCAGTCGTCAAAAGTCCTTTGATTCGCTTAAAAGCAACCCCAGCTCCCTCCGTCCATTCAAACTGTTTACCCTTCATACAATCAGTCACAGGCGCCATCACACCACTAAAGTGTGGAATAAACCTTTGATAAAATGAAGCCAACCCGTGAAAACTACGAACTTCCGTTATCGTCTTGGGTTGCGGCCACTCTCTGATAGCTTCGATTTTACTTTGGTCAACCTGTATTCCTTCTTCCGACACAACATACCCCAGAAATAAAACACTCTTCGCCATAAAAACACACTTCTTTGTAGCAGCATAGAATTGTTCTTCTCGAAGAATAATTAACACTTTCTTCAAATGTTGAACATGCTCTTCTGTACTAGCACTGTAGATTAGAATATCATCTAAGTAAACCACCACAAATTTCCCAATGTATGGCCTGAAAATTTGATTCATCACCCTCATGAATGTACTTGGTGCATTCGATAGACCAAACGGCATTACCAGCCATTCATACAATCCTTCCCTCGTCTTGAATGTTGTCTTCCATTCGTCCCCTGGTCTAATGCGAATCTGATGATAACCGCTCTTCAAGTCAATCTTAGAAAAGATTACGGACCCACTGATTTGATCCAATAGATCATCAAGCCTCGGCATCGGAAATCTGTATCTGACTGTGATCTTATTCAATGCTCTACTATCTGTGCACATCCTCCACGTTCCATCCTTTTTGGGTACCAATAAAGCTGGTACAGCACAAGGACTTAAACTCTCCTGCACACGCCCCTGTTCAAGCAATTCTTCCACTTGCCTCCTCAGCTCTTCATGTTCCTTTGGACTCATTCGATAATGTGGTCTGTGTGGCAACACAGCACCTGGAACAAGATCTATCTGATGTTGTATATCCCTCAACGGTGGCAACTCCGTTGGTAACTCCTTTGGAAATACATCGTCGAATTCTTTCAAAACTGGCTTTGCTTCTTCCGGAATTTCAACCTCTTCACTGCTCTCTCGCCCAATCAACAAAAACACTTCAGGCTCCTCCTCTACTTCCTTCACAAACTCCTTCAAAGATAACAAAGTTTTAAGCTCTTCAATCTCCTCCAACTTGTTTTCCTCCTGTTGTCGCTTCTTTGGAACTAGAGTAATCTTTGTGCCTTCAAACATGAAACTATAACTATTGGTACGCCCATCATGTTGCACCACCCTATCATACTGCCACGGTCTCCCCAACAACAAATGACAGACATCCATATCTACCACATCGCACCAGATTTCATCCTTGTATTTCTTTCCAATTGAAAACTTCACACAAGCCCTTTGTCCAACCTTCACCTCCCCGCCTTTCCTCAACCAAGCTAGCTTGTACGGTTTCGGATGTTTCTCAGTCTTCAACGCCAACTTCCTCACAGCTTCTGAAGAAATTATATTATCACAGCTTCCAGCATCAATAACAAATTTACAAACCTTCCCCAGAATGGTACATGTTGACTGAAAAATATTACTCCTTAACCAACTACAATCCTCCTCTTGCTTTGGTGTTAAACAGGACCTCTTCATCATTAGATTATAACCTTCGTCTCCCGACACTTCTTCTTCCTCCTCATCAGGTAGTGAATTGGAACATTCAGCTTCTTCATCCTCATCCTCAACCTCTGCTATCATAGCTCTCTTCTTCAGCTTTGGACATTCGCTACTTTTGTGGCCCATTTCCTGGCAATTATAACACTTGAAACCATTATTGACCTTCATCTTCCCAACCTCATTCACAACTGGTTTCGCAAAAGCTTTTGAAACATTAGAACTTCCACTAACACCCTTCACTGGATTGTTGGAATTTGTAAACATACCACCTCCTCGTCTTCCCTGTTTCTCCCAAGCCAACGCTTTCTGGTGTGCTTCCGCTACAGATCTAGGATCAAACATGTTAACCATATCCTGAATCTGCATTCGCATCCCCCCAACAAATCTAGCTGTCAATTGTTCTTCTGTCTCCATAATATCATTCCTTGCTATTAGTTGATAAAATTCGTCAGCATAGTCATTCACAGATTTCGTTCCTTGTCTCAAGTTTTGCAATCTCTGATACATAAGCGACTGATAGTTATAAGGTAAGAATGTGGCTTTCATCATTTTCCTCATCTTTTCCCATGATTCAACCTTTGACTTCCCCATCCGTTCACGTGTAAGTTTGGTTTGCTGCCACCACGCCAAAGCTCTACCCCTCAACCTTGTAGCAACCAACTTCACCCTACGATGCTCTGGAACTTCCTTGAAGTCAAAAATCTCCTCAACATTAGCCACCCAATCTAGAAACTCCTTTGCTTGCATACCACCTTTGAATTCAGGAATTTCAGTCTTCATCCCCGACTCCCACTTGTGATCATACTCAGAGTGATTTCTTCCTTGTCCTCGTCCTTGTCCTCGAACACTACCACCATCATACTCCACTTCAAAATCAGATGTATATCGTTGTCTATCTCGTCCACCCACATCTCTACTACCATCACGTCTTCCACCATCATCCCTTCTATCTACATTCCTCCATTCACGATCATTCACGTTCCTCCCACGCCTTTGATCATCGTCAAAACTTCTGTCTCGATTGGACTGTGGCGAGACTCTACTTCCCCCATGGTTAGATTCAGGTGAAACCCTTCTCCGATTCTGATTCATCTCTAACATCATCTTCTCTAATCGTCCAATTCCTTCGTTAAGCTTTTCACTAAAGTTTTCATTGATTCGTTGCTCCATCTCATCAGCTTCTTCTCTTCGATACAAAGCTTCTACGTTTTGGTGACGGTTAGCTCTTCTCGGCGGCATGATTTGAAACTTTACAAACTCTTCAACACTTCAAAATTCAAACACCTTTCGAACTTTGATCCAAAATGGAATGGATCGAAATCTTCACACGTGTTGCAAATTGTGATGAACACGATGAACAACCAAACTCCCAAACAAGATAGATTCGTCCTTCAAACTTCAATACAAAGTCGAACAACTTCCCTTCTTGCTCTCGGCCGTGATTAATAACCTCAAATCTTCACTTCGATTCAAACTTCTTCAAGATGATTGGCTCCAAGACTCGACTTAGCTATGATTGGCTAAACAAGCTCTGATACCAAAAACTGACGCAGCGGATTAATCAAACAATGTCGATCGATGAATGTAGCAATTGATGGATTGATGAATACTGAAATGCCCGAATTCGTTGATCCTAAGATACCGAATTCTAGCTATCCCGAACTTGTTGATCGCGCACGATACCGGGTTCGAAGATCTGCGATTCTTCACACGTTGATCTAGCGCACTAGATTCCATGAATCGGCTTCTGCAGTCGTTGAATCGAGCGCACCCGATTATCCGAAAGAGGAGATAGGAGATTACACTCGACTACCAATTTGGCGAAAGCACAAAGCTAACAAAACAAGAGTTTTATTTCAAAGCAACTAAACTATTACAAATGACTCACACGGCCTATTTATAGGCGTTACAACTCATGCAAAACAAAAATGTACAACACTTAGGTCGGCACCGACTCATAGCCTACGACCTACGACTCAACAGCTCCGACTCAACAACAGCTCCGACTTACGACTCAATAGCTACGATTTATGACTTACAAAAGTACGACCTAAAAACATCATCCGACTCAATACATATGTACAGAACGACTTATGAATTGTCGACTTAAACACATACCGACTTACGACTTACTCTAAGTTGGTAACCACTTATCAACAACTCCGTTCTTCGACTTAACCAGCGTATGCGACTTTCTTTTGACGACTTAAGGTATCAACGGTTCAGATTAACGTGGCATAAGGATCTTTGGCTTCAGGCTTCAGCGACATAAGATGGTACGACTTTAACTAAGTCGTAACTCGATACTGACTTATCACCTCCCTTAAGTCGTAGCTGACTTAACACTTGTGCACTCTTCACTCGAGCTGCTCCTCCTGTATCCTTCTTGTTGAGTCGTTGATGACTTATCTCCTCGCCTTCGTTAAGTCGTAGACGACTCATGCCTGTTTCCTTAAGTCGGTCACGACTTATGCCTTCTCCCCAGTTAAGTCGTAGACGACTCATGCCTGTTTCTTTAAGTCGGTCACGACTTATATCTCCCTTGTCAGCTTTAGCTCGTGGACGACTCAAAACATTTCCCTTAAGTCGCAGACGACTTATATCTTCCTTGTTAGCTTTAGCTCGTGGACGACTTAGGCCTTCATCTTTGGCCTGAGCTGCATCAATAGATAATTAAGATTTCTACTTATTTGTTTTAATTTGAATTTGAATTTTGAAAAATCCACGGGAATGAGATGAATGATATTTATCATTTTATGTCTTGTCCAAAGAAATAAAACCGGAGTGCAAGGTGCCAGTCCCCTTACTAGAGAGCAAGCGGATGGGCTTTTATGGATTTGGATCGCCTTAGAGCTTTCGTACGGAGAGACGAGGCCAGAGTGCATGGTGCAAGTACCCTTGTTGGAGAGCAAGCGGAAGGGCTTGTGCGGATTTGGATCGCCTTAGACCTACCATCTAGAGAGATGGGGCCGGAGTGCAAGGAGTAAGCCACTTCATTGGAGAGTGAAAAGGACGGGCTTCTTTGGTCGCTATAGAGCTACTGTGTAACGACCCGTATTTTTAACAATCGGATATTTAAATAATTTATTTAAATATTTAATCGTTAATTAAATAAAGGCCCAAAAATGTAAATTTTCGCATATGGCTGAATCAGTACTCAAAAGCACATTCGTTGAGTTCAAATTGATGTTGTGAATTAAAATGAGTATAAGGATTGCTATATTTGAATATCGGACGATCCGATGGCCAAAACGGTCTCGAAATATGCGAACTCAGCCTTCTAGGTGCAGTCTCAGATGGAGACGTGGTTAGTGCCGTTGGATTCGGAAAAATGAGATGATGTACGCAAACGAGTTTCGTGGCGATCGAATGCGTCGTGTTATCATATGGACTTAAAACGTATAGCCATTTTTCTGAAAAATTAAATAAATGGAATATAATACAATATTGTATAAAGCCAAATCAAAATCCTTCCCCCCAAATTATTTTTGGCCATTCACTATTCATTTCCTGAAGAGCAAAAATAATGGCCGAAACCATTTCTTTTATTTAAAAAATTAAATTCTCCATATCTGCTCGACGAAAAAATACGAGGTCGGATCCGTTGAGATCGTATCGACGAGAGCTTCGATCTCATATGCTAGATCTAGGGATCGATGAGGTTGGCCGAGATTGACCAACCATGGCCAGATCTAGGGATAAAATTTACCGAAGAACGAGGATGAGATAGGAGAAATGGAAAGCACCATTGGAATCTCCTTGACGACACGCACCTTCGCCTGAAGTTTGGCCGCATCCGATCAAGCATACCAAAATGCATTTGAACCAAGTCCTCGCACATGCCTCAGGTCTTGGCCAAGTCACAATTTGCATAGGCTAGCCGAGTTCGAATTTTTGGTGTCCAAGGTAAAGAGACCGCGAAGAGAAATGATTTGGTGAAGACGATTGTCGATTTTGTTGGGTGTTAAGAGAGAAATCGATGGGGGAAGGAAGGATGATGTGTACAGTGATATTCTTTTGTGCTAATTGTTGGTGCTAATTACGTAATTAACTATTTTAATAAGTTGATTATTTGTTTAAATAATCTTGATTCTTATTTCAATAATATCTTTTGCATATGAGGTATGTTTTGTATGTGGTTTCCTGTGTTGCACTCATGACGACGAGACCTACATTTTGGCACTGGTTTGGACATGTTTGGATAAGGTAAGAGATATTGTCTTTCACTTTACTATGGTTTATTATTTAGTGTTATGTTGACGTTTGAGAATGATTTTTGGTTTTAAAAAGCGATATTATTTTTATCATACAGCAGCTATATTTTTATAAAATAGTATATAATTATTTTAAAATCATTTATAAAGAATATCGCATATTTTCCATTGTCGTGCCATAGTTAGGGAATTATTAGATTAGATCTATCATTGATGTTATTTCCCACATTAATTGATATGGATGGATTGTTTATGTTGTATGTATGTTGTTTTGAATGGATGTATGGTTTTTTGGATGTATGGATGTATGGATGTTTGGATGTATGTTTGATTGTTTGGCTTGTTTGTTATTTGGCTGTTTTGGTTGAAAACGCCGATTAACGGTGATTTGATTTTAGGTAGCATATTGTACATTGGAGTTCCGCACACATTGAAATCTATGAACGAGATGAGCTATAAAAGAGGGTTTGGGATATGTGGCAACGGATCTAGATTTCAAAGTGAATGCCAGATGTTTTTGGTTGGTACGTACTTAACTGTTCGGTTAAGTACAAGACCAAGATTGATGGTATTGACCATAGTAGAGTGGTCAATGTCCATCACTGTTGTTGATTATCGATTTGGCTGATATGTGGCTTGGACGTTGATGAGATATCATGGTGCACGACATGATGGTTAGTTCGTGCGACCGGTTTAGAGATTGGATGTTATTAACCTACGACGAGTGATATTGATGGTGAGGCAGTGATGTGGTGCTTCGACTTGGTGATTTTGATGGTGAGGCAGGGATGTGGTGCTTCGGCCTGGTAGTCTGATACTACGGATAATGACTCAATGATGAAAGGAGTAGGCTCCAAGATGATAGTATCATGATTGTATGGATCATGCTGGACCTCGGGCTTCGGATGTCATGATAGTAGGGTTCATCAATCGAGAGCTCAGGTGGAGAGCGGGATCATGGACGACAGCTTAGATTGGAGTGAGGCTGTAGATAGTGGACTAGATTGAGTGTAAGGAATCATGCCCAAAAACTATAGTGAGCAAGTAGGGTTCGAATCTGTATCGAGTGAGTAGGGCTCGATGGATGTGTTTGTGCCTAGGGATCGTTGATGACTCGGAGTGTTCTGGTTGTGTTCAAGCAGGGGTACTATATGCGGGGGCACCCGAGGGCTAGTAGCGCCAATCGTTTACCTTGGATCGCTCCGAGAGGGTCTAGTATCAGACAGTACGGAGGTACTGTCGGAGACAAACGTGTGGGGTTTTGGACCTAAAAGTATGGGGAAATACAATCGAGAACCGAGATTTCCACTAGTCCTTGACAGTTGCAGAGGGCCATATGAGTCATCATATATCTTGCATATTGGGTGACAGTTAGTATTGTTTGATGGATGCTATGTTTGTTATGGTTGCTCACGAGTCACCTGTCACCCTAGGGATGTCACATTAGGAAGGTATTGTGGTAGGAATACCTAGATACCCTGACTTGACTTAGTGTGGAGTTGGTTTGGATGGAGATACCTAGATACTTGAAGTTTACTTAGTATGGAGTAGGGACTGTAGGTGGAGATACCTAGGCACCCTGACAAATACAGAGTATGGTATAACCTTTTTACGATGTTATAGAGTAGCATATTACTTATGTTTATGTGCTGCCTCTGTGGTTGTAGGGACATGTCAGGTATGGTTTATATACCCTCTGTTCCGTATATTATCGAGTTTATAGTATATTGAGATTTGATATCGCTCATACCAGACTGTTATCTAACTCGAGGTTTTATACTTTACTACTTATTATCTCGGGTACTCTTAAATGAGTAGATTGAGAGCAGGTGGATGATTATGGAGTTCTACATGTAGATCGATAAGAAGTGTGTAACAACCCGCATATTTTACGATTATATATTTAAATGTTTTGTTTAAATATAGCATCGTTTGTTGAATTTAAAGTCCGAAATGTTACTTTTTGTAAACAGTCAAATCCAGACTCGAGACCGATTCCATTAAGTTCAAAATGATGTTTACAACTTTTTTGAGTATAAACATTGATATGTTTGGAGTTGATTAGGATTTTGGTATTTTCATTTGGGCTTTGGGTTTGGTTCTAGCCCACTAACCCAATAAGAGAACCCAAACTTCTCTACCAAATACCCTAACTCCTCTACTCTTCATTCATTCTACTCATAATTTCCTAACACTCAAACTAAAAGGAAAATGGGGGAAAAGATAGGAAATTAAAATTCCTACACCCTAGATTATTAGGAAATTCAAATCCAAGTTCCAAAATCAAGGAGAAGCTTAGGTAAGCATGCTCTTTATCTTTTCCATCTCAATTCCTCTTCAATTCTTGATTTTTCCTATACCTAACTTAGGAAAAACTTTGCATTTGATCATAGATTGAAGGTTCTTGAAGTGAAGTTGAAGAGAGATTGATCTTGCTTTGTTTTAGAGCTTATCATTCCTTGTTTTTGGGTTTAAAGGTGAGTTCTTGAACTCACATCTACATTTATACCGTTAGGTATGAATTCCTAACATCTATTTCATGTTCATTTGCTTTTGATTTGAATTGGTTTGGTGAATTTTCCAATTTTTGGTATTTTGAAGTCAAAATCTATGAAAATCCTACTATGGATGTTTGGACATGTTGTTTGGAGTGTTTTGAAGAGCCTATAGGGCTGGGTTGTCGCTTGGCATAAATCCATAGCCGCCATCGCTCATCCGATCGCTTCTGAACTTATTTGGCCATAAATGGCCTAGGCTAATTTTTTCCCTAAGCTTCAGCTCAGATGTTTGGGAAAACACTCAGACGTCTGGGCCCTTGGAATAAAAATTCCATATGTACAGCTCAGATGTCTGAGGTTATTCCCAGACGTCTAGGCGATCTGGAAGAAAATTTCCCAATTCTCAGCTCAGACGTCTGGGAAAACCACCAGACGTCTGGTGCTGTTAAATTCAGCCAATTTGCCTAATTTTTAGTGGATTTCCGTTTTATCGATTTTTGTTGATCCGGTTGGTTGTTGTCATTTATTATCGACTTTGATGACTTCTTTTCTGGATTTTTGGGAATATACATTTGATGGATTTGATATCGATTTTTATGGTTTTAATTCACGTCGTCGAATGTGAATTTTTGGTGGTAGATTGTTTTTATAATCGTTTCTATGGTTTGTCACTTTAAATACAAAGGTTTCTATACTAGTAGTAAATACTTAAACTCTTTCGCAAAAATGATATCAACAATTACTTTTAATGCAAAGCTCGCTTTTAAAACTATTTTCAAATCTATTAGTATATACAAACCTTTACCTCATTCGTATGAGAAATCTAATTAAACGACTTAGCAAAACAAGTGGTATGAAACGCTTGCGTTTACTTCGTCAGTTAATTCTTGGACTTGTTCGATTGAACTCTTGTGACAAATTTTCGAGTGAAAATATACAATCTGTTCGTAAATTTTTAAGTTATGCTAGTGGTTATGGGACATGAAGCTAAACTCATTTATTTACTAGCTTAGTGTAATTTACACTTCTTACTGATCAATGATGATCATTTTATAGTTTAGACTATCGATATGCGATGTCTCTTTGTCCGCGTGGGGGACTATACCCCGTATTATGGAGCTTCGTATCATTTTTAGGGGCTAGCGACCCCTAGTCTTTTGACCGTTCGTGGTGCAATCGGCTCAACGAGTTCGGAGCATGGGGCGTATCTTTTTAGATGCATCGATGTTCGCCTGTGCATGGGGCGTATCTTTTTAGGTGCGTCGATGTTCAGCTTATCAGTCCCCAAGGGGGGACTGTACCCCGTATTTTCATGGGATAGTGTCCCATTTGTGATACACGTGTTGGTGAGTTTTCATGCTCCCGTTTGTCATAGGCCTCCCCCCTTTTGTGTTTTCTGGATTTCTAATTATTGATTTCTAGAATTTGTGTTTCACCAATTTTTGTGATTTGCATTAATAAGCTTTATCAATATTCGAGGTTTGGTGAATAAAAATAAAGAATATGACATTCTTTTTGGTGTATGAGAAAATTTGAGATATTGTATGATTTTTGTGGTTATCATATATATTTGTCATATCTCTTATCCTATCTCATTTTATCTGATATTTATAGCTAGTCTGATCCGTTTATTATTTTTCTTCTTAAATAATACTCGGGTCAGACCAAGGTGTTTCAGGTGCTTTCACTTAACTCCTTATCAGGGATCGTCATCTGACTTTTGGCTTACTACTATAGCTTAGTAGTTTTTGTTTTTATACATTCAAGATAGAGACTCCTTGATGTATACATATTCTTTTGTCTAGCACTTGTACCTATTCTTTTGTGATGTAGTGGATCTTGTATGACCACTACTCTGATGTACACTTCTATGTGTTATATTCATATCTGTTTCTGCCTTAATGATATGAATATCTGTAACTGATTTATGTTATGCTTATTTATATTTGTTTCCGAAGGCCACATAGCCACTGTGTAGTAGCTTTGAGTTTGTATTTGATATGTCAGATTTCCTCTTGAAATGAAATGCATGACATACTATCTGACATATCTGTACTCGCATAAAGCAATTACACAGATGATCGCTCCTCAACAGCCTTATTCTTCATACTAATTGACGGCATTACCTAGTAGTGTCCTTGGTTAGTGTGAGTATAGAGGTGGGGCGTCACAAGTGACAGTTATCTATACTTATATGTGCATTTGTTATTATATTTCTGATTTGTGACATTGTGGAGCCTTGTCGGTGTTGATTTGCTATTATGAGACAGTGTACCAGTTGAGTTTACTTTCCCATTGTATAAACTCTATTATGGTGTTGTATAACTTTATGGATCTTTATTCAGATGATTATTTCACATTGTTATTACTGTCTCTATTATTTTACACCTGTATTGATTATTATATTTATTCTGATGCGATATGAGATATGCGACAGGTAATTTGGTTAGTCGATGCTTCCTTTTTCTTCTTTTTCTTCTTTTTCCATTCTTTTCTCTTCTATTTCTTCATTTTATTTCTTTTTCTTTCCTTTGACTACTGTTCTGCACCGTTGGTGTAGAGCGGTCATTACATACTCCCGAAGAGTCAGGCTGGAGTGCAAGAAGTAAGTCCCGTCATCGTAGAGTGAGCGAATGGGATTGCTTGATCGTTGAGTCCTTTTGCCGAAGAGCAAATAGACTCAACAAGGATCTGAAGAGATCAAAACCCTAGATTAGAACACTAAACGATCCGAAGAAACCGTCCCCCTTAAATTAAACATTAAATAATCCGGAGATATTGCACGTTAAATTAAATGGAGGATAATTTGGAGATATCTAAGGATATAATAGAAACGAACTTAATAAAAGGATTTGAACACCTTGTAATTAGAATAAAATTAATAAATCCTGTATGACACGGGACGAAATCAGATATGTGATGTAATAAGAGATATGTAATAACTCCGAATGAAATCAAAATGATTATGGTGTAAAGATAACGCTTAGTCAGAGTCTAGAGTCCTACGCTGTAACAAGTTTGGAATGACCTTTGATTAACAAGAGAATCCGAAGGAACTAGATGATTCACCAAGACTGAAGCAACTGGAAAGCCCAACTATCAAAGACTAATGACAGGAACTTGTTCTAGAGCAAAGCACACCTAACATTCAAAAGGTGTACTTTGGGGGGCAAGTGTTAACCTGCTTTTTAGCAAAGCAGATTTCAACTAAACTTAGAAGATTCAAATGAGGGCAAAAAATTTGAAAACCTGGAGGCACACTTAAAAGGATAAGAAAATTGAGCTTAGGAAATTTGGTTTAAAAATTGGCTAAGTCCTTAATTCAACCTCGAATTAAGACCTTAGATCAACCCCCGAATTAAGGCCTTAGATCAACTCCAAATTAAGGTATTAGGCAAAACGACTTGAAACTTGACATGTACACTTAGAAGAACACAAAGAAGGAGTTAGAAAAGTTTGGAGTGGTTTGGCCCCACTAATTAGATTCACCCTCGAATTAAGGACCTTAATTCATCCCAAGTTAAGGAGAACATTGAGACGGAATCAAAATGACTTGAAATTTGGGAAAAACATTTAGAATAGGCAAAAGAAGAACTTAGGAAAATTTTCATCATGTGTTCACAAAGCACCTAAATTCGGCCGTGAATTAAGGACCTTAATTCGGCGACGAATTAAGGATTTGACTCGTGCTAGTTTGGGACTTCTAGTGTGACTTCGTGCTATCTCCTGGACTTCATTGCTATTGGGTATCTGACTTTACGCTGTCCAGTTCCTCTATAAATACCAACTTACCTGCTACCAGAAACGGATCTTCTCTCTGCTGGATTTCCATTAACACTTTTAGAACTTTAGCTTACATTAGACTTTCTTCGCTTCTATTATTCTAAAATAACATTCCTAACTCCATTGTAAATCTGGGATCCACTAGATGGTGGCCAGATCGGAACTAATAAGTTGTAATCCAAAGAGAGATCAAACAATAATAAAAATGATTAAAGTGGACGTAGGCCGATGATTACGTTGAACCATTATAAAATCTTTTGTCTGTTTTTGTCTGTTTTTTTATATTTTCTTTTCATTTTATCTGAACCAGTGCTTGTGTTGATCCAAAAAACAACAACCCTCCCAAAATTGATCACAGTGGCCAAAATTGATCGCAATTATCTAAAAACTGATCACGATGGTTAAAATTGTATGTTAATTAATCTTCTTGGCAACTAGTCCCAAAATTGATCGCGATGGCCAAAATTGATTGCGGTGATCTCAGAATCAATCATGGTAGCTTCAGTTCATGATCACTTCATCACAATCTATTGTAATGAGCTTTTCTTCCAACCTTCTTTTAAACAGATCGCAATGATATACAAGTATGCATAAGTGATACACAAGTGATGCACCGATGGTGCACAAAGACTTTTCTTCCAACCTCCTGATCGTGACCAATTCATAGTTAGATCACGGTGATTCTGTATAGGATGATTATAATTCACAAAAGTGATCGCAAGATTCTTCACGATATCTCGGTAATTCTGTCCGCAAAAAAATCAAATTTCTGTTTACAATGACTGGTTGCAGTTGATTTTATCTGTTTTTCAAAATAATATGCGACGACTTGGAATTGCCACATTGAAATTTTGTTTTTGGTAACTTGATCACGATGGCTTTGACCATGATGGCTTTGATCACGATGGCTTCAATCACGAGGGCTTTGATTTTTATTGTGGTACCTTGAATCCACAATAGTTTTCTTCCTACCACCAACTCACCGGGGATTGTCCCCGAAGGCTTCGTAGTTCTGCTCACAAATTGTTGTCTTGCAAATTGATAACTCTATTCATAAAGACCTGCGATTTCTAGCAAGCGAACTGTCCCAGCCATTAATTTTTGTTTAAGAAGGAATTGCATATATAATGTTAGAAATCTAGGACCGGCTAAATATGTAGATTAAGTGTTTATTAAAACTACAGAGTTTGTTTTAAAAAGTCTGGAACTAAAATATATAATGTCAATGTGGGTTCGTTAATAAAATTAAATTCCCCTAATTCAGGTTATTTATGGTTCCAGCACATAGCTCAAAATACTTATGTTCTAAATCAGTTCGTGTATAATTTGATTTATGAAGTTCACTACCATGAGTCAATTGGTTGTCCTAATTCTTCTGCTACATTAGTTTAGTTCACTAAAGTCACCTTTTCAAAAGAAAATTTTGTGACAATCCATTTATCAATTTTATACGTATGTTTCGCTAAATTTAGAGTTCATATTTTGGATTAGATTGGTTTAATGCTAGTGTTAACATTTATCTTAAGAAGTCCGATATAGGTCTACCAAGCAGGGAATAAAATTGCAAGGTTTGACATTCCGACCGGCACGTCGGAACTCCGGCGGTATCGTCCCGGTTCCAGCATCGACCGGATCGGAATATGTGAAAAATACTGTTTCGGATCTAGGTTTAAAAAGATTGCACTAAAAATTTAAAAAGGAAGTAAGATCAGCGGAAAGCGTCGAACCATTCTTTGTTAAAGTTGAAGCTAAAGTCGAAGTTTGAAGTTGAAGCGGAAGTCGAGGCTGAGGTTGACATTGTATTGAAGTCGAGGCTGAATTTGTTAAGTTGTTGGGCTGACTGATTTAGTAAGTATAACTTTGAGTTAGTTAAATTTGATGTATTGGACATAACATACAATTTTAAGTTGTTTAATTTTAATTTATTTAAACAAATTTAGCTTATATAATTTGTATAAATTAAATTATTTATAACTTCAGGCAATTTATTGTGACAAATCATCGTATTATTTGGAATTACTGTACAGCAACCCGTGTTGATAAGGAAAACCCCAAATATAATTACAAAATTTTTAAATTCAAATCAGATGCAACAACATGCTTTCCAACATATGATAATCTGACACAAAATGAAAATAACGATGACCACAATACATATGATGCTTAAAAAATCCGTTTTTGATATTAAATTTTTATGTTGTATATGTTACATTTTCTATGTAATTTGAATAATTTACTATTATATTGCATATTTTTATTGACATGTTTACAAAAAACACTAAAATTCAGCAAATTGGAATTAAAATGAAATTTTCAAAATATCCGAAACGAAACTGAAACTATGAAATTTTCAGATGGCCGGAATGGAAACGAAAATAAGATTTTGAACCTTGTAAAATTGTTCCATTTTGTTATTAAAGAGATGCCTAATATCCAAGCTTCAATAGTTGTGATAATGGATTTGTATTTTTTGTAACCAATTGAAAGTATATGCATTGCAGTATATTTCCAGCAATTAATGTCTGCAAACCGTTCGTCGGTTGATATGTATTACCCGAATTGTTAAAGAATAAACTCAAACTAATAATAAGGTGAAGAATCGTGTCTATTGAGTGAAGAGTCGTGTCCATTGGAGTGAAAATGTGTCTATCTAGAGAGTCGTGTCTATTGAGTGAAGAGTTGTGTCCATTGGAGTGAAGATGTGTCTATCTAAAGGGTCGTGTCTATTTGTAAGGGTATGTAAACCACTATAAATATGTGGTCATTTTGTGTTGTTTGCAAGCAAGAAAATTTATATGAAATATTTTATGAAATATAATTAGTTTCTTCTCTCCTCCTCATTTCTAACAAATTGATATCGGAGCTAGGGCAAATTTTGGGAGTTTATCGTTGGGGCAAATATCGATTCCATGACTAACCAAGTTGAATTATGACAATTGGAGCATTCAGATGCGTGCGTTGCTAGGTGCACAAGATGCTTGGGAAGTAGTCGAAAATGGCTACATAGAAATAGAAAATACTACGAACTTGACTGCGATGCAGTTAAAGACATTGAAAGAAATGCGTATGAAAGACAAGGCCGCTCTCTACCTCTTATTCCATGTAGTGGATGAGTCGGGATTTTAGAAAATTATCAATGCAGCAAATTTGAAGGAAGCATGGGACATTTTATAAAAGGTCTATAAGGGAGCTGACCTAGTTAAACAAGTGCGGCTTTAAACTCTTCGAGGCGAATTAGAAGCGATGAAAATGAAAGAAACAGAAGTAATATCCGACTACATCACACGTGTCCAAACAGTGGTTAATCAACTCAAACGCAATGAAGAAAACCTAACCGATGAAGGGTTGTGGAGAAGATTTTGCGATCATTGACCGACGATTTCGAGAACATCATATGTGCAATTAAGGAGTCGAAGAATTTGGCAGAAATGACCATCGATGATCTTACAGGTTCTCTTGAAGCACATGAACAACGAAGGATGAAAATGAAACAAGAGCTACTCGAAGAGGCTTTACAAGCTAAGGCAAGTATTAAGGAAGGCAAGGCGATATATGCATAACAAAATCGAGGAAGGGGACGCGGTCGTGGAGGTCGTGGTTTTGGCTGTAGTGGAGGCCGTGGATTTGGAAACAATCCTGAAGAAAAAGGCCAACCGAGACAACAAAATTGGCATGGTCGAGGACTTGGTCGTGGAAGAGGTGGCCGGTCAAATCATCCAAATGTTGAGTGCTACAACTGCGGCAAATATGGGGATTATACAAAAGACTGCTATTCCAAGAAAAAGGTGGAAGAAAACGTGAATCTGGTTGCGGAAGAAGAAACAAGAGACGATGGTGTTCTCTTGATGGCCTACAAGGACAATGCTTCTGATAGCGATATAATGTCGTATCTCGACACCGGTGCTAGTAATCATATGTGCGGACAAAAATACCTTTTCGTGGAGATGCAAAAGGTAAAGGATGGACATGTGTCATTTGGAGATGCGTCAAAAGTTCAAGTCAAAGGCCAATGCAAAATATGTTTTTCTCAAAAGGATGGTAAAGAAGGGTCGATTGAAGATGTCTATTACGTACCTGAACTGAAGAGCAACATCCTTAGCATGGGGCAACTATTGGAGAAGGGGTATTCAATTTTCATGAAAGATCGGATGTTACATTTGAAGGACAAAAATGGCTATTTATTTGCAAATGTAGAGATGGCCAAGAATCGAATGTTCAAACTCAATCTGGAAAAAGGGCGAGAAAGGTGTTTGCAAGTCAACGTGGAGGATAAAGCCTCACTGTGGCACTTTCGGTTCGGACACTTACATTATGACGGGTTGAAAGAGTTAGCAAAGAAGGATATGGTTTACGGTTTACCAAACATGGATTACACAAAGAAATTTTGCAAGGGATGTGTGCTCGGCAAGCAAACAAGAAATTCTTTTCAAAAGAAGGCTGATTATCGTGTAAGGAGGTCTCTAGAGTTGATACACACCGACATATGTGGCCCGATCACACCTAAGTCATTCCGCAAGAAGAGGTACTTTATCACTTTCATTGACGATTACACAAGAAAGACTTGGGTTTATTTTTTGAAAGAAAAATTCTGGGCAGAAGCAGTACAATGTGCAGTGTATGTGCAAATCAGTGTCCACATGCGATATTGGCAGATCAAACACCACAGGAAGCTTGGAGCGGACAAAAACCAACTGTATCACACTTAAAAGTATTCAGTAGTTTGGCATATGCGCGTATACCAGATCAAAGAAGAACTAAATTAGATGATAAGAGCAAGAAGTACGTATTCATTGGATATGATGAAAAGACAAAAGCTTTCAAGTTATTCAACCCAATTGAAAAAAAGGTGATTGTGAGTCGAGATGTGCAGGTGAATGAAGAAAGCATGTGGGATTGGAACAACCAAATGGAAGTGACACAGAAGGAAGAAAAAGGAGAATCATTAACTACTACATCGATACGCACACCAATAACACCTCAAATATCTGATGATGAAGAAGAGCCAAGGCAACCAAAGATGCGAAGTTTGCAAGACCTATACGAGTCAACAGATGAAGTACACTTGATATGTCTCTTGGAAGAGGCTGAGAATATTACTTTTGAAGAGGCACTGAGAGATAAGAAATGGAAAGCTGCGATGGATGAAGAGATGAAGACTATCGGTAGAAATGAAACTTAGGACTTGGTGGATTTGCCAAAAGGATATCAACCCATAAGAGTAAAATGGGTATATAAGAAAATGATGAATTCCCACGGTGAGATAGAAAGGTATAAGGCATGCCTAGTTGTGAAGGGCTACAAACAGAAGGCAGGGATCGACTATGACGAAGTCTTTGCCCCGATGGTGAGAATGGAAACAATCAGGCTTCTCATATCACAAGCAGCACAATTCAAGTGGTCGATCTATCAAATGGATGTAAAATTAACATTTTTAAATGGTGTGCTTGAAGAGGAAGTATATGTGGAGCAACCACCAGGGTACATGAAAGCTGGGGAGGAGAGTAAAGTATTGAAGTAAAGGAAGGCGCTATATGGGCTAAAGCAAGCGCCTCGTGCATGGAACACCCGAATTGACACCTATTTCAAGGACAACGGGTTCGTACAATGTCCCTACGAGCATGCACTATACGTGAAGAAAGAAAAATGGAACTTGATATTTGTTGTTCTTTATGTTGATGATCTAATATTCATGGGGAATAATGTGGAGATGATAAAAGATTTTAAAGAGGCTATGGCTCGAGAGTTTGAAATGACAGATTTAGGGTTAATGAAATACTTTCTTGGTCTTGAAGTTAGACAAGGAAGAAATGGAATATTTGTGTCACAAGAGGCTTATGCAAAAGACATTTTGAAGAAGAACAAGATGGAAGAGTGCAATCCAGTAGCAACGCCGATGGAACTTGGTACGAAACTCTCTAAATTTGATGAAGGAGATCGAGTGGATGCAAACAAATACCGAAGTTTGATTGGAAATCTACGGTATCTCACATGCACAAGGCCAGACATTGCGTATAGTGTCGACATAGTAAGTTGGTTCATGGAGTAGTCAAAATATTCACATCTGAAGGCTTTGGAAATAATAACACTTTTGAAATCATAACACTTAGGAAATCATAATGCTTTCGACTTAAACAGTTTAGATATTGAAAATAGTATATATATATATTAAAATAGTTATAAATTAAAATATTTTATATATTAAAAATACTTTATATATTAAAATAGTTTATATATATTAAAATACTTTATATAATAAAATTAGTTTCCTCCAATTTCACAAATTGATTGAAATCATTTAAATTCCAAAATTCAATTTAAATCAATTCTAGTTTAATCATTTCAAACTTGAAGTTCAAAGATTCAAGTTTAAATATTCAAACATTTACAATATAAATCTCATTTATATTTCAACGTTTAACTTTAATTTATTTCAAATTGGAAATTATTCCCTTAACCATTTTTATAACCATTTATTTAAATCCCAATTTATATATTTAAATCAATATTAAATATTCAAATCTCAATTTTATTCAAATTTGAGAATATTCATTTAATCACTTTTTGTCAAATCAAGTTATAAATCCAGTTATAATCATATCTTTTCAAAATCTCAAAGTTAATAAGTTTAAATCAATTCGTTCTTAAATTCAATTATTAACCAATTTAAATTCCAAGTCAACATTAATTTATCTTCCCAACCTATATTATTAAAGTTATAGATCTATTTTATAATATAAATATAAATTTTTAAATAAATAATTTAAAACACATTATATACTAATTAAATTAAATTTTATTAAATTAAATCTTATTATTAATTGTATTTTGTATTAAATCTTATTTTATATATTTTTAAAATAATAAACTATAAGAAAATCTTAAAATTTATATTTTTCAAAACTAACTTATAAATTAAAATTTCCAAAACATATAATTTAAAAATCTAAATTTTTTTTAAATAAAATATCTTTTCATTATTAAAATCCATATATTGCCTTTCAAAATTCAAAATCATTTTTCAAAATAGACCAACGGTGTCCGTATATAATTTTTTATCCTATGGTCAAGTGATACAGATATTTATCGTTTCAATCCGCAATTTAACATTTACGGGTATATATCATTTCAACCCGCAATCCCAAAAATTCACATTCAATGAAAATCGCTTAGGTTTATCATTTCAATCCATAACGATTTTCTCCTATTCTACAAGATCGTTCGGGTATGTATCATTTCAACCCATAGGGAATTCTAAACTAACAGGGAACTTGTAGAGTGAGAACAGTTGTGATAATGATATAACATATCAACAACAGGCATATATCATTAGTGATAAATTAAATAAAATATAAATAACAGGATAAGGTGTCATATCTCACGGTGAACAACTACGGATAATAGCATATCATATATAGCAATTAAATAATTAATAGTTCAATTTAGCAGCATATTTCAATTGTCGTTTCAAATGAAATCAAATTTAATAAATATAAGAATTTTAATCGTGAGTGATTTCTCACCTTTCGAGGATAGAGAAGATAGACAACGCGACAAGCTATGAATTTGAATTATGAACCCGAAAATCGACTACTTCAAATGACAAACCTCAAAGCAAAGCAAGATGGGCACGAATTTGACGAAGAAGGCGAATAAATAGGAATCGATGAGAACAATCAATCAGTTTGATAGAAACAGAAAATATATATATATATATATATATTATTTTAATAAAATCAATATTTTAATTTTAAACACCTATAAAATACATTATTAGAAATATACGAAAACTAAACTCATGTGTATATATATAGACTAGTACCTAACCAATGCATAATCTTTCAGACCTATTATACTTTAAGATAAATGTTTATAAGAAAATCAATATACATATTTTATTATAGTACATACATAACTCAACAACTTACTTATATGTTATATCTCAAAAGTCCAGATTTATAATAAATTAATATAAACTTAACTTATTATAATATATATAGACTCAAAACACAGATCATATAAAGCTTATCTAAACTTATATACATAAACGAATAGGTTATATAAAACTTATATAAAATCATATATATATATATAGACATGTCTTATCACTACCTGTAGACAGACATAGCCTATACCTTATAAATAGCTACTATATATAAACAACTCATAACTATATTTATACAATATCCTTTTTTTCTCTGATAGAACAGCTGACTAAACTTTATAACAAATTATATTATATAGCATCAACCATACTATAAAGTACTATATAACATATTACACAAATATTTACATCCCAAATTTTAACAAAACATAATTTATATAAATATATACGTTTCAGAACATTAACCAACATACTTTATATATTTTCAAAAATATAAACCTTAACATAAACGTAACATCTTGCATATATATACAAAAGCTTTTGAAAATTCTTTCAACAATACTTTAAAACAAGTAACAAACTAAACTTATGTAGGTGTTTCAAACCATGCACAGAACATATTTTATATAAATATATATGTTTCAAATCAAACATAATACATATAAGTGTACCAAGATCGAAAATGAGGGAAGTCGGCTGCTAGTGGTTGCAAGGCGTTTGGTTGCTGGAGATGGGGAGGCTTGGTGACAGTGGATCTCGGCTAACTGTTGGAAGTTTCGGCCTGAGTTGGTGGTGAGGGCTGCTGGCATGGTTGATGGGTTCGGGGAGGGGCTACGGTTGTGTTTTGGCCGAGGGGATGGTGGCACTTTTGGCTCGGAGGGGAGAGGTGGAAGGCCGAAGGGGTGTGGCGGGGTTAGCACAGCTGTGGGGTGAGGTGGAAATGCACGAAGTTAAAAGGTAGGGGAGGCGGAGCAAGGTGGTCGGGCTAAGGCAGGTCGAGGAGGAGAGGGATAGTGATGGAGGAGTATGGGCGGCCGAGAAGGGGAGAAGATGAATGGGCTGAGGCTAGCAGGCCGAGCAAATGCAAGGTGGCGGGTCGGGGAGAGAGGGGATGGTGGAAGAAGGCGATGGCAGGAAGGGTTCGAGAGAGAGAAGGTGAGCAAGGGGAGGGAAGGCAAAACGTGAGCTGGCAAATAATATAAGAATGCTTCAAAAAAATTTCTTTTCAATTAATAAAGCAATGAATACAAATGAACAAGAGAACCGAACCAGAATATTATATTTGGAACCATATGAATGTTAAAAGTCATGGCTTAAACTTCCAAAGTAATAAAAGCAGTGACTGTTTGTTTCCAAATGGTAGATAGATGAAAGGGCAGATGGAAACCAAAAGGTTTTAAAACAGGTACCGATATGGTCCAACGTTTTTCAGATTTCGCCGTTCTCCGAACTTCAAAACACACAAATGAATATACTACGGAGATCAGCACGACGAGATGATCAAAATGGTATACGGATATCAGGGGTACGACCATCCTATCAAAAGTTGATATTCGGTACCGAAAATGCTGCTAAAACACCGAAAATAAGATAAACGGAGCAATAGCAGTCCAAATTTGACGAAACGAAATATGACGTCTCAATCAGAAGATGATTTACAAATTTATTATATAAAAATATTCAGGTTTGGAAAACATTTTATTATCATCTAATATTAACCGATTCAAATTGAAATTGAAAATCACACAACAGAACTAACTTTCATATTTTCCAATAAAAATTTGCCATTTGGTACGTTTAAATAGACGCATTTCAAATATCAATTTTTCATTGCTAAATTTTATTATTTAATTTCAAGCAAAAATCCAGTTAATTACGTTATAAAATCGTTAAAATTTACGGGTCCTTACACCGGTCGACTGCCCCTACCTAAGGGTCGACTGCCCCGTCGACCGCTTATGCACGGCGGCCGACCTGTGGGCCCAGGCAATTTTAGTTAATTTTCTTATTTTAATTATTTTCATTCTGAATTCGTTTTTCATCCGTAACTTCTTCGTTTGGACATCAATCACAAAACTCCAAATATGAAAGTTGCTCGGAATTTTCCACTAACGCGGTGGTTTAAGTTTCATGGTCAAATTCCATTGTTTGCACAAATTCCATTTTTGGAGCCTAATTAAATAACCAATGTCAAATTACAGGGTGTTACAATTATATACTATGATGTATAGCAGAGATAGTTCCGAGGTTAGAATGCCAAAGATAGTTTTTGAACTTTTACTAGCTTAGTGAATATCTAAGGATAAAAATCTAAGAAATGATGGGTGAGGAAGAGTTCGGTAGATGGTGCATGACCTGCTGCGGAAATCAAGAACCAAAAGCATAATGTAAGGCATGTATGGCTATCGAAACTAAAAGCATTGAAGTAAGGCCTAAGGTGACATCCAAAATACGAAAGTGATTAGTGTAAGGCCTAAGTGGCAACCAAAGTAGAGTCTAGTAGATGGTGTAAGGCCTACTGTGGAAACTAAGAACCAAAAGCATATGTGTAAGGCATGTGTAGCAACTGAAACCCGAAAGTGTAGGGGTAAGGCTTGTGTGGCAACCAAAACCGAAAGCGCATGTATAAGGTCTGTGTGGCAAGCGAAACCGAAAGCATAGGTGTAAGGCCTAAGTGACAACGAAAACCAATAATATAGCTAGTAGAAACTAAGGAAGCGGTCAAGGCATAAGGCCTTATTGGCAGTTAAAGGCTTCGTAGCTTAGGTTTGAAAGAAAAAGTGGTTAGGGATATGGCATATCGAGTCAAATGGCTATTGATTCTAGTCATGATTTATGCTTGTTTTTCAAGTGGATAAATAAAATTTTATGTTATTAGTAAGGGGAAAAATCGTTTCGTGCTTAGCGGCATGGTCTCCCTATATTTTATGTTTAGGGAAATATATTGATTATATTAAACTTTACGTCTAACTCGTATTTTTATAATTGATTTCCTCATAACTCATGGGTACTCATTCGAGTAGGATAAGTTTATGAATTTAGGTAGGTTCTTTTGAAAGATGAACGAAGATTTCCAAAGACAAAGGAGAAGGCTTAGATGATATCAATGTCATTTTGATTTCGCTGTATGAAATGTTCATGTCTGCATCTTCATATGTTGAGCATGACACCATTACCTATGTTGTATTAAATTTTCGACTCCTGTGTGGGCATGATTATGGGAACAAAATTTAAAATATAAGAATGATTATGTATGACATTATTAGTGCTCTGTTTACTTAAACTATTGATATATGTATATATCTAATCTCATCTCGTTATTGAAAGATAATTCCAAGGTGACTGCAGCATATTGATGTTCCATCTTTGATTTTTAAATAGGGATGTTACATTGACACTCATGGTAGATAACATATAACAATAAGCTAGTTTATAGTTTATTTCCCAAATTTTGTAAGTCTTAACCTCATTGGGTATGGGTCCTTATGGGTTTAGCTAACGGTTCATTTGCGACGACATACCATAGCTTTTCATAAGCGGGTGCAATTTTTACGTTTCTTATCCAATCCTTGTAGTTAGTTCCTATTAAAGTGGGTTTTTTAGAAGAATAGCTTCATGCTAGCCATTTATCTATGCAAATTCAGTAGAGTAAATTAGATATTATTGCATATGTTCTTATACTTATTAGAGTTGTTTATTATATTTATCTAATAAGGCTCCCATTGAATTTTGCATCTCTCAAAAACCCAAAAGAGATACTGGAATTTCATAATTTCCTTCAGCGGATGTTAGGATTCATTTATCATGTTAATACAACCTTCATATTGCTCAACAAATCATAGTCCCTGTAAACGGTAAGTATACTTTTACTAGTTATATCTTATATATAACTCCAAACATAATTTTTTTACTCTAGACCTACCTTTTACTATGCTCCTAACCATCTTCATCACCTTAAGGTTGCTCAACAAATCATGAAGTATATTAGACACTCTAGACCTAAATATTTCATGAAATCCTAAGTGGAGTTTAGGTAACTCTTTAGGTTGCTTAACAAATTTACAAAAACATCTGTACATCTCTATTGATAATATAAATTAAACAGTATCTTAGATATTTTACGTCATGAAGTTTCTCAACAGACATGGATAGGTAAGGTAATCCAAATAGATTGTAAATGTTGGAGAGCATTATTATATTAAAGTCATAATTTCGAAATAATTTTATAGTGTATTTTTGAATTTCTAAGGGAGATGAGTGTAAAACTATTAAACTCATGATATCGAATATACATCAAATGCATACTCTCTTATGTCTTATAAGTTTTATTAATGTTGATATCATGTTTTATTTATGGATATAATATATATACTTTTAATTATAACTTTTATATTTTATTTAGTTATATATGTATGTATGTATGTATGTATTTCGTTTGTCAATTAAACAATTTAATTTATAAATATAACATTCATATTTATTTATGTAAACTTAAAACAAATTGAAATTTATATTTTATAATCTTTATAGAATTAGTTAATTACATAACTTAAAACAATTTTAAATTTTCATTTTATAAGTTTTATAAAATTATGTAATTATTTACTTTTTAGTTTAAACAATTTAAATTAATTTATAATTTTCAACTATGCTACTTGAATTAACCTAAGACTCAAATAACATTAAGTCTTCCACAAGGGCATACCTTAGAACCAGATCTTTTTGACTAGTCAGGTAAAGGCCAGGAGGTTAGAGAGGTTTTCCATATAAGTAGTCCTTAATTAGAGTAATATTCTTCTTAGTTTAAGCATCATTTCCTAGACACCCATCTACTTTGAATTTTTCTTAAGGCATTTCTCTTAATGTTGTTTAATTTATTTATGCAAGCACATTTATAACCGTGACACCATTGTTGGATTAGGTGTAATGGCGGTAGATTAAAAAGGTTGAATCCAAAAAAAATCCTTTTATCAAAATGCCTAAGATATGGTTCTGTAAATAAATATTTGTTTATACTAAATCAGATTGATATTTCGATTAATAAAAGATGATCTTAATATTTTAATTTTATCATTACTAAAAGTATTCATTTGTTTTTACTATTTAAATAATTTATTAATATTCATGATCTCCACATTCACAATATAGACGTCATAAACAAAATAAAAATATATATCCTAACTAAGGTTCATGGAAGAGTTAACCGCTTTATCATACGGTCAATAAGATGCCTATAATGATATTATATATATATATATTGTATATGTATGTATGTGTGTACATATATAATATAATATAATATGTCATATATTTAAGAACAATTTTTTTTAATTTCGGCCATTGTAAATTTAAAAACATATGCACAAATAATAGTGTATTTAAATCCATATTGAAAATTTACATGTATACAATTATATAAATAATCGAATATAATTTTATTTGCTATAAAATTATTAAATAAATATTATAAACTAATTACATATATATTCGATATTTATTTTTGGCTATGATTATTAGATTAATATAAAATTCATAATTTAAAAACTGACTTCTTCAAACTAATTTTTTTAATAAAATAAATCGGTCACCAAATGTTAGAATTTTCTTGAAAGAATACCGGGACGAAAATAAATTTTGAATAAATCAAATTTTTTAATTTTAATAACAATCGACTTAGTAAACCAATAATGTATATATGTATATTAAATTATATATAGATATCATATCCAATTTTTTTACTTAATATCAAAAAAGATATTTAACCTATATATAATAAAATATTTATACGTATAGGTATACATATGCACATGGATATATATACATATATATATATATAATTTTCTTGTTGTTACAAGTAAGTTTTATAAATTTTTTAAATAAATATATATATATAACCTAAAGTTTTATAATTATATATATATAATCAAAAATAAAAATGTTTTAATTATATATGTATGTATGTATTTTAAAATTAGTATTATTTATTGTCAAAAATAAGTTTATATATATGTCTATATGTGGATTAAAAATATAAATGTTTATATATATATATATACATATGTGTGTTTTAAAATATTTAAATAATTAAAAATAGTTTTGGATCTTTTTAGAAACACTTCGGTCGAAAAAATTTAGAACACCATGAATGATGATGATCAAGTTTATGTAGGTGTATAAAAGTAAATGAAAGAATGTACCTTCTTTATAAGAGACCACACAAAGGATGGAGATGTTTAGTTCTTCCACTTTAGAGAACCACGGTCTCTTTCTTCCTCGTTGATTTGTAAGTTTAATAGAAGGAAACACCAAAGGGGTTGGCTTTGATATTATAAGTTAGGAGGTAGAAAATTGTATTAAAAATTATGTAAAGGCTAGGCTATTTATAGTCATCCACCTGCACCCTTTTCTCTCCTTTTATTTTTACATCTGAAGACCCAGTTTAGTCTCCTCCAAACCATTAATTATGGTTGGCCTTAACTATGACCAAGTATGGTCATACTTCCTGCTACTTCAAAATCGATCGAACCATTGTATAACCTTTAAACATCATTCTCTCTGATTTTAAGCCTCAAATAAATAACTATAATTCGCTATAAAATATTAATAAAACATTTGTATCAATTTACTATTAATTTATACCATTTATAAATTAATTTTACCCGTGGTCAAATTCGAAAATAACTGATAATGTGATCATATTGACTCTCTGGTGTGAACTCGATCCACACTCAATATTTATATAATTTAAATATCGAAGTATGTACTAACTTTGTTGAAGTGCAGCATAAGGTCAAGTTCAACACTTATGGATCGAATAGAAGAAATCATATTTAAGATCTAATAGTGCTCACTTAGTAACAATAGTTTCTACATGTATTTTTTTCATCATTGTCACATTACTTAAATATCTAGAGTTTGTTCTAAGGTCAAAAACTCTACTAGTACCCTTATTAGTTGCGTAAGTCAATTCTAAAGTCCTTGGTTCAATCTAGAACTTTTATCGGTTAACTGTTTTTCTTTGGCCAAAGACTTCGACTTTAATTTGACTTGGTAATTATGGTGTTATTGACCTTCCATAACGAATGAGACGAATCCACTCATGAGTAGTGTGTCACTTCAAGTTTTTCAACATATGCCCAATTTTGGCCATAACATGGTCGCTATGCCATGTGGTTGCCTATGATTATAGTACAGTTTAAACACTCGAGTTCAACAGTGTTCTTAAGTCATAACACTATTGTACGTTATTACTCTAAGATCTTCTATTTTGACTAAGTTACATAACTTATAAAAGACTCTCATTGAGTCATTTTGTGATCATTCCAAACATCTACAAGTATGTAACCTCTTGATCTCCTCAACGGTCATAAGCAAATCACCATCCATCATATGGAGAGCAATACCTGCACTAGTCTTAACAGTTATATTGATATCCTTTTCTTGATACTTCTCGACTATGAAAATTTAAGGAGTTGCATTTTTGTTAGTATCGATTCGTTACTCATGGTTATGAACATTTTATAAGTGCAATCTATAAAACACTACACCTAAAAATTTTCTACTTATACATGTTTAATGTTTATTTATTCATTACTTGTATCACAATATGACAAACATACGTAAAAGAAAACAAAACCAAAAACATATTTTATTTTAAACATCATTTACAGAATTAAGATTATATAACAAAATTATATAATTACCACTAGAGTATACCCCCAATTTTATCATATCTACCACCACCATATTTCACAATATAAAGCAGCTCCTTGTAATTTCCTAGGAGTCAATTTCTCTTATGTTCATTAGTTAATCCCAAATCAAAAAAGATTCTTTCACAATGGAGAAGCCAATACTTCACTTCATTGGCATTCTCTATACCCATAAACGGCTTTCCTCTTAGACTAGTGTAGTTCCTACTTAGCGCTGGAAAGTTACAATGCGGCTACTTCAGGTATGGTAGCACCCGCATTATCGCCAACATTAACTCTAGTGTTTCCTCTAGTCATCTCAATTGTTGCTCCGGCTTACACCTTATTCGCAAAATGCCGATACATTATCCCTATGTCTACTGGTGTAGCTCTAGCACCCACATTTACATTGTCATTGGTAGTTCTTATGGCATTTCCTCTTTCATCTTACCAGAAATTACCATTGATCGTTCTGCCTCCCAAATTATCTTCCACTTCTAGTATCCATAACTTCTTTTCTTGTAATCTATATACGAGTTTTCATGAGTTCAAACGAAAGGCCTAAAGATAGAGGTGAGAGTATAAATGGATATACGTACTTATATATATATATGTATATGTATGTATGTATGTATGTATATGTATATGTATATGTATGTATGTATGTATGTATATCAAATAATAAGTATACTACTATAGCGTTATCTCAATCCCCATTCTTAATCTTTCTATTTCATTTAGTTATGTTTTTCAAAAATCGTATTAAATTTTATATAAACATATGCTTTGATATTAAGTTGTAACGTCCCCTATTCTCAGACCCAAAATTGACACTAATGATGTTGCAGTCATCATTAGCACTATTTTCCAACAACAAAATGGGATTACTTATTATATCATTAACATTAGTAGCACAAGACTTAAAAATTTCATAAATCATTTCATTCATTCATTGTAATTCATTACATAATCTTACGATTACAATGTTTAGATAAAATACAATAATTATAATTAATGGCTTCAAGAGCATCATATAATTATGCCTCATTGAGTGATCAGACTCATAACCATTGATGGTTATACGACCCGTCTTTACATACAACCATAAGTAGTTATATTGCCAAGTGGAATAAACAAAAACCAATATTTTCTTTCTTCCAGCATGTCTTTAAAAGCTTTATTTTTCTAAACCTGAAAATTCCCACTCTCGACGTACTCAAATGAGTACCCAAGAGTTTAGGAGGAAATCATAAACTTTGGGTCAGAAAAAGTCCATTGTGAACAAAATTAGTCCATTCCAAATCAAAACAAATACATAGTGAGACAATGTCGCTTAGCGAAATGGGTTCCCCCTCACTAGTGTTGCAACAATCAACTGTAAATCATAACATTCATAAGATATGACAAGACATGTGAATGTTTTATGGTCCATACACAAGCAGTGCAACAAAGAAGTCAAAGTCGAAAGGCACTGTAAAATTCAAGTCAGATCAAAAGAGAACCGCGCAACGTCCATAGATGAACTGCATTAATGCTGCAATAGAAAATAGCAGGGAGTAAATTGGGAAATTGCCCTTTCACAAAACAACGACATAAATACTATGTGCAAAGCAAAGATAAACCCAAAGGGTTCCTCTACCAAAAGGGAGTACAAGATAGCATCGCTAAGTAAATGAAACTATATCATCATCTCATTAGTGATTGCACTGTCACCTTCCTAGGATCTACGCTGACACCTTGTACACGAGCTTCATCACCATCAACTAAAAAACTTCACCAACACCCATAATGGATGGTGTTGACTCTTCAAGTTGTATCCGTGTTGTTATACTCCATGTCAACTACGACTCTACAAACAAGTAAAGCACAACTTCTAGATCAAACTCAGAAGTTAATCCTTAATGTAAAAATTCAAATCTCCCACCTAACTTCAAAATCTTTCAACCAAATCTTCTCTCCTACAGAAACCACTTATACATTCAGCCACGTTATCAATCCATACACAAATCAACAAACAGTGTGATGAATGACACGTGGTAGGACCAAACGGTGGAGAAGAAAAGTTATATTAGGGAATTAGCGATCTGCATGATGTCATTGTACCAAAAATAAAAGGGTATTATAGCATAGGAAAGGACTTTTGACAGTCTCTAAATTCTGTACTAAATATACTTGTACTATTTGCTATTAAAAATTTTATACCAAGAAGAAGAATATAAGAAAAGGTTTGATCCATGAACATAGAATTCCTTGAAATCCAAACCACATAAATCTCTATGTCTTTTATTTTTATGTACTTTTTATTCGTTATTTTAAGTACTAGATTCTCTCTGATCTTACTTAACTTAGATTTAAGTTGAACTTTGCATTTTAACAAACAGTTAAAGTGCAACTATATAATTTTGTAAGCATAAAGCAACATAATTACTACTCTTAAGGCAAATTTATTACTACTTAAATTTGTTATTCACGATTACAGAAGCATTCAGCATAATAATTGCCTCTTGATTAATTTAGTGTTGTGAGATGAAAATCTCACTGAATTTTTTGTGCTAGAAGGAGGGTCGAACCCCCTACAAACCTTACTTAAATTACCCACATCCTTGATCTCTGCAAAATTGAATCATGCAACCAGAAAAATATTCTAACCCTCCTCAATAAGAACTTAAGCACTTAACCGCAAAAATCAGTAGCATACGCTTCACTTCCTTGTCCAAACCCCTTTGCATACCATAGAAAATTGCTACTAACCTCATATTTGATACCCTTAACACCTTCGTTGCCCAAATCAATGAAAGGGCGACTAGGGTCTAAAATCTAGTAACCTGAAATCCTTCACCAAGATCATCCAACTCCCTTGGCTTTGCATCTCACTACCAACATTCACATGTTGCGCAACCAGTGCAAATAGGGGACAAATATGGCAATCTTGCAAATGAGAACGATGATGCTGGATTTCTAAGCTTGGGACTAAAGACAAGGAATAAGGCCCAGATAAACCCGAACATTAAATCTAGTCAGCTAATATAAACACATCATCGTTGAAAAAATGCAATAATCAAATTGCAGAAGTTTCGGATAAGGCCATCTCGGTCTACAGAGGTAGCTCAATGAGTGTGAGTGCAAAAGACAAAGAGATACGGGTGCTCAAAACCCGTATAGAGTAGCTAGCTAAACTATGTGAGCTGAACAACAAGGAAGAAAGGAGGGAAGAGTGCTCTTCCCTAATCAGCAAGGTAATCATTGAATCAGATTTCCTAGATAGCTTCAATGCCCCAACAACCGAAAAGTATGATGGATCATCCAACCCGAATGATCAACTATGCATATTTATATATTACATGGACATATTATAGGTAGGGAGGTTTGCTTGCAGCAAGTTTTCCCCTGTGTACCTTGCAGGAGTAGCCTCCAAGTGGTTCAGGAGGTATTCACCAGGAGAAATTCACTCTTGGAGGTAGTTGTCAATGGATTTCCGTAGACAATTCCATGTAAGGAGAGAAACGTCACCAAACCCTAATGCCCTATCATGCATTAAGAGAAGAGACGACAAGAGCTTACACAAATACATCAAACGCTTCTAGGAAGAGGCAATAAGGATAGGGTTTACAAGTGAGGAGGCGTTACTAATGGTGGCTCAATTAAGAGTGAAGAGAAATACATATATGTAGGATAAGAACAGTATGAAATCATGTGGGAGTATGAAGGCTTTTTATGAAAGGACTAGCGGGTATATAGCAATAAGGAGGTAAAAGCAGCTTTTACATAAAGAATTGCCCTAGCACAAAATGAAAGGAAGCGTGAGGGAGGGTAGAAAATTACAATAACCCGCATGCAGAAAGATCAAGAGAGTTCAACTTTTCAACAAAAACTCTGCTCACTCATGCTCCAAGACAGATCTATGAACTAACCAAAACATAATTAGCATACAACATCCCGAATAAAGGGAAGAAGGCAGAGCCAAATAAAGGCGCATATTGTAGGTTCCATATAGTGAATGGACGCAACATTGGTAATTAGCACCATTTGAAAAATTAAAATTGAGAGGTTGATACAGAAGGGATACTTAGGCGCTTATCAATATGATAATCCAGTCACTCCTATCAGAATCAGTCACCTGATCCTCATGAAGATCTAGTGGGGGACCCCAATACTCTCATAGCCTCAATTCATGGGGGACCCCACCATGCAGGCAAAAGTAAGAAGGTGCAGAAGAGATAAGTCCAAGAATCCCACTCTAAGCACATAACTTTATTCCACATCAAGCAGAAGCTCATGCCAAACATCACGTTTACGTCTATAGATTCTATTGGGATTGCATTCCCACCTCAGGATCCTCTGGTTATAATTGCATAGATCTTGAACTGCACAATAAAGAAAGTTTCCTTGGATTTTGGAAGCTCTGTGAATGTCATCTTTAAAGCAGCATACAACAAGATTAGACTTCCAACAAAATTCCTAAAGCCAAGCCCGGAACCTATATATGGCTTTACCAACAAAGCAACTGTGCCATTGGGAATGACATGACTTCTTGTTACTACAGGGACTTCGCCACTACATAAATCTTCCTGTGCACGCTTCCTTATTATAAATCACAATCCCTATACAATTCTTTCTTGGGAAGGCCTGCATTGATAGAACTAGGGGCTGTCATTTCTTAAAAGGACTTGTTCATTTCACACCTCTGCAGGAGTATGGAGTGTGAGAGAAGAATAGTTATTAGCTAGGGAACTATACAGCAAAATTTTGAATCCTAGCAATAAAATCATTTGAAATTATATGGTTTTCTCTTCTAGTTTATGTAAACATGAAAATGAAAATAATAAACCAGTTCAAAGAACTAGATCAAAACTAAATTCTAAGCAATACTAAAATAGGTCAACCTACAACTATATTATCTATGAGGAAAGCTAAAAGAGACTAACTGCACATAGTCACAATGGATGAATATGAGTCGATGTTCATGCAATACCTATCAGATGTCTCTACATCTCAAGAGAGCGCAGTCTCATCAAAGTCGCATGAAGTAGAAGATGAGGTAGATCCACATCTGGTAATGAAATGAAAAGATCTAGAATTGATGGATAACTTCAAAGATGTCCAAATAAATACTTCACATCTGACAAAAATTGTGAAGATTGGAAAGAACCTAAGCAATGAACTGCATATGGAGTTATTCGATTTCCTAAAGAGATCATATGATGTCTTTGATTGAACTTACTCGGATATAAAGGGAATCGACCCAGTTATAATCTTTAATGTCGTCAACATAGTTCCTGATGCACACCTATTTAGGCAAAAACAACATATCCTAAATCAAGAAAGATACAATATTTTTTATGAAGGAATCAATAATTTGAAGGAGAATGGGTTCATCTGCGAAGTATATTTCCTAAAGTGGATAGCAAACCCATTTTTGGTGAAGAAGTCGAATGGGAAATGAAGAACCCGCATAGATTTCATAAAACTCAATAAGGCATGCCCCAAGGATAGCTTTCTATTACTATGATAGATCAGTTGGTTGATACAACTAGTGGACACAAACTTTTATCATTCATGGAAACATATTTAGGATACAACCAAATAGGCATGTTTGAGCCAGATCCGAAATGCACAAGCTTCGTCATTGATAAGGGATTGTATTGCCATAAAGTAATGTTAAAGAACACGAGGGCAACATATCGGTAGCTAATTAACATAATGCTTAAAGAGTGGATTGGAAAGAACATTAAAGTTTATGTCAATGACATGTTAGTCAAATCCAAAACAACTTCAGACCATGTATGGGATTTGGGGGAAATCTTCACCAGCCTAATGCAGTATGGAATGAAGTTGAATCCACTAAAGTGTACTTTCGCAATCTAGTTTCGAAGATTTTTGGGATATAGTGAGCACAAGAGAAGTAAAGGTCAATCAAGAAAAAGTTTATGCCATTAGAATAATGGAGGTTCCAACCAAGCCCAAAGATGTGATGAGTTTGAATAAGATGGTGGCAGATTTAAGTAGGTTCATCTCTAAGGCTTCCAATAGATGCGTTCCTTTATTTAATCGAGTCAAGAAGGGTGGGAATTTTGAGAGGCAAAGGAATGCAAAGCAGCTTTTGAGGTGTTAAGGGATCACTTAGCCAATCCACCCATACTTTTAAAGCTAGTTCAAAATGAGGATCTATTTGTTTACTTGGCTATAACTAGTCAAGCTATGAGTGCAGCACTACCTAGTACATACAAGCAGAAGCCGGTGTACAAAAGCCAATATACTTCACTAGAAAGCATTTGAAGGAAGCAGAATTAAACACCCCATAGTAGAAAAGCTAGCTTACAACCTATTACTTACGGCTAGAAAGCTGCGACCATATTTCTACCGCATACCATTAAAGTACCAACGGACAAGCCAGTAGAGCAAATACTGTAGAAACAGAAAACATATGCTCACCTCTTAAAGTGGGCCATTGAACTTAGTCAGTATAACATCTCTTACTGCTCTCAAAATGCCATCAAAGTACAGGCTCTGGACGATTCCATCATGGAATTCACAGCTCTAACAATTCAACCGAACGGGGGAATGGTGCAGCCTCCATGGGATTGGAAAATCTATGTAGATGGCGCATCAAATGGACAAAGGGCGAGAATTGGATATGTACTTGTTACTCCAGATAAGCAAAAATTATACAGGGTAGTTCAACTAGAGTTCAGAGCAATAGATAACATCATAAAATATGAGGCACTCATTGCTGGGCTGAAAATGGCATGGGTAATTAGGAAACTCATATTATCCCAACTTATTGTAAAATAAGTGTAGGGAAATTGCCAAACTAAAGAACCAACCCTGACCAAATACATGGAACTATCCAAAGAGTTATTGGCTCGGTTTGAACAATTTGACATAGAGCAGATCTACAGAGAAGAAAACTCTTCAGTGGATTCTTTAACTGAGCTAGAAAGAACTAAGGTTGCATAAAAAATGAAGGCAGTTCCTTTGGGACATTTAACCAAACCATGTATTTCTAAAATGCAACAAATTCCAATGCTGTCACGAGCATAATAAGGGGTCATGAGGACACAGGTTAAGAGGAAATGGGTGAAATTCAAGATAAACATGCCCCTTCAGTAATGAATTAGAAGGAGTGGAATCTTGGATAACCCCTGTTACACTCATTCTTATCATGAACCGCAATAAGGGGAAAGTGGGACAGAGCGGAAGGAGAACCAACTTAAAGCCATAACACCTAACTCAACTCGAGCTCTATAATCAAAGGATCGTAACCAACACTACACGCATCGGGGAACAAGGGCGGGCCTCCTTAGCCATTCCCAACATTAAAGAAACAAAGAACAAGTCTGCTCCAACACATACCGAGGGCAACCTAGACAGCTCCATACAGAGCCGAAAGCACTTCAAAGGGGATGTATGTAGGGCCACTCGAAATACGCTTCAATGTAGGCCCAACCTCATAGGCAAACAACAAGTATGAATCTTTGTCTCATCAACAATCTAAGCAAACTTGCATAGAGGGCCATTCAAAGTGCGAATAGCCTCTGGCATATTCTAGAACAGAATGAGGAGTGCTACTCCATTCCGATCTGATGAGTTATCAAGCCAAGCAAAGGTAGCAAGGGTGTTAGTAAAGTAATACAGCTTGAATACCAGATGACAATAATAACCACATATGCAACTACGTCATAGCGGAGAATCGAGGCGGTTCCCTATCATTCCTCTCAAGACATTAGCCATTTCGAGAGAGAGGAAACCAACCCATATAGAACTAGGCTTCCTGCCCAATTCCTTAGGCATCCCATGAGCAAGGTCAAATTTAAATTTGAATTTTCCTACCATAGTTTCAGAGGTTTCCGCTCTAAATTTGGGATTCCCACCTCCATTCAAACTTCCCACCAAAAACACATTAATAATCCAGTCACATCAAATAGGTACTATGGATAAACGATAGCTGGCAGGATCCAAGGGTTAAGGAACAACGACGAGAAGATATTTCAGTAATCCACGTGCTTTTCCTAGCTATAAATAGAAAGGGCGCTATAGCATGAAAAGGGGGACCTTCTTTGGATTCTTACTTTTTTTACTCCTTTTAGAAAACTTTAAGATTCAATGGTACCTTCTTCCATGAAATTTTATACTCAATCGATAAAAAAGGAAGAAAGAGAAACTTTCCCTATGGACATAGGATTTCCTGAAATCCGAACCACGTAAATTCCTGTATCCTTTACTATTCATGTTCTTTATTTCTAATTAGCCGTAATACAACATTTTCTTTCAGTTTCCAGTGAATTAAATAATAGGTTAGATCTGACACTTTAACATATAGTTAAAGTGTAGCTACATGATTGTGTGAGCGCTCAGCGACATAATCGCCACTTCACGGCGAAATTAAGATTACTCAATTTCGCTGATCCTAAATCTACATAGTAATTTGTGAACAAATTACTTTGTGCAACTTTGAGGAGTTTAAGGATGAAAAAGTTCTCCAACATCTTTTGGCGCTAAAAGGAGGGCTAACCTCCATAATACTGTTCGTCTTCCACATCAAGTAAAATAGTATATCACGAACCATGAATCATACTGATTCACCTATTACCCCGATTCAAGAATCTACTAATTTGGTAGGAAAAAACTATCACCAAGTCTATCATACTGCCAAAAACTCAGGATGAGACAGTAGTCCCGACCGAGGCCCATGTAGGTACCATCCTGGCAACAATCAGTCCTTCTCAGATCAAATAAACCAACGCATAGAAGGATTAGAGAAAACAATGACCCAGCATGTCGCTCATGGGCCAACATTATCTCCTCACTTCATAGATCACTTCCATCATCCCACGGTTGCATTGAACAATCAGCGGGTGAATGACAATGACAGTCCCATTAATGGGAATGGTAATGTCGGATTAAAAACTGACACTACATTAAAAAGCAAAATCCAGGCTGATCCTCAGATTAAAACCAAACATGCCAATATAAACCCTTTGTTGGTGGAAAAAATGACCCGATTCACAGGAAATGATAAGGACATCATATATGAGGGAAACTCATCTGAGCTTGATCCAAGGGAATATTAAATCCAACAACTTAGGACTCAAGTAGAACAGCTAGCAAATATCTGTAAACAGAGAACCAGAGAAAGAACAGAGGAAGGAATTTTGTACTCCTTTCAATGAGACCATTATTGAGGCCGATTTTCTTGATAATTTCAAAGCCCTATGATCGATAAATTTGACGGAACTACTAATCCCAATGATCATCTCGGTACCTTTGAATACTTTATGGACATCCTGAAGGTCAGGATGATGGCTCGGTGTAAGGTGTTTCCTATATATTTATCTAGTGCAGCCTCAAGATGGTTCCGAAGGTACATATTGGAGAGGTCGGATCTTGGAGATAGTTGTCCGCCGATTTCCTAAGACAATTCAATTCGAGAAGGGAAGCCTCCCTTGACATTCACACAATGTCCGGTGTGAAGAAGGGGGAGAATGAAAGTCTATGCAGTTTTATCAAACGCTTCAAGACAGAAGCCTTCCGAATTGGGGCAACCAGCAAAGAAGCACTACTACTGGCGGCTCATGCTGGATTTAGGAGAGGAACCGCTATGTAGGACAAAAATAGCAGGAAGTCTTATCATGGTACGAAGGCTTTCTATGAAAGGGCAGTCGGTTACATTAGGATGGAGGAAGCTGGATTTGTATCTCAAACTCAGGGAATTTCCGCCCCTAACTAGGAAAAAGGTAGCAGACAGGTATCATCCACCCACAAAATGGCAAAAGGAGGTAAAATTCACTACAAAGATCCCTCTCACCCTTTCCCTTGGGCGGATATATGAGATAACTGAAGATGAGTTGTCTTACAATGTGCCGAATAAGGGAAAGAAACCAAAATAGAATAAAGGTGGAGCTTAATGTCATTTCCATAAAGCAATTGGTCACCATATTGATAACTGCCGACATCTAAAGAAGGAGATAGAGAGGCTAATCGAAAAAGGATATTTAAGCAGCTCCAGAAAGAGAATGGGGGAGATGGGACTGGCTATCTGATTCTAGATCTGAATGAACATCAAGTTGGCAACCCTTCAAACCTGATAGCTTTGATTCATGAAGGGTCGCATCTTGCTGGTGCAAGCAAGAAGGCACAGGAAAGATACATGCAGGAAGCTAAAGCCCAAGGGGCAATCTTCCATGTCAAACATAAACCTACACTAGAGATAAGCTTCACAACAGCTGACTCGACAAAGGTCGTATTCCTACATCAAGACCCACTTTTCATTACGGTGTAGATCTCGAACTGTAACATGAAAAAAGTCCTCGCTGAGTTGGGTAGTTCAGTAAATGTCATCTTCAAATCTGCCTAGGATCAAATGAAATTACCATATGAAATCCTGAAACCCTGTCCTGAACTGATCTTTAGTTTCAACAACACTGCTACCATTCCAGTAAGGTTAGCATGCCTACTCATCACAGTTGGAAGTGCCCCATTAAAAAAGTCATTTTATGCATCTTTCTTAATTATTGATCAACCCTCGCCCTATAAATCTTTCTTAGAAAGACCTGCTCTGGTTGATCTGGGGGCAATCATCTCTTAGAAGGATTTGCTCATGAAATTTAGCACCCAGCTGGGATAGGATTGGTAAGAGAGAAGGAGTTTTTAGCTAGAGAATTATATCATGTAACTCTTAACTCTAGTAATAAAATTATTCCACTATTCTATTGTTTCTTTTGATGTTTGTAATAGTAAAATCGAAGCTAAATTGGGGCACAGAACTATAGCGGTATCAAACACCCACGTTGATACTACAGCGAATAGCCCTCCACCACCCAAATCTAAGAGAAAAGAGAAGAGAACATATATGCACATGATTGGCACTGATGAATATAACTTAATGTATGCGTAGTATTTCTCTAAGGAAGCCCAAAAACGAGTCCCCTTTGTGAGTTCGCCAACAGAAAACCAGAAAGTGAAATAGATCCGAGGTTAGGGGCAATAAAGGAAGAATTGAAACCAGTACACGATATCGAAGATATCCAGATAGATCTAGAGGATCCCAAGGTGCTCAAGATAGGGAAGAACCTTAAGGAAGAGGCCCAGGATGAACTGATAGACTTCTTAAAATGTTCCACAGATGTATTCGCCTAGACCCATTCAGGCATGGTAGGAATAGATCCGACCGTCATCTGCCATGCATTGAACATCGACCCAGATGCACATCCAATCAGATAGAAGCGTAGAACTCTAGACTAAGAAAGATATAATGCTCAACACGAAGAGGTTAAGAAATTAAAGGAAAATGGGTTCATCAGGGAAGTATACTACCATAAGTGGATTGCCAATCCAGTATTGGTGAGAAAACCTAATGGAAAATGGAGGACCTACATAAATTTCACTGATCTCAACAAGGCCTACCCCAAGAATGGTTACCCATTTCCACGAATCGATCAGCTAATAGATGCAACCAGTGGGCATGCACTAGTCTCATTCATGGATGTCTATTCGAGATATAATCAAATAGCAACATTTGAGCCAGATCAGGAACATACTAGCTTCGTGACAGAAAGGGTTATACTACTACAAAGTCATGACGTTCGAACTCAAAAATGTGGGGGGCAACTTATCAAAGGTTAGTTAATATGATGTTTGCTGAGCGTATTAGAAAAACGTGGAGGTATATGTGGATAATATGTTAGTTAAGTCCAAAGCAGCATCAGATCATGTCAAAGACTTGGAGCAGACCTTCACGGTCCTAGGTCAATATCATATGAAGCCAAACCCTCAGAAATGTACATTTGCTATTAAATCAGGCAAGTTCCTAGGATACATAGTGAGTGCACATGGTATCGAGGATAATCCTAAGAAAATCGATGCCATAAGAGGGATGGAGATCCCAAAGAAGCCAAAAGATCTGATGAGCCTGAATGGTAGGGTAGTAGCTCTAAGCAGATTCATATCCAAAGCTATAGAAAATGTATCCCATTCTTCAATCAAGTAAAGAAGGTGCAAAACTTCATATGGACTAAGGAATGTGAGCCAGCATTCCAAAACTTAAAGGACCGTCTAGTTAACACTCATATATTATCAAAATCATTAATAGGTGAAAACTTATACAATTACTTAGCTATAACTGATCAGGCTATTCGTGCTGAAGTGATACGAGAGGATGAAGGGACGCAAAAGCCCACCTATTTCACAAGCAAGTGGTTGTTGGGGGCGGAGCTAAACTATTCAATAGTCGAAAAGCCGGCATATAACTTACTCCTTATAGTGAGAAAGCTGCGGCCTTATTTTTAGGTACACCGCATCAAAGTTCTCACAGACAAACCACTTAGAGAAATACTATAAAAGCCAGAGACATCGGGTCGCCTAATAAAGTAGGTAATGGAACTTAGCCAGTATAACATTACCTACTGCCCCAGGAAGGCAATCAAAGGCCAAGCGCTCATAGATTTTATTGCAGAATGCACCTTACCAACCGATCTCCATTCAAAGAAGGAAACAAGCGCCCCACCGTTTTGGCATCTATTTGTTAATGGAGCCTCGAATGAGCAAGAGGCAGAAATTGGATATTATTTGATCACGTCGGACGGGCAAAAGTTGCATGGAGCAGTTCAACTCGGTTTTAAAGCAACTAACAATGTGGCAGAATATGAAACTCTTCTTGTAGGCCTACGAATGGCCCAGGCAATGAAGGTAATGCATGTTAAAATTCACAGTGATTCTCGGTTAATTATGAACCAAGTGCAGGGCAATAACCAAGTAAAGGAACCGACCTTAACCAAATATATGGAACTGTCTAAGAGATTGCTGGAGCAATTTGAGCAATCCGACATAAAAAAATCCCTCATGAAAACAACTCATCTACTGACTCTTTATCAAAACTGGTTAGTACAAAAACAGCAAATGAAATGAAGGTCGTACTAGTTAGGCATCAAGCAGAGCCAAGTATAACAAAATCAAATCAAATACTGGTCCTAACCCAAGCCCAATGGGCCACCATACAAGGCACACAAAGCTAAGAGGCGGTAGAGAGCCAAGAACAGCTAAGTATAGAACCCTCATTCCAAGAAGCCGAGGAAGACGTCTGGATGACTCCTAACAAGTAATATCTTCTAAATAGAGTTCTACCTCCGAATAGAAATGAGGCCTGAAAAATAAGATATCGTACCCTATACTATTCCTTCTTTGATGCCACATTATACAAGAGAAGGTATTCTACTCCTTATACTAGGTGCATTTACAAGAAAGAGGGGGTATGGGTCATGAGGGAAGTGCATGATGGACAATGCAGTGATCACTCTAGGGGAAAAAAATTGGCAAAAAAGGTCCAAAGACATGGCTATTATTGGTCTACAGTGCTTCAAGATGCAAAAGAATTTGTACAAAAATGTGACAGATGTCAGCGGTCTGCCAACATCCCTAGACAACCATCCTGTAACGACCCGCCATTTTTGACCGTTCAAGTCGACAATAATCCACACATGTCCAACTCAAGCCGTTCAAAAAGGCAGATGGTTATTGGGGTTAAATAAGAAAAGGAAAGAAAGAACAGAAGCAAACTCAAAATCTTGCAGCGGAAGGAACAAGATATAATAATAAAATAACAGTTCATGAAGCTGTTAAATAAATAAATTTGATTATTATTATACATCATAAATCAGAGTTACATACATATCAGAGATAATACAATAATGCAGCGGAAAAATAATATGGTAGTAGAATACAAATGATGTAATACCAAACTCCGTCTTCGTCCTCCAAAATAGATCTTCAACCTTATCTGAAATGCTCAGGCTGACCCGAGCGTAATGAAAAGACAAAACACTCGAGTCAGGACTAAAATATCTCATGTAAGTCAAATCGAATAAGAAAATATGAGTGTGACGGCGTCAGAGATGTTTACGGGGTTTGACATCTCCTATCCAGTGTCAACGTGAGTGCAATAACTTAAGAGATGTTACAGGATTTTTCCATCTCTCAAGGATCCGTTAAACTATCTACTATGTAGTACAATACGCTATTATAATATGTCTACATTAAAGTAAAAGTATTAAAATAGCGTTAAGCCATGGCCCATTCCACCCTTAACACAGTTTATATTCCCAAGAGCATATACAAGACCGTAGTTTCCCCAAAACCGGAAGTCACCAAAGGGCAATCCATATACTAAAGGTACAAATCAAAATCGTAGTGGTCGCGAATAGGATAATCAGTATGACAAGGTACATGAGGCAATACCAACTAGGATACTAGTAGTTGCGTGATCCGGACTGATGTTGGGCATAGCAGCTACTACCCCAACACCGCGAAACAACACTCCCAAATCAAGGGGTGCACCCAAATCGAATCACAAATGTAATAGACATGGTATCGAAGAAGTGTGTCCGCTAGAGATGGCGAACCTCAATGGCCCGGCGCGGCTCCTGTTTTAGTCATGTCAGGGGTCATCCAAAATCGTTCTCTTTCTTCAGTCAACACGTTCACCAAAACCATCCACTTCATTTTGGATCAACACTTCGCGTATATTAGTTATTAAAGTGGTTTCGGTATCGACAGAGAGTATGCCCATATCTGATCCCGGTCTCTTTAATAACTACGTATTTATCACACCGATTGGTTTTATTATGCTTCGAAAACAATTCATCTTTTTAAAATCAAATCTCGTATTTGTTTCGAAAACAAAACCATTTCAAATATCATATCATTTTTCCGAAGCCAAATTTTAGATAAGTCAATTCATTTCAAAATCGTTTACTTCAAAACTTCATTTGAATTTTTAAATTTGATTAAATTTCCATTAATCCAATTCGCATTTAAATCAAGGATTTAAACATAACCTTTATTCCCTTTTACTGGTTTAAATTTTTAGAAAATAGTTTAAAAATAGTTTTAGAAAATTTAATAGTTAAATAAAATTTTTTTTAGAAAATAATTTAAGAAACATATGGTTTATAAAATAAATAATTGTATTAGTTTAATAGAAAATAGTTTTTACAAATAAAATGGTTTATAAAGTAAATAGTTTGAGAAAACAAATTTGTTTGAATAAATAAAATAGATTTGAAATAGTTATACTAAAATAATTTGTTTAAGATACCTTCCCAAGTCAAACCAGTCAAATTTCCAAATATCTCGATTCCTTTCAAATTCATTTCAATTCTCAGTTAATCCAAATCAAAGTTCAAGTTTATATTTTTAGATAAATCTTCATTCAGTTCAAATAAATTTAAATCAAATTTCCACGATCCAACTCGATTCAAAAGGTTCAATTAGATTAGTTAACTTCAACTTAAACTTTCATTTGAACATTTGATATATATACAAAATTTCGAATTCAAATTTCAGTTATTGATCATTTAAATTTATACCATTTAATAAAGTATGTTCAATCTAAATTCACAATTCCTTTTATTAAATTCAAATCATACTTAATCTAAATTTTACTTTCAGTTTTATTTCCAACGGTTTCTAATTCAAGTTTTAGTTTCAAAAATCCAAATTCATTTATCTCCTTTAAACAAATTCAATTAAACCAAATTTCAATGTTGAAAACATTAAATTTATCCAATCGGTGTCTGTATAAAATTTTCTATCCTATGGCCAAGTGAAATTTTTATTATTTCAATTTTAATTCCTTAACGATTAATCCCGGTTAATTTGATGCCCGTAACATCTAGGGTAATGATTGGGATTGATCGACAAATCAACAACAATCTTATCAGTGGGTAAATATCAAGAATAATCAATGTAAAGCATCAGCATATGTCCAATATATCAAATAAATCATCAATCACAACAATCAATCCAAACAGTCATAATATCACAGTCATTTACTATTCAGGGGTGTCGGGGTTTTAAACTGGCAATAAAATTTAAATTCTAACCTAACAGTTAAATTTAAATTTAACGAGCAATTTAAATCATATAATTTATAGTACGAGATAAACAACCAATTTCAACCATCAAACATCAAACAACGCAAACATATTATCACAGGAATTTCTATTTAACTAACATAAAAATTTTAGTCAAATGTGAGCGTAAAACACTCACCTTGAGTTTCGATTTTTAAATCAAATCGAACAACGTTCGATTTAACCTAAAATTCTAACGAGCTCCAAACACTCCTGGATCTGCACTGCAGCGAAGCTCTCATCTCTGTGATTCCAACGTCGCCAGTTTCGTCCGATTCTGATAACGAATGAAGGAGTTATACAAATTTAAAGTTTGCATACAATTTATATAATTAAATTTACATCTTTTCTTCACCAACGAATCGTGGCCATCCATTTCAAATTCTCAAATCCAGGCCGCGAGATGCTTCCTCCCTCCCTCTCGTTCCCTGCCGAACGAATGAACCCAACACCACCTTCCAACCCTAGATGTCGCACCCCCCATCGAGCCACTAGACGATGATCCACGCCCACCAAATCGAAGCGCGCTGCGAACGCCACCATCGGCCGGAAGCTCGTCGAGCTCGGTCATACAATGGCCTCGAATTTCGTGCTCGAACGGTCGCCATTCCATCGCAATTTGCCGACAATCCACAGCTCAATCTCCGATCATAACCGTTGACTTTGTAGAGCCCCTCGAGCTCTTCGATTTCCCTTTAGAAAGTTTTGGAAATTAACGAGTAGATGGAGAGAAAAAGAGGGAATAAGATCACTAGTTTTCGGCCATAGAAATCTGCTCTGGCGGCCACGAACAATACTCGGCCTAGGGTTCTGAGTGAAATCGTATATATACGCGTATACAACATTAATTTATTAATATATTTCAATTTTTACTGCTTTCTCAAACGAACTCCAAACACCACATGCCGCCTGGCGTTTCTAAGGTTTACCCCATGTTCCGAACGCAATGGAACATGTTTCGGAGGCTAATTCGGTCATCTGGGCAAGTTACGGAGAAAAACGATCAGTTTTAAATTAAACCGATTTAAACCGATTTCGATGCGTTTTGGCTTGCCCCGGACAAACGGTACATCCAATTGACACGAAATTTGAAACCATACAATAATATCACATTACGGATCCGATGAAACTAGTTTCGTCGAAATCCGAGACTTTTTGAAAAAAATGACTATTTTCTCTCGCCGAATTAATATTAAAAACAATTCGATGCGTTTCGAGCTGCCACGGTCAAATGATAACTCCGATTGCTACGAAAATTGAAATCCGACAATAACAAACTATTACGGATCCAATGGAACAAGTTTCGTTAAATTCTGAGACTGTTAGAAAAATGGCTATTTTTCAGTCGATAATTAAATATTAAAATATTCAATTTTCACAAATTAACTTTAAATTCAATTTTAAAAGTTCTATAACATTACTATAACTCCAATATGATAAGATAAAATTTTACAAATTATTTTCAATCATATTCAACTCGATTTTCAATTATTTCTGAAATTTAACTTACTAAATTATCGATTTAATTGTCTAATTAAATCCAATATTCGAAAAATAAATTATTCGACTGTTTAATTTCAATATAAAAATTCCCAATTTTAAATTATTAACTTTTAAATCAAATTTCAATTGTTCACAAATTCCATTTTTAATTTCACAGTAATTAACAATCTTTTACAATGCAATTTTTCCATTATAGATCCAATATAAAAGATTATATTAGATTCAGCGTTCAATTATATTGTAATTCAAATTCAAGTTATTGAATTCCAATGAATTCTTTTATTTCGATTTACACTTTCATTATTGAATCAACCATTTACTTATACATTATTATCAATAGTTTATAATTCATTTACTTTCATTTTCTTCAGCTATCATCTTATTTAAATTCACAGCAATATTGATTTACATTCATTTACGTTGATTTCCATATTATAACTTCAATATTAAAGGTGACATTTTATTTATTTCGTTGTTTACAATCAAATTCAGTTCAATTCAATTACTTGTTACATTCAAGTTTAAATCTTTACATACGTTCAATTACAAGTTAACATCTTTATCGAATTACAGTTTCAGTTATTATCTGCTTTCAATCAACTGTAATATTAAGTTACATTTATTTATATTAGTTTCAATAACATACACTCCCATTATTAAATTTACCATTTTATTTATTCTTGTTTACAATCATAACCAATTTGGTTTACAATCAAATTTAATTCATTATTTACGTTCACTACAAGTTAACATCCATATTTAATTTACAAATAAGTTATTTCAGAGTTCAGTTTTGTATTTTAACTTGTAATTCACATTTAACACACAAAATTTTATTTCCTTCGGATTTTTATCCAAAATTTTCATTTTAATTCGTATTTTTAAAGTGTTAAAAATACGGGTCGTTACATTCTCCCCCACTTAAAACTTTTCGTTCTCGAAAAGGAACGAGGTAATAGTTATTATCATCTTATATACCTATAAACCCTATTAACATTTAGAAAATAGATTATAGGTTTTAAAGTTTCAAAAATTTTCTAACACTCAGATTTACGGAAAATTTCGGCAGCATCTCCTTTGCGCGGTTCGATCGGGAAAATATTTCCCATACAAATATAACAAATATAATCGATATACATCTCATTCAAATAATGAGGCATCCCATATATGGGGAAAACAATATATATATAACCCAAATACGATAAATAATCCGAATACGTACCTTTATTAGCGTTTACTAGCAAATTTTTACTTACATTTTGCATTTAGCGCAGAAACGGGTTTCGGAAGTGCAGCGCAATCCTTTTCTACCTACTAAAATACTCAACAACCAAGTTAGAACCATGCATATAATGATAGATCAATATACTTGCCATATACAACATATACATAACATATTAACTTCCAAACTGAGAATTTTGTATTCAGGACAGCAAGTAGATTCTAGTTTTTAGCCAACCAAACGACAGAATTTTGCAAGCTAATCTAAACAAAAGTTGTAGCATTTGTTTCAGGGTTTCCGGAATGTCCAAAATCGTCTAATTCGGACTATCCGTTCAAAAGTTACGGCCGTTTTACTACGGGAATATGTTTCAGGTCCGTGCAGGTCAGCGACCTTCACGCACACTTTCGACCTTCTAAACTTCAGCAAAATGCCAGGCTTCTAAAACAAAAGTTGGAGCATAGGTTCTGCGGTTTTCAGAAAGTACAAGATCATGAAAATCCGATAATAAATACTAAGGTCAAATGCTATTGGTTTTGCTTATTCTTACACAGGACAGCGATAGACATTTACATTTTTAACCTAGTAAACGAATGAATTTTCTGAAATACTCTAAACAAAAGTCGTGTTACAGATTCTAAGCTTTCCAAAAAGTCCAAGATCATCAAATTCCGATTATTCATTTAAAAGTTATGGTACTTTTAGTTTCAGCACATACCGGACAATTTTAGATTTCTACATTTGTTTGTTATTACAAATACAAACTATCCAATTTAAAGTTTCCGGAAAATCAAGCATTAACCCAAAGTTGTTAATTTCTTTTATATTTTTATGAAATAAGTTTACATTAAATTCGTTTTCCGGTTTATTCACTTTATTATCTCCACATTTTAACTCAAGACAATTTTGCTTCACATTAAATTGAATTCAATTATATTCAACATCACCTTACTACAAATTGAATTTAATTACTTAAATTTTTATTCCATTTATTCAATTCCATTACATTATGAATCGCATTTACTCACCTAACATCCATCTACCACCAAAGCACAACAACATTAACGTCCATACCAAATTTACCAGCAAGTCAATCAATTTCTTTTATTTATCTCAATTGGTTTGTTCATTTCCAAACAAATCAAGTTTACTCAATTCATTTACTTTGTTTGAATTATATCAAATTCCATAATTCACTTTACTTGTTTTCCTCATTGATTTAATTCAATAATTTTGCTTGTTCAAATTAAATTTCATACCATCAACTAAGTATATATTATTCATTTCTTTTATATTTGCAACTATCAATTTGATCTTCACATTTTATTTACACTATCATACTTGTATATTATTTACTTACTTATCAAAATATGCATTTTAAACTTTTAAATATTAGGTAAGTTATGGTTATGCAAATTTAGTGCAGTTGATAATATACAACTTATTTTCATTAAATTCTAGTGTTGAGCTTATTTAACAAATCTTCAATTTATTATTTATCACATTAAGGTTTACTATTACAATTTAAAATTTCATTTTAACCTTTAGATTCTATTTCATATTTTAGAAAAATTTCAATTTCTAGTTTATTCGAAGAGTACAAAAACATTTAGTGGTCTCCCCCACTCGGACTCTTGAAAAATAATCGTCGATAATGCGTGCACACATTACCGAAACTTATTTTCCAAACGTCAAGTGGGGCATACATCACTTATTTCATTTACAAGTCATTTAAAATCTTTCCTATTCGAGTTTCTTTCATATAATATGTATATTATTTTCAAACCATTTGCAACAAATTTCAAACATTGGAATTTTATATTCTCAAATCCAAAATCATATTCATTTAATTCCATTTTCAATTATATTTCCCAAATTCATTTTTTTTTCTCATTTGTCAATAATTTAGAAATATTGACAAGTCAACCAATTGACGACGAAAATCTAATATTATCATCTCCTACCAACCAATACAATCAAAATTTATATATTCATAATAATATTTATATAAAATATAATTCAAAACGATATTATGTCAGTTTGTCCTATTCGAGTGTTTAGAAATCCCTATCGATGCCATGGCGTCCCATGTACCGACCAGAATTTATAAATACTCAACGGAACAAATCAACACAATATAAAACCATTTTATAGCAAATAACAAGTACGCTCTCTCATATACACTCAAACTCATTCATAGGTTTCAACCCTATTTCAACGAGTTATTCCCCACTAGAGCTCAGGTAATCTAAACCAAAGCTCTGATACCAAGTGTAACGACCCGCCATTTTTGACCGTTCAAGTCGACAATAATCCACACATGTCCAACTCAAGCCGTTCAAAAAGGCAGATGGTTATTGGGGTTAAATAAGAAAAGGAAAGAAAGAACAAAAGCAAACTCAAAATCTTGCAGCGGAAGGAACAAGATATAATAATAAAATAACAGTTCATGAAGCTGTTAAATAAATAAATTTGATTATTATTATACATCATAAATCAGAGTTACATACATATCAGAGATAATACAATAAAGCAGCGGAAAAATAATATGGTAGTAGAATACAAATGATGTAATACCAAACTCCGTCTTCGTCCTCCAAAATAGATCTTCAACCTTATCTGAAATGCTCAGGCTGACCCGAGCGTAATGAAAAGACAAAACACTCGAGTCAGGACTAAAATATCTCATGTAAGTCAAATCGAATAAGAAAATATGAGTGTGACGGCGTCAGAGATGTTTACGGGGTTTGACATCTCCTATCCAGTGTCAATGTGAGTGCAATAACTTAAGAGATGTTACAGGATTTTTCCATCTCTCAAGGATCCGTTAAACTATCTACTATGTAGTACAATACACTATTATAATATGTCTACATTAAAGTAAAAGTATTAAAATAGCGTTAAGCCATGGCCCATTCCACCCTTAACACAGTTTATATTCCCAAGAGCATATACAAGACCGTAGTTTCCCCAAAACCGGAAGTCACCAGAGGGCAATCCATATACTAAAGGTACAAATCAAAATCGTAGTGGTCGCGAATAGGATAATCAGTATGACAAGGTACATGAGGCAATACCAACTAGGATACTAGTAGTTGCGTGATCCGGACTGATGTTGGGCATAGCAGCTACTACCCCAACACCGCGAAACAACACTCCCAAATCAAGGGGTGCACCCAAATCGAATCACAAATGTAATAGACATGGTATCGAAGAAGTGTGTCCGCTAGAGATGGCGAACCTCAATGGCCCGGCGCGGCTCCTGTTTTAGTCATGTCAGGGGTCATCCAAAATCGTTCTCTTTCTTCAGTCAACACGTTCACCAAAACCATCCACTTCATTCTGGATCAACACTTCGCGTATATTAGTTATTAAAGTGGTTTCGGTATCGACAGAGAGTATGCCCATATCCGATCCCGGTCTCTTTAATAACTACGTATTTATCACACCGATTGGTTTTATTATGCTTCGAAAACAATTCATCTTTTTAAAATCAAATCTCGTATTTGTTTCGAAAACAAAACCATTTCAAATATCATATCATTTTTCCGAAGCCAAATTTTAGATAAGTCAATTCATTTCAAAATCGTTTACTTCAAAACTTCATTTGAATTTTTAAATTTGATTAAATTTCCATTAATCCAATTCGCATTTAAATCAAGGATTTAAACATAACCTTTATTCCCTTTTACTGGTTTAAATTTTTAGAAAATAGTTTAAAAATAGTTTTAGAAAATTTAATGGTTAAATAATTTTTTTTTTTAGAAAATAATTTAAGAAACATATGGTTTATAAAATAAATAATTGTATTAGTTTAATAGAAAATAGTTTTTACAAATAAAATGGTTTATAAAGTAAATAGTTTGAGAAAACAAATTTGTTTGAATAAATAAAATAGATTTGAAATAGTTATACTAAAATAATTTGTTTAAGATACCTTCCCAAGTCAAACCAGTCAAATTTCCAAATATCTCGATTCCTTTCAAATTCATTTCAATTCTCAGTTAATCCAAATCAAAGTTCAAGTTTATATTTTTAGATAAATCTTCATTCAGTTCAAATAAATTTAAATCAAATTTCCACGATCCAACTCGATTCAAAAGGTTCAATTAGATTAGTTAACTTCAACTTAAACTTTCATTTGAACATTTGATATATATACAAAATTTCGAATTCAAATTTCAGTTATTGATCATTTAAATTTATACCATTTAATAAAGTATGTTCAATCTAAATTCACAATTCCTTTTATTAAATTCAAATCATACTTAATCTAAATTTTACTTTCAGTTTTATTTCCAACGGTTTCTAATTCAAGTTTTAGTTTCAAAAATCCAAATTCATTTATCTCCTTTAAACAAATTCAATTAAACCAAATTTCAATGTTGAAAACATTAAATTTATCCAATCGGTGTCTGTATAAAATTTTCTATCCTATGGCCAAGTGAAATTTTTATTATTTCAATTTTAATTCCTTAACGATTAATCCCGGTTAATTTGATGCCCGTAACATCTAGGGTAATGATTGGGATTGATCGACAAATCAACAACAATCTTATCAGTGGGTAAATATCAAGAATAATCAATGTAAAGCATCAGCATATGTCCAATATATCAAATAAATCATCAATCACAACAATCAATCCAAACAGTCATAATATCACAGTCATTTACTATTCAGGGGTGTCGGGGTTTTAAACTGGCAATAAAATTTAAATTCTAACCTAACAGTTAAATTTAAATTTAACGAGCAATTTAAATCATATAATTTATAGTACGAGATAAACAACCAATTTCAACCATCAAACATCAAACAACGCAAACATATTATCACAGGAATTTCTATTTAACTAACATAAAAATTTTAGTCAAATGTGAGCGTAAAACACTCACCTTGAGTTTCGATTTTTAAATCAAATCGAACAACGTTCGATTTAACCTAAAATTCTAACGAGCTCCAAACACTCCTGGATCTGCACTGCAGCGAAGCTCTCATCTCTGTGATTCCAACGTCGCCAGTTTCGTCCGATTCTGATAACGAATGAAGGAGTTATACAAATTTAAAGTTTGCATACAATTTATATAATTAAATTTACATCTTTTCTTCACCAACGAATCGTGGCCATCCATTTCAAATTCTCAAATCCAGGCCGCGAGATGCTTCCTCCCTCCCTCTTGTTCCCTGCCGAACGAATGAACCCAACACCACCTTCCAACCCTAGATGTCGCACCCCCCATCGAGCCACTAGACGATGATCCACGCCCACCAAATCGAAGCGCGCTGCGAACGCCACCATCGGCCGGAAGCTCGTCGAGCTCGGTCATACAATGGCCTCGAATTTCGTGCTCGAACGGTCGCCATTCCATCGCAATTTGCCGACAATCCACAGCTCAATCTCCGATCATAACCGTTGACTTTGTAGAGCCCCTCGAGCTCTTCGATTTCCCTTTAGAAAGTTTTGGAAATTAACGAGTAGATGGAGAGAAAAAGAGGGAATAAGATCACTAGTTTTCGGCCATAGAAATCTGCTCTGGCGGCCACGAACAATACTCGGCCTAGGGTTCTGAGTGAAATCGTATATATACGCGTATACAACATTAATTTATTAATATATTTCAATTTTTACTGCTTTCTCAAACGAACTCCAAACACCACATGCCGCCTGGCGTTTCTAAGGTTTACCCCATGTTCCGAACGCAATGGAACATGTTTCGGAGGCTAATTCGGTCATCTGGGCAAGTTACGGAGAAAAACGATCAGTTTTAAATTAAACCGATTTAAACCGATTTCGATGCGTTTTGGCTTGCCCCGGACAAACGGTACATCCAATTGACACGAAATTTGAAACCATACAATAATATCACATTACGGATCCGATGAAACTAGTTTCGTCGAAATCCGAGACTTTTTGAAAAAAATGACTATTTTCTCTCGCCGAATTAATATTAAAAACAATTCGATGCGTTTCGAGCTGCCACGGTCAAATGATAACTCCGATTGCTACGAAAATTGAAATCCGACAATAACAAACTATTACGGATCCAATGGAACAAGTTTCGTTAAATTCTGAGACTGTTAGAAAAATGGCTATTTTTCAGTCGATAATTAAATATTAAAATATTCAATTTTCACAAATTAACTTTAAATTCAATTTTAAAAGTTCTATAACATTACTATAACTCCAATATGATAAGATAAAATTTTACAAATTATTTTCAATCATATTCAACTCGATTTTCAATTATTTCTGAAATTTAACTTACTAAATTATCGATTTAATTGTCTAATTAAATCCAATATTCGAAAAATAAATTATTCGACTGTTTAATTTCAATATAAAAATTCCCAATTTTAAATTATTAACTTTTAAATCAAATTTCAATTGTTCACAAATTCCATTTTTAATTTCACAGTAATTAACAATCTTTTACAATGCAATTTTTCCATTATAGATCCAATATAAAAGATTATATTAGATTCAGCGTTCAATTATATTGTAATTCAAATTCAAGTTATTGAATTCCAATGAATTCTTTTATTTCGATTTACACTTTCATTATTGAATCAACCATTTACTTATACATTATTATCAATAGTTTATAATTCATTTACTTTCATTTTCTTCAACTATCATCTTATTTAAATTCACAGCAATATTGATTTACATTCATTTACGTTGATTTCCATATTATAACTTCAATATTAAAGGTGACATTTTATTTATTTCGTTGTTTACAATCAAATTCAGTTCAATTCAATTACTTGTTACATTCAAGTTTAAATCTTTACTTACGTTCAATTACAAGTTAACATCTTTATCGAATTACAGTTTCAGTTATTATCTGCTTTCAATCAACTGTAATATTAAGTTACATTTATTTATATTAGTTTTAATAACATACACTCCCATTATTAAATTTACCATTTTATTTATTCTTGTTTACAATCATAACCAATTTGGTTTACAATCAAATTTAATTCATTATTTACGTTCACTACAGGTTAACATCCATATTTAATTTACAAATAAGTTATTTCAGAGTTCAATTTTGTATTTTAACTTGTAATTCACATTTAACACACAAAATTTTATTTCCTTCGGATTTTTATCCAAAATTTTCATTTTAATTCGTATTTTTAAAGTGTTAAAAATACTGGTCGTTACACATCCCATGAGCTCGTCCCTCTCGCAAGCCCATGGCCGTTCGATATATGTGGAGTAGACCTGATAGAACCACTACCAATGTCGAAAAGAGGAGCTAAATACGCCATAGTGACCATAAGTTACTTCACCAAATAGGTAGAAGTAGAGCCCCTAACCACAATTACAGCAAAGAAGATAGCCACTTCCGTAGTAAGAAATATAATTACCAGATGTGAATACCACATAAAATTATTTCTGATGATGGCACCCAGTTTGAGAGAAAAGAATTTGTGGAGCTTTGCGAGAAAAATGGTATGATAAAAAGCTTCTCATTAGTTTCTCATCCGCAGGCAAATGGATAGGTTGAAGCTGCCAACCAAACCATGAAAAACTACTAAAGAAAAGGCTACAAAAAGCTGAAGGAAAGTGAGCAGACGAATGCACTTCCGTATTATGGGCCTACCGAACTTCAACCAGAATCCCTACAGGTTGCACTCATTTTTTGTTAACCTATGGATATGAGGCCATACTACCTGTCGAAGTTGAAATCCCATCACACAGAAGAGTGTCATATACCGCAGAAAAGAATAAGAAATTTGAAGGAAGTTTCCTTGGATCTCATCCAAGATGGGGGGATAAGGCAGTAGTAGTAACGGCCATATATCGGCAGAGGATGGCAAAGAGTTACAATGCAAGGCTCAAAGAAAGAAGCTTTTGCAAAAGGGATTTAGTACTACGAAGAATAATAGCCAATACAAGGGACCTTGTATATGGAGCATTAGGACCAAACTGGGAAGGACCATTAGTCATAGTAGAGGTTTTAACAAATGGAGCATACCGGTTATCTAGACCTGATAGCAACCTAGTTCCAAGAACCTAGAACTCAGAACACCTCAGACCTTTGTTTGATTTACACTACTTGCGTGATGTACTTTGTAATATTATAAAGTAACAATATTATAAACTAGACGTAGGGATATAATACAGCCCGAACTAGTACAAAAATCTCTATATGGTCTATAGCAAAATCAGTGCACATTCACAGCTCAACGCCAATATTCACTTATTAAGCAAAGCACCAAATCAGTAGGCGAAAATGGCAATCTCAACAGTGAGAACGGTGATACTGGCCCTATACACTTGAACTTGCATCAACGCAAGTCCGACTCTTTAGCCATGCATAGGACAAGATGAAAATACCCCGATCTGGTATGAATATTCCTATGATGGAAATCATAGGGAGACTGGTCTAGGGATATTTGACCACCTGAACCAGTATAAAAAACATGTATGTTAGATAATTCGACATACCACACTGGACGTATGGATATTAAACGGCCAGAACAAGTCTAGAAAAACCATGTGCATGTGATAATGGGTTGTATATGCATGGCCTGACTTCTCAGTCAAATCTTCTTCCACTCTTTATAGCTCACAGTTGTTGTTCCAAAGGTATGATTCCACCTATGACGACAATGACAATCTCAAAAATGAGAAAGGTGATGCTAGATAAGAATGCGGCTCAGCAAATGCATGGTATTACATCCCTAAACAAAGGAATATGTCATACGAAGCTTATAGCTAAGGACATTACACCGCCAAATGGAGGGCATGTTGAAAACGAGCATGCGGCCAAGCATATAGCCAAGGACATTCGCCCCCAAAATAGGAGGCAGGTCGAAACAAATGTACGGCCGAGGATACGGTCAAGGACATTTCACCCTTAAAAAGGGGTAGGTCAAACAAAAACCTACCGACGTCACTCGGTAGTGGTATTAGCAACACAGCATACAAGTGACCACGAAAATCATAGAAATGAGAATGGTGGTATTAAAGCAAATGTAAAATACAGTTCGAAGCACAAAAGACCGGGTGCTGAAGGCAACAAGTCTACGATGAAATATAACCGTAGGAGACTTGGGGAGAAAGTGTTACACCCACTCTTACCATGAACCGCAATAAGGGAAAGTGAGTCAGAGCGGAAGGAGAACTGACTTAAAGCCATAGTACCTAACTCGACCCTACCTATGTAATAAAAGGATCGTACTAAGATACCAACACTGTGCGCATCAGGGAACTGGGGTGGACCACCATAGCTATTTTCAACATTAAAGAAACAAAGAATAGGTCTACTCCAACACATACCGAGGGCAACCTAGACAGCAGCATACAGAGCCAAAAGCACTTCAACATGCCCAACCTTATAGGCAAATGAAAAGCATGAAGTTCTCTCTCCCTCTCATTAACAATCCAAGAAAACTTAGACAAAGGGCCATTCAAAGCACGAATAGCCTCAAGCACATCCTAAGATAGAATAGGGAGTGCTACTCCATTCCGAATCGATGTGTTATCAAGCCAAGTAAAGATAGCAAGGTATCAACAAAGCAATACGATCTGAATACAAGGCGACGGTCATCACCATATATGCAACTACATCATAGCAGAGAATCAGGGCGGTCCCTCATCATTACACTCAAGACATTAGCCATTCCGAGAGAGAGGAGACTGGCCCATACAGAACTAAGCTTCCCACCCAATTCCTCAGGCATCCCATAAGCAAGGTCAAACTCAAATTTGAATTCTCCCACCATAATTTCAGAGATTCTTGCTCTAAATTTGGGATTCCTAATTCAAACTTCCCACCAAAAACACGTTAGTAATCCAGTCACATCAAATATGTATTGTGGATAAACAACAGTTGGTAGGATCTAAGGGTTAAGGAACAACGACGAAGAAGAAATTTCAGTAACCCGCGTGATTTCCTAGCTATAAATAGAAAGGGCACTGTAGCATGAAAAGGGGGACCGACCTTCTTTGAATTCTGACATTTTTTTACTCTTTTTAGAAAACTTTAAGATTCAATGGTAGCTTCAGCCACGAAATTTTGTACTCAATCAATAAAAAAAGGAAGAAAGAGAAACTTTCCCCGTGGATGTAGGATTTCCTAAAATCCGAACCACGTAAATCCTGTGTCTTTTACTATTCATGTTCTTTATTTCTAGTTAGCTACAGTACAACATTTTCTTTCAGTTTCCAGTGAATTAAATAATAGGTTAGATCTGACACTTTAACATACAGTTAAAGTGCAGCTACATGATTGTGTAAGCGCTCAACGGCATAATCACCAATTCATGGCGAAATTAAGATTACTCAATTTTGCTAATTCTAAACCAACAAAGTAATTTGTGAACAAATACTTTATGCAACTTTAAGGAGTTGAAGGACGAAAAAGTTCTCCAACAACCCCTATCAGACATTTCTTACTGGAAGTAATTTTATCAACAGATAGAAATGCATCAAGGAAAATAGGTACAAGACTCTTTACTTTACATTCTTTGATGGGATACTTTACAAGAGGGGCTATTTAACCCCTACTTTAGATATGTGACAAAAGAAGAGGGAACCAGAGTTATGTGAGAAGTTCATGAAGATTCTATGAAGATTATTCGTGAGGAAGGAAGTTAGCTAAGAAAAATTAAGATAAGCCTACTTTTGGCCAACTGTGTTAAATGACACGCAAGATTTTGTCCAAAGAAGCAATAGGTACCAAAGGTTTGCTAGTATTCGAAGACTGTCATCCCATGAACTTACCCCCATAACCAGTTCGTGGCCATTTAATATATGAGGAACTGACTTGGTTGGTCCTAATGTCTAGGGGAAAGATATGCAGTAGTAGCAATAGATTATTTTACCAAGTGGATGGAAGCCGAACCATTTGCAACCATAACTTTAAATAAAATAGTCACCTATGTGGTTAGAAACATCATCACCAGATTTAGGATCCCATACAAAATAATCTCTGACAACGAAATGCAGTTTGAAAGTAAAGAATTCCCTGTCCTCTGGAAGAAAAACAACATAGTTAAAAGCTTCTCATCAATAGCTCACCCACAGGAAGATGGGTTATTCGAAGTAGAAAACAAAATGATAAAGAAGCTGCTTAAAAGAGACTCATAAAAGCCAAGGGAAAATGAGTAGAGGAGCTGCCTTTAGTTTTATAGGCATACGGGACATCCACGAGGTCTCCTATGTGCCATACCCCATTCTCCTTAACATATGGTTATAAAGCTATGTTTTTAGTCGAAGTAGACGTACCATCACATTGGTGCTTATCGTATGTGACCGAATAAAATTCATGCCCGAAGGAAGTTACCTTAGACTTCATATAAGAAAGAAATGATGAGGTAGCGGTTAGGTCCACGGTCTATAAGCAAAGGATGGCTAGGACTTATAATTCACGACTCAGAGAAAGGAAGTTCCAGAAGGGAGATCTAGTCTTAAGAAAAGTAATGGCTAATAAAAAGGACCTAACAAAGGAAGGGCTTGGACTGAATTGGGAGGAACCTTAGGTATTTGCTGAAATGTTCTCAAATGGCCCATACCGCACTTCTAAACCTGGTGGGAACCTAATCCCAAGGGCATGGAACTCAAACACCTCCGACCTTAATTTGCTTAATATTTCCTTTCTTGTAATGAAGCATGATGTACAAAGTAGTGGTAGAAAAAAGTCGATAAAACAATAAACAGGATGTAGGGATATTGGATAGCCCGAACCAGTTTAAAAATCTACTTGTCAATTTTATTTGCTTATAAATCATGTAAGATTTATAATGACATAACTTGGCATTTCAGCTAAAAACTTCACTGGACATACAGATATTAGACAACCCAGACCAGTACAAAAAATCATGTGCATGAAATAAGGTGTTGTAAGCATGCGACCTAACTTCAAAGTGAATCATAAAAATCTACACCCCAAAGTGAAGCAGATCATGCCAAGTGCATGACAAAAAATATATCACATTCAGAGTCAAGAGTTACTATGAAAAGAAGAAGAAATTCATGCAGTATGGATTAAGGAGAAATCTAAAGAAAATTTATGCGAAACTCAAAGAGGTACGTGTACAAATTTAAAATTACTTTTCGAATTACATCACAGGTTATTGTAAAATGTTAATTATGTACAAAAGAAATGCACAATTTCAGCTAAGATCCTATGGAATCGCTAAAGAACACTTTAGTCCAACTCTGTATCCTCCCTCATTAGGAGCCTTATTTTCTTGCTAGAAGCTTGAGCTGTATGAGATGGAGGTATCTCAGTTGTAACAATTAAAGAACGACAAGGTGCACCAACGGTAGGAAGCCTTGGGTCATAGTTTGCATTGGCCCAAGGATTGCCTAGGTATTTCCTCCTAAAAACATAATCGGATTGATTATAAAGAAAACTTAAGTCTATTTCTAGCAAGACATGGTTAAACACATCAACTACGCACTTTACAGCTATGTCGACCATAACGCACCTAACCTTCTCTTGTTTTCACTAAATTGGACTGCACGGATCCAGGAACTTAAGGCATCTAAGAATAAATTCTACTGGATTAATGAATGATTTTATTTAAAATGTCTCATGGTTTTAACTAATTATGTGCTTCAATATAATTACATGAAGTAAGCGCTATAGCATGTTTCCAAAACTCAACGGCTTGATTAAACCATGCCTCCGCAATTTTAGAATCACCCTATAGAATGGCATGTTCTTTATGGTTGGAATAGGTGATTCAATTCCCTCCATTAGAACCTTAAAGTATGTGAGCATGGGGAAGTCTTAGTTAAGGGTTGCATGTTGGGATCCGATTCAGATATTTAATCCTTCAACTTGTTGATTCACTCAATAGCTATGCGCCACACCCGTTCTAGATTGTCCAAAACTTCTACTTTTGTCTTTTTGGTTTTCTTCGAGAATGCACCGAATAATTCATAAGTTGATGAGCACCCTTCTACCTTCCTCTCCCTCTTAGAATCCTCCAACCTCTTTTCATATATAGCCTTTAACTTGTCAACTTTGTTTTTGACAGTAAGATGCCAATTCTGTTTTCCATTGTAAGGCTGCTTTGCTATCCAAACCGAAAGGAGGAATTGGAGTTGTCCTAGAAGGAGACACCTTAGGAGGGTTATTATCAGAAGAAGAATTGCCTTCTTTGACAAGTTAATGAGCAACTTACTGGGATAGTTCCTCAATAGTTTTTTCAAGCTTCTTAATATCGTCCTCATAGGAAACTCTACATAACCCTTTGGTATTCAATAACTTCTCTGATTCAGCAATGCGTTCCTATGCAGACTTTAGCTCCTTTTCCATCTCTTGTAGTTTATTTTGTGTGGATGTTAAGTCAGCCCTTTGTTTAGCGATGCTATTGTAATTTCGAACGTTAGCCTACTTGGACTCTACAAATTGTCGTGTTTGTTCTATGCATTCCATATTCGGTTCATCTTGAACGTCATCTGAAATCAATTCTATTTTCTTTAATGAGGTATGTGTTGGCAATCTCAAGTAATTTAATTCAAGTTTCACAACTCTTGAAGTCATTTAATGAAGCCTGCTCCCTTAGGAAAGAACCGCAAAGAACATGAGAAGTACTACTTCCTCTATGAAGAGCAACCAGTGAAGTTTCAATTAGAGTAAGGGTAGTCTATGAACATAAGATAACCAAGTAAGAAATCAATGAACAGTCAAATGAAGCAAACATAAAAAATGTATTAGAGATAAATAAAATAATACATGGGTACCCAAATAATGAAAATGTTTCATTCAATGAAGGATCAAAAGTACATAAAAATACACTATCCTTACTTACAACTAAGTCTATTTGAAAACCATAACAAATGGGGATGTCCAAGAGGAAGCAATTCATTATGTAATAAAGGACCCCATTTATGTAGTACTAAGTCATAGAGTGCATCCTTCTCATGAATAACTTGTGTAATCCTAAATAAGAGTTCCTGTAGCTCAGTCTCTCTCCTACGAATAAAGGCGACCCTCCTTGATAATCTACAGCTTGTATTTTAAACTTTCAACACAGCCCTTTGAATATTGTACTAGGTTATCTTTTTTGAATGGCTCTAATAAAAGAGATTTATCAACATTAACAATTCCTATCTAAAAGGAAAAGAATATTAGTTTAAACGCATTGCTACATCCAACGAGAACACCAAAAATTAGAAATTATAGTAATGCGCAGACAACATAACTTAAGAAAAATATTTAATCACCTAAATCCATTCATCAACTATATAGTTTTCAAAAAAACCACCACAACAACAACTAAAAGTATGATAGTATTAGAAAAAATTATTATAAATTTTCCAAAACCTAAGGAACGGGTAAAAATAACAAAGCTAGGGTTCAAGGGTTTACTTCAGCAGAATGGCAGACCTCATTGTCATGATCAGCATTAGAGTCAAGTACATCATTAGAGTTATCCTCGGTATCAGAATCATTTGATAACTATTGTACAGAGCCGAGGGAGAAGCTACTTCGCTCCGTTCCTTGACCCATAATTTGTGCCAATGATCTTGAGCGTATTTAATAACTCAAGGCTCGCCTCTGCCTCAGGGTCATCGAGATGTTCTGCAAAGAACTGTCTCTTTACATGTGCATAGATATTATAGAGAACATTGAAGGAAGTAGCTTCAACACCTTTTATCATATTGGTCAGTTACTTTTGCAACAAATTCCCCTTTTTCTCCACTTCAATAAGCACATCGTCTGCCTTTGTTATGCTTGTCTTCATCTCCTTGTATTTTTTATTAAGCTCACCAAGCTGTTTCATGTAGTTCTCTTCTCATTGACGCCTAGTCTCGATGTCGAGTGTGGCCACATTCAAGTCTCTCTAGAGTTTTTGAACTCAACTAGTGCGCTTATCAACACTGGCTCAAAAGTCTCAATCCTATGGTGTAGTTCCATAGCCAAGGTGCACCTCTATAAAAAAGAATAAACAAAATGAACAATGACCCAACAAATGGAAATCTACGATAAATTTATAAAAGCAAGGACAAACTATTAGATGAAATAAAATTCAATGAAGACTCTGGAAAACCTCCGTAGTTGGAGGACATAAGGCTGGGAGAAGCAGTGAAGGTGAGGGAATAGTGCCAATGATTGGAACGTCATCAATAATGAGGCATCCCATCTGATCGACCAAAGTAGAAACAACTACACCCTCTAGAAGAGGTAAGAAGCATTGATAAGTTGGTAGAATGCTGTGAGGAGGCACGAATGTGGCATGAGTGCTAGTATAAGCCATAAGAGGAGGAGGAAGAGAAGTGCCACTTATGGGCAGCCTACTCCTATCATCATTCATAGGGAAGACACTTTTCCTTTCCTTATGCAACCTCTTTGTTTTGAGTGCATCAAGTATCTAAGACATTGTATCTATATACAATTAACAACATATCTTAGGATACATATGATAATACATGAGAAAATAACTAAAGTAAGACCGACCATCACTCGAATCTATATGAAAATACGCATGTATCACAAAAAATGTATAATAATATGCTCATGTGTATAATAATAATAATACATATACTGTATGGTGCAGAAGTAATAAAAACATAAACAAACATTGAACGAGAAAAGCGATGCTATTAACCAAAGAAACCATACTTGCATAGCAAACTTCCGTAATGATGTCAGAACCCTAACAAGTGTCTTCATCATGTCTAAGTGCGGTGGCTCTTCATAACAAAAATGAATCTCTATCTGAGCTAGAGAAGTTAGGGTGTTTAACTAAAGAGAGAAAATAATACGCAAGTCAACATGGTAAAAAATAGAAAAGGAAAAGAAAAGGAAGAACGAAAACATACTAGGAGATTGAAAGGAGGAAATAAAGCCATCTCGATTAGAAATACAGAAAAATGATCTACCTACCTCTGAGCTTTGTGGAGAGTAACTGAAAAGATAGTTTCATTGCTTGAATATAATGATACCGATCGTAGCCGCAACAGCATTTTCTCGAACCAAATACAAGAACAACTCTTGACAAGTGGACGTGGTCAAGTGCTCAGCATACAAGATGAAAGTGCATGTAAGCAGATAATAGGAGACTGGGACAATTGGATCGAACACAAATTTGTAGCGGTTAACCATTCCCTAATGATGGGATGAAGTGGAAGATAGAACCCATTTCTGATGTGTTTGGATATAATAGAAACGATCCTTGGGACATGTAGATGCGATTAGAATGGGTAGGAATCCCAACCGTGAAATCCCTAAACCCAAAATGATTAAGAATCCCCTCCGCTTGGCTATCTTCACAGATAGTCGAAGTCAATTCAATGAAAGGGGTTGAACTTCGACCCAAATTACTTGGCAGATCGTCAGAAAGAGAAAAATAAAGTATAGCAAGAGGATGCTTTCAGGATCTTTTAAAATAAAAAGAAATTTTTATTCAACATCGAATCCCCACAATAATAAAAAATATATAATAATAATAATAAATCAACACAATTCAGGAATGGATAAGAAACGATATCATTTAAGTGTTGAATTAATTAAACGATCCATATAGACAATTTACCAAACAAGTTAAAGGCATGAATATACATTTTAATATAAATTAAAAAAAGGAGGAAAGATATAAAGGACGGTACAAATAAAAGAAAAGAAAAGAAAAAGTAGAGAAAAATCTAACTTACATTTTAGGGCGTAGTATAAGCTAGAAACGAGAAGATGATATAAAGGAAGAAAATGCACATCGATTTGAACCTAGAATTTTTGAGTAAGTATAAAAAGAAAAAGGAAAGAGAAGAGAAAACTTAAATGGTTTTTGGCAAAAAAATCTCAACCCTAAAACATAAACGCATCACAATCTATGACCGTTAGATATTAATAATGACAAAATATAAAAAGAATAAGGTGGATTTACTGGAATTTGAAACAATTTATATGCAAATAGTAAGAAAAAGTAGTCATTAGCAATGAGACATGTGTAAAGAGAATTAAATGTGAAGTGATTGAATAGACAAATGAGAAAACTAGGTACAAATACAACAAGTCCGCCCTAATATATATTACTAAAGACTTAGGGATAACCGTTATACCCATTTTTTTCCCTATAAACATATACGATGCAGGTCCATGATTCAAGTGTGAGAAATGCGGATTAAGGATCTTAAGGCTAGAATTAACACTAGAGGGGGGTGAATAGTGTTTTAAGAAATTTGTTAATCTTTTTGAGTTTATCTAACTTTATTAACAATGTATACACCAATTAGACACAGATATGAACACAGAATCAAACACAGATGCAAATATAAAGTAAAAGCAGTAAAGGAAAGAACACATCGGATCTTATACTGGTTCGGAGTTACCCTACATCCAGTCCCGTACAACTAAGTACGGATTTCCTTTCAAAAGCAATTCAACAATTACAATCCTCGATTTCAAGGCTACGAGGTACACCCTCCAAAATACCAATCCTCTGGGTATGGATACTTGATTTTCGGGGCAACAAGTTCACCCAATTGATTTCCAAGGCTACAATCACACCTTTTCTCGCTTGATTGATTTCAAAGGCTACAATCATACCTTTTCTCGCTAACATATTACAAAGAAGTCTATAACTCTGAATAGCACTGAGAACCTTGTAGAGATAGCGATGTAGAATCAAACTAGAAGTAATCGAGTATGATTCGATGTTGATTTCGGCAGAGTAATGGTATGATTTTGTAATAAGAAATGAGGAAGATGAAGAGGAGTGAAAATCAGAAAAATATGATTGAAAATTCGTTGAAACTGACCCCTATTTATAGAAAACCAACAGCCATGACCATTCATGAAGAGTTATGGCGAATAGACACTTCTTTTGAAATTTGAATTTGAACTTCAACTGTCACTATGTCGACATACTACCTAGGGGCATGTCGACATCCCTCAGCCAAAAATGATAATTTGAATTTCTATAAAAACAATATTTATCTTATATAAAAACTATTTAAAACTTTATAAATATACTTGAATATAGTTGAAATTCATAAGTAAATATAAAGAACAATAAATACATAATTTAACTATAATTTTATATTTAAATCTAAGTATAAATATTAAAAGTTAAATATATTATTTGAAAATACATTTTAAAAACAGGAGTATTTTAACTTTGAAATTAAAGATGTTTTGAGGCTAAAATTATTTAAAATCAGGATAGAGAGTTTTGAATCTTTTAAAAGGAAAGTTTTGAAATCATTTTGAAAACAAGATAATTTTGTAAAATCATTTGAATTAAAATTAGTGGATACAAAACAATGTCCCACTAGATTTTCGTAGGTTCCATCCTACATAGGGTTCCATCCCTTTAATGGGCTCGAAGTGGATTCCATTCCACGAATAAATTGGATATTAAGATGCCAGTGCTTTTCTACGAGTTTTAACAAATATTCCTAATAAAACAGACATAACCTTGAACTCTTGATAATCTTGATACTCATGAGTCTTCTATCTCTGTATCTTGAATCTCTATATTGTACAGTCTTCATTCTTGATACCTGCATGGTTAGATCCTGCAAATACATATATATCTAAACTTGTAATGTTAGTATTTATATTTTATAATCTATTCTAAGGTTGTTGTCATCAAAACTATCATCTCATCATCTCATGGACTAACAATCTCCCCCTTTTTGATGATGACAACCTTTATTTATAAAATATTCCTTCTATCCTAATAACTCCCCCTAAAACTAACAACTCCCCCTTAATCTATGCCTAACTACCCTATTTTATACTTCTCCCCCTTTGTCATCAACAAAAACTTACTCCCCCTTACTCTTGGACTTTAGGACCTGCATTGATAAACTATTCAACGGAATATATAGATTAAGAAATAATGATACTTATGAGCATAATAACTTAACTAAAAACCATATTCATTTTAATTATATATATATATATATACATGTTTCACACATCAAACTTCAAACCAAATAAAATCAATCCACACAAAGTATTAATCCAAACCAAATCAAATCAAACAAATTAATTCAAACAAATTAATCAAAGAAAGAAAATTAAACGTTACGAGGAACATTAACCCATCCTTCTTCTCCAAAGATAGGGTCTTGTTTGATGGCATCCCAATTTTCATTATCAACAGATAGAGAAACGGGAGGATGTGCTTCGTTATCATCCTTGTGCAGGGAGGAGATCATCCATCGAATGGCATCGAAATGCCTTTCTTGCTCTTTGATCATATGCATTTGACTTAATTCTAAGTGACGCTGATTACGGAGGATGATAGAGAGACTATTCTTGAATGAATTGAGTGTTTCTTCAAGATTTTCAGATAGATTATGAATAGGATTGGCCATAATTGAATTAGAGAAAGAAATGAAGGATATAGATAATGAGAAATAAATTTCAGTGAAGATTTCTGGAAGACAAAGGTATATATAGGTGTAGAAATTCGTTTGAAATGAATAGACATTTGGTAGTTATTCAAATTTCAAATTCAAAATCAATAGTCTCTTCTGGCCAGTACATGTCGACATGATCAAGGGAGGTATGTCGACATACTTCAGTGAAAATTGATGATAATTTTATTTTGTGAATAATGATGTGTATATATATTTCTATAATATACTAACATTTATTCTAGATATAAAATAAGCTAGATGACAGGAAGGAAATTCAATTTCATTGCATAATTGGATAATACAATGATTAAACATAAGGAACTACACGAACATTTGAAACAAACTAAGACAGATACAATAAGATACTAAAAGATAAAACTAGTTAGAAGATGAAGATGATGAAGATAGTCCAAGTTTCTTGCTGACTTTTGAAAAGAACTTGTTCATCTTCGAAGACATGTTATCCAACTTCTTACTAACGGATCGTTTTAAAATCCGTGGATTCTCCACAATTATCTTTTGGTTTTTGAGAAGGGTTTTGTTGGATGGATTGGAAGGATATTCAATACTTTCTAAGGATGTCTCACCTTCTTCTTCTTCTTCTATTTCCATTTCATCCCTTTCTTCTTCTTCCTCTTCCATTTCTTCATGTGCCAAACGCTCTTCCTTTTCGGTAAGAGTCTCATAAGGTTGAAAACGTATGGGATTTTCATGAGAGAAATGTTTGAGATATTAAAAACTTTTCTAGAGACAAATTCTTCACCTTTGAAATCCACTCCAAAATAGTTAAAAATCCGAGTAAGGTAAATTCCATGATATAAAGTGTTTTCTCCCATTTCAAAATTTTTAGGACGAAGTTCATCCAAAATAACTTGCGCCCAATTGATATCATCATTTCCGAAAATACCAAAAAGTGCTTTGCACACTTTTGACGTAGGATTGTTAAAATTACCCGATCTTGGGGTCAAAGTATGTTGTAAAAGAAGATTGACAATCCTTGCTTTAGGACGAAAGTTTCGGTTTTTAAATTCAAAGTTTTCATCTCCTTCAAAAATATGATGAAATGTCTCACGATCATGTTCATCGATTTGAAAACTAGAAAGATCCATTCCCGTGCTTTTGCAATTAAGAATGGTACCCAAGAGATCACAATTCAAAACAATTTGAGTCCCTTTGACACTACTTCAAATCTCATTCTCATTTCCATTATAAAAAGCACGGTTTAGATTAGCATAAAAGATTTTGACAAGATTAGGATAGCAAACAAAATCGTTTTGAGAAGAGTCAATAAGACTTAAAACACCATTGTTTGCAAAAAGAGAATAAATTTCATAAGAAGAAAAATCTTGAAAATAGCAAATTTTCCGGGATGGACTTTGGCATAATTAGCATAATTGATGTATGCTTTAATTGTCTCCGGATCATTGAATAATTGCTCTTTGATTTTTCTGGAAATTCTCATGGTTGAGGGGTTATTTGAAGAAGCCATTAGAGTAGAGAGTAGAGTGCTTGAAGATATTAAGAGAGAGTTTGAATTTGAAAATGAAAGTGAAAAGATATGATAAAAGATAGTGGATAAATAGACTTTCAAAGGACATATTCTCTGGTCAAAAGGTATCTTTTTAGAGAAATAAATGAAGTGAAAAGGTGGAGGGAAATTCAAACATTTGAATTCAAAATTTGAAATTCAAATGCAGGTAGGCATGTCGACATCGTGGTAGGGGCCATGTCGACATGTGCCTGTGAATTTTCATGATATGATTTTCCTAAGATATCTAATATACATATATATAAATATTATTATAAATGTCTATATTTCTGAAATATTATTTTACTTATAATATATTTCAGAATGTGTCAAAAATAATAAAATTAATAATAAAATAATAGTAAAAATAGAAAATAAATTTTTTAAATCCAAACAGCATATCAATTTAAAATCAAACAATCAAGCAACTAATTCTATGCAAGCAATTTCAACCAATTATATTGTAAACATGTACCTTTTTCTGAGTCTGTTTCTTTGAACTCGTCGGAGTCGTGAACTGCAGTTAAACACAAATTCGAGTTATCTGTCTTCTGATCATCATCACTTGAGGACGAGTCTGAGTCATCTAGAGTAGCAGTAAATGCATGCTTCCGTTTCTTTGCTGGTTCATTGTTCATAGGAGGATTCTGCCTTTCTGGATACGGACAGTTCTTTTTGATATGACCAGGTTCATCACAATTGAAGCATTTGATAAAGTTTGGTACTGTAGTCTGATTACCGGAATTCTTAAGTTGTTTCTCTTGGAACTATTCAATTTTCTGTACTTCAGAAATTTCCTAAAATTTCTGGTCATAAATGTTATCTCTTCATCATTGTCACTGTTTGAGTCTGATCCATCGGTCAATGCATTGAATGCCATTCATTTCTTTTCAGATGCTTTGCTTTCTCTTCTCCCGATCATTTGAACTTCAAACGACATTAGATTTCCAATCAATTCTTCTATCTTTGAAGTACTGATGTCATTTGCCTCTTCAATTGCAAGTGTCTTTTGATCCCATTCTGGAGTGAGAGAATTTAAAATTTTTCTGACTTGATCTTCTTCCGAAAATTCCTTTCCCAAAGATATTAAAGAATGCACAATATCTTGAAATCGACTATACATATCTGAAATAGATTCATTAGTATTCATTTTAAATAACTGAAACTGTTTTGTGAGCATGGAAATTTTGGTCTATTTAACTTTTCTTGTTCCTTCGTGAGTTACTTGCAAAGTTTTCCAGATTTCATATGCAGACTTACAAACTGACACTCTATTAAATTCATTTCTTTCAAGTGAACAAAACAGAATATTCATTGCCTTAGAGTTATTTTGTGCAACATTCTTTTGCTCAGTGGTCCACTGTGCAAAATTAGTTGCGGGTTCAGAATATTCAGTTTGTGTGATATTCCAAGTATCTAATCCTACAGATTGTAAATATATTCTCATCCTACATGCCCAATATGCATAGTTACTGCCATTAAAAAGTGGTGGTCTGGCAGTAGACTGGCCTTCTACAAATGAACTAGTGTTGGTGGTAACAGCAGTACTAGTGTTAGTAGCCATTTTGAAAATTTTCAAAATTCAGATAATGAAACTTTTGAAAACAAAGCTCCGATACCAAATGTGAGAAATGCGGATTAAGGATCTTAAGGCTAGAATTAACACTAGAGGGGGTGAATAGTGTTTTAAGGAATTTGTTAATCTTTTTGAGTTTATCTAACTTTATTAACAATGTATACACTAATTAGACACAGATATGAACACAGATGCAAATATAAAGTAAAAGCAGTAAAGGAAAGAACACACCGGATTTTATACTGGTTCGGAGTTACCCTACATCCAGTCCCGTACAACTAAGTACGGATTTCCTTTCAAAAGCAATTCAACAGTTACAACCCTCGATTTCAAGGCTACGAGGTACACCCTCCAAAATACCAATCCTCTGGGTAGGGATACTTGATTTCCGAGGCAACAAGTTCACCCAATTGATTTCCAAGGCTACAATCATACCTTTTCTCGCTTGATTGATTTCAAAGGCTACAATCACACCTTTTCTCGCTAACATATTACAAAGAAGTCTATAACTCTGAATAGCACTGAGAACCTTGTAGAGATAGTGATGTAGAATCAAACTAGAAGTAATCGAGTATGATTCGATGTTGATTTCGGCAGAGTAATGGTATGATTTTGTAATAAGAAATGAGGAAGATGAAGAGGAGTGAAAATCAGAAAAATATGATTGAAAATTCGTTGAAACTGACCCCTATTTATAGAAAACCAACGGCCATGACCATTCATGAAGAGTTATGGCGAATAGACACTTCTTTTGAAATTTGAATTTGAACTTCAACTGTCACTATGTCGACATACTACCTAGGGGCATGTCGACATCCCTCGGCCAAAAATGATAATTTGAATTTCTATAAAAACAATATTTATCTTATATAAAAACTATTTAAAACTTTATAAATATACTTGAATATAGTTGAAATTCATAAGTAAATATAAAGAACAATAAATACATAATTTAACTATAATTTTATATTTAAATCTAAGTATAAATATTAAAAGTTAAATATATTATTTGAAAAGACATTTTAAAAACAGGAGTATTTTGACTTTGAAATTAAAGATGTTTTGAGGCTAAAATTATTTAAAATCAGGATAGAGAGTTTTGAATCTTTTAAAAGGAAAGTTTTGAAATCATTTTGAAAACAAGATAATTTTGTAAAATCATTTGAATTAAAATTAGTGGATACAAAACAATGTCCCACTAGATTTTCGTAGGTTCCATCCTACTTAGGGTTCCATCCCTTTAACGGGCTCGAAGTGGATCCATTCCACGAATAAATTGGATATTAAGATGCCAGTGCTTTTCTACGAGTTTTAACAAATATTCCTAATAAAACAGACATAACCTTGAACTCTTGATAATCTTGATACTCATGAGTCTTTTATCTCTGTATCTTGAATCTCTATACTGTACAGTCTTCATTCTTGATACCTGCATGGTTAGATCCTGCAAATACATATATATCTATACTTGTAATGTTAGTATTTATATTTTATAATCTATTCTAAGGTTGTTGTCATCAAAACCATCATCTCATCATCTCATGGACTAACATCAAGCATATGAAGAAAATAGACTGCGTAATTCAAAGGAGAAGGCAAGATGGGCCACAACTTCATAAAAAGGGAACTGTGCAAAATAGGACCCACGAAGCTCAATAGATTATGTTCAAAGATAATTAAACGATTTGCAATCCATGCTCAACCAACCGTGCGACAAAGAAGTCAAAGTCAAAAGGCGCAGCAAAAATCAAGTCCAATCAAAAGAGAACTGCATAACCTCTATAGACGAACTGCGGTAATGCTATAACAGAAAATATCAAGGAGCAAATTGGGATATTGCCCCTTCATAAAACAAGAAAACTGGATACTATGTGCAAAGCAAAGACAAACTCGAAGGGTGCCTCTACCAAAAGGGAGTAAATGGTAGCACTGCCAAGTAAATGAAACTATGTCATCATCTCATTAGTGATTGTGTCGTCACCTTCCTAGGATCTACGCTGACTCCTTATGCACAAGCTTTATCACCGTCAACTAAGAAACTACACCAACACCCATAGCGGACTGGGCCGACTCTTCAAAAAGAAAATCATGCCCAACTTCAAGTCATATACATGCTGGTATACTTCATGTCAACTACGACAAACAAATAAGTAAAGTGCAGCATACAGATCAAATAAAGAAGTTAATCCTTAATGTCAAAATTCATATCTCCAACCTAACTTCAAATTCCTTCAGCAAAATCTTCCCTCCTAAAGAAACCACTTATACCTTCAGCCACTTTAATTTATTTTATATACTTTTGAAATTATTTCGGGTCTTAAGATTAATTTTGACAAGAGTTCAGCACTAGTCTTAGATATTGTTGAATAACTGGTTGTTAATAATCCTAACTATAAAGTTATAAAATTTCCAATTCATTTCATAGGTTTTGTGATTAGAAAAATTAAGCTAGAAAATAAGAATGGAAAATAATAACTGATAAAACTAATAGAAAAAAATCTATCTAAAACATTAGATTTTTATCTAGAGCTATCAAAATCATTCTAATAAGCTCTGTGTTATCAGCTTTTTCGACATACTGGATGTCTTTTTTCTCTTTCCAAAATGGGTAATTGCTAAAATTGATAATATTAGAAGAAATTTCCTTTGAGGTAGGGATAGTTCCTATAGTAGTATTAACCATCTAGCTAATTGGGAAATAGTTTGTAAATCCAAAGAAGAAGGGCCTGGGAATTATAAATTTGCATAATCTCAACATGTCACTATTAGGAAAATGGCTCTGGAAATTTAATAGTAATAATAAAAACCTTATTTTAATAGAAATGACTTCAAATCTATTTTATGGTAGTTCCTTCAACCTTCACCACATCACTTCTAGTCCTAATATGTCTCACTTCTGGAAATCGATCCTTAAAAAACTTCAAAATAAATTAACCTCGGGATTAATAACGTAGTTCACTCGGGCAAAACGTCTTTTTGGAACGATCACTGGATTTTCACTATACCTCTTAGAGTTGAGTTCAAAGAGCTTTATGATATTTGTAATTTTAAAAATGCCTTTATTTTTTAGGTTTACAGTCTACATAACAAATATTAATGGAACTTTAGTTTCAACCGTCCACTTGAAGGTATTTCCTTAACATAAATTATTTTACTTTATACCATTCTAGAATACTGTAACTTAGATGACGAGAGTGACATTAAAACTTGGCATTGGGAAAATAGCAAAGCATACACCTCAAGCTCAATTTATAAGTTATTAAATTTCTTAGGGACTAAACCATATATTTTAAAACGTGTTTGGAAAGTCAAGCCTCCACCCAAAACTAAGCTACACTTGTGGTTATTCCTACACAAAAAACTGAACGCGTTTGAATTTTAAAAAAACAAGAATTTGCTTATAGATAAAAAAATGTGTCTTTTGCAACTTATACATGTAAAGCATAACTCGCATATTATAAGTGTCCCTTAACTAATTATATCCTTGTAAATACTCTTAATATCTTCGACTTCAACATAACAAACTCTGATTTTGACTATGACTATACTTGAATAATTTTAGAACCAAATATGCTAAAGTTTATAGAATTTTACTTGATATTATCTTCACTATTCTTATTAGTATTTATGGTTTGAAAGGACCCAACATATGTTTAACAATGCTAATGTGCCATCTATTAACCTAATTTACACAATTGCACTTTTTAATTATAACTAAGTCTCAAATACTAGTTATAAGTTAGCTAAAAATATATCCTTTAGGGAATTTATTCAAAAGCTAAAAAAGACGCATCAATATCTTGAAGTTCAAAAATCAATTTTAATAATAGGAGATGCAACATGACTTTAGGCAGTGACCCAATAACACTTCCAATGATGATGATTATGAGAATGCTTTCCTACTAATTAATAACCAGGGTTGTCAATAAATACCCGAAAAATCCGAAATTCGTCTGTATCCGCATCCGAAAAGCGGATAAATATCCGATATCCGAAAAAATGGATGTGCATGTGGATACGAAGACATCCACATCCGAAAATTATCAATCTGGTATTTGTCAAAATTATAGTTCAAATTATGTGCAATTTGATACAGTGAAAGATATTCATTTATTATTTTATTAAGTTGGTAGTTTATGTTATATGGATTTAATGCTTATTAACCGCTTGAAACTATTTATTATCATCATATTTATTAATTTTTAACATTTTTATAATCAACGGGATTGAAAAATGTTTATGTTAAACTAAATTTTTTCTTTTACAATTTTTGATTTATTAGTCGTTAGTGGATAGGTAATTATTCGATATCCGTCCGTATCCGTGGATGCGGATATCCGATATCCAAAAATGATTTCGGATGCAGATGCGGATATGGCATTATCCGCATCCGAAAGCATCCGTTGACAAGCCTATTAATAACTAATTAGCTAGTGCTTTTTGGTCTCTTTTGATTTTTCCTGCATATATATGTGTGTATGTGTGTGTGTGTTAACACTTATTTATATACATACATATGTGCTTATCTCACGTTTTCATGGATTTTTTTCAGTATAGTGGTTTTAGAGGACTGGATTGCATACGCTGATTGAGTGTGGCACTGGATTGCTATGATTGATTACCATTTATGGGATTATCATGTTTTTGGCCTTGCTTATAGCGTTGGGTGTTTTTTGAAGGTAGTGTTGTTATAGGCTACTATTGCATTTTGTTGTTGATTAGACGTTATAGTTCTGATTGATATATCTAGTGGTCTATCTAGTACCCCCTTTACTTTTTTATTTTTCCTTTCTTCTCCTAGGAATGGGGATGGCCTTTTTCTTTTTATTCATTGTACGAGTAGTTTTGCTACTTGGCAGGCTTATTGAAAACTTCTTCTTTTTAATGTAGAATAAAATTATATAAGTGCTCTCCTTCGTTGGAGAATGACTCATTTTCCTTAAAAAATGTTCTTATAATAGCCATTTACATGTAATCGTACATTAGCAAGCATGCACTTTATTTCATGTAAACTCAAATATTAGCAAGCATGCACTTTATTTCATGTAAACTCAAATTACTTTTAGGTTAACATTTTCTTTTCCCATATTTAAAATATCATTGTCCAAGTTTTTAAATTCAACAAACCCATCTTTGTTTATTAAGAATAATCTGGCCTAGTAGTCAACAATGTGCTATCTAATGTGTAAAACAGAGCTATCATCCATTTGTGCATCTCAAAAGCCATCGCACATGTAGTTATTGCATGTACAGCTATCACATGCCAAAGCTGTCGCAAGCTTAAGGCATTCGAAGGTTTAAAACTATCACATGTTTATAGCTATGCATGTCTAAGTAACAGCATATTTATAACTATTGCATGTCTGGTGCTATTGCATATAAAGCCATTGTATGTCCAAAGCTACCGCACATTTGTACTTGTCGCATGTCTAAAGTGCTATCGAACATATAGTTATTGCATGTTTGAAGTACCACTAACCATGTAGCCATCACATGTCTAAAGTGCTATCGACCATGCCATTATCGCATGTCTAAAATGAGCTATCGCATAGCTAGACCATATGCTATCGCATGTCTAAAAACGGGTATCACATGTATAACTATCATAGCTTAAAACGAACAGGCCCAGCCCAAAGGGAAGTCAAGAGAGTCGGTCGACTAGGGCAACTAACTCAATAGGAGCAATAACAAAAAATTATTTGTATGTAAATAGTTTTTTATAACTATATTTTGTATTGATATAGTGGTTGAGTGATAATGAATCATGTCGACTAGGGCATCAACCCAGGGTCAATCTAGGGAATTTTTGTTTTTTCCAATAACGGTTTTACTATCTCAAAAGTTAGGTTACGGTAACAAAAACAATAGGGTCGGCCCTGAAAATGAGCTATCGCAGCTCTAAAACGGTAGTTTTGTAATTAACTTTAAAACTAATTCATTTTCTCTTAAAGTAATTAATTTTCACAAAACCCTTCCATATGTTAATTTTCATTCGTTACACTTATCTTTTTAGTTTTTTTAGAGTTCTCATCCTAATTAAAAAATTAATTAAATAGCTAATTAATTAAATGTCATTTTTACTAATTTTACCCTTCGTTGAATAATTCATATCAATTCGAATCTTTATGGGAAAAATCCGTAAAAATTCTCAGAAATAAGATTTTCTATCTTCCACTATATTTAACAATTTAGGGTAAAACTTGATTAAAAAAAAAGGCTTGGGGGCTCTGATGCGGAGCAAGATGAATTGCGATTTCCTCTTCTGTGGATACTGGGTGTACTGGACCTCTAATTAAGATACTGGGTCCTCCTGCTCCCAATTAATATACTGGCGCCTCCCTATCGGTCGCCTCGCCCCAATTAATATACTGGCCCCCCCAATTGATCGGGGTCGCCAATGAATATATGGGCCTTCGGGCGTCATGCTCGCTTTTGGTACTCCGGAAAAACAAATCTTGATCGAACCTATATTTGCCCAATGGATACAATCTGCTCATGAGATCTCATGGCTTCATTTCCCACATCTGGAAAGAACTTCCTTGTTACTACAGCTTGAGATGAAAGACTAGAGATCTAAAGCAGAAGCTCTCTCTATGTTCGAGTCTCTCCATGTTCTGTGAAAGAGACCAAGAGTCACGTACCCAGAACTCACCAGGCTTGGCGAGGCAAGCACCTTAGGTCAGAACAGGTGCGCAGCGAAAGAGATCTTTCCGTAGACAAAGAGATTTCCGGGAGAGATGCCAGTATAACTTACTCACCCACCCAATCATGACAACAATTGATATAAATATCTTCTCTGGCACCCGAGAGCAACGAAAGATGGAAGGATACGCACCTCGAATTCTGTGTCAGATGGGCCACCGAATCAGTAGCACCATCTCCTACTAAACACGTACGCCTAGCACACCTGATCGGACATGGAAGGTGCCTTCCGCCGAAGAATCCGGCAAAGAGGACTCCAGGGCTAAGCTGAAGCTTTGGACTCGGACTGGTGAATAATGCCATTGCTATTTTCATGCGCATCAAAATCAGAATGAGAACTAGTGGTTTTCGCCAAGCAATGAAAGACCTTCTAATTAAATTCCCTACTAGAAAGAATCCTCGACATTCCTATTTTGCTTTGGGAGACTCGCTACCAGCAATTGCTTCGGCTGGAGCCGCTATCGGTATCGGCCAGGAATGATTCGTTAAGGAGCGGACAACTGCAACTTAGCCCAGAAGAAGCTAAATCCTATCAAATATGACGGAAAGTAGCACCAAGTCTGTTAAGTCCTCAGAAGGCATTAGACATGCTTAACACAAGTACTATGAAGGTTGAATATTGACTAGCTTTCCCAGTATATTCATTGGGAATCCAAGCCTTGTAATATACTGGGGTTGACACAACTCACTAAAACAAACTGTTCTTTTCCGCTACGCTTCCTCTTCACTTCAGTCCACTGCTTGCAGGTTCCCCGATAGCATGACTAGAATATCAACAACTATTTCACACAGCTTGCACACCATCTCGGCTCGGTGGGTCCCTTCCTCCGTGAAATGATTATTTTTCATATTTTAAATAATAAAATCTCGGAATTAAACCCCATCCCAACTTAGAAAGTCTAAATCAAAAGATTATAAAGCTAAATCTCATCTCCAAATTAATGTTATAAATATCATATCAAAATTTCAAATCATTTTGGAGTCGTTAACTTTAATTTTAAATTTTAAATTTTCATTATTTCACATATAATATTCATAAAATCATTTAAGTTAATATTTCAACCAAAACTATGTTTTAGCATCAAAACAATTTTGGGTTTGCACCAAATCTGAAAATAAAACACCTCAAAACTCAAGGATGATAATATTACTCACCCTGATTATCTAAGTAAGGATAGATTTTCCTTAAGTTTCCTTCTTTAAGCTTTATGTTCTTCTTCTTTTTTAAATAGAAAAATTAATGGAGGTATTCTACTTTTTCTTTTCTCTTGTTTTCTTGAAAAATGAACGAAAATATGAGGGAGAGGAAGAGAAGAATTAGGGAAATAAATAATGGGCCTCAATTTTCCTTTCCATATCCTCTCCTATTTATCCATTTCTCTATGTAAAATATCACTGCTCCATTATCAATTTAAAATTCAAAATTGATTATTATGGATAATCTCCATGCTTACTACATTTTCCTGACATTATTATTTAATGACCATTCAATTAATAATATGTTCTAAAAGTACGGGTGTTGCATATCATGTTTACTTGACCAGTTATAACACTTGGTTTACATACAACAAAATACAAAATAGCAAATATAAAGTTACTAACCTCCTTATTTTTCTTTGTAACTTTATTCGTCCTTTGAGCGACGTGTATAATATTTGATAAAATCAACCTACTTAAATGAGTATCTGTGGCTTTATGGGAAAAATAAAACAAACATGTCAAATATAATGTCTGATATGAGTAATACTTTGCCCTAAAACATATAATATAGAATATGTTTTTCCCTCACTAATGCATCAATTGCAAATACTGCACAACACGTAATATTAAGCATTCTAACATGAACACTATCATACAATATCATCTTCAATCACAAGTAAAACGTACACTTATACCATCACAATATGAATCATGTCATATAAATACAAGCCCCGATTACCATTTTAATAGACACTCTTGCTTAGGTGTTATTTACCAGTTTTACTGAACTATAATTAGTGGTCACCACATAATTTATATCTACCACTAGTTCACCTCAAATAACATCACAAATGAATGGTCATTCATTCACCTTAGAGTTAACCTAACCAGGAACAACCCGACTCTCCTTGGAGATTAAATGTAAGCAATTTGATGCATTCTGGGTAGCCTATTACTAAGTGTCAGCATCCTTTCCTGGTCCTAGAAACTGTTTCATTTCATGTTGCCTATTTATTAATTTTAATTTGTAGTAATGTCCACTTAAATGTCATTGAACTCACACAAGGGCTATTTTTTTAAAATTAAACCCGCTTGATTAGGATTTGCTAAGCCTTGGCATCCTGCCATTTATACCCACTTGATTGAACTTCACTAAGTTTTAGTACCTTGTCGTTTTAGTTTCTTCACAAGTGATAATTTTGGGTTCATATCACCTCTTTTTTATTAAATTTACAACCCACACATTCAGTAGACCTTTACATATAAGTCTATTAAATATTTCAATCTGTTAGATTAAACATTTTATCATTCGCATAAATTGAATGATACATATTATAATTTTCTAGCTTATCTTAAGCTTTAACTTACCAATGCAACATTACGTAACCTTTTATTCTCAAACACAATGCTCTAAAATTTTCAAGTTAAACACCATGGAAACTGGCTTCCAAAGTGCTTTCAAAACATACTTATATTTTTAACGGAAATATACATGAAGGTTAACCAAAACACGTTTTATAGTGTTAATGGAAACACGCTTGTTAACTAACGAAAATGTACCTAACGTGTTAATGGAAATACATGTAATGACCAGCCTTTTCGACCCTCAAAAGTCGACACTAATACATCCACGGTATCCAAGTATCGAGCATCCAAGTGCTGGAAATACATTGGGTGAAAAAAAGACAGAATAGAATCTCACATCGTGACGAGTAATATATAATATACAACAGATCATTATAAAAGAAAACTGTAATATACATACATCAATCAGAGTAACTAACCATTTATCAGCCTGAATGGTTATAACAACCTATCCTCACAAATGCTGATAAATAAAATGCAAAGGAAATAAAATATACGTGAATATGTCTTGGAGGCATAAGCTCGTCTCCTAAAGCTCCAAAGCATCCATAACTAAATTTGAAAATATGTTTGGGCTAACCCGAGCATTATAAAAAAATAACACCCGGATCATTCTAGTAAACCAACGCGAGAATCACACATCATATGGATTTTAATGTTATAAAACCTTTCAATAAAGTTATCTCGTAAGACCACGCCGCACATAAACACAGACGGGTTTTTATCTTACGATAAACAAACCATTTCATAAGAAATCTTGTGATATTATAATAATGTCTTGGATTTAAAATAAATATATAACATAGCTGAAATGCTTGCATCCCACATTCTAGCATAGTTAGGAAAAACTAAGTCCGTAAGGCATTAATCGGAGAAAGGATTCCATAAAATGACAAGGCACCAGGGTACCACTGTCATAGTACACCTTTAGAAAATGTACCGAGGGCCTTGCCTAGACCCCCTACCAACACAGAACCGACCTACCCCTTACTGGATAGTATCGAATATGCCATCACCTTGGTTTCTTTGCAACCTTTTTCCTCGAGCTCGCAACATACATAAATTCATATATAGTGATCTAGAAGGGTGATGACATACCCTAATGGGTGCGACCCACATAGCCCTACAGCATCTCCTCTTATTTTTGTTAATCCTAGGTCTGAGGCTTGAGGCTATGATTACCTTTTACTTTAGAAAATCTGACGCAGCGGATATATCAAAACGATCTTCAATCGATGAAAATAGCAATCTGTGGATTGATGGATACTGAAATGCCCAAATTCGTTGATCCGAAGATACCGAACTCTAGCTATCCCGAACTCGTTGATCGCGCACGATACCGGGTTCAAAGATCTTCAATTCTTCAAGCGTTGATCAAGCGCACTTGATTCCGCGAATCGGCTTCTGCAATCGTTGAATTGAGCGCACTCGATTAACCGAAAGAGGAGATAGGAGATTACACTCAACTACCAATTTGGAATGAAAGCACAAAGCAATCAAAAGAGAATTTTATTCAAAAATCAACAACCTTTACAAATGAGAGACCCGGCCTATTTATAGGCGTTTTACAACTCACACAAAAAAAAACAATGTCTCCGACTTAACAATGTCTCCGACTTAGCATAAGTCGTACCCGACTTACAACTCACAGAATACAGACCATTCGACTTACAACAGACGACCTATGAAACCAGACGACCTACGACTTATAACAGTTTACAACACAACGACTTAAAAACAGAAAATACAAACAGACAACCACTTAAGTCGTTGCCGACTTAACAATGCTACGCAGCTCAACTTAGTAACGACTTAAGGAATCAACGGTCCAGGTTAACTCGGCAGAGAAAACAACGGCAACAGTGCTTCGCGACTTAAAATGAACGACTTCAGAAAGTCTTTGCGACTTAAAGATTCTCGCGACTTAAATCAACGGTATAGGATAAAGCGGCATACAATCTACGGCTACAAGCTTCAGCGACTTAAGAACAATTCTTCTAGGTCGTAACTCGCTTCCTCTTCATGCCTTTTGCTAAGTCGTGGACGACTTATACCTTCAGCTTCGTTAAGTCGTGGGTTTTCAATAGGTCGCTGCCGAGTTATACTAAGTCGCTGGGACGACTTAACACCTTCGTTAGGTCGCGAACTTGAGTTAACTCGCTGCCGAGTTACACTAAGTCGCTGGGACGACTTAACACCTTCGTTAGGTCGCGAACATCCTTCCATAAGTCGGTTGCGACCTAGAACTTCATTTTCCCAACATTGCTCACCAAATCTTAACTCGGTGGTATTCTTCTTAGGTCGGTCTTGACTTATCAACTTGTTAGGTCGTATTCGACCTATGACTTCATTCTGGCCTGCATCATCCTCCCCAGGTTGAGAAAAATTCGTCCTCGAATTTGTACTTTCTTCATCCACAACAAACTCTTCTCCATGATACGGTATGATATGCTTAACGTTGAATACGTCCGACGTGTACACATCATCTGGCAGCTTCAATTTATAAGCATTTTCATTGATTCGTTTCACAACTTCTACCGGACCAATCTTTCGTGCTTTCAATTTATTGTACGCACCTACTGGAAAACGATCTTTTGTTAACACTGCATAAACCATATCTCCTTCGTTAAACTCAACATTTCTTCGTTTCAAATCTGCAGATTGTTTATATTTCTCATTCGCTTTCTCTAATCGTTCTTGAACGATTTTATGACATTCCGTCAGCCCTTCAACAAAATCAGCAGCTTTCTTAATTGTTCCCTTTGAGTGTGGTATCACCGTTAAATCCAACGGTCCTTTCGGTAAGCTCGAATAGACAATCTGGAATGGACTGAACCCAGTACTTCGATTCACAACATGATTATGGGCAAACTCTGCCTGGCATAACTTCATATCCCAACTCTTCAGATTGTCTTGCACAAGACACCTCAACAAGTTTCCCAATGATCGATTAACCACCTCCGTTTGTCCATCAGTTTGTGGATGATAAGCACTACTAAATTTCAGCTTCGTTCCCACCATTTTCCACAAACTCAACCAAAAGTGACTCAGAAATCGAGTATCTCTATCCGACACAATAGATTCTGGCAATCCATGAAGTCGATAGATCTCCTTGAAAAACAATTGAGCAACATGAACAGCATCCGTCGTCTTCTTACAAGCAATAAAATGTGCCATCTTCGAAAATCGATCAACTACCACATAGATGGAATCGTTTCCTCGCTGTGTTCTTGGCAGCCCCAACACAAAATCCATACTCACATCAATCCATGGTTTAGTCGGTACCGGTAATGGCATATATAAACCAGCATTAGTCGCAGTTCCTTTCGAAACCTGACAAATATGACAACGCTCCACAAACCTCTCTACCTCTTTCCTCATCGATGGCCAAAAGTAGGACTGTGAAATCAACTGTAAGGTACGGTCTCTCCCAACATGTCCCTCTTCGTGTAACTCCTTGATAATCTTCATTCTCAGACTACCTTCCGGTATGCACAATCGACTTCCTTTAAAAAGAAAACCATCTACCATCACGAACTCATCCGTCTCTCCCTCCTTGACTTTATCAACAAACTTTGCAAAGTAAGGGTCATAGGTAAATAATTCTGGCAATATTTCAAACCCTGTCACTTCAACCTTCAATGTAGTTAACAAGTGATTTCTTCTACTCAATGCATCCGCAACACGATTCGTCACTCCCGACTTGTGTTTCACAACAAATGTAAATTGTTGCAGATATGCAATCCACGATGCATGTCTCGCTGAAATCTTGTCTTGCCCTTGCAAATGCTTCAATGCTTCATGATCAGTATACAGAACAAACTCCTTCTGAAATAGATAGTGTCTCCAGTGTTTAATAGATTGTACAACAGCATAGAATTCCACATCATATGTACTGTATCGCATCTTCGCTCCTGACAACTTCTCACTAAAATATGCAATAGGACGTCCCCTCTGATTCAGCACTCCTCCAATCCCAACCTTCGATGCATCAGTATGTAATTCAAACAATAACTGAAAATCTGGTAACACTAGAATAGGTGCAGATGTCAGCAACTCCTTGATTTTATCAAAAGCACTCCCTGCTTCCTCTGTCCATGCAAATTGTTTACCTTTCATGCAATCTGTAACAGGTGCCATCACACTACTAAAGTGTGGTATAAACCTTCGATAGAATGAAGCCAACCCGTGAAAACTACGAACTTCCGTTATCGTCTTGGGCTGCGGCCAATCTCTGATTGCCTCAACTTTACTTTGGTCCACCTGTATACCTTCCTTCGACACAACATATCCCAGAAATAAAACGCTATGCGTCATGAACACGCATTTCTTCGTTGCAGCATAAAATTGTTCTTGTCGCAATACCATCAGCACTTCTTTAAGATGATTCAAATGTTCCTCTGGACTCCCACTGTAAATCAGAATATCATCAAAATATACCACCACAAATTTCCCAATGAACGGTCTAAAAATCTGATTCATCACCCTCATGAAAGTACTCGGTGCATTGGATAAACCAAATGGCATGACCAACCACTCGTATAGACCCTCCCTGGTTTTAAAAGCAGTTTTCCACTCATCGCCTGGTCTGATACGAATTTGATGATATCCACTCTTCAAATCAATCTTCGAAAATATAGTAGCTCCGCTTATTTGATCTAACAAGTCATCCAACCTCGGCATTGGAAATCTATATCTCACAGTAATCTTATTCAATGCTCGACTGTCGGTGCACATCCTCCACGTTCCATCCTTTTTTGGTACCAATAAAGCTGGTACAGCACAAGGACTTAAACTCTCCTGCACACGCCCCTGTTCAAGCAATTCTTCCACTTGCCTTCGCAACTCTTCATGTTCCTTCGGACTCATTCGATAATGTGGTCTGTGTGGCAACACAGCACCTGGAACAAGATCTATCTGATGTTGAATATCCCTCAACGGTGGCAACTCCGTTGGTAACTCCTCTGGAAATACATCGTCAAATTCTTTCAAAACTGGTTTAACTTCTTCTGGAATCTCAACCTCTTCACTGCTCTCTCGCCCAATTAACAAAAACACTTCAGGCTCCTCCTTTACTTCCTTCACAAACTCCTTCAGCGATAACAAAGTTTTGAGCTCTTCAATCTCCTCCAACTTGTTTTCCTCCTGTTGTCGTTTCTTTGGAACTAGAGTAATCTTTGTGCCTTTGAACATGAAACTGTAACTGTTGGTTCATCCGTCATGCTGCACAGCTCGATCATACTGCCACGGTCTCCCCAGCAACAAATGACACACGTCCATATCTACGACATCACACCAGATTTCATCTTTGTATTTCTTCCCAATTGAAAACTTCACACAAGCTCTACGCCCAACTTTCACTTCACCACCCTTCCTCAACCAAGCTAACTTGTACGGTTTAGGATGTTTCTCGGTTTTCAACTCCAACTTCTTCACCGCTTCTATAGAGATAATATTATCACAACTCCCAGCATCAATAACAAATTTACAAACTCTTCCCAGAATAGTGCATGTAGATTGAAAGATATTATACTTTCCTCCTCTTGCTTCGGTGTTAAACAACTTCTCCTCATCATCAATGCGTACCCATCATCTCCTGACAGTAAGTCTTCCTCCTTAACTGGTAAAGAATTAGAGCATTCAGCTTCTTCATCCTCATCCTCAACCTCAGCTATCATAGCTCTCTTCTTCGGCTTTGGACATTCATTACTTTTGTGACCCAATTCCTGACAATTGTAACATTTGAAACCATTGTTAACCTTTGTCTTCTCAGCCTCCTTCACTACTGGTCTACTGATAGGTTTAGAAACATTAGAACTTCCACCAACACCCTTCACTTGATTGTTAGAATTAGTAAACACACCACTTCCTCGTCGTCCCTGTTTCTCCCAAGCCAACGCTTTCTGGTGTGCTTCCGCTACAGATCTGGGATCAAACATGTTAACCATATCCTGAATCTGCATTCGCAACCCCCCAACAAATCTAGCTGTCAGTTGTTCTTCCTTCTCCATAATATCATTTCGAGCAATCAGTTGGTAAAATTCATCAGCATAGTCATTAACTGTCTTCGTGCCTTGCCTCAAGTTCTGCAAACGTTGATACATCAAAGATTGATAATTGTATGGTAAGAACGTTGCTTTCATCAATTTCTTCATCTTCTCCCAAGATTCAACTTTTGACTTTCCCATCTGATCACGTGTAAGTTTGGTCTGCTGCCACCATGCCAAAGCTCTACCCCTCAGCCTCGTAGCAACCAACTTCACTCTACGATGTTCTGGAACTTCTTTAAAGTCAAAAATCTCTTCAACATTAGCCACCCAATCTAGAAACTCCTCTGCTTGCATACCACCTTGGAATTCAGGAATTTCAGTCTTCATCCCTGACTCCCACTTGTGATCATACTCAGAGTAATTTCTTCCTTGTCCTCGTCCTTGTCCTTGAACACTACCACCATCATACTCCTCTTCAAAATCAGATGTATATCATTGTCTATCTCGTCCACCCACATCTCTACTACCATTACGCCTTCCACCCTCATCCCTTCTATCGACATTCCTCCGTTCACGATCATTCACGTTCCTCCCACGCCCTTGATCATTTTCAACACTTCTGTCTCGATTGGAATGTGGCGAGACTCTACTACACCCATGGTTAGATTCAGGTGAAACCCTTCTCCGATTTTGATTCATCTCCGTCATAAGCTTCTCTAACCGGCCAATTCCTTCGTTAAGCTTTTCACTAAAGTTCTCATTGATTCTTTGCTCCATCTCATCAGCTTCTTCTCTTCGATACAAAGCTTCTACGTTTTGGTGGCGATTAGCTCTTCTTGGCGGCATACTTGAAAATTTCACAACTCTTCAACACTTCAAAATTCAAACACAATTCGGATTTTGATCCAAAATGAAACGGATCGAAAACTTCCACTTTGTAGCAAATCGCGATGAACACGATGGACAAAGTTTCGGCTTCCAATTCAAATCCGATCAAACAACTTCAATGCAAGTCGAACTCCTCTACTTGCTCACGGCTCACTCTTCAAGCTTGGCAAATCACTTCAACTTCTAAATGAATAGGCTCCAAGTCTCGATCTAGCTATGATTGGCTAGAACAAGCTCTGATACCAAATGACGCAGCGGATATATCAAAATGATCTTCAATCGATGAAAATAGCAATCTGTGGATTGATGGATACTGAAATGCCCGAATTCGTTGATCCGAAGATACCAAACTCTAGCTATCCCAAACTCGTTGATCGCGCACGATACCGGGTTCAAAGATCTTCAATTCTTCAAGCGTTGATCAAGCGCACTTGATTCCGCGAATCGGCTTCTGCAATCGTTGAATCGAGCGCACTCGATTAACCGAAAGAGGAGATAGGAGATTACACTCAACTACCAATTTGGAATGAAAGCACAAAGCAATCAAAAGAGAATTTTATTCAAAAATCAACAACCTTTACAAATGAGAGACCCGGCCTATTTATAGGCGTTTTACAACTCACATAAAAAAACAATGTCTCCGACTTAACAATGTCTCCGACTTAGCATAAGTCGTACCCGACTTACAACTCACAGAATACAGACCATTCGACTTACAACAGACGACCTATGAAACCAGACGACCTACGACTTATAACAGTTTACAACACAACGACTTAAAAACAGAAAATGCAAACAGACAACCACTTAAGTTGTTGCCGACTTAACAATGCTACGCAGCTCAACTTAGTAACGACTTAAGGAATCAACGGTCCAGGTTAACTCGGCAGTGAAAACAACGGCAACAGTGCTTCGCGACTTAAAATGAACGACTTCAGAAAGTCTTTGCGACTTAAAGATTCTCGCGACTTAAATCAACGGGATAGGATAAAGCGGCATACAATCTACGGCTACAAGCTTCAGCGACTTAAGAACAATTCTTCTAGGTCGTAACTCGCTTCCTCTTCATGCCTTTTGCTAAGTCGTGGACGACTTATACCTTCAGCTTCGTTAAGTCGTGGGTTTTCAATAGGTCGCTGCCGAGTTATACTAAGTCGCTGGGACGACTTAACACCTTCGTTAGGTCGCGAACTCGAGTTAACTCGCTGCCGAGTTACACTAAGTCGCTGGGACGACTTAACACCTTCGTTAGGTCGCGAACATCCTTCCATAAGTCGGTTGCGACCTAGAACTTCATTTTCCCAACATTGCTCACCAAATCTTAACTCGGTGGTATTCTTCTTAGGTCGGTCTTGACTTATCAACTTGTTAGGTCGTATTCGACCTATGACTTCATTCTGGCCTGCATCAAAATCCCACTAGGAATTCTAGAACTACCCTCTAGGCAGCAATGCAATGCCAGCATTCATCCATACAAGTTGTTCAGGAAATGAACAAACTGAAGGCACTATTTCTGTTATATCCTTAGGATTAGTAACAGGTAGCCATTGTAATTCAAACGGCTCCATCTTTGATTTCATCATCTTCAAAATGTCTTTAATTTAAACGCTTATTCCGGTTCGACGTGGTTTTTGTATAATATATCTGATCCCGGTCTCTCCAAATCAACACTGATAGTTTCAAAACTGGCCAACATTTGATAGTCAGTTATTTAACTATCAAACAAACAAACAATTCAACTAGAGATTTAATTCCACATGGAAACTAACCCTGGTTAAGCACATAAGCAACCACTAAACCCCTTTGATTAATCCTTTCATTAATTATAATCCCCTTTCAAATATTTGTATTAAACTATCTTTTACAAAAGATATATTCACAAACCCTCTCTAATCTTTCCAATACTTGAAAATATTGATATGCTCATCTAATATGTAAAAGTATACTCAAAAAACATTTCACTTTTAATACTTAGAAAAGTATTTATATAATTATCTCAACAGTATAAGTATATTCACAAAACACTACACTTTCAATACTTAGAAAATGTAACCATATACTTATCTAACTGGTATAAGTATATTCACAAAACCTTAAGAAAGATTTCACTTCCAAAACCATTCTTATTTGGGTTAAAACAAATGTCATTTAAGACATTAACAACAATAAACCCTAAAACACTTTCCTTGGCTGTAAGTAAATGGATCGTTTGGAAATTAGACCAAATACACTTGCCACTACTTCCCGATTTCAAAATTTTACTATCCCTTGATTAACAATGAAGTCGGACAAGTTAGTGTACTATTCTTGCCTCGACACACATTCTTAATTCTCATGATAGGGACGAGTTTCCCTACCTCGAAATTTGGTGTTAAGTATGAAAAGAATACTTTCCATACCACCACAATTTAAAATGATTATGACGCCCCACCTCTATACTCACACTAGCCAAGAACACTACGGGGTAATGCCGTCGACTAGCACGAAGAATAAGGCTGTTGAGGAGCGACCATCTGTGTAATTGCTTTGTGCGAGTACCGATATGTCAGATAATATAACTTACATTTCATTTCAAGAGGAAATCCAACATATCAAATACAAACCCAAAGCTACCACATAGTGGCTATGTGGACTTCGGAAACAATTATAGAAATAAACATAATGAAAGTCTATATGGATCGATAATATAGTTAAACTACGACTAGCAAGTGCGGAATTATAAATAATAGTAAATGGCAGTAACAAAAATGACACCAGGGATTTTTATACTGGTTCGAACTTCTCGTTCTACGTCCAGTCCCAGACTGCTTCTGGAATTTCTCGAATACCCTCACTTAACCCGAAGGAACATGTATTACACCGCTTGAGCAACCGAACAGGACTTTTCCGCCTAAGCAACCGAATAGGACTTTTCCGCCTAAGCAACCGAATAGGACTTCAATTACAATTTGGTAAATTGTTTCTTGACTTGTGTGTTCTTTGAATAACACGAATATAGTCAATGTAGTACACCCTTCCTATAATCTTCTTGATATGATGATTTGAATGTGCAAAGATAGGAAGTAGAGAACTGAAAATCACTTGATATTATAATAATATAAGATCAGAAAAGATAGAAAGAATTAGTTGTTGAAATAGTGGATTTTCATCTCTATTTATAGTATTGAATAGTTTTAATTCAATAGTTGCAACTATTTGAAGAAGTGCAACTCTTGGTGAAGAAGACAACTCTTCAGATTTTGATATTTTATGAAGAGATGCTTCAGTTCGTCAAGTTCAGATGTCTGAGATAAAAGTGACAGATGTCTGAATAATTTTGAATTTCGAAAAAGTAAAAGGAAAACAAAAACAGTTAATTTAGACGTCTGTCTTTTAATTCAGACGTCTGTCTAGAGTGACAGACGTCTGTTATTAAATGACAGACGTCTATTTCATATAGAAATAGAGGCATTAACACCATAGTGTTCAGACGTCTGTTATCTTTAATTTAGACGTCTGATATTGATGTCAGACGTCTGAATTAATATACAGACGTCTATTTTTGTGTTGTTCTGTTCCTTTGTCCTTTTTAGTATTTTTGAACTTGAGAAAATATATAATTTTGAAAATACCTTTTTATATTTATTTTAAAGCAAGATTTTTCAAAAGTATATTTGTGTGTGTGTGTGTTTCATCACCATATCAGAGATTGTACATATATATCTAAATAGATTTTATAAGAACTTTAATCTTGTTGATGATAATAGCTTCTTTTGACGATTCCTGCAAGAATATTTGACATAATAGTATATAGATTGAGATATATAGTTGTCGCATAAAAATCGAAGAAGGCAGGTTTCAACATTCTCCCCCTTTTTGATGATGACAACTATATAATTCATCGATTAGTATAATCATACCTTTTGCTCCCCCTGTCAATATGACCATATTATATAGCAGAAATATAATTATTTCTCCCCCTTTGTCATTAACAAAAAGAATTGTTGGGGTTGTTTTGGATAAATAGAAGTAACAAAAAACTGTGAATAACACACTAATTAAGAGATGTAAACAGACCAAGCAAGATAATAACAAATAAATGTTTAGGATACATCATTTGTTTACCTAACATAGTTGATTTAGGAAAGACAGATAAAATTATACAATTTTATCATTCACCATTGTTTGAACCAAAAAAAATTTATGAGAGAAGACATTGATTGAACCAAAAGAGAAACCAAAAGAGAACCATCTTCATTCACCATTCTCCCCAAGTTGGAGAAGAAGGAGGTGAGGATCCATGAGACTTTTTCCATAATTGATGAAGAATTGTCTTGATATTTTTCAATTCTCGTGCATTCTCTTCGACTTTGGCATCTAAGTAATCGAATCTAGAAATGGAAGAAAAGCCTTGTGCTATTTGTTGAGAAATTTTCTTTTGATTTTTAGAAATAATGATGTCGGATTTGAGCTTTTCATTTTTAGTATACGAGCGAGAAGTACCAGAAATTAGTTCTATCTCGAAATTTTCCGAATTTGGGCTTTGGATAAAAGCTTGCTCAAAAGCTTCATCTTCATCTTGTTCTTCATCTTCCCTTTCTTCATCATCCTTTTCTTTTTCAGTATCGGCTTCATCTCCATTATGTCCGGAACTACTTACTTTTGCTTTTCCTTTTTCTTTTTGTAAAGCAAGTTGTTCCGCTTTATAATCATTAAATGTTGGAAATGTCGGAGGAGATTCTGGTAATCCCATTAAACTGAAGAAGCGAATGTTGGATACCTTGATTTTTTTCAAATTCAATTGATGGACTTTGAATAGAGAAGGCAGTTAGAATTCGAGTAATATATGGAGCATAGATAATTGAGCGTTTCTTGGAGTCATGATAAGTGCGAAAAGCATCATAAAAGTATTGAGCCCAATTGATTTGAGTATTGGATAGAATTGATTGAAGTGCCTTATCTTCATCATCGTAAATGACCTCATGGCTTCCTTGTCGGGGAAAAATTGTTTTTATTAGCATTCTAAGCAATAGTCGAGGTCAAGGACGAAGATGATTTGATCTATCTGTGGATTTTTCAGGTTCAAAAAGATAATATTCGATTTGTTTAAGTTCCTCTCCTTCCAACTTAAAGTCATCTATGTCGACTTCTTCCGAACTACATTTTAAAATTCGTCCAATGTCAGAAGGAGTTATTTGCAGAATGTTTCCAAAAACGCTTGTCCAAAGCGTTCCTTTTTCTCGATGAAGTCTAATTTTTGGATTGTTAACATTTGCTAGAAATAATAAAACACTAAGTCTGCAAATGTTGACTTGATTATTTTTTAAATCAATAAGGCTTGTAATCTGAGATCTATCAGTATAGAGCCTAAGTTTGTAGAAAGGAAAATGATCAAGATTATGAAAAATACCATGAAATGATTGAAGAGAACATAAATGCTTGTAACGAGCCATGCTTCGAGGTTCGTGGTATAACCAAGCTTCAATTTGATCTTCCGAAGGAAGAATGTGAGGAGGTTGTTGAGATGAATCTCCTTTTTGTTTCTTAGATTTGGGCGCCATATGATTAATTGGAAAATGCTAGGGTTTCGAGTTTGAAAGACGAGAAGAAGAAAATAAACCGTTTGGAATAACGTATATAGATTTTCTTCTTAACAGGGTTTCGGACGTCTGAAAATTAAACAGACGTCTGAGTTTCTGTAGAATAAGAACAAAGACTAGAAGAACAGACGTCTAAAAATTTATGACAGACGTCTAAGACGTATGACAGACGTCTAAAAATAATTGACAGACGGCTCAGAAGGTTTAAAATGAAACAGAGAGTAAAAAACATTTTGCACTAAATTCAGACGTTTGATAGTTTTATGTTTAGACGTCTATTATGAATAACAGACGTCTGTTATCTTTAAACAGACGGCTAATTGTTGGCTGCAAAAGTATAGTCAGATTTAGACGTCTGTGAAAAATGATTCAGACGTCTGTGTGGCTGAAAATAGTAAAAGTAGTTGTTTTTACAGACGTCTGTTGAAAAATATAAACGTCTGTCTGTCTGATAAAAATGTTTCTTTATGCTTAGGCTTAAAAAAAATTTAATAGTTTATTTATTTATTTTGATAAGCACAAAGCAAATATGAATAACCAAATCAACATACAGTCATATATATATTATCTACTTAGGAGTCTTTGGAGTTTTTGGAGACTTCGAAGACTTCCCTTTGGATGATTCGTGTTGATTTTGTTCATCAGACTATTTAATGGGAGTCCATTGAGGTTGACGATCCCATGAATTTGGGGAAAAAGGTGTTTGTTGAGGACTTTGTTGCCAAGAATTCCAACCCGATGAAGTTGGTTGAGAGTATAAAATGGGTTCAGCAACAATATCTCTTGGGATATCTTTTCCACAGAATTTTATTGCAATGGACTCTAGTAAGCTAAGTTTTCTAGAGTTAATCCGTTGCTCATAGTACATATCCCTTTGTAGATTGATAATATTTTGTTGATCGTGATGAATATTATAAATCTTCTCCTTAGTTCATGGTGAGAGGTCAAGACATTTCTTGGCTTTCTTCCGGTTAGGTGTATGTCCAGAAAGTTCTTTTCCATTATTATGACGGGGTTCATTTGATGGAGTAGGAGTGTCAAATTCGGAGGAAGATGTAGTTGGTGGAGAATACTCTGAATTTGAATAGTCTCCGGAATGTGACCCAGCCATGATGACAAGAAATATAGCAAGAAGGAATTCCATTGTTTAAGATTTGAAAGGGATTGAAAATGTAAGATGTCTTTGAAAGCCAAAAGTCGAAAGACTATATATATTTGATACTTTACCATAATATATGAAAGAATGGATGGTTGATAGTAATTAGAAAAATGTAAGCCATGAATAATCTTAGAATGTTTTTAGGGAAACCAGAGGAATAGGAAGTATATTTAATGTAAACCACATGTTATTTTCGGTTTTTAAAAAAAATCAATGTGGTTAACTTTTTAAATAAAAATGTATTTGACCATAAATTTTAGTGTATAATCAAGTGTTTAATCAAACTTTGATTCTTAGTAGGCAAAATCACAAATGCTATTTATCTTAAAATTTATTTTAGGCAAACCTTTTACTAAATCAATTTTTGGATAATTTATTAATAGTTTTTGAAATTAATGTGACAAAATCTCTTATGACATAGCCAAGGATCATTTTCTTTTGGCTATTAAACACATATTTGTGTTATGATTTATTTTCATATTCAAAATATAAATATTACGATCTCTTACTCCTTCGAAAATAATATTTTTGTTATGATAAAAAATATTGCATTTATTTTCAGAAAATACTATGTTAAAACCTTTATCACATAATTGACTAGTACTTAGTAAGTTGTGTTTTAGATTTTTAACAATAAAACAATTGTAATAAGAGGTAAATTAGATGTACCGTCATTGCTCATATCGCCTTTGTCGATGATGTAACCTTTGGAGTTATCTCCAAAAGTGACAGATCCTCCATCTGAGTAGATAATGTTTGTTAACATATTTTTGTCGCTTGTCATGTGTTTTGAGCAACCACTGTCTAGAATCTATTTTCCTCTTTTCTTAATCGGTACCTGCAAAAAATATTTAAATTCTGTTGGTACCCACTTCCTCCGTTAGGGTCCAAAGGGTTAAATCTTAGGAAGCCAACCCCAGTTGGGTTTAGAGTTCCCTTTAAAAATAAAATTTTCGTTCTTATGTACAGACATAATAAAAGATTTAATGTAGTTTTTCCTAATCAAATTATTATTAGTTTTTGGAACCCAAATCATAATTGATTTTGGATGAATAACTTTTGAAGGAGCTTTTTGAATAGATATAGATTCCTTTTTCTTGAAATTAGTATATAAAGAATCATTATGTTTAGAATACTTTTGTATTGGTTTTTTATATCCTAATCCTTTTTTATTTGAACAAGTTTGAGAATTCTCAATTATTTTAGAGAGACTCTCTCTTCCACTGTTAAATTTAGAAACATTTTTAGAAATATTTTCCAGTTTTGTTTTAAGATTTGATACTTCTATATCAAGTGTTTTAATATTAGAGTTTAAATCATAATTCTCTTTTGCTAATTTAACATTCTCATATTTCTGTCTTTCTATTTCACTGCTTAAATCAGTTAATTGAGATATTATATTAACATAAGATTCTTGAGATTTTACTAACTCTTCCTCTAATATTTTCTTTTCATCTTTTAACATGTCAGTTTCTATTTCAGTTCTATTTAATTTTCCTAAAGCATCTTTATATTTACTCTTTAGAATTCTAAGTTTATCTAACAATTCAGAGTTTATTTCTATTAAATCGTCAAAAGTTAGATCACTTACATCATCATTTGTTGCCATAAAACAAACGTTGGCTTGTTCTGAATCACTGTCATTATCACTGTCTGATGAAGAAGATTCTATATCATCCCATGTAACTGAGAAGGCTTGTTTCTTTTTATATTTGTCCTTTTTGAGATTATTTTCTTTCTTTCGATCAGGGCAATCTTTCTTTATGTGGCCCTTCTTGTGACATTCGTAGCATTCAAGAGATGAGCTAGATGGCTTATTAAAACCCTTGTTATTTCCAAATTTATTACTCTTTTTGAATTTTAAAAACTTTTTGAAATTCTTAGCTATAAATGCCATATCATCTTCTGATTCAGAGTCTTCTTTTTCTGCTTGAAAAGCGATAGTTTTCTTGTCCTGTGCTTGTGCTCGTCTTGCCTGCAAATTTACTTCATAAGACATTAGATTTTCTATTAACTCTTCTGTTTTTATGGTTGAAATATCATTAGCTTCCTCGATAGCTAAGACTTTTCGTTCCCATTCATCAGTTAAAGAGTTAAGGATTTTTGATACAACATCAGATTCAGTAAAAGTGACTTCTAAAGCTAAAAGTGAGTGATAAATATCCTGGAATCTAGAGTACATTTCACTAATACTTTCTCCTTGTTTCATCCTAAAGTTTTGAAATTGGTTTTTAAGCATAGAGATCTTGCTTTGTTTTACTTTATTTGTTCCTTCGTGTGTAACCTTAAGAGTATTCCAAATTTCATATCTAGTTTTACAAATACTAACTCGATTAAATTCATTTTTGTCTAATGCGTAAAATAACATGTTCATTGCTTTTGCGTTTGCAGTAGCATCTAGTTTTTGTGTATTAGACCAAGCAGCATATCCTGTAGTAGGAATATGATATTCAGTTTGAATGATATTCCAAGTTTCAAATCCACTTGCTTGCATAAAATTTCTCATTCTAGTTGACCAATAACTATAATTTAATCCGTTAAACAATGGTGGTCGTGTAGTGGCTTGTCCCTCAGTAAAACTGTTGCTAGTGTTATTGTCCATATTCAAAAAAAAATATCAGATAACTATGTTATAGTTATGTGATGACCTTGCTCTGATACCAAATGAAAGTCTATATGGATCGATAATATAGTTAAACTACGACTAGCAAGTGCGGAATTATAAATAATAGTAAATGGCAGTAATAAAAATAACACCAGGGATTTTTATACTGGTTCGAACTTCTCGTTCTACGTCCAGTCCCAGACTGCTTCTGGAATTTCTCGAATACCCTCACTTAACCCGGAGGAACAGGTATTACACCGCTTGAGCAACCGAACAGGACTTTTCCGCCTAAGCAACCGAATAGGACTTTTCCGCCTAAGCAACCGAATAGGACTTCAATTACAATTTGGTAAATTGTTTCTTGACTTGTGTGTTCTTTGAATAACACGAATATAGTCAATGTAGTACACCCTTCCTATAATCTTCTTGATATGATGATTTGAATGTGCAAAGATAGGAAGTAGAGAATTGAAAATCACTTGATATTATAATAATATAAGATCAGAAAAGATAGAAAGAATTAGTTGTTGAAATAGTGGATTTTCATCTCTATTTATAGTATTGAATAGTTTTAATTCAATAGTTGCAACTATTTGAAGAAGTGCAACTCTTGGTGAAGAAGACAACTCTTCAGATTTTGATATTTTATGAAGAGATGCTTCAGTTCGTCAAGTTCAGATGTCTGAGATAAAAGTGACAGATGTCTGAATAATTTTGAATTTCGAAAAAGTAAAAGGAAAACAAAAACAGTTAATTTAGACGTCTGTCTTTTAATTCAGACGTCTGTCTAGAGTGACAGACGTCTGTTATTAAATGACAGACGTCTATTTCATATAGAAATAGAGGCATTAACACCATAGTGTTCAGACGTCTGTTATCTTTAATTTAGACGTCTGATATTGATGTCAGACGTCTGAATTAATATACAGACGTCTATTTTTGTGTTGTTCTGTTCCTTTGTCCTTTTTAGTATTTTTGAACTTGAGAAAATATATAATTTTGAAAATACCTTTTTATATTTATTTTAAAGCAAGATTTTTCAAAAGTATATTTGTGTGTGTGTGTGTGTTTCATCACCATATCAGAGATTGTACATATATATCTAAATAGATTTTATAAGAACTTAAATCTTGTTGATGATAATAGCTTCTTTTGACGATTCCTGCAAGAATATTTGACATAATAGTATATAGATTGAAATATATAGTTGTCGCATAAAAATCGAAGAAGGCAGGTTTCAACACATAACACAAATCAGTCACAGATATTCATATCACAAAGGTGGAAATAGATATGAATATAAGACATAAAAGTGTACATCAAAAGAGTGGTCAAACTAGGTCCACTACATCACAAAAGAATAGATACAAGAGCTAGACAAAAGAATAAGTATACATCAAGGAGTCTATATCTCAATATAATAACAAAAACTACTAAGCTAAAGTAGTTAGCCAAAAGTCAAGTGACGAACCCTGATAAGAAGTCAAGCAGAAGCACCTGAAATGCCTCGGTCTGACCCGAGTATTATTTAAGAAGAAAATAATAAACGGATCAGTTTAGCTATAAATATCAGATAAAATGAGATAGGATAAGAGATATCACAAAAACGTATGATAACAATAATGCTATACCGTGACAAGTATACATCAGAAAACAACAAAATCATACAACATCTCAAATACTCTCAAACACCAAAAGAATGTCATATTCTTTAAATTATTCACCAAAAACACAAATATTGATAGAGCTTATCAATTCAATCCACAAAAATTGGTGAAACACAAATTCTAGAAATCAACCACCATAAATCCATAAAACACAAAAGGGGGAAGGCCTATCACAAACGGGAGCATGAAAACTCCCCAACACGTGTATCACAAATGGGTTGTTATCCCATGGTCGCTAACCATAGAGTTGGTGCCACGACGTAGTACAGCGAACGCCCGAGGTACCTGAAACTCAAATAATCTAGAACATCGACGTAGTACAGCGTTACGCCCGATGAAACAAACTCCAATAAGCCGGAACAACGACGTAGTACAGCGAATGTCCGATGAACCAAACTCAAATAATCCGGAACCACGATGTAGTACAGCGAACGCCCAATGTACCAAACTCAAATAATCCGGAACAACGACGTAGTACAGCGAACGCCCGATGAACCAAACTCAAATAATCCAGAACAACGATGTAGTACAGCGAACGCCCGATGAACCAAACTCCATAAAACCCGTAGATCGCTAGCCTATAAAAATGAGACGAAGCTCAATAGAACGGGGTACAGTCCCCCACGCGGACAAAGAGACATCGCACAACGCTAGTCTAAATCACCAAAGGATCATCATTGATCGATAAGTGTAAATTACACTAAGCTAGTAAATAGATGAGTTTAGCTTCATGTCCCATAACCACTGGCTTAACTTAAATATTTACGAATAGATTGTAGATTTCCACTCGAAAATTGCCACAAGAGTTCAATCGAACAAGTCCAAGAATTAACCGACGAAGTAAACGCAAGCGTTTCATACCACTTGTTTTGCTAAGCCGTTTAATTAGATTTCTCATACGAATGAGGTAAAGGTTTGTATATACTAATAGATTGGAAAATGGATTTAAAAAGGAGTTTAATATTGGAAGTAGATGTTGAAATCGTTTTAATGAAAGAGTTTGAGTATTTACTTCTAGTATAGAAACCTTTGTATTTTAAAGTGACAAATCACAGAAATGATTGTAGAAACAATCAATCACCAAAAATTCACATACGAAAATGTGAATTAAAACCATAGAAATCGATACCAAATTCATCAAATGGATATTCCCAAAAATCCGAAGAAAGAAGTCATCAAAGTCGATAATAAGTGATAACAACTAACCAGATCGACAAAAATCGATTAAATAATGGAAATTCACTCAAAAATAGGCAAATAGGCAAAACTGGGCAGTTCCAGATGTCTGGGGGTCAATCCAGACGTCTGGATTTGGTCTCTGGAAATATTCCAGAAAACCACCCAGACGTCTGAAGTTCCTAAACAGACGTCTGAAACCCCTTTCAGACATCTAAACCATAATTTCAGACGTCTGAAGTTACTCTTTGCCATTTTTTTATTTCTGCGTTCCATATTTTTTTTCTCTCCAGGTCTAAACCAGACGTCTAGACTTGATAACCAGACGTCTGGTCATCTGGTCTGGGCAACAATTTGTCTAGGCCAAGATGGCCAAAATGTTTCGGGAGCGATCGAACAAGCAACGACGACTAGGGATTTATGCCGAGCGACAACCCAGCCTTAAAGGCTCTTTGATACATCCTAAATATCAATGTCCAAACATCCATAGAAGGATTTTCATAAAATTGGACCAAAACACCAAAATTTGGAAAATTCACCAAATCAATTCAAATCAAAAGCAAATGAATATGCACAAATGTTGTGAATTCATACCTAACAACAATGAAAGTTATAGACGTAGATGTGAGTTAAAGAACTCACCTTTAACTCAAAAACTTAAGTAAGAAGCTCTAAAAAAAGCTAAGATCAATTCCTCTTCAGCAACAACTCAAGAAGCTTCAATCTAAGCTCATAAGAAGAATATTTCCTAAGTTAGGTTATAGAAAATTCTGTAAATTGAAGAGAGATAGAGATGGAGAAGATGAATTTGTGTTTCCTAAACTTCTCCTTGATTTTGGACTTGAATTTGTATTTCCTAAACAAACTAGGGTTTTGGAATTCTAATTTCCAATCTCTTCCCCCATTTTTCTCTAGAGCTTGAATGTTAGGAAATGAGGAATGAAATGAATGAAGAGGAGTTGAGTTAGGGTATTCAGTTGGGTTAGTGGGCTGAAACCCAAACCCAAAGCCCAAATTGAAAAATAGCAAAATTATACTCAACTCCAAACATATCAATGTTTATACTCAAAAAAGTTGTAAATGCAATTTTGGACTCAATGGAAGTGGTCTCGAGTCCCAATTCGACTGTTTACAAAAAGTAACATTTCGGACTTTAATCCGATTAACGATGCTATATTTAAATAAAACATTTAAATATACAATCGTGAAATATGCGGGTTGTTACAGACTCCCCTCCTTAAAGAAATTAAGTCCTCGCAATAATTAAGAGGAAGATAAAAAGTAACAACCATACAAAGGCATAACAACACAAAAGAAGAAATTTTGAAATGAGAAGTTCACCTTAAAGAGCACGAGAGAGTAAGTTCGGATGTGTTTGCTCGATGAATTCTCTAGATTCCCAAGAGCAATCTTAGGATTTGAGGACCATTAAACTTTCACAAGAAGAACATCTTTATTTCAAAGGCGTTTAACCTCCAAAGCAATGATATGAATAGAATGTTGCTCATAAGTCAAATTTGGTGAAACTTCAATTTCTTCAATTACACCGGGCTCAAGAATAGAATCAGAATCCCTAAGGTATTTCCGTAGTTGAGAGACGTGGAAAACGTCATGAATAGCAGAAAATGAGCCGGTAATAAAAGGCGATAAGCCACGGAACCAATACATTCGGTGATGGGAAATGGACCAACATATCGAGGTGCTAACTTTCCCAATCGACTGAAACGCACAACACCTCTTATAGGTGAAACATGAATAAAATTTGAACCTAAAACCAACTTCTCAACGGCTTCAAGCCAACACGAAGGGAATCGGCATGGTCTTCCGTAGAGTGCCTCGAAAGGTGCCATACCAATACAAGATTGGAAGCTTATTATTGGAAGAAAACTCAACAAGAGAAATATGATCTTCCCAACTTCCACCAAAATCAAGAACACATGCACGAAGAAGATCTTCAAGAGTTTGATTTACCCGCTCTGTTTGTCCATCGGACTGAGGATGATAAGCGGTGCTAAAATTAAGCTTTGTTCCCAAAGATTTTTGAAGACCTTTCCAAAATCCACTAGTAAATAATGGATCACGATCTCTAACAATAGAAGTAGGAACTCCATGCAATTTAACAATTTCTTTGACATAGAGTTTAGCCAAAAGATGTACGGTCCAAAAGAGAAGGATGAGCCTCAAGGCTACACAAAACAAGAGATGAATATAAATTGGATTCACGATCTCGAATCTCACAAGTGGATAGTCTCGAGATCATTCCATTCTGATATCATCATGGAAACAACCGCTTGTTGCTTACGACTAAGGGCATCGGCAACACGATTTCCCTTTCCGAGAGTATAAAGAATATCAGGATCATAAGATGCGAGGAACTCGAGCCAACGTTGTTGACGCAAATTTACTTCCTTTTGAGAAAATAAATATTTCAAAGATTTATGATCGGTATAGAGAACAAATTTCTCTCCCAAAAGATAATGATGCCAAATTCTAAGAGCGAAAACAATGGCCGCGAGCTCTAGATCATGAGTGGCATATCTAGTCTCGGCAGGCTTTAATTGTCAAGAAGCATATGTGATAACACATTCCCTTTGCAAGAGAATGGCACCCAAACTAATACGACCAGCATCGGTACAAACAGTGAAGTCTTGGTTCCCTTCGGGAATCACAAGAATAAAAGCATCGGAAAAGGATTCTTTTAATTGATCCTCTTTCCCGAAAAGCTAAGACATTCAAAATTATAATTAACTTTATGTAATCATCTTTTTAGAAAAAAATACTTTTTACAAGTCAATTTATTGTGTCTGACTGTCTCATCATAGCGTTTAGGAGATTCCTATCGATAACATTGATCAAGCGCATCGACCAGAATTCTTAAAGCACTCAATGGGCAAAACAACACAAAATCATCTTCTATATGATAAACATGTCTCTTAAAAAATTTACGAATATTCTTTGTTCGTTTTAAGAACAAAATCCAATCATACTTATAAATATCTTATTGAAAAGATTTGCAAAATTTAAATTGTTGTTTTCATCCATAATCAATGAATACAAGGATGGTCTCATCGAGATATTCGCAGAATACTCGATTCATAAGATGGATGAAATAAGGTAGAAGGTTCGTCAAACCGAATGACATAACGAACCACTCACAAGATTCATAACGAGTGCTGAATGCGGTAAGTGGAATGCTACCCTCCGCAACTCATAGCTGATGAAAACCGGTGGCAAGGTTGAGCTGAAAAGACCTTATCACCACTCAATAGATTGCTTAGGTGATAATTCTAAGACAAGCTCAAATATACCAGAAAATTCACAAACTACTTGAATGAGAGAAATAACACTTTCCTCATCATGTGGGTTTAAAGAATAAAATGATGCCACCGAATTTGGAAATCAAAATCATTAAGAACAATAGAAATATGCTTAACAGATTGAGAATGACAAAGATGGATAGTCCTCACTGGACATAGGATATGGGCTTCATATTGATTAAGCCAATCCATTCCCAAAAAGCATTACGAAACCTAAGTAGCAATCGGATCAGAAAGCATAATCACATAAAATAATCTCGACATCTTCACAAAGTAAACTGAGTGTTGCGGATCCACCAATCGGATTCGCAATTCTCAATGAAGTCATCAAGCCTATAATATTTAAAGAAAAAGTAACAATAAGTTCTTTCGATATAAAAGAGTGAGATGCACCAGAATCAAAAGAAATTCGAACTGGAAGATCACGAAATAAAATAATGCCATCAAGGACAGAATGAAAAATACCTTGACTAAGAGAAGTGTTACTAGGGGATTGCACAACATTCAGCTTTCCCTCTCTCCTACTTTGAAGTTTGGGACATGAAGATAAAAGATGACCCAAACCTTTTCAATAGCGACAAGTAAAAAGCTTCGGACACTTATTCGCATAGTGGTCCATAGAACCACAATTGTAGCATTGTCCATGACTAGAAGTAGGAGTCTTTGCTACCGAAGTTGCCTGCTTCCCTTTCTTGTTGGGATTAGGGCTTTTGAACTTAATATGCCTCTTCTTATTGATGTTGAATTTTTGTTTGGCATTCACAACTTCAACATCACTTTCTTTATCGGCCTCTTCTAGTCGAAAAGTGGTATCTACAAACTGGTCGAAAGGCACTTCTAATTTCAAAGGTAAAACCATTTTGGGGTTCTTACTCAAAGCACAGATAAACCTTTTATTCTTTACAAGATCCAAAAGTTGTTGGGCAGACATGAATACGCCATCCAGAGAAGGACTACTGGATTGACCAGTGCTAGGACTGCCAGATCTAATCATTTCTCTTCTTTAAGAAAGAAAGAAAGAAGTGGAAAAAGGTTATTCTCAGAATGAATATCAAACAAACTTGATTGATAAAACAAGGCATCATAACAGAAAATAGGATAGAACGGGTACTAAGACTCGGATAAATCCTAAGGCAGAATTCCTAAGAAAGACTTAGGACAATGATCCTTGCTAGATTATTCTACATTGTTCCGAAGTTTGGCTCTGATACCAAGCTGTGACGTCCCACCTCTATACTCACACTAGCCAAGGACACTACGGGGTAATGCCGTCGACTAGCATGAAGAATAAGGCTGTTGAGGAGCGACCATTTGTATAATTGCTTTGTGCGAGTACCGATATGTCAGATAATATAACTTACATTTCATTTCAACAGGAAATCCGACATATCAAATACAAACTCAAAGCTACCACACAGTGGCTATGTGGACTTCGGAAACAATTATAGAAATAAACATAACACAAATCAGTCACAGATATTCATATCACAAAGGCGGAAACAGATATGAATATAACACCTAAAAGTGTACATCAAAATAGTGGTCAAACTAGATCCACTACATCACAAAATAATAGATACAAGAGCTAGACAAAAGAATAAGTATACATCAAGGATTCTATATCTTAAATGTATAATAACAAAAACTACTAAGCTAAAGTAGTTAGCCAAAAGACAGGTGACGAACCCTGATAAGAAGTCAAGCAGAAGCACCTGAAATACCTCGGTCTGACCCGAGTATTATTTAAGAAGAAAATAATAAACGGATCAATCTAGCTATAAATATTAGATAAAATGAGATAGGATAAGAGATATCACAAAAACGTATGATAACAATAACGCCATATTGTGACAAGTATACATCAACAACAAAGATCATACAACATCTCAAATACTCTCAAACACCAAAAGAATGTCATATTCTTTAAATTATTCACCAAAAACACAAATATTGATAGAGCTTATCAATTCAATCCACAAAAATTGGTGAAACACAAATTCTAGAAATCAACCACCAGAAATCCAGAAAACACAAAAGCGGGAAGGCCTATCACAAACGGGAGCATGAAAACTCCCTAACACGTGTATCACAAATGGGTCGCTATCCCATGGTCGCTAACCATAGAGTCGGTGCCACGACGTAGTACAGCGAACGCCCGAGGAACCTGAAACTCAAATAATCCAAAATATCGACGTAGTACAGCGTTACGCCCGATGAACCAAACTCCAATAAGCCGAAACAACGACGTAGTATAGCGAACACCCGACGAACCAAACTCCATAAAACCCGTAGGTCGCTAGCCTATAAAAATGATACGAAGCTCAATAGACCCCAGTCACCCACACGGACAAAGAGACATCGCACAACGCTAGTCTAAATCACTAAAGAATTATCATTGATCGATAAGTGTAAATTACACTAAGCTAGTAAATAGATGAGTTTAGCTTCATGTCCCATAACCACGGCTTAACTTAAATATTTATGAACAGATTGTAGATTTCCACTCGAAAATTATCACAAGAGTTCAATCGAACAAGTCCAAGAATTAACCGACGAAGTAAACGCAAGCGTGTCATACCACTTGTTTTGCTAAGCCGTTTAATTAGATTTCTCATACGAATGAGGTAAAGGTTTGTATATACTAATAGATTGGAAAACGGATTTAAAAACAAGTTTAATATTGAAAGTAGATGTTGAAATCGTTTTAATGAAAGAGTTTGAGTATTTACTACTAGTATAGAAACCTTTGTATTTTAATGTGACAAATCATAGAAATGATTGTAGAAACAATCAATCACCAAAAATTCACATACGAAAATGTGAATTAAAACCATAGAAATCGATACCAAATTCATCAAATGGATATTCCCAAAAATCCAAAGAAAGAATTCATCAAAGTCGATAATAAGTGATAACAACTAACCAGATCGACAAAAATCGATTAAACAATGGAAATTCACTCAAAAATAGGCAAATAGGCAAAACTGGGCAGTTCCAGACACCTGGGGGTCAATCCAGACGTCTGGATTTGGTCTTTGGAAATATTCTAGAAAACCACCTAGACGTCTGAAGTTCCTAAACAGACGTCTGAAACCCCTTTCGGACGTCTGAACCATAATTTCAGACGTTTGAAGTTAGTCTCTGCCATTTTTTTATTTCTGCGTTCCATATTTTTTTTCTCTCCAGGTCTAAACCAGACGTCTGGACTTGATAACCAGACGTCTAGGCAACAATTTGCCTAGGCCAAGATGGCCAAAACGTTTCGGGAGCAATCGGACAAGCAACGACTACTAGGGATTTATGCCGAGCGACAATCCAGCCTTAAAGGCTCTTCGATACATCCCAAATATCAATGTCCAAACATCCATAGAAGGATTTGCATAAAATTGGACCAAAACACCAAAATTTGGAAAATTCACCAAATCAATTCAAATCAAAAGCAAATGAATATGCACAAATGTTAGGAATTTATACCTAACAACAATGAAAGTTATAAACGTAGATGTGAGTTAAAGAACTCGCCTTTAACTCAAAAACTCAAGCGAGAAGCTCTAAAACAAGCTAAGATCAATTCCTCTTCAACAACAACTCAAGAAGCTTCAATCTAAGCTCATAAGAGGAATATTTCCTAAGTTAGGTTATAGGAAATTCTGTAAATTGAAGAGAGATAGAGATGGAGAAGATGAAGAGGATGCTTACCTAAGCTTCTCCTTGATTTTGGACTTGAATTTGTATTTCCTAAACAAACTAGGGTTTTGGAATTCTAATTTCCAATCTATTCCCCCATTTTTCTCTAGAGCTTGAATGTTAGGAAATAAGGAATGAAATGAATGAAGAGGAGTTGAGTTAGGGTATTCAGTTGGGTTAGTGTGCTGAAACCCAAACCCAAAGCCCAAATTGAAAAATAGCAAAATTCTACTCAACTCCAAACATATCGATGTTTATACTCAAAAAAGTTGTAAACGCCATTTGGACTCCATGGAAGTGGTCTCGAGTCCCAATTCGACTGTTTACAAAAGGTAACATTTCGGACTTTAATCCGATTAACGATGCTATATTTAAATAAAACATTTAAATATACAATCGTGAAATATGCGGGTTGTTACAATGATCATTTATGGAAATCAAACCTCATTTTCTTTTATAAAACTCCTTTTTATAGATCTCTTTATAAAACTCCTTTCTATTAATAAAACTTCTTTCTATCTATAAAATTACATCTTAATAAATCACTTTTATACTTAAAAAACTCCTTTTATAAATTTCCAAATATAATTATAAAACTTCTTTTTAATAAATCTCTTTTATATTTACAAAAATCCATTTGTAAATCTCCAAAAATAATTATAAAACTCCATTTTAATAAATCTCGAAATATTGATCTCATATATTTATTATAAATCTCCAATTTCAAGATGGGACTAAATACTTTCCATAAAATGATCACTCCAAATATCATTATAAATTCAAAATGTGATTTATTTTCAAATTTATCAAAATGATATTAATTTTCCTATTATAAATTATCATTTATATTCAGCATTTATATAAAACATTTAACAAATATGTATTTCAAAATATTTCTACTTCTTTTAAAACAGAATCACTTTATTATAAAAGATAAATTTCCCTTTTTCTTTAAAATAAACATTCGTTATTATATTAACTTTTCTGTAAAATAAATACTTCCTGAAATACTTTCCCAAAACATTTCTAAAAAGGTTGAATTAAAATAGAGAGGTTCAAAAACCATTTCTAAATAATATGCAATAGAAAACTCTAAAAGTCAGATTTAAAATCATTTTTCAAATCAAAACTAGTTTCAAAACAAAACAACAAGTAATAATATTCCAAAATACTATTATGAGGCCAATAGCTACTATAGTACTTAACCAATGTTACCACTACCTTTATCACTAAAAAGGGTTCAACTTTTAACATGGCTAAACCACCAAACTTTGACATTCAACAATTTATACAATAAGTCTATAACTTAAATGAAAATCAACAATGGTGAGGAATCTAGATTCCTTTACAAAATTCCCTGTATTTCGTTTTATATGTCCTTCGCTTTTTAAAGAGGATGTTCAACCAAACCAATAAATAATTCAAACACGAAAATAATAATTAATATCTACTATATATTATTATAGTATCCATCCAATGGTGAGATAACTCATCAAATTCCAGTTGACTCTTAAGCGTTTCCAGTTTGATCTAAAATCGAATAGCATTCAATTTTAGCTCAAAATTTCACTTGCTTCAAACTTGAAGAAATATGTTCCGGTGCCTAAATATCGCTCCTATAAGCATAACGTAAAAGACCGCGTCACGATTACACCTTGTATGAGAAAAATATTCATTTTATAAGATTTTGAGATTAATTTAAACAGTTAATTAGCTTAATTAACTTAACAAATTAATTACCCCATTAAAACCCTTCTTCTACATCTCCTTAATCACCTCCCTATACACGATGTGCATACACAAAACCATGCATCTCTCTCCTCCATTTCCCTCCTTGCTCCACTATTCGACAAACTGATCGCTCCGACAAACTCCTCTTCGCCCAAGCTTCTTCCCCGACCCCTCAATTTCCCATTCGATCGCCTATATGAAAAGGTGACCTGAATCTCAACTTCCATCAAACACACACGATGCAACCCCCAAACAACGATCGAGCTCAACATTTCATCACCACCGAAGCTCTTCGACACGAGAGATGAGAACCAAACCTTACCTTGGCCTAATTCGCCTCCAATCGCCGTCAATCCAAAATCCTAGGTCAGCCTTACACATCGCTCCTCTCCAACCATCACCGTACGTGATAAACCTAACATAGATTCGAAGCTAACACTAACACAAGTTCAATGAATCTTGTTTCATAATTTTTTGTTAAGCAAAAGATTTGATATTGATTTTTAAAAGAGGAGGGCTGAATTTCTTAGTTTATAGGAAATGGAAAATGAACAGGACAGAGGGAAAAGAAAAGTAAGAGATGAGAGAGTGAAAAGTCAAGAGAGGGGTTTGATTTATTTTACAAATTCCGGCACTTTGCTACATAGAATTTCATTTGCGTACGAACTTCGAATGACAAAACAAAAATACAATCATGCAAAAAAATACGATATGATCACAAAACAACAATAAAATACACTGGTTAACTTATTCCGTAAAATTTCAAAAATACATCAGACGATAGTTTAAATATTTTCCAAATTAAAAATTTTAGAAAAATCCTATAAATTGAAATAAAAATATGTCATCAAAAATTAAGTTGTTTTATAAAAAATTAATTTTTTTATTATTTATCACATTCGAATCAAATTTGAATATTTAAATAAATTAAATATTTCCATTCAAAATGTTAAAAATTCCAAGTCGTTACATTCTTCCCCCTTAATAGAATTTCATCCTCGAAATTTCCAAAGGAAGAAAATGTTTCCAAACCCTTAAACTTATGAAATCTCTTAAGTTGCAGAAAATTTTGGCAGCACCGCCTCTTTGCTGCTCGATCGGAAAAACTATAACTCGCCACAACTGACCCAAATTAACAAAAGAAAACAAAAACCCAAAAGTGGCCTTTCATAACTGGGGCATAAAATCATCAGCAGCAGCATATACCTATGATGTACCTTATAGAGTGTGTATGACACATAGCAAACACATCCGTTAAGCAATAAATACATACCAATTTGTCAAGCAATCAAACTCTACTCATGAAACCAAAAGCAACCAGTAAGCTTTTGCTTCCATGAACCTATATCTCACTTACATTACCCAAAAGAGAGTTAAACACGACAAATGGAACAACACAATATATTAAAGCCCATATGATGTACATATATCATCCATATGCAATATCAAATCTAATCGCTCGATCGATCACACAAATTTCACTTCCAAACTAGTATCACTCAATCGACTTCCTTAGTGCGGACTATGATCAGGTTTCTTAATTAGAAATCTCCGTGCTCCTTACATAGCCATATACTATTTTAGAAAACTTCAGAATCTTATCATAAATCTATATCAGGTGTTCGCCGTTAAGAATTGAGTGAAAAATCCTTGTTCGGATCGACGTAAATCACCTCGAAATTGTAACAACCTGACTTTTAGACCCTCAAATGTCGACACTAAATACATCCATGGTATTCGTGTGCCGAGCATCCAAGTGTCGGAAAGATAGAAAGTTCAGGTAAAATTAAAAAAAATAGAATAGAATAAGAGGGAAAGAAATAACATCAAAATCTCACAACGGAACAATAATTTATAATACTCTAAATACGGGATTTTCATAGTTACAAAACCTAAGTACTATCATCATCCTGGATAGTTATAACTGCATGCCCTCACAACGCAGATATATGCACATAACTAAAACAGAACAACTGAAATAGGAATAGATAGATAATGGAAGCCTCCATCTCATCTTTTGAACTTTGAAGCATCCAAGGTAAAACCTGATACTCAGCCTACTCAAAAGAGTACGCGAGGATTTTAGGGAAACAAAAACTAAGCGTCAGACATAAGTCTAGTGTGAGAAAACTCAAGATACATGCAACATGCAACAGTAACTGTTGAGACTGTATGGATTCCCGTAACAGTTTTCGCCTTAAAAGAAACCAAACCATTTATTAAGTTTAGGTAGAATATACTAATGTATGATTTTTGTTTGATGATTATAAACATATATATATTCATTTAAATGTATTTGTTATTGTACTATTTTATTTTTCCACATAATTAAATAAAAATTTGTTAAATAAAATAAATAACTTGGAATTTTTATTTAAACAGATATTTTATTCAAACAAGTACTTTATTACAAATTCAAATAGTACAAATTTAAGCTCTCCCTATACTTACACAATTCCAAATACAAGTTTCAATTACAACACAATTTTCACTGTACGATTTTACATACATGTTTCACCTCACTACATATTCACTCATCACTCGTATTTGATCTTCAACTTTGTTCCAGCCTGTATCCAGCATCTGATCTAGCTGCAAAATAAACATTGATGCGATAAAATTGAAAAAGAAATATTTTTACAGTGCACAATGAAGTGTGTGTTTGAAAATACTGTTTGCCTCAGTTATTTGGGTTGTTCATCATCATTTTTTTAATTCATCTTTCTATTTCAAACTAGAATCAAAAATACGCGAACAACTTGAGACATGCACAGTGTATCACTGTATATGCCACAAGGTCGTGCACACCGATATACACTTGCTTGTTAAAATTGCAGGGACAGGTAAGCACAAGGTCAAACCCAAGCCAAGACTGGATTTAACTCAAGTGCAATGCAAAAACAACATGACAGCAGCTCAACTAGACCAGTCAAAGCAATTAAAGTTTTAGACATACTCAGGTCCAACCAACATGCAACCAGACTTCAACCAAACATGCTCAGGTTCAGACATTCTCAGGAACCAAGCAACAATCAAGTTCAGTTTCAACATTTACATGAAAATATAAAAAAAATTCAAGCAAAATCAAAATTCAGGGCTAAGTACAGGGCAGAAATCAACATGAAGTGCACAAGTATACACACATATATGCATACAGTAAACAACAAGTATGCACATGCACAGAGGCAATTTAACTTGAAGCAAATCAACATACAACCAGAACAGAGATGAATGCAAGTGAACTTGGCTCAATTGAAAATGACAAGCAAGTGAACATGGCAACTCAACAAGCTAGTGGGACAAATATGGACCAGAATCATATCAAGTGGTAGTAGTTTTCAAAGAGACTACAATAACAAAGGCACCAAGTTTATCAACCCAACAAACATTACAAGGAAATGGACATGGAAATCAACAAGCAACTATTACAAAATCATTGTGGCCAAAGAATACAAGTGCATCAAATACAAGCAAAATCAGAATGCAAGCACTTGGGTAGACAGAGCATAGCCATAGCAATCACACAAATATATACATACATATATGTATGTATGTATGTATGTATATACATGGAGACATCAGATCAAACTCAAGCAAGGCAACATAGGGTGACACGCAAACATATGTAAACATAGTATGACATGATCAAAGGATAGTAACGGAGACTTCATGATGAACAAGTTAGACTTCAGGAAGTCAAGATTAACCTAAAATAAGTATATATATATATATATATCTCAAATTCAAATGCCAAGCTATAAGCGAATGATGAACAAGTCGTAGGCAGCAAAGAACGGAACCAATATAAACATATTTAAGCAAATTCGAATATATCAGAAATATATTCGACCAATGAACAAGTCAGAAATCATCAAAATCGTTTAACCAAGAATCGAATGGCCGAGCACAGCAATTGAAGAATTCAAATCAAAATATACGAAATGAAATTATAGGGTTTTGATCTCTATAAATACCCAATTCATCATCGGCAAAAAAATCAGGAGTTCAAAAATAATCACTGAAAGCATTCAAGAGACAAAAACATACCAAAGTCGAACTCAAACCCTCTGGAGCAATTGAATAACACTGATCGAAGAAGCAGCAGTAGGCAAATTGAGGAAAGAAAGCATCAAGGAAATCAAATTGAATTTCTATTTCCAAGCGGCGGCTCCAATTCAACAAAACCCTAAATCAAAGACAACAAAAGTGAAAGAGGATAATCGACCTGGATATACAAATAAGAATAAGAGCATCTTTTTTTGGACCGCACTGTTTTTTTATTTGGGCCGATAATATTTTTGCTTTGGGCTAATTTATAATTTAGGGTTTTAATTAAATTTGTATTTTCCTTTCTTAACTTTGTAAAAACTCTAGTTTTAACTAGGTTATGAACTACGTGGCGTAGTTTGGAGAATTCGCAACTCAGTGGCTGAGTTGTGGCAGGGTTTTGAGCTTAGAGTTAGGTTAATCAAGTTAGCGGGTATCGCAAGTTTACGTGTTTTTGTAAGCGTCCGATTACTTAATTTCTAGTAGAAACCTTGGGGGAAGCACGTAGACAGGTTTTTGCCGATGCTGGGTAAAACTATGTGTGATCATTACTGCACTACTTTCTATCTTTGTTTTTATTTTCGCATTAATTTTTAGTAGACCCTATTCACCCCCCCCCCCCCTATAGGGTGAAAACGATCCTACAAGTGGTATCAAAGCTAGGATCAAAAACCATTTTCTGTTAAAAAATTTTGATTTTTTTTTCTTTCAGTGGCTTCTTTTAATAATGCTTTTGCTGAAGGTCAGTCCATAGCTAGACCATCCATGTTCAATGGTGAATATGCATATTGGAAAACTAGAATGAAATTTTTTCTGAAAACCATAGATGCATGGAATATTGTTGAAATGGGATATAGCACACCAACAGTAATGATAGGTAATCAAGAAGTTGATAAACCTATGGATCAATGGACAGATCTTGAAATAAACTGCAAACTGCTAATGCTAAAGCTATGAGTTCTATTATTTGTTCATTAGATCAAATTGAATTTAACTGTGTCTCGCATTGTCTAACTGCGCAGGAAATCTGGCACACGCTTGAAGTGACACATGAAGGAACCTCCCAGGTTAAAGAATTTCGCCTTGCCATGCTTAGTAGCGAGTACGAGAACTTCACAACGGCAAAGGATGAAAGTGTCAAAGAAATGTATGGACGACTTTCTAATCTTGTATACAAATCAAAATCCCTAGGAAGATCATATACAGAACTGGAAATAGTCCGAAAGATCCTTAGAATTATTCCACGAAATTTTGAAGCAAAGGTAACTGCCATCCAAGAATCAAAGGATCTGAAACAGGTTAAAGTTGAAGAATTCATCGGAAACCTCACCACTTATGAGCTAGAAATCAAATTCAAGGAAGAATGTGAAGGAGGAGATACGCGAAAGAAATCAATATGTAACGACCCGCTATTTTTAACCATTCTAATCAACAATAATCCACACATGTCTGACTTGAATCATCCAAAACAACAGATTGTTAATATATTATTTGGCATAACTTAGTATATATAGTAAATAAATCAATCACAAAATCATAGACATAGAGTTTACAACAAAGCAGCGGAATAAATAAATTGTAGCTCATGAATCTACTACAGAACCGTTATTACGCTATTGGAAACAATTGCAATCCCTAATTTGCCCTAATTTATCAATTTATGCAAATCTAAAATTATGGTAAAAACTGAATTTTTTACAAAAATAAGAGATTATACCTAAAATTAAGAGTAATGGAGGTTGATTAGGCAGCCGTGGAGGATCCGGAAGCTCGAAATTAGGGATTGAAAGCTTGGAGAACAAATTTGGAGATTTTTTGATATAATTTTCGTATGAAATAAGGAAGAAGAAGAGGCTCGGCTGAGCCCTATAATCGCAGTTTTTCGACGGCTTCCAACGGCCGCCGACGGCCCGTCGAAAGCCGTCGGAAATTAGCCGTCGGAAGCCGTCGGTCCTCGCTGTCGGAATTCAAGCCTTTTCTAGTAGTGGCGAAGTTTTCATAAACGAAGAGTACGAAGAGAAAAACGGAGTTCGAAAATGATCAAGTTTCCTGCTCCTTTTATAGGCGAATTCTGCAACGGCTATATCCGTTGGTAAAAGTCGCGTCTCTTCGTTTCATGCCTGTTCAAATCTGCAACAGCAATTCGCAACGGTAAGGTCGTGTCTCTTTGTTTGAAAAACTTTTCAAATTCGCAACCCCTATTTCTGTTTGAAAAAGGCGGTGTCCATACAAAGTGGATCAAACTAAATTTAGATTTGACTATTATAATTTTCACATCTTTTTGTACGATATTTGACTTAGGTATTATATTATTATATTATTTACATTAAGTGCACTTTTTTTCCTTCCACCCGATTAATGGATGCATTTTGTTTCTCTGAAATGCTGTTTACTTTGGTATACTGGAATGGCAAAAAGCACATTTATAATGTGTAGATACGTGATGTGCTTTCATATTGATAATGGCATACGGAGGTCATAATTAACAATATTAACAACACTTATGTTTTTATGTTTTCTTGCAATAAGTAGACTGATAAATTCCAACTTACATTAAAAACGTATGATGTCGCGAATAGTGGAAAAAGTAAAGTATAATTATAGCAAGGCTATCATATTTTATTCATGCTTATCATAAGCATAATAAAATAGGATAACCTTTAGGGATGGAAATTTAATCCACGGGGATGGGTCCCCGCAGGGACCCGCCTCTGATTGGGCGGGGATTCCCCGACTTGACGGGTAATGGGGTGGTGGTGGGGGATGATTTCAATTCCCCTAATAGTTGTATTATTTCATACACGTAAGCTGCCATTGTTGCGTTATCATTTATATAATATTGTTGAGCTCACTTTGTTTAATTTTGTATTATGTTTGTTTCCTAATATTACATTAATCAACTTTAGCTATATTACTCAAATGGATTTGGCTAGAAATTTTCTTCCTCTTGCACTACCGAATCCATCCATCGTAATTGGATCATCAAATTTCGAGTGACAAATAAAGGCAATATGAGTTTTTATAAAATATTAAAGAAGAAGGTTGCGTGTTAGTATAGAACTCACCGATGAAGATGTAAGTTTTTTCTATCTTAATGATTTTAATAATATTTTCTCTAGTTGTGCAATCATTAGTTATTATTATAATAATTGTTTTCTTCACATTCACAGGGTACCCAAATTCAAGCTACAATGTTTAATAAAGCTGCAGACAAGTACTATCTTATATTTGAATGTGAAAAAGTTTATTATATTTATAAAGGAACTCTTAAGTCTGTGAATAAAGAATTTAGTACTATAAAAAACGAATACGAGATGATTATAAATGAGTACTCATTAGTCGAATGGGTGGATGATGCGAACTCTAGTATACCCGATATCGTATACAACTTTGTAAAGATTAACCAAATTCAAAAATATATGACAGGAAAGGAAGTTGTAGGTAGTGCATCCATACTATTACTTTTTTATAAATCATTGTATGTGTTTGTACCAAAATTGGGCACAACATTCTTCGGAAGTTTTTGAAGAGTTAAAATGAAGAAATTAAATGGAAAAAGAGGTTTATCTGACAAAAACTCCAAAAACAGATAATGAAAACAATAAGAGCGCACAGAAACACAAGAATTTAGAGTGGTTCGGCATGTTGCCTACGTCCACTATGCAGTTGTTTGCTTTATTGATGTTTCTTTGACGATTACAAGTGAATTCAGTCAGTTACAGCAGATAATTATGATTTGCAGCAGTGAATTTCGTTAGTAGCAGCAGCAAAGGAGGTCAGAGCTTGATCCGGTAGAGTCTGGGCATTCGTGAATTCAAAGAAGAAGAAGATCCTCCTTTCTGTATGCCCTGGGGCTCTATTTATAGGTGTAGGAGGCTGATATTTCGCTCAGATCTCAGGAGACCCTCTCTAGCATGTGACTAGGCCCGCGCGCCCAAGTCCGTGAAGTTTCAGCCCGATCCGTGATCGACACACACAAATTTCGTATCGATCAAGACTATGTCCGATGGAGACGAAATTTGGCGTGGACATTCTTCAGCATGCACTACTACAAAACAGGCCATTTGCATCGCCTCATTTGAATCGGTTGAAGTAAAAACTGATGCAAATAGTACTATTTGCATCAGTTCTATCTTAATAACTGATGCAATTGGTACGTGGAAAACAGTAGGTAATAAAAAATCAAATTTGAATCAGTTGTCACCAACAACCGATGCAAATACGTCGATGCAAATAGTTTTAGTCGCATCGATTTTAAAGTCAACCGATGCAACTACGTTAATTTGCATCCCTTACCAACATATGTTTTAACAGTAGGCAAATACAAAAAACAAAACGGGTATGCGAAAACAACCTGCAACCCACGCTCAAACCCTACACTACAAAATGAATGTAACTGAGAATAATATCAGTTTAATAAAACCCAAATCTCTAAACACACTACTTTCATAATTCATGGCGGCACTCAAAAATAGATTAACTCACAATTTCTCAACCCAATTTTCTCAGAAAACAAAATTCAATCGCAACCCAAATCGAATTTTGGGAGTTCTCGCCGTGTTCGATTCGAGTTGCCCATTAATTTGGTTTGGGTGCCAACGAGGGGTTGAGGAGGTGACTGGTTAGGGCAAGTCGCGTGTTTGTCGAGGGGTTGAAGGTGACTGGTCAAGGCTAAAATTCGATCAAGAGGCGATTAGAGGGTATGCGGTCACTGTCGATATGGGTTTCAAGCTGCTGCTCGTCAGTGGTGCTCGCGTTCAAGTGTGGGTTTCGGTTTATGAGTTGCGGTTGATGTTGTGATTGCAGGTGAAGGGTGTTTTTTTCTTCTTCTGGAAGTGGCAGTTTGGAGGCAGTTTGTTGAGCAGACAGTGGTAGGCTCTAGGTTGGTTATTTCTGTAGCAAGGACAGTGGTCTGATGGTGGTTTTGGTCGATGTCAAGTAGTATGATGATGGTGGTTTGGTCTGATGGCGATATGAGTGGGGAGGTTGCGTAGGAGAGCCGATGATGGTGAAATGGAAGTTCCGCAATGGAGAATCTGAAATGGAAATGGTTGTTGCACTAGTGCAGACAGCTGTTGAATGAAATATGAAGTGGCGGAAGTAGTTGAATGCTTGGTTTTGTGTTGGAGTTCAGATTGCAAGGTATGGTGGTGCTGGAGGCCAGTTGTAGAAGACCTTGAACAGATTGAGGTAAGTATCTTTTGAGGACCTTAAATATACATACTATATTTTGTGTTCTGTTCCATTCTTTTTCTTATTTAAACAAATTATGACTTTATAACAAATCTAACTAAATTTCATGTGGCACTGTTAAATGCAGTCAAGCTAGATCGATGTTTAATCTTTCCTTAACCATTGCAAAATTTTAACCGACCTTGTGAAATATAGGTATTTAATATTGAAATGTAAGGAGTTTATCTTGAACGAAGCCTTCTAACTCAAAAATTAGTAGCCAGTGTAGAACCATTGGACTAATCACTGTGTAAATGTGTTTTGCCCTTCCTGCCACTGATTAGAATTTGCAATGCCACATCTCAATTCTGTTCATAATTTTTTGGAACAGGTTGGTGCAATCTGAATAAATGTAGAAATTTTTTTGATAGTGGCACCTCCAAATATTTTATAAGGTAAATTCTCTTGATTGCATTTTGATCATATGTCTCTATAATTTCGGTAATTAATAGAAAAATACATGACATGATGTATTGTGCAACTTTTGTGTTCCTTTGGTTTTAGTTAAAATCTTTTGGTTGAGGTAAAATTATAGGGCTTGCTGTCTAATTAAAAGCAGTGTATAAATTGAAGTCTAACAAGCTATTGCAAGGAAAAAAGTGAATTAATCAGTCACAAAACCAATCTTTGAAATTCTAAGTGTTGATTAATTTTAAGCGCTGATTTTATGCCTTCTTGCCCTGTTGGTTTGTAATCAGTCACGTATATGCCTTGTTGTTTGAAATTTTATCACGCCTGTAGCCTAGATTTGCACTGTCATTTATTACAAAAAGCCGCCTAGACATTTTTCGTTCTTCATGTGCTCTGATAGTTTGAAATATGTTGAATCCCCACTTCCTGCTACCTTTACTTTGTGCTGTGGAGTTTGATTATTTTTTTCTCTTTGGCTCTACTTGTTTTGTTCATATAATTGAAAAGATAACAATATTCAATATATAGGAACACTAAAAAATGAGGTAGAGCAGCACGAAAAGGATGGATAATCGAACAAAATCGTGGCATTGATTTCTCTGAATGGTGATTTGCAGAAAAACCAACATTAGCGTAAAACATCGCTAGACTGGCAGAACTTTAGGTATTATCTAAAGCACCCAGAAAAAATCGTCTTGACTATCATAACTAATGGCACCATTCAAACTTTGTTTAAGGGCTTACTATACATTATTTTGTTTTATCAAAAAGACATCCATCATCGTACGACGGTGAATGATCGTTAGAAATCAAAGTCGCACGGCTATTAATCGTCGTATCTCAACGAATGATCGTTAAAAATCAAAAACACATGATCATTTAGTCGAATGAAAAAATTAAATTTGGTATTAGGTAGTTTATAAAAAAAATTGATGTCTATTACAAAATTTCTCGTAGAATCACACTAATATTAAAGCAAATATATCAAAAGTTTTCGAAATATTGCCCGTGCTGCATAAGAATGTAAGGGTAGGTACTACTTCTCTAAATCAGATTTTAATTTTAATTTAATTTTATTTTATTATATTAGCTTATAATAGGGAAATGGTATCTTGTACTTCATTCTTATATGAAACCATTTGACTGTACTGTAGTTGTATCTTTATATCTTCAAACATCAGAAAAAATCTATGATCTACCTACTGAACAATATTAGTGGAAGAATCCATCTGATCCTGCCTGCTTTGCTTTAATAGACTAAAATAATTACTGAAGACAAGTAGGTGTGGTACGTGTCAATTTTATAATTTGTACATATTTCTAATTTCTAAATACGCACTTATATCCCAGAAAAATTATGATAAATAAATAACAGGACTTCTTTCATGAAAAGTTCTCATATTAGACATCAATTTTTGATAAAATCGTTGAAAAGCAATAATTTTTTTGATGCAACTTAAACTGTGGTAAAAGATTATCTTGTTTGTATTATAACTTCCCAAACTCTACCTGAGACAGACAGATAACAATCTCAAATACTGTTTATATACAGGCACATGAAAATATAGTATAAATTTTAATTCTGTGAAATGCAGCTAGGCTTTCGATAAATGAAATCACATATGTAGCTAGAAATAATTAAGGACCAGGAAGATCACATAACAATGACATTGCATAAATTCTTTAACATTCGCTGCTACTGATTTGTTCACATTGTTCATCCCCGTAATTTCAAGCAGCTGCATTAATCCATGCTCATTTATCAAAAATTCTCTTTCTGTAGCACCATTTTTACTTTTTTTTAAAAGTTGTTTGATTACACAGTTTATAATATTAAATTATTCGATAAGCTGATAGATGCAATCAAATGCATAATGATACAAACATTTGGTAGTTAGTCGAAATAGTTACAGTTAACTGTAAGGTTGAGGTATGCACTCTATATCACTAGCTTGTTAACATATCTGAGACGTTCATCCATGCCTTTCCTCCCTCGACTCCAATCAGGTTTAATCGACGCCTCCACCTTTGCAGTCAAAATCCCTTTGTCGAAACCTTCATTTGTCTGTAAAAGTCATTACCTGTGCTTTGGACCCTTATGTTGTTATAACCAATCAAGAAAGACCCGCTCAGTTGAAAACTTTCCTTCCTATGATTTCCTCAACTGTTTTCTCTCCAGCAAGCAGTGTCAGGACCCCCAGTCCATCCTCCACCCGTTTCGCAGCCTTTTGAAGTCCGCGTTACTAGTGATGATCTCGATCTTAGTGTAATTTTTCCAGACTATTCGTAGATTGAGTGTGTTCTTTTGAGATATGGCTCTTATTTTCCTAATGATGTATCCATGTTAGGCTTTTTGGGTTTTGTGTGATGAGATTGTTCTCCAATGCTATTACCTACAAGCCATCATGAACGAAACATTCCGCCTCTACCCTGTCGCCCCAATGCTAGTACCACACGAGGCAGCGGACGACTGCACAGTGGAAGGCTACTTTGTTCCACGTGGCACGATGCTACTGGTGAATGGATGGGCGATCCACAGGGACCCAAAACTGTGGGACAACCCCTTAGAGTTTAGGCCGGAAAGGTTTCTTGGAGAGAAAGGAGGAGAAGAGAGGGAGAAGCTGATCACGTTTGGATTGGGAAGAAGGAAGTGCCCTGGAGAGGTTCTGGCAACCAGAGTGGTTGGACTGACGTTGGGGAATCTGATTCGGTGCTTTGAGTGGAGGAGGAATGGAGATGAGTTGGTTGATATGACCGATTCTGGTGGGGCTACTCTGCGTAGGGTTGTTTCCCTTCAGGCGTTGTATAAACCAAGAGAGGATATGGTTGATGTGCTCAAGGAAGTGGATGGTACTAAGTTTGGTGGTGTGATGGTCGAACAGCAGAGAGAAATGCAGCAGCTTGATATGGTGCACAGTGTTTGGAAGCAGTGGGATGTGGTCAGTTTTGTGAAGTGTTGGTGGTCAGTATTGGTATGACAGTGAGGAAGTTGTTTTTATTGTATGATTTGTGGTGGTATGAATGAGTTGATGATAGTTTGTGTGCACTGTGGTATCATGGTAGCTGTGAAATGAGGTTATGTCAAGTTTGATTGGTCAGGGTTGAGAGTGTGTTTGAAGTGTTGAATGGTAAGTGTGGTGAAGTTTGGGCAGATGGTTTTGAAGGTAGCAGCAGTAGTAAAGTGCAGGGATGTTGTGGTATAAGTAGTAGTAAAGCGCAGTTTTGTGGTTGTCTGCTAGCGTTTGCAGCAACGTTGTAATTGACTTTTGAAAATGGTGAGGAAGAAATGGTGGAGTGACTGTTTGGGATGATGTTGTAGTTTTTTGTAGTAGGAGTTTGTGGTGGTGAAGTGTTGTAGCAGTGGAAACAGCTTACAGCAGCAGTGAATGGAGTTGGTACTAGTTTGTGTTGGTGGAAGTTAGTGTACGTGATTGTATTGTTTGGTCAGTGAACAGTTGACTGGATTCGGAGTCGCCGTTGGCAGAGGAAATTGAGAGAGGGTTTCCTTGCATATTAGTTAACTGTACAGTGAGGGTTTCCTTGCATACGTTGTAACATGAAGTTTGTTTGTTTTTTTTGAGAGAGGGTTTCCTTGCATACGCTGTAACATGAAGCATGATTATATTAGTTTGATTTTCACCAAGTTTAAAGTTTTAAACTATCTTCCCATCCAGGTAGCAACCCCAAAACATTAAAATGGTTGACACTTCGATGAACTAACATTAAGTAGATTTTTATTTGCTGAAAATTATACAGCAGTTGAACCAAGTAATCTTTGACTTGCTAGTCATCTACATGTTGCTCTTCTGAATTATGATATTCCTAGTTTAAATTATGAAAAGAAATTCGTTTTTATGTTGGAAACATGTTTGATCATATCATTATTACAGGTTTCATCTGACTCTGCTGATTACCGCAACAGTTTGCTGCTGGATGATGTAAGTTCAAATTATTTTCTTCTGTTATCTAATCTGATTTTCAAAAGACTACATTTTTGCATTGAACGTTGAACCAGTTAAACAGTTTGCTGCATTGAATGTTTGTATTCTGCAGGATCATATGCATATGCAGATTGCACAGCTCAACTTCAGGTAGCTCAAGTACAAAATAGGATGAAGGTTTGTGCATTTAAAGACCATCTTCTGCTTAATTTATCCGCTGTTAACGATACATTCTCTTCTCTGTATATATGTATTTTTGTGTGTACATATAACACGTTGCATTTATTTTTTACTACTGACTGTCTGATTATGTACTATGGAATTTATTTATGTTTTTCATTCTTTTGTCGAATTATTAAATCTGATTATGTATTTTCCATCAAATTTTATTTTGAATGATTGTAATATTGCATGTAATAATTGTTTGTTATAATCAATAATATATATACAGTCTATTTGAGTGCCGTAATACTGGTTTCTGAGAATGGCTTTTTTGCATCAGGTATAAATAGCTGATGCAATAGAGGGATTAGTTTGCATCGGTTGTTATAAAAAACCGACGCAACAAGATACTTTGTTGCATCGGTTTTCATTACAACCGATGCAAAATGGGGCTGTGTTCAAGCAACAAACCATGATATTTTGCATCAGTTGTTTGTAACAACCGATGCAAAAAGGCACTTTTTGCATCGGTTTCAGAACTGATGCAAAAGTGTTAATCCTGTTGCATCGGTTGCATATGCATCGGTTGTTGAACTGATGCAAAAGGGGGGTAAACAACCGATGCAAATGGCCTGTTTTGTAGTAGTGCCTATCACAAACGGGAGCATGAAAACTCCCTAACACGTGTATCACAAATGGGTCGCTATCCCATGGTCGCTAACCATAGAGTCGGTGCCACGACGTAGTACAGCGAACGCCCGAGGAACCTGAAACTCAAATAATCCAAAATATCGACGTAGTACAGCGTTACGCCCGATGAACCAAACTCCAATAAGCCGAAACAACGACGTAGTATAGCGAACACCCGACGAACCAAACTCCATAAAACCCGTAGGTCGCTAGCCTATAAAAATGATACGAAGCTCAATAGACCCCAGTCACCCACACGGACAAAGAGACATCGCACAACGCTAGTCTAAATCACTAAAGAATTATCATTGATCGATAAGTGTAAATTACACTAAGCTAGTAAATAGATGAGTTTAGCTTCATGTCCCATAACCACGGCTTAACTTAAATATTTATGAACAGATTGTAGATTTCCACTCGAAAATTATCACAAGAGTTCAATCGAACAAGTCCAAGAATTAACCGACGAAGTAAACGCAAGCGTGTCATACCACTTGTTTTGCTAAGCCGTTTAATTAGATTTCTCATACGAATGAGGTAAAGGTTTGTATATACTAATAGATTGGAAAACGGATTTAAAAACAAGTTTAATATTGAAAGTAGATGTTGAAATCGTTTTAATGAAAGAGTTTGAGTATTTACTACTAGTATAGAAACCTTTGTATTTTAATGTGACAAATCATAGAAATGATTGTAGAAACAATCAATCACCAAAAATTCACATACGAAAATGTGAATTAAAACCATAGAAATCGATACCAAATTCATCAAATGGATATTCCCAAAAATCCAAAGAAAGAATTCATCAAAGTCGATAATAAGTGATAACAACTAACCAGATCGACAAAAATCGATTAAACAATGGAAATTCACTCAAAAATAGGCAAATAGGCAAAACTGGGCAGTTCCAGACACCTGGGGGTCAATCCAGACGTCTGGATTTGGTCTTTGGAAATATTCTAGAAAACCACCTAGACGTCTGAAGTTCCTAAACAGACGTCTGAAACCCCTTTCGGACGTCTGAACCATAATTTCAGACGTTTGAAGTTAGTCTCTGCCATTTTTTTATTTCTGCGTTCCATATTTTTTTTCTCTCCAGGTCTAAACCAGACGTCTGGACTTGATAACCAGACGTCTAGGCAACAATTTGCCTAGGCCAAGATGGCCAAAACGTTTCGGGAGCAATCGGACAAGCAACGACTACTAGGGATTTATGCCGAGCGACAATCCAGCCTTAAAGGCTCTTCGATACATCCCAAATATCAATGTCCAAACATCCATAGAAGGATTTGCATAAAATTGGACCAAAACACCAAAATTTGGAAAATTCACCAAATCAATTCAAATCAAAAGCAAATGAATATGCACAAATGTTAGGAATTTATACCTAACAACAATGAAAGTTATAAACGTAGATGTGAGTTAAAGAACTCGCCTTTAACTCAAAAACTCAAGCGAGAAGCTCTAAAACAAGCTAAGATCAATTCCTCTTCAACAACAACTCAAGAAGCTTCAATCTAAGCTCATAAGAGGAATATTTCCTAAGTTAGGTTATAGGAAATTCTGTAAATTGAAGAGAGATAGAGATGGAGAAGATGAAGAGGATGCTTACCTAAGCTTCTCCTTGATTTTGGACTTGAATTTGTATTTCCTAAACAAACTAGGGTTTTGGAATTCTAATTTCCAATCTATTCCCCCATTTTTCTCTAGAGCTTGAATGTTAGGAAATAAGGAATGAAATGAATGAAGAGGAGTTGAGTTAGGGTATTCAGTTGGGTTAGTGTGCTGAAACCCAAACCCAAAGCCCAAATTGAAAAATAGCAAAATTCTACTCAACTCCAAACATATCGATGTTTATACTCAAAAAAGTTGTAAACGCCATTTGGACTCCATGGAAGTGGTCTCGAGTCCCAATTCGACTGTTTACAAAAGGTAACATTTCGGACTTTAATCCGATTAACGATGCTATATTTAAATAAAACATTTAAATATACAATCGTGAAATATGCGGGTTGTTACAATGATCATTTATGGAAATCAAACCTCATTTTCTTTTATAAAACTCCTTTTTATAGATCTCTTTATAAAACTCCTTTCTATTAATAAAACTTCTTTCTATCTATAAAATTACATCTTAATAAATCACTTTTATACTTAAAAAACTCCTTTTATAAATTTCCAAATATAATTATAAAACTTCTTTTTAATAAATCTCTTTTATATTTACAAAAATCCATTTGTAAATCTCCAAAAATAATTATAAAACTCCATTTTAATAAATCTCGAAATATTGATCTCATATATTTATTATAAATCTCCAATTTCAAGATGGGACTAAATACTTTCCATAAAATGATCACTCCAAATATCATTATAAATTCAAAATGTGATTTATTTTCAAATTTATCAAAATGATATTAATTTTCCTATTATAAATTATCATTTATATTCAGCATTTATATAAAACATTTAACAAATATGTATTTCAAAATATTTCTACTTCTTTTAAAACAGAATCACTTTATTATAAAAGATAAATTTCCCTTTTTCTTTAAAATAAACATTCGTTATTATATTAACTTTTCTGTAAAATAAATACTTCCTGAAATACTTTCCCAAAACATTTCTAAAAAGGTTGAATTAAAATAGAGAGGTTCAAAAACCATTTCTAAATAATATGCAATAGAAAACTCTAAAAGTCAGATTTAAAATCATTTTTCAAATCAAAACTAGTTTCAAAACAAAACAACAAGTAATAATATTCCAAAATACTATTATGAGGCCAATAGCTACTATAGTACTTAACCAATGTTACCACTACCTTTATCACTAAAAAGGGTTCAACTTTTAACATGGCTAAACCACCAAACTTTGACATTCAACAATTTATACAATAAGTCTATAACTTAAATGAAAATCAACAATGGTGAGGAATCTAGATTCCTTTACAAAATTCCCTGTATTTCGTTTTATATGTCCTTCGCTTTTTAAAGAGGATGTTCAACCAAACCAATAAATAATTCAAACACGAAAATAATAATTAATATCTACTATATATTATTATAGTATCCATCCAATGGTGAGATAACTCATCAAATTCCAGTTGACTCTTAAGCGTTTCCAGTTTGATCTAAAATCGAATAGCATTCAATTTTAGCTCAAAATTTCACTTGCTTCAAACTTGAAGAAATATGTTCCGGTGCCTAAATATCGCTCCTATAAGCATAACGTAAAAGACCGCGTCACGATTACACCTTGTATGAGAAAAATATTCATTTTATAAGATTTTGAGATTAATTTAAACAGTTAATTAGCTTAATTAACTTAACAAATTAATTACCCCATTAAAACCCTTCTTCTACATCTCCTTAATCACCTCCCTATACACGATGTGCATACACAAAACCATGCATCTCTCTCCTCCATTTCCCTCCTTGCTCCACTATTCGACAAACCGATCGCTCCGACAAACTCCTCTTCGCCCAAGCTTCTTCCCCGACCCCTCAATTTCCCATTCGATCGCCTATATGAAAAGGTGACCTGAATCTCAACTTCCATCAAACACACACGATGCAACCCCCAAACAACGATCGAGCTCAACATTTCATCACCACCGAAGCTCTTCGACACGAGAGATGAGAACCAAACCTTACCTTGGCCTAATTCGCCTCCAATCGCCGTCAATCCAAAATCCTAGGTCAGCCTTACACATCGCTCCTCTCCAACCATCACCGTACGTGATAAACCTAACATAGATTCGAAGCTAACACTAACACAAGTTCAATGAATCTTGTTTCATAATTTTTTGTTAAGCAAAAGATTTGATATTGATTTTTAAAAGAGGAGGGCTGAATTTCTTAGTTTATAGGAAATGGAAAATGAACAGGACAGAGGGAAAAGAAAAGTAAGAGATGAGAGAGTGAAAAGTCAAGAGAGGGGTTTGATTTATTTTACAAATTCCGGCACTTTGCTACATAGAATTTCATTTGCGTACGAACTTCGAATGACAAAACAAAAATACAATCATGCAAAAAAATACGATATGATCACAAAACAACAATAAAATACACTGGTTAACTTATTCCGTAAAATTTCAAAAATACATCAGACGATAGTTTAAATATTTTCCAAATTAAAAATTTTAGAAAAATCCTATAAATTGAAATAAAAATATGTCATCAAAAATTAAGTTGTTTTATAAAAAATTAATTTTTTTATTATTTATCACATTCGAATCAAATTTGAATATTTAAATAAATTAAATATTTCCATTCAAAATGTTAAAAATTCCAAGTCGTTACATTCTTCCCCCTTAATAGAATTTCATCCTCGAAATTTCCAAAGGAAGAAAATGTTTCCAAACCCTTAAACTTATGAAATCTCTTAAGTTGCAGAAAATTTTGGCAGCACCGCCTCTTTGCTGCTCGATCGGAAAAACTATAACTCGCCACAACTGACCCAAATTAACAAAAGAAAACAAAAACCCAAAAGTGGCCTTTCATAACTGGGGCATAAAATCATCAGCAGCAGCATATACCTATGATGTACCTTATAGAGTGTGTATGACACATAGCAAACACATCCGTTAAGCAATAAATACATACCAATTTGTCAAGCAATCAAACTCTACTCATGAAACCAAAAGCAACCAGTAAGCTTTTGCTTCCATGAACCTATATCTCACTTACATTACCCAAAAGAGAGTTAAACACGACAAATGGAACAACACAATATATTAAAGCCCATATGATGTACATATATCATCCATATGCAATATCAAATCTAATCGCTCGATCGATCACACAAATTTCACTTCCAAACTAGTATCACTCAATCGACTTCCTTAGTGCGGACTATGATCAGGTTTCTTAATTAGAAATCTCCGTGCTCCTTACATAGCCATATACTATTTTAGAAAACTTCAGAATCTTATCATAAATCTATATCAGGTGTTCGCCGTTAAGAATTGAGTGAAAAATCCTTGTTCGGATCGACGTAAATCACCTCGAAATTGTAACAACCTGACTTTTAGACCCTCAAATGTCGACACTAAATACATCCATGGTATTCGTGTGCCGAGCATCCAAGTGTCGGAAAGATAGAAAGTTCAGGTAAAATTAAAAAAAATAGAATAGAATAAGAGGGAAAGAAATAACATCAAAATCTCACAACGGAACAATAATTTATAATACTCTAAATACGGGATTTTCATAGTTACAAAACCTAAGTACTATCATCATCCTGGATAGTTATAACTGCATGCCCTCACAACGCAGATATATGCACATAACTAAAACAGAACAACTGAAATAGGAATAGATAGATAATGGAAGCCTCCATCTCATCTTTTGAACTTTGAAGCATCCAAGGTAAAACCTGATACTCAGCCTACTCAAAAGAGTACGCGAGGATTTTAGGGAAACAAAAACTAAGCGTCAGACATAAGTCTAGTGTGAGAAAACTCAAGATACATGCAACATGCAACAGTAACTGTTGAGACTGTATGGATTCCCGTAACAGTTTTCGCCTTAAAAGAAACCAAACCATTTATTAAGTTTAGGTAGAATATACTAATGTATGATTTTTGTTTGATGATTATAAACATATATATATTCATTTAAATGTATTTGTTATTGTACTATTTTATTTTTCCACATAATTAAATAAAAATTTGTTAAATAAAATAAATAACTTGGAATTTTTATTTAAACAGATATTTTATTCAAACAAGTACTTTATTACAAATTCAAATAGTACAAATTTAAGCTCTCCCTATACTTACACAATTCCAAATACAAGTTTCAATTACAACACAATTTTCACTGTACGATTTTACATACATGTTTCACCTCACTACATATTCACTCATCACTCGTATTTGATCTTCAACTTTGTTCCAGCCTGTATCCAGCATCTGATCTAGCTGCAAAATAAACATTGATGCGATAAAATTGAAAAAGAAATATTTTTACAGTGCACAATGAAGTGTGTGTTTGAAAATACTGTTTGCCTCAGTTATTTGGGTTGTTCATCATCATTTTTTTAATTCATCTTTCTATTTCAAACTAGAATCAAAAATACGCGAACAACTTGAGACATGCACAGTGTATCACTGTATATGCCACAAGGTCGTGCACACCGATATACACTTGCTTGTTAAAATTGCAGGGACAGGTAAGCACAAGGTCAAACCCAAGCCAAGACTGGATTTAACTCAAGTGCAATGCAAAAACAACATGACAGCAGCTCAACTAGACCAGTCAAAGCAATTAAAGTTTTAGACATACTCAGGTCCAACCAACATGCAACCAGACTTCAACCAAACATGCTCAGGTTCAGACATTCTCAGGAACCAAGCAACAATCAAGTTCAGTTTCAACATTTACATGAAAATATAAAAAAAATTCAAGCAAAATCAAAATTCAGGGCTAAGTACAGGGCAGAAATCAACATGAAGTGCACAAGTATACACACATATATGCATACAGTAAACAACAAGTATGCACATGCACAGAGGCAATTTAACTTGAAGCAAATCAACATACAACCAGAACAGAGATGAATGCAAGTGAACTTGGCTCAATTGAAAATGACAAGCAAGTGAACATGGCAACTCAACAAGCTAGTGGGACAAATATGGACCAGAATCATATCAAGTGGTAGTAGTTTTCAAAGAGACTACAATAACAAAGGCACCAAGTTTATCAACCCAACAAACATTACAAGGAAATGGACATGGAAATCAACAAGCAACTATTACAAAATCATTGTGGCCAAAGAATACAAGTGCATCAAATACAAGCAAAATCAGAATGCAAGCACTTGGGTAGACAGAGCATAGCCATAGCAATCACACAAATATATACATACATATATGTATGTATGTATGTATGTATATACATGGAGACATCAGATCAAACTCAAGCAAGGCAACATAGGGTGACACGCAAACATATGTAAACATAGTATGACATGATCAAAGGATAGTAACGGAGACTTCATGATGAACAAGTTAGACTTCAGGAAGTCAAGATTAACCTAAAATAAGTATATATATATATATATATATATCTCAAATTCAAATGCCAAGCTATAAGCGAATGATGAACAAGTCGTAGGCAGCAAAGAACGGAACCAATATAAACATATTTAAGCAAATTCGAATATATCAGAAATATATTCGACCAATGAACAAGTCAGAAATCATCAAAATCGTTTAACCAAGAATCGAATGGCCGAGCACAGCAATTGAAGAATTCAAATCAAAATATACGAAATGAAATTATAGGGTTTTGATCTCTATAAATACCCAATTCATCATCGGCAAAAAAATCAGGAGTTCAAAAATAATCACTGAAAGCATTCAAGAGACAAAAACATACCAAAGTCGAACTCAAACCCTCTGGAGCAATTGAATAACACTGATCGAAGAAGCAGCAGTAGGCAAATTGAGGAAAGAAAGCATCAAGGAAATCAAATTGAATTTCTATTTCCAAGCGGCGGCTCCAATTCAACAAAACCCTAAATCAAAGACAGCAAAAGTGAAAGAGGATAATCGACCTGGATATACAAATAAGAATAAGAGCATCTTTTTTTGGACCGCACTGTTTTTTTATTTGGGCCGATAATATTTTTGCTTTGGGCTAATTTATAATTTAGGGTTTTAATTAAATTTGTATTTTCCTTTCTTAACTTTGTAAAAACTCTAGTTTTAACTAGGTTATGAACTACGTGGCGTAGTTTGGAGAATTCGCAACTCAGTGGCTGAGTTGTGGCAGGGTTTTGAGCTTAGAGTTAGGTTAATCAAGTTAGCGGGTATCGCAAGTTTACGTGTTTTTGTAAGCGTCCGATTACTTAATTTCTAGTAGAAACCTTGGGGGAAGCACGTAGACAGGTTTTTGCCGATGCTGGGTAAAACTATGTGTGATCATTACTGCACTACTTTCTATCTTTGTTTTTATTTTCGCATTAATTTTTAGTAGACCCTATTCACCCCCCCCCCCCTATAGGGTGAAAACGATCCTACAAGTGGTATCAAAGCTAGGATCAAAAACCATTTTCTGTTAAAAAATTTTGATTTTTTTTTCTTTCAGTGGCTTCTTTTAATAATGCTTTTGCTGAAGGTCAGTCCATAGCTAGACCATCCATGTTCAATGGTGAATATGCATATTGGAAAACTAGAATGAAATTTTTTCTGAAAACCATAGATGCATGGAATATTGTTGAAATGGGATATAGCACACCAACAGTAATGATAGGTAATCAAGAAGTTGATAAACCTATGGATCAATGGACAGATCTTGAAATAAACTGCAAACTGCTAATGCTAAAGCTATGAGTTCTATTATTTGTTCATTAGATCAAATTGAATTTAACTGTGTCTCGCATTGTCTAACTGCGCAGGAAATCTGGCACACGCTTGAAGTGACACATGAAGGAACCTCCCAGGTTAAAGAATTTCGCCTTGCCATGCTTAGTAGCGAGTACGAGAACTTCACAACGGCAAAGGATGAAAGTGTCAAAGAAATGTATGGACGACTTTCTAATCTTGTATACAAATCAAAATCCCTAGGAAGATCATATACAGAACTGGAAATAGTCCGAAAGATCCTTAGAATTATTCCACGAAATTTTGAAGCAAAGGTAACTGCCATCCAAGAATCAAAGGATCTGAAACAGGTTAAAGTTGAAGAATTCATCGGAAACCTCACCACTTATGAGCTAGAAATCAAATTCAAGGAAGAATGTGAAGGAGGAGATACGCGAAAGAAATCAATATGTAACGACCCGCTATTTTTAACCATTCTAATCAACAATAATCCACACATGTCTGACTTGAATCATCCAAAACAACAGATTGTTAATATATTATTTGGCATAACTTAGTATATATAGTAAATAAATCAATCACAAAATCATAGACATAGAGTTTACAACAAAGCAGCGGAATAAATAAATTGTAGCTCATGAATCTACTACAGAAATAACATAGTCCAAAACAGAATACATCAGAAATCCTAATACACAGAAGTCTCTAACACAAAGGTAACTGACAAGTCTGAAACATACAACTGAAATAACTGAAAGCTGAAAAGATAAGATAGGTCTTCCAAGCGAACTCCAAGCTCCAAAATATGAATCTCAAACTATGACACTCAGGCTGACCCGAGCGTAAAGCAACAAAAACACTCGAATCAGGATTAACATTCTTATGCAGATAAATCAAGTTCAAGTGAAATGTCAAGTAAATGCAATATAACTTAAAGAAATGTTGGGATTCCATTCTTTAAGGATCTGATAAACTATCTACATACATAATACCATACGCTATATATATAATGTCCACAGTAAAGTAAAATATCAAAAATCTATTTAAATATAAATTGAATGAACCTTTTAAAAAAATATATATTATATATATTGAATAAAAACTACTTTTATACAATTTAAAATAAATTGAACTTTTTATTTATCTATTTAAATTCTTACTTTATATATTTTAGAAAATAAAACTATAAGTAAATTTTACAATAATAAAATAAATACTTATTGCATTTCAAAAATCAAACTCATATATTTCCTCTCACATATTTGGAAACCATTTTTTCAAAAATAGACCAACGGTGTCCGTATATAATTTTCTATCCTATGGTCTCAAGTGATACAGATATTTTTTGTTTCAATTCGTAATAGTTTAAATTTATAGGTTTATATTATTAAACCCGTAATCCCAAAATTTCAATAATAACTGAAAATTGTTTGGGTTTATCATTTCAACCCATAACGAATTTTCTCCTATTCTAAAGTCTGTTCGGGTATGTATCATTTCAGCCCATAGTGACTTCTAAAACTAAGGGAACTTGCAGAGTGAGAACAATAAATAACATAACATAACAATTACTAACAAAAATTAAATTAACATATAACAGTGTCAATTTACATAAGTGATCAAATTTAAATAACAACTTATCATATTTAACAGTTAATAGCTAACAATTCAGTTTTAACAGTACAATTAAATTGTCATTTCCTATGAAATCAATTTAATGAGCATAAGAATATTAATCGTGAGTGATTGCTCACCTTTCGTGGCTAGAGAACGATGGAAAACAACTACGGAAAGAACGATGCAATGGACACTGGCACGAATCAGGCATGACGAATTAATTAGCTGCGAAAAATGAGAGTAGATTTAGCACGATAAATTCGATGGAAACAAACAAATGGATATGTGTATAAATGCGAAATATATGTATATACATTCATTCTTTTTTTTAGAAGTAAAATATACGTATATATATATTACTGTTGTTAATAGTTATAAATGCAAAGAAGTTCGTCAAAAGTATGTACATATAAAAATGCTGCATACAAATAGAAATAAGCTTAGATTTCAAAATAAATTTCACTTCAGTCGACCTGTACCGTTTACACAGCAACATAAAAGCAAAAATATAAACACGGTATATTTTATTGTTAGATAATTAAGACATATATATATATATTCGTTCTGGAAGCACCTATTCAAACACACCTATGTTAAACATTGAATATATTTTACAAATTATCAACAGACGAGTGTTCAAACAGGCAAAAACTATTCGCCTGGAAGCAATACCAAGGAACCACAACTATATATATTTCAACTTATAACAGTTTCCAAACTTATATATCACTTTTATATATATATATATATATATATATATAAAGTACTTTGGCACGTGCGATGCACGTGTGCAGGAGGAATTGGTATTAAAAAACACCGGATGTAAGGTTATCTTACAAAATAACGTTGATATGTAAGTAAGTAATGTTACATTTTTTTATCGTATACATGCAAAAATCAAACGTTTATTGAAACGTTAATGAGATTAAATTATTTTAGAAAATAATTAAATAGGTGAATAAAGTAATCAATTATTACACCGATATATAGAGAAATGTAAAAACTATAAACAAAAAACATGTGCTTCGCGTTTGGATGAAAGATTTTATTATTATTTTTTTACATATGTTCAAGATTGTAAATTCCGCATTATTTGATAAAAAGTAGCATAATTATTGATATGTGTGTATTATTTTAAATAATTTGTGCATGTATATCAAATGTAAGGGGAGCATGAACGGATTCAAACTTATAAGATGTTTGAAATCTTTTTATTGTAATTAAATTATATGCGTGTATTATTTTTTACATATCTTTAATATTGTCCATATGAGTACCGATAGATAAAGAATAATGGTAACTAAATTATTAATATTTACTTACATTTTATAATAACAGTATTGCCAATATTTGACATTAAATATTCACTAATAATAATATTTCTAATATTAGCTTAAAATAAGATATGACATTAAAGCATGCTTCATACATTCTACAACCTTCTTCAAGTAGGGGAGAAATGTGCAATCTATACTGATATTCCCATTGTTCAGTCTCATGAGACAATTTCTCATCTAACATCCAACCTGTATAAAAAAAACAGACGATTCTTCAAGAGCAGGCATTCATAACATGATTAGTAAGCAAATAAAGATGTATAAATGCAAAACATTTGTAGTTTCCGACAGCTTATTTATTTTTATCAATCTTAGATTGACTCATATAGAGGCTTGGCTTAGCTTAGCTATGGAAGCTTTCCTATTTGAATCTATCATAATCCTTTACAAATGATACACAACACAGTTTGAATAATACATAAATCAAAAGTTAGGCCACAACAGAATGTACAATATTCAAGCTTATCCTAACATTTCATCAGTTGGCCAAGCTAATAGTTATAATCATCCATAAAGTCTAAGTTCAATCTAATAAGAAATCATTAATTATTAGATAAATTATTGTACGATACTAATTCTTCTGTTTGCAACCTAGTACATCCTATCTTTTTTTAACAAAAACATCAATATTACTAATGGCTAAAGATTTATATGTTAAGCTAAAACATTTCTTTATAATGATAAACTTTTACTTTCTGAAACTGTATTAAAGACATCCCATACCTGACTTTACAGGGTGGCTTTGCCACTGATCATATGTAGCAAGACTTAATATGTGTACACCATTGTGTATACGTTCCTTTTTCTGTAAATAAAAAAAATTGAATTATGTTAATCAATTCAAGAAAGGACTGTGTGCATTAGGAAAACTCACCGACATCCAAATTTACAAATTCCTGAAATAAGGCAAGCAGGTTACTCTTTATTAACAAATGCACTTCAGATTTCATATGGATTTTGAGTTAATCAGAAATCACTCATGAATTAATAATCATAATTCTATGAACACAGGTTGATAAATTTTAAACAAAAATCAATCTGCATTTTTTTTCCATCGTTTCATATAGATTCGAGCTCTTATGTAGTAAAACCCTTAATCATTTGTGATTATACAAATTACTGTTACCTAACAAAAAAATTATTTTTGTAAACTAAGATCTGCACGATCCTGTCGTTGGCGCTACGCCACGCATCCTTCAAAGCTTCGCTGAATGCCATGCATCGGGCGAAAGAGTCAAAATTGTTGCAGCATATTTTGTAGAGTAATTTTAAAGAACTGACTTGTAGCTCCATCTACTCTTTTATAAGCCAAATATAGAAGCATCAAGGAATGAAATAGCAAAATAAAGAGTTATAATTTATGGAAGTTTAATATGGTCTGCATTTATTAAGGAATAAAAATAAGTAAATAAAGAATTTTTATTAAGGTTTGGTGCACCATCGAAATGAAGCTGTAGGTACATATTTCGGTGGTATAGAATATTTTTTTTTGAAGTCATGAGATATGGTAAGTGGACTTTAATTCGGGTTGAGAAATAAAATGATGAATATCCATTTATAATGAGTTGATGTTTGTAATAATTATTGAGCAGGTTTTTCATATGTATTAATTTTTTGAAATTTGCACATAGTTAATGGAGACATATCTTTAATGATCTATTATCAAAATTCACAATCTTACTCAATTAGTGAATTAAATATTAAATTTTCAGAATTTATTTTCAAATTAGTGGACGATAATTTAGATAAAAAGTCATAAATTGCTATAATTTTGTTTCTAACAGAGTGGAGGAAAACTTCCATAACAACAAAATATAAATGAAAGTTCAAATTGGACTTAACCATATATTAAGTGTTCAAAATAAGTAAGGAAAGTGATTCTTTTTTGGACTCTATTTTTAACAACAGCAGGTAGTAATCAAATTCAATAGTTAGGAATTCCCAAAAATAATTAGTATCACTTTAGAACATTAGGAAAAAACTTATCCAATATAGTGATTAGTATATCCTCAAATACCAAATTTTTTGGAAGAGAAACATATTATACAGATGATTTCATCAATATAGGAAAGTAACTCAAATGTGGTTAAAATTATCAGTGCATAGCCACAAATCAAAAGAATATAAGCTGATTAAATATATATTTTGAAGGGCAAATAATTATAAGAGGAATATGATAAACCATCAAGGTGCTAGCCTCCTTAACTTAGTTGGCTGTTAAAAAAATTAAATAATAATAATTATTCAACAATTACTTGACATAATTCTAAAATATAAAATTGAATATCATTACAAATAAGTTAAGCATGCAAAAAATCAACGTACAGAGAAATCAATGCATGCTTTTTCAAATAGACATTATAAGAAATGAAAGCAAAAAAAACTTAAAATCAAAGCAAAAAAGTTCTAATTAAAAACTATAAACTTGATAAAACCTTCAAATGATCAATTGCATTCATCATTGAACAGTAATATCATAATGAAAAGTAAATAAATCACCTACCAAAATAGATGTTTTCTCTTCATAGAAAAAGAGGGAGATTTCCAATAGTGTGATCCATGATAGTTAATCATTAATGTATGAAATAGTTTAGAATTATTATTTTCCTCATGGAAAAACAATATATTCAAATATGGACCTCCACGTTTAAGCGTTATTTGGTAATCATTTAAAGCTAAAGTTTGAATATGAAAAATAAGAACATTGAAAATCCAAAGAAAACAAACATTGATTATCTTATAGATCGATCGAAAATGTCAAGCTACACAAATGAATACTTAGTGTTGAGTTGAGCAAGAGTAAGAGGAGAAGATCCACTGACTACATAACACAGTAGTGAAATAACTATCGAACAAACTATATCAATATATAATGATACAACTTCTTTATGTAATTTAGTAATAGCAGATAAAACACAATAACGTTGTAAATTTACCATTTAGCATGAACAAAAATACAACTTAAATAAAAATTCCAAGTTCATACTAAAATAAAGATAAACTAAATACAGACAATTATTCATAGTGTATTACATAAAGTGATTATCCAACAAATAGAGTGAAATTCCACATGGTTCATCAATTCAGCTTATGCACTATGATTGTATCTTAAATTCTTTCATAGTGGATTGGTTGGAAGCGTACACTCTTATGTGTAGTTTAGGAAAATATAATAGAAAAGTGACTGTGATCTAATATGCACACAAACCAATTTCTTATAATCAAAACGTTAGGCAAACGTAACCATTATCATAATGCATAGATTACTTACATGAAATATTAGCTTAGGTAGTAGTTTCCTATATATATAAGTTTGATAATATTGTGCATATCACTATTATATAATAAGTCAAATATGATCATTTGATTCCTAAAGGACGACGTTAGTAGGTGAAAATTATCCAAAAGAACCAAATTACTGATGTAAATTTTGTTTTTTAAGAAGTAGGTTATTTCTACAACAATTGTTCTCTCCACATTTTTACATACTTGGAACTGACATTAGTAACATATATTGGCAGAGCTAAATACAGTTCGACGTAACCACAATATTGGATGGGTAATAAATTTGACTACATTTTTTCACCATCTACCTATAACTAACCCGATGTTGTAGTTTTTAGATAGTTCTGCATGCAAAATATAAAAGAATAAGCATTCAAGACAAATAATTGCTAAATGAAGCGTAATAATTGAAGGACTATGGTGTCATAATTTACTACTTTGAGATTCAAATATAAAAAACAAATTTTATTCTAATGCCAAATTACCTATGATAGTTCATTTGATAAGATATCTAGAATTTCATTGTTTATCCATTTATGGAAGACCATGACAAAATTTACCTTAACAAATGGTTGAGTCAATGGATAAATTAGTAAACAATAATTTTGATGAAAATTCAAATCTGAAGTAATTTTGTTTGTTTCCAATAAAGTGAACATATACTTTCATAACAACAAAATTTGTATGAAACTTGAATGTAGAAACTCAAGTTAACCACATATAAATACAAAGTAGACCAAATGACTAACTTTCTAACAAATATAGAATTAGAAAATTTCGATTGTCGAAAATAAGTATAAAATGCAATTTTTCTTGAAATGTTATATTTGTCAGTGAACATCAAGTATCAATCTAATTTAGTAAAAAAACTCTGCATATTAAATACATGATTTGTAATAAAATTTCCCAAATACAATGAACATCAGTTTTAAAAGTTAGAAACTATTGTAACTTCATCATTAGCAGAGTGATTTGTAAATTCTTAAATACCAAAAATTGATTGGATACTGTCAATTTGCCTTACAACAAACTCTATGGAAAAGTGCATTATAAAGTCTTATTCATGCGAAAATAAAAACTGACCAAAATGAATGAAATAATAACAAACCAAAATCCAAAGATGTTCTTAATAATTATCTACTTTATATATCGGGCGACAGAAAATTATTTAACACATCATAACCTAGGCTTTAAAAAATAAGTGTTAATTTAATAGTAGCATTAATTGCAGTGGACAAATAAATGAAGGTAAAAGGTAAAAAAAATAGATACTAAATGCAGTATATACTTTGATTTACCGCAAGTACTTAAATTTTTGTTCTTTATATTCCTAAGTTTTAATTTTACCAACTATAAAAATTTCTCTGATTTATGTCTAGCTAAATGTTACAAAAATAAAATCAAAATGTGTAATGTCATATTCTAGTAGTTAAGCAATTTCAGTCATGCTTGGTTTAGTACCCAATATTAATAAAGTAGGTAAATTAAGCTGGCTTTCGGATTCTGTATATCATAGGCTTTAAATAGTCAGGGATGAAGAACAACTCACAGAGCATCCACTTCCAAGGAGTGTTTCAAGAAAACCAATCAGCTCTTTTCTACACTACAAAAACATCAATAAGCAATCAATTAGTTAAACAGAAAGGGCCTTCATACAAAACTACATAGCAAAGTGTAGAAAAAGCTAACCGTAGGCCAATTTCTGGAAAAGTTTGGAGAGAAAGTCCGCCATCTTCTAGCAATCTCAAGCTCCCGACTGATCTCACGTGCCCCAACCGATGCGGTGCTGGTAGAGAATCGAAGCATCGATAAACAAAGTACTTGCGTTTGATGCGGTCGGCAGCTCTTCTGGCTTCTAAAGCAAAAGGCTTGAGCTCGTCGTTGGCGCTATGCCATGCGTCCTTCTAAGCTTCATCGGACGCCACATGTCGAGCGAAAGAGTCGAAATTGTAATGGTCGAAAGCTCTTATTGGTGGATCGATTTGATGACGGCGAAAGGGATGATTTGGGAACTTTGATTTCCTATAAAATTCAAATAGGAATCGAATCGAAATCAGTTCATAGATTGGGGGAATCTAGATATCATTTAAAACCACTTCAAATCATACCTTTTCAAAGAAAAATATGAGGGACAGTGGGCGGCTGGGAAGAAACCGATTAGAGAAAATATTTTGTTGAACATGCTTGCTCGTTAGAAAGTGGGAAGTTGAGGAAGATGGTTTGAGAAGAAAGCTGGGAGAGATGTGGGGTAATCGTGGAAAAATCTGAAACGGTTCAAACGTGGAAAGACTAATGACATTATTATCCCTACTTGGTTTTGACATGGGAAGGGGAGGGAAGGTCAAATTGGGAAATGCCAAAAAGGCTTCACTTTGACCGGTTTGACCAAGGTTTTGCATTATAGTATAGATATATATATATATATATATATACCGTGCATATATATCAAAGAAGCCTCTAACCATTTATATATAGCACATATATCACTACTTAAATTTTCAATGTGCGTAACAGGAGTAACTACATGCAACGCTAGATATATATAACATATATATGCAACGACAGGAGATTGTCAGGTGGGGAGTTTGCTTGCGGTCGTGCTTCGAGGCAGGGGAGGGATTGCACGCATCCTTGCTTGGGGATGGAGGAAAGGTGCAGCGGCGGGTATCAGTGGGCTCGGCGCGGGATCTCGGGTCAAGGAAGGTTCGGCTTCGGGTTTGATGGGTCGGCTGCGGATAGATTTGTGATAGGGTGGAGTGGCTTCGGTGAAGATGCAGGCGTGGAAGCTGCTATGGATGTGGCCACAGTGATGTGATGGTGGGGTTTGGAGGGAGGAAATAGGTGAGGTGGCGGTCGGCACAAGGCTGTTCGTGGAAAATATGAGCTACAGGCCAAACAAAGAGAGAGAAAACAGTGAAGGCTAGCTTCGGGTTAGAAGGAGAAAGGGGCGGGTCCGGCTTCGGGAAAGAGGTAAGAAGGAACGAGTAATACTTGCGTGGAAGAAGAAAAGAAAAAAAATTAAAGGAGGAAGGCAAAGGTACAGGGGAGAGATATCAAAAGAAGGAACGTACCTTTCTCTCTGAAATGCCAAAGTGGAAAAGGCAAAAAATATATAAAGAGAACAGTGTAATTCCAACGATCGAGCTATAGAAGTCCGAATTAGATGAAACGAATTACGACGTCTTTCTCAGAAAATGATTTACATTTTTATTATATAAATTATCCAGATTTCGAAAATATTAACTTTTCAACAAATAAACAGATAGAATTTATATTTGAAATTCCACAAATAAATTAACTTTCATATTTTTCAATAAAATTTTACCAATTACTATAATTAAATATACGCATTCCAAATACAAAATTTTATTTCAAAACTTTATCATTTACATTTCAAGAAATTTTTTTGTTATTTACGTTATAAAATCGTTGAAAACTCTCGGGTCGTTACACTCTCCCCCACTCAAAACTTTTCGTCCCCAAAAATGAACGAGATAGAAGAATATAAACACCAAAAAATAGAATAAACTCAAATGGATAGTACCTGAGCCAAATAATTCAGAATTTGAAGCACGCATGGATTCCTCAGTTTCCCAGGTGCAATCCAGATCATCCGTATTCCATTGTACCTTGACTAAACTGACAGATTTCCTACGAAGCTGCTTCGTACCTCTATCGACAATACGAAGTGGCCTTTTCTCGATAGTGAGATTTGGCTCGACGTCCAAATTCTCTAACAAAGTAGGCTGAACAATCAAGGATGGATCATGGAGATATTAGCGAAGGTGAGATACGTGAAACACGTTGTGCACACCGGCCAGTTTCTCCGGCAAGTCAACTCTATAAGGCAAAGGACCAACTCTTTCCAGAATTCGGAAAGGACCAATGAATCTGGGAGCAAGCTTCCCTCTTCGACCAAAACGAACTACATTCTTCAGCGGGGAGAACTTAAGAAAGACTTGATCACCCACTGAAATTTCCAAATCTCTTCTACGCCTATCAGCACACTTCTTCTACCTATCTTGAGCAATCCTCATCTATTTTCTAATCTCCTCAACCTTCTCGGAGGCTTCCAGAATCATATCAGGCCCAAGAACCAAGCGATCACCGGATTCAATCCAGCAAGATGGAGATTTGCAGGATCGTCCGTAAAGAGCGGCAAATGGATACATCTCGATACTTGCCGGATTCCAAAAGATTGGGATAAATAGATTGATTAAGCTTAAGATGATTCAAATTCAAAGATAGAGTAATACCTGATAACTATTATTATATGTGAATTCAACGAGATGGAGATGATCTTCCCAAGATCCTCCATAATCAAGAACACAAGTACGAAGAAGGTCTTCTAAAATCTGATTCACCCTTTCCGTCTGACCATCAGCCTGGGGATGATAAGCCGTACTAAGGTTCAAATGAGTACCCAAAGCTTCCTAAAAAGCTTTCCAGAACTTGCTGGTAAAGATAGGGTCATGATCACAAACAATGCCAGAAGGAACACCATGGAGACGGACAATCACTCTCATATAGATCTCAGTTAAGCTCGAAGCAGTTCGATTCGACTTGACAGGAATGAAATGAGCGGACTTGGTCAATCGATCGACAACTACCCAAATACTCTCACTCCCCCTTCTAGTCCTCAAAAGACCATCGGTAAAATCCATAGTAACTTGATCCCACTTCCAAATGGGAATCTCAAGGGGTTGCAGCAATCCAGCGGTCTTCTGGTGATCAGCCTTAACCTGTTGACAAGTGACACATCTACTAACAAAGATAGAAATGTCTCGCTTCATACCATTCCACCAATACAACTTCTTTATATCCTGAAACATCTTCGTAACACCAGGATGAATGGAGATCCTGGACTGATGATTCTCTCTAAGAACTTATTGCCTCAAACCATCAACATTTCGGAACACAAATCCGGCCATTAATCCTCAAAACTCCATTCTGGTCGATAAGTGCTCCTAACTCATTCTGGTTATCACCTTCTCTATTTTGAATATTCTCTTTCATAAGCCTAAGCATCGCATCCTCATCCTGCCTAGCTGCAATACAGACCAAGTTTCGAGTGTTTGCAAATCACAGCGATCGCAGACAAGGGGGAGACATGGATGACCCCCATCATCAGATACTTGCAAGAAGGAACCTTGCCAATAGATCGAAACGAAGGCAGGAAAACCTAAGGAGGGCATCCCACTACACCATCCAGAACGGCATACTATACCATCGCGGCTTTTCTAACCCACTACTAAGATGTGTCGCCAGGAATGAAGCAAAAGATATCCTTAATAACATTCATAAAGGGAGTTGCGACGATCACGTCGAAGGGAAAACTCTTGCTAGAAAGATCCTACGCTATGGATACTTTTGGCACACACTGAACAAGGACGCAGCCGAGTTTGCTAAGAAATGTGAAAAATGCCAAAGATTTGCCAAAATCCCAAGATTACCATCTACCGGTTTAATCCAAATGGTCGGCCCCTGGCCCTTTGCCATCTGGGGAATTGATCTGATCAGGGAACTCCCTATTGGTCAAGGAGGAGCAAAATACACTATAGTGGTAGTGGATTATTTCACCAAGTGGGTGGAAGCGGAGACTTTGAACAAAATTTCATCTACCAAAATGATAAACTTCCTAATACGTAACATCCTATGCAGGTATGGGGTATCGCAGAAGATCATATCGGATAACGAGCTTCAATTAGACAGTGAAGAATTCTCCAGTTGGTGCCATGAACATGGGATTACCCAAAGTTTCTCGGTTGTGGCATATCCCCAGGCAAATGGGCAAGTCGAAGCGGTAAACAAGGTATTGAAAACATTAATTAAGAAGAAGCTAGAAAAGTCCAAGGGGGCGTGGGTCGATGAACTACCTACTACTTTGTGGGCCTACCGAACTTCTTACAAGACCGCAACAGGGCACATGCCATTCGCATTGGCATACATAACAAAAGCCATGCTTCCCATCGAAATAGTCGTCCCCTCGCACCGCAGGATACATTACAATCCGGAAGAAAATGAGGAGCTCTTAAACATGTCACTCGACCTGATCGAGGAAAAAAGAAACGACGCTGCCCTCAAAGCTGCCGCCCATAGACAGAAAATGGCAAGGCAGTACAACTCTAAGGTGAAGCCTCAAGCACTACAGAAGGAGACTTGGTACTCAAGCGAGTCTTCCCATGATCAGGAGCACTAGATCCAATTTGGGAAGGGTTGTTTGTTGTTCATAAGGATCTTCACAATGGAGCTTACATCTTGTCGACGGTAGATAGAGAGGTGTTTGGGAAAGCATGGAATCTCCAACATCTCCGCCACTATTTCTCTTAAGTTGTAAAGAAACATGTACTAAATGAAGCAATAAAAGAAAAACAGTGGACGTAGGCATATTTCGGCCGAACCACTATAAAATTTGGTGTCTCACATTACTTATCTTATTTAAACATTCTTTCATTTAGTTATTTTATATGATGACTATTCCTACTCCGAGCAATCACAGGCGCTTGCCGGCAGTAGTGAAAGTAAGATAGCCACGATAAGAGGCACGAAACAAGCCTTGGCAATTCACTACTGGCGATCGGCACCCCCAAGCCAGCAATGATGAACCGATCATAAGCCACGGATTAGGCACAACTTATAGCCTAGGCAGTTCATCATTGGCGTTCAGCTCCCCAGCAACTGCAAACCGATTATAAACCCCACGATTAAGGCGTAGCTGCAGCCAGGGGTAGTTCGCACTTGACGATCGGCATTACGCACATCGGCAACGATAAATCGAATAATACACACGACACGGGCAGTAACCCGAGTATTTATCATTCGTGATCGGCCTTGAATATAACAGTGCTTTTATGGTTTTCTGCATCTTTGAACACTATAATGATTAACTAAGTTGTAAACTAGACAGAGCAGACTATAAAAATCACGTATCACAAAAGTCATCCCAGATAAACATGCAAAATAAAAGTTGGACATTACAACATTGAATTTTTTTATGTACAAAGCTTTTCGCTTATATATATACACACACACACACATACATATGCAGAACATCCATGCATCTTCCAAAAATGCAAGCAAAAAGGGAAAGAAAATCTCCTCGACTAAGAAGGAGGGACGTCCTTGCCACTCGGCCCACTCCCTCTAGCTGTGTCCTTCGAGAGCTCGGATCGCTCGAGAGACTCACCCTCTTTCTACAACGTCTCACCAGCACCCTTTGAACGCCCGACCTACCCCGAAGACATCCTTGCATGATGTAAGTATGAAGAATCATAAGTTTTGCAGTCCAGGATAAGTAATAGCGGAGCTAAAGTAAATAGACGAGATACCTGCGGTGATGTGACGTAGATCACCCAGCCCCACGAGATCCGAGATATCCTCATCATCCTCATCCTCCGCCGGCAGCTCATACCCCTTGGTGATGGCTTTGGTCTCCTCTACTGTGAACTGGTTGTTCACCATCCCAACGTCATACACGGCTCCTTCCTCCTACGCGACTGTTGCCTTAGTCTCCTCAATGAGCTGAGCATGGATTCCTGCCATCACCTGAGGATAATCATCCATCCACTAGAGGTTCCTTTGCTTCCAGAACATGTAATAAGTGTCCTTCAGCATCTGGTTGACTATCTCACAAAAATCGTTGGATTTGTCGACTTTGGTCTAGAGAGACACCACCTTATTCATGTATTGTTCCTTGTCCTTTCTCAGCTGGGCTTGCTCTGCCTTCAACCTATCAATCTCATCCTGGTATGAGTCTTTCTTTTTTTGCCACTCACACCGAGACTCCTTCAGCTCAGCTAAGGTCTCCTTCGATTTCTTCACCTTACCCTTGAGGGAGCGGATCCGCTCTAGATCCTTCCGCCGGGCCTCATCCACTGAGCTAATAACCATGTCATTCTGAGTCATGCATAGATTGGCCGCCTCTCTCGTTGCTTCTTCTTTGACTTTCCTTATCTCGGATGCGCGAGATGCTTCGACCGCCTCTAGCTTAGCCTCCTTCTCCCTGAGCGCCTTGCGAAGATCTTCTACCTCCAAACGCAACCGTACATTGACGCTCCCAACTTCTTCACTTGCCTTGGCTAAGCGAGACTGGTAATCTACAATTTTCCTGGTCTCGTCCGTAATCTGAACCATCCTCGTTGTCAAGTTGGAAAAGTCGAAGACTTCGCCTCATCCAAGATCCGGACCAGAGGATTTTGAGGTAGAAGAAACTCGGTATCAGGATCCGTTGAATGACAACCCACATAGTTGGGATTGATATCAGGATGACTCTCAAAGGGATTCCACATCGATTGCTGATAACCCGAGAAATAAGTATCGACGTTGCCCTCCCTGAATTATCTGGCACTTCGTACACTTCAGGACCCATTGGATTTTGATGGTAACGGCGAGAGAAAGTTTGGAAACCAGGGGAAGTGGCTTCCTTATCTAGATACCTCGCTCATTTCTGAGATGACTCATGACTCTCCCCTCTATCCAAGCCTAACGGATTCTCCTTAATATTCCCTTACGTGGTCTTTTCCTCTTGAAAGGCCGCCTTGGAAAAAACGGAAGCCGCTTTCATCCATTTGAACTACTCGAGCCACCTGAACACTTCGTTCCTCTTTGGATTCCTCTTTTTCCCTGCAATGCAAATAACAACGTTAGACCAGAGAAATGGAGAAAGCATAAAAGCAAAACGTGCAAGACACTGGGACACTACGAGCTACTACAAACCCTTATGGCAGACTGGATCAAGTAGTCGGGACGGGGTCTCACTCAAGTGGGGAATACACTGGGACGGAACTCAAATCGGCGGAAGGAGAATACATGGCGACCAGGCTTCATTGGATTGAGGAGCAGGTAGAGACTGGGACTTGTCAAAAAACAAAAAGTTCTTAAGAAGTATCCCGAAATCCATACAGTAATCAAAAGTACCTAGAGAAAGCCCAAATTCCTCGTCAACTCCCACTCTGCCTTGCACTGGAAAAATCAGCACTCCACTCAAATTGCATGGAGCTACACTCTCTTGGGAGGGGTCAGTGATAAAAGTTGGCCCAGTGGCCGGTTCAGACTGATCTAGCTACTCAGGCCACTCCCGCACAGCTTCGGCATTCTTCAAGGGAGCCGCACCCAAGCCTTCACTACCTATAATATCCACATCTAAAGAAGCACGAGCCTTGGATTCCATTGCCTGAGAATCTCCCTCTGATCTTCCCTCCTCTTCACTCTCTCCCTCCAAATAGGAGCCCTCCTCATCATCGGGAGAAGGAGCATCCCATATATGCAATGATTTCCCCGAACGGGGAGGGCGAACCGCACTCTTCTTGCACCTCAACTTCTTTGAGGCCCCGACCCTATCACCCTCTTCCTCATAAGCCTTGCCTTTATCCACATCTCCCCCTTCTCCTTCGGCTCCTGCTGCTTTCTCGGCTGAGCTTGGCCTGATCTTGTACACGGATTGACTAGGGTCGATTAAGTTGTAAAATCAAAGGGATGTATCACAGAGTAGGAACGAGGCTTCCCTCTCGGCCTCCGAGATAGCCAATATTTCCTTTGTCGTCTATTTCAAGCCTTCGTCCTCCGCCGCCTTCACGCAACCTAAAAAATATGGAGCAATGAGAAACCAAGTCAACAGAAAGCTTAGTAAAGATATTACGATGACTTACACCAAAAAGTGAAAGCATGTTGGGGAATGGCATCATCGCGCACAAAGAAATACTCCTTCTTGAACATGCTGAACTTGGAATATAGATCAATGATGGGCTTAAACTTGTGAGCCGACTCTAAGCTGATGAAAGGACTCCCCTTTCGAAAACTCATCACATTGTATAACTATCTAACCTCTCTATGGGTAAGGGGTCTCTGATAACGCTTCACGAATATCAGGTATAAGCAGGTGAAGATGGTGAAAGAATTCGGTTGAAGCTACATGGGAGCGACCTTCAAGTAAATCACAAAGCTGGCGATCCAGTTGGTAAGCTGAGGAATTGCGCCGCACATACAATGGTATGTACTGTATGCCATATATCCACCTAGGGGGAAGCAGGCTCTATCATCTGGGTCGGGTAGTATCATGTCCCAGCGAGATATCCTGAACATAGTAGCTATGGAGTTAAGCTTTTCTATCGTCAACATGCTAGGGTAACACTCTGAAGGCCTAAACAACGTTTGATTAGGAGCATAGCCCTCCACCAAAGAATAGGCAGAAATGGGTTATCTGGGAGAATTGACAGGAACATCAGAAGAAGAGGGACCATCCCCGGCAGGCTGTGAAGACGCATGCTTGGAACAAAGCTCGCGACCAGAAGACATATTCCTGTACAAGAAAATAAAATTCAAGCATAAGTCCAACAGAGATACCACCATGAATGGAAATTGAAACATTCATCGTCTAGCACAGTTGAATCCATACCCCTAACCTAGCCATCTCATTAAAACCCCACTTTTGGCTCGGCATACCCATGAACCATGTGCTCGGCCTTTGTGGTCCGGCATTACCCTATGCCAGATGCCGAACAATACTCACCACATACTAACTACTGTCCCAAAGCCTACCCTCCTACGACCTAACCTGAACAAGATCTGTTCTATAGGCTCAAGTTACCTTATCCTTATAACTTAAGAAGGAAAGGAAACTCGGTCTGGTTAATGAGATGTAGCCTTGTTTCCATAGTCTGATTAACGGGTTAAAAGAATCTCCTAGTGTATCCAACCTGTAGATGATCATTCTACCTAAAATCTAGCAACACGACCCAATGGTCCGACAATTCGCGACAAAAGGGCCGACCAAGCCCGTACAAAACACCCAAAAAAAGAAATCTAAGCCCTAAAACCCTAGGCCGAGCGATCAGTTTAGAAAAGCTTACCTCAAGCGGCGAAGACGTGGTAATTCTAACAATATGAACAAGCTCGAAGCTGACCTCAATTGATCGAGATCAAGTGGAGAAATTTGGTTAAGAAAGCAGGAAGAAAAGAATGAAGGGGGAAGGTGGTATTTAAAGAAGAAAAAAGAAGGAAGACGAACGGTCGCAAGTTGTCATTCGGTGGTAGGAGCTCGGTGCCGAACCAAACAAAGTATATCGTGTAATTACACGACATACTTTGGGGCGCAAGTGTTGGCTTGGTTTTCCAACAAGCGAAGAGAAAAGGAAGAAAGGAACCAAAAAACAGATAAAGGCATGAAGACCAAATTGTCGGACCAGATGCTTGGTTCGACATTCACTAAAATGATGAACCAAATATATAATCTGACATGCCGGACCAAACAATGCCGGACCAAATGTTTGGTCCGGCACCCTCTGATATGCCGGACCAAATATTTGGTCTGGCACCCTCTGATATGCCAGACCAAATATTTGATTCGACATTCTCTAATATGCCGGTCCGGCACGACACATCCATCAACGGACCAAACATTTGGTCCAGTATACAGGCATGCCGGACCAAATGTTTGGTCCGACAAATAGGAGACTCCAGAGTAGAAGCACCAAACCAGATAAGGAAGGACAACCAGGCTAGGCAAGCTTCATGACCCGAATGCCGATCCAAACGCTCTTGCTCAAATGCCGAACCAGATTCATAAAGTTATAACTTCCCCCTCCACACTTCACAACTCCACTCTATAAATACCGGAGCTTCTCGACAACAATGGGGACGAATTTTTGGGGAAAAGAGGGAAAACTCTACTGAGACTCAGTCACTCCAGCTATTCCAAGTTTTTACTCTTTACAAACAAACTTGTAATTTTAATCAAATCAAAGTAAGAATAAAAAGATGGACAGTGGATGTAGGCACATTCTGGCCGAACCACTATAAAACTCTGTGTGATTTACGTTTAACTGCTTTCCGACTTTGAGTCTGTGAATTGTTCTATGACTGCAAAAATTATCCTTTGACGTGTTGGAACATTAAAAACTCCAAATAAATCAACTTACATGTGACTTAACTAAAATCGAATTTAGGGGTGTTTGTCCATTTTTTGTGCAAACAACGATATTGCAAGTTTAGGTGGTAAGAGATATTGTTTTGTATTAGTTGATGATTACTCTAGATACACTTGGGTATACTTCTTAGCTAAAGAAATCAGAAACTTTCTCATACTTCACTGAATTCACTAAATTAGTTCAAAATGAAAAAGGAGTTTCTATTATTGCGCTAAGAAGTGATCATGGTGGAGAATTTGAAAATTATGAATTTGAAATTTTTTTATGATGAAAATGGATTTAAACATGAATTATTTGGTACACGTACTCCACAACAAAATGGAGCAGTCGAGAGAAAGAATCGAACCTTGCAAGAGTTGGCTAGATCTATGATAAATGAGTATGAACTACCCTTGTCCTTTTGGGCAGAGGCAGTAAATACAGCTTGTTATGTAATGAATAGAGTCATGATTAGGCCGATTCTTAATAAAATACCATATGAACTATGGTTTAACAAAAAGCCAAACATTGCATATTTCAAAAAAAATTGGTTGTCCATGTTTTATTCTCAATACAGGTGATCAACTGGGAAAATTTGAGCCAAAAGCTGACGAAGGCATGTTCATGGGATACTCTTCTAGAAGCAAAGCTTATAGAGTATACAACAAAAGGACGAGAACAATCGTGGAGTCAATCAATGTGAAATTTGATGAAGGCATTGATGCTCAAAGCAAGGAAACAATCAAAAGCAATGTCGAAGAGGAGAACGAAAAAGATGAAAGTGAAAATCCAAAAGAAACTGCAACTGTGGAAGAAGTCCAAAGAAATATGGAACCAGAGAGATTGAAATCCAAAGCAGATCATCCTCCAGAATTGGTAATAGGTAATCCTACCGTGGGTATTCTAACTCGTTCCTCTTTTAGAAATTTATGTGATTTGTGTCTATACAGTGGATTTATTTTAGAAATTGAACCCAAAGACATATATACAGCTCTCAATGATGAGAGTTGGTTTATGGCTATGCAATAAGAGCTAAATCAATTTGAACGAAATGATGTTTAGATTCTAGCACCTAGACCTAATGATTATCCAGTTGTAGGAACCAAATGGATTTTTAAAAACAAATTTGATGAATCTGGAAATATGATTAGGAACAAAGCTAGGTTAGTTATTAAAAGTTATAATCAAATTGAAGGAATTGATTTTGATGAAACTTTTGCACTGATAGCAAGACTAGAATCCATTAGAATCTTGTTAGCTATTGCTTGTTATGAAGGATCTAAACTAAGACAAATTGATATTAAAAGTGCTTTTCTTAATGGAATTTTGAAAGAGGATGTATTCATTGAAAAACCTGAAGGCTTTGAAAGTCAAGAATATCCTAGCCATGTATATAAACTTAAGAAAGCACTATATGGATTAAAACAAGCCCGTAGGGCTTGGTATGAATGTCTTAGCACTTATTTCCTTGAAAATGGGTTCAAAAAGGGCTGTGTAGACACCACATTGTTTCTATTGCACGAAAATGATGACATTTTGATAGTTCAAATATATGTTGATGACATTATTTATGGTGCCACTAACAACCATTTGTGTAAGAAATTTGAAAAAGTCATGTAGGAAAAGTTTGAAATGAACTTGGTAGGAGAGTTGAAATTCTTTTTAGGATTTCAAATCAAACAAATTGAAAAAGGTACGTTCATCTCTCAAACAAAATATATCAGAGAGCTTGTCAACAAATTCGGATTGAAATATGTTAAACCTGCAAAACTCCCATGAGCACAACAATTAAACTTGACAAGGATGAAAAAGGTAAGGTAGTTGATCAAAAGAAATATCGAGGTATGATTGGATCACTTCTTTATCTTACTGCTTCTAGACAAGACATTATGTTCTCTGTTTGATTATGTGCACGGTTTCAATCAAGTCCAAAAGAATCTCATTTAAAAACTGTAAAAAGGATTATAAGGTATCTGTTGCACACCCCACAGTTTGGTCTATGGTATTCAACTAATGATAACTTTGAGTTAAAAGGGTATTCAGATGCAGACTATGCTGGTAGTCTAGTTGATAGAAAAAGTACTAGTGGAACGTGTTTTACGTTGGGACATTCGTTAGTGGAGACGTTTTATCCAAATTTGTATTCTATATATAAAATCCATTATTTAATCATTTAAAAACATATTAACTATTCAAGTTCAAAGTGATTAAATTATGGGTCATTACATCCTCCCCTCCTTAAAGGAAATTTCGTCCTCGAAATTAATCATATAAAGTCTAGATATCAAAGAAACCCAAATGATATCATATATACCACACAAAGATACAAGGAAAGTGACCTCAACACCACTGGTGAGTACACTAAAAAGAAAGAAAAAAATACAAACAACAACTACATCAACTCGGGATAAGAATCCCTAATATAGTCCTCAGTTTCCCAAGTACAATCTCTAACATCTCCACTCCACTGAACCTTAACAAGATTCAGAACCTTCTTCCTTAATCGCTTTATATATTGAGCGACAATACGAATAGGCTGCCTAAGAATGGTTAGGTTAGGCTGAACCTCCAAATCAACTTGTTGTCCCGGTTCTACTATCATCGAGGGGTCGTGTACATACTTACGTAAATGAGATACATGAAATACGTTGTGCACATCTGATAGTTGATCTGGTAACTCCACTTTATATGCAAGTTTACCAATCCAGTCCAGTATGGGAAAAGGGCCAATATATCGAGGGGCTAACTTCCCTGTCTTCCCAAACCTCATGACACTTCTCAGAGGAGAGACTTTTACAAATACCAAGTCCCCGACTAAGAACTCTAGATCCCTACGCCTTTGATCTGCATAACACTTTTGCCGATCTTGCGCTTCCTTCATCTTTCTTCTAATATTAGCTACCTTCTCATTGGCTTCTAAGATTATGTCGGGTCCAAGAACAATTCTGTCTCCAGATTCAACCCAACACGAAGGAGAACGACATGGACGACCATAAAGAGCTTCGAAAGGGGCCATACCAATGCTTGCTTGATAGTTGTTGTTATAAGTGAATTCGACTAAGGGTATATGATATTCCCACGAACCCCCGAAGTCTAGAATGCATGCTCGCAATAAATCTTCCAAGATCTGATTCACTCTCTCTGTCTGCCCATCTGTTTGGGGATGGTAAGCTATACTTAGACTTAGCTCAGTCCCTAAAGCAGTCTGCAGTCCCTCCCAGATCCTACTAGTGAATATCGGGTCTCGGTCACTTACAATACTACGAGGAATCCCATGGAGTCTCACAATCTCCTTCACATACAAACTCGCCAGACTCGTAGTAGTCCTAGTCAGCTTAACAGGAATGAAATGGGCACTCTTTGTTAGTCGATCGACTATAACCCAAATGCCATCGTTACCTCTTCTTGACCTAGGAAGCCCATCAATAAAGTCCATAGAGATCTGCTCCCACTTCCACTTTGGGACCTCAAGTGGCTGAAGCAATCCAGTTGTCTTCTGCTGGTCACTCATAATCTGCTGGCAATTTGCACAACGACTCACAAAGATTGAAATATCTCGCTTCATCCCCTTCCACCAGAATACCCTCTTCATATCTTTGAACATCTTGGTCACTCCTGGATGAAAAGATAATTTTGAATGGTGGCATTCGGCTAACACTTCTTGCCTAAGTCCATCAAAGTCTGGAACACAAATACGCCCATTCATTTTCAATATGCCCCGAAGATCAATCTCAAAGCTAGAAACAACACCTTCTTTAACGTCCTTCTTAAGTCGAGCTAAAATAGATCTGCCTCTTGACTGGATGCAATTCTCTCTAACAATACTGGCTTAACTTCTAAATTTGCAACCATTGCTACATTCCTACTCAATGCATCAACAACAACATTTGCTTTTCCAGGGGTATAAAGAACCTCTAGGTTATAAGAGGCAAGAAACTCCAGCCATCTCTGCTGCCTCAAATTCAAATCTTTCTGGGTAAAAAGGTATTTTAAGGATTTGTGGTCCATGTATAACTCGAACCTTTCACCCAAAAGATAATGCCTCCACATCTTTAGTGCGAAGACAACAGGTAAAAGCTCCAAATCGTGTGTAGCATAATTTTTCTCATGCGGCTTTAGCTATCGACTCGCATAGGCAATAACTTTCCCATGCTGCATCAGAACTACCCCCAATCCGGTTCCACAAGCATCTGTATACACGGTTAAACTTTCGCTCCCATTTGGAATGGTTAATACAGGGGCGCTAGTCAGCTTCTCTTTTAATTCGTTGAATGCTTGATCACACTTAGAAGTCTAAACGAACTTAACATCTTTCTTTGTTAACTTCGTCAGATGAGAAGCAATCTTCGAGAAGTCCTTGATAAACCTACGGTAAAAACCAGCCAATCCCAAGAAACTTCTAACTTCTGTTGCACTTTCGGGCTTCTTCCAGTCTTGAACCGCCGCAACTTTAGCTGGGTCCACCGATATGCCTTCTCCCAAAATAACATGCCCTAGAAACCTAACTTCGGATTTCCAAAAATGGCACTTGGAAAACTTAGCCTTCAACACATGGCTTCTTAAGGTATCGAGTACGACACGGAGATGATATTTGTGTTCCTCCTCTGTCTTGGAATAGATAAGAATGTCATCAATAAAGACGAGAACAAATTTATTAAGAATATCTTGAAATACTCGATTCATTAAGTCCACAAAATAAGCGGGTGCGTTAGTCAATCCAAACGGCATAACTAACCACTCGTAGAAATTTTCAGGAGTTTGAAAAGCTGTTAAGGGAACACTCTCCTCTGCCACTCTTAATTGGTGAAAACCGGTGGCAAGATCTAATTGAGAAAATATCCGAGCACCGTGGAGTTGGTCAAACATATCGGCGATCCTTGGCAAAGGATATTTATTCTTGATAGTCCTTTTGTTCAACTCCCGATAGTCTACACATAACCTTAGAGAACGTCCGCCTTTGTAACAAAGATGACTGGCGATCCCCAACTCGAGGTACTATGTCGGATCAAGCCCTTCTGCAAAAAATCATAGGTATGCCTTTCTAACTCCCTCTTCTCTTTTGGAGCCATCCTTCGTAAGGGTTGTACAATAGGTCTAGTTCCCGGAACCAAATCAATACGGAACTCGACTTCACGGTGAGGAGGTAAACCTTGCACCTCGTCAAAAATATCTATGAAATATCGAACAACTGGCACATCTCCTAGCTCTGATTTAGCCACTTCGAGTGAATAGAGAAAACTGCTCCTTAAATGCTTAGGCTCTTCACAACTAATATCAACACCAACATCTCCTGCATCACTAACTCTAACGAGCCTTCTACCACAATCCAAGATAGCTTTAAACTTAGATAACCAATCCATTCCCAGCAACACTGCAAAACCCATAAACCCAAGAACAAACAAGTCAAAAGGAAAGAGATGATTTCGATAAGAAATAGGTACATTTAGGCACACAGTGTCAAGATTTGTCGGACCTCCAATTGGGTTTGACACACAAAGAGGATTGCTTATGATAACATATTTAAGGTTTAGTTTGTCCATTAAATCATAAGAAATAAAACTATGGGAAGCTCCTGTATCAAATAGCACCCTTACAGGAATATCATAGATGAATAATGTACCTTGTAACACTTGCTTCCCTTTTTTATCTGAAGAAGTGGATGGTATCTCTTCAATGGTAAAAGTCTATCCTTGAGATCCCTTTTTAGGAAAAGGGCACTCATTCTTCATATGTCCTGGCTGGCCGCAATTAAAACATTGGGCAATGATTTGCAAAGTGGCCCATCTTATTGCACCTGAAACAAATAATGTTGGCCAAGTTGGTCTGCTTCTTCTGTGTTGGAGCGCCATCTTCAGGTTTCTTCCCTGCACCCTGCTTCTTTCCCTTAAACTTACGCTTGAAGTTTGGCTTTCCTTCAACTAGTATAACTGATAAAGGCTTGGCACTTATTGCAGGTACTACACCCTTCTGGACCTTCCTTAATATCAAGAGCCTCAAATCTCAAAGCCATGCTAATAATGTTGGTGAACATACCCATAAGGTGATTGGTCGTTTCACGATGGAACTCTGGTCACATTCCATTCACAAACATTTCATTTTACTTGAGCGGTGTGTCTATCAATCCAGGTCCAAAATGGGACAAAGCATTGAACTTATGCTCATACTACGACACCGTCATATTACCCTGCTTTAAGTCAATGAAACTTCTAAATAACCGAGTTCTTCCGGCTTCTGGAATAAACTGTGCTTCAAAAACTTCCTTGAACTGGGCCCAAGAAAACTCCCCCTCCGGAGTACTAGCTGTTTCTGAATCCCACCAATCCATCGCCGACTTTTGAAGTTGTCGCGACGCCAACAGCCGTTTCTCCGCATCTTCCAACTAAAGATCTCCAAATATTCTTTCACAAGTTTGAAGCCACATCTGCACTCCAAGAATGTCTTCAGTCCCATAGAATGGTTTCCCACCCAAAGTGGTAAAATTCTTACACAAAGCTGCAAAGTTCATAGGGGTCTGAACTTGCACTAACATTTCCTCTACCGGATCTACAGTTGACATAGTAGCATTTCTAGGTACCCTGCCATTGGTAGTCGTGCTAGTTCCAGAACCTCTCATTCCTCCTCTTCTTGTATTCATTTTCTATTATCTGAAAAATAACAGGTATCTTTAGAATACAAAAATAGGATTAAAATGGTTTAAGGAAATAACACCAAAGGATCTAAAACTAGACTTTAGAGGATAAATATTATAATTATAAAAATTACAAATACGCTCTCTCAAGATTAACTCATTCTAGGGCATCACTTACCCTATCTCTAGTGAGTTGTACCCCCAATCAGGCCAAGGTGTTTGCTCAACCGAAGCTCTGATACCAACTGTGAGGACCCACCTTTCTGACCCCCGAGAACGACACTTAATACATCCATGGTATTCATGTGTCGTTGCCCAAGTATTTGAAAGACGATTGTCATGGGGTAAAATATAAGAACAGAACAATAATCTTCACAACGGAACGGTTAAATATATAACATAAAATAAGACAGGACATAAGGTTACTCCCAACATGGAGTTATCAGAGTTACAACAAAAGTACTACTATCAGTCTAGGTAGTTAAAACAACCTGCCTTTAAATATACATACATAGAGCTAACATCTCATAGCAGCGGAAATAAATAACTAGATAGATAAGGAGCCTCCTGCTTGTCCACCATCTTTAAAAGAGCCCAAAGAAACCTGTCATTTTCAGACTACTCAAATATAAATGAGTACCCGAGGGTTTAGAGAAAATAAACAATTCGGGTCGGACAATAAGTCCGATATGAGTAAGCTCCAAATTAAAAAAAATAGAACACACAAAATAACCTGTGAGACCACGTCGCAAAAATGTAGAACGGGTTTCCCCTTACAAGGACAACATCCAAGCATAAAAGAATGGACACAAATAATTAAACACCGTGAAGAGCGCAAGACGCTTGCCGATGCAATTAAGAAAGAATCAATCCAAAGATTTGAATCAAAAATAAGGAAAAGGAATTTTTCCAACAATGACTAGGAGGGTGCACCCCCCTTATCGAAAGTATACCTCCAGAAAATATACTTGAGAACTACGATGGCTCTCGGAAACCTCCAAGCTGGACCCCGCCAACCTTACCGAGTATCCGAGTATTTCACATCTCTGTGCGCATACAACCGAAACAAATCTAGAGTAGATGTGAAAATAACCTAATGGGAGTAACCCCACATAGATTGGCCCCCACTCGCTCTTTATTTAGTCATTTCCGATAAAGGATATCAATGCTCTAAATGAGCAACAAATCGTCTTAGATTGACGAAACAAAAACAAAAGGAAGAAAGGTATCAAAATTGATAGTCAAGATATCAACTATCGGGGATAACAAAACGATCGTATATGGAAATTAAATCTTATACTTTTTCAATGCTTGGAAAATATCCATATACTTATCTCATCGGTATAAGTATATTCATAAAACAATTAAGAGGATTTCATATTTCAAAAGCATACTTAAATGGGTCAAAAACAATTATCTATAAGAAATAAGAATGTTTTCCATTATAATTATAAAGATCATTTATGGAAATCAAATCTCCTACACTTGTCACGTTTCCGATATTTTCGACTTACTCTACCCCTCGCCCAGAAACAAAGCCAGGTAAGTCAGGGCATTGGTTGCTCCTAGCCTTGCCTAGACACTTTGGTTCCAGATCTCACAGATAGAGGATCAATCTACTCATCGGCTTTTAGTGCCAAGTATAGGACTACTTACTTTCCATAAATAACCCATTTAAATCATTATATGAATTTTGAAACTCCTCTAAAATACTTTAAACAAAGATTTAAAACTTCCATTCAAATCATAACTTAAACCCATCATCTTTAAAGGAGAATACGACCAAGAGGGGTGAAGATCCCTCTTAATCAAATGAGATAGCTAAAAGGGGTGTTATTTCCTTTTAACCAAAAAGTCACTACATGTCAATCCTAAGTTAAAAGGTGGTGTAAGTTCCCTTTAACTAAACATAAAAGTTATTGCTCGAAAACTGGCCGAGCACAAATCAAACAACCAAACAAGAATAATAACAGACTCATTATTATTAACAATTTACAATCAATAGTTAACACAACATTTATTAAAATGTGATTTAGTAAAAGGAACGAGATTAAGGTTACACTCACTGTAAAATAATTAAATTATACTCACAGAATAAGTTATACCAACTAAACTATGAAAGCAAGGAATATACTCACAAAATAAGTTATACTTGCTAAACTATGAAAGCAAGGAATATGCTCACAGAATAAGTTATACTCTCTAAACTATGAAAGCAAGGAATATACTCACAGAATAAGTTATACTCGCTAAACTATGAAAGCAAGGAATATACTCACAGAATAAGTTATACTCGCTAAACTATGAAAGCAAGGAATATACTCACAGAATAAGTTATACACGCCAAACTATGAAAGTAAGGAATATACTCACTGAATAAGTTATACTCGCTAAACTATGAAAGCAAGGAATATACTCACATCCTATTTGCTTTGATGGAGACTTGGAATACTTCACCTTTTATAATGAATTTTAGTTCTTTTATTTAGTTTGTGAATGAATTAAAATGAGATATGGACTAGGCTATTTATAGGTGAAGAGAAGGGTACTTTAGTCATTTCCTATAGCTTTACCAGATTCGACCAGATTTTGGTCCAATAGAAACCAGCCTTATGACTTAATTTGATTCGACCACATTTTGGTCCAATAGAAAAAAACTTGATGGCTTAATTTGATTCGACCACATTTTGGTCCAATAGGAATCCTCCTTATCAAATTTGGCATAACATGATCTGACCAGATTTTGGTCCAATGGCAACCATCCGCATGGCATAATCTAATTCGATCAGATTTTTGTCTAATGGCAACCATCCGCATGGCAAAACCTGATTCAACCAGATTTTGGTCCAATGGCAACCATCCGCATGGCATAACCTGATTCGATATTTTGGTCCAATGGAAACCATCCGTATGGAATATAATAATCATTATGCTATTTTGTTTTATTAGGCAAGTAATTATACTATTCTGTTTTATTAGGCAGGGTTAATAATTCTTTCTTGTTTTATTAGGAAAACTTATTCTTAAATAAATTGATACCCCTAACCGCCTTATAACTCGACTATCTTTAAACTAACATTTTGCATCAGTTTAAAAAAATCCATTCGAGACGTTTTATCCAAATTTGTATTCTAGATATAAAATCCATTATTTAATCATTTAAAAACATATTAACTATTCAAGTTCAAAGTGATTAAATTATGGGTCGTTACAATACCGATATATACTTAGTTGTTAAAATTGCAATGACAGGTAAGCACAAGGTCAAACCTAAGCCAAGACTGGATTGAACTCAAGTGCAATGCAAAAAAACATGACAGCAGCTCAACTAGACCGGTCAAAGCAATTAAAGTTTCAGACATACTCGGGTCCAACCAACATGCAACCAGACTTCAACCAGACATGCTCAGGTTCAGACATGCTCAGGAACCAAGCAACAATCAAGTTCAGTTTCAACATTTACATGAAAATATACAAAATGTTCAAGCAAAATCAAAATTCAGGGCTAAGTACAGGGCAGAAATCAACATGAAGTGCACAAGTATACACACATATATGCACACAGTAAACATCAAGTATGTGCATGCACAGAGGCAATTTAACTCGAAGCAAATCAACATACAACCAGAATTGAGGACAGAGATGAATGCAAGTGAACTTGGCTCAATTGAAAAAGACAAGCAAGTGAACATGGCAACTCAACAAGCCAGTGGGACAAATATGGACCAGAATCATATCAAGTGGCAGTAGTTTTCAATGAGACTACAATAACAAAGGCACCAAGTTTATCAACCCAGCAAACATTACAAGGAAATGGACATGGAAATCAACAAGCAACTATCACAAAATCATTCAGGCCAGAGAATACAAGTGCACCAGATACAAGCAAAATCAGAATGCAAGCACTCGGGTAGACAGAGCATAGCCATAGCAATCACACAAATATATACATACATACATATATGTATGTATCTATATACATGGAGACATCAGATCAAACTCAAGCAAGGCAACATAGGGTGATACGCAAACATATGTAAACATAGTATGACATGATCAAAGCATAGTAACGGAGACTTCATGATGAACAAGTCAGACTTCAGGAAGTCAAGATTAACCTAAAATAAGTATATATATCTCAAATTCAAATGCCAAGCTGTAAGCGAATGATGAACAAGTCGTAGGCAGCAAAGAACCGAACCAATTCAAATATATTTAAGCAAATTCAAATATATCAAAAATATATTCGACCAATGAACAAGTCAAAAATCATCAAAATCGTTCAATCAAGAATCGAATGGCCGAGCGCAACAATTGAAGAATTCAAATCAAAATATACGAAACGAAATTATAGGGTTTTGATCCCTATAAATACCCAATTCATCATCGGCAAAAAAATCAGGAGTTCAAAAATAATCACCAAAAGCATTCAAGAGACAAAAACATACCAAAGTCGAACTCAAACCCTCTGGAGCAATCGAATAACACTAATCGAAGAAGCAGTAGTAGGCCAATTGTGGAATGAAAGCATCAAGGCAATCAAATTGAATTTATATTTCCAAGTGGCGGCTCCAATTCAACAAAACCCTAAATCAAAGACAGCAAAAGTGAAAGAGGATAATCGGCCTGGATATACAAATAAGAATAAGAGCATCATTTTTTTGAACCACACTGTTTTTTTATTTGGGCCGATAATATTTTTTTCTTTGGGCTAATTTATAATTTAGGGTTTTAATTAAATTTGTATTTTTCCTTTCTTAACTTTGTAAAAACTCTAGTTTTAACTAGGTTACAAACTACGTGGCATAGTTCGGAGAATTCACAACTCAATGGCTGAGTTGTGGTAGGGTTTTGAGCTTAGAGTTAGGTTAATCAAGCTAGCGGGTATCACATGTTTACATCTTTTTGTAAGCGTCTGATTACTTAATTTTCTAGTAGAAACCTTGGAGGCAACACGTAGGCAGGTTTTTGCTGAAGCTGGGTAAAACTGTGTGTGATCTTTGCTGCATTACTTTCTGTCTTTGTTTTTATTTCCGCATTGAATTTTATTAGACCCTATTTACCCCTCCCCCCTTTAGGGTGAAAACGATCCTACAGTTTAATATAGTGATATGATAGATCATGTCTACGGTGTAGAATATAAATCATATCAAATAGCTGTGATGCTTACATTGGTTACACCATACTATATTTAGGTTACACTCAAAACTGCTAAGGTACGTTCGCATAATGGATTTTCCACGGAGAACTTTTCAAGGAAGCCAAATCCGAACTCCATGCATAAGGATTAATAAACACCTTCCAAGCATCGTATATCTCTAGATAAAATATACCATAAGGTAAACACAAAGGCCCATGCCCGTACATAAACATAAACAACGTGAACCAAATACCATCAACTCTCGGTACCAACATATCAATAAGCATACTCTAGATCTGGAGTTGATAATAACCTATCGTGGGTCAGCCAAACCACAGATTGTGCATCCTACTTTATCTTTTGCCATTTCTGATGTCGAGGTTATGTTCGGCATCTTTCACATGAGTTTTCATTACCCGAATAGAATATGAAACCAAATTAGATCCTCACGTCTTGAAAGGATCTCGAAACCACACATGGATTCCCATATCTCAACAAGTCTCGGAATCACACATGGATTCCCACATCCTGAATAGATCACGAACAACTACATGTGTTCGAGCATCTTAAACAGATCTCAAAAATCCACATAGATTACCTTCTTAAACCGCTTCCAACACATAGAAACCATATACTAGTTTTGAAGTGGTATTCGATAAGTAAAACACTTACTAATCTCGCACTCTTCAAAACTAATCGATGAATTTTCGGTTAACTCAATTCCGGTTCTCTCAGAAGTAAGTAAAAGCTAGAGATGTTTCGTACCGATACTCCTCCCCGGGAGTTCTTATTGGTATGAAATTGTGAAGCCTTTCGATTACTTCCTAAGTTAATATTAGATCAAGTTCAATAGTCGACTAATCGACTATCTAGTCAAAACACTTGTTTATACAATCAATATTCGTACGCTTAACTCGTTTCTGACATTCCAACTTAACTATTCCTCGTCCAAGAGTGAAGCCATGTAAGTTTGGGCACGGGTTGCTCCAAGCCTTGCCAAGACACTTCATTCTTGATTCTCACAAATAGATAAGTCTACCTCATCGGCTTTTAGTGTTAAGTATAGTAGTAATAATTTCTATAAACAAGTAAGAAATCGACACGATTAACACGTTTTCAACATTTTCCATTTACCTATTCCTCAGCTAAGAGGGAAGCCCAGTAGGTTAGAGCTCTATTGCTCCGTCCCTACATAACATCAATCTTAATTCTCACAAATAGATAAGATTACTTCGTCGGCTTATTAGTGTTAAGCATAGTTAATTACTTTTCTAATAAATAATTTAAAAAATCAACCATTTGGCCATTTAGCAATTCTAACCCCTTTTCTAAACCTTTTCTTTATGCTTTCAACATACTTAAAAATACTTATAATAGTTTTTAGAACATTCATAAAAAACATTGCTTAAAAATAATCATTTTGGAATTTACTTGAAAACATAAAGAACCGCGTTTTTCACAAAACACTCTTTTTATATAAATTCATAAATAAATCTTAAAAATTCATATAAATATCAAACTACTTTTAAAATACTCTAATATAAGTTAGGTAATACTTTTAAAAAGAATGAAACAAATCGCTCAAACTTAAAGTCATTTTTGAAACATTTGAAGCCTAAAAATCAAGGTTAAACGTGGCAGTTTTGCCCTAGTGATGTTTTGATTTTCGAGATGTTACTGAACTTTTTAGTATTCAAAATTTTAATAGCAACAAACATACATATATAACAATATAAATACGATGAGAAATCTCTATGGATCTCTCTACAAAGTTCCATAACAATTGCCAAAAACAAGGCAATTTCGAACTGCATTTATAGCGATTATCGCTATAAGCGCACTTCTAAATCCGAGTTATATTCCAACCTATATTCAACTACAATCTATGTGCTTTTTTCCAAGGTCTAGTCATATGTTATACAAGTCCATTCATGGATCCTATGTGCCACTTGTTTTTTAAACAAGAATCAAAATCAATGTTTTCAACATATGTCTAAGTTAATTCAAACAACTTTAACACAACAAAATATAATCATACATGAGTTATATTATCAATCTAATTGGGTAGTTAGCTCACCTTAAACCTAACAAACAACCAAGCCTAATCACCCAAGTCTAAACCCAAGCTAGCAACCTCCTTTCCCTTCCTTCCATTCCTTGCTTCACTTACTCCTTTAGCCTCCTAACCCACCAATTGCTCACGGCCTTGGGAGGAGGGGGAGTATGGCTTCACTTTTTCATAATCTAATTAGATAAAAGATGTTGTTATGTGGTGGCAAGGCTTTCCTAAAAGTTTGAGGTGATTTGGAGATGGTTTGCAAATTATTTGCTTTAGGAATTTCAGATGAAGAAGAAGATGATGACATCGAAATTTTAGCTCAAAGCTTTGGAATATTTGTGATATATTTCCTAAGGATGTACCCTTCCTTATATAGGATTAGGAACGATGATTTAAAAAGGCCTAAACCCCTCAAAACCCTAATGACATCATTGCTACTTATCATGACAACTTTATGTCACTTCTCCTTTATTTATTTTACCATTTTACCCCTCTCGTGATAATATCCCTTATCCTTAAAGAAGTTTCTAGATCATTCCAAACTTTATGAAGAGGAGAGTGTGCTGATTAGTTGCTAACGTGTTCATTTGATCATTAGTTAAGTGCACGATAGTTCGAACAACTTATATCGATCAAAAAACTGTTTATCGCTAAACCGATTTCCGGTCACATTATCGATTTTCCTTCGAAAAATATATTTTTGTAAACACTTTTCAAAAACAAGTTTCTTATCATTATTTATTAACTAAATGATGCTAAAAAGGTTATAAAATCATATCTATAAAACTTAATCATATCTCAAAATGTATCGATATTTGAAGATGAAGTGTTTGAATTTCAGGGTCGCTACAGAAATCATGTACCCGAATCTCTATCTAGAACAGTTATACGAATAAAATAATTTACGTACAACTTACATATTTATTTCATAGGTTTCTTAACTACACTAATTCCTTTTTATTCGCATTTATTCTTATATAAATAATATATTTCCTTTAATACTAAATCATTTAATTTATAACCATTCCATAAAGCTTTTCTTAAGTTTATAAACATCTTATAAAACACAACTTATATTTATCAACACTATAAAACTTAAGTTCATATTCGTATAATATCCAACTACATCCTAAGAGTATATATACAAAACATCATATTTTTTACTTAACCATAATATCTAACAAATTTAAAACTTGTTTTAACTAACTATCTTCCTATTTTAGAGTCACAAAAACTTATTTTTTTTTATTTTCACAAATACACTTAGCTTCAAGTTCTCAATTAATTCGCAAGTTTTTGACTGTCCAAAATTTTCGAAAATTCCATTTCATTTCAACAAATGAGAAGTACCCAACAACATATCATAATGAGATGCACAACCCAAACTACCCTAATGCAAAGGATACATGCATCCATAAAATAACTTAAAAGAAAACTTAAGAACTAAAATCCTAATTTTATTTCAACTCTATTTGAAATAATAATATATACTTACAAATTTAGTATATCATATCATACTTTCGAGATTTAAAACAAATTTTATATTACCAAAACAACTATGAAATAAAACTACTATTGTAGCATCCCCCACTTAGAAACTCAAAAATGAACGCCGATGAAGCTGCATCCACCAGAATTATTTTCCAGCAACAAAAGTGAGTTCAGTGCTTTTTATCTCCTTTAAAATCATTTCTATTGAAAAGTACTTTTAAATAGTACTATTATTATTTCCTCAAAACTTTGAAAAACGGTTTCAAAAAAATATCGAGATTTAAGTTCTCAAAATCACAAATTTAAATCCCTTTTTATTTATAAACCATACTTATAAAATTTTACTTTCTTTTAACAATCAATAGTCAATACTTCTAAACTGGACGAGCACGACTAATCAAACAATAAATGATATAACTGAATATTATCATTTCCTAACAAACAAACACACCATAAATTACTATATCAATTTTTAAAAAATTATTCTTTTATATATAAAATATAATCCTAGGTAAAATTATTTCATTTACCAATTTCATAAAACAATATTATGTCGATTTTCCTTGCTCAAGTATTTAGAAACCCCTATCGATACAATTGTACCTTTTGTATCGATTGGAATTCATAAGCCACTCAACAGATAAATCAACACAATATAAAACATTTTATAGCACTAACAAATATGCTCTCGTATATATAATACACTCAAACTCATTCTAGGGTGTTACTAACCTTATCTCTAATGAGTCTGCTCCACCAAAGCCTTAGTGTTCGCTTATCCTGGCTTTGATACCACATGTAATGACTGGCCTTTTTGACCCTCAAAAGTCCACACTGTACATCCACGATATTCACATGCCGAGCATTCAAGTGCCGGAAAGACAGATTGTTTGGGTGAAAGAAAGAAAAGATAGAACAAAATTTCACATCATGATGAGTAATATATAATATATAATAGATCTTTGTAAAAGAAAATTGCAATATACATATATCATTCAAAATAAACTAACCGTTCATCAGTCTGGATAATTATAACAACCTGTCCTCGCAAATGTTGATAAATACAAAACAGCAAATGCAGAAAAAATAAAATATACGTAAATACGTCTGGGAGGCATCCAGCTCGTCTTCTGAAGCTCCAAAGCATACATAACTAAATCTAGAAATATGCTCGGGCTGACCCGAGCATTATAAGAAAATAACACCAGAATCAGTCTGGTAAACTAGTGTGAGAAACACACATTATATTGATCTTTAATGTTATAAAACCTTTCAAAATTAAGTAATCTCGTAAGACCACACCGCACATAAACACGGACGGGTTTTTACCTTATGGAAAACAAACCATTTCATAAGAAATCTTGTGATATTATAATAATGTCTAGGGTTTAAAATAAATATATAACATAGCTGGAATGCTTGCATCTCATGTTCCAACATAGTTATACACAACTAAGTCTGTAAGGCAATTATTGGAGAATGGAATCTATATAATGATAAGGCACCGGGGTACCACCTGTCACAGTACACCTCTAGAAAATGTACCGAAGGCCTCGCCCAGACCCTCTGTGTCACATACCGAAATTTTCGACTTTCGAAAATTCGACATCGATACTCACTTTATCGACTGCCGAGAAATCGAACGCCGGAAACTCCAATAGTGAGGGTTTTAGAAAGAAGAAAAAGGCAGAAGAAGAAGATAGAAGAAAAAGAAAGAAGAACAACAGAACAAGAGCAGAAACAGAAACAATATCAGAATCTTACACATCGCAGCGGAACAATATATAATAGATAATCACTAGGCTTTTAAAACAAAGAACTATATCAGTTTATACATACATCAATCATCAGAGTCAATATACAACTCAGTACAACAATGGACAGTTATATAACTTGTCCTCATACAGAATACACAGCGGAATAAATACTATTAGATACAAATACTACGTCTCGTCATCCAGCTTATCTCCAAAGCTCCAGAATATCCAGAATATCCTGATAATATAACTCTAGGCTGCCCGTGTGGAAATTGGTGGGCACCCAGAGTTTAGAAGGGAACAATAAACTCCGAGTCAGTCATGGTGACTGGTGTGAGATCGTAAAACAGTTATTCTTTAAAAATAAACAGCAGAGAATTTTTAAAGTCAATTCGCAATGCTTTTGGAAAATGAAACTACCATAAGACCTCCCACCACACACACAATGCAAACGCAGAATTAGAGGAGATTTCTTCTTATGATAGTCAAAGATGCTTACTACGCAAAAATCAAATCTTTTTTTTTTGATATTATTATTAGTGCATAGTGTAGAAAACATTTCGAAAGTATAATATTAATCTTAGCCAGCATAGGCATTCCGCACTTATGCCTACTATAGCTACCATCCAAACAGTGGTGACCACCATAAGTGAATGATAGGTTCTACAACTAAAACCGTACAAGTGTCGTATTGTTTCTTTGGATTTCCAACAAATGGTCAGGCTAAGGAACTTCCTATCCACGATGGGTACGTCCCTGGAATAGACGACCCGAGAACCTAACCGGATCTCTGCCAACACAAGGCCGGGTTACCTCTGCAAAAATAGGTAACTACTGACACGCGTATGCCATCCCCCGATCGTCACCGATCTTCCCGAGGATCCCCGATTTCCAACAAACCACATAGATAATAATGCAGCAACCACATAGGTTAAGTATCTGGGCTCCATACCATGATACCACCTCTATCCAGAAGGAATGACATACACTAAGGGGCGCTACTCCCTAGAACCTTGCTGCATCCTTCCTGTTTCGACCATTTCCGGGGTGTGAGGCTCGACGAAGTCTCGTCCACAAAGCTACGCTTTCTACAAAAAGCCCTGCTTCGGGTCAAACAAAATGATCAACCTATGATCACAAAGATATAAGATCAAACAAATGATCATATCGCAAATGATCAAACACCGATCATTTCACAGCAACACTCAGTATGCCACGTTACCAAATTGGGATATATCGCTGATAAATTTCAACTACATAACCTCTGAGCTCGTACGTCTCAGAGAAGGGTGTTAAGCTAAGAGAATAAATTCTCCGCCACCAACAGATATGTATTTGAAAGAAATCAGCTCTATATCTCAAATTGTAACGTCAGACACACAATCCATATAAGTCTGTTCCGGGATCGAACAGAACCGAAGGCACTTCTCACGAAGCCCTTGCACATCCGGATAATTTTCTAATCACGTCCGGACTTCCCGTCACTAAGGGTGATAAAACCTCTAAATCGAAGATCAGCCGATGTAGAGTAACTCGACGGTAATCCTTCCGTTTTCAAAAATATCCGGTCTTCAACACCGGTCTTCGAATGCAATTCATAACGACGTATCACATATTCGGAATGGGTTATACGACCCCATGGTCCTTTCCCGGTTAACCCGAATAGTGAGCGTTTATTTAAAAACAAGTGTGGCATTCAAATTCATCCAATTCTCAACAAATACCTATCTAAAGGTAATTATTGATAGTCGGTTATTTAACTATCAATAAAGATGCGCAACATCATCAGATTCCAAATAATTTCTCAAATTATTTAATCTTCAAAAATATCTTTACTAGATATATTATTTTCCACACTTAACCATTTGAAAACAGATTTCAAATATTCGCTTTTCAATTTATCTTTAAAAGATAAAATCTCTAAACAGTTCGCTTCATATTGGAAAAGCATTTCCATACTTATTTAATAATAAGTATTTCACAAATCTATTTATTTCCAACACTTGGAAAATGTTCGATATACTTAAATCAAATTAAGTATAATTTCATTCTTTAAGGAAAATATTCTTTTAACACCTTTATTTGAGTCAAAACGAATGTTGCGTAAAACATCGTTACGACGACTCGAAATCAATAGTATAGGGATTCAGATTAAGATAGATATATATAAATCCCAATACTATATCAAAACATTTCCTTTCGGAAATCATTTACTATAACAACAGTGTTATAGTCCATCATTTCCTTATATTTCTCGAAAACGTCTATTTCAACAATAAATGTTGAAATCTATGCTTTCGATTCATAACACATTTTAAAACACCTTTAAAATGTTTAACTTCATTTTTTTTTAAATATTACTTCTTCAAAAAAATGAATCCATTTTACTTAACTATATATTCACTGTCCAAAATCGTGAATAATATTTACTTAACCCCATTTCAATCATTTCTACACATTTTTATTTCAATAAAAATTCGCTATTCAAAATCGTGAATATATCTTCTTAAATAATCTTCTATATTAAATTTATCACATTCAATCTATTTCGAATTTATAAGCACGTTTATAAATTCTATTTCTCTTTTTAATAACAACTTCGACTTATAAACCTTCTTTTATCAACTTCTATATTTAACTTATCAAAATAAGTGACTTTGGGTTTATAAACAACTTTTATAAATTTTAATTCTATTTATAAAAGCTTCAATACCAAATCAATTTCAATATTGATTTCTAATTTTATTTTCAACGTTTGAATAAAATTTCCATATTGATTTCTCAAAAATTCATTTCTAAATATTAAATCAATTACAGATTGATTTCAAATTTTATTTATCACTACTAAAATAAATTCCTTATTTTTCTCACATTATTCAATATTCTGTTTTAAAATGGATTCTTCAAATTGAAATCATTTTACATTGATTTCACAACTTATTTCAATTTACCAATTAAATTTCAAACTGAATTTCCAACTTATCTTCTTTCAAATAAATTCCTTTTTAAGAAAATAAATTTCAATCGTTTCTTTCAATCTATTTAAAAATCCAAATTTAAATTAATTTCTTCAATTTAAAATCACTGTTTTACGAAATCCATTTATTTAACATTTTCACTTGATTCTGGAATTTATTCAATACGATTATAAAAATTAACTTTTTATACTTTAAAATTTTCTTTCTTCAAAATTTATTCAATTCCAAAAATTGATTCACTTAGAAATTTCTACTTTGATTTCAAAAATTCAATTTCGTTTATTTTTGGAATCCAATGATGTCAAAACATCCATTCAGCTAAATTTTAGCTTTTCAAACAATTTCCAGATATCAATTCAATAACAACAATAATCATTCACAGATTATCACATCACAGTAGAAATAAATTCAATCAATGTGAGGGGTCCAGTTGGATCCCTCCAACCTGTTTCCCTGCATCCAAAGATGTTAGCACAATACCAATTCCGCTCCAGTACGGAATTATCGCGGTATATGGGTTTTTATAAATCCGCTTACTAACGGCGCAATAGGGTCTCATCCGCTATACGAGGCGGGAAATCATCAATCCAATATATACATATGCCAATATGTATATATTGCTATATATAGATATATCCTATCATATCTAATAGCACATTCAAACAAATCAATCAATAACTGCAATTCAATCATAAATCTGAGTGAGAAGATCTCACCTTAGCTTTTATTCGCAACCCATTTTCGTTTCGTCTTGTTCCCTTTACGATTTCAAACTGTATAAACATTTATACGATTTATTAATATTCGAACCAATCAACAATAAATTATCATCTGTTAATTTATTTGAACCAAAAATTTAATTTTATCGAATTCAATTTATTCTAAACCAATTTCTTTATAAATAAATTTATTTAACCAACATTTCAGTTTCAAACTAATGTTCTCTAACCATTTCTAAAACAATTAAATTAAACAAATTTTCTTTTAACAATTTTAATACAATTGATTTTAAATTAATCCTTTTTAACTTTATCAAACAATTCATTACCCTAAATAAATTTGTTTAACTAAAATTTTAGTTCAAAACTAAATTTTCTTTAAATCATCTTCTTTTTCCAATTTTATTTATGTAAAATATTTTCCTGTAAAAAAATCACAGTAATTCATTTTACTGTCCATATACAATATTTAAATTAATTCTTCCAAGTTTAAATCAAATTACCAATCAATAACTTTCTTAATTTTTTTCTGCATATAAAAATCGTCAAGCAAATTAATTTAACTATAAAAATCGAAATTACCTCACTGTATACGCGACCCGGGACTGCTACTTCGAACGCCCCGGCCTCGATGACTTCCCCTATGACTTCAACCACCATCACAGTCGAAGTCGCGAATTTCGCAAATCACCCCCGGCTCCATCTCGCGCCGCACCTAACTTCCCATCGTGCTAACCCCATCACCGCCCTTTGCTGAGTTCACCTCGCCCACGAATTCGCCCCACGCGACCGCCCTCGAAGTCGTTCGCGAATCACCAGACAACGCGTCGCCGAGTTCTCGAGCATCACCTACGAGCTCGACCGAGTTTCCCCAAGCACGCGAGCTCGAATCTCTGAACGAAGCCCTAGCTTCGTCACTGCTGCTCGAGAATGATGTCGCTTTCCCCTTCCTCACGCGCAGGCGCCCTTTCCAGTCGCCGTCGCGACTCCCCCATTCGAGCGCGCGTATGCGCTTGGCGCTCGAGTTTGAACGAATATTGATTTCGTTATTGATTTCATTTTTTTTTCTTTTACTGGGGGGGCTTCGGCCATTGATTTGTTTATGGAACGAGAATTTTAATTTGAACGATAATTCGTCTTGAACAGATAAAGAAAGAGAGGAACGAGATATTTGAAATCGAATGGAGTATGGGTTTGCACGATTTTTCTTTCGTGATTCCTGCAGCGTTTCTCGGCGTGAGTTAAGGGAGACAACGTGTGGTGATGTTGACCAGGTTTATAAATTTAAATTGAATATCGTTAAAGCTTTAACGCGTTTATATATCGTGTGCTCACGTATTAACACCGAAAAATACGAAATTTGAAATCCGACAATAATTCAATATTACGGACCCAATGGAACTGGTTTCGTCGAATTCCGAGACTGTGCTCCGGAACGCTATTTTCAAATATCGATTCGAACGATATAATTTCAAAACTGAACAAATTATTTCCAAATCAATTTCTGAAGCTGCGGTTATCTTCAATGTTATCAATATAAATTTTACAAGCGTTTGAAATATTTTTCTTCGGCTTAAAATTAAAGATTCAAAATTTTTATTCAGCATCAATAGATTAAATTTTATAAATTAAATCGTCAGCTTCAAATTTAAATCGGGGATTCAAATTAAATCACCGTTCAAATATTTAAAATTAATTAAATATTCCAATTTTAATTATCAAAAATTCTGGGTCGTTACAAACTTCCCCCCTTAAAGAATTTCGTCCTCGAAATTACAAGGTAAGAAAAAATGTCCTTAACTCGTCTACTATTTTCTCAAATTCAAATAGTTTTATCAATTCATCAAAACAAATTTTTCTACTAAAGATTAGTTATTAACTCAACTAACTTCCTAGAATCTTTCATAGTTTTCAAATATCATTGTTTTCTTCGAAATTCAAATTCGAGTTTAAATTCAAATTTTAAACTTTCAAAATTTCTCAAAAATTTTCTAACACTCGAAATTTTTGAAAAATTTCGCCAGCGTCTCCTTTGCGCGGCTGATACGGTACGACTACAAAACGTCCCTACGGACTCTCAGATTTCAAAAAGAAAAAGAAAAAGCCAAGCGGCTAGAGAGAAATCATCAAAAACTCATATTATAATTCAAATACATACCTTTTTCGAGCAATTCGAATTATCTGTGAAATAAATTTTCCAATCCCTTTATACACCTGTATACCCTACTAGCCATAATATCTAGTTACATATTTATATCCATTCCATTTTACATTTCAATCTCATTTGTATTTAGTTTACCATTTCAACTAAATTTGGATTCAATTTCACATTTCAATTTCCTATCTGAGTTAAATTCATCATTCAATTCAAGTTGGATTCTATTTTTCTTCATTCAATTAGCTTCACTTACTAATTTTAGTTTAATCCTTCACAATCAAATTCAAATTCAGTCTTACTTTCTTACAAATTCAAATTGAATTTTAACATTTCAAGTTTATTCTCTTGCACTTACAATTGCAACTTCTTATTTATTCATTCTAAAAACTCATTCACTAATTCATTTCCATAAGACTGATTCAACATTCAATTAGTTCAATAGCTTAATTCATTTATCAATCCAATTCAGATTCTCTATTTTATTTAACTTTACCAAGGTCAAATTCCATCACTTAATCAAAATCACATTTTATTTTCATAATTCAATACTCAATTCCAGAGTCTTTTCACCCTTTTCAAAATCATTTTTTGAAAACAATTCAAATTATCTTTTGAATTTTCTAAAACAAAATCCAAAATTTTCAAACAACTTTCATTTAAAACAATTTGGCAGCAATTTCCTCTTTTGGAAACCCGAAAATGAACACCGGTGATGTCGCGATCACCATCGAAGTTATTTTCCAGCGACCGAAAAGAGTTTAGAGCTTTCATCTCTCTAAAATACTTTTTCAAAATCCTTTGAAAATCACTTTCAAATCAAAAAGGATTTAAACTTTCCAAATTTCCAAAATTTTCAAATCCTTTTCAAAACATTTTCAAAATCTTCTCTGGAATTCCGTTTCAAATTACAAATCACATTTATAATTTACATTCTCAAATCTCATTTATATATGGATTTATTTCTTAACTTTGGAGTTACGATTTCAATTTCTTATTCAGTTTTAGTGATGATAATTCACTATTATTACTTCCTAACATCCATGCAACCATATACTATAGTACTTTATAGAAAACATTTATTTTCTATACAAAAATAGTTTTGGGTAAAATTATTTCATTTACCCTATTCAAAACAATACTGTGCCGAATTGTTCTATTCGAGTGTTTAGAAACCCCTTCGATACAGTTTTGCAAGACTGTGCCGACGAAGGTTCATATGCCACTCAATAAACCAATCATCACAATACAAAACAATTTTATATTCAAATAACAAATACGCGCTCATATCTATTATTACACTCAACTCATTCTAGAGTACTACTGACTCTATCTCTAATGAGTAACACCCAACAAAGCAGGGTTGTCGCTTAACCATATGCTCTGATACCACTTTGTCACATACCGAAATTTTCGACTTTCGAAAATTCGACATCGATACTCACTTTATCGACTGCCGAGAAATCGAACGCCGGAAACTCCAATAGTGAGGGTTTTAGAAAGAAGAAAAAGGCAGAAGAAGAAGATAGAAGAAAAAGAAAGAAGAACAACAGAACAAGAGCAGAAACAGAAACAATATCAGAATCTTACACATCGCAGCGGAACAATATATAATAGATAATCACTAGACTTTTAAAACAAAGAACTATATCAGTTTATACATACATCAATCATCAGAGTCAATATACAACTCAGTACAACAATGGACAGTTATATAACTTGTCCTCATACAGAATACACAGCGGAATAAATACTATTAGATACAAATACTACGTCTCGTCATCCAGCTTATCTCCAAAGCTCCAGAATATCCAGAATATCCTGATAATATAACTCTAGGCTGCCCATGTGGAAATTGGTGGGCACCCAGAGTTTAGAAGGGAACAATAAACTCCGAGTCAGTCATGGTGACTGGTGTGAGATCGTAAAACAGTTATTCTTTAAAAATAAACAACAGAGAATTTTTAAAGTCAATTCGCAATGCTTTTGGAAAATGAAACTACCATAAGACCTCCCACCACACACACAATGCAAACGCAGAATTGGAGGAGATTTCTTCTTATGATAGTCAAAGATGCTTACTACGCAAAAATCAAATCTTTTTTTTTGATATTATTATTAGTGCATAGTGTAGAAAACATTTCGAAAGTATAATATTAATCTTAGCCAGCATAGGCATTCCGCACTTATGCCTACTATAGCTACCATCCAAACAGTGGTGACCACCATAAGTGAATGATAGGTTCTACAACTAAAACCGTACAAGTGTCGTATTGTTTCTTTGGATTTCCAACAAATGGTCAGGCTAAGGAACTTCCTATCCACGATGGGTACGTCCCTGGAATAGACGACCCGAGAACCTAACCGGATCTCTGCCAACACAAGGCCGGGTTACCTCTGCAAAAATAGGTAACTACTGACACGCGTATGCCATCCCCCGATCGTCACCGATCTTCCCGAGGATCCCCGATTTCCAACAAACCACATAGATAATAATGCAGCAACCACATAGGTTAAGTATCTGGGCTCCATACCATGATACCACCTCTATCCAGAAGGAATGACATACACTAAGGGGCGCTACTCCCTAGAACCTTGCTGCATCCTTCCTGTTTCGACCATTTCCGGGGTGTGAGGCTCGACGAAGTCTCGTCCACAAAGCTACGCTTTCTACAAAAAGCCCTGCTTCGGGTCAAACAAAATGATCAACCTATGATCACAAAGATATAAGATCAAACAAATGATCATATCGCAAATGATCAAACACCGATCATTTCACAACAACACTCAGTATGCCACGTTACCAAATTGGGATATATCGCTGATAAATTTCAACTACATAACCTCTGAGCTCGTACGTATCAGAGAAGGGTGTTAAGCTAAGAGAATAAATTCTCCGCCACCAACAGATATGTATTTGAAAGAAATCAGCTCTATATCTCAAATTGTAACGTCAGACACACAATCCATATAAGTCTGTTCCGGGATCGAACAGAACCGAAGGCACTTCTCACGAAGCCCTTGCACATCCGGATAATTTTCTAATCACGTCCGGACTTCCCGTCACTAAGGGTGATAAAACCTCTAAATCGAAGATCAGCCGATGTAGAGTAACTCGACGGTAATCCTTCCGTTTTCAAAAATATCCGGTCTTCAACACCGGTCTTCGAATGCAATTCATAACGACGTATCACATATTCGGAATGGGTTATACGACCCCATGGTCCTTTCCCGGTTAACCCGAATAGTGAGCGTTTATTTAAAAACAAGTGTGGCATTCAAATTCATCCAATTCTCAACAAATACCTATCTAAAGGTAATTATTGATAGTCGGTTATTTAACTATCAATAAAGATGCGCAACATCATCAGATTCCAAATAATTTCTCAAATTATTTAATCTTCAAAAATATCTTTACTAGATATATTATTTTCCACACTTAACCATTTGAAAATAGATTTCAAATATTCGCTTTTCAATTTATCTTTAAAAGATAAAATCTCTAAACAGTTCGCTTCATATTGGAAAAGCATTTCCATACTTATTTAATAATAAGTATTTCACAAATCTATTTATTTCCAACACTTGGAAAATGTTCGATATACTTAAATCAAATTAAGTATAATTTCATTCTTTAAGGAAAATATTCTTTTAACACCTTTATTTGAGTCAAAACGAATGTTGCGTAAAACATCGTTACGACGACTCGAAATCAATAGTATAGGGATTCAGATTAAGATAGATATATATAAATCCCAATACTATATCAAAACATTTCCTTTCGGAAATCATTTACTATAACAACAGTGTTATAGTCCATCATTTCCTTATATTTCTCGAAAACGTCTATTTCAACAATAAATGTTGAAATCTATGCTTTCGATTCATAACACATTTTAAAACACCTTTAAAATGTTTAACTTCATTTTTTTTTAAATATTACTTCTTCAAAAAAATGAATCCATTTTACTTAACTATATATTCACTGTCCAAAATCGTGAATAAAATTTACTTAACCCCATTTCAATCATTTCTACACATTTTTATTTCAATAAAAATTCGCTATTCAAAATCGTGAATATATCTTCTTAAATAATCTTCTATATTAAATTTATCACATTCAATCTATTTCGAATTTATAAGCACGTTTATAAATTCTATTTCTCTTTTTAATAACAACTTCGACTTATAAACCTTCTTTTATCAACTTCTATATTTAACTTATCAAAATAAGTGACTTTGGGTTTATAAACAACTTTTATAAATTTTAATTCTATTTATAAAAGCTTCAATACCAAATCAATTTCAATATTGATTTCTAATTTTATTTTCAACGTTTGAATAAAATTTCCATATTGATTTCTCAAAAATTCATTTCTAAATATTAAATCAATTACAGATTGATTTCAAATTTTATTTATCACTACTAAAATAAATTCCTTATTTTTCTCACATTATTCAATATTCTGTTTTAAAATGGATTCTTCAAATTGAAATCATTTTACATTGATTTCACAACTTATTTCAATTTACCAATTAAATTTCAAACTGAATTTCCAACTTATCTTCTTTCAAATAAATTCCTTTTTATGAAAATAAATTTCAATCGTTTCTTTCAATCTATTTAAAAATCCAAATTTAAATTAATTTCTTCAATTTAAAATCACTGTTTTATGAAATCCATTTATTTAACATTTTCACTTGATTCTGGAATTTATTCAATACGATTATAAAAATTAACTTTTTATACTTTAAAATTTTCTTTCTTCAAAATTTATTCAATTCCAAAAATTGATTCACTTAGAAATTTCTACTTTGATTTCAAAAATTCAATTTCGTTTATTTTTGGAATCCAATGATGTCAAAACATCCATTCAGCTAAATTTTAGCTTTTCAAACAATTTCCAGATATCAATTCAATAACAACAATAATCATTCACAGATTATCACATCACAGTAGAAATAAATTCAATCAATGTGAGGGGTCCAGTTGGATCCCTCCAACCTGTTTCCCTGCATCCAAAGATGTTAGCACAATACCAATTCCGCTCCAGTACGGAATTATCGCGGTATATGGGTTTTTTTTATAAATCCGCTTACTAACGGCGCAATAGGGTCTCATCCGCTATACGAGGCGGGAAATCATCAATCCAATATATACATATGCCAATATGTATATATTGCTATATATAGATATATCCTATCATATCTAATAGCACATTCAAACAAATCAATCAATAACTGCAATTCAATCATAAATCTGAGTGAGAAGATCTCACCTTAGCTTTTATTCGCAACCCATTTTCGTTTCGTCTTGTTCCCTTTACGATTTCAAACTGTATAAACATTTATACGATTTATTAATATTCGAACCAATCAACAATAAATTATCATCTGTTAATTTATTTGAACCAAAAATTTAATTTTATCGAATTCAATTTATTCTAAACCAATTTCTTTATAAATAAATTTATTTAACCAACATTTCAGTTTCAAACTAATGTTCTCTAACCATTTCTAAAACAATTAAATTAAACAAATTTTCTTTTAACAATTTTAATACAATTGATTTTAAATTAATCCTTTTTAACTTTATCAAACAATTCATTACCCTAAATAAATTTGTTTAACTAAAATTTTAGTTCAAAACTAAATTTTCTTTAAATCATCTTCTTTTTCCAATTTTATTTATGTAAAATATTTTCCTGTAAAAAAAATCACAGTAATTCATTTTACTGTCCATATACAATATTTAAATTAATTCTTCCAAGTTTAAATCAAATTACCAATCAATAACTTTCTTAATTTTTTTCTGCATATAAAAATCGTCAAGCAAATTAATTTAACTATAAAAATCGAAATTACCTCACTGTATACGCGACCCGGGACTGCTACTTCGAACGCCCCGGCCTCGATGACTTCCCCTATGACTTCAACCACCATCACAGTCGAAGTCGCGAATTTCGCAAATCACCCCCGGCTCCATCTCGCGCCGCACCTAACTTCCCATCGTGCTAACCCCATCACCGCCCTTTGCTGAGTTCACCTCGCCCACGAATTCGCCCCACGCGACCGCCCTCGAAGTCGTTCGCGAATCACCAGACAACGCGTCGCCGAGTTCTCGAGCATCACCTACGAGCTCGACCGAGTTTCCCCAAGCACGCGAGCTCGAATCTCTGAACGAAGCCCTAGCTTCGTCACTGCTGCTCGAGAATGATGTCGCTTTCCCCTTCCTCACGCGCAGGCGCCCTTTCCAGTCGCCGTCGTGACTCCCCCATTCGAGCGCGCGTATGCGCTTGGCGCTCGAGTTTGAACGAATATCGATTTCGTTATTGATTTCATTTTTTTTTCTTTTACTGGGGGGGCTTCGGCCATTGATTTGTTTATGGAACGAGAATTTTAATTTGAACGATAATTCGTCTTGAACAGATAAAGAAAGAGAGGAACGAGATATTTGAAATCGAATGGAGTATGGGTTTGCACGATTTTTCTTTCGTGATTCCTGCAGCGTTTCTCGGCGTGAGTTAAGGGAGACAACGTGTGGTGATGTTGACCAGGTTTATAAATTTAAATTGAATATCGTTAAAGCTTTAACGCGTTTATATATCGTGTGCTCACGTATTAACACCGAAAAATACGAAATTTGAAATCCGACAATAATTCAATATTACGGACCCAATGGAACTGGTTTCGTCGAATTCCGAGACTGTGCTACGGAACGCTATTTTCAAATATCGATTCGAACGATATAATTTCAAAACTGAACAAATTATTTCCAAATCAATTTCTGAAGCTGCGGTTATCTTCAATGTTATCAATATAAATTTTACAAGCGTTTGAAATATTTTTCTTCGGCTTAAAATTAAAGATTCAAAATTTTTATTCAGCATCAATAGATTAAATTTTATAAATTAAATCGTCAGCTTCAAATTTAAATCGGGGATTCAAATTAAATCACCGTTCAAATATTTAAAATTAATTAAATATTCGAATTTTAATTATCAAAAATTCTGGGTCGTTACACTCTGCCAACACAGAACCAACCTACCCCCTTACTGTATAATATCGAATATGTCATCATCCCGGTTGCTTTGCAACCTTTTTCCTCAAGCTCGTAACATACATAAATTCATAGATAGTGATCTAAAAGGGTAATGACATACCTTAATAGGTACAACCCACATAGCCCTGCCGCGTCTCCCCTGATTTTTGTCATTCCTGGGTGTGAGGCTTGAGGCTACGATTACCTTTTACTTTAGCAAATCCCACTTAGAATGCTAACACCGCCCTCCAAGAAGGAGTGATATGCCAGCATTCACCCATATAAGTTGTTCAGGATATGAACAAACCGAAGGCACTATTTCTAATACATCCTTAGGATTCGTAGCAAGTAGCCTTTGTGCTTCAAAGAACTCCGTCTTCGATTCCACCATCTTCAAAATGTCATTAATCTGAACCCTTATGCCGGTTCGAAGTGTTTTCGGATAATATATTCGATCCCGGTCTCTCCGAACCAATAACCATAGTCTCAAAAATGGCCAAGATTTGATAGTCGGTTATTTAACTATTAAACAAACAAACAATTCAACCATAGCTTTAATTCCATATGGAAAACAACCTTGGTTAAGCACATAAGAAAGCATTAAGTCTCTTTGATTAATCCATTCATTAAAATCTCCTTTCAAATATTTTTATTGCTTTTACAAAAGATATATTCGCAAAACCTCTCTACTCTTTTCAGTACTTAAAAATATTGATATACTTATCTCAACTGTACAAGTATACTCACAAAACATTTCACTTTTAATACTTAGAGAAGTATTTATATATGTATCTCAATGGTATAAGTATATTCACAAAACACAACACTTTCAATACTTAGAAAATGTAGCCATACACTTATCTCAACGGTATATGTATATTCACAAATCCTTAATAAATATTTCACTTTCAAAACCATACTTATTTGGATTAAAACAAATGTCATTTAAAATATTGATAACAATAGACACAAAAACACTTTTCTTTTGGTGTAAGTAAATGGATTGTATGGAAATTAGACTAAATACACTTACCACCACTTCCTGATTTCAAACTAGTACTATCCATTATTTTAACAATGAAGTCGGACGAGTTAGCATACTATTCTTTCCTTGACACACATTCTTGATTCTTAGGATAGGAACGAGTTTCCCTACCTCGGAATTTGGTGTTAAGTATGAAAGGAATACTTTCCATACCACCATAATTTAAAATAATCATTTATAGGAATAAAACCTCATTTCCTTTTATAAAACTCCTTTTTATAAATCTCTTTATAAAACTTCTTACTATTAATAAAAATACTTTCTATCTATAGAACTCCTTTTTAATAAATCATCTTTTATATTTAAAAACTCCTTTTATAAATCTCTAAATATAATTATAAAACTCCATTTTAGTAAATCTCTTTTATATTTACAAAACTCCTTTTATAAATCACCAACTAATAAATCTCTTTTATATTTACAAAACTCCTTTTATAAATCTCCAAATATAATTATAACACCTTTTTAATAAATCTCTAAATATAAATCTCATATACTTGTTACAAATCTCCAATTTTAAGATAGGACTAAATACTTTCATAAAATGATCATTTCCAATATCACTATAAATTTACAAATGTGATTTATTTTCAAATTTATCAAAATGATATTAATTTCCCTTTTACAAAATATCATTTATAAATATATTCTTTTATTCAACATCTATATAAAACATTTAACAAATATGTATTCCAAAATATGTATATCTTCTTTTAAAATAGAATCACTTTATTATAAAAGATAAATTTCTCTTTTTCTTTAAAGTAACATCCGTTATTATATTAACTTTTCTATAAAATAAATACTTCCTGAAATACTTTCTCAAAACATTTCTAAAAGGTTAGATTAAAATAGAGAAGTTCAAAAACTATTTCTAAATAAAATGCTACAGAAAATTCCAAAAGTCATATTTAAAACCATTCTCCAAATTAAAACCATTTCAAAACAAAACAACAAGTAATAGTTTCAAAATACTACAATGAGGCCAAAAGCTACTATGGCATTTAACTAATGTTACCACTGCCTTTATCACTAAAAAGGTTCAACTTTTAACATGTATCAATGTCATGTTCAATATGGTCAAACTACCAAACAACAATTTATATAATAAAAATATAACTTAAATGAAAATCAACAATGGTGAGGAATCCGGATTCCTCTACAAAATTCCTTGTATTTCATTTTATATGTCATTCGTTTTTAAAGCAGATATTCAACCAAACCAAACCAATAAATCATTCAACCGCAAAAACAATAATTTACATCTACCCTATATCATTATAGTATTCATCCAAAGGTGTGATAACTCACCAAAATTCCAGTTGAAACATAAGCGTTTCAGTTTGATCTAAAATTGAACAGCATTCAATTTTAACTCAAATTTCACTTGCTCCAAGCTTGATGCAACCAGTTCCAGCATGTAGATATCACTCCTACGAGTGCAGTAAAAAAGATCGGGTCTCGATTGGACCTCGTATGAGAGAGATTTTCATTTTATAAGATTTTGAGATTAATTTAAACAATTAATTAGCTTAATTAACTTAACAAATTAATTACCCCAATAAAACCCTTCTTTCCCATCTCCTTAATCACCTCCCTGTACATGATGTGCATGCACAATGCATCTCTCTCCTCCAATCTTTCTCCTCGCTCCACTATTCGACAAACCAATCGCTCCGTCAAACTCCTCTTCGCCCAAGCTTCTTCCTCGACCCCTTAATTTCCCACTCGATCGGCTATGTGAAAAAGCAAACTAGAGCTCGACTTTCCTCAGCCACACACGATGTGACCTGTAACACCCCCACCTTTATACCCATACTATCCAAGAGTATTACTAGGTAATACTTTCAGATAATATGGAGAATAAGGTGATATAGTGTACACATGTGAATATTCCCTTGGATTAACACAGGTACGTATTTAAACATCGAATAAATAACTCACATATACGTACATGGTATTGGCACAATGCATTAAACACGTGTGCCTCTAGGGTAGAACAATACACAATATACATTAAATATCAGAGATCACAGAGTCAATCACGGTGATAAGATATAATATATAAAATATACAAGGTACGATATACATCTCAATGTCTACTACATACACGAGTTAATACAATACAAAATAATATACTACAATGTTAAATATCTAGTCTCCTCTAAGCCCAGAAAATATATGTTGGTCTCATAGTCCCTGTACCTGAAATGTCTCGGACTATCCCGAGTATTATATAAATAACACATGGGTCAGGCTATATCTGAATATATAGGTCAATAAATACAAAGATAAAGAATATACATATATAATGGTGATGATAAACTAACACTAATGTATCATAATAACAACACGCTCAAAACACATAATAAAGGTGTCATCTTCCATATAAATCATATCAAATCGAGAATCACAGAATCAACATCAATTGTGTAAATCATACATATCTACAAATCATCATAAAAATACATAAGCAAAGAAACTCACACACATAACATGCAAATGAAACAAAGCATTCGAGCGTGGATTAGGGGAACATGAAAATTCGGCCGAAACAGTTTTGAACAAGTCCAGGAAATCGAACAGGTGAAGAGAGCTTATGAAAATTTCAACATTAAGAATATATTCGAAAATATAGAGAATTAAACTCTATAAATACCCATAATCAAACTGTATGATTTCATTTGATCCTTAATAAATATATATATATATATATATTTCAAATAACTTCAAATTATTTTAATAATATTTCAAAATTTTATCAACCCAAAATTCCCACTAAACTCCATTTCTATTTAACAAAATATCTTACATTATTTTTTTTACACTCAAACATTTTATTACAACAAAATCATCTCCAAATACTATTTTACAAATAATATTTTTCAAATCATTACAAATTTTCATAAATTTACACAAACATTTTACACTTAATATCAAGAGGAAAGTTTAAACTTATTCACAAATTTAAACACTTCAAAATAATTTTATATTACTTTCTTCAAATCATATCTCAAAGTCTATAAAAATGGTTCATAAAATTCTTGTTATACTTCATGCATATAATTTTATCAATTAATTCAAATTAATGTTTCCAACTTAAATACATTCATTAATGAATTCTTATTATTCCACATTTCAAAAAGTATACCCTCAAATTAAATGAAAATTACAAATCTTAAAAATCCCAAAATCTATAAAATTTTACATTCCTAAGTTTTATCAAAATAGCATTATATATATAAACCTATACTTACCAACTTCGTAATATTACCAAAATAAAATGATGTTGCCTCGTCGTTAATTATAGTGATTAATAATATCAACCTAGCTGCAATATTGATATAACCAATAACACCTCGCCGGTGATCACAGCCGTGCACTAATATCAATAGCTATAAACATCACTTAAAATACAAACTAACATATAAAATACCCTTTACAAATAATTTTTTCCCAAGTTAATAAATATAATCTCTTATTTTCCAGACTAAAGCAAATATAAATTTTTAACAACACTTTCCAAAATATTTACTTATACACACACACACATATCCATTCAAAACATTCAATTCTAAATAAAAATATTTTAAATTTCACGAACTATTTACATCTTTCCCAAAACATTATTTCCAAATGTCACGTCTAAGCGTTTAAGAACCTCTATCGAATACGTGTGCACCTGCATCGACCAAAATTCTTAACTCACTCAACGGATAAGTTAACACCATACTATTTCAAAAACTTATATAGATTTCATTTACACATATTAACAATATACTAGTTCCAATAAAACTTTACTAATTCATTTTCAAATTTTCATTTAATACTACATTTATAATACATGTCTTCCGAAAGATTTCTGATTAAAGCATTCCCTTAATTTACAGAATCATTTAATGATAATAATAATCAATATTTGCATAAGTTATAAATCTTTACTTTTATCTAACACTTAATAATTTTCAAACATTTCCAAAATATTATGTCGAACTGCCTCGTATAAGCGTTTAGGAATCCCTATCAATAATGCTGATCAGATGTATGACTTGGAAAGTTGAATTAAAATAAATGGTAGCTTGACTAAGTACCATTGTGGTCGCTGAGCCTCTTTCCGAATTTAAAAAGATATGGAGTTAAATTAACTTCCATTTTACAACAGTTTGAGGTTAAGTGTTTATACAATTATAAACGATTTAAAATATATTTCATTAATGATGTTTTAAAGAGTTGTTCGTAGTTATTTAATTATATTTTTTAGTTGTTTTAAGTTAATTAATTGATTTAATTACGATTTAAGTTTAGGGGGTTTTAGGCTCAAGGAAAAATTTAGAGAAAAAATTAGTTTCAGGGACAAGAAGTTTGTTTTTTAGGCTGAAGGAAACTTTTTAGTGTAAATCATAGAATGATAGTTGTAACTATCATTTTCAGTTTACACTAAAAAGTGTCCTTCATACTAAAAAGCAAACTTGTTGTCCCTAAGACTAATTTTTTTTGCAACTTCTTCCTTGTGTCTATTTACTTGTTAAGTTTATTATTATTTTTTATTAATGATATTTTAAAATTAATGGTTATTTATTTAATGACGTTTAAGTTTATTAATTATTTTATTAATGATATTTTAAAGTTATTAATTATTTATTTAATGATGTTTAAGTTTATTAATTATTTTATTAATGATATTTTAAGTTATTAATTATTTATTTAATGATGGTTAAGTTAATTAATTATTTTGTTAATGATGTTTAGAGTTAATTATTTATTTATGATGTCTAAAGATAAGTAATTAATTTAATAAAGGTGTTTATAAATAATAAATTGTTTATGGAAGGAATTTTACTTAATAAATGATATTTTGTAAAAGAGATTCAAAATGATATTTTATAAATAAAAGAGAGAGTGAAAAATGGTAATTTATAAATAAAAGAATGGATTTATAAGTGATATTTTGATAATAACGAAGATTTGTGTTAATTATAACAGATTTATAAAAATGAGTTAAAGGACTTTTAGAAGGGATTTTAAAAAAGGTTTTTAATAAAGGAGTTATAAAGGAAGATTTATAAAAGAGTGTTATAAATATAAAGGAATTTTATAAATAATTTTAGAGATTAATAAAATAAGTTTTATAAATTCATTTAGGAGATTTATAAAAGGATTTGTAAATATGGAATGGTTTTTAAAAAAAAACAGGAATTTTATAAAGGAATGAGATTCGATTTTGATAAATAATCCTTCTTAATTATGGTGGTATGAAGCATTCTTTCCATACTTAATACCGAAGGAAATAGGGTTTGGGTTTAGAGTGTAATGTTTTAAATGATATTTGTTTGGCCCATTTAAATATGGATTTGGAAAGGAGTAAACCTTCTTATGTTTTTGTTAATATACTTATACCATTGAGATAAGTATATGTATATATATTCTAAGTATTGAAGGTATAATGGTTTGTGAATATACTTATACCAGTGAGATAAGTATATGAATGTTTTTCCAAGTATTGAAAAAAGTATAAGGGTTTTGTGAAAATATATTTTGTAAAGGTATTTGGAATAAAATAATTGAAAAGAGATTTTATTAATGAAAGATTAATTAATAAAGGCTTAGTGGATCCCACACGGAATTAAACCTCTGATTGATTTGATTGTTTACTTGATAGTTAAATAACCGACTATCAAATCTTGAACAAACATAACTCTGGAAATATCTAGAAGAAACATGGGAGTTATATGGCACGGTTATCTTCAATGATGATGTAATGTACGTATAAATCTCGTTTTGTTCTTCTAGGACAAATGATAAGGAAATCCATCCGCTTAAATGGTTAAGAGGTGATCTCCGCTCTTATGTATCGTTTGATTATTTCCAAAAGAGCCGGAGTTGAGTTTAACGGAACTATCGATTTAGTTTTGGAGCAACCGGTAAGCTGGGGAGCGTACTTATATAAGATGACTCGAAATCATAACCACTCCAAAATCATATGTGTGTTCTATGCTTTAGAAGAGGTTCGAGACTGGTTCGAGATAATGGAATCGAAAACAGAGTTCTTTGAAGTGAAAGGGCTACTTGCTACTAATCCCGAGGACGATTCCAAAATGGATGTAGTAGAAGGAGTGCCTTCGATTTGTTCATATCTTGAACAACTTGTATGGAATAATGCTTGCATTGTATTATTGCCTGGAAAGCAGTGTTAGCAGTGAGGTCCTCGGTACATTTTTTAGAGTATATTGTGGCAAGCGGTACCCCAGTAGCCTTGTCATTGATGGAAATCCATTCTCCAATACGTGCCTTTACAGATTTAGTTGTATACCTATTATGATAAATGTAATTAATGTAACCATTTCGATGATAATTAATATATATATATATTGTAAACCCTAGACATTATTATAATATCACAAGATTCATACAAAATGTTTGGTTATCGTAAGCTAAAAACCCATCGATGTTTATGTGCGGCGTGGTCTTACGAGATACCTTTATTTTGAAAGGTTTTTAAAATATTAAAAATTCATTTGATTGTGTTTCTCATGCTGGTTTATCATACTGATCTGGACGTTATTTTTCTTATAATGCTCAAGTCATCCTGAGCATATTTTCTAGATTTAGCTGGACACTTTGGAGCTTTAGGAGACGAGCTCGACTCTTCAAGACGTATTCCTGTTTTTTATGTTTCATTGTTTGTTTTGGTCTATATTTATCAACAATTCTAAGAGCATGTTGTTATAAATGTCCAGGCTGATGATAGGTTAGTTTTTCCCTGATCATAGTATGTGTATTAAAGTTCTTTTTTTGTGAAATCCTGCTGGACATTATATATTACTCGTCATGTTGTGAGATTATGTTTTGTCTTTCCTTTCTTTCCTCAACAATCTGTCTTTCCAGCACTTAGATGTTCGGCATGTGAATACCATTGATGTATTAGTGTCGGCTTTTGATGATCGAAAAGGCGGATCGTTACACATATAGTACTCATACCTTATAGCTACATATATCTCTAACATAGGTCGATACATCTCGCATAAGACAACATCTAACAATACAACACTCCCGCCGAGTATCACATATACACATGAGTGTAATCCCCGTTTGAGTGACATTTACTTATAATGAATAATTAAACAAATAACATAACAGCATCCTATACCACTGTATGTTATTCGAATAATTATTCAAAGCTCATAAACTACATTCGATCCACACTAGCCCCTATACAACAAGTCCAAGAAATAATCGAAAAGATATTACCAAATGCCCTATCCCTACTAATCCATTTATTTGGATTTTTCATCACACAGAAATAAAATCTCAAATATTAAATTAAAGGATGTCATCATCGTATCATATAAATTCATCAATCAAATTAAACTCAATGGTGAATCACTCATATAATTCAAGTTAATGTATATAATAAATAAGATCCGAAAAGAAAAATAAATCGACTAACCAAATATATAAACAACCAAATCAATATATAAAAACTATCATAACATAAAATCTTATGTAACTAAGTAAATAATTAGGAATGGAAAATAATTATATACTCTAGTACTAAATAGATTATTAATTAAACTCAAATATAATATACTATACAGTAGCTAGCAAATATCTCAATCCTTTATAAAATTAAATAATAGTTTAGTAATCACAAATAACATCAAATAATCTCTTTCCTTCGTTTGATAACCCAACATAGATTACAAAGCTAAATATCATACATAACAATAATTCCATAATTAGATATTATTATCGAATAATTATAAATCACTAAAAAATACTACTTACCAACTTTAATACAATTTTTTTAATCTAAAATATTTCTCCAGAAATCATTTTATTTTACCAACCAATTTTATTTATTTGTAAATACTTTAAATAGATTTTTAAAACACCTAAAATTAACTTGCTGATACTCTCTAAATATTTTAAACCGGGCAAATCAGTAGTTCATTTAAAAGTAAAATTCATGCGATAAAATTCTACAACAACCTAAACAACAACTATCACGCATAATCAATCAATCCAAGCAATGCAACCAAGCAATTCCAATAATAAATAGGAATGATTTATATGTGTATATTGCAAGTAATGACTTATAGATATAGTTGTGAGTTGAGGGACTCAACGAACGATGATTGAAAAATCACTATTGCTGCCGACAATCACAACCACCTATCTTCATTGTAGGTTCGCAATCGACATCCATACAACATCGTTTCAACCAAGACATATCCTTCCTTATCGACGTTCAGCACTCGCGACCCCTTCCAAGAGAACGCAACCTTCAACATCTTGTGTGGTATCTTCGTTCACCCTGCCCTCAGATATCGATCGCAACCTCTAAGACGCACTATCCAGATCGCCCCCGAAATCTTGCGAAGAGTGGTATCGAGAAACCCGATAATTGAATTTTGGGATTAAATATTAATTCATATATTCTTTGCTTAATTTTTAGAGATAAGAATATCTTGGTTTTCGATAGCTTTAAACGCAAGACATATGATGGTCTCTAGGGCAAAATAAACGAAGTAAAAATAGAGGAAACAAAATGTCTGGAATTTAGGTTTTTGATTTTAAGTGATTTTGGGCTATGGGCTTAAGATTTGATTATAAAGAAAATGTATGTGTGTGTGTTTTTATTCTTAAGCTAAATTCAATTTAATTCAAATAAGCACAAGTTCATTTTGAAAATCATTCATTTTTTCAATCTATTATTTTATTTCACCCTTATCGGATTCATTTATTTTCCATATTTATAACTTATTTAAATTTAAATATCACAATTTCGCAATTTAAATCCTTTTTTTAAATAAGTACCAAACCAGTTTATCAGATAAACCATCAAATTCCAATTTAATTAAATAAATATCTATTATTAATATTAATTAATTAATACTAAAAATCAGGTTGCTACATAACTCCCAAACAACGATCAAGCTCCACCATTTCATCACCACCGAAGCTTTTCGACATGAGAGACGCGAACCCAACCTCACATTGGCCTAATTCGCCTCCAATCACCATCAATCCAAAACCCAAGGTTAGCCCTCACACTTTGCTCCTCCCCAATCATTATCGTACGCGACAAGCCCAATATAAATTCGAAGCTAACACTCACATGAGTTTAATGAATCTTGTTTCGTAATTTTTCATTAAGTAAATGATTTGATATTGATTTTTAAAATAGGAGGTTGAATTTCTTAGTTTACAGGAAATGAAAAATAAAAAGGAAAGAGGGAAAAGAAAAGTAAGAGATAAGAGAGTGAAAAGTCAAGTGAGGGGTTTAATTTATTTTACATATTCCGGCACTTCGCTACACAGAATTTCGTTCACATACGAACCACGAACGACAGAAACAAAAATACAATCGCGTAGAAAAATGTAATAAAATCACAAAACAACAATAAAATACATTGGTTAACTTATTCTGTAAAAATTCAAAAATACCATTGTTTACCAAAAAAATACGTCAAACGATAATTTAAATATTTCTCAAATTAAAAATTATGGAAAAATCCTACAAATTGAAATAAAAATACGTCATCAAAAATTAAGGGCCCGTTTGGTTTGTCATTTTCAAACCATTTTCAGTTTTTACTTTTGAGAAACAATGAAAACTTGTTCCCTTTACCATTTTGAAAATTTATCATTTTTTAAAAACGGGCTTAATACATAAAACTGAAAATAGTTTTTCTTTGTTTTCCGACCCAATTGAAAATGCAAAAACCCAAAACCAAAATACAAACCAAATGTGATTAAAACGTAGATCCATTTTCTGGCCGCATAATTCTTCTTCTTCAATTTTTGTCGATTGTCAAAAATTCATGTAAAATCGTAATTTTTTGTTTCTTTTATACTTCCTTTGATTCACTTTGATAAAATCGTCAAGTTTATTGCTATTTAGTGTAGTGGTTTCTTCTCCCCGGTATGAGTTAGGGCTTTCTTTTTTATCCAAGCTGATTCTGATTCAACGCTTTTATAAGGTAAATTCTCTTGATTGCATTTTTATCATATGTCTCTATAATTTCGGTAATTAATAGGAAAATACATGACATGATGTATTGTGCAACTTTTGTGTTCCTTTGCGGATAATATTGATTCAATGTGTTTTAGTGAAGTATTGTGCAATTTCATACAACAAATATTGAAATATAGCAAACATAATGACTACAAATATCTAAAAAAAATAACGAATAAACTTGCATTTAAGCTTGTGTAGAATCAGTGAGAGCTAATTTAGAGCTCTTGCTTACAATGTAGGATTTGAAGTAAATGTAAATAGCTACAGCAAACAACATTATGAATAAGGTTCTAGTTAGCATATTATATAAGCATTATGGCTTATTCTTTTTTTTCCACTGATTAAAATTATATCAAAAGCACAACATGTATTTTGTTTTAGTATTCCAATCTGTCAATGGTTTTTAGTGAGACTCTTAAATTATATCAAAAGCATAGTACGCGATTGTGCATGTTTTCACGATGTGTATGTTGTATATCATTTGTTATATCATGCTTTTCCAAAGACGTTTTTTCAGGTGAGGTGATACTTATTCACAATTATTACTGTCAGTCGATACCATCTTTTGTTTTGCCATCTTTCTCTATCTCTTCATATCCCATCATTATTTCACTCATATACATAACTTTTGATGTGTTGTATTTTACATTTAAATATTACAAAACCTTTTTGCGTCTTCTATGTATTTTGTCAATACATATTGTCCTATAGAAAATATGGTAGCAACTATTTCAATCGATATATTTTTGAAACCTATATTCTCTATGCTAAGAAAAAACCAAAGTCTACAGCTTTGATTGTCGTATGTACCTATAGCTAACTAAACATAAATGATCATAGCCATGGATGGACTAAAATTTGCTTTGATTGTCATGTGTATCTAGAGCTACCTAAACATAAATGATCATAGCCATGGGTTGACTAAAATTTGCGTTCAAGTGCAGCTAAAAATTTTAATTTTAGCTTTAAGAAAGTAGAAACTCCCTATGGAGGAATTGGAGTTCATTACATTTATCAATTTTTATTATAACCAATTTCATCATACACTATCTGGATTAAAAATATAAACATGCCAAATTCAAAGAAATTAGTATATCAACTAAATAGGATACTCAATATTTTCTAGGCTATGCATTTTCTCTTCGCATGCCCTTTGTTTTGATCTTTTGCATGGGTTGATACCGTAATTATGTTAATCTGGTTGGTTGTTATGTGGCTTTGGCCTTTGGTAATTTTGTTTTGTTTGATGTGATTCTGGTATTGGTTTGTTGGTGCTATTATGCTGCTTTGGTTTTGAAGTGGGCTGCTTCATGGCTTTTCTTAGTGGTGGAGCTGTTAGGTTTGTTGTAACGACCCAGGATTTTGAACAAATTAAATTGAGAATATTTAATTAATTTTAAATATTTGAACGGTAATTTAATTTGAATCCCGAATATAACTTTGGATTTGGCGATTAAATTATAGAATTTAATCGATTGAAAGTTGAATAAAAATTTGAATCTTCAATTTTAAGCCGATTTAAAATATTTCGAAAGCTTTTAAAATTCGTATTGATAATTCTGAAGATAACAGAAACTTCATAATTTAATTTCAGACTGTTTTGTTCAGTTCTGGAATTTTTATCGTTTGAATCGAATTTAAAAATAGCCGTCCGAGGCACAGTCTCGAAATTCGACGAAACCAGTTCCATTGGGTCCGTAATATTGGATTATTGTCGGATTTCAATTTTCGTATTTTTCGGAGTTGTTTTGTGATCGTACGATTAGAAAACGCATTGAAGTTTTAAAACGAATTCGATTTAAATTTAAAATTTATAATTGGTCACCTCAGCATTTTCTTCCCTTAACTCACGCCTAGAAACACGCCGAGCATCACGAGATAGAAATCGCGCAGAGCATACCGAGTGTTTTAAAAACAGTTTCTTCCTCTTCAAATCTATTTCCCCCTTCTCGTTCAAAGACCAAAAAAAATGGTGACTGAGTAATACAATCAAAATCGCTTTCCCTCTTTTCAGTTTCAACCGAAGCCACTCGCGATCGAGTTTTAGGGCAGAGCGCGTGGGTGTAGTGAAGGCGCGCGCGTTCATGGCGCAGTGGCGAGTAGGGAGGGTTGCGATCGAAGTTAGGAAGTGAGGCGCGCGACGGCGAGTAGGGAGGGTTGCGATCGAAGTTAGGAAGTGAGGCGCGCGATGGCGAGATGGCGTCTGGGTTCGTCGGCGTCGTTCGTATGGGCGAACGAAGGGCCGCGGTGATGTTTGCAGGTCGAGGTGGGTTTTGCGATGATCGAAGACAATGTTGCGATGTTCGAACAGGCGAGTAGAAGCGAAGTCGCGAGAGCAGGTCGCGATTGGGATGTTCAAGGGGATTGGGTTCGACGAGAGTTGGGAAGGAACGCTGTTCAGAGCGAGCTGCGGTGATAGGAGGCTTCTTCATCATCCTCGTTTTCGACTCTAGGGAGGCCAATTCGAGTACGAACGTGGGTTTTTCGTTTTTGGTCGCATAGCCGAGGGGTGTGCTGTGAGGTACTTTCGTTTTCTTCTTCCTTATGCCTGCATATGCAGGATTCCATTAAAATGTGAATGTACACACATAAGTTAAGTTAGAAAATGAGATAAGTATATTATAACTAGTAAGATTTTAACAGTAAAGAAATGCTGTTTGGTTATTTACATGTATATACAGGTATAAATTAGAAAAAATAATAAATGAGGATTTTTAAGTATTTTTGGGTATGAATAAAATATATATATATATGTAGGTTCAAAAAGAAGAAAATAATTTTTTCAGATAAAGGCAATTTTCTTTTTTTTATTTATTTTAACAGTAAGACAACATTTTCCTATTTTCCAATTTTAAAGATGAATAAGTATTTGTTTGTACAGTAAACATGATTGCTTATTTTTGGAAAATTGGTTCGAATAAAATAATTGGTAAATCAAATTTTATTAAATGGTAATTGATAATTTAATTATTCCGAATATTAATAAACCATATAATTGTTATACAAGGTCTATGAATGAAGAAATGATCAAAACGGAAGTGGATTGCAAATTTAAAAGCTAAGGTGAGATTTTTCTCACTCAAAAGAAATTTGATATTGCAGTTATTGATTTGACTGATTGATTGCTATTTGGATGTGATATTAGATATAGTAGGATATATCTATATATATATAGCAATATATACATATTGGCATATGTATATATTGGATTGATGATTTCCCGCCTCGTATAGCGGATGAGACCCTATTGCGCCGTTAGTAAGCGGATTATTTTTATAAAACCCATATACCGCGATATTCCACCTCGAAGTGGAATTGGTATTGTGCTAACGTCTGTGGATGCAGGGAAACAGGTTGGAGGGATCCAACTGGATTCCTCACCAGTATTTATTTATTTACAGATATTGATGTATATTCTGTTATCATATGTTGATATATGATGTTTGATGTTGTGATTGACTAATTGGTGCTGTTGCATCATCGGATTCAAGTTTTAAAAATAACGATATTATTTTTAAAAGGATTTCAAAGTGAATTTTTGAAAGTATACGTTTTATTAAATTTTAGAATTGATTCATTTTAAATGAATAAGTGTTATAATTTTTATGTTAAAAAAAATTAAGAATAGTGTGATATAAAACCAAAATTTGATGTTTGGGATTATGAAATGAACTATGTTGAAGAATAGTATGAATGAAGATTTTTGAATTTATTTATAAATGGTTTATAGATAAGATTTATAAAGAATTGAATTTTTATAAATCGGAAAAATGGAATTATAAAAGGAGTTTTTGTTAATGTTGAAAAAGGGTTTATAAATGGAATTTTACAAGAAGTAGGATTTATAAATTTTGTAAAGTAATTAAAGGAATGACTTAAATATAAAAATTGAGTTATAGATTGATTCGGTTAATAAAATTGATTTGTAAGTTGAAGTTGTTATAAATTATAAATGGGATTTATAAACGTTGTTTATAAATCCGAAATCACTTATTTTGATAAGTGAATTGTAGAAGTTAATTAAAGGAATTATATTCACAATTTTGGACAGTGGATAAGCCTTTAAATAAAACGTGTAGGAATGTTGAATTTGGATAACGAAGTATATTCACGATTTTGGACAGTGAATATATTATTAAATAAAATGGATATGTTTTGGAAAAGTGATATTACGAAATGAATTAATTGTTTTAAAAGATGTTTTAAAACGTGATAAGTATCGAATACATAGATTTCAACATTCATTGTTGAAATAGACGTTTTCGAGAAATATAAGGAAATGGTGGACTATAACACTGTTGTTATAGTAAATGATTTCCAAAAGGAAATGTTTTATATAGTATTGGGATTCATATATCTATCTTAATTCTGAATTCCTATACTATTGATTTCGAGTCGTCGTAACGATGTTTTACGTAACATTCGTTTTGACTCAAATAGATGTTAAAATTTATGATTTCCTGAAAGAATGAATTTATACTTAAATTTGATTTAAGTATATTGAATATTTTCAAATGTTGAAAATAAATAGATTTGTGAATTACTTATTATTATATAAGTATGGAATTACTTTTCCAATATGATATGAAATGTTTGTTAAGAATTTATCTCGGTAAAGATAAATTGAAAGTGAATATTGAAATCGATTTGAAAATCGTATATCAGTAGATATTTTGAAAATATAAATTCACTATGGAATTTATAAAGGAAAGGGAAACTGTTTAGAAAAATAAACGTCGATTTATTTTTGAAGTGTGGAAATTTTATATCTAGTAAAGATATTTTTGAAGATAAATAATTTGGGGAAATTATTTGGAATCTGATGATGTTGCGCATCTTTATTGATAGTTAAATAACCGACTATCAATAATTACCTTTAGATAGGTATTTGTTGTGAATTGGATGAATTTGAATGCCACACTTATTTTTAAATAAGCGCTCACTATTCGGGTTAGCCGGGAAAGGACCATGGGGTCGTATAACCCATTCCGAATTGTGATACGTCGTTATGAATTGCATTCGAAGACCGGTGTTGAAGACCAGATATTTTTGAAAACGGAAGGATTACCGTCGAGTTACTCTACATCGGCTGATCTCCGGTTTAGAGGTTTTATCACCCTTAGTGACGGGAAGTCCGGACGTGATTAGAAAATTATCCGGAAATGCAAGGGCTTCGTGAGAAGTGCCTTCGGTTCTGTTCGATCTCGGAACAGACTTGTATGGATTGTGTGTCTGACGTTACAATTTGAGATATAAAGCTGATTTCTTTCAAATACATTTCTGTTGGTGGCGGAGAATTTATTCTCTTAGCTTAACACCCTTCTCTGAGATGTACGAGCTCAGAGGTTATGTAGTTGAAATTTATCAGCGATATACTCCCAATTTGGTAACGTGGCATACTGAGTGTTGCTGTGAAATGATCAGTGTTTGATCATTTGCGATATGATCATTTGTTTGATCTTATATCTTTGTGATCATAGGTTGATCATTTTGTTTGACCCGAAGCAGGGCTTTGTAGAAAGCGTAGCTTTGTGGACGAGACTTCATCGAGCCTCACACCCCGGAAATGGTCAAAACAGGAAGGATGCGGCAAGGTTCTAGGGAGTAGCGCCCCTTAGTGTATGTCATTCCTTCTGGATAAAGGTGGTATCATGGTATGGAGCCCAGATACTTAACCTCTGTGGTTACTGCATTTTTTTTACTATGTGGTTTGTTGCGAATCGGGGATCCTCGGGAAGATCGGTGATGATCGGGGGATGGCATACGCGTGTCAGTAGTTACCTATTTTTGCAGAGGTAACCCGGCCTTGTGTTGGCAGAGATCTAACCGTAATGTTAGGTTATTTCTCGGGTCGTCTATTCCAGGGACGTACCCATCGTGGAAAAGGAAGTTCCTTAGCCTGACCATTTGTTGGAAATCCAAAGAAACAATACGAGCCTTTACGATTTCAATTGTATAACCTGTCTCCTCAGGAGGCAGCTATAGCAGGCATAATATAATGGTACCTATGCTGGCTAAGATTTATATTCTACTTTCGAAATGTTTTCCACTATGCACTAATAATAATATCCAAAATGATTTGATTTTTGCGTAGTAAGCATCTTTGACTAACATAAGAAGAAATCTCCTTCAAGTCTGCGTTTGCATTGTGTGTGTGGTGGGAGGTCTTATGGTAGTTTCATTTTCCAAAAGCATTGCGAATTTACCTTAAAATTCTTCTGTTGTTTATTCTAAAGATAAACTGTTTTACGATCTCACACCAGTCACCATGACTGACTCGGAGTTTATTGTTTCCCTTCTAAACTCTGGGTGCCCACAAATTTCCACACGGGCAGCCTAGAGTTATATTATCAGGATATTCTGGATATTCTGGAACTTTGGAGATAAGCTGGATGACGAGACGTAGTATTTGTATCTGATATTATTTATTCCGTTGTGTATTCTGTATGAGGACAAGTTATATAACTGTCCATTGTTGTATATGACTTTGATTGATGTATGTATAAACTGATATAGTTCTTTGTTTTAAAAGACTAGTGTTATTTATTATATATTGTTCCGCTGCGATGTGTAAGATTCTGATATTGTTTTCTGTTTCTGATGTTGTTCTGTTGTTCTGTTGTTCTTCTTCTTCTTGTTCTTTTCTTCTATCTTCTTCTTCTTCTACCTTTTTCTTCTTTCTTAAACCCTCACTATTGGAGTTTCCGGCACTCGATTTCTCGGCAGTCGATAAAGTGAGTATCGATGTCGAATTTTCGAAAGTCGAAAATTCCTGTACGTGACATTTGTTCTTGGCAGTTCTTTTTATGTTAGATTTATGATTTCTTTTGTGGATCTTCGAAGCTTTTAACTAACAATTTTACAACACTTCGACATCCTATAGACATCCTATAAGCAAGAATATTGTTGAAGGTCTCATGACATAACTGTTCAAAACAATTGATAAATGCTTCTAAAAAGAAGTCTATATTCTTTGAATGCAGGCATCCAATGCAGATGAAAGCAGAAGGTAGATGCTTCAAAAAGTCAGTCAACTAGTACAGAGACAGAATAGGAAAGTAAAGAATAATGTCACTACAGAAAACGAAGGTATATCATAAATTTGGTTATAGACAAAAGAGTCGTGGATATTGAAAGCAGCAAGCTTTTCTTCATAAATCTATGTAGTTTCGTCTTACTTATTTTGGCTTACTTGTGATGTAACTCTTGATCTAAGTTCCATAAATAAGTACAAGTGCAATCGGCATGTTAATTGTATGAAATGCCTTTGTTTTATTGTATCATAGAGAAATACTATTACTATTCATTTATAGACCATATACTTGAGGAGTATATATGTGGCTTTTATCTTTTTAGTGCTCATGTAAACTCTCTTTTTTTCTTCATATTTGATTTTCGTAATTCAAAATTGTTAGAAAATTTTTGAGGGTAGTAATCTTATTTTAGTGCATATGTACAAGTTTATGTGTTTATCAACTAAAACATTCAACCGTGAAGATATGCTAGAGATGATATTATCTCATTCGTTTGTATATTTTATAGCCAAATTTTACACAAATGTGAAATTAGCATTTTTATTTTGGAATCTCATTTTTGATTTTTAGTTTAAAAACTGTTTTTCAAAACAGCAGAACCAAATACATTTTCCAAAATATTAAAAACATTAAAAATGAAAAACTGAAAATGGACTTCAAAAACTAAAAATCAAAAACTAAAAATGTAAACAATTATTAAAAATTGATTTTCTTATTATTTATCACATTCGAATCAAATTTGAATATTTCAATAAATTAAATATTCTCATTCGAAACGTTAAAAATTCCGGGTTGTTACAATACATGCTATTTGTTAACGGAAAACATAGCATAATTTGCTTAATGAAAACATGAATTTTTGCTAATAAACACTTCTTTTTTAAGTTAACGAAAAAGTAGTTCATTTTTAACAAAAACTTACTTTATAAGCTTAATGGAACACATTTCATGTCTTAAAGAAAACATAGTCTTTGCATGCTAACGAAAACATACTTTATAGTGTTAGTGGAGATATAACTCTAGGCTATTGGAAAATATGATAGCAGAATCATAAATTTACAAGCTGATGGAAACATGATATTTACATTAATGAAATTATAGCATTTCATAGCCCATCGAAAACATATTTCTTTTATTACCGTTAATATGAGTGCTAGATTCATAATGAAGTTGAAAATCGATTTATTACTTAACAAAGTAATATCTTCTTTGATTTGTCTAATTTACATTTGTTCTTCCTTTTCTTTTATTGATTTCTTCGATGTAATAAAGAGAATTATTTTATTTCATAATTGCTTAATTGTTTATTTAATTTAAGTAAGAAATCATCTAACATTTTATCTTTATTTTCCATCCCTTTAATAATTCATATTAAATCCAAAATACATGAAAAAAATTTGGAAATTTCCCAAAAAATATTTTCAACTTATTTTATGAGATATAAAAAAATTTAGAATAAATTAATTTTCATATTTTAAATCAGTTAAATTTGAAATTAACCCATTTTCTCTTTAGAAAATTCATAATAAATCTTAAAATATGAGAAAATTCACAGTTTCAAAACCCATCTCTAAAATCACATTTTACACTTCATATTCAAAATTTGTAATGATTTAATCTAAAATCTTATGATCAAAGTAGTTTACTAAGTTTCAAATAAAACATATAAGTTCATATTACCAAGCCATGTTAATGTGGCTAACTCAACAAAAACATGAATACAAAAAAATCCGAGTTCAAATAGGGTGAAACCGAAATTAAGGGTAACATTAACAACCAATATGTAGCTTTTAGCTTGATTCCTCCCTTAAATGGTTTAACTTCCCTCTTGATGTTGATTAGCTTTAGTTCCCTCATCTTTAGCAAATAACCTTAATTTATTCTCCTCTGTATTTTGTTTGTATGTTAGATTATGAGGGGAATGAATGAATGTGGGATATGAATTTTCTTAACGGGTTTGGGCCACTCTTGCCCATTAATCAAAACCCTGGCTTTCTTTATTTATATCTTTCCTTACTTTTATTTTGGAGAAATACTTTCTTCATATTTTTACTTAATTATACTTTTTTATTATTATTTTTTTTATTTTTTTTATTTTTTAGCAAGGCTAGCCGACTTTAGAGTGGGTCGTCCACTATTATTAAAACTCATTAAGAATAGATGCTCGACACATGCGGCGGAACAACTAAAAGAAAATAAGAAAAGAACAAGAGCTAAGCAAAAGCACCTAGAATGCTAAAACAAATGAAAGAGACTATGCTTTTTCAAAAAGGAGGAACCACTGTCTTCATCGTCGGTCACAGGTCCAGAGACATGAATGTAACCAGAGAATAGGGCTGCCAAGTTAGGCACATACCACCGAACCACAAGAGTATAAATATTTTCGATCCCAGGAGTCATCCACCAAAACTATACTATTGTCAGTTCCATCTTCACCTAGAGAAGTAAGAACAAGTCTGTCCCCATCAACATGATAATATAACCTACATACCTCACCTTCACCTCTAACATACATATAATAACTATCATATTTCGGGTAATATCTCATTTCAGATTTCACATGATACAAAATACGCTCTTTTGAGTTCCACTTAATAACATTTTCGGATAAAGGAGCCACCATAGGATCAACCACAATGACTGTAACAGTAGAAGCATCAGGGGGACCAGAGATAGGAGAAATGGCAGGAATCGTGCCCAAAGGCAAAGTACCATCACCAATAATAACTGTAGGAACGGAGACTGCAGGCTTAGGAAACCACTTCCTAACTGCAGGGCAAGGAAGAGGGATTTTAACTGGAATAGGCAAGAGGGAATCAACAATCGCATGCTTACAAGAATCAGCAATATTGCCAAAGAAGTGACAAACCGTGCAAATATCAGGTTTCTAATTGTAGTTAACATCAACAAAAACATCTCTCCCCTTAGCAATACGAACCTTAAGCCTAGAAGCAATGGCTTACCAGGGGTTATTTCAATTAAGGCCTTAGCGTAAACTAACTTCTTTCTAGCCACTGTATTTGCATCAAAGCATTTCAGCTTGCCAACAAGGCCAGCTAACCAATTTAACCCTAACAAAAGGTACAAGGCCGACGGGATATGCGTGAAATGAGCTCAAATAGGAATAGCCAATACCTGATTTCTAGCACTATCGACCGTTAGACTCCACATCATGATGATAAATGGCTTTCCAGCAATGATGGACAGATCCGCTTCTAGAACATGTAGTCTTTCCTACGCACCAGAAAATTTGAAATAAAACAATCCATCAACATAATGAACCCGAAGTCCACCTCTAAGATTTCATACACAGTAACAATGTAAATGAACATCGTAGTATGCTGATTGGAACCTTGAAAGAACCCAACCAAATAATCATACTAAAAATCTACCCCTGCTTTCATAACCTCATCCAGTGGCACCATAGCACCATCAATTTCAAGAGTATCAAAGGATCTAAGGGAGAACTCACTCGCGCTTCTAGGTAAGGATCCAAACAGAGATGTCCACGTATTTTGAACTACCGAGCGAGCAGCATGTTTATCACTATGAGGGTCCAAAATACCTACTGGAAAAGGATTGGAGTTATTACTCGTTGAGGCAATCTCACAAACACTAGGTATGCGCCAATAATTTCAACAGCCTAAGCATTTGCTTGCTCACAAACACTTTTCAAATTGACGTTTTCAACCGTCTGGGCATAAAACAAAACACCCATATGATTCCCAGAAGATCCAGTACGAGGCAAGGTACAACCCAAGCCCGAATCCACACAAGACCAAGCAGCAGATGTGCTAGAAATCAAATGGGTCGGGATCACTGTACACTAAATACCTAAAAGTGGCATCACGGTATCGATAGCACAGTCAGTGGATGAAACCAGATCGACAAGCGACGAAGCCAAGTAATGACTTGGGGAACCAGGAGGAACGGATGATGGATCGGCGAGAGCAGGTATAGCATTATCAGAGGCTACAAATGTCAAAGGTACAGTTCGTGTATAGATCTGAGAGGCATCCGAGACTTTGAAATTTTTTCCAGATCTAGTAAGCGAACTCGACCCCACCAAAGTGCTGAATAATGACCTAAATTTGTGAGCGCGTGACATGGAAGGGGAGAAAGGATGAAAGACACGATGCGAAAAAGGAAAGAAGGAAGCTAGGGCACGCCAGTCGCCATTCAAATGTAAATGATGGGGACTTGAAAACTCCACTAACTTCTTACATAATTATTCTTAGCTCAACCTAATTAATATTTTAAGTGCCATTACACTCAATTACTAAATTCTCATTATTAAATTTCTTATCGTCTAATTAATTATTATTTAAGCCCATCTAATGGCACTCCAAAACTAAGGGTATTACCAATGCCTAGTAACACTTGTTATTCTCTCTTTCTCTTTTTATTACTACACAACAGCCACAAGGATCATTCTTGAATACCATACACATACTATTAAAATCACTTGAGATGGCACATCCGAGCAAAAAAATCTTTGACATAAGTCTTACATTCGCAATTGCGAACTCTATGCTTGAGCGGCTCAAATCAAAGAGTTCAAACATATGTAAGCTTTGCATCGAGTAAAGATGCTTAATTCAATGTAAGGGTGATTTTCTTCTTCTTTTGATCCTAGCTTTAATTAAACTGATTAAAATTTGTTACTAGTAAATATATATTAATATTAGAATTGTTCAAACAATATATAATGGGGGCTTTGCACGAAAGTTCCCTATTTTTGATGGTGTTACAAGAAAAGTCCCTGTAGAAATAATTATGTAAATTAAGTCTCTGTTTTTTCTAAACCAGAAAACGCAAGTTAGCTTGCGTTTTTTAAAATTTTCAAAATCAGAAAGCGCAAGCTAGTTTGCGCTTTTCTGATAGAAAACGCAAGTTACCTTGCGATTTTCAAAAATTTTCAAACAAAAATTCAAAATTAGAAAGCGCAAACTAGCTTGCGCTTTCTTGATAGAAAGTGCAAGTTAATTTGCGTTTTTTAAAATTTTCTAAAATTTCGAAAAATATTTCAAAATTAGAAAAGTGCAAGTTATCTTGCATTTTCTGTCAGAAAAGTGCAAGACACTTTGCGTTTTTTTATTTTTAAAAAATAGGGACCAAATTTACATATTCATTTCTACAGGGACTTTTTGTATAACAACATCAAAAACAGGGACCTGTGACTCTTTTCTTGATATATAATTCATTTATAAATATTAATTTTAGATTACACGTTATAAATTATAATTACTAATTAGTACATGCCAATGGCTAATTATCATTATTTATTCGTTGACATTGATTTATTATTTATTAATGACACATTTGATTTTTAAGTTGCTCAACCCATCTTTCATTTCATACTATAATTTAAAACCCTAAAGTTTATTAAAGTTCAAATTAACACCTTATTTTAAGCACTCTTTATAATGCAACAAAGAAAGTGCACAATTGATAAATCTTAAGTATCCAGATAGTTTATACTACTTAATTGCATGAAATATATCGTTTTTATAAATATAATACAATACGTTTTAGCAAATGCATGTTAATTGGTAATTAGTATGTAATACATTGCACTATAATAATGGAATGAACTAAAGTAAAAACATGTAGATTGCTATGTACAAAATGTATCTTTTGGTAAAAGTAACTAAAATTGCCAAAGCATGTTATTACGAACACTTCTAAATTAAAAATACTTATAATGATCATATGCTATTCTAGTTGCATAACTCAAAAAAAATTAGTGAAAAAAAAATTCAAAATTTCGGTATGTTAAAATGTATATATTGCTTAAAATGAAATTTTGGTGCATGTCCTTATAAATGAAAATAATTAGGCTCAAATCCTTCTCAATTAAAACTTATAAAATACAACCTTCTTTTTAAAAAATTAGACAACAATTACCCGCATTATCCTCACTCGCTTACATTCTACACAAAATCATTTCTAAATCTACGAAATCATTACGCTATTTATAATTCAACAAAAAAACAAAAACTCACCGTCAATCGAACAACGAGAACCTAATTTGCAAATTATCAGTCTTATACACTATCAATCGAGTAAAGATTCGGAGAACTCGGTAGCTTATATTGTCAATCGAGCAATAATATGCGATCGAAACAAATCGAAGTAAATTCCCAAATTAATGGAAAATATCTGCAAATTTGTAGAAAGCGATCTTCAATATTCGAAGATGGCAACCAAAGACACCTATTGTGAAGAACATGCATCAATACAAAAGGAAAATCCTGAAAATAAAGAAGAAAATGTAATATAAATCGAAATATTTTTGCATATATTGATAATGAAAAATGTTTGATATGTATTATTTTTGTTGAAATAATACTACTTCAATTTACACATATAATTGGACAAAAATTAGACGTGCAAATATTTGTATGGCAAATATTTGACATAACAAATGTTCATCGATTAATGATTGATATATAAGTAAAAATTTACTACATGTATTGATAATGACAAATATTTGACATGTATGATTTTGGTTCATGATAGATTGAAATATATGCTGCCAAAAATATACAACGAAATGAATAATGAAGAATGATAAATGTTTACCGGTAAAGTTTTGTCATAAGTTATTACTATAAGTAATTGCTTCAAATATTACAATTTTTTTATTGCAAGTACTAAGAATGTCAAATATTTGACATATTTATTATTGATTGACGGTAGGATCTAATTGTAGTGTACAATCAAATGATGAAGTGAGGATAGCAAATATTTGCATTAAAGGTTTATTTAAAAAAATAGCTGGATTTATTACAAAAACTTCTAACACAAGACAAGCATCATTGTTCAAGTGGTTAAGTGATTCGACTTTGGTGTGAGAGGTCACAAGTTCGAAACTTGCGTAGCGTGATTCGAACGTTTATTGGCATGTGATATGTTGTCCCAGGGGCATATTGTATATAAAGTACCATTTCAAAAAAAAAGCTTTTAACACAAATACTAAGAATGTCAAATACTTACCATATGTAGCTCTGATTCATGGTAGATTGAAATTATAGTATACAATTAGATGATCAAATGAGGATGACAAATATTTGCCAAACAATTTATGTCAATAATTTTGTGGATTAATTTTTTTTTACTGCAAATGCTAAAAATGTTAAATATTTGTCAAACAAAGTTTAGGTTGTTGATAGATTAGAATTGCAGTATAAATACATTTATGTAAAAAGCATACAATATCAAATATTTACCATAAATGTTGATTGGAAAATATTTGCCATGTCTATATTTGCTAGTCATATATATATGACACCAATTTGGCAATTTTAGAGCCTCTATAGGTACCACAACGAAAAAGATATAAAGTCATGACACATAAAAATACTATCACACCAAGTGAAGAAATTTGCAAATTAACCTGAATCTTCTAAATTTGAACCTTCAACATCTCCTCACAAACTTGAATCCTCAAGATCTGAATCTCCAATAACCCCAACATCTGAATCTTCAAAATATCGAGAATCAGAAGAAGATGTTGTTCTTTCATCCTTCAAAAGAAAACAACTACTAAGAAAAAGAAGCGCTACAAAAACACCTACAAAGAAAAAAATTAGAAGCGCCAAATGATAATTCAGAAAGTTATAGAAGTAGCTTAAAGTCATTCCATACATTTTCAGAAAATTTATTAAAAGAAAAGCCACTTCTAGAAAAGCATGTAACATTATTAAAGCAAACTCTGTTCTTCAAGATTATCAATCTGTTCTTGGAAGGAGCTACAACAATTGAAGACATATCAAAAGAACCAACACCTGTAGATATGTCATAGACTCTTATTCAAAAGAAGAAAACTATTTTTATTTTGGAGACATGAAAACAATTCTAAAAGAAAGTGACATCGCAACGATTTTTGGATTCCTAAATGAAGGCATCATAATCACCACTGCATCTCATTTGAAGGAATCTGTTATGAACTCTGAAACAAAAGCATTGAAATAAAAAATTTCTGTAATCCAAAAATGATCAAAGCAAAAAATATTGAAATAAGCATCATGTTAGCTTGGAAAAGCAAAAAAAATGCAATCGATGTTGTGATGTTGCTGATTATGTTTTTGGTTTCGACATACTTGTTCTCCAATGAAAACCCTGCATTTACATTGGTGTTGTACCATATGCTTATAAATTGAAGCAAATGAAAACTGTTTCATAGTCAATAACAATAGGAAAATATTTGATGGAATAAGTGAAAGAAATAAAGAGAGTCCAAGAAAAATACGTGCATACATAACCCAGTTATTGATAAACTCTAATAACTTATTTTATCTTTTATGATTTCTATTATAAAATAAACTAACAGCTAATATCTCTGTGTGCAGTACTAGTCCTACGATATTACAAAAATAATTGCTCCAAAAATAGGTTATCAACAAAATGAACCGACTTTTGTAAAATGAACACTGCAGGAAGTTACTCCAAGAAAAATTAAGGACTTCCTTGCCAAAAAGGTAAAACTGGTAACAATACCACTAAAACTCTGTTATAAAAGGTGAATGGCAAATATTTGTCATGCAAATTCAAATATTTGCTAGGTCGATATTTGATAACTTAATAACCAAATTTTTAAATAATTTCAAAACAAAGATTTCTCGGTCAGTTTTTTAATTATGAAAAAAGTAAAATATTGTTTTCTTCTAATTTGTAGAGAAAAGAAGAAAAACAAAGAAAGGAAATGAGCTAAAATCTGCCAAAGCTACATTGGCTAAAAATAATATAAGATTATCAATCAAAAATATGAAAAAATCAACAAACAACTGAAGAACATAAAATTGGAAATAAAGAAGCTGAAAAAAGAGAATGTGACTTTGACAAAAGAAAACAAGCTGTTGAAAAAGGAAAATGAAAATTTGAAAAAAACGAAGGAAAAAGCAGACGATGATGAAGATCAAGTAACTGAAAAAATAAAGAAGCTAAAATAGAAGAAGAAATGAATTCAGATGAAATGGTAGCAAATAAAAATGATGACGATTATGATGTTGAAAGTGATGAAGTTGAAAATGATGATGAAGATGGTAATGATCAACTTAATGATGATAAAACAAATGATGCCGATGTTGATAATGATGATGAAGGAAATGACATTGACAGTAATGGTGCTGATGAAGATGAAGGTAAAGATGATAATGATGATAATGAAGATTGTGAAGATGAAGGTAAAGATGGCTACGGTGCTGATGAAGGTAAAGGTGATGGTGATGAACACAAAGATGGTGATGTTGCCGATGAAGATAAAGGTGATGGTGATGAACGTAAAGATGGTGATGTTTTTAATAAAAGTAAAAGTGACGGTGATAAAGGTAAAGATGGTGATGGTGCTGATGAAGGTAAATGTGATGGTGATGAAGGTAAAGATGGCGATGGTGCTAAAAGATGGTGATGGTGCTAATGAAGGTAAAGGGGATGGTGATAAAGGTAATGATGATGGTGGTGCTGATGAAGATAAAGATGATGATGCTGCTGATGATGATGAAAAGAAAATGAAACTAAAGATGATGATGATAAAGATGGCAAGGATAAGAATGATAAAGATGATGATGATAAAAAAGATGATAATCAAAATGCAGCCGGAGATCAAAGAACAAAGCGACGTCGTCATGTTCAAAGGTATAATATCCAAATACATAAAACTTTTATGTCAAAAATTTGCTAAAAAAATTTGGAATATAATTTTTTATTCAAAAATAATTATTTTCACAAAATATATTCATTATAAATAATTGTTTATTACAACAAATAACGGATACAAAATATATCGAAACTCATGAAGCTTTGGAGCAAAAAGAAGAACACGTTTTGAAACAAAAAGGTAAGTAGCCAGCAAAAATATTCCTTATGCTAATTGATAACCAAACACTAATGATACATTTATTGTAGAAATTTAGGAAAAACAAGACAAAACAAACATAACACACGAAGAAGCTTTGATTGCAGAAGGACATTAAGAAAAAATAATACAAAAAAAGAAAGGTAAAAATATGTCAAATATTTGACATATATTAAATATACAACTACAATAGATGATAAAAAGAAAGACGGACCAGGTACCCAATATTCTATTTACTAACACCTTCAAGCGAGAGTCGAGAAAGCAACCAAAAATTAACCTAAGAATCTAGAAAACATTCAACAAAAAGTGGCTACGGATTACAAAATCAAGCTTGAAAATGTGGATAAAAAGTTAAAAAGAAAACAAACAAAAATTTCTCCTTCTTCACTTTCAAAAAGAGTAAAAAGAGAACCAAAAAGAGAAAAGGTAAAAGATCCAGATTTCCAGTATCCTACTCAGGAAAAAAGACAATACCAAAAGAAATCGAATAAAAGCAACGTTAACAAAAAAAGATGAAAAAGCTCTCCAACCTGAAATGGTATTAGATGAAAACACAGAATCTGATCACGATAGGTCTTAAATAAAAGAAGACACAAAGACATCGGCTGAAAAAACAAGCTTGCAAGAAAATGGCTCACAAAAGAACAGATTGATGAGCTTAAAGCTTTTTATGAAGCAGATGGAAATATGTAAGTTATTTTGTTTAAACAAGGCTATACCGCCCTTTATTGCTGAAAAATAAAAATTACATACAAAATTAGGCCTGAACTAAGTTAGGCCCATCATCTCATATATAATCGTAAAGGCTAGAGTCCAGCCCAAATACAAAACAAAGTGTCATACAAACCCGAACAAACTTCACCAACAAGCTGAAATCTCAAAACATCCATCCTCGAGCTAAACCACTTTACACTTCAGTTCATTCAATCCTAGCATGCACTTAGGTTTAGTTTCCATTTTTAACTTTCATGGTGGTGCAATCTTCTCCCTCCAAAGAAACTCTGAATTGAAGAGCAAATGTATGCATGGCAAATATATGCCTAACAAATATTTGCTAGTCAAATGTTTGCCTAGTGAATATTTGCCAGTCAAATGTTTGTGTGACAATATTTACAAATTGAAGTATCAATTTCAGACATAAAGCATAATTAAAGTTCATATATTATATTCTAACATACTGACTATAATACATACTAATATACTTTACCTATTATCAAAACAAGAAAGCTGCATAATGTAACCCAGATGAAGACACCGAAATAAGAGGAGTGCATATTTCTGACATGATATTCAATAGATTCATTGACTCAATAGTATAAAATTCAATATAATATTATTAACTGAAAATAAGAATATAAAATCTAATTTCTATACAGATTATAGACTGGTTCTCAAAAATAAAACTGAAGCCAAATCATGAATATATCATATACTTAAAGTCGTACGCAGAGGTATGAAATATTTAAAACTACAAATAAATACCACTTGAAAATTTGAAAGTTAATTAAACTGTAAACATAGGTATCGATAATCCAAGACTACAAAACAATATATGAAGCTTTGGCAGTCAAAGTGTTGGAAGAAGAAGCAATGAATTGCACAAAAATATTGATATCGCTACATAATAAAAATCATTACACACGGTTGGAGTTTAATGCAATTGATAAAACTTGGAAACACTATGATTCCCAAAGACCAAGAAGGAAAAACTTCAACTGCCCACACAAACAACAAGCAAAAATAGTGGTAAGTTTTAAATATATTAATAGTTACTGGTGGAAAATATTTTCTTGGCAAATATTTGCCCAGTGGAAAATATTTATTAGCTTAATTGACTTGATTATTATATGTAGAGAGACAAAATAATGGATGCTCTGAAGTCAATTTATGCAAAAAAAAAATAGGAAACAACCATCAGAACTACAAAACAAATAGTCAATTTTGTGGATTGTACACAACAAAAATAATATTTGTAAGTATAAAATTATAATTTATAAAAGTAAATTTAATAACATTAAAAAAACTTTTTTTAACTAATGCAAAATTGATTGTGGAATATTTGTTATGCGATATATTTGGAAGTCTTATCCAATAATATACTGATAGAAGGAAAGGTAGATTTATATAAAGATGAAGAAATGCAAAAACTAAGAGCTCACATCCTATATGATACCGTCACAGACAAAAATCATGGCTGTAAATCAAAACCTGAAACTGTCAACTGTATTAAAGATTGTATAGCTAGAGGCAATTTTTCTTAAATGATTACAATTTATCTAACTTGACTGAATGTACTTAAGAGCTGGATGATAGATGTTAGATGCTGATATGTAATGTTACACGTACATATTGAATGTTTAAAAATAAGTTTTGGATGAATGTTAAAAACTTTCATCATGATGTAATATAAAGTACTCTACGTCCACACTGTAATGTCTTATGTTAAAAGAAAATATGGTCGTTGTGCAGTATAAAATTGTATTAATTTGATGTTTAACTCAACTATATTGGATATTGAATACTGGATACTTTTAACATGATGTAATGTACAGTATTTTATATCTAAAATGTGATGTACTATATTCAAAGGAAATGTTATTGTTATACAGTATAACATTATATATTTACTACATTAAACTCAAATACTTGGCAAATATTGTATTGTAATTAATTGTCGGGCAAATATTTGCCATGAAAATATTTCGCAAGTACTAATAGTAATGACATTCAAAATTATAATATTGATTAACTAAGATTATAGCCAATACCATAACATAATAGACTACATACTCTAATCAAATATCTAAGAAAACAAATCTATAACCGAGATATGTTGTTTAACCAAAATACCACCGAATGCAAAAGCTAACCAAACGCCGAACCTAATTGGGTACGTATGGATGCAAAAGTTAACCGAATGCCAAACCTAATCGGGTACATATGGATACAAAAGCTAACTGAATGCCAAACCTAACTGGGTATGTACGGACACAAAAAAAACTGGATGCCAAACCTAATCGGGTACGTATGGAAATCAGACTATAACCGAGATATATTGTTTAACCGAGCAAACCACCGAATGCTAAAGGTAACCGGATGTCAAACCTGATCGGGTAATATAGATATAAAAGCTAATCGGATGCCAAATCTAATCGAGTATCTATGGATACAAAAAAAAAACAGATGCCAAACCTAATTGAGTATATATGGAAACCAATCCATAACCGAGATATATTTTTCAACCGAGCATACCACCAAATGCAAAAGCTAATCGGATTCCAAACCTAACTGGGCACGTAAGGATGCAAAAGCTAACCGGATGTCAAACCTTATCGGGTATGGATACAAAAGCTAATCAGATGCCAAACCTAATCAGGTACGTACGGATACAAAAGCAAACCGAATGTCAAATATAATTGGGTATATATGGAAAGTAACCTATAATCGAGGTATATTGTTTAACTGAGTATACCATCGAATGCAAAAGCTAACTGATTGCCAAACCTAATCGAGTACGTATGGATGTAAAAGCTAACTGAATGCCAAACATAATTGGGTATGTATGGATACAAAAGCTAATCGGATGGCAAACCTAATCGAGTATGTATGGATACAAAAGCAAACCAAATGCCAAACCTAATTGGGTACATATGGAAACTAATATATAATCGAGAAATATTGTTTAACCGGCATTCCACCAAATGCAAAAGCTAATCGAATGCAAAACCTAATCGAGTACTTATGGATGCAAAAGCAAATTGAATGACAAACATAATCAAGTACATATAGGTATAAAAGATAACCAGATGCCAAACCTAATTGGGCATGTACAGATGCAAAAGAAAATCGAATGTCAAACCTAATTGGGTACATATGGAAACCAATCTATAACCGAAATATATTTTTTAACCGAGCATACCATTGAATGAAAAAGCTAATCAGATTCCAAACCTAATCTGGTACGTATAGATGCAAAAGCTAATCGAATGCTAAACCTAATCGAGTACATATAGATACAAAAGCTAAATGGATGCCAAACTATAACATTCTCCATTTTGAGGCCCGAAAATAAGCGCTACTGATGTTGTAGGCATCCATAGCATTTTTTCTGGTGAAAAAATGAGATTAGTTAATTGTATTTATAACATCAAGAGCACACAAATATGAAAATTTTCAAAACACATTTCATTAATAAACTTTCATATTCATTACATAATCCCATTACATAATCCCATTGATTCCTCGTTTAAAGAAAATATAATAGCTACAAGTATATTTTAAGAGTGACATATGAAGATGCACTCTTGGATGATCAGAGTTTAACTACTTCATATTCTTAGATCTTGTTATTTCATCCATTCAAACAAAACATAAGTTTTAAACAACACAGCGGAAATAAACACCTAACATTAGCTAACTTGCATCCTGCACGTCTCCAGAAGCTTATTCATCTAACCTAAAAACCCTACTCCCGATCTACTCATATGTGACCTGATAGTTTAAGGCGAAAAACAAAAACTTCGGGTCAGACAAAAAGTATGGTGTGAATAATATGCCATCTTTAACTAAAATAGATATCTAGTGAGACCACACTGCTGAAGAATGAATTTTCCCCTCACTAGTATCTTATCTGAATATGTCAACCATAAATTATGCACCTGCAACCACAATGGTTAGCACCAGACATATTATGATCATATGCATGCATGCAACATGGGTAAGTCTGACCAGTCTGTCATCCTAGGGTTATGCATACCCAAGGTTTACCCTTTCCAAAGTTAGACTGTCTGTCTCAAATCATAGTTTTCTTAGTGTGACGACCGCCCATGACCCCCGCACTGAACCTAGAGATAGTGCGTTGTAAAGCGTGCCAGGCAGCCATGGACGATTGCCAAGGTTAAATTAAAACAGCAGAATCTATCGTATAACTCACAGCGCATGGATAAAATACAATAGAACATATATATAGTGAAGCTTCACAGAATAGAATGTCATCATATAAACTTCATAATAGTTGAATACAAACATTTGAATAGTCAATACATCAAGCCTCACTACAAATCACTCAGAGAATTATACAAGCAGTGGAACATCCAGTACATATAGTAAGAAAATAATATGCAAGCCTCCAGCTCGTCTTCGTCATCAGCATCGTCGGAAACTAAGAACGGCACCTGTCACTTGCTACCTAGTCTGCCCGTCCCAAAATGGACGAACAGTCCAAGGAAATAAGAGTTAAAACATAAAACCTTGAGTCAGACAACAGTCTTAGTGAGCGGTAAATTAACTAACAACATACCAAAAGAGCATAAAGGAAAAAGGAATAGGAATCCAACCCTCCCACTCCACCTCTTTCTATAGTGATAGCCCCCGGACACATACTAAGCAGAAACAAACATAGCAAAGCAAACATTTAAAGTAAAGCAATTATCACTCGAGTCAAGGGCGATGTTTTCCAAGTACAAACCCCCAAGGCCTAAACCAAGATCAGATAAGCACCCAGAAAACACTGCTCTTGAGACCGAATGACGATACAACCAAACATCCATGACTCTGGCTATCACTGTTATCATTGCCTCGATACCACCGTTAATTGAATGACCGGCACATTCTTTCAGCCGTCCGTCAAGGGCTAATGGAAACCCCGGTTCTAGACATAACTCCGCACGTCGTCGAAACCCGTGCCTAGGACTATCGAACCTGCCCAGAGTACTTGACTACCAACCAGTAGTCTTTAGGGACTATCGAATCTGCCCAGCGTACTCTTGCTTTGAGCATGCTAGAACCTTCAACAACGATGAAATCTCAGCCTTCTAGTCATCCTCCTCGACGACTATTTCCATACTAGCTCAAGCGCCTCTCGAGCAAACCATTATCCTCAAACTCGAACCATTTCACCGAGTTATCAACATGCTTGGAATGATCCCGTCTGGATTAGACCAAGACTATCTCATATCATGCCTCGCTTCATCACATCCTAGCAAAGCCTCATCTTAACATCATCATCATCAAATCTATCCATATGAGCTTCATCATCTGCTACATATGCCACGAGTAGCTTTCCCAATTCAAGAGCCTTTCCCTTAGCTTTTGAATCATCTTTGACCATCTTGTCTAAATCAAATCATCAATCAACTAATTCATAACAATCAATCAAGTCAATCATTAATCCAAGTAATCAAACATTCAAACATGATCTAATAAACAATTATAACAATAATGGCAATCTTGTAAATAAAGGGTCGAAATCTAACAAGTATGAAAACATGAGCAATATCTCTACAACTTGATGAATGAACTTGCATAGGTTAATCATGTAGTAAAATGGATATCAAATCATCATGAACAATGGATCTATACTTAAGTTTACGGAAATGCATGGAAATCACTACTTTAACACAAAATCAAGCCAACGATCCGATATACTCCTTTGGATCCGTGTGAGAGATAATCACCACTCACCAAATCACCTAAACACCTTAAAAGCAACACACTTCAGATATGGACAGCGAAGGATCTAACTCGATCTATCAAAATTCCGCTTCAAACGATGAAATCTCTCTTCGATGGATGTAGATCTTCAATCTAAGCTCTTGGATCTTCGATTTGGATGGAAGGAAGCACAAGATTAAAGTGGAGAAAAGAAGTGAAGAAGTGTAGAACTCGAGCTCTCAAAATAGCAGCACTTTTTCGCTTCAAAATCCGGATCCCAAAAATGAAGAAATGGACGTGTATTTATAGGCAGATTTTCTAGGTCGTCCGCCCCCTTAGGTCGTCCACGACCTAACAACCCCAACCTACGACCTAAGGCTCAGCAGATCTTCCGACCTAGCGACTTAACGCATATGCGCATCCACGCGACCTATGACCTAACAAAGATGCTGCTTAGCGACCTAACACAGATCGCGACCTAACACACCTGCGACCTAACACACACGCGACCTAACTGCTATATAGAAGCTCACGACCTAACTAACTTAGGTCGCTTACGACCTAACTAAACACAGAAGCTCACGACCTAACGAACTTAGGTCGCTTACGACCTAACTAAACACATAAGCTCACGACCTAACTAACTTAGCTTAGGTCGCTAACTCCTATATGTCGCTCCAACCTGTAGGTCGCTAACTCTTAGGTCGCCAATTCCTGTAGGTTGCCAACTCTTAGGTCGCTAACTACTATAGGTCGCTCCAACCTGTAGGTTGCTAACTCTTAAGTCGTCCACTACCTTAGGTCGCCAACTTCCTATAGGTCGCTCCAATCAACCTAACCTACCCCACGACCTAAGCTACCATACGACTTATCTCCTATACGACCTATCCCAAAATCCTTAGGTCGCCAACTTCCTTAGGTCGCTCTACTTTCTTAGGTCGTCTACTCCGACCTAACTACTATACAACCTAGGACTTAGACTATGGATGACTTATCAACAATGCGACCTAATGATAACTGTTTTACGATGTTTCGATCCGTAAAAATACAGGTCGTTACATTCTCTCCCCCTTAGGAATTTCGCCCCTGAAATTCCAAACAAACAAGAGCAAACAAAGACTATTCTGCATGCCTACCATCCATAGCAGTCAACAAACCATGCATCCAATTCTAGCTTAGCATGCAGAATTCTAAAAATAGAACAAGTTACAATGTCGTTAGATGACACGACACCTTAGGGTCATACCTTGAAGAGTTCAGGATGAGCTGCCTTCATCCTCTCTTCCACCTCCCATGTACAGTCGTTATCATCATCACTCCATTGTATCTTGAGCAACCTAACTACCTTCCTCCTAAGCTGTTTCGTGTCAGTTTCCACAACACGAAGCGGCTTACGAGGTCTCTTATTGACTGGAACAACTTCGAAATCTTCACAGCTATCAGCAGAAACCGCTGTACTCGAGTCGTGCACATACTTCCGTAGATACGATACATGAAAAACATTGTGCACACCCGACATCTTCTCTGGTAACTCCAATCTGTATGCGAGCTTTCCAATTCGCTCGATGATCGGGAATGGTCCAACAAATCTCGGAGTCAATTTTTCTTTCTTCCCGAATTGAATAACATTCTTTAGTGGAGAAATCTTCACAAAAACCATTTCACCTACGTCGAATTCCAAATCCTTACGACGCTTATCTGCATAACTTTTCTGACGGTCTTGGGCTGCCTTCATTCGTTGCCGAATGATCTCTATACAATCCGAAGTTTGTCGAATCATCTCTGGCCCAAGTATCAGCTTTTCTCCTGTTTCTAACCAACATGTTGGAGAGTTACACGGTCTTCCATACAATGCTTCATATGGTGCCATACCAATGCTTGACTAGTAACTGTTATTATACGAAAATTCTACCAAATGAAGGTGATCTTCCCATGATCCTCCGAAATCTAAAACACAAGCTCTAAGGAGATCTTCCAAAACTCGGTTGACTCTCTCGGTCTGACCATCTGTTTGAGGGTGATAAGCTGTACTCAAACACAACTCGGTTCCCAAAACTTCCTGGAAGCTCTTCCAAAATCCACTAGTGAACAATGGATCTCGATCGCTCACTATACTCTTCGGAATACCATGGAATCGAACTATCCACTTAACATACAACTCAGCCAACTTTGATGCAGTCCTAGTCGATCGAACAGGAATGAATCTTGCACTCTTAGTCAGACGATCTACAATGACCCAAATTCCTTCATTTCCCGTTCTTGTTCTAGGTAACCCATCAATAAAATCCATCGATATTTGCTCCCACTTCCATGTAGGAACTTCTAATGGCTGAAGCAATCCACTTGGCTTCTTCTGCTCGGCTTTTACCAACTGGCAGTTCATACACTTGGAAATAAAATTTCCAACATCCTTCTTCATACCTTCCCAGTAATAGGTTCTCTTCATATCCCGATACATCTTGTTTCCACCTGGATGAATTGTCAACTTCGAGTGATGACTTTCCTTCAGAACTTCATTTCTCAATTCATCTATATCGGAAACAACTAGTCGTCCTTGCTTCCGAAGCCAACCCTCTCGATCGACCTCAAATCCTTTATCCTTTTCTGGATCCAATCCAGATTCCAAATCACGGATAATCTTGACAAGTTTATCGTCTCGCTTTTGGCTCTCGCCAATCCTTTCCACAAGAGTCGGTCTTATCGATAAGTTTGCCAACATCTCAGGTTCCAATTCACATCTGGGCCTGAAGTCAAATCCAGCTAAATACTCGAGATTCTTCCATTCTGAAAACATGACTCCCAATCCTGCATGTCTTCGACTTAACGCATCTGCTACTGCGTTACCCTTTCCCGGAGTATAAGCTATACCAAAATCATATGATGCCAAAAACTCTAGCCATCGTTGCTGACGAAGATTTAAATCCTTTTGGGAGAAAAGATACTTCAATGACTTATGATCTGTAAACAACTCGAATCGGACTCCCAATAGGTAATGTCTCCACATCTTCAGAGCAAAAACAATCGCCGCTAACTCCAAATCATGAGTCGGATAATTCCTTTCATGCGGCTTCAGTTGTCGACTTGCATACGCAACAACTTTATCCTTCTGCATCAGCACTGCTCCAAGTCCAATACCACATGCGTCGGTGTAAACCACCATCTCTTCGTTTCCACTTGGAATAGTCAAAACAGGAGCACTCGTCAATCGCTCTTTCAGTATTCTGAAAGCTTGCTCACACTTAGCATCCCATCTGAATACTTGGTTCTTTTTCGTCAATCCTGTCAGTGGTGCAGCCACCTTGGAGAAGTCTTTGATAAATCGACGATAATATCCTGCTAATCCAAGAAAACTTCTCACATCCGATGCATTCTTAGGTCTAACCCAATCCTGGATTGTTGCTACCTTAGCGGAATCAACCGCTATTCCATTTCCAGAAATAATATGGCCTAAGAACCTCACTTCACTCTTCCAGAAGTGACACTTCAAAAACTTAGCCTTCAGCTGATGTTTCCGTAAGATTTCCAAAACAATACGCAAGTGCGTCTTGTGCTCTTCTTCAGTTCTGGAATAAATCAGAATATCATCCACGAACACTAGCACGAACTTGCTCAACTGATCTCTGAACACTCTATTCATAAGATCCACAAAATATGCTGGCGCATTAGTCAGTCCAAACGGCATTACCAGCCACTCAAAGAAACCGGATGGTGTCCGAAAAGCAGTCTTCGGCACACTATCCTTAGCCACTCTCAACTGGTGAAATCCCGTTGCCAAATCCATCTGAGAAAACACCTTAGCTTCGTGAAGCTGATCAAACAAGTCATCTATTCTCGGCAATGGATACTTGTTCTTCTTGGTCACCTTATTCAGCTCACGATAATCCACACACAACCTCAACGATCCATCTGCTTTGGTTGCAAACACAACTGGTGCACCCCATTCGGACACACTACGCTGAATGAATCCTTTCTGTAAAAGGTCATCAACCTGCACCCTCAACTCTTGCTGCTCCCTAGGCGCCATCCGCCTAAGAGGCATCACAACAGGTCTGGCTCCTTCAACTAGATCTATACGACACTCGATCTCTCTATGCGGCGGTAACCCTTTGACCTCGTCAAAGACATCCTCAAATCCATTAGCGATTGGCACAGATGACAGTCCATCCCGTGGAACAACCAGCGAACACATGAAGCTCATGAAGACGCCTTCTTCATGCTTACATCGTATCACAATCTTTCGCCCCTCCACATTCTCGACTGTCACCTCCAACCTTTCACAATCAACCTTTGCCGCATACTTCCTAAGCCAGTCCATACCCAAAATAATTCTGAACCCCGCAAAGTTCAGAACAAAACAATCACAAACAAAAGAGCAATCATGACTCGATACAATCAGACCACGGCATAACATACACAAACAAGACGAACCCCCAACTGGATTAGTCACAACCAATGGCCTATCAACGATATCCGGTTCTAAACCCAACCGGCCTACAAGTTCACTACAAACAAAAGAATGCGACGCCCCAGTATCAAATAGCACTCTCACTAGAACACCACATATGGAAAGAGTACCTTGAACCACCACACTCCTTCCTTTCTCTTCAACGGTAGGAGCTTTCGAAGATGATGGAACAGCCCCCAAAGCATAAGCTTGCACAATCTGCTTGTCTTTCCGCGGTTCTGGACAATTCCTCTTGACATGCCCCGGCTTGTCACAGTTGTGGCACTTCACCGGCACCTTCGGGTTCTTGCAATCCCTGGGGAAATGGCCCTTCTGCTGACAATTGTAGCAGGTCACTTCGTCTTTCGGCTTCTTCTGGCCATCCTTACCCTTTTGCTGCTGCTGCTTCCTCTTCTTGTTTCCACCCTGCTGTGGTTTAAACTCCTCCTTGGTCATAGCAACAACAGATTCTTCTTTAGGAAACAGATTCTCATGTCTGAGAGCTTTCTCCACAAGCTTCTCAAATGAATCATCCAGATGATCCACCAACTGCCTCCTAAGATAACTGTCCAAGCCTGTCACAAACTTCTCATTCTTCTGATAAGGAGATTCAATATACGACCGGGCATACTAGGACAAAGCTTCAAACTCAGAAACATACTCAAGAACTGGTCTTCCACCTTGCTTGAGCTCCACAAACTTCTTAAACAGAACAGACTTCTGAGCCGTAGAAATGAACTTAGCTTCAAATCTGTCTTGGAATTGCTCCCAAGTAATTTCTTCCTCTAGAGTATCAATGGTGATAGAATTCCACCAATCAGAAGCTCTTCCTTGAAGCTGTCTTGATGCTAACTTCCTCTTAGTCGCATCCTCAATTCCCAAATCACTAAAGATCCTTCTACAAGCATCTATCCGCCTCTGGACTTCAATGGTTGATTCTGTTCCTAAGAAAACCGTTCCTCCAAGAGCAGTATAATCTTTACATTGCTTAGCAAAATCCACTGGTTTTGGAGTTTGGACTTGAACTCCAACATCTACTGATGGCCCCGGGGCTGGCATCCTTCTCATGATCGAAGTCATCATAGCTTCGAACATAGCAACATAATCAGCAGCCCCCTCAACAGCACGGCCTTCCCTAGCAGCTGGTCTCCCTCTTCGACTCATTCTCAATATCTATAAAAAGGAATGATTAATACACCTTGAGAAACAACTGCATAAGGAATTCAAATCCTTCTAAGCTACTATATTATATATAGTAATCATCCATCAAAATACAATTACATCTCTCATACGTAGTTACGTCAGCGAGCGTTGGGTAAAATCGATTAACCAAAGCTCTGATACCAAATGTGACGACCGCCCATGACCCCCGCACTGAACCTAGAGATAGTGCGCTGTAAAACGTGCCAGGCAGCCATGGACGATTGCCAAGGTTAAATTAAAACAGCAGAATCTATCGTATAACTCACAGCGCATGGATAAAATACAATAGAACATATATATAGTGAAGCTTCACAGAATAGAATGTCATCATATAAACTTCATAATAGTTGAATACAAACATCTGAATAGTCAATACATCAAGCCTCACTACAAATCACTCAAAGAATTATACAAGCAGCGGAACATCCAGTACATATAGTAAGAAAATAATATGCAAGCCTCCAGCTCGTCTTCGTCATCAGCATCGTCGGAAACTAAGAACAGCACCTGTCACCTGCTACCTAGTCTGCCCGTCCCAAAATGGACGAACAGCCCAAGGCAATAAGAGTTAAAACATAAAGCCTTGAGTCAAACAACAGTCTTAGTGAGCGGTAAATTAACTAACAACATACCAAAAGAGCAAAAAGGAAAAAGGAATAGGAATCCAACCCTCCCACTCCACCTCTTTCTATAGTGATAGCCCCCGGATACATACTAAGCAGAAACAAACATAGCAAAGCAAACATTTAAAGTAAAGCAATTATCACTCGAGTCAAGGGCGATGTTTTCCAAGTACAAACCCCCAAGGCCTAAACCAAGATCAGATAAGCACCCAGAAAACACTGCTCTTGAGACCGAATGACGATACAACTAAACATCCATGACTCTGGCTATCACTGTTATCATTGCCTCGATACCACCGTTAATTGAATGACCGACACATTCTTTCAGCCGCCCGTCAAGGGCTAATGGAAACCCCGGTTCTAGACATAACTCCGCACGTCGTCGAAACCCGTGCCTAGGACTATCGAATCTGCCCAAAGTACTTGACTACCAATTAGTAGTCTTTAGGGACTATCGAATCTACCCAACGTACTCTTGCTTTGAGCATGCTAGAACCTTTAACAACGATGAAATCTCAGCCTTCTAGTCATCCTCCTCGACGACTATTTCCATACTAGCTCAAGCGCCTCTCGAGCAAACCATTATCCTCAAACTCGAACCATTTCACCGAGTTATCAACATGCTTGGAATGATCCCGTCTGGATTAGACCAAGACTATCTCATATCATGCCTCGCTTCATCACATCCTAGCAAAGCCTCATCTTAACATCATCATCATCAAATCTATCCATATGAGCTTCATCATCCGCTACATATGCCACGAGCAGCTTTCCCAATTCAAGAGCCTTTCCCTTAGCTTTTGAATCATCTTCGACCATCTTGTCTAAATCAAATCATCAATCAACTAATTCATAACAATCAATCAAGTCAATCATTAATCCAAGTAATCAAACATTCAAACATGATCTAATAAACAATTATAACAATAATGGCAATCTTGTAAATAAAGGGTCGAAATCTAACAAGTATGAAAACATGAGCAATATCTCTACAACTTGATGAATGAACTTGCATAGGTTAATCATGTAGTAAAATGGATGTCAAATCATCATGAACAATGGATCTATACTTAAGTTTACGGAAATGCATGGAAATCACTACTTTAACACAAAATCAAGCCAACGATCCGATATACTCCTTTGGATCCGTGTGAGAGATAATCACCACTCACTAAATCACCTAAACACCTTAAAAGCAACACACTTCAGATCTGGATAGTGAAGGATCTAACTCGATCTATCAAAATTCCGCTTCAAACGATGAAATCTCTCTTCGATGGATGTAGATCTTCAATCTAAGCTCTTGGATCTTCGATTTGGATGGAAGGAAGCACAAGATTAAAGTGGAGAAAAGAAGTGAAGAAGTGTAGAACTCGAGCTCTCAAAATAGCAGCACTTCGTCGCTTCAAAATCCGGATTCCAAAAATGAAGAAATGGACGTGTATTTATAGGCAGATTTTCTAGGTCGTCCGCCCCCTTAGGTCATCCACGACCTAACAACCCCAACCTACGACCTAACAGATCTGCGCATCCACGACCTACGACCTAACGGCTCAGCAGATCTTCCGACCTAGCGACTTAACGCATATGCGCATCCACGCGACCTATGACCTAACAAAGATGCTGCTTAGCAACCTAACACAGATCGCGACCTAACACACCTGCGACCTAACACACACGCGACCTAACTGCTATACAGAAGCTCACGACCTAACTAACTTAGGTCGCTTACGACCTAACTAAACACAGAAGCTCACGACCTAATGAACTTAGGTCGCTTATGACCCAACTAAACACAGAAGCTCACGACCTAACTAACTTAGCTTAGGTTGCTAACTCCTATAGGTCGCTCCAACCTGTAGGTCGCTAACTCTTAGGTCGCCAATTCCTGTAGGTTGCCAACTCTTAGGTCGCTAACTACTATAGGTCGCTCCAACCTATAGGTTGCTAACTCTTAAGTCGTCCACTACCTTAGGTCGCCAACTTCCTATAGGTCGCTCCAATCGACCTAACCTACCCCACGACCTAAGCTACCATACGACTTATCTCCTATACGACCTATCCCAAAATCCTTAGGTCGCCAACTTCCTTAGGTCGCTCCACTTTCTTAGGTCGTCTACTCCGACCTAACTACTATACGACCTAGGACTTAGACTATGGATGACTTATCAACAATGCGACCTAATGATAACTGTTTTACGATGTTTCGATCCGTAAAAATACGGGTCGTTACACTTAGGGTCACCGTGAACCTAATGGTTTTGTAGGCCAAATAATAATCTATCGGGCTGATTTGGGACAAAACTTTAACCAGATATTCCAAAATCTCTATATACGGTTAAAAGTAAAACAACTTAAATATTCTAGTGAGTATATAGAGCTACAAGTTCCTTTTTATGTGTAAACATCATTTCATCTCACTATTGACAAGCCCTGCACACTAGAATCACAGACCTTTACCAACCGAGGGCTAATGGATGAAGCATAGGGCGCTACCCTATACCAGTCCCACCTATAATCTTATCTGATTTTAAATCCATGAGTCATATTTTTTGATTAGTTCAGGGCATCCTAACACAATTGATCTATATGATCTCCTGGATGTAATTCTACTCACTCAGGAGTTTAGTCTGACCATACTCACTACTGGAACAACCTAATTGGTAATTCTATTCCCAAATCCTAAGATGCAATGTTGGGTCATGAAAATGTGAGTATGGCAATGATAGATATGCAAATTTAACTGATCAAATGATAACAAGAACATATAACATCATCCTTCAAAATATGTTTAATCAATAGTCACATTCATACAAAATTACTTAAGTTTAAGTAATATCTTTCTTTGGCAAATTCATATAAAATTGGGCTAAAACACCATTTTATTTCCTTGAAACCATTTATCTTTAGAAATGAGCAACCACCTAAAATCATTCTTAAAAACAAGGAAAACATAGCCCATATACTTAGCCAAAATCTTGTGCCAAAGCACTATCATCTTTACATAGCTTTTAAAACATTAACTATCAAAACAGGGATGTCGAGCCTTTAGAAAACATGGTTATAGAGCCTATAAACATAGCTATTTACTTTGTAAAACATACGGTCGTTGAGCCTATAAACATAGCTATTTAATTTATAAAGAATAAGCTTCGAGCCTTTAAAACATACCTTTCGAATTTATAAACATAGGGCTGTCGAGCCTCTAACACTTAGCTTTCAAATTTGCAAACATAAGGCCATCGTGCCCCTAAAACAAGGTTATCTAGTTTGTAAAACACATGGCTACCATGCCGCTAAAATATAGTTATTGAATATCTATATAGAAGATCTCGGGTTTCAACAATACATGGGGTGTCGAGTTTCTCAAAAATATAAGGTGTTGAACCTCTAAAACACTTAGGGTTATCGGTCACTTTACTTGAGGGTGCCGAGCCCATAAAGCTTTAAGGGTGTCGAGTTTATAAAACACATAAGCAAATAAGAGGTGTCAAGCCTCTAAAACACATAGGCAAAATAAGATATCGAATTCACTAAACACAAGGTGTCGAATTCATCACATAGCTATCGTGTAGCTATCCTATGCATCCACCTTTATAGTTATCTTATATCTATGATATTAGGGGTATCAAGCCTCTAGGCTACTGAACTAATATAATTTCTATAAAAAAATTAAAAACTGATTTATTTCCTTTTAAGTAAAGCTTTTTACTAACTCTTGCCGCATGTCAAATTATCACTGGATAACAAAAAGCTTTACATATCCTTTTCAGAAATTGCTTATAGATCCATTCCACCTTCTCAAATATCTTTATAAACCCTTATAGTTAATATATTTATCTTATATTAACTAAACGCTTTTCTAGAGTAATAACTTCATAGAAAATCATAACCATTAGGGAAAATTCTCCAAAAATCACAAAAAACCAGAATTTCCGTATTCTTCCATATGTAAAAATTTCAAGGCCAAAATATTAATTTAATTATTTTTAATAATTAAAACCTGAGATAAACATCGTTTCCTTCCTAGGAAATTCATAAAGTATCCATATGAACTCGAAAAATTATGAAATTAAAAAACCATCTTCAAAATAATATTTTACACAATGTATTCAAATTTCAAATCAATTAGAGATTAAAAACTTAGATTTTTCCTTTAAAAACCCATAAAGTAATTCCATGCTAATTCCAATAAATCATCACTCAATCAAACAATGATATAAACCATCCAAGCATGACATATTATCACGACAATTTGGAACATAGATCCAAAAAGAAACATAAACAAATGAGATGGATACTATTATTCACTACAAGAAAAACAATCTTTTATAGCGGCATATAGCCGCTATTAAACACAACTATAGCGATTTGATAAACGCTGTATATCGACATGTTATAAAAAATACCGCTATAAAAGAGCATGATTTCATAGCATAAAGTTGCGCTATAAAATAGTTATTCTATAGCGCCTATTTCGCGCTATATATCAACATGGTTATAGTATATTCTACATCCATTTACAGCATATATATACCGCTATAAAATGTGTAGATACAATAACGTCTATTTGCTGCTATCCTTTGATAGTAACCTCATACATTGCATTATCTTTTTATAGCACTTTGTCATATAGTTATAACGCTTTTTAGGAGCTATGCTTTACCCACTATTACATTTTAATAATAATAATCAAAATGAATCTTCTTTAAATAGATAACAATTTGAACAATGTATGAATGAAAAAATACAATAATCAGCAAATGTAACGCATATTCATGATAACAAAATAAAGTATCAACTAACAAAAAATAAGTTCAATACATGAGTTATCAAATTCAATACATATTCATGATAACAAAAGACAACATAGTTCAAAGTTAACGTCTACAAGTACCAAATGCATCACTAAGAACTTGAACTGCTCAAAGCTTTTTTCATGCATGTCTTCGGTCATTGGTAGCACTTCTTGAAAATTCAGAACAATTTGAAAATAATTATATAAAACTGTGATGAAAATTACAGTTTATTGGTAGTACCTTCTATTATTAGATGGATGAAGATTTACATAACCTTTTCTCCTATGCGACTATTGCATATTTGCGATGGTGATATTGCTAAAGCAACTTTCTGAACATAGGTTATGATGTTTCTAACATAGTTCCTAGCCATTGCTACCATGTTTTCCTTAGATGATCCTCATAAGTGAACTGGAAGGCAATTGTAAGTACAAATCTACAGTTGTATGTATGCGAAGTGTTTTTATTGGCAGCAACAGATATTGCACTAGTTCCTACTTCCGGTGCTAAAGCAAGGTCAAGCGTTCTACTCCCAATAGGTAAATCATGTATAGATTATGACGTTATCAGCAAAACGTTTAAACTTGGTACTAGTTGCATGCAAAAGTTAAATTACCATTTTAGATTCAAGTGGAATAACACGGAAGCCCGAGGGAAGCAAATGTACATCATCAGCAAAAGCTTCGTTTATTGGTGCAAACACAAGTTGAGCGCATGAATTAACTGAATTCTCATCCATTCCACTACATAGTTGCCTTGCAAAAAAAGTTCATTAGTAAATTTATCAAAGCAACATTAGTTTTCAAACATGCAAACCAACCTGTAGTAGAAACATGTCCCTTGTAATAACATTTTCTTGGTTAAATCCATAACTTTGCAGTTGTGCAACCTCCAGAAACTACAATTTCAAACAAGATGTATTAGTTGATATGACCTTTTTCTTCTTATGAACTAGTCAGAAAAACTAGCACAATTCCTCTTCATTTTCTATAGTATGACAAAGAGGCAACATAACTTGACCAGCATATAAGCCGTTACAGGCTCCAACTCTGGGAACAGAGTAAGGATTGGCTCTTACAGATGTAGTTGAATATGCATCTACAGCATAATCAGCCCACTCGGACCTATGCTCCCTTATGAACCGAACAAGCAATCCAGGTGGCACACTCTACACCATAAAAGTTATTTCAAATTTCAAATTAAAAGAAGAAGAAAAGGCATAGGTGAGTGAGACTGTAGAATGTTATGTATAGAATAAAACCTGCAAAAGCATGGATGCCTTTGCACATAAGATGCCCCGGAAAAAGGATACAATATATGAGTTTAGGTATGTCACCACTTATTATTATTATTATTCTAAACTTAGATAATTATTATGAAACTTAATTAATTTTTATAAACTTAGTTAGTATATTATTATCATCATCCTTATTATTATTATTATATAAACTTAGTTATCTTTATAAAAAAATTAGCTAACTTGGTTTATATTTTATATTATATTATTTTTATTATTATAAACTTAGCTAATTTTCATAAACTTAGTTGAAAATACAACCAGGATTTTAAATCATAATTTACACTAGTTGAAAATGCAGAATACATTATATTTTATTATTTATTAATGTTATTATAACTTAGTTATTTTTAGTATCACTTAGTTCACATTGCTAATACATTATAAGTTACTAATGTTATTATTACTATTATTATTTTAAACTTAGTTAATTGTTATGAAACTTAGTTCCTTTATTGTTATCATTACTATTATGATTGTTGTTGTTGCAGTTAGTATTATTATAAGCTTATTTAATTTTCATAAACATTGGATAAATTATTATTATTATAAACTTCACTAATTTTATAAGACTTAACCAACGAAGTTAAATTTATAATCTTAGTTAATTTATTATTATTACATAAATTTAGTTAATTTTTTAATGTTTTATAATTTATTATTATTATCATCATAAACTTAGTAAATTTTTATAAACTTATAGTAAATTTATCATCATACTTATATATATATACGAGTACTTTGGCACGTGCGATGCACGTGCTCGGAAGGAATTGCTATTATAAAATATTGTTTGAAAGATTTTTGTAATCTAGTCCATATTTACCACTTTACTATATTTTGTTACATACTTACCTCTTCAAATAAATAAATAAATATCATTCGATATGTTAATACATATTTACTATTATAATACCATATTTTGATACATATTTACTTGTCCATATATAGCAAAAACACAACATTTTTATATATGAGAGATTCTATTTGGACATAAAATATAGATACAAAATGGGACACAACAGATCTTGACCATTAGATCTTAATAAATTACATAAAAATATATTTTATGTCCCTAAATACAACCATATAAAAAATTATATTGTTTTTTTACGGCTGCAAGCGGTAAATATGTACCAAAATGTTGCAAAATAGCAGTGAATATGTATTAAAAACAGTAATATATGGAGCAGTGACTCTAAGAATGGTAATACGAACATCAAGGACCATGTTGTGTAAATAATAAATGTGGATAACATCAAGGACCATATCATGTAAATAATAAATGGCAATAAAGACTTGAATATTTATAGCATCTGGTGTTTCTTGCCTAACATCTTGCTCATTGAAATCCATGAATTATGCAAAAGCTTAGAGTATATCAATAAAGTCAGCTACTACATGAATGCATTGTGGTTATATATATTTTTTCCTATAGTATTTTAGCAAACACTTTACTTGCAATAAAAACAAAAATAACCTCCAAATGTTCATTTATGGATTTGCAGTATTGAAAATGGTTTGAAATGGTTTTATTTGATCAAAATAAAATTTATGTAGTTGAATTAAATGTCATGCTTCCATGCAACAGATTATGTATCGATGAGCATAAAATGTAAGGAGACCTACAATTGAAACCATTATGGTTAGAATAGATTAAGTACTACACATGATCAAGCATGACCTCATTGGTAACTTTTGGCCTTCCAGTAACAACCACTGATATTTTTCAATAAGGAAACAATGATAGAGTAATGGTAGTTAGCATAATGGGTGGAAAAGCATTAAATAAAAAACATGCAGCCAAAGCACCAAAAATACATATTGACAATGTTGTTTTATTAAGCTATTGATTTATCAAATATCAGCAGTACTTTAGTATCAATTTGTAAAAGAATGATTGATGGTCAGTATATCTCTATATACCTAATACGTGAAATGTGAGCATTTATTAATGTTCAAATTTACTCTGACAGTGTGTAAGGAAGTTCTACCTATTGCTGCATAATGTTAATTTACTGAGTATTTTGAGATCTAGTATCTAGTTATTTTTTTACATTGCATAATAATTGAGCATCCATGCCTATTGAGAATATCAATTAGTAAACTGAAAATATAAAGAACACCTTCTCTGACCAAATTAGGAAATCTTTCGGTGTATTTTTTGCCTGCTATATCTTTTTAGTTTGTCCAAGTAGTCGCTTTTCATCATATGGATAATGGACTTCTACTTTTTACTTTACCATAAGCTGGCAATCTCATCAATATACTCGAAGTTAGCAATGAAATCATATTAATCAACCTTCTGCCTTTAATTTTTTTTCTTCATCCTTCAACAATACCAACAAATCCTACAATTAGAAGTCTCATAACGGTTATGCGATGCACCGATAGAAAAAAATTGCATTTTGTTTGAATTGCAATTCACGTCATTAGGAAAATACACTTTTCCTCAAAAGAAGAAAACCCAATTTAGAACATCAACATATATCACAAATACGTGTAATTTATATGGCACTGATTTCAATGGAATTTTTGTATCAATTGAGCTGAAGCTAGAGAAACCATATAGCGATACAGAAATTAAACAATAAAGTAGAAGCAAAACAAATTTGTGTTTAAAAGTAAGTACGGATGTTAAAGGAAACCATGGTCTTGCTGAAATTTGAAAAACAAAAACAACATTACCTGTGTGTCTTGATGGATTGAAAGTTGTTACAGAATTACCCATCTCCATCTTCCAACATATCATTTTGTACCAAAAAAAATGATGGCAAGGGAAGAGAATTTTAGTTCTGAAGGAAACCATGATTGGAATTTAAAATAAAATTTCACACCTTTTGTTAAACAATCAAAGCAGTGATGGCGATCTCATAGTAATCTGATTCATAATCCACTTGATAGTGCTTCAGTATTCATCTTCCCATCATGATGCTAGATTCAGCAGAATTCAAATTAAATTATTCAAGCTCGCGACCTAAATTCAAACTTAAACCCAAAGCCTACCGATCCTGAGATTTGAAAGAGGAAGAATAACATAAGAATCTCGCTGTTGGAAGCTAAACGATGAGAATTTTGTATATAATTAAGAGAATTTGGGAAACTGCTTAGTAAATCGTGGATAATGCTGGTAGTGGCTAAGTGGTGAAACAAAATGACAAAAGGGTCCCTACTGTATATTATAATTTCGAATTTTAGAGACTGACGGTTTTGGTATTCCGAAAAAGGCTTCACTTTGACCGTTTGTATTTGCTTTATATATAAGATAAGAATAAAAGATAGAAATAAGTAAACAAATAAATTGGTATATTTGGGTGTTCCTTTAGCATAGCCCATTTAGTTTGTATAAAAGATTTGATAAAATGTGTTTTATTGATTTTGAGATAAAGATTGTTTGCAGAGAAGATAACTAATGTTCGTATCATAACATATTACATTGCTTGTGAATACAATCTGTATTTATAATGAGTATAAGAAATGATATGATTGATGGGCTAAGTTAAAACCCACTATCCAAAAGTATTTGCTTGACTTGATGAAGCCAACTTATTCTCGTTCCATGATGTGTTGTGCTACTGCATTTCATTCGTTACCCCTTCAAACATAACCGAGGGTAAGGGTTGCGAATTATTCTCCATTCTACGTCGCCATCAAATTAAGTTAAATCAAGACTTAAATCTGTTCAATAATTAATAGTAACTGGAGGGATTCGATTTGAAACAATATTTATATCATAAGGTATTAAGATTTCTGGTAATAATATCAGGAACTAACTGAACCATTCTAAAACACTAAATGAATATAAAAAAATTATGAGCAAAAATACATACCTATTAAATCTGACATTAACTTTGGTTCTTTCTCTTCTGTCAATAGCAGTATTAAAGGCTAAGGAAGCAATAGGAAATTCAGGAAGCCCGTTTTCATCAAGGTATAGAACTGTCACTTCTCTTTTTGCATAAGCATCCATTTCAATAAAGCATGTTTTACTCAAAATGTTTAATTCGGTGCTTCTTATAGGGATCGGAAGCCTCTCTCTCGAGTATATTTCATGTTCGCTCATCATATTGTTCAGTCGTTTGATGTCTATTATCTTGACATCATAGAAGAAAATATAAGTTCTAGTTAAGTTAAAGGTGTATCAAGTAATCTGTTGAAAATAGCTATGTACTAAATATTTTGTAAAGCTTTGAACAAATAAAACTTTACAAAATAGCAACTAAAATAAAGTAGAGTGCTTTGAGAAAACCTCACATGATCAGCTAATGTCAGTTGGTTTTCTACTCATTTTCACAATGCAAAGATGAAACAATTTTTGCTTGTTTGACATCTTCTCCCACGTTTAAAATTGTACACATGCCATATTTAAGAAGCATCTTGTAAGCAACCATGGCTCATTTTGTTTGAAGTTTGTTTGTAAAGGATTAACTAGCATATTTAGTAGATAAAAAAAGATACTTTGCAAACATTAAGCGTCCAGATGATTTTGCTCAAACATGTATACATATTATCAAGACTACTAATAGTAGGGAAACAAGGCATACATATTTATTTAATAAAGATGTTTCAACAAATATACATATTACTTTACCGTAGTTGGAAATGAATGCTCAGACTAGTGAATGAAACGATATTCTAAAAATTATTATATCCTATGGCATATATTTTATATTGCTAAGATAAAAAGTAAGATATATGTATTTAAAAAAAACAGTAAGATAAAAGGGAAACAAGTCATTAATCATGTTTTTAGAAAATCAGGCTGAAACCAAACACAAATGGTCAGATTACCAGTTAGGATAAAAGGCTCTCTCTAAGTCTATGATATTTAAAGTTAGAACAGAATTAGCTCCATTTCAAAAATGAACTACAAAACGTGCTTTTAAGTAGTGGCAGTAGTCGTGGTGGTGGTCGTTGTCGTTGTGGCGATGGGCGTCGTGGTGGCGGTGGTCGTCATGGTGGTGTCGGCGGCGGCGGCGGCAGTCGTCTTAGTAGTGGTACTACAAATAATAATAAAAATAAATCGTCATTTCCATGATTGAACTATGGCCTTTTGAGAGATCAAATATCAAGTTTTATGCATTCCTTTCAAATGTTAGGTTAGACAACCAAATAGACAAGACAACGAAACTGTTTGATAACAAGCTGATAGTCAACTAATAAATGAGCTTCAATTAAAAGTTTTGAGATCAAGATGAATAATATTATGAGTCTATAACTTGTTAAATACCATATGGAAACAACTTATATAGTCCTGGACTCCAGGTAATATCCTATTAGTATATAGCTTAAACTTTAAAAAGCATAACCTCAATAGAAAGAATCCATATATTGATCAAGTGAAATTAATCCTGGTAAAAACAATCTAAATGATATGCATGATGCTTGGTTACCGAGTTGCTTACATTTTTAACAATGAAACTTTAATATATCTGTAAAGCTGGATCAAAGGTTTGTGGTCTATGCTAAAGTCCACAATCCACGCTCTGTTTTATTTCAAAGAACGTGCAAGGGGAATTTAGTGCTACCAGTCTAAAACTAGTGATAGTTTAAAGCATCACATCAATTGATTTAGTGCTGCTAGCCTAAATCTTTCTTGATAAAACTTTGCAGATTGAGCTTATAGTACTTAATCTACATATCATAATACATTATGTAGTTTCAACTATAACATGAATTGATATAGGTTATTACCTTGGCTGAAAATAAAATTATATCTTCCTTGTTCAGTTTCAGAGAATGACTACTTCTAAATGATGCAAGATTTAAAGAAGCTTGAGGTTCTGCCTAACACACAAAATTGATCATGGTCAAGAATTAATTTAAATTGTTTAGATCAAACAGGAAATGCTCTCTACATCACATATTATCTTACTTGAGAACTAGTCACCACAATCAACAAATATTTGGGGCATAGGCATCTATATCCTCCACTTTCACCCTTGTAAATCAAGGAAATCATAAGTTTAAGTGATAAAAGATCCATTAGCATAAAAATAACATGTGGAGTAATAATTGCGTGCCATAACTTAACAACACTTAGATATAACCTCCTTATGTGATATCTTACAGCATTGTACTAGTCCAAATTTATGATAAGTATAGTATTATAACCTACTTATGTGTCATATCTCAAGTATATCAAGAGTACTAATTTTTTTTCCCTTTACTGCTTTAAATGATAACCCAGTAATATAGACATTAGAGTATTAATTATATACAAGACCATCGCATATTCAGTTTTTTAATAAGCATTTCAAATTCAAGGTCAAAATACAATGAGTGGTAAGACTAAACTGTATATCACAAATGTGTATGTTCAAACTATATATTTCTAACTTCGTTTACATCCCTAAACCTCATCGCTGAAATCAACTCTGCCAACAGCCAAAATTTTGTTGCACAACCAATTGAAAATCCATTCATCTCCTCATCAAAGTCGGATAATACTATCATACCAATGCCACAATCCAAAGGCATACAACTCAACAGTTGCAAATCATAATTCGACAAATAAAAAAGGAATTGAAGCAAGAACCCACTCCATGGGAAGGGACGAGACTTCACACATGTCCTATCAAAGCATCGATTTCAAGATCCAGAACTATAGTCGTCGACATCTCCAAGCTTGGTAGCACAGCGTTCTTAATGATGCAACCTCTAGAATCAACAACAAGAATAAACTCGAAGGTATAAGCAAGGCAGCGGAAACTGATGGCAATAGATTTTGGCTAGGGTGGTGTAACTTTTAATGTGAGGACGATAATTTTATGAAGGAGGATAATAGTTTGGTTTGGGATAGGAAGAACAAGTTAGTCCTTTTAAAAAGGAGGTAAAATACTAAACATTGGAATATTAAAAAAAATTCATTCATGATTCGAGCAGGTGTCGACATCAGACAAGCGGCAGCTTTTCAAGGCATATAAATATCGACGGCAGTTGGGATCTGCTGATTTTGTGTTTGAGGAGAGGAAATAATTTGAGAAAGAAGAAAGAGGGAAGAAGAAAAGAGGGAAATAATTTGAGGAGGAGGGAAGAGCAAAATAATTAGATGAGGACACGACCAAAGGAAATAATTGGCGGTAGAAAGCGTTATGCAACCAAACACTGGCTCTAAATTAAAAAAAATAGAATAAACAATAACACAATGAAACAACGCATTATAAATTAGCATTACAAAAGAATGTTTTTCTTGTAGTGTATTCACCTTAGATTGGGTAAGAGAGATTGAGATTTAATGTTGATTAATTCCTTTAGCTTTTCTCTTTGATTTCCTCTTCCCTGTCTTCTATGTAATGGTCGGCCTCCTTAGATTATGTTTTGATATTTTGAAAAATGAAATAAGAATGAATGAGAGAGGGAGGGTTAGGGAATGAATTAAGAGATTATTCCTATTATGTTCCTCTCATAAATTCCTTTCTATTTTATGTTTAAAACACTCTTCTTAATTGATTAATTAATACACGATCTAATTAATTAACAAATCTCATTCTCCTTATCACATCACATCATAGTATTCTATTTAATTTATCTAATGTCCTGAATTATGTTAAACAAAAATTAGGGGTGTTATAGAAACCTAATCGGGTATGTATGGATACAAAAGCAAACCAGATGCCAAATCTAATCAGGTACATATGAAAACCAATCTATAACCAAGATATATTGTTTAATCGAGCATACCACCGAATGAAAAAGTTAACCGAATGCCCAACCTAATCAAGCATGCATATATGTAAAAGCTAATTGAATGCTAAATCTAGTCGGATACATATGGGTACAAAAGCTAATTGGATGCCAAACCTAGTTTGGTACGTATGGATGCAAAAGCAAACTGGATGCCAAACCTAATCGGATACATATAGAAACCAATCTATAACCAAGACATATTGTTTAACCGAGTATACCACCGAATGCAAAAGATGACCGGATGTCAAACCTATTCGGGTACGTATGAATGCAAAAGTTAATCGAATGCCAAACCTAATCGGGTACATATAGATACAAAAGCTAACCGAATGCCAAACCTAATCGAGTATGTATGGATAAAAAAACAAACCAAATGCCAAATCTAATCGGTTGCATAAAAAAACCAATATATAATTGAGATATATTGTTTAACCAAGCATACCACCAAATGGAAAAGTTAACCAGATGCCTGGCCTAATCGAGTACGTATGGATACAAATGCTGACCGAATGCCAAATCTAATTGGGTACATATGGGTACAAAAGCTAATTGGATGCCAAACTTAATCGGGTATATATGGATGCAAAAGCAAACCGGATGTCAAACCTAATCGGATACATATGGAAACCAATCTATAACCGAGATATATTGTTTAACCGAGCATACCATTGAATGCATAAGCTAACCAAATGCCAAACCTATTCTGGTTGCATAGATGCAAAAGCTAACCGAGGTCCGAATGTCAAACCTAATCGGATACATATGGATACAAAAGCTAACTAGATGCCAAACCTAATCGCAGAAGGAAGGATATAAAAGCAAACCGGATACCAAACCTAATTGGATACATATGGAAATCAATCTATAACCGAGATATATTGTTTAACCGAGCATACCACCAAATGCAAAAGTTAACCAAATGCCCAACCTAATCGAGTATGTATGGATGTAAAAGCTAACTGAAAGTCAAACCTAATTGGGTATATATGAATACAAAAGCCAACTGAATGCCAAACCTAATCAAGTACACATGGATGCAAAAGAAAACCAGATGCCAAACCTAATCTGGCATATATGGAAACCAACCTACAATCGAGATATATTATTTAATCAAGCATACCACCGAATGCAAAAGCTAACCAGATGCTAAACCTAATCAGGTACTTATGGATAAAAAGGCTAACCAGATGTCCAAACTAATTGGGTATGTATGGATGCAAAAGCTAACCGAATACCATAACTAATCAGGTACTGTAGATACAAAAACTAACAGAATACCCAACATAATTGGGTACGTATGAAAACCAATATATAACCAAGATGTATTGTTTAACCGAGCTTACGACTGAATGAAAAAGCTAACCAGATGCACCACCTAATTGGGTACATATGGACACAAAAGCTAACCTAATGCCCAACCCATAACCTATAACCTATAATCAAATACTAACCAAATTATCATGAATGTAAAATATAACCGGTCTAATCATGAATACAGAATGACAACAGTTAACTAATATAATTACGAAAGAAAAAGCAAATATTTGCGAGGCAAATGTTTGCTTGATAAATATTTGGCTGATGCATAACCTAATAACGAATATATGAATGCAAAACCTAATCAGATACGTATGGATGCAACAGATAACCAAATACACAACCTGATTAAGTACAAATATAAAACTATTTATAACTGAATTAGAATAATGACTAACCAAGCTTATCTTCAAAACAACACCTAAAAAAATATTATCATGAAAAAACATATATATGCATGACAAATGTATAACAAACAAATATAAACTACTAAATATATTACTAGCAAATATATGCTTGACAAATATTACCCAAGCAAATATCTGTCGAACTGATAATTTCCAAACTGTTATTAACCAGATAAGCTAAATTACAGTGTTAACCAAACAAATAAACAAAATAATAAAAAATCATTTAATTCAAAAAAACAATACATGAAATTACATTAATAGTCTTCACCATAAAAAGCCAATAATGTATAAAATTACACTTGATTTCTTAACAAATAAGATCTTTTGTTATGACCTAATTTCTTATACAATGTTTGAACTTATTCACCTCACTAGCTGACTTAATCCGTTTAGAATAAAGAGGCCTTCCTACACCACGTCTTCTCTTAGGAGGATGAACTTTAACATCTTCAGGAAGAATAACTTCCATTTGAAAATTAACAGGTGGATGGATCAGATGAGAATAAGATACTTATAAAAAGAATACTTTGAAATAGTCCTAAATATAAGAATAAACATCCAAATCAAAAGCAAGAATGCATCGATTAGCATGAGCATACGGAAACCCATTAATGCGCCATAAGTTACAACTACATCATCAAACACTCAAATCTACACGATAAGATCGAGTTGATTGAACTTCATAAACATCAACAGTAGATCTAGTAACTTTCCATTGAATACCCTCAATGTATAAATCCCTTATACACTTCTCCATAACAGGGCACAATTAGCTATTACAACTTTTACTTAACTCACGTCTATTCATAAGTTTCATGAGCTTCAAACGAATTCTATCTAAACATGCAGTCATAGGTAAATATGTTTCCTCTAAAATCCATCGATTAAAACTTCCCGCATAATTAGAATTCATTTCCCCATATCGATTATCAATAAAAAAACATTAGCAAACTTTTCAATGGCAAACCATGTAAGAATTTTAATACTTCAACTCCACCAGCACTTTTAAACTTAGAGAAAGCTTGATCAAATACATATATTGTAGCAACATTAGCAGCTCGATAAAACCATAAAATAATCCATGTCTTTTTGTCCCGAGGACACATTTTTGTTAAAAAAAAACTCTTCAGATTATTCTTAAAATGATAGTAACAAGAACCATGAGTTGAATTTGGAAAAACTCGAGGAATGACAAGCAAAAGACCAGGATGTCGATCAAATACAAATGTGAAATAACGATCACCATCATATAATATTTCCCTAAGCTATCTTAAAAACCAATACCAGTTACATTCATCTTCACTGGATACATGCCAAAAGCCAATAGGGAAAAACCTAAAATAAAGAAAAATATATTTGTCACATAATCAAAATAAAAATAAATGCATAAAATATACAAATTGCAACAACGCATGAATGTCAAATATTTGCCATAAGAACATTGCAAATATTTGACATTGAAATATACAACAAACTAAATAATCAAATACAACAATAAATTAAAACATACCAAAATAAATATCCCAGGTAAATAAGATAACATTTATAACGCTAATTTAAAATATAAAATAACAAAATAAACAGACAAAATGAATAAATTGCAATATCAAAGGTATGTTAGATATTTGCCATAAGAATATAGCGAATATATTTGCCATAAGAATATGGCGAATACTTGATATTGAAATATTTAACAACCTAAATCATCCAATACAACAAAGAAATTAAAGTTTAAACCATACAAAAAAAGTTTGCCAAATAAATAAAATAGCATTTATAACACTAATTTAACAAATAAAATAACAAAATAAATAAACAAAATGAATAAACTGTAACAACATAGGTATGTCAAATGTTTGCCACAAAAATATAGCCAATATTTAACATGAAAATATTTCACTAAATGAAATATTAAACAATTATATTATAATTTTCAGAACTAAATCATACCTTGATTACCATTCTTAGCCACAACGGACATAATACAATCTTGTCCTCCACCTCTCATAAAAGTCCCATCAAAAAAATCAAAGGACAACACTAATCAAATCCATATTTGTATGCTTAAAACCTAATGAAAAACCTCTCAAACTCATGACTAACAGAATCACCTTGAAGTTCAACAGTACCACTAGGATTACAAACAGCCATGCTTCACAAAATGATTTCAAACGATGATGCGAAAGCAAATCATTCCCATGGATTTCTTCCAAATCCAATCTTTTTTCCGTATAAGAAAAATAATAATTTAACACTATATTGCACCCAGTCCGAAATAAATGAATAATATCTTTCGTATTCATAAGAGGGTTTGAAAAAATAAAATAAACAACCAACTTCTTAACTAATCTGCTAGAAATAAGTGGATGATTAACATCTACAATACCAGCTCCACATGAATGATTAGGTTGCATAAATTTAATAATAAAAAATCCGGTAGGTTAAACTTACAAGAAGCATGAATATGAAAAGAACAATCTTCCCTTGAACAAACAGCTATAACTTGCTCCCTATTATTTTTAACAACATTAACTTTATATCCATTCTTAATACAATATATCATAAGATACAATCGGAACTCCTCATTGCCACCAGAAAATCTTTAACCAACATCAGTAAATACTGGATTGCTAAAATCATTTTTTAACAACCGTTTCAAAGTAGAACTAGAATCAACTGAAAAAAAACCATTGAAGAAGTAGATGAGTCACACTCAGCAAAAGAAGCAACAAATGAAGAACTATAAGAACCAACATCAACCGAAATACTTTTACACTGCTTAGATATAACCAAAACGAGTAGAAAATCATCACGACTATGAGCAACAAGCAACAATATACCACACAAATCAGAATAAGTTTCAATAACTCTTTTCTTGTCATCTTTTTCATAAACCAATTCGCTAAAACCATATGTTAATTCAGGTCAATGTTCACAAATATCATTTCTCAATCTCAACATGCAATCACTCAAACCAAAACGCCTACTATAAGTATCATTACTCCATAGAAAAACGATAAGAAATAGGATCAGGCTTGAAAAACCATGTAATATTAAAATAAGTACAATAATTAACGAAAAAATAGGCAAAACTAACATAACAAATATTTCCCAAACAAATATTGTTATGGCAAATATTTTCCATAACAATAATGACCTGCATAATACTTCATTGACATGTCCTCTTAATTTCATGTCAATCAATACCAATAACGTACTTGAACTATAACAATAACAACATAAGCACGATAACCAATTACAACGATAACAAAAAAAAAAACACAGTAAATTCATCATAGGCAAATATATGCCATACAAATAATTGCCTTCATGAAAATTTAATGATGTATCCTATAGTTTTCATATCATAAATACCAACAACAAACTTGAACTATAAAAATTATAACATCTCTACTACTAATAATAATAATTCAATGAATATAAATCAACCGCGTCCTTTTGAAATTCCCGGAATACCATTTTACATTTTGTTCTACGTCTCTCATAAAACCCTAGCTCTAATATCTGCCTCGCTGCAAAAGGAGGTAGAGGCGATTCCAGATGCAATGCCATTTCAGATCCACCGTCTTCTCCAACAATCTACGATGTTGATTTATAGAACCGCACAGACTAGGGCTACTTCAGCCCGATTCCAGAATATCGGCTAAGGTTAGTTCGACAATCCAATAATTTTTGTTCAACGTCTTCTCCAATAATCCACCTTCTAAACCTCTGAAGAAATAATGTTTTTCATATCATTTATGTAAATCCTAGCACCACTGTCGCCTTTCGTCATAAATCTCCACCCGTATTCCTTTCGAAATTCTCCTCTTTGCCTGTCGTGTAAGTATTTCGCCCACTCCAAATCGAATTTGATTTTTAATCACTAATTCAGGTATATTCATGCAGTTCGTATAGATTTAGGCGAATTGATTTTTCATATTTAAACAAACTGCTCTAAACTGGATTTTATATTCCATTGGAGGTTGAATTTTTAAACTGTTAGAATGACTGCATACAAGTTTGAGTAACCTAATCACCATGATACTGTTACGCGTAACATTGCTATGTTTGCTTTGTTGTTGCCATACTAACATTTTTATTGACAATGCTATATTTGCAAATGGTTGTATCTATCTTGATTTTACAGATCTTGCTATCAATAACATAAGCTTTACTAAGTTTAACTGACTTTAGTTTTATCATAACAAGCAACTTTATACATAAATCCTTACTTCATATGCCTGAGTCATAATTGATCATAACTGAGATTAACTTCATTGCAGCTAGCAACGACAACAACAGTTGTATCAATTTCAAGTGTCATGACATTTGATTTGTTTGTTTAATCATTTTTTAAAATTATGCAACGAGCAAGGTGGCCAGATAGAAAAGGCAATTAGTTCATCTCAGTGGAGTTCCTTTTGGTAATTACTATCAATTACAGCAGGAGCATTTTTCAGCAAATTATAACCTTAAGATACAAAATAATGAAATATGGCCATGTAAAAAATTATATATATATCCTTAATTTTTCATACAAAATACGAACTGATATTACATTACTAGGAAACAACTTTGAAATCAAATATTTCTTTTCAATATCACTATTTCTAACTGACTATTATATGTAGTCTTTGATGAAAATATTTGGTTAATTTGTTAGGACTTCTAATTACATGTTCTTTATCAATCGTGTATGCATGCAAAGTGTAGGTTAGATTCCGGAGAATGTTCTTGAAATAAATATCTGGTGAGTTGGTTATTATTTTGTAGAGTTAATAATTGTACCATATCTCTTTTATATTCTCAAAGTCTTTGTTAACTTCTGTTCTCAACTTAAATATCATGTTTCTGATGTTGTATGATATGCCATTGACTATTTCATTTCTCTGTGCAGAGAATTTGATGAGAAATATACTGGATAAGAAGTGAATGCAGAAATAGAGTAGTAATTTGTTCATATTTATGTATACTAATAATCAAGGCCCTTAACATCCAAGCATTGGTTACATATTCACATTAATAAATAAGAGAAATAACAAGGGTTCTTAAAATATTGTACATAATTAACATAGTTATGTTGTCTTTCAAGAAAAAACTTTACATAGGAGAAACAACTTCTTTGTTCTCCATCAACCTATAATTTAATTATTTTTACATTGTTTGAGTTTTCAGCATTTTCCCCTGTTCTTGATAAAAAAAATCAAAGCAGAATGATTTCCTTCACAATGTCGTGAATGTTAATTAATTCATGAAGAACTTCATTATTTTATTCTGATTTACTTTGTTTTAATATTTGTATGAACTTTATGTTGAATGAAATTTCATTCATTATTTTATTCTAACATACTTTGTTTTAATATTTATATGAACGAGGTTTTTAGGCTCAAGGAAAAAGTTAGAGAAAAATTTAGTTTCAGGGACAAGAAATTTGTTTATTAGGCTGAAGGACACTTTTTAGTGTAAATCACAGAATGATAGTTGTAACTATCATTTTCAGTTTACACTAAAAAGTGTCCTTCAGACTAAAAAACAAACTTGTTGTCCCTGATATTAAATTTTTTTGCAACTTGTTCCATGTGCCTATTTACCTGTATATGAACTTTATGTTGAATGAAATTTCAACTATCATGGTGCTAGACTGTAACTTTATGCGTTCTATGTATTAACTTTGAATGCTTGGTGATACGATATTTAGCGAGTTGCTTTCATGTATCAATCAAAAGTTTAATTGCGCCTATAGTTGTTCCTTTCTGTTATTTGCGCTTTACATGTATCTTTCATGTATCAATCAGTTTGTAATTTACTTCTAATTACATGTCCCGTCGATTAGATTTGTGCATACCGAATTAACTGATTGTTTTTTAAAGTACAATTCTTTGCAAGGGAAAATGAGAATGTTTCTTATATATCATCGATGAAAATCAATCATACTTTAATATTTCACCAACTTCTAAAATCATTTACAGTAAAATAATCAAGGATTATATGGGGTAAAGCCATACTGAGCTTTCTTAATGGCGTTATTCTCCTTATTACATTGATATTCATCTTTTATGTTCTTTTACAAGATATACATATATGACACTATCTGAATCCGCATCCGACCATTTACAGACCTAAAAATATATTGATAAATACCGATGGAAACAATGTCAGATTAAGTCACGAAAAGTTTCACTGTTTCAGAAGTTACCACTTGGATCTTTCATAGACATTTGCAGTCATAAAACTGTCAACGACTCCGATGGGATCTTTAAGTAATGCATCCCAAACTGGGCATGATAATAATTTATTGGAAGCTACCTTTCAAATTTAAAAATATAAACATGGTCGTATATTAGGATTACCTTTCAACTTTGAAATTTCAAAAAGCCACGCTGTAAATCTTATTAGTTGAATTCTCGCTATTAATAAATAAAAGAGACGAAGCCATGCTGTGAAGTGGTGATGTATTTAGATACATTTTTGCTCATAGCCCACATTAGCTAAGAGTGCACTTGTAGTATAAGTACAAGTATTATTTCCATTTCCAGCAGTATAAAATAAACTAAAACAAAATGAAACGAATTACAAAACTTTAGCATTAAAAAAAAATAGTTCTATGATTGTTCTTCAGTTATTTCGGTCTTCTCGGATGCTGCTTTAGGTTCAGTTTATGCGGTAATGATACTATCAAATCTACTTCAAGAGGTGCAACTATAAATGCATGCACATTGTGATTAAATGCAGGTCCATCTAGACGTGCATTTATACTCGTAATTAATAATAAATTACAGCTACAACAAAAAGAACAAAATTTAATCCAACATGATGCCATAACAAAGATTAAACAAACAAAAATAATTACGATCTAGAAAAACTAACACCAAACTCATATTATTATCACATAATAGAAGAAAAAGATGTCCAAATCCAATGAAATTCAGTAAAAAAAACTTTTACAATCAGCAATAGATCGAGATGTAGAAGAACTGAAGATGCCGACAATAAATCGAGATGCATGCAGAATAGATAAAAGCACGAAAATTTGAACGTAGGGTTGTCAGTGGATACCCGAAAAATCCGAAATCCGTCCGCATCCGCATCCGCATCCGAAAAGTGGATAAATATCCGATATCCGGAAAAAACGGATATTTTTCCGGATACGGATATGGATACGAAGACATCCACATCCAAAAATTATCCGTTCTGTTTTTGTCAAGATTATAGTTCAAATTATATATATTTTAATGCAGTGAAAGTATTTTTTTATTATTTTATCAAGTTAGTAGTTTGTATTATATGCACATAATGCTTTTAACTACTCGGAACTATTTATTATCATCATATTTGTTAATTTTTAACACTTTTATAATCAATGGGATTGAAAAATATTTATTTAAACCAATTTTTTTTTAATAATTTTTGATTTATCGGTCGTTAGCAGATAGGATGATTATCCGATATCCGTCCGTATCCACGGATGTGGATATCCGAAAATGATTTCGAATGCAGATATAACACTATCCGCATCCGAAAGCATCCGTTGACAGGCTTATTCGAACATGAGTATGCACACAAATTGAAACGAAAATCGCAACGAGCGAAATAAAGCTGAGTAGCAGAGGCGTTAATTTTAGAAGAAGAAAGGTAAAAACTGGAACGACAGATTCGAAAATAAAAATAGAGATCTAAATGTAACATGAAACGGGCAACGATATAATTTATAAAATAATAAAAAAATAAGCATATGTCACAAATTTCCACAACTTAGTATTAACTATCTGATTTGATAAAATAAAAATATAATTATTTAAATTAATTCAATAAATAACACGATTTTATATTCAAATTATCATATTGTTACTGTTAAATGAATCAATCATAAAAAGGCGCCTGATAAAAAAAGTGATACTTTCCTTTGGGTGGGAACTTCAAATTCAAATTTCAGAAAATTTAAGTGGGATTAGTTTGTCCAACGTCACGCGGTATTTGTTCTTCCTGTTCCACGCTTCCATTTATTTTGGAATAAAACGCCAGCTGAGAGAGCAGGAGTGAGCTTAAAAAAGTAAAGACAAACAATCAAGAAAAATCAAGGTATTGGAGAGTAGTAGATTTTATTCAATTTGTTCTGAAAAATATTATTCCCATTTCATACTCTAAACCCTAGGTTTGCTTTACTCAGGTGAGCTTCGATCATCATATTTTTGTTTATTTTGTTTATTAGTTATTTTGGGCGTTTAGGTCATCCGCGTTGTCTTAGTTTGAATTTCTAGGATTATTTGTTCCAAAATTTCTTGTTTTGAACAGTACATCTGATTTTTTTTTTTTTTAATGATATGTACTTCTTGTTTCAATTTGCCTTGATTACCCGTGGCTAAATATTTCTTTTAAACGATTTTAGAGCTCTAAATAGCTTATTCTATATGTTTTACATAAAATTAGTTTTGGGTATAAATTCTCTGTAGTTTGTTGCTTATGACTTACCAACTTCCAAGCAGCTTATTTAACATCTCTATCAATGTTAGCGCGCGCGCACACACATATATATAGTAATAAGTGATTGGGATCATTAAAGGGACTTAAAAGCTTATTTTACTTTAGTTTTGAGGTTCTTTTTCCAGTATTTTTAAAGTTGTTATGGGGAGTACTTAAAAAATTAGCTCCTATGATATGATTAGGTAATGCCTTCTTTTTTATCGGTATGCAAGATTTAAATGATAGAGTCTTGTGTGTTTCTGAACAAATTTCGATAGACCGCTACTTTAGTATTGAATCAGTGATGCCTTAGCGTATTTTTTGTAAATTTTATGGCAGATCCATGCCACTTTCATTTTAAAATTTTGATGGTACCTTATCAAATTTGCTTAAAGATGATAAAATTCTAAATTGTTTGGGTTGGGACCCTCCGCATCATGTCCTCCTCTTAACAATTTGTCACTTTAATGGTCTCATAAGTTATTTATAAGTTGTTTTAAATGTTTACAAGTTGTCACCAAATATGCTTGTCTTGTTTTAGGGCTTGAGTTATTGGATTTAACCAGGCAAAGGTAATTTGGAAGTCATTTTATTCTAAAAATAATTTTCTCACTAAACTTCCATGTACATTAGTTGATTCGTTTGGTTATTTTGGTTTGGATATTATGCTTGGGTTATCAATGACCAACATTTATAATCTTAACTTTTGGACGATGTGCGGTTAGATTAGCATTTTTCTTCTTGTTTATTCATTACAGACTAGGAAGCTTGATACATATTGTGTAGAAGATACTATTGGATTTATCCAAATCATATGGAGTTATTTCCAAATTATTTTTATAAACTGGAAATCAAGTATGAACTAATCGAATATACCTTATCTTGGTAAAATCCATAATAGCGTTTTATCAGTAAACACACTCACAGTTTCAGATTATTAACATGTTTGTATACCATTAAAAAAAATTCTTAACGTGCACGGGAAAACATATTCACTAAGTAAGCACCATAATAACACATTTAGTAGACATAACCCGAAAGCCAAAAAAGTTTCAGTAAAATATATTACTCTTCTAGAGCATTTAGTATCATAAAAAATCATCCACGCGTGTCATATTTATTTTCCCAATAACACATTCGAAACAATTAATCCATCATTCATTTCCTTTGGGGTTCTTCGTATATTTGATGCAACAGCTACATGTCGCTAGAGTGATTTCACTTCAATAGCCTCATTCTTTAAAACACCAAATCGTCTTCAAAATGTCATCTAAACTACTTTGAAGCCCCCAAAAACCTTTTAGGAATGTATTGTTGACGACTCTATAGTTCATGTGATTATTTGTTTTCACTTATATACAGATCATTTCATTTGACAATGTAAACAGACCTTTGATCTCTACACTGTATTAGTGATCAAAAAGGATTTTGTGAGTGTATGGTAGCGTTTTTAACGAGTAAAAAAGGTATTAGAAAGGAGAATTTGTAAGGAGTTGCAAAGGAGAATGTGAAGTGAATGGAGATTGTGTTTCTGTTGTTTGAAATGAGTGATTATTTGTAGAGTAATTTGTTTTGTTATTAATTTAATGTCATTATAAATTTTAATTTGTTTTAAGCTTTTTACAATTTATGTTATTAATTTAATTAAAATAAATCATGTTAATAAGTAATTAGTTTAATATTATTAGTATTATTTATGTAAGTTATTTGTGTAATATGATGTTTTTTATTTTACATATATTCTTAAAATAAATAAGTAATGGTTTTTTGAAAAATTGTTTGCACCTAACGGGCTGTTGGGGAAGTGACCCATCTAAAAAATGATTTATGTTATTAGAGTCATTTTTCCTTTTTACAAATAAATACATTTCCGCATTATAAATAATTTTAGAATATTAATATACCAATACTAATATTATTTTGTCCTTTACAAAAATTGTTTATCAGTTGTTTTTATTTTGCAAAAAATAATTATTTTACAAATTATAAAATTTGTATATTTTTCCCAAATGTAAAAATATTGGTATTTATCATTTCTCGTTTACTACAATAATAAATAATTATCACACTAATAAAACAAACGATCTTGCATCCGACACATCATATACAAAAGCAGCAAAACTTTTGCTTCGCGAAAAAAAAGGGTGCTTCCTTGTTCCTGCATCAGCCGTGTTCGATACATTAGATATGCAGACATGGAATTCTTTATTTATTGAATATTCGAGAGTAAGAATCATGAAGTTCTTACTTTAAAGTTCTTACTTCAAACATAATGTTAACACTACATGAAAGGCTTATCTTTCAATCGTCGATGATATTTGGTTATTCCCTACAATTTCGCACATTAGCTTTTATATTTCTCAAAGTTTTAAATCCATTTTATATCGCCTACGATTTCCACTAAGATCTTCTTTTTGCGCTTGGATGATATGAAGTTTCAACCATAATTTCATCTTGTTTGACACTAATTTCATCCGAGATACCTGGATTTCAATCTGAGATATGAAACGAGATATTAGCCCGAGATATTATTTGAAATCCAAGATTTGAAACCTTGATATTTGTGAAGATTTGAGAGCATTTATGATGTAAGTCGGAAAAACAACAGTTGCGATTATTTTACTAATTTAACTTTTATTGGCTTGGAATTTGTCTGGTACTTTGAACACTGTCATAGCTATGACATGAAACATGATCCAACACGACATGAGAATATCATATTTCGTTCCTTTTGCATGATGCACATAATATGCACATAAATGATGCACCAGGCGAACATGACTTTTTGTTTTTCTTTCTTTTCAGATTTTTGTTGTTCACTCCTTTTTCAAGATCCAATAATGTCTAAAATTATTATCTATTATGTGTTCATGTTTTTAAAATTCAGAGTTCATGTTTTTAAAATGCAGAATTAATTTAGTCTTTATCTAATTAGTTTTTTACTTTTAGAACGACCTCTGCACTAGAAACTCCATACTTAAACATTAAATGATAATTTTTTTTATAAGGTATCTTTAGTAAAAAGGTATAACATGTCTTGTTTCATTAATTTGTCATACATAGTTTTTTTTCCTGTAAATACGCAATGAATATATATTGCTGTATTGTACCCTTTGTAATTTGATCTCATTTGCATATCCTGTGCATCTGGGGTTAATTCTTCATGGTTCAAATTTGGTTTGTGACTTGGAACTCCACTCGAGTTTATCAAACATTGGGAATTTCGATGTTCAATTATTTGGTGGGGATGAAGTTGGGTTGGCTAACATATCCTCCTTTCCATTATTTCATGTAAAGAAAATTATACCTCAATGACTAAAATAATCCGAATTGTTAGTAAATTTTCCACCTAAAGTGTACTCCAGTTTAATTTATCACATGTTATTTCTGCAGACATGGATACACATTGTCAAGAAGATACATTAACGGGCACAGGAAAAAGAAGGCGTAGCTTAAGAAACGTTGGAAAAGAGCCTCCATGCTATGTTCCAGGAAGTCACACTCCACTTGATAAAAACCACATAAAAAAGAAATCCAAAACCGTGTCCGCTAAAAAGCGACAAAAAACTCCTCTAGTGGCTAGTGAGCAAAATGTGTCATTAGAATCAGTAAAATGTATTTCTAATGTATCATACAGGGTTAATGAGGTTATAGTCCCGACAATGAGCATGGTTGATGCTGGTGTTGCAAAAAGTGCTCGCCAGAGAGTCAAGGAGACTTTGAGAATATTTAACACATATCATCTTCAACAAGTGCAGGTGATCATTTACACACTTGTTATTTATTCAACTCTTGTATGACATGTTTTTATTGCTAATGTGGTATGGTTTTTAAAAATTAGAATATTTCGATAACAACGGTTTTTCTTTGATGAAATGATAACATTGACTATCATACTGTACACAATTGTTGCAAGGCCTTGTAGTTGGAACTATCCTTTTTTCATAATGATATTGATAAAAGGAATCCACAACAAATTTGTTTGTTTCCAAAAACATGTATATGACAACTTGAATGAGAATATTAAATTGGCGATGTGCACCCTGTTGGCTCAGAAGCTTGACTGTTTTTTAACTTGTAATCTTTTTGGTGAAATTTTTATTTAAAGTTTTGGTACAAGTTTCTTCTGGATATGTAAATACAACTGACTTGTGATCTAGCAAGCCCCATTTTGTAAGTTAGCATTCCAAAGCATTTACTATGAGCTAACAATAAACTTGCTTATTTTGGTACTATTTTCAACCGCTTATCCAAACTCTAACAATTGTTCGTTGATCTATTCATATATACAGAAAAGTTGTCTAATCATTTCCAGACATGTAACTAGTATGATACTATCTAATATTCATTGACGTGGCATGGATTTGTACTATGGACATGCATTTCTTGTAGCTGTTCTGGTCGGAACTTTTATATTGAACCAACTAATTGGGAAAAGCGCTGAAACTTTAAAACTATACGGTATCAATAAGTATCCGTATTGGAGGCAGGTTGACTGATGTAATATTGTTAAGCACATGGTTGCAGGCTGAAAAAAAACCTATTTCAACTTTAGGTGTCGTTAAAAACTAATTACAAAAATAAGCCTGATTTTCACCAGGTCAGAATTTGTGCTTAAGTGCTTTGACAAAAATCAACTTTTTTTTAGTTTGTGCTTGCTCAAATATAAATTGTACAAATACAAAATGCTGGCATAATGAAAACGAGGCCTATTTTTTTGATAAGTTTGGAATGAGGCTTAAAGTTGAAATATTTTTCTTTTCTTGAACCTAAAAGTGAAATTTGTCCTATATGATTCCCTCCATAATTATATTTTCCCATATTTGATAATCAATTGATCATGCACAAAAATTGATCAGGTTTCAAAAATAAATTATTATGTGACCTGTACCTAGGAGAATAATACCACACAATCAAAGTGACTGTTGAATACTATTTTTAAAGGTCACTGGTTAGGTCATTAACTAACAAGTGATCACAGACAATTTCTTTTGGTTAGATGTTAAGTAAATGTATTAGTTACATAAATATAGAAGGCATCAATCTACAGATTTCACACACATCATCAGCCTAGCTTGATACTACCTTGTGTGTACCGGATTCCTTGTACTTTCAACAACTTGGCACATGTTTTACCTGAAAAGATGCGTGAAATTATGTGTTTATTGATACCGTCCAATATTATGGAGATGATGCTTTGTCAATCATTTTTTCTTGTATCTACTTCATGACATCCTGAGTGATCAGATTATTTTTTTCCTTCTCCCTGGAATGGGTTTATGACCTTTGGGAATTGTAAATATTCTCTCTTTGCCATATAGACCACTTTGTAAAATTATTGCAAAGCAAAAGCAGAGTGCAAGCAGTAAAACATTGAAAAGCTTTGTGTATCTTTGCTGCACTTTGAGGTAAAGATTTTCATCAGATAGCTCATGAATGATGCCATCTTGTTTTTTCTGTTATTTTATAACACTGTTCTTCAATTCATTCCTGATTTTGATTGGTCCCATATATCTTTATTTTATCAAATGCGTCTTTCTTATATGGTTGGAGCTCCCCCCCCCCCCCCCCTCACACACACACCAAAACCCCTGGAAACATGCCCGCCCCACCCACCCATATAGACCACTTTGTAAAATTATTGCAAAGCAAAAGCAGTAAAACATCGAAAAGCTTTGTCTATCTTTGCTGCACTTTGAGGTAAGAGATTTTCATCAGATAGCTCATGAATCATGCCATCTTGTTTGTTCTGTTATTTCATAACACTGTTCTTCAATTCATTCCCGATTTTGATGGGTCCCATATATCTTTATTTTATCAAATGCGTCTTTCTTATATGGTTGGAGCTTGGAATGCAAGTCCAAGTTAGCCATTGCTACATATCTGTGAAACACGCACACTCTCTCTCTCCCCCTCGCCCTCTCCCTCTCCCTGCATACATGCCTGACCCAACCACCACCCCCCCACCCCCCCCCCCCACCAAACCCCTTTCCCCTCTCCTACACACACCATACTAATGTCAACACCACATTCTATGAAAGATTATGTCCATTGTGATTCAAACTCTTTTTCCATGCAGGAGGAAGAAAAAAGAGTTAAAGCAGTTGGAGAAAAACCTACAGGGGGTAAACAGAAGGTGAGATTTGGTTACTACATACACATTTTCCCTTTCAAAGCTTAGTAATACTTCCTTTGAGCTAAATGATCTGGAAATTAATTTAATTGCTATTTTGTACAATCGCTATATGTATACTTAAAGAGATTATTTCAAAAGTCTACCTACAGATGAACTTGGTTGCTGAATTGATTTCTCCTTGACTTGTCAAACCCATCAAGTGTTGGAGTTTACATGTTCTCCGATTCACATTTTTCTTTCATATTTATGCAGTTTAGAGATGCTACTGTCCAACTTCATTTATTATTTTTATTTTTTAAAAATAGCTCAACCTCTTCAATTTATATGGATTGTGCACACACTCTTAATCATGAGTCCAATTTTGTTCATGCTAGTGTGAACAAAATACTATTTCTGATTGATTGCATGGATGGGGTCCAACCAATGGAATGTGATGGTTCACACTGGCGAGAACAGAATAACACTCCTTAATCGTAACCTGCAACACTATTTTTTATAATATTTTATTGTGCATAAACCAATGAAATGCGATGTTTTGTTCACACTATTGTGAACTAAATAAAACTATTTAATCATAACCTACAACGCTTGTTTATCTATTATATTATTATTTTCTCTTAATATTGCCAAACTTGGCCTATGGACTTTATTTACTGTAAAAACCAATAAGTCCTAGAATACTGTGAAATGATAAGATCATACTCAAGGATGGATACCATGAAAGGGCTTGGATAGGGCTACTCTGGCAGGAAACCTTGTCCGTAATAACTATCTGAGTAGGTTGTGCTTAGCACTCAAACCACAAAAAATTAGTTTAATATGAGCCTCAATTTTTATAATAACATACTCTAATTCCTCTTTTTTTTGAATAGACAATTTCTTAGCACTACTTTTGCACAGTTGCATATCTAAGAGAATATAGAGTATAGACCATTTCGATGCCATCCCAAGTACACAGTCATGAACACACAACTGTTGCCAATATTACTTACAAAAATTAAATATGCATTTCAGTAATCATTTGGTTCACTCATTGCCTTATTTGCCTACAGAACGGGACATCTGTGGAAAGGAGGGCATCAAAACGCCCCGATCTGAAGGCTATTTCTCTGGTATTGTGTTCACAATCTTTTCCTTGGTTGTTTACAATTCTTTTTTTTCATTGAATGAAAAAACCTGAGAGTTCTAAGCACTTATATTCTAATAAAACTGATTATTATTGTTCCCTTTGTCAAACTGTATTTTTTTGTATTTGCACGGGAATATGTTTGATAAAAGCATCATCATATGTTATAGATAATCTCAACTAGTGGTGGAACTAGAAGCATCATAATATGTTGTAGAGTAAATATTAGCTATATGCACTTCTAAAAATCACGTCGAGTGTGATGAGAAAGTGCCTGTGTTGATCATTCATTGCAAGGTCTTCAACAAATGTTTGTTCATAACTGAAACATTCTCAACTGAATTATGTAAGCATTTGCTTTCATCAATGATGTTAGCGTCAGGATAAGCTACATTTAAGGGCAACCTTAATATATAATGTAATTTTGGATGAACCGGTTGTAAAGCAACCACATGCTGAAATACACGCTTGCATTGAACTTGGTGAGTGATATTATTGATTATAGCTTCTGCCTTTTTGAAAGTTTAGAAATAAATGATATATTTGAAATTAAAATATATACTATTATGCTTTGTTTCAGGTTTCAGCCTGTGTATAATTGTTAGCCCGGGCATTAATTTTAATTTAAGGTTAAAAAAAAGCATGCTTGTTTGTAGATGATATATTTGAGATTGGAAAAAAAAACTGGCCATTAATTTACAGTATGCAGATACATTTTAATATGGTCTCGTGCTAAAAAAGTAATCAGGAACTTTAAGTCAAAATTTGGAAAGAAGTCTGACTGTAGTTATTAGTAGAATTGGGCACTGATCTTGTATTTGATGTGTATATGATTCTTATTCATCAATTTCAGTATGAAGTTATAATCACAAAGAACACCTTTAATATCAAATATTGATCTGGTTAGTTTTTGATGAAAATATTTTCCTGTAATGATCAAACATATATGACTATTTGAGTATGCTGAGAAACCATTCCAGTAACATATGATGTCTTTTTACTTTATCCTGTAGATGCAAACCAATAATCAAGTTTTGTATCCAGTTAAAGCGATCGGCAGCCTTCCAGGTTAGTTTATAATTTACAAGTTGTGTTTTAAATTACCTATTTAAACCCGACCTACTTTCAGATGTTACGATGTTCTCTTTTGTCTAGGAATTGAAGTTGGAGACCAGTTTTTCTCACGTGCTGAAATGTGTGTGCTTGGTTTGCACCATCACTGGCTAAATGGCATTGATTATATGGGATTGTCATTTTCTAAGATGGTATGGGTCAATTAAAAATTCTAGCCACCTTTACCACACCTTTATAATGTTTTGAAGCAAAGTTCTCAAAGAGTTTCTGATTGTAGATCATAAAGTTCAAACTCGAAACTGAAACTGGATTTAAGTCGTAGATCATTGATTCAAAACAATTCATATTTTAATATGTTTACATACTTGTCTACTAGAATTTTTGCTCAGTGTAGGTTATGACATTTAAATATGTAAAAGCATAGTCTTTTCTTTTCATTGCAATAATTTATAGATTTGAAACTGATATAATGATTGAACTTTTACATTGAACCCTAAAACTGACTTTCCTCTCCTGTACCGTCTTTATTTTCGCTCGTAAACTATATAATTTGATTTCTAGATTCAAACAAATAGCTGATATTTCATTCCAGCATAGATTAAATGATTATTCTCCATTGCTGTTTTAATTGTGTTTTGAATTGGAATTCGGAAATTCAGATCATAAGATTTTATGTTTTTTTGTGACAATGCTATCAAGTATCATATTCTGAAATGGTAATCTGACATGACCTCTGTATTAAAAAACAAAGAAGGATACCTGTGCTGATTTAAAAAGGGTGTTAACGAGAAGGTTATAGAAACATGTTTTAATTGGGTTGATAATGTGATTTGAGTTCAGTGACATTTTAAGCTTCTGGCTTAACACACTTTGTGAAGTTTATTGTTGGTTGGTACTTGGTACTTGGTTTAGGTCAAATATGTAAACCAAACAAATGTTTCTTTTAGTTCCTTTAGTCTTACTTATTTACATTAGCTGGACGATTCATACGTGGTAGTATTTCTTCTATAATGCTCCTTTGATTGTTCTGAATTACTTTATCGTAAAGGACATTTGTATACTGTACTGAATTAAACAAAAACACACCGATGGATGTACCTATGTTCTGGATTCCGTTGTTCTTCAATATTTGTTAGTATGTCATCCAATGTATTGTTTGTTATAACAAATTACTTCACAATATATATCTCTAATGGTTGTTCCTATTGACCCTTATAATAATTTCTTCTCTATTGTGTCACATCACTCTTCAACTTCATGTTGTTTTTTAATGACTGTAGCCGGAGTACAAGAATTACACCTTCCCACTTGCAACTTGCATTGTAATATCTGGGATGTATGAAGATGATTTGGATAATTCTGAGGATGTTATCTACACAGGCCAAGGAGGACATGATTTACTTGGTAGCAAACACCAAATTGCTGACCAGAAAATGGAAAGAGGAAATTTAGCTTTAAAGGTAGTTCATTTTTGTTTCATGTATATATGCATAAATATATACATATATACATGCATGCATGCATACATAAAATTTTTATTTGCAGATATAAGCTAATTTTTGATAACTTAATCGATTATTTTATAAAAAATTATTATATGAGCGCAATTGTCAGTTGCACCAATCTAAAACTACATTGAAGTAATTCACAGTTGCACTTTCGTATTTTTGTATTGGAGCAATTGCTTGTTGCACCCAAAATATTTTTCTTAATAATAGTTCAATATAATGACTAAGCATTTAGAATAATAATCTATGTTTGCAAATAGTTTAACAAAATGATCTATATTTGCTAATAATCTGGTAAATTTGTTCTTTTATTAAGGGTAATGTCATCAGTTGTGACTATCTTTTGAAGATAAATTTAGATTGATGTTTCCTTTTGTAATTGTCTTTGCACTCATGACTAAATCATAAAAAAAAACTGGCTAAAATATTTCCAATCTCATCCTTCAAAAAATTTGATCTAAATCACATACTGAAACAACAGTTCAATAATTTGTACTACGAACAACAATAATGGACAAGAGTAATATAATTGTTATAAGTATAGTTGATGAGTAGCGCAGATAACAAGAATAATAATGCTATTCCTGCGGCGTAGATGAATAATTTGTACAAAAATTCAGTAATTTTGAGAAGGATTTGTATAACATTTCGGTTTGAATAAGCTAGGTGTGAAATTTTTGGTATTTTCTATCATGGATAGTTATCACGTTTTCAAAGAAGCAATTGACATTTAAAGAAATCTATGGCTTATATATCACATACTCTTGTCAATGCATGAAAAATAAGAATTTCATTTGATATCTTCCATTTACTGAAATTGTATGATGATGTCTTCTATTCACTAAATCGTATGATAGAAAACGATTCTAGCAAATTCTGGTTTTCATTTGCACCATCCATCTTTATAATATCAAAAAATTGAGTAAAAATTAGGTTTTGGATAGTGATGAAAAAATAATTGCTTTTTATGGACAATGTTACAATTTGATATTGCAATATTGCATAGAAATTTAATTCAGTTTTTTTAAATAGAATAATAGCTATTCATATACAAGTCTATACTGCTAATAACATCACCCTATATGTGTATTTATATATAATGGACATCACTGCACATCCCAACAGGTGTTCTTTCACCCAAAGAGGATGTTGTGTGTCCCATGTGTGGCCCACACATGGGAGACACCCTTTCTTGGGTGTAAGAATACTGTATGATTTCCTGGGACATCCAAAGTTTATGGTGTGTATGCATACATGTACAAAATATGGATGTATATGCATTTTGTTGCTTGTTTAATGTGTTGTATTTATAATGTGCACACACAAGTCTTTCAAAATAGGATTTAAATCATAAAGTTCATTTTAAAATCAAATTTAGATTAAAATCGTAAATTGTAGATTTAAATATTTGTATTTTAATGTGTATATATATTTTGTATGCTAAAAATCTGGCTCCATGTAAGTTATTAAATGACATTTTAAATATGTGAAACCATCAATCTTTCCGCTTCTTGTAATAATTCAAATCCACTTGCTAATTGCTTCTGTTGTGGGGACTTTATGACCATCGTTGTAAAAATTCTTCTAGGCCTCTCCTAAGCACTAGACGAGGCTTAATGTCCAGGTTCCGCTTACAAATACACTGTTATATTTCACTTTAGTGGAAGAATGCACACTAAATAATATGAATTTTTCAGCTTAAAATAGAATATTGCCTTCGCATGTATCTTCACAATTGAAAATTGAGTTTCAACTATTATATATAGGTATATTTCATACAGCTGTATTTTTTCAAAAAAAAGAAAAAAGAAAAGTTAAAGCTAAAATTTTATTAGAAATGCACGAGTGTAAAAATAATGTCTAATTTTATATTAATCTTCAATTATCACCTAGGCGATTATCTCTGGTTTAAACCCACAACCTAGCATCCGTCTAATGAATTTTACAGACTTGCTTATGACACACTTCCTCACGACGTTTGTAAATAGTGTTCCGTTGACCTTGATATTTAATTTGTTTATTTTTTTTTTTGCTCTACCACCCATGTTAGTTATTAAATGACTTTTAAGCATACGAAAGTGTCAATCCGCTTGTTGTTATAGCTTATATTTTTTGAAATTCATGTTGATGCTAAGTTTCTATATCTACCCCAAAAACTTAATTTTTTTTCTTTTGTCCCATCAGATTTTATTTTGGAAACGTTAAAACTTGAGACGTGGATGCAAATAAGTGTTATTTATTTATTTATCTTATTTAAACAGGAATTGGATGATTTTTTTGAATTGTGGTTAAATGAGATTAAAATTGGAATTTGAGAATTCATTATGAGAGATTAGATTCGAAAAGATATTCAAATAATAAGATTTTTGTAATCATTGCACACATATATTTCACCCTCATCATATGGAATACAGCTCAAGTATTCATATTTGCACATGTCACCCCGAGTTATTGTACGTATTACAGAGTATATAGTTTTGTTAAGTATTACATGAACATTGTCTGTTAGTGTTTTCTGAAAGTGCATAAAAAAAATATTGGCTTGGCGAGTTGCTAAATTACATGTTTTTTGTTTCATGTTCCTGGAGCGTACATGTGTACGTGTATTTACTGTGTCATCTGTGTCCAAATAGATTTCCCATACACACACGTACACACACAAATGTTGAATGTTTGCTGTCTTCACTGTGCCAAAATGTTAAACGTACAATTTTATGCCACTACACCACTGATAGACCCCTGAATTCAAGATTTTGTCAAAGGTATTTTTTTTTGTAAAATATAGGCTAAGTACAGATAATTAGCAGTGTACAGTTTGCACTCATATACCTCTATATATATGTATAGCACTATGGCCACTTGATGCAACTAACGTTGCCATTATTGTACGTATAGTACATTAATTCATATTTAGCATCGACTACTGTTATATGCTTGCAGAATAGTTGTTTAACTGGAGCACCAATCCGAGTAATTCGTGGGCATGATTCAAAAAGCAGCTACTGTGGAAAAGTTTACACTTATGATGGCCTGTACCAGGTTATTTTTTAAATCTATTTTGCTCTTCTTTGCGTTATCCTTTAAATCTAGTTAGCTCTTGTTTGTTTGGTTATCACTATAGTTGGATACACTGTTTATTTACTCATGTCATCCAAAAGCTTCAAAGAGAACAAACATTTCAGACAAAAATAAAAATAGCATTACTAAAATTCACCTTTTTCATCGGACCAAATTACCATCACATGATTGGAGGATCTTTTTAATTACTTATCTTTAACTATAACAACTGATCTTTGGTTATGGAAAAAATTAATAAGGCCTATTATTAGCTTATGAATCTGTAACTTAATGCTTTTCAGTTATCAAATTTTGATGCAACTCACGTTATCAAAATCCCCCCTATGAGTGGCAACTATGATGAAACTGAAACACTTTGTTCTGTTTGTACAAAAACTTTCAGCAAACACTTGTTTAACTTTAAACAACAACCTATTGTTTGACTATTACTTTTTCATGGGTATTTTGAAAATCCTATTTTACCCACATCTTCTCTTGAATATGATCTCATGCGATAAGCATGTATTTTGCTACAAACCTTTTCTCCTATAATAAATTCAATGCCACGAAGCCCAAATCAAGACTGATAGTGGAAGCTAGATGATTACAAAGACGAAATCAAATATTCAAAAAAGTTAAAGTTGAAAACGAGATAAAATCATGGTTTAATAAAAGGAAATATCTTATTATGTCATGCAATAATGTTTTGATGTATATACTAGGAAATATAGTGTCAGTAGATTTTTTAGTTAAATTGAATAATATGCAATATTTAATTTAACCACAATTTCTATTTTCTAATCAAGGGAATAGCTAGGAATTAGCTGTTGGAGGGGCAACAAAAAAAAGTTGAAAAGAATTAGCTGTTGGAGGGACAACAAAAAAAGTTGAAAAAATAATCATTCTTAACTGAACAAAAAAGTTAATATATATATATGTGTATATATATATATATATATATATATAATACACATTTAGCATAGGGGGAATTAATTTAAAGAACAAAAATTTGTATATTTTTAGCCTCAAGGACACGACCTCAATATTTTAACCACAAGGACAAACATTCTCCTAAAAATTATTCATAAGGACAAACATTCTTTCAAAATTATTCATAAGGACAAACATTTTTTCAAAACTGCTACCGAACTAAAAACTGATACCTAAAAACTGCTACCGATAACTACAAACCGATACCTAAAAACTGATACCTAAAGAAAGTTGTCTTTCAGGCTAAAATACCGAAGGTCTGTCCTTGAGGCTAAAACGCTGAGATATTTTGTCCTTGACAATAATTTCCTGTTTAGGAGCATACATGCGTAACACAAAACTCATAACTTTCAAACATCTATAGTTGTTCCCTATGAACTTTCTTAGCATAAAAATCATCTACAATTGATTCATTGCGGGTGCTCATAGTGGGTTTTCTATGTAAATTGCCAAACAATCACCAAGTAAATCATCATCTATTTCGTTATGAAGTTCATTCAGTTTTACTTTAGATACCGGAGGTGTTAATACGTGACAAATCAATCTAATATAGAAACTAATATTTTTCTGATAATATATTTTTCAGCTAATCCTTTGCATAATTCAGAAGTAATAAGGTTCTCTTGTATTGATTGAGATATTAAATCTCAGTTGAAATCTCATAGTGATCTCAGACTGATATATAGACTTGTTTTTCCTTTAACATAATTTACTTCAACCTTTTATTTGGCCTTCACTCATTCAAGTTACTAACAAATTAACACAGTATGGAGTTATGTATAAAGCTGGCACTGGCAATGGTAGGATCTAAATTGATCAGACAGTGGTCGTTGCATTGACATTTTAATTTGCTTTAACTCTTAATGCAAATTCATGGACCTATGAATTTTATTTTCTATTTTTTCAGTAATTAGTAATTTACAACCATTAATTTTGACATTAGATAACAATTATAAAAAGTTCTAAATGATATATCTAATTTTTTTAATTTTAAAGTTACTTAAAAGCAGTTCCAAAATGCACATCCAAAGAAATACTCATCTAGTATAATAAATTTAAGCCTGTATAAATATGCATGTGAAAACCCGAGATGCGGTGTGATTGAAATCCTAGGATTTAAATCTTGCTAAGGAAAACTCATCATATCCAATCAAATTGTAATCAGACAAGCAAAATATTATCCTCTACAATTTTTGACATTAATAACAGCATCTTCGTTACATGCCTTTGATAAAATGGTATATGCTGTAAAAGAAATTTTTTTCCCATAGTAATGATGTTTAGCCTCATGTGCGATTCTAACATAAACTAATCTCTCCCAACACTTGCTACTGTGTAAATGTTCTCATTAATTTATTTATTTTCAAACTAGTTTGTCCTCTGTTTTATTTGCAAATATGAAAGATTCGCCAAATGTAATTTAACTTGTTGCGCTTTTGTATGCCTAGGTTGTCAAGTACTGGGCTGAGAAGGGCGTTTCTAACTTTACGGTCTTTAAATACAAGTTGAGACGTGTTGAAGGGCAACCAATTTTGACAACCAACCAGGTAATTCTATTTTCAGTCAAATAATCCAAACAAATAGTATTCATGTTCTGTTTTTTTCTATTATATTCTTTCATGTAGCCTTGTATCTTCTGTTTGCATAGTTTGATACATTCCCCATTCTCAATTGTTTGCTTGTTTCATAAATACAATCTAGTCACATGGATATGGATGTAGTTACAATCTACTATCACAATGTTAATACTGAGATTTCGATATGATGTCTTCTAGTGGAAGATGGATCAAAAGTGTCTTTGGTTTCTAACATGGAAATAAACCACATTTTTCAGTCTGATCAAATACTCAACAATTGAGGCTATTTTCTATGTTTATGAGAAAGAATGAGCTTGGAGTCAATGTCAGTAATTGAGCTTTAGGTAAAGTCCTACACCTTAGCATAGCAAGGAGCTTTGTGTAGGCTGGCAGATCATGGAGCTTTGTGTAGGCCAATTTCTTTGGTTTACGTCCTGCCGCTGTCTTGCATCCAAGGAAAAGTGACACTGCCTGGCTGCCCATTCCTACCATAGGGGGGGTCTCTTCCCATGGTTACTTCTTTATGAAAAAACTTTATGAACATATCATATTATTACTATCCTCATAAACATGGCCAATAAGTGTCAGTTGTAAAAGTTTCAACTTGTCAAATGCAATCTCCATGCATTTTTTGACATATTACCATGCCACATAGATGTGACTGACATCACATGCTTTCTAAGTTCTACTTAGGAAAAGAGTATGCCCTAAAAAGTTGCCTTATGGATTGTTAGTTTGAGCATTAGTCTTAATCTTTTTCCCCCTTATCATCATCATTGCCTTTTTCCCCCAATTGCTTGGGGGGTCGATCACATGAATTTTCAATTTCTATGATTTTCTATCTTGAGTCATGTTACTGTTGGATATAGTATTTTTAGACCCATCTTTGATATTTTCTCCCTATGTTAATTTAGATCTCCCAATTTATCCCTTTCCTTCAATGTAAATATTAAACCTTCTTTTTATAGACATGTGATCTTGTCTACTTTATATTTGTTCATACCATCTAAGTTTACTTTCGGTAATTATGAGAGTTTCAAGTCTCCTTCATCTCGTCCGAGATCCACTTTTTGCACTTGGATGAGACAATATTTCAAATATGATTTTTTTTTAGTTGTTTGACACCCATCATACCTGAGATCTTAAGATCTCAACCCGATATATAGACTGAGATGTTAATCCGACATTTTATATGAAATCCGAGATTTGAAAGCTTGATAAAATTTTCATTTATAAGTGTCACGTCTAATTTTCATATCACCGTTTCGTTTCTAACTCTATATATTTTAGTAATTCCGGTCCTTTTAAAATTCTCATTTCCTCTACATTTATTTTCTTTTTTGAATGTCCAAATTTCGCTGCATACAAAATATAAGGTCTGATCGTTGTTTGATAAGATCTTTTGTTTAGTTTTTTTTGCTATTCTCTTATCACATAAAATGACACCATCTTGTATCCATTCATCCAACCCGTGTTCATTCGATTTGTCAGGTCTCTTTCCATCTCTTCATTTTCTTATAGTATTAAACCTAAATATTTAAACACATATTTTTTGTTAATCAATTGATCTTGTAATTTTATTGTACTATTTTTCATATTTTCTTTATTGAAATTGCATAACATATACTTTGTTTTAGTTATACTAAGTTTAAGTCCAGATCCTAATGCACTTCCCATTTTAGCAATTTTCGTTTTGCTTTTCCCTTAAAATTATCAATAAACACAATATCATCGACAAACATTATGCGCCATGATATATCTCCTTGAATATCCTTTGTTATTTCTACAAGACCAACACAAATATGGACTCAACTGATCCTTGATATAACCCTACCTTTACCGAGAACTTATTTGTCTCTCTACATGTAGTTCATATCATCATCCTAGAGTTTTCGTACATATCTTCAATTAACTTTATTTTATGTGTTGATTTTTTTTACTTAGCACCTACCAAGTTATGTCCCTTAGTGCTCTATCATACGTTTTTTTTTCTAGGTCTACGATTACCATTTTTTTTTGTTTGCTCATACACTGTTCTATTAATCGTTTAATTAAGTGTAACTTCTATTGTAGATTGACCTGACATAAAACCAAATTGCTTACCCGACACCGATGATTCACTTCTTAATTGTTGTTTTATCACCCTTTCTACATTTACATCGTGTGACTAATAAATTTAATTTATCTGTGTAACTACCACAATTTTGTATATCTGTATTATTTTTAAAAATTGATATTAATGTGTTTGATATTTTACCTTATATAAATAATTTATTAGATAAATTTGCAAGCTGTTCAATTTCTTTATTTCCTAATGGAAAGCTTTCCATGCCTCTATAGGTATTTTATTTGGGTCTACTGCCTTATTTTTCTCCATTCTTTTGGTTGTGTCCTCAACTTCTTTATTTCCTATTTTGTTAACCATCCCTATGTTATTTTTCTACCCGTTCTATTTCGTTTTTGGGGTTTTCTTTACTAAGTAATTGGTCAAAATACTTTCCACTAGGTAAATGTCAAATATTAAACAAAAAACATGTTCTCTTGCTCGTGTCAAAGAAAGTATTTTGAATTGGCGGAATCCGGTAATTCTTTAAATCACTTTCATGCAATATCTTTCTTGCTCATATTCTCTTCAATTTATTGGATGCCTGCACTGCTACTGCTGCTAAATTACACATACAACACAGTAAACGCACAATTGTTTTTTAAAAACAAAATATAAAAACAATCGATTCTGGAGTTCGATTCCAAAAAGTGGAATCAAAGTCGGTTCCACTTGCTGTAATCGAATCGATTCCAGATGTTGGAATCGATTCGATTCTACTCAGGAATCGATGTTAAGTTCTAATTTTTTTATACCTTTTTTCGCTTGTTGGAAGAAGTCGAGTTGGGCGCATGTTTTATGCACTTTTTGTACCTCAGGCGGTTGAGGCACATGCTTCAGAGGACTTTCGCCTTTCAAACTGCGCCTCCGTGTGTATTGGATTGCGCCTCGCCTTTTAAAACAGTGTCTTTTACTAATATATTATTATTATTAATTACATTTTAATGCATTTTATTCATTTTAAATATTATTAATTATTAATTTATTTCTATTTTTGCTAATCTATAAATATCCTTTCCCCCTTCTTTTGTACCCAATTTATCATGTATATATATCTTTATTAATAGTTAGGTTTGGAAGCGCAAACTTTTGGTCCGACCGCAAACTTCCAAAAATACCCTTTACTTATATATGATTCAACGCTCATCTATATATGTTACCAAATCCCTTAAAATTGGATCTAACAAATAAACTCAATTTACAAATTCAACACGTGCCTTTACAAATATTAATAAACATTAATATCACTTAAAAGTATGACCTGATAAATAGCTTTTTTTACAAATTCAAAACGCTCAAATATAATCAAATTTTAATGCCACTTTAAAATAGGATATAACAAATGAAATTCCTTTACAAATTCTTTCTTTATTAACTAATAACAGAAATATAAATTCAAACTACCAAAAAAAATTAGACACTGAAACTTAAAAATAAAAATTCAAACAAACTATGCACGATTTCAACGTAAAATACGACTAAATATTTCTGGAAATTATTTTTTTGAGTGTTTTGAAACATATACAATTTGTAGAACAACTCACGCGTAAAGCATGTGCCGTAACGCTCGTTTTTATAAATAGTTTATTTGGCTACGCTAACAACTTTTTTTGCTTCCTCTTTAAGTTTTTTATAATCATCTAATTTTTCTTCTTTTCTACTATTTTTCCACACTTTATAACTTTTCTTTTTTTCTATTGTATAGCCTTTTGAACTTCATCACTCTACCACAAGTTTTTATTATTAATAACCTTTTCTTTTAGTTTCTCTTAGTATATTTTTACCTCTTTTTATGATGCCATTTGCAATGTTTGTCCATAGCTTATCTACATCATCGTTCAAATTCCATTTTTTGTCTCTTTCGTCATTTATTCACTTTTGTTTGTTTGATATTTTCATCTTTCAGTTCTTTCCATTTGATGCTTTTAGATCCTTTCCTCGTACTTCTTAAATTCAATCCCTTAAATAGAACGTCTAAACTCAGCTATTAGTCTATGTTATCTTGTTAAAGTTTCCCCATATATTACTTTAGATCATGCTATATCCATCCTTATATACACACTGGTAATCTGTGTTTTATCTGATCTACTTTTGTATGTTATTCAATGTTTTCTTCTATTTTTCAAAAAAAGTATTTATTATTTCTAAATCAAACTGGCTAGCAAAATCTAATAGTGATTCTTCTTCCTTTGTTTCGACACCAAGCCCTTCATGTATTCTACGATCTACTCTACCATTGTTCCCTACATGTCCATTAAAATCTCCACCTATGAAGATCTTTACATGCATTGGTACTTATTGCATCAATTTATTTAATGAATTAGAAAAGGCTTGTTTCATGTTTTCATCTAAACCTACCCGTGGTGCATATGTACTAATAATATTCAGAATTTTATCGTTTAAAATGATTTTAATAAACATTGGTCTATCTTATCTCGTCTTTACTTCTACTACTTTATCTCTTGTGTATTTATCTACCTTTATACCTACGCTATTTCTCTTGCTATCTTTTCCTCCCGAATAAAACAATTTGTACCTATCTTCCAAATTCTTAGCCTTTTCTCCTTTCCATGTAGTTTCTTGCAAATAAATTATGTCAATTCTTCACTTTATTAAAAAATTTACCAACTTATGTTCCTTACCGGTTTGAGTTTCTATATTCCATGTTGCTATTGTAATTTACTATAAACATTTTTATTATTATCGTTATTAAGTTTATTAAAAAGGTTGTTTTTTCATTATTGTTTTATTTATGTTATTGTTGTTGTTGTTGTCTTGATTATTATTGTTGTTACTACCACTCCCACTATTATTATGTTGAGAATTCACCATAGGATTTGATATAGTTTTCCAGTCCACTGCCAACTTGACACTAACGCACATCCTTTTGCAATCTGCCATCGGTACCAGCATTAGGAGAGCCAATGTTAAAAGTTGTAATATGATAGTTTTGTGTAGGTAAAAATATAATGTAATTAAATCGATACTCTAACCAAACTTTTATACTATAAATGTAATTTTTTGGGTTTGAAACTTTGTTTTTATTGAAAGAAAATATGCATAAAGATAAAAGAGAAATGGAAAACACTTCTCTTGTGAGACTTTTAGCCTCAGAGTGCCAAGATTCTCCCAATTTTATGGCTTCAATCTGATCTCAACACAATGTATTATTTCTTGCTCTTCAATTCAAACTCAGAGTGCCAAGAAGGCAAGAATTCAGTCCTTCATGCCTAATGCCTTATCAAAGAAATCAGTTCTTAATATTTCCAGAAAAAAGAAGTCTCTGTAAAATGTTTTCCCCATCAGAAGTTACCCAGTCAATCCGTAAACTCATGTTAAAGTATGTACCGATTCACAATACAATACACACTCCAAGTTACTCAGAGTGATTTATGCTTCCATTGAGATTTGACTCTTGCATCTCTCATTGCATGGCCAATTCAATGGTTTTTTAGATGAGCTGATATTTTTCAGTGGTTTTATTCAAAATGATTCATGTAAAATGGGAGCAAAATGATTTTTGTGTTCTGTTTACATGGGGAGAACATGTTCTGAAAACTTAACAAGTATAATAAATTTCTAAATGAATGCTTCTAAATGTCAACTGCAGGTTCATTTTACTCGAGCTCAAATTCCTAAAAGCCTAGAGGATGTGCGAGGGTATGCTCTTATACTGGATTATTATCTTATATCAGATATGTAGTAAAAATACTACAATATTGTAATTTAATAGCATGAATTATCGATGTGTTAAAATTTGTTATATTAAAGGTCATTGGCAAATATTTTTCATGTCCATGGAAAATAGGTGAATTCAAAAGAGCTATCTACAACATTATAATTTCTCAATTAAGATGTTATATTTTGATTGCAATTTTTCAAATTCAGGATTAAAAATGATAATTATAATTCAAAATTGGTTTACAGAAGGTTGCCCTTAAGAGATGCATATATTTGAACAAAAAATAATTCTGTTTCATTGCTTTGGATCAAATTTAGTTTAAATCCGTATGATTTGTTTTGTTGTGCAAGAATGGTGCGTAATTTTAACTAGAAGAAACTTAGAATAATATGTAGCTAGTTGAGTTGTGGGAATTTTAATCTTTGTATTAAAATCTGCGTTACAGATATACTTGTTTTCTTAATAGTATTGATGGTTTCTTACTCAAACTAATTCAGGCGTAAATATTTCTATTTAGAACTCCTTCCATTTTAGTTTTGAACCTGACATATTTGGTATTCGAGTGAACCACTTTCATATTTGTTATGTGTTTCCTTGAAATGGCTTACTGCAAAAAGTTAGGAAAATAACAAAACATACACAACACAGTGACAATAAGTGTTACAAGCCAATTGACATTACTTTTTGTCAAGTATTTGTGCATCCTTGTTCTTTTTCACCAACCTAAAACAACCAGTGCTAAAAGCAAAAAGCAATGATCAGGGGTGCCTTCTATTAGAAGACAATAAAATTAGCAAGGTAATATAATATAATTGATATCTACTAATGGAACATAAGAATGTCTGCATTTGTTATTGTGACGATTCTCACCTACCATTGACTTCCTTTACTTTAGCATCCAACTTTTGTCTTGGTTTGAAGAGACCTAGCGATAAAAGTTTTAAACTTATAAGAATTAACTTCTGATGTTTTAGATTTTATTTTATTTACTATTTTCTTGTATCATAGTAACAAATTTGAAGGAAATAAATTTTATATTACTCATTGCAGCTTAGTTTGTACTGACATTAGCGGTGGTCAAGAGAAGATCCCAATTCCAGCTACCAATGTCATCGATGATCCACCTTTTGCACCTAATGGTAGGTTTACAATCTACTTCCTTTATTTATTATTATCATTTTTAATTCATATAAGACAATGAAAAATGAGATAGATTTTAGCCCAACTACTAGAAAAAAATTGGTTGACAACTTGTCCAAACCTCTTTAGATTAATATAATCCTAAATCGCCTAATAAAACCATAGTTCGAACTTGAAGGATTCGGTTGTCTCCTTTTGGTTTCGAATCTTTCAACGGGTTTCATTGAACTATTCAGTCTTAATTTTGACTGATTATGAACACAATGCTTGAGGTCTTGGGGAGAACATCGAAACTATGGCAGTTTTGGAGTTTTTGAATTTTGATGGATATCGAAATCAAGTATTTGAAACTTGGATCAAACACTAAGTTTGACATACAAATTCTAATCCTTCACTTCTAACTACATTTTTTAGAAATAAAATCTCACACCATGGTTTGATCAATGTGATAAATGCAGCAAGTACAAATTTTATGCTGTACAACTTGTAGTGCATCTCTGTTCTTGATTAAAATGTGAGTTGTAACATGTAATATATTATAGAATGGTGTCTGTGGGTAATAGGGAGTAAATATTGGTTGATGAAGTACCATGCTAGTAGTTTAGTAGTCTACACTGATACAACACATGGACATGACAGATCAATAACTTGTGTGTACAATCACAGCAACTCAACTCTGCCCATTTTCTTTATGTCTTGTATTTTTTTTCCACCTCATCATTTTTTTCTTTTCATTCACAACTCATGCACATTTCAACAAACATGACAATTCTAGTTCCATTAAAGATAATTCCCCAACATTGGTTGAAGAGAGTTTAGATCCAGATGAAGGTGAGTCTCAATTTGAGCTGGCCTAACTCACAAGTTTAGTTGCAAAGTTGGGTGTTGGCCAGGCTAACCTACTGGTTAGACAAGCGAGTTAAGTGAACTCATTTTATGGATTCTAGTTGTGCAAACTGGACAGACAGCTCACCCAAACGAGGCTAGCCATCCCTCGGGCTTTGCCACATGAGACCCAGTTAAGCTCTTGGCAAGCAAACATATAGTCTAAGTTTTTCAGTTACAACATAAATGTTTAACGATCTCAAAAACCAAAATAGGAAATACTAGATGGTTAGATCATGTAATATGGTGCATAAAATTTAATGTTTATCATTTTATTGTTGAATGTACATGACCTATGTTTATTCCGAGAGTAGTAGATAATTCTTATGATATTTGAGGAATAAATGACTAATATTAGTTTGACATTGATTCAAGTAAATTGAACGATACTTGGGATAACGTCATCTACAAAGTGCTTTAACCCTAAAAAACATGTTTATTACTATCAGATCTTGTGTTAGATACTGTTTTATTTAGGCTTACCAATTAGGTTGGCATCACACTTTGTGGGTGATAGTAAAATTCATGTTATATGAGTCATGGTTTGTTCTAAATATGTAAGCTTACTGTGAGTATTATTCTCGAATGCATTGTTGGATTTAGTTTTTGTGGGCTTTATTATAACAAACAGCCTCCCCATTAATTAATGTATGACTGCGTACGCCTAGGTCATCCTATTCCCATCTTAGATTTTGCTCAAACGGTATCGTTGTACACTGGGGTAGGCGATGAGTTAGGCTTACTATATATCTATTGTTTTGATATTCTTAAAATTAAAACAGATTTGAACACCTTTTAATTTTTTCCATCTATCAGGAAGTAATTTGATTTAGGTTATGCTTTATACATGTTTATGCTTAGAATTTTGTATGTGTTATGTACTTTTCTGTACCATTTGAAATTCTTATTTTCGAATTTATTGAATTTTTCTTCCAGTTAGTTTTTAATATGTGTATAATTATCTCTAGGTTTTGAGTATTGCAAATCCATTCGCCTTTCAAAGAATTTAAAAATGCCTGTAATTACTACTGGTTGCAAGTGCCAGGGAGCGTGTGTTGATCCTGAAATGTGCTCATGTGCAAAACTTAATGGCGGAGAGTTTCCGTATGTACGGAAAAATGGTGGAAGGTAAATATTCGTATATATGGTTTTAGTGTAATTTTGTTTACTTTATTTTTCAGGCCCCATATGCTTGTTTTTAATATTTAAATCTCTTAGTCATTCGTTGGAGATTTTATCCAAAATTTCACGTGAGTTCTCTTTTTGGCATATTTAGGAGATGAAGCACCTATTCTTGTTTAAATTCCATTTGACACCCATCTTGGTTGAGATATTAAAATCTAAATGAATATTTGTTACAAGATCTAAATTCGAGATTTCAGTTAGACTTTTTTTTTATACACAACTTATTATATAAATGGGTCCAAAGCAATTATCCAATCCAATTACTTGTTACTAACCATCTAGTCCGATTTTGACTCTTTATTTGATTTCAAGTTTTTTGTTAGTTATAATGATAAAGTAGTACGAGCCTATAGAGCAGATCCTGTTCAAGTAAGGTAATACTTCAGTTCCTTTTTAATGTTTGAACGTGAAGAAAACTTTTGATAACTACAAAATCAACCAAGCTGCACTCCAAAACAAATTTCTTTTTCTAATTCATCCAACTGCTTTCTGTGCAAGTTACAATCATCATCATCATTTTTGCCTTCTTCCCAAATGAATGGGGTTGGGAAAATGAGTTATCATTCTCCACAACTTTATGTCTTGAGTCATATCTTTAGTTTATTTAGGTGTATTAGATCATTTTTAATACTTTCTTCCCATGTTAGTTTGAATTTTCCCATGTTTATTTTTATTCTTTCATAACAATTTGTTAGATAATGTTTGAAAAACATATCAATATTAGATACAAGTTATTTTGACCTGAGATGTACTTTAAGTAAGGTAGTCAATTTAAAAAAGCGCAAAAAGTTGCAAGATTCGTGCCTTGTGTCTAGGGCTGCGTTTTTTGGAAAATTCTGTATGCCAATGTGTTACACCAATTTGTTTTCTTATTATGGCTGGTCCAAGTTTAACGTTTTTTTGCTGATATTGCAGTTATTTCTGTAACAGTTCAATACTTTGAATCGAAAGTTACAGTACTTTAATTTATTATGTTATAAATCAGAAATTAGTAACATTTTGAAATCGTACAGTCTAGAATTTCATTATAATAAATTAATAACATTCCGAGTGAGAAAAAAAATCACAAAAAACAAAAAATAATAATTCAGAAATAAAATGTAATAACTCAGTCCTTGAAACGATTTCACATTCAGGTCGAAGTTTTCTAGAATAGTTCAATGACAAGGCGGAGGGTGTTTTCTCCAATCATAATATTCCTTGGTAGATGGAAAGGGATACTAGAAGAAAATGGCAAAAAAAGTAGAAAGAACAAAAGGGAATATAGGAAAACATAAAAAAGTGTAAATATGATCACACTAATGATGCGAAAAATGACACCTTGTGCCGTTCCAGGTTTTGCAAAAGGGTGTTTTTTTTGCACTATTATTGATACCTGAGCTTTTGAAGGTAAAAAATTGCAGAGATCATGCCTTGAGTCTTTTTGAGATTAAACAGCTCTGACAACCTTGCCTTTAAGTTTTGAGTCATGTACACTAAGATACAATTGTATTGTCCAATATCTCTTCTCATTTTGTGTGTAAACCCTAAGATGAGACGTTATTGAAATCTGAGATTTATACCCTAATTTGCTACGTGAGGTTATGAAATTGAAACATCATCTAAATTATTATCCAGATTATGAAACAATTTCTAATTGTCTTCCCTTGGCTGTGAAGTTGTGTATGAAACCATTTTTCGAGGAAGAAATTTATGTTAAAAAGTCAAATGTTTTTGTTAACTTTGAATAAGTTGTCCACAGCCTCATTCCTAAATTGTCATATGGGTCTTGGCTCCATGTTTATTATTGAAGCACAATTTGCAAACGTGGTTCGAATCCCTCTCAAGACCCTTATTTGATTTTTCACAGCTAATTATTCAAAAAGATCTAATATTTTATGGTCTTTATGGTATCAAGACATTCTTGCAAAAATGTAAACATTTCGATACTTTTGTTTATGTTGATTGTGAACTTGAAACGTAGTTTTGAAGATGTTGCTCTTCAATTGACCCAAACTTTTATGAAGTAGATCTTGTGGACGATGAGATTTAATGTATAAAAATATCAACCATTCAAAACTTTTATAGATACGAAAAGAAAGGGAGGATCATGGGGGGTTTATGAGAAATGGGATATGGATCTTAACCCTTTTGAAATAGATGTGTTTTTTTTTCCTATCAGTTGATACTAATTCTTGAACTATTTCAACTTGACATGCTTGATCCTTGATATACTTAACTGGGATATACATATAAATTATACATCTGTATTGATCAGGAGCAAGGACTTGCACTGAGTTTGTACTTTGTATATTACATTTGGTAGTTGCACCGATTAATCTTTGATATATATTGAAATTTTATTTTCTTAATTTGCCAGATTAGTTGAAGCCAAATCTGTTGTATTTGAATGCGGATCTGGTTGTGGATGCAGTGGTGAATGTGTAAACAGAGTTTCTCAACAAGGATTAAAGTACCAACTTGAGGTTTGATCCACTTGAACTGTTATATGTCCTAACAACTTATATAATTTATTCCTTAAGTTACATTTATTTGTATTTTAGGTATTTAAAACTGCGCATAAGGGTTGGGCAGTTCGTTCTTGGGATACGATTCCTGCTGGTGCACCAATATGTGAATATACAGGCGTTCTTGGCAAATTTGATGATGTTAACTCTGTTTTGGAGAATAATTATATTTTTGAAATTGACTGCCTTGAGACTATGAAAGGACTGGATGGAAGGGAGGTACAGATATAAATTATTCTTCTTGGACAAAATAATATAAAGTCATATGATGCTACTAATTAGACATTTTAATAATATTTACATAACATGTAGTATATTTTCATGTCTCCCTCCCTCTCTCTCTCTCTTATTTATTTGCAATGATCTGACACACTGCACCAAACCTATTATAGGTTGCAGATTTTATCTGGTGTTATTGCATGTTCCAAATGTAGATTTTTTCAAATATCAGATTTCTTGGTTGACATATTATTAGTTGTTTTTAGTAAGCTTATTGACATCCAGAACGTTAATATCACAGAGACGTCCTGGCAATACGGCATTGTTTGACAACTTGGAGGGTGGTAATGATGTTGAATTTTGCATTGATGCTGGTCGGGTTGGTAATGTTGCCCGATTTATAAATCATAGCTGTGAACCAAATCTATTTGTTCAGTGTGTTTTAAGTGGACACCATGACATCAGGATGGCTAAAATCATGTTATTTGCTGCTGATACCATCCCTCCTCTTCAGGTAAATTGTGTTCGAACTCTGTAGGTCCATGAGTTTTATTGAATTTGTATCAAAATTTCAAAGTCCAGTAGTGGTTATCCCCAAACTCCATAACTTTCTGCCTTTACATTGTTTAGTATGAACTGTTGTAGGTTGATAAAGTTCTGCGAACTCTGCAAGTTAACAAAAGACATAGAATTTGATATAGAATTTAATTACCAACATGGATTAAACTGGAAAGTGCGTAGAGTGGGTATGCTTTGGTTTCCTGTTAAAAGATCTCAGTATGTGAGCTTTTATTGTATTTGATCATAACCATATGACATTCAATCATTCAGTAGATTGACCAACTACCTACAACGAAATTATGCAGGAACTGTGCTATGATTATGGCTATGTGCTTGATAGTGTTGCCAGACCAGATGGAACTATTGTTGAGCTCCCTTGTTATTGTGGTGCCGCTACATGTCGTAGAAGGCTTCACTGAGATTCTATTTGGAACAGTTCTTTCCTTTTTTTGGGTTTTGAAAAGAATGTAGAAGGCTTCATTGAGATTCAATTTGAACTATTATTTTCCTTTCAAGTTTTGATAGGAATGTAGAAAGCTTCTTTGAGATTCTATTTTGAGCTATTATTTCATTGGTTTTGAGAAGAATGTAGAGAAGGCTGTGAAATATCAGGCAGCAAAACTGAGAAAGGTACAAATTTCATTAGAGGCCCGGGACTAAATGAGTTTTGTGGTACTATTGTTTATCAGAAACTTAAACTGTTTATATAAATATATTAGTATTTAGAATAGCATCGTTCAGTTGTGCATTCGTTACGAAGAGCTTCGCAAATTTTGTGAAATTTACCTCTGATTTTAACTGCTGTTATGAACTTAAACCTGTTTGAAGATTTTTATTTTTATATATGTATGAACAATTTGATACATGACTAACGAAATATTGTCATGTGCATGGTTTATTGTCACATTGTATGGTGCTTTGTATATTACCGTGGCAGAAGAAGATATTACGCAATTTCAAGTACAGTGGTTGGTACTACAGCACCGCGTATTTCAATTTCTCCACGAATGCAGTGACAAATATCAATAAGATAAAATGAGCTTGTCTTTCAGCTAGGGGTGTTAGTTGTGCTAACCGTTGTTATTACCACCAACCGTAGCCGTAACCGTTATTGACGGTTATAAATTTTTATAACCGTTACCGCAACCGTCTATGATGGTTAACCGTCGTATTTTCAATTTTGAAGCATGTCGTACATATATTTTCAATTATATACACTATTGATGATAAATTGATATAGCTCTCACTGTTTTTTGCAAATTTATTTATTTGTTTTTAAAACGACCAATATGCATGCACATGTTATTAGTTCATTAAAGCATATATTATTAATGTACAAGCTATTATTTTAATTTAAATTACTAATTTTTATACTTTAATGTTAAATATTACATAAAATAAACATGTATGGCTGGTATGGTTAACCGCGGTTTTCAAATTCTTTAACCGTTACCGTCACTGTTACCGTTAAAGATGGTAACCACATGAACGATTGGTACGGTTGAGCGATTCAACCGTAACAGCCCTACTTTCAGCGTATTATTTAGGAAATTATACCAACATAGACCAGTTTTTGAACTTAATAACAACTTTAGTTCACTTTTAAATTTAATTATAGAAATAAACCATTATTTTTTTTTTTGAAATTTTACGTTGACGATTTTTGAAAAATCGTTCAAAGGAAATAACATATTTCCTAGTTGACTTTTCGAAAATCGCCAACTATTGAAAATTGCCCGTTGGCGATTTTTGAAAAATAGCCATCGCAAAATTGCAGAAAAAAGAAAAGTGGACTATTTATGTAAATATATTTAAAAGCGGATTAAAGTTGTTATAAGTTTTAAAACTGGTCTATATTGGTAAAATTTTCTATTATTTAACATTTTTGATTCATAAGCTCCATAAAGCTATTAGCTACTTTCCATGTTTGCAGAGCTATGCCAAGAATATCTGCACTTCAAAACGCGGAAGTGGAAATGAAATGAGTATTTGTGCGGATAGGATATGAAATACACACATGCACCCACCCGGGAATAATTGTCTTGGATAAGGAATGAACTTGGATGTTTAAGATAAAAGAGCTGGGGAGAAATATTTGTTCAAATTGAGTAAATCAACTAAATCAAATAAATTTGATTTGGTTAGTTGATTGATATTTCGTATTTACTTGAAAGAAGAGAGTGGTTAACCGCTATACACCTCCATGATAAGTAAGAGAACCGGGCTCCAGCATTTTTTGCTACTTTGGTTTTGGTTTTAAATTCAATAACCAATCTAACCGATATATAACTTAATTTAATTTAATAGAATATCATTATCATAACAATATAGTTTTTCTTCCCACTCAATCTAATGTTTTCGTTAAATTACCTTTTAAAAATTGTGGCCTTTTCACATCTTTATATGTATGAAGTCGATTTGACTTCATAATAAAGTAACAACATAGAAGACTTACCACATAGAAGACTTACCACATTTGTAAACGCTCTGTAATAAAGGCTCAAACTCATAATCTTTTGTCACTGAAATATTCCACACAAGCCTGTAAACGAATGCAATCAGATACGGAGTGCTGTATCCGTATCCAAAAATAAAAATCCGAATTCGTATTCGATATCCGCGAACACCTGCTGAATATTATCCGTATCCGTATCCGCGAATATTTTCGGATATCCGAAAATATCTGTATCCGGCTTAACGAATACGGATATCCAAAAATATCCATATCCGAACTTCAAAATGTATCCGAAAATCAATAAATATAATGCATATTTCATTTTTGATTGAAAAAAAGATGGAAAAACCTTGTAATACATAAATTACATCAAATTAACAATAGCTAATTCAATCACACAATCTGAAAGTCTATGTGGATCGTGTGTATATATATATATATATATATATATATATATATATATAGTATATGACAAGTGAGTGTATGTTAGTATGAATTTCACAGAGTAATAATGCAGGTAAAATTAAAAGTAATCACACCAGGAATTTTATACTGGTTCGGACCTCCCGTCCTACGTTCAGTCTCGAAGCTTCTCTTCGAAATTTCACCAATCAATAATCCTCACTTCGCCTGGAGGAATATGCTTGTTACAATAGAGATCTTTCGTCAAGAATGTGCTATGAATAACACTGATATTGACAATATGTACAAGTCTTCCTATAATCTCCACTGGATATGTATAGATATAAATTTATGTGTGCTTTGAAAATATGGAAGATAATTGAACCAAAGTTAATGATCTTTGGTTAAAGTATTGATAGCAAAGAATGAGTAATATTGAATTTGAATGCAAAGTCAATATCGAGAATAGAAATCAGAAAATTAGTTATTTGATTGCAAAATTTGTGATGTATTTATAGTTGTGAAAACGGTTGGTTTGAAGTGTTTCTACCATTTCTCTTCATTTCTGGAGATGCTTCTGTTTGAATAGAACTGAATTGAAGAAGAGATGCATATAGTAGCCTTTTAGATTTTGACAGTTGCAATTTTTAAAAAACTCCCGGAGCCAAATCCAAACGTCTGGATTGTGATGACCAGACGTCTGGTCATGCGTTGTATGGAAAAATTTCCAGAGGCTCTGACCAGACGTCTGGAGTAATAAACCAGACGTCTGGCATATGTTGAATTCTGTTATATTTGAGAGTATGTATATTTTTCTATATATACAAAATCCAGGGAGATTTTTACATTCTATTTCTAGGATTTGTATACAATGTTTATCTTTCCACTGCCGTGATCTATGTTCCATACTTTGATTTGTATCCTTGAGAATCTACAAAAAAAACTAAGATACGAGATATATGAATAATTATTATGATGTGGTTTGTCATCATCAAAACTTGTAGATAGGAGTTCCTAACATTCTCCCCCTTTTGATGATGACAAACTATGTATATTTTACTCCCCTTGTATACATGTATATTATATGTTATCCTCCCCTTATGTGTGTGCATATTTTCTCCCCCTTTTGGCATTATCAAAAAGAAAATAGAGAAAAACAAAAAATGAAATGTAAACCATAGAACTTGGAGTACATAATATCTGAATTAAGAGTACATAAAGTGGGAAAATGCAAAAATAAACATATAGTGGAAATAAAAAGGTGGAAACTACTGGTAATAGTTAGTTGAATCAAAGAAACTGCTGTAGGTATTATTATAGGATCCCCAAAAAGCTGCAGGATCAGAAGTATTCTCTGACCAGTGACGTTCGTCATTATACTCTTTATCCTCGTGAATAGATAACCCTTGAAAAGCCAAGTACCCCTGCTGATGATGAGAAGGATCTTGCATATTAAATTCCTCACTTTCCTCTTCATCTGTGTCCTGTAATGGTTTGTCTTCCATGGGTTCTTTTCCTCGTAATTGTGTTGAAGACCCTGGAAGAGAAGAGACATATGGAGCAAGTGAAGGAGCTGATGGTGACGATGATGAAGACCGGGATGATGATCGACCACGAACTTTCCTCATTATTTTCCCAAGAGCGGATACAACCTTATCTAGTGTTTTCTCGACTTTACCTATTCGAGAAGGTATGCTTGAGATAGATCTATCAAGACGAACAACTTTCTTTCCTAAGATTTGTTGATTAGGAGATAAAAGTTGTTGATTTCGAATGGATAAGTCACGATATGATTATGTTGAAGTAGATTCTCCTCGGGCTTCTAAAATTTCTGAGTCCGAGTGATATTCGGAAGGATGTTTTTGGAAAACATATGGACCTAGTTGTGGAGGTTGCTGCTGATGTTGGTGTTGCTGCTGTAGTGTCCATTGAGGAAATGATATTATTGGTGGCGGTTTGTCCGGTAGATGCATAAGTTTGAAGTATTTGGACCCACTTTCTTTAATTTGTAGTTCTTCAAAATATGATAGATAAGAAGGAATACCTTGTGATTGAAGAATCCGCATTATATAAGGTGCATAAATAATTGTTTGACGCTTTTGAATCCAGAAATTTTTAATTTCGTCAAAAAGAAATTGAGCCTAATTAACTTTAATACCTCCAAATATAGCATACATAGCTTTGTGATCAGTTTCATATATTTGCTCGTGACTTCCTTTTCTTGGTATTATAGTGTTAATAATCATACGATTTAATAATCTTGCCCTAGGTCGAAGGTTCTTTGTATTCCATTGTTCCATATGATCTTCCCATAGGAGGTGAGTGACCTCATCACAGGGTAAAAATCTTTTGTCCGGTATGTCTTTTAATTCGATACCTGTGTAAGAACAATGGAGGATTCGTTCTAACATACCAGGAGTAAGTTTGATGACTTTACCATATACACTAGTCCAAAGCTAATTTTCATCATTCTCAGGATTCCAAATGGAAGAATTACATAGATTTGAGTAAAAGAGAAAAATAGCAAGCTAATCTATGGTTACCTCATTTGGTCCTTGTTCAATCAGATAGTTAACCTCGGCATTTTCACATAATGAATTCATTTCATAGAGAGGAAATCGTGGTAGTTGGTAGAAAGGGCCTAGATGAAGCTTCATAGTTTTCAAATCTTCAAATCTTTTGATGGAACTAAAGCTTTGATCAAGCCATGATTTGATATGAGAATCGGTGACAACGGTTGATTGAGATGCAGATCCTTGATCTTTCTTTTGTTTCTTTATAATTTTTTATTTTGGAGGCATTGTTTTTTGAAAATTGGAAGTAAATTTTTAGATCTGGGTTTTAATGGGGTTTTGTAGAGAATGAAAGGATGAGCTAAAAAATGAATAGATGTTGTAATATAGTAGAAAGACAGCAGTTCGTTATAGGCAGAAACAGAGTCCAGACGTCTGGATAGATAAGGCAGACGTCTGGGCCTTTGAAATGTTTTGTATTATAGTAGGCAGAAAGCAAGGCCAGACGTCTGGGAACAAGTAGACAGACGTCTGGTTGTTGCAGAAATTTTGAAAGAAGCTTCCGAGCTTGTAATCAGACATCTGGTTATACATTCCAGACGTCTGTTGTGACAGTTTTTTGATATTTTGATGATTTTTTTAGTTGGAGATTTTTCAGATTGTTATTTATAGTTATAACAAGATATAAGGTATACGCTTGAATGGATTGAATCTTATTACAACTTAGAATATAAATATTACATATGTATATATTATATATAAATATATATACGAAATATGATTCTTAGAAGAACAAAGTTATTTTTTCTCCTATGAATTTGGTTTTGCATTTGTATTTTCTTTTGATGCTCGTATTGGAGACCAAGATGGAGGTACTGGACTGAATTGGTCTTCAGATGTTCCTTCTCCCCATAGTTTACGTGGAGTTATGTGACGAGCATGCGGAGGAGTTTCGATTAGACAAGGAGATTGTACATGAACACAATCCTTAGTAGGAGAATGTCCACATATGGCAAGGATGCATTTCTCTAGAAAATTTAAATGAGCTCCTTGGCGTTTTTGTTCATAATACATTTCTCTTTGTACATCCATCATTTCTTTTTGATAATGACGGATTTCGTCGGCTTTGTCCGAAAGAGAGGATGTTTGAAGATTAATCCCACGTTTGGCTTTCTTTCCTTTTAAAGAGTAGCCAGTATGATATGTAGGCGATGGAACAATGTGAAGGGATGGAGATGATTTTGGAGTTGTTTTTGCAGGAGATGTGTATGTACTACCCGATGATGGAGCTGAAAAATCAATGGTAGAGTAAGTGGAGCTGTGATCAGATGACATGTTGGAAAACTTTGATATTGATTAACAAAGGTATATTAGAAATTTAATGTGATTTGGTTAAAAAAATTTATATATATATAAGAGTAGAATTTTCTATTTTAAACATTTGTTTGTTTTATTTGAAAAAATATTAGTGGTTTGCAGAAAAACTTGGTATAGAATATTAGATGACCTGTTAGCCACTAAATTTTGAGAGGTAAAAAAAATTCTAAATTTTATTCCTGTGTTTCTTAAAGTTCATATAAGGAGCATATTCCGAGTTATCTTCTAAGTCTTATAAATGATTTTTCACATGATGGTTTTGTAAAAATGTCTGCTATCTGGTTGTCGGTGTTAATGAATTCTAAAGATATTACTCCTTTTTCTACGTTATCTCTAAGAAAATGGTGTCGTATGTCAATATGTTTAGTTCGAGAATGGTTAACTGGAATTTTAGATAGATTGATAGCACTAGTATTTTCGCAGTATATAGGAGATTTTTCAATTATTTTGTTGAAATCTCTAAGTGTTTGTTGCATATAGATGACTTGAGCACAAGCTAATGCGGCAGAGATATATTCTGCTTCACATGTAGAGAGAGAAACACAATTTTGCTTTTTGCTAAACCATGAAACTAAAGATTGTCCGATAAAATGACAGGTACCACTTGTGCTTTTTCTGTCTGTTTTACATCCTCCGAAGTCTGCATCGCTATATGATATGAGTTGAAAGGCCGTATCTTTAGGATAAAATAAGCCGTAATATGTGGTGTTAGTTAAGTATCGTAAAATTCGTTTGACTACTCGATGATGTAATTCCTTAGGTTGAGCTTGAAATCGAGCGCACAGACAGACACTCATCATTATATCAGGTCTACTAGCTGTTAAATATAATAGAGAGCCGATCATACTACGATAAGATTTTTGATCATAGTCTTTTCCCTTCTCATCTTTATCTAAATACAAAGTTGTGCTCATGAGTTGGTTTACTAGTGGTGTTCTCCATTTCGAAACGTTTAAGTAAATCTTTACAATATTTTTCTTGATTTATAAAAATACCATTGTTCAATTGTTTTATTTGTAATCCTAAGAAATTTTTTAATTCACCCATGTGTGACATTTCAAACTCATTTTTCATTATTTCAGAAAATTCATTACATAAAATTTCATTAGTTGATCCAAATATGATGTCATCAACATATATTTGTACAACTAATATATCATTATTTTTATGTTTTATAAATAGTGTAGTATCTATTTTTCCTATCTTCAATTCAGAGTTTTGTAGATGAGTTTTTAGTCGATCATACCAAGCACATGGTGCTTGTTTTAAGCCATATAGAGCCTTTTTTAGTTTAAAAACATGATCTGGATATTTTTCATGAATAAATAATGGTGGTTGTTCTACAAAAACCTTTTCTTTAATAAAACCATTTATGAAGGCACTCTTAACATCCATTTGAAATAATTTAAAGTTGTGATGGCATGCAAAAGCAAGTAGAGTATGAATTGCTTCGAGACGAGCTACGGGAGCAAATGTCTCTTCATAATCAATTCCCTCTTCTTGGTTGTAGCCTTGAGCCACTAATCTTGCTTTGTTACGAATAATATTTCCATTTTCATCTGTTTTGTTTTTGAAAACCCATTTTGTTCCTATTACAGATTGATCTGTTGGTCTAGGAACGAGTTCCCATATATTATTACGTTCAAATTGATTTAATTCTTCTTGCATTGCTAAGATCCAAGAATCATCTTTAGATGCTTCTTTATAATTTTTAGGTTCTGTATTTGAGATAAAAGCAACATGACTTATTTGATTTAAGTTATTTCTAGTGACTCGAGAATTTAAGTCTCCAATTATATTATACAAAGGATGATTTTTTAATGTTCGTGTGGGTGGTTTTAAAACATTTTCATTATTATCAGAGGATGAATTATTCATATTATTCATATTTTCAGTTTGATTTTGAGTTAAAATTTCATCATCTTCTTCTTTAATAGTTTGTTGGAAATTTTCATCAAAAGATACATGTAAGCTTTCTTCTATAATATTTGTTCGTTTATTATAAATTCTATAAGCTTTACTACGTTCTGAATAACCAATGAAAATTCCTTCATCTGCTTTGGGATCAAATTTTCCAAGATTATATTTAGTATTTAAAATAAAACATTTTGACCCAAAAGTTCTGAAATACGAAACTTTTGGTTTTCTTCCATAAAATATTTCATAACATGTATTTTTAGTCATAGGTCGAAGTGTGACATGATTTAATACATAACAGGCAGTGGCAATGGCTTCAGCCTAGAAATGTTTAGGTAGATTACTACTATTTAGTAGTGTTCATGCACATTCTTGTAAAGTTCAGTTTTTCCTTTCAACTACACCATTTTGTTGTGGTGTTCGTGGAATCGAAAATTATGACTAATTCCCTTTTTGTTACAAAAACTGGTAAAAAATTCATTTTCGAATTCTTCTCCATGACCACTTCGTATATTTTTTATTTTTAAATCCATTAAGTTAGTAATCCATTTTGCAAAGATTTTAAACATTCCAAAAGTGTCACTTTTATGTTTTAAAAATAATGTCCAAGTATATCTTGAAAAATCATCTACAATTACGAATACATATTTGTTATGATTTATACTACGTACTTGTGTTGGTCCAAATAAATCTAAATGAAGTAATTCTAATGGTTGCTTAGTAGATATTTTACTTTTAGATTTGAATGAACTTTTCTTTAGTTTGCCCTTTTGACAAGCGTCACATAAATTTTTAATTTTATAATTAATTTTAGGTAGACCTCTAACTAGATCATGTTTTGCTAGTTTGTTGATATATTTAAAATTTATATGACAAAAATGTTTGTGCCAAATCCAAGGATCATCATGATTTGCGGATAGACATAAATCTGAATTATTTTTAATGTTCATATTTAGGATATATATATATTACGATTTCTAAAACCTTCAAAGATTAAATTTTTGCTTTGGTCGAAAATTTTACATTTATCCTTTTCAAATTTTATTTCAAAACCTTTATCACACAACTGACTTATACTAAGAAGACTATGTTTTAAGTTTTATACTAATAAAACATTTGTAATAATAGGAGAGTTAGAGATACCGATATTAATGACTTCTCCAATGCTGACGAACCCTTTTGAATTACCTCCAAAAGTTACAGTGCCACCATCAATGTATTTTATATTTGACAACATGTGAGCATTTCCTGTCATGTGCTTGGAACATCCACTATCTAATATCCATTTTTCTTTATTTTTGTATTTGGATACCTGCAAAAAATAAAAATATTTAAATTGGTACCCATTTTATTTTTGGGTCCTAAGTGTTAGTTTGTGAGGGTAACCATACCCAAGTTGGTTTAGTTCCTTTAGAAATGTAATTATTATTATGAACTACTTCTTTCGTATAATTAACTATATATTTTTCTTTAATTAGGTTGTTATTTGTTTTAGGAACCCATATTTTAATCATTTTTGAATTTGTGTTTAATTTCTTATTTTTGAAAGAAGGTTTTATCTTAGTATAAATCTAACTATACTTTGTAATTTTTGTTTTATTCTCAAATCCTATTCCATTTCGATTTTTGAATGGCTTGGAAATTTTAATTAAATTCTCCAAGTCTTATTTTCCTTTGTTAAATTTTGTAACATTATTTGTAATTTTATCCAACTTATTTTTAAGATCAATATTTTCAGACCTTGAATTTTCTAGATTATCTTTTAAGGTAGTGTGTTCATTATTAATTTTATTATTTTCTAGTTTAACCTTTTCTAATTCACAAGATAAAGCATTATTTTCAATAGAAAGATCCTTATATTTTTCTTGAGCATTTTCTAGTTCTTCTTCTAAAATAGTTTTTTCATCTTTTAGTAACCCTATTTCAAGTTATAATCGATTTATTTTAGCAACATATTGCTTATTTAATTTTTTAGTTTCTCTATATTTGTCATCGAGTTCCATACTTATTTCTAAAATTTCATCATAAGTAAGATTGGGACATACCTCATTAGTGTGAGCCATGAAACATACATTTGCTTGCTCTGTATCACTTTCACTGCCACTATCGGATGAAGAAGAAGAGTCAGAGTCATCCCATGTGACTTGGAATGCCTTTCTCTTTTTCATAAATTTCTCAAAAATTATTTTTCTTCTTCTCGATGTTGAGTTTTGGGCAATCCTTCTTCATATGTCCAAATTGATCACATCCAAAGCACTTAATTGAAGTTTGATTTGATGAGTTTGATCTTAAGTTATTTTGGAATCTAGTCATTTTCTTGAATTTCTTAAATTTGTTGTAGTTCTTGGCAATAAAAACAATTTCATGTTCATCCAATTCAGAATCTTCATTGCTTGCTTGAAATGCTATGTTCTTCTTTTCATGATTTTTCTCCTTTCTGGCCTGCAAATTTGCTTCATATGACATTAAATTTCCAATCAACTCTTCAACTTTGAGTACAGAGAGATCATTAACTTCTTCCGTAACTAGTACTTTTCTTTCCCACTCAATTGTTAAAGAGTTGAGAATTCGAGATACTAAATCAAAATCAGTAAATTTAACTCCTAGTGCCATAAGATCGTGTTGTATGGTTTGAAATCTTGAATACATGTCAACAATTGACTCATTTTGTTTCATTTTGAAAGATGAAAATTGATTTTGTAAAATTGATATTTTTGTTTGTTTGACCTTGGTTGTACCTTCATGTGTAATTTGTAAAGTGCACCATATATCATATGCAGTAGTACATAACATAACACGTGAGAATTCATTTTTATCAAGAGAACAAAATAGTACATTCATAGCTTTAGCATTATCAGCAGTTTTTTGTGCATCTGTCCATGTGCTAATATTTGTTTCAAGTGCTTCATACTTATTTTGAGTTGTTGACCATATTTCTAAACCATTTGCTTCCATAAAAATTCTCATTCGGGTTGACCAATATTCATAATTAGATCCGGTGAATAGTGGAGGACGTGCAGTTGACTGACCTTCTTGAAAGATACTTGCCATATTAACAAATTGTCAAATACGTGTTACTGTGAATTGAACTAACCTTGCTCTGATACCAATTGAAAGTTTATGTGGATCGTATATGTATATAGTATATGACAAGTGGGTGTATGATAGAATGAATTTCACAGAGTAATAATGTAGGTAAAATTAAAAGTAATCACACTAGGAATTTTATACTGGTTCGGACCACCCGTCCTACGTCCAGTCCCGAAGCTCCTCTTCGGAATTTAACTAATCAATAATCCTCACTTCGCCCGGAGGAATAGGCTTGTTACAATAGAGATCTTTCATCAGGAATGTGCTCTGAATAACGCTGATATTGACAATATGTACAAGTCTTCCTATAATCTCCACTGGATATGCATAGATATAAATTTATGTGTGCTTTGAAAATATGGAAGATAATTGAACCAAAGTTAATGATCTTTGGTTAAAATATTGATAGCAAAGAATGAGTAATCTTGAATTTGAATGCAAAGTCAATATCGAGAATAGAAATCAAAAAATTAGTTATTTGATTGCAAAATCTGTGATGTATTTATAGTTGTGAAAAAGGTTGGTTTGAAGTGTTGCTACCATTTCTCTTCGTTTCTGGAGATGCTTCTGTTTGAATAGAACTGAATTGAAAAAGAGATGCATATAGTAGCCTTTCAGATTTTGACAGTTGCAATTTTTAAAAAACTCCCGGAGCCAAATCCAAACGTCTGGATTGTGATGACCAGACGTCTGGTCATGCGTTGTATGGAAAAATTTCCAGAGGCTCTGACCATACGTTTAGAGTAATAAACCAGACGTCTGGGATATGTTGAATTATGTTATATTTGAGAGTGTGTATATTTTTCTATATATATAAAATCCAGGGAGATTTTTACATTCTATTTCTAGGATTTGTATACAATGTTTATCTTTCCATTGCCGTGATCTATGTTCCATACTTTGATTTGTATCCTTGAGAATCTGCAAAAAAACTAAGATACGAGATATATGAATAATTATTATGATGTGGTTTGTCATCATCAAAACTTGTAGATAGGAGTTCCTAACACAATCCATATGAAAGCATTGCATATGTAAATATAATCCATACGCAGAATCCATAGGATAATTCAATCACAGAAAATCATAAAAGCAAATATGCATCATACATCTTCTTAATTGTAACAAATACCAAAAATCATCTTAATAACATACATATAGTCTAAAATATTGCATTCTTTTTCCATGGAGTGGTTAATGCTTCAAAAGATTACTCTACAAAATACAAAGTTGTGTATTAATACAAAAGAAAAAAGATTTTTCCATGAGCAAGCTCCAAACTGAGCTAGCTTGTTGTTTGAAACAACAAGAAGCTTGTTGTTTGAAACAACAAGAAGCTTGTTGTTTCAAACAACAAGCCCGATCTTGCTGCTTGATATGAAAATATAAAAAAACGGGAATTGTTTTTATTTGAAACATACAGCATGGCGCTGCCTAACTTTGGTGATTGGAATAGAGACCTGACTATGAAAAGAAATCACATTCCTGCTAAACCAAAGAATAAAATAGATCATTTCTTCAAATACTCAACTAATAAACAGTTACAAAATATACGAAAATAAGACAATTACAGAGCGCTGATTAAGTAGATCACACCTGACTACAAGCCATGCAAAGAACAGCTAATTCTACAATTAATGATTAAGGTTTCGACTCTTTCATTTTCGGATGAGTGTAATGAACAGCTAATTCTACAATTAAAGAACAGCAAAGAACAGCCATACAAGAATAAAATGGAAGTGCCTAAAGTATGCTTTAACGGTTGACACCATTACCAGATGTGTGTAAAGAACTAAGTGGATGACATATATTTTTAACAGTAAGCAAAATCAAAGCGTAATATTCTAGAACAACCATACGTGCAAAACACATTCGGCTTCTATATTGATCAAACTTCCAACTCGATAATTTAATTGGTTTGTTGGGAGAACTTTTGGTAGTCAATAGTCGTTGTCCAGATATTCTTACACGATTGGGATTTTTTGGACATGATTTTAGATGATTTATCAAGCGAGTTGTTCTCATTGAAGTAGCTCCATTAAATAATCTAGAACAATGTTTACAAGTGGCTTTAATAGCTCCTTCTACCAATTCTCTATTGAAATCTTTCCATACATCGGATATCAAAATTCTTGTATTTGAAGGTGCAGATTTGTCAACATCGATAGAAAGACTTTCATATATTTGTGTGTTCGTCAAACTAGAGTCCGTGTTTCGTAGTTCTTCCATAACTAAAGTGTCATTGGCACAACAAACATCCTTGTTACTACAACTTGATGAGGTGTTCGTCATTTTTAAAAATCTACAATATCAAATAAATAAATTTCATTACTAAGTACCAAAATTTTATTTTAATTTATAAAATCCTATCTTCATTTTAATTTATAAAACTCAAAAATTCTATTTTAATTTAATGTTTCTCTATTGTATACTCTAGAACAATTGTTTACAGATAGTAAAAAATATGAAAAAACACTTAATATGATAATTAATCTATTATGAACAAACAATTGTATGATAATTAATTTATACTAACCAAATAAAAATATGAACAAACACTTAATATGAACAATTGTTTACAGATTGTAAAAAATATGAACAGACACTTAATATGACAATTAATTTATACTAACCAAATAATCAAACAATTAATACTAATTAGTGAAGATTATTCTATGCAAAATCATACCAAATCTGCTGTTGTCACTTGTCGACTATCTGCGAAAGTAGACGTGTTAGAAATCTGCTATTAGAAACTACAATCGTTTCATTTGCTTTTAACGTTATGCAGTTTCTAATCTTAATGTGACCCTATTAATTAGGTCATAAATAGAACGTTTCATTTACCTTTAACGTTATGCAGTTTCTAATCTTAATGTGACCCGATTAATTAGGTCATAAATGACCGTTCTATAATTAGAACATTAGGTCTGTGATTAATCTTAAGCATTGAATTGGTATATGATGGACGTACAAGATTTAGAGTTAAATGTTATATAAAGGATTGGGTCCTCTCTCTCCCAGCCAATAGATGTATTCTTTTCCATCAAGAAACACATAAAGAAATAGGGTTAGAGAGAGAAACCGAATTCTGAGAAGAAGAGTAATTATTAGAAGTCAGAAGAAAAAGATGACAGCCATTACATCTTCCGCTGTTAATCAGGGTACGGCATATTAAACAAAAATCATATTAAGTTTTGTTTGTGAAATATTCGGTATTGGTGATCCTTGGGCTATTACTTGAATTGTTCATTATTAATCATGAAAGATCGAATAGTTAAGGAAAATCTGACATTTGGTATCAGCACCACCAATCAATAACTGAATATTTCCTATGATTGCAATTGATATGTTCTATGCTTTACTCATGATGTTTAATCGAGTATGTGTTATAAGTCATTTATGCACATGAGATTTATGATTTTGTTAATCACCAAAGTGGTCAAAACCAGAATAATTATTTAGTGCATAAGTGACATAATGATTATTGATAGAAATTGCCAGTTATAATAATACCAATTAAAAACTGGCGTCACTATTGATAGAACCTGAGAACTTACCCAAAAGAAAGTCTTGTTCTATAACTAGTTGACATGATGAGGTTTAATAGATATCTTGATTAAATAAATATTGATCATCCAAAGATGTCAGTTCTATTTAATTGAATATATTTATTACTTACTTATGTTTTGGTATTTAATTATGTTAAGTATAAGATAGTATCTACCCAAAGGAGTGCTATATTATACTATTATGTACATATCTGAATCGCATTAGCTACGAGCTTATAGTTATTTCGATTTTTTTAATTTAATTTGCAGTAGTTCCCATGAATACACATGCTTCATCTGTTACATTGTTCACTGGTGTTAATTTTTCTGAATGGAGAGAACAAGTCAATTTCCATTTAGGTGTTCAAGATCTTGACTTGGTACTCCTTGAGGATAAACCTGCTGCTCTTACAACAGCTAGTACTGAGACAGAAAAATCACACCATAAAGCATGGGAACGTAGTAACAGATTGAGCCTTATGTTTATTAAGATGACTGTTGCTAACAACATTAAGTCAACAATTCCGCAAATAGAAAGTGCTAACGAATATATGTAGTTTGTGGAAGAGCGTTTTCGTTCAGCTGATAAGTCACTCGCTGGTACTCTTATGGCAGAACTCACGACCATGAAGTTTGATGGGTCGCGAACTATGAAAGAGCACATTATAGAGATGACTAATCTTGCAGCAAGGTTAAACTCCCTTGGACTTATAGTAGAGGATTCTTTTCTTGTCTAGTTTATCCTGAACTCGCTACCTTCTGAATATGGACCTTTTCAAATTAACTATAACACTATAAAGGATAAGTGGAATGTTAATGAATTGGCCAGTAGACTTGTTCAGGAAGAAGGACGTTTGAAAAATCAAGTGAATCACTCAGTAAGTTTTGTGAGTAATAAAGCTGGTAAAGAAAAGAATGGAAAATCAAGTCATTTCAAGAAGAAAAAGGCGCCTGCTAAGAATGGGCAGGATAAGGAAAAGAAGGAACTAAAGGATGTTCAATGTCATTTCTGTAAAAGGAAATGACATTATCAAAATGACTGTCCGAAAAGGATAGCTTGGTTCGAAAAGAAAGGGATTTCTTATGATCCGAACCATAAATCCAAATGAAGATCGTTTTCTCTTTATGGGAAACGGAATGAAATCCACAATAGAAGGCATTGGGACTTATCGTCTAATTCTAGAAAGTGGATATGTATTAGACTTATATAGTACCCTTTATGTACTTCATTATCTAGAAACCTTATTTCTGTAAGTATGTTGGATATTTCTGGTTTTAGATGTACATTTGGATCTGGTTGTTTTGATTTATATAAGAATACTGATAATGTTGGTTCTGGTATTCTAATTGATGGTTTATATAAATTGAAACTGAATGACACTTATGCGAATTCCTTGCTGAATGTAATAAATAATGTTGGATGCAAACGTAGCATGTTGAATGAAAATTCTGCTTTCTTATGGCATAAAAGACTAGGTCACATATCCAAAGAAAGAATGATGAGATTAGTAAGTAATGAAATTTTGTCAAATTTGAACTTTAGTGATCTAGAATTATGTGTGGATTGTATTAAAGGTAAACAAACCAAACATAATAAGAAAGGAGCCACTAGAAGCAGCCAGCTTCTTGAAATAATACACACAGATATTTGCGGACCTATGGACACTCCAGCCTTTAATGGAGAAAAGTATTTCATCACTTTTATTGACGATTTTTCCCGCTATGGTTATGTCTATTTGCTTCATGAAAAATCTCAATCTGTGAATGTCCTTGAGACGTTTGTAAAGGAAGTTGAGAGGCAATTAGATAAAAAGGTGAAAATCATAAGGTCTGATAGAGGTGGCGAACATTATGTAAAATATAATGAGTTAGGCCAGTGTCCAGGTCCATTTGCAAAATTCCTCGAAAGTCATGGCATATGTGCACAATACACAATGCCAGGTACACCACAGCAAAATGGTGTAGCAGAAAGGCGCAATAGGACGTTAATAGATATGATTAGGAGTATGATGTCAGATTCTACACTACCTAAGAATTTGTGGTCGTATGCTCTCAAAACCGCTAATTATTTGTTGAATAGGGTTCCTAGTAAATCTGTTCAAAAGACTCCTTTTGAATTATGGACTAACAGGTTACCTAGCTTAAGACACCTGAATGTTTGGGGTTGTCCAGTGGAAGCGAGAATTTATAATCCACATGAAAAGAAATCAGATTCTCGAACGATTAGTGGGTATTTTTAGGTTACCCTGAAAAATCTAAAGGATATGTGTTTTACTGTCATAATCTTAGTCCAAGAATTGTAGAAACTGGTAATGCTAGATTCATTGAGATTGGTGACGTCGGTGGGAGTACTAGAAGAGAAATAGTGGAAATAAAGGAAACAAGGGTAAATGTTACATTGCCTAGAATAGTTCCTCCATCTACTATTACTCCAAATGTTGTTCCAGTTGTTGGAGAATAGCATGATGATGAACAACATATAAATGAAGAAGTATTTCCTAAAGGAAATGACTTACATAATGCTGATATGCATGAACCACAACAAGTAGTATTAAGAAGATCTCAAAGAGATCGTAGGTCAGCTATTTCTAATGATTATATGGTTTATATGCAAGAATCAGATTATGATATAGGAATCAATAAGGACCAATTTCGTTTTCACATGCTGTAGAAAGTAAAGAGTCAAAGGAATGGATTAATGCCATGAAAGAAGAACTAAAATCCATGTAACAGAATGAAGTTTGGGATCCCGTTGAGTTACCACATGGCTGTAAAAGAGTCGGATGCAAATGGGTTTTTAAAACCAAACACGACTCTAGTGGTAATATCGAACGGTATAAAGCTAGACTTGTTGCTAAGGGTTACACTCAAAAAATGGTGTTGATTACAAGGAGAAATTTTCTCCTGTTTCGAAAAAGGACTCGCTAAGAATAATAATGGCATTAGTAGCACAGTATGATTTGGAATTGCATCAAATGGATGTGAAAACAGCCTTTCTGAATGGAGATCTTGATGAGGATGTTTATATGGATCAACCTGAGGGTTTTTCTGTAAAAGATAAAGAACAATTGGTGTGTAAACTTAAGAAGTCAATATATGTGCTTAAACAAGCATCCCGGCAATGGTATATTAAGTTCAATACCATTATTACATCTTTTGGTTTTAAGGAAAATATGGTTGATCACTGTTTATACCAAAAGATCAGTGGGAGCAAGTTTATTTATCTAGTCCTTTATGTTGATGACATCTTGCTTGCTGCAAATAATTTAAGCATATTGCATGAGACTAAGGAATTTCTCTCAACAAACTTTGAAATGAAAGATATGGGAGAGGCATCCTATGTGATTGGAATAGAAATATTTCGTGATCGATCACAAGGATTATTGGGATTGTCTCAGAAAGGATATATCGAAAGGATTCTAGAGAGATTTGGAATGAGTAAGTGTTCACTTGGGAAAGTTCCTGTACAGAAAGGTGATAAATTCAATCTCATGCAATGTCCTAAGAATGACGTTGAACGAAAGGAAATGGAATCAATTCCATATGCATCTGTAGTTGGTAGCCTAATGTATGCTCAAACCTGTACTAGACCGGATATCAATTTTGTGGTCGGTATGTTAGGGAAGTATCAAAGTAATCCAGGAAGGGAACATTGGCAAGTTGCAAAGAAAGTGTTGAGGTACTTACAAGGTACGAAAGATTACATGCTCATGTATAGTAGATCCAATGAATTGGAGGTGATTGGATATAGCGATTCAGATTTTGCTGGATGCATCGATACTAGAAAATCGACTTTTGGTTACTTGTTTATGTTTGCTCAAGAAGCCATATCATGGAAAAGTGCGAAACAAACTATCGTTGCTTCATCTACTATGGAGGCAGAATTTGTGGCATGTTATGAAGCCACAATTCATGCATTATGGTTGCGGAACTTTATTTCAGGACTTGCGGTTGTCGACACCATTAGCAAGCCGCTGAAAATTTATTGTGATAACTCTGCAGCAATGTTTTTCTCAAAAAACGACAAGTACTCTAAAGGTGCCAAACATATGGAACTGAAGTATCTTGTTGTGAAAGATGAGGTTCAGAAATAAAGAGTGTCAATCATGCACATCAGGACAGAACTTATGATTGCAGACCCTTTGACGAAAGGGTTACAGCCAAGACAATTTAAGGAACATGTTCAAAGAATGGGTCTTGGTTGTATTAATAATAATTGATGTGTGACATTCTGAGCTCCTTTGTGTGTTTCTGATATACAATTATGTGTCTCTTGTTTTAATGTGGTAGTACGTACTTTATGTAATTTTAAACAAGAAAGAGTCTTATAAAGATATTATGTTTAATCATTATGATATAAGACATTATGTGGACCATTATGTTGTTTTATATAAATTATGAGTATAAAATGATGGATTGCTGGTATTGTAGTATATGGAAGGGAATGCATTGAATTAATAATGCACAACCGCCATAACTCTCAGTAATTTATCATAGTATGATGTTCAACACTTGATATTATGAATAATCGGGTCAAGTGGGAGAATGTTAGAAATCTGCTATTAGAAACTGCAATCGTTTCATTTGCTTTTAACGTTATGCAGTTTCTAATCTTAATATGACCCTATTAAATAGGTCATAAATAGAACGTTTCATTTACTTTTAACGTTATGCAGTTTCTAATCTTAATGTGACCCTATTAATTAGGTCATAAATAGAACGTTTCATTTACCTTTAACGTTATGCAGTTTCTAATCTTAATGTGACCCGATTAATTAAGTCATAAATAGACCGTTCTATAATTAGAACATTAGGTCTGTGATTAATCTTAAGTGTTGAATTGGTATATGATGGACATACAAGATTTAGATTTAAATGTTATATAAAGGATTGGGTCCTCTCTCTCCCAGCCAACAGATGTATTCTTCTCCATCAAGAAACACATAAAGAAATAGGGTTAGAGAGAGAAACCGAATTCTTAGAAGAAGAGTAATTATTAGAAGTCAGAAGAAGAAGATGACAACCATTACATCTTCCGCTGTTAATCAAGGTACGTCATCTTAAACAAAAATCATATTAAGTTTTGTTTGTGAAATATTCGGTATTGGTGATCCTTGGGCTATTACTTGAATTGTTCATCATTAATCATGAAAGATCGAACAGTTAAGGAAAATATGACAAGACAAACTAAGCTCCGACACTCGAATGGCAAGAGAAACTGGCGACACTTGTCGTACCTGTGAACGTAGACGAACTACCTTCGGCACTTGAAGTTCAAACAACAGAAAGTAGAAACTGGATCTCGATCCTCGACTACTTGCAGCAGTAGCACTCGAACTACCTGCGGCATGAACAAGAGAAACTGGATCAGTGGATCTAGGGTCCATTTGAACGAATCGAATAGTCGAACTACCTGTGGCACTCGATTACTCGAACAAGAGAATGAATCGATTAATTTTTTTACTAGATCTAGGGTTTGAACTTAGATTAGGGTTTCTTTTTCTATTTTAGAGTTTGAACTGCCGAAGATCGAAGTGAAAGGATTTCTCTGTAGTCTGTAATGTATGCATGAAAATAAGTTATAATGAGCTTATATTTTTGTAAACGGACCAAGTGATAATGGGCTTATATTTTTGTAAAATGATTTTGTTTCTAATATTAGTGTATTTGTATTAAAATTTATGGATATATAATAACATATTAAAATATATATTTAATTGCAAACCGGACAGATATTTATCGGATATGGATACAGCCATATCCGTATCCGTATCCGCTTTTCGAATATCGAATATTTTTCAAGTTTTCGAATACGGGTGTGGACGAATTTCGGGTATTCATTGACAAGCTTAATTCCATACACCAGATGAGCAATCCTCTAGAGTTGGATGTTTTGTGTAAAGTATACAATTTTAATTTTAGAATTAGTAACATCACTGTAAAGCTATAACAATGGATATCAATTAGTTGGACAAACTTGAACTTAATTTATGCAGTGACTATGCACTTAAAACGCTTAGCGGTTCTACAGCGGTGAAGATGCAAAAAGTTACGGGGGAAAAACGGGGATATAGCGGAGGAGCAAAAAGCTTCACTGGATATAAATCAAAATATTTAAAGTTAATTTATTCTCATTCTCACATCATTTTGGTAGAAAAAAGAAATAATGTTTAATCTTATATAACAAAATCAAAGAATATCATAATTTATGCAGTCCAAATTTGATGATTATAATATATTTCTAACTTATATTAAACACTTTCGGCTTAAAATTAGGACTTTATCCTAAATTTATTAATTTGGTTTAAAAGAGAATTAGTTAAATAACCTTTTTATATTAATGTTGCTAAAGAGGATGCTAAAAATCCTTGATTTAGCGGGCGTAGCGGAAAATATTGGGACTTAAATTGGATTTACTGTTTAATAGTGTTAAACTGAAAAAGCGTTGCAGTCGAAGAGCGCTATACACAATATGCCAGAAATTTTGTAGGGCTTTAACGGGGCTTCAGTTGTAGGTGTAGTGAAAAGAATAGGGGCGGGCATAAACCACACCACTATACGGAAACTACCTACACTGGACCGTAAAAACAGTGCGTAAACCCGCACTGAATCTTCTAAGCAAAACAAGTACTACAAACCAGACGCGCCCACATCGATACGGTTCGGTTGCGGTTTGTACGATTGAACCGACGATATTAAACCGGGCCGAACCGAATATTTACACTAGTAATCTTATGATAAAAATATATCCAACTTCTATCTTATTTTATATTCAAACGATATTCTATTTTCAGCTTATATTAATAATAATTGTTGTCATGAAAAAAGTTATAGTTTTAGTACAATATTTTTCATCTCATTTTTTGGATAAATGCTAATTATAATCTTATTCTAGTCATTTTACTTAATGGTTATGCATTGATTAACGTTGATAATTGGTTAACCTACTAAAAAATCTCACTTATAGCTAAATGTCAAACTGAAATATTCATACAATTAAGAAATAATCTTTCATTTCTGTATAACATTATGTGTTTTAACCTTTAAGTGTGAAAGCTTCACATGGTTGTCTTCGTAAATTGATTGTTGATGGAAGTAATTCTCTTATTTCATATTTAATATGGGTCAGAATCGGACCGGACCAAAACCAGACCATATTACATTAAACCGAACAGAAACCGAACCATTTAAAATATTAGTATAATGGTTTGTATTTTTGATTAACCATTTAATGCGGTGCGAAAGCGGTTTGGGCTTCAAACCGCACAAACCGACCTGCGTCCACCCCTAGAAAAGAATATCACAACTAGTTATTATCATTATTGCTTTATTTGACTATAGGAATAATTTTTGGATCGCTCTAATTATGACATTTAGGCCCATTCCAAGACAGCAAGAACGTCTTAGCGTCAACTTTTGACGAAATTCACGTATGACATAAGTCCTTTACGTCGAACATAATTTTATGTTAACGGTATACCCAAAAGCGTTCTCTCTCTGATGCTTCCTAGCGGTTGACCTAATGTAAATTTTGGCATTTTAACAATTCAAATAATAAAGCCTCTACGAACTTCATTGAAGTATTATAGTAAACTCGATGTTAGTTGTTTATACATCATTTAGGTGAAGTTCCACTTCTAATCATTTGAGCTGCACCCTTAAGCAATAATGTATTGTGCACATTATGTCTTTTCTTCAACACTATGTCACTTAGAGATCCAGAGTTTACCACCGAATTTTCTTTGTTGACTTTCAGTTGAGTTTATCAAATCAGAATTAAGTTTCTCGAAGAAAAATCAATTATTATTTATGAATTATTAAGCATTAATTTATGAATTATTATATTAATTATTAAATAGAAAATATAAATTATCAAATATTAACTATAAATTATAAGTTATTAATCATTCATTGTAATTACTATTGATTCTAATAATTGTTTATTTTACACTTTCAATCAACCTCTAGCTAAATGTGTCCAAAGACACTTTCAAACTCGAACCTCTTACCAATTTTATTTGGAAACACACTTTAGAGCTTTGTATTTTATATTGTTGGTTTCTGTTTGAATTAGCTTGTCCATCGAGTTAATTTGTATCTTAGTGAACTACGTTTGAATAATCCCTAAAGGGTAGTGAGTTATGTTTCAATACTTATGTAACGACCCTATATTTTTTTAGTACTATGCCTGGTTGTTATTTTCATCTTTCCATTTTAATCTTATAAAGCCTACCAAGTTGTACTGGATTTAATAAGAGAAAAGTGTCCTCCATATTATAATTATCGAAATTGTGACTCAAATATATGTTAAGCTAATTGAAATATATAAATTGTCTATTTAGTTACGATTTGATTACATTAACTGAATGCAAATTAATATCATTAAAGAACAAGGAAGTAATTATATGTACAGACGGGAATAAGTTTGAGAGATGAAAGGAAGTTAATCAATTTTATAATTAATCGATTAGTAAAATACATGCTATTAAGAGCCTATGTATTGGAAGAAATTGAAGTTTGGAAAATTTATGCGCTTCCATTGGAAGCTTCCTTCAACACCAAGTAATAAATCTTTATATAAACAATGCCATTCATTAGAGATGGATATTCTCTCAAATTCTAATTTTTCTCTTTTCCTTATTAAAACTCCATTAAAATTAGTGGTATGAGTTCCTAGACTTAGGTTCTAGATATCATGGGTTTGAACTCCTGAAACATCAAAATAAGTGCTCTCCTTGAATAAAGTAACACTCTTACTATAAAAAAGCTCCATTAAAATTGATACATCACTCTCTTGTAATTGTCTTTGAATTTAGCAACAAAAGCATCTCTCCAAAATGGACGTACACTATCATATCAATAATATCTATTGCGGTGGAAAGTGATAATAGTTATGTATTGATGTTAGTAATATCTATTGTTTTTTACCATTGAGTTTTGATTTCCGGGACCTACTTTCATATGATGCCTACTTATGTTGATTAGAAAGGAAGAGCTACCTTATGGATAATGATACTACAAACATGTCTTTAGGAATTGGTTTGGTGCGAATTCGGATGTATGATGGAGTAAACTATACCCTAATTTCACAATATTCCATATGTACATAAGCGTTTGATTTCTATAGTCCAGTTGGTATTATTGCGATGCAAGAGTATCATCGAAAGAGGGAACTTAAGGGTTTTCGCAGAGGCACTTGTGTTAACGACGGTTGTTATGGTTTAAAATTTATATTTGTGTTAACCCAATTTTTAACCAAAGCAGATTTCAATTGGACTTAGAAGATCAAAACAAGGACGAAATGATTCACGAACTCAAAACAAGGACGAAATGATTCACGAACTTGGAAGTACACTTAGAAGAGCTAGAGAAACAACTTGGAGAAGTTTCAACTGAATTGGAGCTAAGTATATAACTCGGCACCGAGTTATATAGGTCGGCACCGACCTATTTATCCTTACCATTTCGCTTCCCAAACTCCATACGTCTCATATAGTACTTCAACTACTTGAGACCAAGCGATTTTCCCAGAGTCTGGATGAGAACTTCCAAGGATTGATGAAGGGAAAGCCAAGAAAGTAGGATAACTTAAATGTAAATGGAGAGATTACTAGAATCAACTCGAAGCCGAAGGAAAAGAGCTTAGAACAACTCAAGTAGAAGATAGAAAGAGCAAACAAGTGGAAGACTTAACTTTCACCAAGATCTATAGGTTGGTACCAAGTTAACATATGTCAGTATCGAGTTATGGTTTTGACTTGTGGGACTTCGATCTCTCTTGTACAGATTCAGGCTATCTCTTGGACTTTAGTGTAAGCAGGCTTCTGACACAATACCTGTGTTTCCTTATAAATACTAGCCCTATAAAAACCAGAAAAGGATTCGAACTCTGCTTCACCCTCTGAACTTCTCCTTCTCTTCACTCCTATCTTCTCCCTTAAATACTCTAAAACCTCCGTTGCAAATCAGAGGTCCACTAGATTATAGTCAGATCCGATATAACTAGTTGTAATTCAGAGAGAAAACAACTAATAACAAAGATTAAAGTGGATGTAGACTGGAGATTACGCCAAAGCACTATAAAAATTCTTGTGTCTCGTTTTTCTTTTTTGCATTTTATTTTATTTTATAAGAACCGGTACTTTCATCTGATACTTGGCTGTATGTGCCATTTTTGGTGCAAACATTTGGTCCTTACATTGAGAGAGAACTAGATCTGAAGGCTTGAAGCTTGAATCTGATATTTGCAAAAGATGAAGATACCTAAAACTAGATCTAAGGTTGGAAGAAACCAACCAGAGCCTGGGAGTAGCTAGGAGGTGTCTTCAAACTCTTATCAATCCATCTACATGACCAGAGAGGAGATGGAGAGAATGATGAAGGAGATGCAGGATGAAATGTTAACTAAACAACATGAAATGCTGGAGGGAGTTTTCCAAAGGATGAGACAACAAGGAATAGCTGGAGCTGCTGGAACTTAGAACCAAGGACCAGGAATTAATGCAAGAACATCTAGGGTCAGAGCGGAAAAATTGGAATGATGCCCACACGAACAGTACCACTCGGTACCGACCTAAATCCACTTGGTACCAAGAGAATTTTGTTCAGTGTTAATGTTGGTGTGACTGTTGGGATGTTGGGAATGGATAATGCTGGAGCTAGAAACGCGAATCAGACTATGAATGGTCAACGACCGGAAGAGTATGTTCCAGAGCTTCCTCATAGGAATGGAGAACATGATAAAAATAGAGGAACTGGTTTGGAGCAAATGGCTGTAACAATATGTGAGGAGGAGAACAACCAAGGATCTGGGTCAAGGATGGTAATCCCATGATCGAGATGGATAGGAGGTAGGTTCGCTTTCCATGCTTTGCTTTTTTGCTTTGAATAATTAAGACAATAATAAGCTCAGACCGCTAACACGAGTACGGGGTCTAGATTGGTCTCTACGCACACTCTAAGGTGGAGGTCTGAGATGACTAGTTAGGACAATAATAACCTCGAATCGCTTACACGTGTATGTGACCCTAGATTAGTCTCTAGACACGCTCTGAGTCGGATGTCTGGGATGGATAATTAGGATTTATGATTGTTTGCTTTGATTTGAATATTTGATTTCTGAAAGATTCACTTGAAAGTGAAGACTAATATTAATCGAGTCTTATCCAAAGAGACGGGACTGGAGTGCAGGGTGCAAGTTCCCTTATCGAAGAGCGAGTGGATGGACTTGTACGGTATTGATCGCGTTAAGTCCTGTCTATAGAGACGGGACCGGAGTGCAGAGTGCAAGTTCCCTTGCTGAAGAGCGAGTGGATGGACTTGTATGATATTGATTGCGTTAAGTCCCATTATGAGAGACAGGACCGGAGTGTGGGGTGCAAGTTCCCTTACCGTATAGCGAGTGAAAGGACTTGTATGAATAAGTCTCCTCACCGGAGAGTGAGCAGATAGGCTTGCTTGGTCTGTGGGTCCCTTCACCGGAGAGCGAGTAGATTGGGCTTAGCAATGATGTAGAGAGACTGAAACCCTAGATTGGGCGATAAACGATCCAGAGAGATCGAAACCCTAGATTGCATGTATATATCCTGCACTATGTATTATATAATTTGGCAAAATATTAGTATCCATATTTTATATGAATGTTATTATTGCTTATTAAGGTTGTTATCAACAAAATAAATAACTGAGGTATTAACAGAGTAAAGGAGTTGGTACTGAGAGGTTTCATCTCGGCACCGAAAGGTTTTTTCTTCCCTTTTGGCTTCACAAACTCCATACACCTCATTCTCTACACCAACCTTTCGTGGTCAAGTGCTTTTCTCAGAGTTTATTGAGCAATTCTCAGGATTAATGAGTAGAAAGCTAAGAAAGCAGGATGGTTCAAGTGTTATCGGGAAAATCATCGGAATCAACTCAAAGCCTATGGAAAAGAGCTTGAAATACATTGGGAAGGAGATAGAAGTATCACGCAAGTGAGGAAGTTGACCCATCACGAAGCAAAAGCTCTAGGTACCGAGAGCTTTTTCAGCATGTGGGCCTACGAGCTCACGTGTACACCATTGGGCTTTCTCCTGAGCTTCGACTCAAATGGACTTCTGATTCTATGCAGCCGTCTCTCTATAAATATCAACCCTACTACAACCAAAGAAGGATCTTGGCTGATCTTCACTCTGCTTCTTCATCATCTTCTATCTTCCTCATTTAATAGTCACCCAAGAGGCTACTATTGGTAGTTCTAAGTAATAAGACATGTCAAATCCTTGTACTAGTGACTTTTAATTCTCTATAATCAACAATCATAAAGCTATAAAGTGGGCATAGGCCAAAGATTGCTGAACCAGTGTAAAAATCTTGAGTCTTGCTATTCTTTTTTCTGTTATTTTGCTATTATCTACTAGATCTTGATCTCACAGGTTCCCTATAACGTACCTTTTAGTGTTGATCCATTTTTGGCATCAACGGCTAGCAAATAACAATATCTTTTTCATGACCGAGGCCTAAAACCTTGAATTAACCATCCCTTGCATACATCTTGACTACAATTTTATCTAGGATACTTTTTGTGGTTTAAACTTCGAAAACTTTTACCATTTCTTAATGTCCTCCTAATAATGAGGCACTTTTACCAAACATAACCCCTTAACATCTCATTCCAATTATTTCATGGTTGAGACAACTCAATATGGAATGGTGCCTTTCCATTTTAATTCTATAGGCATAATGGTTAATGCTTTGGTTTATACTTAGGGATTTTTGTATTTTAATGCATTGGAACCAAATTTCTCTAAAAGGAAAGGTTGATAGTGCAAATTTTGTATGTCTTATCTAAAAGGAGAATTTATGTTGTGTTTGAAATTATAAGGAATTATCTTTCTCATAATTATTGAAATAGACAGTACAAAATGCAGTTAATATCCCTATTTATACATCTCTTTCATTTTGGGCATATTCCTTGTCATTTTAAATGATACATTTTTATTTATAAATCCAAACTTGATAATCTATAGAAATTTATATTGCAACCCTCTACATTTCAATGAATTAAAATGCTAGTCAAATCATATTCCAATTTAAAACAACATCCAATTATGTTTAATAACCTATTTCAATTACCCAACAAAACTTGGAATTGCCATACAATTTCCTTAATGAAGTTTCTCATTAATTTAAGGACCACTTTCCCTTATTTTCTATATCTAAGAGTGTGCTATACTTAACCGTACAATCCCAAGATTTACATAGGCATACATGGAACACAACTATATGTTATAAACTATATACTTTCATATTCATGTCCACCTGGTCCACCTGTAGCCTTCAGGGGAACAACACAATACCTGGACCGCCCGTAGCCTATAGGTATCCTATCCTTACCTATATGGTACCGATCTTGCTACTATAACGTCAAGTCTACACTTACAGTTCCATTTAGATTTCCTAATGTAATCAAAGAATTTCCCCTTTGTCGCTTAGCGCACTATATAGGAACTGAAGTAGACACTACTTGGTCCTTTTTACACTTCAAACCGAATAAAACTCCCTGCATATATAACATTCCTTGATAATAACCATCTTGGCCTATTCTTCCTTATTCTGGAGTATGTTTTACCCAAAACATACTTTCCAAACTTCCTCACATAAAGATCCTACGATTCAAACCATACTTCGGTAAAATGATACAAGGTGGTGCTCGCCCTTCACTACTACAGGAAGTTCAACCTAGTACTCTATCCTTCCAATTCAACCATTGACTTAAAAGGTCACTAAATTGCCATGTAACGTTTTATCTCTATTGTTAACAAGAAATCTTATCAACACCCCAAAGTAGAATTTAAGGACAAGGCTGATTCCTTGTGGTATCTTTTAGATGAGATAAGGGGAATGAAATGTGCGTGTATACCTTGGAACCCTTTTTGAACAGTTTGTTTAAGTAAGGATCCACTCAAGTTAACCTTTCGATCCAGTCGAAACGGTTGGTTTCTTTCCTTATCAACCCTTCGAACTTGTTGAGATAGTTTGGTTTTCTCCTCGAAAGCTCTCCTTTCATAGCAGTTGAGGTACCCAGATGGATTGCTTTGGCAACCTATGAATAGTCTTTATCTTTAGTGGGTTTCGACCTAGTCGAAGGCTTTATTTGTTAAGTGGTTAGGGCATTGATCTTGAATCTGAGAATGAGGTTTAAACATTGTCGAAAGCTGAATCCTTAAGCACCTTGTTTGGTTTGGATTTCTTAAGGTTTAAGTGGATTGTGGTTGGGTTTCGACCTCGTCGAAAGCAGTAACCTTTAATTGTCTTGGTTTGGGTCGAGAGTTAAATGCCAAAGTGAGTTGGCTTGGGGTTTCGACCTGGTCGAAAGGAGAAGGCTTGAGAAAGGTGGCCTGGTACCAATAACTTGTATTACTTGGAAATATATGGGTTTTGACCTAGTCGTAAGAGACCCTTCAATTCAGTCGATACCTGTAACACGAAGTTAAACCCGATAAAAGCTTGAGAAACAGTAAAGTAATTAGAAAAATTGAAGACTCCCCTTTATCCACTCAAAGAAGACTTTATTAATCAATTTCCCTAATTCGATTTACAAATTAGGGTTTTACAACTCTTTGTATTCAGAAAGTACAAGTTTAGAATGAATTAATTCGGATCCCCAGAAACAGACCCCTTGGGTCTTATTTATAGATGCGGGTCAACACCTTTCGACCTCAATGCTTTCGACCTGGTCGAAAAGCGGCTGCCGTGTTGTCACTAGTATGCTTGAGTCTTTATCGAAAGGAGTGGTTGCGCTTCCGTCTTCTATGTTGTCTTGTAAGAGCCTTCGACTATGTCGATAGGCTTTATCCAATGGTTTCGAAGACGTTGAGATGCTGATAGTTTCGATGATGTTGCTTGCTTTTAAACTCTTATCTGTGACTTGATGCGGAACCTCCCTGGATTACAATGGCTTCGACCAGTTCGAAAGGCTTAATACAGCTTTCGAAAGGGTTATTCAGGTCAATGCATGCTTTTGAGTGGCATGAGTGAAGGCAAAACCTTTGGTTTCGAAAGGTTTGGCGCGTATTTGAAGAGTTGCCTTTCATTGTTCTCGAAAGACGTTGCTTTGACTCCTTCAAAAGGTCTTCATGCATATGGATTCACCTGCTTTGAAAGGTGGTCACTGAAGGCGGAAGGGTGCTTTCGACTCATTTGACGCATTCGAAGGGCTTTGAAGCTTTTGGACTTAGGCTGTTGTATCCCTTCGACTTCTTCAAAAGATCTGTAGCATCCCTTCATCTCTGTCGAAAGGTTTGGTTGGAGTCTTTTCCCCTTTGTTCTTCTTTATTCTATGCTCAAATAGGTTTCGACTAAGTCAAAAAGAATTTTTGATGTCCCAACCATTTCAAGGCTTCCAAATTTTATAGTCAATTCTGTCTTAGTGGATTGTTCAATCCTATTTATCTAACTTCGATCTATTTCTTCTCTTTTCAAGTTTAAGTGGCAGTCATAATATTTTCACTTTACCTTTTTAAATCAAAATCTTTTGATTTTTAACATCATTTCCACGAAATTGGTAGGTTTTTTTAGAACTGTAAAACCCTCTTTTCATTTTTAACAAGGGTTTCCATCTTTCTAAGATCATGACATTTTTATTTAATTAAATTATCAAAACCGGTTGAGCTTTACTTAGTAAAGCGTACATATAACACACCATTTTAAAATTTTCTTTCATAAATAAGGAATTTTCACAAAAAATTATATTTTTTCCAAAAGTTCTATTATTAACAGCAAAGTGCACATTGGAGGCATGTGTAATAATATGCCCAAAAGACCAAAAAAAGCTTTAAAACAGTTATTGAAAAATTGCTTTTATCAAATTATCTACTTTTACTTTTTAAACAAATTCCATAAAGTTTATTTGATTATTTTACATAAAATCATAAATCAACTTCTTTCTCTAGTTAAAATATCAAAATCCACTAATTCTAACTTTTTGAAGAATGTTTACATTAGTTTATCACTTAAATTGGAGTAGACAATAACAACCTAATTACCTAAGCTCACTTATGCCTAACAATGCTTTAAGTGCATAAGGTTTCCATCATTCTTTTCAAAGATAGTTAACTCAATTTTATTTTCCAGTACGGTGTCTAACTTCAATATGGAGATATTCTAGACATACCTTTAAGTAAATAGGAGTCCTTTCAACTACCACCAATATAAGAATAGGATTTCTACCTTAACTGGAGAATCTGCCTTAAATTTGTAAAGTCCTCCTACATGTCTCCTTTATGCAATCAACATCATATTCCTATTATATGGGTCTCATGGTAATAATCTTCTTTACTCATCCTTAAGTCCATAATTTACTTGCTACTGCTAGTTGGTATATAAAACCTCCACTAGCCTTTCTTTTATGGGGTAAAAACCAATAAATGTGAAAAGTTTATTTCTCCTCTCAACTGTTATAACCTCAAGCTTTACTCTGAACCACAATTGTCTGCTTATATAAGGGATAAACCAACAACTATCATATGAGTCAAAATATATAGGGTGTTGTGTATTAATACACAATCAGAAAATTATATTTACACTTCCTTAGTCGGGTTGGGCTCATCTTGTCTCCTCGCTTGTAGATACCAAAGGAACCATTTAGGAATGTTCCCTTCTGGAATCTTAGCTGCGTTACCCGAGCCATTCCTCTAAAAATTGCTCATTCTTAGCATTTGCATTTGGGAACTATTTCCAATTTCCCATAGATAGTACTGACTAGAATAAGTGATAGTGTTCTTTCTTGCTATACTTATATATATATATAACCTTTGCAAACTTTTGTCTATATATATATACACCTTTTCAAAAGTCCATTTTGAACAACCTTTTCGAAAACCTTTATGGAAAACTCTTTTTTTCAAAAACTTTTCAAGTATGTTCTCTCATTACGTGCCTAAATCCTAGAAGATCTTAAACCTGGGCTCCGATACCAAACGCAACAACTCGTACTTCCCGACAACTTGATCTAAAGACAAAGGTGACTTTCGGACTCGCGGCATGCCGAAAAATACGAGCTATTGGGTTTTTTATAATATTTCAGAGCATTTCTATAAGAGAAAATTCTAAGACATTCTACTCTTTTAGATCCCATAGCGGAAGGAATTAAAATATAAGTACTGAAAAATAGACATTTCAGAAAACTGTCTCCAAAATACTTAATTTCCATATACATTACCATATACACCGTTCCCAAAGTACAATATAAGTTTTACAGACTTTTATTACAATAAGTAACTACATATGAATAATAAAGTATATGGGAACCCCAGTGTGTAGTTTATTTCTTCACATACTACGCCCAATCAACTGCTAACCTGTCATCTTGTGGTGATGGAAAATGAGAAGAAGAGGGTGGATCAAACAAAAGTCTGGTGAATGAATACATGTTTAATATATGATGGTCATGTGAAGTAAACTTTAAATATACCCTATGCAACCTAGGGTGTTCTATACGTGTCTATGTACTTCCTAGGGTCTCAACTTAAGGGTTTTTGTCCAACACATACTTACACTACAACTTTTATAGGCTACTATAAGGATCGAGCTACGGATCGAACCTCAATAACTAACAATCAACCACCGCGCCTAGAGCTACTCAATATGCAAACAACGTCACTAGGCTACTAAACGTGGAAACACCGTCCCCTTAGCCACTAACTATGAAAATGCAGCCACTAGGCTACCGAGGAACACCTTTCCCCCAACTATGACTATGTGTAACCCAACTACGCATCGAGGGGGAACCCATAATGCCAACTCGCCAGTGTATCTCATCGTCTGCATCAATGTCTGCCTCTTGACCATAGTATACACCTCTTATTGCATGCTCTGGGATCCAACATCTAAACTACACCATGTCACGTCAATATCCATGCGTACCAGGACTCCCATTGTGTCAGGCACGCACTTCATCAAGCATCATCATCAGTGATGCGTGTCCATCGTAGGACCTCTTGTGAGTGCTATTTGCGATAAAAATTGCCCTCAATTGAATAATTGACCCCTCATTGGGTAAAGAATATTTACCCAACACTGTAACGTCTTAGTATCATCTCATAGGGAAAAAGCTTCCCTACAGAACCTAATATACGTACAAATAACCCTAAATAGGCTCACACAACGATTAATTTTTATATTTATTTTTATTATTAACTTGGGCCTTAGACCGAAGTTAAGTTAAACGTTTCAGGTTATAAAAGGTCGACCATTCATAGTACAAAATTTAGGGTGTTCTTAATTTCTGATTCGATTTTTAATTATTCGATTTTAATTATTTGATTTTTTTCTTTGTTGATTTCTCAATTTATGTTTTACAGTGAACCCTAAATAGTGACCAATCTATATTTCCAATTCATAGATTTATACAAATTTAATTACAATTGTCCAATCTAGGGTTAACCAATTTTAGGTTTATATTCAAGTATAAAAAGTGGTTCAATTTGGGTAGAAATCGAATTTATCGCTTTACAATAATTTCAACTTATAATCTAAATTCCAAGTTCAATAATTAGGGTTTATAGTTTACGGTATTCTACATCTACTTCAAATTTCAGGTTATATAATTAGGATTTATAATTTACTGTTTAAATACTAACAACCTAGATCAAGTAGAATATGTTGAATTTAACTAAAATAAATCATCTTATTCAACCTATTCCCACCTACCTCGAATCCAAGCTCTAACAACACGCTCCGTCAGAGAATTGTCACCCGTTAGCTTGCCCCTCCTAATCGGATTACTAGAGTGCTCTTACTTTCATTTTTAATTTGTTTTTGAAGAAAGTTTATAGGTGGAGAGATGAAATTTGGTAGAGTTTTGGTAGACTGTAAAATTTCTAATGAATTTATGGTTAGTCTAGGTATTAATTTATAGAGGTTAGGAATCAATTTGGAGCACTGGATCTGCTTAGAAGAATCTTGGTTTACATCTCATATGCACATCAAAACTTGGGCACGAAGGAAAAATAGTTCGGTCAATCTCAGTCGTTCACACGACGCTCCAAAACTCATGATTTCTAACATGAACGGTCGACCCTTTATGGCACAGTCGACCTATTGCAGTCAACCATCAAAATCCTGGGTCGATCCTCATAGCGTAAATTTTTAATTTTTCGGTTATTTCGTTTTCAAATTTTCAAACGTCCGTAGATTCTCCGTACCAACTTAGATTTCAAAGTGTTATATATGAAAATTGTCAAGAAAATTGCTATAAACGCAATGATGTAAGTTTCGTAATCAAATTTGAACGTTTGTGAAAATTTCATTTCAGTCATTGTTTTATTAAAATTTAATTGTCTTGTTAATTTTCCATTAAATTTTTGGGGTATTACATTTGTAATTTCAAAAATGCATTAATTTTTGGGGTTCTAGACCTTATCATGGAAATTTAACTTCAACCCTACTTTTAAAGGTACTACCTTAACTCAATTTGTAACACCTAGTACAAATCTTAAAATTTATAACTTAGATAATGAGAATGATACTAAAATTTGATATTTAGAAAATAATAAAATATACTCCTCAAACTCAATATAAGAATTCTTAAATTTCTCTTGGACCAAGCAAAAGACCTTCAGTCTAGGTTGGAAAGTTAATGCCCTTTAAAAAAAGGTTACACATGTGGCTAACCCTACACAACAAATTAAATACAATTCAATTCTTAAGGAAAAATAATTTACTTCTGGACAAAGAATGCGTCTTTTGTAATTCAAACTTAGAAAACATAACACATTTATATTATAATAATTGCTCTCTAACCAACTCTATTCTCGTAAATACTCTTCATATTTTTTAGTTTACCATAACTAATAGGGATTTCAATTGCAACCACTACCGGAATGTTCTCAGACTTTAATATACCCATCAGTATAGAATTTTACTAGATATTATCTTCATAATTACCTATTGACATCTTTGTTTCAAAAAATCCAAAGGATGTTCAATAGTGCTAACACTCCTTCTGATAACCTGACTTACGCTATTGCTTTGTTTATTTACAATTGGATTGCAATCCCTATCTACGGCTTGGCTAACATATAGCGTTCAAGGAATTTCTTAAAAAAGTAAAAAGTCATATTGACACCTTAAAGGTAAACATTGTTTACAACAAAGGAAGACATAATATGGTCATAAGCACCAATCTAGTGGATCCTTTTAACGAAGATAACAACTCGATCACCTCATAGTTGCTCGATCACTAAGTTTAATTTATATTTGTCTACCTTTACCCTTACACACATATATATGTATATAAATATTTTTATGTACATATATATATGCATGGATCGTATCTTTTTTTGAGTAAGCTATTCTGGTTTGGACTGACTATGCCATGGCCACTTTCCGTAATTGGGCACCTCCTACTGACCGTTCTAGGCTTTTGCTTCGAAAGTTACCTACGCCCGCACATAACACTTCGACTTTTATCGTAATGACTTTTACTACGCATTACTTAGTGCAGATCCACTTATGACTTTGGTATCTTCGTTAGTTCACTAGTCTCTAGGATTGGGAGGGTTTTCCTTTTATATGCAAGGGAGGCTTTTGCTACCTTCCTCCTTCCCTCCTTGAGATGATCACTCATTTCACTCAATATACATACACACACACACATAAATACATACATATAGTCACATACACATACATACATACATACATATAGTCACACACACATACATACATACATGTTTATATTGAATTTATATGATTTTTGGTAGTTAAGTAGAATGTGTTACTAAAGGTACTAAAATATTACAACTTTAACATATAATCAATAGACGTTTAATTATCACGTCCAATCGTCTTCATCTATTCCAATTCTATTTTTAATTTTGTAACATTTTATGGTGGCCTTTAGTATTCATTTTTTGTAACAACCCGGTGTGAGGAAGCAATTAATATTTGAATAAATAATAATAAATTTAAATAATTGGGTCGGATTAAAATGATAATTAGGGAAAATAATTAATAATTTAATTATTTCAGATGGAATAATTGATATAGTCAATGAATTGAATTTTAATTTGTATTTGATGTTTATAAATTAATTTGAATATTTTATTGATATTAAAAGTAATTTCAAGAGTTTGAAAACGCAAATAAATAAATTAGTTAATTATAATGTAAATAAAGTGTGTAAATATAAGGAGATTGGGAATTATTTATGTTTGTGATATTTAGTTTTTTTAAAGAGGATTTGAAATTATATTTAAAAGTAATTTAAGTAGAAAAGAAAATGAATATTAGAAAGTAAAAGGAAATATAATTAATAACTAGGCTTGGATAGGGTTATGAATTCACCTAAGTACTAATTCTAATATTATTAGTTCTCACTTTTATGTCTATTACTGATGGTTTAGACATAGATTGACTCGTGTGTTTTATAATACTTAGGTCAGGACCTCGAGATGTGACAGGTACAAGTACATATTAGCATCTTCAACTTATGGATTATGGAGGTTAGTAGTAGCAGCTTTAGGATGATATTTTCCTTTGAGCATTTTGTAGCCTTGTTGTGTGTGTACTGTGTTGTGATATGATGTATGTATAATGTGGGTGTGAGACTATCATTTTGTAACCCACATGACTCTATACTTGATATGTATTATATATTTTTGTATTATATTTTATCTGCTGCATTATGATTCTGTGAGCTCTATTTATATCCTGTGATTGTGTACTGTTCTATCCCGTAAGCACATGTATTATATTGTGTATTGAAACCGTTTACATTTATGGTAAGTTTATTGTGTTTTGAAAATAATACTGGATTTAGTCCAAAGCAATATTCACGTGTGTACCCCATATTACTTCATTCTCTGCATTATTTAACAGGATTACTTAGTGTACCCATGAATAGTACGGATATAGAGGTGGAGTGTTAACATTTTTTGTCATCATGGGTATAATTGAGAAATTTACGAATATTAGAAATCCGCAAAAGTCGAAATCTAATAGAGTGTTTGGTTTGAAAATGAGTTTTATGTTTTCTTATTTTTTGTTTTGTGGAAAAATATAAAAGCTACGTTCTCTCTTCCATTTTGATGAAATAACTAGAATTTTCAAATCCTTTTTTTTCTCACGCCATTTAGTATGTTAATTGAAAACGCAAAATACAAAATTCGTTTTAAAACCAAACAATACCTAAATTTGGTTTAAATAGTGTTGGAGAGGTTCCAATTGTAATATTTATTTTCATTTTCCAGATATATTTGAACGGGGAACTGGTATTGTTTGTAGGAAAAACATAAGCTAAGTCCGAACTTAGAAGGGAATACTTTTTGTTTCCATGTTTAAAACAACGTCTATCCTTGCGTCATTACTTAAGACTAACATTTGCTCTACGTTTGCAATTAAATTGTAGATGAAGCTACTTATTCTGCAGCTTAGTTAGACTTAGATATACTTGGTGCTGAGGAATGCAATTTTTAATCTTTATAGATGATGAAAAACTGTGCGCATTTTGGTTTCTAGTCTAATGGTAAAATATTTCAATGGATACATGTATTCGGGTAGGTGAATGCACTAACTAAACGTCCTTTTCAATCCATACCGATGGGTTGCACCGACTAAACAAAAATTTGTACTGCCTACCTTGCACATGATAGCCCAGACAGACAAAATAAAAGCTAAAGCAAAAGGTACAGACTGAAAGGTAAATGAAAAGGAAAAAAAGAATCAAACAATGTGGAGCTGGAACTTTAAATGAGTGTGTATTAGCAGTTGGGAAGTGGTCTTCCAAATTCTCCGTTGAGTAGATTTGATAAAGATTCTTCGGAATGGGACCGATTACACTGTACATGACAGTTCTATTATAAGATGGACTTGTATGACATTGAGCAAACAATTGGCATCTATGCTTTGGCGTATATCGTATGCTGTTTTTGTTGCTTATGGGACCATCGCATCACCGCATTTAAAAGCGAGACAAAAGCATTCAAAGCTTGTACTCATGTAAACGCATTTGCGCTATCGGTTATTTAAGGAGCGTTTACGCTTTCTCCTCCCATCTTTGATCCTATTATTTTCTTTCAAACCCAATCGAGTTATTTTCTTTTTGATCCTAAAAGCTAGGATATTTGTGCGAGCACCCTTTTACTATTAATATATGTTACGAGATCTAAAGGTAAATATACAATGAGATACAATCCACACGCAACATAAAAAATAATACAAATGACACAAATGACATGCACTTTACATGACAAAGGCATTAATAATTAGCACAAATGGTTAATGCTCCGTGTTTGAAGGATAAAAGTTTAACAATCCCAAAGCTTAAAAATCAATTTTAAGCATCATAACATTAGTTCAATATATGTAAAACTTGTAGAAAAGTTTAATACAAGCAAAATATGGTGTTTTAACACATATGAAATACCATTATACATACATTTGTACTTTATTCATCATTTTTCTAATTACAAATCGATGCTAATAGCAAAAACATTATATATCATCGAGTCAAAATAATTTGAAAATGGTATTTTGATATAGTTTACAATGCTTATTAAATTATTTGACTTAATAATTATTGTTCATTTTCTTATAATTCCATCAATGTTTACTTATTGGAAAACCAAAAACTAATTTAATAAATTCTACGAATGAAACTGAAAATAATCTTAGTATTTTTATTATATTATGAGTACTTTAGCACGTGCATTCCATGCATGTAAAAAGAATATCTTTAAACAAAATACATATTTAATTGAAATAATCAAAATTTTAGACGTAGTTTTGTTCGAGAAAAAAAAAATTATAATTGAGATTAGAAAATATGACTTTATAATAAACCTTTTCCATAAGCGGGATTTGAACTCATGACCTCACGATCCTTATCTCTATAAGGGTATTTTTGAAACTTCACGATTGGACCAAAAAATTGTTATCCTATTCCAACCAGTAATAAATATATTGTTGGACAAAGGCTTTCACTAACAACACCTTTAACGTTATTTTGTTATTATTTTTTACTGTTGACTTGGTATTAATTTTCCCTACTTTCCTTCTTTAGTGACTTGTACAAATCTACAAGCTTTAAGGTGGTATATTGTCTCAGTGTTCAGCAGTTAGTTTGAACTCAGAAAACTAGGTGACAATATCACTTGGATGACTATAGGGCGAGTAACTTAGCCGGTATTATTAATAACAGATGAGTTATTTGACATTAATAATGCCAGATAACCAAATGCGAAACTATAAAAAATATCACCGCTGTCTACTTATCCGACATTATTAATGCTGAATAACAAGGTAATATTTCTTACCATTGCCTATATTCCCTGTTTATTTACCAATTTTCAACCATTCCGAGCACGCATTCTTCCATGTTCTTGCTTCTATTGCCACTTAATTCCCAGAAACTTCATACATGTTTAATCAAAAAAATGTCCAAACACCCAAGAGGAAAGAAGCCGATGAATTTGGTATATCCAATATTTTGATCAAATAACCAATGTTCATATATATATATATATATATATATATGATAATTCTTCTCCAAACCAACAAAGCAGTCAAAATTATCAATAAAATTCTCAAAAAATCTCTCGATTAAATTGGCACCAATAGTCACAATAAATGAGTCAAGGATAAAATTATCAAATAAGCATTCACCATTCAAATATTAGTTAAAAAATATCACTTGCAAAATTTAGGGGTAACTAAAGAGGTAAATATAATCAAAATACCAACTCAAGTAGGAATCTAAATTCTCAATTTGATTCTTTGATGAAGGCTCAGTCAAATGCAAAATAACTTTTTATGTTTATGCAAACGATGAAAAAAATATGGGATGGAAACAATGATTTCAGTTAAGAATTCCTATGGTCTCAAAAAGGAGTTAATCCACGATGAATTAACATCAGTGAGTCACATATTCCTAGAAAAAGCAAAATTCCACCTAGAAATTAAAATCAAAGAAGATCGTTGAATGATGAACAAGAAGAACTTACTTTTTGTTGGGTGGAGTGTTCTACGGATCCAAAGAACTTACGCTTTCTTGTCCCATCTTTGACCCATAATTGAGTTATTTTCTTTTTGATCCTAAAAGCTCGGATATTTGTGTCGTCGCCCTTTTTACTATTAACATACAAGGAATGGCTGCCAACTTCCTAGAATTGAAAGATGATGGAAGAAAAGTCTTTTTCGAAAAGGCTATGAAAACTAGGTCTCTATTTTTAGTTTTTGGTTAATTTATGCTACTTTTGCCCCTGATTTCAATTTTGGGACAATTTTCTGGATGGTGATAGTTTGGTAAAAAATAACAAAACAGAGACCTAATTTACATTGGTTTATGAATATGGACTTTTTGTGCATGTTACGACAACTAAAGGTAATATACAATGAGATACAATCCACATGCAAAATAAAAAAATAAATAATACAAATGACACAAATGACATGCACTTTGCATGTCAAAGGCATTAATAATTAGCATAAATGGTTCATGCTCTACGGTTGAAAGATAAAGTTTAACATTTGAAATTCGGAAGCTTAAAAGTCAATTTTAAGTATCATAACATTAGTTCAATATATGTAAAACTTGTAGAAAGGTTTAAGATAAGCAATGGTGTTTTTAACCCATATTAAATACCATTATACATGCATTTGTATTTTATCCATCATTTTTATGATTACACATCGATGCTAATAGCAAAAACATTATATATCGCCGAGTCAAAAACATATGAAAAGAGTATTTTGATATAGTTTACAATGCTAATTAAACTATTTGACTTAATAATTATTGTTCATTTTCTTATAAGTTAGTCAATGTTTATTGATTGTAAAAACAAAAACTAATTTAATAATCATACGAATGAAACTGAAAAGAATCTTAGTACTTTTATTAGATTATGAGTACTTTAGCACGTGCATTCCATGCGTGCAAAAGGAATATCTGTGAACGAAATACATATTTAATTGAAATAATTAAAACTTTAGATAAAGTTTTGTTCATTTTTAGTTCAAGAAAAAAATCTATTAGGAATAATTTCATAAAATTAAATTTTAGATTGATATAATATGAAATTACATATATACACATACAAATATACATGTATAAATACATATTTTATTTTTCTTTCGTACTAAGATAAAATATTTTAAACATGAGAAAAACCAAACTATTATATTAAATTTTACTTAAGAAAATGAATATATATATATATGATTAGGCAAGCAAGTTTTCATTTTTCAAATATTTAGAAAACAATACTTTTTTCACAAAATAAACTATAATTATACAAAAATCGAAATAAAGAGTGCATTCAATATAAGAATGAAAAATGTATACAAATTTGTTGGTACTTAGGAGGGAAAAACAAAAGTAATATTGAAAGATAGAGATTTGCCATTCTTGGCGTTTATTTGGGATTTATATTCTCTTATTTTGGAGATATATAGATTTTATAGCTTGAAAATAGTTTAAAAATATTATATAATAATTATTTCAGAATCCAAGTTATTTTAAAAATTATTTCAAAATCGTTTGGGAAAATCTGTGTTCGAAATCAAAGAAAAACATAGAAAAACATAGAAAAACACTCAAAATCGACATTCAAATTCAATTCAAATTCGATTCAAATTTGAATTTCAAATTCACCAAATCTTGGCTAGCCTATTGATAGGCATCATAGGCATGAAACACATCAGAAATATCACTAAATTAAGTAAGAGAAGCAAGCAAAAATGGCCTGGAACAAGAGGCAGAACACACAGGGAAACAACAGGAAAAAGGAAACTATAGGTCGACCATATATATATATATATTGAAAGAATGCCATAATTGAGATCAGAACCTATGACATTATAATAATTTTTTTCCATAAGCGGGATTCGAACTCATGACCTCACGGTTCTTATCTCTATTCCAACCAGTGTTGGACCAAAAAGTTGTTACTCTATTCCAACTAGTAATAAAGATATTGTTAGAGAAAGGCTTTCACCAACAACACCTTTAACGTTATTTTGTTATTATTTTTTACTATTGACATGGCATTTATTTTCCATACTTTCTTTCTTTAGTGACTTGTACAAATCTACAAGCTTTAAGGTGGTGTATTGTCAAATTACCAATCTACTAGAGCGTCTCAGTGTTCAGCAGTTATTTTGAACTAAAAAAACTGGGCGACAGTATGACTTGGATAATCATAGGGTGAGTGACTTAGCCTGTATTTTTAATAACAAATGAGTTATTCGACATTAATAATGTTAGATAACCAGATGCGAAACTATAAAAAATATTACCGTTGTCTACTTATCCGACATTATTAATGCTGGATAACGAGGTAATATTTCTTACCTTGCCATTATTCCCTATTTATTTAACAATTTCAACCATTCCAAGCACACATTCGTCCATATTCTTGCTTTTATAACCACTTAATTCCTAAAAAGTTCATAAATGTTTATTCAAAAAAATGTCCAACACCCAAGAGGAAAGAAGCCGATGAATTTGATATATCCAATATTTCGATCAAATAACCAAAGTTCAGATATATATACATATGATAATCTTCTCCAAATCAACAGAGCAGTCAAAATTATCAATAAAATCTCAACAAAGCTCTCAAGTAAATTGGCACCAATAGTCATGAAAAATTAGTCAAGGATAAAATGATCAAATAAGCATTCACCATTCAAATATTACTTTAAAATATCACTTGCAAAATTTTAGGGGTAACTAGAGAGGTAACTACAATCAAAATACCAACTCAAGTAGATTCTCAATTTGATTCTTTTGATGGAGGCTCGGTCGAATGCAAAATAACTTTTTAAGTTTATGCAAACGATGAAAATTTATAGGATGGAAACGACAATTTTAGTTAAGAATCCCTACAGTCTCAAAAAAGAGTGAATCCACGATGAATTAACGTCAATGAGTCATATATTCCTAGAAAAGCGAAATTCCACCCAAAAATTAAAATCAAAGAAGATCGTTGAATGATGAAAAAGAAGAACTTACTTTTTGTTAGGTGCAGTGTTTTATCGATCCAAAGAAATGTACGTCACATGTTGATTTTACTTTTTGAGAAACTATTTTGAACCTATTACATGCTCGCCTTCTTAATAGTATTTCTAGAACCATTGAATAGTGAAGACTCAATGGAGATGCACTGACAAGGCATGCCATAAATGGAATGGGATAGTGGAAAGGTTGGAGACTAGACAGCAAAGCAGAGCTACATATGTTAATTTGGTACGATTTTATTAACAACGATTACGACACTTAACATCTATATAAATTTTAGCTTGAAAATGATCATGAAATTTATGTCAAAGTAACTAAGTGAGTTGCCTTCAATCTTTTACACGTCTACAATCTCTTAAATGAGGAAGTAAAAAGGGAGAACAATTACAAGTGTAATAGAAAATTCGAGTTTCTTTCAATTCGAGTCTATCATATACCATCCCTACTGGTCCTAGCTATGTTTTCTCATCATCCTCTCATCTTTATGTTGTTTCATTATCACAAGTGTAGTAGCAAATTTTGGAGCCATACACCGTGTGACTTTGCATTGTTTCTCAAATAGGAAGATCCATCATAAGACTGCCAAAAGAAATCGTCACACCTGCATCACAACTATATCTGATTATGAAAAAATGCAAAAACATGGATAACCTTACCTCTATGCACTCTCTGCCTATTTTATAGTGACCAAGCACAATTCCTAAGATGGAATAATGCCAAATGGTGCTTCAATGTGGGGTGTGCTAGGTTGTGACTATACTTGTACCACCAATACTACAAAACCTCCCAAAAGCCATAAAGTGATGTCCCATGAGTAGTAACGACACACTAAGCATCCAAATACCTATATAAGTATGTTATGATAGTTGTCCCCAATCATTAAAATTGACGAAGAAAGATCAAAATCTTCAACTACCGCGACATGTCGAAGGGGAAGTCTAGTGAATTAAATTAAAAAGAAAAGGTTGCCCAACATGTATAACACAAATAGCCTAACTATCTCTAAGTCATGATCCAGAATGTACCTTCTAATTAATTTCCTAATGGTTTCTCTAATGAAACTAACTTTAATCTGAGTACCCCATGATAAGCATGTAGGTATAAGAATACGAGGTAAAACACATCTCAAATTATCGTGATGTTGGAACCGCTTATCATAAAACATAGGAAGATGAAGACCAACAACAAAACCCGTAAGCACAATAAAATCAAAAGGAGTAATGCCCTTTGGTCTAAAAGAGAAATGAAATGTGTGGGTGGTATTCCACTATATAGCAACCAATGCATCGCACAATTATGCATCATAATTTAGGGTGAGATGCTTTCCTATAATTTTAAATTCAGATTATTATGCAAAATATTGAGTTGTTTTACAACTAATTATTAATAAAGAAAAAAACACCTAAAAACTCTTAAAATCCAATATCACCTAATAATCAGTATATGTTTATCGATATTTGCTACTTGGAAAATCAAAGCAAGAGATCCACGTGTTTTTCCTTCCCTAACCTATTTAAAACATTAATTTAGATTTTAAAAACATAAACTACATGATATTGTTAGAGTCAGTGGTATCCCTTAAGGGCAATTATATAATTTGTTACATATATCTAACTCGATAACCAATCATATTCATAGTAAAAGTGTTTGACTTTTGTAATTTACTTTGTTATATTATGATATAATAAATTAAGTGATCAATTTAAAATATATTGAATTGAATTTTTTTAAATGATATGTTATGTGATAGTATCTACAATATGTTATAATCATGACAAATTTATCATATTAAATAACATATTATTTTAAATATTCCTATTTAAGATGTATCGTGAAATGATATTGATTCATCTGTTGAGATTATAGTACCCAATGCTCTCCAAAAGTTAGGTAGTGCATTATACATGGCTATTAGGAGCACCGAGGGGTTGCGCACTGATAGTTATTGAATAACTATGGAATGACTCACTCGAGAGTTTTCTTTTGGTTCATATAACTTAGGTCAAACAGAGAATCTCGAAGTGAGATGTTACAAGGCTCCCTCGACTTGAGAATTCTATAGAACTTCAATGTAGACACCTCACTTTGATTATAGTTAAATTATGGCATGATGATCCATCAAGAGAGTATAGTTGGGTCAGAGTTGAAGCTTGGGAGTGAAGCACTATTTAATATAGAATTTGTCTCCTTATTTATAACGGTTTGGATCATGGTCATTGTAGTCAAGTCAAATTCTCTTACCAGAGTAGTACGTTTGATAATAGTTGTTGTTATTGACCAAGGATTTTGTGTTTGGACTAGTAAAGTCGAATGTGGATGGTATTCATATTTTTACCAAAACCAAATTCCATAAATGCTAAAGTGATATAGTTTTGATGAAGAGAATCGGTGTAACTAATCGTTACTACCGTGTACTACTTATAATAGTAAAATTGGATTTTACTAAATAAATGTGTAAGCAAAAAATTCAGCTAAAATGTTAGATCACTAGCTAAGGTGATGTGGAATGTTAATATTCGAATTGTTCAACATTAATCGGTGACCTAAATTACACCTTTGAGTTACGCAATCGTTGTGTAAACAACTCTTTTTCTTAGCTATAAGGTGAGTACTCATAAATTCTAGTTCTAGTTTATATGCATGTGGGTTATTGCTAAAGTGGTTGAGAATATTGTTTGACTCTGATATCAGTTTTGTGTTCAGTCTTTGTTTGGTTTTCTGTCTATCAATAGTATCTCTGTCTGCTATTTTCAACTGTGTTTCCCTCACTCATTTGCTATATCAACTATTAAATGTGTGCATGCAAGTATTGAGGTGTTTATAGTCAAAATATATTGCCGGAAACAAAGAAAATTATTGTCGAAATAATGCTCATCGATGAGGAACCGCAACCTGGAGCACGCACGCTCCAGGTCTTCCCACTGGTCGACCAGTTGTATAGGACTCGTCAATTGGTCCAGAACCTGGAGCCGTGCTTGCTCCAGGCACTTGCTCCTCGCCCTGATCCTGTTCTTGCCTTCTTTTGCGTTTTGTTTCTTGGCTTGTGGCCTTGTTTTGATTGTTTTTAATACTATCAAACGCTTTTGATTTTAGGGGATTTATTTCTTATCATGATGATTTGAATTTTATGACAAATTGGTTTTGAATAAATGTCAACTATATATACATATATATATATTTCATGAGTTTTCTAAAAGGATTTTTAGAGTAATTTATTTAATAAACCAACTCAATTTCTATATCCTATTTTCAAATAAAATATTCAATACGATTTATAATATGGAAATCTTATTTCAAAGCTTGTCAAATCTCTTTTCTAAGTAAATAGTTTAAAAAGGTTTTCAAAATTGATTTTATTATATAAATTATTATTTCATTCGAATGAGGAATTCAATTAAACGATTTAGTAAAACAAGTGGTATGGAACACTTAAGTTTATTTTATCAGTTAATTCTAGGACTTATTCAATTGAGCCCTATTTTATTCTCGAGTGGAGTTTATTAACATATAGTAAATAATTGAGTAAAACAAACGTGGTATAGGACATACGATCTTTACTCGATTAGTTAGTATTATGTAACAACCCGCATATTTTACGATTCGTATATTTAAATGTTTAATTTAAATATAGCATCGTTAGTCGGATTTAAGTCCGAAAAAGTCACTATTCGTAAAAGAACAGTCGAATTAGTGAAAAGTCTATATGGATAGTGCTATTTGGAAGTGCCTATTTGAAAACACATCCAAACACAAATTTAGACATCTGAAATGGGTCGTTCAGACGTTTGAAATTGTTCGAGTCAATCCAGAAAGGAAATAGGCTAAAATTGCCATTTTCAGACGTCTGAAATAAACGATTCAGACGTCTGAATATTGTACTAGACAACATATGTTTTTCCAGATTCAGACGTCTGAATTGGAAATTTCAGACGTCTGAATGTAGGCTGAAATTGAGATTCAACAATTTGGACTCGAGACCACTTCCATTGAGTCCAAAATGGTGTTTGCGACTTTTTTGAGTATAAGCATCGATATGTTTGCAGTTGAGTAGAATTTGCTATTTTTCTACTAGGGCTTTGGGTTTGGGTTTCAGCCCACTAACCCATCTTAACACCCTAGCTCGGTCCACCTCTCCTCTTCACTTCATTCTTATTTCCCTAACATTCAAGCTTCAATAAAAATGGGGAGAGGAATGGGAAATTAAAATTCAAAACCCTAGTTTCCTTTGCAAATTCAAGTTCTGATCTATTCATTATGATGTAGTGGATCTTATATGACCACTATTTTGATGTACACTTTTATGTGATATATTCATATCTGATTCCGCCTTTGTGATATGAATGTCTATGACTGATTTGTGTTATGATTATTTCTATATTTGTTTACGAAGGCCACTTAGCCATTGTGTGGTAGCTTTGAGTTTGTATTTGATATGTCGGATTTCCTCTTGAAACGAAATGTAAGTTATATTTTCTGACATATCGATACTCGCACAAAGCAATTACACAAATGGTCATTCCGCAACAGCCTTATTCTTCATGCTAGTCGACGGAATTACCCAGTAGTGTCCTTGGCTAGCGTGAGTATAGAGGTGGGGCATCATATATTCAGAAGTAGATAACACTTAATAAGACAAGTTTACAGACTTTCTTCTATGTTTATCCATTTAAGGACGGATCTATGAAATATGGGTTTTATGCTCATTTTTTATGGTTTTTCATACCCTTTTGTGGGTCCTATGGACCATATGTGTATAACACGCGTGTTCGGTGAGTTTATATGCTTAACAATCTATGATACTTTTAGGCGCCTCTCCCTTTGTGTTTCTAGATTTCTGTTTTGATTTCTGGATTTTATGATATATGTGTTTCACCAAATATTACTTGAGATTTGCTTTTATAAGCTAATATTGGTTTCGGGATTTGGTGAATAAGATTTAAGAATGTTAATATTTTTCTGAATTTTAACACTATATGGATATGTGTTCTTACTGAGATTTGTTATACCATTTTTACTATTATCTCACATTTACTTGAATTATAACTAGACCGACCCGGCTATCATTTTTATATTATATTTTGGTCGGACCAAGGTGTTTTAGGTACTTCAGCATGATGATTTTTGGGCTGGACTAGTTTGATGATATTTTGTATGCTTTAGTAGACTAGTAGCATAGTAGTATATGTAGCCTATCATGTATGTTGAGATAGAGACTCATTTTATTGTATATTCTTTTGGATTGTCTTATGCATCTCATATGTATATCGTGGATCTCTTATCACCACTCTTATAGTCCACTCCATGTATTTTATCCATATCTCTTTCATCTTTGCGAGATATGTATATTTCTCTATTGTATTTTATGACTCTGTAATCTGTAATATTTTATGTTGTTATGAATTATTTTTGAGCCACTATGTTATTGTTTTGTGCTAGGATCGAATATGTTGAATCCTCTCTTGCAAGGAAAGAAAATAAATAAAAATGTTCACCCAATTCGATGAACCGATACTAGCCCAAAGTAATAATACAGATGGTCGCTCCTAACCAGTCTTATTTTCCACATTAGCAAACGATATTACGTAGTAATGTCCTTTGTTAATGAGAGTATAAAGGTGGGGCATTACAACTTGGTATCAGCGTCAAGTTTGGAATAATATATGATATTAAAGATGAGAATCTTGTCCGAGGAGTGTCTGAGAGACCGTCCCTTAGGATTTTCAGTTGGATTCTTTCTTATTGGAATAAGAAATATATTAATATCAAGCTTATATGATCCTATCTTTGAATTTTAACTCTGGTATAATATTTTATCTAATCCTATCTTGAACAAAAGTGTAATGGCCGGTGGTAGAGCTACACGTTCCGATGCTAGACAAACCTGTAACACCCCGTAACTTGGCATTAGTTATTTAATTAGTACGTTAGTTAATTAATTAGGCTCCGAAAATGGAATTTGTGCAAACAGTGGAATTTGACTATGAAACTTGCATCATTGCGTTCATGGTGAAATTATGAGCAACTTTCATATTTGGAGTTTCGCGATCGGAGTCCAAACGAAGAAGTACAGACGAAAAACGAATTCGAAACGAAAATAATTAAATAATAAATAATTAATGTTTTTATATTAATTACCCAGGCCAACCTATCATTAGGGATGGTCGACCCCTAGCAGTCGATTGGTCCTTCAAGGGTGTTCGACCGGTGGTGACATGGCGGCTCTAGTAAACCTAGGCCGCAACGACTTGGATTTAATATATATCGATCTAACGGTTCTGGTTGATTCTAGCATCTACAAATTCAGGCCTAACCCTCCCTTCTCTTCTCATGTTTGTAAAAAAGCAGTAGCGAAGCTCTGCCATTTCTTTTTCTTTAATTTCTGTTTAAATTATAAAGATAAGATATTCGTATGTATATTCATACAAATTGGAGAAGAGTAGAAATATAATAAAAAGGAGAAGAGAATCAACCATATGCGTATTTGAGGTAATCTATATATTTATATATTTATGTCTATTTTCTCTCCAAATCCCAAATCTCTTCTCAGATCTATAATTCTAATGTATGTATATACCCTTTTATACATATATCTTGGATTAAAAAGAATTTGGAGATGTATTAAAGGTTCTACTTTAGATCTGGATGCTTTTAAAAGATGAGTGGAATTTTTATAGATTGTTATAATATGAAAATTATCCCGTTCATAATGCTTAATTGGATAATTATATATGAGTTGTAAGCAAAGAATTGAATACGATCTGAATATAACAAATATCGCCTACATATTCTTGTTTATAAATTGATTTAGCATAGTATACAACCTGATTTCGAAATCAGTCCCAAAAGTATGAATTTAAAACATTAATTTAAATGAAATTTATTCCAAATCTGAACTAGGTTGTATAAGAATGTTATAATTTTGGATTATTACCCTAATCTTGTTAGAATATAAACTTTTCTATATTTGGAATTGTTGGAATTTAGATCCGTTTAATATTTGTAAATTAGTTTGATTTCTTTCCCTTTTAGAAAGATACAGCGTTTGATCTAACGATGAATAGATGCAAATAGAAAGAGAAAGAGATTTGTAAAGTACGAATTCATTGTATTTTACACTGTCTATTTCAGTAATAAAAAGAAATAATTATTCCTTGTAATTTCAAATGATGCAACCTTTTATTTTTTAAAGTTAAATCTTTTATTTTGAACTAATTTATGGAAAATTATCATCGATAATCTTTTAGATATAATTCCAACAATTTAACATGGAAAAGTATACTCTAGTAAAGGTATATAACTAGAACATATTTAATAAAAATAAATATTTGTACGTAATTACTGCGCTTATAATAATTAAATAAAAAGCTAATAACGACACTTGGGTAATACTCGTGTTTAGGATAATTAACTAATAAGAAAAGAATTTAAAAGTTTGTAACTCAAATAAACAGTAATAAATGTGGAAATTGCAATAAATTAATAGGGTAAATGGATTAATGGGACTGATAAAAATGGAATGGATATAAAAGGTTACTAATTTGAAATTAGTAATCATACATAAATATCTTAGGAAATGTCCGTTAGGATTTTATGGACAAATTGATATTTATGAGCATTAAACGGGGATTTATGGGTAGATAAATATTTAAGGTAAATCTTATTGTCTTAAATAAAAGGGAAATTAGTAAGTTAAGTCCAATGTCTACCTAAGCTAATATAAGTAAAGACTTAGGATGGTTAATTAGACTTAGTGGGTTAGTGATGTGAGTCAATAGAGTCACTCGACAGAGGACTGCCCTTCACTTTAAGACTACCAACAGCCGGGTGTGCTTACTACTAATATGAGATATCACTAATCCAACGACCCATGACGACATGAGAGATTGGGCTTGCTTTCTTAATTAGAAAGTGTTAAATGGTCCAAATTTGGAATTATGAGCGGCGAGGGATGTCTCCATAGGGGTTCACTTTTGGCTTGAGGTCTTAAGGGGTTGAAGGGTCCCCTCTCTCCTAAATGGAAGTATTATGTAACCTAGTGAGATTCCAAATAAATAAATAAGGATGTCTCTAAAAAGGGTTTACTTTAGTGTTGAGGTCTTAGGTGGCTGAATGGTCCGCCTCCCTATCGAAAGAAGTAACCTAATGAGATGCCGTATTTATCATTAAAGAGTGAGAGTGGATATCTTGGGAAGGATTCGCTTTAGTTTTGGGGTCTTAAGTGACTGTAAAGTCCTCCTCTTTCCTATAAAAGAAGTATTAAGTAGCCCAATGAGATTTCCGAGCAATGATAGCTAGATAGTACCGTTGAGGAGCACGCTTCTGGAATTAGGTTTTAAATGACGCGGTCTATCTATTTTCCACTGGGATGTATTAAGTGGTTTGGGTATAGTCTCTTACATTGCTAATGCCAAAACAATAATAGTATAATTTAGGAGCATGCCTTGGAGATAGGTCTTAAATGATAGGGTCTACCTTAATTAAGGTCTTAAATGACCAAAGTCTACCTATTTTCTAATAGAATAGTTAAATGTTTAAAATTGATTAGTTAAACTTGTATAATATGACCCCTTTAACTGTTAAATTTATTGACACGTAGGATTTATTTAAATTACACCTTGAACCACTGAATGTATGTTGTTAAATTGATGTTGTATGAAATTGATTGATAGATACCAAGTGAAGAACCGTATTAATATTAGTGTAATGATCTTTAATCTACATGAAATGATAGTGTAGATTCTAGAAATAATTATATTAATTCGCACAAACAACAATGCGAATTAATACGATTATTTCGGGATTATTGATTTGATTTTTTGGATTGATATTGGTTGTTGTTATTGCTTGTTTATTTACTTTGACACCATCCCAGTTATCACTGTAACAACCCGAAATTTTCGACTTTCGAAAATTCGACATCGATACTCACTTTATCGACTGCCGAGCCATCGAATGCCGGAAACCCGAAAAGTTATGGTTTTAAGAAAAAGAAAAGGTAGAAGAAGAAGAGAAGAAGAAGAAAGCAGAAGAAGGAGGAAGAAGAAAATAGAGAAGAACAACATCAGAACAGAAAACAATATCAAAATCTCACATATCGCAGCGGAACAATATATAATAGATAAACACTAGTCTTTTAAAACAAAGAATTATATCAGTTTTTATACATACATCAATCAGAGTCAATATACAACAATGGACAGTTTTATAAACTTGTCCTCATACAGAATACACAGCGGAATAAATACTATCAGATACAAATATTACGTCTCGTCCTCCAGCTTATCTCCAAAGCTCCAGAATATCCTGATAACATAACTCTAGGCTGCCCGTGTGGAAATTTGTGGGCACCCAGAGTTTAGAAGGGAACAATAAACTCCGAGTCAGTCATGGTGACTGGTGTGAGATCGTAAAACAGTTTATCTTTAAAATAAACAACATAGGAATATTTTAAAATAGATTCGCAATGCTTTTTGGAAAATGAAACTACCATAAGACCTCCCGCCACACACACAATGCAAACGCAGAATTGGAGGAGATTTCTTCTTATGATAGTCAAAGATGCTTACTACGCAAAGTCAAATCCTTTTTGATATTATTATTAGTGCATAGTGTAGAAATCATTTCGAAAGTATAATATTAATCTTAGCCAGCATAGACATTTCGAACTATGCCTACTATAGCTACCATCCAAACAGTGGGGCGCCACCATAAGTGAATGATAGGTTCTACAACTAAAACCGTACAAGGCTCGTATTGTTTCTTTGGATTTCCAACAAATGGTCAGGCTAAGGAACTTCCTATCCACGATGGGTACGTCCCTGGAATAGACGACCCGAGAAATAACCTAACATTACGGTTAGATCTCTGCCAACACAAGGCCGGGTTACCTCTGCAAAAATAGGTAACTACTGACACGCGTATGCCATCCCCCGATCGTCACCGATCTTCCCGAGGATCCCCGATTCGCAACAACCACAAAGAAATAAATTTTTGCAGCAACCACAGAGGTTAAGTATCTGGGCTCCATACCATGATACCACCTTTATCCAGAAGGAATGACATACACTAAGGGGCGCTACTCCCTAGAACCTTGCTGCATCCTTCCTGTTTCGACCATTTCCGGGGTGTGAGGCTCGACGAAGTCTCGTCCACAAAGCTACGCTTTCTACAAAGCCATGCTTCGGGTCAAACAAAATGATCAACCTATGATCACAAAGATATAAGATCAAACAAATGATCATATCATAAATGATCAAACACTGATCACTTCACGGCAACACTCAGTATGCCACGTTACCAAATTGGGATATATCGCTGATAAATTTCAACTACATAACCTCTGAGCTCGTACGTCTCAGAGAAGGGTGTTAAGCTAAGAGAATAAATTCTCCGCCACCAACAGAAATGTATTTGAAAGAAATCAGCTTTATATCTCAAATTGTAACGTCAGACACACAATCCATACAAGTCTGTTCCGGGATCGAACAGAACCGAAGGCACTTCTCACGAAGCCCTTGCAATTCCGGATAATTTTCAATCACGTCAGGACTTCCCGTCACTAAGGGTGATAAAACCTCTAAACCGGAGATCAGCCGATGTAGAGTAACTCGACGGTAATCCTTCCGTTTTCAAAAATATCCGGTCTTCAACACCGGTCTTCGAATGCGATTCATAACGACGTATCACATATTCGGAATGGGTTATACGACCCCATGGTCCTTTCCCGGCTAACCCGAATAGTGAGCGTTTATTCAAAAATAAGTGTGGCATTCAAATTTATCCAATTCACAACAAATACCATTCAGGGTAATTATTGATAGTCGGTTATTTAACTATCAATAAAGATGCGCAACATCATCAGATTCCAAATAATTTTCCAAATAATTTTATCTTCCAAAATATCTTTACTAGATATAAAATTTCCACACTTTAAAAAAATAAATCAATATTTATTTTTTTCCAAACAGATTCCCTTTTCTTTCATAAATTCCATATTGAATTTACATTTTTCGAATATCTACTAATATTCGATTTTCAATCGTTTTCAATCTTCAATTTCAATTTATCTTTTCAAAGATAAATTCTCAAAAAAAAACATTTCATTTCATTTTTGGAAAAGCAATTCCATACTTATTTAATAATAAGTATTTCACAAATCTATTTATTTTCAACACTTGGAAAATATTCGATATACTTAAATCAAATTAAGTATAATTTCATTCTTTAAGGAAAATATTCTTTTAACACCTTAATTTGAGTCAAAACGAACGTTACGTAAAACATCGTTACGACGACTCAAAATCACTAGTATAGGGATTCAGAATTAAGATAGATGTGTAAATCCCAATACTATATAAAACATTTCCTTCCGGAAATCATTTACTATAACAACAGTGTTATAGTCCACTATTTCCTTAAATTTCTCGAAAACGTCTATTTCAACAATAAATGTTGAAATCTATGTTTCGATATTTAACACGTTTTAAAAACATCTTTAAAACAATCTTTATTTTAAAATATCACTTCTTCAAAAATGAATCTATTTTATTCAATAATATATTCACTGTCCAAAATCGTGAATATAATTCACTTAACTCAATTTCAATCATTTCTACACATTTTTATTTCAATAAAAATTCGCTATCCAAAATCGCGAATATATCTTCTTTAATAATCTTCTATATTCAATTTATCAAATTCAACCGATTTCGAATTTATAAAACAACGTTTATAAATTCTATTTCTATTTTTTTAACAACTCTGATTTATAAATCTATAAATTTCATATCAATTTTCCAAATTCGTTTCAATTTGCCAATTAAATTTCTAATTGGACTTCTCACTTATTTCTTTTTAAATAAATTCCTTTTAAAGAAAATAAATTTCTTTGTCTCTTTCAATCTATTTAAAAATCCAAACTTAAATTGAATTCTTCAATTTATAATCACTGTTTTATGAAATCCATTTATTTAGCATTTTCACTTTATTCTGGGATTTATTCAATAAGATTTTAAAAATCAGCTTTTATACTTTTAAATTCTTTTCTTCGAATTTATTCAACTTCTAAAAATTTATTTACTTAAAAATTTCTATTTTGATTTCAAAAATTCAATTTCATTCATTTTTGGAATCCAATGATATCAAACATCCATTCGGCTAAATTTTAGCTTCAAACAATTTCCAGATATCAATATGATTAATACCATCAATATAATCATTCACAGATTCATATCACAGTATAAATAAATTCAATCAATGTGAGGGGTCCAGTTGGATCCCTCCAACCTGTTTCCCTGCATCCAAAGACGTTAGCACAATACCAATTCCACTTCGAGGTGGAATATCGCGGTATATAGGTTTTATAAAAATCCGCTTACTAACGGCGCAATAGGGTCTCATCCGCTATACGAGGCGGGAAATCATCAATCCAATATATACATATGCCAATATGTATATATTGCTATATATATATATATAGATATATCCTACTATATCTAATATCACATCCACATAGCAATCATATCAAACAATCAATAACTGCAATCAATTTTTGAGTGAGAAAAATCTCACCTTAGCTTTTTAATTTGCCATCCATTTTCCCATTTTGATCGATTCTTCATTTTAGACCTTGTATAACAATTTTTTTAGACAATCGATTAATATTTGAAATAAATCGAACTATTAAATTTCTAACTTGATATGTTTTAATTATACAATGACCTCATTGTTAACCCAGTTCTCTTTAAATAAATTTAATTTAATTAACTAATAATTTATTCCTAAACAAATTCCTTTTATATGAAAAAAATATATTTTTAATGACCAGTTATTAATCACTTAAATAACTTATTTTAAAATAAGCTAATAAATTAAAATGTGTGAATATTCATTTCAATTCCACAATAGCCTATAACTTGAAGAACAAACAATTTTGTATACTTTACTGACTATTTTTCTTTCTTTTCTATATATATATTTATTTAATTCAATTAACCAGACTAGGAATACCTCACTGCGACATCGTCTAAGTCAGCGACCTGCATTCCAAACCCTTCCAACTATCACCGCTCATCACCTCGCGGATCGCCGGTCACCATCCACCGTAGATCCACTCGAACGAAGTCCACTGGCGATCGTCATTCCTAACCCTAACATCGAACCCAACTGCCCCGAGCTTCCAGCACCCACGAGATCGCGACTCCTCAGACCAAAATTGTCGAAATCGAACAACTGCCTCCACTCGTTCACGCCGCCTTGATTCGCGACACTGCTCCTCCGGTGGACTTCAGATCGCCACTATCTCTTCCCCATCACACTTCGTGCACCCCGCAAACGCGTGCATCCCCTCTGGTCTGTCGCCATGATCGAGATCTACTCGAGTCACCAAGTCGTAGTCGCGACCTTCCCTTGGAATCCCGACTCGAGCCCATGAATGTCGAATAGAATTCGAACCAGTGACGATGGGTAGGCGTACGCCTTAGAACTCGCGAAAACAATTTCCCTTTCGCGATTTGAAATTGGCTTCGCAGCCATTAATTTCACGCGGCTGTTGATTTCCAGAGGATTATTTGAAAAGGGGAAACTTGGCTGATTTGGTTTTGAACGAGAACGAAAGTGTTTTCGTTTAATTTTTTTTTCTTTGATTTGAACTTGACGAAGGAAGAAGGTTATTTAAAATTGAAAGAGTATGCTCTGCACGATAAATCCCATGGTCTTCAACGTGATTTCCTCCGTGATTAAAGGAACGAATGTACCCAATTTAAAATTTAAAAATCAATTTGAATTCAATTAACTCTCAATGCGTTTTCTAACCGTATGGTCACAAAACAACTCCGAAAAATACGAAACTTGAAATCTGACAATAATTCAACGTTACAGACCCAATGGAACTGGTTTCGTCGAATTCCGAGACTGTGCCTCGGACGGCTATTTTTAAATATCGATTCGAACGATTAAATTTCAAACTGAACAATTCACTCCCAAATTCGATTCTGAAGCTTCTGTTATCTTCAGTAATATCAATACGAATTTTAAAGGCTTTTGAAATATTTTTCTTCAACTGTAAATTGAAGATTTAAATTTTTATTCAATTCAATAGATTAAATTATATAATTTAATCGTCAAATTCAAATTTAAATCGGGGATTCAAATTAAATCATCGTTCAAATATTTAAAATTAATTAAATATTCTCAATTTAATTTGTTCAAAATCCTGGGTCGTTACAATCACACTGCAAGTTCCCTTTGTTATGCTTTGTTTTTGAATTGAATTGGAATCGGGTTGAAATGATAAATACCCAAATTTAAACTTTGAATCAGGATAGAGAATTAAATAAAACCCGATTGGTCAATAATTTGATTTAAAAATAAAACGAAGATTTTATTTGAATAAATAAAAAGGGTTTTGAAATGAAGTTGAAATTTGAATTTTAATGAAAGGAAAATGTTAATATTTAAAAATCTGGAACAAAATATTAAAAATGAAATTGATGAAAGAACGATGTTTAATTTGAGAAATGATTGAATTAAGTTTGAAATGATTTAATAATTAAGTTTGAAATTATTAAACTTTGAAATTATTTAATAATTAGGTTTTGAATTATTTAATAATTAAATAAGATTGAATTATTTAATGATTAAATTGAATTGGATTCTTTAATAAGAGAAATTGAACTTTTGAATAAGTGAATTTTACTTCGTAAATAATTGAAATTGAGTTTCTTTATTAATTAAGTTTTGGAAAATTATTTAAGTAAGTAAATAAGTGAAATTGAATTTCTTTAACAAGAAATAAAATGTGATTTATTGAAATTAATGTAAGACTTGAAATTTAAAGAATTTGGTTTGATGAATTTAATTTAATCAAATTTGTAAGTTTTGATATAATGAAGTTGAATTTAAATAATGGGTTTAATGAATTGGAAATTTAATAGAAATTGTTTTGAATGGAAAATTTACTTAATGAATATTGAATGAAATCGATAAATGAATTCAAATTTGATTTGAATGTTAAATTAAATTAATTTAAATGTTTTCGAAATGAAACTTATATTCGAACTTGAATAAATATTTGAATTGTTTAAAATAAAGATTGAAATTGAATTATAAGATTTTGAAATGATAATTTGGAAGTTTTGAAACGTAAATGATTGGAAATTGGTTTTGAAAGACAAATGAAATGTTGATTTACGAATTCTATTTGAAATTGAAATTGATTTGGTTTTGAAATAAACAAACGACCAATCGGTGTAATAATTACGAAAGTTATTAAAGAGACCGGAATCGGTTATGGATATACTCTCTATCTAAACCGAAACCACTTTAATAACTATACGCGGAGTGATGATCCAGAATGAAGTGGTTGGAATGATGTACGTGATGACTGAAGAAAGAGAACGATAATGGATAGCCTTGACACTTGTGTCAAATTGGAAATGACTAAAACAGGAGCCGTGCCGGGCCAATGGAGGATTAGCTACCTCAAGTGGACACACTTCTTCGAACTACTCATTACTTGTTGTTGATTGGTGCACCCTTGATTTTGGGAGTATTGTTTCATGGTGTTGCGGGCGCTGCGGCGTTGCGTTCTCACCAGTCCGGATCAGGCAAACGGTAGTATCACTACCTTGGGTATTGCCTCATGTGCCTTGTCATACTTGTATTCCCTATTCGCGACCACTATGAATTTGTTTTGTATCTTTAGTATATGGATTGCCCTCTGGTGACTTCCGGTTTTGGGGAAACTACGGTCTTGTATATGCTTTTGGGAATAAAAATGTGTTAAGGGTGGAATGGGCCATGACTTAACACTATTTTGATATCTTTATATTACTGATAGACATTATCTACTTATCGTACACTACTACATAGTAGATAGTTTAACGGATACTTAAAGGATGGTTATTCCAAACATCCTTTGAGTTACGTGTATTTCAATTGCTATTTCACTTGAGTTGGATTTATTGATATAAGAATGTTAATCCTGACTCAAGTGTTTTGTGTTTTGCTTTACGCTCGGGTCAGACTGAGTGTACCAGTATTCGAGACTCACCTTTGGAGTTGGAGCTTTGCTTGAAGATCCAGCCATCTATTCTGCTTTCAGTATTCGATGATTCCAGTGATGTATTCTGATTTGTATCTGATGTATCATACTACTCTTCCGTTGTATCTGGTTTAACTCTGATGTAACTTATACATTTATATAGTAGCTTCATGAACTACTATCTCTTTTATTTCCGCTGCAATTATTACTCTGTGTCTGTGATCTGTGATTATTTATTTATTGTATATGTTCAGTTTGCCAATTTAAATTAACAACGCGGTATTTTGAGCAATTCAATTCTGGCATGAGTGTCTACCTATACACTTATAATGAATGCGAATGGTCCAAAATATCGGGTCGTTACATTATGAGTCAAAATGCATAGAGTGTTGTGTATTAATACATATATCGAATAATTATAATTACGCTCTCTCAGTCGGGTTAGGCTCATCTTATTTCCTCACTTATAGATATCAACGAAACCATTTAGAGATGTTCATGTCCAGAATCTAAGCTACCTTACCAAAGCCATTTCCCTTAAAATTTAATATTCTCACTATTTATGTTTGTAAACTATTTTCAAATTTTCCATAGATAGTATTAACAGGGATAACTGATTGTAATAAACCTTTGAAAAACTACATATTTTTTTTTGAAAACACTTAAAATAAAAATTGATTGAAAAACCTTTTTGAATTTTTTTTAAGTACATCACTCAATACGTGCCTAAATCCTAAGGATCTTAAACCTAAGCGCTGATACCTAGTGAATAACCTGCACTTCCCAACATATCGATCCAAGGGTTAAAGTGAATTTCAAACTCGCGTCATGCCGGGAAATATGAGCTGTTGGGTTTTTAAACATTAAAGAGCATAATTATAAGGGTAAATTCTAGGATATTCTACACTTTCAAATCTCATATTGGGAGGAACTAAAATATAAGTACTGAAAATAGACATTTCAGAAGAACAGTTTCTAGAATACTTAATTTTCATATACATTGTTTCCAAAGTACAATATAAGTTCTAATAGACATTTAATACAATAAAGAGTTACATGAGGAACAATGAAGAATATGAGAACTTCAACGTTTAGCTACTTTCTCCTCGTACTATGCCCAATCAATTACTAATTTATCATCCTATGGTGGGTGAAAATAAAAGGAAAAGGGATGGGTCAGAAAAAAGTCTGATAAATGAGCATAGGTTTAGTATATGGTGATCATGTGCAGTTGACTTTAATTCTACTTTATATGACCTAGGGTGTCCTACTGTGCCCGTGTATCCCTAAGGTCAAGGGTTTTTATACAACATATACCTACACTATAACTTGTCCAGACTACAATAAGGATCGAACTATGGATCGAACCTCAATTACTAACAACCATACACTACTCCTAGAGCTACTCAATATGGGAACACCGCTTCTTGAGCTACTTGATATGGAAACACCACTACTAGAGCTACTTAATATAGGAACACCACTTCTAGAGCTACCCGATACAGAAACATCGTTACTAGAGCTACTCAATATGGAAACACCTTCTTGGAGCTACTTGATATGGCAACACCACTACTGAGCTACTCAATATAGGAATACCACTTCTAGAGCTACTCGATATGGAAACACTGCTACTATAGCTACTCAATATGGAAACACTGCTACAAGAGCTACTCAATATGGAAACACTGCTACTAGAGCTACTCAATATAGAAACACCGCTACTAAAGCTACAAAGGAATAATTTTGTCATAACTATGACTACATGTAACCCAACTACGCATCGAGGGGGAGCCCATAATGCAGACTCTCTGGTGTGTCTTTGGTGTGTCCCATTATTTGCATCCGTGTTCACCACTTGATCGTAGCATACGCCTTTTATTGCACGTATTGGGATCTATCAACAACATAGCATTACGCCACCTTAGAATCGTGAATACCAAGGAGTCCCATTGTGCCGAGCCCACACACTTCATTAGGTATTAGTCAGTGTTGCGCATCCACCATAGATCCTCCTGTGAGTTCCATTTGCAATAGAAATGCTCCCATTGGGTAAAGTATATTTACCCAACCCTGCAACCTCCTAGCATCAACTCATAGGGAACTAGCTTCCCTACTATCCCTAACATCCACATATATGTATACAATATACTTATATATAGAATTAATAGTTTATATTTCAAATTGGGCCTTAGGTCAAGTTTTGATTACTCATTTCAGCCTTTAACCGGTCGACCGCTACATCCTATTGGTCGACCGTTAAGGGTGAACGGTCGACTGGTCGTAGTGTAAATTTTAGGGTTTTTTATATTTATTATTCAATTTTAATTATTTGTCAATTCTATGAATAAGACTTACACAATGAACCTTAGGCATTGATTTACACTAACCAGTTTTTGCAAATTTTACATTTCAATTTCATTGACTTATGCTAGTCTAATTATTCTTGTTTAATTTAGGGTTAACTAATTTTAGGGTTTCAGTTCAATAACAGTGTGGTTTAACTTGGGTAAAAATGATATTAGCCAATGTATTCTAATTTCAATTTCTAATTCAAATTTTAGATTTAAAAAATTAAAGTTTATAATTTGATTACTAACATCCTATATCAGATAGAGTAGGTTAAAATTAACTGTAAACAATCACTTATTAACCTTGTTCTCACTTACCTTGGATCCAAGCTCTAGCTCTAAGCTCAGTTGGAGAATCGCACCCATTAGCTTGGCCCCTCCTTGATTCAATTTACTAGTGTTCTCTTGCTTTGACTTTAGTTTATTTTTGAAAGAAATTTTATAAGTGGAGGGAAGGAACTTTGGTAGAGTTTCAGTATGCTGTAAACTTTCTAATGAAATTAGGCTTAGCTCAGGTGTTAATTTATAAGGGTTGGAGATTGATTTGGAGCATGGAATTCACCTTAAGGAATCTTTTGTTTCATCTTGTATGCACATCAGTAACTTGGTAGTAAAGAAAAATAATCGATTCAATCGTCCCCATCCAAAACCGCGCTACAAATCTGAAAATAGACTAACCAATCGACCATTAGGGATGACCGATCGACTGCTTCATATCGACCGGTGCACTTTAGGGTGTTGACCGGTGACGTTATTTATTTAGGAAACTTTTATTTTTAGTTTATTTTATTTTCTAATTTTCAAACGTCCGTTACTCCTTCGTACTAGCTCCAATTTCAAAGTGTTATATATGAAAATTAACTAGAAAATCGCTATGACTGTAATGGTGCAAGTTTCGTAGCCAAAGTTGGACATTTATAAAAAAAATCATTTTAGCCCTTATTATATTTGGATTTAATATTTTTAAATTTTCCACTAAATTTTCTGGGTGTTACAATAAAGTAAGTTTATATGTTCAATACTGTTGAATACAATGAGAATCTTATTATATTAAAAGCAAATATAGAGCAAGAATTGCTAGATACCTAAATATCCAATCAATGAAATGTCAGTTTGATTAGTTCACTTTAATGCAAATTAAACAATATCCTTAAATGTTAAGGATGTCCGAATGCACTTTTGTAAAGAGTTTGGTACAGTTTTGTAGTAAGGACGTCCTTCGGAATACTCAACCATTTGGAAAGGAAAGCGATGTCTGAGAATGGATGTAAAATAGGCATAGTTGAGATGAAGAGAGTGAATGATCACCTCTACTTCATAAAGAGAATTGAAAACGAGAGTCGTATAAAATACTAGTAGATACTTAATATGGAATGAGAAATGTGATTTCTATTTCAAATTTATTTTCATATAAGTAGTTAATATTGATATCGGGTACGTATTAGTCAAGTACCAATATGAGATATTTTAGAATATTGCGATAATATCGGTAAAATATCGGATATGTCTACAACTTATTATAAATGATATTGTACTAGGTTATAGTGTTATAATGACATTCCATTTTTAAATATTTTGATCTATATTTCAAAATTACTACTAAAGACTAATTGCATGTGGTTTATAGATTACAATCTATCTTCCGAGTTATTCGATTAAATACAAGTTATAAAATAGTCTAATAAAAATTAAGAAATTTGTATAATGTGAATCTTAATTATACTATATTATTTATTTCTTTAGTCATCCAATCATATTTAGTATTTAAAAAAAAATTCATATCCATAATTTCTTTGTTTTTATTTTCACTTAAGTCATCGAATAAGTAATGCCGATTTGATACTGATCACTACTTCTAGTCCATCCTTCATCGATGTGTCTAATATATAACTTTACCGCTCTTAAAATTTTAGTTTTTGGTGCATGATAACGATTAAAAAAAATTCATAAGCTAACATGCCCGCTAGAAATAATGAACAAAGAAATGAATTAAAAAGAGAAGTAGTTATTACATGATCTTGTTTTTAGTGGTAAAAGTCCAAAAAAATAAAACAAATGAAATCATGGTATAAGATTAGTTTTATTTATTAAAAGACTAATAAAGAAGACTTAAAAAATATGGTAAAAACTGAAAAATTAGTGAATTTGTATTTTTAATACGATCTACATATTATCGTTCACCATATACTAAAAACAAACATTAAGAAATGTGAAGGTATTTTATTTGTAGTTTTATTTTCTTCAACACTTATAATAATAAACGATGTTTATTAAAAATATAAGGTATTCTACACTAAAAATCGAAGTGATATATAAGTATATATTAGACGAATTATCACAAACATGAACATATTTTATGATAAACAATTGGTATGTCTATGATGATTAATAGGATATAATCGGATGTAGAAAACTTTTTCTTTGAAAATGGGTCCAGCCGCCTCGTTAAAAACCTAGTTTGAAACCACTATGGTTCAGTCTAGGATAAAAACAGTATGACATTTTTTATTGCTAACCTAAAATACATAAAATTCAAGTACAATGCAATACATGTTACATTTGATAGCTCAGAAAAATAAAGTAAATAGCCCTAAAATTAAAATAGGCAACAACACCCGACCCATTTACAATCAGAAATGTCAAAACTGCATTCCCAAAATAAAATGATTCCATAACTTATTTTTCCAAGTCCATCCATGGTAACTCATCAACACATTTGCTCGTTCATCTCCAGTTCTGGAAAAAATCTCCCACAAACGAAGAGGAGTGGAGATCGACAAACCATAGTGGAATTTTTGGATATTTCCGATTCCCATCCATCTTGACGGTGTTAGAGTTAGTAATATTTACTACCGTCGGCCATTATCGTTCATCTCTACCCCCGAACACATTAAGTTATCCATATTGTAACTCGAATCTGCTATCTTCTTAGTCGATGCCCAGACCTAGTATGTAATTTCCAAGATAAATTTCCTTATGGCTTACATTTTATTGCGTTCAGTGTTCTTAAAAATATGTAGATTTTGTTCTTAACAAATATGATATATTGAAGTCCTTAAGCAGCAATAAGCAATTTCCCTATTTGGTTAGTATCCCTGAATCAAGTTTCTATTTTAGTTAGTTCATCCATGATATTCATAGACCTATGGTGATTTAATTTTAATTTCATTCTCAAAGCGACCCAGATATAGGCACTATAGTCACACTTGAAGAATAAGCGATTGATAGTTTCTTCTTCCCATTTACAAAGAGCATATTGTGAGTTAACTGAATCATTCCATCGACTCTCTATATATTTTATGTTCAGTTTGCCCAAAACCTCTTGAAAAGCCCAAAAAGCAATCTTGCGACTATCAATATTATTCCAAATTATACTAATTCATTGTTATTTCTCATGTTGATCTCTCATTTTTTTTCCAGGCATCTTTGAAGGTGAAATTGTTTTTATCCTAAGCCCAATAGTCTATTTCCTATTCTCTACAAATTTTCACTTCTTTAATCTGATCCTATATCTCTCTAGTTTCGGTTAAGATATAGGGATCTTGTTGATAATTCCTTGTGATGCTATATATCGACCTTTAAGCCTCTGTTACCACATATTTTAAATCTATCCCAACCTAGCAAATCTACCATTAATTTATGGTTGATCCATGGATCAAATCATAGTGAAGTAGATTTCTCATTTGTAATAAATCAATGTAGAAAATATAACATGCAAAGGAAACAAGATGCTTTGATTTGATCAAACAGGTGAGTATATTTGAAAGAGTTCCAAAATTACCTGAAAAGAATAAGATTCAATCTCAAAGTCACTCCTCCATATAATACTAAATTTTTTATAGAGCGATCGAAGACAAAGTACGAATGATGATGAGGAAGCTGAGTTAACTTCTTACCGTAAGGATGTGTACATAAGAGTAAGCACATACACTAAAATTAATTTCATCCAAAATCTTAGCTTACGAGATCATAGAAGATATTAATTGATAGGAAACCGTGGTCTTTAATAGTTTAAGATTAGTGGTTGACTAATTTAAGTTATGAACATAAGTTGCGTAAACTCAAAACTGAATCAATTTTATGTAATTATAAAGGCAGTTCATAAAATGTTTCTGAATGCCTATTCTGTCATACTAAGAAACAACTATTGTTTCAAGAAATAACACCTTCATTATGAAGGAATTTCTTCTAGAAATTAGTATTACTATAATGGAATAAATCAACCAAGACTCATTAGAAATATAAGATCAAAAGACTTTAACATAGAAATTGAGTACACGAGATGAAATAAATCAACCAAGTCTAAAATGGACACAACTCAATAGAATGTCTAATAAGTATTCTCATACGTTAAGAAGAAACTATTAGTTTCCTATCTATGATGAGAAAAAGAATGATTAGTAATAAAAATTTCCTCAGTTGCTAATAAGGCAATAAGAGTATAGACTCTACCACATGGGGGCGATGCTTTAAATCCGAAATGATTCCAAGTACATTATCAAATTATAATTTTGATAGTTGTTCCTCAAATTATATGATCCATGGACCACAAGTGTCACTTTAGAAGATCAATGCAGTTAAAATCTTATAAAGCTATTTTGATTGAGATGACTTCATCGATTTCGAATGTTGAAATTAGCAAAGTAGTTTTGCTAGAAAAATAAGTCCATTTAAATTCTAAATGCAATTATCACACAACTTGATTTTAAATTTTGGCATATTGATGTTGACACAAAACCTCTAAACAGTGATTTAGAAGTGACTATTTTCACGTATAAACCAAAATGTCTTGAAGTCAGCGAGAGTGATAACTTGATTTATATGTTTCGGATATGATCCAAGAGTTGATACAACAACGGTGTTCGGTAAGCATCACAATTGAAAAAATATTTTAATAACAAAATTAGATACTTTGATTTTCAATAAAAATTTAGAGGAACCGTGTGTCTATAAGAAAGAAAATTAAAAGGTTCTAAAACATTTCTAATACTATTAGAAAACAACATACTATTGATTGTTAACGATGGACACATGTTAAAATCAGTTAAGTATGGTTGTTAATTATCGATGTAGGATTTGATAAGGAAATCTTTTATACTTCGTGTACAAGGATGTTGGGATTGTCCTAGTTTATATATACAAATACCATATTAAAATGTTTGATAGATCCCTTATGCATCACAATAGGGATCATCACATATATTATATTATGTGGTATATTAGATCTCGCTTATACACTTGGTGTATTGAAAAAATATTAAGCCGAAGGTAAATCGCTAAATGGTTGTTAAGAGTGTTCTTGTGTACTTATGCAATACTAAGGAATTGTATATAGAAACAACGAACTCCTTATGATGTTATGTTCGGACTCGAACTTCATAAGTGGTATCAAATATAATATGTCAATCCTGAATTCATGTTCAATCTTAGTTAAAGAGCTTCAAGTTTAAAATGCCCTAAATGAGAGTTTGTGCAAATTGAACTAAAAGGCTATGTACATCATCTAGGATAGCAGCGCAATGAAAGCTGTATATATCAAACATAAATTTATAACTGAGATAGGGTGATTCCTAATGTTGAGAATCATGTGACATTGTTTATGATAACAATGCCACGATACAAATTGCGAAATAACCTAGGCTCACAAGAAGTCAAGAAACATATTCCATAAGTTCCACATGATAAAGGCAGTTTATTAATGATAGATAGGTGTTGATTAATAGAGTAGATAATAAAATAATATACCAGACCCTTTATAATGACCTGTATTTTACATATTGGATGATCGTAAAATATTATTTTTAAATTCATATTAGGTTGTATGGCACTAATCTTTAGGTATGTTGAGTAGTGACATTATTTAACTTTAGAAATTTTACTATATGATTTTAATATTGAAAACTTGTAATGGCTATAACTTTTGATAAAAGATGAATTAGCTTTTGAGACAACTTCCACCGAAAAGATATGATAGTTTCACTTTTCATGGAATGGTCATAATAGCAATTTGGACTTACCATTTGGAAGATATGGCTATTTGAAGTTAGGCCTTTTCTAGGACAACGTAAATGGGTAATTAGTGTAGTTGGGGATAAACCCAATAGCCCATTTTGGGTTTTACGCTAATATTGGCCGAACTGGCCATTCCCAAATCATTTCTCATCTTTCCAAATAGATCTAAGCCTCCATTAACCTTCTCTTAGCTAAAAACTTCTTTAATTTCTTCCAAATAAGGCCGAATCCATGGATTTAGGGTAGATTAGCAAAGATATTAGGTAAAGACTTTTAAATCTACATTTTTGTAGTGAAAAATTTAGGGCTTCGCTGTGTATTCTTAGATTTGCCTCGTTTTGCATGCAAATTTTCAATTTTTGAGTGTTTGATTAGTAATTTATCATCTCACATCATATTATATATGTATTTATATATTTTGACATATTTTGAACCCACTTTTAAAATTATGTTTTGGGAATGTTTCAAAAACCAATATGAAGTAAAAATGATATTTAAAAGGTTTAAAGTGTTTTAAACATGTTATTTGATATATGATTGCCTTTACAAGTGTTAGGCTATGTTATAGATACATTATAAGAGGATTTGCCATAATTTGATGTATATTTATATGTTTAGATGATGAATGTATGTTGTTCGATGCTTGTTTGGATGTTGTATTTATGTTCGAATGGTTGTAAACAATCATCGGAGCGAAATAGAGGTGAAGGACGATTCTATGGTCGAGGGTCTTCGTGTAGAAGGAGTAATGATATGCTCACTGATTTGATGCACAAACGATGGCAGATCCATAAACGTAGAATTGAATACGATGGATCGACTTTAGAGTGTTTGGGTTATATCGATGCATAAGGGATGCATGCATGTCAAAGTAGGAAGTGTAGCGATGGAGTCGATGCAAAATCGAGGCGTCGAAGGTGCTACAGCAATTTGGTTCAAGCTTGGATCCGCCTTGGTGTCATAGGGAGGTTGGTTTCGGATCAGGAGGGAAGTTGCTCTGGGTTAAGCATGGTTGGTAATATGGGACTGGACGGTGAACGATGTCCAGTGTGCTTTGGTTCGGACATAGGAAAGTGAAGGAGATGCTTTAGTTTGGGAGTTGAATAAGAGAATGGGTCTGGTTGTCGAATGGAGTTTTGGGTTTTGACTTTGCTTCGGGTTGGAGCATGCATGACTTTGGTTCGGTCTTGGAGAATGTCAGACAAAACTTTGAGTTTTGGGGAACTTTGGGTTTGGAGAGATGGATCTTCGGGTCTTACAGGGGTAAGCTTTAAATCTTGCTTTAGGAGTCATATGGGTCGACAAGGAGGAATGGTGGATGATTCTGTAATGGCTCAAGGTGACTTTGGAGTTTTTGTAATACCCAATAAGGCAATGATGTGACATCTCAACGTGGCAATTTTAGGACTTCAGTATGATGGCTCTACAACTTACGAGGGATGCCTATAGGTGTTCTGATGATGGCAACTCAACGATGGAAGTTGTGATGGTGATCCATAAAGGCAAGTTCAATAATGGGAACTTATGAGTAGAATGATGACTGTGTTCTACTTAGAGTAAACGATATGGAATAACTATTATGTTGCATTATGAAGACATGTGCAAAGGGATCGTTGATAATTCAAAAGTTTCTAGAGTGCTAGTATAGAGGGGGTACTGGGGACACCTACCTGGATTATGAACACGTCCAAATCTTATGACTGCGGATTACCTTGGACTTTGCTATTGTGAGTCTGGTTCCAGCCTTACGAAGTGTTATGAATTCAAGCGCCAAGAAACCGAGATTTGATTAGGTTTTTGGCTAATGATCGGGTTGTACGAGTAATGATATATCCAAGGCACCTGTGTGATGTCAGTAGTGTTTTACGGATGCCAGGTTTTGCTATAATTATTTACCACACTAGGGTGTCACATGACACGGTTATTAACGACTTGTGTACCAAGACACCAGATAATTTACTTTGCTTGTAGTATTCTAATATGATGATGACAGTAGCTAAGCATATACCGATTGTTATGTGCTAACTCTTTGGATGCAGCGACGGGTTAGGTATGATTATACATACCCTATGTCCTTATTACTATATATGATTTTTATAGTACTTTAAGACGGTGTATCGCTCACAAAAAATTGTTTTCTTACCCGAAGTTTTATGCTTTGCTTCTTATTATCTTGGGTACTCTTAAATGAGTAGGTTATGTATAAGGGTCTGGATAGCACATTGAGCTATAAGGAGTACTAGCAGGAGGCTATGCTTTCATATATCTATACTTTGGATCCTAATTTCACTTATATTTCGCTATGCTATTTTGTAGAGCTATATCAGTACTTTTTTGCTAGAGATAGTTATTAGAATTTATTTTGGTGTATTGGGATGTGTAAACTCTATTATTTTATTTGCATATAATCTGGTGAAACTGTTGAACTCTGATGTTCTCACAATGGTTCATTTGATTACATCACTCTCTCGCCTGTTTTGTATCTATGATCGATTATTATATTTTATCCTTGCATTGTGAGATATAAGAAAGGTTATGTGGTTGGATTTTTGTTACTTTACACGCTTGACTATCGCCTTAAATCAGTCATGTATTGTTTATAGCGCATTATGGGTTATATTTGTACTAGAGGAGTCGGGCGGTCATCACATTTGTTACCAGAGCTTAGGCTGCTTAGTTGACCTAAGTTCATACTTGGATCCTCTAAAGATAAAAGGAGTTATCACCTTACGATGGGTAATATGATATATGAGAGAATGTACTTGTTATATATATTTTTTCAAGGCTATATAGTAGAATAAATCACATTGCATTCAAGAACATCGTTTATTCCTTTTTAAGAGACTGATCATTCTCATTACACCGTATATGAATTAGCCAACAAATAATGAGTGCTGCTAGGACTTCTGTTTGTCACAAAAATAGGAAGTGGGCAACGAGGCAGTTGTATTTAGGCTATGTCCAATAATATAATGAGGAACATGCTATAGAATGCCTAAGTAGTTTCACTTGTTGTGGCTATTGGTGGTGGTGCTTCTATGCAAGCACCATAGGTTGGCTTTTTCGAATTGCAAAAGGATTATTCTAGTCTAGGTGGTAACTGTTTCTTAGAACAGAATCAACTATCAAAGTGCAGCATTGGTTAGACACCTAGGAATGCATCTTTAAGGAAATAGAGATAGATGATGCTATGAAGAGGGAGTTAGCATCTAGATAGCTTCAGGAGTGAGCAATTGTATAGTGGAATGCTATCAAGATTACTAGCCTGAGGATCAGATTACCCGGGAATAGTTTAAGATGAGGTTCGAGGAGAAATATGTATTGGTTTCATAGAAGTTGGTGTTGTTCTATAAATTTAGTGATTTGAAGCAGGGAGACATGACTGTCTTAGAGTATGTAGTCGAGTTTGATATATTTTTAAAGTACGGCCTAACTTTTATTAACACTTCGTTGAAAAAGAATGAGAAGTTTATAACGAGCTTGGATGATTATCTCGGAGAAAAGCTAGTGGGACATATCGATGAGTCCTTTGAGAAGCTGACGGAGAAGGCTCTTCGACATGAGAGTCTGTAATCGAATTCTAAGCCGGTTGTTGATTAGAAGGATCAGCCAAAGCCGCAAGATGGCGGGGGAGGCAAAAAGAAATTGATTAACAACAAGAAGATTGTAACGACCCAGAATTATTGTCATTTGAAATTTGTATATTTAATTAATTTTAAATATTAATAAGTAAGATTTGGAAGTCGAATTAATTTAATTTCGATATAGTGATTTAATTGGACGATTTAATTTTTAATTTAATACTTGAAATTGGGTAAATAATTGAGATCTGAATTAAATGTGATTAAAAATGATTTATAAAGTTATAATAAATCATATTGGAGTTAGAATGATGTTTGTGAACTTTTAAAATCGAATTAAAAGTTAAATTGTGAAAATTGAATATTTTAATATTTAATTGACGAGTGAAAATGACCATTTTTCAAACAGTCTTGGATTTCAACTAAACTAGTTTCATCGGATCCGTAATGTTAAATTATTGTATGATTTCAAATTTCGTGTCAATCGGATGTACGGTTTGTCCGGGGCAAGTTGAAACGCATCGAAATCGTTTTAAATCGATTTGATTTAAATTTGATCGTTTATTTCCGTAACTCGCACATACGATCGAATTAGCTCCCGAAACACGTTCCATTGTGTCCGGAACATGGGTAAAACCTTAGAAACGCCAGCCGGCACGCTTCGTTTGGAGTTTGGAAAATTTTCGATGAATAGTGTTTTGTGAAATTTTCTATAAAAGGACCTAGATTTTCACAATTGCAAACCTACTAGGGTTTCTTCTTCCAGCCGCCATCAACTGTTTAATGGCCAGAATTTCATCTTCTTCTCCTCTTAATCTCTCTTAATCCGTAAAGAATTAGCAAATACTTTCAACTACAAACTTGAAGAGGATTACGAGAGCTTCAAATCCATACGGATATGATTATCCAATTCGCAACGATGAAGGGGAGAAAAGGGCGCGTTCGTTCCTCGTTTATGCACGTTTTTCTATGCATGGGGGAGGCCAAGTTCATCATTGTTGAAGGTGGAGGTGGAGTTTGTGACGAGCATTCGAATGGAGGTCCTTGATCGTCGTAGATGTCGTCGAGGGGGGGAGTATAATTCGATGGAAGTTTGGCGGCTATGGGTTCTTTGCTCACGGCTTTGGAACGATGGAAGGGAGAAGATGATTCTCGGCCCAGATCTGATGTTGCATGGATGAACGGCCCAGAACAGTTAGGGTTTGTAAATAAAAAAAACAAAAGAAAATGAAATTAATTTATATTATAAATTGTACAAACTTTAAAACTGTGTAACTTTTTGATACGACGTCGGAATTCGACGAAACGAATTGCGTCAGGTTCATTTTATCGAGCACTACGCAATGGAGCTAGTTTGGAGTCAATTGGAGCTAGTGAAAATTTTAAGTAAAATTAAACGCGTGTTTAATTTTATTCGAAATAAAATGCTGCAACCGTTATTGAAAGCAAGGTGAAAACTTCTCACTCAATCGAAATTGTTTCGATTTAAATTTTAAATAGTTAGATTTAAAATTGCTTGATTGTGTGAATTGGATGATGGTTGTTATCTATTGTGTTGAAATAGACCCTATACGCCGTATATTAAGCGGATGTTATTTATTAAAAACATATACCGCGATAATTCCACTTCGAAGTGGGATTGGTATTATATATGTATTTGGAGTTGATTTCCCGCATTATATAGCGGATGAGACCTTATTGCGCCGCATAATAGCGGATAGTATTTTATAAATCCCATATACCGCGATATTCCACCGTGAAGTGGAATTGGTATTGTGTTAACATCTGTGGATGCAGGGAAACAGGTTGGAGGGATCCAACTGGATTCCTCAAACATTTGAATTTATTTCATATGTTGTGTGTTGTTTATTTATAATCGCCGTGTGATTATATTTGTGGATTGGAATTGTTGAAGGCTATAATTTAGCCGAATATATTTTTGGTATCGTTGGATGCCAGAAATAAATAAAATTGGATTTTTGAAATTCAAGTTGAAAATTTATTGTGAAAATTTATTTTTGAGAATTGGATAAATTTAAAAGGAGTTTTAAAAAGATAAAAGTTTATTTTTGGACTATATTGAATTAAATTTCAATTTTGGAAAAAAAGGCTTAATAAATGGATTTCGAAAATATTATTTATAAGTTGAAGAATTTATTTAAAATTTGGATTTTTAAATATATTTGAAGAGATAAAGGAATTTATTTTAAAAAGGAAATAATTTGGAAATTCGTTGAAAATTTGATTTGGTGTTTTAAAATGAATTTGGAAATCAATTTGAAATTGATTGATTATGAATTTACCATAACCAGTAAAATATATTCACAAAAATTTATCTGATATAAATTAATCAGATAATTAAATTAATCCTACTTATGGATGTTTGGATTATATTGGATGTTGAATTGTTGATATCTTTGATATGTGATACTTTGTGATTTATCATGATTTGTGTTGTGATCTGAAATTTGTTTATCTGTGATATATATATATATATATATATCTGTGTGTGATCTATGAATGAAAGATAAGCGTTATAGTTTATACCGCTTATCGAATATATTATTATCTTTGAATCTGTGATGGTTGAATGTTGTTGCACTATTGTGTTAAACCATGGACTACACAATACACACACAAATGTGGATTTCACGTGGAAATCGGTTAAGTCACAGAGTTTTATCAATTTTGGAAATTGAATTTTTGAATCCAAAGTAGTTTTGGAATTGAAATTGAGAGCTTTCGAAAATGAGTTTCAGAAATAAAAGTTATTTCAAATAACTTAATAAAAATTGGAATTTAAATCATTTGATTTAAATTTTGGATTCAATACTTAAAATTGAATTCGATGATTTGGGAATTTTGGTTTAAAAGATTTTTACAAGTGTAAAAGGTGTTATATGGGTTTTTAACCATTTAAAATATGGTTTTGGAAATTTAAATTCAAGTTTTATACTTGGATGGCTTTAAACTGTATAATTGTAACCAGTTTTTCCCAAAACGAAAACTATCCGATTCCAAATAATAATAGCTTTCATAAAGTGGAAAGATTTCCAATTTGTATCGAAACATTTCAAGTTGAAAATTGAATTGTAAATAGTTTGGAAAAACTATGAATTAACCTTTGTGAAGATGATTAAGCTTTATTTTGAAATCAAAGAAGATTTTAAAAGGTGTATCTTTTATATTATAAAAGATTTGAATTGTGAATAGTTTGAAAGCTATAAGTTAAATCTTAATTTAAGGATTTAATGGGTTAATCCAATTGAAATGGAAATTGATTTGGAAAACTGTGAATGAATCTTTGTGAAACTGGGTAAACTTTGTGAAGTAAATCTTTTTGTTTAAAGATTTAAAATGGTAATTTGTTTAAACCATTTAAAGGAAAGGATTTGGGTAATAAGTTGTGACTTAATTGAAATTCCTATATCCATATGTTTTAAATATTGTGCTCACTATTCGGGGTAGCCGGGAAAAGACCTTTGTGTCATATAACCCATTCCGAATTAGTGATACGACGATATGGATCGTATTGAAGACCGTTGTGAAGACCGGGTATTTTCGAAAATGAAAGGACAACCTGTCGAATGTCCCTACACCAAGTTGCTCCGGTATAGAGATTTATATCACTCTTCTTGTGATGGGAAGTCCGGACGTGATTAGAAATTATCCGGATTGCAAGGGCTTCTTTAGAAGTGCCTTCGGTTCCGTTCGATCCTGGAATGGACTTGTATGGATGTGTGTCTGACGTTACACTTTGAGATGTAAAGCTGGTTTCTATCAAATACATTTCTGTTGGTGGCAGAGAATTTATTCTCTTAGCATAACACCCTTCTCTGAGACGTACGAGCTCAGAGGTTATGTAGTTGATGGTTACTAGTGATACATTCCCAATTTGGTAATGTGGCATACGAAGTGCTATTGATCATTTGTTGATCAAAGCGTGGCTTTGTGAAAAAGCGTGGCTTTGTGAAAAAGCGTAGTTTTGTGGACGAGACTTCGTCGAGCCTCACAACCCGGTAATGGTCGAAACAGGAATGTTGCGGCAAGGTTGTTAGGGGTCGCGCCCCTAGGGTATGTCATTTCCTTCTGGATAAAAGATGATATCATGGTATGGAGCCCAGATATTTTACCTATGTTGATGCTGCAAATTTATTATACTTTGTGGTTGTTGCTTTGTAGTTGAGGATCCTCAGATAAAGGTCGGTAATGACCGTGGGATGGCATAGCTCGTGTGTTAGCTACCTAGTTACAGCTGTACAGCGTGAGGTAGCGTCGGCCTTGTGTTTGCATAGATCCGGTTAGGTTCTCGCGGACGTCTTTCCAGAGGCGTTTCCATTTCGGTGTAAGGAAGTTCCTTTGCCTGATCATTTGTTGGAAATCCAAAGAAACAATACGAACCTGTACGGTTTTAGTTGTATTACCTGCTATGGAATGTGGCGGTAACCTGCTATTGAACATGGTAGCTATAGTAGGCATACAATAATGGTCGTATGTTGGCTAAGATTAATATTATACTTTCGAAATGTTTTCCACTATGCACTAATAATAATAATCCAATGATTTGCGTAGTAAGCATGTTTGACTATCATAAGAAGAAATCTCCTCCAATTCTGCGTTTGCATTGTGTGTGTGGCGGGAGGTCTTATGGTAGTTTCATTTTCCAAAAGCATTGCGAACGTCTTTACTTCCTTTGTTGTTGTTGTTTTAAAGATAATAACTGTTTTAGTTCTCACACCAGTCACCATGACTGACCTGGAGTTTATTGTTTCCTTCCTAAACTCTGGGTGCCCATCATTTTCCACACGGGCAGCCTAAAGTCAGGTTATCGGGTCATTCTGGATTCAGGAGATGCTGTGGAGCTCAGTGGCGAGCTGGATGGCGAGGCGTATCACTTGTATATGATATTATTTATTCCGCTGTGTATTCTGTATGTGGACAAGTTCGTATAACTGTCCAGTTGTGTTGTATATTGTTGTTGTAAACACTGATGATGATATAATGTATAAACTGATATAGTTCTTTGATTTAAAGATTATTCATTTATCTATTATATGTTGTTCCGCTGCGATATGTGAGATTCTGATATTGTTCTGTGTTTTTCTGTTATTTCTTCTTTCTTTTTCTTCTGTCTTCTTCTACCTCTTCTTTTTCTCCATAACAATTCGGTTTTCTGGCATTCGATTGCTCGGCAGTTGATACAGTGGACGTATTAATGTAGATTTTCGGAAGTTGTAAATCCCGAAACGTTACAAAGATGAAGCAGCTTCAGAACAAAGGTGGCTAGATAAAGGGCAAGTGGGAGCCTACTTGCTAGACATGCGGGAAAAAGGAGCATCTTATCAAGGACTATAAAGCTAAAAGAAATAAGTGCTACACCTATAACAAATATAGGCCTATCAAGAAGGATTTTCCAGAATCATTGAGGCAAAAGCAGGTAGTAAAGGCATATGCTATTAACCCTGTTGTGACTTCATCGAGTGCTCCATCAGCGTAAAAGAAGGGGAAGAACGTCATTACATAGGGTATGCTTTCTATCACTGATATATATATATATATATACATGTTTTCTTTGATACTGGGGCTTCAGATTCCTTTATATATAGTAATTGTGTAGATAGATTGGGATTGAAACCCTAGATAGTTGACTGACCTTTGACCATGACAAACCATGTTGGGGATCGACAAGCCTTCGCATGATTTGTCGAGACTTAGCTTTATCAAGTCATAGATGTTTATTTTTTTTGTGATTGCTTTGTATTGGATTTTGTGAGGTTCGATATTATTTTAAGGATGGACTGGCTGTAGAGGTATGGAGTAGTGGTGGATTGTGAGAGGTCGTTGGTGACAAAAGGGATGGACGATGGGTGGAGATTGGAGTTGGGCATCCTACCCGATGCCGAGGTGATGATTAACTTTCTATGTTCACTCAATTTCCCGCACAACAAGTTGTCATCTGTGCCTATGGCTAGAAAGTGTTGGATCTCAGGTTTTGATTCATGCCAAGACGATCAAGACGACACAAAAATGATTGAATATTCGAAATAATCTATGACTACAAACTACGAAGACGACTAGACTCGAAGAGGCAACAAGACTATCATATATCAAGTATAAATTTCGTATTTTATTTTAGAGTCTAAGTCTAGTATTCATATATGTTAAAATCTATCCTCAAGTAGTTCACACTCCCTCGCATATATATTCAAGTAGTTCATGATCTTTTAAAATTTACTTTGCAATATTTTTTTTCAAATTGGTTTTATATACTCAGTTCAGTCGACTGCATTCATGCACTCAGTTGACTGAACCTGTGCATATAATTTTTTTAATAAAATGCACAGCTCAGTCGACTGAATGCACTCAGTCAGTCAATTGAATCAGTGCACATATGTATGCATGTATATGATTTTAAATTCAGTCGACTGATGTTGCATGATCAGTCGACTGACCTAGTTCTAACCGCTATTTTTATGAACAGACACTTCTTTTCACGCTCTACAGAGGGTTGCATCCATTGCTGTTTCGATAAAACTTTTCATCAAATGTTGTAACTCTTTGACTACTATAAATAAGCATGAATTTCAAGATCAATTCACTTAACTTTCTTGCTTTTACTTGAATCATCTTTTCTGAATTTACTGCTCTCTTGAATTCAAATATCTATTGCTTACGAACATAATTTTATATTTCTTAAGCAATCTGAAACTTCCTAATCTTCATATACACACAACTACACACATTATACTTAAGGAAAAGATTATAGGAAGGGTGTACTGCAATTTTCAAATCTGTGTTGCTAAAAGAACACAAAAGGTCAAGACAATCAATCTACTTTATATTTAAGTCCTGTTCGGTTGCTCAGGCGGTCAAGTCCTATTCGGTTGCTCAAGCAGTAGAAGTCCTGTTCGTTTGCTCAGGTAGTGTAAACCTATTCCTCCGGGTTAAGTGAGGGTTGCTAGTTTTAATTCTAGAAGGAGTCTGAGACTGGACGTAGAACGGGAAGTTCGAACCGGTATAAAAATCTCTGGTGTCATTTTTACTTTACTGCTATTTTTACTTTATAGTTATTTTTCGCTCTAGTAAGTTTAATATATATTCCCTATTATACAATCCTATAGCATAGTAACTTTCATTTGGTATCAGAGAATTGGTCATCTTATAACCGTAACATAGTTATCTGACATTTTAGTAATATGGAGAACAACACTGGCACAAGTTTTATTGAAGGTCAATCTACTGCACGACCACTACTATTTAACGTATTGAACTATAACTATTGGTCTACCAGAATGAGAATTTATATGCAAGCTAATGGTTATAAAACCTGGAATATTACTCAAGCAGAATATAACATACCTACTACTGAATATTCACAATGGTCTAACACAAAAAAACTGGATGCTACTGCAAACGCCAAAGCTATGAATATGTTATTTTGTGTGTTAGACAAAAAGAGTTTAATAGAGTCGGCATGTGTAATATTGCTCATGAAATTTGGCGTACACTTAAAATTACACATGAAGGTACTAACAAAGTAAAGCAGAGTAAGATTACTATGCTTAAGAATCAGTTTCATAATTTTAAAATGAAGCAAGATGAAACCATAAATGAAATGTACTCTAGGTTTCAAGACATATAACATTCCCTTTTAGCATTAGGAGAAAAATATTCAGATTTTGATATTGTTTCAAAATCCTCAACTCTTTAACGGATGAATGGGAACGAAAGGTCTTAGAAATTAAAGAGGCTAATGAAATTTCAACCATTAAACCAGAAGAGTTGATAGGAAATCCAATATCTTATGAAGTCAATCTCCCGGCAAAACGAGTACAGGAACAAGATAAGAAGAATATAGCATTCCAAGCTGAAAAGGATGAATCAGATTCAAATAAAGAGGATATGGCATTCATTGCTAAAAGTTTTAAAAAGTTTTTGAAATTCAAAAAGAACAACAAATTCAAAAATAACAAGAACAGTTTCAGCAGCAATAACAACAACAACAAGCCATTGTCTTCTGCTCTTGAATGTTATGAATGTCACAAAAAATGGCACATCAAGAAAGATTGTCCTGATCGGAAGAGCGATAAATTTAAGAACAAGAAAGACAGATCCAAAAGGAAAGCCTTCTCTGTTACATGGGACGATTCAGAATCATCTTCGGCATCAGACAGTGACACAAACAACGATTCTGAATAAGCCAATGTCTGTTTTCTGGCCACAAATGACGAGGTAAGTGATCTAACTTTTGATGATTTAATGGAAATAAACTCTGAATTACTTGACAAACTAAGAAACCTCAAAAGAAAATACAAAGAAACTTTTGAAAAATTAAATAGGACTGAAACTGAGGTAGATATGTTAAGGGATGAGAAAATTTTTTAGAAAAAGAACTTGAAACTTCTTAAGAATCTTGTTCTAATACGACATCTCAACTCTCTATGTTAAGTCAAGAAATAGAAACTCAAAAGGAAAAGAATAATGCCCTTTTAGTTGAAAATCATGATCTTAAAGCTAATATTAAAATATTGGAATTAAATATTACTAGTCTTAAAACAAAATTAGATGATATTACTAAAAATGTCTTTAATTTTAACAAAGGAAGAGAGAATCTTTCTAAAATTATTGAAAATTCTCAGACAGTTTCAAACAAAAGAGAACTAGGATATAAGCAAGTTTCAAAAAGTATTCCAAAGAAAAAGAATTCTTTATATAACAATTTCAAAAAGAATAATAATACTATTGTAAAATCAATTTCAAAAGTTCCAAATTATTCTAAATCAATTAAGATTTGGGTTTCTAAAACAAATAATTCTTCGATTAGAAACAAATATATAAAATCTTTTATAGAAACTGTTTACAAGAATAAAAATTTTATTTTTAAAAGGAATTCTGAATCCTCTTGGGTTTCGTTTCCAAAGACCTAACTTTTTAGGACCCAAATAAAAAGGTGGGTACCAATGTTAATTCTATATTTTGCAGGTACCACTTAAAAAGAGAGGAAAATGGATATTGGTAAGTGGTTGCTCAAAACACTTGGCTGGAAACAAATAGATGCTAACAAATATTACCTACTCAGATCAATGTTCTGTCACTTTTGGAGACAATTCCAAAGGTTATATCATCGGCAAAGGCGATGTGTAACGGTATATCTAATTTACCTCTTATTACAAATGTCCTACTAGTTAAAAATTTAACACACAAATTATTGCGTGACAAAGGATTCAATATATCTTTTTCTGAAGATAAGTATAGCATTTTTGATCAAAATAAAAATCTTATTTTTGAAGGTTTTAGAGATAAAAATATATATGTTTTAAATATGAATTTAAATCCCAACACTAATATTGTTTAATAGCCAATGAAAATGATCCTTAGTTATGGCACAAAAGATTTTGTCATATTAATTTCATAGCTATAAACAAATTATCTAAAAATGAATTAGTAAAAGGTTTACCAAAAATGAAGTTTAAAGTAAACAATATTTATGATGCTTGTCAATTAGGTAAATTATCAAAATAATCCTTTAAACCAAAGAAGAATATTTCTACTTTACAACCACTTGAATTATTGCATTTGGACCTTTTTGGCCCAACTCAAGTTCAATCCATAAACCATAACAAATATGTGTTTGTTATAGTAGATGATTTTTCAAGATATACTTGGACTATGTTTCTGAAAAATAAAAGTGGTACTTTTGAAAATTTCAAAATCTTTGCTAAAAAAATTCAAAATCTCAAAAACTTAAAAACATAAGAAGTGATCATGGAGATGAATTCAAAAATGAAGCTTTTGAACATTTTTGTAATAAAAAGGGAATTTACCATAATTTTTCTTTTCCTAGTACACCACAACAAAATGGAGTTGTAGAAAGGAAAAATAGAACTTTACAAGAATGTGCAAGAGCTTTATTAAATGGAAGCACTCTACCAAAACATTTTTAGGCAGAAGCTGTAGCAACTGCTTGTTATATTCTGAATCGTGTTTCCATCCGACCACTAACGAAACACACTCCATATGAACTATTTCATGAAAGAAAATCAAATATTTCATATTTTAAAGTTTTTGGTTCAAAATGTTTCATTTTAAACACAAAAGATCAGCTTGGAAAATTCGATCCAAAATCCGATGAAGGAATTTTCATAGGACATTCGGAATGAAGTAAGGCTTATCGAATTTTTAATAAAAGAACTAAAACAATCGAAGAAACACTTCATGTTTCCTTCGATGAAAATTTTAAAATTAATAAGAATCTTGAGGATAATGAGATAATAACTAAGACGGTTACAAATATGGTTACTCAAAATAATTTTGAAGAAGATGAAAACATTGTTCATAATTTTGAAGAAGATGAAAACATTATTCATAATGAAAATGGATTAAGATCTCCTCCTAGGATTTTACGAGATCACCCAGTAGAAAATGTCATAGGAGAAATTAATTCACATGTCAGAACTAGAAATCAACTTAATCAAATTGGTCATGTAGCACTCCTTTTTAATATTGAACCTAAAAATGCAAAAGAAGCCTCTACTGATGCTTATTGGATTATAGCTATGCAAGAAGAGCTAAACCAATTCGAACGAAACAAAGTTTGGGAATTAGTTCCTAGACCAAGTGATCAAACAGCCATCAGTACTAATTGGGTCTTCAGACATAAAGCTGATGAACAAGGAAATATAACTAGGAATAAAGCTAGATTAGTTGCACAAAAATATAATCAAGAAGAAGGAATTGACCTTGAAGAAACGTTTGCTCCAGTCGCACGACTAGAAGCAATACGTATCTTACTGGCCTTTGCATGTTTTTATAATTTTAAACTCTATCAAATGGATGTTAAAAGTTTTTTTTAAATGGATATATAAAAGAGAATGTTTATGTTGAACAACCTCCTTTATTTTCACATGAAAAAATTCCAAACCATGTCTATAAACTCAATAAAGCTTTTACGGTCTAAAACAAGCACTTCGTACTTGGTATGAACATCTTAAAAGCTATTTTATAGATTCCGGTTTTGAAATTGGGAAGGTTGATCAAACTCTTTTTATTAAACGAGCTAAAAAGGATATTTTAATTATTCAAATTTATGTTGATAATATTATTTTTGGTTCTACAAATGATAAGTTATGTCAGGAATTTTCTAACATAATGACCAAAGAATTTGAAATGTCACATATGGGAGAATTATCTATTTTCTTGGATTACAGATTAAACAATTAGATAATGGAATTTTTATTAATCAAGAAAAATATTGTAATAATCTAATTAAATGATTTGGTGTGGAAAATACTTTTTCCACACCAACTCCAGTGAGTACAACAATACATCTCGATAGAGATGAAGATGGCAAGAGTGTTGACCAAAAATTATATCGAAGTATAATTGGATCATTACTTTATTTAACTGCTAGTAGCCTGACATAATGATGAGTGTTTGTTTATGTGCTTGATTTCAAGCAAATCCTAAAGAATCACATATGTGGGCGGTGAAATGAGAATTATGTTATATAAGCAAAACGAAAGATTTCAGACTTTTCTATCCGAAAGAATGTCCTTTCGAGTTAGTATCATATAGTGATGCTGATTTTGGAGGATGTCAGACAGATAGAAAAAGTACGAGTGGGACTTGTCACTTTATTGGACAATCTCTAGTATCTTGGTTTAGCAAGAAACAAAATTGTGTTTCCCTCTCGACTTGTGAAGCAGAATATATTTCAGCTGCTTTAGCATGTGCTCAAGTCATTTACATGCAACAAACACTCTAAGGTTTTGGAATAAATTTATGTAAATCAACTTTTTTTTTTAATAATACAAGTGCTATAAACTTATCTAAAAATCCTGTAAATCATTCACGAACAAAAAATATTGACATTCATCATCATTTTGTTCGTGATAATATTGAAAAGGATATAGTCAGATTAGAATTTGTGTCATCTGAAAACCAACTGGCTGATATATTTACAAAACCATTAAATGAAAATATTTTTATAAAATTAAGAAGAGAACTAGGAATTTTATCTTTAAAAGATTTATAACAAATTTCCTGAATTTTTTTAAGATTTTTTTTCAAAAATGGAGCCTGCAAGACTCGATCTCCAGTCTCACTACTAGAAGTCCCTTGCATTTCCATTGTGCTACATATTGTTTCACATCTGAACCTACATTTCAACTCTCCTTATTCTTTCTTATTTTCTATTTCAGATTTCAAACTCAACCCTACATTAGTTTTTACTTTTTGATTAACCATTTCTTTTCTGGTTGAAATTAATTTTACTACTAAATTAGTTTCTATTTTTGAAAACATAGGCCTTATAAAAATCATCATTTATTAAGTTTTAATATCATCCTTTAAGAAATTTATCAAGCTCTCAAAATCACGTCTTCATAAGAAACATCAGAATTTTCCTCTGTTGATTATTCTTCTCCTAGTTTCGGCTCTATTAATTTACCCACCCCTACATCAATTTATGAACTTATTCCAATAGTCCTACTGGTTATCATACTGGGTATACACCTGAATCGAAGCTCGACTGTTTGCTGTAAATATATAAAAAAATTCCTACAATTCAGTCGACTGACTAATCAATTCAGTCGACTAAAATCCCCATATATGAACTATATATTCTTGGGAATGATTCAGTCGACCGATCTTAAAGTCAGTCGACTGAATCTTAAAGTCAGTCGACTAAACTCGTTTTTCATCATTTTCTTTAAGTCATCCAGTCGACTTCTGTTGAATGTTCAGTCAACTGAATCTGATAACCGGGTATTTTTTATACAACTGGACATTTCATTTCTACTATATACATCATAAAATCAACCAACTTTTCATTACTTACTCTATCCTTTCACTTCTATAACTCTACCTCTCCAAAATCACCGATTTCTACATCAATTTCAAATACCTTTCTCAAAACCCTAACCCAAAATGCCTCCAAAAAGAGCAAGACCTTCCTCCTCTTCTGCTAGACCATCTGAATCTCAGATTAAAGGTTGGCTACACAATGACAAAGCAATTCAACGATTTGACAAGATGAAAAACTCAAGAATTTTCGAAGGCTTTTTCATCAAATACCCTGATTTTTCTTCTTATGCAATACCTTGCTAGGAGAAGTGGTTTGGAATCTCTACTTAACTACAATGCTAATAGTTTGAAGATAAATCATCTTCTTATTAAGCTCTTCTACGTAAACCTCAACTTGGATCACCACAATATCCAAAATCCCGATGATTGTGTATGGACTCTCGTTTGCGGAGTGAAGATTTTTCTACTTCTTGCTCGACTAGAAAGAATTCTCCAATGCCCTTTTGAAGGAGAAGAATTAAGCGACCGTTGAAGTAAACATGGACATTCGAGATAGAACTAGCCATCGTTTTCTCTCCGATGACTTAACGGAACTCAAAGCAATATCGCTCCGACCCAAGGATAGAATTATGCATAGAACTCTAACTCACACCGTCAATCCTCGAACCAGTAGCTACGAAAAGGTATATAAGAGCGATTTTCAATCTCTATATGCCATTTGGGGACAACGTTCCGTTAATTGGGCTAAAGTAATTCTCGATGATTTTCTAACTTTTAATCAAGGCTGTATGAAAACCATTCACTACGGCGCATATATCATGAGAATTATTCGTCATTTTGAGATTGCTCTCCTCGACTCGGACTATTCCGCAGTTGGTTCCCTAAACACCAAAACTCTAAGCCTCATGGGACTCCTAAAGAAATATCAAAGTCATACTATTATAACTTTCGAACATTGGCTAGAGAACCAAGCGGCCGGTCAACCTTCTTCAAGACAACAAGCTCCCCAAGTTGAAGCAGCAACCTCTTCACAACCACAACCTCCACGAGAATTCAATGAAATTCAAGAAATTGGACCACAAGCTCAACCACGAGAGGCTTTAACAATTGTCTCTAGAAATCAAAAGCTTTTATATAAATGCCTATCTCGTGTCGAGACAAACGTTTCCCATGTCAAGAAAACCATCACCGTGGTAAATAAAAAGCTAAATCACATTAAGGGGTTCTTGAATAATATTTGGGAAGCACTATCTTGTGTACAATCTTCCTCCACATCCGTACATGTACTTACGACTTCAGGAAAGCATCCTCAACCACATTTCACTTGGTCAACTTCCGAAGAAGGATGAGAAGGAGAGGAAAGTTCCGATGATAATGGAAATGATGATGAGTAAGTAGCTTACTTAGTTTTATTTTGCAAAAGGTATGTTTTTCTTTTTGGAACAATGATATGTCTTTTATGTCATTTGTTCTATGTCGTGTAAGTGAATTTTTGTTGTTTTATATATTCGTATGATGTTCTATGTTATATATGTTCTTATGTTGTTGTGCCTACACTCCTATGTTGTTACATTCTTTTATTACATATGCTCTTAGATTACTATTTTTTTTAAAAATATATATACATTTCTCCTTTTTGTCGATGACAAAGGGGGAGAAGAAGTGTTGTACTAACAAATTTCTGCAGGTTTAGGAAAATTTTTGTCTTGGATTCAGGGGGAGTTATACAAGGATATTTGTCAAGATTTCGCTCATATTTCAATATATCAAAAGGAGTTATCATCAATCAAAAAGGGGGAGAATGTTGGATCTCAGGTTTTGATTCATGCCAAGACGATCAAGACGACATAAAATGATTGAATATTCGACAAAATCTATGACTACAAACTACGAAGACGAATAGACTCGAAGAGGCAACAAGACTATCATATATCAAGTATAAATTTCGTATTTTATTTTAGAGTCTAAGTCAAGTGTTCGTATATGTTAAAATCTATCCTCAAGTAGTTCACAATCCATCGCATATATACTCAAGTAGTTCACGATCTTTTAAAATTTACACTATAATATTTTTTTTCAAATTGGTTTTATATACTCAGTTCAGTTGATTGCATTCATGCACTCAGTCGACTAAACCTGTGCATATATTTTTTTTTTAATAAAATGCATAGCTCAGTCGACTGAATGCACTCAGTCAGTTGACTGAATGCACTCAGTCAGTCGACTGAATGCACTCAGTCAGTCGACTGAATGCACTCAGTCAGTCGACTGAATCAATGCACATATGTATGCACATATATGATTTTAAATTCAGTCGACTGATGTTGCATGACCGGTCGACTGATCTGGTTCCAACTACTATTTTTATGAACATACACTTCTTTTCACGAATGGTTATCTTCTCTACAGAGGGTCGCATCCATTGTTGTTTCGATAAAACTTTTCACCAGATGTTGTAACTCTCTGACTACTATAAATAAGCATGAATTTCAAGATCAATTCACTTAACTTTCTTGCTTTTACTTGAATCATCTTTTCTGAATTTACTGCTCTCCTTGAATTCAAATATCTATTGTTTACGAACGTAATTCTATATTTCTTAAGCAATCTGAAACTTCCTAATCTTCATATATACATAACTACACACATTATACTTGAGGAAAAGATTATAGGAAGGGTGTACTAAAATTGACAAATCTGTGTTATTAAAAGAACAAAAAAGGTCAAGACAATCAATCTACTTTGTATTCAAGTCCGGTTCGGTTGCTCAGGCGATCAAGTCCTGTTCCGTTGCTCAAGCGATAGAAGTCCTGTTCGTTTGCTTAGGCGGTGTAAACCTATTCCTTCGGGTTAAGTGAGGGTTGCTAGTTTTAATTCCAGAAGGAGTCTGGGACTGGACGTAGAACAGGAAGTTCGAACCAGTATAAAAATCCCTAGTGTCATTTTTACTTTGCTGCTATTTTTTATTTTCCACTCTAGTAAATTTAATATATATTCCATATTATACAGCATAGTAACTTTCAGGAAGTATCCAGATATATTAGAGGAGGTAGTAGGATTACCACCACATAGGGAGATACAGTTCTGTATTGATTTAGTGAAGGATACCAGGCCAGTAATTATGCCACTAAGGCATATAGCTCGCAAAGAGTAAAGGGAACTAGATGTGCAAGTGAATGACCTATTACAATGAGTTTTCTTTCGATTGAGTATATCTGAATGGGGAGCACCTTTAGTATTTGCCATTAAGGTGCACAACTCTTTTAGATTGTGCATTAATTACCATGAGCTAAACAAGATGACCAAGAAGAATAAGTATCCATTCCTACGTATTGATGACTCATTCGATCAGCTCTATGGTGCTAGGGTGTTCCCTCAGTTCGACCATGCGATGGGTTTCATCAAATATGAGTGGTTGGTTATGCTGTTTGAGCTAACCAATGAGCCAACAAACTTTGTTGATCTTATGAACCATGTCTTCAAGGATAAACTTAATAAGTTTGTGCCTGTGTTCATGGATGATATCCTTTTTTATTCGAGGACAAAGAATTTACACAAGGAGCACTTCAGGATTATGCTCGAAGTGTTAAAAAAAGCACCGATTGAATGCTATTTTTTCTAAATTTCACTTTTGGAGGAGAGAATTATGATTTTTGGGTCATGTTGTTTATAACTGGGAATTACCGTAGATCTTACGAAGGTGGTAGCAGTCTAGGATTGGGATCACCCAAGAATGCTACAGACATGTGGAGTTTCCTTAGGCTAGTGGAATAGTATAGATGTTTTATCAAGCACTTCTCTGTGGTAGCAGCACCATTACCCATTTAACAACAAAGAATTGGACTCTTATTTGGAATGCGAGGTGCGAGCATGCATTCAATAGTCTAAAATAGAAGTTAACAAGTGCACCAGTGTTAGTTATTCTGCTCAGGAATGAAGAGTTGAGAGTATACGCAGATGCCTATGTTACTAAACTAAGTGTGATTTTGATGCAAAGGGGACAAGTTGTCACAAATGATAGTCGGTAGCTGAAACTGCATGAGAGAAAGTATCCAACTCATGACCTAGTTTTGGAGGTGATAGTGTTTGCTTTAAAGATTTAGAGGCACCACTTGTTAGGAGAGAGGCGGACCATAAATTGTTAAAGTACCACTTCTCATAGAAAGATCTTAACCTTCACCAGATTCGATGATTAGAATTCCTCCCCTCCTACTAATTTTACATTTCTTATATGCTATGTAGGGGAAATGCAGCCATTGATGATTTATGTAAATGACATGCTAGCTTGGGAGCGATGTTCCTATAGTGGAGGTAGCTTGTGTTTATTGTTGGTTATGACTTCAAACCTCGATATGAGATAGAGCCAAATGTGTTGGCTAGTTTGAGTACTAGACCTGCTTTGATTGAGCGGATTTGTACTAGTCAGAGGTGGGATGCAACATTATTAGAGATTATGGCTAGGATAACGGAATAAGTAGAGTCTAAGAAGTTGAAGCAGTACAGGCTTGACCATGATGGATGGCTCCATAAGAATGGAAGATTGCTTGTTCCTGATGTAGATGGCTTGAGGGATGAGGTGCTACGAGAGTGCCATTATTGAAAATCGACAACACATCCCGAAGAAAATAAAATGTGTCGTTATATGAGGCACGCATTTTATTAGGAAGGGATAAAGAAGGACATTGGGGGATTCATCTCAAGATGTATGAATTGTCAGCTAGTGAAGGTTGAATATAAGAAGCCAAGTGGTCTGCTTCAACTGATTAAAATTCTAAATGGAAGTGGGAGCATATATCGATGGATTGCCGAGGACCAGAGGAAGGTATGATAGCTCTAGCTCATAGTCGATATATTGATGAAGAGTGCAAGATTTATACCCATAAAGTCTACTGGAACGACATACGAATTGATCGAGTTGTATGTAATATAGATAGTGTGATTCCATGGTGTGCCAAAGAGGATCGTGAGGGACCGAGACCCTTTATTCACTAGTGGGATTTGGAAGGGCTTACAAATGCCGTTGGGGACGAAGCTACACCTCAATATAGCTTATCACCTACAAACTAATAGGCAAATCGAGAGGGTGAATTGTATCTTAGAAGATCCCTTTCGAGCTTGTGTTCTCGACTTTGGAAGCTCGTGGGACGATCATTTGTTATTAGTATAGTTTACATACAACAATAGTTATCAGTCCAACACCGACATGACACCATTCGAGGTATTATGTGGTCGATCGTGCCACGCTCCCTTATGTTGGGTCAGAAATGGGTGAAATACTAATATTTGGGCCATATATGATTATAGATACTTCGGAGAAGATTATGATCATTCAATAACAAATGAAAGCTACTTAAGATAGATTAAAGAAACGTAATGATAAGAGAATATGTGATTTGGATTTCTCTGTCGGTGATATGGTGTTTGTCAAGGTCTCCCTACTGAAGAATATTGTTTGATTCGATACTAAGAGGAAGTTAGCATCGAGATTTGTAGGTTCTTTTCCAATACTAGATAGGATTAGGAAGTAGCGTACAGAGTCGGCTTACATTATAAGATGACGGGCGTGCACAATGTGTTCCACGTCTCTAATATGTGGAAGTTTGTACATATCTCTGGCATGACTGTTACACTGGATTAGCTTGATGATATCGAGATTGAATCAAAGCTTTGAGACCTCGTATGCCTATTTGTATCATAGGATGTGATACGAAGTAGCTTAGGAGGAAGATGTTGGAGTTGGTAAAGGTTCAGTGGAGTGAGAGGGAAGACGATTGCACATGAAGACCGAGGAGAGCATGAGGGCCGCTTATCTGGAGGCCTTCACTTGGTTAGACTTCCTTTTTATCATTAGCTTTTACATTCGATATCATATTCGATACTTTATATTAGGTAATTTAGTATCCTACATGCTAGGATAGGCGTAGATTACATCTCTTGCTTATATGTGCATGTTTGATATGATTGCTCATGACTGTTAGGCAAGCATGGTAACTACCTTTGACTTTACCTTTGTTGTGTTGGGGATTTTGGGGGCAAAATTCCTAAACGGGGGAGAGTGTAACGCCTCGTATTTTACAAATTGGAGGATCGTAAAATATTATTTTTAAAATCATATTGGGTGGTATGACACTATAACTTTGGGTGATGTTGAGTGGTGATATCTTTGACCCTAAGAAATTTTACTGGAAGTATTTACCTCCAAAAAACGATAACGACTATAAATTTTAAGAGAAGTCGAATTAGGGTCCAAGAACACTTCCATTGGAAAAATACGATGGTTTACCTTTCCGTAGAACGTTCATAAGATTTGGACTTACTTTTTGGAAGATGTGGCTGTTTGAATTTAGGCAGTTTTTGGGATAACTTAATGGGTAAGTAGTGAAGTTAGGGATATGCCCAATAGTCCATTTTGGATTTTAGGCTAATAATGGCTGAAATGGCCATTCCCAAATCATTTTTCCATCTTTCCAAATAGATCTAAATCTCCATTAACCTCCTCTCAGCCAAAACCTACTTTAATCTCTTCTAAATCAAACCAAAATCCACATGTAGATTAGTAACTGGATTTTATAAAGACTTTCAAATCTACACTTTGAAGGCGAAAATTTAGGGTTTTGCTATCTATTCTCGGATTTGTCTCATTTTACATGCAAATCTTCTATTTTGGGTGTTTGGTGAGTGATTTATCATCTCACATCATATTATTTACGTATCTTTTAATTCTGACATGTTTTGAACCCATTTTTAAAGTTAAAATCATGTTTTGAGATAGGTTTAAAACCTAACCGAAAGTAAAAAATGAGATTTAAAAAGTTTAAAGTGTTTTAATCATGTTATTTTGATGTATGATTGCCTCTATATGTGTTAGGCTATTTTATAGATACATTATAAGATGATTTTCCATGTTTAATGTATGTTGGATGATGAATGTATGTTGTTTGATGCTTGTTTGGATATTGAATTTATGTTTAAATGGTTGTAAATGCTCATTGGAGCGAAATGGAGGTGATGGACGATTCTATGTCCGAGGGTCTCCGTGTAGAATGAGTAACAATATACTCTCTTATTTGATGCAAAAATGATGGGAGATTCATAAGCATAGAATTGGGCACCGACAGATCGGCTCTAGAGTGTTTGGAGTTGTATTGATGTATAGGGGTTGCACGTGGGTCGAAGTAGGAAGTGTAACGATGGAGTTGATGAGAAATTACTGCATCAGAGGTGATACAACAACTTGCTTTGAGTCTTGGGTCCAGCTTGGAGTCAGAAGGAGGTTGGCTTCGGATCAAGGAGAAGTTGCTTCGGGTTAAGCATGGTTCAGTGATGTGGTAGCGGACAATGAATGCTATCCAGTGGTGCTTCAGTTCGGGCATGGGAAAGTGAGGGTGATGCTTCGATCTACGAACTAAATAGGAGAATGGATCCAGTTGCTAGAATTTTAGGCCTAGGACTTTGCTACGGGTTTGAGCAGGCATGACTTCAGTCTAGTCGTAGAGAATGTCAGACATAACTTAGAGTTTTAGGAACTTCGGGTTATTGTATATCCTACGTACTTGAGTGATGTGAGTATTATTTTATAGATGCTATGTTTTGTTGTGATAGTTTATCACTTTAGGGTGTCACACGACGTAGGTATTAGCGACTTGTATACTTAGACACCTGATATTGTACTTTTATTTGCAGTATACTATTATGATGATGATAGTAGATTAGTATATATCGATAATTATGTGCTAACTCTTTATATGCAGGGACCGATCATGTATGATTCTACATGCTGTATTTCCTTATCACTATATATGATTTTTATAGTATTTTGAGATGGTGTATCACTCACACCTGACTGTTGTCTAACCTGAGCATTTATGATTTGCTTCTTATTATCTCGGATTTTCTTAAATGAGTAGATTATGGATAATAGGTCTAGGTAGCGCATGGAATTATACATAGTGCGAGCAAGAGGCTACGCTTTTATATATCAATACTTTGGAGCTCACTATTGCTTATATTTTGCCATGCAGTATTGTGGAGCTATGTCAGTACTTATATTGCTAGAGACAGTCATTAGAGTTTATTTAGTGTATTGGGATGTGTAAACTCTATTATTTCAATTTTTTATAATCTTGTGAACCTTTTCCAATCTGATGTTCTTAATATGGTTCATTTGGTTATATTACTGTTTAGCCTATTTTATATCTTGGATTGATTATTATATTTTATCCTTGCACTTGAGATATATAACAGGTTCTGTAATTGGATATTTGTTACTTTACAAGCTTAACTATCGCCTTACATTGGAAGGTACCATTTATAGTGCACTACCGGTTATATTTGGTACAGGAGGTATAGGGAAGTAGTCACATCCTTTCAAAAGGGACTGGCTCGATCAATTTTGAGTAAGATGATCGAAGGAGTGAGATTTAGAATCCATAATTGCCCCAAAGTGCAAGTCTGAGATTGAGAGAGTTAGTGGTATGCACTAAGAGCAATTATGTAATTTATTATATATATCTAACTCTATAATCAATCTTATTCATAATAAAGATGTTTGTCTTCTTTTATTACTTTGTTATATTTTGATACAAATAATTAAGTAATTAATTTAAAGTATACAATTAAGAAAACCCTTAAATAAAATGTTATATGATTGTAGTTGTAAATTGTTCCAATCATGAGTAATTAATGTAACACCCCATAATTTTTTGAAATTGAATAATAAATTTTAAAGGGTCAAGACCGTAATTTAACACAAAAGGTAAAATAATAAATTTTTACAGGATCTAGAATTAGGCCTCGGCACCTATTCCATTATGTCCAGAATGTTGTTTACAGCCAGAAAACATACGTAACTGTCTGATTTTGGTTAAACAGGCTAGAAATTATAAGAAGTCAAACCCAATGGCATTTTCGTAATATATTGATTTCGAGATTTTAGCCTAAGTATGAGCTGTTTCAGCTTATAAATAGAAACCAAGACCCTATTCTTCAGCCTAAACATCTTACCACTAATCCCTATCTTTTTCCATCATCTAATCACTAAATAAAATCAAACTAATACCACATCAAATCATAAAGGAATAATAGAACATTACAAAACAAGAAATTACAAAGCAAATCAAGGCTAATCGAGAGGATAACACATAAGGCCAACAAGGAAGGGGGACAATTCTAATTAAATTGGAAAGGAGGCAAGGCTAATTGGTGAGTGTGACTCCTCATATCTTCTTATATATATAAGTTATAGCAAAACACCTCTTATATTCATATATCAAAATGTATCCATCGCAGCCGGAATGTCATTTATAGTAAAAAAACTTATGTAACTTGTTGATTCTGGTTAAATCGTTTAGAAATTAAAAGAAGTCAAACCTAGTGAAAATTTTGTAGTGTATTGATTTTGAGATTTTAACCCAAGTATGAGTCATTTCTGCCTATAAATAGAAACCAAGACCCTATTCTCTAATCATAATTTGGCCTATACATCCTACCACTAATCCATATCTTCTTCATCATCTAACTCCTTAATAAAATCAAACTAATACCACATTAAATCATAAGAGGATAATATAACATTATAAAACAAGGAATTACAAAGCAAATCAAGGCAAATCGAGAGGGTAACACATCAGGCCAACAGGGAAGGAGGAGGATTCTAATCAAATCGAAAAGGTGGTATGGCTAATTAGTGAGCGAGACTCTTCATATCTGCATATATATTGATAAGTTATAGTAAATCATCTCTTATATTCATAAATCAAAATGTATTCATTACAACAAGAATGCCATTTATATTCAAAAAAACATTTGTAACTTTCTGATTTTGGTTAAACGGGCTAGAAATTAGAATAAGTCAAACCCAGTGGAAATTTTGTAATACATTGATTTTGAGATTTTAGCCCAAGCACGAGTCATTTCAGCCTATAAATAGAAACTAAGAACCATATTCTCCAATCATATTTTAGCCTAAACATTGTACTACTAATCCCTTTCTTCTTGATCATCTAATCTCTTAATAATACCAAACTAATACAACATCAAATCATAAAGGAATAATAAAACACTACAAAACAAGGAATTACAAAGCAAATCAAGGCGAATCGGGAGGGTAACGCATCAGGCCACCAAGGAAGGAGGTGGATTCTAATCAAATCGGAAAGGATGCAAGACTAATTGATGAGTAGGACTATTCATGTCTACTTATATACTGATAAGTTATAGTTAATCACCTCTTATATTCGTAAATTGGAATGTATATGATGAAGTTGACAGTCAAAAATTATTTTTTTATATGCATCTGATTGATTAAAAATCTGATTTTTTTATCGATTGTAACTAGCAAAAGTTAATCCCCGTTTAATTTAAAAAGTGAGAAATATAAAAGTGTTTGGAACCAAACATATTATATATCAAAATCATAGTTATCGATGACAAGAACGTAAGCTAGTCTCACAGTCCCTATACCTGAAATATCTCGAACTGACCTGATTATTATATAAAAAACACACGTGTCAGACTATATCTAAATCCAAGGTCAATGAACATATGGTACTGGGTATATACTAGGTAATAACAAAATAATGTTATCTTATGTAAACCCAAATATCATATAACATAAAACATCACAAAACCTAGTATAGAATTTCATCGCCCATATAAAACAATTCAATAGAAATCAGGAATACTATATCCAATGGGTGAATCATCCATACAATAAAATATCATCATAGAAAATATAATCATTAAGTGAATCAGGATAACATACAGCAATGCCCTAATATAATATCATAAAATCATATAATCAGTAAAAAATGTGAGATAGCCATTAAATCATTCAAAAAATATTCAATATTGTACAAATCACAAAGATGATATATCACAATCCAAATCTCAGTTAATTAACAAAGGCTATCTTTAGAATATTAAACCAGAAGAGTATGGATATAAGGGGACTAACTACACTTTACACACACAATCTCTAACATAGCCAACTCATTAGATAATATATAATATATGCCAATCTGCAACATACACATAACCTCGAACTAGAAAGGGAGAATGATAGCACATAGCATGCTCCGGGAATCCAGGTTTACTAGCCTCATGCTAAAAGCGGGATCTGTTCCTACAGTCTTCGGTTACCTCGACGGACATCATGACTCTAATCCACATATGGCTTGTCTACGCATAGCCTCTATCATGACCCTGCACTTTCCCCTATGGTAACAGACTGCTGGCCATGTGGCACAAGGGGCTACCAACTACTAATCTCGTAATGCGCATCGAATATAATAAACAATAACAGTGTCACAGATCTAGATCGCAACCCCATGATCAGATCGCCAGGGTGGATACTGGCCAAACTGGTTCACTCCTGAACCATAAAGGGAGCTAGAAACAAGTGGATGACAAATAGTACTCATATCCTATATCTACACATAGCTCTAGACGTAAGCCAACATATGGCTCCGTATAAGTAAATACATGACTATGATATACTAGAGCTCTAATCTTTCATCGACACACGACTCTACCTATAAGCCAATACATGGCTACAATATGCTCACCGCAAAGACTATCATCACATACACATGAGTAGTGACATTTACTTACAAAGAATAATCAAACAAACAACATAATGGCGTCTCATACCACCGCATGTTATTCGTATAATTATTCAATGCTCATAAACTACACTCGATCCATGATAGATATCTCTATATGACAAGTTCGATTAATAACCGGAAAAATGTTACCGAAAGTCCCATACCAGACGGTAACACTAATTCGTCTATTCAAATTTCTCATCACACAGAAATAAATATAATAAAGTCATATCAAAGATGTTGTCCTCGTATCATATTAAAATCATCAATCAAATCGATATCAACGGTGAACCGTTCATGATATTGAAGTCAATATAGGAATATGAGAAATCATAAATATAGAATTCATATATAAAAATTATAATTCGATTCAGAAATAAAACAATAATGAAATAATAAAAAAATTCAAAGATATCTTTCTTTAGACAATTAAATCAAATATCTAAATATATATATATATATAAAGCATACTTTATTAATTCAGAAGTAATCACATTATTTGTGAAAATAATCTTTAAGATATTTAAGATATTAGTCAGAAAATATTTTTTATTTCCAAAAACTATATAAACTTTTGAAATAACTACTTAAAAATCTATAGATTACTTTTTGATAAATCAATAATTCTGAATAGAATTTTTCTTCAATAAATTTTATATTGCCAAAATAAAGAAATTTGATAAAACATTATAGTTTAGCTTATTTATATAATTACCAAGAATAAAGATTAAAAAATTATTATTTACTTTATATCTATATATTTTGAATCCAAAATATTTATAACTCAAACCATAATATAAATTCAAAACATTCGAATATTAAAAAATTACACAATTTAAAATGCAAACGAATAGAGTTCAGTTTGTAAATCAACATTTCCAACCAACGCAATCAACTAACATCTAATACCGATATACTCAACAATCCAAACAAATAACAATGATCAAAAATAATCCATTCAACCAATTTACCATCAAATTTCACAACAAGCAATCAATATAAACAAATAACATGTAGAAATATAGGTGATTACACATAAATAACATGTTGTAGACATAGTTGCGAGTGAGAAAACTCACTGATTTCCCTAGCGAAGACTTTTATTGTTTTCATGTCTTCATATTATAGCACATCCACAATCGCTATCTTCAGCACACGCCTTCGACCTCACATGCACACACCCTCCCCCCCAAACCCGCTCTCGACACCAATTCGACCTCAGCCCGTGTCACATCAACCTGCTCCGAAGGCGGCCGCCACCATCGTTTCTGTCTCAACCATCACGCTTGCCCATGCCGCTATCAAACAGACGATTCTAGATTGCACTACCCTCACCCTCAGCAGCCGCAATCGCTTCGTATGACCCTACAACACCATCCCCAAAACCACGCTCCTCCACTGTCGATGTCGACATTGCCCAAACCAAGTGCCTCAGGTGCGATTATTTTGTTTATTTTTTATTTTTTTTCATTTGTTGGAATTGATTTCTAGAGTCCTCGAATTGGGCTTTAAACAATAGAGCGCGGTATGAAAATACAAAGGTTTGGGTTTGAGTTGTTAAAGTGGAGAGAATTTTCTAGAGAATAAGAGAAACCAGATTTAAATGGCCTTGAATGATTTGGGCTTTGAAATTCTAATTCAATTTTTATTTACTTAATTTCCTTTACCTTTAAATTTAAAATTTTAACCCTTAATATTTATAAATATTTCAATCTAGTTTAAATTGGTTTATACTTTGTTTTATGCAATATATTTCGATAACAACACAATTTCTTTCAATTCAATACATATTTCTTTTTTATTTAATTATTCATTGTACTATCACTCATAAACTTATTTCCCCAACTACTTTGATCGTATAAAAATTATTTACACTTCAAAATATTTTGTATTGATTAAATTTCTTATTTAATTCCAATATATTATCCGAAAAGAGTTTATTAATTTATTTAAATTTATTAAATCAAAATATTATATTAAATAGAATTTGATTAACTAAAATTAATTTCCAAAATATAAATTATCAAACATCGAATGCAAGCAGTTTCATTTTAATTAAATTTATTTATTATTAAGGCGTAGAAAGTAGGGTTATTGCAGTAGCCTTATGCTCGTCGTAGTCATCTCAGGTCGGAATGCCTATGAAGAAATAAAGAAACCCAATTACAGAAAGGATAGAGGAAAGGAAGCATGCTCCCAAATAGCCAGAGCTGGTTCAAACTATATGGGCATCATGCGTAGAAGTATTCATTTTAGAATTAAGAGCATTTGTTGTGAAGCTTTTGATAACCTTGCATCAGCATTAGGCTTCAATTATCATGTAAGAAGGAGAATCCCGTCTTTTCTTGAAGTGAAGTAGATAAGAAAGTTCGTTGAAAGTAGATGCTCGGTCGAACCAATTTATAAAAAGGATGTAGAGAGAACTTAGAAGAGCATATCCATTCGAATAAGTGTAAGACGGAAGATGTCCCAACTTCTTGTAGAACCTTCTAAAGAAAGAGATTGAAAGGTAGGACATCACTGCCTAAGCACATGTATCGGTTTAGCACTATGTATCCTAGAAGGGGGTTGTGTGCAAACTCATCTTTCATTGGGAGGAGAAAATAATCTTCGGGGATTCTGTGCTGATGAATTTTTTTTTTGGAGCATTCTAGCCATCAATATCTTAGGCAGTTGCTCTGGCGGATCGTCCAGTACTCTCAGGCCTATGAACTCATTCAAAGGAGGCGGTTGGTTTGCTACCAGCTCCATTGGAATCATCAAACCTTGTTATTCCAACGTAATAGGATGACCTGGACTAGCGGGATTAGTTGGTGAAGCTTGAGCTATAGAAGATCCAACTTTAAGAGGATAGATGTGCCCTAACCGGACTTGAATCTTCGAGACTAGTAAGTCATTCTAGACAATAAAACTTGACATTCAACATGGTCAAGCATGTTTTATTTTATGTAATAAGCCCATGTGATCAACTCTAGAATCCAAAGGATGTCGACATGTGTTAATTAATTAGATTCTGAGTGTTGACCACGACAAATGAGAAGTGTTAATCTATGTAGTGTGAGTCCCATGTTCTATACACCATGAACGGACCATCCTGTGTAGATAGCTTGCTTATGCTAGAAATACAAGTCATGTCGTACGATGAAACTATGTATCGAAACTTACCCGTTATTGATGAATAATTGATAATGGAGCCGATGTCTGAAGTGATGCAGAAGCTTTTTTTAGGATCATGAGAAGTGTAGTAACAAGGAAAAGCAGTGCGATAGAATTACCCAGTATAGCCATTCTTGAGATCAATCACCATACTGGAACTCAAATGATGATTAGAGCTTAACTGAGTTTTGACAAGAGAAAGTCGAAGTCACAAAGTCGGACTTCTCTTCAAAGTGATGTGCAAATGACCAAAGAAAGACTCGAGTTCACCATAGGTCGAGCACAACGCAAAATTTCAACAATCTCCTCTCAGTTGTAGTCAGCCACACCCTTACCATCACCATCGATGTGTTGCTCACCAATCGCCAACCTTGGACTGACGAAGCTCTTGGAACAGTGATTAGGGCCTGGAGCTATTAGGATCGAATCCTTTTATGATGATTTAAGGCATGATGGTGTCAACAACTTGGTGGTGACATTCAAGAGGTGGCAGTAGGTAGATGGTCGACGGTGGCTGGGCTTGGTTGAAAGCGGCGGTGGAGAATTAAGCACATAGAGGAATCAATGGTTGCAGGTCTTGGTTGGAAGAGCTCTCGGTGCAAGGAGGAATCAAAGATAATGAAAGAAAATAAGGTTACTGAAAAATTCCTAAGTCCCAAAGACTTATATAAAATTCAGGGGAGACTAAAGGTCTCGGTACTGAAAGGAACCTTTTGGTACCAAGATGTTTTTTCTCCCTAAAGACTCTAGGAATCATGGCAGAGGAATGGGCGTACTCATTTAGAGCATGAAACAATCTCCAAAGTGTGGGTCTCATCCTTGGTACAAGAATAGAATTACATCTATGACAAGCAGTTAAAGGAATATCTGCCAAACGAAAGCCTAGTCCTAGAGTGAAACTTGAATGATCAACCAGAATCTAAAAGGTAGCAATTTAATGATTTTGTCGATCTAGATCACACTTTGTTTTCAATGAAAGCATACTCTAGGGTGCAACTATTAACTGGGTTTTAAACCGAGGAGAATTCAATCAAAAGTAGAAGGTCAAGACAAAGACGAGACGACTCAATATACTTAGGAAAGCAAGATGATGGAGCTCGAAAAGATTACAACAAATGGAAAGCAAGATGATGGAGCTCAAAAAGATTACAAGTCCTTGGGAGCAAACAAAATCTCTTGGTACCGAGAGGTCTGTATTGCCCGCATGGACTACACCATCCTCTTGAGTTTTATAAACTCTTCCATCTAATTTCCATCTAGTACTTTTCTTGAAGAATAGATGATCTATTCTTAGGATCGATTAAAAGAAAGCAGAATAATACAAGTGTTAGCGGGAGAATTGTCGTGAACAACTCAAAGACTATAGAAAAGAGTTTAGAATGCATCAACTTGGAAACGGAAGGACATTGCAATAAAAAGATCATATTTGCACCAATAAAAACCACTCGTACCGAAAGGGACCACTCGGTACCGAGAGGTCTATTTTGCCCATGGCACTTGTGCCCACTTGTATATCATTAGATCTGCTTCTGGACTTCGACTTATGTTGGTTCCTTGAACTGCAGAGCTGCTTCCCGATAAATATCAACCCTATAACAACCAAAAGTGGATCTTGGACTCTATTCCTCCTTCACTTCATATCTCTCCTTCATAATAGTCACCTAGGCATATACTATTGGCAGTTCTAGGCTTAAGAACTGCCAATACCCTGTACTAGTGACCCTATTCTCCCTCAGATCCATAATCAATAAAAAATTAAATTGGATTTAGGCCAGAGATTTCTGAATCACTATAAAAACCTTGTGTCTTTCTACCTTTTTATGTTCTTTTTCATTTTTCTATTATTTCTGCTTGATCTAGTCCTACAACAAGTCATATTTGGGTGTTATGCCACTTTTGGATTAGCAATATCTTTGGGCTTAACTATCAAAATCATATTTTGTATTGTACTTGGAATCCATTTCGAATTTAAAACATCATGCCATATGAAGAAGTTTATGCTCTTCACGGCTTATTGACAACTAAAGGAATTGTTATTACTAATAATTTTTTTTTTCAACATTGATAAAAAACTTAGTTTCTTCTTAAAATCTTATCAGATATTCTAATGAGTCATATCCATTCCAGGCTTGTTAATTTTATTTCATATTATATAATCAGTTTTAATATTAGAGTTTTTGGATCGTATCCTAGTCCATTATATTACAACTAATTTCTAAAAGAAAATCCTTTGTCATGGAGGTGGTGTTTCTTGAAATAAAAATTGTTTCTCAATACAATGGAATAGGCATTCAAAAACATTTTATGAACTACCTTTATAGTTACGTAAAACATATTTAGTTTTGAGTCTCTAAAACTTATGTTCATAATATAAATTAGCCAACCACACATCTTAAACTATTTCTAATTGAGGTTTCTTATCAGTTCATATCTTATATGAATATGATGTCGTAAACTATGATTTTAGATGAAATAAAATTTATTATATATACTTACTCTTAGGTACATATCCTTACAGAAAGAAATTAATCCAACTTCACTCATCATTAATCATACCTTTTTCAATAGTGTATAATTACTCCTTACATCATTTTGTATTATATAAAGGAGTGTCTTTGAGATTGGATCTTATTCATCTTAGGTAATATGTAACTCTTTCCAATAAACTCACCCATTTGATCAAATCAAATTGTTTTATTTACTTTGCATATTATATTTTCTACTTACATTTTATATTCAATGAAAGTATCATAGACATACCATTTGTGTGTCACATACACATGTTCACTTTAGTAATAATTAATCGGTGAATTTACTGATGTAAGTGGATCTATTTTGGTATCATTAAACCATGGATTACATATATCTTTATATACTAATCCAACTAGTCCATTAGCTCTTTTGTCACTCCCACCGAGTGGGTGATTTGCTCTTAATCTTGTTGGTGCAATTAACTAGTACCTTATAATTCATAATCATATGGTTAATGAATTATTCCTCGAAGATATGGCTTAGTCTATAATTTCAAAATAATTATAAATTACTAGATATTTCTGTATTTTCTATAGCCGATGCATCAATTTTGTTATGTAAACAAATACTATTATTGCAAATTTATCTTATAATTAATATTCATAATATTCATGCTAAAATAAAATTATATCCCTTTTTAGACATAACCAAAAAAACCTTTATTATTTCAAAAATAATATTTGGTATATACACGAAAGCAATCTTCATAATTTGATGTGTCTACCTATAAGTGACATATGGCATGCTCCCACTATTTCTGTCCTTCCAGTAATGGTGCATGAAATACAAAGCTCCATTAAGTTAGTTATAAGCTCTATTCAGTTTACAATCGAGAGTTTCAGAATAAATATCTTGAACTTGATGAAATAACTCTTAGAGAAAATAATTTTCTACCTGGAAATACATTTGGAATAGAAATCACATTTCACACTCTATCTTCAGTATCTACTTATATTTTATATAATTCTCATTTTATGCCTCTTCACGAAGCATGTGTGACTATTCACTTTCTTTATCCCAATTGTCCTTATGATACATTCACTCTCGAATATTCACTTTTCTTTCTAAATAGTCGAACAACTCAAAAGGAAGCCCTTACTACATGACTGCACCGAACTCTAAAAAGAAGTGCTTTCAGACATCCTTATCATTTAAGGATATTGCATAAGTTGCATTAAAGAAAATCGATCAAATTGAAATTTTAATGATCAAACTCCTAGGTGAACTCTTTACAACAGTGCATTTGTACATCCTTAACATGTAAGGTTATTGTACAAGATATACTAAAGTAAATCGATCAAACTAACATTACAATAATCAAACTCCTAGGTCAACCTTTAGTCCTTCATCTAGTATTGTTTTCAACACATGGATATTCTCATTATATTCAATCGTGTTGAACACATGATCTTGCACTATGGTTTACTTGCTCATTTCAAGTGAACTAATTTCACTGAGATATTATATGTTGCAAATGGCATTGTACACCATACAATTTTTTTATATGCTCGAATATTGATTAAATATTCATATTCTTGTATTGCTTTAGAGTTCAAAACTCATAGAAGACAATAATGTAATAACTCCTATTTTACGCATCGAAGGTTCATAAAATATTATTTTTAAATCCATATGAGGTCGTATGACTCTATAACTATGAGAAATGCCTATTGGGGACATTTTCTGTTTTTAGAATTTTCTGAAAAATTTTACCCTTAGAAACTTGCATCGGCTATAACTTTTGATAGAGTCAAATTAGCATCCGACTCTACTTCCATTAGAAAGATATGATGGTTTCCCTTTCCATAGAGTGGTTATAGTAGCGATTTGGACATTCTGGCTAGGTGATATAGCTGTTTGAAGATTGGCAATTTTTGGAGCAGCTTAGTGGGTGATTACCGAGTTTGGGGCAAGCACACTAACTCATTTTGGGTTTGGAGACCTTGTTATCCCGCCTTTTGGCAAGGCCGTGACACCAAGGAATTGACTAGTAATCAATGACGGCCCGTCCTAGAGATCAGTTATACACAGGCTCGCTATGGATATCGACGAATTTTGTCTGAGTCCGGATCGAGCCAAAATTGGTAGGACATGACAAGCTAAGCCATGAGAGCCAACATTCCAAATCTCAAGTCAATCCGAGTTCGTAAGCTCAAGTTATGAATGATACAAAATTGGACGAAAATCAATTACCGGTCGAATCACTCCCTTCGACTCGCTCCCTTCGACTCGCTTCCTTCGACTCGCTCCACATCCCTCAAAAGCGACAACTTCGACTTGCTTCGCTCAAAGGCCAACTTCGAGTCGTTCAGGTTCGACTCGCTTCATAGCCATCAGAAGTACCTACTTCGACTCGCTTCACAGCCATCAGAAGTACCTACTTCGACTCGCTTCGCTCAGATGCCCTCTTCGACTCGCTCCATTCGAACCACTGATCGACTCCATCAACTTCGACTCCTTTGGCGAAGCCACTGCTCAAACCTCTCAGGACGCTCCATTTTGACTCGCTCGACCAGTGCATACTTCGACTCTCTCAATCTGGGCACACTTCGACTCGCTCAATCGGTGAACATTTCGACTCGCTCGAAACAAAATCAAGGGCAGAGTGAGATTCAGGCGCCACGTACCGAGTCGAATGGAAGCGAGTCGAAACAGAAGCGAGTCGAAGGAAATAGCCTACCAAAAACCTCATTTCGTATCGATCATATCTCCCAATCTACAAGTCCAAATGCTATGAAATTTTCACAGAAGACTACGTGCATGCTAAAGAATGTCCACGCCAAATTTCGACTCCATTGGATGAAATCTTGATCGATACGAAATATGTTCGTGTCGATCACGGATCGGATCGAAACTTCACGGGCTTGGGCGTGCGGGCCAGGTCACGTGCCATAGAGGGTCTCCCGAGATCTGAGCGAAATACCAGCCTCCTACACCTATAAATAGACCCCCAAGGCCAACAGAAAAGGGTTCTTCTTCCTCTTTGAGATCTCCAACGCCCGGACTCCGCCAGATCCAGATCTGAACTCCATTGCTGCTGCTACCAACAAATTTCATTACTGCAAATCATTGTAATCTGCTGTAATTTGTTGAAATCAATTGTAAACATCAAAGGAAGATCAATAAAGCAAACTACCTCATAGTGGACGTAGGCAATACGCCGAACCACTCTAAATTCTTGTGTCTCCCTGCATTTTAATTATTCTCATTTCTGAAATTTGGAGTTTTTGTTAGATAATTCCTCTTTTTCCATTTAATTTCTTCACTTCATCTCTTCAAAAACTTCCGAAGAGTGTTGTGCCCAATTTTGGTACAAACACTTTGGTGCTTTCACTGAGAAAAAATCCAAATTTTCTCCTGCTCTTTGGATCTCCTATCTATATTGGATTGCATAAATCTAAGAAGAAGATCCAGATCTAGAACTTGGAAGCCGTTCCATTCTATTCAGATATTCAATCAGATCTAGGAAAGGACTTCATCAATTCATTATGGTGAGCACACGTACCACTTCTACAGCTGCTGATCAAGGACCACGGGATCGACAGAATCCCATGCAATCACCTCCATCCAACCAAAATGCTGCAGGACCTTCAGATCCATCAGGTCCAATCACTAGGCAAGAATTCCAGACATTGCTTCAAGAGTTGACCCAAAGTCGACAGCAGCTAACTGAACAACTACGCGCCAACACGGAGTTGACTAACTAGCTAAATCGCTAAAGGCAAAGAAGATCCAGAAGAGACCAAGGTTCTTACTCTTCCACAGAAAGTTCAGCCTCCTCCGATGGCCAAACCAGATCCACACGTCCACGGCTAGGTGTAAGCTACACCCAAGCCACGGGACACCAACCTGCTTCAAACCTTTGGCAACCTAGAGCTGGACCATCCACTAGCCTCCGCACGGAACCTTCAACTCGAGGAGGAGCTGCTCCTTATCATGTTACCGGCAACATTGCTACTACCACCACTGTCGAACGGGGAGGTGATGCTAGAAACCAAGCCGATCCTCAACGTAGCCAACGAGAGCAGACTCCCGAGCCTTATGTCCCTGAGGATGTTGAACCAAGGAGGCAAGGCACGGACCGTCGACCGCGTCCGGTCCAGACTCGCGCTGTGGAACCCGACCACACCTTGGCACAACATGCTCCAAGTATCCGAACGCCGGATATACCAGCGATGATCCGCCAAATGATCCGTGAAAGTCAGGGTCTCTCTAATGACGATTGGGGAATCTCCCGAAGTCATACCCCTTTCACCGATGACGTTTTATATGCTGAACCACCTCGGCACTTCAGGATGCCAGCTTTGCCAGTTTATGAAGGAAGTTCTGATCCCAATCAACACGTCCTGAAATACGAATGGCTGATGAATGCTGCTAGAGCTGATGACGTAGTAAAGTGCCGTAGCTTCCCCATTTCCCTAAGGGGCATCGCTACCATGTGGTTCACTTGTTTGCCACCGCGATCCATCTCTAACTTTGACCATATGGCCACCAAGTTTTTCAAACAATTCCGTATGCACGTTGTGAGGCCTAAGGACGTTAACACTCTGTCTAGTGTTACACAAGCTCCCGGAGAAACACTTAGACGTTACTTGGAGCGATTCCATGCTGCATGTGCAGAAATAAGCAATCCCAACGATAACTCTATCCTGATGGCACTGACTAAGGGGATTGATGTCGATTCCGAGTTCGGAAATTGTTTAGCTGGAAAACCACCTGCGTCATTGGACCGTTTCTATTCCAAGGCAGCCCAATTCCTGAGAAGGGAGGATGCGAAACAGTCTAAGAAGCAGGATGACGCAGGGCCCAACATCGAAGAAATACAAAGTAACATCGCTGTTAAACAATCCGGAGATAGTTCTGGGAAAATTCAGTTGAACGTACAAAATAAACAGAGTCAGTAGAGAGACAATGGAAATCAGAACAAAAAACGCGATCAGAATCGTGGTCCACGGCGTAGAGCTTCCACGTACGATAATTACACTCCATTGAACACGTCATTGGAAAATGTGTATTTGCAGACCTGCAATACCATGCAGTACAAGAAACCTACCCCAAAACCGCCAACTGAGAGACAAATCCAGACAGGAAAATTCTGTAGATTCCATGAGAGTTATGGCCACAACACCAATGAGTGTCGTCACCTACAAGACCTTATTGAAAAACTGATACGTGAGCGGAAGCTGGATCAGTATGTGCGGGCGCCGCAGTTTGGTGGTGCGGGCCCATCAAATCAGAATCGTGCACCGAATCAGGAAAGATAGGAGGAACCCACTCGTGCAAGCGGGAGGTTAGTTATCAATACGATAAGTGGTGGTCCTCACCCAGCAGATCGAAGCTGGAAGGAAATGGAGTCGTATGCCAGTTCTATCAGGCATGCGGACTTCGAGTGTTGCAGTAACTTTGATGAAGGAGCTCCGGCCAAGCAACAGAAGACGATGACGGATGACATCGTGTTCAGGAACAGAGACGCTGATAAAGTCGAAGCCCCCACTATTGATCCACTGGTCATCTCGGCACAAGTAGGTCCCGCTTGGATGAAGAGGATCTTAGTTGACAGTGGGAGCTCTGTGAATATTTTGTTCAAGCGAGCTTATGATCAAATGAAAATGGAAGCCACAGACTTGAAGCCTTGTCAATCTCGAGTCCATGGTTTCAACGGAAGTGCTACTATACCCACCGGAATGGTGGAACTGCCAGTAGAATTGGGAGTCGGAGATTGTCGGAGAGTACGGATGTTGCAGTTCATTGTTTTGGACATAGACTCCCCTTACAATGCTTTCTTGGGCAGACCGGCCCTCGCTGAATTCAGGGTAGCCATCGCCCCGTGGTGTTTGACTTTAAAGTTTCCCACTGATCATGGAATAGGAATCATTCATGGAGATCAGGCTGCTGCCAGAGCCTGCTATGTTGCTGAGCTGTGGGAGGCGCAGCGAAAGGAAAAAGGAAAGGGCGTGGAGGAATCTCTCTGCGTCCGTTTTACCGATAATTGACAATTAATGCCCAGGCCCAGGCCCGGGCACCCCGGCCAATTCCTCAAGGATCTTGACCCGAGAGAAACTGAAGATGAAGGAGAATCTAAAGAAAGTCAATCATCCCCGGCCGAACTGACGATTGATGTCCCAATTGACAATAACGATGATTCGAAAATGATAAAGATTGGATCTCAGCTAAGCCAGCAAACTCAAGAGGAATTGGTTGAATTTCTGCGGGCAAATCTTGACGTATTTTCCTGGACACATTCTGATAAGTGTGGGATCTCGCCGGACATCGCAAACCACACTCTGAACATTGACCCGCGGCATGTCTCTGTCAAACAAAAAAGGCGCGGTATGGATCCAGAGAGATCTGCCGCCCTTAAAGAAGAAGTATAAAAGCTTGAAACGAACGGATTCATTCGAGATGCGCTATATTCCGAATGGGTGTCAAATCCCGTGCTCGTCCGAAAGCCAAACGGGAAGTGGAGAACATGTTTCGATTATTCCGATCTGAATAAAGCGTGCCCCAAAGACAGTTTCCCGCTTCCTAGAATTGATCAGCTAGTGGATTCGACGGCTGGACATGAACTCTTATCCTTCATGGACGCGTATTCAGGCTACAATCAGTTACCGATGCATTTACCCGATCAAGAACATACCAGCTTCGTAACCAATCTAGGACTTTACTGTTACAAGATTATGCCGTTCGGACTCAAGAATGCCGGGGCTACTTACCAACGATTGGTCAATCAGATGTTTGCTAATCAAATTGGGAAAACAATGGAAGTATATGTAGACGACATGCTTGTGAAGTCACGAATCTCCACCGACCATGTAAAAGACCTGGAAACTATGTTCAACATACTTTGGGAATACAAGATGAAGCTCAACCCACTGAAATGTCACTTTGGAGTTGCATCCGGAAAGTTCCTTGGGTTCATCGTTAACACCCGGGGAATCGAAGCCAATCCCGAAAAGATTTGGGCAATCAGAAATCTTGAAACTCTCAAAACTATAAAGCAAGTCCAGAGTCTCAATGGAAAGGTAGTGGCATTGAGCAGGTTCATTTCAAAGTCCACTGACAAATGCATTCCCTTCTTCGATCTGATCCGAAAAGGGAAACGAAACTTTGAATGGACCACGGAGTGTGAAGGCACTTTCCAAGCACTAGTTCAACATCTATCCACACCACCAATACTGTCAAAGCCTATTGATCATGAGAAGTTGTATGCATACTTGGCGATATCAGAAAATGCTATCAGCGCTGCCTTGGTCCGAGAAGAAGACGGGATACAGAAGCCAGTGTACTACGTCAGCAAACGATTGACTGGGGCTGAAAGGAACTATCCAAAGCTAGAAAAGTTGGCTTATTGCCTTGTAATCGCATCAAGAAAACTCCGACCGTATTTCCAAGCACATCCCATTGTTGTTTACACCGACCAGCCGTTACGACAGGTCCTTTCGCGGCCTGAGACGTCTGGTAGGTTACTCAAGTGGAACATCTAACTGAGTCAGTTTGATATTGCTTACACTCCAAGACGAGCAATCCAAGGACAAGTCCTTGCTGATTTCATAGTTGAATTTACCATTCCAGAGGACTTGCCCGAAACCAGTAAATCCCCCGAATACGTCTGGAAGCTGTATACTGATGGTGCATCAAACGACCGATGTTCGGGCGCTGGTGTTGTGCTCGAAACCCCCGAAATCCGATCCATATGCTATGCTGTGAAGTTCGATTTTCATGCAACTAATAATGAAGCTGAATACGAAGCCCTCTTGGCTGGCTTGAAACTCACCAGAGATTTGAAAATTATCGCTATGGAAATTTATTGTGATTCACAATTGGTTGTGTGTCTAGTACGGGGAGAGTATCAGGCAAGAGATCGAAGGTTGGCTGCTTACTTAGCTCGAGTTCAGGAAGCATTGAATCAGTTCGATTACTACGCCATTTATTGCATACCTCGGGAGCGCAACCAAAAGGCCGACTCATTGGCAAAGCTAGCCAGCACTGGTGAAGCTCAGCAAATGGGACTTGTTCCCGTAGAAACGCTATCTTCCCCGAGCATCGACCGGACAGAAATAAACTGGGTATGCGAAACCGTTCCCGAAAAGGATTCATGGATGAACCCACTCAGAAATTACATTGAGCACGGAACCCTACCGGAGCGCAGGAGTGAAAAGAGACAAGTCCTTCGGAAGGCCTCACGATTTACCATCCAGAATGGACTCATGTACAAAAGAGGGTACTCAGTTCCCCTACTCTGGTGTATCGCTGACGTTGAAATTAAACAAGTATTGCGCGATGTGCACGAGGGAGAATGTGGCGATCACACCGGGGGGCAAGCACTTGCCAAGAAAATACTTCGCTACGGATATTATTGGCCTACCGTGAATCATGATGCGATGGACTATGCAAAGAAATGTGACAGATGCCAGAAATACGCCCGAATACCTAGAGCTCCTCCTACTGAGATAACGCAAATGGTCAGCCCATGGCCGTTCGCAATGTGGGGCATCGACATCATCGGTGCTCTACCTCTGGCAAAAGGTGGTGCGAAGTACGCCATCGTCGAAGTTGATTACTTTACAAAGTGGGCTGAAGCCGAAGCTCTCGCTACCATTAAAACGAAGAAAGTAATCAACTTTGTGGTTCGTAACATCATCTATCGATTCGGTCTCCCACACACCATTATTACGGACAACAGAACCCAATTCGACAGTGCTGAATTCAAAGATTTCTGCAAACGATTTCACATCCAAAAGAAATTCTCCGCAGTTGCACACCCTCAGGCAAACGGACAGGTCGAAGCAGTTAATAAAGTTATAAAATCCATCCTGAAAAAACGACTGGAAAAGGTCGGGGGCAAGTGGGTCGATGAACTTCCTATGGCTCTATGGGCTTACCAAACAACCCACAAGACCGCGACCGGCCACACTCCATTCTCTCTTTCTTACGGTTCAGAGGCCATTATTCCAGTCGAGCTAGAAGTACCTTCTCATCGTGTGACATACTATGATCCAAAGACAAATGCTATATTACTTGCTAAATCTCTTGATCTACTAGATGAGAAGCGTGAAGAAGCTGATTTGAGGGCAGCTGCGCATCGAAGTCGAGAAGCCCGATTGTACAACGCCAAGGTCCGTCCGCAAACCTTCGAACTAGGCGATCTCGTCTTAAAAAGAATCTATCTGGTTCCTTCGCATATGAAGCTGACATGGGAAAGACCGTATGTTATTGAACGAAGGCTCGAAGATGGCACATTCAAGTTATCGACCGTCGACGGTCTTACCCTGCCAAGAGCTTGGAATAGCAAGAGCCTTCGCCGCTATTACACCTGACATGCTATTTTTATCCATTTAGTTTACTTTCCTTTTCTGCAATTTGTTTATGCATTTCGAAATTAGAACTTGTAATAAGGCAACTGACTTTGCCATACCTTATTTCAGCAATAAAATGCAACCTCTTCAAGCCAGAGCTGTGATTTACTTGAAATACTTCATATGACCATCACTATGCACGGAGAGCTAAGTTTCACCATACTGTGGGATTTATTCAAATAGAGAGTGACTGCGATGCAACCAATCACTCGCTAAGTGAAACCCGAGCTCGGGGGCAAGCCATCACATCAAAGTCATAAAAGGATTGACAAACAACAATCCTTCATCAACTCCGAACTCCCAGAACATGAGTCGAAGTATAAACATCAACTACGTATTCCCAGAGTGCGAAGCGGAGTATAAACATCAACTCCGAGTTCCCAGAGTGCGAACCGGAGTATAAACATCGACTCCGAACTTCCATAGCATGAGTCGGAGTATAAACATCAACTCCGAGTTCCTAGAGTGCGAAGCGGAGTATAAACATCAACTCCGAACTCCCAGAGCGCGAGTCGGAGTATAAACATCAACTCCGAGTTCCCAGAGTGCGAAGCGGAGTATAAACATCAACTCCGAACTCCCAGAGCGCGAGTCGGAGTATAAACATCAACTCCATATTCCCAGAGTGTGAAGCGGAGTATAAACATCAACTCCGAACTCCCAGAGTGCGAAGCGGAGTATAAACATCAACTCTGTATTCCCAGAGTGCGAAGCGGAGTATAAACATCAACTCCGAGTTCCCAGAGCGCAATCCGGAGTATAAAACATCAACTCCGTATTCCCAGAGTGCGAAGCAGAGTATAGATATCAACTTCAAACTCCCAGAGCACGAGTCGGAGTATAAACGTCAATTCCAAGTCCCCAGATCGTGGGCATATGACTGAAACTTAAGCCGGCGTGACCAACCGCCGACAAATCGATGGGACTCTCCGGAGTGCAGATATGATCATCGACAATCAAACAAGCATGGATGCATTACTCAATCTCCGCTTGCCTCAGACATCCGTTCGGTGGCACTAGACTCAACATGTTATAAGTAAGAAGCGATCGTCGGTTGATGGTCTATAACTCAACCCCAAGACTGGGGGGCAGGACTTAAGCATCAACCATTGATTGAAGCGATGCGATGTCGGAATTCAACTCGTTTCCTGGTCGCAAGTCATGTCCGCAGTTTTCGAACTTGGCAAACAAAAACAAACTTCATTCGGAAGCTAAAACTTCACAAGTGCATTTCAGATACTGGAACACTTAGGCAAATACACAATGATAGAAAAGAATCCAAAAAAGAGAAGTTTCATTTCTATTCTTTATAAAAGAAGTTCGTGTACAAGTTTCCAAAAATTCCTACTAGCAGGGGCCGAACCCGCATCTATACACGGCCAACAAAATGAAAGTCAAAATACACCGGGGAAGCATGTTTAATATTTCTTCTTCCTTGGCTTCCTCCTTGGTGTAGACCCGTTGGAGCCACCGCTAATCTTCCTCTTCGAGCCTTTGCTTTTCGGCGATGGGTCTTCAGGCGAAGGCATTATATCAACATCCTCCTCCGAACTCGAGTGGATAGGAATGCTCTCTGCGGGCGGAGTCGGAGGAACGGGATCAGGTGCGGAAGGTGGAATAGGCATGCTGCTAAGGAAAACAGTACCACTGGGAGATATCATGCTAAGAGGAGCAGGACCCGTGCTGCCATCCCACCTCCAAAACTGCCACCATTCGCCGCTGCTGCCATTTCAGCGTCGATTTGAGCGAACATCTGCTCTTCTGTTACTGCTCGAGCCCCACTGAGAGCATCAGCGGTCGACATCGATGAACTTGGAGCAGGATCAGTTCCACTCATGACAGATGGCAGGTCAACAAGAGGGTCGCCGTGACGACAAAAGAGTTCATCCATTAGCTGCTCGTCAAACATAATTGTACCTCCTTGCAGATCGTCAAGCGGGGCAGCTGTACTCATGGTGATTGCTTCGGTCGCAATAGCCTCCTGCATTTGATATGGCTCTTGAGTAGCAGGAGGCATGGCCGGTGGGGCATCGATCACTGGACAAAGAATGAGAAAACTGTTAGAACTTAACTCGATCGAAGATGTCGACTTAAGAAAGATATGTGGAATGTTCAGAGTACCTTCCTCAGTTTGACTCGTAGGCGGCAGATCGGCATCAGTGACTTGCGCTGCAGCCGAAGACATCTGCGGTTGATCTAGATTATAAGCAGGGACGGCCTGGGGATCAGCCGCAGACGAGGATTTAGGCTGGATTGACGCGGGAACTTCAAGACTTGCTTCATGGTGGTCAACTCCAGAACCCTCTCCCACTTCAAAATGCTGGGCGCTAAGTCTTTCCTTCTCACATAGAATCATCGACTCGTGGAGAATCTTCTTTTCATCCTCAGTCAGAATGCGATTCTCGAGTTCGAATTCATCCACAGACTCGCCTTGATGCGCCTCCTTCTCCTCCTCGACCAGTCGGCCCCAAGCATTATAGAGATGCGTCGGAAAATCATCGAGCCAGGCTAGACCCCTGTGCCTCAGCACGTTAGCGTTGTAGATAACAAGAAGGTCTTCGATGTCAGCCTCTAGCCTGGACTCGGCCAACTTCACTTTTTCCTCCACCTCAGCCTCCACCTTGTGGACTTTAGCCACGGCCGCATCCCGTTCGTCCCTGAGCAGGATAGCTTGTTCGCACGCCTTTTGGGCTGCGTTGTTCGCATCATCTTTTTCCTTGGCTATGTCGGCGAATTTGGCCTTGAGCTCATTGAGTTCCTTAACCGCCGGATCCCGCTCAGCGATGACCTTAGTGTTTCGGTGGCCCATCTCCTCCACCAGGGCAACATGTGTCTGCCCCAACCTCTCCATTTCCGCCTTAGCTTCATCGGCCTTTTTAATGGCCTCAATCTCAGATTTCCGAGAAGACTCGGACTCAACGGTGAGTACCTGAATAATCCGATCCCTTTTTGCGAGCTCGGTCTCCATCTTCTCGAGCGCTTTGGCTCGCCCAAAGGCCACTTTGGAAGCTTTCTCGGCAGCCTTTGCCCACTCTCGGTACTAGGTGTATATGCCGTGAACGAAGTCGTGCACCGTGTTTTCCACTCCTGATGGAATTCTCTTTAAGTGTGGTGGGAAGACATAACCGTCGAAACAGATGTTCGGAAAGTCCTTCCTCATCTGAGCCAATTTGAAGGCCCCTTCTCCTGTGGGGTCAGCTGGGACCTGCTCTGTAATCATGGAGGCCGTGGTCTCGACTCTCTGAAGATGAGTTTCGGACCTAGAAGCATGAGAAGACGGCCTGTGACGAGGAGGCTCTGGTGGATTTGAAGTTTGAACAGGAGGAGGAGACGGAAGTCTAGGAGGAGGAGAACGTGATCTGGATCGATGTCTATACTCTCTGTCACGCCCATACCTATCCTGGTTAGAGTATTCACAATCGCGATCCCTATCTGAATCCCTCCTGCGGGAATCATAGTAACCAGAAGCTTTTCGGGCTGAGCGAAGATTCCCGAGCATCGATCCTCTTCCAGACATAGTACCTGAGAATAAGAAACGAAGAAAGAGTTAGCGACTTCTTGAGTTGGTCGATTTACAGTCGTGAATCATGTAGTGTAGCGAAGTGTATGCATGTGCAATCCCCCGACCAGCCAGAAGTGTCGGCCGCACTTGTAGCAAGCGACCCGCTCAGTTCAAGAGCGCTATCAAGCTCCCCCATCCCGGCGTCGTGTTGAGACGACACAAAGTCCGGAATCGGAACATCGGCAAGCTTATCAAAAAGATTCTCTACCGACGGGGGAGAAGCCTCCGCAATTCTAATCCCCGGGATGGGCAAAGACACGACCACGGATTTAAATCTCTCGAATTTAGAGCATTTGTGAGAAGCAGCCTTGCCTTTTCTTTTTTCTCCGGAATCTTGGACATCGGAAGAAGGCCCGGCCGGGAGCTTGGTGTCGGTAGGCGTTCTCTCCGCATCAATTTCATCGGTTATCACGACTGTGGGCGCTTTGCGCTTCACCCGTCTCTTCGGGACCACTCTATGTGTCCCTTCTAGATGTATGCTCTGCCTCCGTTCTATCAGCCCGACAGTCCTCAAATTTCTGTCAGACAGAACCAAGTCGATATGCCTCTCTTCGCTCGGAAACGCTTGAAGGATCCGAACAAGCTCTCTGAAGTATGCGCCGTCTGGACGAGAGATTGCAGCTATAAAAAAGAAAAAGCATGTCAGTTTTGAAGTCAGTTACTAATATCTCAATGATCCAAGAGAGAAATGGCAACACTTACGTCTATCCAACCACCGCCTAGCAAATCCAGGGGGACACCGAACGTAGAACCATTCGGTTTTATAATAACTTAGCCTTCCCCAGGAGCCCAGTACAATGTGGCAGTTTCTGACCGCTTCCAAGAAGGTGAAAGAAGGGCTGTCACCACAGCTCTTGACGTTGAATAAATATCTGATTTCGATCGGCTTCGGCGGACGAAAGAGGATCTCCATAAAGAGGACAAAGGTGCTGTTCAACAAGGCATACCCGTTGGGATGTAGCTGAGATGGAGCTATGCCAAGAAACGATAGCATCTCCCTTATATATTGATTGAAGGGAGGAAGTGTCCCCGCTGTGCAAGCGTGACGGTTGAAAGCAGTAAACCCCTCCGGGGGATTGTGTGGCCTGTCCGTTGGCCTAGGAAGTAGCACGTCATCAAGCGACAAACCATGCCTTAAGCAAATCCATCCTAGCATATCTTCGGAGATACCCGACGGCACAGAATCTGTTGGATTGAGAATAAACCGAGCACCTGGACGCTCGTCTGGAGCTGGCTCTATAACTTCGGCTTCGATAACCGGTATCTCTATGGTTGGAGGAATAGAACTTGGGAGGTTCGGCTGCTGAGAACTAGCTTATAAAAAATCATTGTTAAACTGACAAATAACACTCGTGCATCCCCCAGTGTAAAGTGTGTGAGTGTGTGTTGTGCGGTGCAGTACTGTATATCATTTGGAGAAGATCTACAGGATTAAGGAGAGCATGTAAACGACGAGACTTTGGAATTCAATCGGAGGGACCGTCATCGCTGACCGTCACAGCCGTGCCATCCAATTATTAGCTATTAGTCCGAGTTAAAATGTGTTATTATTTTAGTAAGTTCCAGTTTCATCGACGAACTTCAATAGGCAATCAGGTGTGCGGTGAAACAATTAAGTCCAGTTAAGCAAATCTGAAGCTCGTCGGAGTTAAGTGGTCAAGGGCACTAGAATTTTCGGTATCGTCGAAATTAAATCAATGGTCAATCATCAAAAGTTCAAGTTCAAGACAATCACTCAGGTTCAAGTTCGAATCGTTCGCTAAGGCTCGAGTTCGAATCGATCGTTCGGGGTTGTGCAGTTCGACTCGATCCAGGACCACATGCTTCGACTCGGTCCAAAGCAACGCACTTCGACTCGCTTCGAAGCCTCTACTTTGACTCGATCCCAAACCACGCGCTTCGACTCAATCCAAAGCCTCTACTTCGACTCGATCAAAAGCTACGCAGTTCGATTCGGTCCCAAACCTTCAGTTCGACTCGATCCCAAGGCACTCCACTTCGAATCGATCCCAAGGCCACCATTTCGACTCGATCAAAAGACGTACTTTTCGACTCGATCCAGGGCCATCGTTTTGAGTCCATCAGACACAGCACCTTCGTATCGATCCACAGATTCAGAGCATTCGACTCGATGTGAAGCTCCACCATCGATCGATACGAAGGCCTCCGCCTCATCATCTCGAAACCCCTACTCTAGATCAACACGAAGCTGAGGCCAAGGAATTTTCGATCGATCGCGACTCTGATCGATTTGGTGTTAAGAATAGAGTCTCCTCGTTTACGTAATGGTTTCGCTCAATGGATTACCTAAAATTTGTCATTTGGTTCAAATAATCGAAGGTGTGAATTAGTTCGAAGGCAAGAGTGTTTTTCTTCTTTGTTTTCTCGAGTTTCAGAGCGATACGAAGACGAGGAAGGATAACGAAAAGTAAAAAGTGAAGAAACGGCTAAGTACGAAGTATTTATATGGACTCGAAAGCAAGGGGAACAAACGATTCATATCCCGGTGGATTCGAACACGTGCTTCGACTCCCTCTTCAGTGCGTTGATGCGGAGCTCCCCTTCGTATCATTTGTCTTCGACTCCCTCTCCTGTACAGTAATAAAAGACATCACTTCGACTCCATTTCTCCTTTGACTCCGTCTCTTGTACATTTCGACTCGCTCCTCTGTCTCATGTGTGTTTCGACTCCGTTTTCAGTACATCGATGCGAAGCTCCCCTTCGTATCGCTTGACTTCGACTCCATCTCCGGTGCAGCAAAACAAGCAACTCGAATCCATCAGGGAAGCGCACTTCGACTCGCTCCATTTCGACTCGCTCAGTTCACAGCCATCGGGGAAATTTATTTCGACTCGCTCCACTTCGACTTTTTCAGTTCGCGTCCATCATCAAGTCGAACAAGCACTTCGTATCCATCGAACCCTGCGTCTATCGATGCAAAATTCATGTTCGTGTCCATAGTTTCCAACTCCTTCCCTAGGGCATCGATACGAACAGTCAGTTCGAATCCATCAAGTCATGGCTTCAGAGGCCAACTCCATCAACTCGACATACTTACTTCGCATCCATAAATCCAATGAAAATCATCTTCGATGTTTCAACCCTTCACATCGATTCAGGAGAGGATCGTTCCGAAGGAACATTCAAAAGCAACCATCGAGCGTTGATGCAGCGAATTTCACATCGGTTCAGGAGAGGATCGATACGTAATTCAAAAGATTTTCAAGAATCAGAAACTCATCCAATAACGATTACAACAACAAACGGGTAACCACTAGCACACAGCAATCAGTTGCAACAATACATGGTACAGCAGTCGATAGTCAACAGTTTACATTATCAAGAAGAACGGTCAAAGGTTACAGCTCTCATCGAAAAGACAATAACTATTCAGAGTAAAGATGGCAGCATTTCAAAGCACATCATGTTTCCACAAGACGTACTTTGGGGGGCAAATGTTATCCCGCCTTTTGGCAAGGCCGTGACACCAAGGAATTGACTAGAAATCAATGACGGCCCGTCCTAGAGATCAGTTATACATAGGCTCACTATGGATATCGACGAATTTTTTCCAAGTCCGGATCGAGCTAAAATTGGTAGGACATCACAAGCTAAGCCATGTGAGCCAACCTTCCAAATCTCAAGTCAATCCGAGTTCGTATGCTCAAGTTATGAACGATACAAAATTGGACGAAAATCAATTACCGGTCGACTCGCTCCCTTCGACTCGCTCCCTTCGACTCGCTCCACATCCCTCAAAAGCGACAACTTCGACTCGCTTCGCTCAGAGTCCAACTTCGAGTCGTTCAGGTTCGACTCGCTTCACAGCCATCAGAAGTACCTACTTCGACTCGCTTCACAGCCATCAGAAGTACCTACTTCGACTCGCTTCGCTCAGATGCCCTCTTCGACTCGCTCCATTCGAACCACTGATCGACTCCATCAACTTCGACTCCATTGGCGAAGCCACTGCTCAAACCTCTCAGGACACTCCATTTCGACTCGCTCGACCAGTGCATACTTCGACTCGCTCGATCTGGGCACACTTCGACTCGCTCAATCGGTGAACATTTCGACTCGCTCGAAACAACATCAAGGGCAGAGTGAGATTCAGGCACCACGTCACCGAGTCGAATGGAAGCGAGTAGAAATAGAAGCGAGTCGAAGGAAATAGCCTACCGAAAACCTCATTTCGTATCGATCATATCTCCCAATCTACAAGTCCAAATGCTATGAAATTTTCATAGAAGACTATGTGCATGCTAAAGAATGTCCACGCCAAATTTCGACTCCATTAGATGAAATCTTGATCGATACGAAATCTGTTCGTGTCGATCACGGATCGGACTGAAACTTCACGGGCTTGGGCGTGCGGGCCTGGTCACGTGCCAGAGAGGGTCTCCCGAGATCTGAGCGAAATACCAGCCTCTAACACCTATAAATAGACCCCCAAAGCCAACAGAAAAGGGGTTCTTCTTCCTCTTTGAGATCTCCAACGCCCGGACTCCGCCAGATCCAAATCTGAACTCCATTGCTGCTGCTACCAACAAATTTCATTACTACAAATCATTGTAATCTGCTGTAATTTTTTGAAATCAATTGTAAACATCAAAGGAAGATCAATAAAGCAAACTACCTCATAGTGGACGTAGGCAATACACCGAACCACTCTAAATTCTTATGTCTCCCTGCATTTTAATTATTCTCATTTCTGAAATTTGGAGTTTTTGTTAGATAATTTCTCTTTTTCCATTTAATTTCTTCACTTCATCTCTTCAAAAACTTTCGAAGAGTGTTGTGCCCAATTTTGGTACAAACAGACCTTATTAGGCTGAACTATTGTCCCCAATCACTATTACACCTTCTCACATATATCCAAGCCTCCACTAACCCATTCTCCACCGAAAACTTTATTTTTTCTCCTCCAAATCAAGTTTAAATCATAGATTAGGGTTAGACTAGTAAGGGGAGTTAATAGAGATCTTCAAATCCATATTTTTGAGGAAAATATCACATCTTTGCCGTTGATTTTCAGATTTTCCTCGATTTGTGTGCATGTCTTCAATTTTTGGGGTTTTGATGAGTGATTTATCATCTCTCACCTTATTATATATGTATATATAGGTTTTAACATGTTTAGGATCCATCTTTAAAGTCCAAATTGAATTTTAATTTTGTTTTAAAACCCAACCTATAGTAAAATGTGAATAAATGGATTTTTGGTGTTTTAAACATGTTATTTGGATATGTGATTGCCTTGATAGATGTCAGGCTATATTGTATAAACCTTATATGACGATTGCTATAATTGAATTTGTGATTTACATTTTTGAATGTTGTTTGGTGCATGTATGATGTTTGTTTATATGCATGTATGGTTGAAAACGCTCATCGAAGCAAATAAGAGGGAGGATTCATTGAGACGAACTTCGATGGATTCGCTCCAAGGTATTTGGAGTCATAACATTGCATAAACAATGCATGAAGGTTGAAGCGTTAAGTGTAGTGATGGAATCAGCGTGATGTTGAAGTGCTAAAAGGACCATAGGATTTTTGTTTAGTGTGCTTGGTTCAACATTTGATGGTTCGACGGAGTAACTGAGGCAGCAACCGGTCAAGAAGCTCAGCTTGCTCTATGGTGGTACGATGGTCGGTCGTGGGTTTCTATTTCATGGTGGGCTTGGGCGGTGGCCGGATGTGGGAGTTGGCTCAATGACCAAGTAAAGATGATGTGTGGTGGTGGGTGCTTGGTAGCCAAACAAGATTGGACATTCGATGGTGGTAGGCGCTTAGTGACCGGGCTGAGATAGTTGTTCGATAGTGGAAGCTAGTCCAAAGAAAGTGGGTTGGCTAGGCGTGTTGAGGGGTTGGCTCGTATCTAGGTGGGCTCGGTTGTAGGACGTACCAAGAAGGGTGGAGCATGGAGTTTAGCTATGAACTTCGGGTAAGGCTTAGGGTTGGTTGGTAGTCTGGGGAGTTAGTTTAGGGTAAGGGTGGATGACCCCAGGATAGCTCTAGATGACTTTAGGAAGGCAATCAACGAAGTATGACAACTTCGACGACTCGATGGGATGATTGACTATGGCAACTGATGGTGTTTCGAAATAGCGAGTTCTACGTTATAGCTTGTAGAGTAGAACATGATAGTGTAATGCTCATAAGTAGGACATGATAGTCTATGTGAAACCAGGGTAGTCTATGTGTACCCATGAGTTGGATGTCTGTGTGTGTCCAGTTCTTAGCCATCTGTATGGGTAAGAGTTGAGCATCTATGGGGTAGTTTTACTATCGATACATAGGCTAAGGTATTGGAGGATAACTTTGTGGGTTTGATGCTCATTAACTGGATATGGTAGTCTGTGTATGAAAGATAGTCTATCTGTACCCATATTTTGGACGTTTACATGTGTCTAATCCCTAGCCATCTATGTGGGCAATGAGTTGCGCATCTGAGAAAGTTATCATACATCTGAGGCACTTGAGTGAGAGATATGAGGCTATGTGATATGTTAAGTTTACTGTGTGCTTGGTATGCTGTGTGATAACCCTATACTCTATATTTCACATGTGATAGTAGTTTAGCATATATTGTGTTTATGTGCTAACTCTTTGGATGTAGGACATGTCATGTATGGTTGTTCATACCCTATACCCTATTTACTATATTTGAATTTTATAGTAATTTTGAGATGATGTATCGCTCACACAAGATTATTGTCTGAACCGAGGTTTTATGCTTTCTTCTTATTATCTCGGATACTCTTAAATGTGTAGATTATGGATAACAAGTCTGGATATTGCATGGAGCTGTACAGAGTACGAGCAGGAGGCTATGCTTTCATATATCTATATTTGGAGCTTACTATTGCTTATATCCCGATATGAAGTACTATAGATCTATGTTAGTACTTGTGTTTCGAGAGACAATTATAGAGTTTATTTTATGATTTTGATTTATAAACTCTTTATTTTAGTTTTTGTATAGTCTATAAACTTGATGCACTCTGATGTTTTATTTATGGTTCATTTGATTATATCAATATCTCGCATGTTTTACATCAATGTTGTTATATTACATTTTGTCCATGCACTGTGAGATGTTCTACAAGTTCCGTATTTGGTCTTTTCCTCTACTTTACATTATTGGCTACCATTCTACATCGACTGGGTACCTCCAAAGCACACAATATAGGTATATTGGATGTAGGAGGTGTAGGACAGTCGTCACATTTGGTATCAGTTCTTAGGTTGTATGGACGACCTAAGTTGGTACTCAGATCCATTGGTGATAAGGAAGGAGCTATCGCCTTAGAATGGATCCAGCGATATACGGGAGAGCGTACTTGTTATATTTTGGTTTTCAAAACTATATAGTAGTGTGTATATACAGTATATAAGTCACATTGCATTCATGTACACCACTCATTTCTTTAAGAGAGACTGATCATTCTTATTACAGCTTGTAAGAATGAGCCGGCTAACAAGGAACGCGGCTAGGTACTCCCTCTTTAGAGTTGAGGATGGGGCTAGATTGGGGGCTGCTAACCCCAACTTATAGAATATGTTTGCTAAGATGGTGCGAAACGTGGTTTAGAATGACCAAGTTTCTCTTACTACGGCTATTGCTAATGGTGCTCCAGTGCAAGTTCCATGGACTATCTTTGCCAAACTAAACAAGGATTTCTCTACTTTGGGAGGCAAACCGTTCCTTGGAACGAAATCATCCATCAAAGTGCAAGATTAGTTGGATACCTGCAAATGCATCTTTAAGGATATAGAGTTAGAAGATGTAATGAAGCAAAATCTGACCTCTAGACAGCTTCACGATAGGGCTACAAGGTGGTGGAACATCATCAAGATTACTACTCCTAAGGACTAGATTACTTAAGAGCAGTTCAAGGCGAGGTTTGAAGAGAAGTATATATCGACAACTCAGAATTATGTACTCTTCCAAAAGTTTGCTGACTACAGACATGGGAATATGTTTATAATGGAGTATATAGCCGAGTTCAACATGCTATCAAAGTACGGTCTATCTTCTATCGATACTTCACTTAAGAAGAATGAGAAGTTCATCATGGGCTTGGATGATTATCTCGGAGAGAAGCTTGTAGGGTAAATTGGTGAGCCATTTGAGAGGCTAGTGGAGAAGGGTCTTCGACATGAGAGTCTGTACCCTAAGGATGGCTAGTGGCGAGGGAGGCAAGAGGAAGTCAGACAACAATAAGAAGAAGAAGCAGTTTTATAAGAATGGCTAAAAGAAGGGCAAATGGGAGCCTACGTACTACAACTATGGATAGAGGAGCCATCTTAGCAAAGATTATAGGAACAAGAACAAAGGATGTCCAATTGCAACAAGCCAAGGCACATCACGAAGGATTATCCAGAACCACCGAGGGCTTACGCTTTGAACGCTATTCAAAGCTTCGTCGAGTGTTCCATCGGTGAAGGTGAAGGGGAAGTGTGTCGTTATATAAGGTATGCTTTCTATTTCTGATACACCTATATGTGTTTTGTTTGATATCGGGGCTTCACATTCCTTCATATCTAACGATTTAATAGATAGACTGGGATTGAAACCCGAAATTGTTGACTGACCTTTGATTATCACCAACCCTGTTGAAAGATCGGTTAGCCTGTGCATGGTTTGTTGAGACTTAGTCTTATCGAGTTATGGATGTTTGTTTGCTTGTGATTGCTTTATTTTGGGTTTTGTGGGGTTTGTATTATATTGTGAATGGACTGGCTGAGGAAGTATGCTGTAGTAGTGGATTACGAGAGGCTGTCAGTGACGACTGGGGTTATGGGGTGGCGGATGGTAGTGATTGGCTACTTGCTAGAGGATGGAGGTATGATTAGCTTTCTATATTTTCTTGAGACTCCACAAGATGAGTTGTCATATGTGCATATAGTGAGAGAGTATCCAGATATATTCGAGAAGGTGACCAGATTATCACCACATCAAGATAATGAGTTCTGCATAGACTTAGTAAAGGATGCCAGACCGATAGTTATGCCTCTAAGGCAGATGACACCAAGAGAGTAGAAGGAGTTAGAGGTGGACTGGCTTAGGAAGTATATTATAGTGGTGGTTCATTCGTAGGAGCATATCCGAGTGGGGTGCATCCATAGTATTCACCACCAAGGCGGGTGGCTCTTTGAAGTTGTGCATAAATTACCATAAGCTGAATAAGGTGGCTAAGAAGAACAAGTATCCACTACACGTATTGATGACTTGTTCGATCAGCTTTGTTGTGCTAGGGTGGTTTCTCGGTTGGGTCTTGTGATGGGGTTTCATCAACTGAGAGTGGCGAATGAGAGTGTGCCAATCACAACATGCGTACACAGTTTTGATTCTATGAGTGGTTGGTCATGCCGTTTAGGCTAACCAACGAGCCGATGTACTTTGTTGATCTTATGAACCGTGTTTTTAAGGATCAGCTAAATAAGTTTGTACTTATGTTTATGGGTTATGTCCTTGTTTATCCGAGGTCGGAGAATAAACACAAGGAGCATTTGAGGATCGTGCTCGAGGTGTTGAGGAAGCATCGATTGAAGGCGAAGTTTTAGAAGTGTCAATTTTGGAGGAGGGAAGTGCAATTTTTAGGTCACGTTGTTTCAGAGCCAGGCATTGTTGTAGGCCTTGCGAAGGTGGTGGTAGTACAGGACTGGGATCAAACCAAAACGGCTACGGACGTGAGAAGTTTCCTTGGACTGGCGGGATAATATAGACGTTTTATCTAGGACTTCTCTAAGTAGCGGTGTTGTTAATCAACTTGATGAAGAAGAAACATACTTTTATTTCGAACGTGAGGTGCAAGTATGCATTATAAGTCTGAATGAGAGATTAACGAGTGCACCAGTATGAGTCTTTTTGAGTGGGAATAAGGAGCTGATAGTATACATAGACGCTTATAGTAGTGGACTTGGTGCGGTGTTGATGCAGAGTGGAAAGGTTGTCGCCTACGCCAGTCGATGGCAGAAACAGCATGTGAAGAAGTATCCAACTCACAATTTGGAGTTGGCAACAATAGTATTCGCATTAAAGATATATAAGCATTATTTTCTTGCCGAGTGGTTCGAGTTGTATATGGACCATAAGTCATTGAATTATCCATTCTCCTAGAAGGACCTCAACCTTCGTCAGCAGCGATAGTTAAAGTCCCAGCCTCCTATGACTTCGACATTTTCTATATGCCAGGTGAGGGAAATGCGGTCGTTAATTCATTGAGTAGAAGACATGCTAGCTTAGGAGCAATGTTTCTAGAGTGGAAGCAGTTGGAGCTTATCATTGACTATGATTTTAGATCTCGATGTAAACTAGAGCCGGAAGTGTTGACTAGCTTGACGATTGGACCTACCCTGATTGAGCGGATCGGTACTAGTCAGAGGCGAGATGCTAGAGTAGCAGAGATCATGGTGAAGGAAGCGAGAGGGTAGATTCTAAGGAGAGGAATCAGTACGGGCTCGACAGTGATGGTTGGCTTTGTAAGGACGGCAGATTGTTCGTTCCCGATGTCGATGGGTTGAGGGATGAGGTGTTACGCAAGTGCCATCATTCGTGATTGACTATACATTCTGGGAGCAATAAAATGTACCACGATATGAGGCAGACATTTTATTGGGAAGGGATGAAGAAGGATGTTGGGCCATTCATCTCGAAATGCATGAAATGTCAGCTAGTAAAGGTAGAGAAGAAGAAGTCGAGTGGCGTGCTGCGACCGCTTGAGATTCTCGAGTGAAAATGGGAACAAGTTTTGATCGACTTTATCATTGGATTGCCAAGGACCAGAGGAGGGTATGATAGCATTAGGGTCATAGTCAATAGGTTGACGAAGAGTTCTAGCTTTATATCCATCAAGTCCAATAGAATGACATCCAAATTGGCCAAGTTATATGTGAAATGGGTTGTGCGATTCCATGGCGTGCCGAAGAGCATTGTGAGTGACTGATACCCTTTATTCACTAGCAGGATTTGGAAGAGCTTACAAAAGAGGTTCGAGATGGAGCTACATCTCAGTATATCTTATCACCTACAAACAGATGGACATACCAAGAGGGTGAATCGTATTCTTAAGGATGTCTTACGAGCTTGCATTCTCGATTTTGGTGGCTCATGGGCAATCACTTGCACTTAGTAGAGTTCATATACAACATCAGTTATCAGTCCAGCATCAGTATGGCACCATTTGAGGTGTTATATCATCGACTGTGCAATGCCCCTTCATGTTGGTGGGAAGGGGGCAAGAAACTGATACTTAGGTCACACATGATTAGAGACACTTTGAAGAAGATTTAGATCATTCAGGAACGAATAAAAGTTGCTTATGGTAGACAGAAGATCTATGCTGATAGAAGAAGATGTGACTTGGAGTTCTATGTCGGCGATACGATATTCATCAAGATCTCTCTTTAAAGAATGGTGTTCGACATGGTACTAAGAGGTAGTTGGCACCGAGATTCATTAGTCCTTTTTCGATACTTGAGAGGATTGGGAATCTAGCGCATAGAGTCACCCTACCTAAGAAGATGGCAGGCGTGCACAATGTATTCCATGTATCTTTCTTGTGGAAATTTGTGCATGACTCAGGAGTAATAGTTCAACCAGATCAGGTTGATTATATCAAGATTGAACTAGAAGCATCGAGACCTCATAGGCCTATTCTTATCGTCGGACGGAATACAAAGCAGCTTAGGAGGAAGACAATAGAGCTGGTGAAGGTTAAGTGGAGTGAGAGCAAAGGCGATTATACTTGGGAGACCGAGGAGAGCATGAGAACCGCTTAACCAAAGCTCTTTACCTCGTGAGATTTCTATTTATCGCATTTACTTTCACTTTCGAGATCATATAGGGTAGTTTAGTATCCTTAATGCTAGGGTAGGCGTGGATATCATATCTTGCTTTTGTGTGCATCTTTGATGTTTGATAAGTTTGCTCATGGATGGTAGGCATGCAGGGTAGCTATGTTTTACTTTATCTTAGTTGCGTTGGGGATTTTGGGGGCGAAATTCTTAAAGAGGGAAAGAGTGTAATGACCCGTATTTTACATATCAGGGGATCGTAAAATATTATTTTTATATCCATATGAGATCGTATGACTCTATAACTTTGGGAAATGCCTATTAGGGACGTTTTCTATTTTTAGAATTTTCCTAACGATTTTGCTCCTAGAAACTTATATCGGCTATAATTTTTGATAAGGGCCAAATTAGCATCCGAGACCATTTCCATTGAATTGATATGGTGGTTTCTCTTTCCTTAGAGTTGTTATAATAGTGATTTGGACTTTCTGGCTAGGAGATATGGTTGTTTGAAGATTGACAGTTTTTGGAGCAGCTCAATAAGTTTGGGTGCATGCCCACTAACCATTTCGGGTTTGGAAACCTTACTAGAGTGAACCATCATCCCCAATCACTTTTATACCTTCTCTCATATATCAAAGCCTCCATTAACCAATTCTCCACCCAAAACCATCTCTTATCTCCTCCAAATCAAGTCCAAATCATAGATTAGGGTCAGATTAGCAAGGGGATTCATTGGAGATCGTCAAATCTACATTTTTGGAGAAGAAAAATCACATCTTTGATGTTGACTATTGGATTTGTCTCGATTCGCATGTAAATATTCACTTTTCGAGTTTCTGTGACTGATTTATCATCTCTCACCTTACTATACATATGTATCTATATGTTTTAACATGTTTTGGATCCATTTCTAAAGTCAAAATTAAATTTTAATGCTATTTTAAAACCCAACCAACAGTAAAAACATGAATAAATAGATTTTTGGTGTTTTAAACATGTTATTTTGATATGTGATTGCCTTGATATATGTCAGGCTATATTATAAACACCTTGTATGATGATTGCTATAATTGATTGTGTGATTTACATGTTTGAATATTGTTTGGGGCGTGTATGATGTTTGTTTATATGTTTGTATGGTTGAAAACACTCATCGGAGCAAACAAGAGGTAGGAACCATAGAGACAGACTTCAATGGATTGGTCCATGGCGTTTGGAGTCATCTCAGTGCATAGACAATGCATGAGGGTCGAAGCATTAAAAGTAGCGATGGAATCGGAGCAAAATTGAAGTGCTGAAAGGGCTACAAGATTTTGGTTCAGCGTGCTTGGTTCGACATTTGATGGTTCGACGGAGGAATTGGGGCTGCAACCGGTCAAGAAGCTCGGTTCGGTCGGTGGTGGTTCGGTAGCTGGTCGTAGGTTTCTATTCGATGGTGGGCTTGGGCGGTGGTTGGACGTGGAGGACGGCTCGGTGAATGAACAAAGATGGTTGTTCGGTGGTGGGTGCTCGATAGCCAAAAAAGATCGTACGTTCGATGGTGATGGGTGCTCGATGACCGGGCTGAGATAGCTGTTCGGTAGTGGAAGCCGATCCAAAGAAAGTGGCTTGGATATGCCTATTGGGGGGTTGGCTCGCATCTAGCTGGGCTCGTTTATAGGATGGACCAATAATGGTTTAGCACGGTTTTTAGCTAAGAACTTCGGAGCAAGGCTTGGGGTTTCCTGGTAGTCTGTGGAATTTGTTTGGGGTAAGGGTGGAAGACCCTGGGAGAGCTCTAGATGACATTAGGATGGTAATCAACGAAGTACGACGACTTCGACGACTTGATGTGGTGATTTACTATGGCATCTGGTGCTGAACTGAAAGGACGAGTTCTATATGATAGCTCATAGAGTTGAACATGAGGTTGTGATGCTCATGGGTAGGATAAGGTAGTCCATGTCGTTAGTATGTACCCATGTGATGGATGTCTGCATGTGTCCAGTCCTTAGCCATTTGTATGGACAAGAGTTGATCATCTATGGGGCAATTCTGCTATCGGCACATGTGCTAAGGGATTGGTCGATAAGTTTGTGGATGTATTGCTCATTAATGGGACATGGTAGTCTGTTTGCACCCATATTTTGGACGCCTGCGTGTGTCCAGTCCGTAACCATCTATATGGGCATGGGTTGAGCATCTGAGAGGTCTATCGTATATCTGAGGCACCTAAGTGAGCTTTGTGAGGCTGTATGATGGATGTTAAGTTTACTATGTGCTTAGTATGTTGTGTGATACCTGTATACCCTGTATTTCTCATGTGATAGTAGTTTAGCATATATTGTGTTTATGTGCTAACTCTTTTGATGCAGGGACAGGTTAGGTATTGTTGTTCATACCCTATACCCTATTTACAATATTCAAATTTTATAGTATTTTTGAGATGATGTATCACTTACACCAAACTGTTGTCTGACCTGAGGTTTTATGCTTTACTTCTTATTATCTCAGGTACTCTTAAAATGAGTAGATTAGTGATAACAGGTATGGATAGCACAAAGAGTTGTACGGTGTACGAGTATGAGGCTATGCTTTCATATATCTATATTTGGAGTTTACAATCGCTTATATTCCGCTGTGTAGTACTGTGGAGCTATGTCCGTACTAGTATTTTAAGAGACAGTTATAGAGTTTATTTTGGGGACGTTGATGTATAGACTCTTTATTTTAGATTTTGTATAGTCTATGAACCTGATGCACTTTGATGTTTTATTTATGGTTCATTTGGTTATATCACTATCTCGCTTGTTTTACATCTACCTTGTTATATTACATTTTGCTTGTGCGCTGTGAGATGTTTTACAATCCGTGTTTGGATTTTTCTCTACTTTATATTCTTGGCTACCGTTATGCATTGGTCGGGTACCTCCACAACACACTATATATATATATTGGGTACAAGAGGTGTAGGGCGGTCATCACAATATAAGTCTTAAGTAAACACTTAAGTGGCCATGGTACGAAAGTATTCAGTAGTTGTATAATTTGGCTCTTTCATAATTCTTGAAATGTGCAAAAAATTTACTAATAAGTATATTTATATTTGTTTGTCAATCCTAATTCAGTTCACTTGGATATTTTAATTAATAAAATATTTTACCAATTTCACTAGTTGCTCAAATTTATTAAAGTTGTAACATATGTTCCTACAATATTAGAATGGTTAAATGTATAAGATTCATTTTTCAAATAAGGCTCCCATTATATTTTCATATTTCTCAAAACCCAAAGAGAAATATAGAAATCTTTCTGTTTCTCTGGTGAGTGTTAGGACTCACTTGCCTTGTTATTTCGACCCTGAATTTTCTCAACAAATCCAAGGCTTATAAGCGATGGACACTCTTTATCAGTTGTACCATATACAATTCCTAACCATGGTATTTGCGCTAATCTTGATCTTGAACTTGAGTTTTCTCAATAAATCAAGAGAGACTATTCACTCTAACTTATCATATTTCAATAGCCCAAGTATAATGCATGCAACTTGAGTGGCTCAATAAACACATGCACGTATATTATCTAGCCTAGGTAATATATTAATAGTATTATACATAGTAGCTCAAGCTTGAGTTTGTTCAACAATTAGTGTGTATGCAAGTAGTTTATCGATATACAATGATAGAGAGAAACTGTATTAAAGATTCATAATCATTAATATATTTTGTGTGATATCGATTTAAGGAATGATGTATTTCTTATAAAATACCCTTGTGATTCAAGTGTCAGGAACATATGAAATCACAGCATACGTACCATACCATACATCTGAAATCACGACATATGGAACACTGACATAGTCCGCCGACTTCCCACAGTCGAAATACCATTTAGACTAATCTAATGTAAGTCAAGACAATTCCCATTCTAGTTACTTAATACGTATTGTTAGAAATGAAACAGACCTCATTTCCATATTAGGTACCATCGTAGGTTATTTAAGACTTCCATATATAGAGGAGGCAGACCCAACAGCTATTTAATACCTCAACCTAAAAGTAAACCCCTTGACACCCCTAAAAGTACCGAGCTACTTAATACTTCAATCCAATGCAAAACCTTAGTATATATTCCCCTAACTACACGCAAATGTATATCCCTTCCTTTTTCAACTTCCAAGTCCTATAATACTACGCTATTAATAACTAGTCGTCCTAATTGTAACTAATACGAATACCTTGCATATTATTAATTATGCTAAAAGTATTTACGTACTAATAGAAAGACGCGGTGATACGTGTGTGTGTGTGTGTGTATTCCAATTCCTAACACAGTAATTTCCATACTTAGGATTTCCAGAACATATATTTGCATCTACATTCTGTGAAAAACATAAATTTCTACATTTTAATTTATTAGAGCTATCCTCCCAAAAAGGATTACAATTATAACTTTCTATAATTTACCCAAAAATGAGACTGACTCCATTTGAAATTACAAGGAATTATCCTTTTTCCCTTTTATTGAAATAGATAGTGTAAACTACGGAGAAGAACCTCTGTACTTTACACATCTTTTTCATTTTTTAGTATATTCCTTATTATTTCAAACACATAATTGTCATAAATTTTATAGAACTGGATAATTCATGGACATTACATGGAAACAGATACAACTGAATTGTACCATGCTCCCAACAGATTAAAAATTCACATTCAGGTCAACTAGGGCAACCTAATTTATAACTCAATTATAAATCTAGGATAAACTTTACAACATTATAAACATTCCAGTATAATAAATATTTAGGACTGATTACAAATTTCCAGATTAGGTTGTACATATTACTTCAATTTTCTAACTTACGGAGTGTATATGTAGGGTCTCAACTAATTACGTTCCTTTAAGCCAACAACTCAATAAAACTAACATAGGCATAATAGTTAAACAAAACTTTCAATGTTATAAATAAATTATATAATTTCCCACTCACCTTTCAAGCTTTCCAAATCTCGCGAATCTAAATTCATTCCTTCGGTTTGAATCCTTCTCTTTTCCAATTCAAAAGAATATATATAACAAGGTATGTACATACTATTAGAATTACAGATATGAGAATAGATTTGCGGTTATAGATTTATATCTATAGAAACTTACCTTTTCCTTTCGCAGCATTGATTTGCTTCTTCTCTTCTTCTCTTTTATTTTCCGCCCTTCTCCGATTTGTACAAATATAAAATATTTTATAATTTCTAGAAATAGTGGAGAATGGAAAATGGAAGAGCTTTGTTGCTTTGATCAGAAAATATGGGAAGAGAAGTGAGTGTTAGGCCTGTATTTATAAACACTCAAATAAACCATATCTGTTAAATTAAAATAATTATATCCAGGCCGTCGGCTATGGTATAAATCAACCGTCATCCCTCGATCTGTTGGTTATCCCCTAAAAGTCATCGACCGCTAGTGGTCAATAAACCCAAGTAAGGGGGTCTACCAGTGGGTCCTACATTTATTATTATTTATTTCCTTTTCCTTTTTTTGATTATTTGTGCTCTTAAAACTTCAAATGTTGATAAATTCTTCGTTTGAACTCCGATCGTAAAACTCCAAATATGAAAGTTGCTTAGAAAATTGCCACAAAACGCAATGGTGCAAGTTTCGTGGTGAAATTTCAAAATTTTCTCAAATTTTGTTTTTGAGCCTTAATAATTATTGTTAATTGTCGTTAAATTTTATGATGTGTTACATTTTCCCCCTTAAAGGAATTTCATCCTAGAATTCTTCAAGGGTTGAACCATATAACATAGCGTGCAACCAGCTAAGCTATCTAACAAGTTAGTGTACAACCAATTTTGCAGCCAAACATGTATAAGTGCACAGTGTATCACAACATATAAGACATGCATGCATAATGATATTAAATCGGCACCTCCTATATGAGTGCATTCTTTTAAAAATATTTTGGAAATATGATGCAAACAACCTATATGTACTGGAAGTTCTATATGTATGCAAGTTTTCAAAAATCAAAATCTTTTTTCACACAATAATTTCCACACTCCTACGAGTAGGAGTATGACTCAACCAATTTTGCATCCAATCCATACCATCCAATACCTAACACACGTTTTCTAACATCTAATTTTTTTTTTAAATTTTAGATTTTCTGAATCTATACTCTTATGTTGGAAAAGTAATTTAGATGAAAATTTTCTCATTTCCACCCTTCTTTTAAATACCTATTCCTTTGTACGTTAGAACCTTCTCTTTTGCCTCCAAATCTTTTTCAAATTTTCCAAGTACAATTTACATAAGGAGGTTTATTTTTGGATGTTAAAATATAATTATCCTAAATGGAAGTTTTTCTCACCATCAACAAGATATGGAAATAGAAATTCCAAAGCTAAAATAGCCTTTTCTCTTGTTATTTCTTATGTTTTATATATTGTCACTCTTGTCGGACAATAAAGATCATATTCACTAACCCGTCGACCCACCCTACACTAAGCATGTGGCATTAAGAAATTGAGAATTTTTTCATTTTCCATCAAAAATCTTTTCCCCTTTGAATCGAACATACATAATAGTTTGAAAAATAAAATTACCAAAAGCATTTAAACACCTTTTTTTCCAGAAGCACTTAAACAAAATTTTACAAAAGCATTTGAACCCAACTTCTCAAAAGCATTTAAACACCGTCTTTCTTTCAAAAACATTCAAACAAAAACTTTCAAAATATATATCGCTCCATCCTTAAAAACAAATCAAGCCATATATTAATGTAATCGGCACGTAGTCAATGAGTTAATGCATATGACTGACCTTAGCATTGTGCTGTTAATCCTAGATTTAGGGAAAATTTTCGTTTACTTTAAAACAACAAACTACCTTCAGGCATATTTAAATTTTTTAGCTTTTAAGGCATAGGGATATGACCCGTGATTTAGCAACAACCCTTCCCTGTCCTCCACTTGCTAAAATTATATTTTCCCAAAATTCTAAAGTTTTGAGATCTAAGCATTTGCTAACCTGATTTCCTAATTAATCTCCAGCTTTAATAACATTTTATCGCTAGTTTAGTATCCTTATGAGATCTCCTTATTTACATTATTTCTCGATATATAAATAGAGGTCAAAGCCCATCTAAACCATTAACGCAGTAATAAAGTGGGAACATATATCATATCATACGCCTTTCCAATACCCAAAGGGAGACAACTGGCGATTACAATCCAAATAACTTAAAAGAAATAATTGCTTGAAGTTCTCTTTCATCATTAACCAGCATTAATGATGTTGTGGCCCCATCACCTCTTACTCAATTGAGATGGACACTTCTAGTATACCATTTTACTATAACTCACATGTCTTAATTCACCTTCTTGGCTACCAATAAATAAAGTCCATCCATTACTTCGATTATTACACCCAATTATCGGATAAATTGTGCATTCCCACACCAAAGTGGGTAAGAAATATAAACTATGCACATTTAGAATAACTCATCGAAAAATTGGCTTAGTGGAATAACTTCTACCACCTATCTTGCCTTCTTTAACTTTGAGTCAACCAACATCCTTTATATGTGTCTGCCATCTTATTACTCTCCTCTCTAATCATACGACTATCTTGTCTTAATCAAAATCTCTTGATAGTATCCTCAAACTTTGGTATTTACTTCCTCTATCCTCGATCTTTCATGCGAGTATACCCTATGACTCGCAAATTTATACTTTGATAACATTTCCCACTCTTTTGTGGGTTCTTCCTATGGCTTTCACACATTTCTAAAAAAATATTCCTAGTTTAATCCCAATAGTTCTTATATTCAATGGGAATTGCTTGTTGCTACCATACGAGCATCCATAGCTATTTTGCTCATTGCTTAAAACTATACCCCGTCTTACCTAGGCAGACATCCATATTCTACTCCATATCAAATATTAGTTTGGGTTTCACCACTCTTGGTAAAACTAAAACTTCACAATCATGAAGTACCTGATTAACTTTATCTTTGAAAATATAAATTTAAAGACCTATGATACCCTATGATTTTACGAAAATGAATTTTAAAAAAATTAATAAATAAAAGATAATGTTGAAAATAGAATTTTGGCAAATTTTAGAATCTGGCTACGAAACTTATATCGTTTGGTTAATGGAAATTTTCTGATCAATTTACATATATAAAGTTTTTTTATCATAATTTTGAATGAAAAAATTATTAGAATTTGAAAGTTTTTGAATCAGAAATAATAATATATGTAATTATGGTAATAAAACTTAATTAATACTAATTACTAATATTAATGGAAAATTAAACGTTAAGAAATATTAATGTTAAATCAAATATGAGAAAATATAAATAAGTGAAAACAAACTATTGCAATTGGATTTAAAAGGAATGAAACAAACAGAATCTTTCAAAATAAGCAACAAAAATAAAAAATCAAAGCACATAGATAAATTCATTAATTACAAATGGCATGGTCATCCAAGATGCGCCTAGGTCGACTAGTAGCGGTCGACCCAAGGTCATGAGTGGTCGACATTTTCCAGGGGAAAATTAATAATAAACGTTGGCCTAAATGGCTCGGATTTAAAACAGTTTAATCGAATAGCTTGCATTGACATGAACCCATATAAATGTAGAATTAGACCCTCAATTCTAAATTCATATTTTCAGAATGATGTTGGAGATCTACCATTTTCTCTTCTCTTCTAAAATTCTAAATTCTTGAAAATAGTTCTAGTTTATACATATACAAAATTGAAGAATTATAGAAGATGATTGAGGAAGAGAATAGGTTCAAATCAAATCGCCAAAGCCAACATAAATTGCAAATATGAATCTAAAATACAAACCAAACTCCAAATCTCTTTTCTAATCTAGATCTCTAATGGTCTATACATGCGTGCGGTATATAAATCCAAATAGGGAGAAAAAGGGAGTCAAAGTGGAATAATTGGAATTAAATCTAAAGATTTGGAAAGCTAAAAAGGTGAATAGGAATATTATATACTTTTGTATAATATTATATTTATATCATTGCAGATCTATTCATATATGTCTGAAATGTTAATTGGAGTTATAGGCTAAATATATACACATGAAATTAAATTGAAAACTCTGCCTACATATTCTGCAATTGTTAACATGATATCTATATATGTCATATGAATACAAACCTACCAAATGTTTAGGATATTAATAGTCCCTAAATTTATTATTGAAAAATAGTAAACCATGAATTTGCAATTGATGTAATAATTCCATATTGATATTTAAATGGATAATGAGAATGTAAAATAAAGAAATCATAGTAAGATTTTAGGGGTTTAAGTGGTATTTTAATTCGTTGGAATATATGATGTTGCAATGTGAATTTCTATTCATTATCAAGTTTAAAATAAATATAAGTGTATCGTTTGAAATGACAGGGAATACACCTAAAAGAAAGAGATGTATAAAGTAGGGAATATTTATCTTATTTCGTACTGTCTATTTCAATGACTATGAAAAGATAGTTCCTTATATTTCCAAATGCTTCTTTTTGTTGGATAAGATATAAAAATTCACAATGTTAACCTTACCATTTAGGAAAAATGTAAATAAAGATGGAAATTAAATAAGAAGAAACTGAGAATAGGCAACGATAAATTAAAAGGTTAAAAATGGAATAGAAATAGAAAAAATAGAAAAAGGGCATAAGAATGGAGAAAGGACATTGTAAATATTTATAAAAAGGTATATAGTCTTAAATCAAGTAAGGTATAAATGCATAAGAAGTAAATAATTATGGTTAACAGTAAACTGTAGAGGCAAGATAATTAAGTAAGAATGAATGAAGATATATATATATATATATATTTAGACACACACACACACACACATATATATATATATATGTATACACATACATACATACATATATACATGTAGCCTCAGGTATACGTTTATGATAGGTGTGAACTATTAAAGTTAATATATGATTAAATGAATAAAATGACAGAGTCATTAGAATAGGTTGGAATGCGAGGTTAGTAATGTTACACAATCGAAGTCTGCCTACTACAAGGGGCTATTAGCAGTTGTGTATACCTTATACTGATGTGAGACATGTCCAAACATAGGGCCCGTGGGGAGTATACCCTTGCATATAGATGAAGGAATATCTCAATAGATAGAGGAGCATGCTTTAAAGATAGGAAATAAGGGTATTGCCTTGATTGCAATAGGCAATATAAACAGGATGGTGAGCGAAGAACGATGCTATGTCAGCATGTGTTGGTAACAAATAAAGGAGTTATGCTGGATAACCTAAACAAGGAGTTATAACATTTAATTACAGTCTCGTTTGCATAATTTTTATTTTTTGGTCTACAGAAGTTATTCATCTTTCTATACTTTAGAAATTTTCTGAAATTTCTAGACATAAGACCAATCTCTTCATCATTATCGTCCTTATTTGAATCTTGATAGTCAGTTGTACCATTGAAGGCAATTGATTTCTTTTCTATTGCTTTCTTTCCTTCCTGCCCTACAACTTTGCTTTATAGATATTGGATTACAAAATAACTTTTCAATTTTTAAAGTACTAATATCATTAGCCTCTTTTATTGCTAATGTCTTTTGATCTCATTCCTAAGAGAGTGAATTAAGGACCTTTTTGACTTAGTCCTCTTTAGAGAAATTTTTAGCTAATTATACTAATGAATGAACTATATAATGGAATCTAGAATACACTTTAGAAATAGAATCTTTATGTTTCATTTTAACCAATTGAAACTGATTAGCTAGCATGAATTTGTCTATTTCACTTTACTGGTGCCTTCATGTATAACTTGCAGCGTCCTCCAGATTTCATATGTAGACTTACAAATAGAAACTCGATTAAACTCATTTTTATCTGATGAATGGAATAAAATATTCATGGTCTTAGAATTACTAAGTGCTTGCGTCTTTAGATTTGGTGTCCAATGTGAGTATTTAGTTTGAGGTTTAGTGTACTCATTCTATGTAATATTCAAAATATCTAAACCATTAGTCCGTAAATAGAACTTCATCCTACATGACCAATAAGTGTAATTACTGCCAATAAATAGTAGGGGTCTAGAAGTTGATTGTCGTTCTTCAAAAGTGTTAAAAAGTGAACTGCCAGTGTTACTAGCCATTTATACTTTTCAAAAATCAAATTATGAGTTTTTGAAAAGTTAATGCTTTGATACCAAATGTGAGTTACAGTATGATGGATCTTAAGGCTATTTTAAAACTAGAGGGGTTGAATAGTGTTTTATAACTTTTTACGATTTTTTTTTTAAATTTCAAGTTTTAAATTAAATCATTGATTATTAATACATATATATACAATCAAGTAGTCACAGATGCAATAATAGATAAATATGAAAGCAATAATAAAAAGTAAAGTAAGTGATGACACCAGGAATATTACACTGATTTGGATTAACCAATCCTACATCCACTCCCGTACAATACTGTACAACTTTCTTTTCAATCGCCTATTTTAACCAAATGGCAAAAAACGAGAATACAAACTTGATTTGAAGGCTACGAGATACACCCTCGTGTCTCATGAGTTTAGGGAAAACTCTCTTGATTTACTGGGCAATAAGATCACCTACTAGATTTAGACAGGCTACTAAGAACACCCACTTGATTTGAACGGGCGACATGCACACCCAAACAGATAAGAGTAGAGTTGTTGATTTCCAAATATAAACAATTGTACTTGGGATACAATATATCTTATAGCCCTTCTAATAGCGGTTTGGTTTTTAGTTTGTAGAGAGAATGCTTCCAAAATAGTAGATAGTTTGTAGAAAACTAATCTAGTAGTGTATGGATTGATTCTATGTAGATTTCGAAGAATATAGAAAGTAGTTTTCAAGGAATATTTCAAGGAGTGCGGAGCAAAAGGAAAGTAAGAAAATTAGTTAAAAAATTCGTTTGCACTCCTCTTTATATAGTGAATGAATAGAAGTATCCATTCATAAAGAAGCGTGCCCAAAATACACTTTCTTTCAAAAATTAAAAAGCAACCATCGATCACTATGTCGACATATCTTAGAGGGTTGTGACGACATGCCCTTGTAAAATTTGAAAAATGGTATTTATTTTAAATTGTTTTCAAACTTCTATATTTTTGTAAAATAATTTTAAACATAATTTTTAAATTATTAGAACACGTAAGAACTTCTATAAAATATTTGCAAAAATATATTTTGAATTTAAAATAATTATTTTTGGTTAAAATATCAATGATTGAAAATTTGTGACAAAGATCATAATCTGCTATTAGTGACATTAACAATTTGTTCTAATGACTTATACAAAACATTAGAGTCTTGAGCTCTTCATGTCTTTTATCTCTAAATCTTCATCGTTGGCTTTACATTGATCATTCTTCAAGTTTAATCATTCTATACCTATGTAATATTCTGCAATATGTACTATAGAACTTGACAAAACATTAGTATCTATATTTATATGGCTGTTGTCATCAAAATCAATATCTAAGGTATTAACAAAACTCCTGCACAAGGAACAGAGATATCCTTTCGAGCGTCATATTTCTCTAAATAAAATATACCACAAGGGAAGCAATAGCTGATCCATGCCCGATAACATGGCTCCAAGTGTCATCACTCCTGCATGCATATATTCATAAGCATTACTAGAATGAAGTTGCCTGACCCTTGTGTTAGCTAAATGCTAATGCTCCTCTGGTTATACCCCATGCTTTGTTTTTAGTTATTTAACGATGGTGAAGTCACATTCAACATCTCTCGCATGAGTCTTAAACACTCGAACAGAACATGAATCCTCAAATGGATTCCAACATCTCAAAAACATGAATCTCTACATAGATTTGAGCATCTCTAACAAATTTCGAATCTCCACATAGATTCCAGCATAAGTCCTCTGACGTATGCTAATGATGTCCTCTCCATTGGGATTACACTCAAGATAGACAGTCCCGAACGTTAGCATCATTCGGAATGTTAACGCTGAACTCTCCTATAACAACCCGCATATTTTACGATTGTATATTTAAATATTTTATTTAGATATAGCATCGTTAATCGGATTAAAGTTCGAAAAGCTACTTTTTGTAAACAGTCGAATTGAGACTTGAGACCACTTCCATTGAGTCCAAAATGGCGTTTACAACTTTTTTGAGTATAAACATCGATATGTTTGGAGTTGAGTGAATTTTGCTATTTTTCTATATTGGGCTTTGGGTTTGGGTTTCAGCTCATTACTCATCTAATACACTAACTCCACTCAAGTTCCTTCATTCATTCTCATTTTCCTAATACTCTCTAGTTAAAGCAAAAATGGTGGAAGAGAAAGGAAATTAAAATTCCAAAACCTAGTTTAATTAGGAAATTCAAATTCAAGCTCTAGAAAACAAAGAGAAGCTAAAGTGAGCATCCTCTTATTCTTCTCCATCTCAATCTCTCTTCAATTCTCAGAAATTCCTAACCCTAACTTAGAAAAAACTTCACCTTTGATAATAGATTGAAGATTCTAGAGGTGTGTTGAAGAGGAATTGTTCTTGCCTTATTATAAAAGCTTCTCATTCATTGTTTTTGGGTTTAAAGGTGAGTTCTTTAACTCACATCTATGTCTATAGCTATCATTGTTATTAGGTATGAATTCCTAACATTTGTGCATATTCATTTGCTTTTGATTTGAATTGATTTGGTGAATTTTCCAAATTTTGGTGTTTTGGTCCAATTTTATGAAAATCCTAATAATGAATGTTTGGACATTGATGATTGGGGTGTATCGAAGAGCATTTAAGGCTGAGTTGTCGCTTGGCGTAAATCCTTAGTCGTCATTGCTCGTCCGATCGCTTCCGATACGTTTTGGCCACTTTGGCCTAGGCAAATTGTTGCCCAGACCAGGTGACCAGACGTTTGGTGACCAAGTCTAGACGTCTGGTTTGGACCTGGAGCAAAATTGTATGCATGCAAAATATAAAAAAAAAGTCAGAGACTAATCTCAGATGTCTGAAACTTTAAGATCAGACGTCTGGATGAGTCTCAGACGTCTGACTTGAAGTTTCAGACGTCCAGGGTTCTCTGGATTTTTTCCAGGGAACAAAACCAGACGTCTGGATTCAAAACCAGACGTCTGGTCATGGCTCAGACGTCTTTTTTGCTATTCCAGACTTTTGGGTGGTTTTCTGAACTATTCCAGAAAACAAATCCAGACGTCTCGATTCCAAACCAGACGTCTGGAAACACTCAATTTTTGCCTATTTAGGCTGTTTTGTGTGGATTTCCTATTTTTAATCGATTGTTGTTGATCCGGATAGTTGTCATCACTTATTATCGACTTCGATGACTTCTTTCTTTGGATTTTTGGGAATATCCATTTGATGGATTTGATATCGATTTCTATGGTTTTGATTCACGACTCCGAATGTGAATCTTTGGTGATTGATTGTTTCTACAATCATTTTTGTGATTTGTCACTTCTAAATACAAAGGTTTCTATACTAGTAGTAAATACTCAAACTCTTTCATCAAAACAATTTCGACACTATTTTAATTATAAAGCTCTCTTTTAAAACCGTTTTCCAATCTACTAGTATATATACAAACCTTTACCTCATTCGTATGATAAATCTAATTAACCGGCTTAGTAAAACAAGTGATATGAAACGCTTGCGTTTACTTCGTCGGTTAATTCTTGGACTTGTTCGATTGAACTCTTGTGACAATTTTCGAGTGGAAATCTACAATTTGTTCGTAAATATTTAAGTTAGGCTAGTGGTTATGGGACATGAAGCTAAACACTTATATTTACTAGCTTAGTGTGGTTCACACTTTTTATTGATCAATGATGATCATTTTGTGATTTAGACTAGCGATGTGCGATGTCTATTTGTTTGTGTGGGGACTAAAAACCCCGTTTGTGGAACTTCGGTTCAATTTGGTGGGGTAGTGACCCATGGTCTTCGGGCCGTTTGTGGAGCTTCGGCTCAAAATTTATGGTTAGCGACCATGGAATAGCGTTCCTTTTGTGATACACGTGTTGGTGAGTTTTCATGCTCCCGTTTGTGATAGGCCTTTCCCCCCTTTGTGATTTCTGGATTTCTGGATTTCTGGTTGTGATTTCTAGAATTCGTGTTTCACCAATTTTCGTGGTTTGCATTGATAAGCTCTATCAATATTTGTGTTTTGGTGAATAATTTAAAGAATGTGATTCTTTTTGGTGTTTTGAGATGATTTGGGATATTGTATGATTTTTGTCATTATTTGATGTATACTTGACACAGCATGGCATTTTTGTTATCATACGTTTTTGGTCATATCTCTTATCCTATCTCATTTTATCTGATATTTATAGCTAGACTGATCCGTTTATTATTTTCTTATTAAATAATACTCGGGTCAGACCGAGATGTTACAGGTGCTTCCGCTTGACTCCTCATCTTGGACTATTATCTGAGTTTTAGCTAACTACTTTAGACTAGTAGTTTTGTTGTTATACATTCAAGATAGAGACTCCTTGATGTATATTTATATTCTTTTGTCTAGCACTGGTATCTATTCTTTTGTAATGTAGTGGATCTTATATGACCACTATTTTGATGTACACTTTTATGTGATATATTCATATCTGATTCCGCCTTTGTGATATGAATATCTGTGACTGATTTGTGTTATGTTTATTTCTATATTTGTTTCCGAAGGCCACTTAGCCACTGTGCAGTAGCTTTGAGTTTGTATTTGATATGTCGAATTTCCTCTTGAAACGAAATGTAAGTTATATTATTTGACATATCGGTACACGCACAAAGCAATTACACAGATGGTTGCTCCTCAACAGCCTTATTCTTCGTGCTAGTTGACGGCATTACCCCGTAGTGTCCTTGGCTAGTGTGAGTAGGCGTCACAGCTTGGTATCAGAGCCAAAACTTCAGAACAATGTAGAATAATCTAGCAAGGATCATTGTCCTAAGTCTTTCTTAGGAATCGTGCCATAGGATTTAATTCGAGTCTTCATACCGTTCTATCCTATTTCTTTTTATGATGCCTTGTTTTATCAATGAAGTTTGTTTGATATTCATTTTGAGAATAACCTTTTTCCTCTTCTTTCTTTCTTAAAGAAGAGAAATGGTTAGACTAGGCCGTCCCAATGCCGGTCAATCAAGTGCTACTCCTCAGGATGGAGTAATTGTGTCTGCTTAGCAACTTCTAGATCTTGTGAAAAATGCTCAAGCTATCGGACCCATTCTAGAGCCTACTCATCCTAAATCTGGGTTTGCACACTTGTGCAGTGATTACACCAGCTTGGGTGGAAAGCCTTTCAAAGGTTCCGAGAGCGTTATAGAAGTCCAAGCTTAGCTTCGAACATGCGATCACATCTTTTCCCGCATGAATCTTATTGATCTACATCGAGTCCAAGTGGCTTCTAGCATGCTCCAAGAAAGAGCATTAGACTGGTATGAGCTTCTGATCTCCGAAATTATCGAAGCGGATCTTACTTGGGAGCAATTCCGGGAAAGGTTCGAATTGAAATTTGTGCCAAAAGCTGAAAAAGTGTCTTTATCTCGATGCTTCATTGACCTTGTTCAAGGTGAATCTTCTGTGACGGATTACATCGCATCTTTCGAATCTCTATCTAAATATGGGGTCGAGTATATTAATACCCCATTGAAGAAAAATCAGAGATTTGTCTATGGGTTGAACAAGAACCTCAAAAAACCATTACTTCTGAAACTAGAAGTTTCTTTTGATTAGCTTGTTGATATCGCTCTTCGACTCGAAGAGGCCGATAAAGAAAGTGATGTTGAAGTCAAACAAAATATCAACAAGAAGAGGCATTTTAAATTCAAGCCTAATCCCAACAAGAAAGGGAAGCAAGCAACTTCGGTAGCAAATACTCCTACCTCTCGTCGTGGAGAATGTTACAATTGTTGTTCTAAGGACCATTATGCGAACAAGTGTCTGAAGTCTCTTACTTGCCGCTATTGCAAGAGTTCGGGTCATACTATATCTTTGTGTCCCAAACTTCAAGGCAAGAAAGAGGGCAAGCTAAATGTTGTACAAGCCCCTACTAACACTTCTCGTGGTCAAGGTATTTCTCATTCTATCCTTGATGGCATTATTATATTTCGTGATTTTCCTATTCGAGTTCTTTTTGATACAGGTGCATCTCACTCTTCTATATAAAAAGAACTTGTTGATGCTTTGTCTTTGAATGTTATTGGCTTGATGACTTCATTGAGGATTTCGAATCCGGTTGGTGGATCCGCAACACTTGGTTTACTGTGTAAAGATGTCGAAATTATTTTATGTGATTATGCCTTCCGAGCCGATTTGCATGTTATGCGCTACCTAGGTTTCGGAATGATTTTGGGGATGGATTGGCTTAACCGATATGAAGCCCATATCCTATGTCCAGAGTAGACTATATATCTTCGACATCCTCAATCTATTAAGCAGATTTCTCTTGTTATGAGATATTCAGATTCCAATTCGAAAGCATCCTTGTATTCTCTAAATCCTCATGATGACGATAATGATGACGAGGAAGATGTTATTTCTCTCATTCACATTGTTTGTGAATTTCCCGACATATTTGATCTCGTTTTAGGATTACCACCTAAGCGAGCAATTGAGTTCAGAATTAATCTAATCCCTGGAGCTCTACCTATCACTCGTCCTCCTTATCGTATGTCCAATAAAGAAAATGAGGAGATGCGTAAACAGTTATCCGGATTGGAAGCAAAATAGTTTGTTCGATCTAGTTCCTCTCCATGGGGAGCTTCAGCTATTTTTGTGAAGAAATCTGATGGTACACTTAGGCTTTGCATTGACTACCGCAAACTTAATGATATCACCATCAAGAATAAATATCCCTTACCTCGGATTGATGATTTATTCGACCAACTTAGTGGTGCTACAGTCTTTTCACAATTAGACTTAGCAACCGGTTTTCATCAGCCCCATATTGCAGAGGATAGTATTCCTTTGACATCATTCCGTACTCGTTATGGATCTTTTGAATGGCTTGTTATGCCATTTGGTTTGATGATCGCTCCAGCTTATTTCATCGACCTTATGAATCGAGTTTTCAAAGACTTCCTCGATCGATTTGTCCTCATCTTTATCGATGATATTCTTGTTTATTCTAAAACCGAGGAAGAGCATGAAAATCATCTTCGGATTGTGTTGGACACTCTTAGGAGCAATCAACTGAAAGCAAAATTTTCTAAATGCCACTTTTGGCAATCTCGTGTGAAATTTTGGGGCATATTATTTCTAAATCCGGAATTTCCGTGGATCCTTCAAAGATTGAAGCGATTCAAAATTGGAAGAGATCGGAGGGTGTGACGAAAATTCATAGCTTTCTCGGATTGGCAGGCTATTACCGTCGGTTCATAAAAGACTTTTCTAAAATTTCCGTACCTCTTACTAATTTGACAAACAAGGGAGTTAAATACATTTGGTCTAACAAATGTGAAGCTGCTTTTCAGAAACTAAAGAACTTCTTTCCGATGCTCCTATTCTTGTAATTCCCGAAGGGAACCAAGATTTTATTGTTTATATCGATGCTAGTCGTGTTGGTTTGGGAGCCGTTCTCATGCAAAGGGAGCGTGTTATCGCTTATGCTTCTAGGCAATTAAAGCCTACCGAGACTCGATATGCCACTCATGATTTAGAGCTCGCGGTTATTGTTTTCGCCCTTAGAATTTGGCGCCATTATCTTTTGGGAGAGAAGTTTGTTCTCTACACCGATCATAAATCTTTAAAGTATTTATTTTCTCAAAAGGAACTTAATTTGCATCAACAACATTGGCTCGAGTTCCTTGCATCTTATGATCTTGATATTCTCTATATTCCCAGAAAGGGAAATCTTGTTGCCGATGCCCTTAGTCGTAAGCAACAAGCGGTTGTTTCCATGATGATATCCGAATGGAATGATCTCGAGACTTTATCCACTTGTGAGATTCGAGATCGTGAATCCAATTCATGTTCATCTCTTGTTTTGTGTAGCCTTGAGGCTCATCCTTCTCTTTTAGACCGCATTCTTGAAGCTCAAAAGCATGATCCCGAATTGGTTCTTCTTAGCCAAAGTTGTAGGGATAAAATTGATATTGAAGGATTGAAAGATTTTGATATTGATGCTCGTGGCGGTATTTGAAAATTTGGTAGACTTATTGTGCCAAATATTATTGATCTTCGTAAAGACATTTTAGAAGATTCTCATCGTTCTAAATTTACCATTCATCCTGTTAGTAGTAAAATGTAAATGGATATGAAGCGACTTTACTATTGGGATGGAATGAAATCTGATATTGCTAACTTTGTTAAGCGTTGCATGACTTGCCAACTCGTTAAGGCCGAGCATCAAAGGCCCGGTGGGTTATTGCAACCTTTGGACATTCCAGTATGGAAGTGGGATCAAATTTCCATGGACTTTATTGATGGTCTTCCCCGTTCTCGTTCGGGTCATGATAGCCTATGGGTGATAGTAGATAGACTTACAAATTCCGCTCATTTTCTTCCCGTTCGGTCCAATCAGACCGTACCTATTTTGGCTAAACTCTTTGTCAAAGAAATTGTTAGATTGCATGGAGTTCCTACTTCTATTGTTAGCGATCATGATCCATTGTTTACTAGTGAATTTTGGAAGGGTCTTCAAAAAGCTTTGGGAACAAAGCTAAATTTTAGCACCGCTTATCATCCTCAGTCTGATGGACAAACCGAGCGTGTGAATCAAACTCTTGAAGATCTTCTTCGTGCATGTGTTCTTGACTTTGGTGGAAGTTGGGAAGATCATATTTCTCTTGTTGAGTTTTCCTATAAAAATAGCTTCCAATCTAGTATTGGTATGGCACCTTTCGAGGCACATTACGGAAGGCCATGCCGATCTCCTTCGTGTTGGCTTGAAGCCGGTGAGAAGCCGGTTTTAGGTCTAGATTTTATTCGGGATACCACAGAAAAGATTGACCTTATTCGTCATAGGATGAAAGAAGCTCAAAGTAGACAAAAATCCTATGCCGATAATCGAAGAAGGAAATTAGATTTTTCTATGGGAGATTTGGTGTTCATTCATGTTTCACCTATGAAGGGTGTTGTGCGTTTCAGTCGATTGAGAAAATTAGCACCTCGATATATTGGTCCATTTCCCATCACCGAACGCATTGGTTCCGTGGCTTATCGCCTTTTATTACCGGCTCAATTCTCTGCCATTCATGACGTATTCCACGTCTCTCAACTACGGAAATGCATTAGAGATTCCGATTCTATTCTTGAGCCCGGTGTTATTGAAGAAATTGAAGTTTCACCAAATTTGACTTATGAGCAACATCCTATTCGAATCATTGCTTCGGAGGTTAAACGCCTTCGAAATAAAGATGTTCCTCTTGTGAAAGTTCAATGGTCCTCAAATCCTAAGGATTGCTCATGGGAATCCAGAGAATTCATCGAGCGAACACATCCGGACTTGCTCTCTCGTGCTCCTAAAGGTGAACTTCTCATTTCAAATTTTTTTGTGTTGTTATGCCTTTTTATGGTTGTTACTTTTATTTCTTTTTTCTTAAGTATTGCGAGGACGCAATTTCTTTAAGGAGGGGAGTCTGTAACAACCCGCATATTTTACGATTGTATATTTAAATATTTTATTTAAATATAGCATCGTTAATCGGATTAAAGTTCGAAAAGCTACTTTTTGTAAACAGTCGAATTGGGACTTGAGACCACTTCCATTGATTCCAAAATGGCGTTTAAAACTTTTTTGAGTATAAACATCGATATGTTTGGAGTTGAGTGAATTTTGCTATTTTTTTATATTGGGCTTTGGGTTTGGGTTTCAGCTCATTACTCATCTAATACCCTAACTCCACTCAAGTTCCTTCATTCATTCTCATTTTCCTAATACTCTCTAGCTAAAGCAAAAATGGTGGAAGAGAAAGGAAATTAAAATTCCTAAACCTAGTTTAATTAGGAAATTCAAATTCAAGCTCTAGAAAACAAAGAGAAGCTAAGGTGAGCATCCTCTTCTTCTTCTCCATCTCAATCTCTCTTCAATTCTCAGAAATTCCTAACCCTAACTTAGAAAAAACTTCACCTTTGATAATAGATTGAAGATTCTAGAGGTGTGTTGAAGAGGAATTGTTCTTGCCTTGTTTTAAAAGCTTCTCATTCATTGTTTTTGGGTTTAAAGGTGAGTTGTTTAACTCACATCTATGTCTATAGCTATCATTGTAGTTAGGTATGAATTCCTAACATTTGTGCATATTCATTTGCTTTTGATTTGAATTGATTTGGTGAATTTTCCAAATTTTGGTGTTTTGGTCCAATTTTATGAAAATCCTATTAATGGATGTTTGGACATTGACGATTGGGGTGTATCGAAGAGCCTTTAAGGCTGAGTTGTCGCTTGGCGTAAATCCTTAGTCGTCGTTGCTCGTCTGATCGCTTCCGATACGTTTTGGCCACTTTGGCCTAGGCAAATTGTTGCCCAGACCAGGTGACCAAACGTCTGGTGACCAAGTCCAGACTTTTGGTTTGGACCTGGAGCAAAATTGTATGCACGCAAAATATATAAAAAAAAAGTCAGAGACTAATCTCAGACGTCTGAAACTTTAAGATCAGATGTCTGGATGAGTCTCAGATGTCTGACTTGAAGTTTCAGATGTCTGGGGTTCTCTGGATTTTTTCCAGGGAACAAAACCAGACGTCTGGTCATGGCTCAGACGTCTGTTTTGCTATTCCAGACGTCTGGGTGGTTTTCTGAACTATTCCAAAAAACAAATCCAGACGTCTGGATTCCAAACCAGACGTCTGGAAACACTCATTTTTTTCCTATTTAGGCTGTTTTGTGTGGATTTTCTATTTTTAATCGATTGTTGTCGATCCGGATAGTTGTCATCACTTATTATCGACTTTGATGACTTCTTTCTTTGGATTTTTGGGAATATCCATTTGATGGATTTGATATCGATTTCTATGGTTTTGATTCACGACTCCGAATGTGAATCTTTGGTGATTGATTGTTTCTATAATCATTTTTGTGATTTGTCACTTCTAAATACAAAGGTTTCTATACTAGTAGTAAATACTCAAACTCTTTCATCAAAACGATTTCGACACTATTTTAATTATAAAGCTCTCTTTTAAAACCGTTTTCCAATCTACTAGTATATATACAAACCTTTACCTCATTCATATGAGAAATCTAATTAAACAGCTTAGTAAAACAAGTGATATGAAACACTTGCGTTTACTTCGTCGGTTAATTCTTGGACTTGTTCGATTGAACTCTTGTGACAATTTTCGAGTGGAAATCTACAATTTGTTCGTAAATATTTAAGTTAAGCTAGTGGTTATGGGACATGAAGCTAAACTCTTATATTTACTAGCTTAGTGTGGTTCACACTTTTTATTGATCAATGATGATCATTTTGTGATTTAGACTAGCGATGTGCGATGTCTATTTGTTTGTGTGGGGACTAAAAACCCCGTTTGTGGAACTTCGGTTCAATTTGGTGGGGTAGTGACCCATGGTCTTCGAGCCGTTTGTTGTGCTTCAGCTCAAAATTTATGGTTAGCGACCATGGAATATCGTTCCGTTTGTGATACACATGTTGGTGAGTTTTCATGCTCCCGTTTGTGATAGGCCTTCCCCCCTTTGTGATTTCTGGATTTCTGGTTATGATTTCTAGAATTCGTGTTTCACCAATTTTCATGGTTTGCATTGATAAGCTCTATCAGTATTTGTGTTTTGGTGAATAATTTAAAGAATGTGATTCTTTTTGGTGTTTTGAGATGATTTGGGATATTGTATGATTTTTGTCATTATTTGATGTATACTTGACACAACATGGCATTTTTGTTATCATACGTTTTTGGTCATATCTCTTATCCTATCTCATTTTATCTGATATTTATAGCTAGACTGATCCGTTTATTATTTTCTTATTAAATAATACTCGGGTCAGACCAAGATGTTACAGGTGCTTCCGCTTGACTCCTCATCTGGGACTATTATCTGACTTTTGGCTAACTACTTTAGATTAGTAGTTTTGTTGTTATACATTCAAGATAGAGACTCCTTGATGTATATTTATATTCTTTTGTCTAGCACTGGTATCTATTCTTTTGTAATGTAGTGGATCTTATATGACCACTATTTTGATGTACACTTTTATGTGATATATTCATATCTGATTCTGCCTTTGTGATATGAATATCTATGACTGATTTGTGTTATGTTTATTTCTATATTTGTTTCCGAAGGCCACTTAGCCACCGTGCAGTAGCTTTGAGTTTGTATTTGATATGTTGGATTTCCTCTTGAAACGAAATGTAAGTTATATTATCTGACATATCGGTACTCGCACAAAACAATTACACAGATGGTCGCTCCTCAACAGCCTTATTCTTCGTGCTAGTTGATGGCATTATCCCGTAGTGTCCTTGGCTAGTGTGAGTATAAAGGTGGGGCGTCACATCTCCTTTGGACTTAATCTTAGGATAAACAATGCAACTCTATAACTTTTTTGCTTCACAACTACTTTTAGAATATAGATTGCGTATATGGACTTGAAGTGGCTATGGTCCAAGTCATCTCATAGAAGTATACTCCTCCTATGGCGACCTCCCTATACCACCGGCAACAATAGTATATAAATAGTGCACTATCCGTACCCGGCTGATGTAGGACGATCATCAAGGTTGAAATTAACTGATATAGCATTTAACCAGTCATATCTCATAGTTCATGGATAAAATATAATATCATAGATATAATAAAAGAGACAGTAATAACAATGTGAATAGATCATCAAAGTACAGATCCACACAGTTATACATCAAATGTAATAGAGTTTACACAATGGAAACAATTCAATAACTATCTCAAATACAAGTATAACCAGTCACTGCTAAGGCTTTCCAGTACTACATAGCGGAATAAGTGTAGAATCCATATAAATATATAATACGAGATAACTCTATCCAGCTCATCCTCCAAACAGCTACTGCATCACCTGGACCTGTTATGTAGTTTACTCTTTCAAGAGTACCCAAGATAATAGGAAACCTTGGGTCAGACAACAGTCTAGTGTGAACAGTAAATGAGTCCCAAAATACTATACAAGTAAATATGGTAAGGAACAAGAGTACACGAACCATACCTAACCTATCATTGCAACCAAAAAGCAAGCATATAACACTATAATATGCTATTCTACAACATCATGAAATTATACCACAAACCAAATAAAGGATATCAGTCTTCCATGTATTCCTCTCTCCAATACCTACTTCCCTAATACCTATGAGTGATAGCCTACAAAAGAAAACAACTAAAGCATCCATAACATCCATCAACAATCCTAACTACCACTACTTATGCTCTGAATATATGATAACTCATAAGGCCCTCAAGCCAGGGACTAATGAAAATACCGGTTCTCTGTTGTACTCTTTTATCTTACAGCCCAAAGCTGGGTATGTGTCTCGTAGCCTAAGGTTGGGCACTAGACCCAAAGTCATAGGTCCAAGGTATACAGGTCCCTCAGTTGACCCATGGGCATCCCCACGTACAGTACCCCTACTTCGAGTACAAATGAAAACTCTCGGAGCATCAATGATACCTTAGCACATATACCCGAACCCACCTTTGCTCCATTTGGATATCAAACACTTCTTTCTCAATCCAGTTTCCACTATTCAGGATGAACGCTTCCACATTCCCCGATCATACGACTCCTTCCTTTATTAGTCATCATCTTTGGAACCTACTCCCAACACGAGCCAACATCCGAAGACCATAGATTTTCATCATGAAATTATATCATCATCCAATGAGACAACACCTTTAGCACGATCTACGAAACCTCAACAACAGTCCTTAGAAGTTCCAACCCCATATCATGCACTATGATAACCTGATGCCGAGTTATAGATACAACTCGGTGCTGAGTTATACACTTAGCCAACCAATGGCTAATTCCACTTCCATTTCTCTAGTACTCCCCTTCAAGTGCCTTGGACCCCGACTCATCCACCTTTGATAACTTGGCCCTAATCTAAAGCTCCACTCAAAAGTTCTAAAGATAACTCGGTATAGCATCCAATCCTTAGACAAATACCCTACTTCTTGCTATGGAATACCTCATTTAACCAAGCTCTATCCATCCATGTCAACCACCAAGTCATAGCCTCTTTTCCCTTAACTCGGCACCGAGTTAGGGGAAAAGAGGCTATGACTTGGTGGTTGACATGGATGGATAGAGTTTGGTTAAATGAGGTATTCCATAACAAGACGTAGAGAACTCGTCATAAACATAAGCATTTAGCCAATCTTCTAGAACCTTGCTATAAACAACCTCTATTAGTCATAGCCTTCCAAGCCATCAAGTCGACCATCAGTCATGGGCTACCACCATATGTCGGGTTTGACCTATCTCCTTAAATCCGTACCGACTTATCACTCTATATCCAATCGAGGTGCGAGTTATCATATAGCCTCCTGCCATGCTCTAGAGCCTATCCGCCAAGTTTCATCCAATTCCGACCAACTTTGCCTCTAATTTGCTTAATTCTTCAACCTAACTTTCTATGCAATCACAACACTACCAAACAACATCAAACCATATCATCCAAACATAAAATAACAAGCAATTTCATCCAATCAAACTTGCAATCCATCAAAATAAGATAAACAAGGCAATTTCTATCATAGATCTACATATAACATGAATTTATGAATATAAATCAAGGTGATTTCTAATCAGTCAATATCATATGCATGGATTAATATGTCATTAAAGTTAGAAAATGTTTTAATGGTCAAAATCAATTTAAAACATGTTAGATCATATAATTCTACCATATAAACATGTACAACATAGCGAGAAGTCATAAACCACTCACTAGTTACCAAATTCAACCAATTTGTATGTAAATTTAATCCTGACAGTGAAGAAAAGCACTCTAAATTAAGCAATTTGATGATCCCTAGCTTCTAATTTAGGATCGAATCTCTAATCCGCAATCTAATTTGATTTAGAGAGCAATTTGGGTTATTTTGGATGAAATTAGGATGGACCTAGGACTAATTAGGGTTTAGACCAGATTTAGAATGAGAGGGAAAAGTTTTAATTTGACTCTTTTGCCCTCTATTTATAGTGTTCTCTAATTAGACTAATGAGCTCACTAATGGGCTTAATTAATTACACACTAACCTTGGCCACCAGCTTTAAAATTTTTAAACAAGCACAACTTTCTAACGGTAAGTCCGTTTTTCTATTATGACCACTCTACAAATGGGAAACCATCATCCTGAAGCAATGGAACTAGTTTAAGACCCTAGATCAACTCCTATCAAAAGTTATAGCCCAAACAATATTTTATAGTTCAAAATGGTCACATAGAAATTTGAACAAAATCTTAGGTATGTCAAATGTCCCTAAGAGGCATATCCCAAAATTATAGAATCATATGACCTCATACGAAAAAAAAATATTTTATGATCCTCCGATATGTAAAATACGGGTCATTACATTCTCCCCCTTTAGGAGTTTCGCCCCTGAAATCTCCAATCAAGCCAAAGTATAAGCAACAATGGTCATCCCGCATGCCTACTAAACATAAGTGACCAACAAATATCTCAAACAAGCAGTCATGTAACCAATAGTATAGTGAACCAATCCTAGCATGCAGAATACTGACTTATCAAATATAATATACATTGGTGAAAGTAGATACGATAAATGTTAGGTCTTACCATTCAAAGAGCTCCGGACACCTAGTTCTCATGCTCTCCTCTGTCTCGCATGTACAATCGTCATCACTTTCGCTTCATTGTACCTTAACTAGTTTCACCATCTTTCTCCTAAGCTATTTCATATCGTACCCAACAATAAGAAGCGCCCTACGAATTGTAGAAACTTTTGGTTCTATCTCAACGTTTTCTAGCTGATCTGATGCAATCATCATGCCTGAGTCATGCACAAACTTCCATAGATAAGAGGCATGAAAAACATTGTGCACACTTGCCATCTTCTAAGGTAATTCGATCCTATATGCTAGCTTCTCGATTCTCTCGACTATCGGTAAATGACCTACGAATCTCGGTACCAACTTCCCCAAATCAAACCATATTCTTTAGAGGAAAAACCTTTACAAACACCATATCTTCGACTGAAAACCTTAAACCTCTTCATGTCTTATCCGTTGAGCTTTTCTGTCGATCCTAAGCAACTTTCATTCATTGCCAAATGAACTCAATCTTCTCCAAAGCCTCTTTAATCATATTTGGCCCAGTATCAATTTCTCGCCCACTTTCCATCAACATGAAGGAGCGTTACATGGTTAGCCATTATAGTGCTTCATACAGAGCCATACCAATACTCGATTGATAACTATTGTCGTATGCAAACTCCACCAAATGCAAATGATCATCCCATGAGCCACCAAAGTCTATAATGCATGCTCGCAAGAGATCTTCCCATATACGATTTACTTGTTTGGTTTGTACATCCATTTGTAGATGATAAGCTGTACTAAGATGCAACTCTGTCCCTAACGCCTCTTATAAGCTCTTTTAAAACCTACTATTAAACAACGGTTCCCGATCGGTCACAATGCTCTGCGCCACACTATGATATCGTACTATCCATTTTACATACAACTTCGCTAGCTTGGATGCCATTCTACTTGACTTGATGGGTATAAACCTTGCGCTCTTGGTCAACTAGTCTACTATAACCCAAATGCCATCATACCTAGCTCGGGTCCTCGGCAGTCCATTTACAAAATTCATTGATACTTGCTCCCATTTCCCTTAGGAATCTCTAATGGTTGTGACAAACCACTAAGTTTCTTCTGCCCTGCCTTCACCAACTAACAGTTTATACAATTCGAGATGAATGCCCTAACATCCCTCTTCATACCTCCCAGTGGTAGGTCTGCTTCATATCTTAGTATATCTTGTTACCACCGAGATAAATAGACAATATGGAATGATGACACTCTCTTAGCACTTCATCTCACAATCCATCAACATCAAGAACAAATAATCTTCCATCCTTACGAAGCCAATCCACTCGGTCGAGTTTGTATTGCTTCATGTTTTCAGATTATACTCCTTCTACAATCTTCGTTATGATCTCCGCTGGCCTAGCCTCTCTCTCTTCTGACTAGATCGATCATTTCAATTAGAGTAGGTCTAATCGATAAGGTTGCCAACATTTTAGATTCTATCTTGCAGTGAGGCCTGAAATCAAATCCAACTATATATTCTATTTGCTTTCATTCCAAGAACATTGCTCCCAACCTAGCATGTCTTCTACTCAATGTATCGATGACTGCATTCCCTTTTCATGGAGTGTAGGAAATACTAAAATACTAAAAGGCTGAGAAATCTAACCATTGTTGCTATCAAAGTTTGAGATCCTTCTGAAAGAAAAGGTACTTTAGGGATTTGTTTTTTGTAAACAACTCAAACCTCTCTTCCAATAGATAGTGCCTTCATATCTTCAAAGCAAAAATGATTGCCGCCATCTGCAAATCATGATCGAATAATTCCTCTCGTGCGGCTTTAGTTATCGACTAGCATAAGCAATAACTTTCCCTTTCCGCATCAACACCACACCCAATGCAGTACCACAAGCAACGTTGTATATTATTAAATCTTTATTTCCACTTGGAATGGTTAGCGCTGTTGCACTCATCAACCTCTCTTTCAGTCTCACAAATCCATGCTCACATTTCGCATCCCAAACAAAAGTCTGATTCTTTTTTGTCAAATTGGTCAACAGTGCTATCTTTGAGAATTCCTTGATGAAGCATTTATAATATCCCGCCAACCCTAGGAAACTTCTCATATCCACTGCATTCTTGGGCTGATTCCAATCTTGAACTGATGCCACCTACGCAGGATCCACTGCTATACCTTGTCCCTACACGACATAGCCCAAGAATCTCACTTCTTCTATCTAGAATTGGCATTTAGAAAACTTCTATCTCAACTTATGCTTCCTTAATATCTCTAGCACACTCCTCAAGTGTATTTTGTGCTCCTTTGCAGTTTTAGAGTAGATCAAAATATCATCATCAAACACAAGTACAAACTTATTCAGCTGGTCTTTGAAAACCCAATCCATGAGATCTACAAAGTATGCTGGAGCATTGATCAATCCAAATGGCATCACCAACCACTCATAGAAACTCGACGACATACAAAATGCACTAATAAGCACACTCTCCTTCTCTACTCTCAACTGGTGAAATCCTGTTTTCAAATCCATTTGGGAGAACATCTTCACACCATGCAGTTGATCAAACAAGTCATTAATACATGGGAGTGGATACTTGTCCTTCTTTGTCACTTTGTTCAGCTCATGATAATCCACACACAACCTCAAATAGCCATCTACCGTCATTATGAATACTACAGGTGCGCCCCACTAAGATATGCTCCTTTGAATGAATCCTTTTCTCAATAGGTCATTCACTTGCATCTCCAATTCCTTCTGCTATCTGGATTACATACGCCTCAAAGGCATAATTATCAGTCTGGCTTCCTTCACCAAGTCTATCTGAAACTCGATCTCTCTATGCGACGGCAATCCAAACACTTCCTCAAAAGCTTTTGGATACTCTCTAGTGATAGGCATGGATGATAATCCCTCTTATAGAACCTTACATGAATATAGAAAGCTAACCATCATTCTATCCTCTGGTATGAAGCCAATCACTTCCTTTTGCCCATCCACATCTCCGATTGTTACCAATAGCTTCTCGCAATTCATAACGGCTGCATACTTCCTAAACCAGTCCATACCCAAGATAATCCTGAACCCAGCAAAGTTCAAAAAACAAAACAATCATAAACCAAAGAACATTCATGACTCAATAAAACTTGGCCACAACAAACCATGCAAAAACTATAGAGCCTCTAACAGGGTTCGTCAGGATTATGGGTCGGTCCACTATTTCAACTCTCAATCCCAATATGTCTATTAGGTTACTTGAATAACATCCCTTTCCCTTCTCCTTCGTCGAGGGAGCACTCGACGAAGTCAGGACTGTGTCCAAAGCATACACCCTCACAACCTGTCCGTCCTTCACCGGTTCCAAGCAATCCTTCATCAAACCTTGCCTTAAACCATTCCCAACTGCACTATTCTTTAGGCGTAACAATATTAATGTCGTTCCTCATATTCATGGCTCAGCTCTGTAGCTGTCTCGAAGCCAATTTTCTCTTCATAGCATCTTCCACCTCCATATCACCAAAGATGTGTTCACAAGTATCAATCCAATCTTGCACTTTTATGGCTGAATCTGTTCTGCAAAAATGGTTTTCCTTATAAAGTTGAGTAATCTTTCCTCAATTTAGCAAAATTAGCCCTAGGCGCTTACATGGGAGCACCTCCCCCAACAGCCATACCAAGAGCATTCCTTATCGTTGTCGCCATCATAGCATTGAACATAGCTTGAAAATCAGGCGTAGCAGCTCCTAATCCTGCTCCTACTTCAACTCCTAAAACAGATCTCACAATATTCCTTGTATGTCGGCTCATTCTTATCTATAACAAGAATGATCAGTCTCTCATAAACAAAATTGTGTCCATAGTGCTCATGTGCATGCGACTTATACTACATAATATATATTATTATATAGCTTTGAAAACCAAACTTATAACAAATAGGCACTCTCTCGTATACACACACATACATACACAATCAAGACCCAGTCTAAGGTGATAACTCCTTCCTTATCTCTACTGGGTCATGGTATCAACTCTAGTTAATCATGTAACCAAAGCAATGAAACCAAATGCGACGACCGCCCTATAACACCGACACCAATAGTATATAAATACTGTGCTGTCCATGCCCATCTGATATTGGACGGTCATTAGGGTTGAAATAAACCAATATAGCATATAACATGTAATATCTCACAGTGCATGGATAAAATATAATATCATAGATAGAACAGAACAGACAATAATAACTATATGAACAAATCATCAAATTACAGATCCACATAGTTATACACCAAATGTCATAGAGTTATACAGTGGAAACAACTCAATAACTTTGTCAAACGAAATTATAAGAAGTCAGTGCTAAGGCTCCCTAGTGCTGCACAATAGAACAAGCGTTGAATCCATATAAGTATATAATATGAGATAGCTCCATCCAGCTCGTCCTTTGAACTGGTATTGCGTCACCTAGACCTGTTATCTAGTCTACTCATTCAAGCATACCCTAAGATAATAAGAAGCAAAACATAAACCTTGGATCAGATAACAGTTTGGTATGAGCGGTAAATGAGTCTCAAAATACTGTATAGGTAAATATGGTAAGGAAAAGGAGTACACAACCCATACCTGACCTGTCCCTGCAACCAAAGAGTTAGCATATGATACTATAATATGCTACTCTATAATATCATAAAGATACACCACAAACCAAATAAAAGATATCAGTCTTCTAGGTGTTCCTATCTGCAATACCTACTTCCCCCGATACCTATGAGTGATGGCCTATGAAAAAAACAACTAAAGCATCCATCAAAATTCCTAGCCATCACTCCTTGTGCTATGACTATATGCCAACTCGTATGGCCCCTAAGCCAGGGACTAATGGAAATCCCGATTCTCTGTTGTACTCTCATATCTTGCAACCCAAAGCTGGATACATGTCACTTAGCCCAAAGTTGGACACTAAACTCAAAGCCACATGTCCAGGGTATATAGATCTCTCAATTGACCCATGGGCATCCCTACTTACAATACCCCTACTTCGAGTACAACTGAAAACTCTTCGAGCATTAATGATTCCTTAGCACATATAACTGAGTCCACCGTTGCTCCATTTTGATACCGAGCACTTCTTACTCAATCCAGTTTCCATTTCCCACGAGGAACCCTTCTACATTCCCCTATCATGCGGCTCCCTCCTTTGTGAGTTGCCATCTTCGGAACCCACTCCCAACATGAGCTAACATCTGAAGAGCATAGCTTTTCATCATGCTATTATATCGTCATCCAATCTGATACAAATAAGCCAATACCTCCAGCACAATCTACAGAACCTCAACAATAATCCCTAGAAGTTCCAACACCATATCATGCACCATAATAACCCAGTGTCGAGCAATAGGTATAACTCGGTGTTGAGTTATACACTTAGCCAACTAATGACTAATTCCTCTTCCACATCTCTAATAGTCCCCTTCTAGTGCGATGGACCCCGACTCATCTACCTTTGATAACTTGGCCCTTAATCCAAAGCTCCACTTCTATGTTCTAGAGATAACTTGGTATAGCATCCAAATCTTAGCTAAATACCCTGCATCTTGCTATGGAATACCTCATCTAGCCAAGCTCTATCCATCCATGCCAACCACCGAGTCATAGCCTCTTTCCCTATAACTCAATGCTGATTTATAGGCATAAATCATCGTAAACTCAAGCACTTAGCCAATTATCTAAAACCTTCCCTTAGACAACCTCTATTAGTCATAGCCTTCCAAGCCATCAAGTCGACCTTCACTCATGAGCTACCACCATAAGTCGAGTCTGACCTATATCCTTAACTCATTATCTACTTATCACTTTACATCCAATCGAGGTGTGAGTTATCCTATTGCCTCCTGCCATGATCCAGAGCCTATCTGTTAAGTTTCGTCCAATTCCGACCAACTTTTCCTCCAATTTGTTCAATTCTTCGACCTAATTTTCTATGCAATCACAACACTAGAAAACAACATCAAATCATATCATCCAAACATAGAATAACAAGAAATTTCATCTAATCAAACTTGAAATCCTTCAAAATAAGTTAAACAAGGCAATTCTATTATAGATCTACATATAACACGAATATACAAATATAAATCAAGTCGATTTCTAATCAAGCAATATTATATGCATGAACTAACATGTCATTAAAGTTAGAAAAGGTTTTTATGGCCAAAATTAATTTAAAACATGTTAAATCCTATAGTTCTACCATATAAACATGTATATCATAGTGAAAAGGTATAAACCACTCATCAATTATCAAATTCAACCAATTTGTATGTAAATCTAATGTAGACAGTGATGAAAAGCACTCCAAATTAGGCAATTTAATGATCCTTAGCTTCTAATCGAGGTTCGAATCTCTAATCTACAATCTAGTTTGATTTAGAGAGCAATTTGGATGATTTTGGTTGAAGGTAGGATGCATCTAGGGCTAATCAGGGTTTAGACCTAATTTAGGATAAGAGGGAAAAAATTTAATTTGATCAGCCCTCTATTTATAGTGTTATCTAACTAGACTAATGGGCCCACTAATGGGCTTAATTAATCACACACTAATCATGGCTTGCAGCTTTAAAAACTTAAAATAGGCATAGCTTTCTAATGATAAGTCCATTTTACTAATGTGACCATTCTACGGAATGAGAGACCATCATCCTGAAGCAATGGAACTAGTTGAGACCCTAATTCGACTCCTATCAAAAGTCATAACCCAAACAAGATTTCAAGGTCAAAATGGTTACAAAGAAATTAAGTAAAATCATAAATGTATAAAATTTTCTTAAGAGTCGTATCTCAAAATTATAGCATCATTCAACCAAATATGAATAAAATAAAAATATTTTACGAATCTCCGATTTATAAAATACAAATCATTACACCCTCGCTTACTGGGTGCTCCAAAAACAGTCGATAGATTTTCGATTAACTTAACCCAAGTTCTTTTAGAAATAAATGGACAATGCATATGGGTGGAGATCATCTTCTATCCGAACGGATTTTTTATCATTTGTCGTGGAAGAGCAAGACGAGTTTATATGTAAAGTATAACATCTCCGAAGATAATTGTACGACATAGCCCTCGTGTTTCTTATAGACATTTTCTAAGTTATTTTGATCAAATTCGATAGTCGACTATCAAGTTAAAAATAGACTATCATATATGGAAACCAAGTCTCGTATATGTATCACGGTTCCAAACTTCTGAGCTTATACTAAACCTTGATCAAGAGTGAAGCCAGGTAAGTTAGAGCACTGGTTGGATCAAAGCCTTTCCTAGACTCTTCATTGTTTACTTTCACAACGAGGCAAGCATACTTAGTCGATTTTTAGTGTTAAATACACGACTAAATGCTTTCCATAAACGGGTAAACACATAAAGCACAATTAAGTCACACAAAGCATGCTTAAGTCGCATAAGCGACTTCTAATTCCCTTTTTAGTAAAAAAAATTCTCTTATTTGATAAAACTCCATTTAACAATTTCTACTATTCATTTGTACTCTTTTCAATACTTAGAAATGTATCCATATTCTTACTTCAAATGGTATAAGAATATTCACAAATCTTAAACAAGATTTCACATTTGCACAAGTATATTGTAATGGACTAAAAGAAAATGTCACTAAAATATTGTTACCTTAAACCGAAACCATTTCATTATGTTTATCTTTAAAACATTATTTTCAAAGATCTACTTACGTTCATAAGTATAATAAAAAAGGGTTAAAGACGAATGCTATTAATACATTGTCACAACAAACCTAAAACCTTTTATACTCAACATTATCTTTAAAAATATTTTTTTTAAAGATCTAAGTATATCTACACTTATTAAACAAGATAATATACTTTTAATTAACTTTCCAAAACCATTTATAACAAAAATGTCATAATTTAAAACTATCTCCTATCCTTTTACCAAATACTTGGTTTACTTTTTCAAACTTATATATATAATAACTTTAAAAATACTATAAATAGGTTTTAAATATTTATGTAAAATATTACTAAAAATAACTAATTTATAATTTGACGAAAATCAATAAAAAACATGTTTTATAATTTAAAACTTTTACTTTAAAAATACATATATAACAACTAAAAATATACTCAAACATCAAAATAAATTTAAAATACTAAAAAATATGTTAGAAAACATCCCTAAAAAGATTAGGGAAAAACACAAAAATTAGATATCATTTTTAGACAAATGAAACCTTAAGCAACCTACTGCAGCATTTATAAATGTTGTTAAAAGTCCTTGACAAAGAACAACATAGAAAAACAAGAATTTTGCGACCAGTTTTCACCACTTAAACAAATGATTTAAGACTTGAACTTTTTTCAATAAGTACTACCCTTTGGGTAGTTAAAAACAATAGAAAGAAACCCTAAAGGATATCTTTATATCAATTTATAAAAACACCCGTAAGCATGCTATTTACTAAAGTATTCGTTAGCGACCATTTTGCTATAATTTTTGCCATTTTTTGACCGGTTCTAAAATCTTTTAAACTTTGATTTTTTTTCTAGCAATAAGTACATATATAAAACTTATTAGAAATGCAAAGGAACACCTAAGGATGTGTCTAAAATTAATTAAAAATTTCCCAAAAATAACGTATTTCAAAGTCTTATATAGTGACCTTCTTCTCGCTATAACATTTTGCAACTTCGCTGCACAAGTTAATGAATGATTTAAACTTCCTTATTTTTCCAGTAATAATTACACGTATAGTACTTATTAAAACTGTAAATAAGCTCTTAAGATGCCTTCCAAAGTTGACTTCAAAAATTGCTAAATACAAGGCATTTTCAAAGTGCATCCATAGCGACCTTTTCGCTTCTAACTTTCACAATTTTATTTCACAATTTCTATAACTTTTCAAACCATTTATTTACCATCTTATACAACAAAATATGTGTAGAGAACAACAAAACCAAGTTATATCATGTTAAAATCATAAATCTTCCATTTAAAAAAGTTAAAGCTAAGGGATGTCGAAGTGCATCTATAGCGACCATTCTCGCATCTAACACTTTCAAACATATATCAATTCAACACATAATCCAAACAACCATTTAAACGTCAAGTTAAGGCCAAGCCACATGTTATCGTAGGTAATATGAGTGATGTTATGTAATATAAAGTTGCCATTTCCTTTTAAATCAAGAGGGTCTAAAGTTTATAACTTTAATTTGTTAATGCCACTTTAACTTTATATTTAAACACATATATATACACATACAAGATAGTGAGATAACTCACCAAAATCCAAGCCTACAACAAACTTCAACACTTAAGCATAAAGAACCACTTCCCACCATCACCCAAAAGCATAAAGACACCACTTTTAGCTCCAAAATCACTATGCCAAGCTCCCCCCTTCATCCATGCTCAGGGTCCAATTGGATTCCCCATTTTCTTTACCTTTCTTCCACTTTGACTTTTGATTCAAGATTCCTAAGGTGTTCTAAGGTATTGGTGAAAGTTTCATGGAGTTTGAAGAAGATTTGAACTAATTAGAGAAAGATAAGTGAAGAACAAAGTAGATTAGTGCTAATCCACTTCCATCATTTTTTATTCTTTTTATTCTTTGAAGCTTTTTGATTTTATGAATTGTTGACACATTTAAACCCTCTCCTTTAGCCCCTTTGGCTAGCCAAAAGTCCCCCATCTATGACCTTGCTTGCCTTTTACTTTACACCTCTCCTTAGTAAATTACCTTTTTACCCTCACACGGAAATATCTATCCAGTATATCATGAATGACATCATCAATATTTTATTTTCCATAAATGGAAAAATATTTATATTCCATATTAATGACTTCCAAGTGTTGTAGTGTATGTAATAAAATGTTTGAACAATTTCTGTCAAGTAAAAATTTGTTTATTTGTAAAACAATTTTCCGTCACATTATCGATATTTCTTCAAAATATTTATTTTTGTAAAAAAATTTCTAAAACAAATTTACCATCATTAGTTATTAATTAAAAGGGGGTTAACAAAGTTATTAAATCAATTTAATCACGTTTGATCTAAGATTCAAATATTTAAATAATTCAGATTTTTAAATAAAAAGTGTCCGAAATTACGGGTTGTTACAATTGGGATTTGTTGTCAATCTAGAGTGATGGCACTATCATAGCAACTCATCTTGTAATCCATATTCATCGGGAACAAACAACCTCCCATTCTTATGGAACCAAACATCTCAGTCGAGCTCGTACTGCTTCATTTCCTCAAACTCTACTCCTCCCTCTATCTTTGCCATGATATATACTATTCTAGTATCTTACCTCTGACTTGTACTGATTTGCTCAATCAAGATTGATTTGATCATCAAGCTTGCCGACTCCTCTTGCTCTAATTCACGATGAGTTCTGAAGTCATAGCCAGCGATATACTACAACTGCTTCCACTATAGGAACAATGCCTACAAACTGGCAAACCTTATGCTTAATGCATCGGTAACTGCATTTTCTTTGCCGGGCGTATAAGAAATGCTAAACACATAATAGGCTAAGAATTTTAACCATCGCTGCTGATGAAGGTTAAGGTCCTTCTGGGAGGAATTTTTTCAGGGATTTGAGGTCCAGGAATAACTTTAACCTTTCTCTTAGTAGATAGCACCTCCAAATCTTTAAAGCAAAAACTGTCGTCGCCAGCTCCAAATCATAGGTCGGCTATTTCTTCTCTTGTAGTTTCAGTGCTGGCTAGCGTAGGTGATAACCTTACCTCCTTGCATCACCGCACCCAATCTAGTTACATAATAATCCGTGCATACCGTCATCTCCTCGTCCCCTCTTAGAATGGTCAACACTTATGCACTCGTCAACCTCTCCTTCAGGATTACAAACACATGCTCACCCTTCGCGCCCTAAACAAAATTCTGATTCTTCTACGTCAAATTAGTTAATGGAGCTGCTACCTTCAAGAAGTCCTTAATAAAACATTGGCAGTATCCTGCTAATTCTAGGAAACTTCTTGCATCAGTAGTATTCTTGGATTGGTTCCAATCTTGAACAACTACCACCTTTGCAGGATCTACTGCGATACCTTGCTCGGAGACGACATGACCCAAGAATCTCAGTTCCCTCCTCCAGAAGTGACAGTTCAAAAACATCGATTTCATTCTATGCTTCCTCAACACTTTAAGTAAAATCCTCCAGTGCATCTTGTGTTCCTCCTCTGTCCTAGAATAGAGTAGAATATAATCCACGAACATAAGCACGAACTTATTTCGTCGATCGCACAAAACATAGTTCATGAGATCAACAAATTATGCCGGAGAATTGGTTAGCCTAAACGGCATAATCAACCACTTGAAGAAAAATAGATGGCATACAAAACGTAGTGATTAGCACACTCTCCTTCACCACTCTCAAACGGTGAAACCCATTTGCAAGGTCCAACTAAGAGAACATCTTCGTGCTGTGGAGCTGATCGAACAAGTCATCGATAAGAGGAAGTGGATACTTGTTCTTCTTCGTCAGCTTATGCAACTCATGGTAATCTACAGATTACCTCAAAGAACCATTCACCTTAGTGGAAAATACTATAAGTGCGCCCAATTCAGATATACTCCTACAAATGAAACATCCCATCAACAGGTCATTCACTTACACCTCTAACTTCTTCCACTCTTTGGGTGCCATACGCCTCAAAGGCATAACTATCGGTCTGGCATCCTTCACTAAGTATATGTGGAACTCATTCTCTTGGTGTGGTGGTAAACAGGTCACCTCCTCAAATATTTTCTGATACTCTCTAATGAAAGGCATAGATGATAGCACATCATATGGGACCTCGACCGAATATAGAATGCTAACCATTACCCCTTCTTCTAGTAGGTAACTAATCACTACCTTCTGCCCCTCCTCAGCTTCAATCATCGCCAACAGCTCCTCGCAATCCACCACCACTTCATATTTCCTCAGCCAGTCCATCCCTAAGATAATCTCAAACCCAACGACAAACTATACAAAAACTAATAGGGCCTCTGACGCAGCTTACACTAGGCTCGAACAGTTTTGATACCAAACTGTCGCAACCTATCCAGGATCTTCCTCACGAAATGATGATTTCATGTCAAATAAACCGATAAAATGATAAATGCTCAATTCCGTTGATCGTGATGATGTCGGAATCTAGCTATCTTCAACCCGTTGATCTCGCAAGATACCGTGTTGAAAGATCTAGAATTCGATCGTTGATCACTCGTAAGTGATACCGAGAATTGGCTTCAAATTCGTTGATTCGCTCACGAATAACCCGAAGATGGAAAGAAGAAGGAGATCACACTCAACTTCCAACAATGGTGGCCAAAGCTCATACATAAATTTATTTTCAAAATCAACTCCTTTTTACAAATGACAACACACCCCTATTTATAGGAAATTACAACACACACATGCGACTCACGACTTAACTCAACACATACGACTTAAGTTCACCAAACGACTTAACATCATACGAGTTACAACATCATACGACTTAACAACAATGCGACAAAAGAACTGGTTCATGACTCACGACTCACGACATAACATGCGACATTACAACACGTTACAACATACATGCGACGCGACTTAACAAATGCGACTCAACAAATACAACACAAACGACTTAAGAAAAAGTGGCACAGCAGTTCAAGGCAGCATGGTTTGTAGCGACATAAAAGCTTGCGGCATAACTGAGGTGACTTAAGGCAGAGGCGGCATAGCGACATAAGAAATAAGGCGGCATAGCGACATATAGAGATGCGACATAACTGAGCGACTTATAGAGATGAACGACTTATAGGCTGAGCGACTTATAGAGATGCGGCATAACTGAGCGACATAAGGCAGGCGACTTAACAAAAGCAGCCATATCCATTTGAGTCGCTCCGTTGAGTCGTTGAAGAGGTGCGGAACGACCCATGCGACATAAGCGCGGACGACTTAAATGCGGACGACTAAAATGCGGACGACCTAAGGATACTTTCTCCAATATGAGTCGTTAACTTGCTATCTCATGCTTGTCTCGCTTGCTTATCATGGTGCACTGCATCATCCTCCCCTGTTTGAAAAGAATTCGACCCCGAATTCACACTTTCCTCTTCTTCGACATGCTTATTCTCATGATATGGAATCAAGTGTTTGACGTTGAAAACGTCAGCAATATGGATATGATCCGGCAATCTTAACTGATAAGCATTCTCATTAATCTTCTTTACGATTTCCAAAGGGCCAATCTTTCTAGCAGCCAGTTTATTGTAAGTACCAATAGGAAATCGATCCTTAGTCAATACTTCATATACAAAATCTCCTTCTTTGAACTCAACATTTCGTCGCTTAATATCCGTGGATTGCTTATATTTCTCATTCGCCTTAAGCAATCGTTCCTGCACAACCTTGTGGCACTCTTGCAATTCATTCACAAAATCACTAGCTTGTTTGATCACTCCTTTCTGCTGTGGTACTGTAGATAAATCTAATGGTCCCTTAGGCATTGTTGAGTAAACGACCTGGAATGGACTGAACCCAGTGCTACGATTAACTGCATGGTTGTGTGCAAACTCAGCTTGACACAGCTTGGAATCCCAACTCTTCAAATTGTCATTCATGAGGCATCTCAATAGATTACCTAGGGATCTATTCACAACTTCTTTCTGTCCATCCGTCTGTGGATGATAAGCACTACTAAATTTCAGCTTTGTCCCGACCATTCTCCATAGACTCATCCAAAAATGACTCAGAAAACGAGTGTCTCTATCCGATACAATAGATTCAGGAAACCCATGAAGACGATAGATCTCTCTGAAGTATAACTGTGCGACATTAACTGCATCTGCCGTCTTCTTGCATGCGATAAAATGTACAATTTTTGAAAACCGATCAACCACCACGTAGATAGAATCATTTCCATGTTGCGTTCTCGGCAATCCCAATACAAAGTCCATACTAACATCCACCCATGGTTTAGTAGATATAGGAAACGGCATATATAAACCTGCATTTGTTGCGGTCCCCTTTGAAACTTGACAAATATGGCACCTCTGAACGAACTTTTCAACCTCCTTCCTCGGTGATGGCCAAAAATAAGACTTTGAGATCAACTGCATAGTACGGTCACAACCCACGTGTCCTTCTTCATGTAATTCTTTGATGATTTTCATTCGCAGACTGCAATTTGGAATACACAACTGATTTCCTTTGAATAGAAAACCATCAACCGGCATATATCCATCCATGTTTCCCTGCTTGACTTTGTCTAAGATCTTGGAAAAATATGAATCTGAAGTAAGCAAATCTGGAAGTAAGTCAAAACCCATCACCTCTACTCGCATGGTTGTTAGTAAATTATTCCTTCGACTCAATGCATCAGCGACGCGATTAGTTACTCCATACTTGTGCTTTACGACGAATGTTAATTGCTGCAAATAAGCTATCCACGATGCATGCCTAGCTGCAATTTTATTCTGCCCTTGTAAATGTTTCAATGCTTCATGATCCGTATACAAAATAAATTCTTTGTGGAACAAGTAATGTCTCCAATGCTTCACGGCCTGCACAATAGCATAAAACTCCACATCATAAGTACTGTATCTCATCTTTGCTCCAGAAAGTTTTTCACTGAAATAGGCAATTGGACGACCCTTCTAACTCAACACTCCTCTAATTCCAACTTTGGATGCATCTGTATGTAACTCAAATAGTAACTGAAAATCTGGCAACACTAGAATCGGTGCTGATGTTAAAAGTTCCTTGATCTGTTCAAAAACAGACCCTGCCTCTTTCGTCCATGAAAACTAATTTCCTTTCATACAATCAGTAACAGGAGCCATCACACTACTAAAGTGCGGTATAAATCTTCGATAAAATGAAGCTAACCCATGGAAACTTCTGACTTCTGTTATAGTTTTGGGCTGTGGCCAATTTTTGATTGCGGCTACTTTACTCTGGTCCACTTGTATCCCTTCCTTGGACACGACATAACCCAGAAATAAAACACTCGGCGTCATGAACACGCATTTCTTCGTCACTGCATAGAACTGTTCTTGATGAAGAATAGTTAACACCTTTCGCAAGTGTTGAATGTGTTCCTCTGTGCTAGCACTATATATCAAGATATCATCAAAGTAGACTACAACAAACTTCCCGATGTAAGGTCTGAAAATTTGATTCATCACCCTCATAAATGTACTTGGTGCATTAGATAGACCAAATGGCATGACCAGCCATTCATATAATCCTTCCCGAGTCTTGAATGTTGTCTTCCATTTATCACCTGGTCTTATGCGAATCTGATGATAACCACTCTTAAGGTCGATCTTAGAAAAGATTACAGACCCACCGAGTTGATCCAATAGATCATCAAGTCTAGGCATAGGAAATCTGTATCTGACAGTTATTTTGTAGAGTGCCCTGCTGTCTGTACACATTCTCCACGAACCATCTTTCTTTGGCACCAACAGAGTTGGTACAGCACAAGGACTGAGACTCTCTCGAACACGCCCTTGCTCAAGCAACTCCTCAACCTGTCTCCTCAACTCTTCATGCTCTTTCGGACTCATACGATAGTGCGGCCTATGCGGTAAAACAACACCTGGCACTAGATCAATTTGATGTTGTATGTCCCTTAGTGGCGGTAAATCCTTGGGTAATTCCACAGGAAAGACATCTTCAAATTCATTTAACACTGGTCTAACTTCCGTAGGAATTTCAAGATCTTCACTTGTTTCATTCCCAATCAACATAAACAATTCAGAACTATCTTCCACTTCTTTAACAAATTCTCTCGAAGATAATAGACTAGTTGGTTCCACTTTCTTCTCTGACTTGCTTTCACTTTGTTCATGCTTCTTAGGAACTAAGGTGATTGAGTACCTTTGAACATGAAACTGTAGTTGTTGGTGAGACCATTATGTTGTACAGCTCTATCATATTGCCATGGTCTTCCCAATAGTAGATAACACTCATCCATATCGACAACATCACACCATATATCATCTTTGTACTTCTTCCCAATAGAAAATGTAACAAATGCTCGTCTTCCCACTGCCACTTCTCCACCTTTCTTTAGCCATGCCAGTTTATAAGGTCTAGGGTGTTTTTCAGTCTTCAACCCTAACTTCTTGACGGCTTCTTCAGAAGTAATGTTATCGCAGCTTCCCGCATCAATAACAAATCGACAAACCTTTTCCAAGATGGTACATGTAGACTGAAAGATATTGCTTCTCAGCCAACTAGAATCATTCTCATGCTTTAGTGTTAAACAAGACCTCCTCATCATCAAGTTACACCCTTCGTCTCCTGACACAACTTCTTCATCTTCATCAAACTTCGGTGGTTGAGAATAATCAATTTCAGCTTCCACATCCTCATACCCACATTCCTCTGCAACTAATGCTCTCTTCTTTGGCTTTGTACATTCATTACTTTTATGGCCAAACTCCTGACAATTATAGCACTTGATACTGTTATTGACCTTTGCTTTAGCGGCTTCATTGACAATTGGTTTATTGACTGCCTTGGAAACATTAGCACTGCTACTAGCGCCCTTATTCTGGTTGTTGGAACTCGTAAACACACCACTTCCTCGTCTCCCTTGTTTCTCCCAAGCTAGAGCTTTCTGATGTGCTTCAGCAATAGATATTGGATTAAACATATTAACCATGTCTTGAATTTGCATTCGTAACCCTCCAACATATCTAGCCGTTAGCTGTTCCTCGGTTTCCATAATATCATTCCTTGCAATTAATTGATAGAAATCATCTGCATAGTCATTTACTGCCTTCATCCCTTGTCTCAAATTCTGCAAACGTTGATACATAAGAGATTGATAATTGTACAGCAAGAAAGTCGCTTTCATCATCTTTCTCATCTTCTCCCAAGTGACAACTTTTGATTTTCCCGTTCTTTCCCGAGTTAGTTTAGTTTGTTGCCACCAAGCCATAGCTCTTCCCCTTAGTCTTGTAGCAACTAATTGGACTCTGCGATTCTCAGGCACATCCTTGAATTCCAAAATTTCTTCAACATTCGTCAACCAATCAAGAAATTCTTCTGCTTGCATACCACCTTTGAATTCTGGAATTTCCATCCTCATACCCGACTCCCATTTACGATCATTTTCTAAATCCCGATATTGATTTCGCACTTGGCCTTGATTTCGATAATGAATACTACCTCCATCACCATCTTCCTCAAAATCAGATGTATTTCGATATCGATCCTGACCATCTACATCCCTATGACCACGCATGTCCCTTCTACCCTGTCTTTCAACATCATGATATGGTTAATTTTCGAAACCACGTTGAGTTCTTCCCTCTTCATTTCGGTACCCATGGTGGTCTCGCATCATTGAAACTGGTGATTCTCTCCTATCTCGATAAGACTGGGGTGACATCCTCCTTTCTTCCGAAACCGATGGCGAAACCCTGTTTCCACCCTGGTTCGAAACTGGTGACGTTCTCCTTTGATTTTGATTCATGTCGATCATCAATTTCTCCAATTTTTCAATACCCTCATTGAACTTTTCATTGATACGCTGCTCCATCTGCTCAGCTTCTTGTCTTCTATACAAATCTTCAACATTTTGATGGCGATTAGCATGTCTCGGAGGCATGATCATTAAAACAATCTCGTTTCCGTCTCTGATTTGGCTCTGATACCAATTGACGCATCTTACACTAGGCTCGAACAGTTTTGATACCAAACTGTCGCAACATATCCAGGATCTTCCTCACGAAATGATGATTTCGTGTCAAATAAACTGATAAAATGATAAATGCTCAATTCTGTTGATCGTGATAATGCCAGAATCTAGCTATCTCCAACCCGTTGATCTCGCAAGATACCGTGTTGAAAGATCTAGAATTCGATCGTTGATCACTCGTAAGTGATACCGAGAATTGGCTTCAAATTCGTTGATTCGCTCACGAATAACCCGAAGATGGAAAGAAGAAGGAGATCACACTCAACTTCCAACAATGGTGGCCAAAGCTCACACACAAATTTATTTTCAAAATCAACTCCTTTTTACAAATGACAACACACCCCTATTTATAGGAAATTACAACACACACATGCGACTCACGACTTAACTCAACACATACAACTTAAGTTCACCAAATGACTTAACATCATACGAGTTACAACATCATACGACTTAACAACAATGCGACATAAGAACTGGTTCACGACTCACGACTCACGACATAACATGCGACATTACAACACGTTACAACATACATGCGACTCAACAAATACAACACAAACGACTTAAGAAAAAGCAGCACAGCAGTTCAAGGCAGCATGGTTTGTAGCGACATAAAAGCTTGCGGCATAACTGAGTCGACTTAAGGCAGAGGCGGCATAGCGACATAAGAAATAAGACTGCATAGCGACATATAGAGATGCGACATAACTGAGCGACTTATAGAGATGAACGACTTATAGGCTGAGCGACTTATAGAGATGCGACATAACTGAGCGACATAAGGCGGGCGACTTAACAAAAACAGCCATATCCATTCGAGTCGCTCCGTTGAGTTGTTGAAGATGTGCGGAACGACCCATGCGACATAAGCGCGGACGACTTAAATGCGGACGACTAAAATGCGGACGACCTAAGGATACTTTCTCCAATATGAGTCGTTAACTTGCTATCTCGTGCTTGTCTCGCTTGCTTATCATGGTGCGCTGCATCAGCCTCCAACAAGATTCGTCATTACTAAAGGTCGGTTACTATTTTGGGTCTCAGTTCCAATCTTTCTATCAAGTCATTAGATATAAAGTAATGTGAAACCCCAGTATCAAATAAAACACGTATGGAAATATCGTAAACAGAAAGCATACCTTGAGTAGTGATAATTTCCCCTTCTCCTTCATCGAGGGAGCACTCGACGAAGTCGGGACAGCATCCAAAGCATATTCCTTCACTACTTGCTTCTACTACACTGGTTCTAGGAAATTATTCTGCATATGTCTGAACTTGCCATAGTTATAGCAATTCTTCTTCCCATCAACTTACAATTCCAAATCAAGTGGCCTTTCTCCATAACCATTGCAGATAGGATCCCATTTTGCCTTCTTTTGAGCATTATTCTTTTGAAACAACTTCCTTCTGCCGTTCTACTTCTTCTTGCCTCCATCGCCTTGTTGCGGTTTCGGCTCCTTCTTAGCAATCATAACAAACTTGGGTTTAGGGTATAAACTCTCAAGACGAAAGGCTTTTTCAACAATCTTCTCAAATGGCTCGTCAATATGCCCTATAAGCCTCTCACCCAAGTAATCATCCAATCCCATAATTAGCTCCTCGTTCTTCTTCAACGGAATGTCAACAAAAGACATCCTTTATTTTTGACAACGCATCGAACTCTACAACATATTCGGAGACAAACATGTTACCCTACTTTAATTCAGTGAACATTTTGAACTACACCAACTTTTGAGCAACTAGAATGAACATCTTCTCGATTCGGGTTTTGAACTGGTCTTAAGTGAAATGGTCCTCAGGTATGGCAATGTTATTAGCATTCCACTAGTTCATGCTCTTCCTTGAAGCTATTGAGAAGCCTATCTGCTCTTCATAACAACACCCTATTCAAGGACATAAGAAAACCTTTCGTATGCGTCTAACCAGTCTTGTACTTTCATAGCCAATTCTATTCCATGGAATGGTTTGCCAGCAAGACTGGCAAAATCCTTATTCATCTTCGTAAAAACAACTCTCGGCATCTTCACTTTAGCGCCACCACTAACAACAACATTAAGAGCAGCTGCTTGGGCATTTTGCAGCTTGTTCGCCATCATCGTGTTGAACATCGCACGCAAGTTAAGGTTAGCAGCCGTTGAGCCTGCTCCTTTTTCAACCCCAAAGAGGGAGTTCCTTCTAGTGTTTCTCGTATGCTGGCTCATTATTGATTTGTAATAAGAATGATCAATCCCTCCTAAAGAAAACTGCATCAACGGTACTCGTGTGTGCATGCGACTTATATACTATATATACTACTATATAGTTTCGAAAACCAAGACATACAACAAGTATGCTCTCTCGTATATATACATACTCTCAATCCAGTCTTAAGTGATAACCCCTTCCATATCTCTACTTGACCATGGTATCAACTCAGGTTAATCATGTAACCTAAGCTCTGATACCAAAAGTGACAACCGTACTATACCTTCGGCACCCAACATACATATATAAGTGCGCTACCATAATGCATGGTCGATGTAGAACGATTGTCAAATGTGAAAAGAAAAGAAACAATCATAGAACCCATTATATATATATCTCACAGTGCATCAGATAAAATATAATAATAACATCACAGATATAAAATATGCAAGACAATATTAATTAAAATAAACCACAATAATAGAGTATAAAGTTTTACAGTGTCCTATAAGATAATAATAGAGTTTATATAAGTGATGGTTAATTCAAACTGTCTCTAAATATAATAACAAACACTGTCTACGTTTCTTAGTGTCGCACAACAAAATAAGAAACAACAAATCCATATATAATACAAGAAAGCTCCATCCTGCTCATCCTCTACACTGCAACCACATACCATATAGACTTTCTATCTAGTCTACTCATTTAAGATTACATGAGGTAATAAGAAGCAAAGCATAAAGCCTCGAGTTAGATAATGGTTTGGTGTGAGCGATAACAAATCTCAAAATACTATACAAGTCGATATAATAAGGAACAAGGGTATACGAACCATACCTGACCTATCCCTTCAAAACCAAAGAGTTAGCACATAACAAACATAATCTTCTGCTCTACTATTATTGTTAAGTGTACTACATCCTAATTACAAGATCGGGTGTCTAGGTATCTCTATTTGCAGTATCTTCATCATGTGAAATGCTTAGAATCATGAACTATTGGAAAAGCAACCGTAACGAACATAACATCCATCAAACAATCCTCATTGTCACTTAAGGTGTCCCAGATATTTTATAACTCCTATGACCATTCCTTTACCTAGGAATAATGGATAAATCCTGGTTTTCAGTGTACTCACTCATAGCCCAAAGCTGGCACTAGACCATTCCACCGATCTAGGGTATACGGATGCATTCCACCGATCTGAGGTAGCCATTCCATGTACCGAATAAGCATCCTTACAATACCCTTGCTTTCGAGTACAACTAAAGCACTCCAAGTATCAACGATCCTTTAGGTGTATCATAGCCCTTTTCTTCCTCCACCTAATTTCCATTCATCCTCAAGGAATCATTCCACATTACTTTCTTTCTATAATAGAACCATTCACATTCTATTCATGGGTCACCCTTCCTAGAACCTACCCTTGTGGATAATCATCCTGACGACTCCATTCAACATCAAGCCATAATCGGAACATAACTCCATTCACTGTTAAGTTACCATTACCAAAGTCCCAAAGCTACCATCCTTCATCATGCTACTACATCGCCATCGAACAACAAGCGAACAAACAAATGCCTTCAACACGACCTGTAGAGACCTTACATCTTCCCTTGGAAGTTTCACCACCATTAGAGCCATATATTTATGTTCTTACCGACCTGAAGTGGTCTGCGCCAATCTAAAAACTTGACCAATTCATAGCCCTTCTGCCCCCCTTGAACTCCTATCTTCCCAATTCTTGAGTCCCCAAGTCTAGATGATTTCTCCCTTACTAAGAAAATAGGTTTGTACCAACCTGAAGTAGTCAGTATAAATCTCAATATTTAGCCAACTTTTTTAATGTTTTGGCATCCTAAAGTACCTCTCTTGCATTATACCAATGCACGCTCTGAAGTCCCTTTGCTTTTGTCCTGAAGCATTCCTTCCATTGGCTAGAATTGAAGATTTCCATCAACCAGCCTCACTACTTGGTACTGATATGAAGTTGAGTCCCTAAATGAACTATTAACAGCTCATGACCAAATTATACGTTCCTCCCTCTTCTAGAGCCCTCCTCCAAGTTTCATCCCATTTTAAGAGCATTTGACTTTGTTTTGCCCATATCGAGGATCCGTTCCTAAGTAATCTAAAAGCACTAGCAAACCATATGAATGCACAACATAAAAACATGCATGTCATCCATAAACATTCATTAAACATAAATAATAAATTCAAACATGATTAGCATACAAGTTTAGCCTACATCTAGTTTACACTAAAATTATAATCCAAAAGGGTTACAAAATCATTCAAAATAAAATCAGACCTTTTTAATTTCAACCATAAACATTTTTAAGAGATAACTCAAAGTCTAAAATTCTTTTAGCATCAAAAATCATATTATAACACTAATTTTAACTATATGAATAATTAAAGGATGGTGATAGATCAATAATCACTCATCTAATAACCAAAAACCAATCTAATCCCTCAAATCTAAAATAAGAAGTAGCAGATTCAAATCTAGAGCATCAAAATGAAGAATCTACGATCGTTCTTCATTTATTCCTTCTAATGATGGATCGGGCAAAGATTAGTAAGGAAAAGACGATTTTTTGATGATATTAGGTTTAATGGAGGTTTGAAACTGTTTTGGGGAAGTGGTGAATGATCTATCTTTGTCCCATCAACCTTAATTTGGCACAATCCTCAAAATTATTTAGTCGGTTTATGTATGGGCTTAGTTTAATTGCCTACTAATCTATTCAGTAGCAAACAGAACTTAAAATGGCCATATCTTGTATATGGTAAGTCCATTTTCCCATTATGACCACTCTATCGAAAAGAGAAACCACAAGCCTGATCTAATAGATGTGGTTTTTGTTATCCCGCCTTTTAGCAAGGTCGTGATACCAAGGACTTGACTAGAGACTTAAGACAATCCGCTCCAGAGGTCAGTTATCTACATGTTCACGATGGATGCATGCAAGCTTGGTCCAAGTCTAGATCGAGCCACAATTAGCATGATACGACAAAAAGCGCTGTGCAAAGCAACATTCCAAATTTTAAGTCAATCGGAGTCTGAATGCTCAGGTTATGGATCGATCAAGAATCCCAAAGATACAATTCGTATTGATGATTTCGTATCGATCATTATCGATACTAGACATGCACGGCTCCAGAAAAGAGGAGGCAAAGCACCGATCCATCACAATTTCATTTCGTATCCATAATTTTGTATCGATCAGTATCGATACGAAATGCGTGTGACTCTAGGATATAGCAGCCATCAATTTGTATCGATCACTTACTCAATCGATACGAAAAGTTGAGTTTATGATCAATACAAGAAGCAGAGCACAAGATCGATTCAAATAGCAAAGCATTGGATAGATACGAAAGAAGCAGTCCACACGAAAGAAGCGGTTTCACCACTATGCACAAAGCATAGATCTCCACAAAATGCGCATGCCACATCATCGATACGAAGTTATCGATACGAGGGCTTTAGCCACTCCATATTTGCAACCTTGATCGATCAATAACTCCACAACCACAACTCCAAATGCAATGAGATTTTCATAGCAAGTTGCACAACACATAAGGGACACCCATGATCGATCGCAGCTCAATTGGGGCAGTTTATGATCGATACAAACTCACTATGAATCGATCAAGGATCGATCCCCAATGACTCCAGATCGATCGGGTGAGCCCATCTAAGCCTGAGAAAGAGTATTCCAAGATCTAAGGCAGATATTTCAAGTTCCACACCTATAAATAGCACCTCCATTGCAACTAAAAAGGGACTTTTATGCTGCTACTTGAGTTGAACTCCATTTTAATTCAAGTGTTAGCTATTGTCCTGTTGTAACTCAGTTTCTAATTAGCAATAAACATTAAAGTCTTCAAAGTGGACGTAGGCAATAACGTCGAACCACTATAAATTCTTGTTTTCTTTCTGTTACTGCTTATTTTCTTGGTGTGATTGTTAGGTTAGCTTCATTTTTCATTTTACTTCTTCATTCTAATCTCTTCAATTACACCCGACGAGTGTTATGCCCATTTTTGGTACAAACACTTTGGTGCTTTCATTGAGAAAAGTCTATTTTTTCTCTGATTCTGTGGATCCCCTACTACTATTGGATTGCTAAAGTCTAGAAGGAGATCCAGATCTATCTTCCAGTGGTTCCTTCCATTCTATTCAGATTGTTCCAGATCTAAGAAGAACTACATTCGACATGGTGCGTACTACCAGAACCACTTCCAACGCCACTGATCCAGAAGGAAGGGATAGGCAAAATCCCTTGGAGCTGACTACTACAGGCCAAACACTAGTTGGAGCTCCAGATCCATCCGGTCCAGTAATTAGAGAGGAATACCAGACCCTTATTCATGAGCTCACTCAAAGCCGTCAAGAGCTCACTCAACAGATCCTGCCAACACGGAACTTATGAACAACCTGAATGAAGAAAGACGAGAGAGATCTAGAAGGGAGCATACCACTTATTCCTTGTCTGAAAGTTCGACGTCATCTGACTTCTATCACAAATCTACATAGCCTCGGTTAGATGAGAATTACGCGGAAGCCTCCGGGTACCCGAATGATGCAAATCCTGGACAGGCCAGGAAAGGTCCTTCTATAGAACATGAAGCTGCACCCTCCTCCTGAGGAAGGACACTTCCTCACAACACTGCTCATGACAACGAAGCTGCTACTATAGATCTGGTTGCTGGGATCCAGAACCAACTAGATCCAACCCCTCATCACCATACTCATGTCCAGGATCCTCACTTCCATGAAGCCCGGGAGCCAAGGAGGCATGGAACGGAACGTAGACAGCGATCAGACCATTCTCGTGACATGGAACCCGACCATGCCTTAGCCTCGAATCTCCAGATGCCTGATATTCCAACTATGATACGTCGGATGATTAGGGAAAGTCAAGGCCTCACAAATGATTATTGGGGAATTTCTAGAAGTCACACCCCATTCACCAATGGCATTTTACATGCGGAGCCACCCCATTGATTTAGGATGCTGAACTTGCCAATGTATGAAGGAAGTTCGGATCCCAACCAACACATTCTGAAATATGAATGGCTCTTGAATGCCGCTCGAGCTGACGATGCGGTTAAGTGTAGAAGCTTCTCTATCTCCTTTGGGGCCAGTGCGACTATGTGGTTCACCCGTCTACCACCAAGATCTATTTCATGTTTTGACCAGTTAACCACTAAGTTTGTTGAATAGTTCCGTATACATTCCGCAAGATCGAAAGATGTTAATACCTTGTCCGGTGTTACCCATGCTCCTGGAGAGACTCTTAGGCATTACCTGGAAAGGTTCCACGCTGCTTGTGTTGAAGTCAGCAATCCCAACGGCAACTCTATTATGATGGCATTGACTAAAGGGATCGATCCTGATTCCGAATTCGGTGATTGGTTGGTTGGGAAACCCCCCACTTCGTTGGACCGCTTCTATGCAAAGGCAGCCTAGTTTTTTAGGAGAGAAGATGCTAGATGGTCTAGGAAGCAGGACGTCACAGGGCCTAGTAGTGAAGGCATCCAGAGTAATGTTGTAGTGAAGCAGACTGCGGAGAGTGCCGGTAAAGTACAGTTAAATATTCAGAATAAACAAAGTCAGCAGAAGGGTGATGGAGGTCAAGGAAAGAAGAGAGACCCTCATCGTGGGAGACACAGAGCTCCTATGTTCGATCGATATACTCCCTTGAACACGTCGCTAGAAAATGTTTACCTTCAGACCTGTAATGCAGGGCAGTACAAGAAGCCAACTCCAAAACCGTCATCGGAAAAGCAGATTCAGACCAGGAAGTTATGTAGATTCCATGACTACTACGGCCATAATACCAATGAATGTCGTCATTTACAAGATATCATTGAAAGGTTGATCAGAGAAAGAAAGTTAGAGCAGTTTGTTTGGGCGCTGCAGAATGGTGGTGCGGGCCCATCTAAGCCCAATCGGGATCAAGGCCAGGCTAGGCCTGAGGAACCCGCGCGTACTGCGGAAGGTTGGTAATTAATACTGTGAGTGGTGGTCCTCATCCGGCTGATCGGAGTTGGAAGGAAATAGAGTCATATGCTAGTTCGATTAGGCATGTGGACTTCAAGTGTTGTAGTAGTATTGATGAAGGGTCCCCGGCGAAGCAACAGAGGAAGATGACAGACAATGTCGTTTTCAGAAACCGTGATACCGATAGAGTCGAGGGCCCCACGATTGATCCATTGGTCATTTCTACCCAGATAGGTCCTGCTTTGATGAAGAGGATCTTGGTTGACGGTGGAAGTTCTGTAAATATACTTTTCAAGTGTGCTTACGATCAAATGCTGATGGAAGCGAAAGATTTAAAACCATGCTAGTCACGCGTACACGGTTTTAATGGAAGTGTATCTGTGCCAGTTAGAACGGTGGATTTACCTATTGAGTTAGGCATTGGTGATCACCGATGAGTTCGGATGTTACAGTTTGTGGTGTTGGATGTACATTCCCCATATAATTCTTTTCTAGGCCGACCGGCCTTTGCGGAGTTTAGGGCGGCTATTGCCCCATGGTGTTTGACTCTAAAGTTCCTCACTAACAATAGGGTTAGGGTTATACATGGTGATCAGGCGGCTAGACGTGCCTGTTATGTTGCTGAGATGCGGGATGCGCAGCGAAAAGAGAAAGGTAAGGGTGTGGAGGAATCCCTCTACGTCTGTTTTTTGGAGGATTGAGAGTTAACGCCTGGGCCTAGGCCCGGGCGCCACGACCAGTTTCCTAAGGATCTTGGTCCTAGAAATAACGATGATGAAGGGGAAGTCAAAGAATACCAGGCTTCCTTAGTGGAGTTGACGACTGATGTTCCGATCAACGACAATGATGATTCCAGAATGGTAAAGGTCGGATCTCAGCTCGGCCCCCAGATGAGACAAGAACTGGTTGATTTCTCCGAGCAATCCTTGATGTATTTTCTTAGACTCATTCAGACATGTGTAGGATCTCGCCGAACATCGCGAGCCATACATTCAATATCGACCTGCGGCACGTCCCAGTGAAATAGAAAAGGCACGATATGGATCTAGAGAGATCCGCCGCCCTGAAGGAAGAAGTGGATAAACTCAAGGCTAATGGATTTATTCGTGATGCTTATATCCGGAATGAGTCTCGAATCCAGTGCTTATCGGAAAATCAAATGGAAAATGGCGGACATGTGTGGACTACTCAGATTTGAACAAAGCCTGCCCCAAAGACAGTTTCCCACTTCCCAGGATTGATCAACTGTTGGATTCAACAGCCGGAAATAAGCTCTTATCTTTCATGGACGCATACTCTGACTACAATCAAATCCTGATGCACCTTCCTCAACAAGAGCATACTAGCTTTATAATTGATTTGGGACTTTATTGCTACAAGGTGATGCCGTTTGGACTAAAACCGCTGGAGCAACTTATCAGAGGCTCGTGAACCGAATGTTTGCGAACCAGATTGGGAAGACTATGGTAGTGTACGTGGATGATATGCTTGTAAAGCCGTGGCTATCCAACAACTACATCGGTGATTTGGAGATGACGTTCAACATACTCCGACATTACAGAATGAAGCTCAATCCATTGAAGTGTCAATTCGAATTTGCATCTAGAAAGTTCCTTGGGTTTATTTTCAAAGCCAGAGGAATTGAAGCTAATCCCGAAAAGCTCTGGGCGATTCGGAATCTCAAAACTCCCAGGACCATCAAGTAGGTACAAAGTCTTAATGGGAAGGTGGCAGCCTTAAGCAGATTCATTTCCAGAGCCACAGACAAGTGCATTCCCTTCTTCGATTCGATCAGAAAAGGGAAACAGAATTTCGAGTGGACAGAGGAGTGCGAGGGTGCATTCCAGGCACTAGTGCAACATCTGGCAACACCTCCCATCTTATCAAAGCCGGTTGATCATAAGAAGTTGTATGTCTATCTAGCGGTATCAGCAAATCTAATCAGTGTTGCGTTAGTTCGAGAAGAGGATCGTATGCAACGACCGGTCTATTATATCAGCAAAAGATTGACAGTGGCAGAAATAAACTACCTAAAGATAGAGAAGCTGGCTTATTGTCTTTTTGTAGCCTCGAGAAAGCTCCGCCCATACTTTCAAACTTATCCTATCACTATTTACACCGACCAGCCATTACGACATATCTTGACATGACCTGAGACGCCTGGTAGGTTGCTCAAGTGGAACATCGAGCTGAGTCAATTTGATATCACCTATATCCCAAGGTGGGCTATTCAAGGACAAGTTCTGGCGGACTTCATATCTGAATTAACCATACCGGAGGAATTGCCCGAAACCAGTGAACCTCCCAACTATATATAGAAGCTATACACCGATGGTGCATCAAACGACCGGTGCTCAGGTGCTGGAGTGATGCTCGAAACCCCAAAAGGGCGATCCGTATGCTATGCTTTGAATTTTGACTTCTGTGCAACCAACAACGAAGCTGAGTATGAAGCCTTGCTTGCTAGACTGAGGCTTGCCAAAGATTTGGGAGTCATCATTATGGAGATTTACTATGATTCACAGCTGGTGGTATGCCAGGTTCGAGGAGAGTATCAAGCCAGAGACCGAAGATTAGCCTCCTACCTTATGCGGGTCCAGGAAATGTCAAATCTGTTTGAATATTATGCTATCCACTGTATACCCCGAGAGCAAAATTAGAAGGCCGATTCTTTAGCAAAACTGGCCAGCACTGGCGAAGCACAGCAGATGGGACTTGTCCCAGTGGAGACACTTATTGCTTCAAGTATTGATCATATGGAGACAAACTGGGTTCATGAGGCAACACCCAAAAGGGAGTGGTGGATAATTGCAATCAGAAACTATCTTGAGCACGGAACATTGCCCGAGCGTAGGAGTGAGAAAAGACGGGTCCTCTAAAAGGCTTCGCGGTTTGTCATCCAAGATCGAGTCATGTACAGAGGAGGATTTTCTGTTCCTTTACTCTGGTGTATTTCCCACGATGAAATCAAGCGAGTGTTGATGAAGTGCATGAATGAGAATGTGGCGATCACACGGAGGGCAAGCCCCTGCAAAGAAGATATTCGGATACGGCTATTACTGGCCAACTGTAAACCAAGACGCATTGGATTATGCTAAGAGATGTGATAGGTTCCAGAAACATGCTATAATTCCGAGAGCCCCGCCAACTGAGGTTACTCAAATGGTCAGTCCATGGTCATTTGCCACATGGGGCATTGATATAATAGGGTCCTTGCTTCAAGCAAAAGGTGGAGCGAGGTACGCCGTCGTTGCAGTTGACTACTTTACCAAATGGGAGGAAACTGATCCCCTTGCTACTATCAAGACAAGGAAAGTAATCAACTTTGTTATGCGCAACATCATATGTCGCTTTGGCCTCCTACAAACGATTGTAACTGACAACGGGGCCCCATTCGATAGTGCCGAGTTTAAAAATTTCTGCGAATGATATCGCATCGAGAAAAAGTTCTCGGAAGTAGCTCACCCTCAAGCGAATGGACAAGTCGAAGCTGTCAACAAAGTCATCAAGTTCATTTTGAAGAAACGATTAGAGAAGGCTGGAGGTAAGTGGGTCGATGAGCTCCTCATGGCCTTATGGGCATATCGAACTACCCACAAGTCCGCGACTGGCCATACTCCATTCGCACTTTCTTACGGCTCTGAAGCCGTTATTCCAGTTGAACTAGAGGTACCTTCTCACTATGTGACTTATTATGATCCGAAGACGAATGCCATCCTACTTGCAGAATCTCTGGATTTATTGGATGAGAAGTGTGAAGAGGCTGATTTGAGCGCAGCTGCACATCGCGACTGAGTCGCCCGACTATACAATGCTAAGGTCCGACCTAGAACCTTTGAAATTGGCGATCTTGTACTTAAGCGAATCTATCTGGTCCCTTCGCACATGAAACCGACATGGGAAGGACCGTATATCATCGAACGGAGGCTTGGAGATGGCACATTCAAGCTATCGACCGTTAATAGTCTCACTCTACCGAGGGCATGGAACAACGAGAGTCTCCATGCTATAATATATAACAAGCTTTCATTCATTTAGTCTGCTTTCCTTTTGAAGTTTGTTTATGCAATTTGAAAATTTGTACTTGTAATAAGGAAACTAACTTTGCCATGATTTCCTATTTCAACAATAAAGCACAGACTCATCAAGCCGGATTAGTGATTCCTAAATGCATCAAGCAACCGCCATGATGCACGAAGAGCTAGGTTCCATCTTACGGTGGGAATCATTCAGATAGAGAGTGATCGTGATATGACCGGTCACTCGCTAAATGAAACCCCGAGCTCGGGGGCAAACAACAATCAATTAAGAGAGAGTGGAAACATGACAATTCTCCAACAAACTTCAGCTCCCAGAGTGTGAGCTGAAGTGCAAACTCTAGAATCAGGACGTGAATCAACCGTCCAGCTGGAGGAAGATAGACTCATCCATCCACGACCTTGCTTACACGGCTCGAGGAGGATGGATCCGTCCATCCACGACCACGCCTCCTTACATGGCTCGAGGAGGACGGATCCGTCCATCCACGACCTCGCCTCTTTCCAAGCTCGAAGAGGATGGATCCGTCCATCTAAAACTTTGCTTACTGGATAAAGAAGGATGTGATCCGACCATCCATGACCTTAACCAACTCCTTATTCCTAGAGCATGAATAAGATGCTAATCCTTAAACAGATGTGATCGACCATCTGTCAACTGACTCTAGATTCCCGGAGTGTGAACTAGAGTATAAACATTAAACGGGTGTGATCGACTACCCACAAAATAACTTTTGTCACCAGAGTGTGGACGTTTCCAAAACAATAAGCAGGCATGATCGACCGCCGGCTTACAAACCTAATCCCCAAAGTGTGGATGCAAATGCTAGCAAATGAGCGAGTGTGGTCCGACCGCTCCAACTCATGTTACTTTAACTTGGTTCCAATTAAGTTAAATCAAAGTTAATGAAGGTGGAGGATGACTGCCAACTAGTTACTTCAACTATCCCTAGAATTAGGGGCATAACTCAAGTACCAGCCGCTGACCGTGACAGCGCAACGTTGGGACTCAACTCAACATTCAATTATGACCCGAGGCAATGACCTCAGGACTTAAAGACTGAACCCAAGTTTGACTCAGAGACTTAAGCTTCATGAGTACATTGAATGGAAATGTGAATGCTTAAGTACTTAAACAAATAAACGTAGAGTTATGCCAAAAACAAAAACAAAATTCTTTATACTATTCTTTAGAAAAGAAGTACAAAATCTATCCAAAGAATTCCTATAAGCAAGGGGCCAAGCCCGCATCTATACATGGCCTACAAAAAGCAAAAAAAGAAGCTTATTCTAACCATCTACAAAAGAGGAAGTCAAAATAGAAATCTACGCCTTTGGTTTCCTGACCTTTTTAACTTTCTTTGGCGTATACCCGCTCGAGCTACCGCCCGGACCTCTTTTGGAACCCTTACCTCCCTAGCTCGCTTCAATTGGCTTATCTCCAACCGAGGGAATTGATGCGGTCTCCCCTTGAGAACCTGCGGGGATTGAAGTACCCCCTATGTGTGAAGTTGGTGGAATAATGGCACTTTCGATACCAGAAGAATAAGGTGCGCTAGTCTCAATCATAGTGCCACCCGGAGAAATCACGAGAATCGGGACCGGGCCAGGGCCCGTCATACCTCTGCCAGCTCTAAGATCCTGCTCCATCTCAGCCTTAATTTCACTCATTATTTGCTTCTCTCGATCCACGCGCTTGCTCATTGACATACTGCCAGTTTGACCCGAGGAGCCCGTAATAATAACATCTTCATCCACATTAAAGGGCATCTCGATGCTCGAATCACTTTGTTGGCTAAGAAGGGCTTCCATCAGTTGGTCGTTAAACATACAGCCGCTATCATGCATCTCCCCAGCCGAAGTAGTGATCGTCATAGTTGTGGCCTCTGTTATTAACACCACTTACTCGTGTTGAACTTCTTGGGTTGTAGGAGGGTTGGCCGATGTGGAATTGAAGTCTGAATAAAGATAAGAGAATATATCAGTAATATCCTCTGCTAACGTTCCTGCATTTTGAAGAATAGGAGAAGTGTCCGGAATACCTTCCTTAGGTTGAGCCGACACGCCTTCCGAGCTGCGCTCGATGACTAGAGAAAGATGTGGCATGTCAGGATCGTACCCCGGGACGACTAGGGGGTCGGTAGAAGATGTGGGCATAGGTTGAGATGCTGGGGGCACCTCAAAATCAGCGTCATGGTGTTCACCCCCAGATCCTTCTCCGTACTCTGGGTATTTAGCAGCCATGGCTTCTCTCTAAAGCGAGATAGTAATGTCATGAAGGACTTTAGGCTCGTCTCCAATCAACACTTGAGCTTCCAATTCAAACTCATCAATAGTTGCAATTTTGCGGATCGCCTTTTCATCTTCAACCAGGTGGTTCCAGGCCTTATACAATTGGAAGGGATAATCCTCGCCAAGCTAGTTCAAGTTGCGATTCCTTATGACGTTTACATTGTAGGTGACCAAGAGGTCCTCGAACTCACCTTCCACCTTGGCCTCAATGGCTTTTACCTCCCTTTCGACCCTATATCGGCTTCTGTGGCTTTTTGATTTATGGTGTCCCTCCCTTCTCTAAGCTTCACCACCTCCTCACATGCTTCCTCAGCAACCTTATTAGTTTCATCCTTTTCTTTGGTGGCCTCAGTTAGCTTTGCCTTTAATTCGGCAACTTCTTTTAGCATGGCATCCCTTTCTTGAATAATTATGGTGTTGTGGTGCCCCATCTATTGCACCAAGTCCATATGGGTTTTTATCATTTCTTCCATGGACTTCTTAGCTTCCTCAGCTCTTTGGTCGGCCTCCATCTCAGCTTTTCTTGAGGACTCGAGTTCATTGGAGAGCACCTCTATTATCTTGTCCTTGTGAGAAAGATCACCCTCCAATTTCTCAATCGCCTTGGCTCATTCGAAGGACACAACCGAGACCCGCTTTGCCGTCTTGACCCACTCATGGTATTAGTTGTATGCATCATGCACATAGTCTTGCACCATTTTTTCTATGTCGTTTGGGATTTTCTTCATGTTAGGGGGAAAGTGGAAACCATCGAAGCATATGTTCGGAAAATCCTTCTTCGGTTTAGCAATGCGGATGGCTCCTTCCCCCGTTGGCCCTGTAGTAGTTTGTTCTACGACAGCGGGAGCGGCTGTTTCACTTCTGCGGCGCTGTTCATTAGTTTTTGGAGCGTGAGATGGCACTGTTTGGTGCAAAGATTCAGAAGAGGGCCTGTTGGGGCTAGAAGGTTTAGAAGGCGCTTTTGGTGGCGGAGATCGCAACCTGGAGCAGCGCTTGCTTTGGTGTGATTTTTCTTTTTCCCTATCGTAGCGCTTGCATTCCCAGCTAGAATGGTAGCCATGGCCATAATCTCTCTCACTCTCGTGACGATGAGATTCAAAATGCGATCCAGACAACTGGCGTGAAGAGCGGAGTTTATCAAGCATAGAACCTTTTTTTACCATTGTATGTACAAAAAAGAAGAAGGAAATAAGTCATCGCCAGATATTAAGAAGCACATGATGAAATGTCGTGTAATGCCATGAAGTGCGTGTATGCATGTGTAAACCCCCCCAACCGACCGGTTGTAGCAGCTTTCTTATTGGAGTTGACTCCTCTATATCTATTGAAGTTAGGCCTACGCTGGTTCTTGAAGGGGAGTGGAGCCCCTCTAACCCAAGATCAGGGGATGACGGTATGTCCATAGGAATGGGATTATCCTATAGCCCCATTTGCTAGCTTTCTATCTACTGGGAAGAGGTCTCCAGACCTATGGAGGTAGTCATGAATTAAGTTACTTCGGTAGTTTTCGCCTCTTGATTTTGTAGACAGAAGCTTTGCCTTTTCTCTTTAATTCGAACGTCCGAGGGTCCTGCGGAGGCACGACCGCAGGCTCATGACCATCTTCTGTACCCTCATCATCGCAAGGTTCGATGATTGTTATGTTGGGCATGGCCTAAGCTCCCTCGATTGGGGGCAAAACAGGAGCCCATCTTCCGCCTTATCTTGCTGGGGCTATTCTTAAAATTCCCATGAGCCCTATGCTCTGTCCTTTCTTTAAAAGCCTGGCGGCAATCAAATTGTCGTCTTGTGAGAACTTCATCTTTTTCTCTTAGCTCAGCAGGCACCGCCTGGAGTGTTCTCACTATCTCTTTATATTGCGCTCCTTCGGGCCGTGGAATAGGAGCTGCAAAAGAAACACGGCAATGTATTCAGCATCGATCTATATTATCCAGCTATGGTTAAGTAACAAAACAAGTAATAGCACTTATGTCTGGCCAGCCATCGCCTGGCGAACCCTGGTGGGCATCTTACATAGAATCACTCCGTTTTGAAGTAGCTCAACTTGCTCCATGTGCCTGCCACCACTTGGCAGTTCCTAACAGCCTCTAGGAAGGTGAATGATGGATTATCCGCCGGACTCTTCACATTGAATAAATATCTGATCTCATCGACGGTCGGGGGACAAAGGAGATGTTCCATGAATATTATGTACAAGCTGTTGAGTAACGCGTATCCATTCGGATGAAGCTGAGAAGGCGCAATCCTCAGATAAAACAACACATCTCTAATGAATTGGTTGAATGGGAGCATTGTTCCAGTCCAGCACATAAATCTGTTGCATGCATTGAATCCCTCCGGGGGATAGTGTGCTCTATCTTATGGACCTAGTAGCCGGACTTCTTCAAAAGACAACCCATGCGTAAGGCAAATTCTACCTAGTACTTCTTCTGTAATCTTGGACTGGATAGAATCTATTGGATTCATTATCACCACTGTATCCGGCAGTTCATCCGGAGCAGGATTCACTATGTCAGCCGGGACGTCCGGCCTATCTAATCTGGAGAATGGAGGACTTTGAACTTCTTACTGCTCTGAGCTTCCACGATCCAAAGCTATTGAACTCAGTAAAAACCACTATTAGATGGTAAAAAACTCGTATCCCCCCAGTGCAAGTAAGTGATCGTGTTGTGTAGTGAAGTGCTGCACAGTACTCTAAAATTCTACCAGATTAAGAGATGATAAAGAGACGAGACTTCGAGATTCGACCGTAGCGACCGTCATTGCTGACCGTCTCAACCGTGCCATTCTGACTTCGGAGAACGATCCATATTAAACTTTATTTTTAACAAGTCACAGTTCCATCGATGAGTTATGAAGGATACTCATATATACGGTTCTTTAGGAAAGTCCAAATATGCAAGGCTAAATGCTCGTCGGAGTCCAATATTCAAATGTGCAAAAGATATGGAGTTCATACCCATCATGTTTGTGTTCGGATTGTTCCAACCTGAAGCAAGCTTTCGTATCGATCACATGCCATCATTCATATCGATTAAAGATTCAGATTGATAACCTCTTCGTATCGATCGAACATTTGGATCGATGACTTGTTCATATCGATCACTTCATCCATAGCCTTCATTCGTGTCGATGCTCTCCGTATCGACTAGTTCGTATCAATTGGTAATCTTCCTCGTCCCATTTCCAGAGGCAAGCTTTCATATCGATCCACAAGACATAGTCATTTCATCTCAATCAAGAGGGCAGAACTTCCGCTTCGCCCGCTTGTGTAGATTGATAGATCGATCCACAATCAATGTCCATATCCATCGATACGAAACCACTGCTCGCCTACCATCGATACGAACTCATGGTTCAAACCATATAAGCCTGAAGCCAGTGGCTTCGAGCCAGGTTTCTTCTCCTCCGACCATCTATCCCATGGATTCATCTTGTCTCCTTCTTCTCCAATTCCCCAATCGCCATTACCAACTCTCTCAACTTCACCTCAGTTGCACTCCAGCGCCAACGACACTGGAGATGGCGATTACAGTGAGTGAGGAGGCACGAAACTCGAATCTCATCATTATAGGCGCAATTCTACTAATTATTTACCTAGGTTCGAAAGATCTAGGTTAAGGATTACTGGTTTGGGGTTTGGGAATGAGAGTTTTGCAGTTTTTCTTTCTTTTTTCCTTTTCTATGATCGGTACGAAATAGCAAGATGAAAAAATATGCTAAGTACAAAAAATTTTTATACTCTCTTCATATCCAAGATAAAAAACGATTTGTATCCTAGTTTTCTCAGCGATTGAATCGGTCAAATGCCCATCAATATGAAATGCACCACGTACTTGTGTTTGGACTGTTCGTATCCATCGATACGAAGTGCATCTGGATCCCTATATCTCGTATCCATCGATATAAACGCTCTAATACATTTATGCTTGTCACTCTCGTATCCATCGATACGAAGAGCACATTTGTACGACAATTCAAACTAACCCGTATCCATCATTATGGAACACGCCATTTGTAACTTCATCTCGTATCGATTGCCATCAACATGAAATCCACTCTAATGCACCCCAGATCGATCCAGGAGAGGATCGATATGAAGAGGGACATCAAAACAACCATCGATCGTTGTTACAACTCAAATATCACATCAATCTAGGAGAGGATCGATACGAAACTCGATCCAAAAGGAACCATCAATCGATGGCAAGAACTTTTTTCACCAAAATCTTTTTAAAAAAAAACTTAACAACGACCCGTGAACGTGCAAACGTGAACGGGAGTTATGTCCAAATGCATACATGTGCCTACATGCTATACTAACGTTTGATTCTTGAAGTTAACAGGAATTGAATGCTTACCTGGTGACACCTAGAACAATGACAATAATTTGCTAACACTCGATCTTCAGCTACAACATAAACTGTGTAATCATTAGCAGTTTACAACTCAACACTTATACTACTGGAAATCGACCAGGAGTCACATCTACCAAAGATTACATCTCTTGATGAAGGGACACCAACTATTCAGTGAATCGGATAGAGCCTTTTCAGAATGAAGATAGTAGCTTTTCAAAGCACGTCATTTTCACACAGGACGTGCTTTGGGGGGCAAATGTTATCCCGCCATTTGGCAAGGCCGTGATACCAAGGACTTGACTAGAGACTAAAGACAATCCACTTCTAAGATCAGTTATCTTCAAGTTCACGATGGATGCAGGCAAGCTTGGTCCGAGTCCAGATCGAGCCACAATTAGCATGATGCGACAAACAACGCTGTGGAAAGCAACATTCCAAATTTTAAGTCAATCGGAGTCCGAATGCTCAGGTTATGGGTCGATCAAGAATCCCAAAGATACAATTTGTATCGATGATTTCGTATCGATCATTATCGATACAAGACAAGTGCGGCTCCAGAAAAGCGGAGGCAAAGCACTGATCCATGACAACTTCATTTGGTATCTATCATTTCATATCGATCAGTATCGATACGAAATGCGCACGGCTCCAGGATATAGCAGCCATCAGTCTGTATCGATCACTTACTAAATCAATACGAAAAGCCGAGTTTACGATCGATACGAGAAGCAGAGCACAAGATCGATTCGAACAGCAAAGTATCAGATAGATACGAAAGAAGCAGTCAACCCGAAAGAAGCAGTCTCACCACTATGTACAAAGCATGGATCTTCACAAAACGCACATGCCACGTCATCGATACGAAGGTATCGATACGAGGGCTTCAGCCACTCTATATTTACAACCTTGATAGATCAATAACTCCACAAGCACAACTCAAAATGCAATGAAATATTCATAGCAAGTTGCACAACATATAGGGGACACCCATGATCGATCGCAGCTCAATTGGGGCAGTTTATGATTGATACGAACTCACTATGAATCGATCAAGGATCGATCCCCAATGAATCCAGATCGATTGTGTGGGCCTACCTCGGCCCGAGAAAGACTATTCCGAGATCTAAGGAAGATATTTCAAGTTCCACACCTATAAATAGCACCTCCATTGCAACTGAAAAAGGACTTTTATGCTACTACTTGAGTTGAACTCCATTGTAATTCAATTGTTAGCTGTTGTAACTCAGCTTCTAATCAGTAATAAACATTAAAGTCTTCAAAGTGCACGTAGGCAATAACGCCGAACCACTATAAATTCTTGTTTTCTTTCTGTAACTGCTTATTTTCTTGGTGTGATTGTTAGGTTAGCCTCATTTTTCATTTTACTTCTTCATTTTAATCTCTTCAATTACACCCGACGAGTGTTGTGCCCATTTTTAGTACAAATAGTTTTAGATCCTAATTCTGCTTCTACTAAAAGTTATAGGTTTTACAAAAAATTTAGGTTTAAAAAATTCGATAAAAATTCGAAAGGTGGAAAATATCCCTAGTATTCATTTTTCAAAGTTTTAGAGTTATACAACCTTATATAATTTAAATAATAATATTTTATGATCATCCGATACGTAAAATACTGGTCGTTACATATCTGTTAGATCCAAAATTAATTTTTTTACACCATGTTTATCTGATAGTATTTTTAATATTCTGCATAATAATTATCTTCGACATTAGAGACAGAATTGATCTCATTCAGCATAGACCAAGGTAAAATTGTTCTTATAGCAATTGCTTTTGTTATTCAATAATTAGTTCTATAAATGATAGTAAACAATAGCAGAAGGTATTAAATACCGAAATCATTAGTTTTTATTATCTTTACCTGAATAATAAACAGTCTAGGAGCTCAAACGTCGAGGCCTAACGAAGTTATTTTTAAAATACTATGATTACTTTACAGACAATGAAAGGTCACTTGGAATGAAGACCTTGCAGAACATGCGAAACTAGTACTATGAAACTATTAAATCTTAGTTATTCATTACTAACATGTGTCAACATCAAACCAAGCTTCTAGAAAAATCAATAACCATCAACAAATAAGACATCATTAATCTTCTTTAATTAACCTCAAAGGGTAGCTCAGTGGATAAGACATCTATTGAAAAACTGCTTGACACGTGTTTAAATCCCAACGTCATATTCCCCTTTGATTAACTTGAAGTATACATTGTGGGGTCGATGCATAATTTCTCAGGTTGTTACAAATAGTGCACACAACTAACATCTGGTTTACTTGAATGTTCCAAAAAAAATTCCATATCATTGATATGCATCAACCAACTTATTACCAAATCACAACAAATATCTTAATAACAGTCCTCCAATCTGCCAAATTAGGACTCCATGGAAAAAGCCTTGCATCAATAGCTGAACAAAAATAATAATAAATAGAAGCTGATCCTATCGCAAATAGACAAAGAATAATTTAGATACTGAGACAAATGTGTACTTGTTATCACCATTATTAACCTCGAAGATATGCAGCATAAGGCATAAATATGACACCGCCTTTCAAGATAGAAGTAATGTCATCCTTTATCAATATCATTCAGTACTACATATGATCAATAACGCATGTTGCTGATACTGCTTCTCCTTGATGCTGCCTCCTATCAATATTACATCTCATTGACGTTGCAACTTATCAATGCCACCTTTCACTTGTGAAAATAAGATGAACATCGCAACTCATCAATGCCGCACCCTTTAAGTGTCTCTCAGCATTGATACTACTTGCAACCAAAGATGTGAAGTAATGATTTTGTACCTCTTTAATGCTGCTTCTATTTCAATACCAGCGCTCCTTAATGTTGTCTTTCAAATGATACCCAGTGTTATGATTAAGTCATGGAACCAACGCCGCGTTCCTCCAAAGGAGTAGTGATAGGACTGCAATCAATACAATAAGCCATCAATGAATGTAGACACAACCAACATCGCATCTCATTGATGTCATATTTTACCAGTATCACCCTCCAAAGTGATGCCGCTTTCTATCAATGTCATTTATCGTTATCGATGTTTATTTGTAAGGCTGATCATTGCCTATATCGCCGCAAGAGATGGTCAATGCTTATCAACACCTTCATTTATCAATGCCATTCATTACCAATGCCGCCGATGACCAGTGCCGCATCTTATTAATGGCACGTTTGATTGGTACTTAGAGGACATCGCACATGTTGACATCAAAAGCCATCAGTATCAATAGAAGTTATCAAGGACAATGTTATACCAATCCATGTCGCTCCCTATTGATGCCTCCCTAGATCATTATTGCGCTGTGACAAGCACCACTTTTAGTCTGATATTGCTACTAACCAGTGGAGTGCACCAATCATCACAACAGAAGCCATCAACGTTGAGAGTCGTTGGTGCCGCATGCCTTCACTTTCGAAATGATGTCGAAGCCCTCCCCTACACCTAATGATGAAAAAGGATGGTGTCAAGTGAAGTCAGCATCATGAAGCATTGTAGCGGCTGAGGCCAAGCACACTAAAGCCATGTGCCATGCCACATTTTTTCCCTTATAAATATGGGCCTAGGGGCACAATGGAAGGGGCGAATCATACTCATATATCTTCTTATATTTTAAACTTTGTAACCTTAAATTGATTTGTGGATTCATAGCCGATTTTAGCACTTGAATTATTGGACTTTGTACCTTCGACATTAAATTGAATAGAAATAAGTTTTCTCAAATTATGACTTACTTTTGAATTCCAAAGCATATATGATTTGCCAATCAAAGATTGTTTCAAATTCCATAAGTACTCATATTATTGTTCTCTCTTTTGATCATATAACCGTCTAATATGGATTTATCTTAAGCATATGTGATTTCACTTGGCCTTGCATACGATTTCCCTATGAACCTAAACTTGCTCATTCCTCCTCTTAAGCCTCAACTCAACCAAGTGCCGCCTTATACCAACACTCGTTGAGGTTAAATTTAGGCTCTTCAATTTTCATCATTTCCCAAGGTTCTCATTCTTGCACTTTTGGGGTTAACAAAGAAATTCGTTAACATTTTGGCGCTAGAAGGAGGGCCCGAACCTCCGTCTCCATTGAAACCCTAAGTGGAACTATCCTAGTTTACATATTTAGGTGTTAAAGGACTTGCCCCAACCAGGCATATCCTATTTAAAGCTAACTAACCTTTGATTTTTAACACCAATTAATCGCATTAATTAAGTTTTTCTTAGTCATACCAATTAATTATGTTAAAATCTCTAAACAAGGATCCTTTGAGCCTCAAATAATGAGGCCAACTTACCAAATCACTAATGATCCCTAGCTTCATGAAGAACAAGTGCTAAGGCTCGTAGCATTACAAGTCATGGAAAATAAGAAAAGACAAGTGCCTCCATGTAATTTATAAAAATGGAGCTTGAATCCCTTTCATGTGGGACCAACATCGATCTACGCCTTGGCTTGGCAATACAAAAAGGATAACACCTTCTTAAAAATGAGGAAAGTGACTCAACTCAAAGTTAAGGGGACCATTTTCGATAAAGAAATAACAAAAGAATTTGATCGATTCACTAAAAGGTAGGAAAATGCCCTTAGCCGCTCTCAAGAACCAATTGAAACTCGAAACTCTTTAAAAAGAAAGCTTAATATGGAGTTAAAGAGCCCATCATGCATAAGAGAGCCAAAAGGAATTCAAAAGGATCAACTTCCAAAAGATCACGACTTTCTAAAAATTGCTCCCATACCTACTCTTACGAGAATATCTATTTCCTGACTAAAGATGAGCTCAACTATTGGCCTTCACAAAAGAAGTGATCAAAGAATGAAAGGAATTTCAGAGGGTTATATTGTCACTACCATCGTTCCAACGGCCATGACACCAATCACCGCTGAAGCTTGGAGGGAATAATCAACAATCCCTTAGGGCAAAGAAAGCTTAACAAATTTGTATAAAGATATTGAAAAAGTCAATAATAAAGAAAGAATTTCTTAACAAAATAAATGTATCTACATGATTGGAGTGAAACTCTCCTAAAATAATGGAAAGTCTAAACCACTACCTAAGATGGTAGTAAGGGGCTAAAGCCTTTGTCTCCACCAAGATGGCCTGGTCAAAGCACCTCCTAGAGTGAGGTCAGTGTGAGCCTTTGGTTCCTTCTAAAAAGACCTAACCAGAGCATTTGTAGGCTTTCAACCCCTGCTTACGTGACCTGGTTAAAGTGCCTCCTAGAGAAAGGACGAGTAAGCCTTTGGCTTATCCAAAGCGCTGAACCAGCCTTTAGTGTCGTCATCAAAGGCCTCATTGAAGCGCCTTATAAAGGGAGGATGGGTAAACCTTTGGCATGTCTAAAGTGCTAGACAAACCTTTATTATCATCTCCGCTGCCTTACTAAAGTGCCTCCTCGAGGGAGGTTAGGTAAGTCTATGGTTCAGCTAAAAGAAAGCTAGCCAAATGCACCAGACAACAAACCTAAATCATCACCTAAGATGGTGACAAGGGGTTCGATCCAAGTTGAGATCCTCGCCTGCAATGGTGGCAAAAAGCAACTGAGTTTACCATGCTCTATCCAAAAGAATGGATTAAAAATAGCCTTCTAGAGGTAGATCAATCAAATTTAATTCAATTAGAAAGAAGGATTAAGGCTGTCTTCTGGAGGAAGAACTACTAAAATACGAGTTGTAAAAAGTCGGTTAACTAAAGGAAGGGACTATTGTCGGACAAGTGTTCTGGTCTTCTATTACAATTGCCAGACATGTGTTTTAGTCTTCCATTACTATTGCCAGACATGTGTTTTGGTCTTCCTTATTAATTGCTAGAGGGGTTTTCTGGTCTTCTATTATTAATACCAAATTGGTTTTCTAGTCTTCCTTATTAATTGCCAATGGGTTTTCTAGTCCACTCTATAACCGAAATGGTTCTCTAGGCTTCTATTCACATTATTATCAGAAGGATTTTTTGACAACGAAGCTTCACTATATCAACTCTCAATTCGGATTTTAATTCATTAATGGGAATCACTTTTACTAAACCAACTACTGGATATTTATGGAAAGGAATTTTTTTATCAAGTTCTAAAAGCTCAGTTAACAAGGTTATTAATTTTCTATATGTTGCAGAATGTCCATTAAAAGCTCAAAATTTGGGAAAGCAAGATATTGATCGTCCAACAATTTCAAATAAGAACCCATACTTGATTCAAGACTAGATATCTTACATCCGAGGTAGCATTCATTCAAATACAAATTTATTTACAATTGTTACCCGACATTCTAGCTCAGCTATGTTGAACTGGTTGTATGAGTTAGATCTGATTGCCATCAAGGTTGATAATTCCAGAATGATGATTATGAGACCCAAAAGTCGAGTACATATGATTATATGAAGTCAGAATTGAATGGATTTGATGGATGTACAATATAGGATACTCAAAGAATGGAATATGGCTCAACGAATGAAAGCGTTCGGCATAGCATGGCAAGCTTGAAGGGATCGGCATGATTGATGAAGAGGGATCGACAGGCTCTGTTGAAGCCGGGTCGACATCCATCAAGGATCAAGTGCATTCATATGTTCAACAATCAATATCTCAAGATTTACAAGTCCAAAGCATATGAAATTTAGAGAGCAAGGTATATGGATCCTACGGGACCTACCCTAGGGATCACATGTCATAAGGACGAGCTTCGAGGGATAAGCATACATCCCTATAGAGAGCAAGGTATATGGACCCATGCAATCAATCAACAAATGTGAATGCTGATTCGGTTGAAGTTCAGAATCCCATTGACTCTATTACAAGTGCTGAATTTCATAATTTAATGAGAGAGTTGATGGAGAGCTATCGACAATTAAACTAAAAAATTCAGACCAATATCAACTTGATGAACCAAATTAATCAGCAGCAGTGAGGGAAAGCAAGGAGGGAGCCCACTCCTTACTCAGCATCGGAGAGTTCTAGCTCATCAGACGAGTATCGCAGGAATAGGCATCACAGAACGGACGAATATCATGTAGAAACTTCGAGGCATCAACAGGTAGATCATCGTGGTCTACCAGGATCGATCGGTGTCGACCCTTCCACAGGGATCGATACTGATCCCTCCACCAGAAGGGGAAATTCTTCCATGCCTTTTTGCAATAAAGCTGGAGCCACTACGGCTGGTTTGGATGCTGGAGTTCAATTGAATCTTGACCAAGCTCTTCCCCGGAATGACGATGAAGTGAATTTACAAGATACTCATCGGGAAGATGGTGAACCAAGAAGGCATGAAATGACCCGCAGACATTGACCGGACTATTTATGTGAGGTGGAGCGCGACCATCGCTTGGCACCAACCATCCAAATGCCGGACTTATCGGCAATGGTCAAACGATTAGTGAGGGAGTGCCTAAGCTTAACCAATGATGACCGGGGAATCTCAAGAAGTCATACCCCATCCATTAATAGTGTATTACATGCATGGTATCCTAGGAAGTTCAACATGCCATCGACGCCTGCCAACGAGGGTAAAACTGACCCCAGGCAGCACATCATGAGATATGAATGGCTGATGGGTTCCGTGCGAGCAGATGTTGCAACTAAGTGTAGATGTTTTCCCATAACTCTTTCTGGAATAGCGACGTTGTGGTTCATGAGACTGCCCCCACGATCAATTTCTAGATTCGATGATTTGGCAACCAAGTTTGTGGAGCAGTTCCAGATGCACGCGACTTGTCCAAAAGATGTGATATCCCTTTCTAGTGTGATTCAGGCTCTAGGAGAGTCATTAAAAGATTATTTGGAGAGGTTTCATATAGCTGTTACGGAGGTCAGTAATTCGAATGATCATGCGATACTCATGGCTGTTATGAGAGGGATTGATCCAGAGTCTGAGTTTGGCGATTGTTTAGCCGGTAAGCTATCTGCAATGTTGGAGCGCTTTTACGCAAAGGTGGCTCAGTATTTGAGAAAGGAGGGAGCCAGGTCATCCAAGAAAAAGAATGTTGCCGGACCAAGTGGAGAGGGAGAATAGAGTAACATTGCTATAAAACAGTCTAATGACAAATCTGGAAAAGTCCAAGTGAATGTCTATAATAAACCAAATCAGCAAAAGGGAGGTGGAGATAGGAACCGTGAACGAAAGCGGGTATCTGGACAAGGGAAGATTTGGACTTCGATGTATAATAATTACACGCCGTTGAATACATCCTTGGAGAATATCTATCTGTCTACTTGCAATACCATGCAGTATAGGAAGCCGCCTCCAAAGGAATCAACAAAGAAGCAGAAATAGACCGGGAAATATTATCGGTTTCACGAGAGCTATGGGCACAATACAAATGAAAGCAGGCATCTCCAGGATGTTGTAGAAAAGATGATTCGAGAAAGGAAGTTACAATAATTTGTGAAAGCCCCGTAGGATGGTTGGCAAGGGTCATCTAACCCCAACGGAGGACAAGCGCCGCATAGGGTTGATGAGCCAGCATAAACTGGTGGAAGATTGGTGATAAATACAATAGTCGGAGGACCGCACCTGGAAGATTAGAGTTGGCAAGAGATGGAGCACTATGCTAGTGCGATTAATCATGTGGATTTTGAATGTTGTTCAAATTCAGAAGATGGAGCTCCAGTAAAACAGCAATGCATGATGGTGGATGATATTGTGTTTAGGAACAGAGATGCAGATAAGGTCGAGGCTCCAAAAATCGACCCAATGGTCATTTCGGCCATGATTTGCCCCGCTTTGGTGAGAAGGATATTGATTGATTGTGGAAGTTCAATAAATATAATATTCAAAAAAGCTTATGATCAGGTGAGGTGGACCAAAGACTTAAAATCATCTAAAGCTCGTATACACAGTTTTAATGGCATTTCAACTAAAGCTGTTGGTTATGTGGAATTACTTGTATATTTGGAAGAAGGTGAACGAAGGAGATTGCGGATCATGCCATTTGTTGTTTTGGATGTTGACTCTCCAAACAATGTTTTCCTAGACTGACCGGCCATAGCTAAATTTCGGGCAGCCCTTGCCCCATGGTGCATGACTTTGAAGTTTCTGACAGATAATGGTGTTGGAGTTGTTCATGGCGACCAGGCGACTGGACGTGCCTGTTATGTAGTTGAGTTAAGGGATGCTCAGAAAAGAAAAAGGGAAGGGTGTGGACAAGACTGTTCGCATCCGATCCATCGAAGATTGACAACTAGTGCCTGAGCCTTAGCTTGGGCGCCACAGTCGGTTGTATAGAGATATGGATCTGGAAGATGATAAAGAGGATCCCAAAGAGACCAAGGCTGCACCTGATGAGCTGATAATTGACATCATGGTCAGCCAGGACGACCCATCACGAGTCATAAAGATCTGATCACAGCTCAGCCCCCCGATGATGAAAGAACTTGCTGGTTTTCTCCGAGCAAATCTAGACGTGTTCGCTTGCACTCACTCTGAAATGTATGGAATCTCGCCTGGCATTGCGAGCCATGCATTGAATATCGACCCAAGGCATGTCCCGGTGAAGCAAAAAAGATGCGGCATAGATCCGGGGATATCTGCCGCTCTCAAAGAGGAGGTGGATAGACTAAAAGATAACGGGTCTATCCGCGACTTCCTCTACCCTTAATGGGTTTCTAATCCTGTACTTATGAGAAAAGCGAATGGGAAATAGAGAACAAGCATTGATTATTCAGGCTTGAACAAGGCGTGTCCAAAAGACAGTTTTCCCTTTCCGAGAATCGACTAGCTGGTGGATTCAACCACAAGACACAAATTGCTATCTTTCGTGGATGCGTACTCGGGATAAAACCAAATCCCGATGCATATTCATGATCAGGACCACACCAGTTTCATTACCGATGTTGGATTGTACTGCTATGTAGTAATGCCGTTTGGATTAAAGAATGTGGGGCCAACTTATCAGCACTTAGTCGATAGGATGTTTAAAGATTCGAATGGAAAAACAATGGACGTGTATGTGGATGATATGCTCGTGAAGTCATGACGATCAAGCGAACACATTAGAGAATTGGCAGAAATGTTTGACATCCTCCGCCATTACAAAATGAAAATTAATTCTTTGAAGTGTTCTTTTGGTGTTGCATCAGGTTAAATTTTGGGCTTTACTGTTAACGCCCATGGAATAGAAGCTAATCTCGAGAAGATTCAGGCTATCCATGATATCCAAGCACCAAGAACTATTAAACAAGCGTAGAGTCTGAATAGGAAATTTGTTGCCTTAGGCCAATTTATCTCCAGAGCTACCGACAGATGCATTCTTTTCTTTGATTTGATTAGAAAAGGGAAAATAAACTTCGAATAGACGCAAGATTGTAAAGATACGTTTCAAGCTTTGGCGAATCATTTAGAGAGATCCCCCATCTTGTCAAAGCCAGTGGATCATGAGGATTTATACATTTATTTGGCCGTATTGGCACACACTATAAGTGCAACATTGCTTCACAAGGAGGATCAGATCCAAAGGCTGGTATATTATGTCAGCAAACGATTAACGGGAGCTGAAAGGAACTATCTAAAAATAGAAAAACAGGCATACTGCTCGCTGATTACATCACCAAAACTTTGTCTATACTTCCAAGCACATTCGATCATTGTTTACACTGACCAGCCGTTACAACAGGTCCTACAGCAACCTGAGATGTCTGGAAGGTTACTCAAGTGGAATATCAAGCTCAGTCAATTCGATATTACTTATCTCCTTTGAAGGGCTATCCAGAGACGGGCATTGGCAAATTTTATAGCAGAGTTTACTGCGTAGGATGATCCTCCAGAAGGCAGCGAAATCCCTACCATACGGTGGAAATTATATACCAATGGAGCGTTTAATGATCATTGTTTTGAAGCTGGAATTGTTCTTGTAACTCATGAAAACCAGTCAATCTATTATTCTTTAAAACTTGATTTCCCGACGATAAACAACGAAGCTGAGTATGAAGCTCTAATTGCTGGACTTAAACTTGCTAAAGAATTCAGAATAAAATCTCTTGAAATCTTTTACGATTCGCAATTGGTAGTTTACCAAGTCAAGGGAGATTATCAAGTTAAAGGACGGCAGCCTACCCTATATCCTACCTAAGTCCAAGAGTTGTTGGCAGAATTTAAGCACTAGGACATTTCTCATATTTCACGGGATTGAAACGGAGAGGCTGATTCATTGGCCAAACTTGCTAACACCGGCGACGCACAATATATGGGCTTAGTTTCGGTCGAAGTATTAAATGCCCCAAGTATAAACATGATATAAATCGACCAGACACCAGAAGCGGAGTCCGAAAGGGAGTCGTGAATGATTCCAATCAAAGACTATTTGCTATAGGGAATTCTTCCTGAACGAAGGAATGAAAACCATAAGTCCTTTATAAAGCTTCATGGTATATCATGCAAGAAGGAATTATGTATAGGAAATGTTTCTCTGTTCCCCTACTCCGGTGTGTTGCTCATGATGCGATAAAGCGTGTTTTGAAAGAAGTTCACGAAGGGGAATGTGGAGATCACACAAGGGGAAAATTCTAGCAAAGAGATACTCCTTTGAGGGTATTATTGGCCAACTGTAAATCGAGACACTGCTGATTATGTAAGTTCATGTGATAAATGCCATATATATACAAAATTCCAAGAGCTCTATCGACGGAAATCAAACAAATGGTCAACCCATGGCCGTTTGTTATGTGGAGTGTAGACATTATCGGTTCCTTACCGATCTCTAAAGGTGGCGCAAAGTATGCTATCGTAGCAGTTGATTACTTCACCAAATGGGTTGAAGAAGAACCTTTAGCCACGGTCACAACCAAGAAAGTAATCAACCATTGTTCAAAATATCATATGTTGTTTCTGTCTTCTGTAAACAGTTATAATATATAATGGGACTCAATTCGACAATTTTGAATTCAAAGACTTATAGTAGAGGCATTATATTGAAAAGATATTTGCAATGGTCGTTCATCCTTTGGCAAATGGACAGGTTGAAGATGTAAACAAAATCATAAAGTCCATTCTTAAGAAGCGTTTGGAGAAGGCTAGAGGCAGATGGGTGGATGAACTCCCTAAAGCACTATGGGCTTACAGGACCACCCACAAGTCTACGACTGACCATACTTCATTCGCCCTTGCTTACGGTTCTGAAGCCGTCATCTCGATGGAGCTCGAAGTTCCATCTTATCGATTGACTTACTACGGTCCCAAAACAAATAAAGATCTCCTTTTGGAATCTCTAGATTTTATAGATGAGAAGCGTGAAGATGCCGATCTGACGGCAGCGGCGCATCAACACCGAGTCGCCCGGTGTCACAAGATTAAAGTCAGACCTAGAACTTTTGAAATTGGCGATCTCGTTCTGAAATTGGTTTTTCTTACCCCATCCCACATGAATCCAATCTGGGAAGGACCATATGTCATTGAACAGAGGCTCGGAGAAGGAACTTTCAAGCTAGTGACTATCGATGGCATCACACTTCCAAGGGCATGAAATAGCGAGCATCTACGACTCTATTTCACTCAGTTTATTTCTCTTTCATGTCAATCGTATTTGTTTTTAGAATTTGCTTTAGGATTGGATTTTCCAGATATGTAATAAGATATATTATGTTATTTCTTTCAATTTCATGAATAAAGTTTCGGACTTCCTTTATGTTTATGTTTTCTGTATAGTTATGTTTTAGTTACATGGCAAAACTGATTGATGTCGATATGTATGAACAGGCTCCCAGAGTTTGAAATTAATCAATCATGCTAATTCCTAATGGGGCTAAACAAGATAAGCTTGGCCCACTTCTCATTTCACAACTCCCATTCATAATCCAACGGACGGGATACACAATGAGGAATAAATGTGGCTCGACCATCTGATGATTGAATAAATCCTGTAAAATTGTGGAACTGAAATAAAACGAGAGTGACCATGACATGAGTGATTGCTTGATAAATCAGACTCTAGACCCTAAGGGGCAGATCAATCAATTAAGGAGAGTACGATCCAACTGCTTTCCAAAATAACTCTATGTCCCAGAGTGTGGACTGGAGTATAAACATAAGTCTGGTGTAAATCGACCACCTATGAAATAACTCTAAGTCCTCGAAGTGTGGACCGGAGTATAAACATAAGTCGGGTGTGAATCGACCACCCACTAAATAACTTTAAGTCCCCAGAGTATGGAATGGAGTATAAACATAAGTCGGGTGTGAATCGACCACCCATAAAATAACTCTAAGTCCCTAGAGTATGGACCTCGGTATAAACCTGTGCAGTTAAATCGCTCGGCAGATTCAATGCGGCAAAGGTTTAAAAAGTCGTAGCGGGGATACAGCGAGGATGTAGCGGGATATAGCAGATGACTCTAAGATAGCATATAAAACTCGTACTTAATGTTTTTACAAATATATAAATGGTAATTAAATGAAAATTAACATTCGATTGAACTATAATTAATACATAAATAATTTTAAATAAAAACATGTGCGAATATACTGTAAATAAACGTAAAACTGTTATATAACATAATTGAATTTAGTAGAACATTAGAGTATTTTTGTTTCTGAAAATATATTAAAAATTCAATTAAATAAATTAATTCATAATTTTTATAATGTATAAATGTCATTTTTTAGTTCATTTCTTTTAAAGAAGATATAGCGGAAATAGCAGAATATAGCGGGAATAACAGAATATAGCAGAAATAGCAGGGCTTAAAGCGGAAAGGCTATATTTAGGGCTATATGGAAAAATCATAGCCATAGAAATCCGCTACGAGATATAGCAGGATTATAGCGGGGTAATAGTGGGGCATTAACTATATAGGTATAAACATAAGTAGGGTGTGAATCGACTACCCACAACATAACTCTAAGTCCCCAGAGTGCGGACTAGAGTATAAACGTAGATTGGGTGCGATTCGACCACTCATCAACTAACTCTTATCGCCAGAGTGCGGATATGAGCATAAACAGATAGCTGGATGAGGTTCGACCATTCACTATTCCATGAACTCTAGCCTGAAACCTGCAGGAGGAGTATAAACTCACTAAGGATGGAGTTCAACCATCCAACGTCTAACCCCGCTAACCTAAGTCTGGGGGTAGGAGCATAGTTACTCGGAAACCACTAAATTCGATGGTGTAACACTGAGGCACGAGCCTAGCATTTGATGCGACTCAAGGCCACGACCACATGGAGAATTTGGGATAGAGCTAGTGGACTGTTACCAGAATTAATGAACAATGAACTACAAGTACATTGAATGGAAAGTAATAGTTCAACTACTAAAATAGCAATTCACATGAAAGCTCAACGGAGAACAAGAACTTTTATTCACATGATGATAGTTTTCAAGATCGTGGTACAAGTTATTTCAAAAAACTGGGAATCATAAACCACAACTAATAAAATAAATAACAAACAAGCAGCTATGCAGAATATGCATATATAGAGCCGAAATGATGGCTATTTCTTCGACCTTCTCTCCTTTTTGGATTTTTTCAGGAGTGGTGCCATTTGAGCCCTTAATGGTTCTCCTCCTGGATCCTTTGCCACCTTTTGAAGGAGAGCTTTCAGAGGTAGGAGGCAAATCACTGGGAATCAACCCGCCAGGTGGAATAACTTGTAGTGGCACAAGGTATGGATCGTCGATGTCCACCTCAACAGGCTCAGCTTTAGCCTTTCTCTTCAGCAACTCCTCCTTTTCGATACACTCTTTCAAGCTAATCTCATCAGTGCGTTCAGAGGCGAGGGTGATCACAACATCATCGGATTCTTCTACCGAAAGAGGATCTTGATACTTATCATCTTCAAGAGCCCCGATGACTTGAGCATCGGGCCCCGATACATCGGTGGCCATCGAAATCTCTGTTAGTTTCTCTTGTTGCTCCATAACAACATCGCTTTTAGGGGTTTGACTGTGGCCCAGAGGACCTGCAAAGTTTGTTAAAACAGGGAGATAAGCCTAAAACCATTGGGCACAAAGAACAAAACCACTCCTAAATTGGAGAGTAAAGTGGAACATATACTGCTGGCTCTCGGTGGTAGATGGAGTGCCCCTTCCAAAATGGGGGACAACACTTTGGATTGATAACCGGGCTTATTTAGATCATAGCCCAAGTCCTGCTTTGGGCAAAAAGAGACCGATGCTCCAGCCACTTGGGAAGAAGAGGGACCCCTAGGATTGGCCTTGATGGATCCGATAATATGTTACCCTTCTCAGTAGGCGCAGAAACTTTAAAGTATCAGAGTCTCGCGGCAGCTAGATCTACGGGTTCGTTTCCGCGGAGGATCTCCCACACTAATTTTTCTTCATCAAGTTCAGCTCCACCCAATTCTCTATTTTTCATCTTAATGATATGCTCCTAAGCTTCAGTAAGTTATTCAAGATAACCTTTGCCAAGAAAAATCAAGTCGCGGTGGATGAGGACTTTAGCATTATATTTGATGATTAATGGATCAAACAAGTCCTTGATTTCATTCCTACCAGACTCTTTAGGGTCTTCCACTTGGAATTCAATTTGTTCAATCATTTCTTTGTGGCCTTGCTCTCGAGCCTCCTCTTTAAGAGCTTCTATTTTAGCGAACTTTTCATTAAGTTTAATTTTCAGGCTCCTGGCTTCGACAGCCTCTTCATAGTACTTTTGCGATTCTTCCTGAGCCTCAATTTCCTCTTCCCTTTCTTTATTGAGAAGGTCCTCAAGTTCCTCGATGCGGCGGGCCAAGACATCTTTTTCCTTTTGCAAGGATTCTTTCTCCAGAGTAAGTGCCCCGCTATGACTGAGGGCAACATCAAGTTCTTTTTTATGAGAAGCTTCTAAATGGCTCACCATCTATGTCATTTCTTTAGCACTTTTCTCCACTTTGGCAAGTTTCGTTGTCAATTCCGACTGTTCGGCATCTTGATTTTGATTATGTCTTTATCATGTATCGCCTCTAGCTTGAGATGATCTATTTCATACTATCGCTCAATTGGCACTCCAAATTTTTTTTCCACCAAGTGTTAAAATGATTCATGTTGCATGAACACGTCATTGACACATGCAAGAGAACTCGCTTTGCGTGCACCGGAATCGTATGTATTGTGGGAAGAAATTTAAGCCCATCGAAGCAAATTTTAGGGAAAGTGGACTTAAGCTCGGCCAATTTCTCTATTGTAGAGGTGTTAGAAGCCGCAGTTGGCAAGGATGGATCGGAAGCTACAATTGGATGCTTGCTCGATCTACGGTCGCAAGGTTGCTTTGAACTCGAAGAACCAGAGTGTTGCTCATGTAATGTGGCGATTTGAGGGCCACTGTAGAGAGGTTGGTCTCTTCTATAAGCAGGAAAATTAGGCCGGTCTCCCTAGTGAGAAATCTAAGATTGGGATTTGCATCTAGAAGAGGAGGATTCCCTTTGAATGATAGCTTATTTCCCATCCATCGTCTTTTTCTCTACACCTACCTGACTTTGAGTCGCGACTAGATCGATGATATGTCGTAGAACCTCTCAAGCGATCATAGGCCCGAGACTGAGTCATCGCACCTACAATGACCAAATGAGAATATGTGAGTAACTATCATGCAAAGGAATATTGAAGAGCGTTTAGTAATGTGCACGTGTTCGTGAGTGTCCTAGTGTTCCCCCCTAACAGACCGGTGGTTGTAGCCTTGCTCATGGGTGTTCACTCACCTTTATCAGTAGGATGAATGCCTTCATCGCTTCTAATAGGAGAATTGAGCACTTCGATGTTCATATTAGGAAAGTCGTAAGTCATAATATCATTTGGAATTTAAGATTTTAAAATCTCTTCAGTGAGTGTTAGGCAGATGATTCTTCTTTAATAGAAGTGATGATGAATTCTGGATCAGTGCCAGTTTTTCTTCTATGAATTTTGTATGCTAGCCTCTTCTTTCTCTTGGTGGATGGTTGAGATTGCACGTCGTGCGATGATTCGACCACAGGTGCCTTGCCTGGGCCCGCATCAACGTCGCTTGGTTTGTTGGCCTGGAAATCCCTAATCTCACCTTCTTCAATCATCCCGAGTCCCCTCGGCTGGGGGTATGACAAGATTAATGGCTTCCCTTTCTTGCTTTGTGATATTTCTCGGCAATGATGCACTTTCGGGGAGCCCGATGCTACGACCCTCCTCCAATAGCCCGAATAAAGTAGTAACTCATCGGTTACAAGAAGTTTGATATCCTTGTCTTCGACAAGGGTAGCACGAATGGCGATGACCGCTCTTGAAAAATTAACGCCTTCAGGACGTGGATGGACAACTGAAAGGATCTCGGATGTTAGCAGATTCAAAGAAAAAATATATGACTTGGATTAACGGACTTGAGAATGAAATGAAAGTAACACTTACGTCCTTCCAACCATCGCCTCGCGAAGCCGGGTCGACCTCGAACATAGAACCACTCATGCTTGAACAGAGAAAGTTTAGCCCAAGCACCAATCAAGACTTGGCAGTTTGGCGAAAGTTTAAGAAAAACATAAGAAGTACTTCCTGACCTCCTTTCGAAACTATAAATGAGTCTTATGTCTTCGAGAGTTGGCGGGCGAAAAAGAACGCTCATGAATAGCAGAAAGGTTCCATGTAGGAAGGCATAACTGTTTGGATGGAGTTGAGTGGGAGCTATTCCAAGATATCTCAGCATCTCTTGAATAAATGAGTTAAAAGGCGGTACGCATCCGGCCTAGCACATAAATTTGTTACACGTCGTGTTTCCCTCCAGGGGCAAGTGAGGGTTATCGTTTATTGAAGGAACCAAGACGTCTATAAACGGAATTCCATGTATAGAACATAGCCGGTAAAGGGAAGCCTCACCAATTCGGGAGGTTTATAAATCTATCAGGTTATTTAGAAGAATGGCACCCTCTATTGCATCAGGAGCAGGATTATATCCTCCATCAGGAGGACTGGAACATCTAAGAAAAGGTTGACCGATGGGCTAGAAACTTCTGTTTGTTCTGCTTGATGGTTGGAAGAAGGCCTGCTGAATATAGTTGCAGAACTTGATTTTGCTTCAGGATCGATGTGTTGTATGGCCAATTCATCAGACATACCGGCAAAACGCTCTGAGCGTCTGGAGTCCATATTAGCTATACTCAGTAGATAATCAAGGTTGGAAAAGTTTACCCATTCCCCCCGTGTTAAGTGTAAGCTAGTGTAGTATAGTGAAGTGTATGGCAGATATAAACAGTTTAAAATCAGAAAAAACAAAGTTAGACGATGAGACTCTGGATTCCGACCAGAGTGACCGTCATCGCTGATCATCACTACTGGCGGAGAGATCGATTAGTCATAAAAGCCTTAGGATCGACTGTCGATATATCGAAGTGTGAAGCTTGTCATTCAAGTCCATTTGCAAGTTTTTAGTATATGTAGAAAGTTCATTTGATTGTTCAATCTCGAGTTCAATAGTAAATATGCATGTTTTAGTGTTCATTGTCACCATGTGTTCGAGTTCGTTGGATGAATTAGTATCAAACAAGTAAGGTTAGGCTAGTTTAAAAGTTCAAAAAAAACCCTACAAGTCCTTATGCCAATCCCTATGGACCGAACCCCACAAATCGATCCATATCCCAAAGCTTCTCTACCGATCCCTCTCTTCACCCAAGTCTTACCGATCCCTATGTCCTGCTGATCCCTATGTTTAGGCCAGTCCCTATGGATTAGCCGACTCCTTTCTCTAAAGCCCCACAACCGAACACTCTCTCCAACCTAAGCGCACCGATCCCTACTCTACTTCGTCCTCACTTCGTCTAAACTCTACACCAAGGGATCAACATAGAATCAATTATCCAACACCGATCCCTCCTTCGTTCCATCTTCCTCCTTCTGTTTTTCCTCACATCTTCCTTCCCCTTACATATTCCGCCGAACCCTATCCACTAATAATTCAATTCCTCAAAGCCGCTTCAATCGCCATGTCGTCACAGCCTCAAACGCCATCATGATCACTAACAATATGAAATCCATTACCTCATCATATAATTGAAGGTTATAGTTCAAAATTTTACCTTTGAGAATGTTTTGAGTTAAGATAGAGATGAGTGTTTGGGGATGTTTGAATTGGAAGGGAAGAAGTAGCAAATTTATGGGATATGATGGATCATAGGCGGATTTAAGGCTCGAGGTTGGAAGGTTTGGGTTCGTGAATTAATAGCAAGAGTTTGGTGCAAAGGCAAATGACAAGAAAATGAGAGACGTGAGAATGGAAGGGATGGAAGGTTGGTATATATACGAGTGATGGTTCGGCCCAAAACACTAAGCACATAGTGTGGAGTGAGGGATCGGCATGGAAGATCGCCGACCGCTGTTAGCATGGATTCAAAAAATGGATCGGCATATATATATATATATATACATACATACATACATACATACACACACACACACACGAACCCCTATAAAAGCCTTAATAAAAAAAATAGAGAAAGTAGGAGAGAAAGGGATCGACTAATGTATGTCAATCCCTATACAAAAAAGAAGAGAAGAAAAGAATGGGAGGGGTCGGCCAAGCATGTGTCGATCCCTATACAAAAAGGGGAAAAATGAAATGAATGGATAAAAATTAATTATAAGGGTTCGGCTATGAACATGAACATACAAAATGCTATGAAAATTGGCAATGACCCGTAGATGTTCGAACATGTTCGAGAGCCAACAACAAAACGTCTATATGAATGTGCACCTGAATGACCTAAAAGTTCAACTTTTGAAATATGCAGAAATTGAAGTCGAACTTGAAACCTTCGAGTTTGAGGATGAACAAAATAACAAAAAATCTTTAGTCTCGCAGAACCTGATTTATATATGTCAGTTGATGGGATATGGCACTGGATTTATATTATTGGAATCGACCAGGTGTTAGGGCAATCAATGAAGAATTCGAAACCTTGAAAAAAAGATTCGATAAAAGAATAGCAGCTGTTCAGAAAGCTAAATGGATCTCATTCTCAATGATTCAAAGTACATCATGTTAATTACAAGATGTGCTTTAGGAGGCAAGTGTTACCCGACATTCTAGCCCGGCTATATTGAACTAGCTGCACAAGTTAAATCTGATTGCCATCAAGGACAATGATTCCAGAATGATGATTGTGGGGCTTGAAAGTCGAGTATAGATGATTATATGAAGTTAGAATTGAATGGATTTGATGGATGTACAATATAGGATGCTCAAAGCATGGAATATGGCTCAACAAATGAAAGGGTTCGACATAGCATGGCAAGTTTGAAGGGATCAGCATGATTGATGGAGAGGGATCGGCAGGCTCTGTTGAAGAGGGGTCCGCATCCATCAAGGATCAAGTGCATTCATACGTTCAACAATCAATATCTCAAGATTTACAAGTCCAAAGCATATGAAATTTAGAGAGCAAGGTATATGGACCCTATGGGACCTACCCTAGGGATCACATGTCATAAGGACGAGCTTTGAGGGATAAGCATACATCCCTATAGAGGGTTCGGCTGTCAGTAGTGCACAAGTGATATCAAGTCAAAGGTACTCGAGCTCTAGTGGTCCAAATGATATGAGAATTGAAGGGCAAACATATTTTAGAATGCAGAAGTCGCCATAGGGATCGTTGCCCAAAAATCAACCAATGAAGGGATCGGTACCGATCCCTCCTCCTTGGATATTGGTCCTAGCGACCCCTCTAGTGGGCCCATGTGGATTAGGAGATCCTTCACCCGAAGTTTCAAAGAGATTAGTGGTCGTCTTCACCTATGAATACTGGCCTAATGGGTCATTCTATGGATCTTTACTCTACTTTTTACTCTAGACTCTATTGTAATCAAGTATAATCAAGTGTTCAGTATTCCCTACTACTGTAATCAGATTTATAAGTGATCAATAAAGATAATCTTCAAAGTGGACGTAGGCATAAACGCCGAACGACTATAAATCTTTGTGTTTCTTATTATTGATTTTTATTTGTTGTTAGCTTAATCATTTCCTCGGTTTAATTTTATTTTCTTCACTTAATTCTCTACAATAATATGTTCTTGGGTGTTTATAACCAATTTGGTTGTAAACAACAATCTAATACTTTATATACAAAGTTGTAGGTATAGAAATTAGATAAAAGAAAAAATCCGTTCAAAAGAAAACTTCTATCAAAAATTGTGGCTCTGTGTTGTCTTGTCCAAATCCTTGGCAAATAAAGGATCAGTAATGTGGTGAAGAGCCACGTCCAAAAGCTCTTTGAATTTCTTTTCCTTCTTTCTAATAGTATCTGCATCATCTACTAAATTTAATTAGAGTCTTCAAAGCGTGTTGAAGAGTCTTATTGGCTCATCGTAATTTTTGAACCATGCACTTTAACTCTTTGATCTCTTATTTAAGAACACATTTCTCACGCTCTAGCTTTTGAACTTTGCTTTCGTATTCATTGAGACTTTGATATATTTTTTCGTTCCACTTATTACTAAAAAATTGCATGCATTAGAATTTAAGTTGCCTGCTCCATTTGGAGATTGTTAACCCAAAAAATGGATCAACACCCCGGTTTTAGTATGAAAGCACCAGCCCTATTCCCATAGAGCAATAATATAGAAAATAGGTAAAGAAAAGAGCAGTAAAAGAGAGAAGACAAGAAGATTTTTATAGTGGTTCGGCTGTTAATGAAGCCTACGTCCACTTTATAGTTTTTATTATATATTGATTGCTTTTACAAGAAGTGTTTGATTAAAAGGATTTTGATTGTCCTTGGCTGGATTGAATCCCCAAAAGTTGGAATCCACTGGAGAATCACAGTGAATCCCTTTGGAGATTGTTGTGAGGGAGATGAAGAGTGAAGAAAGTTTCCAACTGAGCTTCAACAACTAGTCCGGAGAAGATTCCATTTATGTTGCAAGTAGAATGGTATTTATAGAGATCGGAGAGCCTCAAGGCTAGGCCTGTTCACTGACTGCTCGCATATGGATACAAGATGATGCAACAAACCTTAGCTCGCAACCCGAGCCAAAACCATGGATTGCTAGCGTTCCATAGATTTAGCTCACGTGCGAGCTACTTACTTAGCTCCTTTCTTAAGTGCTTTACTATGCCAGCTTACCAAGATTCTATAATCAAGCATGGATCACTGGCGATCCATGGTGTATGGATCGCTGGAGATCGCACTTTATCATGTAAGCCTTTTTTGCTCCTGGGTACCATAGCAACCTATTGATGTTGTATGGATCGCTTGCGATCCATAGAGCATGAATATATGGAATGCCTTCATTGCCTTGTATCGATGTTGTTTTTGTAGTCTCATTGCATGTTGCTTTGTTTTGATGACGATTTACTAGCTATTTGTATTTAACTGCTGATTGGATTGGGCGAGCGTTGGTCTCTTAGTTTAGTCAAATCCAGTTGTTGTATCCCTTTTTGGTTGAGTTCTGAGCTATTCTAACTCCATTGAGTCGTTCCATATTCTCTTGGATCCTGATGGGTTAGAAACCCAAATAACGTTTGTCCCCCAGAATTCGTCTTCGTTGGAAACAAGGCGTGCTCTGGATGTTATCGCCTTTAGCCCCTGCTTGTTGAATTCCAAGTAATTGTGTCAGAGTTTTGTGGACGTGAGCTGGGTCACGCCGCTGATCACTTAGTTTTGGTCTCGACCGCTACTGCTTGTCATAACGGATCAAATTTCTTTCGCAGCTTCTCAGCATACCTTGAAATAGCAGGTAGATGTCGCGGTGCGAATTTAGAGTCAGAGATGGGTAATTATATGGGTCGTTGGTGATCCGCAACTGATGGATTGCTCGCGATCCATAGCTGATGAATCGCTGACAACCCTAGAACTTAAGAAATTTTTTGTGCTTTCTCTTTATTATTCGCCTATATATCCAGTCGAGCCGAGCTGTTCCTTCATTTTCATGCGACCCTGTCTTCTTCTTCTTTTGTGCGATCTGATTACTTAGCCATGATTTGAGCCTTCAATCCATTGATTTGCAGTGATCCTAACCTTCGAATTATCGATCCAATCCATCGTTTTCCAAAGATTCAACCATGTTATCTGCCGCGATTTCTTCCACGTTGCCGACGCCGGAGCATCACCGCTGCTTGTCATATAGCCACCTCTGACCAGAAACCCTAGCTTCTCCTTTGCTTTGGATCGTTGATGATCTATCCTTAGCTTGTCACTAGCCTGTCCTTGGTTCATTGATCTAAGATTTCGACCAATTTTGTGTTTTAGAGTTCAATCTGAGGTGGGTTTGCTAATCGCAGTGTTCGTTTAATGATTTGATGGCGAGGTTGTATTTTGTGATGTTGGTCGTGAGGAGTTTGAGTTAATTGTGGCTTAATGGAGGAAGATAGTAAATCGAGTCATGAGTTTCTCCGGAACGACATTCAGGCCTTGCCCCGTGCTTGACATGTTTGAGTTTCTTCGTCCATTAAGCCAGAATTGACTTGTGCCAAGTTCCATAGCTGATACGACACATCACGAATTGGTCCTAGCTCTCCCAGGGAATTTGGACTTACCTCGCTCGCTTTTTGCATGCTCGGTGTCCCTGTAATGAGAAGAATTTTCCACGTCGCTTCGGACAACGGATCCGTTATCGATCATTGATCAATAATGGTTAAGTGTAGAGGAAGTAAAAACAAATGGAAACGGCATGGAAAATCCTTTTCCACTATGAGCAAACTATCTACATAGGATAGAGCGTTTGTAGTGTTTCAAACACCGAGCTCACCCCTATAGACAACACGCTGCACTTGCCCCGGTACATACTTGAAATCTGTTGTGTCGGCATGAATCAATGTCTCTCCGAAATTCAAGTGTTGTAGGGGGGATTATTACTTTAGAATAGAATCACCTGACCATTTTGGATGCGAGTTCTATTGTTTTAGAATGAAGTATCCATCTTCACGCCATAAGTCGAGTGGAGGAAGCCCGACAATTTTGGAAGTCGAATCATTATTCGTTGCCCTTTCTCCTTCCATCTCACAAGCTGAATATGGCCAGTTGGTCCCAATAGTTACGGTCTTGGATCGAACTCCTCCCAATTTTAGGGTTCTTCTCAACCCGCCAAAGGGAGCTTCTTCCATGGTTTCTGCTAAGGTTCTGCACAATATATGCATGCAACACGGTATTCCAGAGGAGGATGTACGCCTTCCAAAGAAGAACAAGTTTGCCCACATGCCTCCCCCGGATATACCGCTTGTCATCGGTATATGTGTCCGAATGAAGTTGTACCCCTTTTTAATGACTTCTTGTAAGAGACTCTCTCAAATTTAGGCATTGCCCTGTTCCAGATTCATCCCAATGGTTACGCCATCCTAACCTGCTTGCATGTCCTTTTCATGCACACATTCAATCGCGCTTCAAGCTTCGATGAGTTACGGTACTTTCATTCAAGAGAAGGGATGATGGTCCGTCTTTAGTTGTAATCGAAGCTCAAAGGAATCGAAAAATCATATTACGACTGCAGAGCAACCTATCCCAATTTAAGACCTAATATTTCTTCGTTAGGTGCCCCAAGGGGTTTAATCGTCTGTGGATGATGGGGGGTAAGTTCTTTTCCTGTTTATTGAGTTCCAACATGTTGCTTTGGAGCTTCTAACAAGTCGAACATTTCTTGCAGTTATCCCAAGGCCGATTAGGGACTCGTCTCTTGATGAAGTTTTTCAAACCATAAAAGCTATTGACGCTGAGGAATGATCCGTCAAAGTTTTGCTTACTTACGAGAACTTGCTTCGGTATGGATTATTATGCCCGGGGAGGTCTGCCATTCCAGTTGAAGTTCCATCTCCTTCTCGATCAAGGGTTCACATGTGATCCACTTCCTTTTCTCATGGTTCCAAAGAAGGAGCTTCTCAAGAGAGGAAGGGCTTGTCCAGAGAGTCAGCTAAAGAGGCTCGCGATGGAGGAGATGTTGCCGTGACCGGAGTTATTCGCCCAACCAGAATGCCTTCGATTCCAGAAGAAGGAGAGGAGGAATTCAAACAGAGGGAAGGAAAAACCGTGATGGACTTAGGAAAGTGGAGGGGGAAATCAGGAGCAGCAGCAATGAGTCCACTGCTAGCGATGATCTCTATGTAGAATCTGATGATGGGGATTCTGAATCATGCGATGAGACTCCGGAGATGAGTCCCATTATTCTGAGCTCACCTCCTCCGGGCAAGAGTAACAAAGATGATGCCCAGGAAATTGAACGACGCGAGAATTCTCCGAGTAAAGATATTGGCATGGAATCCGGAAGATTTCATATTTGAGGAGGTACCCTCTCGTTCGAGCCATGTCGCATCCAAACTTAGTCCGATTCACTTCGTGGCACCTGCCCAACCTGGTTTGTGATGTCATTTTAGGCTATTCTCCTCAACACATCACATGCTTCACTTACACTCACTTGTACACACATTTTCCATGTTTTATTTTTTGTTTCTAAAGCCTTTTATTTATGCTTCGTGTCAGGTATAACGAAATGACACGGCCTTTATGATGACTTCGAGAATTCACTGACTCCTAGAGCCGGTCCAAGCGTTCTTCCGGCCTTCACCAGCCCTGAGAGATGGGGGAAGAGTATAGAAGATGAAGGATCTAGAGGCTGAAACCCATCACCAAGATGAAAGAGAGCAGAATCGGTCATACAAAGGAGGGTATGAGAAGAGGAGGACTTTCGATGAGAGGGGGAGCCATCGAAGAGGTCAAAATTCGATCACCATCCCCATTCCTCAGAACAGCAAGCTTCTGCTCCGATGCATTCTTCAACGGGGCAGGAAATCCTCGTTACTTCTGCCCATGTTTCGCTTTCTACTTACATCCCACCATCTTCTGTTTTGCTTACCCCTGGTGCTTCATGTCCCCACCAGAGACCCGCCTTTATTCTTCCATCTGGTCCTCCTAAACTTGAGACGGCGCTCCCAGGGTTTTTAAGGGGAGTTAAGTTCGATCAGGATCTCCGTCCGGTCCATAGAGATTCTTACATGCCACATCTTCTGGCTATTTAAAATGATTTAGATCAGGCCGAAGGGTGGGAAAAATTGTGTAAGCAATGGGCATATCCCAATCGTAATAACTACCAGAAAATCCTCTCTTTTGAGTCTAGGAAGGATGATTTTGAAAGAACGTTGATAGAACCTGATGCCAGGATTAAACAGTTGGAGGAGGAGAAAGAAGCGGCGCTGCGAGAAAGCAGAAGGAACACCGACTTGCTGAAAGAAGTGAAAGAGGCCCATGAAAGAATTGAGATCGTCTACAGGGACGAAATAAAGAAAGCTCATGCCGAAGAGGCCAAACTAAAGGAGGAGGTGGCCGCTCATGGCACAACGATTGAGGCTCAGAAGAAGACTATCTTCAACCACGACCTTATTATTGAAGGGCACAATAAGACCATCTCTAATCAGGCCAAGACAATCGCCTGACTGCAGAGAAAAGTTGTGCAGCTTAGCGCTGATAAGTCTAACATTGAGGTTGAGAAGGCTGTGGTTATTGCAAAGTGCTTTTGAAAGATAGATGGAAAAGATGGACGAGACCACCTTGAATTTCTATGTCAACTCTTTACTGCACCAGGGGAGCCTTGGCTACTTAGGCCAGAAATTTCCACACACTCTCGCTGTGGTCTACGAAGAAATCTTGGCTCGCTTTCGTGACAGCGGTGACATTTACACCGAGCGAGGGTTAGAAAAGGCCTACCTTAACGAAGAATCAAAGAAGGCATTGCTGGAGGGCTAGGAGATTCTGCGGATCGAGAGGGAGAAAGAAGCTGCCGGTGTCGCCATAACTGCGGTTGCCAAAGCACTTATAGTGCCTTTCATTTCTGGAGTCGGCGAGCCATCGGAGTAGCCCTGCAACCTGCCAACAAGTTCTGGGCTTGGGGCTTCACCTCGGATTATAGAACCGTTTAAGGAGGGTGAAGGTAGTGAATAGAAGTTGACATTCTTGGTCACTCATCGGGTGGAGGTAATCCTCTCGTTTCTCCCGAGTTCGGGAGCTTTCGGCTTATGCCGCAAGAGTAGGAAGAATTTAATGCTTTAATTTTTGATCTTATAGGTCCGTCTACCTTTTCTATTGATGTGCCAACTTCCTCGGCGCTTGGACTTGCTGCTATTTCCACCGCTTTCGTGCTTGTTTCCGTTCCTGTTCCGGTCTCGATGTCCGTATTTGGCTTGCAACCGGGGCCGGAGTCGAAAAGATAGTCGCACTTCATGGCTTGGATAACCCTTCTGTATCTTTGGAAGGTGATGTAACAGCGGCCGAAGTTAGGGAGCAGGAAGTTCAAACGGAGCAGCCTCGCAAGACTCAACATGAATTGGCCACTATCAAGAAAGAGAAGGTTGAAGCGATCAAAGCCTCGAAGAGCTCTCGCAAGTCACGGAAGCGCAAAGCGAAGGGCGAATCTTCTGAGAAGGCTACAGAGCAAGAGGAGGATGTTAGCGCTGAGGAGTTTGTTGATATTACAGGCAGTGACACCACTCTCAAGGCAAGGAAAAAACTCCAAACAAAGGGCGGAAATGGGAGCGGTGGAAAGAAGTGCTGAGAAGTTTTGGTGGTGACTGATCTGATTTTGGTTCTTTTTGAGTTGTTTTGTTCAAGTGCAAAGTCTACACTTAGTGTTTTTTTGTGGTGTCTATATTTTTTCTTTTGTTAGCCGGTATTGTGTGGGTACGGCCCCCATGTTTTGACCTTGTATAAAAGAAAGTTATAAGTGATATATTGATATTTTGATTGTACTCTTACTTGTCTGCTCATATGTGTTCTATGCACTTATGCTTGTCTCTGTTTACACTACATATTTTCACTTCACTTTATCTAGTCCTGTGATTACTGCGAAGATTCTTTGTTTGGAGTAACAAAACTTGTGAATTTATCGTTTTTAAGTATTTTTATTCAAGTGTCGGTGTATGCCCCCTAGTTCACGGGCTGTTTACCTCAAACAATTGACAAATGACCGGTGACTTAGGTTTAAATAGTCTGCACATTAACACTTGAAATTTGACTAAATCACAACTCGATTTGTCTTTTTTTAGAATTTTTATGACTTGAGCATGTAGTACGAGTTTTTTGTGATATTTTGGTGAGTATGCAACATATGCATGTTTGAGATGTGCACACTATATGAGTTGACAATGGGCACGTACACGTTGTCAAGGTTTTAATGTAATAGTAAGTCATACCCCGACTAGGTTGGAGTCATCCCCATTTTTCCTATAGTGGGGGTGGCTTGATTCTGGTTATTCCTGTATGGGTAAGCTCCTTGGTATTTCTGGGGCAATTTGGGTACTTGAAAGTGCTCGCGGTTTATGAGGTGCATGGATTTTGGGATTGATTTGTCCCATCGATCTGGAATGGTTCTGGCGCTCCTTGGTGTTGCCTATCTTTGGGCAATGTGAGGAGTTTATGTTTATGGAGTGCGATTTCACGACGATGCTCCTCGACGTTGCCTATCTTCGGGCAATGCGAGAAGTTTTCATTTTAGAAGTGCGATTTCACGGTGGCGCTCCTCGGCGTTGCCTATCTTCGGGCCACGCGAGGAGTTTCCGTTTTAGAAGCGCGATTTTGCGGCTTTGAAACTTAATGCGCGGCTAATGAAATGCGCAATTTTTGGGACTGATATGACCCGTTGGTCCAGAATGGTTATAGTGCATCTCGATATTTCCTATCTTCGGGCAACGTGAGGAGTTTGGGTTTTAAGAGTCAATGCGCGACTTATGGAGTGTGCGGCTTTTCATGCTCCTCGATGTTGCCTATCTTGGGGCAACGAGAGGAGTGTAATTTTTTAAGAATTAGTGCGCGGCATATGAAATGCATGGATTTTCATACTTCTCGATGTTGCCTATCTTCGAGCAACATGAGGAGTGTAATTTTTAGCCTTCTCGATGTTGCCGGGGCAACATCAATTTTTCGAACACAAAGATCGGGTTCCACCGATCCAACAGTTTGAGTCGATTTGCTTCCATTAACCCGGCTGGTAGTTATTATGAACATAGTTTTGTCCGTTCAGAAAGCGATTCAATTTTTATTAAGGAAATCAGGGTAGATTTTGTCTATTTACAATGCCCCAGAATCCCGTGATGGCTTATTTGATGAAAAATAGAGAGTACATAAGATAGTTATCAAATGAAGTAACGATGGAGCGACTCGCTATTCCATGCCCTAAGGATTCGAATTCTATCGACGGTCGTTAGCTTAAAAGTTCCATCTCTTAGCTTTTGATTAATGACATACGGTCATTCCCAAATCGGTCTGAAGGCCCCGGGACAAGGTAGACTCGCTTGAGCATCAGATCTCCCACTTCGAAGGTTTGGTTGTGAACTTTGAAGTTGAAGTATCGTGTGACCCTTTTTTGGTGGGCGGCGGTTCTCAACTCGGCTTTTTCCCCTCTTTCGTCAATCATATCCAACGACTCGAGTAGGAGCTGCTCATTTTGCTTTCGATTGAAATATTGCCTTCGGCTCAAGGGGACTTCTAATTCAACGGGAATCATTACTTATGAGCCATATGCCAGAGTGAATGGAGTATGGATGGATGCTGCTTTGTGAAAAGTTCTGTAAGCCCATAGTGCAAATGGAAGTTCATTAACCTAGTTGTCTTTTGCGTTAGTTAGTCTCTTTTTAATAGTAGACTTGATGATCTTATTTATTGCTTCCACTTTCCCGTTTGCTTGTGGATGAGCTACCACGGAGAAGCTCTTCTCAATTCGGAAGCGTTTGCAGAAGTCTTTAAACTTGGTGCTTTCGAATTGAGTTCCATTGTCAGTGATGATTTTTTATGGCACGCTGAACCTATAAATAATGTTTTTAGTAACAAAATTAATGACTTTGTTTGTGGTTATGGTGGCCAGCGGTTCCGCTTAAGCCCATTTTGTAAAATAATCAACAACAACTATAGCATATTTGGCCCCTCCTTTTGTTATTGGCGGGACACCGATCAAGTCGATCCCCCCATATTGCGAATGGTCATGGACTGACCATCTACGCTAGCTCTGTTGAAGGAGTTCTTTTAATTTTGCTGAATCTTTGGCAGCGATCACATTTTCTAATGTAGTCTGTAGTGTCGTGGTTTATTGTTGGCCAGAAGTATCCATATCAGAGGACTTTCTTTGCAAGGGTCTGCCCCCCAGTGTGATCTCCGCATTCGCCTTTATGCATTTCCTTTAGGATTCGTTGGGCTTCATCACCGGACACACAACTAAGAAGAGGGGCTAAGAATCCTCTTCGATAGAGTATTCTGTCTTGTATTATGAACCGCGGTGCCTTCCGAAGAAGCTTTTTTCATTGATTCCGGTCTGTCGGAAGAGTCCCTACAAGTAAATAGCCCTTTGTTGGTGTCATCCACATCTCTGGTTCAATGGTGATCTCGATGATTCAGTCGACATCCATTTCGTCTATGCTCGGGGTCGTCAGAGTTTCAACTGGGGCTAGCCCCAACAAATGAGCTTTTTCGGAGCTTGCCAGGTTAGCCGAACAATCCACCTTGGTGTTTTGCTCCCATGGAATGTGAGTTATGGTGTCGTGCTCGATGTCGCTTAACAGTTCTTACACTTTAGATAGGTACGGGGCAAGATTCTCCCCTCGAGCTTTGTATTCCCCTTTTACTTGGAAGACGACTAGATGGGAGTCGTTGTAGATGTGGACATATTTTATCTTGAGCTCTTTCACAACTTTTAGTCCTGCTATCAATGCTTCGTATTTCGCTTCATTATTTATAGCGGGGAATTCCAAGCATAGAGCATAGCAAATAGCTCGTCCTACAAGAGTTTCAAGCACTACACCTGCCCCCGAGCAGAGGTTGTTAGATGCACCATCGACAAATAGTCTCCATTGTGTGTTTACTTCCAACTGTGTTTCTTCCTCGTCATCCCGTATAGTAAATTCAGTGATAAAGTCCGCTAACACTTGCCCATTGATGGCTTTCCTTGGATGGTATGTGATATCGTATTAACTCGGTTCTATATTCAACTTGAGAAGTCGTCCGAAAGTTTCAGGCCGATACAATACTTGCTTCAGGGGCTGGTCAGTCAACACTTTAATTGGATGAGCCTGAAAGTATGGTCATAACTAACTAAATGCGATCAAGAGACAATAGGTTGTTTTTCCAGTTTTGGGTAGTTTTTCTCGGCTCCGATGAATCGTTTGCTAATGTAATATAGGAGTCGCTAGATTTTTGCTTCTTCGCGCACAAGAGCGGCGCTCAATGCATGAGGTGAGATTGCTAAGTAAATGAATAGGTCTTCTCCATCCACAGGCTTTGATAGGATTGGCGGAGCTTCCATATGCCACAACAATTCTTTGAATGCAGTTTGACAAGCTTCACTCCATTTGAAATTCTTCTTTCCTTTCTTCAGCGCATCGAAGAATGGTATACACTTATCTGTAGCTTTCGAGATCAATCGACTTGGTGCTTCATTATGTACTTTCGAAGTATTTCGAACATTTCGGCGAGGTTGACTAGGTGATTGGCAGCCACTCGTCATTTGACCAACATATCGTCCACGTAAACCTCCATAGTTTTCTTCATTTGGCGCTTGAACATGGTATTTACCAACCTTTGATAAGTTGCCCCGGCGTTCTTCAGACCGAATGGCATTACTTTCTAGCAGTATAGGCCCAGGTCGGTGATGAAGCTGGTGTTCTTTTGGTCAGGCTTATGCATTTGGATTTGGTTATATCCGGAGTATGCGTCCAAGAATGATAGCAGTTCATGCCCTGCCGTTTCATCCACAAGCTGGTCTATTCTGGGGAGAGGGAAGCTATCTTTCGGGCAAGCTTTGTTTAAGTCCGAGTAATCGATATAGGTTCGCCACTTCCCATTGGACTTTTTGACTAAGACTGGGTTAGATACCCACTTTGGATAAGTTGCATCATGGATGAAACCATTGGCCATTAACTTGTCCACCTCTTCCCTTAATGCCTTGGACCGCTCCGGACCCGGTCTATGCCTTTTTTGCTTTACTAGTGTGAACTTGGGGTCAATTTTGAGCGCGTGACATGCGATTTCTGGTGACACCCCACACATATCTGAATGCGTCCATGCGAACACATCAAGGTTGGCGCAAAAAATTTGGTAAGTTCCAACCGAATCTTGTTTCCAAGGTGCGATCCAATTTTCAGGGCTTTAGTTGGGTCGTCCATATCAACCGAGACAAACACCATCAATTATGCTGGTGTTGCCCGTTCCTTCACTGAACTCTTCTTTCTAGGGTCCAAAGCCTTTTTGAATCGTCTATGGTCCCCAAGCCAGGGGCGGCTCTGTACTTGCTATAGTGAGGGTTCACGGATGTGGAGAGTTCTCCCCACATACCTTCCTTTTTCTTTTCTTCCGGATTCACGTAACTCTGCAATGTAACATTCTCTAGCAGCACACTGATCTCCTTTCACCACTCCAATTCCATTTGAAGTAGGGAACTTCATGGTTAGACACCATTAGGCCAGAGCTATCCTGAAATCTGCCAGAGCAGACCGTCCCAAGAAGGCGTTATATGCAGACATTTCGTCCATAATTACAAAAGTCTGAATGAGAGTGACTCTTTGATCACCTTCTCCAAGTTCCACTTACAGGTCGATTATTCCCACAGATTGTTTGGGTTCGCCCATGAACCCTTGGATCTTTGTTTGGCATTCGGACATACTTTTCCTACCAATCTTCATTCGATCGAAAGAGCGTTTGAAAAGTATATTGACAGAGCTACCACTATCGACCAACACTCGTCGAACAACAGCAGAACCAATTCCTACGGTTACCACCATTGGATCGAGAGTCGGGGCTTTGATCCCTTTGGTGTCCCGATTTCGAACACTATATCGTCACCTAGGATTTTATGCTGCTTGGCTGGGGTCTCATCTCCTACTGCGAGGCATGATTCCTTTGGAGTGTGCTTCAACGAACTTGCGCACCGCTCCATCTCTTCCTAACTTCTTTGCGTGAGGTGTGGTTCCTAAGATATTATTCCAATAATAAGTCTTTGGTCAGTTCATTTGGACCCTTCTTCACTAGTTCCAGATTGATTCCTTCGTTCTTTAGGAGGCTAAACGGATGTGGGTTGATTGGGGTTCAATGACTTTCTCATGTACTACTGGAGTTTGTTTTCTCGAATCAACTCCTCAATGAGATTCTTCAGATGGCGGCATTCGCTTGTTTTATGTCCATGAATTTCGTGGAAGCGGTAGAACTTTCCTGAGCGTTTTCGCTGCTCAGTTGCTTCCTTCCATAGGGGCTACTTGTATTTCTCAGTCCCCTATGTTGCGAGATAAATATTTTTCGGAGTGTCGTTTAGAGGGGTATAGTCTTCAGGCCTGAACCCTTTAAGCCTTTTATTGTTGTTATTACCATTCCTTTTGTTGGAGTTCTGAAATTTCCTCTTTTGATTTCCATCTTTCCCTACAGCTCCTTTAGCAGTTCCGTAAGCGTGTGTGTTTTAACTCAGTGCTACATCGCTTTGTCCGATGTTCAATGGTTGTACACCAATTGATTTTCTTTCCAGTTCCTGCGCCTCCTCCAATCTTAAGTGTTGACTTGCTTTATGATTGAAGTCTTTCCTCATAGCAGGTTGCTTCATCTTAATCCACTTTCTGAATTCAGTCTCCGGTGAATGGCATGAACTAACGCCATAAAAACCATATCCTCGTTGGGGTTGCTTACTTCCATCACTATGGTGTTGAACCGATTCATGAAAAATTTCAACGGTGTGTTCAATAAAGTAGGAAATTCTTAACAAACAAAAGATTGAGATCTCATTGTCCTTCTTGGAGTAGGAGTAGGAGTAGGAGTAGGAGTAGGAAGACTGGAATCACCTTCACTAATGATAAGTTCTAGGGATTGGCAAGATACCTGGCTCTTTATTAACTCCACTTTGAGATCATTGATTTGTTGATTTAATTTAGCTATTTTGGTGTGAATCTCAACTAAGGGCCTGAATTCTAAGGTTGAGTCTATACGTCTCTTCAATTCTAGAGTTCCATTATCTTTCTCCTCAATCTCCTCTTCAAAGCTAGAGATTCGTTTCATTGGACCTTTAAAGGTCACTTTCAATTGGAAGTATTTCCTTTGCCATTCTTGCACTCCCGATTATTTGGAAATCATAATAATGAAGTGTCTTGGGAATAATGCCTCTTTTCAATATTGGCTAGTAATCTATCTTTAATCTCGATCACTCATGAGAAAATATCTGAAGGATCAGATGCACACACTAATTGGGTTCCCTAGTAAGAATAAGCGAAATAGGAATTAATACATGAAAAACAAGCTCTCCCATTTATAACCATAAAAGTTTACAAACAGCAAGGAAACTTGGATTATATCACAGTCTAATTCTTGCTAACACCTAAAGTTTTGAAATAGCAGTTTTAACCTTTTCGACTTAACTACCTAATAAGGTAAAAGTGGAGTCAAAAGAAGTTTTAATTCCTTTCGGAGTATTAAATGAAGGGAATCGATGATAGTCCAACTTCCAATAAGGCAGAGTGCTAGTATTACTACACAACTAGTTGGCATGATAATTTCGCATTTTGTTAGGTTATTTATCCTTTTCATCGTCCAAAAAGTCAAAATGAAGTTGAGGATATCACATGTAAATTTCATGTAAATCTCTAAGTAAGCAATGTCTTGCTAACTAAGAAGTTCCGAGGATTAGAGACTTCTCCTTAAAATCCCTCTTTAGCTTGACAAATTTATTAAAAATTCCATGGGAATAGGACTATTTGGAGATTACTTAATTTGTATATTACATGGAAAATAAACTAAGAGCAAGGAATTAAAAATGATAAAAACTATAAGCTCCATAAATCATACATAATAATCATATAATCATTTGGGTTCGTACAAATTAATTCCTTAGAAAGCTCGAAATAAATCTCTTCCTATTGTATTTGAACTTTTCGGAGGGAAGAGAACGAAAAGAAAGAAGGATAGGAGTAACTTTCGAGAGATTCCAACATTACCCGAGATGAAGATCAGACCCATGTTCATCTAAGTATCTACGATGAAAGCGCCTAAGTAAAGCCCCGTAATAGTTGCCCAAATAGGAAAAATCAGCGAATATTCCCTTAGAGTAAAACCTTGTAGAGAAATTCTTCCAACACGCTCCTATCATTAATCAACATCCAAAAGTGGATCTTTAGCTTTGCATTCTGCTCTAAAAGCCTCTCCCGATGAAGGCATGCCTTCTTCATCCAGGAAGTAACTCGCCTCTCTTTGAAAAATCTTAATTTTGATGCGTTGGCTGCGAGATTCTTGTATTTCTCAGATAACTCATTCTGCTCTTTCAATTGCCTGTCCAACTCTCTATTCAATCGATCTATTTCCTTATGTTTCTTTTAGAGCCTAACTTCGTAACGATATTTGGATTTACTCCTTGACTAATATAATTAATTTATTAACTAAGAACTACTTGGGAACTTGAAACATTTAAATAAAGAAATCTATACCTAAGAAAGCGGAATAAAAGATGAAGAAGCCTGCTCCTTCCTTTTGGGTTTGTGGCTTTGAGGAGTATTGTCTTTTTAAGGGGAATCCTTACAAGGAGAATCAGGAATTTCAGTAACATCCACATCAGGAGCTGCCAAATTTGGGTCAGCATTTCCCGACCTATCTTTCTCATTTGGCGGTCCAGTTGGACCCCTTCCATCGCCACCATCACTGTCATCATTATTATCATTATCATGACCATCGTTATTACCATCATCGTCCTTGCCTTCGTTATCACCCTCTTCCTCATCATCAGAGTCTGTTTCTTCATCCGTTGGAGGGTCATCAAAGGACAACAGCTTCTTGACATCAATCTCTTCACCCTCCTTGGAAGGTTCCTCTTTAGGTGCCTGGGTTGTCTCTAGCATAGCTTCAAATTTCTTTGTAAATTTCTCTTTCCAAACTAGAGAGAGAAGGGAAGTCCAAATTTGGGAATTTGTGAATATTGTCGGCATAAGCTATGAAAAGAGCTTTTTCATAGGAACTCTCAATAATGGTATCAAGAGTTGTGCGAAGGAAATAGGAACCTTCTACTTCGCAACATTGATTATGCCAGTTGATTTTTTCAAAAGAGTTACTTTTTTCACAACTTTTTCTTGAGAAATTCGTTCTCCTCCACAAGTTTGGTATCTTTTATGCCGGCCTCCTCAAGCCCTATTTCTAAAGCCTTTACTTTACATCTTGAATCTGTCTAGTGCTTATCTCTTTATTAAATGAAGTGTTCGCCTCAGTAAGCGAGGTAGCTATTTTTTCTTTTTTTTTCTACAGCTTCATCTCTCGCAGTTGAGATGTTAATTATATGATTGTTGAGCAAAGAAACTTGCTCCTTAAGTTTAGACACTTACTAGAAGTCCCCGCAACATCCTATTGTAGAAGAAACATATGCTTAACTGCATAAAATGAATAATAGGTATGAATCGGAATATTATATAAAAGGTTAACAGCCTAAAACAATTAAAATAGGGAACGAACATACCGACAATAATTGCTTAAGGATAGCAAAGCGATGATCTTGAGAATAAGATGAGGGCTACAGTGGCTTAAGTGTAGCAAAGGAAGGAGACTGGATGACCAACTAGAGAAGGTCATCAAAACCACTAACAGGAGTTGGAGATTGAGACTTGGAAGGAAGTGGATTTATTGAAGAAATACACAGTCCAAGCTCCTCACAATGATGATTTAGAGCACGGGAAAACCTGAAAAGGTAATACAAAGAAGTGGATCCTGAAACTGCTCTGCTTCATTCAGCTTTTTCCCCAGGAGTGTTAAGGTGACCCTAGGACCTGAGCTGATATCCATGAATGGTTCTTCATCCGTAATAATAGGGGTGTGCATGCCCTTGAATTTAAGCTTCTTGCTGGAAGTTGTGGCACCAGCAAAGCTGTTACTTATTTTCCTTTTTATGGATTTGAATGTGCTAGCGATGGCATCCTTGAAAGATTGTGAATTAGGAGCTTGGTTCAAGTAAAAAGTGCTATCTTTACTCTTCTTTTCTTAGGGAGTGTCACTTGTTATCTCCTTCTTTTTAGATGCAGTGGCTAGAGTAGATGAGCCTACATCAGAAATAAAAGCTTGTAAGTGGACACCACAAGAGGTTTCATAAAAGATGCAATAATATCTTACCTAGCGTTTCGGGCTGAATTGGAGGATTAGAAGTAAAGGATTTTGATTTTCCCATGATTAACGATCATTTTCCTCGTGCATTATATTTAACCATTGGAGGCTCTTCCAAAAATTTATGGTGATCCAGAATAATGGAATATTGAGGAGTTTTGTTGGAGTTAACAATGTAAATCTATTCCTCTTAGTATCTGATGCTCGAGTCAATGATTGCACAATCTCATGATGAGAAGAACTTAGCCTTTTGGGAACAGAATCTGAAAGGAAATATTTATTATTAAAGAATTACAAACTGATGGGGGTAGTAAGAGACAGGAAGCTTACTAAGAGTAGAGAATGTTCCTCTGATGTTAAAGAAGCACTTAACGAAAAAGAATTGCGTCTCCCATTCTTTTGTCTTATTAACACTCTCGGAAATCATACTTTTTGGATGTGGATGGATCTGGTACAGTTGATGACCTAATTGTTCACCACTTGGCATGACAGGCTATTGAATGAAGAATTTTAGCATTAAGGGAAGGGAATTTTGCCTCCGGAGCCAAGACTTCCATGCAAGTCAGATATGTGTAAGAATCTAGCAAGAACTAAATTGGTGCAATATCCAGATATTCGAGGTATCTTAGAAGAAAGCTGGAAAAGGGAAGGTTGTTAGGAAATCAAATTCATGGTTTTAATGACAACAACTATACAATGAAAATCAAATGTGCATATATGTATATATATATAAGAACTTGCTAGAGCAACATCACTAGAGAGACAAGAACAAGGCTCAAAGAACGTATCAAGAGGCTACAAGTCGATAGAATTGAAATAGGACATGCACAAGATAAAGCAACATGCACACTTTCAGACGTCTGAGAGCACTATCCAGACGTCTGAATGATTCCTCTGGTTCATAATTCAGAAGCAAACAGACGTCTGGTTACCAACGTCAGACATCTGAAAAGTATCCAGGCTTATAACAGATATGAAGACCAAACGTCTGAGGTTACTTTCCAGACGTCTGATTCGAGACTCGACTTGCATTTTCAAAGGTCAACTGCCACATTCGAAAAGACACATTCACTTCTCTTTGTCGCAACTCTTCATCACCATCAGAAGCGACTTTACGGAGATTACAGCAGATGCAACTATACAAGAAAACTCTTCATCACTATAAATAGCATCAGGAATTCAAGAGAAGATAACAACCAGACTTACTTACTCTCTTATCTCTTGTACTCTGTTTATTCCTGATCTATAAGCAATCAACTACCTGTAATCAACTCTTCCATATATATAGAACTCCTCATTCAGATATTCTCTAGATATATATATATATATTGGAAGCACTCTTGTACTCAATAGTCAACATTCGTGTTACAGAACACATTCAAAGAAACTCTGCTATTGTAAACCTGTTCCTCCGGGTTAAGCGAGGGTTAGTTGAAAGGAAATTCTGAAGAGGAGCTTCGGGACTGGACGTAGGACGGGAGGTCCGAACCAGTATAAAATACCGGTGTGATTACTTTGATTTACTGTGATACTATCGTTTATATTGTTATATTATATAGTTAGCTGTTTATACTTGCATATAATCTATACGATCCACTCATATAGACTTTCAATTGGTATCAGAGCCTGGGATTCTAGAGATCGTAACAACATCCTAGAATAAATGGCTATAAAGAGATTTAGTCAAGGCAATAGGAAGAGCAATAAAGAAGAATCAAAGGAGAAAACAAACAAATGCTTCATGGCTAAACTCAGATCACAATCGGTATGTTTAGATTCTTTATATAAAGATCTTCTGTCAGCACATGATGAATTATTAAAAGATTGTAAAACCTTGAATAAAGTTAATAGAATTGCTTTAGAAAAGTTAAAAGATCGTGAGCAAGAAAATTCCAGCTTAAAAGAGGAAAATAAATTTTTGATAAAACAAACTAAATGTTTTGAAAATACCGTAGAAGAACTTGTTTCACAAAAAGATTACCTACAAAAAGAAAATGAGCAGTTAGAAGATAAAAACAATGATCTTTTAGAAGAAATCAACATTTTGCAAAATAAAAATACTATCTTTGATAAAGAAAAGGAAACTTTTTCAAAAGAAATTACGGATTTGAAAAGACAAAATGATTTATTACAATCATCTTTAGATAATTCATAATCTCGAATTTTTCTCGAAAAAGAGAACTGTACGATAAAAAGGGAGAATTCTGAATTAAATAAGCAAATTGATATTTTGAAAGACAGTAATATTTCTTTTGAAAATAATTTTAACTTCAAAGCTAAATTTGATAAACTTAACACTGAAGTCACAAAATTTAATAAAGGTCAAAACGATTTAAACATGATTTTATCTAGTTCTAGACCTTTACATGACAAAAGTGGTTTAGGATATAATAAAAATGATCGTAGAAATAGCACTAGATATGCTTTCATGTATAGTAAAAATGTTAGTGCTAGTACTAAATTTCGAGTAAAGTCTAGATCAAATTCTTATGGAAATTCAAATACTGCTATGGTCAATAATATTTATAATTTCTCTAGAAGTACAAAATCATTGAACGGAAATATGAATAAAAATTATCTAAGTATTTGGGTTCCTTTTAATTGGAAAAATAGAGAAAAATACATTGATGATTATTTTGATATGATAGTTAATAATGGAAATTATATTTATAAAGGTTCAACCACACCCAAATGGGTATGGTTTCCAAAGATCTAACCCCCCGGACCCTAACATAGTAAGTGGGTACCAAAAAATGATTTTTATTGCAGGTACTCAGAGAAATAAAAGGAAAGATTTTGGAATTTACAAATATGTTTCTCACATTTTTTTTGATAACGACAAAGGGGGAGAGATAATGGAAAGCACATATTCAGGGGGAGATTTATAGAAATTACATATAAGTACATTGTATAGTTGTCATCATCAAAAAGGGGGAGATTGTTAGGAAATCAAATTCATGGTTTTAATGACAACAACTATACAATGAAAATCAAATGTGCATATATGTATATATATAAGAACTTGCTAGAGCAACATCACTAGAGAGACAAGAACGAGGCTAAAAGAACGTATCAAGAGGCTACAAGTCGATAGAATTGAAATAGGACATGCACAAGATAAAGCAACATGCACACTTTCAGACGTCTGAGAGCATTATCCAGACGTCTGAATGATTCCTCTGGTTCATAATTCAGAAGCAAACAGACGTCTGGTTACCAACGTCAGACGTCTGAAAAGTATCCAGGCTTATAACAGATATGAAGACCAGACGTCTGAGGTTACTTTCCAGACGTCTGATTCGAGACTCGACTTGCATTTTCAAAGCTCAACTGCCACATTCGAAAAGACACATTCACTTCTCTTTGTCGCAACTCTTCATCACCATCAGAAGCGACTTTACGGAGATTACAGCAGATGCAACTATACAAGAAAACTCTTCATCACTATAAATAACATCAGGAATTCAAGAGAAGATAACAACCTGACTTACTTACTCTCTTATCTCTTGTACTCTGTTTATTCCTGATCTATAAGCAATCAACTACCTGTAATCAACTCTTCCATATATATAGAACTCCTCATTCAGATATTCTCTAGATAGATATATATTGGAAGCACTCTTGTACTCAATAGTCAACATCCGTGTTACAGAACACATTCTTGACAAAGAAACTCTGCTATTGTAAACCTGTTCCTCCGGGTTAAGCGAGGGTTAGTTGAAAGGTAATTCCGAAGAGGAGCTTCGGGACTGGACGTAGGACGGGAGGTCCGAACCAGTATAAATACCGGTGTGATTACTTTCATTTACTGTGATACTATCGTTTATATTGTTATATTATATAGTTAGCTGTTTATACTTGCATATAATCTATACGATCCACTCATATAGACTTTCAAAGGTTGCCTATGTGCCAATATGTACTATAGTAAAGACAAAATACCCTTCCGGCGAATTGAAAATATTGTCTGTAGGACCCAGGAATGGGTGTAATTCCCTTAATCCCAAATTGTTCAAGAATAGAATCCACCTCGGCCTGGGTTGTGATGTATGATGGATTCAAAAGATTGTCTCCCTTCTTACTAGTGGAGAGTGAGGTCTTAGGGCCTACACTTTCTTAACAGACGTCATGCTTGGCTTTGAGCTTTCCATCTTTCTACCAGGTGATATTATTCTAAAATTTAAAAAATGATGATGCTCATATTATATAGAAGAATCACTACATGCTAAATTTTTTTTATTATTATTATCTAAATAACTTATCTATTGTCTAAATGAGGGTACCGAGACGCTTAAAGTATATGATAGTCACAAGTTAATAACCCTTAAATAACACATGACAAGTTTATTAAGACTTAAACTCTAACTTTAATAAGGAATTCCATGGAAAAACTATATAAAGATTAAATAAGAATGGATATGCAATGTCAATAAGTCTATATCGATAGAAATATCGATACTTAAAGTCGCATGGCGTATATTATAAAGCGCTAGAAAACACTGCAACTATAACTAATGTTGAAGTGATGAGGTTGTCTACATTAGTGAATAATGACAACATGAGTTGATAATGTACTAATCAGCTAAACGACTTGTATTATGTTGAACCAGCAACGTCATAAGAAATAATATCGAATGAAGATTAAGTTCTAATATTAAAAGTGGCTATAGAATGATGGCAATAAATAGTAAGACTCTCGGCATCAAAATATAAGTCAATGACGACGTCGTTTATAATTAACTGATGCCACATCCAATCGACATAGGCACATAGAATAGTAACCTCTGTAACTATAGATGGTTTGTCGCGTTTCACTTTCATAAAAGTTTTGTACCGAAAACATTAGCTAACATGAAGTAGGTCAACAAAAGCTAATAATGTCGAATACCATATTAATATCGTAAAAACGTTGGTTACAACATAACATAGGGAAGATAAATTGATGCTAAATATCAAGATTATGTCGTGAAGTATCAGGGTAGGTGTAGAGTGAATCCTTACGGGAAATTGGGTCCTATAAACTATCTTTTTCTTCATTAAATAAACTGCACCTAGGTACTTGTCGCCAACAACCTCGAAGTTCGTTCAGACAACGTAAAAATTTGGTGTTAATCTGATCTATAAAAACAAACCCTAAATGTCAATTCGGAGTCGATAAAACCCTAAAAGTAATTTCGTGGGAATTCCTTAATTCGGATTAAGTATAATAATCGAAAGTACATAACATACCTGATTGATGAATCGAACAATTGAGAAGTGAAAGTCTTTTGTTTTTCTTTTGAAAATTTGATTTCTCACTTGAGTTCTCAATTGCAGGTAAAAGAGGAGTGAAAGAGAATCTCATCTATTATAGAAGAGAAAGAAGGGAAATGAACACCGTTGATATAATTTGAATGAATGCCAAATTTGCATGGAATACTAGTAAGCGGTAAACTTGATGTCAACATTATTGACTTGAAAAGTCAACGACTCCTCTACACTAAGAGGGGCAAATGTTATCACCGTTATTAACCATAAAAATATGTGACATAAGACATGAATATGACGTCGCCTTTCAAGATGGAAGTAATGTCGTGCTTTATCAATATTGTTCAGTACCGCATATGATCAATAACGCATGTTGCTGATACTGCTTCTCCTTGATGGCACCTCCCATCCATATTACATCTCATTGGTGTCGCAACTTATCAGTGCCGCCTTTCACTTGTGAAAGTTAGATGAACATCGCAACTCATCAATGCCGCGCCCTTTCAATGTCGCTCATCACTGATACTACTTGCAACCAAAGCCGTAAAGAAATGATGTCACGCCTCTTTGATGCTGCTTCTATTTCAATACCACCGCTCTTTAATGTTGTCTTTCAAATGATACAGAGTGTTACCAGTACTGCATGGAACCAACACCACATTCCTCCATGGTAGTAGTGATATCGATTACAATCAATAAAGTAAGCCATCAATGAATGTCAACACAACCAACGTCGCATCTCATTGATTATTTATTTTACCAATGTCACCCTCCAAAGTGATGCCAGTTTCCATCTACGTTATTTATCGTTACCAGTGTTTATTTTGAGGCCGATCATTTCCCATATCGCCACTAAAGAATGTCAATGTTTATCGACTCCTTCATTTATCAATGCCATTCATTACCAACGTTGTCAACAACCAGTGTCGCGTCTTATTGATGGTGCATTTCATCGGTACTTACAGGACACCGCACATGTTGATGTCGAAAGCCATTGGTATCCACTGAAGTTATCAAGACCAATGTTATAAAAATCCATGCTGCTCCCTGCTGATGCCACCCTAGATAACTATCGCGCTGTGCCAAGCACCACTTCAATCCAATATTTCTGCCAACCAATGGAGAGAGCCGTCATCACAACAAAAGCCATCAATGTTGATAGTCATTAATGCCACATGCCTTCACATATGAGATGACGTTGAAGTTCTACCCTACACCTAAGAATGACAAAGGATGGTGTCAGGCGAAGTCAGCATCATTCAGCATTGAAGCCGCCGAGGCCAAGCACACCAAATCTATGTGCCATGCGCCATGTCGCATTTTTATTACCTATAAATATAGACCCATGGGCGCAATGGAAGGAGCGAATCATTCTTATCTATCTTCTTACATTTTAAACTTTGTAACCGTTAATTGATTTGGGGATTCATAGCCGATTGCAGCACTTGAACCATTGGATTATTGGACTTTTGTACTTTCGACATTATATTGAATAAAAACAAGATTTCTCGAATTATGACTTACTTTCGAATTACAAAGAACATATGATTTGCCAATCAAAGGTGGCTTTGAATTCAAAAGGTACTCATATTTTTTATCTCTCTTTTGATCATATAATTGTCTAATATGGATTTATCTCAAGCATATATAATTTCACTTGACCTTGCATGTGATTTCCTTATTAATCTAAGCTTACTAATTCACTTCTCTTAAGCCTTAACTCAACCAAGTGTCGCCTTGTGCCATGTAACGACCCTGAATTTCCGACCCAATTTAAATCCATTATTTTAATATAAAATTTGGAAATTTATATACGATCTCAATTAATGTCCAAACTTCATTTATAAGATGCGTCTTGTTAGTTATGGATATAGGAAAAGTTTCGTCGCAAAATATTACAGTAAATGTCGTTCGCATTTTTATTGTATATCAGTTCATTTTAAAGTGCGTAAATTTCATCTTCCGAATCTAAATATTTTTACACATTAATGTTGTAAAAATTTATCTAATCAAGGTGTCGCATTTCGTTCGTCTAATTCCGCCGTCGCCTGCTTTATTTAAATTGTTTTGCCAAACGAACAATTTAATCGACGTAAATTTCGAGTTTTGATAAAACTGTCGTACCGCAATTATCTATGTACCATTGGAAGCGCCTCGTCGCGCTGATCAAAACGGTATATTCATTTGTACAAATCGGAGTTTGTCGTAGATCGTCGCGTTAATGTAATCGTTCCAAACGGACCGGTTAAATGTATATTCAGCCCAAAATTAGCAGCCCACGTTCATTCAAATTTTGAAAATATAATTTTCAACTGTAGGAAATAAATGATGTAGTTTGCAGATAGTAGTTGTGACTTGGAAATTGGGATGACGCTTCGAAATCCAAGATAACATTTACTGTAGCTTATTATACATAAGAAAAAAGGGAAGAAAGGAACCAAACGTACACATCCTATTCATCAGCTAAAGGTACGAACCATCTCTCCTCCTTCATCTTTATGCTTTCTTCTTCCTCTTTCATTTTCTTTCACTGCTAAACTAAGAAAAAAAAATGATGCAAAAGAAAATGAATGCGCAGCAACCCATTCCACCTTTCACTACATCGCCACCCTCCGCCAGACCTCGCGTCGCAGCCACTTGCGCGTCGCCTGAAACCACCATCACCGAACGCAATACCACAACCCGCTCCTCCCTGAACCACGACCAGCCCACTGCCTCCTCCGCACGTGACGTCCCACTCCAGCGCCTGAACCGCCCATAGTTCTTTCCCCTGCCTTTGTTCGCCACCTCACCCGAATCATCGCCGCCACTCCAAAGCCCACTGCTCTGCCACCCTGCCTCGGTTGCGCCACTCCAGGCCTATGCATGTGCATGCTTTGTGTACACAAATGTGTGCATGCGATTCATTTGCAGAAAATGATGCAACAGTCTCGATTTTACAAAAAAAAGAAAAAAAAAGAAAGAGAAGAAACGATGTGTTTTATAAAGAGAATGAAAGTGTACAGTGTTGCTTTATGGAATGGTGAAAGTGATACTGTCACTTTCAAAGTGTTGCCAAAGAATATATATACGCAGTGTATATATTTTGTTACTAAATAATAGTAACCACTTCTTCTCTGTTTGATACTGCAGCAACCAGTTGAAGTTTCCACTTTGCAGCAGCATCAAAATTCTCTGCTTTCTTCCTTTTCTTCGTCGTTTGGTAAGCACACATATATGATTTTATAAATATATATATATATGAACGTCCATATTGGAATTAATACCATTTTTCTTTGACGATGGTTGCAGTTGTTCGATTGTTCGTGTTTGAGCTGTGTTGAACCAATTCCATTCGTGCCTCTTCGTGCTTCGCCGTTCAATTTCTCTAACCACGAAAGGTGAATAAAATTTTCACGACTTATATTCTTATACGATGATAATCAAGTTTGGTTGATAAATGATTGATTGTTTGATGTTGATATTGGACGTAAAAATTATGAAGTGATAAATGATATACAATTGAATTTGACGTAGCGTAGTTAACAATTTTGAAATTGACATATGTGCTTGAATTTGATTAAATAAAATTTGTAAAATATGACCCTTAAATACCTAGTTAATTGACACATAGAAATATAGTTAGTTACACCTTAAACCATTTAAAAGGTATGTTGTATAAATTGTTGTAGTATGAAATTGAATAATAGATATCAAGTGTAGAACCGCATAAAATAATAGTGTAATAATCTTTAATCTACACGAAATGATAGCGTAGATTCTAGAAATAATTATATTAATTTGCATAAATAACAATGTAAATTAATACGATTATTTCGGGATTATTTAAATAAATTATTGGATTGTTATTGATTGTTGATATTGCTTGTTTATTTACTTTGACACCATCCCAGTTATCACACTACAAGTTCTCTTTACTATGCTTTGGTTTTGAATTGAAATGGAATCGGGTTGAATTGATAAATACCCAAATAAAACAATTGACTTAGGATAGAGAATTAAATAAAAACCCGATTGGTCAAATAATTCGATTTTAAAAAAAAATATAAAGAATTTATTTGAATGAAATAATAAGGGTTTTTAAATGAAGTTTGGAATTTGCATTCTAGTGAAATTTAAATGTTAATATTTAATAATTTGAAACAAAATAGTAACAAAGTGTTTGATGAAAGAATGTTGTTTAAATTTAAGTAAATTACTGAATTAAGTTTTGAAATTATTTAATAATTAAATAAGTTGAATTTCTTTAATAAGTGAATTTGAATTTCTTTGATAAGTTAAATTGAATTTCTTTAATAAGAGAAATTGAATTTCTTTAATAATTAAGTTTAAAATTTGTAAAACTTGATAAGCAAATAAGTGAAATTTGAATTACTTTAACAAGAAATAAAAATGTGATTTATTGAAATCAATATAAGACTTGTAAATTTAAAGAATTTAATTTGACGAATTTAATTTAATTAAATTTGTAAGTTTGATATAATGTAAGTAAACTTAATTTGATTTAATAAATTGGAGATTAAATTGAAATTGTTTTGAATGTAAAATTAATTTAATTTTAAGGATTATTGAATGGAATCCATCAATGAATTTAAATCGATACATTATGTTAAGTTAACTTAATTTAAATGATTATAGAATGAAACCTATATATGAATTTAAATCAATATTTGAAATGGTTAAATAAAAAATTGAAATTGAATTATAGAGTTTGAAAATTTGAAATTGAGAATTTGAAACATAAATTTTGGAAATTGATATAGGAAGGCAAATGAAATGTTGACTTTAAAATTTTAAGAGAAATTGAAATTGATTTGGTTTTGAAATTTATTAAATGACCAATCGGTGTAATAATTATAGAAGTTATTAAAGAAACCGGAATCGGTTAGGGACATACTCACTGTTAAACCGAATTCCACTTTAATAACTATACGCGAAGTGTGATCCAGAATGAAGTGGTTGGAATGACGTACGTTGATGATTGAAGAAAGAGAACGATAATGAATGACCTTGACACTTATGTCAAAATTGGAAATGACTAAAACAGGAGCCGTGTCAGGCCAAATAGGGTTAGCTACCTCGAGCGAACACACTTCTTCGTAAACTACTCATTACTTGTTATTGATTGGTGCGCATCCTTGAATTGGGATTGTTGTTTCGCGGTGTTCTGATCGTTGCGACGATGCGTTCTCACCAGTTCGAATCAGGCAAACGGTAATTTCACTACCTTGGGTATTGCCTCATGTGCCTTGTCATACTTGTATCCCTATACTCGACCACTACGAATTTGTTTTGTATTATACCTATGGAGTACTCCCTGATATCCCACTAGTTTACGGTGGAGTTTATAGTGCTGTATAGACTGTAATGCTATATAAATGTGTTAAGGGGAACAATGGTAATGCCTTAACACTATTTTGATACTTTATTTATTGTTAGACATCATCTACTTAGCGTACACTACTATATATATAGATAGTTTATCGGATCCCGAAAGATGTTCATTCCATTCATCTTTGAGTTATTATTATTATAAAATTTGTGCCATATTATCTTAAGAATATATGTCCTGACTCGAGTGTTTGTTATGCTTATGCTCGAGTCAGTCGGAGGATTTCAGTTGCTGTGCTGCTTGGAAGCTGAAGACTTTGAAGATTTTCATTTATCTTTATCAGTATTGCTCTATTCTATTTTGATATTGTGTCGGACATCTATGTATTTCTATTTCACTATTTGCTTGAGACATTGTTGTATTTACTTAGTAGCTTCATGAACTACTATTATGACATTGTTGTAATTCCGCTGCGTTATTTTGTTATTGTATCTGTCTGTGATTCTGTGATGATTCTCATTTATATACATATACTCCATTAATGATTCGTGTTTTGTACTATTTAAGTTGACATGTGTGGATTATTGTCAATTTAAATGGTCCAAATATACGGGTTGTTACAGTTGGTATCAGAGCTTTGGTTCCGCTCAACCTTAGCCTGTGGAGTTGTAAAGCTCATTAGAGATAGGGTAACCATACCCTAGAATGAGGAGAATCATTATAAAATCTATATCCTTTGATTCCATCTTCCTTGTTGAATTCGTTTGATTAGAATTTCCTTATGTTCTAGAGATTTCTATCTTTGATTCTAAAATTGCTTTTGGTATTCCAGGATGAGTACCAAAAGGAACGCCAGAGGTGGGGGTAGAGGAAATGCTCCCGAACCACGTGCCCCAGCTCCCGCAGTCAAGTTTTCTACTCTTAACAAGGAATACACCCAGCTTGGTAGCATCAAATTCTCTGGATCCGAGAGCATCATTGGAGCGCAACAGTGGCTGAAGAGCCTGGAAAGGATCTTCACTGGTCTTGAGATTACTGACGCGTAGAAGCGTCAATTGGCCGCTTGGCAGCTTCAGGATGCGGCACAAGATTGGTGGGAGTCAGTAACCTCCCGTATTGACGAAGAAACTATCACCTGGGCTCAGTTTAGGTAGAATCAAACTAAAATTTCATCCAAATAAATTTCTTATATCTCGTCAAATTTTGACTCATCTTTATATCGCTTGAAAATAGGGATTCCTTTACGGCTTAGTGGATGCAGCAGCCGGAAAGGCTCAGCTTTATCGATCGTTTATGGACCTCAATCAGGGCAACATGACTTTCTCCGAGTATGAAAGGAAGTTTAACGAACTCTCCAAGTTCGGACGTGGCTCGATTGATACACCACTGATGAAGAATGAGAAATTCATCCATGGAGCACGTCCAGAGTATTACGATCTCCTCACAGCTCATGTCCATGGCACTTTCACCGAGCTGATGGATTATGCACTTAGATATGAGGGAAATTCGAAGGGTGCATCAGCCACCAAGGCGCCAGTTGTTCAGCCATCCTCTAGTCAGCTTGGAAAGAGGAAGCCGAATTTCGAGCAGCAAAGGAAGAACTGGCAGAAAACTACCGAGCTTGGCTATTCTCATAAGAAACCCATTGACTTATCCTCCATCACCTGTTTCAAGTGCGACCAGAAGGGTCACTACGCCAACGGTTGTCCAACATCTGTCAGTGCCGCCATTCCTCCACCTCAGGATACCAGGAACAACCTCTGTCATGTCTGTTTGCAGCCTGGTCATTTCAAGAAGGATTGTCCCATGCATTAAAAGGGCAAGACATCTGGAGTATTTGCTATGACTTCTTCCACCCGTGCTCCACCTACTCCACCTGCTCCTAGTGATACCCAAGGTACATTACAGAGTACTTTTATGTTGCATACTTTACCCGTTAAAGTTCTATTTGATACGGGAGCAACACATAGTTTCATATCTATTGATTTGTGTAATAAACTTGGATTGGAACCCATCCTTGCGTCTACTTTCTTATGTGTATCAAACCCTATTGGAGGACCCGCTAACCTCAAAGGGGTATGCAAGTATGTCACGCTTATGTATGGCATGCACCGTTTCACTTGGGATTTCTATGTCCTTGGATTCAAGGCATTCGATATCCTATTAGGTGTTGATTGGCTACGAAAGTTCGAAGCCGTTATCTCTTGAAAAGCTCGAACCGTCTCTCTAATTGACGACAAGAGTAAATCCTTAATCATTGAAGGAAAATCGCCTCAGGATTGTGCTGGAAGTTTTATATTCTCTCTTGACTCTCATACGAATGATCTAAGCTCTACTCCGATTGTTCAACTCTTTTCTGATGTGTTTAGAGAAGTCAATTCTCTACCACCTCCGCGGGAAATCGAATTCCGCGTTGATCTTATACTTGGTGCTCGAACAGTAGTTCTCCCTCCCAGGAGAATGGCCCCTAAAGATAAGGCAGAATTGAATGCTCAAATTGAAGATTTATTTGCTAAAGGCTTGATACGGCGAAGTCATTCAGAATGGGGAGCTGCAGTTGTATTCGTCACAAAGTCTGATGGCTCTTTCAGAATGTGTGTGGACTATAGAGAGCTGAACAAGCTCACACACAAGAACAAATATCCAATGCCCCGCATTAATGATCTATTCGACCAACTCCATGGAGCTAAAGTTTTCTCTCAACTCGATCTGGCTACCGACTTTCACCAACTCAGAATTTCTGAGGAGAGTATTCCTAAAACAGCATTCCGCACTGAAAATGGGTTCTTTGAATGGCTGGTTATGCCGTTCGGTCTTACAAATGCTCCAGCCTATTTCGTCGATTTGATGAATAGAGTTTTCTGTGATGTTCTTAAAAAGTTTGTTCTAGTTTTCATCGATGATATTCTCGTCTTCTCTAAAGATGAGAAAGAGCATAGGTCACATTTAGCTTTTGTTCTTGAAACTCTTCGTAGTCATCAGCTTAAAGCTAAGTTCTCGAAATGCCACTTTTGGAGAGATGAAGTTCGATTTCTTGGCCATATTGTTTCGGAGAATGGGATTTTGGTCGATCCAGCTAAGATCGCCATAATCAATAAGTTCTACCCTTTTTCATCGTTTATATCCGAACATCTTATCTCTATCTAAATTCGAATCCTTTGAATTTGTAGGATTGGGAGACTCCCAAAACTCCTACAGATATTCATAGCTTCTTGGGCTTGGCCGGCTATTATCGCAGATTTATAGAAAATTTTGCTTGGATTGCCGCACCGCACTGACCAGGAAGAATGTCAAATTTAATTGGAGTGAAAAGTGTGAATCAGCTTTCAATGAGATGAAGCAAAAGTTGACCTCTGCCCCGGTTCTTACAGTTATTGACGGAAGCGAAGGATTGACCGTCTATACTGATGCCTGCCGTGATGGATTAGGAGCAGTTTTGATGTAGAAAGCAAAGGTGATTGCCTATGTTGGTCGTCAGTTAAAAACCCATGAAGAAAATTATGCAACTCATGATTTAGAGCTTCTTGCGGTTGTATTTTCTCTTAAGCTATGTAGGCATTACCTTTTGGGAACTAAATTCGAATTATTCACAGACCATAAGTCATTGAGGTATATTTTCTCACAAAAGGATTTGAATCAGAGACAGGTCCGATAGCTCGAATTCTTAGCTCAATATGATCTTGATATTAACTAAACCCCAGGGAAAGCAAATGTCGTTGCCAATGCTTTAAGCAGAAACTAAGCAATGATATGTTGTAACCTTGTGGAAGGAATGTTATTTCTGCTCGTCGTCTCCCCAGCTCTTATGGATCGCATTATAGCTAAGCAATATGAAGACACTTTGCTCTATCGTATCAAAGAAATAGTTCTCGGTAGAGTCGGAAAGGTTGACAGTATAATGGGTGCACAAGTAGATAGTAATGGAGTCTTGAGAATCGACAATCGAATTTGTGTTCCCAATGTTGATGGTTTAAGACAGGAAGTGCTGAGGGAAAACCATCAATCTTTGCTTTCATTTCATCCAGGAGTCACAAAGATGTATCAAAATATGAAGAAGTTATACTGGTGGAGTGGGATGAAGCATGATATTTCTACCTATGTTAGTAGATGCACAACTTGTCAACAAGTTAAGGCTGATCACAGAAAGACGGCAGGTTTATTTCAACCTCTAGAGATTCCAAGCTGGAAGTGGGAGCAGATTTCTATGGACTTTATTGATGGGTTGCTTAGGACTAGAAAGGGTAATGAGAGCATTTGGGTGATTGTTGATAGGCTGATGAAATCCGCTCATTTTATTCCAGTCAAGACCACTCGTACTGCTTCGTGTTTGGCCGAGATATATATGAGGGAAGTTGTTAAACTTCATGGTGTACCATCTAGTATCGTATGCGATAGAGATCCTATTTTCACTTGTAAATTCTGGAAGGCATTTCAAGATACTTTGGGCACTAAACTAAATCTGAGCACAGTTTATAATCCTCAAACAGATGGTCAAACTGAGAGGGTGAATCAGATTTTGGAAGACCTTCTCCGAGCTTGTATTATAGACTTTGGTGGATCCTTCGAAGACCATCTCCATTTGGTTGAATTCACCTATAATAATAATCATCAGGTAAAGGAACCAAATTTCAAATTTGAATAAGTATATTTGAATTGGAATTAATTATCTTTAATAAAATCAGGCAAGCATTGGTATGGTACCGTTCGAAGCTTTATATGGACGGCCGTGCAAATCGCCAGCTTGTTGGATTGAGTCTGGAGACCGATTAGTGCTTGGTCCAGAAATGATTATGGAAGCTTCCGAGAAAGTTGAAGAAATCAGGAGGAAGATAAAGACGGCACAAGACAGACAGAAGTGCTACGCTGACAAAAGAAGGAGAGATCTTGAATTCAGTATAGGAGACGAAGTATTCCTCAAAGTGTTGCCTTTGAAGAACGTTATTCGATTTGGAAGGTAAGGAAAGCTTGCTCCCAGATTTGTTGGTCCGTTTGAGATTACGGAGAGGGTAGGAACTTTGGCCTATAGAATCGCATTACCAGAAAAGTTTGCCGGTGTGCACAATGTGTTCCATGTCTCACATCTTCGTAAAGTTGTGCGCGATACATTTATGACCATTCCCACTGCTCAGTTGGAAGAGTTGGTTGTCGAGCCTGACTTGACCTTTGAGCGGAAGCCACTTCGGATAGTCGATCGTGAGACAAAGCAACTTAGAAGGAAGTCGGTCAATCTCGTTTAAACCGAATACCACTTTAATATATATACGCGGAGTGTGATCCAGAATGAAGTGGTGTGAATGACGTACGTTGATGATTGAAGAAAGATAAGTTCCGTCTGACATCTACGGTGCATTTGATGAAATATAAAAATTGGTAAACTAAAATAAATTGCATAGAAATATTATCAGGGTGTTGGGTTAAGTAAACGTGCAATTTAATATTGGCAGGTAAAAGAACGAAAACAAATGTTGCGTACACTGAAAGAATCCATAAACCCACCCATAATAATATAAATAAACATATGAATTCATACCTCCTCATAGGTACACAAACATAACTTACATGCTCATTTCTTATCATGGTAATTTAACACTTGGCTGAACTATGACAGTTATTTCCAATCAAGTAATGTAATTTAGTGTAAATTAAAAGTATTAGAGGGTTTAAATGCAAATTTTGTGACACTATTAATACATTTCATATCTCAAATCCATGGGGATATTTTCATCTCCCTATCCAAAAAATGCTTTCCTCTCTTCTATGCTTCAACTCAGTATCTCAAGATGAAAAAGATATATTTACAACTCCTCCACTTCTAAAAAAATGATATTTTTAACAGATCAAAATCATTGTAGAACTTTTAATATAACCAATGATAATATGCAACTTAGTACCATCGGGTTCATTAAAAAGAGTAGAGTTTAAGGGAAAGTGTAGCAATCCCCCATGCCAACTGTGTTTGGGCAGAAAATGGTTAGATAACAGCCATAAATGGTGGGTTGCATGATGAAGATGCATCAAAGTGGAAAATGTGTTGATAAAGTAATGAAGTTATCGTTGCTGAGTGTAATTGGTGGGATTGACGATGGATTAAAAGCTCAGGGTAGTCAGAATATAGCATTTCGAATAGTAGTTGATGGGTTTTTCTAGTTTGGACCACTAGAATCGAAATATAAATGACAGTTATTTTCATATTCGCCTCGTTGTGCTAAGGAATTAGGACGTTGTCACCATAGCCAACTCGAATGGAGGTAGTAATAGTGTCCGGTCAAAAAGTGTAACATCCCGAAAAATTTATTAACACACTAAAATATTAAAAAGGGTAAAAATGTAATTTTACATAAAAGTTCAAAATAGTACAATTTTACAAATGAAGACATCTATGGAATCAGACTTTACCATTGTGTTAAGTAGATTTTTCTAGCCCAAATTCATATATAAAATGTTAAAAACAAATACCATGTGAAGAAAATACAAAATGTTTATCAAAGTGTGTAGATTGGGTTTTATGCCTATTTTGAAATTAAGTTTAAGAATTAATTATAAGAATAAATCAAAACTTATTTATTAGTAATTAATTTAATATGTATGAATTGCTTTAAAAAGAACACAATTGTGTTTATGTACATTAAAAGAAAAGGAGGAAGATATTTACATGCAAAGAGGGAAAAAATTAATTGCCATGTTAATGGAATTTAATGGTATAATTAATGAAAGATATGTTTCATATATTAGAAAGTGGATGTAACAATATGACTAAAAAAATGCATCTAATGTTATATGTTTGAAAAGTGACGATAACAATATATGCATGGAAGTGAAGGGTTATTTTAAAGGAAGGTAAGGTTCGCTATCACTTTATCAGAAAAGAATAAAGGGTAAAACCGATTTGAACTTGGAAATATCAATACCAATCAATTAATGAATAAGGTTTCTAATTAATGTAAATAAATACACATACATTGAAACATGCATGCATGCATGCATACACACACATACACACATGTATGTTTGGATATAAATACATCATTTCCTATAATAGTTGATAATAAGAAATGTGTAAAATATCAATAAATGATATTAATTTATTTGAATTACAGTAAATGGTAATTAATGACATTAATTGGGAGAATATAAATGTTATCTTCTTTAAAGAAAAAGAAAAGGAAATGAATTTTGCATATATGTAAAGATAAGTAATATATGAATAAGCAGGTAAGTTTTCAAGACCTAGACTTTCACTTATGAATAGAAGCATATGCTTCCATCCTTCTCGCTCCAAAACCCTAGCATCCTCTTCTTGAAAAGTTCTTCTTCTTCTTCTCCTTCCACAACAAAATTCTTACTCAAGTACAAAAATAAAGTAGATCAAACAAAAAGGGAAAAGCGAATTAGAGAAAATGGAACATAAGAATCAAAGTTTAGGAACCTAGAGGGGAGAATACGTAAAGATAAAGAAGAAGGAAAATTATAAAGGCGAGTGAATTTAGTTACAAAATGCGAGTGATGGAGATAAGTGACTGATTTTTAATTATATGCCTTCTTAAAAATAAAAATATTTTTTTTTTCATTCTTGGAGCTATGAATCTATTTTGAAATCACTTGGCAAATGAAAAATAACCAAATTAAATTAGCTTTAATCTTACAGATCTAATTTTATATAACATGTTCAAGTTGAATTTGATAATAAGAATTAATTTGATTTACATAGATATTATCTATATAATGAACTAAAAATGATAAATATGGATAAACGAACAAATATATTGAGGTTTATTTTGATTCAATTTGATTTATAGCAAAATCTACATGATATTTGTTTTAATACATAGATAACCCTTCAAATACATATAGAAAATTTGATGGAAAACTTTGTATAAACATTGAGAAAAAATTCGCTTAGAATCATATTGAAAATATATACTCGTAAATATGGGATTAAAACCATGAAGTAACTGATAAAATAAATAATAAGCCAAGTTTATTAAAAATCTAGAAATAGTGAACCAAACATCTGAAAATTCTAATCAGACGTCTAATGCATTTTCTAGACATTTAGTATTATTTTGCAAACGTCTATTTTTAACATTTTACAACCCAAGAGTGGCTATAGTAATTTAGATTGATTAAGACATCTGAATTATTATTCAGACGTCTAGAAACGAAATCAGATGTCTGAACAGCCGACATGTCTTTTTTTATAGATTGTTGAATGCTAGAAATATATATTCAAATGTCCTAAATATACCAGTTAGCCTAGGTTCAGCCCGGACCTAATACAGACCAAGTAGGAAGGATCGAGGGAAAAATGTTCCCACTTCCATGTTCATATAGCACAGTGGAGTCCTACAGAAAGCTGGAAACGTGATCACCTTGTTGAGGTCCTAGGCTCACACATCATGAAGTTAGTGGATGTGGTATTTAGCAAGATGAACGATTAAAATGCAATTAGAAGCTCCTATCATTCGTAGCTTGTTCTAACCACCAATAAGTGGGAGATGGAAAGAGGAATGATGGAGAAATCCATCATAGTATAAATTTTTAATATTACAGGGAGTTAGAATCGTTAATCTGCTCCAGAATGTTACTCATGTAATAATAGTGGGCATAGGATATGTATACTAGCGAAAGTGACTAGCTTGGGATAGTTATCCCAAAGGAGTGAATTTGGGAATGTAAACCCAAAAGGGTAAATTTGGGAATGTTAACCCAAAAAGGTGAATTTCGGAATGTTAACCCAAAGAATTAAATCAGTATTGTTAACCCAAATGTGTAGACTAGGCATAGTAAGCTATATTTGGTGCAGAGTAAACCAAACGATCATAAATGAGAATGTTAACACAATAGGTGATTATATACTAGAAATATTTCTAGAAACTATTCAAATTAGATGTTTCACCAGCGAGTGAAAAACTTCATAATGAAAATGAAAGTGGTCACAATAGGAGTAGTCAAGCATTATTATGAAAATAGTTAATAACTTGAACACACACTCTAGAACACCCTTAGGTGGAGGTTATAACCGAACTTTAACTACTTTTCTATACCATATCACTAGTGATATATTCACTCAACAGATTTTGTCGGAACCCCTTCGTTTGCCCCTCGTTATTTCTATTATAGGAGGATGGGCCTGTAGGTGATTTATCTAAGAGTATGGTACATGGAGGAGAAGGCGCAACACTAGGCGATATTTAGTTTTACTTGCCATATACTTCATTTCATATTATGTTGCCCCTTTTATCAGTCTTTACGTATTGTTGTTTAGAGACATTATTGTATAGACTATGTTTATTTTAAGACTACTATATGACTTAGTTATGTTTCATATCAATACTTAATCTTTTCACTATGAGATCTGAAAGCGTAGAATGTATAAAATTTATATCCGTCTATGTGCCATGTAATGTTTTAAAAACCAAACAACTCATACTTTTTGGCATGATGCAAGTTGAAAAGCCACTTTGGGCCTTGGATTGATATGTCCAGAAGTGCAGGTTGTCACATTTGGTATCAGAGCTTGTTTAAGAGATTCCTACAAAATTAGGACATATGAGGTAGCTTATTTGTAGTTTTCTATTATATGTATATATGTGTGTGTGCGCACGCGAGTGTGTGTAAGCCACACCCTATATATTTTGACTCATAAGGTAGTTTTTGGCTTTTCCCCTATATAAGAAAATGAATAAGTTAAGATAAAGGTTAAGATTACAACAGTATGGGCAAAAAATAAATCCATCACATTTACTCTATAAAGAAATGCTGATAGAGGTTCCCTATACCAATTACTAGAAATAAGTAAATTGTAAGTTTAAGTGTGAATAAAAGAAGGGTGGTGACATCTGACCCATACAAAATAAGTGTGATGTTGAAATGCATAATAGAGACATGAAAGAAAGACTCCACAAAGTTAGAATAAATCTCCCTATTTAGAGTGGAAGCCCTACTCTTATATTGGAAATAGTTTTAAAAACTCCATTTGACTTAAATTGATAGGTAGATTGTTCCTACATTTGAGTTAGACACTGTATTAGAGGATAAACTTAAGTTAACCATTTTTAAAAAAGTGTGGTTGAAACCCTATGCACTTAAAACATTGTTAGATATAGCCGGGCTTATGAAAATTAGGTTGTTTCACCTACTCCAGTCTAATGTTGAACCATTAGAAATGTTTTCTAAAAAGTTAGAAATGTTATATGTTTGATATTTTTAAACAAAATAAACTGGTTCATGATTTTATATGAAATATTCAAAAAAATCTTTATGGAAGTTATAAAAATAAAATGAAAAGAATATAGAAAGAAATTTTAAAATGAGTTAGAAACATCTGCGTTTGATATCTTTGGAAAAATATAGAATTTAATGTTTGAACTAGTAACTTCTTATTGTTCGAAGCATGGGAAAACTAAAAAAATTGATTTTCCATAACTATTTTAAAGCTTTTATCTTCTTTTTTGTAAAAAGTTAGAGTAAGGCACATGGTTGCACTTATCTTCTAATGTGTGTTTTTCTTCTTGACAGTGAAACTTTTGAAAGGTAAATTGAAAATATATATTTGAACCCCTATCTTTTTGAAAATATTTTTGTCGCACTTTTAAAAGGAAAGTTCAGTTATAACGTTTTCTTCTAAAATACATCCTTGTGAAGATTTCTTATTTATAAAAGAAAAATTAAAAATATACACATGCATGTCCATATTTCTAAGCTAAGTACAAATAAAAATTTAAATTGGGGAAAATGTTATATTTTTTGTCATAAGGAAACATTTGTCAAAATCAATAGCAAATTTTGTTGACTTTTCGTAAAAACGTAATAGTTTAGTAAAAATGATGTTAAAATCAAAGGCTTTTAATATTAAAAAAATATTAAAAAGTTAAATTATACTTTGGCTTGAAGTTTTATTGGAGTTGGATGGACTACATAGCCTATAAAGCTCAAAATGATTCAGATGGATTAGCTGGAATAGTAAATATGCTAGTGTGCTAAGGACTTGCTATTTATAGAGTTTTAAAGCATTGGAAAATTTGGGGTAAGAAACAAATTCAAATTGGATACCAAATTTAATTTTCTGTAATAATAAAGATTGAACACCACTTCATATTTTCCACCCAAATATGGTTTTAGATGCATAATCTTAGCACGAGAAGGGTTAGAAGGTTTGATCTGGCTAAAATTATTTAATTTAAGGAAAGGAAAAGGTGGTCAAGATATTTTACTAAAACAAAGAATGATATAGAGGCAAGAAATTCCCATAGTTTGGCTAGATACTATAAGAAGTTCATTAAAGACTTCAAAATGATTTATGTGTCGTTGACATGTCTTACCATTAAGTATTCTTGAGGAACTCAAAATGTGAGCATGCTTTTATTAAGAAAAAAGAGTTGTTTATTTTAACTTCCCACCTTTATAAGCATATTACCCAAGAATATTACAAGTAATATTGTCGAGTAATACGAAGAATAACGATGGATAAGAGCGACCATCCATGTCGATTTCCTTGGGATAACACTATTATGTCAACTATTACCTCAAATCTACATATATAAATGTGAATAGTCTCGGCACAAAGCAATAAACACGTTGACTCAGTTAGAATAGAACAATATATCACATAATATACAACATAGAATCACACATCACAACAAAATATAATACATCAAATATCTTTCTATAGTGTGATTCTACAAAAAAGGAAATACTAGACTTCGCATATACAACCATATACATACATAGACCATGACGGGTCTCAAAATATGCATGATTACATAGGTCTACATCATAAACAAGCATACAACAAGTATACATGCTTTAACGACTCATAAATTTATCACTGTGATAAATTATATTTATTTTAAAATTTATTCAAATAAAAGGTTGATAAAACAAATATAATTGTTTTGAGTGATAATAAATAGTAATAAAACTTATTTTGAATAGATATTTACAAAAATATTTTTCCTCGGGATTTAAATCGATAAAATGGCCAAAAACTGTATTATCAATAAACAGCTCTATAATCGTAAAACGTCGTGCATAGAGCTGGATACATATACTTATTTTTATAATTGAACAAGAATATGAAATAAAATTATTTATTTTATTTTTGTAAATTAAATGTATTTATGTCATCACCAATAATGGCATCGTATTTAAATAAAGATTTATGAATTTAATTGAGATTTAATGATTTAATAATTATTATAATTATATAAATAATTGTTTTTAAATGATACTAATTAATTTTAAATAGTTATAAAATGATAATAAATATTTATAATAGTTTTATAAAGATATATATTCAATTTCAAAATGTAAGGAAAAATGGACATCGCTTTATCGATATAATGACGATTCTTGTAAATAATTGTTAATATTAATTTATATGGTTTTATAAATGAAATGTGCCATTTTAATTAGTTAAAATTGATAAGAAATTTATTTTCAAATTTTGTTTACATTCATATGTAATTTAAAATATAAGTTAAAATGTGACCGGGAATCGGTTTCCCGATTTTCAACTGTTTGACAATAGTTGTTTTAAATCATTGCAACCTTGTTTTTGTGTCATGTTCACATATACAACATACACATGCATATCCTAATATGCACATGAACATATATAAACATACAAATATACATGTAACATATATAAGAAAAATCTAAGATATTTTATAAAAAAAATTAACCCTTAAGCTTCCTAAAGTCAACTATCTTACACATTAAGGACATACACATGGGATAGAAGTGAATGAAGTGATGGAGGCATGTGGAGGGGAGTGATAACGTGTAGAATTAAGTGAAAGAGGGTTTGTGGGCAAGGGGTGTTTTAGTCCATGCAAATTTAGATGTTTTCCATTTTTTTCCCTATAAATACCACCCCTCTTCTCATAAATTCCTAACACATTCTTCATCTTCTTTTTCCTTCTTCTTAAACTTTCTAAGAGCCTCTCTATTGGATTCTTATTCATAGAAAAAATAATATAAAAGTTAGGAAAAAATGTTGAGAATAAAAGAGAAAAATATACACAATAGTTTATAATACCAATTCACTTCAAAACTAGTTCAAATCACCTCCTTATCACCACTCAAATCCACGGCCAAAACCCACAACCATCTTAGGCCGAGAGTTCCACCTCTTCTAGCTTGGGTTGTGGCCTTTCTAAGGTCTTGGACTCAATTCCATAAGCTCCAGTGCGACGGGAGCGGAGCTATAGCCAATTTTATATTAGCTCGAAGGGAAAATGAAGGTGAGAAACTCTTACTTATATCATATTTGTGGATGATGATATGGCGTTTGCAATGGATGTTTAATATGTGTTGATCATCAAGTTTGGTTGTTTAATATGAATGTTGAATATATATGCAAGTCATAGAAATACACGTCGATAAGCACAAAGGAAATCATTTTCCTCTATTCAATGAATTGGTGTATATGGAATGTTAATCCTCTTTAAAAAGGTTTTAAAATGAGTTTGAAATGTTTTATAAACATTTGAAATAGTTTTGGTGAAGTTTGAAAGGTAAATGAAAATTTAATCAAAATTAGGGACGTTGCGTAGCGGTAGTTCGCGATTTCGCACCATAAAAGTCAAACGAGTATATAAAATGGAATATAGCTCAAAATTCTTCGAGATAAGAATTTTTCAAACTATTATATCCATAGTTTTCAAACAAAGAAAGAAAATCAAGATTTTGATGAGTATATTTTGAAATATGAGTAAAACAAGTTTTTGGAAAAACCGCGGTTTTGTAGTTTGGGATCCATAACAGGATTTCTTTGAAAAATGATATTTTAAAATTGTTTAAAAATATGAAATAAATTCTAAAAATCTTTTAAAATGTTTTAAACGTGATTTAAATTATAGAAATGAATTTCCAAATGATAAAAAGTTGTTTTGATCAACATAGCGTAAAAAGCACTTTCCGCGGCACTTTTCTGTAGCACTTTTCTATAACTTTTGAAATATAGTTTTAAACGCAACCATTCTTTTCCAAATCTTTTGTAAATGTTTTAAAATGATTGATAAATTATTTTAAAGGTGATTTAAATTATTTATGGAATGGTTAAATATTAAATTGTTTAGAGTCGATCAAATTACTTGATCGCCTTATGGGTGTCAAAGAGGTAATGTCTAGGCTTGGATTGGAAAACCAGTTTTCTACTCTCCCTGGCTATCCGAACTGGACCGACGGAGGGGATAGTAAATTTTATTTACTCAGATCAAAAAATTTCAAAGTATAAAGGATAAGATTTTCCGAATATAAATAACCTGGATTTTATGGAGATAATCCCCTGTACTCGCTATTAAAGCATGATGAGGGAACTCGTACTATTCGTGGAATTTAAAAGGTGATTTCACCATTATTCTGCCATAGTATTTGTTGAATACGGGAATTGTTATTAAGTAGAATTAGATGATTTCTATAGATTCTGCTCACTTTGTATTTAGTGGTTTTGGATTAACATTCTAGATAACATTGTTTTAACTCAATCAAAATTTTGAGTTTTGAATTAAGAAATCTTTGTTAAGATTTAAAAGAAATGATTTGGAAATATTTTCCTAAGTGAAAAATGAAATGACTTCGAATTATTCAAAGTTTAAAAAGGTTTTAAGTAACCAAAGGATTTGATAAGAGAGGTTTAATGATTCCGTATATACCGGAAAGAATGTTTTAGAAATATATATCTCTAGAAGATATTTTGATAAAGAGAAATTAATCAATTAAAGAATGATTCCCTATTTACTTGACCTCTTTTATCGATGATTGGTTCTAAGTAACTGGGGTCGGATTTTGGTAATTCCAATCCGAAGACCACTTCGAACCAATTTACGTATTCGAAGTGAAGACATGTATATGATTTGGAAGATGGAATGTAGGGCTGCTTGTCACTGACCCTCGAGGGAAATTTCCCATATCATATTATGTGGCAACAGTTCTTCATTTAAGATCTTTGATGCAAGGACTTCTCGCTACTAATCCTAGGGGTAACTTCCGACAAGATGTGGTAGGAGAGTGCCTTTGGTTTGTCCTATTCTTGGACAACTTGTATGGACGAATGTCTGACGTTGCATTTCTGGTTACATAAATTGATCTCTATGAATGTATCATCTGTTTGGTGGTGGAGAATGCAACTACTCTTAGCTTAACACCCTTTCCTGAGACATACGAGCTCAGGAGTTATAGGTTTGTAGAAATTAGTTGTGTGACTATGGAATGACAATATGGCATTCAAAATGGAATTTATATGGCATTCAAAGTGGAATGTGCTATGTGAAAGGTAATCGCTACCTCAGGCCTCATCACCCGGTAATGGCTTAAACAGGGTACGCTACAAGGCTATGTGGTTCACAACCATTAGGGTATGGTCATCACCTTTCTAGATTACTTTCTATATGTCGAGTATATGGTGTATGCTATTGGGCCCCGGATTGGTCCGTTACGACTGGGGTGATGTCATATTCGGATTGGTCCCTTAAGGCACATGACCACCTTTATACATGTAGCTATTAGATACATTACTTTATCTTTTTCTAACATTTACCGTGTCCTCTATGTACCTTTTCAATTATTGTTATGGATATTTTCCCCATACATACTTATTCTAATACATAGGTCATTTCTATTAATTCTCAGCACAGATTCCCCTTTCCACCAGTGTAGTTCTACGTTAGTTCTAACTTGTTTTATGCATAGAAAAACTTGAAAAATTCTATAAATTCATGAACAATTCCTTTATCCCTACCTTGTCTTTCTTTTGAATTACAAGTTATTTCCTTTATTTATTTTCTAAGTGTTTACTTTAGAAATTCATAACAATTTACTCGTAAGCCAAAAGCCTCTCAAGTTACTAACCTATCTTTAGAACAATGGTTAGGATATCATGACAAGTGTCTATTTTGGAAAAACTCAATATGAATACAAAATTAACACAATCTGAATTAACCAACTGAAATGGATAAACGGTTAAGTAATACTTTAAGAAATCTTTATTAGATATTCCTCTCTTTTCTTCGCGTGTGCTAGCTTTATCTCTTTTTTGTTCCCGTTTCTCTAAGCCACTGCCATTAACATATCTTTTGATCTTTTATTTTATTTTTTGTAGAATGGAATGAATGAATGGAAAAGAGTCATGTTTATTGTCTCATGATCACTTGGGTTTTGGCCCAAATACTCATTTTCATTAATTCATTGTCCATATTATTTTCTTATTTAGCCCCTCTTCGCCTTTAATTAATTAATTAAATTAATCGTAAATTATGGGTTGTTATAGTCTAACTCATGGTTTTATATTTCTCTTATTTCCATGGGTGATCTTTCGAGCAGTCTTAGAAGGACAAGTTTAGTTGGATGTTCTGGTGCTCAAGGACATGACCTGGATGTTTCATCCACCGTAATATTCTTATTTCCACTACGTTACTATTATGTATATATCAACACTTGTGAGGACATGTTGTTATAACTAGCCAGCTGATGATAGTACTTAGAATTATAACTCTGAAATGCTATGTATATTAGAGAGACAGTTTTGTACTGTCATTTGACATTATATGTTATCGTTTCGTTGTGAGATTCTAATATTATATTCCTTCTTTCTTGTTTTGTTTCCTTTTATTTTTATTTTACCCGAACAATAAGTCTTTTTGATAATGGGATGCTCGGCACACGAATACAGTGGATGTATTAGTGTCGGCATTCAAGGGTCGAAAAGGCATATCGTTACATATGGTTATAAGATGTATCATGATACGAAGAAAATGTCTTATTGGGAGGGGATGAAGAAGGAAGTCTAGACAATTATCTCGAAGTGTATGAACTACTAGTTGGTGAAGGCAGAGCAGGAGAAGCAAATTGGATTGACGAAACCACTTGATGTTCCAGAGTGGAAATAGAAGAAAGTTTCGATGGACTTCATCGACGAGTTGACGAGGACCAGAAGGGGGTATGATAGCATTTGGATCATAGTCAAAAGATTGACGAAGAGTGCCTAATTCATACCCGTTAAATCTAGTAGAATAGCGTCTAAATTAGCCAAATTGTATGTAAAATAACTGAGACCCTTTATTCACTAATAGGTTCTAAAAGAGCTTACAAAATATGTTAAGGATGGAGTTGCATCTTAGTAGAGCTTATCACTTGCAAACGAATGGGTAGACCGAGAGGATGAACCATATATTAGAGGATCTCTTACGAGCTTGCATTCTCAATTTCGAAGGCTTATGTGATGACCACTTGCATTTAATGGAGTTCACATATAAGAATAGCTATCAGTACAGTATCAATGAGGCACCGTATAAAGCATTGTTTGGTCGACCATGTAATGCTTCTTTATGTAGGTGGAAAGTGGTGAAAAAACTGATACTCAAGCCAAATATGATTAGAGAGACTTTAGAGAAGATTGGGGTCATTCGACAATGAATGAAAGCTGCTTAAGTTAGGCAAAAGAGCTATGCTAATACAAGACGTCAAATATTTAGAGTTCTCCATCGATCATATGGTATTTTTGGAGATTTCTCGATTGAAAAATGTTGTTAGATTCGATAATAAGAGGAAGTTGGCATCGAGATTTGTAGGTCTTTTTCCCATAGTAGAGAGGATTGGGAACCTAGCAAATAGGGTCGACTTATCTCATAAAATGGCAAGCATGCACAACGTATTCCATGTTTCTCACTTGAGAAGGTTTGTGCATGACTCAAGCATAACGATTGCATCAGATTAGTTTGATGATATTATGATTGAACTAAAAGCTTTGAGACCTCGTAGGTCGGTCCATATTGTCAGGCGTGATACGAAACAGCTTAGGAGGAAGACAATGGAGTTAGTGAATGTAACGACCCAGAATTTGACAACCTCCAAATATAACATTTAAAGTGACATTAAATATAAAATATAAAATATTTTATGATTCAAATAATATTAGATAGGATTTGGAAATAGAAATATACATAAAAATAGTAATATTTGCTTATATGGACAAAAATGACAAAATATTGATTTCAGAAAAGTAAGTTTCAATGGTTAAATAAATTATTTTAATTTATTTATAAGTGTTTATATTTTTAAATAATATTATACAAATTTATTTTTTAATTTGTTTTACATAAATAAATAGTTTAACTAAAACATCAAAATATGACCGTAAAACATTTTGTCGAAAATCAACATTTTGTCGATTAAAAGTTGTCGCCACGTTGTCGCACCTTTATTTTCTTATATAGGAACATATATATATTCAAATAGTATAAGTATTAATTAAGTCACAATCAACTTTACTTTTATTAAACATACTTAGAAAATTCTAGAATTTCATTAAGAAAAAATAAGCACAAAATTCCAAAACATGTCAAATCAAACCAAACATAATTATTACTTTACTTTTCTTACTCCTTAAGTGAAAGTGACATAAAGCATGATTTGAAATGGTGATGGTAAGTGTTACTTTGCTTAAAATGTAAGTAAAGGTATTTCGGTCATTTTACATAATAATATTTTATTCCAAACTTTTTCCTACAAATAGCCATGCATACCTCTTCCGTTCTCACACAAATTATTCTCTTCTCTTCTCTTCTTCTTCTTCTTCTTCATTAGAGCTTTAGTGGCTTCTTCTCTTCTATTTCCTTACTAATTTTTTCAAAACCATATCAAACAAAGTCAAAACTCCACCAAACTTTGCCAAATACCTTAGAATATCACCAAAATATGGTTTAGAATCTAAAAAGTTGATGAATGATGGAAGATGGTGGAGAACCTGTTATGGCCGAGCCTTATGGATGTTTGGAGGTGGTGGCTGGGCACTTTGAAGCATGGTGGAAGAGTTTAAGTGATGGTTTGGTAAAGTTAAGATGATTTAGTGAAGCGTTGTTGCATATGAATGTTGGTAGGAAGAATTGGCTAAGTTAAAGGTGAGTACTCAAATCTTAGTTTTATTTTAATAAAACTTAAGTTGATAATATACATGTTAAATTAGAAATTAATATGTTGAATATTGGTTGATATTGGATGATAACTTGATTGATATTATGGTTGATTATATGGTTGTGAAATGGTTGATAACTTGGTTTGATAAATAATAAGAGAAATGGTTAGTAATTAACCAAATTAAATTTAATGGAAATTAAATCCATAATAATATGTGTATGGAGTGATTTAGCCTCTAAATGATTCTAAAAAGATTGAAAATGATATTATAATAATATAATATTATAATATCAAATGAAATGAAAAATGAGTTTGAAATATAAAAATATTATTTAAATTGAGTTTAAAAAGATTTATAAATGTTTGATAAACATTTAAAAGTGTTTCAATGAAGTTTGGAAAGAAATTGTAAAACAAGTCAAAACTAGGCGCGTCGTGTAACGGTAGTTCGCGATTTCGCGCCAAAAAAGTTAAATAAGTGTATAAAGTGGAATATAGCTTGGATTTCTTCGAGATAAGAATTTTTGGTCTATTATATCCATCGTTTCCTAAAGAAGAAAGAAAATCAAGATTTCATTAAGTAGATTTTGAAATATGTCAAAACAATTTTCTAAAAAATCGCGGTTCTGTAGTTCGGAATCCAAAAAAGGATTTCTTTATAAATGATATTTTTTAATGTTTTAAAAATATGAAATAAATACTAAAAGCCTTTTAAAATATTTTAAAAGAGATTTAAGTTGAAAAGATGGATTTCTAAATGATATAAAAGCCATATTGAAGAATATAGCTTTTAAAACACTATTTACAACGCTTTTCGCAGTAGTTTTAAATAGCTTTTGAAATGTAGTTTTAAACTTAACAATTCTTTCCTAAATCTTTTGTGAGTGATTTTTAATGAATAATTGAGTAATTTAAATATGATTTGGAAGTTTAATAAGAGTTTGAATAAATGGTTAAGAGGAATTGTTTATAACACTTAAACAATAATTGAAGAATATTGAATATAATAACAAACTAAGTATGCAGAAATGACTAGTACATTTGTCCTGCTTATGAGATCTGGAAAGCTAAAACAAGGTGTTTAACTAAGCTTAGGAATGGAGCAACCAGTGCCCTGAACTTACCTGACCTATATTCTCTCTTCTTAGGCGAGGGGTGGAACAGATCGAAAGGAAAGCCCGGATGCTCTAAAAAGATCATACTTAAGTTTTTCCAAGATAAAAAGAAACAAATTTTAGAATATTAATTAACTAATTAACATCTTTTTATCGACGATTAATATAAAGGAAACGGGATCGGATTTGGGTGATTCCTATCCGAAGAACCGGGATCGGATTTGGGTGATTCCTATCTGAAAACCCCTTCAAACTAATTTTTGAATAAAACATATTGAAGACAAAGTTCTTCATGATATAGGACTATTTGCCACTAGTCTGTGGAGGTGAAATTTACCATATCTAAGGTGGCAGTAATGCTCTATTATGAAAATCTTTGATTTTAAAGAATATGATTTGAAGTTAAGAAAGAAATCATTCATTAAGATTTAATGAATGATTTGGGAATATTTTCCCTAAGTTAAAAGTTATAACTTGAATATAAGAAATCTTTGATTAAGATTTAATGAATGATTTGGGGATATTTTCCCTAAGTTAAAAGTTATAACTTGAATATAAGAAATCTTTGATTAAGATTTAATGAATGATTTGGAAAGGTTTTCCTAAGTAAAAGAGAAAATGATTGGAATTATTCCATGATCTAAAGAGGTTTAATAAATCAAATGATTTAAATAAATGAGGCTTAATGATTCCATATACTCATGAAAAGAAAATGAAATAAATCAGAAAGAATATATCTAAAAGATGAAGTAATTGGTTGATGATTGATATCCACATATGAACTTAACATCTTTTTTATCGATAATTGGCTCCGATGGACCGAGGTCGGATTTGGGTGATTCTTATCCGAAAACCACTTCGAACCTATTTGCACCAAAAATGGTCACAAACCCCATTGAGCGTGATTGTAGAGAAATAAACAAAGAAAGTAAAATTAAAATGAGGATAATATAGCAATCACACTAAGAAAATAGATGAACAATAAGAAACACAAGATTTATAGTGGTTCGGTACTGTTTTCCCAACGTCCACTTTGAAGATCAATCTTTTATTGCTTTTTTACTCCAGTACAATGCTTGTAATAGGTAATGATTGATTACAATTGAATCAAAAATAAAAGTAGCAGCATGTAGAGTCCCAAGCCAAAAAGTTCCTTTTTGCAATGGAGGTGCTATTTATAGGTGTGGAGCTCGAAATATCTGCCATGGATCTTGAAATACTCTTTCTCAAGCCTGGGTGGGCTCGCATGATCGATCTATGGCCGTTTAGGATCTGTCCTTGATCGACCCATAGCACTTCATATCTATCAAGAAATGCAATCAAGCCATGATCGATCATGGAGGCTTTTGAAGTGTTATGTAACTTGTGAAAATCTCATTGCATTTTGAGTTGTGGTTGCAGAGTTACTGATCGATCAAGATTGCAATTATGGAGTAGCTGAGGCCCTCATATCGATCCATATCAATTCTGTATCGATAGGAGCACTTGTCATATGATGATGAAACTTGCTGGAGTGGGCCCCCAGAGGCATAGGAGCATTGTGTGAAAGTTTGAGAATGATCCAGTGAGTTTAGTTATCGATCCTCAACGAGATGGATGTTTTTTGTATCCATATGATTGATACGAAAATGATCGATACGAAAAATATTTTTCTGTTGAATTTTGGCTTGAGATCGATTGTGCAAGCTTTTTAGAGTATTCTAAGCATGTCCTCAAAGTTTGGAGTTGTTTGGATCCGAAATGAGTGAGATATGCCATGTTTCGTGTCAAAAAGCAACATTTTCGTATCCATCAGATCGATACGAAAATGATGGATACGAAGGATTTTTCAACTTTATTATTTTAACTTGTAACTTTGTGGGTGGGCTTACTACACTATTTTATTGACTTTATGAAAGTTTCAAGTTGATTGGCTTTGTAGATTTTGAGATATTTATCGATCCTAGCTAATTCGAACAGTTTCTAGTATCGATCCTAGATGGAGTACATGAGTGCTTGTTTTTCTTATAACTTCAGCATACGAACTCCGATTGACTTGAAATTTGAAATATGACTTCCTGGAACTTTGTAAATCATTCCATACTAATTGCACATGGATCAGGGCCGGGGTCACGGCCGGCCGTATTTCATTCATAGCCTCGAGTATACCTGTTTTCTAAAACAAGTAAACAGCTATAGCCAGTCAAATTTCTTGGTATCACGGCCTTGCCAAAAGGTGAGAAAACATTTTTCCCCCAACGTACGTCTTGGTTGAACATGACGTGCTTCGAAAAGCTGCAATCTCCAGTTGGAAAGGACCCCATTTAGTTCGTTGAATAGTCGTTATCCTTCCGCCAAGAGTCGTAGTTCCCAGTAGTTATGACTCCTGTCGATTTCCAGTAGTATAAATACTGAGTTGTAGCCTGCCAATGATTACACAGTTCTCACTTTCAGTGAATATCAAGTGTTAACGATTTTCTATTTCTGTTTTTGGTTGATTCCAAGTGAGTATTCAATTTCTGAAAATCGAATTTTCAGGATGCACACACGCACGTTCATGTATGCGTTTATGTCATTGGCTCCCGGATATGCTCGTACGCTCACGGGTCGTTGCCAATTTGGTGAAATGCAATTCAATCATTTGCATTTTTGATGGCAAGAGAAATGGTATTCGACCAAAAATGAATTTTCGTGTAGGAATTCTCTCGATACTCGTTTGATTATATCGTAAGCGATACATCAAAGTAGGGATACGAACGAACCCTTTTTGTTCACGATTCCTTCATGGATGACGTAGCAGGAAGCTTCGCGGAGGATATGCCATTTCTCATTCCTCTGTTCAAGAAGGATTCTTTGTTGTAGATAATCTTTTGTAGGATTCATCCATGGCTCTATTTTTTTTAAGCTCCATCTCTAAAACCTTGTCGATCTCTATACGGTCAGTGCTTGGAGCATTAAGTCCTCCAACTACTAATGAGCCTGCTTGCTACGTATCCTCTGAATTGGCCAGCTTGGCTAGTAAGTCGGCTCTTTCATTTTGTTCTTTAGGGATGTGTGTTATGATACAATATTCAAAATAGGTCAATGATTTTTGGACTCAGGCGAGACAAGGAGCAAGTCGTTGCCCCTCTTAGCTTGATAATTTCCTCTGGCTTGAGATATTACTATCCGGGACTTGCAAAACATCTTTAGAGATTTCACTCCCAGGCCTCTAACAAATTTGGGCCCGACAGTCACAAAGCATCATGTTAAGATTCGTTATTTGTTGTAAGGAAAATTGTCTTTCTGGATGTAATTCTCTTCGTGTGACAGTGCGATGCTTATGGTGTGTATTGACACGGCCCAATTGATGTACAAATATTCAGGAAACGGCTTGGGTAAAATGCTCTCTAAGCGATCTATCAAAGCTGGAATTGCATCAACGTAGTTGTTAGTCCATTCAAAAGTTCCCTTCCCTCTCTTGGTCAGGTTGAAGAAGAGAATACACTTGTAGATGGCCCTAAAGTTGAATCGGCTTAGGATGGTAATCTTCTGACTTAGGCTCTGTACCTGCTAGGTTGTCCTCGGTACATGGATGTATCTAATTATCGGAATTTTTTGGACATTAGCCTCAATTCCACGAGAATTGATGATGAAACCCAAGAATTTTTCTAACGCAACGCTGAAAGAGCATTTTAAAGGATCGAGTTTCATTCTGCATTTTTTGGAGAGCACTGAATATCTTTGCAAAGTCATCGATGTGGTCGTTTGATAGTCGTGATCTCATGAGCATATTAACCATATATACTTTCATCGATCGGCTGATCTGGTTTTTGAATGATCTGTTAACCGTCCTTTGGTAAGTAGCACCAGTGTTCTTTAGTTTGAATCTAGGGATTGCAACATAGCACTATAGGCCTAGGTCAATAACGAAACTATTGTATTTTTGGTTTGGGACATGCTTCAGTATCTGATTGTATCTGAAGTTTGCGTCCGTGGAAGCGAGTAATTCATGTCCGATGGTCGAGTCCACCAGTTGGTTGATCCTTGGAAGTGGAAAGTTGTGTTTTGTCATGCCTCGTGAAAATCTATGTAGTCGACGTATATCCGCCACTCTCCATTTGTTTTTCTCATAAGTAAAGAATTGGATACTCATTTTGGGTAGAGGGCATCGTGAATAAACCCATTGGTTTTGAGTTGATTTGCCTCCTCTTTAAGTGCAGTTGATCTCTCCGGATCCACGTCGCATCGTTTTTATTCACCGAGACATGCCTCGGGTCGACATTCAATGCATGGTTCTCAATGGCTGGCGAGAGTCGATATATATATATATATACATGAGATTGAGTCCAAGCGAACACATCAAGATTCACCTAGAGTAAAATAGTTAACTCTTTCATCATCATTGCGCTGAGTTATGATCTGATCTTCAATACTCATGATAGGTTGTAGGCGCTTCATGTTCTTATTTGCAATGGTTAATGATCAGCCTTATAGGCACGTTGAATCAAAGCCTTAGTAGAGTTTAGCCTTGTATTGCGTGCTGCTGCATAGCTGGCTCCAGCTATGAGTTTGAATCTACTTGTGTTTCCGAGTGATGCGCTTTCCATTCAATGTACTCACGATCCATTGCTTGTTGTAAGGGTCAGAATGATGATCAGTTTCCTATAAGTCCGGGCATCGATTCGATGATTCTATCTCCGGGCATCCTTTCGGCCGCAACCTTGAGTTGTTATCAACACCGGGCATGAGTCATAGGATCGAGTTGTCATAGTCAACTCTTGGATAATCACTCTTTTTCCCCCAGTCTCGGGTTGGTGGATGCATTACGCGGACGGTCGAGTCTCGTCCCAGTTCAAGCTTTAAGAACCAACGTTGATTGATGAATGGTCGAATCACATTCATCTTATCTTCTCGCTCGTGCCCCCAAGTCTGAGGCATACATCAATAAGTGGCAAGGCCAGTCACGTCTGCTTTGATCTCGTATTCTTTCCCATGAAACCATGGGACCGAGTTAATTTATGGAAGGTTGAGTCGTATCTATCCTGCATTGTATTAAGGTCTTCCTTCTTGGAGGAATACTTCGATGCTCCAACGAATTTCGGGCATAAGCTGGGTATTAGACGGTCAATCCATCCACCTTTGTTGCAGGTGTTGCCATACTCTGGGATGGACTAGAGAATGGATGGTTATATCATATCCAGTATGAGGTCGTTGCTCCTTTTGTCGGACCAAAGGCAAGAATCAGTGCATGGACGGTCGCATCATATTCATCCAGAGTCGGACGGTCAGTTACATCCAATTTGATTTATATTCTCCCATTCGGTTATAGGATAAAGTTGACTCCGGTGCGGTCGGGTCATGCTCATCCAGTTTCATACTCCTCCTAATAGATCAAAAGAGGTATATGGAGAATGAATCAGCAAGTCACACTCATCCATGGTTTATTATCCTATCCACGCTATGGTGATCGGAGCTGTTCGAAGGACGTTTGGGTCACTTCTATTTGTGGTCTATGTGGATCGATATTGACCATCGATTCAGCGGCACGATGTCAAAAGCTCGGACCTCATTGCCTGTCGATCCAATGGTATGATATGAAAAGTCTAGATCGATATTGCCCGTCGACACGGCGGTATGATATAATTGGTCGCCCATAACTTCAGACGTCATTCTCCTCGAGCTGGAAAGCGAGGTCATAGATGGACGGACCCATCCTCCTCGAGCTGGAAAGCGAGGTCGTTGATGGACGGATCCATCCTTCTCGAGCTGTAAAGCGAGGTCATGGATGGACAGATCCATCCTCCTCGAGCTAGAAAGCGAGGTCGTGGATGGACAGATCCATCCTCCTCGAGCTGGAAAGCGAAGTCGTGCATGGACGGATCCATCCTCCTCGAGCTGGAAAGAGAGGCCATGGATGGACGGATCCATCCTCCTCGAGCTGGAAAGCGAGGTCATGCATGGACGGATCCATCCTCCTTGAGCTGGAAAGAGAGGCCATGGATGGACAGATCCATCCTCCTCGAGTTGGAAAGCGAGGTCATGAATGGACGGATCCATCCTCCTTGAGTTGGACGGTCGGATCAAGCTTGGGCTATCAAACTGCCCCTTGCATCCGGGATAGGAGCCGACACATGGACGGTCGTACTGCATCGTCTTTGATTTAGATACCGCTTCTGCCAAGCTTAAGGAGTAAGAGTAATACTCTGGAGAACTTCGAGTTTGGGCGAAAGAGTGGATGGTCGAACCACATCCACTAAGAGTCATGTCTTTGCCCCCTGTGTTAGGGGAAAGAACTGGAGAGTGGATAGTCGAGTCGCGTCCACTTGATACTTCATGCTCTTTCGGTCAGGTCAGGGAAGAGAGTTGAAATGATAGCTCCTAATGCGAGCTGGCAATCAGTCCATGATGATTGTAAATTGGGGCTCTGACCTTGACGAAGTTGGTTTAAGGCATGATTGTTTTGTCGAATCACAGATGCGAGCTGGAGAGTGAATGGTCAAATCATATCAACTTAATACTTATGTTCTCAAACAACCCCAAGTGTCTAATGTGGGATTTGATGCATGGACGGTCACGTGATGTTCACCCCTGGTGTGGTTTCGATCTTAGTGGGCATCGAAAGAAGCATAAGTATTTTGGCGAGCTTCAAGTATGAGATGGGGAGTGCATTGTTGGTTCATATCACTCCAAGTCTTTCTCAGATCTCCAATTAAGTTGCATAGGTGGATGAGTGGATGGTCGGTAGCATCCACTTTGTACTAGAGTCTTGACCTTGTTGGTCTCTTCCGCTTTGATGCGTTGCCCCCAAGTCAGGGGCATATAGTAGTTGATGAGTGGTTGAATCATGCTCGTCATGATGACACCTCAATAACCTGATCATAGTCTGTGGAGGTTATTTGGCACCCAACCTTGAGTACTTAGTTACTTGCACCATTTTCATGTAGTTTAATTCAAGTTGGTCATATTTCGCAACATAAATGAAATTGAAATAGAAATAATTTAAAAAAGATCATATTAAATCTCATTGATAAGTGAAGCAGCGTCGTATGCTCGCTATTGCACTTCAGTCTAGCCCTTCTCGGTTGGAAGTCTCATGTAGGTGGTTCAATTTAATCAAAGTTCTTGACTGATAGGGGTCGGGTGTTCCATGCCCGTCATATTATGGGGCTTGCACATATTGTTGAAGCTTTCCTTTCTTGGTTAGCTCACCAGCCTTGCCGTGTTGAGGTAGTCATTGATGGTTGTCCACCAGTTCTACGAACAAAGTCTGGAAGTCAGCACTAGTGACGAATTCATCATTTTTTTTGGTATTGACAGCAGCTGGTTGTAGAACTTAATCAACTCGTTGACCACCAGCCTCTTCATCTCCATTTAGTGATCTAAGAAACAGATCTGGTAATTCTTAGTATGATTGATAGTCTCCTCTCAGGAATATGGGAAGGCATCTACCTTTGATGGCCTCCGTCACTCAAGAGGAGTGCATATGTCATTCCCACTTTATGAAATAGTGTCAGAGGCTGCCTCTCCAGAGTACACCAACGCGTGTGTTGATCTTTCATCGGGTTCATTAACTCAATATCTGCATGGAAATTTTGCATGTAGAATGGTTCCAATGAATAGGTCGTGACTGGGAAAGACACTCCAATTGTTGTTAATCTGGTCTATTTTCAAGCTTTGACAGCTTGTAATACTAGTGCATGATGTATGCATGATTGTCCAACGTTTGAGTGGTTGATAACGTCAATTGGATAGTGAGTCAGTTAGAGTGAGCTTGTGGATTGGTGATTGTCCCAAGCTTTCATCAAGATAGGAGACCCATGAGGCAATCAGGAAGCCCTCTTGAGGTTACACACCATAGTTGTCAATTCACTCATTTGAAAGTTGGCCAATTGGAGGAAGTTGCAATCCACCTTGGAAGCATGATATAGTAACCAACTCTACTTCTTGGCATATTAGCTTGGTTCTCCAGCGTCTGGGAGCACCGTTTGAGTAGTAGTTCCTTGCCCATTTCTTGATTGCAATTCAGAATCTGCTGTTTTAATCCCCTATGTCCCGGTCGTACCCGAAAAAGATAATTTTTTAAAAGGGGTCGTACCCGATCCATTTTTTTTTTGAAATTTCGTATCGTTCTCAGTAATGGAAGTTGGATGTTCGATATAAAACAGGACCTTGGGGAACGATACAAATGCTGGTTAAATTGAACGATCCGAAAAGTGGACATCTGGATCGATACGAAAAGTGCACAACTAGATCAATACGAAAGTTTCGCTTGAGGATCGATACGAAAGGTGCATAACTGGATCGATACGAAAGTTGGACTTAAGGATCGATACAAAAGGTGCACAACTAGATCGATACGAAAGTTGCACTTGAGGATCGATATGAAAGGTGCACAACTGGATCGATATGAAAGTTGTGTCTGAGGATCGATACGAAAGACACACAAGTGGATCAATACGAAAGTTGTGCTTGAGGATCGATACGAATGGTGCACAACTGGATTTGGATCGAAATGAAAGTTGTGTCTGAGGATCGATATGAAAGATGCACAACTGGATCAATACGAAAGTTGTTTCTGAGGATCGATATGAAAGGTGCACAACTGGATCGGCACGAAAGTTGTTTCTGAGGATCAATACGAAAGGTGCACAACTGGATCGGTACGAAAGTTGTGCTTGAGGATCAATACGAAAGGTGCACAACTGGATCGATACGAAAGTTGTCATATTTTCTGAATACAAAAATATAGATACGAAAATAATCATATTTTCTAGACATGAAAATATGGATACGAAAATCATCATATTTTCTGGATACGAAAATATGGATACAAAAATCATCATATTTTCTGGATATGAAAATATAGATACGAAAATCAGGAGTTGGAGTTTTCTGAAGAGCTTAGAGAAGGAGCTTTTTGAGAGCTCGGAGGAGGAGCTTTTTGGATACGAAAGCTCGAAGTCGAATAGGAAACTTTATGAAGGCAAAATTGGATCTTATCTCACGGATAATGGAATCCACTAGTAGATGACGAGATTCGATAGAATTGAAAAAAATGGAATTTTCTCGGTGAAAGCACCAAAGTGTTTGCACCAAAAACGGTCACAAACCCTGTTGAGCGTGATTGTAGAGAAATAAACGAAGAAAGTAAAATTAAAATGAGGATAATATAGCAATCACACTTAGCAAATAGATGAATAATAAAAAACATAAGATTTATAGTGGTTAGGCACTGTTTTGCCTAGTCCACTTTGAAGATCAACCTTTTATTACTTTTTTACTCCAGTACAATGCTTGTAATAGATAATGATTGATTACAATTAAATCATAAATAAAAGTAGTAGCATGCATATGTCGAGCCCAAAAGTCACTTTTTAGTTGCAATGGAAGTGCTGTTTATAGGTGTGGAACTCGAAATATCTGCCTTGGATCTCGGAATACTCTTTCTAAAGCCCGGGTGGGCCCGCATGATCAATCTGGGTCGTTTGGGATCGATCCATGATCGACTCGTAGCATTTTGTATCGATTAAGAAATGCTCCAATCAATCCGTGATCGATCATGGAGGCTTTTGAAGTGTTATGTAACTTGCTGTGAAAATCTCATTGCATTTGGAGTTGTGGTTGCGGAGTTATTGGTCGATCAAGATTGCAATTATGGAGTAGCTGAGGCCTTCGTATTGATCCATATCAATTCTGTATCGATAGGAGCACTTGTCATATAATGATCAAACTTGCTAGAGTCGGTCCCAAGAGGCTTAGAAGCATTGTGTGAGAGTTTGAGATCGATCTAGTGAGTTTAGCTATCGATCCTCAACGAGATGGGCGTTTTTCATATCTATATGATTGATACGAAAATGATCGACATGGAAAATATTTTTTGTGGAACTTTGGCTTGAGATTGATTGTGAAAGCCTCTTAGAGTATTCTAAGCATGTCCTCAAAGTTTGGAGTGGTTTGGATCTGAAATGAGTGAGATATACCCTATTCGTGTCAAAAAGCAACATTTTCGTATCCATCGGATCGATACGAAAATGATGGATTAGAAGGATATTTCAACTTCATTGTTTTGACTTGTAATTTTGTGGGTGGGCTTCCTACACTATTTTATTGACTTTATGAAAGTTTTAAGTTGATTGGCTTTGTAGATTTTGAGATATTAATCGATTCTTGCTAATTTGAACAGTTTCTAGTATCGATCCTAGATGGAGTACATGAGTGCTTGTTTTGTTTATAACTTGAGCATACGAACTCTAATTGACTTGAAATTTGAAATATGACTTCCTGGAGCTTTGTAAATCATTCCATACTAATTGCACTCGGATCGGGGTCGGGGTCCCAACCGGCTGTATTTCATTCATAGCCTCGAGTATACCTGTTTTTAAAACAAGTAAACAACTATAATCAGTCAAATTTCTTGGTATCATGACCTTGCGGGATAATAAAACCAATGTATACCCTCGGAAATGAAGACGTGTTGAAGATGATGATTATTGAAGACTGGAGATCTTCATTTGCGGAAGGGCTGCTTGTTGACATTCTCTGGGTAGCTCCCAATATAGAGATATTTATAGTAGTGGTCCTATCATGTTGTGAAATCTTTGAATTACACCGACTAATTGCTACTGATCCTAGGGGTGATTCCCAAAAAGGATGTGGTAGAAAAGGTTCCTTCGGTTTCGTTTAGTCCCAGAACGAACTTGTATGGACGAATGTCTGACATTGCATTGCTAAGGTCACAAACGTTGACTGTTGCCAACATACTTCTATGGTAGCGGAGAAGGCAGCTTCTCTTAGCTTAACACCCTTCTCTGAGACATACAAGCTCAGAGGATGTATGCTTATGGGAGTCAAATAGTGATCAAAGGAATGGCAATGTGGCATTCAAAGTGGAACTTGTTATGATCTAAAGCGTGGCTTTATGAAAAGCAAAGCGTGGCTTTGAAGAAATTGAGCATAGCCTCACTAGCCTCACATCTCGAAAGATGATATGGGATACTATGTGGTCTAACAGACACAAATTCGGGATAAGTAAGTATGTATGGTGGAGTCCAATACGTTGGGCCCTTTGGGGGAAAACAACCCTCAAGGAAAATATTGCCCCATTTTGATAAAGTGGTTAGCTTGAGAAAAGCAGGGAACTACCGGTTATCAGTAGTAGTATAACAAGTATAGTTCCAAGTGACTTGCTTGAGAAAAGCAATTAAGGCACCGCGGGAACTATGTTTGTTATGCGTGGATCGAAGAAAGAAATAAGCCACTAGTTCCCTATCATGTTGGAAATCCAACTCCGATACGAGCTTTACGGTTTTGATTATAGTCCCAAAATAGCTATAATGCTTTGCAAACATTTCAACTACCTCTTTTGGTATCATATATTCCATTTGGTATGTTCTGTTGACCCAGTCCAGATATATTGCCTTAGACTTAGTGCGGGTATTGATACCTTATTTAAATAAGTTTATTTGAAAAGTGTTTTCAAAGGAATGTCATTAAAAATAATATCAAGTGTATTTTGGTATAAAAGAGTTTTTGTTATCATAAGGTAAAAACCCGTCCGTATTTATGTGTGGGCGCGGTCTTATGAGATACCCTTCTTTTCAAAGGTTTTGATAACATCGTCATTTTAAATTTCGAGTATCTCACGCTGGTTTATCAAGCTTGATCCGGGTACTTTTAATACTCGGGTCAGATCCGAGTAGTTTCAGTTTTAGCTGAAGACGCTGGGAGTTTCCAAAGGAGAGGTGGAGATCTTCATCATCATATGGGCGAATTCTATTATCCGCTGCATCTATTGCATTTATTTTGTTGTTTATTAGATTTTGTCACGGAAGGTGTTATAATTGTCCAGGATGAATCTAGGTTAGACTCTGATATTGTATTTAAATTTTTCCGCTGTAAAGATTATTATTGAAATAATATATGTTATTCCATTCGTGTGAGATTATGTGCTGTCTTTATTTTCTTTCTACCTTTAATGATCTGCTTATTCGTGCAACTTGAGTTGGACATGTGTGGTTTATTGTCGATTCAAAGAGTATGGAAAAATGGGCCATACATTTGGTATTAGAGCTGAAGGTTAAGCGAGAACCTTGGCTATGGTGGGGTAAAGACTTATCAGAGATAGGGTAGTAATACCCTAGGATGAGTGACTCATTAAAGATAGGGTTAGTAACACCCTAGAATGAGTTTGAGTGTATTATATATGAGTGCGTATTTGTTAGTGGCTAATAAATTGTTTTGTGTTGATTTATCTTTTGAGTAATTTATGGATTCTGATCGATACGCCCGATCATCGTTATCGATGAGGGTTCCTAAACATTTAAACAAGGCGAACCGATGTACATTCCTCATATAATGCTTTTCTAGGCCGACCGGCCTTTGCAGAGTTTAGGGCGGCTATTGCCCCATGGTGTTTGACCCTAGAGTTCCTCACTGACAATAGGGTTAGGGTTATACATGGTGATCAAGCGGCTAGACGTGCCTGTTATGTTGCAGAGCTGCGGGATGCGCATCGAAAAGAGAAAGGTAAGGGCGTGGAGGAATCCCTCTACGTTTGTTTTTTGGAGGATTGAGAGTTAATGCCTGGGCCTAGGCCCGGGCGCCACGACCAGTTTCCTAAGGATCTTGATCCTAGAAATAACGATGATGAAGGGGAAGTCAAAGAATACCAGGCTTCCCCAGTGGAGTTGATGATTGATGTTCCGATCAACGACGATGATGATTCCAGAGTGGTAAAGGTCGGATCTCAGCTCGGCCCCCAGATGAGACAAGAACTGGTTGATTTCTCCGGGAAAACCTTGATGTATTTGCTTGGACTCATTTGAACATGTGTAGGATCTCGCCGAACATCGCGACCATACATTAAATATCGACCTACGGCACGTCCCGGTGAAATAGAAAATGCACGATATGGATCCAGAGAGATCCGCCACCCTGAAGGAAGAAGTGGATAAACTCAAGGCTAATGGATTTATTCGTGATGCTTATATCCGGAATGGGTCTCGAATCCAGTGCTTATCGGAAAATCAAATGGAAAATGGCAGACATGTGTGGACTACTCAGATTTGAACAAAGCCTGCCCCAAAGACAGTTTCCCACTTCCCAGGATTGATCAACTGGTGGATTCAACAGCCGGAAATGAGCTCTTACCTTTCATGGACGCATACTCCGACTACAATCAAATCCTGATGCACCTTCCTGAACAAGAGCATACTAGCTTTATAACTGATTTGGGATTTTATTGCTACAAGGTGATGCCGTTTGGACTAAAACCGCTGGAGTAACTTATCAGAGGCTCGTGAACCGAATGTTTGCGAACCAGATTGGGAAGACTATGGTAGTGTACGTGGATGATATGCTCGTAAAGTCGTGGCTATCCAACAACTACATCGGTGATTTGGAGATGACGTTCAACATACTCCGACAGTACAGAATGAAGCTCAATCCATTAAAGTGTCAATTCGGAGTTGCATCTAGAAAGTTCCTTGGGTTTATTTTCAAAGCCAGAGGAATTGAAGCTAATCCCGTAAAGCTCTGGGCGATTCGGAATCTCGAAACTCCCAGGACCATCAAGCAGGTACAAAGTCTTAATGGGAAGGTGGCAGCCTTAAGCAGATTCATTTCCAGAGCCACGGACAAGTGCATTCCCTTCTTCGATCCGATCAGAAAAGGGAAACAGAATTTCGAGTGGACAGAGGAGTGCGAGGGCGCATTCCAGGCACTAGTGCAACATCTGGCAACACCTCCCATCTTATCAAAGCCGGTTGATCATAAGAAGTTGTATGTCTATCTAGCAGTATCAAATCTAATCAGTGTTGCGTTAGTTCGAGAAGAGGATCGTATCCAACGATCGGTCTATTATATCAGCAAAAGATTGACAGGAGCAGAAATAAACTACCTAAAGATAGAGAAGCTGGCTTATTGTCTTTTTGTAGCCTCAAGAAAGCTCCGCCTATACTTTCAAACTTATCCTATCACTATTTACACTGACCAGCCGTTACGACAGATCCTGACACGACCTGAGTCGTCTGGTAGGTTGCTCAAGTGGAACATCGAGCTGAGTCAATTTGATATCACCTATATCCCAAGGTGGGCTATTCAAGGACAAGTTCTGGCGGACTTCATATCTGAATTAACCATACCGGAGGACTTGCCTGAAACCAGTGAACCTCCCAACTATATATAGAAGCTATACACCGATGGTGCATCAAACGAGCGGTGCTAAGGCGCTGGAGTGATACTCGAAACCCCAAAAGGGCGATCCGTATGCTATGCTTTGAAGTTTGACTCCTATGCAACTAACAACGAAGCTGAGTATGAAGCCTTGCTTGCTGGACTGAGGCTTGCCAAAGATTTGGGAGTCATCATTATGGAGATTTACTGTGATTCACAGCTGGTGGTATGCCAGGTTCGAGGAGAGTATAAAGCCAGAGACCGAAGATTAGCCTCCTACCTTATGCGGGTCCAGGAAATTTAAAATCTGTTTGACTATTATGCTATCCACTGTATACCCAGAGAGCAAAATTAGAAGGCCGATTCTTTAGCAAAACTGGCTAGCACTGGCGAAGCACAGCAGATGGGACTCGTCCCCGTCGAGACACTTATTGCTCCAAGTATTGATCATATGGAGATAAACTGGGTTCATGAGGCAACACCCGAAAGGGAGTCGTGGATGATTGCAATCAGAAACTATCTTGAGCACGGAACATTGCCCGAGCGTAGGAGTGAGAAAAGACAGGTCCTCCAAAAGGCTTCGTGGTTTGTCATCCAAGATCAAGTCATGTATAGAGGAGGATTTTCTGTTCCTTTACTCCGGTGTATTGCCCACGATGAAATCAAGCGAGTGTTGCATGAAGTGCATGAATGAGAATGTGGCGATCACACGGGGGGCAAGCCCCTGCAAAGAAGATATTCGGATACGGCTATTACTGGCCAACCGTAAACCAAGATGCATCGGATTATGCTAAGAGATGTGATAGGTTCCAGAAACATGCCATAATTCTGAGAGCCCCGCCAACTGAGATTACTCAAATGGTCAGTCTATGGTCATTTTCCACATGGGGCATTGATAAAATAGGGTCCTTGCTTCTAGCAAAAGGTGGAGCGAGGTACGCCATCATTGCAGTTGACTACTTTACCAAATGGGAGGAAGCCGAGCCCCTTTCTACTATTATGACAAGGAAAGTAATCAACTTTGTTGTGCGCAACATCATATGTCGCTTTGGCCTCCCACGGACGATTGTAACTGACAACGGGGCCCCATTCGATAGTGCCGAGTTTAAAATTTCTGCCGATGATATCGCATCGAGAAAAAGTTCTCGGAAGTAGCTCACCCTCAAGCAAATGGACAAGTCGAAGCTGTCAACAAAGTCATCAAGTTCATTTTGAAGAAACGATTGGAGAAGGCTGGAGGTAAGTGGGCGGATGAGCTCCTCATGGCCTTATGGGCATATCGAACTACCCACAAGTCCGCGACCGGCCATACTCCATTTGCACTTTCTTACGGCTCTGAAGCCATTATTCCAGTTGAACTAGAGGTACCTTCTCACTATGTGACTTATTATGATTCGAAGACGAATGCCATCCTACTTGCAGAATCTCTGGATTTATTAGATGAGAAGTGTGAAGAGGCTGATTTGAGCGCAGCTGCACATCGCGACTGAGTCGCCCGACTATACAATGCTAAGGTCCGACCTAGAACCTTTGAAATTGGCGATCTTGTACTTAAGCGAATCTATCTGGTCCCTTCGCACATGAAACCGACATGGGAAGGACCGTATATCATCGAACGGAGGCTAGGAGACGGCACATTCAAGCTATCGACCGTTGATAGTCTCACTCTACCGAGGGCATGAAACAGCGAGAGTCTCCATGCTATAATATATAACAAGCTTTCATTCATTTAGTCTGCTTTCCTTTTGAAGTTTGTTTATGCAATTCGAAAATTTGTACTTGTAATAAGGCAACTAACTTTGCCATGATTTCCTATTTCAACAATAAAGCACAGACTCATCAAGCCGGATTAGTGATTCCTAAATGCATCAAGCAACCGCCATGATGCACGAAGAGCTAGGTTCCATCTTACGGTGGGAATCATTCAGATAGAGAGTGATCGTGATATGACCGGTCACTCGCTAAATGAAACCCCGAGCTCGGGGGCAAACAACAATCAATTAAGAGAGAGTGGAAACATGACAATTCTCCAACAAACTTCAGCTCCCAGAGTGTGAGCTGAAGAGCAAACTCCAGAATCAGGACGTGAATCAACCGTCCAGCTCGAGGAGGATAGACTCATCCATCCACGAACTTGCTTACACGGCTCGAGGAGGATGGATCTGTCCATCCATGACCTCGTCTCCCTAAATGGCTCGAGGAGGATGGATCCGTCCATCCACGACCACGCCTCCTTACATGGCTCGAGGAGGACGGATCCGTCCATCCACGACCTCGCCTCTTTCCAAGCTCGAAGAGGATGGATTCGTCCATCTAAAACTTCGCTTACTGGATTAAGAAGGATGTGATCCGACCATCCACGACCTTAACCAGCTCCTTATTCCTAGAGCATGAATAAGATGCTAATCCTTAAACAAATGTGATCGACCGTCTGTCAACTGACTCTAGATTCTCGGAGTGTGAACTAGAGTATAAACATTAAACGGGTGTGATCGACTACCCACAAAATAACTTTTGTCACCAAAGTGTGGACGTTTCCTAAACAATAAGCAAGCATGATCGACCGCCGGCTTACAAACCTAATCCCCAAAGTGTGGATGCAAATGCTAGCAAATGAGCGAGTATGGTCCGACCGCTCTAACTCATGTTACTTTAACTTGGTTCCAATTAAGTTAAATCAAAGTTAATGAAGGTGGAGGATGACTGCCAACTAGTTACTTCAACTATCCCCAGAATTAGGGGCATAACTCAAGTACCAGCCGCTGACTGTGACAGCGCAACGTTGGGACTCAACTCAACGTTCAATTATGACCCGAGGCCATGACCTCAGGACTTAAAGACTGAACCCAAGTTTGACTCAGAGACTTAAGCTTCATGAGTACATTGAATGGAAATGTGAATGCTTAAGTACTTAAACAAATAAACGTAGAGTTATGCCAAAACAAAACAAAAAATCTTTATACTATTCTTTAGAAAAGAAGTACAAAATCTTTCCAAAGAATTTCTATAAGCAAGGGGCCAAGCCCGCATCTATACATGGCCTACAAAAAGCAAAAAAAGAAGCTTATTCTAACCATCTACAAAAGAGGAAGCCAAAATAGAAATCTACGCCTTTGGTTTCCTATCCTTTTAACTTTCTTTGGCGTAGACCCGCTCGAGCTACAGCCCGAACCTCTTTTGGAACCCTTACCTCCCCAGCTCGCTTCAGTTGGCTTATCTCCAATCGAGGGAATCGATGCGGTCTCCCCTTGAGAACCTGCGGGGATTGAAGTACCCCCTGTGTGTGAAGCTGGTGGAATAATGGCCCTTTCAATACCAGAAGAAGAAGGTGCGCTAGTCTCAATCATGGTGCCACCCGGAGAAATCACGAGAATCGGGACCGGGCCAGGGCCCGTCATACCTCTGCCAGCTCTAAGATCCTGCTCCATCTCAGCCTTAATTTCCCTCATTATTTGCTCTTCTCGGTCCACGCGCTTGCTCATTGGGATACTGCCAGTTGGACCTGAGGAGCCCGTAATAATAACATCTTCATCCACATTAAAGGGCATCTCGATGCTCGAATCACTTTGGTGGCTAAGAAGCGCTTCCATCAGTTGGTCGTTAAACATACAGCCGCTATCATGCATATCCCCAGCCGAAGTAGTGATCGTCATAGTTGTGACCTCTGTTATTAACACCACCTGCTTGTGTTGAAATTCTTGAGTTGTAGCAGGGTTGGCCGATGCAGAATCGAAGTCTGAATAAAGATAAGAGAATATATCAGTAATATCCTCTGCTAACGTTCCTGCATTTTGAAGAATAGGAGAAGTGTCCAGAATACCTTCCTTAGGCTGGCTCCCAGGTTGAGCCGACATGCCTTCCAAGCTGCGCTCGATGACTAGAGAAAGATGTGGCATGTCAGGATCGTACCCCGGGACGACTAGGGGGTCGGTAGAAGATGTGGGCATAAGTTGAAATGCTGGGGGCACCTCAAAATCAGTGTCATGGTGTTCAGCCCCAGATCCTTCTCCGTACTCTGGGTATTTAGCAGCCATGGCTTCTCTCTAAAGCGAGATAGTAATGTCATGAAGGACTTTAGGCTCGTCTCTAATCAACACTTGAGCTTCCAATTCAAACTCATCAATAGTTGCAATTTTGCGGATCGCCTTTTCATCTTCAACCAAGTGGTTCCAGGCCTTATACAATTGGAAGGGAAAATCCTCGCCAAGCCAGTTCAAGTTGTGATTCTTTATGACGTTTACATTGTAGGTGACCAAGAGGTCCTCGAATTCACCTTCCACCTTGGCCTCAATGGCTTTTACCTCCCTGTCGACCCTGTATCGGCTTCTGTGGCTTTTTGATTTATGGTGTCCCTCCCTTCTCTAAGCTTCACCACCTCCTCACATGCTTCCTGAGCAACCTTATTAGTTTCATCTTTTTCTTTGGTGGCCTCAATTAGCTTTGCCTTTAATTCGGCAACTTCTTTTAACATGGCATCCCTTTCTTGAATAATTATGGTGTTGTGGTGCCCCATCTATTGCACCAAGTCCATATGGGTTTTTATCATTTCTTCCATGGACTTCTTAGCTTCCTCAGCTCTCTGGTCGTCCTCCATCTCAGCTTTTCTTGAGGACTCGAGTTAATTGGAGAGCACCTCTATTATCTTGTCCTTGTGAGAAAGATCACCCTCCAATTTCTCAATCGCCTTGGCTCATTCGAAGGACACAACCGAGACCCGCTTTGCCGTCTTGACCCACTCATGGTATTAGTTGTATGCATCATACACATAGTCTTGCACCATTTTTTCTATGTCGTTTGGGATTTTCTTCATGTTAGGGGGAAAGTGGAAACCATCGAAGCATATGTTCGGAAAATCCTTCTTCGGTTTAGCAATGCGGATGGCTCCTTCCCCCGTTGACCCTGTAGCAGTTTGTTCTACGACAGCGGGAGTGACTGTTTCACTTCTGCAGCGCTGTTCATCAGTTTTTGGAGCGTGAGATGGCACTGTTTGGTGCAAAGATTCAGAAGAGGGCCTCCTGGGGTTAGAAGGTTTAAAAGGCGCTTTTGGTGGCGGAGATCGCAACCTGGAGCGATGCTTGCTTTGGTGTGATTTTTTCGTTTTCCCTATCGTAGCGCTCGCATTCCCAGCTAGAATGGTAGCCACGGCCATGATCTCTCTCACTCTCGTGACGATGAGATTCAAAATGCAATCCAGACGACTGGCATGAAGAGCGGAGTTTATCAAGCATAGAACCTTGTTTTACCATTGTATCTACAAAAAAGAAGAAGGAAATAAGTCATCGCCAGATATTAAGAAGCACATGATGAAATGTCATGTAATGCCGTAAAGTGCGTGTATGCATGTGTAAACCCCCCCCCCCCCACCCGTCCCCAACCGACCGGTTGTAGCAGCTTTCTTATTGGAGTTGACTCCTCTAAATCTATTGAAGTTAGGCCTACGCTGGTTCTTGAAGGGTAGTGGAGCCCCTCTAACCCAAGATCAGGGGATGACGGTATGTCCATAGGAATAGGATTATCCTATAGCCCCATTTGCGAGCTTTCTATCTACTGGAAAGAGGTCTCCGGACCTATGAAGGTAGTCATGAATTAAGTTGCTTCGGTAGTTTTTCGCCTCTTGATTTTGTAGATAGAAGCTTTGCCTTTTCTCTTTAATTCGAACGGCCGAGTGTCCTGCGGAGGCACGACCGCAGGCTCATGACCATCTTCTATACCCTCATCATCGCGAGGTTTGATGATTGTTATGCTGGCCATGGCCTAAGCTCTTTCTAATAAGACGGTGACAAGGGGTTCGATCCAAGTTGAGATCCTTACCTGCAATGGTGGCAAAAAGCAACCGAGTTTACCACGTTCTATCCAAAAGAATGGATTAAAAATAGTCTTCTAGAGGTAGATCAATCAAATTTAATTCAATTAGAAAGAAGGATTAAGGCTGTCTTCTGGAGGAAGAACTACTAAAATACGAGTCGTAAAAAGTCGGTTAACTAAAGGAAGGGACTATTGCCGGACAAGTGTTCTGGTCTTCTATTACAATTGCCAGACATGTGTTTTAGTCTTCCATTACTATTACCAGACATGTGTTTTGGTCTTCCTTATTAATTGCTAGAGGGGTTTTCTGGTCTTCTATTATTAATACCAAATTGGTTTTCTAGTCTTCCTTATTAATTACCAATGGGTTTTCTAGTCCACTCTATAACCGAAATGGTTCTCTAGGCTTCTATTCACATTATTATCAGAAGGATTTTCTGACAACGAAGCTTCACTATATCAACTCTTAATTCGGATTTGAATTCATTAATGGGAATCTCCGTTACTAAACCAGCTACTGGATATTTATGGAAAGGAAATTTTTTATCAAGTTCTAAAAGCTCAGTTAGCAAGGTTATTAATTTTCTATATGTTGCAGAATGTCCATTAAAAGCTCAAAATTTGGGAAAGCAAGATATTGATCGTCCAGCAATTTCAAATAAGAACCCTTACTTGATTCAAGACTAGATATCTTACATCCGAGGTAGCATTCATTCAAATACAAATTTATTTACAATTGTTACCCGACATTCTAGCTCAGCTATGTTGAACTGGTTGCATGAGTTAGATCTAATTGCCATCAAGGCTGATAATTCCATAATGATGATTATGAGACCCGAAAGTCGAGTACAGATGATTATATGAAGTCAGAATTGAATGGATTTGATGGATGTACAATATAGGATACTCAAAGCATGGAATATGGCTCAACGAATGAAAGCATTCATCATAGCATGGCAAGCTTGAAGGGATCGGCATAATTGATGAAGAAAGATCGACATGCTCTGTTGAAGACGGGTCGACATCCATCAAGGATCAAGTGCATTCATATGTTCAACAATCAATATCTCAAGATTTACAAGTCCAAAGCATATGAAATTTAGAGAGAAAGGTATATGGACCCTACAGAACCTACCCTAGGGATCACATGTCATAAGGACGAGCTTCGAGGGATAAGCATACATCCCTATAGAGGGCAAGGTATATGGACCCATGCAATCAACCAACAAATGTGAATGCTGATTCGGTTGAAGTTCAGAATCCCATTGACTCTATTACAAGTGCTGAATTTCATAATTTAATGAGAGAGTTGATGGAGAGCTATCGACAATTAAACTAAAAAATTCAGACCAATATCAACTTGATGAACCAAATTAATCAGCAGCAGTGAGGGAAAGCAAGGAGGGAGCCCACTCCTTACTTAGCATCGGAGAGTTCTAGCTCATCAGACGAGTATCGCAGGAATAGGCATCACAGAACGGATGAATATCATGTAGAAACTTTGAGGCATCAACTGGTAGATCATCGTGGTCTACCAGGATCGATCGGTGTCGACCCTTCCACAGGGATCGATACTGATCCCTCCACCAGAAGGGGAAATTCTTCCATGCCTTTTGGCAATAAAGCTGGAGCTACTACGGTTGGTTTGGATGCTGCAGTTCAATTGAATCTTGACCAAGCTCTTCCCCGGAATGACAATGAAGTGAATTTACAAGATACTCATCGGGAAGATGGTGAACTAAGAAGGCATAAATTGACCCGTAGACATTGACCGGACTATTTATGTGAGGTGGAGCGCGACCATCGCTTGGCACCAACCATCCAAATGCCGGACTTATCGGCAATGGTCAGACGATTAGTGAGGAGTGCCAAAGCTTAACCAATGATGACTGGGGAATCTCAAGAAGTCATACCCCATCCATTAATAGTGTATTACATGCATGGTATCCTAGGAAGTTCAACATGCCGTCGACGCCTGCCTACGAGGGTAAAACTGACCCCAGGCAGCACATCATGAGATATGAATGGCTAATGGGTTCAGTGCGAGCAGATGTTGCAACCAAGTGTAGATGCTTTCCCATAACTCTTTCTGGAATAGCGACGATGTGGTTCATGAGACTGCCCCCACGATCGATTTCTAGATTCGATGATTTGGCAACCAAGTTTGTGGAGCAGTTCCAGATGCACGCGACTTGTCCCAAAGATGTGATATCCCTTTCTAGTGTGATTCAGGCTCTAGGAGAGTCATTAAAAGATTATTTGGAGAGGTTTCATATAGCTGTTACGGAGGTCAGTAATCCAAATGACCAAGCGATACTCATGGCTGTTATGAGAGGGATTGATCCAGAGTTTGAGTTTGGCGATTGTTTAGACGGTAAGCTACCTGCAACATTGGAGCGCTTTTACGCAAAGGTGGCTCGGTATTTGAGAAAGGAGGGAGCTAGGTCATCCAAGAAAAAGAATGTTGCCGGACCAAGTGGAGAGGGAGAATAGAGTAACATTGCAATAAAACAGTCTGATGACAAATCTGGAAAAGTCCAAGTGAATGTCTATAATAAACCAAATCAGCAAAAGGGAGGTAGAGATAGGAACCATGAACGAAAGCGGGTATCTGGACGAGGGAAGATTAGGACTTCGATGTATAATAATTACACACCGTTGAATACATCCTTGGAGAATATCTATCTGTCTACTTGCAATACCATGCAGTATAGGAAGCCGCCTCCAAAGGAATCAACAAAGAAGAAGAAACAGATCGGGAAATATTATCGGTTTCACGAGAGCTATAGGCACAATACAAATGAAAGCAGGCATCTCCAGGATGCTATAGAAAAGATGATTCAAGAAAGGAAGTTACAACAATTTGTGAAAGCCCCGTAGGATGGTTGGCAAGGGTCATCTAACCACAACCGAGGACAAGCTTCGCATAGGGTTGAGGAGCCAGCATGCCTGTTATGTAGTTGAGTTAAGGGATGCTTAGAGCAAAGAAAAAGGGAAGGGTGTGGACAAGACTGTTTGCATCCAAGCCATCGAAGATTGACAACTAGTGCCTGAGCCTTAGCTTGGGCGCCACAGTCGGTTGTATAGAGATATGGATCTGGAAGATGATGAAGAGGATCCCAAAGAGACCAAGGCTGCACCAGATGAGCTGATAATTGACATCATGGTCAGCCAAGACGACCCATCATGAGTCCTAAAGATCTGATCACAGCTCAGCCCCCCGATGATGAAAGAACTTGCTGGTTTTCTTCGAGCAAATCTAGACGTGTTCGCTTGCACTCACTCTGAAATGTATGGAATCTCGCCTGCCATTGCGAGCCATGCATTGAATATCGACCCAAGGCATGTCCTGGTGAAGCAAAAAAGATGTGGCATGGATCCGGGGATATCTGCCGCTCTCAAAGAGGAGATGGATAGACTAAAAGATAACGGGTCTATCCGTGACTTCCTCTACCCTAAATGGGTTTCTAATCCTGTACTTATGAGAAAAGCGAATGGGAAATAGAGAACAAGCATTGATTATTCAGGCTTGAACAAGGCATGTCCAAAAGATAGTTTTCCCTTTCCGAAGATCGACTAGCTGGTGGATTCAACCACAAGACACAAATTGCTATCTTTCGTGGATGCGTACTCAGGATAAAACCAAATCCCGATGCATATTCATGATCAGGACCACACCAGTTTCATTACAGATGTTGGATTGTACTGCTATGTAGTAATGCCGTTTGGATTAAAGAATGTGGGGGCAACTTATCAGCACTTAGTCAATAGGATATTTAAAGATTTGAAGGGAAAAACAATGGACGTGTATGTGGATGATATGCTCGTGAAGTCATGACGATCAAGCGAACACATTAGAGAATTGGCAGAAATGTTTGACATCCTCCGCCATTACAAAATGAAAATTAATTCTTTGAAGTGTTCTTTTGGTGTTGCATCAGGTTAAATTTTGGGCTTTACTGTTAACGCCCATGGAATAGAAGCTAATCCCGAGAAGATTCAGGCTATCCATGATATCCAAGCACCAAGAACTATTAAACAAGCGCATAGTCTGAATAGGAAAGTTGTTGCCTTAAGCCAATTTATCTCTAGAGCTACCGACAGATGCATTCTTTTCTTTGATTTGATTAGAAAAGGGAAAATAAACTTCGAATAGACGCAAGATTGTAAAGATACGTTTCAAGCTTTGGCGAATCATTTAGAGAGATCCCCCATTTTGTCAAAGCTAGTGGATCATGAGGATTTATACATTATTTGGCCGTATTGGCACACACTATAAGTGCAGCATTGCTTCACAAGGAGGATCGGATCCAAAGGCTAGTATATTAAGTCAGCAAACGATTAACGGGAGGTGAAAGGAACTATCTAAAAATAGAAAAACAAGCATACTGCTCGCTGATTACATCACCAAAACTTTGTCCATACTTCCAAGCACATTCGATCATTGTTTACACTGACCAGCCGTTACAACAGGTCCTACAGCAACCTGAGATGTCTGGAAGGTTACTCAAGTGGAATATCAAGCTCAGTCAATTCGATATTACTTATCTCCCTTGAAGGGCTATCCAGAGACAGGCATTGGCAAATTTTATAGCAGAGTTTACTGCGCAGGATGATCCTCTAGAAGGCAGCGAAATCCATACCATACAGTGGAAATTATATAACAATGGAGCGTTTAATGATCATTGTTTTGAAGCTGGAATTGTTCTTGTAACTCGTGAAAACCAGTCAATCTATTATTCTTTAAAACTTGATTTCCCGACGATAAACAACGAAGCTGAGTATGAAGCTCTAATTGCTCGGCTTAAACTTGCTAGAGAATTCAGAATAAAATCTCTTGAAATCTTTTACGATTCGCAATTGGTAGTTTACCAAGTCAAGGAAGATTATCAAGTTAAGGGACGGCGGCCTGCCCTATATCTTACCTAAGTCCAAGAGTTGTTGGCAGAATTTGAGCACTAGGACATTTCTCATATTTCACGGGATCGAAACGGAGAGGCTGATTCGTTGGCCAAACTTGCTAACACCGGCGACGCACAATATATGGGCTTAGTTTCAGTCGAAGTATTAAATGCCCCAAGTATAAACATGATATAAATCGACCAAACACCAGAAGCGGAGCCCAAAAGGGAGTCGTGAATGACTCCAATCAAAGACTATTTGCTATAGGGAATTCTTCCTGAACGAAGGAATGAAAACCATAAGTCCTTTATAAAGCTTCATGGTATATCATGCAAGAAGGAATTATGTACAGGAAATTTTTCTCTGTTCCCCTACTCCGGTATGTTGCTCATGATGCGATAAAGCGTGTTTTGAAAGAAGTTCACGAAGGGGAATGTGGAGATCACACAGGGGGAAAACTCTAGCAAAGAGATACTCCTTTGCGGGTATTATTGGCCAACTGTAAATCGAGACACTGCTGATTATGTAAGATGATGTGATAATGCCATATATATACAAAATTCCAAGAGCTCTATCGATGGAAATCACACAAATGGTCAACCCATGGCCGTTTGTTATGTGGGGTGTAGACATTATCGGTTCCTTATCGATCTCTAAAGGTGGCGCAAAGTATGTTATCGTAGCAGTTGATTACTTCACCAAATGGGTTGAAGAGGAACCTTTAGCCACGGTCACAACCAAGAAAGTAATCAACTATTGTTCAAAATATCATCATATGTTGTTTCTGTCTTCTGTAAACAATTATAATAGATAATGGGACTCAATTCGACAATTTTGAATTCAAAGACTTCTAGTATAGGCATTATATTGAAAAGATATTTGCAATGGTCGTTCATCCTTTGGCAAATGGACAGGTTGAAGATGTAAACAAAATCATAAAGTCCATTCTTAAGAAGCATTTGGAGAAGGCTAGAGGCAGATGGGTGGATGAACTCCCTACAACACTATGGGCTTACAGGACCACCCACAAGTCTGCGACTGGCCATACTTCATTCGCCCTTGCTTACGGTTCTGAAGCCGTCATCTCAGTGGAGCTCGAAGTTCCATCTTATCGAGTGACTTACTACGGTCCCAAAACAAATAAAGATCTCCTTTTGGAATCTCTTGATTTTATAGATGAGAAGCGTGAAGAAGCCGATCAGATGGTAGCGGCACATCAACAACGAGTCACCCGATGTCACAAGATTAAAGTCTGACCTAGAACTTTTGAAATTGGCGATCTCGTTCTGAAATGGGTTTTTCTTACCCCCATCCCACATGAATCCAATCTGGGAAGGACCATATGTCATTGAACAGAGGCTCGGGGAAGGAACTTTCAAGCTAGTGACTATCGATGGCATCACACTTCCAAGGGCATGAAATAGCGAGCATCTACGACTCTATTCACTCAGTTTATTTCTCTTTCATGTCAGTCGTATTTGTTTTCAGAATTTGCTTTAGGATTGGATTTTCCAGATATGTAATAAGATATATTATGTTATTTCTTTCAATTTCATGAATAAAGTTTCGGACTTCCTTTATGTTTATGTTTTCTGTATAGTTATGTTTTAGTTACATGGTGAAACTGATTGATGTCGATATGTATGAACAGGCTCCCAGAGTTTGAAATTAATCAATCATGCTAATTCCTAATGGGGCTAAACAAGATAAGCTTGGCCCACTTCTCATTTCACAACTCCCATTCATAATCCAACGGACGGGATACACAATGAGGAATAAATGTGGGTCGACCATCTGATGATTGAATAAATCTTGTAAAACTGTGGAATTGAAATAAAACGAGAGTGACCATGACATGAGTGATTGCTTGATAAATCAGACTCTAGACACTAAGGGGTAGATCAATCAATTAAGGAGAGTACGATCCAACTGCTTTCCAAAATAACTCTATGTCCCAGAGTGTGGACTGGAGTATAAACATAAGTCTGGTGTAAATCGACCACCTACAAAATAACTCTAAGTCCTCGAAGTGTGGACCGGAGTATAAACATAAGTCGGGTGTGAATCGACCACCCACTAAATAACTTTAAGTCCCCAGAGTATGGAATGGAGTATAAACATAAGTCGGGTGTGAATCGACCACCCACAAAATAACTTTAAGTCCCTAGAGTGTGGACCTCAGTATAAACCTGTGTAGTTAAATCGCTCAGCAGATTCAATGCGTCAGAGGTTCAAAAAGTCGTAGTGGGGATACAGCGAGGATATAGCGGGATATAGCAGATGACTCTAAGATAGCATATAAAACTCGTACTTAATGTTTTTACAAATATATAAATGGTAATTAAATGAAAATTAACATTCGATTGAACTATAATTAATACATAAATAATTTTAAATAAAAACATATGCGAATATACTGTAAATTAACGTAAAATGTTATATAACATAATTGAATTTAGTAGAATATTAGAGTATTTTCGTTTCTGAAAATATATTAAAAATTCAATTAAATAAATTAATTCATAATTTTTATAATGTATAAATGTCATTTTCCAGTTCATTTCTTTTAAAGAAGATATAGCGGAAATAGCGGAATATAGCGGGAATAACGAAATATAGCAGAAATAGCAGGGCTTAAAACGGAAAGGCTATATTTAGGGCTATATGGAAAAATCGTAGCCATAGAAATCCGCTACGAGATATAGCAGGATTATAGCAGGGTAATTGTGGGGCATTAACTGCATAGGTATAAACATAAGTAGGGTGTGAATCGACCACCCACAACATAACTCTAAGTCCCTAGAGTGCGGACTAGAGTATAAACGTAGATTGGGTGCGATTCGACCACCCATCAACTAACTCTTATCGCCAGAGTGCGGATATGAGCATAAACAGATAGTTGAATGAGGTTCGACCATTCACTATTCCATGAACTCTAGCCTGAAACCTGCAGGAGGAGTATAAACTCACTAAGGATGGAGTTCAACCATTCAACGTCTAACCCCGCTAACCTAAGTCTGGGGGTAGGAGTATAGTTACTCGGAAACCACTAAATTCGATGGTGTAACACTGAGGCACGAGCCTAGCATTTGATGCGACTCAAGGCCACGACCATATGGAGAACTTGGGATAGCGCTAGTGGACTATTACCAGAATTAATGAACAATGAACTACAAGTACATTGAATGGAAAGTAATAGTTCAACTACTAAAATAGTAATTCACATGAAAGCTCAACGGAGAACAAGAACTTTTATTCACATGATGATAGTTTTCAAGATCATGGTACAAGTTATTTCAAAAAACTGGGAATCATAAACCACAACTAATAAAATAAATAACAAACAAGCAGCTATGTAGAATATGCATATATAGAGCTGAAGTGATGGCTATTTCTTCGACCTTCTCTCCTTTTTGGATTTTTTCAGGAGTGGTGCCATTTGAGCCCTTGATGGTTCTCCTCCTGGATCTTTTGCCACCTTTTGAAGGAGAGCTTTCAGAGGTAGGAGGCAAATCACTGGGAATCAACCCGCCAGGTGGAATAACTTGTAGTGGCACAAGGTATGGATCGTCGATGTCCACCTCAACAGGCTCAGCTTTAGCCTTTTTCTTCAGCAACTCCTCCTTTTAGATACACGCTTTCAAGCTAATCTCATCAGTGCGTTCAGAGGCGAGGGTGATCACAACATCATCAGATTCATCTACCGGAAGAGGATCTTGAAACTTATCATCGTCAAGAGCCCCGATGACTTGAGCATCGGGCCCCGATACATCGGTAGCCATCGGAATCTCTGTTAGTTTCTCTTGTTGCTCCATAACAACATCGCTTTTAGGGGTTTGACTGTGGCCCGTAGGACCTACAAAGTTTGTTAAAACAGGGAGATAAGCCTAAAACCATTGGGCACAAAGAACAAAACCTCTCCTAAATTGGAGAGTAAAGTGAAATACCCATATACTGCTGGCTCTCGGTGGTAGATGGAGTGCCCCCTTCCAAAATAGGGGATAACACTTTGGATTGATAACCGGGCTTATCTAGATCATAGCCCAAGTCCTGCTCTGGGCAAAAAGAAACCGATGCTCCAGCTACTTGGGAAGAAGAGGGACCCTTAGGATTGGCCTCTATGGATCCGAAAATATGTTACCCTTCTCAGTAGGCACTGAAACGTTAAAGTATCAGAGTCTCGCGGCAGCTAGATCTACGGGTTTGTTTCCGCGGAGGATCTCCCGCACTAATTATTCTTCATCAAGTTCAGCTCCACCCAATTCTCTATTTTTCATCTCAATGATACGCTCCTAAGCTTTAGAAAGTTATTTGAGATAACCTTTGCCAAGAAAATTCAAGTCGCAGTGGATGAGGACTTTAGCGTTATATTTGATGATTAATGGATCAAACAAGTCCTTGATTTCATTCCTACCAGACTCTTTAGGGTCTTCCACTTGGAATTCAATTTGTTCAATCATTTCTATGTGGCCTTGCTCTCGAGCCTCCTCTTTAAGAGCTTCTATTTTAGCGAACTTCTCATTAAGTTTAATTTTCAGGCTCCAGGCTTCGACAGCCTATTCACAGTACTTTTGCGATTCTTCCTGAGCCTCAATTTCCTCTTCCCTTTCTTTATTGAGAAGCTCCTCAAGTTCCTCGACGCGGTGGGCCAAGACATCTTTTTCCTTTTGCAAGGATTCTTTCTCCAGAGTAAGTGCCCTGCTATAATTGAGGGCAACATCAAGTTCTTTTTTTGAGAAGCTTCTAAATGGCTCACCATTTATGTCATTTCTTTAGCACTTTTCTCCACTTCGGCAAGTTTCGTTGTCAATTCCGACAGTTCGGCATCTTGATTTTGATTATGTCTTTATCATGTATCGCCTCTAGCTTGAGATGATCTATTTCATACTATCGCTCAATTGGCACTCCAAAATTTTTTCCGCCAAGTGTTAAAATGATTCATGTTGCATGAACACGTCATTGACACATGCAAGAGAACTCGCTTTGCGTGCACCGGAATCGTATGTATTGTGGGAAGAAATTTAAGCCCATCGAAGCAAATTTTAGGGAAAGTGGACTTAAGCTCGGCCAATTTCTCTACTGTAGAGGTGTTAGAAGCCGCAGCTGGCAAGGATGGATCGGAAGCTACAATTGGATGCTTGCTCGATCTATAGTCGCGAGGTTGCTTTGAACTCGAAGAACCAGAGTGTTGCTCATGTAATGTGGCGATTTGAGGGCCACCGTAGAGAGGTTAGTCTCTTCTATAAGCAGGAAAATTAGGCCGGTCTCCCTAGTGAGATGTCTAAGATTGGGATTTGTGTCTAGAAGAGGAGGATTCCCTTGAATGATAGCTTATTTCCCATCCATCGTCTTTTTCTCTACACCTACCTGACTTTGAGTCGCGACTAGATCGATGATATGTCGTAGAACCTCTCAAGGGATCATAGGCCCGGGACTGAGTCATCGCACCTACAATGACCAAATGAGAATATGTGAGTAACTATCGTGCAAAGGAATAATGAAGAGCGTTTAGTAATGTGCACGTGTTCGTGAGTGTCCTAGTGTTCCCCCGAACAGACCGGTGGTTGTAGCCTTGCTCATGGGTGTTCTCTCACCTTTATCAGTAGGATGAATGCCTTCATCGCTTCTAATAGGAGAATTGAGCCCTTCGATGTTGATATTAGTAAAGTCGTAAGTCATAATATCATTTGGAATTTAAGATTTTAAAATCTCTTCAGTGAACTTTCCAAGTGTTAGGCAGATGATTCTTCTTTAATAGAAGTAATGATGAATTCTGGATCAGTGGCAGTTTTTCTACTCTGAATTTTGTATGCTAGCCTCTTCTTTCTCTTGGTGGGTGGTTGAGATTGCACGCCGTGCGATGATTCGACCACAGGTGCCTTGCCTGGGCCCGCATCAACGTCGCTTGGTTTGTTGGCCTGGAAATCCCTAATCTCACCTTCTTCAATCATCCCGAGTCCCCCGGCTGGGGGCATGACAAGATTAATGGCTTCCCTTTCTTGCTCTGTGATGTTTCTCGGCAATGTTGCACTTTCGGGGAGCCCGATGCTACGACCCTCCTCCAATAGCTCGAATAAAATAGTAACTCATCGGTTACAAGAAGTTTGATATCCCTGTCTTCGACAGGGGTAGCACGAATGGCGATGACCGCTCTTGAAAAATTAACGCCTTCAGGACGTGGATGGACAACTGAAAGGATCTCGGATGTTAGCAGATTCAAAGAAAACATATATGACTTGGATTAACGGACTTGAGAATGAAATGAAAGTAACACTTATGTCCTTCCAACCACCGCCTCGCGAAGCCGGGTCGACCTCGAACATAGAACCACTCATGCTTGAACAGAGAAAGTTTAGTCCAAGCGCCAATCAAGACTTGGCAGTTTGGCAAAAGTTTAATAAAAACATAAGAAGTACTTCTTGACCTCCTTTTGAAACTATAAATGAGTCTTATGTCTTTGAGAGTTGGCGGGTGAAAAAGAACGCTCATGAATAGCAGAAAGGTTCCATGTAGGAAGGCGTAACTGTTTGGATGGAGTTGAGTGGGAGCTATTCCAAGATATCTCAGCATCTCTTGAATAAATGAGTTAAAAGGCGGTACGCATCCGGCCCAGCACAAAAATTTGTTACACGTCGTATATCCCTCCAGGGGCAAGTGAGGCCTATCGTTTATTGAAGGAACCAAGACGTCTACAAACGGAATTCCATGTATAGAACATAGCCAGTAAAGGGAAGCCTCACAAGTTCAGGAGGTTTATAAATCTATCAGGTTATTTAGAAGAATGGCACCCTCTATTGCATCGGGAGCAGGATTATATCCTCTATCGGGAGGACTGGAACATCTAAGAAAAGGTTGACCGGTGGGCTAGAAACTTCTGTCTGTTCTGCTTAATGGTTGGAAGAAAGCCTGCTGAATATAGTTGCAGAACTTGATTTTGCTTCAGGATCGATGTGTTGTATGGCCGGTTCAGCAGACATACCGGAAAAACGCTCTGAGCATCTAGAGTCCATATTAGCTATACTCAGTAGATAATCAAGGTTGGAAAAGTTTACCCATTCCCCCCGTGTTAAATGTAAGCTAGTGTAGTATAGTGAAGTGTATGGCAGATATAAACAGTTTAAAGTCAGAAAAAACAAAGTTAGACGACGAGACTCTGGATTCCGACCAGAGTGACCGTCATCGCTGATCATCACTACTGGCAGAGAGATCGATTAGTCGTAAAAGCCTTAGGATCGACTGCTGGTATATCGAAGTGTGAAGCTTGTCATTCAAGTCCATTTGTAAGTTTTTAGTATATGTAGAAAGTTCATTTGATTGTTCAATCTCGAGTTCAATAGTAAATATGCATGTTCTAGTGTTCATTGTCACCATGTGTTCGAGTTCGTTGGATGAATTGGTATCAAACAAGTAAGGTTAGGCTAGTTTAAAAGTTCAAAAAAACCCCTACAAGTCCTTATGCCAATCCCTATGGACCGAACCACACAAATCGATCCCTATCCCAAAGCTTCTCTACTGATCCCTCTCTTCACCAAAGTCTTACCGATGCCTATGTCCTGCCGATCCCTATGTTTAGGCCAGTCCCTATGGATTAGCCGACCCCTTTCTCTAAAGCCCCACAACCGAACCCTCTCTCCAACCTAAGCGCAACGATCCCTACTCTACTTCATCCTCACTTCGTCTAAACTCTACACCAAGGGATCAACATAGAATCAAGTATCCAACACCGATCCCTCCTTCGTTCCATCTTCCCCCTTCTGTTTTTCCTCACATCTTCCTTCCCCTTACATATTCCACCGAACCCTATCCACTAATAATTCACTTCCTCTAGGCCGCTTCAATCGCCATGTCGTCACAGCCTCAAACGCCATCATGATCACTAATAATATGAAATCCATTACCTCATCATATAATTGAAGGTTATAGTTCGAAATTTTACCTTTGTGAATGTTTTGAGTTAAGATAGAGACGAGTGTTTGGGGATGTTTGAATTGGAAGGGAAGAAGTAGCAAATTTACGGGATATGATGGATCATAGAAGGATTTAAGGTTCGAGGTTGGAAGGTTTGGGTTCGTGAATTAATAACAAGAGTTTGGTGCAAAGGCAAATGACAAGAAAATGAGAGACGTGAGAATGGAAGAGATGGAAGGTTGGTATATATACGAGTGATGGTTCGGCCCAAAACACTAAGCACATAGTGTGGAGTGAGGGATCGACATGGAAGATCGCCGACCGCTGTTAGCATGGACTTAAAAAATGGATCGTCATATATATATATATATATATATATATATATATACATACACACACACACGAACCACTACAAAAGCCTTAATAAAAAATAGAGAAAGTAGGAGAGAAAGGGATCGACTAATGTATGGCAATCCCTATACAAAAAAGAAGAGAAGAAAAGAATGGGAGGGGTCGGCCAAGCATGTGCCGATCCCTGAACATGAACATACAAAATGCTATGAAAATTGGCAATGACCCGTAGATGTTCGAACATGTTCGAGAGCCAACAAGAAAACATGTATATGAATGTGCACATGAATGACCTAAAAGTTCAACTTTTGAAATCGGCAGAAATTGAAGTCGGACCTGAAACCTTCGAGTTTGAGGATGAACAAAATAACAAAAAATCGTTAGTCTCGCAGAACCTGATTTATATATATCAGTTAGTGGGATATGGGGTTGGATATATATTATTGGAATCGACCAGGTGTTAGGGCAATCAATGAAGAATTCGAAACCTTGAAAAAATGATTCGATAAAAGAATAGCAACTGTTCAGAAAGCTAAATGGATCTCATTCTCAATGATTCAAATTACATCATGTTAATTACAAGATGTGCTTTAGGGGGCAAGTGTTACCCGGCATTCTAGCCCGGCTATATTGAACTAGCTACACGAGTTAAATCCGATTGCCATCAAGGACAATGATTCCAGAATGATGATTGTGGGGCCTGAAAGTCGAGTATAGATGATTATATGAAGTCAGAATTGAATGGATTTGATGGATGTACAATATAGGATGCTCAAAGCATGGAATATGGCTCAACAAATGAAAGGGTTCGGCATAGCATGGCAAGTTTGAAGGGATCAGCATGATTGATGGAGAGGGATCGGCAGGCTCTGTTGAAGAGGGGTCAGCATCCATCAAGGATCAAGTGCATTCATATGTTCAACAATCAATATCTCAAGATTTACAAGTCCAAAGCATATGAAATTTAGAGAGCAAGGTATATGGACCCTACGGGACCTACCCTAGGGATCACATGTCATAAGGATGAGCTTTGAGGGATAAGCATACATCCCTATAGAGGGTTCGGCTGTCAGTAGTGCACAAGTGATATCAAGTCAAAGGTACTCGAGCTCTAGTGGTCCAAATGATATGAGAATTGAAGGGCAAACATAATTTAGAATGCAAAAGCCACCATAGGGATCGTTGCCCAAAAATCAACCAATGAAGGGATCGGTACCAATCCCTCCTCCTTGGATATTGGGCCTAGCGACCCCTCTAGTGGGCCCATGTGGATTAGGAGATCCTTCAACTGAAGTTTCAAAGAGATTAGTGGTCGTCTTCACCTATGAATACTGGCCTAATGGGTTATTCTGAGGATCTTTACTCTACTTGTTACTCTAGACTCTATTGTAATCAAGTATAATCAAGTGTTCGGTATTCCCTACTACTGTAATCAGATTTATAAGTGATCAATAAAGATAATCTTCAAAGTGGACGTAGGCATAAATGTCGAACGACTATAAATCTCTGTGTTTCTTATTATTGCTTTTTATTTGTTATTAGCTTAATCATTTCCTCGGTTTAATTTTATTTTCTTCACTTAATTCTCTACAATAATATGTTCTTGGGTGTTTATAACCAATTTGGTTGTAAACAACAATCTAATACTTTATGTACAAAGTTGTAGGTATAGAAATTAGATAAAAGAAAAAATCTGTTCAAAAGCAAACTTCTATCAAAAATTGTGGCTCTGTGTTATCTTGTCCAAATCCTTGGCAAATAAAGGATCAGTAATGTGGTGAAGAGCCACGTCCAAAAGCTCTTTGAATTTATTTTCCTTATTTCTAATAGTATCTGCATCATCTACTAAATTTAATTAGAGTCTTCAAAGCGTGTTGGAGAGTCTTATTGGCTCATCGTAATTTTTGAACCATGCCCTTTAACTCTTTGATCTCTTATTTAAGAACACATTTCTCACGCTCTAGCTTTTGAACTTTGCTTTCGTATTCATTGAGACATTGATATATTTTTTCGTTCCACTTATTACTAAAAAATTGCATGCATTAGAATTTAAGTTGCCTGATCCATTTGGAGATTTTTAACCCAAAAAATGGATCAACACCTTGGTTTTAGTATGAAAGCACCAGCCCTGTTCCCATAGAGCAATAATATAGAAAATAGGTAAAGAAAAGAGCAGTAAAAGAGAGAAGACAAGAAGATTTTTATAGTGGTTCGGCTGTTAATGAAGCCTACATCCACTTTATAGTTTTTATTATAGATTGATTGCTTTTACAAGAAGTGTTTGATTAAAAGGATTTTGATTGTCCTTGGCTGGATTGAATCCCTAAAAGTTGGAATCCACTGGAGAATCACAGTGAATCCCTTTGGAGATTGTTGTGAGGGAGATGAAGAGTGAAGAAAGTTTCCAGCTGAGCTTCAGCAACTAGTCCGGAGAAGATCCTGTTTATGTTGCAAGTAGAATGGTATTTATAGAGATCGGAGAGCCTCTAGGATAGGCCTGTTCACTGACTGCTCGCATATGGATACAGGATGATGCAACAAACCTTAGCTCGCGACCCGAGCCAAAACCATGGATTGCTAGCGTTCCATAGATTTAGCTCGCGTGCGAGCTACTTACTTAGCTCCTTTCTTAAGTGCTTTACTATGCCAGCTTACCAAGATTCTACAATCAAGCATGGATCACTGGCGATCCATGGTGTATGGATCGTTGGCGATCGCACTTTATCATGTAAGCCTTCTTTGCTCCTGCGTACCATAGCAACCTATTGATGTTGTATGGATCGCTTGCGATCCATAGAGCATGGATGTCTGGAATGCCTTCATTGCCTTGTATCGATGTTGTTTTTGTAGTCTCATTGCATGTTGCTTTGTTTTGATGACGATTTACTAGCTATTTGTATTTAACTGCTGATTGGATTGGACGAGCATTGGTCTCTTAGTTTAGTCAAATCCAGTTGTTGTATCCCTTTTTGGTTGAGTTCTGAGCTATTCTAACTCCATTGAGTCGTTCCATATTCTCTTGGATGCTGATGGGTTAGAAACCTAAATAACGTTTGTCCCCCAGAATTCATCTTCGTTAGAAACAAGGCATGCTCTGGATGTTATCGCCTTTAGCCCCTGCTTGTTGAATTCCAAGTAATTGTGTCAGAGTTTTGCGGACGTGAGCTGGGTCACGCTGCTGATCACTTAGTTTTGGTCTCGACCGCTACTGCTTGTCATAACGGATCAAATTTCTTTCGCAGCTTCTCAGCATACCTTGAAATAGCAGGTAGATGTCGCGGTGCAAATTTAGAGTCGGAGATGGGTAATTATATGGGTCGTTAGTGATCCACAATTGATGGATTGCTGGCGATCCATAGCTTATGGATCGCTGACGACCCTAGAACTTAAGAAATTTTGTGTGCTTTCTCTTTATTATTCGCCTATATATCCAGTCGAGCCGAGCTGTTCCTTCATTTTCATGCGACCCTGTCTTCTTCTTATTTTGTGCGATCTGATTACTTAGCCATGCTTTGAGCCTTCAATCCATCGATTTGCAGTGATCCTAACCTTCGATCCATCGATCCAATCATCGTTTTCCAAAGATTCAACCATGTTATCTGCCACGATTTCTTCCACGTTGCCGACGCCGGAGCATCACCACTGCCTGTCCTCTAGCCACCTCTGACCAGAAACCCCAGGTTCTCCTTTGCTTTGGATCGTTGATGATCTATCCTTAGCTTGCCACTAGCCTGTCCTTAGTTCATTGATCTACTCTTTCGACCAATTTTGTGTTTTAGAGTTCAATCTGAGGTGGGTTTGCTAATCGCAATGTTCGTTTAATGATTTGATGGCAAGGTTGTATTTTGTGATGTTGGTCGTGAGGAGTTTGAGTTAATTGCGGCTTAATAGAGGAAGATAGTAAATCGAGTCATGAGTTTCTCCGAAACGACATTTAGGCCTTGCCCTGGTGCTTGACATGTTTTAGTATCTTCGTCCATTAAGCCAGAATTGACTTGTGCCAAGTTCCATAGCTGATACGACACATCACGAATTGGTCCTAGCTCTCCCAGGGAATTTGGACTTACCTCGCTCGCTTTTTGCATGCTCGGTGTCCCTGTAATGAGAAGAATTTTCCACGTCGCTTCGGACAACGGATTCGTTATCGATCGTTGATCAATAATGGGTAAGTGTAGAGTAAGTAAAAACAAATGGAAACGGCATGGAAAATCCTTTTCCACTACGAGCAAACTATCTACACAGGATAGAGCGTTTGTAGTGTTTCGGACACCGAGCTCATCCCAATAGACAACATGCTGCACTTGCCCCGGTACATACTTGAAATCTGTTGTGTCGGCATGAATCAATGTCTCTTCGAAATTCAAGTGTTGTAGGGAGGATTATTAGTTTAGAATAGAATCACCTGACCATTTTGGATGCGAGTTCTATTGTTTTAGAATGAAGTATCCATCTTCATGCCATAAGTCGAGCGGAGGAAGCCCAACAATTTTGGAAGCCAAATCATTATCCGTTGCCCTTTCTCCTTCCACCTCACAAGCTGAATATGGCCAGTTGGTCCCAATAGTTACGGTCTTGGATCGAACTCCTCCTAATTTTAGGGTTCTTCTCAACCCGCCAGAGGGAGCTTCTTCCATGGTTTCTGCTAAGGTTCTGCACAATATATGCATGCAACACGGTATTCCAGAGGAGGATGTACGCCTTCCAATGAAGAACAAGTTTGCCAACATGCCTCCCCCGGGATATACCGCTTGTCATCGGTATATGTGTCCGAATGAAGTTGTGCCCCTTTTAATGACTTCTTGTAAGAGACTCTCTCAAATTTAGGCATTGCCCTGTTCCAGATTCATCCCAATGGTTACGCCATCCTAACCTGCTTGCACGTCCTTTTCATGCATACATTCAATCGCGCTTCGAGCTTCGATGAGTTACGGTACTTTCTTTCATTCAAGAGAAGGGATGATTGTCCGTATTTAGTTGTAATCGAAGCTCAAAGGAATCGAAAAATCATATTACGACTGCAGAGCAACCTATCCCAATTTAAGACCTAATATTTCTTCGTTAGGTGCCCCAAGGGGTTTAATCGTCTGTGGATGACGGGGGGTAAGTTCTTTTCCTGTTTATTGAGTTCCAACATGTTGCTTTGGAGCTTCTAACAAGTCGAACATTTCTTGCAGTTATCCCAAGGCCGAATAGGGACTCGTCTCTTAATGAAGTTTTTCAAACCATAAAGGATATTGACGTTGAGGAACAATCCATTAAAGTCTTGCTTACTTACGAGAACTTGCTTCGGTATGGATTATTATGCCCGGGGAGGTCTGCCATTCCAGTTGAAGTTCCCTCTCCTTCTCGATCCAGGGTTCACATGTGATCCACTTCCTCTTCTCACGGTTCCGAAGAAGGAGCTTCTCAAGAGAGGGAGGGCTTGTCCAGAGAGTCAGCTAAAGAGGCTCGCGATGGAGGAGATGTTGTCGTTACCGGAGTTATTCGCCCAACCAAAATGCCTTCGATTCCGGAAGAAGGAGAGGAGGAATTCAAACAGAGGGAAGGAAAAACCGTGATGGACTTAGGAAAAGTGGAGGGGGAAATCAGGAGCAGCAGCAATGAGTCCACTACTAGCGATGATCTCTATGTAGAATCTGATGATGTGGATTCTGAATCATGCGATGAGACTCCGGGGATGAGTCCCATTATTCTGAGCTCACCTCCTCTGGACAGGAGTAACAAAGATGATGCCCAGGAAATCGAACGACGTGAGAATTCTCCGAGTAAAGATATTGGCATGGAATCCAGAAGATTTCAGATTTGAGGAGGTACCCTCTCGTTCGAGCCATGTCGCATCCAAACTTAGTCCGATTCGCTTCGTGGCACCTGCCCAACCCGGTTTGTGACGTCATTTTACGCTATCCTCCTCAACACATCACATGCTTCACTTACACTCACTTGTACACACATTTTCCATGTCTTATTTTTTGTTTCTAAAGCCTTTTATTTATGCTTCGTGTCAGGTATAATGAGAGGACACAGCCTTTATGATGACTTTAAGAATTCACTGACTCCCAGCGCTGGTCCAAGCGTTCTTCCAGCCGTCACCAGCCCTGAGAGATGGAGGAAGAGTATAGAAGACGAAGGATCTAGAGGCTGAAACCCATCACCAAGATGAAAGAGAGCAGAACCGGTCATACAAAAGAGGGTATGAGAAGAAGAGGACTTTCGATAAGATGGGGAGCCATCGAAGAGGTCAAAATTTGATCACCGTCCCCATTCCTCAGAACAGCAAGCTTCTACTCCGATGCATTCTTCAACGGGGCAGGAAATCCTCGTTAGTTCTGCCCCTGTTCCGCCTTCAACTTACATCCCACCATCTTCTGTTATGCTTACCCCCGATGCTTCATGTCCCCACCGGAGACCCGCCTTTATTCTTCCATCTGGTCCTCCTAAACTTGAGACGGCGCTCCCAGGGTTGTTTTTAAGGGGAGTTAAGTTTGATCATGATCTCCGTCCGGTCCATAGATATTCTTACATGCCATATCTTCTGGCTATTTAAAATGATTTAGATCAGGCCGAAGGGTGGGAAAAATTGTGTAAGCAATGGGCAGATCCCAATCGTAATAACTACTAGAAAATCCTCTCTTTAGAGTCTGGGTAGGATGATTTTGAAAGAATGTTGATAGAACCTGATGCCAAGATTAAATAGTTGGAGGAGGAGAAAGAAGCGGCGCTGCGAGAAAGCAGAAGGAACACCGACATGTTGAAAGAAGTGAAAGAGGCCCATGAAAGAATTGAGATCGCCTACAGGGACGAAATAAAGAAAGCTCATGCCGAAGAGGCCAAACTAAAGGAGGAGGTGGCCGCTCATAGCGCAACGATTGAGGCCCAGAAGAAGACTATCTTCGACCACGACCTTATTGTTGAAGGGCATAATAAGACCATCTCTAATCAGGCCAAGACAATCGCCTGACTGTAGGGACAAGTTGCGCAGCTTAGCGTTGATAAGTCTAACATTAAGGATGAGAAAGCCGCGGTTATTGCGAAGTGCTTTTGAAAGATATATGGAAAAGATGGACGAGACCGTCTTGAATTTCTATGTCAACTCTTACTGCACCAGGGGAGCCTTGGCTACTTAGGCCAGAAATTTCCACACACTCTCGCTGTGGTCTACGAAGAAATCTTGGCTCGCTTTCATGACAGCGGTGACATTTACACCGAGCAAGGGTTAGAAAAGGCCTACCTTAACAAAGAATCAAAGAAGGCATTGCTGGAGGGCTAGGAGATTCTGCGGATCGAGAGGGAGAAAGAAGCTGTCGATGTCGCCATAACTGCGGTTTCCAAAGCACTTATAGTGCCTTTCATTTCTGGAGTTGACGAGCCATCAGAGCAGCCTCGCAACCTGCCAACAAGTTTTGGGCTTGGGGCTTCGCCTCGGGTTATAGAACCATTTAAGGAAGGTGAAGATGGTGAATAGAAGTTGACTTTCTTGGTCACTCTTCGGGTGGAGGTAATCCTCTCGTTTCTCCCGAGTTTGGGAGCTTTCGGCTTATGCCGCAAGAGTAGGAAGAATTAAATGCTTTAATTTTTGATCTTATAGGTCCGTGTCTACCTTTTCTTGATGTGCCAACTTCCTCGGTGCCTGGACTTGCTGCTATTTCCACCGCTTTCGTGCTTGTTTCCATTCCTATTCCGGTCTCCATGTCCATGTTTGGCTTGCAGCCGGGGCCAGAGTCGAAAAGATAGTCGCACTTCACGGCTTGGATAACCCTTCTGTATCTTTGGAAGGTGATGTAACAGCGGCCGAAGTTAGGGAGCAAGAAGTTCAAACGGAGCAGCCTCGCAAGACTCAACATGAATTGGTCGCTATCAAGAAAGAGAAGGTTGAAGCGATCAAAGCCTCGAAGAGCTCTCGCAAGTCACGGAAGTGCAAAGCGAAGGGCGAATCTTCTGAGAAGGCTACAGAGCAAGAGGAGGATGTTAGCGTTGAGGAGTTTGTTGATATTACAGGCAGTGACACCACTCTCGAGGCAAGGCAAAAACTCCAAACAAAGGGCGGAAAGGGGAGCGGTGGAAAGAAGTGCTGAGAAGTTTTGGTGGTGACTGATCTGATTTTGGTTCTTTTTGAGTTGTTTTGTTCAAGTGAAAAGTCTACACTTAGTTTTTTTTTTGTGGTGTCTATATTTTTTCTTTTGTTGGCCGGTATTGTGTGGGTACGGCCCCCACGTTTTGACCTTGTATAAAAGAAAGTTATAAGTGATATATTGATATTTTGATTGTACTCTTACTTGTCTGCTCATATGTGTTCTATGCACTTATGCTTGTTTCTGTTTACACTACATATTTTCACTTCACTTTATCTAGTCCTGTGATTACTGCCAAGATTCTTTGTTTGGAGTAACAAAACTTGTGAATTTATCATTTTTAAGTATTTTTATTCAAGTGTCGGTGTATGCCCCCTAGTTCATGGGCTGTTTACCTCAAACACTTGACAAATGACCGGTGACTTAGGGTTTAAATAGTCTGCACATTAACACTTGAAATTTGACTAAATCACAACTCGATTTGTCTTTTTTTATAATTTTTATGACTTGAGCATGTAGTCCGAGTTTTTTGTGATATTTTGGTGAGTATGCAACATATGCATGTTTGAGATGTGCACACTATATGAGTTGACAATGTGCACGTACACGTTGTCAAGTTTTTAATGTAATAGTATGTCATATTCCGACTAGGTTGGAGTCATCCCCATTTTTCCTATAGTGGGGGTGGCTTGATTCTGGTTATTCCTGTATGGGTAAGCTCCTTGGTATTGCTGGGGCAATTTCGGTACTTGAAATTGCTCGCGGCTTATAAGATGCATGGATTATGGGATTGATATGTTCCGTCGATCTGGAATGGTTCTGGCGCTCCTTGGTTTTGCCTATCTTCGAGCAATGTGAGGAGTTTATGTTTATGGAGTGCGATTTCACGACGATGCTCCTCGACGTTGCCTATCTTCGGGCAATGCGAGAAGTTTTCATTTTAGAAGTGCGATTTCGCGGTGGCGCTCCTCGGCGTTGCCTATCATCGGGCCACACGAGGAGTTTTCGTTTTAGAAGCGCGATTTTGCGGCTTTGGAAGTTAATGTGCGGCTAATGAAATGCGCAATTTTTGGGACTGATATGACCCGTCGGTCCAGAACGGTTATAGTGCATCTCGATATTGCCTATCTACGGGAAACGTGAGGAGTTTGAGTTTTAAGAGTCAATGCGCGACTTATGAAGTGCGCGGCTTTTCATGCTCCTCGATGTTGCCTATCTTCGGGCAACGTGAGGAGTGTAATTTTTTAAGAATTAGTGCGCGGCATATGAAATGCATGGCTTTTCATACTTCTCGATGTTGCCTATCTTCGAGCAACGTGAGGAGTGTAATTTTTAGCCTTCTCGATGTTGCCGGGGCAACATCAATTTTTCGAAGACAAAGATCGGGTTCCACCGATCCAACAGTTTGAGTCGATTTGCTTCCATTAACCCGGCTGGTAGTTATTATGAACACAGTTTTGTCGGTTCAGAAAACGATTCAATTTTTATTAAGGAAATCAGGGCAGATTTTGTCTATTTACAATGCTCCAGAATCCCGTGATGGCTTATTTGATGAAAAATAGAGAGTACATAAGATAGTTATCAAATGAAGTAACAGTGGAGCGACTCGCTATTCCATGCCCTAAGGATTCGAATTCTATCGACGGTCATTAGCTTAAAAGTTCCATCTCTTAGCTTTTGATTAATGACATACGGTCATTCCCAAATCAGTCTAAAGGCCCCGGGATAGGGTAGACTCGCTTGAGCATCAGATCTCCCACTTTGAAGGTTTGGTTGTGAACTTTGAAGTTAAAGTATCGTGTGACCCTTTTTTGGTGGGCGGCGGTTCTCAACTCGGCTTTTTCCCCTCTTTCGTCAATCATATCCAACGACTCGAGTAGGAGCTGCTCATTTTGCTTTCGATTGAAATTTTGCCTTCGGCTCAAGGGGACTTCTAATTCAACGGGAATCATTACTTCTGAGCCATATGCCAGAGTGAATGGAGTATGGCTGGTTGCTGCTTTGTGAATAGTTCTGTAAGCCCATAGTGCAAATGGAAGTTCATAAACCTAGTTGTCTTTTGCGTTAGTTAGTCTCTTTTTAATAGTAGACTTGATGATCTTATTTATTGCTTCCACTTGCCCGTTTGCTTGCGGATGAGCTACCACGGAGAAGCTCTTCTCAATTCGGAAGCGTCTGCAGAAGTCTTTAAACTTGGTGCATTCGAATTGAGTTCCATTGTCAGTGATGATTTTTTATGGCACGTTGAACCTATAAATAATGCTTTTAGTAACAAAATTAATGACTTTGTTTGTGGTTATGGTGGCCAGTGGTTCCGCTTAAGCCCATTTTGTAAAATAATCAACAACGACTATAGCGTATTTGGCCTCTCCTTTTGTTATTGGCGGGATGCCGATCAAGTCGATCCCCCCATATTGCGAATGGTCATGGACTGACCATCTACGCTAGCTCTGTTGAAGGAGTTCTTTTAATTTTGCTGAATCTTTGGCAGCGATCACATTTTCTAATGTAGTCTGTAGTGTCGTGGTTTATTGTTGGCCAGAAGTATCCGTATCAGAGGACTTTCTTTGCAAGGGTCTGCCCCCCAGTGTGATCTCCGCATTCGCCTTTATGCATTTCCTTTAGGATTCGTTGGGCTTCATCACTGGACACACAGCTAAGAAGAGGGGCTGAGAATCCTCTTTGATAGAGTATTATGTCTTGTATTATGAACCGCGGTGCCTTCCGGAGAAGCTTTTTTCGTTGATTCCGGTCTGTCGGAAGAGTCCCTACAAGTAAATAGCCCTTTATTGGTGTCATCCACGTCTCTGGTTCAATGGTGATCTCGATGATCCAGTCGACATCCATTTCGTCTATGCTCGGGGTCGTCAGAGTTTCAACTGGGGCTAGCCCCAACGACTGAGCTTTTCCGGAGCTTTCCAGTTTAGCCAAACAATCCAACTTGGTGTTTTACTCCCATGGAATGTGAGTTATGGTGTCGTGCTCGATGTCGCTTAACAGTTCTTACACTTTGGATAGGTACGGGGCAAGATTCTCCCCTCGAGCTTTGTATTCCCCTTTTACTTGGAAGATGACTAGCTGGGAGTCGTTGTAGATGTGGACAGATTTTATCTTGAGCTCTTTCACAACTTTTAGTCCTGCTATCAATGCTTCGTATTTCGCTTCATTATTTATAGCGGGGAATTCCAAGCATAGAGCATAGCAAATAGCTCATCCTTCAAGGGTTTCAAGCACTACCCCTGTCCCCGAGCAGAGGTTCTTAGATGCGCCATCGACAAATAGTCTCCATTGTGTGTTTACTTCCAACTGTGTTTCTTCCTAGTCATCCCGTATAGTAAATTCAGTGATAAAGTCCGCTAACACTTTCCCATTGATGGCTTTCCTTGGATGGTATGTGATATCATATTAACTCGGTTCTATATTCAATTTGAGAAGTCGTCCGGAAGTTTCAGGCTGATACAATACTTGCTTCAGGGGCTGGTCAGTCAACACTTTAATTGGATGAACCTGAAAGTATGGTCGTAACTTTCTAGATGCGATCAAGAGACAATAGGTTGTTTTTTCAGTTTCGGGTAGTTTTTCTCGGCTCCGATGAACCGTTTGCTAATGTAATATAGGGGTCGCTGGATTTTTGCTTCTTCGCACACAAGAGCGGCGCTCAATGCATAAGGTGAGATTGCAAAGTAAATGAATAGGTCTTCTCCATCCACAGGCTTTGATAGGATTGGCGGAGCTTCCATATTCCACAACAATTCTTCGAATGTTGTTTGACAAGCTTCACTCCATTTGAAATTCTTCTTTCCTTTCTTTAGCGCATCGAAGAATGGTATACACTTATCTGTAGCTTTTGAGATAAATCGACTTAGTGCTTCATTATGTACTTTCAAAGTATTTCGAACATTTCGGCGAGGTTGACTAGGTGATTGGCAGCCACTCATGATTTGACCAACATATCGTCCACGTAAACCTCCATAGTTTTCCCCATTTGGCGCTTGAACATGGTATTTACCAACCTTTGATAAGTTGCCCCGGCGTTCTTCAGACCGAATGGCATTACTCTATAGCAGTATAGGCCCAGGTCGGTGATGAAGCTGGTGTTCTTTTGGTCAGGCTTATGCATCTGGATTTGGTTGTATCCGGAGTATGCGTCCAAGAATGATAGCAGTTCATGCCCTGCCGTTTCATCCACAAGCTAGTCTATTCTAGGGAGAGGGAAGCTATCTTTCGGGCAAGCTTTGTTTAAGTCCGAGTAATCGATATAGGTTCGCCACTTCCCATTGGACTTTTTGACTAAGACTGGGTTAGATACCCACTTTGGATAAGTTGCATCATGGGTGAAACCATTGGCCATTAACTTGTCCACCTCTTCCCTTAATGCCTTGGACCGCTCCGGACCCGGACTACGCCTTTTTTGCTTTACTAGTGTGAACTTGGGGTCAATTTTGAGCGCGTGACATGCGATTTCTGGTGACACCCCACACATATCAGAATGCGTCCATGTGAACACATCCAGGTTGGCGCAAAGAAATTTGGTAAGTTCCAACCGAATCTTGTTTCCAAGGTGCGATCCAATTTTCAGGGCTTTAGTTGGGTCGTCCATATCAACCGGGACAAACACCATCAATTATGTCGGTGTTGCCCGTTCCTTCACTGAACTCTTCTTTCTAGGGTCCAAAGCCTTTTTGAATCGTCTATGGTCCCCAAGCCGGGGGCGGCTCTGTACTTGCTATTGTGAGGGTTCACGGATGTGGAGAGTTCTCCCCACATACCTTCCTTTTTCTTTTCTTCCGGATTCACGTAACTCTACAATGTAACATTCTCTAGCAACACACTGATCTCCTTTCACCACTCTGATTCCATTTGCAGTAGGGAACTTCATGGTTAGACACCATTAGGCCAGAGCTATCCTGAAATCTACCAGAGCAGACCATCCCAAGAAGGCGTTATATGCGGACATTTCGCCCATAATTACAAAAGTCTGAACGAGAGTGACTCTTTGGCCACCTTCTCCAAGTTCCACTAACAGGTCGATTGTTCCCACAGATTGTTTGGGTTCGCCCGTAAACCCTTGGATCTTTGTTTGGCATTCGGACATGCTTTTCCTACCGATCTTCATTCGATCGAAAGAGTGTTTGAAAAGTATATTGACAGAGCTACCACTATCGACCAACACTCGTCGAACAACAGTAGAACCAATTCCTACGGTTACCACCATTGGATCGAGAGTCGGGGCTTTGATCCCTTCGGTTTCCCGATTTCGAACACTATATCGTCACCCAGAATTTTATGCTGCTTGGCTGGGGTCTCATCTCCTACTGCGAGGCATGATTCCTTTGGAGTATGCTTCAACGAACTTGCGCACCGCTACATCTCTTCCTAACTTCTTTGCGCGAGGTGTGGTCCTAAGATATTATTCCAATAATAAGTCTTTGGTCAGTTCATTTGGACCCTTCTTCACTAATTCCAGATTGATTCCTTCGTTCCTTAGGAGGCTAAACGGATGTGGGTTGATAAGGGTTCTATGACTTTCTCATGTACTTCTGGAGTTTGTTTTCTCGAACCAACTCCTCAATGAGATTCTTTAGATGGCGGCATTCGCTTGTTTTATGTCCATGAATTTTGTGGAAGCGGCAGAACTTTCCTGAGCGTTTTCGCTGCTCAGTTGCTTCCTTCCTTAGGGGCTACTTGTATTTCTCAGTCCCCTATGTTGCGAGATAAATATTTTTCGGAGTGTCGTTTAGAGGGGTATAGTCTTCAGGCCTGAACCCTTTAAGCCTTTTATTCTTGCTATTACCATTCCTTTTGTTGGAGTTCTGAATTTTCCTCTTTTGATTTCCATCTTTCCCTACAGCTCCTTTAGCAGTTCCGGAAGCGTGCGTGTTTTGACTCAGTGCTACATCGCTTTGTCCGATGTTCAATGGTTGTACACCAGTTGATTTTCTTTCCAGTTCCTGCGCCTCCTCCAATCTTAAGTGCTGACTTGCTTTACGATTGAAGTCTTTCCTCATAGCGGTTGCTTCATCTTAATCCATTTTCTGAATTCTGTCTCCGGTGAATGGCATGAACTAACGCCATAAAAACCATATCCTCATTGGGGTTGCTTACTTCCATCACTATGGTCTTGAACCGATTCATGAAAAATTTCAGCGGTGCGTTGCATCCCTGGAACAATTCGGATATGGACATAACATCTTTTGGCTGTGCGGTATGGAGACTGAATTGGTCAAGGAATCTTGTTGGTAATTTGTCAAAGATTGAGATAGATCTCGGGGGAAGTATGGTGAACCACATAGACGCAACTCCTTCTAGAAAGATGGGAAAACATCTGCACCGAACAGCCTTTGAAGCATTGGCTCCGTCCATATACCAACTATACTTGTATAAAAGGGGTTTTAGGTCCTTTGTCCCATCGTAAGATGGGATAGTTGGCATTGTGAATTTTTTTGGATATTTCTCATTCAAGATTTCATCAGTAATGGGAGTCCAACTTGGAGCAGATCCCCATTCATCATCTCTCCTATTTTTACTCTCATCCATTAACCACTTGACCATGTCTGCTATGTATGCCTCTGATGTCCGGTAATCCTGGGGATGGCAGTCAGTTACTACACCAAGTGTTTGGCTTTGCAAACGGTCTTGGCGATTGGGTTGAAGCCTAGGCCCTTCAGTCTTTGGGACAACTTCATGTTGACTGGAGGATGCTGGTGCCTGATTTCCTAAGTTAGCACCATTTACTTCAGTATGTTGAGGATTAACATATTCTTCAGCTATTACTGCTCCTATGGACCTTCCAGAGTCAGTCCTTCTTCTTCCAAGAGCCATTGATTCCAGGCGATTAATTTATTAGGCAAAGGTTGGGATCTAACTTTTGGATCTATGGGATCCAAAGTAGATAGCTAGATCTGATCCCTGAGTTGGATTTTTTCAGTGAAAGCACCAAAATGTTAACACAAAAAATGGATCAACACCTTGGTTTCAGTATGAAACCACCAGCGATGTTCTGACAGAGTAATAATATAGAAAATACGTATAGAAAAGAATAGTAAAAGAGATAAGACAAGAAGATTTTTATAGGGGTTTAGTTGTTAATGAAGCCTACATCCACTTTATAGTTTTTATTACAGACTGGTTGCTTTTACAAGAAGTTTTTTATTACAAGGATTTTGATTGTCCTTAGCTAGATTGAATCCCCAAAAGTTGGAATCCACTGGAGAATCACAGTGAATCCCTTTGGAGATTGTTGTGAGGGAGATGAAGAATGAAGAAAGTTTCTGATAGAGCTTCAGCAACCAGTCCGGAGAAGATCCCATTTATGTTGAAAGTAGAATGGTATTTATAGAGATCGGAGAGCTTCTGGGCCAAGCCTGTTACTGACTGCTCGTAGATGGATACAGGATGATGCAACAAACCTTAGCTCGCGACCCAAGCCAAAACCATGGATCGCTAGCAATCCATAGATTTAGCTCGCGTGCGAGCTACTTACTTAGCTCCTTTCTTCAGTGCTTTACTATGCTAGCTCGCCAAGATTCTACAATCAAGCGTGGATCGCTGGCAATCCATGATGTATGGATAGCTGGCGATCCATACACTTAGTATATTTTTCACTTCATCCTCTAAGCCTTCCTTGCTCCTGCATACCATAGCGACCTATTGATGTTGTATGGATCGCTGGCGATCCATAAAGTATGGATCGCTAGTGATCCATGCACTTAGGGTATTTTTGGACTTTGATGTCCGGAATGCCTTCATTGCCTTATATCGACGTTGTTCGTGTAGTCTCGTTGCATGTTACTTTGTTTTGATGACGATTTACTAGCTAGTTGTATTAAACTATTGATTAGATTGGACCGACGTCGGTCTCTTGGTTTAGTCAAATCAGTCGTTCCTTTAGCCCTTTTTTGTTGAGTTCTGAGCTATTCTGACTCTATTGAGTCATTCCATATTCTCTTGGATCCTGATGGGTTAGAAACCCGGATAATATAGATCACATCATCACTTACACCCGGAGGTGGATTCAATAAAGTAGGAAATTCTTAACAAACAAAAGATTGAGATCTCATTGTCCTTCTAGGAGTAGGAGTAGGAGTAGGAGTAGGAAGACTGGAATCATCTTCACTAATGATAAATTCTAGTGATTGGCAAGATACTTGGCTCTTTATTAACTCCACTTTGAGATCATTGATTTGTTGATTTAATTTAGCCATTTTGGTGTGAATCTCAATTGAGGGCCTGAATTCTAAGGTTGAGTCTATCTGTCTCTTCAATTCTAGAGTTCCATTATCTTTCTCCTTAATCTCCTCTTCAAAGCTAGAGATTCGTTTCATTAGACCTTTAAAGGTCAATTTCAATTGGAAGTACTTCCTTTGCCATTCTTGCACTCCCGATTATTTGGAAATCAAAATAATGAAGTGTCTTGGAATAATGCCTCTTTTCAATATTGGCTAGTAATCTATCTTTAATCTCGATCACTCATGAGAAAATATCTGAAGGATCAAATGCACGCACTAATTGGGTTCCCTAGTAAGAATAAGCAAAATAGGAATTAATACATGAAAAACAAGCTCTCTCATTTATAACCATAAAAGTTTACAAACAGCAAGGAAACTTGGATTATATCATAGTCTAATTCTTGCTAACACCTAAAGTTTTGAAATAGCAGTTTTAACCTTTTCAACTGAACTACCTAATAAGGTAAAAGTGGAGTCAAAAGAAGTTTTAATTCCTTTCGCACTATTAACTGAAGGGAATCGATGATAGTCCAACTTCCAATAAGGCAGAGTGCAAGTATTACTACACAACAAGTTGGCATGATAATTTCGCATTTTGTTAGGTTATTTATCCTTTTCATCGTCCAAAAAGTCAAAATGAAGTTGAGGATATCACATGTAAATTTCATGTAAATCTCTAATTAAGCAATGTCTTGCTAACTAAGAAGTTCTAAGGATTAGAGACCTCTCCTTAAAATTCCTCTTTAGCTTGACAAATTTATTAAAAATTCCATGGGAATGGGACTATTTGGAGATTACTTAATTTGTATATTACATGGAAAATAAACTAAGAGCAAGGAAATAAAAATGATAAAAACTATAAGCTCCATAAATCATACATAATAATCATATAATCATTTGGGTTCGTACAAATTAATTCCTTAAAAAGCTCGAAATAAATCTCTTCCTATTGTATTTGAACTTTTCGGAGGGAAGAGAACGAAAAGAAAGAAGGATAGGTGTAACTTTCGAGAGATTCCAACATGTCCCGAGATGAAGATCTGACCCATGTTCATCTAAGTATATGCGATGAAAGCGCCTAAGTAAAGCCCCGTAGTAGTTGCCCAAATAGGAAAAATCAGCGAATATTCCCTTAGAGTAAAACCTTGTAGAGAAATTCTTCAAACACGCTCCTATCATTAATCAACATCCAAAAGTGGATCTTTAGCTTTGCATTTTGCGCTAAAAGCCTCTCCCGATGAAGGCATGCCTTCTTCATCCAGGAAGTAACTCGCCTCTCTTTGAAAAATCTTAATTTTGATGCGTTGGCTACGAGATTCTTGTATTTCTCAGATAACTCATTCTGCTCTTTCAATTTCCTGTCCAACTCTCTATTCAATCGATCTATTTCCTTATGTTTCTTTTCAAGCCTAACTTCGTAACGATATTTGGATTTACTCCTTGACTGATATAATTAATTTATTAACTAAGAACTACTTGGGAACTTGAAACATTTAAATAAAGAAATCTATATCTGAGAAAGTGGAATAAAAGATGAAGAAGCCTGCTCCTTCCTTTTGGGTTTGTGGCTTTGAGGAGTATTGTCTTTCTAAGGGGAATCCTTACAGGGAGAATCAGGAATTTCAGTAACATCCACATCAGGAGCTGCCAAATTTGGGTCAGCATTTCCCGACCTATCTTTCTCATTTGGCGGTCCAGTTGGACCCCTTCCATCGCCACCATCACTGTCATCATTATTATCATTATCATGACCATCGTTATTACCATCATCGTCCTTGCCTTCATTATCACCCTCTTCCTCATCATCAGAGTTTGTTTCTTCATCCGTTGGAGGGTCATCAAAGGACAATAGCTTCTTGACATCAATCTCTTCACCCTCCTTGGAAGGTTCCTCTTTAGGTTCCTGGGTTGTATCTAGCATAGCTTCAAATTTCTTTGTAAATTTCTCTTTCCAAACTAGAGGGAGAGAAGGGAAGTCCAAAATTGGGAATTTGTGAATATTGTCGGCATAAGCTATGAAAAGAGCTTTTTCATAGGAACTCTCAATAATGGTATCAAGAGTTGTGCGAAGGAAATAGGAACCTTCTACTTCGCAACATTGATTATGCCAGTTGATTTTTTCAAAAGAGTTACTTTTTTCACAACTTTTTCTTGAGAAATTCGTTCTCCTCCACAAGTTTGGCCTCTTTTATGCCGGCCTCCTCAAGCCCTATTTCTAAAGCCTTTACTTTATCATCTTGAATCTGTCTAGTGCTTATCTCTTTATTAAATGAAGTGTTCGCCTCAATAAGCGAGGTAGCTATTTTTTCTTTTTTTTTCTACAGCTTCATCTCTCGCAGTTGAGATGTTAATTATATGATTGTTGAGCAAAGAAACTTGCTCCTTAAGTTTAGACACTTACTAGAAGTCCCTGCAACATCCTCTTGTAGAAGAAACATATGCTTAACCACATAAAATGAATAATAGGTATGAATCAGAATATTATATAAAAGGTTAACAGCCTAAAACAATTAAAATAGGGAACGAATATACCGACAATAATTGCTTAAGGATAGCAAAGCGATGATCTTGAGAATAAGATGAGGGCTATAGTGGCTTAAGTGTAGCAAAGGAAGGAGACTGGATGACCAACTAGAGAAGGTCATCAAAACCACTAATAGGGGTTGGAGATTGAGACTTGGAAGGAAGTGGATTTATTGAAGAAATACACAGTCCAAGCTCCACACAATGATGATTTAGAGCCCGGGAAAACCTGAAAAAGTAATACAAAGAAGTGGATCCTGAGACTGCTCTACTTCATTCAGCTTTTTCCCCAGGAGTGTTAAGGTGACCCTAGGATCTGAGCTGATATCCATGAATGGTCCTTCATCCGTAATAATAGGGGTGTGCATGCCCTTGAATTTAAGCTTCTTGTTGGAAGTTGTGGCACCAACATAGCTGTTGCTTATTTTCCTTTTTATGGATTTGAATGAGCTAGCGATGGCATCCTTGAAAGATTGTGAATTAGGAGCTTGTTCAAGGAAAAAGTGCTACTTTACTCTCCTTTTCTTAGGGAGTGTCACTTGTTATCTCCTTCTTTTTAGATGCAGTGGCTAGAGTAGATGAGCCTACATCAGAAATAAAAGCCTGTAAGTGGACACCACAAGAGGTTTCATAAAAGATGCAATAATATCTTACCAAGCGTTTCGGGCTGAATTGGAGGATTAGAAGTAAAGGATTTTGATTTTCCCATGATTGACGATCGTTTTCATCGTGCATTATATTTAACCATTGGAGGCTCTTCCAAAATTTTATGGTGATCCAGAATAATGGAATATTAAGGAGTTTTGTTGGAGTTAACAATGTAAATCTATTCCCCTTAGTATCTGATGCTCGAGTCAATGATTGCACAATCTCATAATGAGAAGAACTTAGCTTTTTGGGAACAGAATCTGAAAGGAAACATTTATTATTAAAGAATTACAAACTGATAGGGGTAGTAAGAGACAGGAAGCTTACTAAGAGTAGAGAATGTTCCTCTGATGTTAAAGAAGCACTTAACGAAAAAGAATTGTGTCTCCCATCCTTTTGTCTTATTAACACTCTCGGAAATCATACTTTTTGGATGGGGATGGATCTGGTACAGTTGATGACCTAATTATTCACCACTTGGCAGGACATGCTATTGAATGAAGAATTTTAGCATTAAGGGAAGGGAATTTTGCCTCTGTAGCCAAGACTTCCAAGCAAGTCAGATATGTGTAGGAAACTAGCAAGAACTGAATTGGTGCAATATCCAGATATTCGAGGTATCTTAGAAGAAAGCTGGAAAAAGGAAGGTAGCCTATGTGCCAATACTAGAGTAAAGACAAAATACCTTTCCGGCGAATTGAAAATATTGTCTGCAGGACCCAGGAATGGGTGTAATTCCCTTAATCCAAAATTGTTCAAGAATAGAATCCACCTCGGCCTGGGTTGTGATGTATGATGGATTCAAAAGATTGTCTCCCTTCTTACTAGTTGAGAGTGAGGTTTTAGGGCCTACACTTTCTTAACAGACGTTATTCTTGGCTTTGAGCTTTCCATCTATCTAGCAGGTGATATTATTCTAAAATTTAAAAAATGATGATGCTCATATTATATAGAAGAATCACTACATGCTAAATTTAATTTTTTTATTATTATCTAAATAACTTATCTATTGTCTAAATGAGGGTACCGAGACGCTTAAAGTATATGATAGTCACAAGTTAATAACCCTTAAATAACACATGACAAGTTTATTAAGACTTAAACTCTAACTTTAATAAGGAATTCCATGGAAAAACTATATAAAGATTAAATAAGAATGGATATGCAATGTCAATAAGTCTATATCGATAGAAATATCGATACTTAAAGTCGCATGGCTTATATTATAAAGCGCTAGAAAACACTGCAACTATAACTAATGCTGAAGTGATGAGGTTGTCGACATTAGTGAATAATGACAACATGAGTTGATAATGTACTTATCAGCTAAACGACTTGTAGTATGTTGAACCAGCAACGTCATAAGAAATAATATCGAATGAAGATTAAGTTATAATATTAAAAGTGGCTATAGAATGATGGCAATAAATAGTAAGACTCTCGGCATCAAAATATAAGTCAATGATGACGTCGTTTATAATTAAGTGATGCCACATCCAATCGACATAGGCACATAGAATAGTAACCTCTGTAACTATAGATGGTTTGTCGCGTTTCACTTTCATAAAAGTTTTGTACCGAAAACATTAGCTAACACGAAGTAGGTCAACAAAAGCTAATAATGTCGAATATCATATTAAAATCGTAAAAACGTTGGTTACGACATAACATAGGGAAGATAAATTGATGCTAAATATCAAGATTATGTTGTGAAGTATCGGGGTAGGTGTAGAGTGAATCCTTACTGGAAATTGGGTCCTATAAACTATCTTTTTCTTCATTAAATAAACAGCACCTAGGTACTTGTCGCCGACAACCTCGAAGTTCGTTCAGACAACATAAAAATTTGGTGTTAATCTAATCTATAAAAACAAACCCTAAATGTCAATTCGGAGTCGATAAAACCCTAAAAGTTATTTCGTGGGAATTCCTTAATTCGGATTAAGTAGAATAATTGGAATTACATAACATACCTGAATAATGAATCGAACAATTGAGAAGTGAAAGTCTTTTGTTTTTCTTTTGAAAATTTGATTTCTCACTTGAGTTCTCAATTGCAGGTAAAAGAGGAGGGAAAGAGAAGCTCATCTATTATAGAAGAGAAAGAAGGGAAATGAACACCGTTGATTTAATATGAATGGATGCCAGATTTGCATGGAATACTAGTAAGCGGTAAACTTGATGTCAACATTATTGACTTGAAAAGTTGACGACTCCTCTACACTAAGAGGGAAAAATGTTATCACCGTTATTAACCATGAAAATATGCGACATAAGACATGAATATGACGTCGCCTTTCAAGATGGAAGTAATGTCGTGCTTTATCAATATTGTTCAGTACCGCATATGATCAGTAACGCATGTTGCTGATACTACTTCTCCTTGATGGCACCTCCCATCCATATTACATCTCATTGATGTCGCAACTTATAAGTGCCGCCTTTCACTTGTGAAAGTTAGATGAACATCGCAACTCATCAAGCCGCGCCCTTTCAATGTCGCTCATCACTGATACTACTTGCAACCAAAGCCGTAAAGAAATGATGTCACGCCTCTTTGATGCTGCTTCTATTTCAATACCACCGCTCTTTAATGTTGTCTTTCAAATGATATTGAGTGTTACCAGTACCGCCTGGAACCAACACCACATTCCTCCATGGTAGTAGTGATATCGATTACAATCAATAAAGTAAGCCATCAATGAATGTCAACACAACCAACGTCGCATCTCATTGATAATTTATTTTACCAATGTCACCCTCCATAGTGATGCTAGTTTCCATCTACGTTATTTATTGTTACCAGTGTTTATTTTGAGGCCGATCATTTCCCATATTGCCACTAAAGAATGTCACTGTTTATCGACTCCTTCATTTATCAATGCCATTCATTAGCAACGTTGTCAACAACCAGTGTCGCGTCTTATTGATGGTGCATTTCATTGGTACTTAGAGGACACCGCACATGTTGATGTCGAAAGCCATCGGTATCCATAGAAGTTATCAAGGCCAATGTTATACAAATCCATGCTGCTCCATGATGATGCCGCCCTAGATAACTATCGTGATGTGCCAAGCACCACTTCAATCCAATATTTCTGCCAACCAATGGAGAGAGCTGTCATCACAACAAAAGCCATCAGTGTTGATAGTCATTAATGCCACACGCCTTCACTTATGAGATGACATTGAAGTTCTACCCTACACCTAAGAATGACAAAGGATGTTGTCAGGCGAAGTCAGCATCATGCAGCATTGAAGCCGCCGAGGCCAAGTACACCAAATCTATGTGCCATGCGCTATGTCGCATTTTTCTCACCTATAAATATATACCCATGGGTGCAATGGAAGGGGCGAATCATTCTTATCTATCTTCTTACATTTTAAACTTTGTAACTATTAATTGATTTGGGGATTCATAGCCGATTGCAGCACTTGAACCATTGGATTATTGGACTTCGTACTTTCGACATTATATTGAATAAAAACAAGATTTCTCGAATTATGACTTACTTTCGAATTACAAAGAATATATGATTTGCCAATCAAAGGTGGCTTTGAATTCAAAAGGTACTCATATTTTTTATCTCTCTTTTGATCATATAATTGTCTAATATGGATTTATCTCAAGCATATATAATTTCACTTGACCATGCATGTGATTTCCCTATAAATCTAAGCTTACTATTTCACTTCTCTTAAGCCTTAACTCAACCAAGTGTCGCCTTGTGACATGTAACAACCCTGAATTTCCGACCCAATTTAAATCCATTATTTTAATATAAAATTTGGAAATTTATATACGATCTCAATTAACGTCCAAAGTTCGTTTATAAGATGCGTCTAGTTAGTTATGGATATAGGAAAAGTTTCGTCGCAAAATATTACAGTAAATGTCGTTCGCATTTTTATTGTATATCAGTTCATTTTAAAGTGCGTAAATTTCATCTTCCGAATCTAAATATTTTTACACAGTAATGTTGTAAAAATTTATATGATTAAGGTGTCGCATTTCGTTCGTCTAATTCCATCGTCGTCTGCTTCATTTAAATTGTTTTGCCAAACGAACAATTTAATCGGCGTAAATTTCGAGTTTTGATAAAACTGTCATATCGCAATTATCTGTGTATCGTTGGAAGCGCCTCGTCGTGCTGATCAAAACGGTATATTCATTTGTACAAATCGGAGTTCGTCGTAGATCGTCGCGTTAATGTAACCATTCCAAACGGACCGGTTAAATGTATATTCAGCCCAAAATTAGCATCCCAAGTTCATTCAAATTTTGAAAATATAATTTTCAACTGTAGGAAATAAATGATGTAGTTGCAGATAGTAGCTGTGACTTGGAAATTGGGATGGCGTTTCGAAATCCAAGATAACATTTACTCTAGCTTATTATACATAAAAAAAGGGAAGAAAGGAACCAAACGTACACATCCTATTCATCAGCTAAAGGTACGAACCATCTGTCCTCCTTCATCTTTATGCTTTCTTCTTCCTCTTTCATTTTCTTTCACTGCTAAACTAAGAAAAAAAAAATGATACAAAAGAAAATGAATGCGCAGCGACCCATTCCACCTTTCACTACATCGCCACCCTCCGCCAGACCTCGCGTCGCCTAAAACCACCATTACCGAACACAACACCACAACCCGCTCCTCCCTGAACCACGACCAGCCCACTGCCTCCTCCGCACGCGCCGTCCCACTCCAGCGCCTGAACCGCCCATAGTTCTTTCCCCTGCCTTTGTTCGCCACCTCACCCGAATCATTGCCGCCACTCAAAAGCCCACTGCTCCGCCACCCTGCCTCGGTTGCGCCACTCCAGGCCTGTGCGTGTGCATGCTTTGTGTACACAAATGTGTGCATGCGATTTATTTGCAGAAAATGATGCAACAGTCTCGGTTTTACAAAAAAAAAGAGAAGAAACGGTGTGTTTTATAAAGAGAATGAAAGTGTACAGTGTTGCTTTATGGAATGGTGAAAGTGATACTGTCACTTTCAAAGTGCTGCCAAAGAATATATATATACGCAGTATATATATTTTGTTACTAAATAATAGTAACCACTTCTTCTTTGTTTGATGCAGCAGCAACCAGTTGAAGTTTCCACTTTGCAGCAGCATCAAAATTCTCAGCTTTCTTCCTTTTCTTCGTCGTTTGGTAAGCACACATATATGATTTTATAAATATATACGAACGTCCATATTGGAATTAATACCATTTTTCTTTGACGATGGTTGCAGTTGTTCGATTGTTCATGTTTGAGCTGTGTTGAACCAGTTCCATTCGTGCCTCTTCGTGCTTCGCCTTCAATTTCTCTAACCACGAAAGGTGAATAAAATTTTCACGACTTATATTCTTATACGATGATAATCAAGTTTGGTTGATAAATGATTGATTGTTTGATGTTGATATTGGACGTTAAAATTATGAAGTGATAAATAATATACAATTGAATTTGACGTAGCGTAGTTAACAATTTTGAAATTGACATATGTGCTTGAATTTGATTAAATAAAATTTGTAAAATATGACCCTTAAATGCCTAGTTAATTGACACATAGAAATATAGTTAGTTACACCTTAAACCGTTTAAAAGGTATGTTGTATAAATTGTTGTAGTATGAAATTGAATAATAAATATCAAGTGTATAACCGCAAAAAATAATAGTGTAATAATCTTGAATCTACACGAAATGATAGTGTGGATTCTAGAAATAATTATATTAATTTGCATATATAACAATGTAAATTAATACGATTATTTCGAGATTATTTAAAGAAATTATTGGATTGTTATTGATTGTTAATATTGCTTGTTTATTTACTTTGACACCATCCCAGTTATCACACTGCAAGTTCCCATTACTATGCTTTGGTTTTGAATTGAAATGGAATCAGGTTGAAATGATAAATACCCAAATAAAACAATTGACTTAGGATAGAGAATTAAATAAAAACCCGATTGGTCAAATAATTCGATTTAAAAAAATATATATAAAGAATTTATTTGAATGAAATAATAAGGGTTTTTAAATGAAGTTTGGAATTTGAATTCTAGTGAAATTTAAATGTTAATATTTAATAATTTGAAACAAAATAGTAACAAAGTGTTTGATGAAAGAATGTTTTTTAAATTTAAGTAAATTATTAAATTAAGTTTTGAAATTATTTAATAATTAAATAAGTTGAATTTCTTTAATAAGTGAATTTGAATTTCTTTGATAAGTTAAATTGAATTTCTTTAATAATTAAGTTTGAAATTTGTAAAACTTGATAAGCAAATAAGTGAAATTTGGATTACTTTAACAAGAAATAAAAATGTGATTTATTGAAATCAATATAAGACTTGTAAATTTAAAGAATTTAATTTTACGAATTTAATTTAATTAAATTTGTAAGTTTGATATAATGTAAGTAAACTTAATTTGATTTAATAAATTTGAGATTAAATTGAAATTGTTTTGAATGTAAAATTAATTTAATTTTAAGGATTATTGAATGGAATCCATCAATGAATTTAAATCGATACATTATGTTAAGTTAACTTAATTTAAATGATTATAGAATGAAACCTATATATGAATTTAAATCAATATTTGAAATGGTTAAATTAAAAATTGAAATTGAATTATAGAGTTTGCAAATTTGAAATTGAGAATTTGAAACATAAATTTTGGAAATTGATATAGGAAGGCAAATGAAATGTTGACTTTAAAATTTTAAGAGAAATTGAAATTGATTTGGTTTTGAAATTTATTAAACGACCAATCGGCGTAATAATTACGGAAGTTATTAAAGAAACCGGAATCGGTTAGGGACATACTCACTGTCTAAACCGAATACCACTTTAATAACTATACGCGCAGTGTGATCCAGAATGAAGTGGTTGGAATAATGTACGTTGATGATTGAAGAAAGAGAACGATAATGAATGACCTTGACACTTGTGTCAAAATTGGAAATGACTAAAACAGGAGCCGTGCCGGGCCAAATGGGGTTAGCTACCTCGAGCGAACACACTTCTTCGTAAACTACTCATTACTTGTTATTGATTGGTGCGCACCCTTGAATTGGGAGTGTTGTTTCACGGTGTTGCGATCGTTGCGGCGATGCGTTCTCACCAGTCCGGATCAGGCAAACGGTAGTTTCACTACCTTGGGTATTGCCTCATGTGCCTTGTCATACTTGTATCCCTATACGCGACCACTACGAATTTGTTTTGTATTATACCTATGGAGTACTCCCTGATATCCCACTAGTTTACGGTGGAGTTTACAGTGCTGTATAGACTGTAATGCTATATAAATGTGTTAAGGGGAACAATGGTAATGCCTTAACACTATTATGATACTTTATTTTACTGTTAGACATCATCTACTTAGCGTACACTACTATATATATAGATAGTTTAACGGATCCTGAAAGATGTTCATTCCATTCATCTTTGAGTTATTATTATTATAAAATTTGTGCCATATTATCTTAAGAATATATGTCCTGACTCGAGTGTTTGTTATGCTTATGCTCGAGTCGGTCGGAGGATTTCAGTTGCTGTGCTACTTATAAGCTGAAGACTTTGAAGGCTATCATTTATCTTTATCAGTATTGCTCTATTCTATTTTGATATTGTATCGGACATCTATGTATTTCTATTTCACTATTTGCTTGAGACATTGTTGTATTTACTTAGTAGCTTCATGAACTACTATTATGACATTGTTGTAATTCCGCTGCGTTATTTTGTTATTGTATTTGTTTGTGATTCTGTGATGATTCTCATTTATATACATATACTCCATTAATGATTCGTGTTTTGTACTATTTAAGTTGACATGTGTGGATTATTGTCAATTTAAATGGTCCAAATATACGGGTTGTTACAGTTGGTATCAGAGCCTGGAAAGGATCTTCACTGGTCTTGAGATTACTGACGTGCAGAAGCATCAATTGGCCGCTTGGCAGCTTCAGGATGCGGCACAGGATTGGTGGGAGTTAGCAACCTCCCGTACTGACGAAGAAACTATCACCTAGGCTCAGTTTAGGTAGAATCAAACTGAAATTTCGTCCAAATAAATTTCTTCTATCTCGTCAAATTTTGACTCATCTTTATATCGCTTGAAAATAGGGATTCCTTTACGGCTCAGTGGATGCCAGCAGCCGAAAAGGCTCAGCTTTATCGATCGTTTATGGACCTCAAGCAGGGCAACATGACTTTCTCCGAGTATGAAAGGAAGTTTAAGGAACTCTCCAAGTTCGGACCTGGCTTGATTGATACACCACTGTTGAAGAATGAGAAATTCATCCATGGAGCACGTCCAGAGTATTACGATCTCCTCACAGCTCATGTCCATGGCACTTTCACCGAGCTGATGGATTATGCACTTAGATATGAGGGAAAGCCGAAGGGTGCATCAGCCACCAAGGCGCCAGTTGTTCAGCCATCCTTTAGTCAGCCTGGAAAGAGGAAGCCGAATTTCGAGCACCAAAGGAAGAACTGGCAGAAAATTACCGGGCTTGGCTATTCTCAGAAGAAGCCCATTGACTTATCCTCCATCACCTGTTTCAAGTGCGACCAGAAGGGTCACTATGCCAACAGTTGTCCAACATCTGTCAGTGTCGCCATTCCTCCACCTCAGGATACCAGGAACAACCTCTGTCATGTCTGTTTGCAGCCTGGCCATTTCAAGAAGGATTGTCCCATGCATCAAAAGGGCAAGACATCTGGAGTATTTGCTATGACTTCTTCCATCCGTGCTCCACCTACTCCACCTGCTCCTAGTGATACCCAAGGTACATTACAGAGTACTTTTATGTTGCATACTTTACCAATTAAAGTTCTATTTGATACGGGAGCAACACATAGTTTCATATCTATTGATTTGTGTAATAAACTTGGATTGGAACTCATCCTTGCATCCACTTTCTTATGTGTATCAAACCCTATTGGTGGACCCGCTAACCTCAAAGGGTTATGCAAGTATGTCACGCTTATGTATGGCATGCACCGTTTCACTTGGGATTTCTATGTCCTTGGATTCGAGGCATTCGATATCCTATTAGGTGTTGATTGGCTACGAAAGTTCGAAGCCGTTATCTCTTGCAAAGCTCGAACCGTCTCTCTAATTGACGACAAGAGTAAATCCTTAATCATTGAAGAAAAATCGCCTCAGGATTGTGCTGGAAGTTTTATATTTTCTCTTGACTCTCATCTGAATGATCTAAGCTCTACTCTGATTGTTCAACTCTTTTCTGATGTGTTTGGAGAAGTCAATTCTCTACCACCTCCGTGGGAAATCGAATTCTGCATTGATCTTATACCTGGTGCTCGACCAGTAGTTCTCCCTCCCAGGAGAATGGCTCCTAAAGAGAAGGCAGAATTGAATGCTCAAATTGAAGATTTGTTTGCTAAAAGCTTGATACGGCGAAGTCATTCAAAATGGGGAGCTGCAGTTGTATTCGTCACAAAGTCTGATGGCTCTCTCAGAATGTGTGTGGACTATAGAGAGCTAAACAAGCTCACACACAAGAACAGATATCCAATGCCCCGCATTAATGATCTATTCGACCAACTCCATGGAGATAAAGTTTTCTCTCAACTCGATCTGGCTACCGGCTTTCACCAACTCAGAATTGCTGAGGAGAGTATTCCTAAAATAGCATTCCGCACTGAAAATGGGTTCTTTGAATGGCTGGTTATGCCGTTCGGTCTTACTAATGCTCCATCCTATTTCGTCGATTTGATGAATAGAGTTTTCCATGATGTTCTTAACAAGTTTGTTCTTGTTTTTATCGATGATATTCTCGTCTTCTCTAAAGATGAGAAAGAGCATAGGTCACATTTAGCTTTTGTTCTTGAAACTCTTCGTAGTCATCAGCTTAAAGCCAAGTTCTCGAAATGCCACTTTTGGAGAGATGAAGTTCGATTTCTTGGCCATATTGTTTCGGAGAATGGGATTTCGGTCGATCCAGCTAAGATCACCGTAATCAATGTAAGTTCTCCCCTTATTCATCGTTTCTATCCGAACATCTTATCTCTATCTAAATTCGAATCCTTTGAATTTGCAGGATTGGGAGACTCCCAAAACTCTTACAGATATTCGTAGCTTCTTGGGCTTGGCCGGCTATTATCGCAGATTTATAGAAAATTTTGCTCGGATTGCCGCACCGCTCACCGCACTGACCAGGAAGAATGTCAAATTTAATTGGAGTGAAAAGTGTGAATCAGCTTTCAATGAGATGAAGCGAAAGTTGACCTCTGCCCCAGTTCTTACAGTTATTGACGGAAGCGAAGGATTGACCGTCTATACTGATGCCTACCGTGATGGATTAGGAGCAGTTTTGATGCAGAAAGGAAAGGTGATTGCCTATGCTGGTCGTCAGTTAAAAACCCATGAAGCAAATTACGCAACTCATGATTTAGAGCTTCTTGCGGTTGTATTTGCTCTTAACCTATGGAGGCATTACCTTTTGGGAACCAAATTCGAATTATTCACAGACCATAAGTCATTGAGGTATATTTTCTAACAAAAGGATTTGAATCAGAGACAGGTCCGATGGCTCGAATTCTTAGCTGCATATGATCTTGATATTAACTACACCCCAGGGAAAGCAAATACCGTTGCCGATGCTTTAAGCAGAAATCAAGCAATGATATGTTGTAACCTTGTGGAAGGAATGTTATTTCAGCTCGTCGTCTCCCAAGCTCTTATGTATCGCATTATAGCTAAGCAATATGAAGACACTTTGCTCTATCGTATCAAAGAAATAGTTCTCGGTAGAGTCGGAAAGGTTGACAGTATAATGGGTGCACAAGTAGATAGTAATGGAGTCTTAAGAATCGACAATCGAATTTGTGTTCCCAATGTTGATGGTTTAAGACAGGAAGTGCTGAGGGAAAACCATCAATCTTCGCTTTCATTTCATCTAGGAGTCACAAAGATGTATCAAAATATGAAGAAGTTATACTGGTGGAGTGGGATGAAGCGTGATATTTCTATCTATGTTAGTAGATGCACAACTTGTCAACAAGTTAAGGCTAATCACAGAAAGACGGCAGGTTTGCTTCAACCTCTAGAGATTCAAAGTTGGAAGTGGGAGCAGATTTCTATGGACTTTATTGATGGGTTGCCAAGGACTAGAAAGGGTAATGAGAGCATTTGGGTGATTGTCGATAGGCTGACGAAATCCGCTCATTTTATTCCAGTCAAGACCACTCATACTGCTTCGAGTTTGGCCGAGATATATATGAGGGAAGTTGTTAAACTTCATGGTGTACCATCTAGTATCGTATGCGATAGAGATCCTATTTTCACCAGTAAATTCTGGAAGGCATTTCAAGATACTTTGGGCACTAAACTAAATCTGAGCATAGCTTGTCATCCTCGGACAGATGGTCAAACTGAGAGGGTGAATCAGATTTTAGAAGACCTTCTCCGAGCTTGTATTATAGACTTTGGTGGATCCTGGGAAGACCTTCTCCGAGCTTGTATTATAGACTTTGGTGGATCCTGGGAAGACCATCTCCATTTGGTTGAATTCACCTATAATAATAGTCATCAGGTAAAGGAACCGAATTTCAAATTTGAATAAGTATATTTGAATTGGAATTAATTATCTTTAATAAAATCAGACAAGCATTGGTATGGCACCGTTCGAAGCTTTATATGGACGGCCGTGCAAATCGCCAACTTGTTGGATTGAGTCTGGGGACCGATTAGTGCTTGGTCCAGAAATGATTATGGAAGCTTCCGAGAAAGTTGAAGAAATCAGGAGGAAGATAAAGACGGCACAACACAGACAGAAGTGCTACGCTGACAAAAGAAGAAGAGATCTCGAATTCAGTATAGGAGACGAAGTATTCCTCAAAGTGTCGCCTTTGAAGAACGTTATTCGATTTGGAAGGAAAGGAAAGCTTGCTCCCAGATTTGTTGGTCCGTTTGAGATTACGGAGAGGGTAGGAACTTTGGCCTATAGAATCGCATTACCAGAAAAGTTTGCCGGTGTGCACAATGTGTTCCATGTCTCACATCTTCGTAAAGTTGTGCGCGATCCATCTATGACCATTCCCACTGCTCAGTTGGAAGAGTTGGTTATCGAGCCTGACTTGACCTTTGAGCGGAAGCCACTTCGGATAGTCGACCGTGAGACAAAGCAACTTAGAAGGAAGTCGGTCAATCTCGTCAAAGTTCAGTGGAGTGCAGATGACCGAGATTGCACATGGGAGACTGAAGATAGTATTCGGGATTCAAACCCCGAATTACTAATTTCAGGTATAATTCATTTTTCTCAAAAATCTTTCTGATTTTCTGTTTGTTTCTTTCCTACTTCTCCTGTCTCATTCCTTTTCGAGGACGAAAAGTTTTGAGTGGAGGAGATTGTAACGACCCTAAATTTCCGACCCAATTTAAATCCATTATTTTAATATAAAATTTGGAAATTTATATACGATCTCAATTAACGTCCAAACTTCGTTTATAAGATGCGTCTAATTAGTTATGGATATAGAAAAAGTTTCGTCGCAAAATATTACAGTAAATGTCGTTCGCGTTTTTATTGTATATCAGTTCATTTTAAAGTGCGTAAATTTCATCTTCCGAATCTAAATATTTTTACACAGTAATGTTGTAAAAATTTATCTGATCAAGGTGTTGCATTTCATTCGTCTAATTCCATCGTCGCCTGCTTCATTTAAATTGTTTTGCCAAACGAACAATTTAATCGGCGTAAATTTCGAGTTTTGATAAAACTGTCGTATCGCAATTATCTGTGTACCGTTGGAAGCGCCTCGTCACGCTGATCAAAACGGTATATTCATTTGTACAAATCGGAGTTCGTCGTAGATCGTCGCGTTAATGTAACCATTCCAAACGGACCGGTTAAATGTATATTCAGCCCAAAATTAGCAGCCCACGTTCATTCAAATTTTGAAAATATAATTTTCAACTGTAGGAAATAAATGATGTAGTTGGCAGATAGTAGTTGTGACTTGGAAATTGGGATGGCGTTTTGAAATCCAAGATAACATTTATTGTAGCTTATTATACATAAAAAAAGGGAAGAAAGGAACCAAACGTACACATCCTATTCATCAGCTAAAGGTACGAACCATCTCTCTTCCTTCATCTTTATGCTTTCTTCTTCCTCTTTCATTTTCTTTCACTGCTAAACTAAGAAAAAAAATGATGCAAAAGAAAATGAATGCGCAGCGACCCATTCCACCTTTCACTACATCACCACCCTCCGCCAGACCTCGCGTCGCAGCCACCTGCGCGTCGCCTGAAACCACCATCACCGAACGCAACAACACAACCCGCTCCTCCCTGAACCACGACCAGCCCACTGCCTCCTCCGCACGCGCCGTCCCACTCCAGCGCCTGAACCGCCCATAATTCTTTCCCCTGCCTTTGTTCGCCACCTCACCCGAATCATTGCCGCCACTCCAAAGCCCACTGCTCCGCCACCCTGCCTCGGTTGCGCCACTCCAGGCCTGTGCGTGTGCATGCTTTGTGTACACAAATGTGTGCATGCGATTCATTTGCAGAAAATGATGCAACAGTCTCGGTTTTACAAAAAAAAGAGAAGAAACAGTGTGTTTTATAAAGAGAATGAAAGTGTACAGTGTTGCTTTATGGAATGGTGAAAGTGATACTGTCATTTTCAAAGTGTTGCCAAAGAATATATATACGCAGTGTATATATTTTGTTACTAAATAATAGTAACCACTTCTTCTCTGTTTGATACAGCAGCAACCAGTTGAAGTTTCCACTTTGCAGCAGCATCAAAATTCTCAGCTTTCTTCCTTTTCTTCGTTGTTTGGTAAGCACACATATATGATTTTATAAATATATACGAACGTCCATATTGGAATTAATACCATTTTTCTTTGACGATGGTTGCAGTTGTTCGATTGTTCGTGTTTGAGCTGTGTTGAACCAATTCCATTCGTGCCTCTTCGTGCTTCGCCTTCAATTTCTCTAACCACGAAAGGTGAATAAAATTTTCACGACTTATATTCTTATACAATGATAATCAAGTTTGGTTGATAAATGATTGATTGTTTGATGTTGATATTGGACGTAAAAATTATGAAGTGATAAATGATATACAATTGAATTTGACGTAGCGTAGTTAACAATTTTGAAATTGACATATGTGCTTGAATTTGATTAAATAAAATTTGTAAAATATGACCCTTAAATGCCTAGTTAATTGATACATAGAAATATAGTTAGTTACACCTTAAACAATTTAAAAGGTATGTTGTATAAATTGTTGTAGTATGAAATTGAATAATATATATCAAGTGTAGAACCGCATAAAATAATAGTGTAATAATCTTTAATCTACACGAAATGATAGTGCAGATTCTAGAAATAATTATATTAATTTGCATAAATAACAATAAAAATTAATACGGTTATTTTGGGATTATTTAAATAAATTATTGGATTGTTATTGATTGTTGATATTGCTTGTTTATTTACTTTGACACCATCCCATTTATCACACTACAAGTTCCCTTTACTATGCTTTGGTTTTGAATTGAAATGGAATCGGGTTGAAATGATAAATACCCAAATAAAACAATTGACTTAGGATAGAGAATTAAATAAAAACTCGATTGGTCAAATAATTCGATTTAAAAAAAATATAAAGAATTTATTTGAATGAAATAATAAGGGTTTTTAAATGAAGTTTGGAATTTGAATTCTAGTGAAATTTAAATGTTAATATTTAATAATTTGAAACAAAATAGTAACAAAGTGTTTGATGAAAGAATGTTGTTTAAATTTAAGTAAATTATTGAATTAAGTTTTGAAATTATTTAATAATTAAATAAGTTGAATTTCTTTAATAAGTGAATTTGAATTTCTTTGATAAGTTAAATTGAATTTATTTAATAAGCGAAATTGAATTTCTTTAATAATTAAGTTTGAAATTTGTAAAACTTGATAAGCAAATAAATGAAATTTGAATTACTTTAACAAGAAATAAAAATGTGATTTATTGAAATCAATATAAGACTTGTAAATTTAAAGAATTTAATTTGACGAATTTAATTTAATTAAATTTGTATGTTTGATATAATGTAGGTAAACTTAATTTGATTTAATAAATTGGAGATTAAATTGAAATTGTTTTGAATGTAAAATTAACTTAATTTTAAGGATTATTGAATGGAATCCATCAATGAATTTAAATCGATACATTATGTTAAGTTAACTTAATTTAAATGATTATAGAATGAAACCTATATATGAATTTAAATCAATATTTGAAATGGTTAAATTAAAAATTGAAATTGAATTATAGAGTTTGAAAATTTGAAATTGAGAATTTGAAACATAAATTTTGGAAATTGATATAGGAAGGCAAATGAAATGTTGACTTTAAAATTTTAAGAGAAATTGAAATTGATTTGGTTTTGAAATTTATTAAACGACCAATCGGTGTAATAATTACGGAAGTTATTAAAGAAACCGGAATCGGTTAGGGACATACTCACTGTCTAAACCGAATACCACTTTAATAACTATACGCGGAGTGTGATCCAGAATGAAGTGGTTGGAATGATGTACGTTGATGATTGAAGAAAGAGAACGATAATGAATGACCTTGACACTTGTGTCAAAATTGGAAATGACTAAAACAGGAGCCGTGCCAGGCCAAATGGGGTTAGCTACCTCGAGCGAACACACTTCTTCGTAAACTACTCATTACTTGTTATTGATTGGTGCGCACCCTTGAATTGGGAGTGTTGTTTCGCGGTGCTGCGATCGTTGCGGCGATGCATTCTCACCAGTCCGGATTAGGCAAACGGTAGTTTCACTACCTTGGGTATTGCCTCATGTGCCTTGTCATACTTGTATCCCTATACGCGACCACTACGAATTTGTTTTGTATTATACCTATGGAGTACTCCCTGATATCCCACTAGTTTACGGTGGAGTTTACAGTGCTGTATAGACTGTAATGCTATATAAATGTGTTAAGGGGAACAATGGTAATACCTTAACACTATTTTGATACTTTATTTTACTGTTAGACATCATTTACTTAGCGGACACTACTATATATATAGATAGTTTAACGGATCCTGAAAGATGTTCATTCCATTCATCTTTGAGTTATTATTATTATAAAATTTGTGCCATATTATCTTAAGAATATATGTCCTGACTCGAGTGTTTGTTATGCTTATGCTCGAGTCAGTCAGAGGATTTCAGTTGCTGTGCTGCTTGGAAGCTGAAGACTTTAAATACTATCATTTATGTTTATCAGTATTGCTCTATTCTATTTTGATATTGTATCGGACATCTATGTATTTCTATTTCACTATTTGCTTGAGACATTGTTGTATTTACTTAGTAGCTTCATGAACTACTATTATGACATTGTTGTAATTCCGCTGCGTTATTCTGATTGTATCTGTCTGTGATTCTGTGATGATTCTCATTTATATACATATACTCCATTAATGATTCGTGTTTTGTACTATTTAAGTTGACATGTGTTGATTATTGTCAATTTAAATGGTCCAAATATACGGGTTGTTACATGCCAACACTCATTGAGGTAAAATTTAGGCTCTCCAATTTTCATTATTTATTAAGGTTCTCATCCTTGCACTTTTGGGATTGACGAAGAAATTCGTCAACGGTACTTATTATCCAAAACATTGGTCTAAAAACCCCGAAGAGACTACAAAGAACCAATAACTTGGTATGTATTTACTAATTGAAATTATACGAGGATTTTATCCTTTGGTTTATATACATAACGATAATATGCAATCTTATGAAAAAAGGTAATAAAATCAATGGACTATGCTAAGCGCATATCAAAGTAACAAAGATGTTTGATGTAATTAAGAAGTATGAGGTGAAACTGAACCGACTGAAGAGTTCTTTTGGAGTTCTATCAGGAAAGTTTCAAGGATTCGTTATGAACTTTAGGGGTATAAAATCCAATCTCGAGCAAATTGATGTGTTGAAGCAAGTTATACCCCAAGGATAAGGAAGGAATTCAAGCTTGAATGGAAAGGATGTTGCTTTGGGTAGATTCATTTCGAAAGAAATCGATAAGTGTATATCATTCTTTGATGCCCTAAATCGACATGGAAAAGCATTATCCCAAATTGGCGAAGAAAGCCTACAGCTCATTAATAGCATCAAGGAAGTTACAACCTTATTTCCAAGCTTATCCAATAATGGTTTTGACTTATCAACTCCTACGTAGGTATTGCATCATCCCGAGACAATGAAAAATTATTGAAATGGAACAATGAGATGGGTTAGTACGAAATTATTTATTATCCTAGGATGGAAATTCAAGGACAAGTATTAGCGGATTTCATTGCATAATTAACTAGTCGGTCTGATGAAGGGAAATCAAAGACAGTCAAACTATTTTAATGGAAATTTTATATGGATGGTGTAACCAATGAGTATGGTTCTAGAGCAATAGTGTTGATAACTCTAGAAGATCGAAGGGTGTGTTATGCATTAAATCTTAAGTTCCATGCTATGAATAATGAAATGGAGTACGAGGCATTGATAGAGGGACTCAAGATTGCAAAAGAGTTTAAAGTGTGATCGTAATAAATATTTAGTGACTTTAATTTGGTTGTGTGTCAGGTTAAAAGAGAATTTCAAGATAATGGTGCACGATTGTCCCATTACCCATCAAAAGTGTTGGAAATACTGAATAAAGAATTATAAAATTACTCACATCCTATAACAACCTGTCTTTTTAGCATAACTATCAGATTTTATCGGTATTTTTATTTATTGAAGTATGGTTATGTTCCGTCTGACATCTACGGTGCATTTGATGAAATATAAAAATTGGTAAACTAAAATAAATTGCATAGAAATATTATCAGGGTGTTGGGTTAAGTAAACGTGCAATTTAATATTGGCAGGTAAAAGAACGAAAACAAATGTTGCGTACACTGAAAGAATCCATAAACCTACCCATAATAATATAAATAAACATATGAATTCATACCTCCTCATAGGTACACAAACATAACTTACATGCTCATTTCTTATTATGGTAATTTAACACTTGGCTGAACTATGACAGTTATTTCCAATCAAGTAATGTAATTTAGTGTAAATTAAAAGTATTAGAGGGTTTAAATGCAAATTTTGTGACACTATTAATACATTTCATCTCTCAAATCCATGGGGATATTTTCATCTCCCTATCCAAAAAATGTTTTCCTCTCTTCTATGCTTCAACTCTGTATCTCAAGACGAAAAAGATATATTTACAACTCCTTAACTTCTAAAAAAAAGATATTTTTAACAGATCAAAATCACTATAGAACTTTTAATATAACCAATGATAATATGCAACTTAGTACCATCGGGTTCATTAAAAAGAGTAGAGTTTAAGGGAAAGTGTAGCAATCCCCCATGCCAACTGTGTTTGGGCAGAAAATGGTTAGATAGCAGCCATAAATGGTGGGTTGCATGATAAAGATGCATCAAAGTGGAAAATGTGTTGATAAAGTAATGAAGTTATCGTTGCTGAGTGTAATTGGTGGGATTGACGATGGATTAAAAGCTCAGGGTAGTCAGAATATAGCATTTCAAATAGTAGTTGATGGGTTTTTCTAGTTTGGACCACTAGAATCGAAATATAAATGACAGTTATTTTCATATTCGCCTCGTTGTGCTAAGAAATTAGGACGTTGTCACCATAGCCAACTCGAATGGAGGTAGTAATAGTGTCCGGTCAAAATGTGTAACATCTCGAAAAATTTAATAACAAACTAAAATATTAAAAAGGGTAAAAATGTAATTTTACATAAAAGTTCAAAATAGTACAATTTTACAAATGAAGACATCTATGGAATCAGACTTTACCATTGTGTTAAGTAGATTTTTCTAGCCCAAATTCATATATAAAATGTTAAAAACAAATACCATGTGAAGAAAATATAAAATGTTTATCACAGTGTGCAGATTGGGTTTTATGCCTATTTTGAAATTAAGTTTAAGAATTAATTATAAGAATAAATCAAAACTTATTTATTAGTAATTAATTTAATATGTATGAATTGATTTAAAAAGAACACAATTGTGTTTAAGTACATTAAAAGAAAAGGAGGAAGATATTTACATGCAAAGAGGGAAAAAATTAATTACCATGTTAATGGAATTTAATGGTATAATTAATGAAAGATATGTTACATATATTAGAAAGTGGATGTAACAATATGTCTAAAAAAATGCATCTAATTTTATATGTTTGAAAAGTGACGATAACAATATATGCATGGAAGTGAAGGGTTATTTTAAAGGAAGGTAAGGTTCGCTATCTCTTTATCAGAAAAGAATAAAGGGTAAAACCGATTTGAACTTGGAAATATCAATACCAATCAATTAATGAATAAAGTTTCTAATTTAATGTAAATAAATACACATACATACAAACATGCATGCATGCATACACACATACACACATGTATGTTTGGATATAAATACATCATTTCCTATAATAGTTGATAATAAGAAATGTGTAAAATATCAATAAATGATATTAATTTATTTGAATTATAGTAAATGGTAATTAATGACATTAATTGGGAGAATATAAATGTTATCTTTTTTAAAGAAAAAGAAAAGGAAATGAATTTTGCATATATGAAAAGATAAGTAATATATGAATAAGCAGGTAAGTTTTCAAGACCTAGACTTTCACTTATGAATAGAAGCATATGCTTCCATCCTTCTCACTCCAAAACCCTAGCATCCTCTTCTTGAAAAGTTCTTCTTCTTCTTCTCCTTCCACAACAAAATTCTTACTCAAGTACAAAAATAAAGTAGATCAAACAAAAAGAGAAAAGCGAATTAGAGAAAATGGAACATAAGAATCAAAGTTTAGGAACCTAGAGGGGAGAATACGAAAAGATAAAGAAGAAGGAAATTTACAAAGGCGAGTGAATTTATTTACAAAATGCGAGTGATGGAGATAAGTGATTGATTTTTAATTATATGCCTTCTTAAAAATAATTTTTTTTTTTCATTCTTGGAGATATGAATCTATTTTGAAATCACTTGGCAAATGAAAAATAACCAAATTAAATAAGCTTTAATCTTACAGATCTAATTTTATATAACATGTTCAAGTTGAATTTGATAATAAGAATTAATTTGATTTACATAGATATTATCCATATAATGAACTAAAAATGATAGATATGGATAAACGAGCAAATATATTGAGGTTTATTTTGATTCAATTTGATTTATAGCAAAATCTACGTGATATTTGTTTTTAATACGTAGATAACCCTTCAAATACATATAGAAAATTTGATGGAAAACTTTGTATAAACATTGAGAGAAAAATTCACTTAGAATCATATTAAAAACACTATGAAAATATATACTCGTAAATATGGGATTAAAACCATGAAGTAACTGATAAAATAAATATAAGCCAAGTTTATTAAAAATCTAGAAATAGTGAACCAAACATCTGAAAATGCAAATCAGACGTCTAATGCATTTTCTAGACATTTAGTATTATTTTGCAAACGTCTATTTTTAACATTTTACAACCCAAGAGTGGCTATAGTAATTTAGATTGATTAAGACATCTGAACTATTATTCAGACGTCTAGAATCGAAATCAGATGTCTGAACAGCCGACATGTCTTTTTTATAGATTGTTGGATGCTTGAAATATATATTCAGATGTCCTAAATATACCAGTTAGCCTAGGTTTAGCCCAGACCTAATACAGACCAAGTAGGAAGGATCGAGGGGAAAATGTTCCCACTTCCATGTTCATGTAGCACAGTGGAGTCCTACATAAAGCTGGAAATGTGATCACCTTGTTGAGCTCCTAGGCTCACACATCATGAAGTTAGTGGATGTGGTATTTAGCAAGATGAACGATTAAAATGCAATTAGAAGCTCCTATCATTCGTAGCTTGTTCTAACCACCAATAAGTGGGAGATGGAAAGAGGAATGATGGAGAAATCCATCATAGTATAAATTTTTAATATTACAGGGAGTTAGAATCGTTAATCCGCTCCAGAATGTTACTAATGTAATAATAGTGGGCGTAGGATACGTATACTAGCGAAAGTGACTAGCTTGGGATAGTTATCCCAAAGGAGTGAATTTGGGAATGTAAACCCAAAAAGGTAAATTTGGGAATGTTAACCCAAAAAGGTGAATTTCGGAATGTTAACCCAAAGAATTAAATCAGTATTGTTAACCCAAATGTGTAGACTAGGCATAGTAAGCTATATTTGGTGTAGAGTAAACCAAACGATCATAAATGAGAATGTTAACACAATAGGTGATTATATACTAGAGATATTTCTAGAAAATATTCAATTGAGATGTTTCACCTGCGAGTGAAAAACTTCATAATGAAAATGAAAGTGGTCACAATAGGAGTAGTCAAGCATTATTATGAAAATAGTTAATAACTTGAACACACACTCTAGAACACCCTTAGGTGGAGGTTATAACCGAACTTTAACTACTTTTATATACCATACCACTAGTGATATAATCACTCACCGGATTTTGTCGGAACCCCTTCGTTTTCCCCTCGTTATTTCTATTATAGGAGAATGGGCCTGTAGGTGATTTATCTAAGAGTATGGTACATGGAGGAGAAGGCGCAACACTAGGCGATATTTAGTTTTACTTGCCATATACTTCATTTCATATTATGTTGCCCCTTTTATCAGTCTTTACATATTGTTGTTTAGAGACATTGTTGTATAGACTACGTTTATTTTAAGACTACTATATGACTTAGTTATGTTTCATATCAATACTTAATCTTTTCACTATGAGATCTGAAAGCGTAGAATGTATAAAATTTATATCCGTCTATGTGCCATGTAATGTTTTAAAAACCAAACAAATCATACTTTTTGGCATGATGCAAGTTGAAAAGCCACTTTGGGCCTTGGATTGATATGTCCAGAAGTGCAGGTTGTCACATTTGGTATCAGAGCTTGTTTAAGAGATTCCTACAAAATTAGGACATATGAGGTAGCGTATTTGTTGTTTTCTATTATATGTATATATGTGTGTGTGCGCACGCGAGTGTGTGTAAGCCACACCCTATATATTTTGACTCATAAGGTAGTTTTTGGCTTTTCCCCTATATAAGAAAATGAATAAGTTAAGATAAATGTTAAGATGACAACAGTATGGGCAAAAAATAAATACATCACATTTACTCTATAAAGAAATGCTGATAGAGGTTCCCTATACCAATTACTAGAAACAAGTAAATTTTAAGTTTAAGTGTGAATAAAAGAAGGGTGGTGACATTTGACCCATACAAAATAAGTGTGATGTTGAAATGCATAATAGAGACATGAAAGAAAGACTCCACAAAGTTAGAATAAATAACCCTATTTAGAGTGGAAGCCCGACTCTTATATTAGAAATAGTTTTAAAAACTCCATTTGACTTAAATTGATAGGTAGATTGTTCCTACATTTGAGTTGGACACTGTATTAGAGGATAAACTTAAGTTAACCATTTTTAAAAAAAGGGTGGTCGAACCTTTATGCACTTAAAACATTGTTAGATATAGTCGGGCTTATGAAAATTAGGTTGTTTCACCTACTCCAGTCTAATGTTGAACCATTAGAAATGTTTTCTAAAAATTTATAAATGTTAGATGTTTGATATTTTTAAACAAAATAAACTGGTTCATGATTTTATATGAAATATTCAAAAAATCTTTATGGAAGTTATAAATACAAAATGAAAAGAATATAGAAAGAAATTTTAAAATGAGTTAGAAACATCTGCGTTTGATATCTTTGGAAAAATATAGAATTTAATGTTTGAACTAGTAACTTCTTATTGTTCGAAGCAAGGGAAAACTAAAAAAATTGATTTTCCATAACTATTTTAAAGCTTTTATCTTCTTTTTTGTAAAAAGTTAGAGTAAGGAACATGGTTGCACTTATCTTCTAATGTGTGTTTTGCTTCTTGACAGTGAAACTTTTGAAAGGTAAATTGAAAAAATATATTTGAACCCCTATCTTTTTGAAAATATTTTTGTCGCACTTTTAAAAGGAAAGTTCAGTTATAACGTTTTCTTCTAAAATACATCCTTGTGAAGATTTCTTATTTATAAAAGAAAAATTAAAAATATACACATGCATGTCCACATTTCTAAGCTAAGTTCAAATAAAAATTTAAATTGGGGAAAATGTTATGTTTTTTGTCATAAGGAAACATTTGTCAAAATCAATAGCAAATTTTGTTGACTTTTCGTAAAAACTTAATAGTTTAGTAAAAATGATGTTAAAATCAAAGGCTCTTAATATTAAAAAAATATTAAAAAGGTAAATTATACTTTGACTTGAAGTTTTATTGGAGTTTGATGGACTACATAGCCTATAAAGCTCAAAATGATTCGGATGGATTAGCTGGAATAGTAAATATGCTAGTGTGCTAAGGACTTGCTATTTATAGAGTTTCAAAGCATTGGAAAATTTGGGGTAAGAAACAAATTCAAATTGGATACCAAATTTAATTTTTTGTAATAATAAAGAGTGAACACCACTTCATATTTTCCACCCAAATATGGTTTTAGATGCATAATCTTAGCACGAGAAGGGCTAGAAGATGTGATCTGGCTAAAATTATTTAATTTAAGGAAAGGAAAAGGTGGCCAAGATATTTTACTAAAACAAAGAATGATATAAAGGCAAGAAATTCCCATAGTTTGGCTAGATACTATAAGAAGTTCATTAAAGACTTCAAAATGATTTATGTGTCGTTGGCATGTCTTACCATTAAGTATTCTTGAGGAACTCAAAATGTGAGCATGCTTTTATTAAGAAAAAAGAGTTGTTTATTTTAACTTCCCACCTTTATAAGCATATTACCCAAGAATATTACAAGTAATATTGTCGAGTAATACGAAGAATAACGATGGATAAGAGCGACCATCCATGTCGATTTCCTTGGGATAACACTATTATGTCAACTAAGTTAAAAGTTATAACTTGAATATAAGAAATCTTTGATTAAGATTTAATGAATGATTTGGAAAGGTTTTCCTAAGTAAAAGAGAAAATGATTGGAATTATTCCATGATCTAAAGAGGTTTAATAAATCAAATGATTTAAATAAATGAGGATTAATGATTCCATATACTCATGAAAAGAAAATGAAATAAATCAAAAAGAATATATCTAAAAGATGAAGTAATTGGTTGATGATTAATATCCACATATGAACTTAACATCCTTTTTATCGATAATTGGCTCCGAAGGACCGAGGTCGGATTTGGGTGATTCCTATCCGAAAACCACTTCGAACCTATTTGCACCAAAAATGGTCACAAACCCCATTGAGCGTGATTGTAGAGAAATAAACAAAGAAAGTAAAATTAAAATGAGGATAATATAGCAATCACACTAAGCAAATAGATGAACAATAAGAAACACAAGATTTATAGTGGTTCGGTACTGTTTTGCCAACGTCCACTTTGAAGATCAATCTTTTATTGCTTTTTTACTCCAGTACAATGCTTGTAATATGTAATGATTGATTACAATTAAATAAAAAATAAAAGTAGCAGCATGTAGAGTCCCAAGCCAAAAAGTCCCTTTTTAGTTGCAATGGAGGTGCTATTTATAGGTGTGGAGCTCAAAATATCTGCCTTGGATCTCGAAATACTCTTTCTCAAGCCCAGGTGGGCTCGCATGATTGATCTAGGGTCGTTTAGGATCTGTCCTTGATCGACCCACAGCACTTCATATCTATCAAGAAATGCAATCAAGCCGTGATCGATCATGGAGGCTTTTGAAGTGTTATGTAACTTGTTGTGAAAATCTCATTGCATTTGGAGTTGTGGTTGCAGAGTTACTGATCGATCAAGATTGCAATTATGGAGTAGCTGAGGCCCTCATATCGATCCATATCAATTCTGTATCGATAGGAACACTTGTCATATGATGATGAAACTTGCTGGAGTGGGCCCGCAGAGGCTTAAGAGCATTGTGTGAAAGTTTGAGAATGATCCAGTGAGTTTAGTTATCGATCCTCAACGAGATGGATGTTTTTTGTATCCATATGATTGATACGAAAAATATTTTTCTGTTGAATTTTGGCTTGAGATCGATTGTGCAAGCTTTTTAGAGTATTCTAAGCATGTCCTCAAAGTTTGGAGTCGTTTGGATCCGAAATGAGTGAGATATGCCCTGTTTCATGTCAAAAAGAAACATTTTCGTATCCATCAGATCGATACGAAAATGATGGATACGAAGGATTTTTCAACTTTATTATTTTGACTTGTAACTTTGTGGGTGGTCTTAATACGCTATTTTATTGACTTTATGACTCCTGTCGATTTCCAGTAGTATAAATACTGAGTTGTAGCTTGCCAACGATTACACAGTTCTCACTTTCAGTGAATATCAAGTGTTAATGATTTGCTATTTATGTTTTTGGTTGATTCCAGGTGAGTATTCAATTTCTGTCATTTTCTAAAAATCGAATTTTCAGGATGCACACACGCACGTTCATATATGCATTTATGTCATTGGCTCCCGGATATGCTCGTACGCTCGCGGGTCGTTGCCAATTTGGTGAAATGCAATTCAATCATTTGCATTTTTGATGGCAAGAGAAATGGTATTCGACCAAAAATGAATTTTCATGTAGGAATTCTCTCGATACTTGTTTGATTATATCGTAAGTGATACATCAAAGTAGGGATACGAACAAACCCTTTCTGTTCACGATTCCTTCATGGATGACGTAGCAGGAAGCTTCGAGGAGGATATGCCATTTCTCATTCCTCTGTTCAAGAAGGATTCCTTGTTGTAGATAATCTTTTGTAGGATTCATCCATGGCTCTATTTTTTTAAGCTCCATCTCTAAAACCTTGTCGATCTCTATACGGTCAGTGCTTGGAGCATTAAGTCCTCCAACTACGAATGAGCCTGCTTGCTATGTATCCTCTGAATTGGCCAGCTTGGCTGGTAAGTCGGATCTTTCATTTTGTTCTTTAGGGATGTGTGTTATGATACAATATTCAAAATAGGTCAATTATTTTTGGACTCAGGCGAGACAAGGAGCAAGTCGTTGCCCCTCTTAGCTTGATAATTTCCTCTGGTTTGAGATATTACTATCCGGGACTTACAAAACATCTTTAGAGATTTCACTCCCAGGCCTCTAATAAATTTAGGCCCGACAGTCACAAAGCATCATGTTAAGCTTCGTTATTTGTTGTAAGGAAAATTGTCTTTCTGGATGTAATTCTCTTCGTGTGACAGTGTGATGCTTATGGTGTGTATTGACACGGCCCAATTGATGTACAAATATTCATAAAACGGCTTGGGTAAAATGGAAGGTCTCTCTAAGCGATCTATCAAAGCTGGAATTGCATCAACGTAGTTGTTAGTCCATTCAAAAGTTCCCTTCCCTCTCTTGGTCAGGTTGAAGAAGAGAATACACTTGTAGATGGCCCTAAAGTTGAATCAGCTTAGGATGGTAATCTTCTAACTTAGGCTCTGTACCTGCTTGGTTGTCCTTGGTACATGGATGTATCTAATTGTCGGAATTTTCTGGACATTAGCCTCAATTCCACGAGAATTGATGATGAAACCCAAGAACTTTTCTAACGCGACGCTAAAAGAGCATTTCAAAGGATCGAGTTTCATTCTGCATTTTTTAAAGAGCACTGAATATCTTTGCAAAGTCATCGATGTGGTCGTTTGATAGTCGTGATCTCATGAGCATATTAACCATATGTACTTTCATCGATCGGCTGATCTGGTTTTTGAATGATCTGTTAACTGTCCTTTGGTAAGTAGCACCACTGTTCTTAAGTTTGAATCTAGGGATTGCAACATAGCACTATAGGCCTAGGTCAGTAACGAAACTATTATATTCCTAGTTTAGGACATGCTTCAGTATCTGATTGTATCTGAAGTTTGCGTCCGTGGAAGTGAGTAATTCATGTCCGATGGTCGAGTCCACCAGTTGGTTGATCCTTGGAAGTGGAAAGCTGTGTTTTGTCATGCCTCGTGAAAATCTAAGTAGTCGACGTATATCCGCCACTCTCCATTTGTTTTTCTCATATGTAAAGAATTGGATACTCATTTTGGGTAGAGGGCATCGTGAATAAACCCATTGGTTTTGAGTTGATTTGCCTCCTCTTTAAGTGCAGTTGATCTCTCCGGATCCACGTCGCATCGTTTTTATTCACCGAGACATGCCTCGGGTCGACATTCAATGCAGGGTTCTCAATGGCTAGCGAGAGTCGATATATATATACATGAGATTGAGTCCAAGCGAACACATCAAGATTCAACTAGAGTAAAATAGTTAACTCTTTCATCATCATTGCGCTGAGTTATGATCTGATCTTCAATACTCATGATAGGTTGTAGGCGCTTCATGTGCTTATTTGCAATGGTTAATGATCAACCTTATAGGCACGTTGAATCAAAGGCTTAGTAGAGTTTAGCCTTGTATTGCGTGCTGCTGCATAGCTGGCTCCAACTATGAGTTTGAATCTACTTGTGTTTCCGAGTGATGCGATTTCCATTCAATGTACTCGCGATCCATTGCTTGTTCTAAGGGTCAGAATGATGATCAGTTGCCTATAAGTCCGGGCATCGATTCGATGATTCTATCTCTGGGCATCCTTTCGGCCGCAACCTTGAGTTGTTATAAATACTGGGCATGAGTCATAGGAACGAGTTGTCATAGTCAACTCTTGGATAATCACTCTTTTGCCCCAGTCTCGGGTTGGTGGATGCATTACGCGAACGGTCGAGTCTCGTCCCAGTTGTGTTTATACTATAGTTTAAGCTTTAAGAACCAACGTTGATTGATGAATGGTCGAATCACATTCATCTTATCTTCTCGCTCGTGCCCCCAAGTTTGAGGCATACATCGATAAGTGGCAAGGCCAGTCACGTTTGCTTTGATCTCGTATTCTTTCTCATCAAACCATGGGACCGAGTTAATTTATGGAAGGTTGAGTCGTGTCTATGCTGCATTGTATTATGGTCTTCCTTCTTGGAGGAATACTTCGATGCTCCAACGAATTTAAGGCATAAGCTGGGTATTAGACGGTCAATCCGTCCACCTTTGTTGCAGGTGTTGCCATACTTTGGGCTGGACTAGAGAATGGATGGTTATATCATATCCAGTATGATGTCATTGCTCCTTTTGTCGGACCAAAGGCAAGAATCAGTGCATGGACGGTCGCATCATATTCATCCGGAGTCGGACGGTCAGTTACATCCAATTTGATTTATATTCTCCCATTCGGTTATGGGATAAAGTTGACTCCGGTGCGGTCGGGTCATGCTCATCCAGTTTCATACTCCTCCTAATAGATCAAAAGAGGTATATGGAGAATGAATCAGCAAGTCACACTCATCCATGGTTTATTATCCTATCCACGCTATGGTGATCGGAGCTGTTCGAAGGACGTTTAGGTAACTCCTATTTGTTGTCTATGTGGATCGATATTGACCGTCGATTCAGCGGCACGATATCAAAAGCTCGGACCTCATTGCCTGTCGATCCAATGGTATGATATGAAAAGTCCAGATCGATATTTCCCATCGACATGGCGGTACGATATAATTGGTCGCCCGTAACTTCAGATGTCATTCTGATTGGTTGGAATTAAGGCCTCTTTGTAGTCGTTGCCTTAAGTTGTAAAGGATGCTAAGCTGGGGATGTAGCGAGTCACCTTTCTCTTCTTTCAGTGATTTGTACTTCTTCCCCCAGTCTTGGGTTAGCAGAGTTAGTTTATGGACGGTCTAATTGCATCTGTGGTGAGTTTATACTCCTATCGAGTTTAGGTCAGAGTTGGTGAATTAATGGTCGAATCACATTCGTTTGTTTGTCTATGCTCGTAGTTGCACTCTGGGGATCAGAGTTAGTTGAAGGGCCATTAATCACACCTATTTGATGTTTATACCCCTGTCCTCACTTTGGGGACTAAGAGTTTTTGTAGAAAATGGTCGGACCGCATTTTCATCGATTAATTCCTCTGCCTCTAGTCAAGGGCAAAAGTCGAAGTGTGGTCGGTCACATTACAATAACTTTAATTTGATGTTTCTCCCACTGAATTGTATGAAGGTATTAATTGGTGGGTGGTTGGGTCACATCCGTCCATGTTCCACTCACAACTTGTCGGATCATAGGAGAGAGTCAGCGGATGAACGGTCACGTCACATTCATTTGTGGTTGGATGGGTAGTCACATCCATTCAAAACAAGACGTCCAGCTAGGCCCGTTTTGCGAATCAGCGTCTCCCTATCGAATCAAGGAAGAAATTTTGTCTTGTAGCGTTAGAGTGCATCCCTATAAATTTATGTTATGGGTCTCGTACCGAGGACAGGAGTTGATGCATGGACGGTCGTGTCGCGCCCGCTTAGTGCTGGATGGTCGGATCGCATCCAATTTTGTGTGATAAGTGTTCCCCCAAGTCAGGGGAAGAGTTGGAAAGTGGACAGTCGAACCATATCCACATTTTATATTACAGAACTTGCTGAGGAATCAGAGTTGACAGATGGACAGTCGAATCGCATCCATTCTGGCATTTATATTCCAATCCATGCTTTGAGGACTAGAGTTGGTTGAAGGGTGGTCAGTCACACCCATTTGCTATTTATACTCCAGTCCACGCTCTCGGGACCAAAGTTAGTTGATGGGTGGTCAGTCACACCCATTTTTCATTTATACTCCAGTCCGCGCTCTCGGGACTAGAGTTAGTTAATGGGTGGTCGATCACAACTGTTAATGTTTATACTCCAGTTCGCACTACGGGAATTTGAAGTTGTTTAATAGATGGTCGATCACATCTGTTTAGGAAAGATGCTCCTACCCACACTCTAGGGATAAGAGTTAGTTAAGGTCGTGGATGGACGGATCACATCCTCCTTAAAATGGAACTTGAGGTCGTGGATGAACGGATCCATCCTCCTCGAGCAGGAAAGCGAGGTCATGGATGGACAGATCCATCCTCCTCGAGCTGGAAAGCGAGGTCGTTGATGGACAGATCCATCCTTCTCGAGCTGTAAAGCGAGGTCATGGATGGACGGATCCATCCTCCTCGAGCTGGAAAGCGAGGTCGTGGATGGACAGATCCATCCTCCTTGAGCTGGAAAGCGAGGTCGTGCATGGACGGATCCATCCTCCTTGAGCTGGAAAGAGAGGTCGTGTATGGACGGATCCATCCTCCTCAAGCTGGAAAGCGAGGTCATGAATGGACGGATCCATCCTCCTCGAGTTGGACGGTCGGATCAAGCTTGGGCTATCAAACTACCCCTTGCATCCGGGATAGGAGCCGACACATGGACGGTCGTACTGCATCGTCTTTGATTTAGATACTGCTTCTGCCAAGCTTAAGGAGTAAGAGTAATACTATGGAGAACTTCTAGTTTGGGCGAAAGAGTGGATGGTCGAACCACATCCACTAAGAGTCATGTCTTTGCCTCCTGTGTTAGGGGAAAGAACTGGAGAGTGGATAGTCGAGTCGCATCCACTTGATACTTCATGCTCTTTTGGTCAGGTCAGGGAAGAGAGTTGAAATGATAGCTCCTAATGCGAGCTGGCAATCAGTCCATGATGATTGTAAATTGGGACTCCGACCTTGACGAAGTTGGTTCAAGGCATGATTGTTTTGTCGAATCACATATGCGAGCTGGAGAGTGAATGGTCAAATCATATCCACTTTATACTTATGTTCTCAAACAACCCAAAGTGTCTAATGTGGGATTTGATGCATGGACGGTCACGTGATGTTCACCCCTGATGTGGTTTCGATCTTACTGGGCATCGAAAGAAGCATAAGTATTTTGGCAAGCTTCAAGTATGAGATGGGGAGTGCATTGTTGGTTCATATCACTCCAAGCCTTTCTCAGATCTCCAATTAAGTTGCATAGGTGGATGAGTGGATGGTCGGTAGCATCCACTTTGTACTGGTCTTGACCTTGTCGGTCTCTTCCGCTTTGATGCCTTGCCCCCAAGTCAGGGGCATATAGTAGTTGATGAGTGGTTGAATCATGCTCGTCATGATGACACCTCAATAACCTGATCATAGTCCGTGGAGGTTATTTGGCACCCAACCTTGAGTACTTAGTTACTTGCACCATTTTCATGTAGTTTAATTCAAGTTGGTCATATTTCGCAAAATAAATGAAATTGAAATAGAAATAATTTAAAAAAGATCAGATTAAATCTCATTAATAAGTGAAGCAGCGTCGTATGCTCTGCACTTCGGTCCAGCCCTTCTCAGTTGGAAGTCTCATGTAGGTGGTTCAATTTAATCAAAGTTCTTGATTGATAGGGGTCGGGTGTTCCCTGCCCGTCATATTATGGGGCTTGCACATATTGTTGAAGCTTTCCTTTCTAGGTTAGCTCACCAGCCTTGCCATGTTGAGGTAGTCATTGATGGTTGTCCACCAGTTCTACGAACAAAGTCTGGAAGTCAGCACTAGTGACGAATTCATCATTTTTTTTGTATTGACAGCAGCTGGTTGTAGAACTTAATCAACTCGTTGAACACCAGCCTCTTCATATCCTTTTAGTGATCTAAGAAACAGATCTGGTAATTCTTAGTATGATTGATAGTCTCCTCTCAGGAATATGGGAAGGCATCTGCCTTTGAGGGCCTCCGCCACTCAAGAGGAGTGCATATGTCATTCCCACTTCATGAAATAGTGTCAGAGGCTGCCTCTCCAGAGTACACCAACGTGCGTGTTGATCTTTCATCGGGTTCATCAACTCAATATCGGCATGTAAATTTTGCATGTAGAATGGTTCCAATGAATAGGTCGTGACTGGGAAAGACACTCCAATAGTTGTTAATCTGGTCTATTTTTAAGCTTTGACAGCTTGTAATACTGGTGCATGATGTATGCATGATTGTCCAACGTTTGAGTGGTTGGTAACGTCAATTGGATAGAGAGTCAGTTAGAGTGAGCTTGTGGATTGGTGATTGTCCCAAGCTTTCATCAAGATAGGAGACCCATGAGGCAATCAGGAAGCCCTCTTGAGGTTACACACCATAGTTGTCAATTCACTCATTTGAAAGTTGGCCAATTGGGGGAAGTTGCAATCCACCTTGGAAGCATGATATAGTAACCAACTATAGTTCTTAGCATATTATCTTGGTTCTCCAGCCTCTGGGAGCACTGTTTGAGTAGTAGTTCCTTGCCCATTCCTTGATTGCAATTCAGAATCTGCTGTTTTAATCCCCTATGTCCCGGTCGTACCCGAAAAAGATAATTTTTTAAAAGGGGTCGTACCCGATCCTTTTCTTTTTTTGAAATTTCGTATCGTTCTCAGTAATGGAAGTTGGATGTTAGATATAAAATAGGACCTTGGGGAACAATACAAATGTTGGTTAAATCGAACGATCCGAAAAGTGGACATCTGGATCGATACGAAAAGTGAACAACTGGATCAATACGAAAGTTTCGCTTGAGGATCGATACGAAAGGTGCATAACTGGATCGATACGAAAGTTGCACTTAAGGATCGATACAAAAGGTGCACAACTAGATCGATACGAAAGTTGCACTTGAGGATCGATACGAAAGGTGCACAACTGGATCGATACGAAAGTTGTGTCTGAGGATCGATACGAAAGATGCACAACTGGATCAATACGAAAGTTATGCTTGAGGATCGATACAAAAGGTGTGCAACTGGATTTGGATCGAAATGAAAGTTGTGTCTGAGGATCGATATGAAAGATGCACAACTGGATCGATACGAAAGTTGTTTCTAAGGATCTATACGAAAGTTGTTTCTGAGGATTGATACGAAAGGTGCACAACTGGATCGATATGAAAGTTGTCATATTTTCTGAATACAAAAATATAGATACGAAAATAATCATATTTTCTAGACATGAAAATATGGATATGAAAATCATCATATTTTCTGGATACGAAAATATGGATACAAAAATCATCATATTTTCTGGATATGAAAATATAGATACGAAAATCAGGAGTTGGAGTTTTCTGAAGAGCTCAGAGAAGGAGCTTTTTGAGAGCTCGGAGGAGGAGCTTTTTGGATACGAAAGCTCGGAGTCGAATAGGAAACTTTGTGAAGGCAAAATTGGATCTTATCTCACGGATAATGGAATCCACTAGTAGATGACGAGATTCGATAGAATTGAAAAAAAAAAGGAATTTTCTTGGTGAAAGCACCAAAGTGTTTGCACCAAAAACGGTCACAAACCCTGTTGAGCGTGATTGTAGAGAAATAAACGAAGAAAGTAAAATTAAAATGAGGATAATATAGCAATCACATTTAGCAAATAGATGAACAATAAAAAACATAAGATTTATAGTGTTTCGGCACTGTTTTGCCTAGTCCACTTTGAAGATCAACCTTTTATTACTTTTTTACTCTAGTACAATGCTTGTAATAGATAATGATTGATTACAATTAAATCAAAAATAAAAGTAGCAGCATGCAGATATCAAGCCCAAAAGTCACTTTTTAGTTGCAATGGAAGTGCTGTTTATAGGTGTGGAACTCAAAATATCTGCCTTGATCTCGGAATACTCTTTCTCAAGCACGGGTGGGCCCGCATGATCGATCTGGTCGTTTGGGATCGGTCCTTGATCGACCCGTAGCATTTTGTATCGATTAAGAAATGCTCCAATCAAGTCGTGATCGATCATGGAGGCTTCTAAAGTGTTATGTAACTTGCTGTGAAAATCACATTGCATTTGGAGTTGTGGTTGCGGAGTTATTGATCGATCAAGATGCAATTATGGAGTAGCTGAGGCCTTCGTAATGATTCATATCAATTCTGTATTGATAGGATCACTTGTCATATAATGATCAAACTTGCTAGAGTGGGTCCCCAGAGGCTTAGAAGCATTGTGTGAGAGTTTGAGATCGGTCTAGTGAGTTTAGCTATCGATCCTCAACGAGATGGGCATTTTTCATATCTATATGATTGATACGAAAATGATCGACATGGAAAATATTTTTTGTGGAACTTTAACTTGAGATCGATTGTGAAAGCTTCTTAGAGTATTCTAAGCATGTCCTTAAAGTTTGGAGTGGTTTGGATCTGAAATGAGTGAGATATACCCTATTCGTGTCAAAAGGCAACATTTTCGTATCCATCGGATCGATACGAAAATGATGGATACGAAGGATATTTCAACTTCATTGTTTTGACTTGTAATTTTGTGGGTGGGCTTCCTACACTATTTTATTGACTTTATGAAAGTTTTAAGTTGATTGGCTTTGTAGATTTTGAGATATTAATCGATTCTTGCTAATTTGAACAGTTTCTAGTATCGATCCTAGATGGAGTACATGAGTGCTTGTTTTGTTTATAACTTGAGCATACGAACTCCGATTGACTTGAAATTTGAATATGACTTCCTGGAGCTTTGTAAATCATTCCATACTAATTGCACTCGGACCGGGGTCGGGGTCCCGGCCGGTCGTATTTCATTCATAGCCTCGAGTATACCTGTTTTTCAAACAAGTAAACAACTATAATCAGTCAAATTTCTTGGTATCATGGCCTTGCGGGATAATAGAACCAATGTATACCCTTGGAAATGAAGACGTGTTGAAGATGATGATTATTGAAGACTGGAGATCTTCATTTTCGGAAGGACTGCTTGCTGACATTCTCTGGGTAGCTCCCAATATAGAGATATTTATAGTAGTGGTCCTATCAATCGCTACTGATCCTAGGGGTGATTCCCAAAAAGGATGTGGTAGAAAAGGTGCCTTCGATTTCGTTTAGTCCCAGAACGAACTTGTATGGACGAATGTCTTACATTGCATTGCTAAGGTCACAAACGTTGATTGTTGCCAACATACTTCTGTGGTGGCGGAGAACGCAACTTCTCTTAGCTTAACACCCTTCTCTGAGACATACGAGCTCAGAGGATGTATGCTTGTGGGAGTCAAATAGTGATCAAAGGAATGGCAGTGTGGCATTCAAAGTGGAACTTGTTATGATCTAAAGCATGGCTTTGAAGAAATTGAGCGTAGCCTCACTAGCCTCACATCTCGAAAGATGATATGGGATACTATGTGGTCTGACAGACACAAATTCAGGATAAGTAAGTATGTATGGTGGAGTCCAATACGTTGGGCCCTTTGGGGGAAAACATCCCTCAAGGAAAATATTTCCCCATTTTGATAAAGTGGTTAGCTTAAGAAAAGCAGGGAACTACCGGTTATCAGTAGTATAACAAGTATAGTTCCAAGTGACTTGCTTGAGAAAAGCAATTAAGGCACCGCGGGAACTATGTTTGTTATGCGTGGATCGAAGAAAGAAATAAGCCAGTAGTTCCCTATCATGTTGGAAATCCAACTCCGATACGAGCTTTACAGTTTTGATTGTAGTCCCAAAATAGCTATAATGCTTTGCAAACATTTCTGCTACCTCTTTTGGTATCATATATTCTGTTGACCCAGTCCAGGTATATTGCCTTAGACTTAGTGCGGGTATTGATACCTTATTTAAATAAGTTTATTTGAAAAGTGTTTTCAAAGGAATGTCATTAAAAATAATATCAAATGTATTTTGGTATAAAAGAGATTTTGTTATCATAAGGTAAAAACTCGTCTGTATTTATGTGTGGGCGCGGTCTTACGAGATACCCTTCTTTTCAAAGGTTTTGATAACATCGTCATTTTAAATTTTTGAGTATCTCACGCTGGTTTATCAAGCTTGATCTGGGTACTTTTAATACTCGGGTCAGATCCGAGTATTTTCAGGTTTAGCTGAAGACGCTAGGAGTTTCCAGAGGAGAGGTGGAGATCTTCATCATCATATGGGCGAATTCTATTATCCGCTGCATCTATAGCATTTATTTTGTTGTTTGTTAGATTTTGTCAGGGCATGTGTTATAACTGTCCAGGATGAATCTAGGTTAGACTCTGATATTGTATTTAAATTTTTCAGCTGTAAAGATTATTATTGAAATAATATATGTTATTCCATTCGTATGAGATTATGTGTTGTCTTTATTTTCTTTCTACATTTAATGATCTGCTTATTCGTGCAATTTGAGTTGGACATGTGTGGTTTATTATCGATTCAAAGAGTTCGGAAAAATGGTCCATACATTTGGTATTAGAGCTAAAGGTTAAACGAGAACCTTGGCTTTGGTGGGGTAAAGACTTATTAGAGATAGGGTTGGTAATACCCTAGGATGAGTGACTCATTAAAGATAGGGTTAGTAACACCCTAGAATGAGTTAGAGTGTATTATATATGAGTGTGTATTTGTTAGTGGCTAATAAATTGTTTTGTGTTGATTTATCTGTTGAGTGATTTATGGATTCTGATCGATACGCCCGATCATCGTTATCGATGAGGGTTCCTAAACATTTAAACAAGGCGAACCAATGCACTGATTTTGAAAATTTGGTAAATGAAATAATTTTACCTAGGATTATATTTTGAATATAAAGTATATATTTTGAAAAGTTATATAGTTAGAAATCAGGATTAGTCAAATTTATATATGAACATCTTGTGATTAGAATTTCACAATTTGACTATAAGATGTTTCATAAAGATAATCAATAAGAAAGAAATCTGATAAGGTAATTAAGATCTTTAATACTTATTCCAAAATAATAAATTAAGAACTGATAATGCTAAGTTACTATAATAAATTGATCAATTGTTTGATTTAAAAGTTTAAGTACAAATACCTTGTGAGTTAAGTTTCATGATTTGACTGTAAGGTGTTTGATAATAAGATTTGTTTAAGGAATGAACATATAGATAAAAATGTACTTAAACAATAGAAAATGATTGTGTAAAAAGATAAATATAAAAGGAATGAAGATTTAAATTCGAGTAATTTAAAAGAATTATGGTAATTTAAATGAAGTTAATTAATATAAGATGAATTTATAAAAATAATTTATAAAATAAGTTTTATAAACAAAAATAATCTCTAAAGGGTTTTGAAAATAATAATGGTATTATTTCAAATAGAAAGAACTATTTTATGATAACTAGTTTGAGCAGCTTGAAAATAAACTAAAATATGCAAGAGATGTGTTCAGATGGTAAATACTTCTCTTAAGTATTACCCTTCTTATTAAGAGGATATATGATACTATTGGTAGTACCCAATTCCTTGGCATTATTTTAGAGTTACTCGATCTAAATAATTTTCTTAAGTTAAAAAGATAATGTGAACCATTAATTGATAAATTGATTAATAATAAAGAAGCAGCTTTATAAAAGTGTTTAAACCAAAGATAAATTGGGATCGATAATTGATAAAATAAAGCGGAATTTCCGACGATTTTGGACAATCGAAAATTTCTGAATCATGCCTAACTCAAAGCTAAGAAATTGATGAAAAGTTTTGATAAAAGATTGGGAAATAATTTGAGTAAATGAAATCAGATAAGTATAATTTATAAATGTGATTTGTTGATAAAAATGATTTAAAAGCTGAGGATTTGAGGATTTAAATACGAGTGGTTTTATAAAAAAAATTCAAAGCTAGAAAATTAATAATAGTATTAAATAAGAAATAAGTTTTATAACTTAAGAATTTGAGATAATAGTAAATTACAACAAAGTTTAAATTTGTTAGACAGATGGATTTAAGTAAAGTCAATTTGAAATTTAGGATTTGGTATATATACTCTTAGGATGCAAAGTATATCATATAAATATGGATTTAAGTCATGAACTATTTATACACTTCAGTAAAATAATGACTCTTTAAAAAGGTAATTATAACTTGGAAAATGTTTTATTAATTAAGGATTTTGACTTAAGTCTTTAAAAGTGATTGATTTGCATAAATTGTAAGATGTAATAAACTTAAGTAACAGTTTTACGAAATAATTAATAAATAATATTAGTACTAAAGAAAATATACTAAGTAAAAAATGATTGTGAATAAGGTTAAAAAAAGAATTTGGTATAGTTCAAAAGAGAAAAAAAGATTATAAGAAAATTTTATTATAATATAGATAAATTATCTTTTGAGTGAAAGATGGTTCCTTTGGAATATTTTCCTTCAATATAAAAATATATGGGAATAAAAAAAATTAAAGTTTATGTAAAGAAGCACCTTTATAAAATGGTTGAACTTAAGATAAATTTTTTTATGGAAAGTTGTTTTGAAATTAATAAATACATATGTTATATGTAGATCATTTCATCACACAATTTTGATCTAAGGTTCGAGTACGGAACTTTGAGATATTTACACCGGTCTGAAAAAGGATTTATCACTCGATTCTTGATGAGGGTTTGTGGTTAGATACTTGAGTTTTCTATCATAGTTGAGCACTATGCAAGTAAAGCAAAGGTTTCTTATCTGAAGCCTGATCAGAGTCCGCACTAAAAGACCGAGGGATCGATACTAGTTCGAAAGAAAAGTTGTGTATTCGAATAGAAGATCAAATAAGACATTTAATACATATGATCTATGTATATTGTAGGGAAACAAGTTTGTAAAATAATGTTTTGGGAAAACTCTTTTGAGTTTTAGGTTCGGGGTAATTTCGAGGACGAAATTCTTTCAAGTAGGGGAGAATGTAATGACCCGGAATTTGACCACTTCCAAATATAACATTTGAAGTGACCTTAAATATAAAATATATAAGATTTTATGATTCAAATAATATTAGATAGAATTTGAAAATAGAAATATACATAAAAACAGTAACATTTGCTTATATCGATAAAAGTGACAAAATGTCGATTTTAGAAAAGTAAGTTTCAATGGTCAAATAAATTATTTTAATTTATTTATAAGTATTTATATTTTTAAATAGCATTATACAAATTTATTTTTAAATTTGGTTTACATAAATAAATAGTTTAACTAAAACATCAAAATGTAACTGTAAAACATTTTGTCGAAAATCAACGTTTTGTCAATTAAAAGTTGTCGCAACGTTGTCGCACATTTATTTTCTTATATATGAACATATATTCAAATAGTATAAGTATTAATTAAGTCGCTAATCAAGTTTACTTTTACTAAACATACTTAGAAAATTCTAGAATTTCATTAAGAAAAAGTAAGCACAAAACTTCAAAACATGTCAAATCAAACCAAACATAATTACTTTACTTTTCTTACTCCTTAAGTGAAAGTGACATACAACATGATTTGAAATGGTGATGGTAAGTGTTACTTTGCTTGAAATGTAAGTAAGGGTATTTTGGTCATTTTACATAATAATATTTTATTCCAAACTTTTTCATATAAATAGCCATGCATACTTCTTCCATTCTCACACAAACCATTCTCTTCTTCTTCTTCTTCCTTAGAGCTTTAATGGCTTCTTCTCGTCCATTTCTTTACTAACTTTTTCAAAACCATATCAAACAAAGTCAAAACTCCATCAATCTTTGTCAAAGATCTTAGAATATCACCAAAACATGGTTTAGAATCTAAAACGTTGAAGAATGATGGAGGATGGTGGAGAACCTGGTATGGCAGAGCCTTATGGATGTTTGGACTGGTGGTGGCCGAGCACTTTGAAGCATGGTGGAAGAGTTTAAGTGATGGTTTGGTGAAGTTAAGATGATTTAGTAAAGCGTTGTTGCATATGAATGTTGGTAGGAAGAATTGGTCAAGTTAAAGGTGAGTACTCAAATCTTAGTTTTATTTTAATAAAACTTAAGTTGATAATACACATGTTAAATTAGAAATTAATATGTTGAATATCGATTGATATTGGATGATAACTTGATTGATATTATGGTCGATTATATAGTTGTGAAATGGTTGATAACTTGGTTTGATAAATAATAAGAGAAATGGTTAGTAATTAACCAAATTAAATTTAATGGAAATTAAATCCATAATAATGTGTGTATGGAGTGATTTAACCTCTAAATGATTCAAAAAAGATTGAAAATGATATTATAATAATATAATATTACAATATCAAATGAAGAGAAAAAGGAGTTTGAAATATAAAAATATTGTTTAAATTGAGTTTAAAATGATTTATAAATATTTAAAAGTGTTTCAATGAAGTTTGGAAAGAAATTGAAAAACAAGTTAAAACTAGGCGCATCGCGTAAAGGTAGTTCGCGATTTCGCGCCGAAAAAGTTAAATAAGCGTACAAAGTGGAATATAGCTCGGAATTCTTCGAGATAAGAATTTTCCAATCTATTATATCCATAGTTTCCCAACCAAGAAAGAAAATCAAGATTTTATTAAATATATTTTGAAATATGTCCAAAACAATTTTAAAAAAACATCGTGGTTTTGTAGTTCGGAATCCAAAAAAGAATTTCTTTATAAATGAAATTTTTAAATGTTTTAAAAATATGAAATAAGTTTTAAATGTATTTTAAAATGTTTTAAAAGAGATTTAAGTTGAAAAGATAGATTTCTAAATGATATAAAAGTCGTTTTGAAGAATATAGCTTTTAAAACACTATTTGCAACACTTTTTGCAGTAGTTTTAAATAACTTTTGAAATGTAGTTTTAAACTTAACAATTCTTTCCTAAATCTTTTGTGAATGATTTTTAAAGAATAATTAAGTAATTTAAAGATGATTTGGAAGTTTAATAAGAGTTTGAACAAATGGTTAAGATGAATTGTTTATAACACTTAAACAATAATTGAAGAATATTGAATATAATAACAAACTGAGTATGCGGAAATGACTAGTACATTTTCCAACCTATGAGATCTGGAAAGATAAAACAAGGTGTTTAAATAAGGTTACGAATGGAGCAACCAATACTCTGAACTTACCTGGCCTATATTTTCTCTTCTTAGGCGAGGGGGAACAGATCGAAAGAGAAGCTCGGATGCTCTAAAAAGATCATATTTAAGTTTTTCCAAGATAAAAGGAAAATAATTTTAATATATTAATTAACTAATTAACATCTTTTTATCGATGATTAGTACGAAGGAACCAGGATCGGATTTGGGTGATTCCTATCCGAAAACCCATTCAAAATAATTTTTGAAATAAAACATATTGAAGACAAAGATCTTCATGATGTAGGACTATTTGCCACTAGTCTCTGGAGGTGAAATTTACCATATCTAAGGTGGCAGTAATGCTCTGTTATGAAAATCTTTGATTTGCAAGAATGATTTGAAGTTAAGAAAGAAATCTTTCATTAAGATTTAATGAATGATTTGGGAATATTTTCCCTAAGTTAAAAGTTATAACTTGAATATAAGAAATCTTTGATTAAGATTTAATGAATGATCTAGGAATATTTTTCCTAAGTTAAAAGTTATAACTTGAATATAAGAAATCTTTGATTAAGATTTAATGAATGATTTGTAAAGGTTTTCCTAAGTAAAGGAGAAAATGATTGGAATTATTCCATGATCTAAAGAGGTTTAATAGATCAAATGATTTAAATAAACGAGGCTTAATGATTCCATATACTCACGAAAAGAAAATGAAATAAATTGGAAAGAATATATCTAAAAGATGAAGTAATTAATTGATGATTGATATCCACATATGAACTTAACATCCTTTTTATCGATAATTGGCTCCGAAGGAACCGGGGTCGGATTGGGTGATTCCTATCCGAAAATCACTTCGAACCAATGTATACGTTCGGAAATGAAGACATGTTGAAGATGATGATTATTGAAGACTGGAGATCTTCATTTGCGGAAGGACTGCTTGTTGACATTCTCTAAATAGCTCCCAATATAGAGATATTTATAGCAGTTATCCTATCGTGTTTTGAAATCTTCGGATTACAAGGACTAATCGCTACTGATCCTAGGGGTGATTCCCTAAAAGGATGCGGTAGAAGAAGTGGCTTCGGTTTCATTCAGTCCCAAAATGAACTTGTATGGACAAATGTTTGACATTGCATTGCTAAGATCACAAACGTTGACTGTTGCCAACTTACTTCTGTGGTGGCAAAGAAGGCAACTTCTCTTAGCTTAACACCCTTCTCTGAGACATACGAGCTCAGAGGTTGTATGCTTGTGGGAGTCAAATAGTGATCAAAGGAATAGCAGTGTGGCATTCAAAGTGGAACTTGTTATGATCTAAAGCTTGGCTTTGAAGAAATTGAGCGTAGCCTCACTAGCCTCACATCCCGGAAGATGATATGGGATACTATACGGTTTGACAGACACAAATTCATGATAAGTAAGTATGTATGGTGGAGTCCAATATGTTGGGCCCTTTGGGGGAAAACATCCCTCAAGACAAATATTGCCCCATTTTGATAAAGTGGTTTGCTTGAGAAAAGCAAGAAACTAACGATTATCAGTAGTAGTATAACAAGTACAGTTCCAAGTGACTTGCTTGAGAAAAGCGATTAAGGCACCGTGGGAACTATGTTTGTTATGCATGGATCGAAGAAAAAAAAGGCCACTAGTTCCATATCATGATGGAAATCCAACTCCAATACAAGCTTTATGGTTTTGATTGTAGTCCCAAAATAGTTGTAATGCTTTGCAAACATTTCAGCTACCCCTTTTGGTATCATATATTTGGTTCGGTATATTCTGTTGACCCAGTCCGGATATATTACCTTAGACTTAGTCCGAGTATTGATACCTTATTTGAATAAGTTAATTTGAAAGTGTTTTCAAAGGAATGTCATTAAAAATAATATCAAGCGTATTTTGATATAAAAGAGTTTTGGTTATCATAAGGTAAAAACCGGTCCGTATTTATGTGTGGGCGCGGTCTTATGAGATACCCTTCTTTTCAAAGTTTTGATAACATCATCATTTTAAATTTCGAGTATCTCACACTGGTTTATCAAGCCTGGTCCGGGTATTTTTAATACTCGGGTCAGATCTGAGTAGTTTCATGTTTAGCTGAAGACGCTTGGAGTTTCCAGAGGAGAGTTGGAGATCTTCATCATCGTATGGGCATATTCTATTATCCGCTACATCTATTGCATTTGTTTTGTTGTTTGTCAGCATTTATAAGGGCAGGTGTTATAACTGTCCAGGCTGAATCTAGGTTAGACTCTGATATTGTATTTAAATTTTTCCACTGTAAAGATTATTATTAAAATAATATATGTTATTCCATTCGTGTGAGATTATGTTCTGTCTTTATTTTGTTTCTACCCTTAATGATCCGCTTATTCGTGCAATTTGAATTGGACATGTGTGGTTTATTATCGATTCAAAGGGTATGGAAAAATGGGCCATTACAGGGAAGGTTCGACAGGGCGAATGTAACAATCTACGCCTTGGTGGGTCCGAAGTTTCGCTAAATTGAAAATCTAAGTCCGCTAGAGTATGGATCGCTGGTATTGGTATCTTATAAATAAATAAAAGTATATCAAGAAACTATCTATAAGAACTCACAGTGGAATAAATAAATATAATAAAACATATAGATAAAATAACCATGGCTAATACTTCTGGCATCTAGTACCATTGTCAGTGCCGAGCATGCATAATGAAATTTGTCCTTCCATCGTTTGTGGTTATGCCGGTACTTGTCCTTCTTTATCTATCCTATGGATTGAAATGAGGAGGTGGGTCAAAACAATATTCGGGTGCCTGATAAATTACATACTTTATCCATAATACTAGTTTATCCGATTATTTTCCATTACGTGTTATATTTATTATTTAAAGCTTAGTCATTCCGACTTCATGTACATATACGATATGCCCGACCTACTCAAGGTACACTATATATATATATATATATATATATATATCAGTCCCCTATAGACCAAGATACATACCCTGCTAGTATTAGTAACTCTCCACCGCGTCGGGCATCCATCTTCAATGTCTAGGTCGGATTGCCAACGTACACAGAGGAATCACATGTTAGTGCCTAATAACGGCATTACAACTATTTAGCCATATTCTACTTCGTCTTAAAGACTCATTTAGTGCCTCCTAATGACAAACAAAATAACAAATAACTTTGAGGCGGTCCATATCACATTTAACACCTACACTAGTAGAAGTGACGTCCGTCCAGGCGTAGCCCAAGTCTTTCTTATTACCGCTCCAAGACCGATAATCCTCTTGAACTATGTGTACAGCCCTACTCCTTGCATATAAGGTATCAACCTGACGCAGCAGCGGATAACGAAAATGAATGATGCGGTGAAAGTAGCGATCGATGGAATAGAAGATACCGAATGGCCCAAATCCATTGATCCAAAGATACCAGATTCTAGCTATCCCAAACACGTTGATCGCTCATGATACCGTGTTTAAAGATCTACGATTCTTCGTACGTTGATCTAGCGCACTAGATACCGTGAATCGGCTTCAGCAGTCGTTGAATCGAGCGCACTCGATTACCGAAAGTAGAGATAGGAGATCACACTCAACTACCAATTAGAGAAGTGGCACAAAGCACACAAACAAGTTTTTATTCAAAATCAACTAAACTATTACAAATGACTCAACCCCGCTATTTATAGAGTTTTACAACACACGCGACTCAACATTGACAACACTTAGGTCAACAACGACCTAACACAGACAACACTTAGGTCGTGAACGACCTAACACAAACAACACATAGGTCGTGAACGACCTCACACTTATTACAACACAAGACATATTATAACATAACGACATAACAAACACAACATACAAATGACCTAAGGAATTACAACATAACGACATAACAATGCAACACCAAGCGGCATAACTTCTCGCGACCTAAGGAGCCATGTCTTTAGCGACCTAAGGAATGAACAGTTTAAGCCCTTGAGCGACCTAACAGGAAGTGGTATAGGTGAGCGACCTAGCATAGGTCGTAGCTCGCTCGTATGTCCAGAGTGACTTAATACTTCTCGCGACCTAAGGACGGTAGGTCGTTCGCGACCTAAGTCAAGCGGGATATTGGAGCGACTTATCTGCATAATGGCGCGACCTATCTTGTTAAGTCGTAACTCTTTAGGTCGTAGTTCTTTAGGTCGAAGCACTTTAGATCGTAGTTGGCAGATAGAGTTAGGTCGCAACTCCTTATCTCGTGACTCGTTAGGTCGTGAGCGACCTAAGGAAAGACTTAGCTCGTAGGACTTGTTAGGTCGGTCTTCACAGCTCTTTTTTGACCTAAAATGGTGTGACTTAGGGATTAATGGGCTAGGTCATAAAATAGGGAAGTTAGGTCATTGGAGACCTAAGTCTCCATCAGTCTGGGCTGCATCATCCTCCCCTGGTTGAAGAAAATTCGTCCTCGAATTTAAAAGTTTTTCGTCTTTGAAGCTTTTATCTTCGTGAAATGGAACCAAGTGTTTGACATTGTCAATGCTGGCAATAAGAAGACGATCTGGCAAACTCAATTTATAAACATTTTCGTTAATTCCCTTTACGACTTCGAAATGACCATTCCTTCTAGCTTCTAGCTTGTTGTACATCCCAAAAAGAAATCGATCATTGGTAAACACTGCATACATAAAATCTCTTTCCTTGCATTCAACGTTTCGTCGCTTAATCTCTGTCGACTGTTTATATTTCTCAGTTGCCTTAAGAAATAGTTCTTGTACAACTTTGTAGCATCCTTGCAACTCATTCACAAAAACAATAGCCCGTTTAATCACCCCTCTCTGCGGTGGCACAGTTGATAAATCTAACTTTGAATAAACAACCTGGAATGGAATGCACCCGGATTTACGATTAGTCGTATGATTGTGTGCAAACTTCGCTTGACATAACATTGAATCCAAACTTTTCAAATTATCATCCACGAGGCATCGCAAAATATTACCTAGGGATCTGTTCACAACCTCAGCTTGTCTATCTATCTGTGTATGCTCATCGTTACTAGATTTCAACTCAGTCCCAGCCATTTTCCATAGACTCATCTAGACATGGTTCAGAAAATGAGTATCTCAATTCGAAACAAAAGATTCAGGTAATCCCTGAAATCGATAGACCTTTCTAGAATATAACTGAACGACATTAACGCCCTCTGCAGTCTTCTTTTAGATATTAAAACGTACCAATCCTGGAAAACGGCCAACCTCCACATTATTAGAATTATTGTCATGTTGCGTTCGCGATAATCCCAAAACAAGGTACACACTAACATCCTCCCGTAATTTAGCCTGTACTTGCAACGGCATACATAAACTCGCATTTGTCGTGGTCTTCTTTGAGACTTGTCGATTATGACTTTGCTGAACTGACCTTTCAACTTCCTTCCTCAGTGACGATTCGAAATAAGATTTTGAGATTAGCTGCACGGTACGATCACAGCTCAAGTGTCTGCCTACATGTAAGTCTCTGATAAAATTTCTTTGCCAACTGCAATCTGTAGTAGACAACTGACTTCCTTCAACTATCAACCCATCAACCGGTTTTCTCAACTCTTCCTGCTCCGTCGGACACATATGATAACATGGTCTATGTGGAACAATAGCATCTGGTGTTTTATCAACATGATATTGTTTGTCCCTCAGTGGCGGTACCTCCTTGGTCAACTCTACAGTGAGGACATCTTCGAATTCATTTACCACTGGCTCATCCTCCTCAGGAGTCTCAAGATCTTTACTGGTTTCATTCCCATTCAGCATAAACACTTCCGCTCTATCCTCCAATTCTTTAACAAACTCTTCTGTAGATAATAGACTAATCGAATCCACCTTCTTCACTGATAAATTATCCCCTTCATCTCTTGACACACTTTCTTCATCCTCATCAATCCTTATTGGTTGTGAATTTCCAACTTCATGTTCATCACACTTTGTTGGTTGGAAATCATCAACCTCTCTTTTATCAAACGTTGCTGGTTGTGAATTTTCAACCTCATGTTTGTCAAGCTTCGTTGGTTGAAAAACATCAACTTCATCTGTATCTAACTTCGCGGATTGTGAGTAATCAACTTTATGGTCATTAAACTTCGCGGGTTGAGAAGAGTCTACTTTATCTTCTACTTCAACACTATCCTTCCCTTCTTCAACAAATTCTTTCGAGGATATTAAATTAGTTGCTTCCGCCTTCTTCTCGAGCTTGTAGTCACTTTGTTCACGCTTCTTAAGAACTAAGGTAATCTTGGTTCCTTCGAACATGAAACTATAGCTGTTGGCGTGACTATTATGTTGTACAACTCGATCATTCTGCCATGGACTTCCCAATAGTAGGTGACATATATCCATATCAACCACATCACACCATATATCATCTCTGTACTTCTTCCCAATAGAAAATGTAATCAATGTTCGTCTTCCCACTGTCACTTCTTTCCCTTCCTTTATCCATGCCAGTTTATACGGTCTAGGGTGTTTTTCAGTCTTCAATCCCAATTTCATAACGGCTTCTTCAGAGATAAGGTTATCACAACTTCCCGCATCAATAATGAATTTACAAACCCTTCCCAAGATAGTACAAGTAGACTGAAAAATATTGTTCCTTAGCCAAATAGAATCATTCTCATGCTTTGGCAATTGACACCCTTCGTCTCTATGACCACGCGTGTCTCTATGATCATGCAAATCTCTTCTACTCGATCTTTTGACATCTTGACATGGTTCATTGTCAAACCCATGTTGACTTCTTCTTTCTTCTCCATGGTGATCTCGTCTCAATGAAATTGATGATTCCCTTTTATCTTGATAAGTTTGTGACGACACCCTCCTTGCTTCCGTAACCGATGGCGAAATTATGTTTCCTCCATGGTTCAAGACTGGTGACCTTCCTCTTTGACTTTGATTCAAATCCATCATCAACTTCTCCAACTTTCCAAAACCTTTATTGAACTTCTCTTCGAGGTTATCACTAATTCGTTGCTCTATTGCTTTAGCATCTTCTCTTCTATACACATCGGCAATATTCTGATGATGATTACCTCTTCTTGGATGCATGATTGAACTTCAATAAATCTTCAAAAAAAAAATTTCTAACACAAACTTTAAAAAAACTTGCTTTGGTCTAGCTCTCGGCCTTGAATAAAAAAGTGATGCTCGGCCTTGTCTCTTCAACACAAAGTGATGCACAACCTCAACTTCAATTTGAATAAATCTGAACTTGAACACTTCAACTTTGCTCGGCCTAAACTCAATTGGCTCGGCTTGATCTCTTTAATAAGAATTGGCTCCAAGACTCGGCTTAGCTATGATTGGCTAAGTCTAGCTCTGATACCAAATGACGCAGCAGCGGATAACGAAAATGAATGATGTGGTGAAAGTAGCGATCGATGGAATAGAAGATACCGAATGGCCCAAATCCGTTGATCTAAAGATACCGGATTCTAGCTATCCCAAACACGTTGATCGCGCACGATACCGTGTTTAAAGATCTACGATTCTTCGTACGTTGATCTAGCGCACTAGATACCGTGAATCGGCTTCAGCAGTCGTTGAATCGAGTGCACTCGATTACCGAAAGTGGAGATAGGAGATCACACTCAACTACCAATTGGAGAAGTGGCACAAAGCACACAAACAAGTTTTTATTCAAAATCAACTAAACTATTACAAATGACTCAACCCCGCTATTTATAGAGTTTTACAACACACGCGACTCAACATTGACAACACTTAGGTCGGCAATGACCTAACACAGACAACACTTAGGTCGTGAACGACCTAACACAAACAACACTTAGGTCGTGAACGACCTCACACTTATTACAACACAAGACATATTATAACATAACGACATAACAAACACAACATACAAATGACCTAAGGAATTACAACATAACGACATAACAATGCAACACCAAGCGGCATAAGTTTTAGCGACATGAGGAGAATCAGCTTCCAGAATATCTTGTGCGACCTATAGGATGAGTGACCTAAGGAGTTGAGCGACCTAGGCCTGAGCGACCTGAAATGGATGCAGCCTATGGTCGAGAGACTTAAGGTAGGAGCGTCACAAGAGAAACGGCAGCGACATAAAGAAGATAGCATCATAAGAAGGAGCGACATAACTTCTCGCGACCTAAGGAGCCATGTCTTTAGCGACCTAAGGAATGAACGGTTTAAGCCCTTGAGCGACCTAACAGGAAGTGGTATAGGTGAGCGACCTAGCATAGGTCGTAGCTCGCTCGTATGTCCAGAGCGACTTAATACTTCTCGCGACCTAAGGACGGTAGGTCGTTCGCGACCTAAGTCAAGCGAAATATTGGAGCGACTTATCTGCATAATGGCACGACCTATCTTGTTAAGTCGTAACTCTTTAGGTCGTAGTTCTTTAGGTCGAAGCACTTTAGATCGTAGTTGGAAGATAGAGTTAGGTCGCAACTCCTTATCTCGTGACTCGTTAGGTCGTGAGCGACCTAAGGAAAGACTTAGCTCGTAGGACTTGTTAGGTCGGTCTTCACAGCTCTTTTGTGACCTAAAATGGTGCGACTTAGGGATTAATGGGCTAGGTCGTAAAACAAGGAAGTTAGGTCGTTGGCGACCTAAGTCTCCATCAGTCTGGGCTGCATCACAACCACTGCTGGTATAGCGTTGAGCCTATGGTCACTATCCCATTTAGATTACCTAATGCAATCAAGGAAATGCCAACCTGGTTACTTAGTACCCCCTATAAGGATGGAAGTAGACCTAACTTAGCCGTTTAAGACTTCTACCCATGGCAAACCCATTTTGGTATATTTGTTTCATCTATACGTGAATGTATATTCCCACAGGTCATACAATTGGAGGTATCTCACATCAATAGAATGTATACACAACCGCTGGTAGCCCCTTTCAGATGGAAGACTCCTATTGCGTAACATTACTAATCTCGCATTCCAACCCTTACTAATGGCTACGTCATTCATAGTTAATTTTAAATAGTTGGCTAGGTCCTATAATTCACATCCATTATAAACTTATTCACGAGGCTATATAATTTTAGCTAGAGAATTATTACACTTAACTTACATGGACTTACTTCTTATTTCATTAATTCCATTAAAATATCATTTACCGCTTCTTTCTAATTTAATAGATTAAATATCTTTTATTTCTAATTTGATAGATTAAATATCTTTTACTGTTTGATTTCTAATTAATGCAATTAGATATAATTTACTGCTCCTTTTTAACTATTACAATTAAGTATTCTTCACTCATTCTTTTAGTTTATTAATTACCTTTCTTGATTACTGTAATTTTCCTAGCTTACCTAGAACATGTATATAAAAATGATTGTGGAATTATTATTATTTCTATTTTCCAAAGTTTTGTTTTACATTAAGGGATTCCTATACTTTAGTGCATTAGAATTATATCTTCCCAAAAGGTAATGTTACACTATAATTTCCCATAAATTACCTAAAATAGGATTTGTGTTATGTTTGGCATCACAATGAATTATTTTTTCTACTATTATTGAAATAGACGGTAGAAAATAAGATAACCGTCCTTATTTTGTACATCTCTTTCTTTTAGTCATCTTCCTAGTATTTCAAACAATACATCTTCATACATAATTATAAAGTTGTTGAAATTTACATTGCAACATACTTCATTCAATAAATAAAAATATTACCTAAATCCCAATCTAATTCGTAATAATCTCCAATTCATGTTTAATAACATATAACATTCAAATAACAAACACGGAATTTACATAAACTCTTATTAATGAATTATTCCTAACCTTTAGGGACTACTTTCACCCTTAGTTTCCAGATTTAGGCATATATGATATTTAATCAAATTTAACAATTCACGGAATATATAGACAAGGTTCTCAAATTTATTACACACACACACACACACACACACATATATATATATATATATAAGCCTATAACTGCAAAATTTACAACTGGTCATACAAGGAATAGATTCACAACGATATAAATCTAATACTAAATAAAAATATATAACTTCCCACTCACCTCTAAGCTTCCAAATCTAAAGATCTGAATCCATTCACCTTATTTGACTCTCTTTCCTTCTACCAACATATGTATCAAAAACACATACCTATTTATTAGAATTATAGATCTGGGGAGAAATTTGAATTAAACGTAGTTATGAGCTTTAGATTTAGAATTTACCTTTTCTTTGCAGAATCAATTCGTACGCATTATTCTTCTCTTTTATTTTCCTCTATTCTTCACTTATATATATATAATATACTATTTTATAATATACATATTTCTTAGAATTTGTAGAGAAAAGAAAATGAAGGGCTTCGCTTGTTGCTTCAAAAAATATGAGAAGAAAAGTGAGGAGCTAGGCCTGTATTTATAGGCGCTCGAATCAATTCTATACACTAGATTTAATTATTTTAAATCCAGGTAATTCAGCATAGGTTGAATCCCCAACTGCCAGCCATCATTTGGCCTAGGGTCTCGACCAGTGGATCGTTTATTTTGTTGCCCTCTTTGCGTATTTATTTCCTAATCTTCTTTTATTTAACGTTAATGCTTTTACTAACGTTTGTTTTAAAATATGTAATTATTATTTACCTCCTTCCATGCTTAGATTTAATTTGATTTATTACTATTAATTAATATTTATAACAATGGTTGCTTTATCGTTAGGCTGATAATATTTATTACCTTCTTTATTTTTAAACTTTAATATTTATTACCTTTACCCACATCACTCTTTATTTATTTCCTTTTCAGCTCCGGTTTAATTAGATTTACTATAGCCATTTACTTTAACGTTAACATTTTATTTAATGCTTATCATAATGCTAAGTTATTAACATTTATTTCCTTAATTATTTCTGATCCAAAATCTTCAAGTGTTAAAGATTTTTTTTGTTTGAATTCCGATCGAAAAACTTTATATATGAAAATTGATCAGAAAATCACGACAAACACAACGGTGCAAGTTTCATAGCCAAGTTCTGACATTTGTGAAATTCTATTTTTGGACTTCAATAATTATTTATTAATTCTTTTTAATTAACTACTATTTACGTGGTGTTACATTCTTCCCCCTTAAAATAATTTCGTCCCCGAAATTCCTCAAGGATCGAATCATGTAATATAACGTGCTATTCTAAACTATCCAACCAATTAGTGTACAACCAATTTTGCAGCCAATAGTGTATAAGTGCAAGGTGTATTACAACATATATGAATGCATTCTTTAAAATAATGTTTTCTAAAAATATAGTGTAAACAACCTATATATATTGGCAGTTATATATGTATAAAAGTGTTAAAAATCAAACCTTTATTTTCACTTCCACACTCCTGCGAATAAGAATATAGTTCAACCAATTTCACATCCAATTCCTAACACACAATTTCTAACATCTAAAATTTTAATAATCCAGTATTTCTAAATCTACACCATTATGCCTGAAAAGAGGTTTAGATGGAGAATTCCATACTCCCATCCTTTCTTAATGTACTTACTTCCATTGTATCTTGGAACCTTCTCATTTTCCTAAACCCTTTTTTAACTTTTCCAAGTACAATTCGCATATGAAAATTTAGTTTTAAATTTTCAAAATCGAAAAAAAAATTAGAAACTATTTTTTTTTTACTATAAACAAGGTATGGAAATTGAAATTCCAAGGCTAAAACAGCTTTTTCCCTTGTCATGACTATATTTTACATATTGCCACTTCTGCTGAACATTAAAATTCATATTTGCTAACCCGTCGACTTTTCCTATGCTAAGCATCTGGCATTTCAAAAATCAAAAAATTTCACTTTTCCATTCAAAATCTTTTTTCGATTAAATTTTTGAAATAGTTGGAAATTTTTTAAAATAAAAACTAATTTTTCAAAATTTTTATAAAATTATTTTATATTTTAAAAATCAAAGATTTCTGAACAAAATTTTCAAAGATATTTGTTTTTAACTTTTCAAAACAAATCAAGCCTATGATTGACCTTAGCCTATTACATGGTAAATTTCAAAAACATTTTATTTTATTTTAAAACAACAATTAGCGCACAAGTATATTTATAAATTTAGTTTTTAAGGCATAGGGATAGTGACCTCTGGTTCTGCAACAACCATTCCCTTTTCTTCGCTTGCTAAAATTTATTATCCCAAAAGTTGTTTTTCTAACACTTTTGTGACTTAACATTGTTTAATTTTTTGTAGCTAATTTAATAAATTTCCTTTTTTTTATTTTATAAAATTACAGTGTTAATTTGCATTAGTTAAGTATCTTTTATGAGATTTTCTTATTTATACTTTTTTCAAATCCATATAGTGGTCAATCTAGAAAATCAACACATTAATAAAAAAAAAGGAACGTTTCTCATAAAATATCATACGTATTTTTATACAAACAAAGACATTAATGCTTACAACCCAATTAACCTAATAGAAACAATTGTTGGAATTGCCTTCAACTGTTCAACATCAACTGACATTAATGATGTTGCGGCCCTATCACTCCTTACTTATTTAAAATGGACATTTTTAACATGTCATTCTACTATAACCAACATATTTTAACTTACCATTTTGGCTTTTGATAAATAACATCCGTCCATTACTTCAATTATTACAACCAGTTATATAACTATCTTTTTTTGATTAAAATCTCTTGATAGTATTCTCAAATCTCAGTATATGCTTTCTTATTTTTTATCTTTCATGCGGGTATAATCTAGAACTCGCAGAAATGTACTTCGCTGCTATTTTCCATTCCTTTATGGGTTCTTATGTATGGCTTTCACACATGTTTAATAAAACATTTCTAGCTCATACCAATATTCTTTACATTCAACGGGGATTCATTATTGTCATACTATGAGCATTCATCGTTATTCTATTCATAGCCTTAACTTTATTATGTCTTACATAGGCAATTATCCCTACGTACTCCATATCAAAGTTGGTTTGGTTTTCACTATTCTTTAAAATTCATTTAACTTCACAATCATGAATTACTTAACCCTAAATCTTTTATCTTTAAAATTATAAACTTAGAAACTTTTTATTAAATCAATGATCGCTTAGTTTCAAAAGGACCAGTGAAAAACCCCTTATTTAAACCAACCTTAATTGTAGTTGTCTTAACATGTAAAATTATAATTTAGGATTTATGAAGTAAGTTCATTTATTAAGTTCAAAGGTCAATGTTAGCAATTTTATTTAAAAACATCTTTTTCTTTAAACAACAAATTATTTCTTTTCCAAATAGCAAAAGCCAAGTTTTTATTGCATAAATAGTCATCAAATCAAATTTTCATTTAAAGCCTTTTCAGAACAAATATTTTACTTCTTAAAAGTTAGGGTTTTTAACTTAAACCATTTGTTAAGTTTTGCATTTAAAAATTCAATGTTATACCAAAGCATTTTTCCCATCACTTATGCTATTTCCATTTTCAACCTTAGTGGAGACTCTGATAGCATGTGAGGGGGACTTTTAAAAGACAAGGAACGGCTGCCAAGTCCCTAGAATTGGAAGATGATGGAAGAAAAGTCTCTCCCGAAAAAGTTATGAAAATTTGGTCCCTATTTTTTGTTTTTGACTAATTTATGCTACTTTTGCCCCTGATTTCAATGCTGGGCCGATTTTCTAGAAGGGGACAATTTGGTAAAAAATAACAAAACAGGGACCTAATTTACATGGGTTTATTAGTAGGGACTTTTTATGCATGGGTTTGAGAATATGGACCTTTGGTCCAAAACCCCTTTAAAAGATCTGTGCAATTAATGTTCATAATTATGGTAAATATCCATTTCACTTTGTTTGGCCTTTAATTTCCTATGTTGTTTCTGATTAGATTATTAACATTACTTTTATATCCATTCCTAACATTGTTTCTATTTAAATTTTCTAAGTTGGTGCTATTTATATTTATTCTACCTATATTACTCTTATTTAAATAGCTTATCCTTATATAACTCTTTTTATTTATAAACATATTTCAGATGTTCTTCTCCGTATTTTCCTTATACATGAATATTTTTCTTATCTTCATAATTGGGTGTTTTTACCCTTTCATTTTCTTCACCCCATTTAAATTAATACCACTTCCTATTGTCCACCCCTTGAAAGAAATTTAAATATTTCAGATTTACAAAACCAAGTAAAAATCGCTGAGCTATACATATGCTCTATTTTCTATTTATTTCAAAGGAAATATCTCTTTATTAAAAAATTTACTAAGATTTTTGTCTAAACAGATTTAATTTTAACTAGAAACCTATTTTAAATAAGCGATATTTTATTTTGCGGAAAATTTAATATTTGCTAACTTTTTCAAAAATACGGTTTTCTACTTTTAAATAAATCCTTTGAAAATCATTTCAAATATTTTTAGAACCTTTTATTAAATTTCTTTCTAATGGGGTCGAATTTAGGGTGGGTTTTGGTTGTCGCTTCTTTTGGACTTTTCTCCTCTTTTACTTAGTTTCTAATTATCTCCTATCAGAATATATTATAAATTCAGCTATCATCTTAGAGTAAATTCTACACACCTTCCTTTGGGAACTTATTTAATTCTTACTTCCGGATATCTGCAACATATAAATTCTTTATTTTCCATTTATTTTGTTCTAACGTACATCATCAATTAACAATCCTACAGGGATCCACAACCATAGGGCAATCTAAGCCCAATAAGGGTGTCAACCGTCCAGCTTCATGGACCTTTCTATATGTTGCATTCATGCTCTGCTTAAGTTAAAGCCTTCCAATATGACCTATCTCCCATGGGGTAAACATGATAGGTGTATATTCTTAACTCTATCTATTGCTCCAACTCATAGTCACCTTATCCATCTTTTCAAAATATGGTTGCAACCACTTCTATACTCTGAAGTTGTAGAGTTTGGCGTATAATATGTTCACTCAATGTATCCTAATTCCTATAATCAGTAAACTTAAGCTCTAACAAATGTAATAACCCGTTCCATAGTTGGCTTAGATTTTTGAGCCTAAATTTTCGCTAAATCGAAAATCCAAGTCCACTAGGGTATGCATCATTGGTATCAGTATCCTATAAATAAACAAAAGTATATCAAAGAGCTATCAATAAGAACTCATTACGGAATAAATATATATGATACAACAAATAAATATATAGACCAAAGGTAATACTGCTGGAATATGGTGCCCTTGTCACTACCGAGCATGCATAAGAGAATCTATCCTTCCATCATTTTCGCCTTATGCCAGTAAAATGTCCCTCTAAATCTATATTGTGGTTTGTAATGAGGAAGGAGTCAGAACAACGTTCTGGTGACATATAAATTATAAACTTTATCCATAATACTAGTTTATGTTGATTGTTTTCCATATGTGTTATGTCTATTATTTAAAGCTTAGTCATTTTGACAGCATGTAAGCGTACGATACGCCCAACCTACTCGAGGTATACAAAAAAAATATACGTGTGTGTGCATATATGTCTGTCTATATATATATATATCATGAACCAAGATACATTCCCTACTAGTATTTGTAACTCTGCACCATGACAGACATGCACCCTCAATGTCTAGGATGAATTGCTAGCGTACACCGAGGAATCTCTGGTTAATGCCCAATAATGGCATTACAACTATTTAGCTGTATTCTACTTTATCTCAAAAACTCATTTAGGGATTATGTAGCCTTTCCTCCTAATGATAAACAAAATAACAAACAACTTTGAGGTGGTGCATGTCCCACGCGAAGCCTGCACTAGTAGGTTGTGTAGTCCATCTAGGCATAACCCAAGTCTTTCTAATGACTGCTCTAGGACCGATGATGCTCTTGACATATGTGTACATCCCTACTCCTCGCATTTAAGGTAACAACCCTAGTGGCATAACATCGAGCCTACGCTCACCATCCCATTTAGATTGCCTAATGCAATCAATGATATGCCCATCTGGTTACTTAGTATCCCCTATAAGGATTAAAGTAGACCTAACTTAGTTGTTTAAGACTTCAACCCAAGACGGACCCGCTTCGGTATATTCCTTTCATCTATACACGAACGTATATTCCTACGGGTCCTACAGTTGAAGATATCTCACATAAGCACAATATATGCATAACTGTTGGTAGTCTTTTTCTATGGACATACTTCTGTTGTGAAATAATACCGACCTCGCATTCCAACCCTTACTAATGACTACGTCATCCATAGTTAATTTTAAATATTGGCTAGATCCAATAATTTACATCCATCATAGACGTATTCTTAAGGTTATATAATTTTAGCTGAAGAATTATCATACCTCCTAAGTTCAATTATTAGTCCTTACATGAACTTACTTCTTATTTTATTAAAGTTATTTAAATGTCATTCACCGCTTCTTTCTAATTTAATAGATTAAATATCTTTTATTTTTAATTTAATAGATTAATTACATTTTACTACTTGATTTTCAGTTAATGCAATTAGATATAATTTATTGCTCATTTTTAACTATAACAATTAAGTATTCTTCATTGATTCCTTTAATTGATTAATTACCTTTCTTGATTACTATAATTTCCCTAACTTACCTAGATCGTAAATATTAAACTGATTACGGAATTATTATTATTATTAATGTTATTTTCCAAAACTTTGGTTTTACATTTAGGGATTCCTATATTTTAATGGATTGGAATTATATCATCCCAAAAGGTAATGTTAAGACTGTAATTTCCTATAAATTACGTAAAAGAGGATTTTTGTTATGTTTGGAATTACAAGGAATTATCTTTTCTATTATTATTGAAATAAATGGAATAAAATAAGGTTAACATCCTTATTTTGTTCATCTCTTTCTTTTATTTATCTTTTTTGTTATTTCAAACAATACACCTTCATACATAATTATAAAGTTGGATAATTTATAAAAATTTACATTGCAACTTACTTCATTCAAATGAATTAAAATATTACTTAAATCCTAATCCAGTTTATAACAATCTCCAATTCATGTTTAATAACATATAACATTCAAATAACAAATATGGAATTTGCATAAAATCTAATTAATGAATTATTCATAACCTTTATGAACTACTTTCACCCTTACTTTCAAGGTTTAGGTATATACGATATTTAATCAGATTTAACAATTCACAGAATATGTAGGCAATTTTCTCAAATTAATTATATATATACTCTATATATAAAAGCCTACAACTCTAAAATTTACAATTAGGCATATAAGGAACAGATTCACAACAATATAAATCCAATATTATATAAAATTATATAATTTTCCACTCACTTCTAAGCTTCCAAATCTCTAAATCTAAATTCATTCTCTTTATTTGACGTATCTAAAATGCACATATATTTATTAGATTATAGATTTGAGAAAAGATTTGAATTGAACGTAGTTATGAGCTTTAAATTTAGAATTTACCTTTTCTTTGCATAATCGATTCGATCCCATTCTGCTTCTCTTTTATTTTCCATTATTCTCCACTTATATATATAATGTACTATTTTATAATTTATATATTTTCTAGAATTTGTGGAGAAAAGAGAATGGTAGACCTTCGCTTGTTGCATTAAAAAATATAAGAAGAAGAGTGAGGGACTAGGCCTTTATTTATAGGCACCCGAATCAATTCTATACGTTAGATTTAATTATTTTAAATCCAGGTCATTTAGCCTAGGTTCAATCCCCAGCCGCTAGCCATCTAGCGGTTGACCTCTCTACATTCATTGGTGGACCACTAACAGTCGACCACTTGAAACTAGGGTGTCGACTGGTGGATCATTTATTTTGTTGCCCTCTTTATGTATAAATTTCCTAATCTTCTTTTATTTAACGATTACGCTCTTATTAACATTTGTTTTAACATTAAGTAATTATCAATTACTTCCTTTCATGCATAGATTTAATTTGATTTAATGCTATCAATCAACATTTATAATTATCGATTGCTTTAACGTTAAGCTGATCATATTTATTGCCATTTTCATTTTTGAACTTTAAATTTTATTAACTTTACCCATGTCAATCTTTATTTATTTCAATTTCAGCGCTGATTTAATTAGATTTACCACAACCAATTACTTTAATGTTAACATTTATATTTAATGTCTACTTTAATGCTGAGTTATAAACATTATTTTCTTATTTGGTTCTGAATAATTTCTAATCCACAATCTTTAAACGATAATAATTTTTTCGTTTGAACTCTGAATGTAAAACTTTATGTATGAAAATTAATCATAAAAGTGCCATGAACACAATGGTGTAAGTTTTGTAGCCAAGTTCTGACATTTATGAAATTCCATTTTTGGACTTTAATAATTATTAATTCTTTTTAATTAACTACCATTTATGGGGTGTTCCAGTGAAAGTGAAAGCGATGACACATGAGAAACAGAGGAGAGCATGAGAGACGCATATCTGGGGCTCTTTGCATGGTATGGCCTATTTATTATCACATTTAATTTTACTTTGATATCATATATCTCGTTTGCTAGGATAGGTTTATCTATTCAATTGATAGCATGGCTGCTTGTATGGTATGTTTAATGGTTGTACATAGTTGTTACGCATGTGGGGTAATCAAGGTTGACTATTTTTTGACTTGTTCAGGGTTTTCGGGGGTAAAATTCCTAAAGGGGAAGAGTATAACAATCCATATTTCTATGTATTGGAGGATCATAAAATATTACTATTTAAATCATATTAGGTCGTATGACTCTAAAACTTTAGAAAAGACCACTATGGACATTTTCCACCTTTAGAATTTTTATCAGACAATTTGGACGAATAACTTCTTGTAAAACCTATAACTTTTGATAGGTGCAGAATTAGGATCTGAAATCACTTCCACTAGATCGAGCTTGTGGTTTCTCTTTTCATAGATTGGTCATAATATGAAAGCAGACTTACCACATAGGAGATATAGTCATTTTAAGTTTTGTTTATTGCTGGGCAAACTAGTGGGCAATTAAACTACGTCCATACTTAGGCCCACTAAATAATTTTGGGAATTATGCCTAATTGGGGGTGTTGGGACAGAGACTGATTATATTCCACTTTCCCAAAATAACTCCAAACCTTTATTAACCCTAATTTCATCAAAAAGTTCATCCTCTTTTTACTAATGTTAGCCTAATCCATCATTAGAAGGGTAATTAGTGAAGATGGATTATAGATTCATCATTTTGGTGCTTTGGATTTGGATTTGTTGTTGTTCATATTATATTTAGAAGGTAAGATTAGTATTTTGGATATTAGGTGAGTGATTATTGATCTCTCACCATCATATGCTTATTTATAGTTAAAAGTAGTGTTTTAACATAATTTTTTATGTTAAAATGATTTTAAATTTCAATTTAACTCTTAAAAATGTTTATGGATGAATTTAAAAGGATTTAATTTGATTTTAAATGATTTTGCAACCTTTTTAGATCATATTTTCATTTTAGTGCAAAACTAGATCCAGGCTAAATTTGTACGCTAATCTTGTTTGAATTGATTGTTTATGATCAGTGAATGTTTGTGGAAGATATGCATGTTTGCATGTTATGTTTGATATGATTTGCTAGTGCTTTTAGATTACTTAGGAACCGACCGTCGATTTGGGCGAAGCGAAGTCAAATTTTCTCAAAATGGGTTGAAACTTGGAGGAGGAGCCCTAAAAGAAGGGAGGAGCCTATACATTTGGTCATGAGCTATTTTGAGCTGATTTTGAGACTCGACTTCATATCGGAAAAAGCTAAGGGACTTCAGGGCTTGCTTCGGGATAATGCAAGTGAGGGACTTCAGGAAGCCAAAACATCAAAAAAATTGGCTATGTATGGAGGTTGGTATCGACCACTTTAGGTCGGTACTGGCCTCTTTTCTAAGCAAAGGAGAAGGATCCTGGACTTGTGGACTCAAACAATAGGAAGTAGGGAGTTCAAGGGGGCTGAAGGTCCAAGAGTTGGTCAAGTTTTTAGATTGGCACTGACCACTTCAGGTCGGTACCGATTGGATATATGGGTCCAGTAGTGGTGAAACTTCCAAAGAAAGATGTAAGGGCTCTTCGGGTTGTGCTGAACGAGTATGTTTGTTCGATTGGTATTTAATGGTGATGTAGTAGCATTATGAAGGATGATAGCTTTGGGACTTTGATGATGGTAACTCGCCAATGAATGAAGTTATGTTCCGATGATGATAAATCGATGTTGAATGGAGATGTGAGGCGATTATCCACAAGTGTGGGTTCTAGGAAGGGTGACCCATGGATAGAATGTTGAATGATTCTATCATGGATGAAAGGAATGTGGAATGATTCCTTGAGGATGAATGGAAACTAGGTGGAGCAAGGAAAGGGCTCGGATATGCGTGTTAAGGGATTGTTTGTACTTAGAGTGAATTCTGTTGTACTCAAAAGCCGGAGTACTGTGAGGATGCTCATTGGGTACTAGGAATGGATATCCATGATCGATAGAATGGATCTATATACCTTGGATAGGTGGAATGGGTCTAGCGTCAGCTTTAAGCTGTGAGCGAGTACTTTGAAAACCAGGATTTCTCCATTAATCCTTGGCACATGAATGGCCATACGAGTAATCATATATCCGATAGCACCTTGAGTGACAATGAGACTGGGTTAATAGATGTTACATTCGATATGCTAGCTTTTCTAGTAGTCTGTCACTCTAGGGATGTCACGTGCTGTATGTACTATGGATAGAGATTCCTAGACACCCGATCTTGTACTTATGATATATTACACTTGATGATGATAGTAAAGTAGTAGATTATGTTTGTTATGTGCTAACTCTTTGATTACAGGGGCATGTCAGTATGATTCGTATACCCTTGTCTCTTACTATATCGACTTGTATAGTATTTTAAGATTTCTTATCGCTCACATTTACCTGTTGTCTGACTTGAGGTTTTGTGTTTTGCTTTTTATTCTCTCGGGTACTCTTAAATAAGTGGACTAGGTAGCAGGTCTAGTGGCACGCAGTCGTAGTGTAGAGGACAAGCATGATGGAGCTTTTTCGTATTATATATGGATTTGCTATTGTTTATTCCACTGTGTGACATTGTGGAGCCTAGATAGTGTTTGTTATTATATTTAAAGACGGTTTGAGTTTATCATCACTTATATAAACTCTATTATTGTCTTATATAACTTTATGAACCTTTGTATTCGGATATTGTGGTTTATTTTAGTTAATAGTGTCTCGCCTATCTTATATTTGTAATGTTATTATTATATTTTATTTGATGCACTTGAGATATATAACTGATCCTATGATTGTTTCTCTTCTTTTCACCTTTAACAATCATCTTACATTGGTCATGCACAATAGCAGTGCATTTATATATGTATATCGGGTGCCGGTGGTATAGGACGATCATCACAAGATATTTAAAATGACTTTATTAAATGGATTTTGTTGTAAATAAACAATTATAATAATAGGGGAGTTCAAACAGTAAATAAGTAAAAACACATTACAAAAATATAGAAAAACATAAAAAGGTAGAAAAGAGAACAAAACATAAGATTTTTATAGTGGTAAAGAATAATTTTGACCTGTTGTAATAGCCTTGGTCTAGATTACCTTAAATTAAATTAAAACAATAATTTAATTTAGTCATAATTAAATAATTAAGAGATCCGAGGATTATTATTGCTATTTAAATTGGAGTTTGGGAATATATATAGTTTATGTAAATGATTTTCTAATAGAAATAGGTATTTGGAAATTTTAGTAATGATGAAAATAACTTCTATGTGATTAATTCTTTATTTTATAATAAAAGAAAATGTGAAATTCAATTAATGAAATAAGGATTTGAGAACCATTTCTAATTGTAAGAGAAACTCTATGTTTTATTTTATTTCTAGTAAAATCATAGCATGAATTTAATGAGAATGAATTTTTAAAAGTGTTAATGAATAGAAGGTTGATCTAAAGTAAATATGATTCATTATAAATATGGAGTTTTATAAGTTCGTAGAATAATGGTTTCTAAATTATACTAAATTAGTAAGAATGGTTTTATTATTTAAAAAGTTGAGTTGTGAACTCTTTTTATATGTTGAAAATAAAATGCAATAAATAAGCTAGCTTTGATTTTATAAAATGTTGTTAATCTATGGAATCCAAAGTGTAATTTATAACGTTGCTCTTGTAATTGTAAATAAGGGTATTGGCTTGTTTCATTTAATTAACAAATACAAATTTAGGCCCATTTGGAGTTAGAAATGATTTAGTAATTGAGAAACTATATCATGTACGTTTATTCCTTCTCATATTTCATTTTTCTCACTTCAGTCACTAGCAAAAAGAACTTATAGTGAGCACATTACTATCTCTTTTCTCAAAGAAATCCTAGTATTTCCCCAAATCAACCAAATTAAAACGAGAAATCTCTAATTTCTAAAGCTAATAATCTCATATAATCTATGCTAACCATTGATACATCTTTTTGTTCCTTATTTCATGTTTTTATCTTGCAATTGAATTATGTGTTTGGGTCAATTTCTGAGATCTTTAGGAACAGCAGCTTTAAGGAGATAAATAAAGGTCCAGTGCAGTAAACAAACTTCTTTTCTTAGCCATAAGGTGAGTAATCTCATAAATTCTAGTTCTAATTCATTGCATGGGGTAAGTGATTGAATAGTTGAGAAAAATAGTTTGATTTTGATCTCAATCTATGCTTAATCTGTTGTTTGAACTTCTTTCGGTCATCAGCATCTTTGTCTACTGTTTTCATCAGTGTTTACCTTTTTCCAGTTCCTATATCAACTCTTGTGCTTATGCATGCTTGAATATGGAGAATTATAATTGGAATATGTTGTTGGAGATTAGAAAAATCAACGGCAAGTGAATGGATCGTCAGTGGGAGTAGGAACCTGGAGCAAGCATGCTCTAGGTTCGTCCACTGATCGATTGGTCGTGTTGGACTGGTCGACCAATTAGTAACCTGGAGCGGTGCTTGCTCCAAGAAACCGCTCCCCTCCATGTCGTCGTTTACCCTTTATTTCATCTTGTTTGCTTTGTTGTTTTGAGGGATTTAATGAATTCAGTTGCCTCTGATTTTCCATGTTTTAATTCTTATCTTCATGACATGAATTTTATGAAAAATTGAGTATAATTAATATCAATTTTTATATATAAATATACACATAGGTTTTTTGACTTTTATAAATGATTTTAGAATAATTTGTTTAAAATTCAATTCAACTTCTGTATCCTATTTTTAAATAAATAAACATTTCATACTAAATATATATATATATATATATATTATTTTAAGGATTTTCAACTCTATTTTCCAAAACAAATATTTTAGAAAATAATTTCGAAAACTAATATTAATATAAAAATTATTATTTCATATGGATAAGGAATTCAATTAAACGAGCCAGTAAAACAAGTGGTATGGAACGCTTGCGTTTACTTCGTCGGTTGATTCTTGGATTCATTCGATTGAAACCCTATTTTCTCTTGAGTGAAGTTTACTAACTTGTAGTAAATATTCAAGTAAACCTATATGGTATGGGACGTACGGACATTATCTAATTAGTTATTTTTCGAAAGTAGATAACACTTACTAAGACAAGTTTACTGACTTGTCTTCTGTGTTTATCCGTTTACAAGAATATCCATGGAGCTTTATGCTCATCTATGGAGCTTTATTCTCATCTGTGGAGCTTTATGCTCATATGTGTTTTATGGGTTTTCATATCCATCTATGGGTCCTCTGAATCATCTGTGTATAACATGCATGTTCGGTGAGTTTACATGCTCACCAATCTATGATAGGTGCTTCCCTTTTTTGTGTTCTTGGATTTCTATTCCGAATTCTAGATTTTATGAGATTTGTGTATCACCAAGTATTTCTTGGGAATTGCTTTTATATGCCAATATTGATTTTAGGATTTGATGAATAAGATTTAAGAATGTTGATATTCTTCTGTGTTTTACTCTATGTGGATTTGTGTTCTTATTGAGACTTGTATGCCATTATCACACTTATCTCACATTTACTTGAATTATAACTAGACTGGCCCATTTATTATCTTCTATAATACTTCGGTCAGACTGAGGTGTTTCAGGTACTTTCGCATGATGACTTAGGGTCGGACAGGCTTGATGTTATTTTATATGTTATAGTAGTCTAGTAGTGTTTAGTCTATCATGTATTTGAGATAGGGACTCATTTTGTTGTATATATTCTTTTGGGTTACCTATGTATCTCATATGTTTACTGTGGTTCTCTTATGACCAATATCTTTTTTTCACTCTATGTATTGTATACATACCTCCTTCAGTTTATGAGATATGCATATCTTTATATATTCTATGATTTTATGATCTATAATGTTTTATATTGTTCCAAATTATATTAAGCCACTGAATTGTTGTTTTATGCCTGGATCGGATACGTTGAATCCTCTTTTGGAAAAAAAATATTCACTACATTCGACGTATCGATACTCGCCTAAAGCAACAAAACAGTTGGTCGCTCCTAACCAGTCTTATTATCCATATTAGCAGATGAAATTACGTAGTAATGTCCTTTATTAATGAGGGTATAAAGGTAGGGCATCACAACTTGGTATCAGAGCTGAGTTAGGAACAATATAAGATATTAAGAAAAGAATCATATCCAAGGTGTATCTTAGAGATCGTTCCTTAGGATGGTGTATTTATGTCTACCCAACAGCTTATGGATCTAGTGAAGAATGCACAAACTTCTGGTCTCGCATCTGATCCTTCTTCCCACAAGTCGGGTTTTGCATGCATGTGCAGTGATTTCGCTCATTTGGGAGGGAAGCCACTCAAAGGCACCGAAGGAGTTATGGAAGTTCAGTCTTGGCTTAGGACATGCGAGCATTCTTTTCTAGCATAGATCTTTCAGATTTGTATAGAGTTCAGGTGGCTTTTAGTTTGCTCCAGGAGCAAGCATTGGATTGGTACAAGTTATTGATTTCTGAGGTAGTTGAAGTGGAGCTTACTTAGGAACAGTTCCACGGGAGGTTTGAGTTAAAGTTTGTGCCCGAGGCAAAGAAGGCATCTTTGACTCGGAGGTTTATGGATCTCATGCAAGGGGGTTTCTTCGATAACGGAGTATGTAGCATCTGTTGAGGCATTATCCAAGTACGGGGTCGAGCATATTAATACCCCATTAAAGAAAAATCTGAAATTTGTTTATGGGTTGAAGAAGAATCTTAAGAAGGCCTTGCTCTTGAAGTTGGAGGTATCATTTGAGAAGTTAGTGGATACCGCTCTTAAACTTAAAGAGGCGAAAAGAGATAACGATGATGAGGTTGGAAGTGTAAAGAAGAACTTCAATCAAGAAGTATCCTTTCAACAAGTCCAAGTCTTTTAATTTCAACAAGAAAGTTAAGAAGCAGAATTCAAAAATCAAGAGTTCTACATTTGTTCATAGGGAGTGCTTCTATTATGGTTCTAAGGAGCATTATGCCAAGGCTTGTCTGAAGCCTATCATGTGCCGTTATTGTAAACAAAAGGGTCATACTATCTGTGACGACCCGCCCTTCTCGACCCTCGAAAATCGACACAAAATACTCAACAGTATAATATGCCGACGATCGAATGCCGGAAAAGACAGATTGTAGAAGAATAAGAAAGTAGATAGAAGAAGAAAGAACTAAACAAAATCAGAACCTCACAGTCGCAGCGGATAAAATATAATATATAGAACAGATCTTTACACAAAATGAAACTATATCTGTTTATATACAATACATCATCATCAGAGTATATCAATACAATCATCAATATCCAGTCAATCAGTCAATACAACAATCACAGCAGCGGAATAATACAAGTACGAGAAATACGTCTCGGACTCCAGCTCCTCTCCTGAGCTCCATAGCAACCTATCCTGAAATATACTCGGTCTGACCCGAGCATTATAATAAAATAACACCCGAGTCAGTCTGGAATACCAGCGCATCATAAATACACTCAATTGATTATTAAAGTTTCAAAATTCTAAAAAAAACAAAAGCATCTCGTAAGACCACGCCACAAATAAACATGTCGGGTTTTTACCTTACGATAGCTAAAACACTTTTTATAAAAATCCTCTGATATTATAATAGTGTCTATAGAAAGTAAAATAGAATCTAGCTGAAATGCTTGCATCTCACATTTCAACAATAGTTGGGCACAATCAAAACCGTACAGGCTCGTAGGGAGAATGGATTTCCAACGAATGACTAGGCACTGGGGTACCACCTGTCACAGTACGTGGCCTAGATCACAGTACCGAGGAGTACGCCCGCTCCCCTGCAACACAAAGCCGGAATCATCCCTTACTGGATAATTCCAAGTAAAATCACCCCACGGTTGTGATCAGCAACCGCACCACTAAGCTGAAATAAAAGGGACATCTAGACAGGGATGACCTTACTCTCAAGTGGGGGCTACCCACGAAACCTTGCTGCATAACCCCTGATTTTCAGTCATTCCCGGTTGATGAGGCTTGAGGCTAAACGATACCTTTATAGCACAAATCCCTTAGAATGCCCATCGTCCACCTGACGATGTCACGAAAGCATTCGTCCATACAAGTCCGTCCCGGGTCCGAACGGAACCGAAGGCACTACCCCTACTACATCCATTTTGGAAATATCCTCAGGATTAGTAGCGACTAGCCCTTGCACTTCACTGCTCCATCTTCGACTCCGAAATCGTTTTCGCGAAACGTACAAACCGGATCGAAGTGGTTTTCGAGTCTCCAGACCTAGAATCCCGGTATACGGAAACTCGATCCCGGTCTCTTCGAAACGATCGCGCATTTGGCCAATATTGATAGTCGGTGATTTAACTATCAATTAATGTTCACAAACATCCATACACATCCATCACACAATAAATAATCTCCATATTATTTATTTTCTTCTAATATCTTTCAAAGATATATTTTCACATTTTCAAAACTCGTTTGAAAACAATTTTCCAAAACTCTTCCTTTACAAGGTAAATCCTTTACCCTTTATTCCCATCGGGAATAACCAAGTATAAAACAATTTGCATTTAAAACAGTTAAAAATACTTTATACTGAAATATACTTTAAAATATGAAAATTACTTCTATTTATTTACTCAAAATATAAATTTAAAATATGTGAAGAAAACTAGTTATTAACACATAAACTTTGATTTAAAGATAAGGGTTTAGTTTAACTAAATTCAAAATAGCGTTATAAGAAGAAAAATGCTAATTTCAATAACTTAAGCTAAAACCAACTTTTAAATAAATCCATTTGTAAAAATAATTGCTAATATACTCCCAAATTATTTACGGTATTAAAAGTTATTAATTTATTTCTTTAAAAATAACGATTTCTTAAAAATACTTTACAAAACGATTTAAAACTTAACTTTTAGTTAAATAAAATCTTTTTATAAACATTTACTTGGTTTTTCCCAGGGAAACACTTTCCCGTTTCTAAGCATTCCAAAGTACTCATTCATATAAATCCACTGATTTATTTCAAGTCAATTTATGATTTCAACATAAATTTCCAATTCCATACTTAACTATAACTTCCTCCGAAGTTAAATCACAATTTTCCATTTCCGGAAATTCATTTTTAAATATAGTTTAAACATTTTTAAATAAACATTTTGGTGAATTTGCAATGGAAGCCAAATTTCCAATTCACTTAATTAAATTCCAATGAAATACGGCATTTCAAAACATTCTATTTTTCATTTGAACTTGTTAATTTATAATCGGAAACTCCATTTTAACATATTTTTAATTTCTGGATAACATTAGTCATTATTAAAATAAACACCGTTATTTTAAACAATTTATAATTTCATAAATTTAATCTCCAGAAAATTTATATTTCATATTTATCGATTGATAAATTTTCCCACAATATTAAATCCCAATTTTACCAATTTTTTTCATTTCCCATTCCAAACCAGATTTCAAATTCTATTTTTCAAAAATTCTTAATTTAACAATTTACTTATTTCGTAAAAACCCAATTTTGTCCATTTACAAATTAAATTCTGTAATTATGATTTATACAACAATTTCACATCACAATTAAGTTTCCAGATTTATCAATCACAACATATAAACAGGTATTCACTAACAATTATAAAATAATTTCTACAATTGTGAGGAATCCAGTTGGATCCCTCCAACCTGTCTCTCCCTGCATCACAAATGTTAGCACATCACAATATAAATATCAATCCAGACTGATAATAACAATTATATTCAGCCATCCACACAGATATTTAAATATCAACTATTTATAATGTCTAGCATCCAGATGTGAGTGAGAATAACTCACCTTGAGTTTCGGCGAGCGTTCGGAATTTTGAATTAAACCGGACGACGTCCGATTTAACTTAAATTTCTGCTTGCCCGGAATGACTCCGGATCTGCACCATCACGTAGCGCTTGTCTCTGCGATTCTAACGCATCCAGCTTTGTCCGAATCTGAGATCGTATGAGTTCGATATGAATTTACAAAGTTTTGATAACGATTTAATCAACAAATTCTTTTTTTTTTATTATTACCAAATCGTGGCCGTTCGCTTAGACAAGGCAATCAAGGCCTCACGTTGCCTTCTTCCTCACGCGTGCTAACACAGTGAAGGCCGAACCCATCATCCAATTTAGGGTTTCGAACTACACCCTCTTCGATCCACTCGAACGCGATCAGGACCTACCAACGCGACGAGCATCGCGAATACCCCCACCGGCCAGAGCAACGCCCAACTCGGCCTCCCCTACTCACCATAAAACGCGCACGAACTAACGATGAACGCGTCGTCCTCCTGGCCTCCATACACCTCCGATTCCAATCTCTACCGTTGGATGTGAAATACGTGACGAGATCTTCGATTCTCCAGTTAGGAGTTTCACGAATTAAAGCCTGGATTGGTCGCGATTTGGAGGAGAAAATCGATCGCTACCGGCCATTGAAACGTGATAGAGGCGGCTGCGTTTTTTAACTAGGGTTTTGAGATAAAACGTTAATATATATATATAATTTAATATTATTTAATTAATAAAATTTCTCAATCTAACAATTAATGCAAACGACCTCCAATTCTCACGTTCCGACAGGCTATCCTGGGGTTTTTCCGCGTTTCATACACAATGGAATAGGTTTCGTAAGCCAATTTGATCGTATGTGCGATATACGAAATTAAACGATCAATTTAAAATTAAATCGATTAAATCGATTTCGATGCGTTTCGAGCTGCCACGGTCAAACGACAACTCCGATTGCTACGAAAATTGAAATCCGATAATAACTAACTATTACGGATCCAATGGAACTGGTTTCGTCGAATTCCGAGACTGTGCCCCGGAAGGCTATTTTAACTCGTCAATTAAATCGGGCGATTTTCTGAAATTATCAGAAACGCTTAAAATCTTACTTTTTAAAATTTTATTAACTTAACAATAAATCATATAAAATTTATAAACACATTAAAAATCATTCTGGCTCATTCTAGACCAAAATCTGATTAAATTGCATTTTTAATAATATTAAATTCATTATTAAATTAATATAAAATCCCAAATAATAATTTATCGACTTTAAAATTCTTCTAAAATTCCAACAATATTATTTATAACCAATTGAACTTAAAAATACATTTAAACACCATTTTTACCACAATTTCCATTCAGATTTACCCTTATCTCAATTCCGAATATTTAATTTATTATTTCCACATTATTCAAATTCAACCAGGATTACTATAACTAAAAATTATAGCTTATTTTATTGAATGAACCCAAATCCATTCATTTCAACATCAATTAAGAATCCACATTAAACATTTAAAACGAATTAAATGTCCAAAAATCTAGCAGCCAAAATCTGGGATGTTACATTCCTCCCCCCTTATAAAAATTTCGTCCCCGAAATTTGCTAAGGTAGAAAATACTCTCCAATCCATTTACTTATCCAATTGGCTTAGTTAAAAACATATATCCACTTCCCAAAAAGTTTCAACTCCATTCCAAAACCATTTGCTTTATTTACTCTAAAGCCTTTATCTTAACACTCGTTTTCAAAATAACTTTACTTATTAATAAATTTTCCCAAAAACCCTCAAAAATTTTCTAACTCCCAAAATTTTTGAAAAATTTTGGCGGAGTCTCCTTTGCACGGAGGAGCTTCTGCGATATCGCAGGATACACAAATATATATACATCGGCTCACACGGCCGGAAACCAAAATATATCACAATATATATATCAAATTCCCAATTATCTTGGCGTAGGCGTACCTTTTAAGCAATTTTTAATAGCGAGCGGCTAATATATCGCATATACGCGCTCCAACACTCTCGAACGCCTCTCATACCTGTACTTACTCAAGCAAACTCATCAGTTTCAAGATATGAGCATTTTCATAATATTTCCAATATAAATGCAAACCAAACATACCCATTGCATAACCAATCCAAGCAAACTTCATAATGTAACAATGTTAATCATACTTTATCAACAATTCAAGGATTTCAACCACCTTTTTAAATTACTTGTTCAAGTCCAACTTCATTTTATTTCACCTAAATGATTTACATTCAAGTTTACTATATACAATTCATATTTATCTCAACCAATTCATTTCCACTTCAATATGATTACATATGCCTTTCTTACCTTTTAATTTTACTTACATTCCAAATTTGATTTACAATCAAATTTCATTTTAAACTTGAAACATTTGCATTTCAGTTATGATCCATTTCCATTCATATGCAAACATTACTCATTAAGAGGTCAATTCATTCCTATTGATTCAAAATCAATTTCATTTTCTATTCTTAATCAATTCACTTGCATTCATATACAAAACTCTTTGAATTGGGTTCCCATTCATATCAATTTATTCACAATTCAATTCCAATTGCTTTTAAACACTCAATTGCAAATACATGCAAATTTCCATGTCATTCAAGCAAAACAATTGCCGCTTAAGCTTATAACCATTTAAAATTATTTCCAACTTGGATTCATATAAATTTTATTCCATTACAAGGTTCACAAACCAAATATTTTCTCTTTCCAATGTAATTGTTAAATTACATTTTCCTTACATCTTTATTTCCATTAACCAAATTCAAGTTTATATTAATATCATTCGATCCTGGGTTATATTCAACTCATACATTCTTAATTTACCACAATAATTAATGAATATCATTTCACTTTCAATTCAATTTTATTATCCAACAAATTCCATTCAAATTTCTTAATAAAGCTCATCCACAATCATTTGTTTTTCTTTCAAGTTGCTTAAATTCTTTCACAATATTTTCATTATCTTCTTATATCAATTTTATTTGATTTCCATTTGATTCTCATCCAATCAAATTTCAATTCATTTACAACTTTAATGCTCTTTGTTTATTTATCCAATCCATGTACAAATTTATTTTATTAACAAAGAGACCACTTAAATTATTTCTCTCATTTGAATTTACTTACAATTCAAACCACCACTATCATAAGCTAAATACATTATTCATTCTCACTTCCAACATTTGTTACCAAAATTAAATTCCATTCCAGAACTGGGTCTTATTCTTACTTTCCAAATTCTAAAAACTATCAAAATTTCATCCATGCCAATACAAACTCTATTTAATTTAGCTTACACAAGATTTATTTCCAAACAATCATTTTGGATTTAGTTGAGTAAACATTTACTTCATTCAACATCACTTCAACTAAATTAAATTTCCATTTAATTAAATTCTTATCCCATTTTAATTCAAGGTTAACTAAATTATATATGCATTTTCAATTTAATTCCTTTCCAGAATTAATTCAAGTTCATCTAAATTTTATTTAGCCCACCTGAATTTAAACCATTTCCTTTACTACTTTAAATAAGAATTTAATTACATTCATTCTTATTCATAACACAACAGAAATTTTAATATTCAGCTTACTTCTATTTTAGACGAAGTTAAACCCAATTCAATTTAATCTTAATTCCCCATATCCAAGTTCAACTTATTTACTAACTTCAGTTCACTTACCTCTTTTATATTTTATAATTGCTTCACCTTACCTTGCATTCCATTTAAAATTAAGTTCGAATTCCCATTCCATTTATTATTTCCATTTGTGATTATAATTCCATTTTACTTGAGTTAAAATAAAATCTTCCATTCTCAAGTTCTCCAACTTATTTACTTGTAAGTTGATATTGCTCATTTCAAACCAATCCACATTTTTATAATCACAATGTCAAATTTTAACACTTAATAGCTTAAGAATATGAATTCATTTACACAACCATAAGCATTTACATTTCACCGTTATCTCAACTTCCTTTTAATTCCAATTCATTTAGATTTAATTCAATTTCAAATTCTTAATTTTATTTAACTTATCATAAGTTAAATCCAGATATATTCCATTCACCTTCATTTATTCAAAGTAGATTTACATTCCATATATACTCAATTCTTCTTTAAATCCACTTTCCTTTATAAGTTATATAGTTGAATCATTTCAACTTTCACATTTTTATTTAAACAGGATTTCCAGAATTCAATTTACTCGGATTTATTTCAAAACCACTTTGAAATATAAATCAACACATTTCCATTTGATATCCAAATCAAATACCAAATTCCAAAACAGACTGCTTTTATCAAACAATTTTCCTTTGAAAATTCCAAAATCACTTGTTTCCCAAACAAGCCCAAACAATGTCATAACCAACTATTTTGGTAGCAATCCATCACTTTAGAAACTCGAAAATGAATTCTAATGATGTGGCCAGCATCATCAGGATTATTTTCCCGTGACTGAAGTGAGTTCAATGCTTTCCACTTCCAAAATCCACCTCAAACAATTTCTATTCAAAAATATTTTCCAAAATATATTCCATCATTAACTTCAAAACCTTTGGAAAACATTTCAACATTCCCAAGGTTTCTAAATTTTTCCACACCTTTGTTTAAATTCATTTGAAATCCCTTTCAAAAATTTCCGGGGTCAAAATTCTAGTTTAAATCAAATTTTAATTTCACTTCTTCTTATTTAAACATATTCAATCAATTCCATTTGGTTATAAACCATTTTAATATTTTAACTTCTTATTTTCTTATATATATCATTTCAAATTTTAGAACATACTTTAATTTCTTATTTGATTATAGAAGAAACAACCAAACAAGCATCCAATATATATAATTTAGAAAACTATTTCTTTATATCAAAATATAATTTTGGGTAAAATTATTTCATTTACCCGCTTTAAAAACAATACTATGTCGGTTTATCTTGTTTAAGAGTTTAGAAACCCCTATCGATACGGTTGTACTTCCCGCACCGACCAGAATTCATAAACACTCAACCGATAAGTCAACACAGTACAAAAACAATTTTATATCCACTAACAAGTACGCTCTCATAGCTATTAGTACACTCAACTCATTATAGAGTACTTCTGACTCTATTTAAAAATGAGTAATTTTCCCACCAAAGCCTAGGTTGTCGCCAAACTAAGCTCTGATACCAAATGTGACGACCCGCCCTTCTCGACCCTCGAAAATCGACACAAAATACTCAACAGTATAATATGCCGACGATCGAATGCCGGAAAAGACAGATTGTAGAAGAATAAGAAAGTAGATAGAAGAAGAAAGAACTAAACAAAATCAGAACCTCACAGTCGCAGCGGATAAAATATAATATATAGAACAGATCTTTACACAAAATGAAACTATATCTGTTTATATACAATACATCATCATCAGAGTATATCAATACAATCATCAATATCCAGTCAATCAGTCAATACAACAATCACAGCAGCGGAATAATACAAGTACGAGAAATACGTCTCGGACTCCAGCTCCTCTCCTGAGCTCCATAGCAACCTATCCTGAAATATACTCGGTCTGACCCGAGCATTATAATAAAATAACACCCGAGTCAGTCTGGAATACCAGCGCATCATAAATACACTCAATTGATTATTAAAGTTTCAAAATTCTAAAAAAAACAAAAGCATCTCGTAAGACCACGCCACAAATAAACATGTCGGGTTTTTACCTTACGATAGCTAAAACACTTTTTATAAAAATCCTCTGATATTATAATAGTGTCTATAGAAAGTAAAATAGAATCTAGCTGAAATGCTTGCATCTCACATTTCAACAATAGTTGGGCACAATCAAAACCGTACAGGCTCGTAGGGAGAATGGATTTCCAACGAATGACTAGGCACTGGGGTACCACCTGTCACAGTACGTGGCCTAGATCACAATACCGAGGAGTACGCCCGCTCCCCTGCAACACAAAGCCGGAATCATCCCTTACTGGATAATTCAAAGTAAAATCACCCCACGGTTGTGATCAGCAACCGCACCACTAAGCCGAAATAAAAGGGACATCTAGACAGGGATGACCTTACTCTCAAGTGGGGGCTACCCACGAAGCCTTGCTGCATAACCCCTGATTTTCAGTCATTCCCGGTTGATGAGGCTTGAGGCTAAACGATACCTTTATAGCACAAATCCCTTAGAATGCCCATCGTCCACCTGACGATGTCACGAAAGCATTCGTCCATACAAGTCCGTCCCGGATCCGAACGGAACCGAAGGCACTACCCCTACTACATCCATTTTGGAAATATCCTCAGGATTAGTAGCGACTAGCCCTTGCACTTCACTGCTCCATCTTCGACTCCGAAATCGTTTTCGCGAAACGTACAAACCGGATCGAAGTGGTTTTCGAGTCTCCAGACCTAGAATCCCGGTATACGGAAACTCGATCCCGGTCTCTTCGAAACGATCGCGCATTTGGCCAATATTGATAGTCGGTGATTTAACTATCAATTAATGTTCACAAACATCCATACACATCCATCACACAATAAATAATCTCCATATTATTTATTTTCTTCTAATATCTTTCAAAGATATATTTTCACATTTTCAAAACTCGTTTGAAAACAATTTTCCAAAACTCTTCCTTTACAAGGTAAATCCTTTACCCTTTATTCCCATCGGGAATAACCAAGTATAAAACAATTTGCATTTAAAACAGTTAAAAATACTTTATACTGAAATATACTTTAAAATATGAAAATTACTTCTATTTATTTACTCAAAATATAAATTTAAAATATGTGAAGAAAACTAGTTATTAACATATAAACTTTGATTTAAAGATAAGGGTTTAGTTTAACTAAATTCAAAATAGCGTTATAAGAAGAAAAATGCTAATTTTAATAACTTAAGCTAAAACCAACTTTTAAATAAATCCATTTGTAAAAATAATTGCTAATATACTCCCAAATTATTTACGGTATTAAAAGTTATTAATTTATTTCTTTAAAAATAACGATTTCTTAAAAATACTTTACAAAACGATTTAAAACTTAACTTTTAGTTAAATAAAATCTTTTTATAAACATTTACTTGGTTTTTCCCAGGGAAACACTTTCCCGTTTCTAAGCATTCCAAAGTACTCTTTCATATAAATCCACTGATTTATTTCAAGTCAATTTATGATTTCAACATAAATTTCCAATTCCATACTTAACTATAACTTCCTCCGAAGTTAAATCACAATTTTCCATTTCCGGAAATTCATTTTTAAATATAGTTTAAACATTTTTAAATAAACATTTTGGTGAATTTTCAATGGAAGCCAAATTTCCAATTCACTTAATTAAATTCCAATGAAATACGGCATTTCAAAACATTCTATTTTTCATTTGAACTTGTTAATTTATAATCGGAAACTCCATTTTAACATATTTTTAATTTCTGGATAACATTAGTCATTATTAAAATAAACACCGTTATTTTAAACAATTTATAATTTCATAAATTTAATCTCCAGAAAATTTATATTTCATATTTATCGATTGATAAATTTTCCCACAATATTAAATCCCAATTTTACCAATTTTTTTCATTTCCCATTCCAAACCAGATTTCAAATTCTATTTTTCAAAAATTCTTAATTTAACAATTTACTTATTTCGTAAAAACCCAATTTTGTCCATTTACAAATTAAATTCTGTAATTATGATTTATACAACAATTTCACATCACAATTAAGTTTCCAGATTTATCAATCACAACATATAAACAGGTATTCACTAACAATTATAAAATAATTTCTACAATTGTGAGGAATCCAGTTGGATCCCTCCAACCTGTCTCTCCCTGCATCACAAATGTTAGCACATCACAATATAAATATCAATCCAGACTGATAATAACAATTATATTCAGCCATCCACACAGATATTTAAATATCAACTATTTATAATGTCTAGCATCCAGATGTGAGTGAGAATAACTCACCTTGAGTTTCGGCGAGCGTTCGGAATTTTGAATTAAACCGGACGACGTCCGATTTAACTTAAATTTCTGCTTGCCCGGAATGACTCCGGATCTGCACCATCACGTAGCGCTTGTCTCTGCGATTCTAACGCATCCAGCTTTGTCCGAATCTGAGATCGTATGAGTTCGATATGAATTTACAAAGTTTTGATAACGATTTAATCAACAAATTCTTCTTCTTTTTTTTTATTATTACCAAATCGTGGCCGTTCGCTTAGACAAGGAAATCAAGGCCTCACGTTGCCTTCTTCCTCACGCGTGCTAACACAGTGAAGGCCGAACCCATCATCCAATTTAGGGTTTCGAACTACACCCTCTTCGATCCACTCGAACGCGATCAGGACCTACCAACGCGACGAGCATCGCGAATACCCCCACCGGCCAGAGCAACACCCAACTCGGCCTCCCCTACTCACCATAAAACGCGCACGAACTAACGACGAACGCGTCGTCCTCCTGGCCTCCATACACCTCCGATTCCAATCTCTACCGTTGGATGTGAAATACGTGACGAGATCTTCGATTCTCCAGTTAGGAGTTTCACGAATTAAAGCCTGGATTGGTCGCGATTTGGAGGAGAAAATCGATCGCTACCGGCCATTGAAACGTGATAGAGGCGGCTGCGTTTTTTAACTAGGGTTTTGAGATAAAACGTTAATATATATATATAATTTAATATTATTTAATTAATAAAATTTCTCAATCTAACAATTAATGCAAACGACCTCCAATTCTCACGTTCCGACAGGCTATCCTAGGGTTTTTCCGCGTTTCATACACAATGGAATAGGTTTCGTAAGCCAATTTGATCGTATGTGCGAGATACGAAATTAAACGATCAATTTAAAATTAAATCGATTAAATCGATTTCGATGCGTTTCGAGCTGCCACGGTCAAACGACAACTCCGATTGCTACGAAAATTGAAATCCGATAATAACTAACTATTACGGATCCAATGGAACTGGTTTCGTCGAATTCCGAGACTGTGCCCCGGAAGGCTATTTTAACTCGTCAATTAAATCGGGCGATTTTCTGAAATTATCAGAAACGCTTAAAATCTTACTTTTTAAAATTTTATTAACTTAACAATAAATCATATAAAATTTATAAACACATTAAAAATCATTCTGGCTCATTCTAGACCAAAATCTGATTAAATTGCATTTTTAATAATATTAAATTCATTATTAAATTAATATAAAATCCCAAATAATAATTTATCGACTTTAAAATTCTTCTAAAATTCCAACAATATTATTTATAACCAATTGAACTTAAAAATACATTTAAACACCATTTTTACCACTATTTCCATTCAGATTTACCCTTATCTCAATTCCGAATATTTAATTTATTATTTCCACATTATTCAAATTCAACCAGGATTACTATAACTAAAAATTATAGCTTATTTTATTGAATGAACCCGAATCCATTCATTCCAACATCAATTAAGAATCCACATTAAACATTTAAAACGAATTAAATGTCCAAAAATCTAGCAGCCAAAATCTGGGATGTTACACTATCACTTCTTGCCCTAGAGCATCTTATGGGAAGAAGGAAGAGAATTTGAATGCAGTAGGATCTTCTAGTGGTTCTGGTCAATGTAGAGGTATATTTCCTTCTGTCTTAGAGAGTTCTATTTTATTCTGAAATCTTCCTATTCATGTCATTTTCAATATGGGTGCTTCTCACTCATTCGTATCGAAAGAGCTTGTTCATGCATTATCTTTGGATGTTGTGTGATTGGTTACTTCACTTAGGATTGTGAACCCTGTTAGTGGGTCCCCAACTCTTAGTATGCTTTGTAGAAATGTTGAGCTTATCTTGGGTGGATATCCTTTTTGATTGATTTGCATGTGATTCAATATCTTGGTTTTGGAATGATTTTGGGAATGAACTAGCTTAGTAAGTACGAAGCTCATGTCTTATGTCCCGAAAGAATTATCTATCTTAAGCATCCTGATTTGGAAGTGTGAATATCAGTAACTCTTCATGATATTGATTCTGGTTCAAAAGCCTCTTTATTTTCTCTTGATTCTCGGGAAGAAGAATATATAGCTTGAATTCATGTCATGTATGATTTCCTTGATATCTTTGAACCCCTTTTGAGATTACCTCCTAAACGGGAAATGGAGTTTAGAACTGATTTGGTTCCTGATGCTTATCCGGTGAGTCATCCTCCTATGAGGATGTCGGCGAAAGAGAATAAAGAATTGAGGAAGCGACTATCATAGTTGGAAGCGAAGCAATTTACTCAGTCTAGTTCTTCTCCATGGGGTGCAGTTGTTCTATTTGTTAAGAAGGCGGATGGAACTCTTAGGCTTTACATTGATTATCGTAGCATTGATGAGCTTACGATAAAGAATAAGTATATGTTGACAGGATTGACAGTTTATTTGATCAACTGTATGGCGTTATGGTCTTTTCTCAGCTTGATTCACTGACTGGTTTTCATAAGCTTGGGGTTGCAAAGGTTAGCATTCCTCTAACTGCTTTCCGTACCATATATGGATCTTATGAATGGCCTGTGATGCCTTTTGGGTTAATGGATGCCCGACTTATTTCGCAGATCTTATGAATAAAGTTTTTCGGGAATTCTTGGATAAGTTTGTTCTTGTTTTCATCAATGACATCATGATTTATTCTAAGTTCGAAAAGGAACATGAAAGATACTTTAGAATTGTTTTGGAGACACTTCAAAAAAATCAATTGAAAGAAAAAATTTCTAAGTGTTATTTCTAGTAGAGTCAAGTGAAGTTTTTGGTGCATGTGATTTCTGAGGCTAGAATTTTTGTGGATCATTCAAAGATCGAGGCCATTCAAAAATGGAAAAGGCTGGAGAATGTTTCGGAGATTCATAGTTTTTTGGGATTGGCGAGTAATTACCATTGATCAATAAGAGACTTTTCTAAGATTTACCTCTCACTGCTTTGACAAGGAAAGGAGTTAAGTATATTTGGTCGGATAAGTGTGAAGCTTCTTTTCAAAGACTAAAGGAACTCCATACCCACGCTCCTATTCTTTGTGGTTCCAGAAGGAAACCAAGACCTTGTGGTTTATACTGATGCTAGTAGATTTGGATTAGGAGTAGTTCTTATGCAATGAGACCGAGTTGTTGCTTTTGCTTCGAGATAGTTAAAACCAAATAAGGCCATATATGCTACTCATGATTTGGAGCTTGCGGTTATTATTTTTTCCCTTAAGATTTGGTGACATTATTTGTTAGGCGAGAGATTCTTGCTTTATACCGACCATAAGTCAATGAAATATTTATTTTCCTAGAAAGCTTAATATGCGTCAGCAGAGATGACTCGAATTCCTTGCATCTTATGATTTTGATATCCAGTATACTCCGGGGAAAGGGAATCGAGTGGCTGATGCACTTAGTCATAAGCAGTAGTTTCTTGATGTTAGCTAAATGGAATGATCTTGAGGTTTTATCTTCTTGTGAGATTAGAAGTCGTGATCCAGATTCTACTTCCTCTTTGTTGTTGTTCAGTTTAGAAGCTCATCCTTTTTCTTTGGATCGCATTGTTGAAGCTCAGAAGCAAGATCCCGATTTGGTTTATCTTATTCAAAGTTGTAGAGATAGTAATAGGATGGATGAAGTAAAGGATTTCGAAGTGGATGCTCGTAGTTGTGTTTGGAGAAGAGATAGACTTATAGTACCTTATATTGGGAATCTCCGTAGTGGCATTTTAGAGGATTGTCATTGCCCTAAACTTACCATCCACCCCGGTAGTAGTAAGATGTATGCAAATTTGAAGCGACTTTACTATTAGGAAGGGATGAAATGAGATATGGCTAGATTTGTGAAGAGTTGTATGACTTGTCAGCTTATTAAGGCAGAGCATCAAAGACCTAGTGGTTTGTTGCAACAACTGGATATCCCAGTTTGGAAGTAGGATTAAGTAGTCTGGACTTAAAGTTGAGTTCATATTCGAATTTTCTTATGTCAATCTAGTAGTGATCGTATCTCATCTAATCTTTTTCTTATCAAGTATCTGTGGATTTCATCGATGGTCTTCTCTGTTCTCATTCTGGTCATGATAGCTCATGGGTGATTGTTGATAGACTAACAAAATCCACCTATTTCATTCCTGTTAGGTCCAATCGGGCCGCTCCTCAGTTAGCGAAGCTTTATGTCAAAGAAGTGGTTAGATTGCATGGTGTTCCTAGTTCCATAGTCAGCGGCCGGGATCCATTGTTTACTAATTGATTCTGAAGGAGTCTACAAAAAGCTTTGGGTACAAAGCTCAATCTTAGCACCGGTTATTATCCTCAGTCCGGTGGGAAAATGCAGCGGGTGAACCAAATTTTAGAGGATCTACTTTGTGCTTGTATTCTTGATTTTAGGGGAAGTTGGGAAGATCATATTCATCTTGTTGAGTTTGCTTATAATAATAGTTTTTGGTTTGGCATCAGAATGGCACCTTTCAAAGCTCTTTATGGAAGGCCATGCTGATCAAACTCTTGTTGGCTTGAGACTTATGAGAAACTGGTTTTAGGACCTGATTTTTTTCGAGAAGCTTCTGAGAAGATATATCTTATTTGGCAAAGGATGAAAAAGGCCCAAAGCAGGCAAAAATCTTATGCGGATAATAGAAGAAGAGATTTGGAATTTTCTGTGGGAGACTTAGCTTCATTCGTGTTTCACCTTTGAGGGGTGTTATGTGTTTTAGTCGATCTGGGAAGTTAGATCCTTGCTACATTGGACCCTGCCCAATCTCTGAACGCATTGGCCTAACTGCTTATCGGGTCTCTCTTCCAGCTCAGTTTTCTAGTATTTATGATGTGTTCCATGTATCTCAACTTCAGAAATGTCTTACAGATCTGATTCTATCCTTGAGCCTAGAGTACTTAAAGAGCTTGAGATCTCTCCAGATTTAACTTATGAGCAGAATCTGATTCGTATTATTGCTTCAGAGGCTAAAGGCCTTCGAAATAAAGACATCCCGCTCGTTAAATTTCAACGGTCCGCAAATCCTAAGGATTAATCTTGGGAAACCAAGGAATTTATGGAGCGAACACATTCTGAATTATTCTCTAGTGCTCATTAGCGATGTGTCTTTTTGTTTAAGTATCCTTTATCAATTACATAATTATCTTTTGAAATATGTAGCGTCTGTGAACTGTTATTGACTTTCCTCCTGTGGGGACGCAATTTTCGTAAGGGAAGAGTCTATAACAATCCTGATTTAGATTACCTGAAATTAAATTTAAAGAATAAATTAATTTAGTGATAATTAAATAATTAAGAGATTCGGGGATTATTATTGCTATTTAAATTGGATTTTGGGAATACACACACACACACACACACACACACACGTATGTATGTATATTAGGAGTTCATGTAAATGATTTTCTAATAGAAATTGGTATTTAGAAATTTTTAGTAATGATGAAAATAATTTATATATGATTAATTCTTTTATTTTATAATGAAATAAAATGTGAAATTTAATTAATAAAATAAGGATTCCAGAACCATTTCTAATTGCAAGAGAATGTAATAACCTGGAATTTCACCATATTAATTTCTGAATATTTGATTAATTTTAAATATTCAAATAATAGGTTTTATAATTAAAATAAAAAAAATTAAATAATAAATATTGAAGATAAAATAGTTTTCAAATTTAGTTTACAAAAATATTTAGTTCAATGAAAAACAGAAAATGTGACCGGAAACCGTTTTCCGAATTTTCGACGTTTCATCGTAAAAAGTTGTTTGAAATGTTATAAGCCATGTTTTATATTTGAAACAACATTTAAATAGTTAAGAATGTAAATTAGTTAGTATATGTATTAGTGTATGTGTATATGTATTCATACTTAAGTATATAAAGTTTAAACTAAAAATATAAATGTCACATCATTAGAAACATTTTGGCAACTAAGTACAAAACATGTTCAAACATGTTTTCTCATGAAAAGAGGGGAGGGGACAAGAAGGTAGCTCAAGGACATAAGTGGAGGAGGCTAGGTGAGGTGGCAAGAGAGTAGTGGAGGGTAAAAGACATAGGCATTTAGGTAATTCATTTTGTTCTCTTGCTTACAAATTCCCCTTTCACTTCTTCAATTTCACCTCTTTTACTTTTGATGTATCTTTCTCATAACCTAGTCAAATAGAGCATTTATTTTTCAAATCATTTCAAATTCCAATGGCTACAACTTTTCTCTTGATCACTTTTTCAAATTTCGAGCATAGCTATGTCAAAATATCAATTGTTTACAAAGTGTTTTTGGATCCAGAATTTCAAATCTGAAAATGGTCCTTCTTCTTTTGACCATATCTTCTTCAAACTAACTGTAATTAAGTGATTCTTTTCTTAAAATTGTAGATTAAATAATTTTCTAAATCTTTCTACTTTACCATTTTTACAAAATCCGAGAGTAAGTAGTCCAAAAACCAGTTAGAAAGTGACCTATTTTCGGGTTCATTTTTGAGAGTTCAATGATTATCCAAAGTCACTCCTCCTTACCAAAACAAGTTTCACTTCCTTCTTCTTTCAAGGCCGAGCCTACCAAGTGTATTAAGGGTCCAAGGCTCCATCTTTTTCTTAGGAATAGAAGTGTTAGGTCATACTCTAAGTTAGCTAGAGTTTGGATAGCTTTCGTTGAGTAAAACTCTTAATTTTTTTTTGGGAAATATTTTTCTTAATTTATATTGTGATATATATTGCTTGCTTGTTTTGGATATGATGTGAATTTGTTCATGTTTGGTTTGGAAATGTATACGTGTGATGGACGCAAACATGTTAAGTAAATGTTAGTTAGCAAACTAGTTAGTAAGTAAAAAAATTCCCTTAAAAACCAAAGCTTTAAAACTATATTATGTTCATATTTATTGCCTATGAATGCTTGTTGTATGTATGCTTAAACCATTGCAATAAGATGTTTGTTTATGTTGATAATATTATAACTTGTTTGCCGAACTTCCCGTATAGCGATAGTCGCTATATCGGCACTTTCGGAAAATCACTTTTTATCAAAACCATTTGGTTTCATCTTCGTGCTTGGAGTTATTTTACAAGTTAAGTAAGATTTTGATTGACTATGTTTTCAAAAGTAATTAACCATTTTAATCATGTTAATTTAATTTAATTAATTACTTAATTAACAAGGATTAAGGTTAACTAATTACTAAGTTAATGATGCGTTTTAAATTTAACTAATTACTTGGTTAATGATTGTTTTAATTAATTAATCATTTTATTTAACGATGTTTAAATTTAATTAATCATCTTATCTAATGATGTTTAAGGATAAATAATCATTCAATAATGGTGAATTAAAGTTAATTAATCAATTTGCTAATGATGCTTTTAAATTAATAAATCTTTTTAATAAATGATTTTTAAAATTTATCAACTTCTTTTAACTCAATTAATCTTTCCTTTATTGATGTTTATAATTAATAAATCATTTTTAAATAATGAGAATTGATTAATTAATTATTTATTTTAATTAGTTATATTTAAATTTATTTATTAATTGAATTAATGGTGTTTAAAGGTGCTTTACCCATTTTAATTAAAGGTTATTGGAGTTAATTAATCAACTTAATTTATGAAGTTTCAAAGTGAATTTATCAAAGTAACAAGGATGTTGACTTTGTTATTCATTTTAAATAATGATAATTAATTACTTATTAATTTAATTAATTATAGTTTAATAATTAATTGAATTAATAAGGTTTAAAAGTGGTCTACCCTTTTTATTATTTAAAGACATTTGAAGTTCAAAAATCAAATTGTGTAATAAAGTTTAAAGTTAATTAATCAATGTAATAAGGATGTTTTAAGTTATTAAATCCTTTTTAAATTGATATTTTGACGTTAGTATACTCTTTTAACAAAATGTTTTAAAGTTAATACTTGTAATGTGAGGCCAAGCACGAATTCGAGTTTTTAAAAGAAAAAGTTTAATTCATTTATGGAAATGAATTAATTTCCATAAAGCGATTCACTTATATGGGAACGATTTATTTGTATACTTAGCACTAAACGTCAAAGAAGTAGACTCGTCGCTATTTCGAAAGTTAAGAATAATCGTGAGACATGACTTTTAGTTAACACTATCTTGACTTGTCCGATATTATTGTTAACTAAGAAATAGTACAAGTTGGAATTCGATGAGTGGTGATAAGTACACAAGACTTAATTTCCATATACGATCGTTTTATATCCTCGATAGTTGGTTTCCCAACTATCGGTTACCTCAGCCTTCTTTGTATTTCATCATTCTAAGAGATGTGTTGCTCACTTGAGCTTTGTTATCCTTTGTCGGAAATGACTAAACCCAAAGTGCGAGTGAAAGCCAAGCTATATGGGGTTGCTCCTATTAGGGTATTTTAACATCCACTCTAGATTGAAACCGATTTTTGCGCATTAAGATGTGAAATACTCGGATTCTCTGTAACCGTTGGCGGGGTCCGGCTTGGATGTGTCCGAGAGCCATCAGAGTTCTCAAGTATATTTCTAGAGGTATACTTTCGGTAGGGGGAGCACTCTCCTAGTCATTGTTGGAAAATTTCCTTTTCTTATTTGATTCAAACCTTTGAATCTGTTTTCTTTAATTACAATGGAAAGAGTCAACCACTCTTCGCGGTGTTCAATTATTGGTTTTGTCCATTCTGTCGAGTTTGGATAGTTATCTTGTTTAGTCCATTCTATCGAGTTTTGACTGTTGTCTTGTTTTATCCATTCTATCCAGTTTGGATTTTTATTCAGACTATTTCCATTCTTTCAAGTCTGAATGTTATACTAATTGTACTCATCATCTATGTTTGGTTTGTTCCCTATTGTTCATTTCCATTCTTGTTATGTTTGGTTGTTGTTTATGTGGGAGAAAACCCGTTCAGCGTTAGCGGCGTGGTCCCACATATTATTGTTTAAATATACCATATTTGTTTCATAGTTTTACTCATACCAGACATTTTGTCGGACCCGAGTTGTTTATTTTCCTTAAACTCTCGGGTACACAATTATATTTGGGTGGTCCGAGAATAACAGGTTTTCTTTGGAGCACTTTGAAGATGATGATTGCAGGCGGCTCCTTGTTATCAAGTTATTTATTTTTGTTGTATGATTATGTCGGTGTATTTTGTATCTCAAAAATGTAAAGTCGGAATGTATAGCTGTAAATTTGTTAGATGTGGTACTTTTTTTATAACTATGATAACTCCTTATAAGGAGTAACCTTTTGTACTATATCATTTTACATTATATGTAACCATTCTGTTGTGAGGTTTATCTATTCTGTCTTGTTCTGCTCTTTATTTTACCCCAAGACAACTTATCTTTCAGATGCTTGGGCAACGGCACACGAATACCGAGGATGTATTAAGTGTCGTTCCTAGGGATCAGAAAGGTGGGTCGTCATAGATAAACTCCATGTCTTATTTTATTTCTAGTAAAAGCATAGTGATCAATTTAATGAGAATGAATTTTTAAAAGTATTAATTAAAAGAAGGTTGATCTAAAGTAAACATGATTCCTCATAAAATGGAGATTTATAAATAAGTAGAATAATGGTTTTCCAAATTATACTAAATTAATAAAAATGGTTTTAGTATTTAAAAAGTTGAGTTATGCACTCTTTTAATATGTTGAAAACAAAATGCAATAAACAAGCTAGCTTTGATTTTGTAAAATGTTGTGTAATTTATAACATTGTTTAACCTTTCTCTTGTAATTGTAAATAAGTGTACCGACTTGTTTCATTTAATTAAAAAATATAAATTTAGGCCCATTTAGAGTTAGAAATGAGTTAGTAATTGAGAAATTATATCTTGTACGTTTATTCCTCTCATATTTCATCTATCTCAATTCTGTCGGCGGCAAAAAGAACATATAGTAAACATATTACTACCTCTTTCTCAAAGAAACCCTAGTATTTCCCCAAATCAACCAAATTAAAAAGAGAAATCTCTAATTTCTAAAGCTAATAATCTCAGGAAATCTATGCTAACCATTGATACATCTTATTGTTCTCTATTTCAGTTTTTATCTTGCAATTGAATTGTGTGTTTGGGTCAATTTCTGAGATCATTAGAAACATCAGCTTTGAGGAGTTAAACAAAGGTCTGGTGCAGTAAACAAACTTCTTTTCTTAGCCATAAGGTGAGTAATCTCACAAATTCTAGGTCTAATTCATTGCATGTGGGTAAGTGATTGAATAGGTAAGAAAAATAGTTTGATTTTGATCTCAGTCTATGCTTAATCTGTTGCTTGAACTTCTCTCTGTCAGTAGCATTTCTATCTATAGTTTTCATTAGTGTTTACCTTTTTCCAATTGTTATTTCAACTCTTGTGTTTATGCATGCTTGAATATGGAGAATTATAGTTGGAATATGTTACCCGAGATTGGAAAAATCAACTTTAAGTGAACGGATCGTCGGTGGGAGTAGGAACTTGGAGCAAGCACGCTCCAGTTCTGTCCATGGATTGACCAATAATGTTGGACCAATCAACCGATCAGTAACCTGGAGCAGTGCTTGCCCAAGGAAACCACTCCTTTCCTCACCGTCATTTGCGCTTTGTTTCGCCGTGTTTTGCTTTTTTGTTTTGAGGGATATAATGAATTCAATTGCCTCTAATTTTCTATGTTCTAATTCTTATCTTCGTGACATGAATTTTGTGACAAATTGAGAGTCGTGCACTAGTTCTTATGAAAGGAGATGTGTTCTGAAATCTGTATTTGCTGAAAGGAACCATGGTTCTGGGAGAGTCGTGTGTTGGAGTAGATAGTTCTCGTTCATTGGATTCCATAAAGCTTTGGCATCTCAGGTTGGGTCATATTTCAGAGAAGAGCTTAGAGTTGCTTCGAAGACAGAAGATTATCAAAGGAGAAAGCTTCGACAAGATGGACTTTTGCCAAGAGTGTGTGTTAGGCAAGCAAACTAAAGTATCTTTTGGAGTTGGACTCCATAGATCGAGGCGAGTACTTGAGTACGTGCATACAGATGTTTGGAGACCGGTTGCTAATCCTTCTCTTGCAGGAGCAAAGTACTTTTATCTCTTTCATTGATGACTTTTATCGGAAAGTATGGATGTATGTGATGAAGGCCAAATAAGAGAGTTTTGATAAGTTCAAAGATAGGAAAGCGCTTGTTGAGAACCAATCTGGTTCTAGGTTGAAGGTGCTGAGACCTGATAATGGCGGTGAATTTGTCTCTAAGGAGTTCCTCAACTTTTGTAGACAGCATGGCATTTAGAGACATTTCACTACACTCGGCGATCCGCGATCCAATGGGATTGCAGAAAGGATGAACATGACTCTACTGGAGAATGCTTGTTGCTTGAGATTGACGGCGGGCTTGTCTAGAGGCTTTTGGGCTGAGGAATTATCAACTGCGGCGCATATCATAAGTCGAATTCCATGCTCAACCATAGATGGGAAAATTCCAGAGGAAAAGTGGAGAGGTAAAGCAGTGTATCTTGATTACTTTCGAATTTTTGGTTGTCCTGCGTAGGTTCACCATACAGGTGATGATAAGTTAGAGGCTAGAGCATACAAGGGCATACTAATGGGATACACCGATGGTATCAAAGGGTATCGAATTTGGAACCCTGTTGATCGGAAGATTGTTCATTCCAGACATGTTACTTTTGATGAGTCTGTTATGTTCAATCCGAAGGAGAAGCTACCTATCACATCGGAAGATTCTGATAGGCCTAAGGAGATGAAAGAAGTTCCCATGTTCCAACCAAGGATTAGAGTTGTTGTTGATGCTGTCGAGGAAAACGTAGTTGATGAAACATCACAGGATAGTCCACAGGTACCGTCTAGTAGTGTTGGTGATGTGTATGAATCTAGAGGAAGTTTAGTTCAAGGTGGAGCTGAAAGGAGTTTAGGCGAACCAGTACCTACCCAGGTCAGTCGTAGGACTATTAGGCCGCCCGATAGGTATGGTGATTGACAGTTTGCGAACCTTAGCCTTGGCGATCAGTTTGACTATGCCCTACATGTGGTTCATGAGGAGCTGCTTGACCTTGATGAAGCTTTGAAGTCATGTGACAGTTCAAAGCGGATGTGCGCTATGGAAGAGGAGCTAGAATCGTTGAAGAAGAACAAGACTTGGGATTTGGTACCACCTCCTCAAGGAAGCTGAGCCATAGGTTGCAAATGGGTATTTAAGGTGAAGGATGATGGGAGATACAAGGCTAGACTAGTTTCTAAAGGGTTTTCACAAAGAAAGGGATTGTAGTATGATGAGATATTCTCTCCAGTAGTGAGGCATACGTCCATCTGCATTTTGCTCGCTAGCGTCGCAGCTCATGACTTGGAGCTGGAGCAACTGGACGTGAAAACCACTTTCTTGCACAGAGACTTGGATGAGACCATCTACATGAAGCAGCCAGAAGAATTTGTTGTAGATGGGAAAGAAAATTGGGTTTGCAAATTGAAGAAGTCATTGTATGGACTTAAGCAGTCGCCTAGACAATGGTACAAGAGGTTTGACTCTTTTATGCTTTCACTTTGTTTTGATCGTAGCATCAAAGATGCTTGTGTGTACTTCAAGCATTTAAAGAATGGTAGATGGGTGTACCTACTCTTGTATGTGGATGATATGTTGATTGCCTCCCAGGATAAAGCTGAAATCGATAGTTTAAAGCGAAAGCTAAAAGCGGAATTCAAAATGAAAGACCTTGGAGAAGCAAAGAAAATTTTGGGTATGGAAATCCAAAGGGATAGAAAACTAGGACTTTTGAGCCTCACTCAAAAGGAGTATGTTCGAAAGGTGCTTACTCGTATTAGCATGAAAAGGGCAAAGGCAATCAGCACACCCATTCCTTTGCACATACAGCTTTCTAGTAAAGGCTCTCCGATCTCGGAAAAGGACAATGCTTATATGGTGAAGGTCCCATATGAAAGTGCAGTTGGCAGCTTGATGTATGCCATGGTCTGCACTAGGCCTGACATTGCACATGCGGTTGGATTGGTGAGTAAGTTCATGGAAAATCCAGGAAAGACGCATAGGGAAGCAGTAAAGTGTATCTTCAGATACCTTAGAGGAACTCCAAACCATGGACTTGTCTTTGACGGCAGAGGAAGAGATTTCAGCTTGGTTGGATTTTGTGACTCCGACTATGCCGGTGATAGAGATCGAAGAAAGTCAACCTCCGAATATGTGTTCACCATTGTTGGGACAGCGATCAGTTGGAGAGCGAGGTTGCAGACGATTGTGGCTTTGTCTACTGCAGAGGCAGAGCTCATAGCTGCGGTTGAAGCAGCTAAGAAAGCGCTTTATTTGAGGCGATTATTGTGTGATTTAGGCTTCGTATACGAAGGAGTGGATGTGTACTGTGATAGTCAGAGTGCAATTCACTTAGCTGAAAATCTGGCATTCAGCTCGAGGACAAAGCATATTGAGGTAAAGAGTCGTCCCTTGTCTCGATGAGTGAAGAGAAGCTAGTTCGTCTTCAAAAAGTTCGCACAAAGGAGAATGCAGCAGACATGTTTACCAAGTCGTTGCCTGTTGCTAAGTTCGAGCATTGCTCGGACTTGATTTGCTTAATGAAGTGCTAGGTGCCACAGGGTGGCATGGGGGGAGAGTTGAGATGGTTCATGGATACATTTGTTTTCATGATGGAGATTGATAGGTTCTACACGGACTGGGTACTTCGAACACTTTGTTGACGGACGGTGGCCTTGCCGGAGTTCGTTGATAGAGTGTAATGGGTGATGGCATTGCCGAAGCTCATTGGATAAGTATCCATTGCTTGGAGCATGAAGGTGTAGATGAAGTTAGAAGGCTTGCTTGGAATTCGATATCAAGGTGGAGATTATTGAATTTGATACCTGAATTCAACTCGAAAGAAGAGGCGAAACCTTAGCTCCAGATTTGCCGAACGAAGAAGAGCTGTGGCCTTGCCGAATGAAGAGGAAAAAGACATGAAGAGGAGGAGCAGTCTCGTTCAGTGGAGGAACACGTTGGATTGAGGTGCTCGTTCGGTGGAAGTGAGGAGAAGCTTTGGAAAGAAGCTGGAGTGAGTTTCATTCGGTAAAGTGGAAGTGCCGAACGAGTTGTTTCGGCCGGTGATTATGGAGCAGCATTTGGGCATGGCGAACGAAATATTTCGTTTGGTATTTTAGCATGCCCTCCAATAGGGGAGATGCCGGTCCAGATGCGTTATGCTATGCCGAACCAGTTTGTCGCTCCAGATGTTTGGTTCGGTATTTTGGAGATGCCAGTCCAAATTTGTCGCTCGACGCTTTTCCGAACCAAATACCAAGTGATGCATGCCGAACCAGGACTGTCGAACCAAATTGTGCCAGACCAGATGCGCTATGCTATGCCGAACCAACTTGCCGCTCCAGATGTTTGGTTCGGTATTTTGGAGATGCCAGTCCAAATTTGTCGCTCGGCGCTTTGCCGAACCAAATACCAAGTGATGCATGTCGAACCAGGACTGCCGAACCAAATTGTGCCAGACCAGATGCGCTATGCTATGCCGAACCAGTTTGCCGCTCTAGATGTTTGGTTCGGTATTTTGGAGATGCCAGTCCAAATTTGTCGCTCGGCGCTTTGCCGAACCAAATACCAAGTGATGCATGCCGAATCAGGACTGCCGAACCAAATTGTGCCAGACCAGATGCGCTATGCTATGTCGAACCAGTTTTTTGCTCCAGATGTTTGGTTTGGTATTTTGGAGATGCCAGTCCAAATTTGTCGCTCGGCGCTTTGCCGAACCAAATACCAAGTGATGCATGCCGAACCAGGACTGCCGAACCAAATTGTGCCAAACCAGATGCGCTATGCTATGCCGAACCAGTTTGCCGCTCCAGATGTTTGGTTTGGTATTTTGGAGATGCCAGTCCAAATTTGTCGCTCGGCGCTTTGCCGAACCAAATACCAAGTGATGCATGTCGAACCAGGACTACGGAACTAAATTGTGCCGGACCAGATGCATGCCGAACCAAACCCCAGGACTGCTATATAGTAGTTATCCCTCCTCATATCTTCACTCTATAAATAGTGTAGCTTCTGGATAACAATGACAGTCATTCTAGAGAGCTGAAACTCTGCAGAATTTTGTCTGTATTGTAAATTCTTCTTATGTATAGCCTCCAAAAGTGAATCAATCATGTAGCTTTAATCTTTCATTGATTAATAAAATCTATTCCCCCCAAGTGGACGTACACTACCTTGCTGTAGTGGAACCACTATAAATACTGGAGTTATTTATTTTTTGCATTGCATAGATCTGTGACTGTCTGTTCTGCTGTTTATCTCTGTTTGTTCCGTCTCACTACAATCACGATCCAGTTGTTTTTCCGCTGCATTGGGTTTTTTATTCCCTTAGACTAATCATCTGAAGAGATTCAATGACACCATATTTTAGTACATTAAATATATTTTTCCCAACAAAAAAATATTTAATGTACTAAAATATGGTATCATTGAACCGTGTATTTGTACACACACACACGGTGTGTGTAAGTACATATATGGACACATACATACATATAATACTACGGAGCGCTTTATTTTGATAAAATAATGCACTGATGTCAAATATTTCTGACAATACTTGTCAAAAATATTTTCGTTGCCAGAATAGGAGACATGAAAGGAGAATCAAGGATGATGTCCATGAGGTCTTTGTGCTGCAGCAGGACCCACGTCTACCATGCTTTTTAATACAAAATGCAAACAAAATTATCAGATGGACATCATCATTTTGAGCAAACAAAAATCGTTCACGTGAGACCTTGCCCTTTTATTTGCTTATTTTAAACAATACTTAGAATAATAATAACGAAGCTCACTATTACACGAGACAATTTTCGTAGTTTCTTTTGCTGATTATTCCACATCTTTTTACGTGGAAAAAAGAAATACAAACATTTACATCTTTAATTATAATTTTTTTTTGTGTTTACTAAGAGGTCTAGCTGAAAACTACACATAATATTTCATACAAACCGGATAATGAGATTGAGCTCATTATTCTATGTCGGACTTGCTTGGGAGTATTACATTGTTGTTAGCAACCAAAACGTTTCAACCTCTGCTGCTACACACAAAGATCGCTATGGACAATGTAATGTGGTCAACACAAGTGGGGACGATGGATGCTATGGTGTTGGATTGTGTCCAACCTTTTTTTTTTACAGCCATAACTTTTATCTACAAGACAATATTAATCTCAAAACCCTATTTCACGATTGAATTGTAAAAATGGTCTTTTACTCGTTAATTTTATAAATTAGGTCTCTACTTCTTTAACATCACGTCCGACGATTATTAGCATCTCATTTGTTTCAATTTTTAAAATGCGATAACTTTTTGTATATTATTCGAATTTAAGAATCGTTTTCACCATTAAATTACAAATTTAATATACTTTTCAATGTATCAAATTGTTGATACCTAAATATAAAAGTTTGAAAAACATATTTTTATATAGGGTTTTAACTGCATTTTAGTAATACGGTTAAAAACTGCATTTAAATGGCGTATTTTAATGCAATTTTTAACTGCATTTCTTAAATGCAGTTAAAAATGGCAACACTATGTTGCAGTCTTAAATTGCATTTAAGAAATGCAGCTTTTAAAGGTGTAGTTTTTCAAAAAATTTCAAAAATTACCGTATTAAATTTTCAAAATTTAATGCATTAAATATTCAAAATTTTAAAATGGAAAAAAATCGGTTTCAAAATTTTGATTTTTACATATCTATAATACATGTCATTAGAAAAATAATAAAATTTGTGATTTAACGGTCAAAACAGTTTATTAATCTGATATTTTTAGGAAAAGTTATTGTGTTTTAAAGATTGATAATTAGTGGAGTGCGGATTTTTAATAATAGTCACATATGGAAGAAATGCATGCATAGGGACTAAATTATTAAGTAGTGGTGTTTTATTCGTTTTAATTAAAAGTAGAGACTTGTCGTACAAAGTCCCTTTACAAACCCAACGCACACCTCGTTTTTGTTTGGAATAAACGTTCGCGGGTTCAAACTGACCAAATCGACTAAATCAAATAATTTTGGTTATTTTAATTCAGTTTAATCGATCAAGTTTGATTTTACTACTTATTAGTTTTTCTAAACGGTTTCCATTTAATATTTCAAACAAATCGAATCAAATATAAAATGTGGATTATTTAAGATAAACGTAATTATGGAAGCCAATATTATTTCTATGTCATCATTTAACTATTTTTATATAATTGCACGCGAGTTCACTATCAGTAATTTCTAATCAAATGTTCAAATAGTTGTTTATTTTATTTTGTCTACTATGCATTGATTTATTTATGACAAAGCTACCATAGTTCAATTGTAACTTTCTTTTGAAGTATGGACGGGTTTGTTGGCGGATGCATGCAAGCAAAGATCGACGTGCAATAATGTCATCCTTCCTCAAACTCTACAACAAGCAGCAATCGAACAGGTTTTTGCACTAGATACTAACTGCTACCGAGTGTGGATTTGTGAAAATGTAGAAAAGCCCAGGTTAAGTACTGGATATATTCATAGATCCACAAAGGCATAAAATGCAGCATGACAGATATGACAGCAGGTTAAACCCTACTTGGGGATGCTTAGAAGACTCCAATTTATAATAATATTGCTCTCTATGTTTAGTTAGAACCGACCACTTTGGACATTGCACTACAAAACTGACCGGATATATATAAGCTGAAATATTATTTAAAATTCAAAGGAAAATACAGAGAAAAATATTCTAAAATCTACTCAAATGAATACCAAAAATCTACCTACATGGTCATTTGAAGAAACATTGAAAAATAGTGAAAAAGCTCTCAAAATAACCGATGAATGACTTAAGCATAGAGCGCTTGAGTAGGACGCATGGAACGTCGAGAAAGACTCAGAATGAAGTAGCATTTGACAAGTGCCCGAAATTTGACTTAGATATTTGCTGTAGAGTCGATTGAAAATTAAGGGAGAAAGTTTTAAAAAGAGAATATGAAATATTTTTGTTCTCTCAATAAAATAATACTCTCACTCATAGCCGTTCCCTTCTAATCACGCATAGGCCGAAATTATTTTCAAATAAAAGAAATAAAACATCAAACAAAATTCAAATATATGGCTCATTCGATTTTATAAAGATCGAGTGCTGATTAAATGAGTCTAGAAAGCAATTCACAAATCAAAGTGTAAAAAAAAAAAAATCTAGCGAGTTAAATACTTTCTTGATTTCAATATGTAACATACCCTAAAATATATTTTTATTGCCAAATACTTATTTATATGACTTTTAATTATTGAATTTTATTTGTAGCCTCTGCAATATTTTAAATTATTGTTGCAATTGCAAATTAATAAGATATATACATGCATACTAATGATGTTTTGATTAAGTGATAATATTGTAAGATTGGATTCAAAATTATTTTGATCCAACGTAAATGAAAATTTTATTTTGTCAAAGTTATTTATATACATATATTTAATACATACAAACATTAATATACATTTAATATAATATGTTGTATTAAGTTATGCTACAATTAACCCGATAGAGTGACCGGATATTGGTTAAAGACATAAAGGAATACTCAAAGTCAATTACCAGAAGAGTGGGGGTTCTATACTTGGATACTACATACAAAAAAGAATCTTGGTTACTGTATGACTTAACTGGAGTCTTGCTACGGGTTCGATTCAGGCTTCTCCAGGTTTATTTAACTGGTTCCTGGGTTCCAAAAAAACAAAGTTACAATTAACATTATATCATGTATATAAATACACTCATGTTTAGGTTTGAAATATTTCATGTTTAATTTAATTCCATGTTCCATGTCGAAATCATTTATTGTTATGTACATATTTGAATTTTTTTGAAATTGAATGTGAATACCAGTATGAAATTTTAAATGTTCGAACTTAATTCACTACTAGAAAAAGGCTTAAAACCGGCAGCATGGGGCGACGGCAAATTTCCGACGGTTTCCGACGGGCCGTCGGCGGCCGTCGGAAGCCGTCGGAAATTTGCGATTATACCTCCAGCCGAGAGCCATCTTCCTCCTCCTCTTCATACGAAAATCCCCCCAAAAAACCCCCAAATTCAACCTTCAAACTTCCAATCCCTAATTTCTAGCTTCCGGATCTTCCAAGGCTCCCTAATCAACCTCCGTTACTCTTAATCTCAGGTATAATCTCTTATTTTTGTGAAAAATTCAATTTTTACCCTAATTCTAGATTTGCATAAATTGATAAATTAGGATGATTGCAATTGTTTCCAATAGCGTAATAACAGTTTATAGCATCACATGGTATACCGATTTCATCTTTTATCGTGAAATTGTGAAAAATACATATAATTTGTCGTTGTTCATGTATATGTAAATTGTTGTGTATGCCTTGACTCGACGATTGTATACGTTATTTGGAATAAGATAAATTGATTGAATGAACTAGGAATATTATATTGTGCGCGTATTTACTTATGAAACAAAAAAAATGCATTACTCTAAATTATATTGTGTGTATTGAAAAATGATAAAAATGTTAAAACAGCCTTAAGTTGATGTAATACGTTGAATAAATGTGTTAAATTAATATATATTTTTGTAAATGTGAACATTGAGTAAAACTGTATTTTTTTGTAAAATGCGCGCATGTAACTGACAAATGTCCCTTAGAGAGTTTTTGGCCCCGTCTGACGAGTGTTGTACATGATCGTTGTATAAATAGTCGTTCTTTTTGAAAAACGACCATTTATATTCATCTGGTACAATGTTTGTCGGATTTGTCCCTGTATTGGACAAGTTATGAACACAGTAAGCATTTATATTTTGTATACTACTTCGTCTCAAACGGTTCATAAAATTTCGGCCTAACTTTTCTTTTTTGTTTCCTGCGTACACGCATTTGTGTACAATGCAGGGAACAAAAGGGAAATGCTGCCGAAATTTTGTTGAATCGTTTGAGACGAAGTAATATACGAAATGTAAATGCTTACTGTGTTTGTAATGGGAAGTAGGATGCCTGACCAATGAAAAAAAAAATTATATATATTTTTAAATCGTTACGTTAAAAAATAAAATGTGCTCTATTTGAAAATATTTTTAAATTTGTGACGCTGTTCTTTAAATTCAAAATATTATACGACCATGAAAATAATCTTTTTCGAATTTGTATTCTTCAAAATAAATATTAAATTTTGAACTTCTCATTTTGTCAAATAGGAAAAATGATTGATTATTTTGTTGATCGGAGGAGATGGATGTACCAAAGAAAAGGACTGAGGGGCTCAATAAAAGAAGATTTTTATAATGGTATAAACGTGTTTGTTGAATTCGCTTTAAGTAATAACGGAAACGATCCAGAAATTCGTTGTCCGTGTAGTAGGTGTAGACATTTGAAGTATTTGTTATCAGATGTTGTGAAAGTTCATTTGTGCAAACACGGTTTCGCACCCGAATATTATGTTTGGGATCGGCGTGGAGAAGTTGTAGCAAATACTTCTGTAGAGTCTGAAAGTGTCGTTGACGAAATAGTTTCAACGACCCGTATAGAAAATATGGTCGAAGATGCAGCACGATCAATGTTTCCTATGGTTGAAGTTGACGACGATGATGGAAATGTTGAAGAACCAAATATTGAAGCTAAAAAAATTTATGATTTACTAGATGCAGCTAAGAAATCTATTTGGGATGGTTGTAAAAGCGGCACTCAGCTGTCAGTAATCGCAGAATACATTGCGATGAAGTCAAAATACAACATCACTGAAGCTAGGTTTACGGCTGTTGTACAAGCTGCAAAAAGACATATGCCGCCCGATAATCAAATGTGTGAAAATCACTACGAAGTTAAAAAACTTATGTCGGCTTTTGGTTTACCGTATCAGAAAATAGATACATGTTTAAAAGGATGCATGTTGTTTTGGAAAGAAGATACATGTTCAAATAATTACAGACGATCATACAGATTTTGGTCCTTTGATCAATGAAACAAATGTTTTGGTAGAAGCGTTTGACAGTGCGGAAGAAAATATCGTCGAAAACGAGACCGAATCTGAATCAGAAGACGATGATGACTGATATAAATCTGATTCTGTTTTTTGCAATTGATGTAACTATGTTGAATTATTGATGTATTATGAAATTGATGTAACTATATGAAACCAAATCCGTTTACTATTTTTTGCATGTTTTATGTTATTTCCATTTGTCATTTATTTAGCAATTTTTATTGAAAATGCAATGAACTCTGCTTATCGTTGGAATAATACACCCATTATGAATCAGGTATAACACACTTCCATTTCTATTTCCATTTCAGTTATTAATTAAGCAATTTATACCGTTGATGTCATTTTCATATGAAATATATTAATTATCATGTTTTTATTCTCTTACATAATGATGTGTATATGTCACAGGTTTATCAATATGTCATGTAGAGGTAGGAGCTCTTCCCGATCGTCAGGAGGCGATGGCATTGGCCCATCGCAAGAGCCACAACGTGCAGTTGTATCGTTAGTCCCTAGAGTAGATGGGTAAGAATTAAATTTTATTCAGCATCTTATTTTTTCTATGATATACGTACGTACTTATCTATATCGTACTTAAAACAGGGGGTTCGATCTACTTCCTTCTAAGGTTGTGTTGGACGTCTCTAGAGCTTCTTATCGCAGTAGGATGAGTGTCTGCTGGCCGAAGTGGGATAACATCCCTCCTCACATCATAGAGTGCATATGGCAGGATGTCCTAGTATGCATATTTTTCTATTTTCCATTTTTAATTCGTTTTTGTCGTTTTTTTACTGTTTATATCGTTTAAAGTGTAATCTTTTTTTTAACACAGGCTGAGATAGACATCCAGACAGATGATATGATGCTGGCACGAGCATACTAGATGAAGAAGATGCGCAAGAACTACAGGGATACGATATCTGAGATTAAGAAATCTGGTAAGAAACCACGGTGGATGGAAGAGAGCGTGTGGCAAGCTTGGTTGAGATACTGGGAGACGGACGAGGCGAAGGCAAGTATACTAATTTTTTTTGAATTATTAATTTGACGTGATCGAAAATTAACGTATAAAATTTTGAATGTACAGGCAGAGTCGGATAGAAACTCTGCAAATAGAAATAAGAATCCTATCACTCATCGTGGAGGATCGAAGTCGTTTCAGCAGTATCGGCAGGAGTTGGTAAATTTACTGAATAATAAATGTAAATAGTTTATACTATATGATTTTAAATGTATAATAATTGTATGTAACAATCAACTTCAGGAAGCCGAGTCACATGGTCCTGTCAGCTATATGGACGTGTTCACCCGTACGCATGCTGTCGAGCATGTTAATCCAAACGGGACTGTTTCGTACACATGGCAGGACGATAAATCCAGCAAAAACCATGTAAGCATATTTTATTTTATTAAGTATTAGTAATTGTTTTAATTGTTAAACTATGATGACATAAGATATGATATTATTAATTTGTTAATGTAGGAGAAGTTTATGGAGCAGCAGCAGAAACTCCTTGCTGACACGGGTCGAGATCAGCTGACGACCAATGAGGAAGACGTTATTTTGAGTCCGTTATGGATCCAGCAGAGCATGGTCGACGATACGGATTTGGTAATTTAGCGGTAAATAATTTACTTTTTCTTAAAATATGATATTTTCACTTTTTCAAAACAATAAACTTGGATTTTATTTAATTTTCAATTATTGCAGTCCAGTAGTCAGAGTAGGGGACGGCAGAGTAGACATCAGAGCGATCTTGCAGATATAGAAGAATTGCGTACTAGAGTTGCCTAGTTGGAGGAGCAGAACCGCCAACAGGCCATGCACACCGCACAGTTGTTAGAGTACATGCAGCAGCAGTAACAGGGTGGTGGTCACTTTCCTTCCTCGGCTGGCTCTGGATCTGCAGGAGATTGATTCATTACTTGCTTTCTTGTTCGTTCAGGTATGTTTTGTTTTAACTTAGAATGATTTGATAGACGGCGTAGGTAATTGTTGATTTATGTATAATTATGTTTGACACATTTGGTTCTATGGTAGTATGAGAACGTGTATGAGAATATTGATGAATTTGTGTATTAACAACATGGTAGAACAGTTATTGTTAGGATTATGTTAATGTTGGAATGGTTATTTATATTTTGATGTAATTTTATTTATTTGTATGTTTATTAAATATTTTGTGGTTTGGGTTTGAATATTTGGTTGGACTATTGTATATTGGATTGTGCAGTATTAATATTCTAATGTTTGGAAGAGAAATGTGGTTGGAAGGCTAAATGTGAAGCAAATGTAAAAAAAACAGCAGATTTCCGACGGCTTCCGACGGCTACCGACAGCTTATTGGTCAAAATTCCCGTCGGTTTTCGACGGATAACGACGGCCTGTTTTAGACGATTTCCGACGGATTCCGACACCCGTCGGTATCCGTCGGAATCCATCGGAAACCGTCTGGATCCGTCGGGAATGTATACGGCAGCGTCCGTCGGAAGCCGTCGGAAATACTGCTTCCCGACAACGCCATTTCCGACGGCGGCCGACGGGTTCCGACGGCCGCCGACGGCTTTTGGCCGTCGGAAAACGTGTTTCCCCTTGTAGTGATTACAACATTGTTTAAAAGGTAATTTGGTTTATAAATTTTTATGCAATATTTTCGATCTAAGAAGTTTAATGGTAAAAAATTTGTTTATGAATATTTAAGGAATCGTATTTCCTTTTTATCTTAAAGATTAGACTTGTTTTTATTAGGAGATTGCAAATGAGGAAGATGATAGGAGTGTTCCATTTTCTACTCAGTTACTTAATCTTCACACATATTTTAAGTTATCTAATTTAATATATAGATTTATAAACTATATACATAAATAAGTAGATGACAATGGTCATTCGATGGATGTCACGTCATGTTTTAACTACAATCAAAGTGAAGTATCCACATTGAAGTTCCATAATATTCTCAAGTCGAGGAAACTGTGTAACATCGTCAAAACAAGATTTTCTAATTGACCTAGTTATTATCAACCAATAGATACTCACGGACGAGTCATTCCATAGTTATCCAATAACTACGAATACGTAACCCCTTAATGTTTTAGCAGTCATGAGTAATACACTACCAAACATTTACAGAGCGTAACGCTCTCTAGTCTCAATAGATGAATTGATATCTTTTCTACAAACATGTTGACTACGAATACTTAAAATAAAATATTATTTTATATAATAATTAATAAATCACGGTTGCAACTGTTTGCAACTATAATCACATAACATTTATTTAAGGATTTCTTATTATTATACTTTAAATTAATTACTTAAGCAATTATATTATAATATAACAAAGTATGTAAAAAAAACACCTTTTTTATGAACAAGATTGATTATAGAGTTAGGTATAGTAAAAAATTACATAATTGCCCCTAGGGCATACCCCTTAACTCTTTCAAACCGTTGCTTGAACTTATGGCCAATTATGAATTCTCAGTCCCATTCTTTTAATCAATTTTCTCATAACTAAACTAATCATCTGATCACTTAGTGAATGGTTACACTATATCGTTTTATTATCTACTCTATCAGCCAACATCTCTCCATCGTTGGTAAACCGTCTTTATCATGTGAAACTTTCGGAACATGTGTCTAGACATATTGTGGGCCCTAGGTTGTTTCATGACCTGTATCACGTCATTGCTTTCACAAAAAAATGTCATAAGATTCTCAATATTTAGGATCACCCCTAGCTCAGTTATAATTAAGTTTGTGCATATATGTACGTTACTTTTATTGCGTCGCTATTCAAGGCATTGTACTTATCATGTTGGTTGAATCGGCCACCACCTTTTGTTTGGAATATTTCCAGCTCAATGTTTCTTAACTAAGGTTGTACATGAACATACTATATTTGATATTACTAACGAAGTTGGAGTCCGGATACTTCTTCATAAAGCGCTCATTATTTCCATAAACAATTGTCAAGTATTTCATAAATATTTGTGAATGGTCCTAACTATCATTTGTGATCTTAATTCTAATTTGATGCTCGCTCAATGCAATAAGTGCATGAGCAAAATACAATATAGTAGATAACATAGCATATATAACTGCCAATGCATAAGGAATCTATCTCAAATGCTCCATGTTAAACAATTTAATATGGTGTTTATGTATATCGTCAGGGAAAATCCCAACATCCTTTATTACTGATAATAAAAGATGTCACTTTCAAATTCTTTATCGAGAATTAAACAACCAAACTAAAACTAACTTTAATGCAGGTGCATCATTAATAATCAGTGTTGTGTTTTTTACTTATAATCCTAGAAATATCTTAGCACCTTTTAACATCCTTTCTTACAGACACACGCTTCCTCTACATTTTAACTAAAAATCAAACTATTAGATTTTTCTATCAAAATATTTGCTCAATTTTGATACTTCTAGAATGGTATCGACGTACCAGATCTTGGATCTTAGATTACATCCAATACTTACAAACTTAGTTATCGCTCCCATCAACTTCATGGCATTCTGGTTATGTGTAAACAATCTATTCTAAATTGTTATTTAGAATTTTTGTTTCAACATGGATATACCAAAAACCAAAATCATATTATATGATGATTTTGCGAGTAGAATCTGAATTAACTTAAACATGCTAACTGATGAATCTATTACACTAATTTCAACAATTAAAATTTACGAGGTTATTCTCATCAAAATTTCTTACTATATTCTAACTGCATCGGTCATCCTTTCGAAGGCACATGTGAGATCGATGTATCACATTCTTTTGCGTACAACTATCAAAATCGTATTTTGTTAATGTATTTGGAGTTCATTTCGGATTTAACGCATCACACCATATAGATAGTCTATACTCTTCATGACTTACAAAAAACCGAGGAAAATTTTACATCGCTTGTATATTTTAATTGATAAAAAACTTTATCAATTTCATTAGTTGCACAAATTTCATTGAAATAGATTGTTTAACTTTGTATAGCATGTGTTCCTACAGTATTGAAAATGTTAAATGTAACCGTTTCATTTTTCTAATAAAGCTCACATTAAACTTTATATTCCTCAAAATCCAAAGAAAAATTTACAAATCTTTCAATTTCTAATGAGGGTTAGGTCTCGCTTGTCTTGGGATTATGATCTTGAGTTTGCTCAATAAACTATAGGTTCGTAAGCAAAGGGTAACTCTTTATCGAGTATATCATATATAACTCATAACCATGGTCTTTTATCCTAATCTCAATCTTGATCGCGAGTTTGCTCAACAAATGAAATGGAATTATTTACTCCTACGCATCATTTCTCGACGGTCTAAGTATAGTGTGTTGGAACTGGGCCAACACGCAGCTAGATAAATAGGTGAATTTAAAAAAAAACATTTTAGATCTTACTGGACTTAAGAAGTCAAAACTAATTTAGATCTAATCTAAACAAATTTTAAATAAAATCATTATTGTACTTAATTGATTAATTAAACATTTTATTTGTTTATATAAGTGACATATAAGATGTACAAGTGTATCAAAAAACATATACGTTTATGTGCACATGTAACATATAATGTGTACATTTTAACGTGCTCATATAGAAATGTTGGGATTTACACTGGAGTGGACACGTTAGCCCCTTTATGTACATGTTTGTTGTCTAATATTACTTTAAAATTAACATAATATAAAGTTCACTTCCATTTGTACATTTTTGTGCCTAAGGTTTACGGTCACCATTGAATTCAGCTCCAATTTCGCTTCTAGATCACCCTCTAGATCTCCCCATGAAGATGGTTTCACATAGGTGCTAAACAGAAAGCAACATCGAAAAATATTTAAGCCCATAGAGAGAAACACACTATATCAAGGACAACGTGTGGTAACACGTAACTTCAAAAGTAAACAATTCATGGAGAAAAGAAATGATTTCCAGCCCCTAAATTTAACAAATAGTAGGCACGTACAAAAGGAATTACATGATGCGAATGCAACAGGTGCTGAGCGTAAGATCCCAAAATCATGGAATTAGATTGTGGCAGATCAAGAAGTGTCAACACTTTCACCAATTTCATTCTACCTCCTCGCGTGTTTAATGATTTAAGATGCACCAAAATGCATACTCGATTAGTGGAAAATGCAAGGGAAAATGGAAGAACGCTATTGTTCTTTATGTTATGGGCCCAACTTGTTATCAATATTTCATGTCTTATAAGTTATATAACACGATTTTGGAAACCAATGGAGAGTTTCAAATATTCTCAAAAGATAATGGGTTTTATCTTATAAAATTTGAAATTCAAGAAGATTGTGAGAAACTATTGGCAAATGGCCTATATTTTTATGATAAACGATTAATAAAAAATTAAAACCCGGAATGAAATTAATGGGAGGGTTTATTTAATCGATCCTTATCTGGATTTATTTTCCAGGTCTAGACCTGGACTACTGAACAGAAGAGGCGATAATTAAATTAGACCAAGTGACTAAAGGTTTGATTCGTATATCTTTTACATGAGTGTTTATAGAGGTTGATGCTAATTTCTCTTTTCCAACTCTAAAATATGTTTTAAATCCTTTTTAACTACATATGTGAATTTCAAACGATTTGAAAAAGTTCCATAAAATTAGTGTTTTTATGAATCTCCTTTGTTTTAATGGATACTACCAATATATTTAGGATTCACATTGACATGTATGGATGTATGCTTGTTAATGTAGATTATATGTAATAATTTCTTAAATGTTTGATGCTTGTTTGGTTGAAAAACACAATCGAATGGCGAATTAGCTATAGGAATGATTTAGGGAACGGTATCTATCGATCAACATAAGCCAAAATTCCATGCGATCGATATAGGGTGACAATGAAGGCCTCATAAAGCTACGTTCCAAGTTTCAAAATTTTCAATGTTTGTATGCCTGAGATATTGGAACGATGGTGATTTTTGGAGTTATGGATTGGTAGATGTTAGCTTCGAGGCATGCGTGAGTTCTTGAATGGATTGCTCCGGGTTTTAAAGCATTTGCTTCGAGTCACAAATGATAAGGATGGTTCACTTGAAGATATGGGGAAAATCTCAAGTGATCGATTGTAGATGCATGCTTCAAGTTTTGGTGAGGATGCTTCGGGTTTTGGAGTGTGGGCTTTGAGTCCCGAACGTTGGCTTGGAAGTGTAGACTAGTGGAGTGGAGGAAGTTGAATTTTTGGCTAAGTCAAGGATCGGTGGCCATGGATCGGGACATCGATTGGTATTAATGTTGGATTGATGTAGGGGCATAAGGGTATATGGCCTAGCTTGTGAAGTGCGGGATTGGGGTAGGCATGGATCGGTGGTGATGGTTTGAGGTAGGGGAAAAGTGATGCTTCGAGCTATTTGGATGGTTGCTTCGATTCTTCACATGCTTGCTTTGGGATGTGAAGAGCATTGACTCGAGTATTGGGTGTGTGGTCACTCAAACTCGTGACAAGCCAAATACGGCTAAGTAGATGGGTCGATACCAAACCATAGGATCCGGTGACAATTTTTGAAGATGACGACAGTGGTTCGATGATGATTCTGTGATGGGAAGTGAAGGCTTTGATGATTGATAGCTATACTTGGAGATGCAGAGTAGAGGACTATGAGTCGGATTGAGGGAACTATTGAAGGAAGGCTATGGGACATATAATAGTATTTTATAATTAATGATGAGCGTAGAGAATCATCCCTACCACGGCGACTTCGTGATGGGAGTCATGAAATTGATAGGAGTCGTGAGACCAGTTCCAGGATATACTCTGCTATAGATGATGTTTGCAAAGGGATAGTTGAATCATTTAGTCTGATTGAACTTTTAAAAAATTACTTTGCATATAATTGACCACAGGTAGATCAGCTACTGTCAAGGGGAGTGAATGTCGCCATCTATAATGGACAATTATGAATAATTTCTATCAAAGTGCACAACCATGTTTCTAAGTCCAATGATATTTGAAGCTTCCAATATAACCATGGTTACATTTTGTAGCCATATATACTGTACACTTATATGGATAAGAAATGAAAAAACTTTAGTTAAACTCCATATAATAGGCAATGGCTGTCATTATGGTCCATTTTTGTAAAGTTTGTAATTCCTTTTGCAACTAGGCTATCTTTTCAGTAATTGAATTACTAGTGTAACGTATTGCATATGGATATATTGAGAAAATAAATCATATTATATGTATACATGGAACAAGTGTTGTAATCGAATAAGCAATTTTGAAATTTTGATAACCTCTTTAACAACTAAAAATAGAGGTGCTTTTGTATTTATTCAAAAAGTATAAAAGTGGCTATAAAAGCCATTTTTTCCTATATTTTTTCTTCCTTTCCTTCTGTTTCTTTGTCAAGAAGTGCAACTCTTAAAAGTTCATCCAAAGAAACTTTTAGATATGTCACTTGCTTTGGAGTTGGATATGTGTTTTCTTTTGACACTTACAAGTTTAAAATTACTCTTTAAATTTCGTTTTCAACGATATTGTACTCATTGGGATTTAAATTGTCTCCCTACCATTTCAAATTTCCACTGCTGAAAGGAAATTTTCATTCCAAGTTTCAACTGTACATCATTTTATTTTCAATTAATTTAATTTTTCCCAGCAGCCCCTGTCCTTAGAATGTATGTTGTTTGTCTTTTCCTTTGTATGTTAATTCCTACTTGGCATAAATTATTATAATTTTAATGTAATGAAAGAATTACATATAGTCAATAATTCAACTAATTAACACAAGTAAATATGTACTATATTTGGCATAACTTTGAATCATTAGAAAACCATGGAGTGTAGGACAACATTATGGACTTAGTTAGTAGCCTTAATTTATTATATTTATTATAGTTGGCATAGATGTATATAATGCATATTTCAACTACGTACCACCACCATTTATGCATTATGTGTTTAGAATTAGAAATAACTCAAAGTCAACAACCTTATTTATGAAAAAGCTTATGCAATTCATATGCTTATTGCTTGGTAATCAAATCAATGGTTTAGGATCTACATAGTTTGTTTCTTTAGGGGTAGTGTTATACATTATAGTTTTGAGTAATCAGAATGTGTAATTATTTATAGATATTCACATGTGTAATAAGCTATGCATTGCTTTAATTTTAAGCAACAAAGACTTTTTAAGATAGTGCACTATATTACTATATCGGCCAGATATATTTTAACCTTAAATAGCATGTTATGGACAATCAGTTCTTGTTTTTTTCTAATATGCCATTATTATAATGTGTGTTCAAATTTGCAGAATAAAATCCTAAGTTATAAAAGTAAATGATAGTGTTAGGGGTATGCCCTAGGGGCAATTCTGTAATTTATTAACTCCGAAATCAATTCTTGTTCGAAACAAAGGTGTTTCTTCTTTCTGTTATATATTTATTATAATGTGTTATAAATAATTAAATGTTTAACTAAAAACATATTTAACAAAAAATCCATAAATGACGTGTTTGTGATAGTAATTACAATTAGTTATAATCATGAGTATTGGATCACATTATTACAAAACACATCATTTTAAATGTTCCTAGTCAAGAGCATCGACACTGGATATCGATGTATCCGTTGAGAATAGAGTACATAATGCTCTCCAAATGTTGGGCAGTGTATTACTCATGATTGTTGGGGGCACCTAGAGGTTATGTACTGATAGTTATTGGATAGCTATAGAACAACTCACTCGGTAGTTTTCTGTTGGTTAACATAACTAAGGTCAAACAGAAAATATAGATATGACTAATTTACACAATTCTTTCGACTTGAGAATACTGTCAACCTTCAATATGAAAAACTCTGCTTTGGTTATATTCAAATCATGGAACGACATCCCAAGTGATTATAGTTGGGTTGAGTGGAAGTATTGGAAGGAAGACACTATTCAAGAGAGGATTCGTCACATCAATTATATAAGGTTAGTATTATGGTCAACTCAAGTCAACCCAAAGTCAAAATCTTTGGTCAAAGTAGTACGGTTAATAATAATTGTTATTATTGAACCAAGGATTTTTGTTTGGACTATAGAGTTGAATATGGACAATATTGAAATTTTGACCATTACCAAATTCCATAAATCCAAAGTGATACGGTTTTGACGAAGAGAATTGGTGTATATAAATGTCACTAACGGGTAACGCTTATTAAATTAAATAAGATTTTACTAAAAATGAATAAGCGATAAATTTGGCCATAATTTCACACCACTTTCTAAGTGACGTGTGAATGTTAACATTCGAATAGTTTGGTGTTAATTGCTGATCAAATTTACACCCAAGAGTTACACAACTGAAATGATGAATTCCCTTAAGACCGAATGATTTAATTAGTTTATAATTGTTATAAATAAATTAAATTAATTAATATTTATGAAATATTAATTATAAAATTTGAATATGGTTTGAGAAATAAAAATTGTTATATATTTATAATAGTTATAAATGTACATATCGATATACGATATTGATAAGCGATTAAATTAGATTTAATTACATATCATTTTGGCTTGGGCTTAAATGGGTTTAAAACCCATCACTAGGGCTGCAAATTTTAGTTTTGACAAGTTATTGGAGGCGGCTAAAACTTAGGATTAGACCTAGAGATGGATGGCTAAGATTAAGAGATAATAGGTAATGAGATTGTCCTAATATTTCTCTTGTACAAGGCTATATATATATATGGATCTCTAAACCCTTAATCAAAAACAACTTTTGGCTACCATAATTATCAAGTTTGCTGGCCAAAATTAATCTTCATATCAGTTCTAAGAATCTCAAATCAATTCAAGTTAAGTAAAAGCACTATTGGATAGAAAATGTCGACGATTCCAGACTTGTAATCTGACGGATCGAGCATAACTAGAGAAGGGAATTCATTGATACAAGTGGACTCAAAGGCATCATCAATTGGTATTTTGTTTATATATTACAGTAATCATATCATATTTTATGATTTAACGTTGATTAATCCCAAATCTGTATATATATATATTAATGTTGTATATCTATTTAGGTGAGATTTTCATAGGTATATGTAGTTGTCACAAATTAGTTTGGTTATGTGCATGGTTATATTATTATATGTTATAATTTATGTATAAACAAATCTAATTTACTGTAAAAAAAATAAATTTTGTCATTGTTAATTATTTTATGTATATTTATATATTAATTTAAATATAAACTAATGTATATTGTAACAACCCGCATATTTGTCAATTTTATATTTAAAAATTTTATTTAAATATTTTATCGTTAGTCGGATTTTAGTCCGAAAAGCTACTTTTTGCATACGGACAAATTAGGACTCGAGACCACTTCCATTGAGTTCAAAACGTCATTTGCAATCTTTTAAGTATAAACTTCGATATGTTTGGAGATAGTGAAATTTTCGTCACTTTTTGGCTTAGGGCTTTGGTTTGGGCTGAACCACTTACTAACTCAGCCCCAACCCATCTCCTCTTCATCACTTCTCCTAAAACTTCAAGCTTCATCAAAAATGGTGGAGGGAATGGGAAATTAAAACTCCAAGCCTAGGTTTCATTGCTAATCCAACATCTACTCCAAATCCAAAGAGAAGAGATTGATTCAAGCTTGTGGTTGATTCTTGCTTTGCTCTCATGCTTCTCCATCATCAATTTTCGTGAAAAGGTGAGATTTTTATCTCACATTCTTGCCTATAACTGTCATTGGATTGTTGGGAATGATTCCCTATCACTTGTACATGTGCATTTGCATTTGGATTGGATTGGATTGTGAAAATCCTAATTTTTAGTGTGTTTCAGCAATTTCCTGGGCTTAGGTCGTTCTGCCTCGGAATTAGCTCGTCACTGTTAGGTCGCTGGGCACTAGGTCGTTCAGCGTGGAAAAGTCGCAACTGCATACAGCTCGCATCGCCTTAGGTCGCTCGGCAAAGCTTGCATCGCCTTAGGTCGCTCGGCAAAGCTTGCATCGCCCTAGGTCGCTCTGCATTAGTTCGTTCCTTCATTAGGTCGCTCACCTCGTAGGTCGCTCGGCCTTGTTGAAGACATTAGGTCGCTCGACCCTTTTTACATTTAGGTCGCGATTCGTAAGGTCGCGAACCCCTTGGGTCGCACATATTAGGCCTATGTCGTTCGTTAGGTCGCGAGTTAACTAGTTCGTCCGCTCACACTTAGGTCGCTAAGACTTAGGTCGTACCACATTAGGTCGTGACTCGTTGGGTTGTTCTGTCCCTAGGTCGCTCGGCCTGCTTCGTAGGTCGTAACCCTTTAGGTCGCTCAGCCATGGTGAAGTCACGTCTGTTAGGTCGTTTGACCTATTCTACTTTAAGTCGCAACCCACTATGTCGTTCGACCTGTCTTCCCTCTTAGGTCGCTTGACCCTATTTCCTTTAGGTCGCATGACCACTTACATCGCTCGACCTCTAGGTCGTAACACGTTAGGTCGCACGGCCTTGTTAAGACGTTAGGTCGCTCGCCTTTTATACTTAGGTCGTTTGACCTGTATTTCGTTAGGTCGCTCGGCATGCTTGGCCGCACCATCTACTTCTACTTTGATGGTTTTGGAACTGATTTCCTTGGATTTCCTTCACGTCTTCGAATGTGAATTTTTGTGACTGATTATTTCTGCAATCGTTTTGTGACTTGTCACTTTAAAAAGATAAAGGTTTCAATACTAGTAGTAAATACCAAAACTCTTCCATCAAAACGATTTCGACTCTATTTATTACAAAGCTCTTTTTCCTAAACCGTTTTCCAATCTATTAGTATATACAAGCCTTTACTTCACTCGGATGAGAAATCTAATTAAACGGCTTAGCAAAACAGGTGGTATGAAACGCTTGTGTTTACTTCGTCGGTTAATTCTTGGACTTGTTCGACTGAACCTTTTGTGATAATTTCCTAGTGAAGATCTACAGTTTGCTCGTAAATATTTAAGTTAAGCTAGTGGTTATGGGACATGAAGCTAAACTCCTATATTTACTAGCTTAGTGTAATTGACACTTCTTTATGATCATGACGATCATTTTTGTAATTTAGACTAGCGATTGAGCGATGTCTCTTTGTCTGCGAGGGAGACTAGACCCCGCTTGTGTGATGTTTCTACTCACATATATGGGGTAGCACCCCATGGTCTTCGGGCCGTTCGTGTGTTCAAAGGTCTTCGGGCCATTCGTGTGTTCAAAAATTAAATGGTTAGCTTCCATGAGATAGCTTCTCGTTCGTGTGATTGGCCTCCCCCTTTTTATTGTGATTCTGGATTTCGTGTGTTGATTTCTGGAATTTGTTCTGGATTTCGTGTGTTGATTTCTGGAATTTGTGCTTCACCAATTTTTGTGATTTTCATTGATATGTTTTATCAATTTTTGTGCATTGGTGAATTCGTGTGCCATTACCCTTTTGTGGATTTGGATCTTTGAGAAGATTCTTGTGATGTTGATTAATCTCTTGTTGATTATCATTTACATACTTAGAGTAGTATGCCGTTATGGTTATTACATGTCTTTGCCATATCTTTTATTCTATATCATGTTATCTGATATTTATAGCTAGACTGACCCGTTTATTATTTTCTTATAAATAATACTCGGGTCAGACCGAGATGTTACAGGTGCTTCTGCTTGACTTCTCTCTAGGTATCTATTACTCTGACTTTTGGCAAACTACTAAGATTAGTAGTTTTCGTTGTATACATTTGAGATATCGACTCATAGATGTATTCTTTTGTGTAGCACATGTTGCTATTCTTTTGTATTATCGTGGATCTTTCAGACCACTACTCTGATGTACACTTTCATGTGTTATATATTCATATCTTTTTCCGCCTTTGTGATATGGATGTCTGTGACTGATTTGTGTTATGTTTATTTCTATGTTTGTTTCCGAAGATTATATATAGCCACCGTGTGATAGCTTTGAGTTTGTATCTGTATGTCGGATTTCCTCCTTAAATGAAATGCATGTTACACTATCTGACATATCGGTGCTCGCACAAAGAAATTACATGGATGGTCGCTCCTCAACAGCCTTATTCTCCGTGCTAGTTGACAGCATTACTCTGTAATGTTCTTGGCTAGCGTGGGTATAGAGGTGGGGCGTCACATATATTTTAGACATATAATTACATATATGTATATTTATAATGTATAAACAGCTTAGAATTTTTTCCTACACCTATTTATACATAATATGAATTATAAAATTCGAAAATAATTTTTTATACATATATAAATAATTTTAAATTATCTTTTATTGATTATTTGAATTGTTTATTATATTTAAAATAATTATTGCACTTGATTATATTTTTTTAAATTACTACATTATGTAGTAACCTATAGAAAAAATTTCAGAATTTTTTGTTAATATTTAATATTTTTAATAATTAAATTACTTCGGTTCAACATTTCTTTTATTTATTAAAAATAATATTTTATTTCAAAAAATCATGACAAAATTTTTGAACATGTATTTTATGATCCTTAATTTTGTTATATTTTAAAATTTGATTTTTTAATATTTATTACTAATACTTTTAATTATTATGATCAAAACTATTTATTATATATATAATAATGATAAAATTCTAAAATTATTATTTTATGTTTGTTATGCTAATTTTGTTCTGGAAATAATTTTAAAATATATATAATTATATCTTAAGTATTTGAATGTAATTAATTATTCATATATATGCATTTTATTTAGCCTTATATATATATATATATAATTTTAATTATTATATGTATATGTATGTATAATTTTATATGTTTATTTATGCATATATATTTATAAAAATGTTTTAAATTATATATATTTAATTTTGAGACTTTTAGTTATAAAATATATTTTAAATATATGTATACGTATTTATATAAATATACTTTGCATTATAGATTTATGCACATATTTAGACAACATACAATACATACGAAATGAGCTAATGTGTACGTTGCGATGTAAATTCCAACATCTATATAAGGACATGTTATACCCTTCACGGATTATTATGTTACACATGCACACACATATGTATATGTATATGATACATGTATATATATCTTATACTATAAAGCAAAACCCTTGGTCAAAGGGTCAAAGTGAAGTCTTTTTGGCATTTCCAAAAATGACCCCATTTAGAAACAACTTCTTAATATAGGTAAGGATATAACAGACATTCACCTTTATTTTTCGCGTTCCACTATCATCGTTCTCTCCTCATTTTTCTCATCCCACTTTATTCAACTACTCCATACTCCTAACAACTACTCTTATGTTCATCGTTCTTTTAATCAGTCATGAGAATTAGATAACTTTCCAAATTCAAGCAATCGATATTTAGTTAGCTTGCAGGAAGATCGACTGCCTCAATGTTTGCCTTTCGTCTAAGCTTCCTCCAAGCAAGGTACTTTTTGGGCATTATTTCTTATTTTTTGAAATCGATAATTACGTGATCTTAGTTTCAGCCATGAAGTTGTTCGCGGAAATTAAGTATGGAGATTGAAAATGGTTCTATAATACAAGATTTAGAAATCGCATGTCAAGATAAAAAGCCCTAATTGAAAAGTAGAAGACAATCAGTCTGCATCTATCTTAAATATCAAGTAACTTATCTACCTTTGATTTTTGTATGCATTTTTTGTTTGTTATCAGTGACAACCCATGTCTTCTTTTCATTATATTTTTAGTAACTTATATTATTTTATACCCATTTTTAATTAGTATTAATTTTAGGATAATAGTTTCAGGTTGGAACTTCTAAAAAGTTTACGATGAAGATGAGAATAACAACATCCGACAATGAAAGCTAGCACTAACAAATATTTTCCCTTGAATATCTATGAGATCTTAGAGTTATCTATCTAAACAACTTAAACATATTCTATGTATGTGTCAATATTTTAGTGCACTGTATTTTTTTATCTTTGCTACTTTTGCAGGAGATTCAATCCAGCACACTTCAACTTAGTTCCATCTATATTAAAAAGGATGATAAAGAATACTTCTATTAATATGTAATGGAAATAGAAATATTTATTTATGTTCAATGTTTTTACAGTTTTTTGCAATTCATCGGTGCTTTGAGAAATCTGTGTAAAATGGATTGCTTAAATTTTGTGACTTATCTAACTTCCGAAGATAAGGATAATATAGTGTGGAATGAAAATTCAATATAACAGGCATGAGAGTACATATGTTCCATCTTATATCAACATTTTGACATTACAGTCCATAATTAAAGAATATATGGACTACTTCGGATAAACATTTGAGCTTTATCATGCTTTGATTGAGGTAAATTAGTTATATTGGTACCAGTTGGGTATTGTAAGCTATTATAATATTCCTTTTTCTCCCTTTTTTCTTCAAATTTTGTTGGTATTGGTTTTTATAAGTAGCTCCATTGTTCAAGCCTTAAGATATGTAATTGTATGCTTTCCACTTCAACTGTTTAATGAAAATATTAATAGTAATTAACAGTAATCATTGTAATATAAATAATGATCACTACACCATAATCCCGATTTCGCAACTCCTTAATGCGGTAGCTTTGCAACGGCCTTGAGCCGTTGCTAATTGGAAACGGCTTATGGCCGTTGCAAAGGTCTTTAGAAAATTAACCTCCATCGTTTCCTTTTTTGCAACGGCTTTAGGCCGTTGCAAATTGAAATTGTAATTCCCTACCCCCTTTAACCCAGTACGCTCCCATATTTATCCAGTACGCTCATAAAAATAAAAAATAAAAAGAAAGCAGAAAACCCTAATCATCTCCTCCGCAGCACCTAAAACCACATCGCCAATCATCTCCTGCAATCTTCGAAACTACCCCGACCCTAATAGCGACCACCCCCTTTCCAAATTCGCAACCTAAACCATCAATCCCCCAATCCTCGCCTGAAACTCACCACAGCAATTCGCCCTCGACAGTTGAAGAAAGAAATTCCCCGAATTTCAATTCCAAATCGGAGAAGGCTGAAAACAGAAATCTGAATTGAAGATTGCGGATCGGTTCAAAGACCCTAATCTTGATTGAGTCAAGGTATGAAACTCACAAATATTTTAGTTCGGCGTATGCTAAACGCTTCTCCTAAATGATTACTACAACTTCCATGTTGTGTTCATATTTTGATTTAATTATACCCTATATTTATCTTCGATGAATTAACTCAGCAAACATCTGCATACTCACGTATGTTAGCTGCTTGGGATGATAGTGACCTTGATATACTTGAAATTTCATTGAAAACTAAGACAAAATTAAATGTTACATTGACATATGTAACTTAGTTAAGAATATTTGTATATTTGTGTGTCACATGTATGAATAAAAAACATCTGGTGTTACATTGACATATGTAACTTAGTTAAGAATATTTGTATGATGAACTGTTCTGCCTTAATTTTCATAGCCAAATTAAAAGCCTTTGAAAACTTGGCATCATCTTTTGCACCATTTTGATTCAAGTCTAACCAAAAAAACATTGAATTCCACCTGCTAAATATCGATTTGTAATTAAACTAAGTTAGAAGAGTAATAAAGTATGTAGCATCAGTACTATTATTGACTTTGGACTTCAAAATTGCTTAATATGGAAAATAGTTTCACCATCCAATTCATGTAGCATGGAGAATAATGTATACAAAGCATCTATCATTGAAGTTCACATTGTTGCACATTTAAAAATTGGAAGCTATTTTGAACATCTGCAATAAGTAGAAAAACTCACATTACTGTCATTATTATGGTTTAATTTCCAATGGATAGAAATTGAAGGCCTTGTATGATTCAAACATCATAAAATAATGTGTAAAATACTAAAAATGCATACAAAGAAAAGATCACATACCTTTGTAAATAATTGAGTTCTGTGCAGTTGTTCTCTATTCTTGTCTTTGTTCTTGTTTCTTTACTTTTTTTTACTATGTATTGAATTGCATTGTGTTTGCTAATTGCTATTGCTTGAATTGCATTTTTAATTTTACTGTCTCTGTTTCTGGTTCACTGTATTTTTATAAAAAGAAAAAAAAACTTATTTCATTTCCACATTTTCATTCACTATTACATAAATCTCTCTGTTGCATTGCCTGCACATATTTATTCTCTGTTGCATTGCATTTTTTTTGTTTACATCTATGTTCATGGTTTCATTTACTCCTGCACACACCATATTACCAGAAACATTGCACAAACCAATCTATCTCTGCAGCCCATTTCATCACAACATTCATATAATCCCTTTGCATTTGCATATCCACCTCCATTGCATTCATACTGTTGCACCACCATCTTCCATCATCTACGGCAAGACAAAACTTTACAATTCCCTACTGTTACATTCATCTACCTGCAAAGCATCATACTTTCCAGACTTCCATTCCGGATAACTACCACTACCATATCCAATAGAAGTAGACACCATGTGTATTATACTTTAACATTTTGACATTTATCGTCACCTATGTTTATAAAGTATGGTAGTTCTTTGACTGATTTAAATTATATAAGGCATTTTGCCTGTTCAAAATATATGTCATATACAGTTTGCCATATACATATTCTGAACTGGGTTCTTCTTTGCAATATACAGATTCTTTGCTCTGTGATGATATAAGGAGGCTTCCTTTGCTCTGTGAACCTTTGACTGAAGATAAAAGCTTCCGCTCTTGGCGTTCCTCTCAAATAGTGTATTATATCTCTTGTAGTACGCTTGTAGTATGCTTGTAGTACTTTATTGTGTTCGTATTGTTTTGGTGAACTAAACTTTATGATGGTATTGTAGTACGCTTGTGTTGAAATTATCGTAACTTATGTGTTTTATGATGGTATTGTGGTATATATGCTTGTATTGAAATTATCGTAACTTATGTGTTTTATGATGGTATTGTGGTATGCTTGTATATCAAATATTCATAGATTTCTGCTGAATATGAAATGCAGTGAAAGCAATAAAAAAACATTTTTTTAGAAAAATTTTAATATAGCAACGGCCAAAAACCATTGCGAAAATAAATTTGCAACGGCCTTTACCCGTTTCTCCAAGGCAACTATTCTATTGTATCTTAACATATAGCAACGGTTCTAAGCCGTTGCTAAATAATATTCCACAACGGCTCATAACCGTTGCTTTTACAATAAACTGCAACGGCTTAGAGCCGTTGCGAAATCATATTTAGCAACGGCTTTGAACCGTTGCGAAATTTTGCAACGGTCCAAAGCCGTTGCTAAATTAATATGCAACGGCTTAAAACCGTTGCGAAATCGGGATTATGGTGTAGTGGATTGGATGATTTATGTAGCACTAACAAATGAAATGAATATATTATAACTGAATGCTTTATGCTTTTTATTTGTAATAAGATAATCAGTCTACATCCTTTTTTACTTTAAAACTTTAAATTATATGATTTCAACTACAAGAAAATTTATTCATAAAATAGTAAGATTACACACATATTTGCTAGCTTAACACTATAAACTAGATTGTAATTTTTATTATAGTCTATCATGCATGATTGGTAACCCTTTTGCTTACTTTGTTTTAATATGTAGGAATATATTTCTTCAGATTTTGGACTAATTTAAATAGAGGTGATGTTGACGAAAGAAAGAAAAGCATTCTTATTAACAAGATTGGCATGTTCGTCGATTAGCCTGTAAAATCTACGAAGGTAGTTGTTTATTTACAACTTAATACCGCTGTATGCATTAGGAATATCATTTTTGTTGAACTAAGTCATAACATTATGTTTCATATTTTAGTAAAGTTATTTAATCTACCGCCTTGCTGATCTATTCTGCTCCAACATGGGTGTGAATGATTGTAGAGTTAATATAAATTTAAATCAATTGTTCGGTGTGTATTGCATAAATGATTTTAAATAGTTAAGGGACAACTTGGTTGATATCTTCAATACACGTAAGTGCTTTGAAATTTGTATAGATTGTTTGCTTGCTGATTCAAGGTCATAATACTATTTTTAAATATTTCGTAGGTATCATGTTTCTGTAGACTATTTGAATGCAATGATGTAGATAGTAAACTTACAGCATTAGATGAAACTAGTGAGATATTAGCACAATCACCTGGCCAAGGAATATGCCCTTAAGTTCATTAATTGAAGTACTAACTAGGAATATTCTAACATAATCAAGAAATATTACTTAATAAGTGATTAATATTGCAATGAGTCCCAAAGAGGAAATATATTTATCCATTAATGCTTTCTTTGTAAATGAATTCATACTAAGATATTTTTTTGAACATGCATATTATATTACAAAGATATAGTGCTTGCTGATAAAAAATGAATAGTCTAAAACTCTCTTGACATAAAAAGCAAAAGAGCCGTAAATTTCACTTTAGGCATGTAAATTAGTTTTCGTTTGTTTTTAATTTAGTGTTACTTATTTATCTTCTCTTATTTCACTTTATTATTAGTTGACGGATATAAGGCTTTATTTCTAAGTGACATGCTAATGATTGAATTCTTCTTAGTTAGTATAATTTGGATTGATTTATACAGTTTCTAAAGGCATATTATGCAGATAACAATTTTAACCAATGTCATTTCCTTCTCTATTATGTTATTTTTAGTAAACTTTTAGAATAGACTCCTCAGCTATGGTATTTATTCCAAAATGACTTGATCATATTTGTACTATATTCATGCCATAGTTCGAGCTAAGTTGCTAGGTGCAAGCAAGATTATTGGCAGGGATGTGAAAAATAACAAGAAAGAAAAAGCAATGTTATTTGGAATGACAGGCTTAATAATTTCGAAAGAACATAAAAACAAAACGGCTATCGAGTTGATCAGGGAAATGACTGATGATCTTGGTGTTGATTTAGTTTTTAAAAACATTGTGCAATACAGGGAAGAGATATCACTGCTGTACTTGGAGCAGCGGTAGAAATATTTGTTGATGTTGATTGCATATCACTTATGCTTGGAAGGACAATTAACGCACTATGTTTGGTAGAATTAAGCTATACTCTCATTTTCCATCCATTGTATCCAAATGCGCTCATAAGGTATGCGAAATTATGAATTCAAATCTTTATTTTTATATGGAATAAAGGTTGGGAAACTTAACCAAGAATTTTATGAGTTGTAGGAGGTCGAATTGGATTAAGTATTGATGCATGAAGTTGGTTTATAGGACATAAGCAAGGCATTCGACATGCTGACGCATGAAGTTGATTTGGAGGATATAAATAAGGCATTCGATATGCTAAAAGATGCTGACTGTCTGAAAGTTGTAATCAAAGTCAGCAAAGAGTAGAATATAATAAAGATAAACAGAAGTTATAAATCATTATGAATTTCATTTGTAGTTAAAAAATAATATGTTCATGGTACAATTGTAATTGTTGTATTTTATCTCTACAATTGCAATAGTTTTTCAAGATATGTGGGACTTCGGTGCAAATTTTGATTTTTGAATACTCACTACCTGTGGCTCTACATATATCGATTTTATTTTATATCTGATGTATTTTGTGTTTAGTGGTAACCTAAAAATCATGATGTGTGCTGGCTACATATCAACTTCCTATCCATCACTTCCTTTTCCTCCTCCTTATGGTTTGCTTTATATGTTTCTTCCTTTTTACAAGCGGTATTATCAGTTTTCAAAATCCTTGCTCCTAATATTTTATATAGATCTTTCAACGAACAAGAATAAGTTCATGAGAAAAATTAAGTGCTTGCACTTAAAAAGAGATGGAAAAGGTATACTGCAGCATGGATTTGTAATTTTATATCAAGCAAAACATTATCGATATTGAATGGAGAGTCTTCCTTCTATTTAACAAAATATATATACGGTCTAATACGAAGGCTAGCAGATGAACGATACACATGTTGATCGGAGATAACAATTTTTCTTGACGGCAACTAATAATATATACTAGATTTTATGCTAAAGCACATCAATAATAATTCCTTTTGTATACTAAAGCACATCAGTACTAAGTACGAAAGAACATCAACGATACGCATTGTATACTAATAGCAATTTTTCTTAACTGCAGATTACATATAATGCTCATTTTATTTATGGAGTTCTAATTGCTTCTTATTCTAGTTACAAATTTGATTCACTAATTAAGTCCAAATGACTAAAGTAAGTCAAATGATTTTATGTGGAAAAAGTGACGATTACAAATTGGACTACAATGTTATCAAAAACAAATGTTTTCCTTATCACAGGACCAAGTCCAGAAACACCTCTTATATATTTATTATGGCAGTGAAGGTAATTTTCATTTTGTTTATATAGGTTAGCGCTCATGGTATGGTAGTAGTATCAGAATCTATTTTTTAATACTCTAATAGTTTGAATTCTAAGTGTTCACACACACATCTTCTTATATAGGAATAAAAGAAATGGACATAACGCTCATATATATGTTCGTTTTCCCCTGCATTCAAGTGCTATGTCTCAATTTCCCAACACAATCCTGATTCATCGCCAGTTTAATTCTTACCAAATTTCTCATCCTTTCTTCATTAGAGTCCAGTGGTTTCGTATTTGTTTTGACGTGTACTCATAGCATTCTTTCTCTTCTATGTTAGCTTAGCACTCGAAGTATGTAGTGCCACATTAGCATAAGACCTAACATGATATCCCATGGTTATACACTATTATACACCAGCACCAAATAGTTTTATACTTTAGCAAGTACCGAAGGTCTATGAGGAAGTGGATATCAAAGGAAGTCCAATCTTTATGGTTGACAAGAAAAATTCTCTATATATTAATATGGTGGTTTAATACTTTTTAAAAGAGAGATAATGCAAGATTTTTAAGTTTGAAATTACTGGAAGCACTAATTTCAATATTTGTTACATTTATCTAGATATTCATGTAATAGTTGATTACTTTCTTTACATGTTTAATAATTTTCTAAAATAACTTAGTCTCACTCACGTTTTGATAAACGATTGATTTTTGCATGTACACGCATAAAAATATGCAACATTACGCATACATCAAAGTAATTTTGTAAAATCAAAAAATCCTTACAAACGGTGTTTTTTAATCTCAATTCCTCTTGTACACGTGCATCGCACGTGCCAAAGTACTCGTATATATAAATTAAATCATTCAAATTAACTTTACATTACAAAATACTTAAATTTAAATAAAATACATGATTTTATTTTAAAAAAAATAGAATTGTTCTAAATGAATTAGACTTCATAAGCCCAATAAAGATCCAATAGGATAAAAAAAATTGAAATACACCCACCACTACCACTGCGGGCTGGCCCAGTTTTAACAATGGTATCAGAGCCCAATAGCCTATGCGGTCTAAATTAGTCATGTTAGGGCTAACTTATTAAACTTGCCCACTCAGTACGGTGTCTAGAAAGGTAATGTCTAGGATTGAAATTGGGTAATCAAGTACCCTATCCTACCTGGTTACCAGCCAGGCCTGAAAGGTGAAGTGAGCCCAAAGGTTGCCCCTAATAGAAAATGCCCAACTTAATTTGGGCCTTGGGCTAATTGTCAAAATTGTCTTGAAATTAAAGTAAAAGATTTTAAATTTAATTGTTAAATTTAAAATAATATATGTGTTTATTATAATAGTTATAATGTAACATTTTTTTCAAAATGTTTGAAAAACAAAATAACATAATTTTTGAAAATTATAAATTTTATTAATAAGTTAATTAATAAAATGTATGTGCATGTAGTAAATATATTATGAAATATGTTATGATATTTTAAAACGTTTAAGATATCATAAATATGCATGCATACATATGAATAATGATTTTCGAAATCAAGATAATTTAATTAATTTAATTAAAAGGTTAATTAATTGAAATTATAATTACACATGTATATGATATATGTGTTATATTATAAAGGTTATAGTACATAATAAATATAAATGTTATATCAATATAAAATTAATTAAAATGTTGAGTAATTAAAATTAATTAAATATGATTCAATTAATATAATATTATACACAAGACTGTTATATAAGTAATGTGAAATATAAAAACTATATAAATAAAACTTATATAATATGAATGTATAAAACCCATAATAGACTTAAGAAATAAACACATACGTAATCATACGTATATCGTGATTTTTGATGTATTCGACACTTGAATCACGAGGGTAGTTCATAAGAATTACATTATTTCATAAGTCGATATCACTCAATTTAATGTTGTCCTCTACCATATATATGTTAATAAATTACTTGCATACTCCTTAGTTGTTGAGAAAACTCAGGCTAAGGATGTTATGTGTAGTATTATTAATATATTGAATACATGAGGTAAGATAACTATATGTATTTGTTGAGCAAACTCATGGTACATATACTATACTTAGGCCATCAAGATTTGGTGGGTACGAGTGAAAATTTACATTTCGATTTGTTGAGCAAACTCAAGGTCAATATGAAATTAGGACAAGGTTTCAAGGGTTAGGAGTTGTATGTGATACAACCGATAAAAGGTTATCCATTGTTCGTGGAGCTATGACTTGTTGAGCAAACACAAGGTCAGAATTCCAAGATGGACAAGTCTTAACACCTACTAGTGAAGTCATAAGACTTATATGTTTTGACTTAGGGTTTGGCGAAACATAAATGACTAGTGGGAGCTTATTAGTAAAATGAAACATAATGTTTAACCTTACTAATATTATAAGAACATTTATTATGTTTTGTCATAGTAATCTACCATTTAAACTTGTAGAAAATGTCAACTCCAAAACTGTTTTCTGAAAATGACAAACTCACCGAACCTAACTATACCGACTAGCTAAGAGAAATTAAACTAGCATTGACTTACGAGCGCCTTTGGACTTCTGTTACATGTGAACCCAAAACAGAACCCGCTGATGGTGTAGACCCCGAAGAACGACTTGCTTATTTAAAGTGGCAATCTGACTTAGAGATCGCCCAAGTTTTCGTGTTGTCTACCTTAGACAAACCGTTGCAAAGGCAACATGAGAACATGTCTGTCCATGAGATTTTTAATAGTCTTAAAGCTCTATTTGGTGAACAGTCCCGTTCCACAAGGTATGAGCTTTCGAAAAAACTGTTTAATACTAAAATGACCAAGGGACATAAAATGGACGATTATGTTCTAATGATGAAAGGCTATATTGATAGACTTGCACAATTAGACATAGATATAAGCAACGAAATGCAAGTAGACTTGGTCCTTGGTTCTCTCCCTCCTCGGTATGAACCGTTCATACTAAATTACAACATGAACCAATTAAATGTGAATCTCGTGGAGCTCCTTAATATGTTGAGGTCAGCCGAGTCAACATCTAAAGATCAATGTGGCGTACTTGCTGTGAAGGGAAATGCATCATCTTCAAAAGGTTCGAAGAAGCGGAAAAGAGATAGTAAGAAAAAGAAAAGTAAGAAGACCGACGACAAGGGTGAATGTCACCATTGCCACAAGAAAGGTCACTGGAAGAGAAACTGTCCCGACTACTTGAAGATTGTCAAGGAAAGGAAGCAGAATGGTTCTACAGCTCTATCAGGTACATTTATGATTCAAAATTGTTTTGTAATCAATAAAATATTATGGGTTTTAGATACTGGATCAAGTACTCATATATGTAATTCATTATAGGGGCTTAGGAACTGGCATCGCGTGGCAAAAGGAGAAATGAAGCTCCAAGTTGCTGATGAATCTATAGTAGATGCAACGGCAGTCGGAGACTATCATTTAGATTTGCCAAGTGGATTAGTATTAGTATTCAATAATTGCTATTATGTAAAAGACTTTATTTGTAGAATTATCTCTGTTTCTAGATTGTCTAAGACTGGATATATTTTTTATTGTGCAAATAATGTTATGAACATTACTTTGGATGGAAATAAAGTTTGCAAAGGTGTCCTTGAAAATGGCATTTATGCGATTAATACTAATTATGTCTGTTCTGTGAATGAAGTTTCTAATAAATTAAACGACAATTATCTTTGGCATTGTAGGCTTGATCATATTAGTAAGAAACGACTACAAAAATTGAAAACCGATGGTTTTCTACCGTCAATTGATTCTGAATCATTTGAAACTTGTGAGGAGTGTCTTAAAGGTAAAATGACCAAGCACCTCTTCAGTGGGAGCAATAAAAGAGTTAATGAACTCTTAGGGTTAGTATATAGTGATGTATGTGGCCCAATGCCTATATTAACCAAAGATAATAGTTCTTACTTTGTTACTTTCATTAATGATTTCTCAGGACTAGGATATGTATATCTTATGAAGAACAAATCCGACATTTATGAGAAATTTGTTGAGTACAAAAAGGTAGTAGAAAATCAAATGGGCCGTAAAATTAAAATTCTTCGATCAGATCGAGGAGGTGAGTATGTTGGACAGAATTTCCAACAATACTTAAAAGATAATGGGATTATCTCTCAGGTTACTCCACCTTATACTCTGCAACACAATGGTGTGTCGGAGCGAAGGAATCGAACCCTATTAGATATGGTTCATTCCATGATGAGTAAGGCTGAGTTACCTCTGTCCTATTGGGGATATGTGCTAGAAATTGCAACACATATGTTAAACTTGTTGTCCACTAAATTTGTGCCCAAAACACCATATGAGATGTGGTGTAGTAAGAAACTCCAACTCAAATATTTGAAAATATGGGATTGTACGGCATACGTTAAGAACGTTGGTCCAAATAAACTAGAGGCAAGATCAGTACTATGTAAGTTTATAGGATATCCCAAAAACTCGATGGGATATATATTCTATAATACCGAGGAACAAAAGGTCATTGTTTCTCGACATGCTATCTTTTTAGAAAAGGAATTTCTGTTAAAAGAAATTAACAGCGAAGTTGTAGACTTGGATGAGATCCGAGAAACTAACACTGAAGCCGAAATAGTGGGAGAAACAAGGTCACTCGTATACGAAAACATGCAACCTATTAGAAGGTCTAGTAGGGAATCCCGTGCACCAGAGAGATACTACGGTTTTCTCGTGGATGGCGAAAAGGAGGATTGTATCTTAGATGGCAACACTCCTCTGTCTTTCCAACAAGCACAGCAAAGTAAAGACTCTACACTATGGCTTGAAGCTATGAAATCCGAGATGGACTCCATGTACGAAAACAAAGTTTGGACTTTGTCGGACGTACCCGAAGGGATAAAACCCATCAGCTACAAATGGATTTTTAAGAGAAAGCTAAATGCGAATGGAGAAATGGAGACTTATAAGGCAAGGCTGGTTGCAAAAGGATTTCGTCAAATTCAAGGTGTTGATTATGACGAGACCTTTTTGCCAGTAGCAATGCTTAAATCTATTCGGATTATGTTACCCATTACCGCATTCTATGACTACGAAATATGGCAAATGGATGTAAAGACGCTTTTCTAAATGGTGATTTAGAAGAAATCGTTTATATGTCACAGCCAGAGGGTTTTGTAGTCAGTGGGGGTGAAGGCAGAGCTTGCAAGTTGTTAAAGTCCATTTATGGACTCAAACAAGCTTCAAGGAGTTGGAACAAGTGTTTTGATAAAGTAATCAAACAATTTGGTTTTTATCAGAACACAGAGATAGTGTGCGTATACAAAAAGGAACAGGAAAATGCTATCGTATTCTTAGTACTCTATGTTGATGATGTATTATTGATTGGTAATGACACTTCATTATTGCAAACAGTGAAAGCTTGGCTTTTCAAAAACTTCTCCATGAAGGATTTAGGAGAAGCAGCCTATATACTTGGTATAAAGATCTATAGAGATAGGTCTAAAAGGCTGTTGGGATTGTCCCAATCACTGTACATAGACACTATACTAAAACGGTTTAGTATAGAGAATTCCAAGCATGGAAGTGTTCCAACGCAATCTGGAATTGTCCTTTCTAAAAAGGACGCTCCTCATACCGACGATGAGAAAGAGCGTATGAAGAGGATTCCCTATGCTTTAGCCATAGGATCCATAATGTATGCTATGTTATGTACTAGACTGGATGTACCATACGCATTAGGATGTGTAAGCCGAAATCTGTCTAATCCCAGAGGAAAACATTGGACGATCGTAAAATGTATACTTAAGTAATTGAGAAATACTAAGGACTTATTCCTTGTTTTTGGGAATGGAGACCTCCTTATGAAAAGGTATACGGATTCAAGCTTTCAAAGTGATATAGATGATAGCAAATCAGTGTCCGGCTATGTCTTTACACTAAATGGTGGAGTTGTTAGCTAAAAAAGTTCCAAGCAAGAAACAATTGCTAATACCATGATGGAGGCTGTGTATATCACCCTCAATGAAGCAGCAAAAGAGGCAGTATGAATGCGCAAGTTTTTGAGTGAGCTCGGAGTGATTCCCGATACTGAGAATCCAATGACATTGTTTTGTGACAACAATGCAGCGATACAGATCGCAAAGGAACCAAGAGCACATATGAAGTCATGACACATTCTTTGAAAGTTCCACCTGATTAGAGAATTTGTTGAGAAGAAAGAAGTGTGATTCAAACGGTAGATACCAAGGACAAAATAGCAGATCCATTCACTAAAGGTCTAACTCGGCCAGTTCTCGAGAAACTGATTGAGAGGATTGGATTGAGATTCCATAATTGGCCCCAAGTGCAAGTGGGAGATTGATAATGTTAGGGGTATGCCCTAGGGGCAATTCTGTAATTTATTAACTTCGAAATCAATTCTTGTTCGAAATAAAGGTGTTTCTTATTTCTGTTATATATTTGTTATAATGTGTTATAAATAATTAAATTTTTAATTAAAAATATATTTAATAGAAAATCCATAAATGACGTGTTTGTGATAGTAATTACAATTAGTTGTAATCGTGAATATTGGATCACATTGTTACAAAACACATCATTTTGAATGTTCCAAGTCAAGATGCATCGACACTGGATATTGATGTATCCGTTGAGACTAGAGTACATAATGCTCTCCAAATGTTAGGCAGTGTATTACTCATGACTGTTGGGGGCACCTAGAGGTTATGTACTGATAGTTATTGGATAGCTATAGAAAAACTCACTCGGTAGTTTTCTATTGGTTAATATAACTAAGATCAAACAGAAAATATCGATGTGACTAATTTACACAATTCTTTTGACTTGAGAATACTGTCAACCTTCAACATGATAAGCTCTGCTTTGATTATAGTCAAATCACGGAATGACATCCATCAAGTGATTATAGTTGGGTCGAGTGGAAGTATTGGAAGGAAGACACTATTCAAGAGAGGATTTGTCACTTCAGTTATATGAGGTTAGTATCATGGTCAACTCAAGTCAACCCAAAGTTAAACTCTCTGGCCAGAGTAGTACAGTTAATAACAATTATTATTATTGAACCAAGGATTTTGTGTTTGGACTATAAAGTTGAATATGGACAATACTGGAATTTTGACCATTACCAAATTCCATAAATCCAAAGTGATACAGTTTTGACGAAGAGAATTGGTGTATATAAATGTCACTAACGGGTAACGCTTATTAAATTAAATAAGATTTTACTAAAAATGAATAAGCGATAAATTTGGCCATAATGTCACAACACTTGCTAAGTGATGTGTGAACGTTAACATTCGAATAGTTCGGTGTTAATTGCTGACCAAATTTACACCCAAGAGTTACACAACTGAAATGATGAATTCCCTTAAGACTGAATGATTTAATTAGTTTATAATTGTTATAAATAAATTAAATAAATTAATATTTATGAAATATTAATTATAAAATTTGAATATGGTTTGAGAAATAAAAATTGTTATATATTTATAATAGTTATAAATAAATTAAATTTATTAATATTTATGAATTATTAATTATAAAATTTGAATATGGTTTGAGAAATAAAAATTGTTATATATTTATAATAGTTATAAATGTACCTATCGATATACGATATACGATGTTGATAAGCGATTAAATTAGATTTAATTACATAGCGTTTTGGCTTGGGCTTAAATGGGTTTAAAACCCATCACTAAGGCTGCAAATTTTGGTTTTGAAAAGTTATTTTAGGTGGCTAAAACTTAGGATTAGACTTAGAGATGGATGGCTAAGATTAAGAGTGAATAGGTAATGAGATTGTCATAATATCTCTCTTGTACAAGGCTATATATATGGATCTCTAAACCCTTAATCAAAAAAACTTTTGGCTGCCAAAATTATCAATTTTTTTGGCAGAAAGTAATCCCTATATTAGTTCTAAGAATCTTAAATCAATTCAAGTTAAGTAAAAGCACTATTTGATAGAAAAGGTCGACGATTCCAGACTTGCAATCTGACGGGTCGAGCATAACTAAAGAAGGGAATTCATTGATTCAAGTGGACTCAAAGGCATCATCAATTGGTATATTATTTATATATTACATTAATCATATCATATTTTATGATTTAATATTGATTAATCCCAAATCTGTATATATACCAATGCTGTATATCTAGTTAGGTGAGATTTCCGTAGGTATACGTAGTTGTCACAAATTAATTTGGTTATGTACATGGTTATATTATTATGTGTTATAATTTATGTATAAACAAACCTAATTTGATGTAAAAAAATTAAAATTTTTCATTATTCGTTATTTTATGTATATTTATATATTAATTTAAATATAGACTAATGTATATTTTAAACATATAATTACATATATGTATATTTATAATGTATAAACAGCTTAGAATTTTTCCCTACACCTATTTATAAATAATATGAATTATCAAATTCGAAAATAAATTATTTATATATATAAATAATTTTAAATTATCTTTTATTGATTATTTGAATTGTTTATTTTATCTAAAATAATTATTGCACTGAAAATTCGATTTTATATTTTTTAAAATTACTACATCTATGTAGTAATCCAAGAAAAAGTTTTTAGACTTTTTTGTTAATAGTTATATTTTTAATAATTAAATTACTTTGGTAGAACATTTCTTTTATTTATTAAAAATAATATTTTATTTCAAAAAATCATGAAAAAAATTTTGAGCTTGTATTTTATGATCCTAAATTTTTTTTAAATTTTAAATTTTGATTTTTTAATACTTATTACTAATATTTTTAATTATTACGATCAAAACTATTTATTATATATATTTATATAATAATGATAAAATTATAAAATTATTATTTTATGTTTGTTATGCTAATTTCGAACTGGAAATAATTTTAAAAAATATATAATTATATTTTAAGTATCTGAATGTAATTAATTATTCATATATATACATTTTATTTAAACTTATATATATAATTTTAATTATTATATATATATATATGTATATATAATTTTATATGTTTAATTATGTACATATATTTATACAAATGTTTTAAATTATATATATATTTATTTAATTTTGAGACTTTTAGTTATAAAATATATTTTAAATATATGTATACGTATTTATATAAATATACTTTGCATTATAGATTTATGCACATATTTAGACAACATACAATACATACGAAATGAGCTAATGTGTCCGTTGTGATGTAAATCCCAACATCTATATATGGGCATGTTATACCCTTCACGGATTATTATGTTACACATGCACAAACATATGTATATGATACATGTGTGTGTGTGTGTGTATTAAATCATTCAAATTAACTTTACATTACAAAATACTTAAATTTAAATAAAATACATGATTTTATTTAAAATAAATTTAGAATTGTTCTAAATGAATTAGACTTCATAGGCCTAATAAAGATCCAATAGGATAAAAAAAAATTGAAATCCACCTACCACTACCGCTGCGGGCTGGCCCAGTTCCAACAGTAAAAGCTATTTATTATTTAGGTTTACTTGGCTAAACAGTTTGCAATAAGCCAACAAGTACTATTAGGTAAAAAAACTCATTTTTTCAGAAGAATTGTACTTGATAAAATTCAGATCATGTTGATAAATACGTTCAGTTTGTAGCTTGATGTTATTTGCGCACTAAAGGAACAAAAGCCTGGGTTTAAAATCTCAAGTAAGCAACTATTTTATTAACCTATTATTTCGTTATGTACTAGTTCTCTATTAAAAAAATCTTGATGTTTTTTTATAATGTGCAAAATAGACAATTTATAAAACCCAGGTATTCCCATATAAATTTCTATCAAAATATTTCTGATGGAAGAATCAATACTCATGTTTAGATATTTATTACCATGTGGAAATACAAGAATTAGTAAAAAAACATAATTACTTTCAATCATGAATAAAATGAATACCCAAGGGCGTTTAAATATTTATGTAACCTTAATGTCTTTTCCATAACACATGTTGAATTTTTCCTTTCTGCCTACTTTTAGAGAACTGGTTTCACTTTGTTAAACTTTAGAGCAAGGTTTTCAAAACGAGATTCGTCAAGCACAGTAAGTAAGAGATTGCTACAACAAGCACTTTGCTGCTGCAATATTATCTTAGAAAAATGGTTAAAGAAAAATTTATCATTTTTGTGTTATTTTAGCGAATTCTGTAGCTTATGCATCTGTTATATCCATTTTTTTGGCCGGTTTACTTTGCTAATATTAACCAAATAATAACAAGCTTAACTGTCTAAGTTCATTTTTTGATAAATCTTTCTTTGACCATTTTTGTTAGATTTTGTGCGGTGTCTAAGGTTTTCAAGCCGGATAGACCGACTAGCATATGATGCTCATACTTTTGCAGTTGTTTTATAGTTGAAAATATGTATTTTATTATATAGTCAAATAATAGAATTTATGTTACCTATCTAAACAAAAATACTTTGTGTAGGTGTAGCGAATTACTTTATGGTCTCATTTTATTTGCTATAGCAACTGACTATAGCTTTTTGATTGTTGCTATAATTATGTTTTTTTCTTTTAGAATTCGTGTATTATCCTTTTATCGACTACTTTTTTTTCATCTTCGAAAGGGAAATGATGGTACAGTGCAAACATAAGTTGTTTATTATTGTGTTTAATAATTTAGGGAAATTTGTTTACATGTCACTTTGGTTTATGAATTCAGAATTAAAGTCCTTGAGAGTCACTTAATCATCAGGTACTTCGTTTTGTTTCTGGTCTAGGAAAGTTTGACGTTTAAGAACTGAAAAATGAATAATATTTATACTTGTTTATGAATCAAGGATTTCTTGTTGTATGTTTCTTTTCCTATATGTGAATTGGGTTTATGACTACACAATTTTTATGTTGTTTTGTTACATTGATAATGTGTTCACTGGTTGATTCAGGTGATTGCTGGATTGTGGGTACTTTCATTTGTTGAAAGCTAGTGTAGTTTCTTGACCTCGACTTATATAAGTAATTCTCTGCTCTTAAATTTTCTTGATATTTATTAATTTTACGCATATTTTTATACAAGTAAATTTTTTTAAGTATGCATTTCTAGCTAAATCAACTACAAGGAAATACAATATTTGTTTTACTACACATAGTGCGTACTCTATACGAGAAGTATAAAGACAAAATTGACAAGCTTGCGTAGATGGTGATTACAGAATTGAAGAAACGGTATGAAATGGCTTATAAGAAGTATAAGAGAAAGAATCTGAAGGCTCCATCAATGGATAAGAAAATGCTCTAAATTGCTGTGAAGATAGTTGTAGTTTGCACCTGGTTATGATGGGTTTTGGATTTTGAGATACAGTTTGCGACTGTTTAATTTTTGATTTTCTTTCTTCATTATTACATAAATAAAAGGAATTATGTATGGTTGGATATACATACATATACATTTAGTATATTTAGTGTAAAGACTTCATGATTTCAGTGTAATTTAATGTTGCATTTGCTTTCAGCGTAATTTAATTTAATGCTACGTTTGCTTTCAGTGCCAAGTACTTGATTTCTACACTTATTGGTAGCAGCTAATTATATAATATTAAGGCTTTACGCTATTGTGAAATTTTACAACTCCCTATTTTGCAACGCCTTTGGGCCATTGCAAAATCGTTTTGCAACGGCTCAAAGCTGTTGCGAAATACCTTTTCTCGTGTAGTGCATATCGCTCCTGAGCTGATACTTTTTCAACATATCGCTTAAAATATCATTACCATATATTGTCCAATGTTTTCTAATATATCGCTCCAATATTTAATGTAAAATACCGGATATTTTTTAAGAATATCGGTCATTATTGTATGTGTCGAAGAAATTGTATTTATAAATAAATATCTTAATATTCTCAATATTTTTTTTGTATATGTCGAATGATTAGACTTTATTAGAAATCCCAATGCACCAATTTTTTGTTTTAACATATAGTTGTAGTCCTCTTCATTAGTCTTTCAATAAAGAATCTACTTACTCCATTATTTTATATGTTTTATTTTCCATGAAGACTTTACCACAAAAGGCAAGACCATGGAATAGCTATTTCTCCTTTTAGTTGTTTTTATTAACCATTTATGATTGGTTAGTTAGCTTATGAAAATTAATTTTATTAGTTATTGTCATGTACTAAGAACTAAAAGTTGAAGGGCAGTAAAGTTATATATTTGATATATCGATAAGGAATGAGCTAAGATAGTAATTGATATCAAATCAACATTGCTTATTCAATAAAATAAGTGAAAATGAAAACGATGAAACTATAAATATGAAAATTTTGGAAAAATAATATAAATGGTTAGATGATTGAAGAAGCAATTAATATAGCATAAAAATGAAGAAAATAATAAACATGCATAGTATACGAATTTCTTGGTTTTTATGAGCTTATACTATTATTTGCATTTAATAGAATATCTTAGTAAATGGATCGTAACATGTAAACTATATGTGATAAGTATTTGATAGTAATTTGGCATTATTTATGCAAATATTTGAAAATTTAATATTAATATAACATCTTAACATAGTACAATATCATTTATAACTATTTTACACATGTTCGATATTTTATCGATATTATTGTTAACTGGATTTTTAACTAAAGTAGGTTCAACTGGAATTAGGAGGTCGAGATGAGGATGAGACCACTCAAGAACTTGGAAACATGTCTAGAAGGACAAAAGGGAAGCATCCAAAAAGTTTCAAGTGAATTGGAGCTAAGTGAACCTCTCGGTACCCAAAGAAACCTCTCAACGCTGAGAGGAAGTTTCTCCACTTCCGACCTCTTGTCCCTCAAGTGCTACCTCAAGCAATCATGGTGAAGTACTTTTCTCGTAGAATAGATGAGTAACTCTAAGGATTTTTTAGAAGAAAGCAGGAAAGGACAAGCAATTTCAAGAAAGCTATCAAAAATAACTCAATTATCAAGGAAAAGTGATTGGAGCTCAACAGAACCAAGATAAGAAGGCAAAAAAAATAAGAAGGAAGGGTTTTCTCCCTAAAAAACAAGTCGGTACTGAGAGGAACCTTTTGATACCGAGAGAGTTCTATTAGTGAATAGGCCGGCTTTGGCTTTCCTGTATCTATAGATTTGCATCTGCACTTTAGACTTCTTGGGCTTCTAACTCAACTAGCAATTTCCCCTATAAGTACCAACCCTATTGCAACTAGAAAAGGACTTTTGGACACTTCTTCTTTATTGTCTCATATCACTCTTCATAATAGTTACCAAGGTAGACATCGTTGGTAGTTCTAGGCTTAAGAACTTGTCAATTCCTTGTACTTGTGATCTCGGTCCCTCTCAAACGTCTAATAAATAAAATATAAAGTGGACGTAGGCCAAAGATTACCGAACCACTATAAAAATTCTTGTTTTTTTTTACTTTCTTGCTATTTTCTGCTATATCTCTATACTTCAACAGGTGTTTGGGTGTTGTGACATTTTTTGGCATCAACATTTTGATGCTTTTACTGAGAAGGAGCTAGATTTCGCAATCTAAAGCTTAAATATGAAGTTTGGAGAAGATGATGAGGCATAACACCAAATCTAGGATTGGAGGGAGTCAACCAGAGCATAAAGGTAGGAAGGAGGTGTCATCAAATTCTAATCATTCCATTTACGTGACCAGAGTGGATATGGAGAGAATGATAAAAGAAATGCAAGATGGAATAAGGGCTCGACAACAAAAGATGCTAGATGGATTTTTCCAAAGGTTAGGACATCAAGGAATAGGTAGAGCTACTGGAATTCAAAACTAAGGACTAGGAAGCAGGAGCACTAGGAGTTGGAGCAGAGCAAACTGGAATAATGCCCAAGGACCACTCGGTACCAACCTTAATCCTCTCAGTACCGAGAGGAATTCACTTGGAGGAATGTCGGTTTAGGCTTGGTATGAGCTGGAACACTAGGAGCCAACATAACTGGAGCCAGAAAAACAAATCGAAATGTGAGTGCATAGCAACTGGAGGAGTACGTGCCAAAGCTTCTCTATAGGAACAAGGGGTAGGATGAAGCTAGAGGTGTGGATCAGAATGCAAGTGCGCAACCAGAGGAGTATGTGTTGGAGTTCCCCCACAGTAGGGGGGCATAATATAGACATTGATTAAAGACCTTCATCGACGACAACAACCGAGTAGCTGACTTAGTCAGAAGAATAGCGAGAGGAGGACCACTAAACCAGAGTTTGGAGGATATAAACAGGAATCCATTTACCCCTAACTTCCAGAATGCGAGGAATCATTCCGATTTCAAACTTCCGACGTTAGAAATGTACGATAGGCAGATAAATCCAACGGTTCATCTAATGAGATACATCCAACATATAAAGGTGTTGGGTGCTTTTGAGGAGGTGATGGGACGGTGCTTCCTATTATATTTGACAGATTTAGTCGCAATATGGTTCAAACAGCTAGAGAATGGGTCCATAAGCACGTGGACTGGCTTAGTGAATAGGTTCTTGAAACAGTTCAGAGTTCATATCTCTCGACCAAAAGAATGTGATGATGCTATCAAGCGTAAAGCGAAGACCCAGAGAGACCTTGAGAAGTTATTTAATGAGATTTAACGTAACAGCCACCACCACATTCGATAAGTCGAATCCATCAATAATCCTGATGGTGGCAGTATCTAGAGTCGCAAGCAAGACCAACTTTAAAATTGCATTGGAAAGAGATCCACTAATGGACTTTATAGAGTTTTACCATAAAGCTGAGAGATTTCTACATCAAGAGGATGCTGAAGTTGATAATGCTAACATTAATGTTGTGGATGAGAGAGGACCGTCCGGAGCCGGATATGGAAAAGACAAGGGGAAGCGAAAAGCTGATAACGACTCCGAAGAACCGAAGCGGTAGAGAAAGGAATCAAAGTTCTCTTCTTATACTGACCTAAATGAAACCCCAAAGAGGATATACCTAAATAATAGGGGTAGCTTCCCTATCGGAGACCAGCCAAGAGGAAACCCATAGTCGGGATTGAAGGTCTAGAAAGTTTTGTTTGTTCCATGAGCTATATGGACATGAAACAAACGAGTGTAGATGCCTTCGTGATTTGATAGAAGAATTAGTTAAGAGCAACCGGCTGCAATAGTATGTAAGGAACCGAACTGCGATGGTGCAACTGGAGCAGCCACCATCTGCAACGAATGCATCAAGACATGCTAAGGATCAAGGACGAGGAAGGTAATCCCATGATCGGCATAGATAGGAGTTAGGTTTGTTTCTCACGCTTTGTAAAAATAATAATAACCTCAGACCGCTTATATGTGTACGATGCCTCGATTGGTTTCTAAGCACGCTTTGAGTAGGATATCCAAGGTGAAACTTAGAGTGTTTTCTTTCTTGCTTTGATTTGAATATTTAATTTTTGAAAACCACTTGAACATGATAACTAATATTGATCGTGCCAATCCTGTCCAAAGAGATGGAGCGATGACCACAAGGTGCAAGTCCCATTGCTAGAGAGCGAGTAGATGGACTTGTACTAAAGTTAGCCCACTCACCGAAGAGTGAGCGGATGAGCTTGCTTGGTCGTTGAGCCTCCTCAACAAAGTGTGGGCGGATTACGCTCAGCAAGGATCCGGAAAGATCAAAAGTAAGTTTGCTTATCAAAAAATAAGCAGATGGGTTTGTTTTGGACATTGGGTCCCCTTGCTGAAGAGCAAGGGATCCGACTCAAAAAGGATCCAGAGAGATCCAACCCTAGATTGGATTATTAAATGATCCGGAGAGATCGAATCCTAGATTGGATATTAAACAACCTGAAGAAATTAAACCCTAGACTGGATGTTAAATGATCTAGAGAGATCGAACCTTAGAGTCGATGTTGACTTGACCTTGGAATTTGAAGCCTTGTAATCAAACTAAAAAAGATAAATCCTGGAAAATCACAAAATGATTTACTTTGGATGAAAACAGACTGGTTACATTGCTGACGCTTAAGCAAGGAGTAGAGTCCTTAGCTATAACAGGTCTGGAACGACCTTTTGTTTCTAGGAGAATCTGAAAGAACTGGACGATTCACTAAGATCAGGATTGATAGATAGCCAGAGCGCTCAACTACCAAAGATTGACTGCTACCGAAACTTGTTCTTAGGCAAAGCATATCTTAAATTGATAAGATGTACTTTAAAGGGAAAGTGTAAACTAGTTTTTTAACCGAAGTGGATTTTAATTAGAATTAGGAGGTCGAGATGAGTTAAGAACTTGGAAATATTTCTAGAAGGACAAAAGAGAAGTACTCAAAAAGTTTCAAGTGGATTGGAGCTAAGTGAACCTCTCGATACTGAGAGAAACTCTCGGCACTGGGAGGAAGTTTCTCCAGTTTTGACCTCCCAAACCATTTGTACCTTAAGTGCTACCTCAAGCAATCGTTGTGAAGTAAATTTCTTAGAGAATAGATGGTAAACTCTAAGGATTTCTTAGAAGAAAGCGAACAAAGCAGGAAAGGACAAGCAATGTTAAGAAAGCTATCGAAAACTACTCAATTATCAAGGAAAAGTGATTAGAGCACAACAGAAACGAGATAGGAAGGCAAAACAAATTAGAAGAAAGAGATTTCTCCCCAAAAAACCAATCGATATCGAGAGGAACCTCTTGGTTCCGAGAGATTTCTATTGGTGAATGGGTCAGCTTTGGCTCTCCTGCATCTATGGAATTACATCTAGACCTTAGACTTCATGGGGCTTTGACTCAAATGACGATTTCCCTTATAAATACCAACCCTCTGGCAAGTAGGAAAGGACTTATGGACATTTCTTCTTCATCTTCTCCTATCTCTCTTCATAATAGTCACTAAGGAAGACGTTGTTGGCAGTTCTAAGCTTAAGAATATGTTTATTCCTTGTAATTTGATCTCAATCCCGCTCAAACCTCTAATAAATAGAATATAAAGTGGACATAAGCTAGAGATTGCCGAACCACTATAAAAATTCTTGTATATTCTTTACTTTCTTGCTATTTTCTGCTAGATCTCTATGCTTTGGTAGGTTTTTGGGTGTTGTGCCATTTTTGTCATCAACAATTATCATGATATTTTAAAATATCTCATATCAGTACTTAACAGATACGTACTCGATATCGATTTTAACGCCTAGGTTAACGTTTATTTTAATTACCATTTATATTAAGGATGTTTGCCTTAACCTTTAACTATTAATGTTTATTTCCTAATTTACTTTTTAATTAATTTTGGTTCGAAATATTCAAACACTGTTAATATTTTTGTTCGAACTTTGATCACAAAACTTTATATATGTGTTAATTAGAAGAATGCCACGAATGCAATGGTGCAAGTTTGACGATCAAATTCTGATGTTTGTTCAAATTTCATTTCTGGTCGTTAATAATTATTTATTAAAAAATTTAATTAATTAATTTTTATTTTATGGTGTGTTACACAATCCCTAATTCATTCTCCCATTTTTCAATTAACTAAAAGATAGCAAATAAGGTTCAAGCCGGTGATATTTTTAAAGGAAGAAAGAGGATAATCAAGCTAAAGAGAAGAGCATTTATCTCTAAGGAAAACAAAAGATTTTGATCTAGCTATATCAAACCAAAGATGGTTAAAAAAATTCCCTAAATCCCTTCCTAACCCATTTGGCTTTAGATTTGATTTTATAATTAATGTTTTTATATCGAATGGTACGTTTAGAAATTTAAATGAAGGAAATTTACTCATGTTTTAGGATATAACATGACTCAGTCATAATTAAATAATTTGAAATTGAGATATGATGAATAAAGATGGGTTTCTAATTTCATAATTTTTGGAACTATGAATTTTCTAAGTTGAGAAAATGGTTAATTTTAGGTAAACTAATTATTAAAAATAATTAAAATAATAATTATGACTTGAAAGTTTGGTATAAGGTAAAGTATGATAGATTTGTTTTCTTGTGAATTTTTGGGATTTTTCTATTAATATTCGATTTTATATGAATTAATCTACTAAAGAAAGAAGCAATTAATTAATGGTAATTAATTAAATAAACGAAGAATGTAATTAGCTAATCCTGAAAAGAGAATTGTAAAATAAGTAGAGTAGCGAATAAGAATTCAACACAAAACGAGATTTATTATAAAGTAACTACTTAATAAGGCAATGAATCATTTTTCAATTTAATTACGAAAACGTTGCTCAACACTTGATAGTTATTGAATAATCAACCTGCGATAGCAACTAAAGCCATCAACTTGTGATAGCATTTAAACTGTCAACTTGTGATGGTTTTGGGAAAACCAACATGCGAAAGCTCTATTGAGCTCAACCCTTGAAGGCTTTCAACATGCGACGACTACCTAAAGCTCAATGCTCGATGGCTTTAGGAGCTATCAACACGTGTACAACGACCTAAAGCTCAACACTTGAAAGCTTAGGGAGCTCTCAATCTGCGACAACTATTTAAAGCTCAACATGCGATAGCTTAGGGAGCTATCAACATGCGATAGCCATTTGCAGCTCAACCCACTATAGCTTGAGTTATGTCAACACTTGATAGCTCTAAGGAGTTCAATGCACGATGGTTTAGGTTATGTCAACATACAATAGCTTTAGGGAAACCAACTTGCGATGGCTAGTGTAATATTAACACGTAATGGCCCTAGGAGGCTTACCATGCGATACCTTGTCAAATTGAATTAAGATAATGAATAAAGTTAAAAGAAGAAGGCTAAGTGTAAGAGATGATTGATCCTACCGATGAAATGGCTTTGGGAAATAATAAGTTAATGAAGAATAACTTAATTAAAGAATGGCTTTGGAAAATAATAAGTTAATAAATAATAACTTAATTAAAGAAGGATATTGAGATCAAGCTTGATAAATGTAACAACCTGTAGTCGAGAGGCATTTAATTTGGAATTTGTAAATAAAGATTAAATTAATTAAATATATATTAGTACGGTAAACGTAGAATTATAAAGGCATTAAATATTAATTTAGAATTTGTTTAGTTAATTGAAAACTAAAGATAAATAAATAACATGAAATGTGAACGATTGAATAAATTTTATAAAAAATAATCATTAAAATAGATGAATTAATAATTTATTTTAACAATAAATGGAAATTTTACTTTTAATTAATAAAGGTATTTGAATTTAAATGAATTTTAAATAAATATTTAAAAGTGAATAAATTAAATAGATAGAAATTGAAGTAAATAAATTTATAAAATATGGGTGATATTGTTTGTAAGTTAAGAAATTAGAATATGAATTTATTTGATTAATTAATGAATTGAAAGTGCATAGAATAGTTTTTATAAAAGAAATTAAAATGGAATAGAAAAAAAAATTAAGTTTAAAGATTAATTAGCTCATAAACCAATTAGTCCAAGTGTGATGGTCAAATTCTAGAGTTTTCTTAATCCAGATAGTTCAACACATATTATAAATATAAGATCTCGTGTTCATGAAGAAAGGTGTTATAGCATAAACCCTCTCAAATCCTTTTCATTCAAGTTATCATCAAATTCTACATCTTTTTCTAAATTATAAAACAAATTCGGAAAATTAATAAAAATTCTCAAATCCTAGTGTATACTTCTTGACATCATGCTTCATCCATAGCTATTCAAGTTCTAATCACCCATTGCTGAAGTTGGAAAATTATAGGAGAGTGCAATCAAGGAAGAAGTTGAAGCTTGGAAGCGGATGAAGTTCTTTGTCTTTTAGCAATTAATTTAACTCGCATCTACGACTGATTTGATTATAATCTACCTGGTGAATTATATATATAGTTGTGCGATCATGGGGCTTTATCTACTATAAATGAAACATTGACCTGTTATTGATAACCTTGGAATTTATATGTTGTTTGAATGAATTTGAGTATTTATAGAACGAAATTAAGATGTATATTGATGTGTGCATCAAGTAATAAGCTGCAATTTGTCTAATAAGGGCCGTAATCGATCAGGGAAGTGATCGAAAATGAAGGAATTGGTTGCTGAAAGTGGCAACATTAGACAGTAGTCGTCAACTGCTGACCGGTTGATCGTCGACGGTTGATTGGTGGTCTGATTGGTGGCGTAAATTGTTTAAATAAATAACTAAACATATTAAATAAACATAAAAATAAATCAATATAATGTATATATTATGTAAAATATAATAAAAATGTAACTAAAATAAATAAATATAATATTAAATAATAGTATATAAAAAATATGTTTAAATAGAATATTAACATTCAATCAATGATATTATATATATCTAATATGTAAGTGTATTTACAAACATGGTATATGTTTAGATTAATATTATAATCGATAAATAAAATATATTTAGTACATAAATCTAAGATTATTTTATGTGTGTGCGTAAGAAAAGGCAATAATTTAGTCATTATTTCCTTAATAAAAGAATTAATTTTGAAGTTAATAATTTAAATCGATATACCTAAAATGAGATATTCTAAATTAATCAACACTTTATAAATCATATATATATATATATATATATGTATGTATGTATATGTATGAGATTCTATGCAACGAGGAATTTGTAATAAATTGAGTTATAACACATTTGGTATGAGACTTTCAGCAATATATCTTTGGTTATTCATTGGAATTGTTACATAGATGGTTGTATTGATTGAGTGTAATTTATGAGAGGTGAATAATCGTTTGACTATCATGTAGTTGTATGGGATGCTGTTGTGATATTTATTCGATTTTTAATTATAAGTAGATGACACTTTAGTGATTTGGATAGCGATATTGTGGTAGTGTTGTTGTGAGATGGAGCTCATAGTAGTACATAAGGCTTTTTGCCTAGACACACACACACACATTAAGCAAGCTAGGCTTCGTGCCTATATTAAAGATGTTATGTGTCGCCTATCATAATGCACTTCTTTTGTTGGTGTTTGAGAGGATCAGATTAGGCTAGCATCTATCCTAGCGGCCTGATCGTAGAGTCGTGCCCTAGATATGTGACACCCTTATATCTATTTAGTCGCGCTCTTTTGTTGTGTGTGTTCACCCCAGTGTCACCTAGGCCAGTAGTCTGTTAAGGGAAAAAATGATTGAGTGCTTCTCGTAGCCGAGATATCGGTGGATACATGTCATGGGACCGTCGAGGTAGCCGAAGACCATGAATTCTATATGACTATGGAGCAGGCTTTGGGCTATCGGTCACCTGTTTGGTTCTAATGTAGTGATAAATAGACATATACTATTTATACCCCTCACCTGAGTATAGATATGGGTTAGCTAGCCCTCTTAATTATATATGACTCTACTAGGGATATTGTGTCTATCGTACCGTTATTTCCCCTTACCATTTATGATGAGATATATATTATATATATACATATACGTATATATGTGTGTGTGTTTTCTTCAAAAAAAATATATGTGCGTGTGTATGTGTGATTATATGATTATGATTTAAATTCACATAAAAATGTAATATAAATATATAATTAAATAAAGATATAGTAAAAATTATATTTCCATGGAAATATATTCATATACCCATATTGTCATTTCTTATATATGTCGCATATACTATTAGCATCGATATATATAATTATAGATATAGATTGACTCATGTATTATTATAATACTCGGATCAGGCCAAGATATTCCAGGTGTAGTTATGCAGTAGCTTTTATGGAAATTATGGACTTTTGGAGGCTATTAGTCACATTGATGATACATTCCATAGTGTATTTTATAGCCTCGTTGTATATATATGTGTGTGTGTGTGTGTGTGTGTGTGTGTGTATGATGTGTTATTATGATTTCTGAATGAAGTGGGTTGGAGTCTGTCATTTTGTAACTCACTGGACTATATATGTGATATATTGTATTTTATCTACCGCGTTATGGCTCTGTGTACTCTACTATTTATTATTGGTTATGTATAATTCTATCATAGAGGCACACGTATTTATTGCTTTGTATCGAGACTGCATACAAATATGTTGTTGTTATATGATTCGAGATTTGTACCGGTGTTAGTCAAAGAGAATATTCATGTATGTACCCCATACAGCCTCATTCTCCGTACCATCTGACGGTATTACATTGTAATACTCTTGGATAGTATGTGCATAAAGGTGGGGGTTTCAATGAAACTAAATGATGATAAAATAAACCATTTGTAAGAATGAAACTACAAATGGAAGGCCTTTGTGACAATAAGTCTAAATACGACGCCTTATATGATGAATAGCGGTGTAAGGTCTCAGTGGGAATTATATGTCCAAAACTCAACATTATATTTAATTAAAGGCCCGCGTGGTTACCAAATGTCAACCCATGACATTATGATTGATAACGTTGAAGGAATAAGGCTTGTCTAGCATTCAGTTATCCATTCACGAAAAATAAACGAGAATAATGAAGTAAGGCTTGTGTAGCATCCAATTTCTATTCAGGATAAATAAATGAGAATGATGGAGTAAGATTTATGTAGCATCTAATTGTCTATTCATGACAAATAAGCGAGAATGAAGGAATAAGGCTTGTGTAGCATCCAATTATTTATCCATGACAAATGCGGGAATGAGGGCGCAATGTCTTTGAAACACCGCACCTTTATACCTATACTATCCAAAAGTATTAAAGAGTAATACTGTAAGATAATACAGAGAATATGGGGTAGACATGTGAATATTCCCTTGGACTAACACTGGTGCGTATTAAAACATCAAATAAATAACCAACCTTTACGTACGTAGTATCAGTATAAAGAAATAAACAAATGTGCCCCTGGGATTGAACCATACCCAATATACAATAAATAACAGAGAATACAGAGTCAAAAATGAAGCGGTAATATATATAATACACAATATATCATACTATAAAGGCCAAAGCATCTCAAATGATGTCCGTCTGACCGTAAAGTAATGAATAATCAATATACAACTCAATATCTCATACACACACATACTATAATCAATATCATATTAATATCATACAATAATCCTAATACATGTCTCCTCTAAGCCCAATGAAACATATGTCAGTCATGTTGTCCCTGTGCCTGAAATGTCTCGCACTGACCCGGGTATTACATAAATAGACTATATCTATTCAAGAATCCAAAATATGGGTAACAAACAAGGAATAATAATGCAAACACTACCAGAGATACTCAAATCATCAGATAACAAGTCAATATATGTGTAACCATGGAAACACGTGCATGAAATATAGTTATAATATCACATATAACTATCAAAGCATCACGTTCTATGAATAACTCAAAACTGCATGAAGCAATAATATCTTATATCAAAAGATGTCACCACCCATACATAAACATATCAAATGTGAAGTCACAGAGTCAAGACAAATGGCTGAATCATGCATAGCCAGAAATCATCATCTAAATCTAGTAAACATCGATAAATGAGATATCACAAAATATATCAGGCTAACACGTAGCATGGCCCAGTACATCTCTTAATCTCAATAAAACAACAATTTCAATACATGTATATAAGATAGGATAAGCTGCCTATCAATATACTAAAAATCCATAATACATTGGACATCTATCATATGTATAATCTCGTCTTCTCATAGATATAACTATATGAATACACCGTGACGGGATATAACTGTACGATAGAGACAAAGTCCCAAGTAGAGCCATATAAATTTAACATGTGGGTCACATAGCCCATCTCTATACTAAAGTAATGTGTATTAATAGTATATGTCAATCTATTACTCTATCGGTACTAGAAGGAAGACCAATAGCATGGAGCAAGTCCAGAGACACGAAGTATCTACAGTTTCACGGTATCGTGACACGTATCCACTTATGTGCTCGTCAACGTGAGGAAACAATAGCCACGATCCGACTTTAGTCCCTATAAGTAACAGACTGCTGGCTTATGTGACACAGGGCCGAACGCCTGAAGCAAAAGCACATAACTATATAAATATAAGATGTTACAAATCTGGGGAGAGGCCCCACGATCAGGTCACTAGGGTGGATTCTAGCCATCTGGTCCTCTCTAACACAAATAAAATGAGTACATCATACTAGTGGCATACAGAACTAATACATGTAGACATGAAGTCTTGCTCATCATTAGGCACGTAGCCATACTCACTGAATATAGACATGAAGTCATACTTATCGTCAGACACATAGCCTTACTTGTTGAATATAAGAACGAAATTATACACATCACTACGTGTATCACCTCACACTCATATCGCTATTCCCATCATGTGAGTGTCATCTACTTACAATGAATAATCAAATAAATATCGCAACAACATCGTCCATACCACTGTGTGATACTCAAAAGTTTATTCACTACTTGTAAATACACTCAAACCCAAAAATATTCTATATAACGAATCCAAAGAATAACTAGAGAAATATGATCGAAACTCCCATACCAGACGGTATTATAACTCCGTTTATTCGAGTTTCTCGTCACACGAAATGGAAATATCATGGAATCACACAGAAGGATCATTACCGTATCATGTCAAAATCATCACTAAATCAACATAAACGGTGAATCATACATGACACGGAAATCAGTATAACAAAGATGAGAAATCAAAAAACTCAAAAATCATACATAAGTATTATTATATCACACATTAAAATTTCCTAAGTAATTAAACTTTTTTTATAGATTTAATTAAAATGAAAACCTAACTTATTCTTTAACTGATTAAATTCATAAAATTAATAATCATATTTATAATTTTCCATATAAACTTCACAAATCCATTTTTAAACATTTATTTTCATTATACTTTTATTTTATTTTATTTATTATATTTTTTTAATTACTTAGTTTATATATTTTTATATTATTTATTTTAAAAAAATATGCACGACACCAGTCGACCACTGGTTCACTGGTCATGGTCGATCAGTAAACCCTAAGGGTCGACCAGTACCTGATTTCAGGCATTAGCGAACCAATTTTGATCTAATTAAACCCATTTATGACTCTACTCTTTTTTTTTGATGCGAACGTGATACATATCTACGGTAACAATCCAAATACAGTTTTTTTGTGTGTATATGCAAATTAACATGATTTGCATAGATTCGTGAGCACAAAACTCACCAGTAAGCTGCGTTCATCTTCTTCTTCCTCTCCTTCCTTATACGTATGTACGCAACACACAACACACCTCGATTTGCTTCTCACCATAGACGGAAAATGATGAAAAGAATCACATATTCAAGTTTGGTGAATTTTGGTAATTTATTGGATTTGTTATTGAATTTAAAAGGAGAAATCATAGAGGAAGAACTAATAGGGAGAGGTAAAACTAAATAAAGAAGAACACGTATGGTAAATATCAATAAACAAAGAAGCCTTGATAATGACAATTCTGAAATAGATTAAACTTCGTTTATATGGGCTTGGGCTTAAAAGTATAATAAATGAATATATATTTATTTTCATTTACTTTTAAAACTCAATTCTATCCAATTTTAAATAAATACAAATTTATATTAAAAATCACTTCTTTTCTGGATCAATATTTTATTTCAATTATATCACTTTTACAAAATATAATTTTCATATTTTTAACTTATTTATATTTTAAATATCATATTTTCATAAGTTAAATCCTTTTTATTAAACCATTTCAAAATCAATTTGTCAAATAAATCACCAAATTCTATATTAATCGACTAAATTACTATTATTGACATTAATTTATTACGATTTAAAATTTGGGTTGTTACAGGCTTCTCCCTTAAAAAAATGCATTCTTGCGATTTCTCATAAAGAAAAATCTATAATAAATTAATTATTCTAAACTTAAACATATCATTTTCAATTTGTTTTAAATACCAAAACATTGACCCAAAGTGAAAATTTTCTTTACAAAATCACAAAATTCTTCATTTAAATAATTCTCTTCTCAAATATCATATACATTATATTTTTTTCCCAAAATTCCATTGTATTTTTAATTCAAACAACATCCAAATTTAAATTCTTCATCAAACGAACTTTAAATTTTTTTGACAAAAGCCAAAATCTCGTTAACTAATTTTCACTAAAATCTCCTTATTCTAACTAATACAATATCTTTCAATGTGTTTCTTAATTTCAAAACATTCTATTATAACCAAAATTATTTTCGAATACTATTTTAAAAACTCTCTTTATAGATTTATTTAAACATTTTACACTTTTTGAATTAATGTCAAGAGGAAGTTTAAACTTATTCATTAAAATTTAACATTTCAGAACTAATTCTACATTCATTATCAAAATAATTCTCAATTAACCAATTCATTCAATTTCATAAACTTTTATACTTTTCAAAATACTTTATTACCAAAATCTCTTTTACATCAATAAGTAAAATTTTCAAAACTCATGTTTTATCGAATTTCCAAAATAAAATTTTTCGTTCTTTATCATTGAGTGATACATATAACCAAAATGCAACCTTCCTTTTACTTCAAATATTTAATAGTAATGATTTTTAAAGCAATTTACATTTCCAAATTTTTGCTTCCAATAACTTTCCAAATCAGTTTAATATTATAATTCCATTACATACCTTTGTGCTTTTATAAATCACTTTATTGTATAATATACTAATACTTACATAAACTTATTTAAATCACATTCAATTACTCAGAAAGACCCCTTAATTTATACTAACACACAATACATAATAATTTTTTTATTTTTTATTTTTTCAAAAAACTTTAAATTATTATAACAAAACCCAAAATTTTATCAATAAAATTTCTACTACGGTCTCTTTACTCTATTTAATAATAATAATATATATACTATTTAATTTCAAAATCTCATTATAAGAAAATTAATTTCAAATAATATTTTGCAAAAAAAAATCCATGAATTTTTTTATTAAAATATCCAACATTTTCGAATTTATATATGGAGGGAAGTTTTTTTAACTTATTATCAAAATTTAACACTTCAAAACTAGTTTTATATTTCACACCATAATAATTATTGATTAAATAATCTGTCGCATTTCAAAATCTTTTATACATCTCAAAATTCTTTATAATTTTTTTTAATTATACTCATACTTACATCTCAAAACCTCAAAACTCAATAGCATAAATACATTTCTAGTTATATAAAAAAGTCATCAAATACGCACACTTATATTCACAAATTGTCTAACACTATAAAATATAACAATGTTGCATTGTCATTTGTTATAGTGATTACTAATCTCAATTGGCTGCACTATTGACCACATAATCAATAATGCCTCGCCAATGTTCTCAGCTAGCCACTAATGTCCAATGGCTGCAAACATCGCTTAAAAATACCCATAAATATAAAATATTTGTTTACAATATATCCCCAAAATAATAAACATAACTCTTTATAACTATAATTTTAAACATTCAATTCTTTCCAAAATATTTAAATTTTTACTCGAAATATTTACATTTACTAAAATTTTGTGTTCAAATGTCCCGTTCTAGTCTTTAAGAATCTCTATCGAATATGTGTGCACCCGCATCGACCGAAATTCTTAACTCACTCAACAGACAAGTTAACACCATTCCATTTCAAAAATATATAAGTGCATCACTTCAACAAATTATTTAATACACTTATTCAATAAATCTTTTACGAACTCAATTTAAGTCTCATCTCAATATTATACTAATAATGTATATTTTCAAAAGATTGCTCATTATACTGGACTTCCAAAATCTTCTAATAATAATAAACTTTATCTATATATATAAAAGTATTTACTTCTATCAAGCCCTAAATAATGTCAAAACATTCTCAAACTTCCTTTAAACACACAAAAAATATATAAATATACTACTAAATAAACCATTCCTATATATGTATAATATCAAGCAAACACAACTCGTATTCATTTATAGTAAGCATAAATCAGTAATTGAATTCATTTCACAACTTTGATAAATACGTTCAAATTTCAAAATTAAATTCAATGCCGACAATTTCAAATAGCCAAACAAACTTTAGAGATTAAAATAAATATACTCGGTGGAAACTAATAAATAGATTTTCCGCTAAGCATTCTGATTAAATTCAAATCAATACTCAACTACACAATCTTAAATCAACACCACAATACAACATCAAACCATCCAAAATTATAAATACAAATACTACTGGTTGGACTAACTCCTTTTGTCCTTGCTACTTTAATCATATTATACTTTATACTTGAAAGGAAAAAAAGAAATTAATTAATTATTTAAGTACATATATTTGTAAAACCACAAATAAGTCCCTTGATGATTACCCCGGTTATCGTTATATATATAAATACATCTACTATCCCTTATTGTAGGGAATTTCCTAACACATCTAAAGGTTATGGAATCTAAGTCTCATCCAAGATCTCGTTTGGTGTCTTTGACGTACAATGTATTGTTCTAAACCTGCTATGATACCAATATGAAACACCACACCTCTATACTCATACTAGTATCACAAAATAAAATTGTAAGATAACATGGAAAATGAGGCTATGTGGGGTAAACACATGAATATTCTTTTGGACTAACACCGGTACATGTTAATACCTTAGGTATTGGTTTTGATGATAACAACTAGAGGATATCGATACTAATGTTTTATCAAGTTATATATAGTATATAGTGCATGATATTAGATAGATGTTGATTAAGAAGACTATACAGTATCATGATTAGATTTAAGACGCATATATAGAGTTTCAAAAGATGGAGAATGAAGACTCATGAGTATTGAAGAGTTCAAGATTTCATGATATTCCAGATAAGTTATAGAGTTATAGATTTTTTCTTAAAACCCTAATAGCACTTTCTTAATCTCTCTCTCTCTCTCTCTTTTATTTCAATAAGTTTTAAATATTTTTCAAATATACTGGTTTTCAAAATAATCTTTTCAATCGCCTATTCAAAATATTTCTCAAAATAATTTTTTAACCTTTTATATTTACAAAGATATTATATTCAATTTTTAAGTATTTTTATTATATTTATTTTTTGGTATTTTAGTTTATATCTTCCTTATGTTATTTTGATATTTATATTTTGCTTTTAGATATTTACTATAATTTATAACTATATTGATTTTATATATATTATTTACATTATATTGAATACTCTTATTCAATCTTTCAAAATTATTTTATAAAGTTTTATTAAGTTATATTTTGATTAAAATGTGTATAAACTATATGTAAATGATTCTACAAAGTATCAAATTATTTTATAAAGCAACGGGTTTTCAAAATAATTTTTAAAGTGTTTTTCAATTTTGTGAAGAGTATGTCGACATACTCTATCTATGTATGTCGACATATTGGCCGTAATTTTCAAAATTCAAATTTGAATGGAAGTGTCTTTTCGTCATACCTCTTCGTGCATAGACATGACCGTTGTTTCCTTATATATACCAGACTGCCAAACGAATTTTTAACATCAAATTTCTTATTCTTCTCTCCTCTTTCCACTCTCTCATTTTCTAAATCAAAATATACACGAACTTTGTCGAAATTCAACCAGAATCAAACTCAATCATCACTAGTTTTATTCTCCTTCATCTACTCTCTGATCTCTCTCACTCAAACCAAGATCAAAGTGTTATTCAAGAGTTATAGGATCAATTGTAATCAAGATCGAAGGTCTGTGTCTGTAAAACTCTATAAAATCATACTGCTATACTTGTGGGTATGATTGTAGCCCGTAAAAACAATTGGATGTGATAGTAGCCCGTAAAATCAATTGGGTGTGCTTAGTAGACCATAAATCTAGTGGATGTGCTTATAGCCCGGAAATCAAGTGACTCTACCCAGAGGTTGGGATTCTAGAGGGTGTGTCTCGTAGCCTTGAAATCGAGATTGTATTTGCATTTACTAGTTGAAAAGAAATCCATACAAGGAATTGTGCAGGATTGGATGTAGGGTAACTCCGAACTAGTATAAAATCCTAGTGTGTTCTTTCCTTTTTACTTTTACTGTATTTACTTTTATCTGCACTTTGATTCTGTGATGGTTAATTACATCATTCCAAGTAGAATCTTAAAGAATTTGAAAAATATTCATATAATCCATTAAACATTATTCACCTCTCCTCTGATGTTAATTTAGCCTTAAGATTCCTATTCCGCTGACTCACAGTATGTATTAAAAAATCAAATGAATAACTCACCTTTACGTATACAATATCAGTACAAAGCAATAAACATGCGTGCCTCCAAGATAGAACAATATCCAATATACAGTAAATAACAACGAAAACAGAGTTAGAAATGCAGCAATAATGTGTGTGTGTGTATAATACACAATATATCATACTATAAAGGCCAAAACATCTCAAATGATGTCTGTCTCATTGTAAAATAATGAATAATCAATATACAACTCAGTAGCACACACACAGACAAACACACACACACTGTAAATCAATGTCATACTAATATCATGCAATAATCCTAATATATGTCTCCTCGAAGTCCAATAAAACACATGCCGGTTATGTCGTCCCTGTATTTGAAATGTCTCGGACTAACCCAAATATTACATAAATAACACATTGGTCAGACTATGTCTAATCAAAAATCCATAATATGGGTAACATAGTATAAACAAGGAATAACAATATGATAATACTACCATAGATACTCAAATCATCAGATGACATGTCAATAACGTGTGCATGAAATATAGTTATAATATCATAGGTAACTATAAAAGCGTCGCATCTATGAATAACTCAAAACTGCACGAAGCAAAATCTCTGATATTTCATCACTCAGAAACATATCAAATCAGAAATCATAGAATCAACACATATGGATGACTCATACATATCCATAAATCATCATCTAAATCTAGAAAACATCGATAAATGAGATATCACAAAGTATATTAAGCTAACACGTAACATTGCCCAATATATCTCTCAATCTCGATAAAACAACATCATCGGTAAATGTATATAGGATATGATAGGTTGCCTATAATATACTGAGAATCAACTATACTTCGGACATCTATCACATGTATAATCTCATTTTCTTATAGATATAACTATTTGAATACATCGTGATGGGATATGACTGTACGATAGACACGAAGTCCTAACTAGAGCCATATAAACATAACAATATGTGGGTCACATAGCCCATCTCTATTCTAAAATGAGGTATATCAATAGTATATGCCAATCTACTACTCCGACAGTACTAGAAGGAATATTGATAGCATGAAGCAAGCTCCATAGTCATGAAGTCTCTACGGTCTTAGTTACCTTCACGATATCGTGACACATATCCACCGATGTGCTCGTCTATGCGAGGACTCGATAGTCATGATCCGACTCTAGCCCATATAGGTAATAGACCATTGGATTATGTGTCACAGAGGCAAACGTACGAAGCAAAAGCACGTAGCTATATAAATATAGGATGTCACAGATTTAGGGTGCGACCCTATGATTAGGCCGCTAGGGTGAATTCTAGCCATTTGGTCCTATCCAACACAAATAAATTGAGTCCATCATAATAGTGGCATATAGAATACGTATAGACATGAAGTCATGCTCATCGTTAGGCACGTAGCCATGCTCATTTAATATAGATATAAAGTCATACTTATCGTAAGGCACGTAGCCTTACTTGCCGAATATAGGCACGAAACAATACACATCACTACGTGTATCACCTCACACTCAGATCACTATTCTAATCACTTGAGTGTCATCTACCTACAATTAATAATCGAATAAATATCATAATAGCATCCCATACCACTACGTGATACTCAAATGTTTATTTGTTGTTTGTAAATTACACTCAATCCCCAAAATATTCTATATAACGAGTCTAAAGAATAACCGGATAAATATGATCGAAAGTCCAATACCAGATGGTATTATAACTCCATTTATTTAGGTTTCTTGTTACACGGAATGCAAATATCGTGAAATCATGCAAAAGGATGTCATCATCGTATTATGTCAAAATCATCATCAAATCAATATCCACAACGAATCACATATAACATAGAATTCAGTATAATAAAGATGAGAAATTAGAAAACTTAGAAATCATATATAAGTATTATTATATCACACATTAACATTTCATAAGTAATTATACTATTTTTTCATGGATTTAATTAGAATGAGAACATAATTTATTCTTTAACCGATTAAATTCACAAAATTAATAATTGTATTTATAAATTTTCATATAAACTTAACAGATCTATTGTTAAACATTTATTTTCATTATACTTTAATTGTATTTTATTTATTATACATTTTTTTATTTTTTTTATTTTATACTTATTTTTATTTTATTTTATTTATTTTTTAAAAATATGCACGGGCACCAGTAGAACATTGGTCGGTCGGTCACGGTCGACCAGTAGATCCTAAGGATCGACTGATGTCTGAAGTCATTTCAGGCATTAGGAACCAATTTCGATTGAATTAAACCCATTTTCGACTTTGCTCTTTTCAATTTGATGTAAACATGATACATATTTATGGCAGCAATCCAATCACAATTGTATATAGATGCAAATTAACACGATTAGCATAGATTCTAGAGCCGAAATTCAGAAATAAGTTACGTTCATCTTCTTCTTCCTCTCCTTCCCTATATGCATGCTTGCAACACACAACACCTTGATTTGCTTCTCACCATAGACGCAAAATGATGAATAGAACCATATATTCAAGTTTAGTGAATTTGGTAATTTTCTAATTTATTTTCGAATTTAGAAGGAGAATATTATAGAGGAAGAAATAATAAGAGATGTAACACTAACTAAAGAAGAATATGTAGGGTAAACATTAGTGAATAAAGAAACATCTCGATAATGAAAATTCTGTAAATAGATTGAACTTAGGTTACATGGGCTTGGGCTTAAAAATATAATAAATGAATTTATATTTATTTTCTTTTACTTTTAAAACTCAATTATATTCAATTTCAAATAAATAAGAGTTAGGCCTGTGTGGCAGTTTAAGACGAGACTAGATAAATTAGTCTAACATGTATGTAAGAAATCTCACACTTTTTACGAATTGATGATTATGCTTGTCTATGATGTAATTGAAGTATTTTGCAATTGATGACGATGATTGGAATAGTGAGGGAAAAACTCGTTCCATGCTTTAATGGTGTGGTCTCACTATATGTTTGCTTGTTAGGGTAAAGTTTTACTCATGTCAGACTTCATGTCTGATCCATGTTTTAATTATTTTTCTTAAACTCACGGGTACTCTTTCGAGTAGGCTGAGTTTTTATGGTTTAGACATGTAACTTTTGAAAGGACAAACAAAGACTTCGGGGACAAAGCATGAGACTTATTTTACTAATAAATTTATTTTTAAATTTCTGTTGTGAAAAACCAGGAAAAATAATTGCTTATGTGTTGTGTTGACATCTTCATATGTCAGACACCGCATAAATCTTATTTTCTATTGTATATACCCCTTCATGAGAACGAAATTGGTTAAAAGTTAATGTAACGAATCATGTAAAATAATTTGAAGTAATGGAACTTTATTTAATTGCTATGTTTACTTATGTTGTACAAATCAAATACTGAATCGACTTTGTCGTTGGAAAATAATTCGGGTGAAGACTGCAGCATCATCGACATCTATTTTTGGGTCTCGAAGCAAGGGACATTACAATACGGATCATCTAAAAAAAGGACAACAACAACAACAACAATAATAATTGAGGTTAGATTATGATGTTATATTGAATAAGTATTTTAAAAATCAAATCCAATATAAGGATGTGAATCTCATTAATATTTTATAAGTCAATGCTTGAGGGAAAAAATGATTACATTGAAAGTCATATTTAGCTTTAGGGCTATTATGATAATAGTAAATTTACCATTACCATACTAATATCAAACAACTGGTAACCAATATTAATCTATATCTGTATATCAATGTTATCGGTATGATAACGATAAATTTACCATTTTAATGGCAAATTTAACGGCATAGAAACATCAAACCATTGGTAACGGTAAATTTGCAAGTCATATTAGTTTTTTTTTACAATTTAAATTAATCATAGCCACAGACACTTGTGTGTGTATACCAGTTTTTAGGAAGATGTTTGTAGTAATTATGATGTTGTTTCTTTTCTGGTTTTATTAAGTTTAGAGTCAAAGATTAATAAAGCTATTATTCCATAGTATTGTAAATAATTCATGATGAATTAAGGAAATATTCCGTATCAACTAAAATTATAATGCTCCTGAATTTTAATTAACATTATTCGAGATATTTAATTGGATAAATTAAATAGAATAATGTGAATAATAAGGGAGATGAGATTAATAAATCCAATGGCCGTGTCTTAATGAATGAACTAAAATAAGACTTAACTAAATTAAGAAGGAGGAACTTCCTATGAGGTAATCTTGAAAATATGGCTACATTTCTTAGTATAAATCTCTTCCTCCACCTTAAAGAATTTTTACTTTCTCATTCATAACTCCTCATCTATATTTCGGCCAGCCATTAAAAGCTCCAGGAAGAGCAATAAATTGAAGGTAAAGCTAGGAAAGTATCTCATTCTTCAATTAACCGATCAAGATGAATATTCATGTTTATCATCTCATTTTTTTCTATGTTTGGATCGGTTATGGGTTATACTCGATTCATGGTTGTGATTTTGGTTAGGATATAACCATTTAAACCTTTGTTTGGATAAGACATAGGTGTTTTTAAATGTTAATGGGCTAATTAACATAGTTTATTTCAGTTTTGGTTAAATTCCAAATTATATTGATCTTCATATGCTTCGAAATTTTAATATGTTAAAATATATGATTTAAAGGATTTTTGGTGATTTTGGGGATTTTTCCTTAGTGGTTTACTAAGGCAATTAAATTATTTATGCCCAAGGGCTAAACTGAAAAATGGCTTTCGAATTTGTTAAATTTGAAGGGAAATTGCTTTCGAAAATTATTTGGGGAAGAAGAATAGTGTTTTAAGAAAAAGGTTGACTATTTAGTACTTTTTACTATTCGAAAATACAAGAGGAAGCCCCTTGACCAATCAGATTTAGACAAGCAAGAGGAACCATCACTTCCGTAGGCCCAGAACTTGCTTCCGACTACATAGCCCGCTTTCACCCTTTTGACTAAGTCAAAAGGCATCTTTTGTCTAAGTCGGAAGGTAAGCATTTACCTTTCGCCTAAGTCGAAAGGTAGGAATGGTGTCGGAAGGAAGAGAGGCGAAGGGATGGAGGCTGCTGCCTTGGCTTTCAAATGGAAATATAAATGCTTTCGAATTAATAGGTTTCGAAGGGGGATCCTTCGACTACATCATTTTTATAAATACAAAATTTTTATACTCAAGAAGGAGTTTCGAAGGGGATCTTCGAAAGTTTAAACCTTCAAAAGAATAATTTTAATTGTTTTCCAAAAATATGTTTTAGAATCTTTCAACTAAGTCGAAAGATAGGAGAGGAAAAGGAAGGGGTTACTTCCGAACCTTCCCATTGTTTTAAAAGTTTTAATGTCTTCGAAAGCCATGCTTCGAAGGAGATGTATGCTTTCGACTTAGAACTTCGAAAGGAATGAAGTCGAGGGGAGCTTCCGACTTCGTTCCGCTTTATGTTTTATATGCCTTCAAATGGGATATCCGAAGGAAGGGTTAAGCCGCCAGCTTATACCTTTCGACTAACTCGAAAGGTGAGCCCTCACCCTTCCGACTAAGTCGAAGGGTAGTGATGTTTTAAAAAAACGGAAGGCTTCCGAAGGGGCTATCTTTGGATGTTTTAATGCTTTCGAAGGGGTTTTCTTTAAACCAAGTTTTTAAGATCATTTTTGATTTGCTTCCGAATGAGATATTCAGAAGGGCTATTTTAGCCATTTTTCCTAAGTAAAATCTTGCTAATTTGAAGGGGTTACTTCGAACGGTTATAGCATAAAATACTTATCTTTGTTTGGATATGTAAGGGGGATCCTTATATAAATTGGATGTTAATAAACCTTGGGGACACCAGGGTGGGTTTAATGTTTTCGATATATAGTTTGGGGTTACAAACAGAAATATGCTTTTGAAAATATACATTGGGGCTATCAATGTGTTCTTATTTAATTTAACCTAATTGGGGCTACCAATGAGAATATGTTAAACAGGTGGTATACCTGAGGAAAATAAAAAATCATGAGGATCATGAATTTTAATAAATAATCATGAGGATCATGATATTTTAAATTGGCCAAGTGATGGGTTCTTGGTTAACCTAGGAAAACCATAAAATGTGCGGTGGATAGCCCACATCAAATTTCTAATGAAAAGAATGTTTTGCCAGAGGTGGTTAGCCTCGGGATTTGGCACCCAAGGGTTCATAGTCATCCTAGGAAAACTATGGAGTGTGCGGTGGATAGCCCGCACCAACTTTTATAAAACAATGTACGTTGGATAATCTGCATTTATTTTAAATGGATTTGAGACGAATAGTCCTATTAAATTACGAAAGATGGTCATTTTAAAGGTTTTAAAGGGGAACTCTAATAAATTGATTTTAGATGGAAAATCTAATAAATTGCTTTTAGATAGGATATCTAATGAACGGATGGATGAGATATCCAAGATATATGATTTATGACTTTATTTCATATTATGTTAAGACTAATCATTTTGGGTGCATGAGCATAGTAAATGATTTGCATGTTTTGTTTTGGATACTAGTGAGTGGACAACCCGTTCCGCTAAGCGGCGTGGTCTCACTAGATATCTATTTATGATAAGAGATGGTATGAGATTATTCATACCAGGCTTTAAGTCCGACTCGAAGTTTTTGTTTTCCCTTAAACTCTCGGGTGCTCAAAATTTGATTTGAGTAGATCGAGGGTTTAGGTTTTAGCGGATTTTGGTGAATAAAACATCCGAAGACGAGCAGGTGGTTGGCGGATAGCTAACTTAGGAATTCTGTTTTTAAATTGTTTCCGCTGTGTATTAAGACAATTATGTCTATATTGCTTTGATCATCCAAGATAGTATCTTCATATACCACTCTTGGCGTTGTTGTAAATTATATTTGATAATGCTTGGGATTACGTTTGGGATTTTTGTAATTTGGATATGATTTATTTAAGAGGGAATTAGGCATAAAGACAAACTTTGAACAAAATTTAGGCTAAGAACACAAAGTTTCATTTTTGAGTTGAATGACAAACTTTGAAAGAAAATTAGGCTGAAGGAAAATGCTAAATATAGTTAGCATTTTGTACAGTGCAAACATTGTACAAAATGCTAATTATAACTAGCATTATATCCAGTTTTACATTGTACAAAATGCTAGTTGTATTAGCATTGTCCTTCAGCCTAATTATTTTTCAAAGTTTGTCCTTCAGCCTAAAATTAAAACTTGTTGTCCTTCAGCCAAAAATTTTATGAAAATTTGTCCTTGTGCCTATTTTCCACTTTATTTAAAATATAATCACTGAAATTATTGTTTTTGAAAATCTGTGATTTTGTTCATATCTAAGTGCTTCTGATATTGTGGATACCATTACCACTGCCATATTTCGTCACAAGAAGTTAATATTGTGGTTAACTGCAACATCCATAGCGCTTAGCTTTTAGCCTACAGATACATGATGTTATAAACATAAATCAAAATGCTGATATAAATATCACTGAAGTTATAATTAAAAACAAAATATTTACTTTTCTGTCATTACAAATATTTAATGCAATAAAAATATAATGTTTTATGCACCAATAAATTTATCATTACCTGTCAACTGCACATCCGTTTACTATATACCAACGATCATTTAAAGTAAAATATCAACTGTTATTTTTGATTTAATAATAGTATCGGTACGGTAATAAAATTTGTGTATAAGTAACGACCAGCATTAACACATATTTACTTTCAGGATCCGAAAATTCTGAAATGAAGAAAATACATATACAAAACAGTTTTTCTTACTACTGCAGCTAAGTACCTTGGTATGCCAAACTCTCTAATTCCCGTTAGGCGTCAGCTAAACTAGATATTATTATATTAGAATATTAATTGAACTCCCTCTCTTTTTGTTTACTATCTTTTTCCTTTTTCTTTTTTGCCTATTTTTCTATTTTCTCTTTCTTCCAAAGTCCCCAAATTATTTTCTTGTAATTTACATCTAAATTCTTTTCTAAAATGTTATGCATCGGACAAAATTAGAAGCTCGATCGTATCAGAGCAGCTCGGAAAGAAGAGATTTTTTGAATAATTGGTGCAGGGATATATTAATTTTGAAGCCTTTTCGACATGTATTTTTCCAAGCTAGATGATTCTCCTATGTTTCGTAAGCAGGTAAAATAGATTTTACTTGGACAAATTTACCAGCATTTTGGTTGATTAGTTTGATCTCTGATTAAATCCTATCTAATCACGCACATTTTCACATATATTTTGGTTTATTTAAAAGCTATTGTGATTTTTAGTAGAAGAAGTGGTTATTTCTTTTCTCATAATAATTTGATAGTTTTTATTTTTTATTTTTTTATTTTTGTGGCAAAGCGAAGGGACGATGAATACAATTTTTGAGTTTAGTGTGGACTGAACTAACAAACACGAAAGTAAAATTATATAAATATTTTATTTCGTGACAGCAGGAAGAAGTGAATTTATCAAAATATATGCTTTTAATTTGAAAATTATGTTCGTTTCTTTAAAACGAACTTATAGTTTAACTTGCATGCAAATACATCAAGGCATAAAATTTAACAAAAAATTTATATTTTGTGCCGGTAAACAGATTCAGTCTCTTGAAGAAGGTGCTGAATTGTTAAGGGAAAAATGCCTCAAGTTCTACAAGGGAGCTCGGAAGTACACGTACGTAAATCATTTCCTCACACATTTTTGTACGTTTATATTTCAGTAGTTTATTTATACCCACTGTTGCATGAATAATCACAATAAACATTCCACGTTGTTCAATGTTGTGTATCTTACTACTATGATTTGTAGGGAAGGGCTTGGTGAAGGATATGATGGGGATATTGCTTTTGCTAGTTCTTTAGAGATGTTTGGTGGAGGGCACAATGATCCTATAAGTGTTGCTTTTGGAGGTTAAACCCTTCTCTCGCTTTTTGATGAAACCCTTTTTAGTTGTATTTGTTTTGCGTATATTTTTACCAACCTAATTGTAATACAATTTGAAGTTTAAGATATTCTAAAATTTATGAGCTCACCTCACATGGAGCTATGGGCGAAGCTACACAGTAATTTTAGTGAGTGAAATTCAGTTTACATATTGAATGAAATGGCATTAATCAAAGCCATAACAACGAGTGAGACACAAGCAATATTTAGTAGATAAATTATCATAGAAGCAATCCATTAACTTACACACGCACACACTCTCAACATCATGCCCACACAAGTTCATTTATTTTTGGTAATATGTTCATTTTACAAAAGCAATACAATATTGCTTTTAACTCTATAGTACCACCAGTGTCCTTATTATACAACATGTCACTTATGGAGTTCGAAAGCTGTAATGGACTTTTATTCTTCATTTGTCTTTTACTCCAGTTTGATACTTTTAAAAAATTAAACTTATCTAGCAATAAATGCAACCTGGACTCTACTTGTGATTATGTAAATATTTTTTTTCTTTTCTTTTAGTAACACGGTAATCTTAAGATATGGTATTGGTTACAATCTGTTTGTTAAGATACAATGGATTGTTTCCCTGTATAATCTGAGACAATTAAGTTGCAATTTTATCAAAACTAAGAATGAGAACGTAAATGCTTCCAATGCTGTAAATTTAGTAATATAGCTGTATCACTTGCAGGACCTGTGATGACTAAATTTACTATTGCCTTGAGAGAAATTGGAACGTATAAGGAAGTTCTAAGATCGCAGGTAGTTTTTTTTTTCGTTTGCTAGAAACAGATTTTCATTATTCAAATCGAGAAACTGTCTTGCTGAAAGAGGTTTCAGGTTTAATATAGTCGCACAAATTTATTCAACCCAATTTTTATATTTTTCCAGCTAATTTTTTATTGGATCACGATATTTGTTTTTCTTTTGATTAGGTGGAACACATGCTAAATGACAGGTTGATGCAATTTGTAGACATCGATTTGCATGAGGTCAAGGTACACATGAATTTGATTGATTTTATTGCTGTCATTAGGTTACTTGTGTGCTCATTGTGTATCATACTAGAAACTTATGCATGTGCCGAATATAAATGTTAACGGCTAAAGCATAACTTAGGTTTGTTTAAATATGTAGATATTGTACTTTATTTTAGATACGTTGAATCATTAATTTGGAGGAAAGAACATTTTGGTTCAGATCCCCATTCAAAAAAGTGCTGTTCCAAATGATGTTAAATTTGATTTTGTGAATTTCGTGTCAATCATTGTCGAATCTAATATTTTTTGAGTGGATTTTGAATGTCAATATTGAATCAAATGTGATAAAAATCTGTTACGGATATATCTAGAAATTGCTTTATTTTTGCAGTGCAAAATAATTGAAATGCAATTATTTGCAGTCGTACCTCAATTCTTTACGTTCACAATAATTTTTGGTGTGCAACAACACACAGTGAGTGTAAAAATTATGCATTACACTTGCACCATGAAATATACGAGTGGTGTTGCCAACACTAATATTTTCAAATAAAATGTTGCACTGTAGTTAATTGCACATCAAATAATTGTACCATCATCCCAACTCCAGCTTTGATTGAACTTCGCAGCCCATATGACCACAACCACCGCCTACGCCTCCGGTTACCTCTAGTCGAGTCTGTATTAATACCCGTACCTAAAGGTATCAGCACTTTCTCCTCTGGTTGCGTCTACAAAAAATTCCAATTTTGGTGTCTTAGATTAAAATCTAGTTCCTATCAAGGGAGGGAGTTTCTGGCCAAGCTCTGGCATCAATCAACTTTTCTCATTGAGCTGCATCCATCGACACAAAAATTGACACCTCCAGTCATCATCGGTTGATGTTCAGTTTTTAATAATTCAGGATATTTGTAGCGGAGATGTGAAACGAGATGATGTAGAAAATAGTTCCTTATTATGTGTGGTTAATTTTCACCTTTTTAGAAATATACCAAAGCTGTCATTTTTGAGGCCAAATTAAAAGCATGATTTCCTATCCCAGCTTTCTTGGTAAGACCAAACAGGATAAAGATATATCTGAATAACATTTCAAAACAATATATTTGAACAAGACGAGAACTACATAAAAAGACTTGTAATGTTCTGCTGGTCCTAGAGGTCTTTTATTATTATTTTGCTTCTGGCCATTCAGCTATCAAAATTTTGATTTATTTACAAATCTTGGTAAATAATAAATAATCTTTTCTTCAAGGATGCACGGAAACGATTTGACAAGGCGAGCCTTGTATATGACCAGGTATGCCTTACAATTTTCCATTAAAAGCTACCTTATCTTTTGTTTTGCATTGTTAAAAGATGTTTTCTTTTTAATTATATATATATATGTATATATATATATATAATATTGGCGCAATAATGCAAGAAAAGCATAGTGAATAATCTCTCTACGCCAAAGGTGACAATTGGCATGGGTATGTTAATGTTTTAGCGCACAATAAATGCTTAACAACTTGCGCACTCGAACATTAAGCATTAAGCACAATAATCTCTCTACGTCAAGGGTGACCACTGGCAGGACGAGAAGAATATACTTGAAATACGCATGTGACACGTCACTTAAAATTATTAAGTAATTCAGTGATCTATATATTGTTAGGGAAATTAATATATTCCTTTAGTAAAGCATAATTTGGTACACACGCTGCTCAATGATATTCTAACTACTTGCTTTTGACTACCTTTTTGTATTAGGCGCGTGAGAAATATTTGTCTTTAAAAAAAGGCACAAGAGCAGATGTGGCCACTGTAGTGGAGGATGTAATGACCTTTTTCTCTTGGCAAATCTTTGTTGCATTTCTCTATACCTTACCATCTTTATGCTCAACTGATTAATTTAATTAGTTGATCATTGTACATAACAGGAGCTATACAGTGCGAGATCTTTATTCGAACAGTCACGGTTTAGTTTGGTGCGTCTAAGTTAAACATTCGTTTGAAATATCATCCTAATCATATTCATGTATGAATTGAGTGTATCACGCCCTTTCTAGATTACAGCTCTATCAAATATTGAGGCGAAGAAGAGGTTTGAGTTTTTGGAGTCAGTTAGTGCGACAATGGATGCACATCTACGTTATTTTAAACAAGTACTTTGCTTGATCACCGTTTTCTCTTTATTTTTTTGTTATTATTACCTTAAACATTTTCTTTGTTGCTACGTAGGGATATGAATTACTGCATCAGATGGAGCCGTATATCAACCAGGTTTGTTCTTCCTACACCAGATGAAAATAAAATCCTGTGAAAATTCATATTATTATTTTGATGTTTGAATAAACAAGACACAACATGAGGATACAATTTAATAAAGAAAACAAACAAACAAGACACAATGTAATTTAACAAACAAGACATGAGGGCACATCTATATATTGATATTTTGATGCCTTTTTAAGTGAAAGGCATTCAAGTTACGGGGAATATCTGAGACGTGACTACTCTTTACCAGTATCCATGCTTTATACTCCATGAGTTTTCGTATGCCATTTGAAAAATACACGAGAACATAAGTAATTATGTCTGTCTTTGTCACAAATATATACTTCCTTATCTCTCATGCTTATCACAATCTTTAGTGTAGGTAATTTGTAACATCATATCTCATAAGTTGTTTTTTGAAGGGACATAATATCTCATGGGGAAGTAGTAGTTTTAGTATTGTTTAATACTGATTCTTGAAAATACATAATTTTTACGGTCTATTTACTTCTAATATGTTAACTAGTATATTTACCTCTAAATGTCCAATTTATTTGTTTAGTTATTAGTCACAACTAGAAAGATCAATTGCATAACTTGATTTTCTCATAACTATGTTCAATTTATTGACCACACATGAATGGTGTCAATGTAACTAGTTCAAGAATTCTAATGCTAGCTTCCATATGAATGATAATATGAAGATTAATGCAGGTTTTAGCATATGCACAACAATCTAGAGAACGATCCAACTACGAACAGGCAGCACTTGCAGAGAGAATGCAAGAATTCAAAAGACAAATTGACCAAGAGAGCAGATGGTCTTCAAATGTTACCCAGAACTCTCCTGGTGATGGGATACAAACGATTGGCAGAAGTTCACATAAAATGATTGACGCTGTGATGCAAACAGCTGTTAAAGGAAAGGTACTAATGATCCTTCTATTTAATTCGTTTTCAATCCAAAATTTACTATTTTTAAGATGTATATTTTAACATAGAAAATATAAAGCGTCCCATAATTTGAGGATCTAGGAGAGATATCTTGTGAACTAATATTTCCTTAGAATAAACATTTCAACCAGTCATGCCTTGGATTAAATCCCCGACTAGTAGAATCACAATTTTTTACCTTACCGCAGCACCAAGCTGCCTGTTTTGATCATGTATATAAAAACTGTAGGAAACATCTCATATTTTGTCATGCAGCAGGTTATCATATTGTTCTTAAAAAATTTCAGTTTTCCCATCAATAATAGAATCTGTATTTTATTCATGGAAACTTGAGATATCTTTTCACCTTTATCTTCCCTCATCACGGCAGAAGGATTCAGACATGAAATTCAGATTGTTACTGTTTGAACCAAAAATGGCACAAACACCTAAATGAGTATAGTAAAGAAAAGAGCGAAGAAACTGAATAAAAACACATAGAAACAAGATACCAGAGTTTTATAGTGGTTCGGCTAATCGTTGCCTACGTCCACTTAACTTTGTTGATGGTTTATAGTGTTGTTTACACTTCTGTTTTTACAGATCGGTATGGATCCGTGGAAGTACAAGAGAATTATAGAAAAGCTGTAGAGAAGTGAAAAGATCCTAAAAACGAGCCCCTTCCCTTCTATTTATAGTTGGAGGTTGCCTGAAAACTCGCTCCCATGATCTCCACGTCGTTCTCACATCCAAGACCAGTTCTCTTGAGAAAATGGTGGCCACATCATCAATCAATTACAAATTGGTACCGATCCATAGGCTTGGATCGGTATCGATCCGTAAGATCAACTTATGGATCCTTCTGATTGCCGAGATAAGTGCGTTTCGTTGTGGGTTTCATGATTTCCAACTTGATTACAATGCAACAAGCTTGTCTCTGAGTCCAAATGATGGATCGGTGGAAGAATGGAGTTGGTGACTTCAAGTGCTCGTGCAGATCGATAGAGAATTGCATGAAAACGATGAAAAGAAACTTGAAATAGGCTCCTGACATCATCACTTTTGAATAGTAGGAGTTGGGATTGGATTGGATGAAATCTCGTGGATCGGTACCGATCCAACACTTTATTGGATAGGTGTGTTGAATTTCAAGGCGGCCTTACAATCGCCTCTATCTTTGTTAACTTGAACTGACTTTGAGTTCTACCCGAGAAATTTGAGTGTTTGCTTGGGACTTGATCTGAAGAATTTTTGAGATTTTCGTGCTCTAAATTTTCCTTCGCTTACTTGAAGTCAGACCCAAGATTTCTGTGTGTCTGACCCGAGTCTTTATGGATCGTTACCGATCCAAGACCAAGGGATCGATACCGAATCAACTTCGGGTCGCACTTGGCGTTTCTGCATGGATTGTTTTGGGTCACGCTTGGAGTTTTCCAAGGCTAACCTACTTTGTGGTTTTGCTCCGAGTCGGCTCTTCTGAAAACTTCAACTTTCAATTTTTCAACTTTTTCTATCATTTTTTGTTTTTGTTTTTTATGATATTTCCAAAGTCCTTAGGTCATTTATTCGCCGTTTGCTTGTCCGATTCGATATTATAAATTCGTTCGAAGACTCCGGCAAATTAGACCGTAACACTTGCCCCTCAAAGCACGTCTTACGGATGGAAAGTGTGCTTTGCTCAAGAACAAATGTCGAAGTTGATAAAACTTTAATAGTCGAATTTTCTGGTTATTAATTGATCGAGTTGTGGCGAATTATCCTGTTCCTTTAGATTCACTTGTAAATCAAAGGTCGTTCCAGACCACGATAGCTATGGATTCGAGTCTTTGCTTGAGTGTCAGTCATATACAATGATTCCGTGTTCTCCCGGAATCGGTAAAGCCTTGGGCTGTTTTTCTAATCATGGTCATCCCGTGTTCATCCCGGAGCTAGCAGTCATATGTTGGAATCTCGATCTCTCCAGATCGTTAGTGAAATTCATGGCCTTTCCCAGTCGGTAGCTGAATTTTGATATCTTTGGATCGTCAATGGAATCTTTCGTTAATCAAATTCGTGATCGTTCATGGTCGATGGTTAAATCTGCGATCTCTTCGGATCGTTAATTGAATTTGTGGCCGTTCATAGCCGATAGTTAAATCCATGGTCTCTCCGGACCGTCGAATCCATGGTATCTCAAAACCTTTGCTGAGCACAATCCGCTCGCTCTTCGACGAGGGGACTCAACGACAAGCAAGCCCATCCGCTCACGCTCCGGTGAGGTGACTTACTTCTTGCACTCCGGTTTTGCTCTCTGGTCGAGACTTAAAGCGATCAATATCGTACAAGTCCATCTGCTTGCTCTTCGGCGTGGGGACTTGCACCTTGCACTTCGGTCCCGTCTCTTCGGACGGATCTTAAAGTGATCAATATCAGTCATCACATTTAATGTGTATTTTTCAGAAATCAAATAAGCAGAGATCTTAAGTGTTCATCCCAGACATCCAACTCAAAGTGTGTCTAGAGACCAATCTAGATCTCGTACATGTGTAAGCAACCCGATGTTATTATCGTCCTAAATAGTTATCTCATACATCCAACACAGTCTTCCTAGGAACCGTTCGGGATTCTGTACATGTGTACGCGGTTTGAGGTTATATTACATCATTATTTAAAGTCAGGATGAAGGAATCGAACCTAACTCCCATCCATCGCGATCATGTGGTTGTCCAATGGAAGTCTCTGATCCATAACTTTATTCTGCCTCCCGTTCCAACGGTGAGCTTTTGGTTCTAGCTCTTGTTGCCATGCATTCATATTTCAATTTGCCTCTTTGGCTCCAACATCGTCCGTTCCAGGCATTAAAGATCATCCTAGATCCAAATCGATCGTGCCCCCGGGGTTTTTGTGGATCGGTATCGATCCGTATGACTTGTTCGGGATTCGTTCTGATTTGATCTACTCAGCTCCCATGTGCATTTGCTCTAGCTCCTGGCCTTTGGTTCTGGTTTGCAGTGACTCCGGTTGTTCCTATTTGTCTCATTCTCTTGAAGAAATTTTCACAATCTCTTCTTGGCGTGCTATCATCATTTCTTGCATTTCATTCATTATAGCCTCCATTTCATCCCTGGTTATGTAGATGGATGAGGGGATGACCCTTGAGGACGCCTCTTGGCTGCCCCCTTGTTGATTTCTCCAACAGTGGTCTTTCTGGTCGATTTTTTTGTCATTTTGAATCTTTTCAAATCTCAAATCAACGAATTCAAACGTCTTTCAATGAAAACACCAAAATGTTTGAACCAAAAATGACACAGACCAGAGTTTTATGGTGGTTCGACCAATCGTTGCCTAAGTCCACTTAACTTTGTTGATGGTTTATAGTGTTGTTTACACTTCTGTTCTTACGGATCGGTATGGATCCATGGAAGTACAAGAGAATTATAGAAAAGCTGTAGAGAAGCGAAAAAGATCCTAAAAAGGGTCCCTGTTCTCCTATTTATAGCCGGAGTTTGCCTGAAAACTCGCCCCATGATTTCCACATCGTTTCTCACGTCCAAGACTAGTTCTCCTGTGAAAATGGTGGTCACATCATCAACCATTATAGATTGGTACCGATCCATATGTTTGGATCGGTACCGATCCGTAATATCAACTTATGACTCCTTCCGATTGCCTTGGCAAGATGCGTTTCATTGTGGGCTTCATGATTTCCAACTTGTTTGCAACACAATAAGCTTGTCTCTAAGTCTAAATGATGATCCGTGGAAGAATGAAGTTGCTAACTTTAAATGTTCGTGGGGATCGATAGAGAATTGCATGGAAACGATGAAATGGAACTTGAAATAGGCTCCTGACATCATCCCTTTTGAATAGGAGCTGGGGTTGATTGGGTGAAATCTCGTGGATAGGTACCGATCCAACACTTTGTTGGATATGTGTTATTGAATTTCAAGGTGGCCTTGCAATCGCCTCCATCTATGTTAACTTGAACTGACTTGGAGTCCGATCCGAGAAATTTGAGTGTTTGCTTGGGCTTGACCTGAAGATTTTCGTGCTTTATTTTTCCTTTGTTTACTTGAAGTTAGACCAGAGACTTCTGTGTGTCCCCTCCGAGTCTTCATGCATTGGTATTGATCCATGACTCAGAGGTCGGTACCGAACCAACTTCGGGTTGCGCTTGGGTTTCTGCATGGATTACTTCGGGTCGCGCTTAAAGTTTTTCCAAGGCTATCATGCTTCGAGTTTGACCTGATGGTTTTTTGGGTTTGCTTCGAGTCGGCTCTTCCTAGACCTGTCAACGGATACTTTCAAATGCGGGTAATGCCATATCCATTCGGAATCATTTTCGGATATCGGATATCCACATCGGCGGATACGGACGGATATCAGATAATTATCCCATCCGCTAACGACCGGTAAATCAAGAAATATAAATAATTTTTTTTAGTTTAACATAAACTTTTTTCAATCTCATTAATTATTAAAATGTCAAAAATAAATAAAAACAATGATAATAAATAGTTTTGAGTAGTTAATATGTATTTAGTGTGTCTAATATAAACGTCTAACCGAATAAAACCATAAATATCTTTTACTGTGCTAAAATATGCATAATTTAAACTATAATCTTGAAAAATACCGGACGGATAATTTTCGGATGCAGGTGTCTTCATATCCGCATCTGCATCCGTTTTTTCCGTATATCAGATATTTATCCGCTTTTCGGATGCAGATGCAGACATATTTCAGATTTTTGGATATCCATTGACAGCCCTAGCCTCTTCCATAAATTTGAACTTCCAAATTTTCAACTTTTTTCGTTTATTTTTTTATATTTTTTGGGTCTTTTTATGATATTTCCAAAGTCCTTGGGTTATTTATTCGCGGTTTGCTCATCCGATTCGATCGTTTAAGTCTGTTCTAAGATTACGGCATATTCGGTCGTAACAGTTACATTCTAAAATACGCACTTGTCTCCTGCTACTTGACTAGAAGTGATGGTAGTTTGAGCAGTTAACTAAAATATTTCTCAAAAAGGAACACAGATACCGTGTCATATGAACTTGCACCCAGTAGTATGTTTGATGCACCGATGTTTCGGTCGAAACATCGAGATTTTGGTCTCGGTTTAAGTAGGGATAAAAAAGAAACCAAATCGAAACCGCGTTTCAATAAAAAGAACTATTGAACTTCATATTTTATAGAAGGAAAAAAAAAGAATTAACTTGAGTTTTAAATATATGAATATTCAAAATTTGAAAATTTAATTTTGAAAACATACAAAATAACAAAATATACGAATAATGTAAGTAAAAAAAGTTGAAAACGAAGTAATGAATAAATATTTATAATCAATCGGTATTGTTCGTTTATATCTTAATCCTCAATTAAAGATAAATTATACATTTATTTCAATAAATTATATTGTATGTGTAAATAAATGAAAAATAAATAACCAAATTCGAAATCGAAATTAGAACTGAAATTTACAAATTAGATCGAAATTCCTAAAACTAGAAAAGATCAAAACCCAGGCCGAAACCAAGATTTCGAACCTTGTTACGATGTCTGACATAAAATCAATCAATAGTATGTCTGAAGCATAATTTATATATGATATAGCGCAGGTCCAAACAATTAGGCAAGGCTACCTTTCCAAGCGATCATCGAATTTGCGTGGTGATTGGAAGAGAAGGTTTTTTGTTCTTGATAGCCGAGGAATGTTGTACTACTACCGAAAGCAATTCAGCAGAATATCTGTAAGTAATTTAATTTTTTTTATTATTGTTGTTGTGGTTAGTTTGATAAAAAGACATATACATAGATTAAATACACTTCTCATATTTTAATTTAACTTTGCTACATTGACTTGAATATTATTGTTAGGGAGGTGGAAGTCTTCATTCACATCAAAGAACTCAAAATTCATCAGAACATGGTTCTGGTTTGCTAAGCCGTTGGTTCTCTTCTAATAATCACAGTCACGGAGGCTTTCATGATGATAAGTCTGTCGCTCGTCATACTGTGAACCTGCTTACATCAACTATTAAAGTTGATGCAGACCAATCAGATTTAAGGTTTTGCTTTAGGATTATTTCTCCGACAAAAAATTACACATTACAGGTAACTAGGCTTATACGTTCTGCTGAAATATTCAATGGGGTGAATTCAACAATAAATAATAAACAGTAAACATGAAATTATTGTCAAGGACAAAATCTCTCAGCGTTTTAGCCTCAAGGACAGACCTTCAGTATTTTAGCCTGAAGGACAACTTTTTTAGGTATCGGTTTTTAGTTATTGATAGCAGTTTTTATGTATCAGTTTGTAGTCATCGGTAGCAGTTTTGGAAGAATGTTTGTCCTTATGGATAATTTTGGAAGAATGTTTGTCCTTATGAATAATTTTTAGGAGAATGTTTGTCCTTATGGTTAAAATATTGAGGTCGTGTCCTTGAGGCTAAAAATATACAAATTTTTGTCCTTTAAATTAATTCCCCCATAAATAAATTGTAGGAAATACTCAGTACTTCCATCCTAACTTCCTAAATTACTTGTTTAACTAGATTAACCCCCAAGCAATTTTAAGAATTGGGAAGATGTATGCAACTAGCAGATTAAGATTTACATTGGGTACATTTGAATGCACATCGGTTTTCAGATTTGTAAATAAGGGTTTTTCTTCTGCTGTTTAGATATTAGCTTAGAAAAAAAGTACGACTTGCCAGAGCTTTTAGAATCTTGATGCTGTCATACAATATTACGCTGATATTGTTTTTTACAGGCAGAAAGTGCAATGGATCAGATGGATTGGATTGAAAAAATAACCGGTGTAATTGCTTCTCTATTGAGTGCTCAATCCCCAGAGCAAGTCGGTTTTATTACAGTATACGCATTGCACACATTTGTTCATTGATTGTTAATTATTTTTACCACATAATTGCAGCACTACCTCAGTAGCCCCACAAATAGTGGTGTTTACCGCGTGGCTAGCCAGAGTTCATTTGGTAGCTCTTGTGACTTTGACCCGTCTATTGAAGAATCATCACAGGAAAGGAACTGCGTTTCTAGGAACTTTGAACATAATTCGAGAAGCTCACAGCAACATAGATTTGATGTCAAACATGAAAAGCCGATCGGTGTACTTAGAAAAGTATGTGGAAACGACGTTTGTGCCGATTGTGGAGCTTCGGATCCTGACTGGGCATCTTTAAATTTAGGTGTACTTGTATGCATAGAATGCTCTGGGGTGCATCGAAATCTTGGTGTGCATATATCGAAGGTAAGATCGAGCTTAAAGCAGCCAAAAGTCAGTTTCCCTTAAGATTATACCTTTCATGTTAAACTAACATAATCACATAAGAATTTTATTCTGCATGTCAATGAAGTAACCTGGACTTTTGTAGATTAAAGGTGCAAGCTGAGTACTCAAGTTTGCATCTACCTCTAAGCAACAAAATTTTAGCTAATTGTAACCAGTTTTGTTTATTCAATAGGGAAGCCTAGCATTTTAAATTATCTATAGATTATACAATGCTTGCTTGAAAGCATGAACTGTTAGGCTGCAGTTTTGCCTACCAAACTGACATTTTGTACTTCTTTCAGGTAAGATCTCTAACACTTGATGTCAAAGTATGGGAACCTTCAATTATCAATCTATTTCAGTCATTGGGAAATACTTTTGCCAACTCCATTTGGGAAGAATTGCTGCCATCAGTGAGTAATGGAAATTGCACGGATAGTTCAAGGTAGCTGCATTGCAATAGCAAACTTGAATATTCAGTTCCAGGTATAAAAATGTACCGCAATCAAGAATCTTTTCCTAATTTTTTTCACATGATTCAGTTTTTGCAGTTTAGATCAAAAGCAACGACAAATTTGTATCAGAAAGCCAAAGCCGAGTGATCCGATTTCGATAAAGGAAAAATTCATTCAAGCAAAGGTATGTCATATAAGCATGCATGTGCAACTTATCCTAGTAACATTATGATTTATTGTCTTCAAAAGAAAAATATTAGGGTGCATTCTTGGCAAAGTTTCAAGTCTCGTATTTCAATCACATCTCTTCTTAGGATTTTCAGGCATGATATCTCATATCAGATGAGATCACGAACGAGACAAGTGTATGTCATGTGTTCATCTTGAATCTTAAAATACGTTTCAGGACCATCTTGGAGTAACTTACGAGTTCAAAATCGATGTTTTAAAAAAAGAAATTGTAATATACTTAATTTGCATCGAGAGGTGGTTGTTGCACTAGATTTTTTTTATATTAGAGGAGCATAGTAGCTTGATTGGTTTTGTAGCAACTAAAGAATTTCTTCTCATTTTGATATCAATGAAAGGAAAAAATACGAAGTTATTTGCTGTGAGTTACATACATGGATAAAAAGTGAAAAATGAAGACGGTAGGAATTATTAAATAATTGTTGGTTGGATAATTTGTTTGAGTCATATGAGAAGTAAAAAAGTTATATAAAAGCAAAACGTATAATTTCTAGTGAGATGAATATCAAATGAGATATTATGGAGATGTGGTTTTTCATCTCATCTAAGTGCAAAATTGAAATATCGGATGAGATTTCGGATGCGATTAACGAGAAATAAAACTTCGATTTTTTGGACACACCGAATTGCATCCTTGAACACTTTGAACATTAGAGTTGAGATGAGATGTAATGTTATATTATTTGTTTAGAGGAATTTTGTTTAAAAGGTTTGTCTCCAATTTTAGTCTCTAGGTCCCAAACTTTCGAAATTAGTTAGGACAAAACAAGCTCACATATCTTCCTCTTCCATTCACGTTATCATCCCTCGCACATCACCACCAACATTGCACCTCAATCCACCACTCCACTTGCAACTGCTTCTCCCTGCTGCTGCCCCACCAATTGCCATCACGCTCTAGCAGTCGTCCCTATCACCATCTTAACCTAAGAAACCTTAAATTGTTGCAAATCCAAGCACACTACGTAATCTCACTACCAGCAACACCACTTTGGTTCGCCGCCTTACCATATCTCATTTTTTCATCATCTCTTACACCACTTTCTAATCAGCAAACACTGGCAGCAAAAATTTAGCAGTAGGTATTAAATGATACTATGCAATAAAAAAAGTAGTAGGTACTAAGTACCAAAGTTTTAAATCTCGGATTTCGATCACGTTTAGTCTTGGAATTATCACACAAGCTATCTCGTATCGGAGAAGATCTCGGACTATATGAATGTATTTTAGGTGTACATCTCAGATTGACATCTCGGGTCTTAAAGTACATTTCGGGAATATCACGGAGTAACTATGTGTTTGAAATTGATGTTTTAAAGATTTATTGAACAACCATCATTTTCTTAGTAAAAATAAAAATTGTAATATACTTGATTTGCATAGAGAAAAGAATTAAAATTAATGTTTCAAAAAAAGAGTGATAGCTTAAGTAATTTAATTTGTTTGGTAATGATTGAATAATATCATCTTATTTGAACAGAAAAAAGAAATAATATCTTTTGTGATCTATTAAGATAAAAAGTAAAAAATATGTTCATGGATTTGGTAAATTATAATTGGATTGAGTGGTTTCTTTTGAATCTATATGATAATGAAGATAGTATTATGTAAAAGAAGAAAAATATATTAGTTCGGATGAGATCTCAGATTGAGATTTTGATTCATATTTCGGGTGATAATTGAATATTTCGGACGAGGTGGATGTTAGGGGAGATATGAATGAGATTTGATATCTCGTCTCGTCTAAGTGTGAAAAGGAGATATCTTAGGAGATCTCGATATATGAGATTTAAAACCATGCCAGATGCAAAACGATACTATACAACATTATTGTTGGATAATATATCAATAAAATTAAATGATACTAAATGCTTGATAAAATAATGTAAACAACAAACTATGCAGTATCTTTGTAGGAATTATATCAATAGAATCAAAAAAATGGTACCAAATTGTTGATAAAAAATGTAAATGAAAAACTCTACAATAAATATGTAAAAACAGAAATGAAACTACCTATTAAAAAACCAACATTATAAAAAATAAAGATGTAATAAAGCATAAAATGATACTACATGATATCATTATAACATAAATTGCTCTATATGATTATAAACCACATAATGCTATTATAAATGACGTAAAATATTAATTTTTACCACAAGGTAGCATCGTAACATTAAATATCATATTTAGTTTTTTAGGGGCTTTGCACATCAGGTCCCTAATTCTGATATTGTTATAAAAAAAGTTTCCGTAGCAATGAATATGTAAATTATGTCCATATTTTTTTTAAATTAAAAAACGCAAATTAGCTTGCACTTTCTTGGTAGAAAGTGTAAGTTAACTTGCGCCTTTCTATAAGTTCAAAAAGTGAAAATCAAATTTCTTTATCCATAGATAACAATAATTGTTATATAAGTATAATTTTAGTAAATAACTATAGTTTTTCACCATTATAGATTTTTTTTGTTTTTTCTTGAAAACTACAAGTCAATTTGTATTTTTCGTCAGAAAGTGCAAGTTACTTTACGTTTTTTATTTTTCAAAAATAGGGACCTAATTTACCTATTCATTACTACATGGACTATTCTTGTAACAACATAAAAAACAGGAACCTATAATTTTTCTTCTATTTTTTTAATTCACGTGGTATTATTTTAACTAATATTAAAACATGAACCGCCACCATAGATCACCTTTGGCCACTTTTAAAACTATATTAAAAATATAGGTCACTTTTGGCCATGTCAGGGCCACGTTGGCAAAATTGTATTGATGATATTTCAAAAGACGACAATAATATTTTAAAAAATAACATAGGTGCATTTTCAAAATTAGTTTGTATTGTTATCTGTTTCATATGGGTATAGCGCTTGTTTACTAGATCCTGTAAAAAAAAGTATGCCGACGACGTTTGAAATGTCGTCAATATATTTTTGACAGCACGGGGCTAAATTATCAAAAGTGACTTATATTTGTAAATAGTTTTAAATGTGGCTTATTTGCGTGACTAAGTCTTAAAACAAGCTAAAATTCTCTAAATAACCTTCTTAAAATTCGTAAAATACTATTACAAAGTTATATATATGGCTGGCAAGGATCGACTTCATCTCTAATCTCTCTATTTCCATCACACATTCCGAATTAAATAATACTACTTTCTCAAAGATCGGCTTTACCTCAAATTGGCTACACCTCTAATCCCCATGTTTCCACCACACATTCCGAATTAAATAATACTATATTCTCTTATAGTTTTAAAAGTAGCCTATATGTATGTGTGTGCTTCATTATCAAAGCAACTGCAAAATAGCTTTATAAGCTAATACATATTTTGATTGATCTCAAAAGATTATTGTTACCATAAAATAGCAATATCAGTTGACATATACATGCTTCATCTAAAAATGTTACTACAATTTATAAAATGCTACTACAGAATTACATTAAGAACTAAGATATACATTTAATTAATTAATTTATTTCATTAACAAAATCTATTACAAGACATTGTATGAAAAAATAATTCACTTAAAAATGTTATTAGCTTAGGTGCTGATACATACATAACTTACCTAAAAATGCTAACTATTTATAAAAGGCTAACTTTACCTTTTTTTACGAATATTCAATTATATAAATTCGTTGTACTAATCAACCACATTAAAGTCAATACAAATTTAAAATGACAAATAAATATGCATCTTCAAATCCATAAATTAGAAATTACAGTAAATTAAGCTATACGAAAGTCCAACAGTGAATGATACTAGATGGTATCATCATAGGCTGTAATTTTCTTCTTTCCTAATTTCTGCTCCTCCACAGGCCATCCTTGCCGCGACCCAACCACTGCTCCTTCCCAAAAGTCACCCCTCTCCATGGCAACCACCACTAGAGACGCCCCTTCACCAAACTTAGTTGCCACCTTTAGAGCTGACTGCAAACCTTATTTGTTCCCAACAACATCTAATGCAAACCCTAGCCCTTGTTGAACCCTACCATCCTCCACTAACGACATCACCTCTTCTAATCTCGTGATTGGAACGAAAATTTATATCGGACGTGGAAACTTATTTTCTGTATTTTTGATGAATTTCGGGTAATAGTTTGTTCTTGTGGTTAATTTTGAAATTTGCTTTAACTTTGTCGTTTAGACAATTTTCTTGACTTATTTAATTAATTTGAACGGTATTATATATTTATTAATTACAGTAAATTGTTGGCAATAATTTAATTGAATTAATAATTTAAATTTACTAATTAATAATTAATTATTTTAAGATAAAATAAAAATATCGATAATATAATAGTTTAATGATTGATAAATACTACTTGAATAAACAATTATTCGTTAATATTGATTTAAATAATTAATAATTTAATCTTGATTTAGTAATTTAAATACAATAATTATTAGATTGAATTTGTTAATTTATATTTACCAACTAATAATTTATAATCAGCCATTAGCAATTAGTATTTAATAGTTAATAATATTTAATATTTAAACATGTATTTACCATTTTTAATTAATTTAACTAACTTTATAATCATAAATTAAAACCTACAACCTTCCATCCAACTTAAGCATGCTTAAGCTGGATTTAAGGCTAATATATCCACCAAACTCTTCAAAAATTGGAATGCAAACGCAGGGTTGTGTAAACGCAGGTGTGAATCTTACGTCTGATGCGCCATAGGATTCTATTGGATTTAAGATTTTGCTAACCTCAAACCCTGCATTTAATTTTATCCAATAACAAAGCCTTAGGCTCCGCTTGAGAGTTTTATGGTACCGATTATGAAATGTTTTGAGAGTACCGGTTTTGATCGTCAATGATCGTATGGTTTACATGAAGTGTTGTTATAACCGATCAATGCACGCTTGAGAGTTTAACATACACCGGTTTTGAGAGTTTTTCACTAAAGTAACATTACATATATATCCTTATATTTTGTGAAGATTGATTATACAATACAATTAGTGGGGGTATAATTGAAAAAAAAAGTTATAATCTCTCAAAACATCCCAATTTGATGGGTTGAGAATTATAATGAAAATTACACTGCACCAGTTTTCACTGATTTTATAACCAACAGCAAGCAGTGTGAAAAAAAACGTACAAGTAAGGGTTATGATAACACCTGAAATACAGAGCCGTCCAAAACAAGTCAAAACCGGTCGAAAACAAGTCAAAGCCTTAACTTGAAGACTAATACACAAACTTTATTTATCGAAGGCAGAATCACTTGTTTCTTTGTTTAAAATCAATTAGTTTGGCTGTAAGCACTTTTGTAGTTCGAGTTTTGCACATTAAAAGCATCCTTTAGCTCTGGATTTCATCCAGTAAGGATTTTGATGTCATTAGTAATCAGTCCTCCACTTCTTAAATGGTGGCACAATATCTTGATTAGACGAGTCATCATTCGAGCTCCACTTGGTTGTCATATTGTTTCTTAAATGAAACATACGATGCATACACTCAGAAAGTTATAAATTAGCGTTGGCTATAAGTTATGCTATTTCCGCTGAACAAATTTTTATGGCTGTGTGCTCATCATCAGGGCTGTCAATGAGTACCCGAAAAATCCAAAATCCGTCCGTATCCATATCCGAAATATGAAAAATTATCCGATATCCAAAAAACGGATACGGATATGGATACGGCCTTATTCGTATCCGATAATTATCCATCCGGGTTTTATCAAGATTATAGTTATTTTTTCATGTATTTTAGTACATAAAATGATTATCGTTTATTATTTTATCCAGTTAAAAAATTAATGTGTATAAAATTCAATTTTTACCACTTAAAAATTATTTTTCTTAGTGTATTTTTTTATATATTTAACACAAAAAATGGATTTATAATAAATCAAAATTTTCTATTTGTTTAGATTTATTGGTTGTGAAATGGTCAAAGAATATCCGATGTCCGTCTACATCTGCGGATACAAATATTCGATATCCGAAAATGATTTCGGATACGGATACGGATACGACACTATCCATATCCGAAAGTATTCGTTTACAGACCTACTCATTAGTTACTAGTTGGAATCCAGTACATTGCTAAAGTTCTTTTGTTTTTCAGAAATCCCGCATCTGACTTTGGTGACTCTGGAATCTTATACCTTGAGCAATTTTTTTTGAACCAAATGCCCTATTGATGATGATTCATCGATTTTAACGAGCTTCTTCAGCTTGTAACCATAACTTGAGACCCGGCAATCAGTTCATACAAATGGTCTGACAGATGCAAATAAAACCTGGAACTGAAACCTTTTTTGAAGGACGAGGACCATGTTACTTAATTTTTGCTCTGACTTTATGGCTGACTTTAATATGCTAACATAAGGTTGCTTAATTTTCATATTGCTTATTTTTTCTGCTTAACATAAATGCAAATAAATGCTCTGACGTTATGGCCTGATTGCATATTTCAGTTATGATTCTTTTGTGCTTTGTTGACTCTTGCTGATGTATTATTTTGCCAGTATGCCGAGAAGGCTTTTGTTAACAAAACAAAAGATCCCAATCATCGATTACTTCCTAAGCAAATTTTGGATAGTGTTCAAACGAACAACAAGAAAGCAGTATATCATCAAATAGTCACTTCAAATGCCGACGTAAACACTATCCACAAACAAGTCTCATCTAGCTCTATATCGACTCTTGATGAAGCTTTACACGATGAAAGAAAGATGGAAGAATATAATGAGGGATGCTCCCTGCTTCATTTAGCATGCCAAAACGCTGATATTGGCATGGTTGAGCTCCTCTTACAGTATGGTGCATCCGTGAATGCTATTGATGAAAATGGAAGAACCCCTCTTCATTATTGTGCTCTTAAAGGCAGGCCTTCTATTGCTAGATTACTACTTTCAAGGTAATTTATGTTTTCCACCTTAACAATGGTATATACGACACCATCACCGATACATTTGATAATTGTCTTAAGATTGAATTAGGCTGCCATAATGCGTTCATCTATATTTGTTGTGTCAAATGAGATACATACAAGGGCGGCCCTAAGAATGTCCTGAGCCTCTACTCTACACTGGCTTCAAGTTTTATAATAACTTTATTTTGGTAGTAATATGTAAATTTGAAAATCTTTCTTAAGATTTAATTTTAAACAGAATTAATCTTTATTGTTTTTATCAATTTTTATTTTGTTACACTATTAAAAAAAATAGTAATCAAATCATGATGGATGTTAAAAGGCACATTTTTTTATATCTCTACCTTGCTCCTGAATTTTGAGGAGTGACCCAAAAAATATTATTCTTCAAGCTGTAACCATTCTTTATCAACTGTTTTATGATAGAAAATGTAAAAGATACCAAGATTTAATATCCTATATACCATTTCTTTTTAGAGTTAAATACAAAAACAGACTTTCTTAAAGTTGCAAAAACATGCTTCTTGAAAAACATATTTCAAAAATAAATCTCAGTTGAAATTTGTCACAAAAATAGACCTTGTTTCGGGTGATCGTGTATAATGTGCACGTGTATTTTCCCATCCACGTTTTCCCATCCACGTGAGAATGAGGTCTATGTTTATAACAAGTTTGAAAACGGTTCTATTTTTGCAATGGTTTTTTTTTTCTTTTTTCGCCCCTCTTCAAAAGGCTTATTTGTAAACGAACCATTCTTATATGCAGAGGAGCAGACTCGCGCCTTGTAGACAAGGACGGTAAGACGCCATTGCAATACGCGATGGAATCTGGAGCTGTTGACGACGAAGAGATTCTTGTCCTCTTACACGATACAAACAGATAGCGACAGAAGCATATGATCTTGTTCAAAGAATTACACTTGTCAACTAAGAATTGTATGAGATACACGATAAGTTATGCATTGTTTTAGGCTTAGTCTAGCTAGCTAATGCCTAGCAGCAAGGAAGTGTTGGGTTTGAGCTAACATTATCCATGCGTGAGATTTTGACTGCTGGCAGTCGCTTTGAGTTAAAATGATGATATCTTTTAGGTTGGATTTGGTTTGTTTTTGGTACTTGATTAATGTTTGCGGTGAATAGAGAAAAGCAATTGTAGAACAATCTAGGTTCCATGAATTTTTGATAGAGTTTGCAATGTATGATGTATGAATTTTTTATTAGGTTGGATTTGGTTCGTTGTACGTTTCTTTTTTCTGTTTTTGGTTCTGAATTTTGAGTTTTGATATGCTATGCCACTTATATTATTGGAAGCACCTTGCGTTAGCCATTCATAACAACAACAATAATAATAAGAAAAAAAGAAAAGCAATGGACAGTAGAAAATTGTCATTGTATTCTCATACCAAGCAGCTTTGATTTTTGGTTTGCCACTCGTCCTCAAATGCTTGGGTCTGAATAATTTTGGATGCAGATATTTTTCGAATATCCATTGATATAGATGAATATGAAATAATTATCCAATTTGTCAATAAATCAAGAAACATAAATAAAAAGTTTGGTTAGACATATTTCATTTTTAAATTTTATTGATTATAAAATTATGTAAAGTCAACAAATATGAAGATAATAGATAATAGATAATTTTAAGCAATTAACATGCATTAAATATATATAATATAAATTATTAACTTAATAAAATAATAAATACATATTATGTTGCATTAAAGTATACATAATGTTAAAAACTGAACGGATAATTTATATTATATACTCTTCTACGGAGTTGTGGGCTTAGATCAACAGACGACATTAAAGTATACATAATGTTAAAAACTGAACGGATAATTCAAACGGGTATGTGGGCTTAGATCAACGGACGGCTTTACTATACTCTTCTACGGAGTTTACCGGCCCGTCGGGTCGGGTTCTCTTGGGTTTTCAAAAAAAAAAAAAACATATCAGGCAATGTGATTTTAATTTCGTTAATTTCTATTTAACAAAGGTGATATCCTAACTTCTAAACAATAAGAGCAATAATGAATTGAAAATTAACTGTACTATGATACCATGTAGAATCTCATATTCAGCTTTGATTTTAGGTTTCATGTTAGTCCTAGTTGCTCAGGTCATCTCCAATATTGGAGAATTCAATCCTGAATTGCTCAAATGGATTTCCAATAGTTGCAACTCAACCTAATATTAAGTTTAATATTCACTTTTCCATCTAGAAAACTAAAATCAAAATCAAACGTCTACTTTATAGCGTTTAGAAACAAACATCTATTTTATATATGTTTCTAGTGTTGGAATTCCTTAACGATTGAATGAAATATAAAGTCCCACATCTCCAAATTGTGAGAGCTATATTGGTTTAAATATAGCTTTCTCATGAGGAGGTTGGGGGCCTGGGGCTTCCAAATGTATGTTTCGTTGTGAGGAGGGAGATCATGCATCTCTACCACACACGCGCGCGCCGCCGTCCGTCCGACCGGGCCGGATACGGGTCTAATATGATACTCATATTTTTACTGCAAACTGGACCGGGCTTTCTGACAGTTGCAGGCCAGACGAACAGATGCGGATTTGTTCGGGAACGGACGCGGTTTGAATAGGCGCGAACAGTAGCGGGTGCGACCCGTTAGAAGCAAAAAGATGCGGCGCGAGCGGGTGCGACCCGACGGAAGCGGACGCGGGTGTGAAACAGATCCGTTAGAGGGGCATAGCAGACAGATGTGACTGTACGAAGAGGTACGGACGCGACTGTTTGAGCGAACGGGTGCAGACACGACCGTTCGGAGGGGATACAGACCACTATAAATAAGGAGGAAAACTGATCACTTTCCTCACTCATTTTTCAATTCCGAATCTCTCTCTTCTCCTCTGATAAATACTAATTCAAATCACAGAGTGATATACTCATCACAATTTCAAGCAGAATTCGTCTGTTGTATCTTAGGAGAATTTTGAAATAAAATTGTGACGACCCGGAATTTTTGAGTATTTGAAATTGGAATATTTAATTAATTTTAAATATTCAGAGGTTAATAATAAACTAAAATTTCAAATATCGCTGTTTATTGAGTAATTTAATTATTAAATTAAATTTATTTGAAAGTTGGATAAAATAGTAAATCTGGTATTCTAAGCTAATTAAAAATATTTTGAAAGCTCGTAAAATTCATATTAATAATACTGAAGATGATAGAACTTTTAAAATGGGATTTCAAAGAGTTTTGTTCAGTTTTAAAAATATATCATTTAAATTGAATATAAAAATAGCCTTCCGAGGCGCAATCTCGGAATTCGACGAAACCAGTTCCATTGGGTCCGTAATATTGAATTATTATCGGATTTCAAATTTCGTATTGATTGGAGTAGTGGTGTGAGCATATGACACATAAACGCGTTGAAATTGTATCGAAAACAAATTAAATTTAAATAATAAAAAGGGGGGGCTTATCACATCAGTTATCTCCTTGAATCATGCCGAAGATCACGAAATAATCGTGCAGAGAATGCCTCATTCAATTTTAAATATCTCGTTCCCCTTTTCTTCCTCTTTAAGCCTTCAGTTCAAACTGAAACCAAAATTCATTCGCTTAAAGAAAAAATGGCCGCTCCTTGTTCAAAACAAAATCGTGCCTACCTCCACTTATTCCAAATCGCTGCCTCCTTTCAAGTACTTCAGCAAAACCATTTTTTTTCTTCTCATAGAAAGAAATTTGTTGAAATCAAAAATAATGGCGAACAAACAAAGGGAAACAATCGCACTTTTCCCCCCTTTCGCCCATTCTCGAATCGATTCAAGCAAGAGATCCGAGTGGAATCGAATCAATTTCGAACAAGGGGAGAGTCACTCGTCTCGTCCAGTCATGATCGCGGTAGTCTCCAGTTTGGGAATTCGGTGGGGGTTTGCGTTCGATGGCAACTGTGTCGCGTGCTCGTTCGAGCTGCAGGAGGCTCAGTCTTGAACCAGTTGGGCGGAGGAGGGGTGTGTGGAAGTTTTCGTTCGCGTGTATTGAGGGCTGGGCTGCTCGCGAGGGGATAGCCAACGCAAAATTTGGTGGATCGAACTGAAGTAGGTGATGGCGCGATCGAAGTTAGGGTTTTGGAAGCATTGGGCGATGTTACTGTCGAGGTGCTCGTATGACTCAGTGTAGTGCCTTGGAGGGTAGCAGAGGTATTCCTTCTTTCTCTTTTCGATTAAGCTTGATTTTTCAAAGAAAGTATTTGAATGCAGATAAGGAAGTTTAAGTACAGTAGATATATGTAAAGAGATAAGATTTGTGAAAATAGAGATTTTTAAAATGTGTAGAGTTTATAATAATAAATAGATAAATGTACATATGTAAATATTTTATCCTACTAGTTTATTTTAAAAGAAGTGGGTTAGATGATAAAACTATTTTAATTTAACTTATTTAATAATTGAGTTACTAAAGATACTTTGTTAAGAAAATTTTTAGTTTAAATTTTTTTAAGTTAGTTCATAAGTTAAAATAAATAAGTAAATATTAGTTAATTATTGTATTTATTCAAGTGGTAATTAACTATATAATGTTATAAAAGGTCTAAAATCGAGAAACAAGCTGGAATGGAAATGAATGGCAATAGACTGCAAATTAAAAAGCAAAGGTGAGTTAATCTCACTCAGTTAAATTTAAAATTTAAAATGGTTAAATTTAAATAATTGATTGGATGATTGCATTGATTGATGTGCTATATATATATAGTAGTATATAGTAATATACACATATTGGCATATGTGTATATTGGAATTGTTGATATTCCCGCATTGTATAGCGGATGAGACCCTATGCGCCGCATAATAGCGGATGATATTTTGTAAAACCCATATACCGCGATATTCCACTTTGAAGTGAAATTGGTATTGTGCTAACATCTGTGGATGCAGGGAAACAGGTTGGAGGGATCCAACTGGATTCCTCAAAATATTTAATTTTGTTTAAATATTCTGCGATATGATTTTTGATATCCTGTGATGAATTATATGGATAATTGGATGTTATGGTTTGGTTGGACCGATTTGGATAATGCTGAGTTATCGAAATCTCTAGAATAGAAATTTTGAAAGAAATAAAAGAGTAAATTTTTAAGTCAAATAATTCTAGTGAATTTGAATAACTTAAATAATGAATTGTAAAAGAAATAAAGTAATTTCTAAATTCGAACAAATATGGTTAAAGGGGATTTTGAATTAACATGAGGGTAATGAATTTTAAACTAAAGTGATATTATTGGAAAGAATAAAGAAATTATTTTTTTTGACGTAAGGATTAAATTTAATAAAGGGATAAAGAAGGAATTTTGGAAGTTTTTAATTGGTATTTCCAGTTAAAGGGGTCTTAACTCAAAATTAAGAAATAAAATCTGAGAGTAAATGTAATTTGAAATAAATGAAGTAAATAAGAAATTTATTTCAAAGTAAAGTAAATGGGAAAATCAATGGGAAATTGATTTGGTTGTTTAAAATTGGAATTTAAAAGAGAAGAGAGATTTTGGAATTTATAAACTGGGTTTATAAAGTAAAATAAAATATCAGGGGATATTTGGAAATATAAATTCAAGGTGGGAATTTATAAAGGGATATGAATTGGTTTAAAATAAATGTTGATTTATTTTTAAAGGATGGGAATGAGAAGTGTATTTCTCTGGATAGCCAAGTACGTTTTTCAAGGTAGTTTTAAATATAAGTTAAAGGTTTTAAGTATGTTTTAAAAATGCATGTTTTAGGAAATTGATTATTTCTAAAGGTAAATTTCCAAAGTAAGTATTTTCAAAAATCTATTATTGTAGTAATTATATAAAAGTGATCTGTTATGTTTTAAAAGAGAAATTTAGTTTATATTTATAAAGTGGCTTTATTTTAAATATTCTTAAAGTATATATTTGATAAAGTATTAAAGTGGTTTTAAATTTCAAAGTTATAAAGTATATTTATAATAAAGTGTTTTTAAATTATTTTAAAATCTAAAAGTATTTTGTACTTGGTGTTTCAGTGGAAATAAATATTTGAGATATGTATTCCGTAAGAGGAAACTGTTTTGAACTGTTTTCAAAAGAGGTTTGAAAATAGAAATATATCTTGCGAAGATATTTGGGCAAATAAATAATGTGGGAAATTATTTATTGTGTGATGGTTGCTTGTGGATGTAAATTGATAGTTAAATAACCGACTATCAATATTGGCCAAATGCGCTGATCGTTTCGAAGAGACCGGGATCGAGTTTCCGTATACCGGGATTCTAGGTCTGGAGACTCGAATACCACTTCGATTCGGTTTGTACGTTTCGTGTAACGTGTTCGGAGTCGAAGATGGAGCTGTGAAGTGCAAGGGCTAGTCGCTACTAATCCTGAGGATATTTCCAAAATGGATGTAGTAGGAATAGTGCCTTCGGTTCCGTTCGGATCCGGAACGGACTTGTATGGACGAATGCTTTCGTGACATCGTCAGGTGGACGATGGGCATTCTAAGGGATATGTGCTATAAAGGTATCGTTTAGCCTCGAGCCTCATCAACCGGGAATGACTGAAAATCAGGGGTTATGCAGCAAGGCTTCGTGGGTAGCACCCACTTGAGAGTAAGGTCATCCCTGTCTAGATGTCCCTTTTATTTCGGCTTAGTGGTGCGGTTGCTGATCCCAACCGTAGGGTGATTTTATTTGGAATTATCCAGTAAGGGATGATTCCGGTCTTGTGTTGCAGGGGAGCGGGCATACTCCTCGGTACTGTGATCTAGGCCACGTACTGTGACAGGTGGTACCCCAGTGCCTAGTCATTCGTTGGAAATCCATTCTCCCTACGTGCCTTGTACGAGTTTTGTTTGTATTACCCACGTTGTGGCTAGTATGCTGGAATTTAATCATGTAACAATTTCAGCTATTTTAATAAGTATTTGTGAATAGACACTATTATAATATCAGAGGATTTTTATAAAAAGTGTTTTAACTATCGTAAGGTAAAAACCCGACATATTTATTTGTGGCGTGGTCTTACGAGACGCTTTTATTTCCAAAAGGGTTTTTGAAACTTTAATAATCAATTGAGTGTGATTTTCTCACGCTGGTATTCCAGACTGACTCGGGTATTGTTTTATATGATGCTCGGGTCAGACCGAGATAAACAGGTTCAGGATATGATGCTGTGGAGCTCAGGAGACGAGCTGGATGACGATACGTACTCTCGTACTTGCTATTATTTTTCCGCTGTGTATTCAGTTGTATGTTATGGATGTTGATGTACTCTGATGATGTACTCTGATGATGTATTGTATAAACAGATATAGTTTTTTTTGATTTGTGTAAAGATCTGTTAATATATATTATATTTTATTCCGCTGCGATGGTTAGATTCTGTTTTTGTTTTCTGTTTCTTCTTCTTCTACCTCTTCTTCTTTAACACAAATGGTTCGATTTTCCGGTACTGGAAAGTCGGGTCGTTACAGTGGTATCAGAGCTTAGGCTGGCGACAACCTTGGCTCTGGTGGGAATTTTGAGAGTATTAATAGATATGAGCGCGTATTTGTTAGTGAATATAAAATTGTTTTATATTGTGTTGATTGGTTTATTGAGTAGTTTATGGATTCTGGTCGATGTGTGGGACGCCACAACATTGATAGGGATCTCTAAACGCTTGTATAGAACAATTCGACACAGTATTGTTTTAAAGTAGGGTAAATGAAATAATTTTACCCAAATTATTTTTGTATAAAAAGAAACGTTTTGTAAACTATTCTAGTTAATATATATGGTTGTTTGGATGTTAGAAGTGATAATATGGAATTATTATCATTAATATATGGAAACTTAACTAGAAATTGAAATTTATAACCAAAGCAAAGAATAAAATTTTATAATAAAATAAAATTTGAGATATAGATTACAAATGTAATTTATAAAATTGAAATAAACTTCATATACAAATGAGATTTGTACTTTAAAATAGAATTCCAGAGAAATGTGGAAAATAAATCGGAATGGATTTTAAGTTTGGAATTTTGGGAAAGGTTTGAAATTCCTTGAGATTTGGAAATAGTTTTCAAAGAGTTTGAGGAAATAATAAGTGGTATTATTTCAGGAATATTTTGAGTTGAGTTTGGAATCTGGAGAGATTTGGGATTTAAAAATATTTGGAGGGATTTTAAAGAGATAAAAGCATTTAACTCTCTTTCGGTCGCTGGAAAATAACTTCGGTGATGACTGCAGCATCATCGATGTTCATTTTCGAGTTTCTAGGAGAGAAATTGTTACCGAGATGTTTGAAATGGGATTTGTTTGCGAACTGGATTTGGTTTTGAAAATTCAAAGGAATAGTTGAATTGCCAAAGAATTTTGGGATATAGTTGATTTCAAAAGGAATTTTGAAATTTTGAAAATTGTAAAGCTCTGGAACTTTATTTAAAATGTTTATGGGATAATGAATAAATTTTGGACACTTACAAAATTTGAAGTAAGGAAATGAAAATAAGTTAGAATATAAGCTAATAAATTGTAGTAAATTAAAAGAAGTAAACGAATAGAGGGTAAGTAAATTGGGGAACTTATAGAAACTTACAAAATTGAATTGTAATAAAATGGAAGTATGGATATAAAGAAATTGTGACTTATAAATTTAGAAGTGGGATAAGTAAGCCAAAATAAAATTGTTTTGTATTTTGGGAAATGGATAAAAATCAGATATTGGGTAAAGTTAGAGTAAATTATTTGATTAATTAATGGAATATGGAAATGGAACTCGAATTGGTTAATTAAAATTTGAATCGTGAATAAGTGATAAAATTTTAAAGTGAAGCTTGAGTTATAAATGTAAACCTAACTTGAAATAGCAAGTGAATTAAAAATGAATTGCTGTTGAATGGAATTGAATTAAAATAAGAATGATTTGTATTGCAAACAAAATTCTAGTGAGTAGAAATAAATTGAAGTGGCTTTATTATTGAAATAATCAGTCGAAAGTAAATAGAAATGTGAAATAAGTTTGAAATGGATTGAATGAGTACTAATTGAATTAAATTAGTAAAATAAAATGGAATTGATTGATAAAAGTAAATAAATTGATTTTTGGAATCATTTAAAATGAATATGGGTTTGTTTGGGTTAAAGGTGAATTGAATATAAGCAATGAAGTGTAAACCATTTCAATGGAACGAAATAAGAATGTATTGAAAGTGATGGTGGGTGAATGAATTGAAAGCATTTAAATTTGTGTTGGAACCTTATAAATTCACTTATGGAAGTATATAACATGCATTGTTTGTTGAATCCATGTTTTAGCAATTTAAATTTTAGTGAAATGTAAATAAACTTTGGATATGTGGCACTTACATGTTGTAATTGAGTTAGTACAGGTTCAGGGAAGCCGGTTGGCTGAATCTGATGGCACAACATGCTAAAATAAATAACTGCTTGCTTTAAAATGCTAAAATAAGGTACGCTTACGCAAAAATTCAAAATAGGAGATATGAACTGCATATATTGATATATATTGTGATTTCCGGCCTGAGGCCGATGTATATATATATTTGTGCATCCTGCGATATCGCAGAAGTCCCTCCGTACAAGGGAGACTCTGCCAAAATTTTCCGTAAATTTTGGGAGTTAGAAAATTTTTGAATTTTTTTGAAAATTTCCATTAACAATAAATGATTTAAATTTGTTAAGCAAATGAAATTGAAACTAGATATTGAAATCTAATTCAAATGTGAATGTAAGGTGAAGTGAAATCGAAGGAACTAAAGAAGTGAAGTTTGCGAATAAACTGTTAATTGAAATTTAAATTAATTAGTAAGTGCAGCTAATTAAATATTCGGGTGAAAGCCAAATTGAAATCAAATAGAATTGTAAAGACAAGAGTAAATAGAAATGGATATAAACTTTGATAGTAAAGTGAAAATAAGTATAAGCAGTATGTAGAATATTTATTTTGAACTTAAGGAATATGGTGAGATTCTTAAGTAATTTGGTATTGAGGAAAGTTATTTTAGACGAATAATTGAATAACAATTAAAATTTGAAGTTGTGAAATGAGAAAATTGTGGGTAAGTGAATGTAATCAAAATGAATGTGAATAAAAGAGAATTGATATAGTTCATAATCAATTGGGCTAATTACGTAGGGTGTACGTATATTATTTGTTCGCATAGCTATTTGATCCAGATTCGAACACAGAATTTCGAGATAGTTTTATCGATCCGAATTAGGATTTTTCACTCGATTTTCGACGGCGAACCTGGATATGGATTGTTGGTTGATTCTGGTAATTCTCTATCGTAGTTATGACTATGCAAGGAGAATGACGGTTTCCGATCAAGAAACCAGATCTGAGTCCGCACTAGGAAGTCGGGTGGACGATACTAGTTCGGAAGTGAAATTGTGTGATCGATTGAGCGATCGAATGTGATATTGCGTACGGATGATATATGTGCATCGTACGGGCTTAAGTAAAACAAATATTGTAAATTTGTAAAGGAAAGTATAAAATGACTTTGGAATTGTGATTGAATATTATTGCTTAGTAGGATATACAGGTGTATAAAAGCAAAGGATAATTGGGATTTTTGATTTTAGAAGATAAATTTAATGGCCCGACAAAAAGGTATGTATTTGAATTTCTATATGAAATTTGATTGGGTTTTGGATCCAGCCACTTGGCCTTTGTTTTCTTTTTGAGATTGGGAGGCCGTAGAGCCATTTTGTAGTAGTACCGAGCTAGCCGCGCAAAGGAGACGCTGGCGAAATTTTTCGGAAATTTAGGGAATTAGAAAAATTTTGAGAAAATTTTGATAATTCAAAATTGAATTTAAATTTAAATTTGAATTGTTAAGTAAGTATTATGGGTTGAGACTTATGGATAAGTTGGAAAGTTAAAAGATGATTAGTGTATCATTAATCAAAGATTTGTTGGGTTAATTGTTAAAAACTATTTGGATTGGGGAAATAGAACGGGTATCGAATCATTTCTCTTAACTGGTAATTTCGGGGACGAAATTCTTTTAAGGGGGGAGGAATGTGACGACCCGGAATTTTTGAGTATTTGAAATTGGAATATTTAATTAATTTTAAATATTCAGAGGTTAATAATAAACTAAAATTTCAAATATCGCTGTTTATTGAGTAATTTAATTATTAAATTAAATTTATTTGAAAGTTGGATAAAATAGTAAATCTGGTATTCTAAGCTAATTAAAAATATTTTGAAAGCTCGTAAAATTCATATTAATAATACTGAAGATGATAGAACTTTTAAAATGGGATTTCAAAGAGTTTTGTTCAGTTTTAAAAATATATCATTTAAATTGAATATAAAAATAGCCTTCCGAGGCGCAGTCTCGGAATTCGACGAAACCAGTTCCATTGGGTCCGTAATATTGAATTATTATCGGATTTCAAATTTCGTATTGATTGGAGTAGTGGTGTGAGCATATGACACATAAACGCGTTGAAATTGTATCGAAAACAAATTAAATTTAAATAATAAAAAGGGGGGGCTTATCACATCAGTTATCTCCTTGAATCATGCCGAAGATCACGAAATAATCGTGCAGAGAATGCCTCATTCAATTTTAAATATCTCGTTCCCCTTTTCTTCCTCTTTAAGCCTTCAGTTCAAACTGAAACCAAAATTCATTCGCTTAAAGAAAAAATGGCCGCTCCTTGTTCAAAACAAAATCGTGCCTACCTCCACTTATTCCAAATCGCTGCCTCCTTTCAAGTACTTCAGCAAAACCATTTTTTTTCTTCTCATAGAAAGAAATTTGTTGAAATCAAAAATAATGGCGAACAAACAAAGGGAAACAATCGCACTTTTCCCCCCTTTCGCCCATTCTCGAATCGATTCAAGCAAGAGATCCGAGTGGAATCGAATCAATTTCAAACAAGGGGAGAGTCACTCGTCTCGTCCAGTCATGATCGCGGTAGTCTCCAATTTGGGAATTCGGTGGGGGTTTGCGTTCGATGGCAACTGTGTCGCGTGCTCGTTCGAGCTGCAGGAGGCTCAGTCTTGAACCAGTTGGGCGGAGGAGGGGTGTGTGGAAGTTTTCGTTCGCGTGTATTGAGGGCTGGGCTGCTCGCGAGGGGATAGCCAACGAAAAATTTGGTGGATCGAACTGAAGTAGGTGATGGCGCGATCGAAGTTAGGGTTTTGGAAGCATTGGGCGATGTTACTGTCGAGGTGCTCGTATGACTCAGTGTAGTGCCTTGGAGGGTAGCAGAGGTATTCCTTCTTTCTCTTTTCGATTAAGCTTGATTTTTCAAAGAAAGTATTTGAATGCAGATAAGGAAGTTTAAGTACAGTAGATATATGTAAAGAGATAAGATTTGTGAAAATAGAGATTTTTAAAATGTGTAGAGTTTATAATAATAAATAGATAAATGTACATATGTAAATATTTTATCCTACTAGTTTATTTTAAAAGAAGTGGGTTAGATGATAAAACTATTTTAATTTAACTTATTTAATAATTGAGTTACTAAAGATACTTTGTTAAGAAAATTTTTAGTTTAAATTTTTTTAAGTTAGTTCATAAGTTAAAATAAATAAGTAAATATTAGTTAATTATTGTATTTATTCAAGTGGTAATTAACTATATAATGTTATAAAAGGTCTAAAATCGAGAAACAAGCTGGAATGGAAATGAATGGCAATAGACTGCAAATTAAAAAGCAAAGGTGAGTTAATCTCACTCGGTTAAATTTAAAATTTAAAATGGTTAAATTTAAATAATTGATTGGATGATTGCATTGATTGATGTGCTATATATATATAGTAGTATATAGTAATATACACATATTGGCATATGTGTATATTGGAATTGTTGATATTCCCGCATTGTATAGCGGATGAGACCCTATGCGCCGCATAATAGCGGATGATATTTTGTAAAACCCATATACCGCGATATTCCACTTTGAAGTGAAATTGGTATTGTGCTAACATCTGTGGATGCAGGGAAACAGGTTGGAGGGATCCAACTGGATTCCTCAAAATATTTAATTTTGTTTAAATATTCTGCGATATGATTTTTGATATCCTGTGATGAATTATATGGATAATTGGATGTTATGGTTTGGTTGGACCGATTTGGATAATGCTGAGTTATCGAAATCTCTAGAATAGAAATTTTGAAAGAAATAAAAGAGTAAATTTTTAAGTCAAATAATTCTAGTGAATTTGAATAACTTAAATAATGAATTGTAAAAGAAATAAAGTAATTTCTAAATTCGAACAAATATGGTTAAAGGGGATTTTGAATTAACATGAGGGTAATGAATTTTAAACTAAAGTGATATTATTGGAAAGAATAAAGAAATTATTTTTTTTGACGTAAGGATTAAATTTAATAAAGGGATAAAGAAGGAATTTTGGAAGTTTTTAATTGGTATTTCCAGTTAAAGGGGTCTTAACTCAAAATTAAGAAATAAAATCTGAGAGTAAATGTAATTTGAAATAAATGAAGTAAATAAGAAATTTATTTCAAAGTAAAGTAAATGGGAAAATCAATGGGAAATTGATTTGGTTGTTTAAAATTGGAATTTAAAAGAGAAGAGAGATTTTGGAATTTATAAACTGGGTTTATAAAGTAAAATAAAATATCAGGGGATATTTGGAAATATAAATTCAAGGTGGGAATTTATAAAGGGATATGAATTGGTTTAAAATAAATGTTGATTTATTTTTAAAGGATGGGAATGAGAAGTGTATTTCTCTGGATAGCCAAGTACGTTTTTCAAGGTAGTTTTAAATATAAGTTAAAGGTTTTAAGTATGTTTTAAAAATGCATGTTTTAGGAAATTGATTATTTCTAAAGGTAAATTTCCAAAGTAAGTATTTTCAAAAATCTATTATTGTAGTAATTATATAAAAGTGATCTGTTATGTTTTAAAAGAGAAATTTAGTTTATATTTATAAAGTGGCTTTATTTTAAATATTCTTAAAGTATATATTTGATAAAGTATTAAAGTGGTTTTAAATTTCAAAGTTATAAAGTATATTTATAATAAAGTGTTTTTAAATTATTTTAAAATCTAAAAGTATTTTGTACTTGGTGTTTCAGTGGAAATAAATATTTGAGATATGTATTCCGTAAGAGGAAACTGTTTTGAACTGTTTTCAAAAGAGGTTTGAAAATAGAAATATATCTTGCGAAGATATTTGGGCAAATAAATAATGTGGGAAATTATTTATTGTGTGATGGTTGCTTGTGGATGTAAATTGATAGTTAAATAACCGACTATCAATATTGGCCAAATGCGCTGATCGTTTCGAAGAGACCGGGATCGAGTTTCCGTATACCGGGATTCTAGGTCTGGAGACTCGAATACCACTTCGATTCGGTTTGTACGTTTCGTGTAACGTGTTCGGAGTCGAAGATGGAGCTGTGAAGTGCAAGGGCTAGTCGCTACTAATCCTGAGGATATTTCCAAAATGGATGTAGTAGGAATAGTGCCTTCGGTTCCGTTCGGATCCGGAACGGACTTGTATGGACGAATGCTTTCGTGACATCGTCAGGTGGACGATGGGCATTCTAAGGGATATGTGCTATAAAGGTATCGTTTAGCCTCGAGCCTCATCAACCGGGAATGACTGAAAATCAGGGGTTATGCAGCAAGGCTTCGTGGGTAGCACCCACTTGAGAGTAAGGTCATCCCTGTCTAGATGTCCCTTTTATTTCGGCTTAGTGGTGCGGTTGCTGATCCCAACCGTGGGGTGATTTTATTTGGAATTATCCAGTAAGGGATGATTCCGGTCTTGTGTTGCAGGGGAGCGGGCGTACTCCTCGGTACTGTGATCTAGGCCACGTACTGTGACAGGTGGTACCCCAGTGCCTAGTCATTCGTTGGAAATCCATTCTCCCTACGTGCCTTGTACGAGTTTTGTTTGTATTACCCACGTTGTGGCTAGTATGCTGGAATTTAATCATGTAACAATTTCAGCTATTTTAATAAGTATTTGTGAATAGACACTATTATAATATCAGAGGATTTTTATAAAAAGTGTTTTAACTATCGTAAGGTAAAAACCCGACATATTTATTTGTGGCGTGGTCTTACGAGACGCTTTTATTTCCAAAAGGGTTTTTGAAACTTTAATAATCAATTGAGTGTGATTTTCTCACGCTGGTATTCCAGACTGACTCGGGTATTGTTTTATATGATGCTCGGGTCAGACCGAGATAAACAGGTTCAGGATATGATGCTGTGGAGCTCAGGAGACGAGCTGGATGACGATACGTACTCTCGTACTTGCTATTATTTTTCCGCTGTGTATTCAGTTGTATGTTATGGATGTTGATGTACTCTGATGATGTACTCTGATGATGTATTGTATAAACAGATATAGTTTTTTTTGATTTGTGTAAAGATCTGTTAATATATATTATATTTTATTCCGCTGCGATGGTTAGATTCTGTTTTTGTTTTCTGTTTCTTCTTCTTCTACCTCTTCTTCTTTAACACAAATGGTTCGATTTTCCGGTACTGGAAAGTCGGGTCGTTACAAAAATTCTTAAGGAAATCGTTACGACGAGCCTCAGACATATTTCGGTTATAATTCTACATTCTATCCTTTATTTTGGTTATACTATTTATTCAAAATAGCATAACGCTGTTGTTGTAATTTATTTACAACATCCATATTGTTATAATAATTAACACAGAATTCCAGTGTAGTGGAAATCTGAGTTATAAACTTGTGCGACGAGTTTATAATTGATTATTCTCTGTTTTGGTATACTAGACCTATAACATCTTAAGAATTTTTCTGTTTTCTTACTAAAACAGAGATGGCAACAGTAGAATTTTCAAAGACTACTACTCACAACAGACCTGAACCGTTCAAGGGAGATGGTGACGATTTTTTAACATGGCAGAATCAGATGTTATTTTACCTCACCACACTCGGTCTACAACGGTATCTCAAGGAGGAGGAACCGATTTCTTCACCAGGCAAGGAAGCAGATGTTGCTACATGGAAACATTCCGATTTCCTATGCAGAAACTATATTCTGAATTGTCTCGACAAAGTGCTATACAAAGTATATCAACCTCTAAAGACAGCAAAAGCACTCTGGAATGCACTTGCCACGAAGTATAAGACGTAGAATATCAGTCTTAAGAAATTCATTGTAGACAAATTCATGGACTACAAGATGATCGACTCCAAATTGGTGACTGCTCAACTGCATGAACTACAAATCATTATTCATGAACTCGAGGCGGAAGGTCATAAGGTTGGAGAATCGTTTTTGATTGAAGCCATCACAGGAAAACTGCCGCCGTCGTGGAGAGATTACCACAATTATCTAAAGCATAAAAAGAAGGAAATCTCTTTACAGGATCTAATAGTCCGATTGAAAATTGAGGCAGATAACCGTGGAATTACAAAACAAAGCGAGGAGGCATTTGTGGCTGAAGATTCAAAGACCAAAAACAAAAAGAAGAATTTCCAGAAGAAAAGGAAAGCTCAAGACAACAAACCAAAAGACAACAAACGAACCAAAAAGTTTAATGGTGAATGTTGGGTTTGTGGAAAGGTTGGACATGCCGCTAGAGATTGCAGACTCAAAAAGGACCGCAACAAAGAGGCAAATTTAGTAGACAACATGGAAGTGGATGAGTCCAACTTCTCGGCAGTTGTATCTGAATGCAATATGGTTCAGAATCCTAACCAATGGTGGGTGGACACAGGCGCTACTCGTCATGTCTGCTCTGACAAATCCATGTTCTCTACATACAAGAAATTCGATCATGAAGAGAAACTCTATATGGGTAATTCTGCAGTATCTATGATCGAAGGCAGTAGCACAGTAATCCTCAAGTTTACTTCAGGAAAAACTGTCAAGTTGAATGACGTGCTCCACGTTCCAGACATATGCAAGAATCTCATCTCTGGTGCAGTATTATCAAAGAAAGGATTCAGAATGGTGTTCGAGTCAGACAAGATGGTTCTGTCCAAAGCTGGAATGTATATCGGAAGGGGATATTTATGTGATGACCTATTTAAGGCAAATGTAGCCGTTATCGGCAATAAAACTATGTATTCTGATTGTGCTATTAATAAAATTGAAGTTTCTTACTTGCTTGAGCACGAAATTTTACTATGGCATGATAGATTAGGACACATAAATTTCCGAAAAATGAAAATATTATCAAACTTGGGATTAATTCAGAAATTCCAAGTAGATAAGAACTACAAATGTGAGACACATGTGTAGAAGCAAAAATGGTTAAAAAAACCATTTCAATCTGTTGATAGAAGCACCGAACCACTAGGTTTGGTTCATACAGATTTATGTGATTTTAAATCATTACCTACAAGAGGTGGGAAAAAGTACTTTATCACGTTTATTGACGATTATACGCGATATTGCTATGTATATCTTCTGAATAGCAAAGATGAAGCAATTACATCATTTATAAAGTACAAAGCTGAGGTAGAAAATCAGTTAAATAAAAAGATCAAGATATTGAGATCTGATCGAGGTGGAGAATATGAATCACCATTTGAACAGTTATGTGCCGAAAATGGTATAATTCATCAAACAACAGCTCCATATTCACCACAACAAAATGATGTAGCCGAGAGGAAGAACAGAACGTTAAAAGACATGATTACCGCCATGCTTTTAACCTCTGGTCTACCGACGAACTTGTGAGGGGAAGCCTTAAATATGTCTAATCACATATTAAACAAAGTCCCTCATAATAAAACAGGAACAATTCCATATGAGATACGGAAAGGACACAAACCAAGTTTTAAATACCTCAAAGTGTGGGGGTGCTTGGCAAAAGTTCCAGTTCCGCCTCCCAAGAGAGTCAAACTTGGACCAAAAACAGTAGATTGTTATTATCTTGGGCCAACCCAAAATAGTAGTGCCTATAGATTTTTGGTATTCAAGTCTGATATAACTGATATTCATGTAAATACAATCATGGAATCAAGAGATGCCTCATTCTTTGAAGATGTGTTTCCACACAAAAGGAATGAAGGGAATAATGTCCCTAAAAGGACAAGAGAAGAATCGAGCAATTCACATGAAGATGAAACTCATCATGAGATTGAGGAAGTTGAACCAAGAAGAAGCGTAAGGGCTAGGACTTCCAAGACATTTGGTTCGGATTTTTTCACATATGTGTTAGAACATGAACCTCAAACGTACAAGGAAGCAATGTCATCTTCTGAATCTTCATGTTGGAAAGAAGCAATCCAAAGTGAGATTGATTCAATTCTAAGTAATAAAACTTGGGAAATTGTTGATATTCCACCAGGAATAAAACCTATTGGCTGCAAATGGATTTTCAAGAAGAAAATCAAAACAGATGGCTCTATCGACAAGTATAAAGCCAGATTAGTAGCCAAAGGATATCGTCAAAAAGAAGAAGTAGACTTCTTTGATACATATTAACACGAATAACCTCTATAAGAATGCTAATAGCAATTGCATCAATTTATGGTCTAGAAATTCATCAAATGGATGTAAATACGACATTCTTAAATGGAGATCTCGATGAGGAGATCTACATGGAGTAACCTGAAGGTTTTATTTCCAAAGGAAATGAAAACAAAGTCTGTAGATTAGTAAAATCATTATACGGACTAAAACAAGCTCCAAAACAATGGCACGCAAAATTTGATAGTGTCATGATGAGAAATGGTTTTCGTATAAATGAATGTGATAAGTGTGTTTATTATAAACAAGTTGGACAATCATATGTGATGATTTGTTTATATGTAGACGATATGTTAATATTTGGTCCAAATACTCAGGTAATAGAGACCATAAAGAAGATGTTAACTAGCCATTTCGATATGAAAGATTTAGGAGTTGCAGACGTTATTTTGGGAATCAAAATAATAAGAACTCCTAATGGAATTGAATTGTCTCAATCACACTATGTAGACAAAGTGATTGAAAAATTCCAAAACCATGGAATTAAAGGGGTGAGAACACCTTTTAATCCATCAGAAGTACTGCATAAAAACACTAATGAGAGTGTAATGCAACTGGAATACTCTCGTGTAATAGGATGTCTCATGTATCTCATGAATTGCACAAGACCAGATATAGCTTATGCAGTAAGTCGACTGAGCAGGTATACAAGCAATCCAGGAAAGGAACACTGGAAAGCACTAATGAGAGTGCTTGGATATTTAAAAAATACCACAAATTATTCCTTACATTATGGAAAATATCCTGCCGTCTTAGAAGGATATAGTGGTGCAAATTGGATTGCTGATTCAGAGGAATCAAAATCAACTAGTGGTTATGTATTTACCCTAGCAGGGGCAGCAGTGTCATGGAAATCTACCAAACAAACATGCATGGCTCGATCCACTATGGAATCAGAGTTCATCGCTTTAGATAAAGCAGGCGAAGAAGCAGAATGGCTTCGTCACTTTTTGGAAGATATTCCATTCTGGCCTAAACCTGTACCGGCCATATGCATACACTGCGATAACCAAGCAGCGCTAAGCAGAGCGCACAACTTTGTGTATAATGGAAAGTCTCGACATATTCGACGACGCCATAACACAGTTAGGCAGTTACTCTCTAATGGAACTATTTCCATTGATTATGTGAGGACAAATGATAACCTAGCGGATCCGTTTACTAAAGGTTTATCCAGAGAGAAAATTGACTGCGCATCGAGGGGAATGGGTTTAAAAGCCTAAACCACCAAGAGTTATCTTATACGGAAACCTATCCTAGCGACTGGAGATCCCACGGACTAGGATCAAAAGGCAAACCAGTTCTGAATAACTCAAGACGTAATGCATTTGCGTGGACATAGTCCAACTCCATTCCTATGGTGCACAATATAAATGCATGCCTACAGAAGTATTTAAAGGTTAAAACTATGTTTTTTAATGATGACCATATCTTGGAAATAACAAGTGGGGTATATGTAGGATACTCTTAATGGTTGCGATCACCTATGTAAGTGTGAGCTGGGTCGGCTCTATGAGAATATTAAAAGGCTTTTATTCTCTAAAACACTTGCAGAACCAAGTACTGTTCAGGACCAAAATGAACACAACCAAGAAATTGGATGATAAGGGAATTAATGCTTCGTAGAACTTATTGTTTGGATATACAATAAAGGCTGACGGTTCAAGATGAAATATTTCACCGATTAGCCAAGTAAATCCGATAAGTTTTAACTAGGGAAAGTTCAAAGTGAAATATCTACTTATCCACGATAAAGCATTAAATCCATATATACTCTATGATATTTCGCTTTGTGTGGGGGATATGTATATTATCATTCATGTGGGGGATTGTTGGAATTCCTTAAGGATTGAATGAAATATAAAGTCCCACATCTCCAAATTGTGAGAGCTATATTGGTTTAAATATAGCTTTCTCATGAGGAGGTTGGGGGCCTGAGGCTCCCAAATGTATGCTTCGTTGTGAGGAGGGAGATCATGCATCTCTACCACACACGCACGCGCCGCCGCCGCCGTCCGTCCGACCGAACCGAACCGGGCCGGGTACGGGTCTAATATGATACTCATATTTTTACTGCAAACTGGACCGGGCTTTCTGACGGTTGCAGGCCAGACGAACAGATGCGGATCTGTTCGGGAACGGACGTGGTTTGAATAGGCGCGAACAGTAGCGGATGCGACCCGTTAGAAGCAAACAGATGCGGCGCGAGCGGGTGCGACCCGACGGAAGCGGACGCGGGTGTGAAACAGATCCGTTAGAGGGGCATAGCAGACAGATGTGACTGTACGAAGAGGTACGGACGCGACTGTTTGAGCGAACGGGTGCAGACACGACCGTTCGGAGGGGATACAGACCACTATAAATAAGGAGGAAAACTGATCACTTTCCTCACTCATTTTTCAATTCCGAATCTCTCTCTTCTCCTCTGATAAATACTAATTCAAATCACAGAGTGATATACTCATCACAATTTCAAGCAGAATTCGTCTGTTGTATCTTGGGAGAATTTTGAAATAAAATTCTTAAGGAAATCGTTACGACGAGCCTCAGACATATTTCGGTTAGAATTCTACATTCTATCCTTTATTTTGGTTATACTATTTATTCAAAATAGCATAACGCTATTGTTGTAATTTATTTACAACATCCATATTGTTATAATAATTAACACAGAATTCCAGTGCAGTGGAAATCTGAGTTATAAACTTGTGCGACGAGTTTATAATTGATTATTCTCTGTTTTGGTATACTAGACCTATAACATCTAGTGCTAAAATAACATTGGACTTTTAAACCATCATCACTGTTCCAGTAGTTAGATGCTTCGACTGTGATGTGATAGATTGACACTTGTATTATATGTACTACGATACCATAGAAAAAGCACAAAAATAAAATAAAATAACATGGCACCGGTTGATATTATTTTTTTCCATTCAAGGAACCTAATATTACGTCCTTAAATGATTGGAGATGAAATCAAGTTCATTAATTATCATTGAACGCCTATTGATAGGCGAATAATTCATGTAGAAATTGTTGACAACCGATGTTTAAAAGATGTGTTTTATAAAGCTTTGGCCTTTTATATTACGATTGCAAGAGAACAAGTGCATGGTGTTTTGTAAGTCATTTGGGTAATGATTATGCATGAAGGTAAAATGAAAGATGACTTGCTCTAGTTTAAATGTTGTACTAAGGAACATACCTTTTGCAATATGATTTTCGTTTCACTGAATTTCTACTTAGTTGATGTGATATCCTAACTATTAAAATTCAAGAGCAACAACATGAAAAGTTCAAAATTGTAATTATACACTAATACCTTGTAGAATTTCATATTCACCTTAGATTTAGTGTTCGTAGTATTCATATTCAATTGATTAGGTCATCCCTAATAGACTAATAGAGTTAAGGGTGTGACATCGATGCAAATATGTAACTTGATCATACAACTTTAACTCTCATAGCGGATCTTGTTCGAATTAAGCTTTCGGTTTTAATTTCTATTTTATATATTATTATAATGGAAAATAAATAATGGCACAAATACTTTAAATATATGCAAGTAGAAAATTCTTAGAAAAAATATCTAATCAGTTGCACTTACGAAATGTGTCTGTAACCATGCAGTTAAAGCACCGCTAAAGACTTGCTAATTCCTCATTAAAGCTCTTGGTGCACTTCAACCGCTATGTCTTTTCAATTTAACGCTATTAAATGGTAGATCAACTTAAGTCCTACTATTTTCCACTACGCCCGCTAAATCAAGAGTTTTTGGCACTCGATTTAGTAACTTTAATATAAAAATGTTAATTGGATCGATTCTCTTACAAAACAAATCAATAAATTTTGGACGCAGATCTGTTCAAGTCCTTAGTAATCAGCGTAAATTAGAGCTCTATTATATTCACCAAGTCTGAACTATATGGATCATGATATTCTTCGATTTTGTTATAAAAGGTAAACAATGTTTCTTTTTCTACACAAATAATGTGGGAATGAGAATAAATCAACTTTGAAGATTAGATTTATCTCCAATAAAGATTTTTACGCCTATGCTGTTTTCCAATATATCCCAACTTATTCCCGTTATAGCCGTTTGCGCCTCCATCACTAAAAAACCGCTAAGTGCTTTATCTGTAAATGTTCATCACCATGAGTATTGAACCGAATAAAATAAATATTTATCCTAAAATGTTTATAGTCAAGATGTGTCGAGAATATAATATCGATATATCCACTAAGACCAGTGTACGTAACGCTCTTCATATGATAAACCTTGAATTACTTATGACTGTTGGAGGTGATAGAGTTAAGAGGTATGCCCTGAAGGTAATTATGTAATTTGTTACATATATTTAACTCTATAACAATCTTGTTCATTATAAAGGCATCGATTTCTATTATATACTTTCTAATACAACGATATAATTAATTAAATAAATAAATTTAAAGTATATTAAAATAGAAAATTCTTAAATAATGTATTATGTGATAATAATTACAATGATTTGTAATAATGAGAAAATTATCGTAATATAAAATAACATATTGTTTTAAATGTTTCAGATTAAGATGTTCGAGAAAGGATATGGATACATTTGTTGAGATCGGAGTATGCGACGCTCTCTAAATATTACGCAATGTATTACTTACGGCTGCTGGAGGCACTAACAGTTATATACTGATAGTAATTAGATGACTATGGAATGACTCGTCCGTGAGTTTCCTATTGGTTAATAACAACTAGACCAAACATGAAATCTTGAGTGATGATGCTATAAAGTTCTCTTGACTTGAGAACACTACCGATCTTCATCGTGGATGCTGCACTTTGATGGCATAGCGACCATCGAGCGACTATAATTGGGCCTGAGTTGAAGCACTGGAAGTAAAACACTATTCAATAGAGAATTCGTCTCCTCGGTTGTATGAGGTTAGTATCACGATCAACTGTAGTTCAATTTAGTGGCTGTTTTCGGCTAAGAATTATGACGTGGCCAAACAACTCGGATTTAAAATAATTTAATCTAACGATTGGCATTGATTCGAACCCCTATGAATAAGGGCCTAACCCTTCACTTTTTTTCTTACATTTTCTAAAGCAACGGCGAAGCTCTACCATTTTCTCCTCTTCACTAAATTATCAATTCTAAAAATAGTTGTAATTTATATAAGTATATATAAGTGGAGAATAATGGAGGATAATTGAGAAGGCGAATAAGGTTGAATCTTGATATGAATTTAAAATTAAATCCAAATCTCTTCTTCGATCTAGGTTTCTGATAGATGTACGTATGCTTGCGGTATGTATATTCAAATAAGAAGAATAAGGGGAGCCAAAATGGAATAATAGGGATTAGGTTCATAGATTTGGAAAGCTAAAAAGGTGAGTGGGAAAATTATATACTTTTATATAATATTAGATTTATTTCATTGTAAATCTGTTTCTTATATGTCTAAATTTAATTATTTGTAGTTTAGGTTTAAATTTATGCGTATAATGAAATCAAAAACACTACCTCCGTATTCTGTGATGGATAACTTAAATTTAATATTGCATGTAATTGAATTTGGAAAGTATTGGGTAGTAGTAGTCCTTAAATTTGATAAATTATCTGAAAGTTCTAGATTTGTAAATTAAAGTGAAAAATAGGCACAAGGACAAACTTTGAATTTTTTTTCGATTGAAGGACAACAAGTTTCATTTTTAGGTTGAAGGACAAACTTTGAAAAAATTTAGATCGAAGGATAATGCTAAATATAGCTAGCATTTTGTACAATTTAAAATTGAATATAATGCTAGTTATAACTAGCGTTTTGTATAGTGTAAAGACTGAATATAATGCTAGTTATAAATAGCATTTTGTATAGTGTAAAAACTGAATATAATGCTAGTTATAACTAGCATTGTCCTTCAGCCTAATTTTTCTTCTTCAAAGTTTGTCCTTCATCCCAAAAATGAAACTTAGTGTACTTCAGACTAATTTTTTTTCAAAGTTTGTCCATATACCTAATTCCCTCTAAATTATATAACCTATGTAAGCAAAATATAAATTTGAAAGTTATCACAATAAATTATTGGGATTTAAGTAGTATTTTAATTCGTGAAATGTTGGGTATTGCAATGTAAATTTCTATAGATTATCAATTCCAGATTCATAAATAAAAGTGTATCATTTGAAATAACAAGGAATATACCTAAAGGAAAGGGAAATATAAAATAGGGATATTTATTATATTTTGTATTGTTTATTTCAATAACTATAAAATATAATTCTTGTAATTCCAAACGTAACACAAATCCCCTTTTTAGATAAAATATAGAGATTTATAGCGTTAACCTTTCCTTTTGAGGGAGATGTAATTCCAACGCTTTAAAATGCAGAGATCCCTAGGGATGAATTAAAGAATTGTAAATATTATTATAATAATAGTTTTACTGAGAAATTAATATGTTACAATAGAGGCAAGACAGAAATCAAGTAATAATTTAAATAAAAAGGTTATGGAAAGTCCACTAAACAAGGGAGGGTAGTAAAGGTTAAACAGGAATAGAAATAGAAATTCAATAAGGCATGAAAAAGTAAATTGGAAGAGATATTTGGATCTTTTAAAGGAAGCAGTAAATGAAATTAAATTGATATAAATGGAATAAGAAGTAAACGCTTGAAAAAGTAAAGGAATACCATTGATAGTTGAACATTGAAGGCGTAATAATTGAACAAGTTTTGATACACACACACACATATGTAGTCTCAAGTATGCGTTAATGACGAGTGTGAATTATTAAAGTTAGTAAACTTAGATCAAATAAGAATGACATAGTCATTAAAATGGATTGGATGCGAGATCAATAGTGTTACATAACAGAAGTTTACCCACCGCAAGGGGCTACCGGCAGTTGTGTATACATTATACTAATGTGAGGCATATCCAACTCCAGGATCCATGGAGTTATATATGTTCGCATATAGATGAGGGACACCCAAGTAGGAAGGTTCACCTTAGTCAAAGCGTCAATGGGCAAGAGAGTCTGCTTCAACCTTTTAGGGGGTATTAAGTAACAAGTTGTTATCACCTTGATTGCATTAGGAAATGTAAATAGGACAGTGAACAAGGCTCGGCGATATGTCAGTGTGTGTGTTTGGCACCATCTTAAGGAGTCGAAGCTGCATATAGGTCAAAAACATCATTAGTCCTGAGTGGTCAACGGAAAGACAAGGGTTACGTCTAAATGGCTACACCTCCTTCTACTGTAGATCATGTTTAGGTCATGCACCACCATAGTTGTTTGCTAGATTGTTTGTTAAGAGCAAGGCTAGACAACCCTTTATGGAGGTTTTCAAAACGAATAGAATAGGGCTAACAATTGTAACACCATTATTAGGCACTACCGATGTTCCTTGGTATGCACGATGACAAGAATGTGATACTGCGTTGATGATTGATCTTGACGAGGTATTGGGTTACAGATATTACCACGGATAGTATCTTGGTCCAAAAGGGACCGTGGTACTTGTGTGTGTGTGTATGTAGTTATAGTCTACTTTAGGTAGATGAGGCGTATCATACACGTACATGGATTTGAGACGACCATGTAAAATTAAAGACATAACATGTGATGGAAGGCAATCGACATAAACTGCTGTTATGTATAAAGTTTGTAATTTAACATTTACCTGAACGTTGTTCTAATACCCTCCTCATTACAACCCACATGATAGCTTTAGAGGAACATGCACTAGTGCAAGGTGGAAATAATGGAAGATTAGATTATTTTCCATGCTCGGCACTGACAAGGACATTGGATATTGTAAGTCACTACTCTTGATCAGTAACTATATGTTTTATTATACTTTACTATTCGACGGTGAGTTTATATTGATAGTGTTATGATATGCAGTTATTTATTTACAAAATATTAAATCAACGATCCGTATTTTGGTGGACTTAGGTTTTTGATTTTGTGAAAATTCAAGCCCACTGGGGTGAGGGTTATCACATTTAATTAGTGTTTGTTTATCACGAATCTGTATATGTTGGTGCTATCTTCATTGGACGAACTTATATATGTATATATGCTAAAGAATACACACATACACACTACAAATATGCTCATGGATAAAAAATGTTTTGAATTTAATAATAATATTAATTTGGTTTTAACAAAAAGGTTAATTTTGGTTCAAAACATAATTACACAAAAGTATGCAATCTATTTTAATATTTATACATGTACATATAATGTTCGAAAATAAAGTATACTTATATATATATAAATTCATATATATAATATGTATATATTATATAATTTAAAATTGAATTTATTATACATGTAATAAATATATACAAATGACATAAAATATATGTATGTAAAATTTTAATATAAAATGTACATATTTAAGGTTGTTTTCGAAAATTTAAAAATAGAAAAAAAAATAGTTTTTCTATATGTATAGATTTTCATATGGAGATCAACTAATAAAAAATCAAAATTTTCAATTAAATAAAAAACATCATATGGCCAAAAGTATATTTGTGAATATATATATAATTATTATTTTGTTAAACATATTTATATGCATATACATATATCATATATATATAATATTTAAAACATTATTCTTTTATACATACATGCATGCATACATACATACATACATACATACATACATACATACATACATACATACACACACATATACATATACATATACATACATACATACATACATACATACATATATACATACATACATATATATATATATATCCTAGCTCATGTAGAGCTAGGTTCAATAGCCCCCTTTATTTAGCACCATTTCATAGCCCCTTGATATCAGTCATAAGTTTCTATTTAAATATTTATTCTTTCCCACTTCTGTCGTGTGGACCAAATATCAAAAATATAAAGCTATGGTTGATATCAAGGGCTACAAATGGTGCTAAATAAAAGGGGCCATCGATCCTAGCTCAAACAAACACACACACACATACATGTTTAAAAAAGGTTTCCTTTTTTAAATTATACAATATATATAATATTTTTTTAGATTAAATTTGAAATTATATAGATCTAGATCTAAAACATCGAATTTGAATTTTAAATTTAACTTTAAAATTATAAATTACTATATTAAGATTTAAAATTATTTTATAAGGTAATTATATATCTATATATTTATACATCTATATATGTATAAGTAATTTATATAAATTTTACATTTATAAGTAATGTTTTATAATATACTGAACTATATAATATATTTATTTCATATGTATGTACACATATATTGACAGCCCATATGTATACAAAGGAGCTAATATGTCCATTGTGTTGTAAATCCCAACACTTATACACCAGCACTTTAACCATCTACACCATTTATATTGCACGTGCACGCACGCACTTATGTGTACATAATACACATGTTATATTATATAATATAAACATAACAATAAATTAAACTTTTCTACGAATTAAACAAAATACTAATTTTATTTAAAACAAAATTGGATAAGGTCTAAATAAATTTAGACTTCATAGGTCCAATAAAATCCAAATGGAAGAATTTTTTGAAATTTATCCATTTACCTCGCTGTGTATTGGCCTAGTTCCAACAGTGGTATCAGTGCCAAATAGCCTAAGCTGTCTAAATTAGCAGTATTATGGCTAACTTATTTGTAACGGCCGGGAGATTTTCGACCCTCGAAAATCGACACTAATACGTTCACTGTATAGAGTGCCGAGCAATCGAGTGCCGGAATACCAGGATGTTAGGGTTTAGAAGAAAAAGAGATAGAATAAGAAATAGAAACAACAGCACAGAATCTCACAATCGCAGCGGAGCAAATATAATATACAATAGCAGCGTTTTATACAAAGAAAAACTGTAACTTTCAATATACATACAAGATATCAGAGTACAACAAATCTGGACAGTTATAATAACTTGTCCTCAACTACTGCCTATACAGCCTACAATACACAGCAGAATATAATCAAACACGTCTCTGCCATCCAGCTCGTCTCTTGAGCTCCCAAGCGTCCCAACCTGAAAACTGTAATACTCGGTCTGACCCGAGCATTACAATAAAGTAACACCCGAGTCAGGTTGGAAACCAGCGTAAGTAAACCCATTTAATTTGAAATACTTAAGTTATACAAATCTTTTGAAACCAAAGGTAACTTGTACAACACGACGAGTTTTTATCTAATTATAACCAAACACTTTTACGGAAATCCATTGATATTATAATAATGCCTAAATACAGTTGCTTATTTGAAATGGTTAAATTTTGTTAAATAAATCCAATTCCAGTTTATCAAACTCAATAACCAAACCCGTAAAGGTTCGTAATGACTATTAAATCGAAGTGGTTCCGGATAACACTGATATCCGGCCCCGGTCTCTTCAAATCCAAGTAATAAATTTAAAAGGGTGAATTGTTTAAAATAAACAATTTATCATTTATGGGAATTTATTACAGATTTCATTTCAAGTAAAACGTATCATTACTTTAATCTCATTACTTTAATTTGTCTGATCATTTGTTGCCACGGACAAGAATAATTTGAAAATAAATATCCAATAGGATTAAGCCAATATATAGATCGTTAACTAATTTAATGATCTATAATAATATCAAACAATTTCACATCAGAATTTTAATAACTTTAATTAACTGAATCCATTTATTTTTTAAATTAATTTCAATTTAAAGAAATTTTAAAACAATTTATTTTAGTTAATTAAAATTTAACACTCTATCTAATATCCAACTTTGTTAATTTACATAAGTTTTAAGTCATCTAACAGTATATTTAATTACCCATTTATTTATAAAATATCATTAACTTTAAATTTCGAGTTTAAAATGACAATAGCTTTTGGTTAAAAGAAAGAAAATATAAATTATCTTATAAATGTATATGTAAAAAAAATTCCATTCCTTCTCTTCTTTTCCTTTTGTTTTCTTCCCTTTCTTTTCCCTCTTCTTTCTTTACTTTTTTTCTTTCTTTCTTTTTTTTCTTTTCCTTTCTATTTGTTTCTTTTCTTTTCTCGGCCATTTCTTTCCCGACCCATTTTCCTTCCCCCTTCTTCCTTTCTTTCTTTCTTCCTACCAGTTTTCCTGCTTCCTTCCTTAACGTGCACACTACCACAACATGCCTCACTCGTGCATGTGAACACGACCACTGGCCACCTCTCATTGCCGCCGATCAACTCCCCAGGTCACCTCCGACCACTCAACCCCCTGGCCATCCCAAAATTCACGACACAGCCTAGTTCGAAAAATCGAACCCGAGCCCAAAAACTGGAACGTAACGACCACCATATCTCCGCCTTGTTCCGCCATCTCCGACCACCGGAGTCCCCCCAAATTCGCCTGAAGTTTCGCCGCACCTTCCTCCTCCTTTCCCCCTTACACCGCAACCTCCAAACTCCTCCACGACGCCGCTGTCACCCCAAAACCAACCACGACAAAAAACTTGCCTTAAACCCTACTTTCCCTCAGGCCGGCCACCACGTCGATCAGTAAAATGCCACTCCATTTTTCCCACTCTCTCCTTTACTTTAGCTCCTTTCTGACCCAACGCTGTCCCCTGCCAACGATGACCTCGCCGAAATTCGACCCATAACCGAAAAACGTTCAACTCCTTATCTGTAACAACCCGCATATTTTACGATTGTATATTTAAATATTTTATTTAAATATAGCATCGTTAGTCGGATTATAGTCCGAAAAGCTACTTTTTGCAAACAGTCGAATTAGGACTCGAGACCACTTCCATTGAGTTCAAAATGCCATTTGCGACCTTTTTGAGTATAAACATCGATATGTTTGGAGTTGAGTGAATTTTGCTATTTTTCACTTAGGGCTTTGGGTTTGGGTTTGGGTTTCAGCCCAATAACCTAACATAAGACCCTAGCTTCACCCCCTCTTCTCTTCATTCACTTTCATTTCCTAATACCTTCAAGTTTTAGCAAAAATGGGGAAAGGGAAAAGGAAATGGAAATCCCTAAGCCCTAGTTTCTTTTACAAATCCAAGTGTTAGCTCCAAAATCAAAGAGAAGCTTAGGTAAGCATCCTCTTCATCTTCTCCAAATCATTCTCTCTTTAATTTCAGAAATTTTCTAAACCTAACTTAGGAAATGTTCTTCTTTTAAGCTTAGATTCAAGCTTCTTGGGTTGAAGTGAAGAGTGGTTGATCTCTCCTTTGTGATTAAGCTTCTCATTCATTGTTTTTGGGTTTAAAGGTGAGTTTTTGAACTCACATCTTTGTCTATTTCTATCATTGTTTTTAGGTATGAATTCCTAACATCTATTCATGTTCATTTTCTTTTGATTGGAATTGATTTGGTGAACATTTCAATTTTTGGTGTTTTGAAGTCAAAACTTTAAAAATCCTAGCTTTGATGTATGATCATGCTTTTGGTGGTGTATCGAAGAGCCTATAAAGCTGGGTTGTCGATTGGCAAAAACCCCTAAAGCCCATTGCTCGTCCGATTGCAAATTGAGAGAGTTTGCTATTCATTTTGATTGGCTGGAAAAACAGTTCTAGTGCCAGTCAGTCGACTGGCCTCTGCAGTCAGTCGACTGACTGCAGGAACCGAAACTTTCGGGTTTCTGGATCAGTCGACTGGCTTCTGCAGTCAGTCGACTGACCTGCTTGTTTCAGCCTATTTTGCCTATTTTGCTTGAGGTTCCAATTTTTATCGATTCGTGATTATCCGATTTATTGTTATCATTTATTATTGACTTTGATGACTTCTTTTTCGGGATTCTTTTGAGAATATCCATTTTGATGGATTCGGTATCGATTTCTTTGGATTTGATTCACGTCTTCATATGTGGATTTTGGTGATTGATTGTTTCTACAATCATTTCTATGCTTTGTCACTTTAAAATACAAAGGTTTCTATACTAGTAGTAAATATTCAAACTCTTTTACAAAGATGATTTCAACTCTATTTTTAATACAAAGCTCGTTTATAAAACTGTTTTCTAATCTATTAGTATATACAAACCTTTACCTCATTCGTATGAGAAAATCTAATTAAACGGCTTAGCAAAACAAGTGGTATGAAACGCTTGCGTTTACTTCGTCGGTTAATTTTTGGACTTGTTCGATTGAAAATCTTGTGACAATTTTCGAGTGGAAATCTACAATTTGTTCGTAAATATTTAAGTTAAGCCAGTGGTTATGGGACATGAAGCTAAACTCATTTATTTACTAGTTTAGTGTAATCGACACTTCTTGATGATCGATGATGATCATTTTATGGTTTAGACTAGCGATGAGCGATGTCTCTTTTTCCACGTGGGGGACTATACCCCATTCTTTTGAGCTTCGTCTCATTTTTATGGGCTAGCGGCCCATGGTCTTTGGACCGTTCGTGGAGCATTCGGCTCGATAAGTCGGTGCATGGGGTGTATCTTTTTAGGTGCATCGATGTCCGACTAAGCATGGGGCGTATCTTTTTAGGTGCGTCGATGTTAGATTATGCATGGGGTGTATCTTTTTAGGTGCATCGATGTTCGACTAAGCATGGGGCGTATCTTTTTAGGTGCGTCGATGTTAGATTATACATGAGGTGTATCTTTTTAGATGCATCGATGTTTGACTATGCATGGGGCGTATCTTTTTAGGTACGTCGATGTTCGGTTCATGGGATATCGACCCATTTTGTGATACACGTGTTGGTGAGTTTTCATGCTCCCGTTTGTGATAGGCCTTCCCCCCCTTTGTGATTTCTGGATTTCTAATTGATTATTTCTAGAATTTGTGTTTCACCAACTTTTGCGATTGGCATTAATATGTTTGTCAATATTTGTGGTTTGGTGAATAAAAATTAAGAATATGACGTTCTTTTTGGGTGTTTGAGATTCTTGAGATATTGTATGATTTTGTTGTTGTTTAATGTATACTTGTCACGGTATGGCATTTTTGTTATCATACTATTTTGGTCATATCTCTTATCCTATCTCATTTTATATGAAATTTATAGCTAAACTGATCCGTTTATTATTTTCTTCTTAAATAATACTCGGGTCAGACCGAGATGTTACAGGTGCTTTTGCTTGACTCCTTATCTGGGATCATCTTCTGACTTTTGTCTAACTACTTTAGCGTAGTAGTTTTTGTTAGTATACATTTGAGATAGAGACTCCGTGATGTATACTTATTCTTTTGTCTAGCACTTGTATCTATTCTTTTGTGATGTAGTGGATCTAGTTTGACCACTATTTTGATGTACACTTCTATGTGTTATATTCATATCTGTTTTCGCCTTTGAGATATGAACATCTGTGATTGATTTGTGTTATGTTTATTTCTATATTTGTTTCCGAGGTCCACTTAGCCACTGTGTGGTAGCTTTGAGTTTGTATCGGTATGTCGGATTTCCTCTTAAAATGAAATGCATGTTATACTATCTGACATATCGGTACTCACACAAAACAATTACACAGATGGTCGCTCCTCAACAGCCTTATTCTTCGCGCAAGTTGACGGCATTACTCCGTAGTGTCCTTGGCTAGCGTGAGTATAGAGGTGGGGCGTCACATTATCTCTCATCATATACAAATCTAAAAATTGTGAAACGATCACTAAAATTCGTTATTTTAATTGCCGATCACGTTCATATATGTAGAAGCCAAAAAAATGATGTTCGAATTTTCTTCAATATCGGTTATCTTACTGTAAACTTCAATTTTATCCCTCTACTCTTGATAATATTCAATAAAACAAATTTTAAAACCAAGTATAGTAAAAAACAAATGTTTTTCCTTTAAACATCATAACCTAAATCTAAAAGGTTTGTGAGGTAGGAATTTTTTTGAAGCTAGGTATATCATTTCCTTATACAAACAGAATAGAGGTAAAAGTATTGTACAGCTCTGGTTTTAACATTCAATGTACATCCATAAATATATGTATATGTACATGTATTCCTATGCAAACATAATTGTCAAACCACCTGCTATTTCCATATCCAGGCACAGATTATAGTGTAAAGAAAATTTAGTTTTACTCACATTTTTTTTGAAACTATTAGCTTGCTTGGTTTGATCCTCTTGTACTCGGGTTGTTTTTTGATCTCCTTCAAGTTGTAATGGCAGCTTGTTTTCTTCTTTTTATTTTTGTTGTTCGAATGAATAAAGATGAACAAGGTAGTGTTATTTATAATAGAATGGGAAAAGTTGTAGCTATGTACAGTAAGTTTTTTTCTCGATTTTATTTTTATTTTTCTTTTGATTTGAAATATGCAGGCCTGATTTGAAATTGTTGAGCTGATTTGGAATTTTTTTTTCATGTGATTTGATTTCCTTAATTCAAGCTTGACTTGATTTTGTTTTGACATTGATTTTAGATTTTGTATGCTTGAAATGATATGTATTCATGATGTTGTCTCCTTGCATGTTTACATGTACATATCTATATATATACACACTATTTTACATAACATACATACATATATTTTTACTTACATATGTTTGTCATCATATACATACATTTATACTTATACATATTCTCATATACATTGCTTTGTATATTTTGATATTACATATATTTTTATTCATATTTATACAAACTTTCCTATATTTTACTTCATATGGGCATATATACACATATATATATGCATTTATATACTTATATATACTATCAAATGCCATAAAGCTTGTATATATGTATTTATATATTTATGGATATTTTATCTTAATTTAAATGGTGGAGTTTATATATACATATAATTTATTTTTTTCTATAAGATTTATCATATCCAGAGATTTTATAATTCAATATTTTATATAGTTTTTAAATCAATTTGTATACATTCAGACATTTTAATTACCAGAAATTCATCAATATTTCAACAATTAAAATTATTTAATTACCCAATATTCGATGACCAAAAATCCGGGTCGTACATTCCTCTCCCCCTTTGAACTTTTCGTCCTCGAAAAGGAACGAAGCGAGAATTTTAACTTAATATTTATTTTTAGTTAAATTATTCTTTAAACATTTTAGCTCCTTACTTTTTTATTATACAATTTAAAACACATTAAAATTACATAATATACCAAATTAGTTTTATATAAAAATACTTTTCATAACTCGATGTTCAAACAAGTCCATCCTAGTTCTCACAGAAATTTAGTCATACGTTGATCAGGCGTAGGACTAAAAATCTATAAGTACTTAGTAGACCCGTTTTCAACACCCATCGAAAATACTTGAAAAACCTTTTCAAAAATGCTATGGAAATCATCACCCCCTCCAATGGATCGCAGTTAGCACGATGATTACGTCGCCATCCCGGCGAAATCCATAAGAAAACTGTAGGCATCCGCACCCCTCGACTTTGCCATGGGAACTGCAATAGATCGCAGCTACACCCAGGGTTGCGTTGCCATCACAGCAAAACCCGTGTAACTGTAGGCATCAGCGCCACTCGAATTACGCTGCCAAATGACACTTCACCACATAGATCGTAGACTACACTAGTCAAGCCCCAATGTAGACTGTAGGCACTCACCGCCACACGAATTTTGCTATGGAACCACATAGATCGCAATCTACCGATGTTACGTCGCTCTCCCAGCGAAATCAAACGTAGATTGTAGGCAATCACTGCCACTTGACATACGCTATGGAACGCAGTAGATCGCAGTTACATAAGGGTTACATTGCCGTCACAACATAACCCCAATGTAACTGTAGGCATCAGCGCAACTCGACTTACGCTACCCCATACACAATCCTCAGAAACTCGAATTTTGTTCGGACGTCCTCTAGGATCCCAATCTCATTGAACCTGCCCTTAGGGTTCTATGCAGAACCACCTAGTGGATCTCCTACTATAAGTTTCGACTCTCAATGGGAGTGCCTTTTTTTCCATACCTTTCTCAAAACATACCATACTATATACATATATAGTACCTTTCAAATCATACTCTTTATATGTATCACATATAAACCTCATTCAATACAAAATCGATATCTCCAAAATCGATAATTTTCAAATTCGGTTTACCAAATTTCCAAAATTGACTTTTTGCCAAAACAAAAGCCTTTCAAAATCAATGGGTTCCAAAACCCTTCATTCTCATATACATAAAAATCATTCCTTTCAACTCGAATAATTTTTAGATCAATAATTTCCGAGTCAACTTCATACTCATATAAACTCCATTTAGTATTCCAAATATCTTTCAAAGATCACTTCTTCTGGTTATAATTTCAATAAGGGGAGTTTTTAATATATAACAAATATATATAACCTCATTAATGCCAAATCAAAATTTTCAAGTTCGATTTCCTTTTTCATAGTCATTTGTAACATTACTTACTTCTTATAAGTGAGTTTCAGTTATAATACTATCCAACCTTTTATTTTAAAATCATCATATTTACTCAAAAATATACTCCTTCACTTCAAAATCATTTTTTCCTTAATATTCCGATTCGATTCCAATTCAAAATTGCTTCGAATTTCCATTTGGATTATAACTTCAATTCAACCAAATTAGCATTTAAATCCATGATTTAAATATAAACAATTTCCACTTTGACCAGTTTGAATTTAGAAAATAGCTTGAATAGTTTTAAAATAGTTAAATAGTTAATATAAGATAGTTTGGGTATTAAAAAGAATGGTTTGTATAGTAAATAGCTTGGAAAATCCAAAATAATTTGAATATTTGTGATATCTCGGAATTTCAAGCAATTTAAAATGTGATAATCTCCTAATATAATTACTTAAATTTTATAAATTGAAATTGTGTTTGTTTAATATAGATATATATATATATATATATTTGAATTGATTTTAAATTGGATTTTTAAATTGAATTTGAATTTGGAGTTTGAATTTCAAAAGATAGATATATATCTTAAATATATTTTGGATTTTAATATATATTATATATGATTTTATTTAGGATATAGTTTGTTTTATATTATTTTCTTTTAAAGGATTATATATATATAAATTAAGAAATGTATTTATTAATTAGGAAATTAAATATAAAAGCTTTTTAAACCATTTAAAAACTAATTAACTCATGCATAATTACAAATGTAAGTAAAAGAATGTATCTAATTATAAGTGTAAATGAATTATAAATGTTAAAAGACAAGTGTTAGATTTTTTACAAGTGTCACCATTTTCTTTTATTTTCTTTTATTTTTAAAATCATAAATAAAGTCTATAAATATACTTATACTCTCTCTTTCAATCTTTTTCTATCTTCATTTCAAAACTAAGAAAAAGCAAAGCCTGTAAAAGAAAAATCAAACCAGAAAATTAAAACTCTTTCAACAACCTGTAGCAATCATCTCAGTTTCTAAGCCTAGATCATCTCAACAACAAGGATTTCAGTTTTAGAGATCAAGTATTTTCCAGTTTCAAAAGATCTAAGCAATTCAAGTTTTCAAAATTTCAAAACTGTTTCAATGGCTCTTTGTACATCAGCAGGTGAGTAAACAAATTTGTTTTAAAAAAACTTTTAATCTGTTTAAATCCCTGTTGCATGCAGAAAACTTGAGTTTGAATAAAAATTAATTGTTTGCATGTTGGATTTAATGATTATATGTATATATGTATGGGGATATCTCTGTGTGCATGTCTGTAATTCAAGGTTGTGCTCTGTTCTTAAATTACTGGTTGCAAATAACATTCAAATTTAAAAAAAAATTGTTTATCTCTGATCAGTTTTATGTTATAATGTTTGAACAAAATTTGTTTAAAACATCGAGTTTTAAATTTTAAAAATATTTAAAACAAGAATTTAAGACAGTATCAATCAGGATTTACTTATTACAGTAAAAACTTAATTTTTATCAAAATTCCAAATTGAATAATTTGTAGATTCATGTGTATAATCTGATGTATCTTTGCAAACTAGGAATTTTAAAATAAAAATCACAATTGTTAGTGGAATTTTGGATGTGCATTTCGAAGATGATCAGGAAATGGGTTTCGACCATTTTCTGGTGATCGACGAATTTTGGGAGGTCAGGGTTTTTGTCGAAGCTTGAATGGTGATCGGCAATGTCAGGAAAAATGTTTTGAGTGACGATTGTTCGTCGTGGCATCAGAAATCGATAGAACTAGGGTTTTATAACCCAAATGAGTCGAGGTCGGGAACTTTGTTGATGCGGTGTCTCTGGGTGATCGAGCTTCACCAAACTTTAGGAGGTAGAGGCGTGGTAGGTCGGTAGTGTGTGGCCGAAGTTCCAGAGATTCTGGTGGTCGGCGTCGGTGATTCGAGGGAAGTTTTCAGGTGATGTTTGGTTCCAGGTTCGACTGGGAAAGCTCGATTTCGAATTGGGCTTTGTGGTGATGGTTTGATGGTCGAAATCGGTTATAGGGAGGATCGTCGACGTGTGGGAGGCATCAGAGATGGTCGCGGCGGCGTTGATCGTCGGTGCATATGCACGGCGACGTGTGTGTGTCAGTGGGTTGGGATCGTAGTCGACTCGAAGGATCACTCGGGTAGGGAAGGAAATTGCTCAGGAATGAATGCGTGTACGTGAGAGTACTATGTCATAACAGTTTTTAAGTATTTAACTAAGTTTTAAATAAAAGAAGAAAGGGAACTCGGGAAAAGTTTGAAGAGTCTCGGGTACATGTTCGAGTAAACCCAGGATTTCCTCGGGTAAATGTTTTAAATCCTCAAAGTTTAAGTTTAACAGGTTAAGTTAAATTTATTTATCTTTAAACTATTTTAAGTAATAATTGATTAATTAATGTTTGATAATTAAAGTTGAGGAATTTATTTTAAAGTTAATCCTTATTTGTTTTTAAACTTAATTAAGCAATGTAATTAAGGTTAATTAATTATGGTTAATTAATCAATGTAATTAATTAAAGTTAGTTAATTAAGTGGAATTAATCAATGTAATTAAAGTTAATTGACTGATTAAGATAAGAAAATTAGTAAGTATAACTAATTAATTATTAAGTAATTAAGGATTAATTAAGAATTTAATTAAGGATTAGTTGATTAATTAAGAATGGTTAATTAATTTAATGGCAAATGGTTTGTAATTAACCAATGATAATTAAGTTAAGTTGAATAATTAATTCATAGTAAAGTAATTAAGGAAGGATTACTCGGTGTAATTAAATAAAGGATTAATTTAAGTAAGTAATTAAAGGATAGTTAATCCTGAATGTGATTAATTAAAAAGGTAATTAATGAAAGTAATTAGAGGATCATTAATTAACTACTGAGAGTAATTAAAGTGAATGGTTAAAGAATAATTAATTTATGTAATTAATTTAGGGCTAATTAATTAATGTAATTAGAGAATGATTAATCAAGGATGATTAATTGAGGAAAATAATTTGAGATGGTTAATTAATTGATTTATGATTAATTAATGTTGGGTAAGCAGGATTTAAGGTAATTTAAGTAATTAAAGTTGGAAATTAAATTGAGATTGAACATCTAATTTAGCTTGTTTATGGATGATTGAATGGTATTTTAGATTTATATGTAGTCTAATAACTTGTTATGTTTGTGATATGCTATGATGGGTTGAACTATGATAGTGTAGGTTACCTATCTGGGTTGGATTGTTATGTTATATGATATCATGGATATGAATTGTTTTGTTTTAAAACTTAACAATTTGGATTAGAGATGACATTGAATTCGAAGAGACCGGGGTCGGGTATCAGTAAATACTCGAAACCACTTCGATTAGTAATCTAAATTCTTTATATATTAATATGTGAAATTAAATAGGCTGGAATGGAATGAATTGAGTAACATGGACATTTAACCTGAAAACTATTGTGTATGATAAATGATTGACTGTAAGAACTCGTAAAAGTACGAGTTACCCTGGTATTCACATATGTTATAACTTAGTATTTCATATTACATGGGTTTACACACGCTGGTTTCCAGCCTGACTCGGGTGTTACTTTGTTGTAATGCTCGGGTCAGACCGAGTATTACAAATTTCCAGGATAGGACGTTCTGGAGTTCAGGAGACGAGCTGGATGGTAGAGACGTATGGAGTATATTCCAATGTGTATTTGAGATTGTAGTGATAGTATTCTGGGACAAGTTAATTTTAACTGTCCAGTTTATATGGGATTGATTGTAGCTCTGATTTATTGTATGTAAATTGACAAGTACAGCTTTTCTTGTATAAATGTTATTATTTGATATTATATTTGATCCGCTGCGAATGTGAGATTCTGTGTTTCGTTATCTGTTCTTCTTCTATCTCTTTTCTTCTTTTTCCTAACTATCTGGAATTTTCGAGGTCGAAAATTTCAGGTCGTTATAATATTTAAGAAAGATAGATTTTAAGATAGTTTATAATAAAATAATTTATTTGATAATAGTTTCAAAGTCAAACTGATTCAACTTCCAATCTCAATTCAAATAAATTTTCAATTTCCATCCCCATGTAAATTGATTCAATCCAGATTCCAATTCGAATTAACTTCAATTCCTATTCCAATTCAAATCAATTCCCATTTCGATTTCAAATTGATTCAATTTCGATGGCAATTTCAATTAATTCAATTCAATTATGACATTAATAATTAAGCAATTATAAATTTTTCATTCCAATTAATATAAAAAGTGATTTTATATTAGAACGTACTTCTACAAAATATTTCACAACATCGATAGACTACAACACTAGTAGGTTCAAACATTACATTCATTTATCCATAATAAAAGTCTTACAAAAGGTCATAAATCTAGACGCCTTTACCACGCCCTAGGGTTTAGAAAAGAACAGAGCCCTAGCATCCTTCATAAAACATCCTTACAGACTTCCTACCAACGGGCAAAGCCTGTCCATGCAATCTTCAACAGAGTGTCCCCACTTATAACATTTGCCACAAAAGGTCTCTACACTTCCGTCATTATGGATAACTTTCACGTCTCCCGCAGAGCGTTCCACAACTTTCCTTTTCTTCCATCTCTTGGGGAAATCCCTAGCGATGTGTCCCGACATTTTACAATGATAGCAAATGGTCGATTCGTCGACTGGTATCATGGATTTACGTTTCCCCTTCCTCACTTTAGGGCAATGGTTTAGAAAATGTCCTTTCTTTTGACACTTAAAGCATAAAATGTCAAAGCGAAACCGTTTGACTATTTCATTCATTTCCTTTCTTGGTTTACTGCACTTAGCCGCGTAATGCCCTTTACTGTAACATCTATAGCATGTGACATTATCAAAAGGCCCTGGTCCACCCCATTCCCTAACCTGTTTCTCATGCTCCAGTATTGCTTCTTCTCGTGCTTTACGCGCAGCTGCCCTCCGCTCCCTACGTCTTGCCTTCCATTCTTCTCCTTTTGCCATCACTTACACTTGGACTAGAGTCTAGTAGGACTTCCTAACCTTTATGTAAAACTTCGATTAGTCGAATTTTCAGCTTTTATTCTTATTTCCAAATATTCTTTTATTTGTTCTCGGTCATTTTTATAACTTAATCCCTTTATCTGACGATCTAGTTCATTTAAAATTTCCAGAATTCGAACCCGTTTTATTCCCTGTTTAACTTACTCAATTTAAATCATTACACTCCAAATTTAAATTTCTTATCAATATCACTTTCCACTTATAAGCTCAAAACTTATCCTTCTTGTTTAAGGGGGTTTTAGAATTCAACATCAATATTTATTTCAAATCAACTTTGAAACCATATATGTCCCCATATATATGCACATATATGATATATCCCATTCACCTACCAAGTCACACTTTAAATTTTAAACCATATTCTTTGGTTCTTAATCCAAAACAAATTCATTTTCAACAACTCTTGTTTTAAAAAAAGATTTCTATATTCAAAAATATTCTAAATAATATTATTTATTATTTCCCTCAACACTTTGAAACGTTTTTTTTTAAATTTCCGGGACTAGATTCAAAGCTTCACACTTAAGATCCATTTTTAATTTATGAGTCATGCTTATATAACATTTCACTCTGATTCGTCATTGTTTATTCCGTAATAAACATCCTTTATTAAGACACAATAAGCAGTTCATGATAATAACCAATATTATCATATCTAGAAACCATATATTCCATAAAAGTTTTCTGGAAAAATTCTCTAAAGTATAATCAGGGTAACTTATTTCGTTTTAAAACACCTTGAAAAATATTTTTGGAATTTTTGGAATTTTAAATTCTGGTTTTAGGCCTACTTTCTACTTAACTTATTTGTATAATTTATCCTTACCTAAATTTCCATTTGGTTATATATGTTTTACCACTCAAGTCTCATAATCTACTTAATTTCAATAACAACAACCAATTGACTTAATATACTATAATAATTCAGAAAAATTATTTCTTTATATATCAAAATTATTTAAAAATCATTTTTAAAATCATTATATAAGAAAATAACAAGTACGCCCTCATATAACACACTCAACTCTTTCAAGGGTACTACCGACCCTATCTCTGATGAGTAATCCCCACCAGAGCCAAGGTTCTCGCTTAACCTTCAGCTCCGATACCACGTGTAACGGCCGAGAGATTTTTGACCCCCGAAAATTGACACTAATACGTTCAGTGTATAGAGTGCCGAGCAATCGAGTGTCGGAATACCAGGCTGTTAGGGTTTAGAAGAAAATAGATAGAATAAGAAACAGAAACAACATCACATAATCTTACAATCGCAGCGGAGCAAATATAATGTACAACAGCAGCGTTTTATACAAAGAAAAACTGTAACTGTCAATATACATACAAGATATCAGAGTACAACAAATCTAGACAGTTATAATAACTTTTCCTCAGCTACTGCCTATACAGCATACAATACACAGCGGAATATAGTCAAATACGTCTCTGCCATCTAGCTCGTCTCTTGAGCTCCCAAGCGTCCCAACCTGAAAACTGTAATACTCGGTCTGATACGAGCATTACAATAAAGTAACACCCGAGTCAGGCTGGAAACCAGCGTGAGTAAACCCATTTAATTTGAAATACTTAAGTTATACAAATCTTTTGAAACCAAAGGTAACTCGTACAACACGATGAGTTTTTATCCGATTATAACCAAACACTTTTACGGAAATCCATTGATATTATAATAATGCCTAAATACAGTTGCTTATTTGAAATGGTTAAATTTTGTTAAATAAATCCAATTCCAGTTTATCAAACTCAATAGCCAAACCCGTAAAGGTTCGTAATGACTATTAAATCGAAGTGGTTTCGGATAACACTGATATCCGGCCTCGGTCTCTTCAAATCCAAGTAATAAATTTAAAAGGGTAAATTGTTTAAAATAAACAATTTATCATTTATGGGGACAATATTCAATTATGGGAATTTATTACAGATTTCATTTCAAGTAAAACGTATCATTACTTTAGACTCATTACTTTAATTTGTCTGACCATTTGTTGCCATGGACAAGAATAATTTGAAAACAAATATCCAATTGGATTAAGCCAAGATATTGATCGTTAACCAATTTAATGATCTATAACAATATCAAAAAATTTCACATCAGAATTTTAATAACTTTAATTAACTGAATCTATTTATGTTTTAAATTAATTTCAATTTAAAGAAATTTTAAAACAATTTTTTTAGTTAATTAAAATTTAACACTCTACCAAATATCCAACTTTCTTAATTTACATAAGTTTTAAGTCATCTAACATTATATTTAATTAGCCGTTTAATTTATAAAATATCATTAACTTTAAATTTCGAGTTTAAAATGACAATAGCTTTTGGTTAAAAGAAAGAAAATATAAATTATCTTATAAATGTATATGTAAAAAAATTTCCATTCCTTCTCTTCTTTTCCTTTTCTTTTGTTCCCTTTATTTTCCCTCTTTTTTTTTCTTTCTTTCTTTTTTTTCTTTCTTTCTTTTTTTTCTTTCTTTCTTTTTTTTTCTTTTCCTTTCAATATTTTTCTTTTCTTTTCTCGGCCCATTCTTTCCCGACCCATTTTCCTTCCCCCTTCTTCCTTTCTTTCTTTCTTCCTACCAGTTTTCCTGCTTCCTTCCTTAACGTGCACACTGCCATGACATGCCTCACTCGTGCATATGAATACGACCACCGACCACCTCTCATTGCCGCCGACCAACTCCCCAGGTCACCTCCGACCACTCAACCCCTTTGGCCATCCCAAAATTCATGACACAGCCTAGTTCGAAAAATCGAACCCGAGCCCAAAAACTGGAACGTAACGACCACCATATCTCCGCCTCGTTCCGCCATCTCCGACCACTAGAGTCCCCCCAAATTCGCCAGAAGTTTCGCCGCACCTTCCTCCTCATTTTCCCCTTACACCGCAACCTCCAAACTCCTCCACGACGCCGCTGTCACCCCAAAACCGACCACGATCAAAAACTTGCCTTAAACCCTACTTTCCCTCCGACCGGCCACCACGTCGATCAGTAAAATGCCACTCCTTTTTTCCCACGCTCTCCTTTACTTTAGCTCCCTTCCGACCCAAAGCCGTCCCCTGCCATCGACGACCTCGCCGGAATTCGACCCAAAACCGGAAAACGTTCAACTCCTTATCTCTCATTATATACAAATCTAAAAATCGTGAAACGATCACTAAAATTCGTTATTTTAATTGCTGATCACGTTCATATATGTAGAAGCCAAAAAAATGATGTTCAAATTTTCTTCAATATCGGTTATCTTACTGTAAACTTCACTTTTATCCCTCCACTCTTGATAATATTCAATAAAACAAATTTTAAAACCAAGTTTAGTAAAAAACAAATGTTTTTCCTTTAAACATCATAACCTAAATCTAAAAGGTTTGTGAGGTAGGAATTTTTTTGAAGCTAGGTATGTCATTTCCTTATACAAACAGAACAGAGGTAAAAGTATTGTACAACTCTGGTTTTAACATTCAATATACATCCATAAATATATGTATCTGTACATGTATTCCTATGCAAACATAATTGTCAAACCACCTGCTATTTCCATATCCAGGCATAGATTATAGTGTAAAGAAAATTTAGTTTTACTCACATTTTTTTTGAAACTGTTAACTTACTTAGTTTGATCCTCTTGTACTTGGGTTGTTTTTTGATCTCCTTCAAGTTGTAATGGCAGCTTGTTTTCTTCTTTTTATTTTTGTTCTTCGAATGAATAAAGATGAACAAGGTAGTGTTATTTATAATAGAATGGGAATAGCTGTAGCTATGTACAGTAAGTTTCTTTCTCACTTTTTTATTTATTTTTCTTTTGATTTGAAATATGCAGACCTGATTTGAAATTGCTGAGCTGATTTGGAATTTTTTTCCATGTGATTTGATTTCCTTAATTCAAGCTTGACTTGATTTTGTTTTGACATTGATTTTAGGTTTTGTATGCTTGAAATGATATGTATTCATGATGTTGTCTCCTTGCTTGTTTACATGTACATATCTATATACACACACTATTTTACATAACATACATACATATATTTTTACTTACATATGTTTGTCATCATATACATACATTTATACTTATACATATTCTCATATACATTGCTTTGTATATTTTGATATTACATATATTTTTATTCATATTTATACAAACTTTCCTATATTTTACTTCATATGGGCATATATACACATATATATGCATTTATATACTTATATATACTATCAAATGCCATAAAGCTTGTATATATGTATTTATATATTTATGGATATTTTATCTTAATTTAAATGGTGGAGTTTATATATACATATAATTTATTTTTTCTATAAGATTTATCATATCCAGAGATTTTATAATTCAATATTTTATATAGTTTTTAAATCAATTTATATATATTCAGACATTTTAATTATCAGAAATTCATCAATATTTCAACAATTAAAATTAGTTAATTACCCAATATTCGTTGGCTAAAAATCTGGGTCGTTACATTATTAAAGCCTACCTCTATAGTATGGTGTCTAGAATAGTAGTGTCTAAGGTTGGGTTTGGGTAATCAAGTACTCTACCCTATCGAGCTACCAGCCTGGCCTGAAAGGATAATGTAAGCCCAAAGGTTACCTCCAATATAAAGGCCAAAATGGATTTAGGTCTTAGGTTAATTTTCAAAATCTATTTTGAAATTAAAATGAAAATTTAACTTTAATGGGTCAAACTTAAAATAAATAAAAATAACACTTTAACTTTAAAAGGTTTAATTTAAATAAATAATGATTTTATAAATGTTATAAAATAATTTTCAATTTTTTTTGAACATAATGTAATTATTTTCAATAATTATTAATAATTAGTTAGATTAATTAAATTAATAATTGATTAAAGTCAATTAATAAATTAAAAAAATATATATTGATATATGTAACGCTATCTTAAAATGTTAAGGTAATATGTGTATATATATAATTTCCATACTAATTATAATTAATTTTTTTAATTAAATTAATTAATTAAGTGTTAATTAACAAATAATATAATACATATATGATATATATATATATGCATGTATAGCTATAAATGTTATAGTGCAAATATTCAATTTAAAATGTTTTAACTGAATAAAATAAAATAAAGTAAAATGTTAATTAATTAATTAATTAATTTAACTAAATAAGATTTAATTAATAAAATTAATATAAGATTATACATAGATTATTATATAAGTTAAATAAATTACAAAATATTATTCAAGAATTAAACTTATGTAATATAAATGTATAATAAAAGGTGGAATAATAAGAAACCCAAAATAGACTTAAGGTATAATTACATACGTATAGTACGTATAGCATGATTTCTAATGTGTCCGACACTTTAATGACAAGGGTATTTCATAAAAAATACATTATTCCATAAGTCGATATCACTCAATTAATTGTGACGACCCGTAAATCCGATCCGTTTAGAGCTGCCAATAAACCACACCTGTCCAGCCCAAACAGAACAAAAAGACGGATAATCATGAGAAAGAAGGAAGAGCGAAGAAGAGAGGAGAAGAAGAAGAGAGAAAAAAATCAAAACAATTATAGAATCTCACAATCGCAGCGGAAAAACATATAATACCATATTAACGATCTTTCAAAAACAGAAACTGTAATATAATTTACAAACAACCATCAGAGTACAACAATCAATCACTAATCATCAGCCTGGACAGATATAATAATCTGTCCATACAAATGCTGATAATTTGAACAATAAAGCACCGAAAAAATAAACATATATGTGAATACAACCAGAAGACTTCCAGCTCGCCTACTGAAGCTCCAAAGCATTAAATCTAAACCTATAAATATACTCGGTCTGACCCGATCATTGAAAGGGAAGAATTTTCAGATCAGTCTGGTAACCAGCGTGAGAAAACACATCTCAACTGAATGTATTTTAAAGTTATAAAAACCTTTCCTTTATCAAAACAAAGGTATCTCGTAAGACCACGCCCACACATAAACACGGACGAGTTTTTACCTTACGATAACCAAAACTTTTCATATCAAGTCCTGTTATATTATACTAGAGTCTATTATACAAATAATATTAATCATAGCCGAAATTGTTGCATTATTAAATTCCAGCATACTAGCCACAAACGCGGGTTTTACAAACAAAATGGCAGGCACTTAGTGGATAATGGATTTCCATACAAATGATCAGGTGAAGGGACTACCTTCCGGCAGTACATCTCTAGAGGAATGTACCGAGGCCCAACTGATGGTCCTCTACCAACACAAGACCAGCCTACCTTTAACTAGATAACGCCGAAGATTTCATCACCTCGGTCATTGCCGACCTATCCGAGGGCCCTCATAGCATACATCCACAATAATTTAAAACCTGAGCGTCATAGCAGGAATAAATATATTTAGAAGGGGATGAACATATCCTAATAGTTGTGAACCACATAGCTTTGCTGCATCTACCCTATTTTGGTCATTAGCGGGTGTGAGGCTTGAGGTCATGATTATCTTTCACATAACAATCATCTTTCTTTGAATGCTGCACTGCCATTCCATCAATCACTATTGACTTTTACAAACATACAACCTCTGAGCTCATATATCTCAGATAAGGGTGTTAAGCTAAGAGAAGTTACCTTCTCCGCCACCAAACAGATGTACGTTTATAAAAGTCAATGATGTAATCTCAAAAATGCAATGTCAGACATCCATCCATACAAGTTGTCCAGAAACAAGACAAACCGAAGGTACTCTCCTACCACATCCTGTCGAGAATTACCCCTAGGATCAATAGCGATTAGTCCTTGCATTGGATATTTCATAATGAAGAGACTACTGCTACTATAAGTATATTGGGAGTTTATCCCCAAATGATCAACAAGCAGGCCTTCATTACGAAAATTCCAAATACCATGTCTTCCAAACCTACACATTCGAACGCACATACGTTGGTCCGAAGTGGTTCTCGAATAAATCAGACTCCGGTCTCTCCGGATCAACAACGATAAAGAGGCTATCAAAGCAAACAAGCAATATCTAGTACATAAGTAATCACTAGGCCTATTTAATTAATCTTTTATCAATTAAATCAATCTCCAAATATTTGCTTCAAATTATCTTTAAAAGATATATCCTCAAAACCATTTCAAATCTTTCTATATTGGAATATACTAGAAAACATTTCCATACACTTATATTACGGTATAAGGATATTCACAAATCATTTCATTCTCAACACTTAGAAAATATTTCTATATACTTATATCAACGATATAAGTATATTTAATAACACTACCATTTGGAGACATGCCAAATAGATTTCTATAATCGTACAACTCCAGAATTCATACGCCTTTGGATGGATGTTAAATATATGAAGTAACGCTCCTACACCACCAAGCCTTTAGTACGATCATAAGAACCAATTCATGTATTTCACGATGGAAGGTCAAAACATAGTTTATTTGGGTCAAAACGAATGTTGCGTAAAACACCGTTACGATAATCCAAAAACATTAAGGATTCAAGTAATTTTTATATATATACCCCGTATACTATATAAAACATTTCCCTTCGAAAATCATTTACTATAACAACAGTGTTATAGTCCATGCCTTCCTTACTTTCCCGAAAGCATCTATTGCAACAATAAATGTTGAAATCTATGTTTCCGTTACTTATCACATTTTAAAACATTTTCAAAGCCATTAAGTTCCATTTTAAAATTATTACTTTCAAAATCTTTACTTCCAAAAGATAAATTACATTTAAAACATTTAACTTCATCAAAATATTTCTTTCAAAACTCCTTTAAATAAAAATCCATATTTACCTTAACATAAGTCACTTCCAAATTTATAAAACTATTCTTATAAATCTCCTTTCGATTTTATAAAACTTCTATTTTATTAAAATTCCTTTATTTACCAAATTTTATTTATAAATCCATTCTTTTATAAAACTAATTTTACTTAACAAAATCCATCTATAAATCTATTTCTTTAAAAATCAAATTTATTTATAAATCCATCCCAAATCCTTTAACCGAACAACTTCAAATCCTTTTAGTAAACATTTATAAATTTCGATTATAAATCTAATTTTTTATTTATAAAATATCACCACTAAAAATCCATTTTATATAAACTTATTCAAAATCTCAAATCAAAGTATTTCTCAAAACTATATTTTTATAACATCAAAAATCATAACTTTTATTCTTTAAAAACAAATTCCTTTTTTTTTAATAAATTAAAAATCATTAAAACATATATACTTTCAAAATTAGTTCGAAATCCTTTTCAAATCAAATCATCATTTCAATATTTCAAAATATCAAAAATAAGGCTCAGTGCTACCCTAGCACTAAATAAGTCAAATCACATCAAAGACATCAACATGACATCCAAAACATCATATATCAGCATATATGTGAAAATAAAATCAACAACGGTGAGGAATCCTGTTGGATCCCTCCAACATGTCCCCCTGCATCATAGATGACCTATAATCATAAAATATAAATTAACCACTTCGAGGCAGGATTCGTATACAAATGGTCATCTGCTCTTACACGGGAACGTAATAGGGTCTCATCTGCTCCAATAGGCGGGAATATATCCAAACCAACTAATATATATAGTATATCATCCAACCAAGCAACAATCATCATAAATAAATTTATTCCCACTTATATAAAAATATAAGCAGGCCAGAGAGGTGAGTTTACTCACAAAAATGCCAGAAATCGTTAAAGCGCTCGGGTTTGAATTAAAATTGAATGGTAGTTCAATTTAACTCAAAATTCCAACTAGCTTTGAATTCGTCCAATCCAACTACATAACGTAGTGCTCATAGATATGAACGCAACGCAATTTGCCGCGCTCGAAACGGACCCCGTATGAGAAAGTTACGTATTAATAATCATTCGCTTATAATTAAAAATACAATTAACATTATAATATAAATTAACTTTAAATATTACCCCTTCTTTTTTGTTTTCCTTTCCAGGCACAAGATGCGTGCGCTTACATGTATAATTTTTTCTTTTATTATTTCGATCGACGTCGCACATCCATCCACGAACCGCTGTAGACCGCCTTGCCTGACCCCCCAGCACCACCGCCTTGACCACCTGCACCACCTAGTGCCACCCGTGTACACAAATTCGCCGCGAACCCATGGAAATGCAGTGCGAACAGAGGCAATTTTCCATTGCCTTGGCTCGTTGTTTGACGATCCGACCGTTGGTTAGCTTCGTATGGTCATGCTCTACATTTCTCTAGTTAAAGTCAAAGGCTAACTCGGCTCCTAGAGGCTCCGATCGTTATCGATCTTTGGATGGAGAAGTTTTATTGGCGGCTGAAATTAGGTTTAGGGTTTTAGTTTGCAAATGAAAGGAGTTGTGGGCTTTTATAGAAAATTTACTTGGCATTATTCATCCATGGAAATTCCGAACCTCAAACGAAGCGTGCTGCCTGGCGTTCTATATGTTATACCGCTATTCCAAACACAATGGAATATGTATCGAGAGCCAATTCCATCATATACATAAGACAGCTTTTCAAAATGAATTATTTTAATTTAAATTCCTTTAATTAATTTCTACGCGTTTCGAACTCGTACGATCAAATGATAAGTCCAATCGACATAAAATTCGACAACATACTATAATTCACTATTATGGATATGGATCCAATGAAATTGGTTACGTCAAAATCCGAGACAGTGGCCAAAAAGACTATTTTTACACGTTAATTAAAACGGGTAATTTCCAATTTCAGTTTATTCACCTTTAAATCCAAATTAAAAGTTTACTAACTCCATTCTAATTTACATAGAATTGAAATCAACTTTAGAAATCATTTTTCATTCATATTCAATTCAAGATTCAATTATTTAAAAATTTCAAATATTAAATTTAACAATTTAAATATCAAATAAATCACTATATTTGAAATATAAGTTATTTAACTTATAAAATTAACTTTTAAATATTTAAAATCCACTAATTATTCTAAATTCGAATGACTAAAATTCTGGGTTGTTACAGACTTCCCTCCTTAAAAGAATTTTGTCCTCGAAATTACCAAGTAAGAAAAATGCCACAAAACTCATTAACTTTTCAAAATCAATTTGTTGAAACTTCATTATCATATTTTCTCAATCTTTAAATCCATAATTAACTTTCCAAAACCAACTAATACAACTACTTCATTCATCCCAACTTATAACTCAAAATCAAAATTTTAGTTATCAAAAACTTTTTCTTAAATTCTCAAAAATTTTCTAACGCCTTAAATTTTCGGAAAATTTCACCAGCATCTCCTTTGCGCGGTTCGATCGTATTAAATCATGATATATATATATATCACAAATATACATCTCATCTTTGAGATGAGGCTTCCCGTAGGGAAAATTCAAAAGTACGATATGTAATATGAGGTATGTACTTTTTATTATATTAGCGAGCATATACAACGAATATAATGCGAAAGCGAGCTCCAAATGCGAAGCATACGCCATCCGCACCTACTAAACACTCAAAAAAAATATGAGAATATGTATATAGAATGTAATATCGATATATAACATATACTGGTACAACAACTGTATTCAAATGTAGCAAATGCAACAAAAGCAACAAAAGAAACCATCAAACAATTAATATTCATCCAATTAATTCATATTCTTACCAATTTACATTTCTAATGTCAACATTTCATTAATAAACCCCGTACGATGTACATATATCATCTGTATGCAAAACCATACCTGATCGCTCGCTCGATCACACAATTTAACTTCCGAAATAGTATCATTCACACGACCACTGTAGTGCGGATTCAAATTCGGTTCCTTGATTAGATAACCGTCATTCTTCATGCATAGCCATATATTATGATAGAGAATATCAGAATCAATTAAAAATCCATATCCAGGGTTCGCCGTAAAGAAATCAAATGAATAATCCTAACCCAGATTGGTGTAAATCACCTCGAAATCGTATACTCGAATCTGGATCAAACAACTATGCGAATAAAATAATATACTTATAGCTTACGTATTTTTTCAATTGATTTCTTATTATATCTCATTCTTTATTCCTAATTCTTTTATTTACGTTCATTTGATTCATATTCAGTTTAAACTAAATTCAATTATTCATACTAATTTCACTTACGTTCAATTTATTAATCATTCACCTATTAATCTTCACTTTAAATTCAATTTATGTTTAACAACATTTCATTCTATATAAAATTTACTTATTATATTTTCTTTTAATACTAACAATATTTAATAACCATTCCATATAATTATTTACTTAAGTTTATAAACATTTATACAACACTTCTTATATTTATTTCACTTTACACTTAAATGCCTAAGTTCATATTAAATTCTATCAGACAACATCCTAAAACATATTCGATTTTCTTTTTACAACTCAAACTGAATTACATTTACAAATTAAGTTCATTTTCATTTCAAAAGTCAAATTCTAATTTCATTTCAAATTCAATTCACCTTCATTTAACCTTTCTTAAGTTAAACTTCATTTTATTAAATTCATTTCACTAACTCAATTTATTTACCTTTACTTAAGTTAATTCTCTTATTTCATATCTCAAATTCAAATTTCAAATTTCAAATTTTCTTTCATTGGCTTAAACAAAATGTTCAACCATTTTAAAATTTGGTTTTACTTTCCTGTTCAAATTCATAAGTTTAAAACTTATTTCTTATCTATACTATTTCCAAATTATAAATTCAAAACTTATTTTCTTTTTTATATATATTTACCAAATTATACTTGGAATTTTACAGTCAAAACTTGCTTTATCAAAACAAAACTTCAATATTAAATTATTATGGTAGAAATTCATCATGTAGAAACTCGAAAATGAATACTGATGATGCTGCAGTCATCACCCAAATTTTTTTCCTACAACTAAAGTGAGTTTAGTGCTTTATATTTCTTTTAAATTCCCTTTTATTTATAAATCAAATTTATAAATTTATACTTATATATAATTTCACTTTGATTATATAAAACCATTTCTTATTTGCTTGTCTTTGTTTATATTATAATAATAACTACTTTTATTAAAACACAAACAACAAATGATAATAATCAAATATTACCATTCACTAACAACCAAACACCATATATAACTCATAATAATTTCTGAAAAATTAATCCTTTATGTATAAAATATAATTTAGGTAAAATTATTCCATTTACCCATTTTTAAAACAATACTCTGTCGGTTTTCCTTGTTCAAGCGTTTAGAAACCCCTATCGATAACATGGCAGCCCACATATCAACTAGAATTCATAAGCCACTTCAACAGATAAATTAACATAATATAAAACATTTTTATATCACTAACAAATACACATTCATATATGTACACTCAAACTCAATCTAAGGTGTTACTGACCCTATCTATAATGAGTACCCATACCAAAGCCTAGGTGTTTGCAAAATCCTAAGCTTTGATACCAGTTGTGGCGACTCGCAAATCCGACCCGTTTAGAGCTGATAATAAACCACACATGTTCAACCCAAATCGAATGGAAAGACGGATAATCATGAGAAATAAAGAAGAGAGAAGAAGAGAGGAGAAGAAGAGAGAGAAAAACTAAAACAATTACAAAATCTCATAATCGTCGCGGAAAAACATATAATATCGTATCAATGATCTTTATAAGAAAAACTATAATATAATTTACAAACATCCATCAGAGTACAACAATCAATCAGTAATCCTTAGCCTGGACAGTTATAATAACCCGTCCCTACAAATGCTGACAATTTGAACATCAAAGCAGCGAAAAAATAAATATATACGTGAATATGACCAGAAGACTTCCAGCTCACCTGCTGAAGCTCCAAAGCATCAAATATGAACCTGTAAATAAACTCGGTTTGACCCAAGCATTGGAAGGGAAGAATGCCCCGATCAGTCTGGTAAACCAGCGTGAGAAAACACATCTCAACTGAATTTATTTTAAATTTATAAAAAACTTTCCTTTATCAAAACAAAGGTATCTCGTAAGACCACGTCCACATAAACACAGACGGGTTTTTACCTTACGATAAGAAAAACATTTCATATCAAATCCTGTTATATTATATTAGTGTCTACTATATAAATAATATAAATAATATTAATCATAGTCGAAATTGTTACATTATTAAACTCCAGCATACTACCCACAAACGTGGGTTTTATAAACAAAACGACAGGCATGTATTGGATAATGGATTTCCATACAAATGTCCAGGTAAAGGGACTACCTTTCGGCAGTACATCTCTAGAGGAATGTACCAAGGCTCAATTGATGGTCCTCTACCATAACAAGACCGGCTACCTCTAACTAGATAGCACTGAATATGTCATCACCCTGGTCATTACAGACCTATGCGAGGGCGCTCATAGCATACATCCATAGTAATTTAAAACCCGAATGTCATAGCGGGAATAAATATATCTAGAAGGGGATGATCATATCCAAATGATTGCGAACCACATAGCCTTGCTGCATCTACCCTGTTTCGGTCATTTCGAGTGTGAGGCCTGATGTCATGATTACCTTTCACATAGCACATCATCTTTCTTATAATGACACATTGCCATTCCATCAATCACTATTGACTTTTACAAACATACAACCTCTGAGCTCACACGTCTCAGAGAAGGGTGTTAAGCTAAGATAAGTTGCCTTCTCCGCCACGAGACATATGTAGGTTTATAAAAGTCAACGTTGTAATCTCAAAAATACAATGTCAGATATCCATCCATATAAGTTGTCAAGGAACAAGACAAACCGAAGGCACTCTCCTACCACATCCTGTCGGGAATTACCCCTAGAAACAGTAGCGATTAGTCCTTGCATTGGATATTTCATAACGAAGAGACTACTACTACTTTAAGTATATTGGAAGTTTATCCCCAAATGTTCAACAAGCAGTCCTTTATTACAAAAATCCCAAATACCATGTCTTCCAAACCTGCACATTCGAACGCATATACGTTGGTCTGAAGTGGTTCTCGGATAAATCCGACTCCGGTCCCTCCGAATCAACAATGATAAAGAGGCAAATATTTGATAGCCGATTATTTAACTATCAAAGCAAACAAACAATATTTAGTACATAGGCAGTCACTAGGCCCATTTAATTAATCTTTTATTAATTCAATCAATCTCCAAATATTCACTTCAAATTATCTTTAAAAAGATATATCCTCAAAACCATTTCAAATCTTTCTATATTGGAAAACATTTCCATATAATTATATTACAGTATAAGCATATTCACAAATCATTTCATTCTCAAACTTAGGAAATATTTCCATATACTAATATCAACGGTATAAGTATATTTAATAACACTACCATTTGGAGACACGCCAAATAGATTTCTATAACCATATAACTCCAGAGTTTATATGCCTCCGGATGGGTGTTAAGTATAGGAAGCAATGCTCCTACACTACCAAGCTTTTAGTACAATCATAAGAACCAATTCGTGTATTTCACGATGGAAGGTCAAAACTTAATTTATTTGGGTCAAAACGAATGTTGCGTTATAACCCAAAAACATTAGTATAAGGATTCGAGTTATATATATATATATATATCCCAGATACTATATAAAAAATTTCTTTGTGGAAATCATTTACTATAACAACAGTGTTATAGTCCATGCTTTCCTTACTTTCCCAAAAGCATCTATTATAACAATAACGGTTGAAACTTGTGTTTCTGTTACTTATCACATTTTAAAATATTTTCAAAACCATTAAATTCCATTTTAAAATTATTACTTTCAAAACCTTTATTTCCAAAATTTAAATTACATTTAAAACATTTAACTTCATCAAAATATTTCTTTCAAAACTTCTTTAAATAAAAATCCATATTTACCTCAACATAAGTCACTTACAAATTTATAAAACTATCTTATAAATCTCCTTTCGATTTTATAAAACTTCTATTTTATTAAAATTCCTTTATTTACCAAATTCTATTTATAAATCCATTCTTTTATAAAACTAATTTTACATAACAAAATCCATCTATAAATCCATTTCTTTAAAAATCAAATTTATTTATAAATCCATCCCAAGTCCTTTAACCAAACAACTTCAAATCCTTTTACAAAACATTTATAAATTTCGATTATAAATCTATTTCTTTATTTATAAAATATTACCTCTAAAAATCCATTTTATATAAACTTATTCAAAAATCTCAAATCAAAGTATTTCTCAAAATTATATTTTTATAACATCAAAAATCATAACTTTTATTCTTTAAAAACAAATTCCTTTCTTTTAGTAAATTAAAAATCATTAAAACATATATACTTTCAAAATTACTTCGAAATCCTTTTCAAATCAAATCAGCATTTCAATATCTCAAAATATAAAAAATAAGGTCCAGTGCAACCATAGCACTAAATAAGCAAATCACATTAAAGACATCAACATGACATCCAAAACATCATATATTAGCATATATATGAAAATAAAATAAACGGCGATGATGAATCCCGTTGGATCCCTCCAACCTGTCCCCCTGCATCATAGACATCATATAATCATAAAAATATAAATCAACCGCTTCGAGGCGGGATTATACAATGGGTCATCTGCTCTTACACGAGATTCGTATACAAAGGGTTATCTAACCAAGCAACAATCATCATAAATAAATTTATTCCCACTTATATAGAAATATAAGCAGACCAGAGAGGTGAGTTTACTCACAGAAATGCCAGAAATCGCCAAAGTGCTCCAGTTTGGATCAAAATTGAACGGTCGTTCAATTTAACTCAAAATTCCAACTAGCTTCGAATTCGTCCAGTCTAACTCCATAACGTAGTGCTCACAGATATGAATGCAACACAACTTGCCATGCTCGAAACGAACCCCGTATGAGAGTGTTTCGGATTAATAATCATTCGATTATAATTTAATTTTTAATTAACATAAAAATTTAATTCAAGTTTAAACAATACCCCTTATTTTTCATTTTCCCTCCCAGGCACAGGTCACTCGCGCTCACACGTATAATTTCTTTTTTTATTTCGATCGGTGTCGCGCATCCATCTATGAACCGTCGCCGACCACCTCGCCTAACCCATCAGCGCCGCCGCCTTGACCGCCTGCATCACCCAGCGCCGCTCGCATACGCGAATTCGCCACGAACCCATGGAACTACAGCGCGAATGGAAGCGATTTTCCACCACCTTGGCTCGTTGTTCGACGATCCGATCGTTGGTTAGCTTTGTGTGGTCATGCTCTACATTTCTCTAATTGAAGTCGAAGGCTAATTCGGTTCCTAAAGGCTTCGATCGTTGGATGGAGGAGTTTTAATGGTGGCTGAAATTAGGTTTAGGTTTTTAGTTTGCAAATGAAAGGAGTTGGGCGCTATTTATCGAAAATTTACTCGGCACTATTCATCCGTGAAAATTTCGAACTCCAAACAAAGCATGCCTCCAAACGAAGCATGCCGCCTAGCATTCTATATGTTATACCCCTATTTCGAATAGAATGGAATATGTATCGAGAGCTAATTTCATCATATACAGAAGATAGCTTTACAAAACAAATTATTTTAATTTAAATTTCTTTAATTAATTTCTACGCGTTTTGAGCTCGCACATCAAACGATAAGTCCACTCGTCACAAAATTCGACAGCATACCATATTTCGTTATTATGGATCCAATGGAGCTAGTTTTGTCGAAATCCAAGATAGTGCCCAAAAAGACTATTTTTACACGTTAATTAAAAGGAGTAATTTCCAATTTCAGTTTATTCACTTTTAAATCCAAATTAAAAGTTTACTAACTCCATTCTAATTTAAATAGAATTGAAATCAACTTTAGAAATCATTTTTCGTTCATATTAAATTCAAGATTCAATTATTTAAACAATTTCAAATATTAAATTTAACAATTTAAATATCAAATTAGTCGCTATATTTGAAATGTAAGTTATTTAACTTATAAATTAACTTTTATATATTTAAAATCAATTAAATATTCTAAATTCGAATAACTAAAATTCTGGGTTGTTACATAAATATATTAAAGATTATGAACCTTTAATATAAAGTTGTCCTCTACCATTTATATATTAATAAATTACTTGCATACTCTTTGGTAATTGAGCAAACTCAAGCTAGCGATGTTATATTAGTATTATTAATATATTTACTAGACGAGGTAAGATAAATACATGAATTTGTTCAGTAAACTCAAGGTATATATACTATACTTAGGCTAACACGAATTGTAGGTATGAGTGAATAATTTTTTTCGATTTATTGAGCAAACTCAAGGTTGAAATGAGATTAGGACAAGGAACTACATATTAGGAGTTGTATGTGATACAACCAATAAGGAGTTATCATCATTTATGGGACTATGACTTTTGAGTAAACTCTACGTATTTTCTTAAGGCTTGGAGAAATATAAAAGATTAGTGGGAGCTTTATTAGGAAAATGAAATGATAATATTTAACCTTTCTTATATTGTAAGGACATCTGCTATATATAAATTACAATAATCTTCATTAATAAGTCTATACGGCTAATAAAATTGATAAAATGTTTATCAATTAAAATATAGAGGAAATAAATTAAATTTAATAAAGAAATATTAAATATACTTACCTCAAATCTTTAGGCATGTTGTCACCTCAAGACCCAAGCAAGAGTCTAACTTTTGCACAATTAAATATGTTTAAACCTTGGCCACTTACATGTTTGCTTGTTTAATCCTTTGTATTGTTTTATATGAGTTATCGAACTCTAAAAGCAGTACAAGAATAAGGATCTTTATCCATATTCAATTACATGTAAATGTTATATGGTGAACAATCATTATTAATAATATACAAAACTTCGATAAAATTGGTTTGGTCGAAATAAGCATTTAACTACCCGTAATTTCGCTACTACAAAAACGAGAGATTTTGTTTATTTTAAAATTTAAAAAGGTTTAAAACTTAAATAAATATGTTATATACAATAAATAATAATAGAGAAATTATTTATTCTTACAATTACTAATTAAAAAGTATATATTTGGATTTTAGAACAAATCAGCAAAAGTTAAGCTTTGTTAAAAATAAATAGGTTTAAATACTTATTTAAAAAGTTAAATCTTATTAAAAACACCTAATAAAGATAATAGAAGTATATTAGAAGATTTAAAAATGTGTTTATAATCGTTTTACAAAAATATCCAAATTTTGTCGCATTTTGTCAGTTTTACATACATTGTAAAAATAGAGATTTTGATATTATTTAAATATGATTTTAAAATATGAGTAGACATGTTTTAATTTATTTAAAGAAGTAAAAAAGTTCATTTTTAAGTTTGGTTTAATTTAATATATAGTTTAACAAAAACGTCAAATTTTAACTGTAAAATATGTCAACAAAAACACCGTTTTCAACTATAATAAGTCGTCGCAACGTTAAATGATCATATGCACTTTGTAACTTATATAATACATCTTTACAAACTATATAATACTTACATTTGTAACACATAAAAACAAATTCACTTTGAAAAGTCAAAGTAAACAAATAATTCACAAAGTAACATGATTTGACAATTTTCCATTTAAATAAAACTAGTAAATCTCATCATTATAAAAAGGACTTACCACCTCTTTTCTCATTAATGCATTAACACTAAAATGTCAAATCTAAGTATGGAAAATAATTAAGAATTTCTTATTTTATACATTTTGTTAAGTAATAAAGTAACATAATCATTTCATAAAAATACTCATTGAAATTAAAGCATCTTATCTCATTAAAAGACATCAAATCATGTTTTGGAAAGGAAAGAAAGTAAGTTGAAAATTCAAAAAGTAGAAGGGTATTTTAGTCATTTTGGCTAAGGTTAAAGAGGTAATTTACATAGGAAATTTTTGCTATAAATACCACCTCACTTTCACTCATTTCTTCACACCAAAATTCTTCTTCTTCTTCTTCCTTCCTTAAAGCTTTCTTTAAGCATCTCTGGCTTCCAAAAGGAAGTTCTCTTTTTTCTTTTCTTTTTAAGATTTGGTGGGAGGGTTAAAAATAGTAGAGTGCTTAAGCACCAATCCGCTAATTACTCTCTAACCGCTTCTTAAAACTACTTCTCTTCTCTATAATGGCCATGGGCCATGAGGATGAAGGTATTTAAGGGCTTAGGCCGAGAGCAAGGTGGTGGAGGAGGGTCATGGCCGTGAGCAAAGCAAGTAGAGATGGAGATGGTCGAGCACTTGGAAGCATGGTTATGATAAGGTTTAGAAATGTTTAGTGAAGTGTTGTTTTGGATAAGAATGCTAGTAGAAAGTGAAACGATTTTGGTTAAAGGTGAGAAAATTCTCATCGCTATATGATTTAAATTGATTATCAAGTTAAATGGTTATGTTAGATAATCACCGTTTTATGTTATGGATGTTTGGATATGCTTGTGTTATGTTTGAATAAGTAGCAAGTGTTTATGGTTGTGATTATTTATCATGTTAGCTTATGTATGGACCATAATCATGTTAGCGGTAAATGTTAACTCGATTTTGCTCATTTTGATTAAGTATCCCCTTTGTTAAATAAGACCAATTTTGATGATATGATATACTTTGGAAAAATAAGTCTCTTTTTAAGTAGAATTGAAATCAGAGTTAAAATAAAGGAGAATTTGAAACTAGAAGTGAAATTGGATTTGAAATGGAAAGTTAAATTGAAATTGAGATGAATAGTGAAATTGAAATCGATTTTGAAATTGAAATTAAGGTTGAAATTTAAATTAGAATTGAAATTTGATTTGAAATCTATGTTTTAATTTAGTTTAATTTGAAGTTAGAATTGAAATTGGATTGAAATTGAAATTTAAAATTTAATATTAAAATAATAGAAATAAAATAATATTATGATAATAGTGAAAATACATTTTAAAAGCTTTAAAAAGCGAAAATATTGATTTAAAATGATTTTTAATAATTCTGTAAGTAATTAAGTTCAATTTGAATAGATTATTTCAAGTATTAAAAATTAAGTTAAAACTAGGCGCGTCGTGCAAGGGTAGTTCGCAATTTCGCGCCGAAAAATTATGAGTGTATAGAGTGGAATATAGCTTGGAATTCTCCGAGATAAGAAAATTCCAGACTATTATATCTATATCTTCTAAACAAAGGAAGAAAATCAAAATTCGTCAAGTATATTTTGAAATATGTCCAAATCAATTTTCTAGAAAAATCACGCTAGTGTAGTTAAGTGACCATAAACGGAAATCTTTTTAAATGGACGTTTTTAATGATGATAAAATATGGAATAAATTTGATAAATCTATTTAAATAGTTTAGAAGAGATTTGAAGAGGAAAATATGAATTTTAAAATATTAAAAAGTTGTTTAAATCAAATAAGCTTATAAAGAACTTTCCGTAGCACTTTTCTGCTACCATTTCTACGACTTTTTAAAAGAAGGTTTAAACTTAATGATTTTTCCTAGAATCTATCATGAATGTTTTTAAACGGAAAATCAAGTGTTTGAAAGATAATTTGAAATTTTTATAATCAATTCCTAAATAAAATTGATAACTAAGTATGCGGAAACGACTAGTACATTTGTCCCGCCTGTGAGATTTGAGAAGATAAAATAAGGAGTTTAACTAAGGTTAGGGACGGAGCAACCAATACCCTGAACTTACCTGGCTTATGTTTTCTTTTCTTAGGCGAGGGGTGGAACGGATCGAAAGGAAAGCCCAGATGCTCTAAAAAAATTACATTAAGTTTTCCAAAATAAAAAGAAGATTAGTATTATCCAAAATTTAAGTAATCTCCAAAATGAATAAACTACAACTTGAATTGCATAGAGATAATCTTCTTATATTGGTATTAAAATCCGAAGAGGGAACTCGTCCTATTCGTGGAATTTAAAAGGTAATTTCACCGTTATTCCGCCCATGGCACTTGTTGAATACAGAAATTAATATTGATTAAAATTAAAATGATTTCTATGATCCTATTTACTCAATAATGTTTGGTAAAATTGATTTTAGGGTTTACAGTAAACGATATCTTAAATAACATTGTTTTTGACCCACCTAAAAGTTAAGGAATTTGGATCGAGTGTTAAGTGAGGAAATTTGAAATATTATCCAACGCAAAAGAATGAATTAACTTAGAATTACTCTAAGACAAAAGGAAGAGATTTTGAAATCATCCAAAAAGAATTAAAGTGAAAAGAGACTTAATAAATCCTGTATACTCATATTCACGTTTTATCGATAATTGGATTTCGAAGGAACTGGGGTTGGATTTGGGTGATTCCTATCCGAAAACACTTCGAACCAATTTACGTTTTCGAAGAATGAAAATGTTTGAAGATGGAGATATTGAGACGAATAATAATGAAGGACTACTTTTTGATTAATTGGAGATAAACCCCCGATTCACTTATTGTAATAGTTGGCTCTTTGTTATGAAAAACCTCAAAACCACAAGGACTTCTTGCCTAGTAATGGCCAAGAAAAGTACCTTCGGTTTCGTTCAGTCCCAGAACGAACTTGTATGGATGAGTGTCTGACCTTGCATTCTAAATCACAATGAGTGATCTCTATAAATGTATATTAGTCGGTGGCAGAGAAGACACCTTCTCTTAGCTTAATACCCTTTCCCGAGACATATATTAGCTCAGGAAGTTATACATTTGTTGAAATCAGTCGTGTGAATGTGGAATGACGATGTGGCATTCAAAGTGAAAGAAGATGTGCTATGTGAAAAGGTAATCGTTGCCTCGAGCCTCATCAACCGAAAATGACCAAAACAGGGTTAGATGCGACAAGGCTAAGTGGGTCATTCCCAATTAGGGTATGATCATCCCCTTCTAGATATATTTCTTCCCTCTATGACGTTCGGGATGTAAATTAATGTGGTTTATATGCTCGGGCGCCCAGTTTAAAGGTCGGTAACGACCGAGGGATGACATATTCGGTACTACCTAGTTACAGAGACATGCCGGTCTTGTGTTGGTAGAGGATCCTTTGTGATGGTCCTCGGTACATTCCTCTAGAGATGTACTACCGGAAGGTAGTCCCTTCACCTGGTCATTTGTATGGAAATCCATTCTCCAATAAGAACCTACGGTTTTGTTTGTAGAGCCTAGTATGCTGGAATTTAATAATGGTAACAATTTTGGCTAAGATTAATAAGTTTATTTGCAAATGTTTTCAAAGAGATGTCATTAAAAATAATATCAAATGTTTTGATATAAAAGTGTTTTAGTTATCATAAGGTAAAAACCCATCCGTGTTTATGTGTGGGCGTGGTAATGAGATACTCTTTCTTTTCAAAAGGATTTTATTCAAAGGCTGATATATGACACAGTCATTTATTATTGAGTTTTTCTCACACTGGTTTATCAAGCCTGATCTAGGTATTTTCAATACTCGGGTCAGATCAGAGTAGTTTTAGGTTTAGTTGAAGATGATTAGAATTTCCAGAGGAGAGCTGGATATATTCATCTACGCATGGACGTATTCTATTATCCGCTGCTGTCTGTTTGTTTTGTTTGATGTTTGTCAACAATTGTAAGGATAGATGTTTATAACTGTCCAAGCTGAATTTAGGTTAGACTCTGATATATGTAATTTAAAAGTTTTCTGCTGTAATGATACTTGTTCAATATTATATATTATTCCCTTCATGTGAGATTCTGTTCTGTCCATTTTTCTTTGTTACCCCTGATAATCCACAATTCCGTGCAATTTGGGTCTGACATGTGTAGTATATTGTTGATTCAAAGGGTACCTAATCGTGAGTCATCACAAAGCAACTAAATCATAATGTTAGATTGTGTGTTCAATATGTTCGATTATTATGATGATCTTGTGGTATCAAATGTAACATTTGACCAATAACTACTAGATTAATCTAAGAATTCGATCACTGAAAAGTCAGTTTGATTAGTTTACGTAAAATTCAACTCATTTGATATCATTAAATATTAAGGATGATCGAATGTATTTTTGTAAAGAGTTCATTATGATCATGTAGTAATGGTTTTCTTTTGAATTTTTCTACCATTTGGAAAGGAAAGCGAATGTACAAGAGTGGATGTAACTGGCACGGTTGGGATGAAGAAAGTGAATTTTCACTTCTACTTCATAAAGGAACATCAGAAATAAGAATTGTAAAATAATAGATACTTAACAAGAAATAAGAAATATGATATCTATTCCGAATGTATTTTCATAAAGGAAACTGTTTTCTATGAAAATTATTTCTTTGTGTTATACCGAAAATTCCAAGAGCAGATTGATAAATAAGAAAGCCATTATCTACAGTTTAAGAGCATAGCATGCTATTTGGAGCCTTCTCGTGTAAATGAGAGCCATCGTGTATAATTCAAGGTCGTTAACCGAAGAGTGAAGCTATCATGTGCTATTGGGAGTCATCATGATTAATCGAAGCCATCGTGTACAATAGAAGCCATCGTGCACAATAGCGCCTTCATACATATATAGAACTATCATGGACAAATGGAGCCAATGTTGGTAAATGGATCCGTCTTGATGTAAAGCATTGAGATCTATTGTGAAGTAATACATCAAAGTCTTCATGAATCATTTCTTGAAGTAATCATGAAAAGAAATATGGAGCCATCGTGAGACAATTCATTGCAGCCATCGTGAAATGAATATGCTAAAGCCATAGTAAAGTATTGAGGTCATAATGATAAGAATGATTGATGCCATCATAAAGCATTGTTGAGAAGCCATCATGGTATGAGAAACCGAGGTCATTATGAAATATCCTTGATAATCAAAGCCATCGTGATATGTTATCCAAAGCCATCATGAGGAGATTATTCAAGCTATCATGATTCAATTGTTCAAGCCATCAAAGCCATCACGATGGTTCAAGCCATCATAATAATTCAAACTATCGAATAGATAAGGAGCCATCGTGATAAATCATGCTATCGTGACGGTTCAAGTAATCATAATGAATCGCAAGCTATAATGTATTGATTAAATTCATTATGTGTTAAATAGTGCCCTCGTGTGCCAACTAAAGCCATCATGCATCAATTAGACCCATCAAATGCTAATCAAGGTCATCATGTGTTGATAAATTGAAGTTGTTGAAGGTTAGGCAGGCAAATGTTAAGAACAAGCAATTACATAATGGTGAAATTCAAGCAATAGCCTATATAAAAAAGTAGTGCATCGATATGAATGGATTTATGTGTAACAAAGCTCAAAAGAACTCTTATACAACCATGCCACATTTGTTGATACCATGGCCAAGAAAGTGACCCATGTGAATTAATATAGTATTGAGACAATGACAAATGACACTATCAAGACTATCCATCTTGCCAAGTCATCGATCCGCGTTAACTTCGATCAATCAATACAAGTGAGCTATGCCACTCTCCAAACTCTATAATTAGATAATCACCCTCACCTGAAAGGTGCTCTTCTCCTCTTCCTCTCTCTTAGCATAAATCATAATTTAGGGTTTGACATTTCTAAGCTCCCTTGAGAGCTCAAGACCTCCTTTAATGGCCGACGAAGAAGAAGATGGTTTGATCTTTTCGACATAAGGACCTTTAGAAATATGATTTTGCATATTGAATTTATTCATAAACTTTGAATTAAAACAATAGAGGATGACTTATATTTCTTGCATATTGATCATTGAATAAAGAAAATTGCATATATTTTCGTATTTCGTCCCATATGAAAGAAGAATGACTTGAACTTTGGATATTTTGGGCATTTAAACATTTTAATTATGAATACTACTTATTTTAAAATATAACAATGCCATCTCCATTCATGATAGCTATTCGGCTATGGTTTCCTCAAATTCATCACGATGGCCTCAAATTCGATCAAGATGACCTCATTTAAACAGTTTGTGATGATATATAGATATGCACAGTGATACATCGAAAATACACGAAGTCAAATGTATGTTGATGATGCTAGCTCTTTACTTGATAACCTTGAATTATACAATTCATATAACAAAAAATTCAATCCACCAATACACGATAATACATAGAGGTGCACAAGTTATACATGAGTGATGCACAATGATGCACAACTGATCAAGGTCACTATGGTTGATTATCATGATTAATCAAGGTGGCATCACACAACACTCATGAAAGCTTTAGGGGTTCCTGCTAGCGTGCGATAAGTAGGCATCAGAATGCAAAAGCTTCAGTAAGAAAATTCAGGAAGAATAAAAATTAAAACAAAAGTTCATCAATAGTGAGCTTTCGATCACCATGATTTCCAACAACTCAAAGAATGGTTAAACAATAAAAAATTACCAAGAAGAAGGGGATGCATCATCGAATCTTTCCCCATACTCTGCTCATCTATCAACGCTTAGAACCGCTTCAGAAAATGATAACCCATTAAGATTTTGAATGAAAAAATAGTGGAAGGTTGGAGTCTAATTCTCCCAAACCACTGCACTAAAAAATCAATGAAAATCATTAAAATCAAGCATAGACTCTCCTCTACATTCCTCGATTGGCGTGGTGATTTTTAGAGCTAAGGGGATGCTAGAAAAATTAAATGAATGGAAGCATTTTAGATCTACACACTCGTATAATCAATTTGACAAACAGATTAATGGTTTGAAAGTTGTATATCGACGACTAAGGTTGGCCATATGTATTCATGAAAATACAAATAGGGGTAGCTTTTGATGAAACTAGTATCGTTGGAAAGATCTTGCAAAAATATGAATAAGGCAAAGACCGTTTGCTCATGTCTATCCGTACATATAAGAAATTGCTATTGAAGTTCGAAAAATCAAATAACGATCGATTTTGAAATTTGAATATTTGAACATTTTAAATTTTTGAGATAATCAAATACGAACTGAAGCATAAAATAAAGCAAGGAATACAAATGAATTTTAAATAAAAATATATTAACACTAATTAACCTCTTCGGGAAACAACATAAAATATATTGCAATAAAACGACTTCGATAAAAGGTAGGTTATAATAATGAAATCGAGAAATTGTAAACTACTTACATCCATCGTAAATGTACCAAGTAAAAAGGATGTCAAGATATGGGATTCTAGATTATTTATCAAACACGAATAACGAGGCTTGGAATGTTATCTTCTGAACTGATTCTCAAGATGAGATATTATTACACTTTCCTATATCAGATGGATTCTTAAAGAACTTTAATAAGGGCTCTTTTCTATATGACGATGGATTTCCTTTTTTGTATAACTTCTGGTTTTCTTATTTGGACGAGAAAACTCCTACTATTGATTTTTTATGGACTTTCAGATTTCTTATTATTATTCTATGGATGATAGAGCTTCTTTGTTGAAGTATTCCTTTCTTATTCAAGGTCGAAGGGATTCACGAGTTAACATACTATTATGATTTCAAACATCAGAAGAAATCTTATAAAGCCTGAACTTGAGTTCTTTTCTATATCACCGTGGGTTTCCTTATTATATGGACTTTTGGTTTTCCTATTATTATTATTTGTGAAATAAAACTCTTAATATTGAAAAATGCCACCTCTTCACCATGATAATGAGATTTCCAAGATCAAAATTACGAGAATCTCCCACTTCGATGAATCCTTGAAAAGGTCAGTATTCAAACTCTTATGTATATTTATCAACTCTATACAGAGGTAAGTCCTTGATAAAAAGCATTCCTTATTTGCAAAGACTATTTGTTCATAAATCATGACTTCTCAGACTCACAAACAAGAAATATCTTTTCATTAAGGAAAATCCAAGATACTACCATACTTACTTTATACAAAATTGGTAGACTAGAAATAATATTTTGGAAAAGAAGATAGAACTTTTATATTTTCAAAAAAAGGAAATATACACTAATTTCATTGTAAATAAAGTATTAATATCTAAAAACACTGATCAAGGATGATTTTGGAAAGGTATTTCAAAGTTCAAAGGATTTATTACCATACTTCTTACATACCTAATGAAGTATAAATGCATTTATTTCAGAAATGGTTTGTGAAATCTTCAGAGTTATAATTCCATTTGAAAGATTTAATCATAAATGTATTTTGATAAACCATACTTGCAATTTTTTGAAATTTTCACCAAGTATTTCTGTTTTACGAAAAGGGGAAATATATGTACTTCATGGAAAATTACGAATTTAAAGCTATACTCTTTTTGAAAACTCTGGATAGAGAAGTCCATTCCAAATTAAAAAAACTACCGGTTCATGAATCATGACCAAGAAGTGTTTTATTCAAGGTTTACTTTCCCATCATGAGATTTCTTAAAAACCTTTCTAAGCGACAATGTTGAGGCGGGATTTTTTTTGCAAAAATTCAAATTTCCATGAAACCTTTTCAATTTTGTTGGCTCAAAACCAAACCAAAAATTGATTTATAAAAGGAAAATTGATTATTGGAAAACCCTTCTTGGTTTGATAAAGATAATGTAGTAAAGAAATTTTGATTTTCTCAACAAAATTCTTCAGTTTATGAGATAAGGATCACCCATCACTGTCAAAATAGTGAATCTATAAAGTTTCAGATTAATTCATCAAGTGATAATCATTATTTGGCATTGGAGCTCCAAATATCATCCTCTGGGCTGTCAAGTCGAACAAAATCTCAACTTATGATTATAGAACAAGGGTTTAAATTTCCTATTAAGCAGCGGCGAATCCCTTTATTGAATAGGCTTCTAAAGATTATTTATAACACCTTGGATGATAAATCTCCTACCATCTAAATGCATGTGATCAAGCGTATAAACCATTGGAATTTATAGAATATCAACATGTTCTTTTTTATGAAAACCCCTAGAAATATCAAAAATCATGGATTGCTTATTAACCAAACTTACGAATCCCAAAGCTAGAATACGAGTACCTATTTCATATACATGGGTATTAGAGATCTTTGGGCTAAGCGAGTACTATTGAAATAATCCACAAGGATCATATACTTCATTAAGCAAGAGTTTAAATTCCTAGATTCTTTTAGTGGAAATAAATATTATTTCCAATGAAATTTAAAGCATCGTTCCCTCAAATTATGATGGTACTTGTCAAGAGAGGAATAGCCCATCTCTTTGTATAATCAATATGATCGAAAGGCTTTCCTACCTAGTATAGCTCCTTGTCTATTAAAGTTCAAAAGTATTATCCATCGGTTTAGTTTGATTAGAGATCTGATCATAGATTTCTGAATAGAAAACATATTTCATGAAAGCATACTACCCCCAGCCAAACGATCAACAAGTTTTTTTAGGAAGGATATTGTTTTCATTCTCTTCTACGGACAAGCTTCCAAGTAAATAAAGTTCATATGATTTTCAATTCCTTAAATGTCATCAATTAAAGGCATGTGTTTACGAGAATATAGATTTCTTTACCAAATGTGGATATCTTCATAATAATAAAATCCCAATCCCCAATCCCAAAACATGGATTACTGGTCTTATTTGTGGTAAACTTCTACCACCAACTCAAATATAAAGATTGGATTTAATTCCAATCCCCTACTTCACATGCACCTTTGAAAATAAGTGGCTACTAATATCGACATATGATTAATTAAATAAGTATTAATAAAGAAAACATTGTTACATGGTAAGACCAAGTTAAAGGAGTTAAAGATGTCATGTCTTCCTACACTACACTCAACTTCAGCTTAGATATTAGACTCATAAATGGAAACAGGTTAACTATTTTACCGAATGGCAGAGGCTGAGATATTATCTACCAAAAAGTTTTGGAATTTATAGACAACAAAATTTATAAATAAAATGATCAAGGATACCCCAAAAAGGACACTTCAGTTGGAAATTCAAGTAATAAAACTATCCCTAAATTGTGATCATACAAGATCCAAACAAAAAGAGTCACCAGACATACCGTTCTTTCACCAACATAAGAATTTGAAGCAATGCTACCAAACAAAGTGAGGAGTCCACCATATTAGAAAATCAGATATGCTTGAGAACCAAACTAAGAACCTGCAAAGAAATTTTTAGGTTTAGCCAAAACTATATTGTGTGTCGAGGAGTATAAGAAAATTTTGAAATATCACAGTCTAAGAAAACTCACAAGGAGAATGGTTCGGTATTCAATAGGAAAATACAATAGTCAAAAGCAAGGCAGGTAATTTTCGAAATCAATATCACAAAGAATCTCTACTACTAAACTCCTATTGCTCAAGCAGTCCTAATAAAATTGCACTATGGAAAACATGAAATTCTAACAATTTGTGAAAAGGGATAATGGATGTCAAAGGGATCTTCCAAAAAATAAGACCCTAGACCGAGATGCAATATGTTTGGCTTTGCTCCTAACCTAACGAGGTTAGCGAGATTAGTTAAGCAGAGGCATACCTTATACCCGAAAGAAGTTAATTAAGCCATTGGTCCCACCATCAGGCCTGGTCAATGCAGCCATCCAAAGGAGATAGATAAAAAAGCCTTTGATCGCGCCACCAGGCTTGGCCAAAGCAACCATCCAAAGTGTGATGGTCAATTAAGCTGTTGATCTCACTGTTAGGCCTGGTTAATGCACCCATCTAAGGGAGATGGCCGAAAAACCCTTGGTCCTGTCGCCAAACCTGGCCAAAGCAACTATCCAAAGTGTGATGGACAATTAAGCCATTGATCCCACTGCTAGGCCTGGTCAACGCACTCATCTAAGTGCGATGGACAAATAATCCTTCGGTTCCACCGCCAAGCCTGGCCAAAGCATTAATCCCAAGAGTGATAGTCAAATAAATCATTCATCCCGCCGTTAGGCTTGGTCAATGCACCCATCCAAGGGAGATGGACGAAAAACCTTTGGTTCTACCACCAGGCTTGGCCAAATTAACCATCCAAAGAGTGATGGTCAGTTAGACCATTGATCTTCTTGCTGGGCTAAGTCAACACACCCATCCAAGGAGATGGTAAATGGAAACTCTAATGATCTAGCAAGGTCTATAAAAACAACTGTCAAAGAAGGACAATTGACTGAATTCTTTATTCAAGGAACAGCTAAACTCAGAAAAGTCGAAGGACAAAATGATTTCCCCAAAACTTTGGAAATTCCCGTCTTATCACAACATCAATTTATTCTCATTAAAGTTATCCTCAAGAGATTTAAAGTAGATTTCCTTACTTATAAAAATCATTTTTCAGAAAATCACACTTTAATAGGTATTTATATTCGATTGTCACATCGAATGGTATCCAAATAAAGTTATAAAATCATTTATAAGGATATTTTCGAGTAAATTTTTGAGAAATTCTTTTCCATAATGAATAATACCAATAAAAATGATCTTTGCAATAAAAATATTTCTAAAGGATTACAAAATCTATGCATTTTGAAAAACCCTTTTTTATGGAAAATCACAGTGTTAAAAAGAAATATTTATTGCAAAATGAAGTAGCACAAGTAATCAATGATGAAGAATAAATCACTTAGGGAATGATAAATTGAGAGGCAAAAGAAAAAATGCAAGAACATAAGTTTACTTAAGCTAAATCATAAAAAACTTCTTATGAGGGAGGGCAAGTGTTACATCCAAATTCCAATAATAGATTGATAACAAGAAACCTATCTTGTGTAATTTAAGGGCATAGTATGTTGATTGGAGCCTTCTTGTGTAGATGAGAGTCAACATGTATATTATAAGGTCATAAAGTAAAAAGTGAAGCTAACGTGTGCTCTTGGGAGTCATCTTGATTAATTGAAGCCATCGTGTACAATAGAAGCCATCGCGCACAATAGAGCCTTCATATATGTAACAACCCACCTTTCTGAACCCTAGGAATGACACTTAATACATCCAAGGTATCCGTGTGGCATTGCCTTAGCGTCCAAAGACAAGTTGTCATGGAGTAAATTAAAAGAACAGAATATGACATAATAGAAAAATCTCACAACGGAACGATTATATATAATACAAAATAATATAGTACATAAGGTTACTCCTTACATGGAGTTATCAGAGTTACACAAAAGTACTACAACTATCAGACTAGGCGGTTATACACTCTGATTTTACACATGTTGATACAAAATACACATACATAATAGACATAACAATGGAAATAAATAACTAGAAAGATAAAGGAGCCTCTTACTCGTCCATCGTTATCAAAGAGCCCAAAGAAAAACATGTTACTCTCAGACTACTTAAATATAATTAAGAACCCGAGAGTTTAGGGAACACGATAAGCCGGATAAGACAATGTGTTTGGTATGAGTAAATCTCTAAACAAAAAGGTGGAAATAAACACAATATGTGGGACCATGCCGCAAACTGCGGAGCCGGTTTTCCTTCACAATAATAACTTCCAATCACAAAAATGGATACAAATAATCAAACATCACGAAGTGCTCACATCACTTCCCGACGCAATTAAGATGGAAGTAAATTTAAAAGTAAGGAATCAAAGGAAAGGAAAGGGAAATTTTCCAACAAATGACTAGGAGGATGCACCCCCCTTACCGAAAGTATACCTCTAGTATATATTTGTGAGCTACGATGGCTCTCAAAAATCTCCAAGTTGGACCCCACTAACCTTTACTGAGAATCTGAGTATTTCACATCTTATTGCGCTTATAACCGAAACCAACCTAGAGTAGATGTGAATATATCCTAATGGGAGCAACCCTACATAGCCTGGCCCCCCACTCGTGCTTTGGTTTTAGTTAAGTTCGACAAAGTATACCAATGCTCAAATGAGCAACAAATCGTCTTAGATTGACGATACAAACGAAGAAAGCTTAATCGGTAGTTAATAAGTCAACTATCAAAGATAATTAAAAATGATCGTTTACAGTTAAAAATCAAGCCGGGTAAGTTGAGGTAGTGTTAACTTTAGGCATTGCCTTGATGACATTTTTAACCTTCAAGATAGAAACAAGTTCCTGCCATGACATTTAGTGTTAAGAGTATGACTAAATCCTTTCTATATAAGCGATGCCGGACTAGGAACTACTTTTCCATAATCGAATCGAACTTTTATGCTTTTAAAACCAAACTTGTGCTAAAGTTTCATATTAAAAATATTAACTTTAAACAACTTTATCAAAATGATTTATTAATTTTAAATACAAATAAATTCCTTTAGTACCATTGTTAAAATGATTAATCAACTCTAATAAATGATTAACCACTTCAAACATCTTTATTTAAAATAATCAATTAGCTTTAATCCTGATTAATTACTTCAAACAACACTAGTTAAAAAGATTAACTAACTTTAAAACATCCTTGTTTAAATGATTAATTATTTTTAAAGCATCATTATTAAAACGATTACTCAATTTTAAAATACCATTATTAAAATAATTTATTTATTTTAAACCCTTATTATTAAAATAATCAATTATTTTAAAACCTTATTATTGAAGTAATTAATTTATTTGAAACCATCTTTATTTGAATAATTAATTATCTTTGTAAAATCCATGCATAAGATTTAACAAAATATTTCAAAGAGGTAACATTTCCATTCAAACATCATAGAACAAAAGGGTGAGCACAAATACAAAGGCAATTAACAACTATACATAATTAGAGAACATCTCTTATCCAATATGAATATACTGGCATACAGTTCAATGTCTAAATCAATATAATAGTAGAACAGAGATTTATTCTACCATCTGGATGTCCAAATACCTAATTTAACTATAGCAGAATGAGGATTTATTCTACTAAACAGATGTCATTTATATTTTATCTAATCAATTGATAGCAGAACGATATTTTATTTTGCTAAACCGATGTCCAAAATAATCTATTTAATTAAGTTATAGCATAACGGGGATTTATTCTGCTAAATAGATGTCATCAATTTAGTATAACTTATTCAAATTTTTATGGTTACTAATGTTATCGATAATCGAATTCCTTGTGTTCAAAACTATTCTTTGTAAAAGAAAGTTGTCTTGAAACAAATTGATCCTTGAAAAACAAATAAATTAAAAAACTTAAACCTCTTTAATCATAAGTTAAACCCCTTATTAAATCATAATTAAACCTTAATTTAGTCTTAACTTAACTTACTTACTAATTAAGAAATAATTAAACCTTTAACAAATAATTAAACCTTTAATAAATAATTTATTTATAAATTAAAACCCTTAATTAATTGATAATTAAAAATAATTAAACACTCACTTAATAATTAATTTATAGTTAACCCAATACTTGATTAATAATTAATTAAAAACTAATCTTATACAAAACTTATAATTAATTAAAATTTAATCTTACTTAATCAATAATTAATTAAAATTAATCTTTCTTTTAAAAGTTAATTAATTAGTAACTAATCTCCACTTAGAATTAATAAACCTTGTTTAATACTTAATTAATATTAATTACCAAACTTAATTAATTAATAACTAATTATTAAATTCTTCATTAACTTCCTTTAGAAAGATCATTTGTTAAGTTTATAAAATATTTCTAAAATACTTTTAAGTATAAAACTTAATTTTGCAAAAAAAATTGGACTTTTATAGAACCTGCATCCATAGGGCTATGGATGCCACAACTAAAAAATGTTTTCTTAGATTTCTTTTTGAAATACTAACATTTTTAAAACTTACTAACTTGCCATAAACATAAGGTAAGAGTTTTTAAAAGTAAAATAAAATTTGAAACTTGAAAACAATTTGATTTTTAAAACTAATAACCATAGTTTTATACACAAGGGTTCCAAGTTGTCAAACCATACAAAGGCGCTAACTTTCCTTAGCAAACTCTTACATACACATGTCCATAGAACATACAACATAACAACAACAACAAACACCCATATAAATCCAAACGTTATCACATCCATAACACAATTAGACTTAATTATCAAGCCTAAGACAATTTTCAAGTACAATACATATATAATAACATACAAAACAGGTAAATAACCAATAACAAAGCAATATCACATAACAACATCAACATAAACAAAGATGTAAATTTTTTTTAAAAACGAAGTGAGTTTTACTCACCAAACTCAAACAAGCTAACCAAATCTTTTCTAAAACTTGAAATTAGGCCTAGATCTTTGAATTTTTCTTTAAAAGAAACGATTTTTGGCCTTGAATCTTGGAAAATGGGCTTGGCCTAGTGACTATATGGCTCGGACATAAAGTGAACAAGGATGTATGGCCTTGATTTTGAAAGAAGAAGTGATGTAAAAGAAGGAATAAGGGTTTAAACAAGTTTTAAAAAGGTATAAAAGTAAAAAGATTTGATTTTTAAAAAATTTGAAAACTTAAAAAGAGAAGCCATTAGAGATCTTTTAAGAAGCTTCAGAAAGTAAAAATGAAGTTGAAAAGTGAGAAAATGAAAGGGAGATGGAAGGGAAAAATATAGGAAAAGGTTTTATATAAAATGAAATTATCAAAGCGCCCTTAAAGTACATGCCCTCCACTAACTTTTGAACTCATCACTACACCCTCTTTCCTACCTTAAAACACACGTAATTTCCCCCATCCTTACTCATTTTCACATCATAGTACAAAACCATGTATCACATGTTGGATAATAAGGTGTTCTTATGTACCTTAAGTTTAAATTTACACTTAAACTTCATTTCATACCACATCTCCTTTATTTTATTTAAGAAAATTTATGTATTTACCTAATTATAATTAACTTTAACCATACTTATTTTATTTGTAAATGTGTATATGTTAACTATAATGTACATAATGTTTTCGATAACTTTTAGACACCGAAAAGTTGAAAATTCGAAAAACAATTTTCGGTCATATTTTTTGTTTTTCATCGAACTACCTATTTTAGTAAACACATTTTAAAAATTATTTTATCGTCACTAGTTAAAATTTAAAAGGGGTATACTTGAGTAATAAAATCCATTTATTAATTATTAAATATCCATATTTAAAGTGATTAAATTTCGGGTCATTACATTCTCTCCTTAAAAGAATTTCGACCCCGAAATTCCACCACAACTCAAACCCCAGAAGAAACATCCAAATTACTCATAAGTCCGCATGATGCTCATAGATCGTTCCTATGCAAAATCTGGTTCGATCTCTACTCGAATACATAACGTCTTTTCTGAACTAGTATCGCTTACCCGATCTTTTTTAGTGCAAAATCCGATCAGGCTCCTTAATTAGGAACCTCTATTCTCCTTACACAACCATATACTATGGTAGAAAACTTTGGTCCCATATCCAAAACCCTTACCAAGTGTTTGTCGTCAAAAATCAAGTCATAGATCCTTGTTTGGTTCGGTGTGATACACCTTAAAGTCGTATACTCGAATCTCCAACCTATGTGAAAAGAGGAATGATCTATGTTTAACATACGTACTTATTTTATTAGTCTTCACTAATACTAGTTTCTATTTCTGCTAAAATTATTTATGAAAATATTTCATAGAACTAACTTAAGCTTAATTTTGTAATACTCTACTACATCCTGAGAGTATATACCATTATTTGTTTCAAACTTTTCCATTTTGAATTTATTTCTCCTACGTAAACTCGAGATCCAAATACCCGGTTTAATTTCAAAACTCTTTTGAAACGATTTTATACATTTTAACCATAGAAAATATATTTATATAGTCCGAGTAACCCCAAAATGATACTAGGGAATTGGATGCTACTAAAGGGTATCATATATTTCCTTACCAAGAAGAGTAATACTTAGGAGAAGTGTTTACCATCCAAACACATCTCTTTCCCCATTTGTAGTTATTTTCGAGTCACCGAACTAGTTAACATAAAATTCTTCTTCTATTCAAAATCCACCTTGTAATATAAGAAAAATATACACTTCTTACGTAAAATTCTTTTTCCAACATATTCATACTCATAAAAACTTTCAAGCAATCATACTATTTATTATTTTCTCCAACAATCATTTGAAATAACAATATTCATAATATTTTTTTCAAATTAGCTCATGCTTTTGAGATTTAATCAAAATCTGCTTTAACAAAACAACCATGTAGCAAATTATTGTAGTAGCATTTCCCCATTCAAAAACTCAAAAATGAACACCAATGATTCTGTAGTCATCATTGGAATTATTTTCCAATGAACGAAGTGAGTTCAGTGCTTTCTACCTCTTTTAAAAAAAAATTCTGAAATACTTCTATCCATAAATACTTTCAAATCAATACTACTATTATCTTTCCCAAAACTTTGAAAACAATTTTCAAAAATCAAGATTTGAATTCTTAAATTCTCAATTTGAATCTTCTATCATTCATAACCTAAATAAACAAATCAAACTATATAATTTCAACATTTCACAATGTTTATTCTTAGTTTAGATTATAACAAAAGGCTCACTAAAATCAAATTTAAAATTTAAATTTATCCTAACACTATCACCAAATGCCTTATAGCCAAACTTTGAAATTGAATTCATAAGGTGTTCATATTTAATTTAACCAAAACAATAAATGCTCATAAATTATCCGAGCCTAATAAATGATAACGATCAAATATTATTATTCCCTAACAACAAGCATATCCAAAATAACAATAAAAAATTTCTAAATTTTTTTCTTTATATATAAAATATAATCCAGGTAAAATATCTAATTTAAAATAGTACTTCGTCAGTTGGTCTTGTTTAAGTGTTTTAGAGATCCCTATCAATAATGTTAGTTGCTCGTATTGATCTGAATCCATAACCTACCCAACAGATCAATCAAACACAAAATAAAAAATAAAAAATATGCGCATTTATATATATACACACACACACACACATGCTCAGACTCATTCTAGCGTGTCACTTACCCTATCTTTAATGAGCTTACCCCACCCAAAGTCTAGGTGTTCGCTCACACTAAGCTCCGAGACCACATTGTGACAAACCACCTTTCTAACCCCTAGGAATGACACTTAGTACATCCACGGTATTCGTGTGCTGTTGCCCAAGCGTCTGAAAGACAAGTTGTCATGGAGTAAAATAAAAGAACATAACATGACAGAATAGAAAAATCTCACTACGGAACGGTTATATATAATACAAAGTAATATAGTACATACGGTTACTCCTTACATGGAGTTATCAGAGTTACACAAAAGTACTATAACTATGGCACTAAATGGTTATGCACTCTGATTTGACACATGTTGATACAAAATACACACACATGATAGACAAAACAGTGGAGATAAATAATTAGATAGATAAAAGAGCCTCTTTTCTCATCCACCATCTTCAAAGAGCCCAAGGAAAAACCTCTACTCTCGGACAACTCAAATATAATCGAGCACCCGAGAGTTTGGGAAAAGCAAACAACTCGGGTCTGACAATATGTCTGGTATGAGTGGGGAATAGGTTTCTGCTCACAATAACAACTTCCAATCACAATAATGGATACAAATAATAAAATATCGCGAAGTGCTCACAACACTTCCCGATGCAATTAAGAAAGAAGTAAGTTTAAAAGTTTGGAATCAAAGGAAAGGTGTAACGACCCAGAATTTTGAACAAATTAAATTGAGGATATTTAATTAATTTTAAAATATTCGAACGATAATTTGATTTGAATCCCCGATTTAAATTTGAATTTGGCGATTTAATTATAATATTTAATCGATTAAAGTTGAATAAAAATTTGAATCTTCAATTTTAAGTTGAAGAAAAATATTTCGAAGGCTTTTAAAATTCGTATGGATAATACTAAAGACAATAGAAACTTCAGAATTGTATTTCAAAGCATTTCGTTCAGCTTTGAAAATTAAATCGTTCGAATCGATATTTAAAAATAGTCAATTTTCACACAGTCTCGGATTTCGACGAAATCAGTTCCATTGGGTCCGTAATATCGAATTATTATCGGATTTCCAATTTCGTATTTTTTGGAGTTGATATGAGAGCATACGGCGTGTAAACGCATTGAAATTTAATCGATTTCAATTTAAATTTAAATTAAAATTTGTCAATATCATCAACACGTTCTCCTTCTTTTTAGCCTTGATTCACGCAGAGAATCATGTCGCGAAATCGTGCGACCCATCCCTTACATTTTTAAAAATGCCCCACTCCCTCCTCAGTTCTAAATCTCGAACGAAGAAAATTAAAAATGGCCGAAGCCTTCCTCACTTTGATTAATTTTAAATAACCCTCGTTCAAAACCAAATCAATGGCGACTGAAAACGATACAACATCGCGACTCATCCTTGCCCCCACGCGATATTTCTACTGCCGATTTGAAGTCTTGCTACAGTCTCAAACTCGAGTTCGAAGGCGGTAGGCTCGGGGGCGATTCGATTCGCGTGGGACTGAAGAAACAGGGCGCGCTTGGTTTGTGGGTTTCGTGCGCGCGTAGGCCTAGGCGGCGAGTGGCGATGGGTATTCGAAGTGGGATTGTGATCGATTGAGGAAGGGCAGTAGTGGTCGAGATAGGGTTCATAAGGGCGAATTTCGCGATGGGGGCAGAGCGAACGAAGGTCGCAGGTGAAGGGGTGGCGCGACTCGCGTGGCAACAGCGTTGCGATGGTGGTTCGAGCGCGGTGGTGCTTGGGGCACGCGCGTGCGCAGGCGCGCGTGGCAATGGCGAGCGTGAATTCGTGGGAAGCTCGAGCACGATGTCAACGTCGTCTTTGGAATCGCGAGCATGACTTGGGGCACTCGATGGTTTCGCCGATCAAAAATCTTGCCTGGGTTCGTTCGAGTTGTCAGTGAGGTAATCGATATTTGTTTCCTCAATTTTTTTTCTTGCTGGTACATCATATTCAAATTTAAATTTAAATTTATTTTAGGACAGTTTAATTTAATAAATGAGAGATGTTTGGTATGTATAGGCAGTTTGGGATAAAATAAATAAGTATATAATATTTTGAAAACTACCGAAGTTTATAATTTTTACAGAGAAATTTATATAAGCAAGATGTTCGATAAGTTTATTTAAATTCGTTTAGTTGTTAAGAAAATGATAATAATTTAATTTGTTGTTATAGTAAAATAATTTACTAAAGAATATATATATAGGAAATTTAGGTTTAAAAATAAACTTTTGAGTTAAAATGAATTTAGTTTTAGTTTTAAAATTTTATTAAATAAATTATAAAAAGGATTAAGTTAAAATCAATTGTATTTAATTTGTTAAAAGAAGATTTATTTAATTTAATTGTTTTAGAAATGGTTAGAGGATATTAGGTTGAAACTGGAATGTTGGTTAAATAAATCTATTTATAAAGAGATTGGTTTAGAATAAATTATTCGATTGATTCGAATATTTACAAATTGTGTAAAATATTTATACCAGGTTAAAAATCGAGAAAACAAAACTGAAATGGAAACGGATTGCAATTAAAAGCTAAGGTGAGATCTCCTCACTCAGATTTATATTTAGATTGCAGTTATTGATTTGATTGTTGTTTGAATGTGCTATTAGATATGATAGGATATATCTATATATATAGCAGTATATACATATTGGCATATGTATATACTGGATTGATGATTTCCCGCCTCGTATAGCGGATGAGACCCTATTGCGCCGTTAGTAAGCGGATTTATAAAAACCTATATACCGCGATAATTCCGTACTGGAGCGGAATTGGTATTGTGCTAACATCTTTGGATGCAGGGAAACAGGTTGGAGGGATCCAACTGGACCCCTCACATTGATTGATTTTATTTATACTGTGGTATGAATCTGTGAATGATTATTGATGTTATTTATCATATTGATGTTTGGAAATTGTTTGAAAGCTAAAATTTAGCTGAATGGATGTTTGACATCATTGGATTTCAAAAAAATAAATGAAATTGAATTTTTGAAATCGAAGTAGAAATTTTTAAGTGAATTAATTGTAGAAATTGAATAGATTTTGAAGAAAGGAATTTTTGAAGTATAAAAAGTAAATTTTTATAATCTTATCGAATTTATTCCAGAATGAAGTGAAAACGTTAAACAAATGAATTTCGTATAATAGTGATTTTAAATTGAAGAATTTAAATTAAAATTTGGATTTCTAAATAGTTGGAAAAAGATAAAGAGATTTATTTTCTTTAAGAGGAATTTGTTTAAAATAAAATAAGTTGGAAGTCCAATTATAAAATTTAATTGGCAAATTGAAACGAGTTTGGAAAATCAATATAAAATGATTTGGGATGGGAAATTAATTTAGAAATGAATATTGAAATTGATTTGGTATTGAAGTTTTAATAAATGGAATTGGAATTTATAAAAGTTGTTTATAAACCCAAAGTCACTTATTTTGATAAGTAAAATATAGAAGTTGATAAAAAGAAGATTTATAAGTCGAAGTTGTTATTAAAATAGAAATAGAATTTATAACCGTGTTTATAAATTCGAAAGCGATGGAATTTGATAAATTAAATATAGAAGATTATCAAAGTAGATATATTCGCGATTTTGGATAGCGAATTTCTATTGAAATGAAAATGTGTAGAAATAATTGGAATTGGGTTAAATGAAGTATATTCACGATTTTGGACAGTGAATATATTTTTAAGTAAAAATGGTTATGTTTGGGAAAGCGATATTATAAATGAAGTTAATTGTTTTAAAAGATGTTTTAAAACGTGTTAAATATCGAAATCATAGATTTCAACATTTATTGTTGAAATAGGCATTTTCGAAAATATAAGGAAATGATGGACTATAACACTGTTGTTATAGTAAATGATTTTCGAAAAGAAAATGTTTTATGTAGTATTGGGATTTTCATATATCTACCTTAAAATTTCGAATCCCTATACTAGTGATTTTGAGTCGTCGTAACGATGTTTTACGTAACATTCGTTTTGACTCAAACAAATGTTGATATAGTAAATGATTTCCTTAAAGAATGAATGTATACTTAATTTGATTTGAGTATATCGAATATTTTCCAAGTGTTGAAAATAAATGATTGTGAAATACTTATTATTTAATAAGTATGGAAATGCTTTTCCAATATGAAATGAACTGTTTTGAGATTTTATCTTTTAAAGATAAATTGAAATGTGGAAGTTGGTTTGAAATTGTTTTCAAATGATTGAAGTGTGGAAATTTTATATCTAGTAAAGATATTTTTGAAGATAAAAAAATTTGGAAAATTATTTGGAATATGATGATGTTGCGCATCTTTATTGATAGTTAAATAACCGACTATCAATAATTACCTATAGATAGGTATGTGTTGTGAATTGGATGAATTTGAATGCCACACTTATTTTTGAATAATCGCTCACTATTCGGGTTAGCCGGGAAAGGACCATGGGGTCGTATAACCCATTCCGAATATGTGATACGTCGTTATGAATTGCATTCGAAGACCGGATATTTTTGAAAATGGAAGGATTACCGTCGAGTTACTCTACATCGGCTGATCTCCGGTTTAGAGGTTTTATCACCCTTAGTGACGGGAAGTCCGGACGTGATTAGAAAATTATCCGGAATTGCAAGGGCTTCGTGAGAAGTGCCTTCGGTTCTGTTCGATCCCGGAACAGACTTGTATGGATTGTGTGTCTGACGTTACAATTTGAGATATAAAGCTGATTTCTTTCAAATACATTTCTGTTGGTGGCGGAGAATTTATTCTCTTAGCTTAACACCCTTCTCTGAGACGTACGAGCTCAGAGGTTATGTAGTTGAAATTTATCAGCGATATATCCCAATTTGGTAACGTGGCATACTGAGTGTTGCTGTGAAATGATCAGTGTTTGATCATTTGTGATATGATCATTTGTTTGATCTTATATCTTTGTGATCATAGGTTGATCATTTTGTTTGACCCGAAGCAGGGCTTTTTGAGAAAGCGTAGCTTTGTGGACGAGACTTCGTCGAGCCTCACACCCCGGAAATGGTCGAAACAGGAAGGATGCAGCAAGGTTCTAGGGAGTAGCGCCCCTTAGTGTATGTCATTCCTTCTGGATAAAGGTGGTATCATGGTATGGAGCCCAGATACTTAACCTCTGTGGTTACTGCATTATTATTATCTATGTGGTTTGTTGCGAATCGGGGATCCTCGGGAAGATCGGTGACGATCGGGGGATGGCATACGCGTGTCAGTAGTTACCTATTTTTGCAGAGGTAACCCGGCCTTGTGTTGGCAGAGATCCGGTTAGGTTCTCGGGTCGTCTATTCCAGGGACGTACCCATCGTGGATAGGAAGTTCCTTAGCCTGACCATTTGTTGGAAATCCAAAGAAACAATACGTGACGTGTACGGTTTTAGTTGTATTACCTGCTATGGAATGTGGCGGTAACCTGCTATTGAACATAGTAGCTATAGTAGGCATACGATACTGGTCGTATGTTGGCTAAGATTAATATTATACTTTCGAAATGATTTCTACACTATGCACTAATAATAATATCAAAAAGAATTTTTTTTTTCGTAGTAAGCATCTTTGACTATCATAAGAAGAAATCTCCTCCAATTCTGCGTTTGCATTGTGTGTGTGGTGGGAGGTGTTATGGTAGTTTCATTTTCCAAAAGCATTACGAATTGACCTTAAAATTCTTCTGTTGTTTATTTTAAAGATAAACTGTTTTACGATCTCACACCAGTCACCATGACTGACTCGGAGTTTATTGTTTCCCTTCTAAACTCTGGGTGCCCACAAATTTCCACACGGGCAGTCTAGAGTTAGATTATCAGGATATTCTGGATATTCTGGAGCTTGGAGATAAGCTGGACGACGATGCGTAGTATTTGTATCTGATAGTATTTATTCCGCTGTGTATTCTGTATGAGGACAAGTTTATATAACTGTCCATTGTTGTATATTGACTCTGATTGATGTATGTATAAACTGATATAGTTCTTTGTTTTAAAAGACTAGTGTTTATCTATTATATATTGTTCCGCTGCGATATGTGAGATTTTGATATTGTGTTCTGTTTCTGTTCTGATATGTTTTCTGTTGTTCTTCTTCTCTGCTTTCTTTCTTCTTCTTCTCTTTTTCTTCTACTTCTTCTTTCTAAAACCCTCACTATTGGAGTTTCCGGCACTCGATTGCTCGACAGTCGATAAAGTGAGTATCGATGTCGAATTTTCGAAAGTCGAAAATTCCAGGATGTGACAAAAGGAAAGGGAAGTTTTCCAACAAACGACTAGGAGGGTGCACCCCCTTACCGAAAGTATTCCTCTAGAATATACTTAAGAGCTACTATGGCTCTCGAAAACCTCCACATCGGACCCTACCAACCTTTACCGAGAATCCGAGTATTTCACATCTTATTGCGCTTATAATAGAAACCGACCTAGAGTAGATGTGAAAATACCACAATGGAAGCAACCCCACAAGCTTGGCCTCTACTCGCAGTTTGGTTTTGGTCATTTTCGACAAAAAATATCAATGCTCAAATGAGCAACAAATCATCTAAGATTGATGATACATAATGAAAAAAGCTAAATCAATAGTTAATAAATCAACTATTAGAGAAAATAAAAAATGATCGTATATGGAAAATAAATTTCATATTCTTGCCACTACTCGTCGATTCCAAATAAGTGCCATCCCTTGGTTGAAAATAAAGCCTGGAAAGTTGAGGTACTGTTACCTCGAGGCATTGCCTTGACGACATTTAACCTTGAAGATAGAAACGAGTTCATGTCTCGGCGTTTAGTGTTAAGAGTATGACTAAATCCTTTCCATATAAGCAATGTCGAATTATAGAACTACTTTTCAATAATCGAATCGAACTTTTATGCTTTTAAAACCAAACTTGTGCTAGGGTTTAACATTAAAAATATTCACTTTAAATAACTTTATCAAAATGATTTATTAACTTTAAATACTAATAAATTCCTTTTGTACCATTATTAAAATAGTTAATTAACTTTAATCAATGATTAACTACTTCAACCAACTTCATTTAAATAATCTATTAACTTTAATTTTGATTAATTACTTCAAACAACACTATTTAAAAAGATAACTTAATTTTAAAACATCCTTGTTTAAATGATTAATTATCTTTAAAAAATCATTATTAAAATGATTAATCAATTTTAAAACACCATTATTAAAATAATTAGTTGATTTTAAATCCTTATTATCAAAATAATCAATTAATTTTAAAACCTTATTATTGAAATAATTAATTTATTTTCAACCATCTTTATTTAAATAATTATTATCTTTGTAAAACCCATGCACAAGATTTAACAAAATATTTCAAAGTGGATAACATTTCCATTCAAACATCATAGAACAAAAGGATGACCACAAATACAAAGGCAATTAACAACTATACATAATTTGAGAACATCTCTTATCCAGTATGAATATACTGGGATAATACTCAATGTCCAAATCAATATAATAGCAGAACGGAAATTTATTCTACTAGTTGGACGTCCAAATAATCTATTTAATTTAACTATAGTAGATTGGAGATTTATTCTGCTAAACAAATGTCATTTATATTTTATCTAACTAATGATAGCAGAACTGTATTTTATTCAACTAAATGAATGTCCGAAATAATCTATTTACTTAAGTTATAACAGAACGAAGATTTATTCTTCTAAATAGATGTTTAATTTAGTATAACTTATTCACATTTGTATGGTCACTTAATGTTGTCGACAATCGAATTTCTTATGTTCAAAACTATTTTTTGTAAAAGAAAGTTGTCTTCAAACAAATTGATCCTTGGAAAAAAATAAATTAAAAAACTCAAAACCTCTTTAAATACAAGTTAAATCCTTTATTAAATCATAATTAAATCTTAATTGAGTCTTAAATTAACTTAATTACTAATTAGAAAATAAATAAACCTTTAATAAATAATGTATTTATAAATTAAAACCCTTAACTAATTGATAATTAAAAATAATCAAACACTTACTTAATAATTAATTTATAATTAACCCTATACTTAATTAATAATTAATTAAAAATAATCGTATACTTCACTCGTAATTAAATGAAATTTAATCTTACTTAATCAACAATTAATTAAATTAATCTTGCTTTTGAAAGATAATTAATTAGTAACTAATCTCTACTTAATTAGAATTAATAAACCTTGTTTAATGCTTAATTAATTAACATTTACCAAACTTAATTAATTAATAATTAATTATTAAATTCTTCATTAACTTCCTAAAAAATCATTTGTTAGGTTTATAAAATATTTCTAAAATACTTTTAAGTATAAAACTTAATTTTGCCAAAAATTGGACTTTTATCGAAACTGCATCCATAGCGACTATCGCTATGAATGCCATAACGAGAAAATGTTTTCTTAGCTTTCTTTTTGAAAAACTAACATTTTGAAAACTTACTAACTTTCCACAAACATAAGGTAAGAGTTTTTAAATGTAAATCAATGTTTGAAACTTGAAAACAATTTGATTTTTAAAACTAATAATCATAGTTTTACACACAAGGGTTCCAAGTTGTCAAACCATACAAAGACACTAACTTTCCTTAGCAAACTCTTACATACACTTGTCCGTAGAACATACAACATAATAATAACAATAAACACCTATATAGACCCAAACTTTATCACATCCATAACACAATTAAACTTAACCATCAATCCTAAGACAATTTTCAAGTATAACACATATATAATCACATACAAAGCATGTAAATTACCAATAACTAAGCAATATCATACAGCAATATCAACATTAACAAAAGATGTAATTTTTACAAAAAAGGATGTGAGTTTTACTCACCAAACTCAAACGAGCTAACCAAATCTTTTCTAAAACTTAAAGTGGGCCTAGATCTTTGATTTTTTCTTTCAAAGAAATGATTTTTGGCCTTAAATCTTAGAAATTGGCTCAACCTAGTAACTATATTGCTCGGCCATGAGGTAAACAAGGGTGTGTGGCCTTGATTTTGAATGAAGGAGTGGTGTAGAAGAAGGAATAAGGGTTTAAACAAGCTTTTTAAAAAGGTTCAAAAGTTAAAAGTTCTATTTTTATTTTAAAACTTTCAATTAAAAAGAGAAGCCATTAAAGAACCTTTAAGAAGCTTAAGAAAGTAAAAATGAAGTTGAAAAGTGAGAAAATGAAAGGGAGATGGAAGGGAAAAATGTAGGAAAAGTTTTTATATAAAATGAAATTACCAAATTACCAAAATGCCCATGAAGTACATGCCCTTCACTAACTTTCGAACACATCATCACTACACCCTCTTTTCCTACATTAAAACACACGTTATTCCCCCCTCCTTACACATTTTCACATCAAAGTACAAAACCATTTATTACATGTTGGATAATAAGGTGTTCTTATGTACATTAAGTTTAAATTCACACTTAAACTTCATTTCATGTCGCATCTTCTTTATTTTATTTAAGTAAATTTATATATTTACCTTATTATAATTAACTTTAACCATACTTATTTTATTTGTAAATGTGTATATGTTAATTGGAAGTATACAACGTATCCGACAACTTTTAGATACCGAAAAGTCAAGAAATTCGGATAACGATTTCCGGTCACATTTTTTGTTTTTTATCGAACTACCTATTTTAGTAAACACATTTTAAAAATCATTTTACCATCACTGTTTAATATGTGAAAGGAGGTAACTTTAAGTTATAAAGTCCATTTATTAATTATTAAATAATTTGTTAAATATTCATATTTAAAGTGATTAAATTTCGGGTCGTTACAATACATATATTAAATTACCATAGACAAATAGAGTCATCGTTGTTAAATGGAGCCATTATGATGTAAAGCATTCAGAGCCATTGTGACGACCTGCCTTTTCATGTTAGAACCTCCATTCTATAGTTTCGATGACAACAACTATACAATCGTATATATATTTCAAATATCTTTGTACATGGATAATTCACTACAAACAAGAAGATAATTCTGAAGACATAAGGCAAAGCACCAGTATTAAGTTATTAGTATGTATATATATGGTCGTAAAATAGTTATGTAAAATCTCCTTAAGTATATATACACATATATGCACAAAACTTCAAAAACATAGAAAAATGCTTCAGTCAGACGTCTGGATGGAGAGCACCAAACGTCTGAGTTTTGTCTCTGGATTTTTTTAAAATATACTAGGTTAGACGTCTGACCTTCCTTACCAGACTTCTGAAACTGGGCTCGGGATTTTTAAAAAAAATCCATAACTGTCAAAATTGAAAGGTTGCTTCTATGTCTCTTCTCCAAAACTTTTCATATCTGAACAGAAGCAACTTTAGAGCAGAAAAGAAATGGAAGCAATGATTTATCGCAACCTTTTACAACTATAAATATAGAACAAGATTGAGATTAAAAACTAACTTATCTTCTCTATCTCTAAATCTCAGTTCTTACTTTTGCCTTCTTGCTTTCAAAGTATACAATAAAAATTATATTCATTTTGATCTAAACCCTTCTATATTCTCAAGCACATACACATTTACATTACTCAAGGAGATTATATGAAGAAACCGTAGTCGTAGTCAAAATCAATGTTACCTAGAACACGCACTTGTCAAAGAAATACTCTTGTATAAAGACTATTCCTCCGGGCGAAGAGAGGGCAATTGGTTAGTGAATTTCCGAAGGGGAGCTTCGGGACTGGATGTAGGACAGGAGGTCCGAACCATTATAAAAATTCTGGTGTGATTACTTTTTATTTTTATCTACATTATTATTCTGTACTATCATACACATACTTGTCATATACTATACACACACACGATCCACATAGACTTTCAATTGGTATCAGAGCAAGGTTAGTTCAAATCACAGTAACACGTACTTGAAACCTGTTAATATGGCAAGTATCTTTCAAGAAGGTCAGTCAACTACACATCCTCCTTTATTCATCGGATCTAATTATGCATATTGGTCAGCACGTATGAGAATTTTTATGGAAGCAAATGGTTTAGAAATATGGTCAGCAACTCAAATTAAGTATGTATCACCTGAAACAAATATTAGCATATGGACAGATGCACAAAAACCGTTGCTTCTAATAATGCTAAAGCTATGAATGTACTTTTTTGCTCTCTTAATAAAAATGATTTTTCACGTGTTATGTTATGTACCACTTCTTATGATATATGACGTACTTTAGAAGTTACACACGAAGGTACAATTAAGGTCAAACAAACAAAAATATCAATTTTACAAAATCAATTCTCATCTCTCAAAATGAAACAAAATGAGTCAATTGTTGACATGTACTCCAGATTCCAAACTATACAACACGATCTTATGGCACTAGGAGTCAAATTTACTGATTTTGATTTAGTATCTCGAATTCTCAACTCTTTAACAATTGAGTGGGAAAGAAAAGTATTAGCTATTGAAGAAGCTAATGATCTTTCTGAACTCAAAGTTGAAGAGTTGATTGGAAATTTAATGTCATATGAAGCTAATTTGCAGGCCAGAAAGGAACAAAACCATGAAAAGAAGAACATAGCATTTCAAGCAAGTAATGGAGATTCTAAATTGGATGAAGATGAAATTGTATTAATTGCTAAGAACTACAACAAATTTAAGGAATTCAAGAAAATGACGAAATTCCAAAATGGCAGAAAATCAAACTCATCAAATCAAACTTCGATAAAGTGCTTTGAATGTGATCAGTTCGGACTCATGAAGAAGGATTGCCCAAAACTCAACAACGAGAAAAAGAAAAATAAGTTCGAAAAATTTAAGAAAAAGAGAAAGGCATTCCAAGTCATATGGGATGACTCTGACTCTTCCTCTTCATCCGATAGTGATAGTGAAAGTGATACGGAGCAAGCATATGTATGTTTCATGGCACACACTAATGAGGTATGTCCCGATCTTACTTAAGATGAAATTTTAGAAGTAAGTATGTAACTTGATGACAAATATAGAGAAACTAAAGAATTAAATAAGGAATATGTTGCTAAGATAAATCGATTGGAACTTGAAATAAGGTTACTAAAAGATGAAAAATCTATTTTAGAAGAAGAATTAGAAAATGCTCAAGAATAGTGTAAGAATCTTTCTATTGAAAATGATGCTTTATCTTGTGAATTAGGAAAAGTTAAACTAGAAAATAATAAAATTAGTAATGAGCACATTATCTTAAAAGATAATCTAGAAACTTCAAAATCCGAAATTACTGATCTTAAAAACAAATTGGATAAATTTACTAATAATTTTACAAAATTTAACAAAGGAAAACAAGACTTGGAGAATTTAATTAAAATTTCCAAGCCATTCAAAAATCGAAATGGACTAGGGTTTGAGAATAAGACAAAAATTACAAAGTATAGTAAGATTTATACTAAGATAAAAAAACCTTCTTCCAAAAATGAGAAATTGATCTCAAATTCAAAAATGATTAAAATATGGGTTCTTAAAACAAATAACAACCTAATTAAACAGAAATATATAGGTAATTATACGAAGTGATTCACAATAATAATTATATTTCAAAAGGAACCAGACCATTATGGGTATGGTTACCCTCATCTACTAACACTTAGGACCCAAAAATAAAAAGGGTACCAATTTAAACTTTTTTATTTTTTGCAGGTATCCAAATACAAAAATAAAGAGAAATGGATATTAGATAGTGGATGCTCCAAACACATGACGGGAAATGCTCACATGTTGTCAAATATAAAGTACATTGATGGTGGCACTGTAATTTTTGGCGATAATTCAAAAGGGTTCGTCATTGACATTGGAGAAGTCATCAATATCGGTATCTCTAACTCACCTATTATTTCTAATGTTCTATTAGTAGAAAACCTAAAACATAATCTTCTTAGTATAAGTTAGTTGTGTGATAAAGGGTTTGAAATAAAATTTGAAAAGGATAAATGTAAAATTCTCGATCAAAGAATTTTTTTAATCTTTGAAGGATTTAGAAATCGTAATATATATCCTAAATATGAACATTAAAAATAATTCAGATTCATGTCTAGCCACAAATCATGATGATCCTTGGATTTGGCACAAACGTTTTTGTTATATAAATTTAAATATATTAACAAACTAGCAGAACTTGATCTAGTTAGAGGTCTTCCTAAAATTAACTATAAAATTAAAAATTTATGTGATGCTTGTCAAATGGGCAGGTTAGAGAAAAGTTCTTTCAAATCTAAAAATAATATATCTACTAAGCAACCATTAGAATTACTTCATTTAGATTTATTTGGACCAACCTAAGTACGATCAATAAATCATAACAAATATGTGTTCGTAATTGTAGATGGTTTTTCAAGATATACTTGGACATTATTTTTAAAACATAAAAGTGACACATTTGGAATGTTTAAAATCTTTGCAAAACGGATTACTAACTTAATGGATTTAAAAATTAAAAATATACGCAGTGATCATGTAGGAGAATTCGAAAATGAACTTTTCACTGATTTTTGTAACAAAAAAGGAATTAGTCATAATTTTTCGGTTCCACGAACACCACAACAAAATGGTGTAGTTGAAAGGAAAAACATAACTTTATAGGAATGTGCACGAACACTATTAAATAGTAGTAACTTACCCAAACATTTTTGGGCTGAAGCTATTGCCATTGCCTGTTATGTATTAAATCGTGTCACACTTCGACCTATGGCTAAAAATATATGTTATGAAATATTTTATGAAAAGAAACCAAAAGTTTCGTATTTCAGAACTTTTGGGTCAAAATGTTTTATTTTAAATACTAAAGATAATCTTGGAAAATTTGACCCTAAAGCCGACGAAGGAATTTTCATTGGTTATTCATAACGTAGTAAAGCTTATAGAATTTATAATAAACGAACAAATATTATAGAAGAAAGCTTACATGTGTCTTTTGATGAAAATTTCCAACAAACTATTAAAGAAGATGAAGATGAAATTTTAACTAAAAATCAAACTGAAAATACATATAATGTGAATAATTCATCCTCCGATAATAATGAAAATATTTTAAGATCACCCACACGAATATTAAAAAATCATCCTTTGGATAATATAATTGGAGACTTGAATTCTCGAGTCACTAGAAATAAATTAAATCAAATGAGTCACGTTGCTTTTATCTCAAATACAGAACCTAAAAATTATAAAGAAGCGTCCAAAGATGATTCTTGGATCTTAGCAATGCAAGAAGAATTAAATCAATTTGAACGTAATAATGTATGGGAATTCGTTCCTAGACCATCAGATCAATCTGTAATAGGAACAAAAATGGTTTTCAAAAACAAAGCAGATGAAAATGGAAATATTATTCGTAACAAAGCAAGATTAGTGGCTCAAGGTTACAACCAAGAAGAGGGAATTGATTATGAAGAGACATTTGCTCTCGTAGCTCATCTCGAAGCAATTCGTACTCTACTTGCTTTTGCATGTCATTACAACTTTAAATTATTTCAAATGGATCTTAAGAGTGCCTTCTTAAACGGTTTTATCAAAGAAAAAGTTTTTGTAGAAAAACCGCCATTATTTATTCATGAAAAATATCCAGATCATGTTTTAAACTCAAAAAGGCTTTATACGGTTTAAAACAAGCACCACATGCTTGGTACGATCCTAAAAACTCATCTACAAAATTCTGGATTTCAAATAGGCAAAATAGACACTACACTATTTATAAAGCATAAAAATAATGATATATTAGTTGTACAAATATATGTTGACGACATCATATTTGGATCGAGTAATGAAAGTTTATGTAAAGAATTTTCTGAAATAATGAAAAATGAGTTTGAAATGTCATATATGGGTGAATTAAATTTTTTTCCTTGGATTACATATAAAACAACTGTAAAATGGCATTTTTATAAATCAAGAAAAATATTGTAAAGATTTACTTCAACGTTTCGGAATGGAAAACACTACTAGTAAACCAACTCCTATGAGCACAACTTTATATTTAGGCAAAGACGAAAATGGAAAAGTCTATGATTTAAATCATATCGTAGTATGATAGGCTCCTTATTATACTTAACAGCTAGTCGACCCGATATAATGATGAGTGTCTGTTTGTGCGCTCGTTTTCAAGCTCAACCTAAGGAATCACATCATCGAGCAGTCAAATGAATTTTGCGTTACTTAACCAACACCAAAGATCACGGCTTATTCTATCCTAAAGGTACGGCTTTCGAACTTGTATCATATGGTGATGCAGACTTTGGAGGTTGTAAAACAGATAGAAAAAGCACAAGTGGTACCTGCCATTTTATCGGTCAATCTCTGGTTTCATGTTTTAGCAAAAAGCAAAATTGTGTTTCACTGTCGACGTGTGAAGCAGAATATATCTCTACCGATATAGCTTGTGCTCAAGTAATTTATATGCAACAAACACTTAGATATGTTGGTAAAATAATTGAAAAATATCCGATATACTGCGACAATACTAGTGCTATCAATTTGTCTAAAAATCCAGTTAATCATTCTCGAACTAAATATATAGACATACGACACCATTTTCTTAGAGATAATGTAGAAAAAGAATTATCTCCCTTGAATTTGTTAACACCGATAATCAAATTGCCGATATATTCACCAAACCATTAAATGAACAATCTTTGTAAAACTTAGACGGAACTTAGGAATTTGTTCATATAATGAATTAATAAACTAAACTATAGATTTTTTATTATCCTCCTAAATGGTTACTCAAAAAAGCTAATAAACAAAAATTTCTTCACCTTTCGTTTTTGACAACCTTCTGAACACCACAAATTGTTTTAATAAAAACAAAAGTTGTAACCATAAATTTAGTCAAACTAACAAACAACTTTTTTCCTTAATTAGAAATTGAAAAACATATATATGTATATATATTTTATATATTTCACAGATAAATTATTTTAAACATATAATCTATCACTCTTTAAAAACATCTAATTATATATATATATATATATATATAATGTAGTCTGACCACGATTCGACTTACTCAGCCATTGATTTCTCCTCACCTTCTTCTGGCAGTACATATGTAACGACCCGCAAATTATAATGGTTTTAATAACGTAATTTGAACTGAATTTTCGTGAAATTTTTAAATAATAAAATTTGGAAATAAAAATTTGATATTTGTAATACGTCTATATAAACATAATAAATGGTAAATTTTCATCAGAAAATATGAAAGTTTATTTTATTGTGTAATTTTATTTAAATTTAAATCAGTTGATACTTGATGATAATAAAATGTTTTTCAAACCTGAATATTTTTATATAATAAATTTGTAATTCATCTTCTGAGTGAGACATCATATTTTGTTTCAAATCTGTAAATCATCTTCTGAGTGAGACGTCATATTTTGTTTCATCAAATTTGGACTGCTATTGCTTCGTTTATCTTATTTTCGGCGTTTTAGCAGCATTTTCGGTACCAAATATCGATTTTTGATAGGAAGGTCGTATCACTGATATCTGTATACCGTTTTGATCGTTTTGTCGTGCTGATCTTTGCGGTATATTCATTCTTGTGTTTCGGAGTCCGGATCAAGGCGAAACCTGCAAAACGATTTCGTATCGGTTCAACATTTGACCTTTTAGCTTCCCTTACCTTTCATATTCCACCGTCTATTAACCAATAGCCTCTGCTTTTAATATTCCTAGATAGACAACTCTTGACCTTTGGTTATCTCACAATATTCAATATCACTGGTTAATTTTCATTTTTCTATCAGTTGCCATTCATTTTCGCCCATCTCTCTGCTCTTCATCCTCTGCTTTTATTTTTTATATATAATATCATAATGAAGGGTTACTTTTCTACATGCTTGAAATCCATCTATCCTCTTTTTTTGTTTTGCCTGAAGCTCAACATTGTTGCATTTCGAAACCTCCAAGCGGCCTCTCCCTCTCCCTCCTTGTATGCTCAGCCTACGCGCAGCCACCCTCTTCCTTCTCCATCCCCTCTCTCTTTCCCTTCATCACCAAGCACGTCTCGCCTACAGCCATGTAGCCAAACCCGCTCGCCTTCCCCGCTTCCACATACCACCTGACCGCGGTCACGTGCCTCCTTCCAAGCCTCCACGTGAAGCTCCTTTTCACTCCTTCCCGCATGCCACTCAAATCCAACCCCAAGCTTCCCCAAGGCCAAAGTCCTTGGCCTCCTCCCTCCTTGTCCAACAACCCAGCTCACCCTGCGCCTTGACCTTTATCACCACAGATCCGGCCTTGTGCTCGTCCTCACTAGCAGCCATCACTTTGCCCTTCCCTTGTCCTTGAATATTTGGGGAGGTATGCATATATATATGTCAGTATTATGTATATATTATGTACATATTTTATTTTCTCAGTGCTTTTATTTTGGCAACTATTGTATATATTTTGTAGTTTATATATGTAAGTTTATAAAAAAACTTATTTGTTTATATCTATCAGTTTCTATAAGTTATATACAAACCTGTCAATTATATTTGTAAGTATTATGTATTATATGGTGTCTAAACAAATGACAGTATGTGAGTATAGGTTAGTATAGCTATGCAAGTTTGGTTGTTATAATATATAAAATATATGTAAGGCCTATATATTCTGTAGTTTATCCAGTTGCATGCTTTTATTTAAATGTGTGTGTATATATATTATATAAAGTTTATAAGTTGCATAGATATTTTGGATATGTATAATCTATACATATATAGTCTGCATACATTTTGTTTAAACTGTTCATCTATTTTTTTTTGTTTTATGATCTGCATATATACATTATTAGTCTGCATAGTATATTTGTTTATTAACTATTGATTTTAAACTGTATACATATATGGTTATTTTAATTTTGAAATGTATATAGATTTAAATTATAAGTTTATATAAGTCTGTTTTTTTATGTTGTATATATACAAAGTGATATGTTTGTATATCAATATAAGTATTTACTTCAGAATATATTATGTATATATGTTTGATTTTAATATATGTGTTTTAATTTAAAACAATGATTTTTGAAATACATATATATTTAATTTAATATGTGTTTGAATTTAGAATATGATTCTATATATATAAATAGTTATATATAGTCATATATATAAGTTCACTTATACAATTAATCTTTATCAAATCCAGTACATCGTGCCTTGCTCTTGTCTCATCAATGTCCAATTTGGTCGCAGCATCTATTGATTTGCTCGTATCCGTATCCGTGTGCGTGTCCGTGTCACTGTTCCCATCCTCTTTATCTCTAGCCTCGAAAGGTGAGCAATCACTCACGATTAACATTCTTATATTTATTAAATTTGATTTCATTTGAAACGACAATTGAAATATGCTACTAAATTGAACTGTTAATTATATGATTGCTATATATGATATGCTATTATCTGTAATTGTTCACCTATGATATATGACACCATATCCTGTTGTTTATATTTGATTTAATTTATCACTGATGATATATGCCTGTTGTTGAGATGTTATATTATTATCACATTTGTTCTCACTCTGCAAGTTCCCTGTTAGTATAGAATTCCCTATGGGTTGAAATGATACATACCTGAACGATCTTGTAGAATAAGAGAAAATTGTTATGGGTTGAATTGATAAACCCAAGCGAGTTTCATTAACTTTGAATTTGGGATTGCGGGTTGAAACGATATATACCCGTAGATAATTAAATTGCGGATTGAAATGATAAATATCTGTATCACTTGACCATAGGATAGAAAATTATATACAGACACCGTTGGTCTATATATATTTTGAAAATAATTTCCAAGGTTTTGAAAGGAAATATATGGTTTTAATAAATATTGATTTTAAGATATTATATATAAATGTTATTTTTATAAAGGTTTAAATTTTAGGTTTTTAAAATTATATGTTTGGAAATTTTAAATTTATAAGTTCGTTTTGAAAATATACTTTTTAAGATTTTACTTATAATTTTACTATTTTAATATATGTAAATAGATTTAATGTAAAATAAATTTAATAATATGATTTAATTTAATAAAATCTAATTTAATTGGTTTATAATATGTTTAAGTATTTATTTAAATTTATATTAATATTTTTAAAAATAGATTTTTATAACTTTAATAATAAAGGTTGGGAAGATAAATTAACGTTGCCTTGGAATTTAAATTGGTTAAAAATTGTATTTAAATAAGAATTTATTTGAACTTATTGATTTTGAGAATTTGGAAAAATATGATTTATAACGTGATTTGATAAAAGGTGATTAAATGAATATTCTTAACTTTAAATAAAAACTGTGATTGAATATCGAATATTGATTCAAATTTATAAATTGGGATTCAAAAAAATTGTTATAAAAATGATTAAGTGAACATTTTCCAATTTGAAATATAAATGAAATTTATATTATAAATGTTTGAATTTATAAACATGAATCTTTGAACTTTGAATTTGAAATGGTTAAACTGGAATTGATTTAAATTGAATTTTGGAATTTAAGCTGATTCGAATCGATTTGTGAAATTGGAGGAAACTATTTTATTATATAAAGCATTTTTAATATATATAAACTATTTTAATATATAAACTATTTTAATTTATAAACTATTTTAATTTATAACTATTTTAATATATATAGTATTTTCAGTATATAAACCATTTAGCCAAAAGTGTGATGATTTCAAAGTGTTATGATTTCAAAAGTGTTATGATTACAGAAGTGTTATTGATTTCAAAAGTGTTATGATTTCAAAGTGTTATGATTTCAAAAGTTCCATGATTTCCAAAGTGTTATGATTTCAAAAGTGTTATGATTTCAAAGTGTTATGATTTCAAAAGTGCTATGATTTCCAAAGTGTTATGATTTCAAGTGTTATGATTTTGAAAGGGTTATAATTTTGGAAGTGTTACGATTCCGGAAATGAATATTATTTAAAGTGCATAATGATATCGAATTTATATGGTTTTGAAATGAATATGATATTTTGATATGAAGTATAAACTATTTGAAATTAAATGACCACGGTGTGAAATAAGCGTTTGGCTATTAAAGAGACCAGGATCGGATATTGTCATACTCTCTGCCAATACCGAAAACCACTTTAACAACTGTGTACGTGGTGGAGATTCCAGAATAAAGTAGGATGGTTTGATGACGGTTCTATATGGTATTTACGTAGCCCTGACTCTTGTGAGTCAGCTTGATGCGGCTAAAACAGGAGCCACGCTGGGTTAAGTGAGGTCATTCCTCCGATCGGACACATTTCTTCGATACCATTCTATTGCTTTTGTGATTTGATTGGGTGCACCTTTGATTTGGGAGTGTGTCACGAGGTGGGCGGTAGTAGCTGCTATGCGTTACCACCAGTCCGGATACGCAAATGGTATATCTACCTTGGCATTGCCTCGAGTGCCTTGTCGCGTGCCCTATCGCGCCTTCTACGAGTTTGTTTTGGTGTCGTACCAATGAAGTGCTCCCTGGTAGCCCACTTGCGAGTGGAGTTTACAGTATCTGTATAGACTATGACATTATATAAAACGTGTTAAGGGGGATATGGGTAACGCCTTAACGCTATTTTAATAATTTACTTTACTTTAGACATATTATAATAGCGTATATTACTACATAGTAGATAGTGTATCTAATCCCATCGGCGATCCCGCCAATCTAAATATGATTTATAGGGATGACACTCCTTTACAACGAGCATTGATTCACCGGTGATTTCTGTATCCTCTGTTTATATGCTGCTATCTCTTGCTATGCCCGAATGTTTCTATAGTAAACGACCAGGGTAATTCTCTGGTGATCAATCTTATTCTGGATCGATCTTAATCTTGAAGTAATGGTTGACCCGGTTAAGGTCACCCGCGATTAATATCAGTATATCCATCTTTCTATTTTGTAATTTAGTTGTCTATCTTCCTTTCGAACCTATCTTCTTGGTTAGAATTCTCTTTGATTAGGGTTCCCCTAGATTTGAATCTTTATCCTTTTTTTAAAATCCATTCTTGAATCATCCTATGAGGGAGCGTATTTGTAATTAGTATAAAATGGTTTTATATTGTGTTGAGTGAATTGTTAGGGTTGATTTGGGGTTTTGATCGATTCGTCTGGTCCACGCTATCGATAGAAATTCCAAAACACTTAAACAGAGCAAACTGATACAATATTGTTTTCAAATTTGGTAAATGGAATAAATCTTTTGTATGATTATATTATATATATATAAAGGTATAATTTTCTGAAATTGGATAGTTAATTAAATTGGTTGTTAGGAATGATAATACTAGATTATCATTTATTATTTGTAACACTACTAAATCATTTTCTATTGTCATATGTTATAGGGTGTTGAAATTTTATAAATAGGGTTTATTTGATTTGAAAATGAAATAAATTTAAATTAAGGTTTTAAGAATTTAATTTCCGATACTTTACAAATCTTGGTTTTCATAGTTTGAAAGAGTATATTATTTGTAAGTATTTTCATATGAAAATTGTTTCAAAGAATTTTAAAGGAGATAAGTCAGTACTCTCCTCTTTTGTCGCTGGAAAATAATTTCAGTGATGACTGCAGCAACATCGACATTCATTTTCGAGTCTCAGAGTGGAGAGACCACTTAGTAGCTTGGCTACACTTTTGGTTTTTGGAAAATGGATTTGATTTGAATTTCTAGAGTATGATTTGATTGTATAAAATATATATGTGTATATACTTATTTCAAATTTGGTTTGAAGTGAAATCGAAAATTTAATTTTTAAATCCTGTGTTAAGTAATGGTTTTCAATTATTGAAACAGAGAAAAATTTGAATAATTGAAATGTTTAAATTGAGAAATGGAAGTGAACAGTTAAATAAAGAAAAAAAATTAATTTGTATAATACTCAATTGCATTCTAATATAGACAACTTGCCAAAAATATACAAAATAAAAAAGTTAAATTGTTAGGGTAAATATGTAATTGAAGGTTATACAAGGGGAAATTTATGTAATAGAATGCTCAAACTGAATTTTTCTTAATAGAAATATTGTAAATAAAAGAGAAACTTGTATAGTGTTTAATTACATTCAAAAACATTAATATAACTTACCTAGAAAAGTTTAAGTATAATTAAATGTAATTGGATAGTATACACTATGATATAAGTAATAGGATATCAAAAATGATATTTTGTTAAGAGAATTTATAAATAATAAATTGAATAATGAATTGAACATTTAAAAAGAGAATTAATTGGTAGAATAATAAATGGTTATACACTTAACATATGTCGTAAGATATGTCAGTGAAATAAATTTAATAATAAAAGGAAAATACTATTTAAGTGAATAAATATGAAATTAAGAATTTTTGAAATGGAATTTTATGTGAAATCAACTTAAGTGAAGTTAAATGAATAATAAATGAGTTAAATAAAATGAATTTTGTTTTGAAAGAAACCTTTTTGTAACAAACATTAATAAAATTGAAATTAAATCAACTGAATGAAAATAGCTTGAATGAAAATCAACAAAATATGAATATTATTGATTTATAAAATGGATTTAAATCCAATTAGTTAAATATAAATCAATTTAAAAACTAAGGAAATTTATATGGTCTTGAATTAATTGGTTTATTTTGTTTCTCAAATCCATTTTTCTTTCTGGTTGTTTCTATTCTCCCATCTCGTTCCTTTTCGGGGACGAAAAGTTTTGAGTGGGAGAGAGTGTAACGACCCGTAAATTTTAATGGTTTTAATAACGTAATTTTAACTGAATTTTTGTGAAATTTTTAAATAATAAAATTTGGAAATAAAAATTTGATATTTGTAATACGTCTATATAAACATAGTAAATGGTAAATTTTCATCAGAAAATATGGAAGTTTATTTTATTGTGTAATTTTATTTAAATTTAAATCAGTTGATACTTGATGATAATAAAATGTTTTTCAAACCTCAATATTTTTATATAATAAATTTGTAAATCATCTTCTGAGTGAGACGTCATATTTTATTTCAAATTTGTAAATAATCTTCTGAGTGAGACATTATATTTTGTTTCGTTAAATTTGGGCTGCTATTGCTTCGTTTATCTTATTTTTGGCGTTTTAGCAGCATTTTTGGTACCAAATATCGACTTTTGATAGGAAGGTCGTATCACTGATATCTGTATACCGTTTGATCATTTTTGTCGTGCTGGTCTCTGCGGTATATTCATTTGTGTGTTTCGGAGTCCAGATCAAGGCGAAACCTGCAAAACGATTTCGTATCGGTTCCACATTCGACCTTTTAGCTTCCCTTACCTTTCATATTCCACCGTCTATTAACCAATAACCTCTACTTTTAATATTCCTAGATAGACAACTCTTGACCTTTGGTTATCTCACAATATTCAATATCTACTGGTTAATTTTCATTTTTCTATCGGTTGCCATTCATTTTCGCCCATCTTTCTGCTCTTCATCCTCTGCTCTTATTTTTTTTATATAATATCATAATGAAGGGTTACTTTTCTACATGCTTGAAATCCATCTATCCTCTTTTTTTGTTTTGCCTGAAGCTCAACATTGTTGCATTTTGAAACCTCCAAGCGGCCTCTCCCTCTCTCTCCTTGTATGCTCAGCCTACACGCAACCACCCTCTTCCTTCTCTGTCCCCTCTCTCTTTCCCTTCATCACCAAGCACGTTTCGCCTACAGCCATGTAGCCAAACCCGCTCGCCTTCCCCGCTTCCACACACCACCTGACCGCGGTCACATGCCTCCTTCCAAGCCTCCACGTGAAGCTCCTTTTCACTCCTTCCCGAATGCCACTAAAATCTAACCCCAAGCTTCCCCATGGCCAAAGTCCTTGGCCTCCTCCCTCCTTGTCCAACAACCCAGCTCACCCTGCGCCCTGACCTTTATCACCACTGTAACAACCCGCATATTTTACGATTTTATATTTAAATATTTTATTTAAATATTACATCGTTAATCGGATTAATGTCCGAAAAGCTACTTTTTGTAAACAGTCGAACTGGGACTCGAGACCACTTCCATTGAGTCCAAAATGGCGTTTACAACTTTTTTGAGTATAAACATTGATATGTTTGGAGTTGGGTGAATTTTGCTATTTTTCTATTGGGCCTTGGGTTTGAGTTTTAGCTCATTACTCATCTAATACCCTATACCCCACTCAACTTCCTTCATTCATTTTCATTTCCTAACACTCTCAAGCTTAAGAGAAAAATGGGGGAGAGAATGGGAAATTAGAATTCCAAACCCTTGTTTAATTAGGAAATTCAAATTCAAGCTCTAGAAAACAAAGAGAAGCTAAGGTAAGCATCCTCTTCTTCTTCTCCATCTCAATCTCTTTTCAATTCTCTGAAATTCCTAACCCTAACTTAGGAAAAACTTCACCTTTGATAATAAATCGAAGATTCTAGAGGTGTGTTGAAGAGGATTGTTCTTGCCTTGTTTTAAAAGCTTCCCATTCATTGTTTTTGGGTTTAAAGGCGAGTTCTTTAACTCACATCTATGTCTATAGCTATCATTGTTGTTAGGTATGAATTCCTAACATTTGTGCATTTTCATTTGCTTTGATTTGAATTGGTTTTGTGAATTCTCTAATTTTTGGTTTTGAAGTCCAACTTTATGAAAATCCTTCTATGGATATTTGGACAATGATATTTGGGGTGTATCGAAGAGCCTTTAAGGCTGGGTTGTCGCTTGGCGTAAATCCTTAGTCGCCGTTGCTCGTCCGATCACTCCCGATACGTTTTGGCCACTTTGGCCTAGGCAAATTGTTGCCCAGACCAGGTGACCAGACGTCTGGTGACCAAGTCCAGACGTCTGGTTTGGACCTGGAGCAAAGACATATGCACGCAGATTAATAAAAAATGCGCAGAGACTAATTCCAGACGTTTGAAATACAGGACCAGACGTCTGGATGAGTCTCAGACGTCTGACTTGAAGTTTCAGACGTCTGCGGGTTCTCTGGATTATTTCCAGAGAACAAATCCAGACGTCCATATTCTAAACCAGATGTTTGGTCATGGCTCAGACGTCTGTTTTGATATCCCAGACGCCTGGGTGGTTCTCTGAACTATTTCTAGAAAACAAATCCAGACATCTAGATTCCAAACCAGACGTCTGGAAATGTTCATTTTTGCCTATTTAGGCTGTTTTGAGTGGATTTCCTATTTTTAATCGATTGTTGTTGATCCGGATAGTTGTCATCACTTATTATCGACTTTGATGACTTCTTTCTTTGGATTTTTGGGAATACCCATTTTGATGGATTTGGTATCGATTTCTTTGGATTTAATTCACGTCTTCATATGTGAATTTTGGTGATTGATTGTTTCTACGATCATTTGTATGGTTTGTCACTTTAAAATGCAAAGGTTTCTATACTAGTAGTAAATATTCAAACCCTTTCATCAAAACAATTTCATCATTTACTTTCAATATCAAACCCGCTTTTAAAAACCGTTTTCTAATCTATTAGTATATACAAACCTTTACCTCATTCATTTGAGAAATCTAATTAAACGGCTTAGCAAAACAAGTGGTATGAAACGCTTGCGTTTACTTTGTCGGTTAATTCTTAGACTTGTTCGATTGAAACTCTTGTGACAATTTTCGGGTGGAAATCTACAATTTGTTCGTAAATATTTAAGTTAAGCCAGTGGTTATGGGACATGAAGCTAAACTCATTTATTTACCAGCTTAGTGTAATTCACACTTTTATTGGTCTATGATGATCATTTTGTGGTTTAGACTAGCAATGTGCAACGTCTCTTTGTCCACGTGGGGGACTGTACCTCGTTTTATTGAGCTTCGTCTCATTTCTTTTATGGGCTAGCGACCAATGTTCTTTTATGGTGTTCGGTTCATCGGATGTACCGTTATTGTACTACATCGATGTCCCGGCTTTTTGGTTCATCGGATGTACCGTTATTGTACTACATCGATGTCCCAGCTTTTTGGTTCATCGGATGTACCGTTATTGTACTACATCGATGTCCAAGCTTTTTGGTTCATCGGACGTACCGTTATTGTACTGCGTCTTTGCTCCTAAGTTATGGAATAGCATTCCATTTGTGATACACGTGTTGGTGAGTTTTCATGCTCCCGTTTGTGATAGGCCTCCCCCTTTGTGATTTATGGATTTCTGGCTGATGATTTCTAGAATTTATGTTTCACCTCCTTTTGTGATTGGCAATGGTATGTTTGTCAATAATTGGGGTTTGGTGAATAAAATAAAGAATATGACATTCTTTTTAGTGCTTTGAGATTCTTGAGATATTGTATGACTTTGTTGTTATTAAATGTATACTTGTCACAGTATGGCATTATGGTTATCATACGTATTTGTTATATCTCTTACCCTATCTCATTTTATCTGATATTTATAGTTAGACTGATCCGTTTATTATTTTCTTATTAAATAATACTCGGGTCAGACCAAGATGATATAGGTGCTTCTGCTTGACTCCTCATCTGGGACTATTATCTGACTTTTGGCTAACTACTTAGGTAGTAGTTTTTGCTTTTATACATTTGAGATAGAGACTCCTTGATGTATACATATTCTTTTGTGACATAATGGATCTTATATGACCATTACTTTGATGTACACTTTTATGTGTTATATTCATATCTGTTTCCGCCTTTATGATATGAATATCTGTGACTGATTTGTGTTATGTTTATTTCTATATTTGTTTTTCGAAGGCCATATAGCCACTGTTCGGTAGCTTTGAGTTTGTATTTGATATGTCAGGTTTCCTCTTGAAATGAAATGTAAGTTATATTATCTGACATATCAGTACTCGCACAAAGCAATTACACAGATGGTCGCTCCTCAACAGCCTTATTCTTCGTGCTAGTTGACGGCATTACCCCGTAGTGTCCTTGGCTAGTGTGAGTATAGAGGTGGGGCGTCACAACCACAGATCCGGCATCGTGCTCGTCCTCACTAGCAGCCATCACTTTGCCCTTCCCTTATCGTTGAATATTTGGGGAGGTATGCATATATATATATATATATATATTTATATATATGTCAGTATTATGTATATATTATGTACATATTTTATTTTCTCAGTGCTTTTATTTTGGCAACTGTTGTATATATTTTGGTCTATATATATTTTGAAAATGATTTCCAAGGTTTTGAAAGGAAATATATGGTTTTAATAAATATTGATTTTAAGATATTGTATATAAATGTTATTTTTATAAGGTTTAAATTTTAGATTTTTAAAATTATATGTTTGGAAATTTTAAATTTATAAGTTAGTTTTGAAAATATACTTTTTAAGATTTTACTTATAATTTTACTATTTTAATATATATAAATAGACTCGAGTGTTTTATGTTTTGCTTTATGCTCGGGTCAGATTGAGTGTCACAACATTTGAGACCCACCTTTGGAGTTGGAGCTTCACTTGGAGATCCATCTGTATCTATTCAGCTTCCAACTATCCAGTGGTTTTGTTCAGACTTGTCATCTGTTTGTATTCGAGACTACATTGTATTTGAGATATTCTGTTGTATTTTATTTCAAACTCTGTTGTTTATATAGTAGCTTCATGAACTACTATTCATCTATTCCGGTGCTTATTGTTATATTACTCTGTGTCTGTGATTCTGTGATTGATTTATTTACTGTATATGCTGAGTTTTGTCGAATATAAATTAACAATCTGTTGTTTTGAGCAATTCATGTCCGACATGTGCGGATGCGAATAGTTCGAAATACCAGGTCGTTACAAGTGGTATTGGAGCTCTGGTTTAGGAAAAACTTAGCATATAGAGTAAATTTAATTATAGAATCACCTTCGTTCGAGCTTGAATTTCTCCTCTTTGATTAGGATTTCTTTTGAATTTCGGAATTTTCCCTTTTCGGAATTTTCCCTTTCGTTCTGAAAAATCATTTTGTCTTCACCTGTTTGCGTTCTTTGATACTGGAGCATCCCATAGCTCCAACCTCGACTGTCAACTTCATCCTTAGTGTGACTAATCCCATTGGCGGTCCCGCCAATCTAAATATGATTTATAGGGGTGACACTCCTTTATAACGAGCACTGATTCACCGGAGATTTCTGTATCCTCGGTTTAGATGCTGCTATCTCTTGTTATGCCCGAATGTTTCTATAGTAAATGACCAGGGTAATTCTCTGGTGATCAATCTTATTCTGCATTGATCTTATTCTTGAAGTCACGGTTGACCCGGTTAAGGTCACCCACAATTAATATCAGTATAACCATCTTTCTATTTTGTAATTTAATTGTCTATCTTCCTTTCGAACCTATCTTCTTAGTTAGAATTCTCTTTGATTAGGGTTCCCCTAGATTTGAATCTTTATCCTTGTTTTAAAATCCATTCTTGAATCATCCTATGAAGGAGCGTATTTGTAATTAATATAAAATGGTTTTATATTGTGTTGAGTGAATTGTTAAGGTTGATTTGGGGTTTCGATCGATTCGTCTGGCCCACGCTATCGATAGAAATTCCAAAACACTTAAAAAGAGCAAACTGATACAATATTGTTTTCAAATTTGGTAAATGGAATAAATCTTTTGTATGATTATATTATATATATAAAGGTATAATTTTCTGAAATTGGATAGTTAAATAAATTGGTTGTTAGGAATGATAATACTAGATTATCATTTATTATTTGTAACACTACAAAATCATTTTCTATTGTCATATGTTATAGGGTGTTGAAATTTTATAAATAGGGTTTATTTGATTTGAAAATGAAATAAATTTAAATTAAGGTTTTAAGAATTTAATTTCCGGTACTTTACAAATCTTGGTTTTCATAGTTTGAAAGAGTATATTATTTGTAAGTATTTTCGTATGAAAATTGTTTCAAAGAATTTTAAAGGAGATAAGTCAGTACTCTCCTCTTTTGTCACTGGAAAATAATTTCGATGATGACTGCAGCATCATCGACATTCATTTTCGAGTCTTGGAGTGGAGAGACCACTTAGTAGCTTGGCTACACTTTTGTTTTTGGAAAATGGATTTGATTTGAATTTTTGGAGTGTGATTTGATTGTATAAAATATATATATGTATATACTTATTTCAAAATTGGTATGAAGTGAAACCGAAAATTTAATTTTTAAATCCTGTGTTAAGTAATGGTTTTCAATTATTGAAACAGGGAAATTTTTTGAATAATTGAAATGTTTAAAATGAGAAATGGAAGTGAACGGTGAAATAAAGAAAAAAAAATTAATTTGTATAATACTCAATTGCATTCTAATATAGACAACTTGCCAAAAATATACAAAAAAAAGTTAAATTGTTAGGGTAAATATGTAATTGAAGGTTATATAAGGGGAAATTTAAGTAATAGAATGTTCAAACTGAATTTTTCTTAATAGAAATCTTGTAAATAAAAGAAAAACTTGTATAGTGTTTAATTACATTCTAAAACATTAATATAACTTACTTAGAAAAGTTTAAGTATAAATAGAATGTAATTGGATAGTATACACTATGATATAAGTAATAGGATATCAAAAATGATATTTTGTTAAGATAATTTATAAATAATAAATTGAACATTTAAAAAGAGAATTAATTGGTTGAATAATAAATGGTTATAATAAATGTTTATACACTTAACATATGTCATAAGATATGTCAGTGAAATAAATTTAATAACAAAAGGAAAATACTATTTAAGTGAATAAATATGAAATTAAGAATTTTTGAAATGGAATTTTATGTGAAATCAACTTAAGTGAAGTTAAATGAATAATAAATGAGTTAAATAAAATAAATTTTGTTTTGAAAGAAACATTTTTGTAACAAACATTAATAAAATTGAAATTAAATCAACCGAATGAAAATAGCTTGAATGAAAATCAGTAAAATATGAATATTATTGATTTATAAAATGGATTTAAATCAAATTAGTTAAATATAAATCAATTTAAAAACTAAGGAAATTTATATGGTCTTTAATTAATTGGTTTATTTGGTTTTTCAAATCTATTTTTCTTTCTGGTTGTTTCTATTTTCCTACCTCGTTCCTTTTCGGGGATGAAAAGTTTTGAGTGGGAGAGAGTGTAACGAACCATAAATTTTAATGGTTTTAATAACGTAATTTGAACTGAATTTTTGTGAAATTTTTAAATAATAAAATTTGGAAATAAAAATTTGATATTTGTAATACGTCTATATAAACATAGTAAATGGTAAATTTTCATCAGAAAATATGGAAGTTTATTTTATTGTGTAATTTTATTTAAATTTAAATCAGTTGATACTTGATGATAATAAAATGTTTTTCAAACCTGAATATTTTTATATAATAAATTTGTAAATCATCTTCTGAGTGAGACGTTATATTTTGTTTCAAATTTGTAAATCATCTTCTGAGTGAGACGTACTATTTTGTTTCGTCAAATTTGGACTGCTATTGCTTCGTTTATCTTATTTTCGGCGGTTTAGCAGCATTTTCGGTACCAAATATCGACTTTTGATAGGAAGGTCGTATCACTGATATCTATATACCATTTTGATCGTTTTGTCGTGCTGATCTCAGCGGTATATTCATTTGTGTGTTTTGGAGTCTGGATCAAGGCGAAACCTGCAAAACGATTTCGTATCGGTTCCACATTCGACCTTTTAGCTTCCCTTACCTTTCATATTCCACCGTCTATTAACCAATAGCCTCTGCTTTTAATATTCCTAGATAGACAACTCTTGACCTTTGGTTATCTCACAATATTCAATATCTACTAGTTAATTTTCATTTTTCTATCGGTTGCCATTCATTTTCGCCCATCTCTCTGCTCTTCATCCTCTGCTCTTATTTTTTTATATAATATCATAATGAAGGGTTACTTTTCTACGTGCTTGAAATCCATCTCTCCACTTTTTTTTTCTTTTTGAAGCTCAACATTGTTGCATTTCGAAACCTCCAAGCGGCCCTTCCCTCTTCCTCCTTGTATGCTCAGCCTACACGCAGCCACCCTCTTCCTTCCCTGTCCCATCTCTCTTCCCCTTCATCACCAATCATGTCTCGCCTACAACCATGCAGCCAAAGCCACATGCATCCTTGCGATACGTGGACACTCTCCTATAGAGGATTGTGTTCATGTACGATCTCCTCGTATCCTAGAAACTCCTCCACGTGCTCATCGAATAACTCCACGGAAACTATAGAGAGAAGGAACATTTGAAGTCCAATTAAGTCCAGTACCTCCTTCTTGGTCTCCGCTATGACCATTAAAAGAAGATACAAAGGTGGAACCAAATTTGTGAAAGAAAAATTAATATTTTTTTCTATCAATAACTATATTTCGTGTATACATATATTCTTGTTATAATAAGTTTAAAACTATTCAAGATTGTAATTTATATCTTGTTCTTAATAAAAATGAAAAAAAAATAATATTAAAAATAACAATCAGAAGTCTCTAATTAAAATCAACAATTATCACTATTCTGTCAAATCCAAACGTCTGAGATATAGAGCCAGACATCTGATTTGCCTCCCGAGTTATCACAGACTCAAAGAATCAGACGTCTGACCCATCTATCCAGATGTCTGGTTAAAGACTCGGATTACAGCTCTGAACGGAAACAAGTTCCATTCTCTTCCTCTACAAACTAACACTTCCATTATTTTTTCTTTAAAAACCCTAAAATTGTTTTTACTCCCTCCCTCAATTAAAAAAAAGAGAAAAATGGCTCCTAAAGGAAAGAGAACCGTCTCCAAGCGTCGGAAGCAAGATCAACAATCTTCTTCACAACCTCAACTAGTCACTGACAATCACATACAAGAATGGCTTTACAATAGCCAAAATCCTATGAAGAGATTTGACGATCTGAAGGTAAAAAAGTTCCATCTTGGTCCTTTCTACTCCTAAGTTCAGTATCCACTATATCAAATGCTTGATTTATACGAACAAGCCGGGATTTCATGTCTAATTGCTTCTTCCACAAATGATGTACCCATAGATCAACTTGCAATCTATCTATTTTTGCAAATTTGTGAAGTATGGAACCCGGAAAATGATGATGGTTGGCTTTGGTCTAGTTAGTACGGTCATATCATTAAACTAACTCCAGGTATGATTGGACAAATTTTAAATTGTTCTTATTTCGGACGTACTCTTGGTGAATTACCGGATAATAGATTCAAACCGCGGGATGAAGTCACTCATCAACTCTGGGAAGATCAAATGCCATAATGGTCTTCCAAATATCTACGACCCCGGGCAAGACTGCTAAATAGAATGCTCATCAATACTATCATCCCAAGGCTTGGAAGTCATGGACAAATCTATGAACCCGAGCATAAAGCCATGTACGCTATCTTTGGTGGTATATAAATAAATTGAACTCAGTTCATTTTCGATGAAATCAAAAAGCTTTGGAATCGAAGTCGACCTACAATTTTATATCCTTCATATATAATGCGTATTCTCAAAGCTCAAGGAGTGCCCTCATATTTATCTGGCTTCGAAGAATTATTCATTAAGGATAGTGGCACAAAGTTCTTCAAACTTATGCATTTACCTGATGAGCTGCCAAATTTCATATCTTTTCAACAATGGAAATTATTGCAAGAAACTGAGCAACCGATGCCACCACCTCCACAACAACAATTAACTTCTCAACAACCACTAGAGTATCGTTCTGATTCGGACATCTTGGAAGCGCATACTGAACCTAATCCAAATGAGTCATTTTGGGATTTGTCTCTTCGGAATCAACATCTCTTATCTCGCAATCAATTGATTTTAAACAAGAAAGTAAGCCGCCTTAAACACTCTTGTTCTACTCGAATGACAAAAATAGAAAAAAACTCTCGAGAAGGTAGTATCAACTTTGGGAAAGATTATAAGGAAATTTCATGGGCGGTCTTCTTCTCGTTCATCCTCATCTCATTCTCTAACACAACCACCAGCTCAATCTTCACTTCAAACGCATGAAGCTGGAACTTCTATGCAGGATGAGCCACATCAATATGGAGATGCTCTTAGAGGTAACCTTTCTTAGTCTTGTTCTCTACCTAATGTTTAAAACTTTTGTTGCGTAATTATTTTGTGGGATTTCCTATGTGGGCTACTGTTCTATGGACTACTATTCTGTTATTGTTTTGTGGGTTACTGATCTATGAACTATTGTTGTGTTTTTTGTTCTATGGGCTATTCTTGGATTATTATTTTGTTGGTTCTGATATCTTGAATCATATATAATCTCTTATTCTTTTTTATAAGGTCAAAGGGGGAGAAAATTGTATATAAGCTTCATATATACAGGGGAGTCCATAAAAGCATGGGGAGATCATCAATGCTTAAACATAGGGATTAAACTCATTTTTTTAATATATATTGTATAGTTGTTATCATCAAAAAGGAGGAGAATGTTAGAACCTCCATTCTATAGTTTCGATGACAACAACTATACAATCGTATATGTATTTCAAATATCTTTGTGCAAGGATAATTCACTACAAACAAGAAGACAATTCTGAAGACATAAGGCAAAGCACCAGTATTAAGTTATTAGTATGTATATATATGGTCATAGAATAGTTATGTAAAATCTCCTTTAGTATATATACACACATATGCAAAAAACTTCAAAAATATAGAAAAATGCTTCAGTCAGATGTCTGGATGCAGAACACCAGACGTCTGAGTTTTATCTCTTGATTTTTTAAAATATACTAGGTCAGACGTCAGACCTTACTTACCATTTAAAAAAAAAAGCCATGACTGTCAAAATTTAAAGGATGCTTTTATGTCTCTTCTCCAAAACTTTTCGTATCTGAATAGAAGCAACTCTAGAGTAGAAAAGAAATGGAAGCAATGATTTATCGCAACCTTTTACAACTATAAATATAGAACAAGATTGAGATTAAAAACTAACTTATCTTCTCTATCTCCAAATATCAGTTCTTACTTTTGCCTTCTTGCTTTCAAAGTATACAATAAAAAATATATTCATTTTGATCTAAACCCTTCTATATTCTCAAGCACATACACGTTTACATTACTCAAGGAGATTATAGGAAGAAACTGTACTTATAGTCAAAATCATTGTTACCTAGAACACGCACTTGTCAAAGAAATACTCTTGTATAAGAGCCTATTCCACTGGACGAAGCAAGGGTAGTTGGTTAGTGAATTTCCGAAGGGGAGCTTCGGGACTGGACGTAGGACGGGAGGTCCGAACCAGTATAAAAATTCTGGTGTGATTACTTTTTATTTTTACCTGCATTATTATTCTGTACTATCATACACATACTTGTCATATACTATATATATATATATACAATCCACATAGACTTTCATTTCCATCCTTGAAGGTCGAGACTAATACATCCATGGTATTTACGTGCCGCAAATTCAAGTGTCGAAAAGGCAGATAATCAGGGGTTTATAAGAAATAAAGGTAAAAAATAGAATAATAACAAAATCTTACATCGTATTAAACAACATAATTATACTGGTGGAAAGTACATATAATCACTCCAAGTGATTCATTAGAGTTACGATAAGCAGTAATCCAGCCTAGGATATTTATATCTGCATATCCTTGAATGAGCTGGTTGATACAAAATACACGATACATGATACAGGGGAAGGTTGAAAATAGATAACTATGGACAAAGGTCCCTCTAGTCTCCATACTCTGGGCTCCTTCCAAAATGCTCCAAGCTATCTGACTACTTGACTGCCTAAAAAATAGGGCACCAGTTTTTAAGAGGAAAAGAAAAATAAACTTCGGGTTAGTCTCAAAATACGGATGCTTTAAAAACAAAAGGGTATCTCATAAGACCACGCCACATATAAACACGGAACGAGTTTTTAACTTATGATAACTAAAATCTTTGATATGCAAAATTTTGAAAAATTATTTTTAATGATATTCTTTTGAAAAACATTTTGCAAGTAAACTTATGAATCTTAGCCGAAATTTTTACCATATTAAATTCCGGAGATAATCATTTAAGGTTCTACAAATAAATCCAATGGCACTTATTGAAGATTGGATTACGAACTAAATAGCAAGGTAAGGGACTACCTCCCATATAGTGCATTTCTTGAAGAATGCAGGCCCCCATGTTCATCCTTATGCAAATTAAGACCGCCTTATCCGAAAATTTACACGAATAGCACCGTGTATTACATCACCCGGTCGTTACCGACCTATCCGGGATCTCGAAGCATACACCACATAATTTAAACCCGACGTTATAGTGGGTAGAAAGCTTATAGATCTAGAAGGTGATTTCATACCCTGATTGGTTGCGAGCCACTTAGCCTTGAAGCATCCCTTGTTTCACGGCTCTTGGGTGTGAGGCTTTGAGGTGACGATTACCTTTTTACATAGAACATATTCCACTTTGAATGCCACTTTGCCATTCCACAATCACACAACCGATTTCTACAAACGTATAACTCCTGAGCTCGTACGTCTTAGAAAGGGTTAAGCTAAGAGAAGTTTCCTTCTCCGCCATCAAACAGATGAAACGTTCGTACAAATCAAACAATATGATTTAGAAATGCAACGTCAGGTATTCGTCCATACTAATTGTTCAGGAATAGGAAAAACCAAAGGCACTTTCCTACACATATTGTTGGGAATTATCCCTAGGCTTAGTAGCGAATAGTCCTCGTGTTTTGGAGATTTTCAGAATGAAGGGACCACTGCTATTTATTTATTTCAGAAGCTACCTAGAGATTATCAACAACCAGTCCTTTCGAAATGAAGATCCCCTATCTTTTAAAACCATAGTATTCAATATATCTTCTTCACTTTTGAATGTGTAAATTGGTTCGAAGTGGTTTTCGGATAGGAATTACCCAAATCCTACTCCGGTTTTAACGAACCGATCATCGATAAAAAGATGCTAAGTGGGTGGATGATAAATATTCCATTTATTTGTTTTCTTTTTATCCAAAGATATCTTTTGAGAACCATTTCTTTTTAGTATAAACCTCCTTATTAAAATTTACTAAATCATTTTCATAAATGATTTTAGAATACATTATTGAGTAAAATAGGGTCAAACAGAAATTGTACTACTTTTACTCAATTTTGGTTTCCGTATTCAACAAGTACTATAGGTATAATAATGGTGAAATCACTTTTTAAATTCCATGAATAGTATGAGTTCCCTCCTTGGACTTTAACACCAAGTATAAGAAGATTATTTCTATAAAATCCAAATTGTTTAAATTTGAAAAGCATGATCTTTTATACTTAAATCATTTACGACATTTCGACCTTATCTATCCCCCTTTTGGGGAGGCCAGATGAATAAGGCACTAGTTGCTCCTGAACAACATCTTTGTTTAAGAACCTCAACCATATCTTAGGAATAGAAAAATCAGGTGTACTCGTCGGCTTATTAGAGCCAAGATTAAATCATTTGCTTATAATAGCTTTACTTCAAATTTATTTATTTAAAATTCTTAAAATAAATTATGAAACCTTTAAATAATTTTTAAAACACTCTTTTATTTACTAGAAAACATTTATAAAGTTTGAAAAAGACTTGTGAAGTTTGAAATCATTTTTTTAAAAGTTATTGAAAAAGTGCTACAAAAAGTGTTGCGAAAGATGTTTTAAAAGCTATATTGATTGAAACAACTTTTATATCATTTAGAAATTTATATATATAACTCAAATCTCTTTTAAAACATTTTAAAAGATTTAAAAGATTTATTTTATAATTTTAAACATCTAAAATATCCATTTTAAATCATTTTTAAACTTTGGTCATTAAACTGCAAAACCGCGATATTTTAGAAAACTTGTTTTGGATTTATTTGAAAATATATAAGATGAAAACTTGATTTTATTTCTTTGATTGAAAACTATGGATACAATAGTCCAAAAAATTCCTGCTACGAAGAATTCCGAGCTATATTTCACTTTATATACTCATTTGAATTCTACGGCGCGAAATCGCGAACTACTTTTTCGCGACGCGCCTAGTTTTGGCTCGATTATTAATTTTCATTTAAAACTTATCGAGACAAGTTCAAATGATTATAAAATGTTTATAAAACATTTTAAATCATTTTCAAGGGGTTTAATGATTCCATATTTACTTTTATAACTTGATTGAGAAAGTGATTTCCTTGTGTAATATCGACATGTACTTAACGTGACTTGTTAAACAACCATAATAACAATCAATACTTGATGAACAACATATAAACGAGCATCCATGACAATCATTTCAAATCATTACACACAAACACGCACACACATATATATAATAGAGTTCCTCACATTGGAATAAAACGATTAACTAGAAAATTTATTATCCTTTCTAACTCCAATCAAAGCTCATGAACACTTGTCTCGAAGCTCCTATAGGACTTGGCCTTGCTTGTGAAGGGGTAGAGGTTCACGGCCTTGGTTTGTGAAGGTACTAGGCTCGGGTTGGGTGGTTGATCGTGGGTTTGAAGAGAAAGAGGAAGGTTTTGGGTGAGCTTTGAAGTGCTATATGTATGTATAAATACACATACACTATATAAATTCAGATATAATTTGCTACAATTTATTTATATTTTTTCTTAGATGGAAGCCATTAAAATGTGGAGGGAACTTTTATAAAAATGGCCTCGACCTTTCTTATCATGATGGCCTCGATACTTCATGAAGGCTTTAGCATGTTCATTTCACGATGGCTTCAATGAATTGTATCACGATGGCTCCCATATTTCTTTTCATGATGACTCCAAAAAATGCTCTACGAAGGCCATAAGGCTTTAAAGTATTACTTCACGATGGCTGTAATGACCTATAAATTCATCACTTATAAAAATAGGATGGAATTTTGAAATTTTAGTTTAATGACTAAATAATGTTTTTTAAATCAAATTCAAGAACTCTTTTTATTTATAACTACTAATAGAAATATTATATTTGAACTTTGTTTACAAATATATGTATAGTGAATAAGAAGTGAAATATGACTGGAAATCTAAATCGAAATTCATAATGATTCAACATATAGAAGTTGTAGAACGTTGTGAATTCTATGTGACATCCAAATGAACATGTACGTATATCCATCCAAAAAAACATGTGCACATGTACATGAACACTTATATATACACATATATAATAAATATATAAAAATATAAGATATCAACAACTCCTTCTAACTTAAGCAACCAAACCTTACCATCAAACATCACATCTATGCAAACACATGGCTTGATGTGATGTGGCCAAGCTAGGGGTGATGGAGGGGACATGATCGAGCTAAGGTGGTGAAGGAAGGAGTAGCCATGCATAGGGTAATGATGAAAGGAGGTGGAGCATGTGGTGATGGAATAATAATCTAAACTAATTATCGCATATTATCACCATCAAATGTCAAATTAAAAAGGCACATGATCTTGCCCCTCCACGATGTGACCACGGCCATACCTAAGGGGAGGTGGTCGATGCATAGTGATGGGAGGAGGAGGTGGCATGGTGATGTATGGTGATGTAAGGAGGAGATGTTCACACTCTTCCATTTTCCTATAAATACCACTTCACTTCCTTCATTCATCTTCTTCTTCATAAAGCATTATTGAGAACCCATTATAGTATGAGAGATTGATTCCATTATTAAATATCCTTGTGAAGCCATCATGTAATAATCAAAGACATCGTGTTATGTTATCCAATTCCATCGTGAGAAAATTATTCAAGCCATCTTGATTTAATTTTTCAAGCCATCAAAGCCGCCGTGATAATTCAAGCTAACATAATAATTCAAGCTATGAATGGATAAGGAGCCATCATGATAAATCATGCTATTATGTTGCTTTAAGCCATTATGATGAATCACAAGGTGTAATGTATTGATTAAAGTCGCTGTGTGTTGAATAGAGCCCTCGTATGCCAATTAAAGCCGTCGTGCATCAATTAGAGCCATCAAATGCTAATCAAGGTTATCTTGTGTTAATTAGTTGAAGTTGTTGAAGGCTGAGACAAACAAATGTTAAGAACAAGCTATCACATAATGATGAAATTCAAGCAATAACCTATACAAAAAGTAGTGTATTAATATGAAGGGAATTATTTGTAACAAATCTCTAAAGCTCTTTTATGCAACCATTCCACCTTTGTTGATACCATGACCAAAATAGCGATCCACGTGAATTACTATAGTACTGATATGATGAAAAGTGACACCATCAAGTCCGTCATTCTCACCAAACCACCGATCCGTGTCAACTTCGATTAACCAATCCAAGTGAGCTGTGCCACTCTCCAACCTCTATAAATAGAGACCACCCCCACCTAAAAAGGAGCTCTTTTCCTCTTCCGCTCTCTCTTAGCATAAATCGTAATTTGGAGCTTGACGTTTCTAAGATCCCTTGAGAGCTCAAGACCTTGTTTAATGGCCGATGAAGAAGAAGATGACTTAATCTTTTCGACATAAGTACGTTTAGAAATATGAATTTGCATATCAACTTCATTCATGAATTTTGAATTAGAACGATTGAGGATGACTTGTATTTCTTTCATATTGACATTGACCATCAAATAAAGAAAATTGCATATATTCTTAAATTTTGTTGCACATGAAAGAATAATAGCTTGAACTTTGGATAATCTAGGCATTTTAAACATTTTGACTATGATTTATACTTATTTAAAAATATTTTAATGTTGGGCTAAAATTGGAGTGACACTTTGAATTTAAGGTATTTGATCTGAAAATTCTCTACTGTAAACCAGTTAAAGGTAATCAAATAAAAAGCCTATATTAAGTGGTTGAATGAAGCTTCATATTTCATGTGCTATTACAGTATTGGCGGAAATAGTAAGACAATACCATATAGCACTTATTAGTCACATCAAGTTATGAAAATTGTTTTCGTAAAACATACCAAACACTATTTATGAAATAATAATTTTTTTAGTGTCAATTGAAAAATAAGCATAGTTTTATTTCAATATAAATATTAAGAATATTAGTTATGAAATAAACTATAATAGTGGTATTTGAGATGCATTACAAATATGAAAGTAACTAAATTTATTAGTAATTATTTTGGAATGATGGACTAAGACACTATTTGGACAATATTTCTTTGATTATAGGATTATGAATTACATGGTACTAGCGAATTATGACTCAAATAATAAAGGGCAAAACACTCATTCAGTAGGAGCATCATAAGAGTTGATAAACTCCATAGATTGATACATATAGATGTATGCAATCGAAAGTCTATTAATTCCAAAATGATTCCATATGCTTCGTTGTATTCACCAATGAATTATCAAAAACATGAATATGTGTATTTGATACACATGTAGCAGGTTAATGATGAGTTCATAGAATATAAAACGGAAGTAAATAAAATAACGTGCAATCGAAAATAAAATTGATTCAATTTGATCAAATAGGTAATTATTTTGGAAAGAGTTATAAACATACCTGAAAATGAATAAAGATTCAATGTCAAAAGTCACTCCTCCCTATGATACATAACGATGTATTGATTAGAGTAATCGAATTTTCATGAAAAATTATGATTGATGGTAAGTGAGTTGGGTTAACTTCTTTCTGCAAGGTAGCATACTTAAGAGTAGTACACAAGGTTAAAATTAATTTCATCTAAAGAATAGTTTACATAAAGATTCTACAATAAGTGAGCGTATTGGAAAAAGTTTCCAAAAGTACCTATAAATGAATAAAATTCAATCTTAAAAGTCACTCCTCCCTGTGATGCATAATGATGTATCGATAAGGAGTAATCAGACTTTGTTGGACAAAGTACGATAGATGATGAGTGAAGTTGATTTAACTTCTTTATGTAAGGTCGTGTACTTAAATGTAAGTATGTAAGGTTATAAATAATTTTATTTAAAACATAGTTTAAAAGGTCATATAAGATAAAAGTTTATGAGAAATCCCTACATAGCCTAGGTCAATGAGTTGTTAGGTTATGTGAGTTGAAAAGCTACACGTGATATTCGTTCGTGAGGGATCTTTTGTGGACCATCCCAAAGGAGTTTGGAGCCAATCAATATTAATTGCTAATTCATGTTATGAACATAAATTTTGTAAACAAAAAACTAAATCAATTTAGTAAACATTTAAAGGCGGTTTGTAAAATTTTTATAAATATTTATTCCATTGCATTTGAGAAATAATTATCGTTTCAAAGAATGCCAACTTCATGATAAAGGAATATATTTTAGAAATTATTGGTAATAAAATGAATTTGGATACGATTCAAAGATAAAAATGATCGCAGAGGACGAAGTGAAATTAACCAAGCAAAAATAGACATAACTCATTAGAATGTCTAAGAAAACAATTGCACATTAAAAGAAACTATGGGTTTGATATCAATATTGAGAAAAGAATTTCTCAAATTGCCAATAATCTATTAAAAGTATCGACTCTGCTATATGGCATGATGCACAAATCCTAAAGTTGTAAATATTGTGAGTACAATATCAAAATAAGATTTTCATAGTTGTACCTAAAGTGATATGATCCATCGACCCTAATATGTCTTCAAGAAAAAGATAACATAGTTGGAGTATAATAAGCAACGTTGATAAGAATAAAGTTGTAAATATTGTGAGTCAACGGAATAAGGATCTTAAGGTTAAATTAACACTATAGAGAGGGGGTGAATAGAGTTTAATGGATTATATGAATAATTCTCAAATTATTTTAGATTTTACTTGGAAAGATGTAATTAACAATCACAGAAACAATCACAGAATCAAAGTGCAGATAAAAGTAAATGTAGTAAAAGTAAAATGGAAAGAACACACCAGGATTTTGTACTAGTTTGGAGTTACCCTACATCCATTCCTACACAATCCAATTTATGGATTTCTTTTCAATTAGTAAATGCAAATACAATCTCGATTTCAATGCTACGAGAAACACCTTGCAAAATCCCGACCTTTGGGTAGAGTCACTTGATTTCCACGCTACAAGCAACCCACTAAATTTACGGACTACTAAGCACACTCAATTGATTTTACGGCCTATAATCACACCCACAAGTATAGCAGTATAATTTGGTAGAGTTTTACAGACTCATATCTTCGATCTTGATTATAATTGATCCTATAACTCTTGAATAGCACTTTGATCGTAGTTTGAGTGAGGGAGGTGAGAGAAATCAGAGAGTAGATGAAGGAGAATCAAAAGAGTGATGATTGAATTTGATTCTGGTTTAATTTTGGTAGAGTTTGGGTATATTTTGATTTAGAAAATGAGTGAGTAGAAGGAGGAGAGATGAATAAGAAAATGATGATTAAAATTCGTTTGGAAGTTTGGTATTTATAAAGGATCAATGGTCATATCTATTCGTGAAGAGATACGACGAAACGACACTTCTTTTTGACATTTAAATTTGGAAAAAATTGGCCACTATGTCGATATACATACATAGAGTATGTCGACATACTCTTTTTAAAATTCAAAAATACTTTATAACGTTATTTTGAAAACTCGTTGTCTTGTAAAATAGTTTGATACTTTGTAAAATCATTTAAGCATAGTTTATACATATTTTAATCATAGTTAAACTTAATAAAACTTTATATAATAATATTGAAAATTTTAATATAATGTAAATAATATATATATATAATCAATATAATTACAACTTATTAAAGGATAAACAAAAATTCAATATATAAACTTAAAAACACTAAAATAATATCTTTATAAGTATAATAGATGAAAATCTTTTTGAGAAATATTTTGAAAAGATTATTTTAAGACTAGGATATTTGAAAAACTATTTAAAACAAAATTAGCGAAGAAGAGAGTGATTAGGAAAGTACTATCAAGGTCTTAACATAAATTCTACGACCCTATAACTTATCTGGAATATCTTAAAATCTTGAACTCTTCAATACTCATGAGTCTTCATTCTCTAACTCTTGAAACTCTATATCAGCATCTTGAATCTACACCTAATACTGTATAGTTTTCTTAATCAATACCTGTTTAATATCCTGCATTATATACTATATATAACTTGATAAAATAGTTTAGATTTTATATAACTTCTGTAGTTATTATCATCAAAACCAATACCTAAGGTACTAACAATCTCCCTTTTTTTTATGATGATAACTGTGTATATAAAATATAACATAACTCCCCTTGGGTTACAAAAGTCCCGATCAATCTATGCCCAGATTTTATATATTTCTCCCTCTTTATCATAAACAAAAATAATCACCTAAAACTATAACTCTAACACTAACTCTTACTCTAACTCTAAATCCACCTAAATAAAATATTATAGACTAATGACATATAATTATGATGAGAATGATTAATATAAGAACAATAAGTGATATTTAAAATGTGATAATCATGAAAAGGAAATAAGGATAAGAATGATACATAAGAATTGATAAGTGATAACGAAAATCATTAATAGTAACCAAACAAATCTATATATTCATTCAATACCACACTATAATCCAATCACATCTTAAAATGTACATATAAGTAAGTAAAATAGATGTTAAATTAAATTAAATATACACACCATATAATCAAATTAACAAAGACAAGCACTATCCTAATGTGATTTCCTAATGATCAAGGATTTGTGAATAGGACAATGAGGATAATGAAGGAAAAAGTTCCCCTTTTGTTCGACGAGATTTCTATCTTGATCGAAACATACTTCTGTGACGCATCAGACTTCTTCCTCTTCTTCCTAATCATTGCTGCCATGAATGAGGTTATGAATGACCAAATTTGCAGAATCATCTTCAATAACTATTGGATCCATAGGATTATCCAATAGACATTTTTGTAAATTACGAATAATTCTACTTTGTTTCTCTTGTTCTTTGAACATACGAAGTTGTATAACTTGTATTTCAATCAACATCTCCAGAACATTCTTTATTTCTCCTTCAAATTTAATAACTTTGGTGATAGTAGTGTTTTGGAAGGGGCCTTGGGTAGGAGAAGGGAAGGAAACGATGAATTCTCTTCTCTAGAATGTTTGGGATTAGCGGACGCCGTTGTTTATTTGTTTCTGAAGTTTAAAACAGAGAAAATATAGGGAAATGAAGAAGAAAGTTGAAACTTGGTTATTATATAACTACCAACTTGAATTTTATAGGAAAATTTAAAAAAATAAAAATTACCGTTATATATTGATATAGGGGGACAGGATATGTTGACATATATGTTATAATTTTGAATATTTTGTTTTCTTTATATTTTGTAATTTTTACTTCATTTTTTTTATATTTTTGATAGAGAACAAATTCCTAACTCACTTCTTAACTTAGTAAATGATGTTTGATTCAATGGTTTTGTTAATATATCAGCTATTTGATTTTCAGTGTTTATAAATTCAAGTGATATTATTTCTTTGTTTACATTATCTCTTAGAAAATGGTGTCTTTTATCAATATATTTAGTTCTAGCATAATGAGTTGGATTTTTAGATAGATTGATCGCACTTGTATTATCACAGTATATTTGTGATGTAGTAAAATTTAAACCAAAATCATTTAATGTTTGTTGCATACAGATAACTTGTGAACATGCTAATACTGTTGAAATATATTCTACTTCTGTCGTAGACAGAGATACAAAGTTTTGCTTTTTACTAAACCAGGAAACCAGAGAGTGTCCTAAAAAGTGAAAAGTTCCATTTATACTTTTTCGGTCTGATTTGCAACCAGCATAGTCAGTATCACTATATGAAATTAATTCAAGGAAGTCTTCTTTTGGGTAAAAGAGTTCATAGTCTAATGTGTTGTTTACTTATCTCAAAATTCATTTTACGGATTTTAAATGAGATTTTTTAGGTTGAGTTTGATATCTTGTACAGAGACAAATACTATGCATTATATCAGGTCTACTAGCAATTATATAGAGTAGTGATTTTATCATTCCTCTATATAATTTTTTATCTACATCTTTGTAATTTTCTTCTTTATTTAGTTTTTCATTAGTTGCCATGGGAGTTGGTTTACCACTCGTATTTGACATACCAAATTTCCTAACTAAATCTATATCATATTTTTCTTGACCAATAAAAATTCCATCACTTAGATGTTTTATTTGAATCCTAGAAAATAATTTAGTTCTTTCATATGACTCATTTCAAATTCCTTAATCATTATTTCTGAGAATTCCTTATTTAGTTCATCATTGGTAGATGCAAAAACGATATCATCTACATATATTTGTATTAACTGAATATCATTTTATATCTTTTAGTAAAAAGTGTACACTATCTACTTTGCTAATTTCAAAATTTTGATTGTAATAGATAGAATTTGAGTCTATCATACCAAGCTCTCGGAGCCTGTTTCAGACAATACAAAGCCTTCTTTAATTTGTAAACAAGATTAGGTAGTTTTTCATCTTCAAAAAGTGGGGGTTGTTCTACATATACTTCTTCTTTAACAAAACCAATTAAAAATACACTTTTAACATCCATTTGATATAACTTAAAATTATTATGATTAGCAAAATCAAGTAAAATTCCTATAGCTTCTAATCTTGCTATGGGTGAAAAGGTTTCATCAAAATCTATTCCTTCTTCTTGACAATAACCTTGTGCAACTAATTAAGCTTTATTTCTCACAAGCTCTCCTTGTTCTTTTGTTTTGTTTCTATATATCCACTTAGTTCCTACTACGGATTTATCCTCAGGTCTTAGGACTAATTCACATACATCATTTCTTATAAATCAGTTCATTTCCTTTTGCGTAGCAAGAATTCATGAATCATCAGTTGATTTGTTAGCAACCAAATTGGTCACAAATACCCGAGAATAGATTTGAGTAGTGAAATAAATGAAGAAATTAAATAGAAAATGAGAAATAACAATATTTATAGCAAGAAAGAATAATAAAATGTAAACACAACAAGATTTATAGTGGTTCGGCGTTGATTGCCTACGTCCACTCTGAATGCTCTCTTTATTGCTTTATCAATCACTTGATTACAATCACAATTCACAAGGAATAGCTTTAATACAATTTAGAACAAAGAGAAATTGATTGCCAAAAAATGGCAGAGTGTTCCCTTGGTCATCGGAAAAGGATCCCTCGAAATGGCCCTCTGCCCCTGTATTTATAAATGAAGGCAGTCTTCAGCCTGACCATTCGAGCCCATGACAAGAAAGGCTCAGCCTAACATACCATGCCAATTATACTGACCCGGGAATGCCGACCCCATTACAATGTGCCGATTGCTCTCAATGTATCACCCCATCACATATTTCTGCCGAACCCTTCATGTATGCCGATCCGGTAGCCTTTATACTTTATGCCAACTTGAACTCTACCATATCTTCTGCTGACCCAAGCTCTTCTATACGCCTCATGCCGACCTGAGCTCTCCTACATACTCCATGCCGACCCGATCCATTCTACATGCAATGCCGACCCGAGTACTACTATACACTATGTCGACCCAATGGAACCATACACACTATGCCGACCTGGTACAACCATACACACTATACCGATCTGATACAACCATACACACTATACCGACCCGAGCTGCAATATATCACATCCTTTGTCGACCTAAGCCCTACCACATGCAATGCCGACCTGAGCTCCATCACATGCAATGCCGACCCGATGGAACCCACTTGATTTGCCGACCCCATGAATGCCACATTTTGCTCAACATATCAACCATAAATGCCGCCACCATAATTCTAACGTCATGTATCATCTATCCGTCGACCTTATTTACCCTAGGCTAGATATAACTGTTTGGATATCATTCTGTAGTCATATTGATGTCATCTCGTGGCCATCTTTCCCATCACTAGTCAAGTCTGGTCTTTGTAATCACCTTTGTGTAGCCATACTAAGGTACCTGGTAACACTTGCCCCCCAAAGTACGTCTTGTTGTGTACATGACGTGCTTTGAATTGAAGCAAGTTAGAGTCTCCAGAAAGAAATCCTTCCAATTTCCCGAATAGTCGTTATCCTTCCATTTCATCCTCCCAAAGTGTTGTGTCTCTCTTTGATCGTCATGACACTTGGTCGATTCCCAATAGTATAAATTCAGGATTGTATTCCATCAGCGGCTATCTGTGTGGTTCTACAGGACTAGTAAGCTTTGGCTATGTAACACCCCTTCAAAATGGGAATAATAGTCCCACATCGTGGATAATACTATAAAGTGGGTGCTTATATACCAAAGCCTTCACCTTACAACAACGTCGAGGCCTTTTGAGGAACAAAACCCCACACCTTGGCTTGGCCCATGAGGCAGAGGTGACTAAGTTGGGGACAATATCTGCGTTAAGTGAGGTGTAGGCTGTTATAATGGTTTTAGAGTCATACCCAGCCGGAATTGTGGTATGTACGTGTTACAGCCACGACACCTGGGTGGTGTTGTGTTTATGAGCCAACGAGGGCATTGGGCTCTAAAGGGGGGAGATTGTAACACCCCTTCAAAAATGGGAATAATAGTCCCACATCGTGGATAATACTATAAAGTGGGTGCTTATATACCAAAGCCTTCACCTTACAACAACGTCGAGGCCTTTTGAGGAACAAAACCCCACACCTTGGCTTGGCCCATGAGGCGAAGGTGACTAAGTATGGGACAATATCTGTGTTAAGTGAGGTGCGGGCTGTTACAGGCTATCTGATCCAATATTTTCTTTAATAACTCCAAGTGAAAATTCAATTTCTGCCGATTCCAAAAAGGAAATTTTTTTGAATATATACGTGCACGTTCAGGTACACATTCTTGTCATTAGCTCCTGGATGTGTTTCATATGCTCACGAGTTGTTGCCAAATCCTTCTAGTTTTATTGCAATTCGATTGAACTTCCTTGTGTATATATTATTTTATAATGAAATATGGGTTGTAAAAGGTCACTCTATGAGAGGGGACTTCAAGCTTTGTAGGGGATGACGGCCTCTGAACCGTAGGCAAGGTTGAATGGAATATAGCTAGTCGTGGACTTGTGGGTGGTTCTGTATGCCCATAATGCTGTTGGGAGCTCATTCACCCATTTACCTCTAGCCTTTTCCAAACGTCTCTTCATGATGGAGTTTATGATTTTGTTCACAGCTTCAACCTGTCCATTTACTTGAGAGCGAGCAACTACCGCAAATCTTTTTTCAATATGACGCTAACGGCAGAAGTCTTTAAATTTAGCACTGTCGAATTGGGCTTCATTACCAGTTATAATGGTTTGTGGAAGGTCATAATGACAGATGATGTTCCAAACAATGAAGTTGATTATTTTCTTCGTTTTGGTCGTAGTTAAAAGTTCTGCTTCTGCCCATTTGGTGAAGTAATCAACTACTATGATGGCGTATTTCGCACCACCGTTAGGATCGGTAAGAAGACAATGATATCAATGCTCCTAAGTGGAAAACGGCTATGGACTAACCATTTGAGTAATTTCCATCGACGGGGCTCTCGGAATTTTTGCAAACATCTTACACTCGTCGCATTGTCTAGCGTGATCAGCTGCACTTGATTGACAGTTGGCCAGTAATACCCGTAGCAGAGTATTTTCTTTGTCAAGGTTTTCCCCTTAGTGTAGTCGCCGCATTCTTCTTCATAGACTTCACTCAAGACTCGTTTGATATCATCATGGGTGATACACCAAAGCATGGGAATGGATAAACTCCTTTCTATACATGGCTTCTTCTTAGATGATTCGACGTGAAGCTTTGAGGAGGATCTGTTGTTTTCCATTCCTCTATTCAGGAAGAATTCCTCATACTAGATAGTCTTTGATAGGAGTCATCCATGACCCCTTTTCTGGCTCTGTCTCCAAGATCTAGCTGATCTCCATCTGTCAATGCTTGGAATATTAAGTACTTCAACCGAAACAAAGTTTGTTCGTTGCGCATCCCTAAAACTGGTCAGCTTGGCCAGTGACTTGACTTTTTTCATTTTGTTCGCTGAGGATGTGTGTAATGATGTAATATGTGAAGTCGGCTTGTAGCTCTTGGACCAAGCCGAGATAAGGAGCAAGTTGATGCCCCATAGCAAGATAATCTTCCCTGACTTGGCATACCACTAACCAGAAATCACATAAGATATGTAAAGTTTCTACTCCTGATTCTCTTACAAGTTTGAACATGGAGACCAAGGCTTCATACTTAGCTTCGTTATTTGTTGTAGGGAAGTTGAGTTTAAGGGCGTAGCAGATAGATCATTCCTTAGGAGTCATTAATGCAACTCCGATGCTAAAACACCGATTATTGGGAGTTCCATCTTTGTACATTCTCCATCGATTGGATGGTTCTCCACTACTCTTTGGATAGTCGTTTGATGCAGTGAATTCAAACATGAAGTATGCTAATGTTTGACCATGGATAGCTCTTCGAGGAAGATAAGTGATATCAAATTGGCTTAGCTCGATATTCCATTTATGTTACCTTCCGGACATCTAAGGTTGCTATAGGACCTATCGTGACGGCTGGTCGGTATAGACGTTAACGGGGTGAGCCTGTAACAACCCGCATATTTTACGATTGTATATTTAAATATTTTATTTAAATATAGAATCGTTAATTGGATTGAAGTCCGAAAAGCAACTTTTTGCAAACAGTCGAATTGGGGCTCGAGACCACTTCCATTGAGTCCAAAATGGCGTTTGCGACTTTTTTAAGTATAAGCTTCGATATGTTTGGAGTTAGGTGAATTTTGCTACTTTTCACTTAGGGCTTTGGGTTTGGGTTTTAGCCCAATAACCTAACATAACACCCTAGCTCAGTCCACCTCTCCTCTTCACTTCATTTCTATCTTTCTTAAATCTAGCAAAACTGAAAATGGGGGAAAAGAATGGGAAATAGGAATTTCCAAGCCCTAGTTCCTCTTTCAAACTCAAATTCTTGCTCCAAATTCAAGGTGAAGCTTTGGTAAGCATCTCCTCCTTCTTCTCCAACTCATTCTCTCTTTAATTTCAGAATTTCCTAAACCTAACTTAGGAGATGTTCTTCTTTTGAGCTTAGATTCAAGCTTCTAGAGTTGAAGTGGTTGTTTGGTTGATCTTCCTTTGCTTTCAAGCCTCCATACATTGTTTTTGGGATTAAAGGTGAGATTTTTATCTCACATCTATGTCTATACTATCTTTGATTGTTAGGTATGAATTCCTAACACCTTTACATGTTCATTTGATTTTGATTTGGATTGATTTGGTGAACATTCCAATTTTTGGTTTTAAAGTCCAATTTTGGGGAAAATCCTTTTATGGATATTTGAACATGTTTTCGGTGAAGCATCGCAGAGCCTATAGGGCTGGCTTGCCGATTGGCGTAAACCCTTAGCGCCCGTTGCTCGTTCGATCGCCGTTTGTTGGATTTTGCCCCAAAAGGGGGCTAGACTGAAAATGCTTCTGGAGCAGGTTCGGTCGACTGAACCAGGGGTTCAGTCGACTGACCACAAAATCAGAATTTCTCAGAAGCATGTTCGGTCGACCGAACCAGACCCAGGAAATTGCCTGGGTCTGTGTCAGTCGACTGACCACCTGGTTCGGTCGACTGACCTGATTGCCTTAACAAAATTGATTATTTTGTTTCGATTTCCAGATTTTATCGACTCGTGATTTTCCGACTTGTTGTTATCTTTTATTATCTACTCTGATGACTTCTTTTTCGGGATTTTTGTGGATATCCATTTTGATTGATTCGGCATCGATTTCTCTAGATTTGATTCACGTCTTCGTATGTGAATTTTTGGATGGTTGATTGTTTCCACAATCATTTCTGTGCTTTATCACTTTAAAATACAAAGGTTTTTATACTAGTAGTAAATATTCAAACTCTTTCACAAAGATGATTTCAACTCTATTTTTAATACAAAGCTCGTTTATAAAACCGTTTTCCAATCTATTAGTATATACAAACCTTTATCTCATTCGTATGAGAAATCTAATTAAACGGCTTTGTAAAACAAGTGGTATGAAACGCTTGCGTTTACTTCGTCGGTTAATTTTTGGACTTGTTCAATTGAAACTCTTGTGACAATTTTTGAGTGGAAATCTACAATCTGTTCGTAAATATTTGAGTTAAGCAAGTGGTTATGGGACATGAAGCTAAACTCTTATATTTACTAGCTTAGTGTAATCGACACTTCTTGAAGATCGATGATGATCATTTTATGGTTTAGACTAGCAATGTGCGATGTCTCTTTGTCCACGTGAGGGACTATACCCCGTTCCTTTGAGCTTCGTCTCATTTTTATGGGCTAGCGACCCATGGTCTTTGGACCGTTCGTGGAGCAATCGGCTCAATAAGTCGGAGCATGGGGCGTATCTTTCTAGGTGCGTCGATGTTCGTCTATGCATGGGGCGTATCTTTCTAGGTGCATCAATGTTCGACTTTGCATAAGGCGTATCTTTCTAGGTGCGTCGATGTTAGACTTTACATGGGGCGTATCTTTCTAGGTGCGTCGATGTTTATTTATGCATGGGGGTATCTTTCTAGGTGCGTCGATGTTCGACTGTACCTGGGGCGTATCTTTCTAGGTGCGTCGATGTTCAGTTTATGGGATATCGTCTCATTTGTGATACACGTGTCGGGAGTTTTCATGCTCTCGTTTGTAATAGGCCTCCCCCTTTTGTGATTTCTGGATTTCTCGTTGTGATTTCTAGAATTTGTGTTTCACCAACTTTTGCGTTTGGCATTTATATGTTTGTCAATATTTGTAGTTTGGTGAATAAAATAAAGAATATGATATTCTTTTTGGTATTTTGAGATGATTGGAGATATTGTATGATTTTTGTTGTTATTTGATGTATACTTGACACAGTATGGCATTTCTTTGTTATCATACGTTTTTGGTCACATCTCTTATCCTATCTCATTTTATCTGATAATTATAGCTAGACTGATCCGTTTATTATTTTCTTCTTAAATAATACTCGGGTCAGACCGAGATATTTTAGGTACTCCTGCTTGACTTCTTATCAGGGTCCTTCTCCTGACTTTTGGCTAACTACTTTGGATTAGTAGTTTTTGTTATTATACATTTGTGCTATAGACTCTGTGATGATAATTATTCCTTTGTCTAGCACTTGTACCTATTCTTTTGTGATGTAGTGGATCTTATATGACCACTATTTTGAGGTACACATTCATGTGATATATTCATATCTGATTCCGCCTTTGTGATATGAATATCTGTGACTGATTTGTGTTATGTTTATTTCTATTTTTGTTTCCGACGACTACTTAGCCACTGTATGGTAGCTTTGTGTTTGTATTAGATATGTCGGATTTCCATGTAAGTTATATTTTCTGATATATCGGTGCTCGCACAAAGCAATTACACAGATGGTCGCTCCTCAACAGCCTTATTCTTCGCGCTAGTCGATGGCATTACACAGTAGTGTCCTTGGCCAACGTGAGTATAGAGGTGGGGCGTCACAGCATGGTATCGGAGCCAAACTTCGGAACAATGTAGAATAATCTAGCAAGGATCATTGTCCTTAGTCTTTCTTAGGAATCGTGCCATAGGATTTGATTCGAGTCTTCGTACCATTCTATCCTTTTTCTTTTTATGATGCCTTGTTTTATCAATCAAGGTTGGTTGATATTCATTTTGAGAATAACCTTTTCCTCTTCTTTCTTTCTTTCTTAGAGAAGAGAAATGGTTAGACCTGGCCGTCCCAGCGGCGGTCAATCTAGTGCTACTCCTCAGGATGGAGTATTTATGTCAGCTCAACAACTCTTAGATCTTGTGAACAATGCCCAAGCTGCCGGACCCGTTCCAGCGCCTACTTACCCTAAATCCGGGTTTGCACGCTTGTGCAGGGATTATACCGCTTTGGGTGGAAGGCCATTCAAGGGTTCCGAAACAGTTATAGAAATCCAAGCTTGGCTTAGATCATGCAATCGCATCTTTTCCCGCATGAATCTTATTGATTCACTTCGTGTCCAAGTGGCTTCTAGCATGCTCCAAGAAAGAGCATTAGATTGGTATGAGGTTTTGATTTCTGAAATTATCGAAGTGGATCTTACTTGGGAGCAATTCCGGGAAAGGTTCGAATTGAAAATTTGTGCCGGAGGCTGAAAAAGTAACTTTAGCCCGACACTTTATTGACCTTGTTCAAGGTGAATCTTCTGTGGCAGATTATGTTGCATCTTTTGAATCTCTCTCTAAATATGGGGTCGAGTATATTAATACCCCATTGAAGAAAAATCAGAGATTTGTCTATGGGTTGAATAAGAACCTTAAAAAGCCTTTGCTTCTAAAACTAGAAGTTTCTTTTGATCAGCTTGTTGATATCGCTCTTCGAATTGAAGAGGCCGATAATGAAAGTAATGTTGAAGTTGTGGGTGCCAAACAGAACTTCAACAATAACATGAAGAGGCCTATTCAGTTCAAAGGCCCCAATCCCGACAAGAAAGGGAAGCAAGAAACTTTTGTAGCAAAGACTCCTACCACTAGTCGTGGACGATGCTACAATTGTGATTCTATGGACCACTATGCAAAGGAGTGTCCGCAACCCCTCTATTGTCGCTATTGCAAAAGTTTGAGTCATCATATATCTGCGTGTCCCATACTTCAAACAAGAAGGAGGGAAAGCTAAAGGTTGTGCAAGCCTCTACTAGCACTTCTCTTGGTCAAGGTATTTTCTATCCTTGACGATATTTGTTTTAAGATTATCTTATTTGAGTTCTTTTTGATTTGGGTTCATCTCATTATTTTATATCAAAAGAACTTGATGATTCTTTCTCTTTTTAATTTTTTGGCTTGATGACTTCATTGAGAATTACGAATTCGATTGATGGATCCACAACACTCAATTTACTTTGTGAAAATGTGGAGATTATTTTATGTGATTATTCTTTCCGAGCTGATTTGCATGTCATGCGTTACTTGGGCTTCAGAATTAATTTTTATTTTAAAAGGGTTGGCTTAATCATTATGAATCCATATCCTATGTCTCGAGTGGACGATTTATCTTCGACATTTTCAATCTGTTAAGCATATTTCTTTTGTTCTTAATGATTTTGATTTCCAAATTCGGTGATATCATTTTAGTTCTTTAAACTCACTTGATGAGAAAAGTGTTATTTCTCATTCGGGTAGTTTGTGGAATTTTCCGGTATTTTTGAGCTTGTCTTAGGATTATCACCTAAGCAGTCTTTTGAGTGGTGTTAAGGTCTTTTCAGCTCGACCTTGCCACCGGTTTACATTTGCTACGAATTGCGGAAGTTAGCATTCCACTTACCACATTCCGCACTCGTTATGATTCTTATGAATGACCTATTATGTCATTCAGTTTGTCCAGCTTATTTCATCTATTTTTTATGAATCGAGTATTCTACGAATATCTCGATGACTCCATTCTTGTATTTATTGATTTTGGATGAAAACGGCAATTTAAAATTTTGCAAATCTTTTTCATAAGATTTATTTATAAGTATGATTGGATTTTTGTTCTTAAAACGAGCAAGGAATATTCTTAAAAAAACTTTAAGAAACATATTTATCATATAGAAGATGATTTTGTGATTGTATTGCCCATTGAGTGCTTTAAGAATTCTGGTCGATGCGCTTGATCAACGTTATCGATAGGAATCTCCTAAACGCTATGATGAGACGATCAGACACAGTAAATTGACTTGTAAAATGTAAATTTTTCTGAAAAGATTATTACATAAAGATAATTGTAATTTTGAAAGTTTTAGCTTTTCGGGAAAGAAGATTATTTAAAAGAACTCTTTTCCGATACTCTTATTCTTGTGATTCCCAAAGGAAACCAAGACTTTATTGTTTATACCGATGCTAGTCGTATTGGTTTGGGTGCCGTTCTCTTGCAAAAGAGAACGTGCTATCACTTTTGCTTCTAAATCATTAAAGCCTATCGAGACTAGATATGCCACTCATGATCTAGTGCTCGCGGACTATTGTTTTTGCTTTTAGAGTTTGGCATCATTATTTTGGGAGAGAAATTCGTTCTCCACTCCTATCATAAATCTTTGAAATGTTTATTTTCTCATAATGAACTTAATGTTGGCTCAAGTTCCTTGCCACTTATGATCTTGATATTTTTTGTACCCCGAAAAAGGGTAATCGTGATGCCGATGCCCTTAGCCGAAAGCAACAAGCAGTTGTTTCTATGATGATATTTGAATGGAATGATCTTGAGACTTTAACCACTTGTGAGATTCGAGGTCGTGAATCCAATTCATGTTCATCTCTTGTTTCATGTAGCCTTGAGGCACGTCTTTCTCTTTTGGACTATACCTCTTTTGGCTAAACTCTATGTCAAACTAAATTGGATAGAGTTCCTACTTCTGTTGTTAGCAATCGTGATCCATTATTTTACTAGTGGAGTTTGGTAGGGCTTTAAAAGCTTTGGGAACAAAGCTTAATTTTAGCACCGCTTATCATCCTTAATCCGATGGACTAACCGAGCGTGTGATTCAAACTCTTGAAGATCTCTTTCGTGCATGTGTTCTTGATTTTTGTGGAAGTTGGGAAGATCATACTCTTGTTGAGTTTTCTTCCAATAATAACTTCCAATCTTGTATTGGTATGGCACCTTACGAAGCACTCTACGAAAGGCCGTGCCGATTTCCTTTGTGTTGGCTTAAAGCCGGTGAGAAGCTGGTTTTAGGTTCAAACTTTATTGGTATTCATTTGTGTTTCACCTTTGATGGGTGATGTGCGTTTCAGTTGATCGGGAAAGTTAGCACCTCGATATGTTGGTACGTTTCCCATCACCGAACGTATTTGTTCCATGGCTTATCGCCTTTTATTACCGGCTCAATCTTTTGCGAAGTGATGATGTTTTCCACATCTCTTTACTGCGGAAATACCTTAGGGATTCCGTTTTTACTCTTGAGCCCGGTGTTGTTGAAGAAATTCAAGTTTCACCAAATTTGACTTATGAGCAACATTCTATTCGTATCATTACTTTGGAGATTAAACGCCTTCGAAATAAAGATATTCTTCTTGTGAAAGTTCAATGGTCCTCAAATCCTAAGAATTTCTCTTGGGAATCTTGAGAATTCATCGAGCAAACACATCCGGACTTACGCTTTCGTGCTCTTTATGGTGAACTTCTTATTTCAAACTTTCTTTTGTGTTGATATGCTTTTATGGTTGTTACTTTTTAATTTCCTCTTAATTATTGCGAGGACGCAATTTCTTTAAGGAAGGGAGTCTATAACAACCCGCATATTTTACGATTGTATATTTAAATATTTTATTTAAATATAGAATCGTTAATCGGATTGAAGTCCGAAAAGCTACTTTTTGCAAACAGTCGAATTGGGGCTCGAGACCACTTCCATTGAGTGCAAAATGGCGTTTGCGACTTTTTTAAGTATAAGCTTCGATATGTTTGGAGTTAGGTGAATTTTGCTACTTTTCACATAGGGCTTTGTGTTTGGGTTTTAGCCCAATAACCTAACATAACACCCTAGCTCAGTCCACCTCTCCTCTTCACTTCATTTCTATCTTTCTTAAACTCTAGCAAAACTAAAAATGGGGGAAAAGAATGGGAAATAGGAATTGCCCAGCCCTAGTTCCTCTTTCAAACTCAAATTCTTGCTCCAAATTCAAGGTGAAGCTTTGGTAAGCATCTCCTCCTTCTTCTCCAACTCGTTCTCTCTTTAATTTAAGAATTTCCTAAACCTAACTTAGGAGATGTTCTTCTTTTGAGCTTAGATTCAAGCTTCTAGAGTTGAAGTGGTTGTTTGGTTGATCTTCCTTTGCTTTCAAGCCTCTCATACATTGTTTTTGGGATTAAAGGTGAGATTTTTATCTCACATCTATGTCTATACTATCTTTGATTGTTAGGTATGAATTCCTAACACCTTTACATGTTCATTTGATTTTGATTTGGATTGATTTGGTGAACATTCCAATTTTTGGTTTTAAAGTCCAATTTTGGGGAAAATCCTTTTATGGATATTTGAACATGTTTTCGGTGAAGCATCGCAGAGCCTATAGGGCTGGCTTGCCGATTGGCGTAAACCCTTAGCGCCCGTTGCTCGTTCGATCGCCGTTTGTTGGATTTTGCCCCAAAAGGGGGATAGACTGAAAATGCTTCTGGAGCAGGTTCGGTCGTCTGAACCAGGGGTTCAGTCGACTGACCACAAAATCAGAATTTCTCAAAAGCATGTTCGGTCGACCGAACCAGTAGTTCAGTCGACCGAACCAGACCCAGGAAATTGCCTGGGTCTGTGTCAGTCGACTGACCACCTGGTTCAGTCGACTGACCTGATTGCCTTAACAAAATTGATTATTTTGTTTCGATTTCCAGATTTTATCGACTCGTGATTTTCCGACTTGTTGTTATCTTTTATTATCTACTCTGATGACTTCTTTTTCGGGATTTTTGTGGATATCCATTTTGATGGATTCGGCATCGATTTCTCTAGATTTGATTCACGTCTTCGTATGTGAATTTTTGGATGGTTGATTGTTTCCACAATCATTTCTGTGCTTTGTCACTTTAAAATACAAAGGTTTTTATACTAGTAGTAAATATTCAAACTCTTTCACAAAGATGATTTCAACTCTATTTTTAATACAAAGCTCGTTTATAAAACCGTTTTCCAATCTATTAGTATATACAAACCTTTATCTCATTCGTATGAGAAATCTAATTAAACGGCTTTGTAAAACAAGTGGTATGAAACGCTTGCATTTACTTCGTCGGTTAATTTTTGGACTTGTTCGATTGAAACTCTTGTGACAATTTTTGAGTGGAAATCTACAATCTGTTCGTAAATATTTGAGTTAAGCAAGTGGTTATGGGACATGAAGCTAAACTCTTATATTTACTAGCTTAGTGTAATTGACACTTCTTGATGATCGATGATGATCATTTTATGGTTTAGACTAGCAATGTGCGATGTCTTTTTGTCCACGTGAGGGACTATACCCCGTTCCTTTGAGCTTCATCTCATTTTTATGGGCTAGCGACCCATGGTCTTTGGACCGTTCGTGGAGCAATCGGCTCAATAAGTCGGAGCATGGGGCGTATCTTTCTAGGTGCGTCGATGTTCGTCTATGCATGGGGCGTATCTTTCTAGGTGCGTCAATGTTCGACTTTGCATTGGGCGTATCTTTCTAGGTGTGTCGATGTTAGACTTTACATGGGGCGTATCTTTCTAGGTGCGTCGATGTTCGACTGTACCTGGGGCATATCTTTCTAGGTGCGTCGATGTTCAGTTTATGGGATAGCGTCTCATTTGTGATACACGTGTCGGGAGTTTTCATGCTCCCATTTGTAATAGGCCTCCCCCTTTTGTGATTTCTGGATTTCTCGTTGTGATTTCTAGAATTTGTGTTTCACCAACTTTTGCGTTTGGCATTTATATGCTTGTCAATATTTGTAGTTTGGTGAATAAAATAAAGAATATGATATTCTTTTTGGTATTTTGAGATGATTGGAGATATTGTATGATTTTTGTTGTTATTTGATGTATACTTGACACAGTATGGCATTTCTTTGTTATCATACGTTTTTGGTCACATCTCTTATCCTATCTCATTTTATCTGATAATTATAGCTAGACTGATCCGTTTATTATTTTCTTCTTAAATAATACTCGGGTCAGACCGAGATATTTCAGGTACTCCTGCTTGACTTCTTATCAGGGTCCTTCTCCTGACTTTTGGCTAACTACTTTGGATTAGTAGTTTTTGTTATTATACATTTGAGCTATAGACTCCGTGATGTATAATTATTCCTTTGTCTAGCACTTGTACCTATTCTTTTGTGATGTAGTGGATCTTATATGACCACTATTTTGAGGTACACTTTCATGTGATATATTCATATCTAATTCCGCCTTTGTGATATGAATATCTGTGACTGATTTGTATTATGTTTATTTCTATTTTTGTTTCCGACGACTACTTAGCCACTGTGTGGTAGCTTTGTGTTTGTATTAGATATGTCGGATTTCCATGTAAGTTATATTTTCTGACATATCGGTGCTCGCACAAAGAAATTACACAGATGGTCGCTCCTCAACAGCCTTATTCTTCGCGCTGCTCAATGGCATTACCCTGTAGTGTCCTTGGCTAGCGTGAGTATAGAGGTGGGGCGTCACAGAGCCTGTCAATTTGATTACACCATATACTGGTCCTTGGACCCGTTTCTCTTCGCATAGCATTGCGATGCTTATGGCGTGTACTGACATAGCTTAATAGATGTACAAGTCTTCATGACCTAGTGGCTTAGATAGGATGGCAGGTTTATCTAAGTGATCTACTAGAGCTTGAAATGTATTTATGCAATCCTGCACCCATTCAAAGTTTCTTTTCTATCTCCTGATTAGGTCGAAGAAGAGAGTACACTTACCGACGGCCCTAAAGATAAATCGACATTGGATGGTGGCCTTCCCATTTAGGCTCTATACCTGCTTGATGGTCTTTTGTACTTGAATGTTTCGAATTGCTTGAATCTTCTCGGGATTGATTTCGATTCCATGAGAGCCGACGATGAAACCTTGAAATTTCCCTAACGCAATGTCGAAAGAGCATTGCAAGGGATTCAATTTCATTTCATATTTTCATAGAATATTGAATATCTCCGCTAAGTCATCGATGTGGTCGTTTGATCATTGTGGCTTCATGAGCATATCATCCACATATACTTCCGTCGATTGCCTGATCTGGTCTTTGAACATCCTGTTGACTAGTCTTTGGTGTGTAGCTTCAGCATTATTTAGTTCAAATGGCATCACAACATAATGATATAATCTTGGATCGGTAATGAAGTTGGTGTGCTCCTAGTTGAGGACGTGCACCAGGATATGGTTGTACACGGAGTACACATCCATAAATGAAAGTAGTTCATATCCAACGGTTGAGTCTACCAGCTGGTCGATCCTCGAAAGTGGAAAGCTATCTTTTGGGCATGCCTTGTTCAGGTCTGAGTAGTTGACGCATGACCACTACTTTACATTAGCTTTTTTCATAAGAACTGGATTTGATACCCATTTCGAGCAGAGGGTGTCGCGAGTAAACCTATTGTTTTTGAGTTTATCCACCTCCTCTTTAAGTGCAATGAATCTTTCCTGATTCATTCCGCGTTGCTTTTGTTTCACTAAGACATGCCTCAGGTCGATATTTAATGCATGGCTCGCGATAGTCAGTGAAATCACACGTATGTCAGAATGGGTCCAAGCAAGCACATCAAGATTCATTCAGAAAAACCAGCTAATTCCTTTATCATCGTTGCACTGAGCTGTGATCTGATCTTCAATACCCGTGATGGGTCGCCATGGCTGACTGTAATGTCGACTGTCAGCTCAGCGAGTGCAGTCTTGGATTCTTTGAGTTTAAATGCAACTATTTTGCGTAACAATCATCATGAAATCTGGTTGGGATGGTCAATGATGATGGTTACTCCGGTCGAATCTTGGAGTCTTGTCATGAGTTATTAAGTCTGGTAGTGAAAGGTTCTAAATGCTTTGAGCGATTATCTGCAAATGGCCAATGGTCAGGCTTAGAAGCACGTTGAAGAAAATGTTGAGCATGGGTTAACCTCGAGTTGTGTGCAGCTGCATAGTTGGCTCTTATTTTGAGTTTAAATCTGCTTGTATATTCGAGTAACACGCTTTCCATTCGGCGTATTCATTAACCATTACCCGTCGTTTAGGTTGGAGTGATAGTCAGTTTCCCATGAGCTTGGGAATCGATTTGATGATTCTATCTTTAGGAATCCTTTCGGTTATATCCTTGAGTCATTATAAACACTATATATAAGTTTCAATATTGAGATATCGTAGCCAGCCTTTGGATGATCATGCTTCTACGTCCAGTCTTGGGTTGATAAATATACTGCATGGACGGTCGAGTCTCGTCCTAGCTATGTTTATACTCCCACCTAAGCTCCAAAGACATAGAGTTAATCGATGAATAGTCGATTCACATTCATCTTATTTCTCGCTCGTGCCCCCAAGCCTAGGGCATTCATCGATAAGTAGAAAGGCAAGCCATGTCTATTTTAGCTTCACACTCTTTCCCGTTGAATCGTGGGATCAGGTTAGTTGATGGAAGGCTGAGTTTAGCCTATCTTGGATTGTATTCTGGTTTTTCCATCTAGGGGGAATACTTTGATGCTTCATCAGATTCCAGGCATAAGTTGGGAACTAGACGATCAACCACGTCCACTTTGATTCATGTTATGTAATCAGATCTATGGGTAAAATCGGCTCAAGTGTAGTCGGGTCTTGCTCATCCAGTTTCATACTCCTCCTGAAGGATCGAAGGAGGGCGCTGGAGAATTAATGATCAAGCCTTCATGGTTTATTCTCCTATCTGCACTCTGGTGATCATAGTTTTTCGAAGGACATCCAGGTCACATCCGTTTGTGTTTGGTGCGGATCGATATTGACCCTCGATCTGATGGTACGATATAGTCAGTCACCTGTAACTTCGGATGTCATTTCGGTTGGTTTTGTATTGAGGCCTCCTTGCAGTCATCGCCTTAAGTTGTAAAGAATGCCAAGCCAAAGCTATAAAGAGATGTCGTATTCAGCTTTTAGTGATTTGTACTCCTACGCCCAACATTGATTTAGCGAGGCCATAAGTCGGACGGTCGAATTCCATCCTCGGCGAGTTTATACTCCTCCTATCGATTTCAGGCCGGAGTTTGTGAAACAAAGAACGGTCGAAATCCACTCATTTATTCATCCATGTTTTACACCAGTCCATATTCTGGGGACTTAGAGTAATTCTACAAACGGTTACTCACGCCCAATTTGTGTTCATACTTCGTTCCACGCTCTGGGGACTTAGAGTACTCTAGTCCGTGCTCCGGGGACTTAGAGATTTTTATTGAATCGTTTATACTCTAGTCCGCACTCTGGGGACTTAGAGATTTTCGTTGAGTAGTTTATACTCTAACCCACGCTCCGGGGACTTAAAGTACTCTAGTTCGTGCTCCGGGGACTTAGAGATTTTTATTGAGTCATTTATATTCTAGCCCACGCTCCGGGGACTTAGAGTACTCTAGTCCACACTCCAAGGACTTAGAGATTTTTGTTGAGTCGTTTATACTCTAGCCCACGCTCCGAGGACTTAGAGTACTCTAGTCCGCGCTCCGGACTTAGAGATTTTTGTTGAGTCTTTTATACTCTAGCCCGCACTCCGGGGACTTATAGTACTCTAGTCCGCTTCAGGGACTTAGAAATTTTTGTCAAGTCATTTATACTCTAGTCCGCTTCAGGGACTTAGAGTACTCTAGTCCGCTTCAGGGACTTAGATATTTTTGTCAAGTCATTTATACTCTAGTTCGCTTCGGGTACTTAGAGTACTCTAGTCTTCTTCAGGGACTTATAGATTTTTTTCAAGTCGTTTATACTGTAGTCCGCTTTAGGAACTTAGAGTACTTTAGTCCGCTTCAGGGACTTAGAGATTTTTGTTAAGTCGTTTATACTTTAGTTCGCTTTAGGGACTTAGAGTACTCTAGTCCACTTCAAAGACTTAGAGATTTTTGTCAAGTTGTTTATACTCTAGTCCGCTTCAGGAACTTAGAGTACTCTAGTCCGCTTTAGGGACTTAGAGATTTTTGTCAAGTCGTCTATACTCTGGCCAACGCTTCGGGGACCTAGAGTACTCTAGTCCATGCTCTGGGGACTTAGAGATTTTTGTTGAATCATTTATACTCTAGTCCGCGCTCTGGGGACTTAGAGATTTTCGTTGAGTCGTTTATACTCTAGCCCACGCTCCGGGGACTTAGAGTACTCTAGTCCGTGCTCCAGGAACTTAGAGATTTTTTTTTGAGTTGTTTATACTCTAGCCCACGCTCTGGGGACTTAGAGTACTCCAATCCGTGCTCCGGGGAATTAGAGATTTTTGTTGAGAGTAGTTGTATTTCCACCCGTTTGTTTTGTACTTCATTAACCGTGTCGAGGCGAAAGTTGTCGAAGGAACTGTCGAACCACATTTGCTCATGGAATGGGATTCTGCCTCAGCATTTAGGACGAAACATGGCAATCAAATGGTCGATTCTTGTCCACTTGGTAGTGTGGCCCTTCCCTTTAAGTCGAGGAAAAAAGCAGGTGATGAATGATTGGATCATGTCCATGCTTGGGTCGGATGATCGAGTCTTGCACAATTTGCTTCGTATTTCTTTCTAGCAAATGAGGATAATGGATTATTGAGCAAACAAATTAAGTTGCATATGTTTTAGGATGTAGTCGTGTCCATGTATTGAGTGTGGTGGTTGACGAGTAGGCAGTCCATCACAGCTACTTCAAGTCGGTTCGAACTGCCTCTTGTGTTCAGGGCAGGAGTTGATGTGTAGATGATCAAATCATGTCCACTCTAGTTAGATCCTCACATCACTGAGCTTCAGCAGAGACATATGTATTTTGTCGAACTTTATTTTATGATTCATGGAGTGGATGATCGGGCCACATTCGTTCCAAGCCATGCTTAGGTCTCCAAGTCAAATATGGAGGTTGATGAATGGACGGTCAGTCGTGTCCGCTTTGTATTGGGCTATGACCGTGACGAGTTTTTCCATCTCTAGTCCTTGGCTCCAAATCAAAGGCACATGGTTGTTGATGAGCGATCGAATCATGCTCATCTTGATGAAACTCCACAGGTCCGATCACGGTCTGCGGGGATTGGCTGGCAGCCAACTCTGAGTACTTGGTCACCTGCATCGTTTTGGATGTAGTTTAGTTTAAGTTGGTCGTAGTTCACATCACAATTGAAATAGAAATAGAAATAGAAATAATTCAAAAAAGATCGGAATAAATCTCATTGATAAGTGAAGTAGCATCATGTGCTCACTATTCAACTTTGCCCCTAGCTCCTTTCAGCCGGATGTCGACCGTTAGTGGTCCGATTGATAATCAGAGTTCTTTATTGATAGGCATCGGATGTTCCATGCCCGCCATTCTGCAGGGCTTTCACATACTATTGAAGCTTTCCTTTCTGAAACAACTTTTGGATCACATCTCGGAGGTGTTTGTAATTGCCAGTGTTAGGATCGTGTGCATCTTGGAATATATTACATTCCTTGGATTTTCTCTAGGCTTTAGTGGATTCTCTCAAGGCTGGTTTTTAGTACTGCTTTGAGTCATGAGTCTCCAAGTAGAGGCTATCGATTGAATCGTTCAAAGGAGCATATGAGTCGAATTTTGAGATCTTGGTTCGTCTATTGGAATCTAAGTCCTTAGCCAACAGGCATGTAGTGTTCTTTCTCCAAGTCTACTCTACTCCTCCTCACTTTGGTTCTGATTCACTTTGTAACAGAAATGATCCAAGGTCGTAGGAGGCTCTCCAGCTAACTAGCTGCCAAAATATATTTTGGGGTCGGTTCTCCTCAAACGCAATCAGTATGATATCCTTGCTAGCATTTGAAATAAATTGGATAATGACATCACATACTTGGCATGAGTCGCATGCATTCTAAACTGCTCGACAAACTTATGATCCGGTTGATTGAATGAGGAGATGGATTTGGACAATAATCGCATAAAGCGCATGATCGATACACCTTCGAGGAATATAGGAAAGCGTCTGCATTCGATGGCACTATCACTCTAGTGGAATTCATATGTCAGTCGAATTTCATGAAATGTAGTCTAGGGTTTGTGTTTCTAGAACACGCCGGCATGGTTGGCATATTGAATTTCCTTGGATATTTTGCACACTGAACGGCTTCAATGAATAGGCTCCGACTAGGGGAGATGGTTCAATCATCGTTGATCTGGTTTGTTTTTATGTTATAGATACCTATTATGCTTGTGAATGATGCATGCATGCCCTAGATATAAGCAAAGCAAGATGGACCAGTATTGACGGATCAGTGGTAAGCTACTAGGAGTCGCACCCGAGAAAATCTGCTAATTACTTAGAGTCAATTGTTGGTTTGCTTGGAGTTACTAAATTCAAAGGCCTGGTGATCTGCGCTTGGAGTCACATTGGTGTTTGCTTCGGGAAAACCATGGTTTTACCCGAGTCTGGCTTTGGGCCAAAGTTTTTTGCGTTTTCTTAGAGTCATATCATCTATGTTCTCCAACCTTTGAGAGTATCGTTTGAGTAGTGGTTGCTTGTCCGTTCCCTGGTTGCCATTTAGAAGCTGCCGCTTGATCCTCTTTGTCCTGGTCGATCATAGGACGTAAGGGATGCCCTGTGTTTAAGTTGAGTTTCGAATCCAAAATGCGGGGGCACTGCGCTGCACATTGCACCCAAAATTTTTTTTAGAGCCTTTTTCTTAAAATTTAGGTCGTACCCAAAAAAAATGGATCGTACCCGATCCATATTTTTTTGGGTATAGGGATCAGTCAGATGGTTTTTTGAGAGAGGGATCGGCAGTGTAGGATTTGGCTGAAATACCTTGGTGATGGATTGGTAGTTTGCTATATAAGAGGGATCGACTATACGGTGTATGAAGGAATCAGTAACATGAAGGGATCGGCATACTTGTAGAGAGATTGGTATATTTGCCTTAACGAGGGATTGGTATATAACCCCTGGAGAGGGATCAGAATACATACTGGAGAGGGGTCAGTATATACCCCTTGGAGAGGGGTCAGTATATAAACCTGGAAAGGGATCGATACACATACTGGAGAGGGGTTGGTATATACCCCCCAGGAGAAGGGTCGGTAGACATACTTGGAGAGGGGTCGGTATGAACCCCCTGGAGAGGGATCAGTATATATACTGGAGAGGGATCGGTATACATACTGGAGAGGGGTCATACCCGAAAATGATTTTTTTTCTCAAAAAAGGGTCGTACCCGATCCATATTTTCTTTAACAAAAGGGGTCGCTCGTTTGCCATGTGAGAAGGATTGGCATACGAAGATTGGAGGGAACAGTATTGACATCTTTGGAGAGGGATCAGTATTAACATCTTTGGAGAGAGATCAGTATTTAAGTCTTTCAGAGGGATCGCCTATAAGCCTTGAGTGAGGGGTCGACATACTTGCTTTTTGGAAGGATCAGTATTAAAGCTTTTTGGAGGGATCGGTATTAAAGCTTTTTGGAGGGATCGTATTTATGCTATCTGAAGGGTTCGACATATATGCTATATGGTGGGTTCGGCATATATGATATCTTGAGGGTTTGACATTGACGAGATTGGAGAGGGATCGACCATCATGACCTTCAGTGAAGTATCGGCCATCTTGGCCTTCAGAGAGGGATCGACCTTCACTTTAGTGCAAACTTCAACATCTGATCCCAAGATCTTGCATGCATGAGTGAATTCGATCCCTTCCAAATGGACATGAACACATCAACAACTCCAAACAAGAGCTCTAGCATAATCAAATCCTCTAAAAACACAGGTAGTAGACATAGTTCCTTTAGCCATGGCTATCAGCTTCCTTTAGATTTCCTTTAAATCTGAGTAGAATAGGATGTTTGTAGGTTAATAACTGGATCTATCTCGCAAATATGGGAATCCACCGGTAGATGATGAGATCCAATCAAGCTGAGAATTCATCTCTCAGTGAAAGAACCAAAATGTTAGCAACCAAATAGGTCACAAACACCCAAGAATAGATTTGAGTAGTGAAATAAATGAAGAAATTAAATGGAAAATGAGAAATAACAATATTTATAGCAAGAAGGAATAATAAAGAGTAAACACAACAGGATTTATAGTGGTTCGGAGTAAAAACAGGTAAAAACGGCTTTTTGGGGGCATTGTCTCGGATTTCAACGAAACCAGTTTCAACGGATCCGTAATAGTGAATTATTATATGGCGACGAATTTCGTCACAATTGAAGTAACGTTTGGACGTGCGAGATCGAAACGCGTAGAAATTAATTAAAGAAATTTATATAATAATTGGGTTCGAAAAGCTATCTTTTGCATATGATTGAATTGAGTCTCGAGACTAGTTCCATTGTGTTCAGAATTGGGGTATAACATATAGAATGCTAGGTGGCACGCTTCATTTGGAGTTCGAAATTTTTAAGCGAGAATAGTGCCGAGTTTATTTTCTATATATAGGGCCTTAACGTTTCCATTTGTCAAACCATAACTTAAAACCAGAGCCGCCATTAAAATTTAAACCCTCTATCGAACGGTCATGGTCGATCGAAGCCACTCTGTCCACTTTCAAGCTTCGACTTCAACTATTTAATTAAGTTCGTTCGCAGGTTGTCGAAGTTTTTTTAAAAATAAACAGAGATGCGAGTGCCTATAACATGTAGGAGGGAAGCAGATAAGATAAGGTTAAGGTATAAACTTATTTAATTAAGTTAATTAATATTTAATCTTATCGTATGTTAATAAATTTGTAATTTTCTCATACGAGGTCCAAATTGAACGCGACGAGTCGTGTTGCGATCATATCGACGAAGGCTACACTATGGAATTAGATTGGACTGATTCAGAGCTAGTAAGAATTTTAGGATAAATTGGACGTTCGTTCAATTTTAATTCAAAATGAAACGTTTTGGCAACTATTAAAATCAATGTGAGTTAATCTCACCTTTTTGGTCAACTAGAATATTATATAGTCGAAGAAATTTATTTACTAGATGTGAAAACATTTTATAGTTGATTGTTATTACTGTTTGGATGGATTGCTAGTTTATATCGTTAGTTTGGATATATTCCCGCCAATTGGAGCGGATGAGACCATATTACGTTCCCTTGGAAGAGTGGATAACCTTTTGTATATGAATTCTGCATCAAAGCGGTTGATTATATTTTATAATTTTATACTGTATGTGAGGCAGGGGGACAGGTTGGAGGGATCCAACAAGATTCCTCACACTGTTGATTTATTTTCATATAAATTGATATATGATATGTTAGATGTTATAATTTATGACATGGATACTATTTGTTTGTTTATTGTTTTAGTAGCACTGGGCCATATATTTTGGTATTTTAAAATACCATAAAATAGTGATTGATTTTAAAAGGGGATTTCAAGTGATTTTGGGAATTATATATGTTTTAAATAACTATTCTTGAATTATTTGAAGAAGTTTTATTTTAAAATCAAAGGTACGATTTTTGGATATTATAGTTTAGTAGTTTTATAAAATATTTCAAATAAAGATTTTCGAACTATAAAATAAAGATTTTTAAAAATCCTAAAATAAGTTATTCTTTTATAATTAAAGGATGTGTTTTAAGGAAAATAGAAATATTTTGATATAAATATTTATTAATCGGTTTATAAAAAAGTAATGTATATATGTATATGTACATATGTTAAAGATTATTTGCAAAAGTGAGATTGATAAGCGCGATAATTTATAAGAGTGATATTTTACAAATAAAGAGAAGATTTATAAAATCGTAATTCGTTAACAAAGGGATAGATTTATAAACAGTGTTTATAAATAAAAGAAAACTATTACTATTTAATAGATTGGAGAAATAAATCAAACGGATGTTCAAGAAAATAGTTGATTCTATTTTGGAAACTGAAGTGAGGATAAATTGGGAGTTGTTAAACGATATTTTATAAATTGAAAAATTTATAAAAGAAATTTATACCTATGGGAGCAAGGTTAAAAACAGTTGAAATTACTTTTGATGAGACTTTATGAATAAGTGAGATTTATAACGGAATGAAGTATAAATGGATTTTATGAAAGGAAGTTTCATAAAATAGAGGAGATTTTTGAATATAGTTTATAAATACGGAAACGATCATGTTGAAAATTAAGTATGGATTTTTTTATCATGGATATATAATTATGTTATAAAGGTTTTCTATTTATATTAATGTTGTTTAAATGTGGTTTATAAATATTTTAATATTTGAAAGGTTAATTATTTAAAATTTATTACTATGGTTTGAAATTAAATATAATTCTTATCAATAAAGTTTTGGAAATTAATTTTTAGTATTTATAAAAATGTTGAAGACAAATTATTATTGTCTATTTAAGAATGTTTTGAAAATTATTAATTATTATTTTAAGATTTTTTAAATTTATTATTTATTTATAATGTTATTAGTATATTATAGTGTTTAAAGGTAAACGATTAAAATTTATTTATAATTCTTTTCGAGATTTATAAATGGATTTTTATAAAAAGATGAGGTTTTTATAAGAGGAATCTTATAACATGTTTTGGAAAATATAAAGGAAGATTGCTCAAAAAGGGTAAAAGCGTTTTATAAATTGTCTTAAATATTTATAAAAGGATTGTAGAAATGGGTATATGGATTTATAAAAGGAATTTTATAAATGGTTGGGGATGTATAATGGAGATTATAAATGATTTTAGAATTGAATAAAAAGGAAATCTTTCCCAAAGTTGGTGAATGTACTTATATCATTAAGGTAAGTATATGGATATTTTTCCAAGTATTGAGAAATAGAGATTTATGGATATATATATATATATATATATGTATGTATGTATGCATGCATGCATGTATGTATGTATGTATTTGTAAAAAGGATTTTTGATTCAAGTGATTATAAAATGAATTTAATTAATGAAAGCTTTTTAAAAGAGGCTTAGTGTTGCTTGGTGCCCAATCAATGTTGGTTTTTCCCATGGAATTAATTTCCTGATTGAATGTTTGTTATTCGATAGTTAAATAACCGACTATTGAAATTGGACCATAAATGCAACTTTGGAAATATCTAGAAGAAACACGTGAGTTATATGGCATAGTCATCTCGGACGATGCTGTATTGTGCGTATAAATCTCATTTCGTTCTCCTAGGACAATGATAAGGAAATCCTTCTACTAACGGTTAGGAGGTGATCTACGATCTTATTTTTGACTCTGCATTTCCGAAAGAACCAGGATTGGGTTTACCGGGAATTATAAAATGTTATTTCGAAGAGACCGGGATCGGGTATGTTGTTTGAAAACCACTTCAATCCAGCGAATGCGTTTCGAAATGAAGACATCTTGATGATGATGGAATTGAAGACGGAGCTCTCAATTGTTTCGTTCAATGCTAGAACGAACTTGTATGGATGAATGTTGGTATTGCATTGTTGCCTGGAAGGCAGTGTTAGCATTCCAAGAGGGAAATGTTATATAAAGGTAAAACGTTGCCTCAAGCCTCATCAACCGGGAATGACTAAAACATGGGATATGTAGCAGGGCTAATTGGGTTGCTCTCAAGTAGGGAATGATCATCCCTATCTTGAGTCGCTATTATCTCTTAAATTGTATGCTTCGGGGCCCAAAAGCGGGGTGATCATATTCAGTTCTATCCAGTAAAGGGTAGGCTGGTTTTGTGTTGGCAGTGGTCGATAGGTTCGACCTTGGTGTTTTTTGTCTAGAGATGCACCTTGACGGGCGTTGTGACGCCCCACCTTTATACTCACACTAGCCAAGGACACTACTGAGTAATGTTGTCGACTAGCACGAAGAATAAGGCTGTTGAGGAGTGACTATCTGTGTAATTGCTTTGTGCGAGTACCGATATGACGGATAATATAACTTACATTTCATTTCAAGAGGAAATCCAACATATCGAATACAAACTCAAAGCTACCACATTGTGGCTATGTGGACTTCGGAAACAAATATAGAAATAAACATAACACAAATCAGTCACAGATATTCATATCACAAAGGCGGAAACAGATATGAATATAACACATAAAAGTGTACATCAAAATAGTGGTCAAACAGATCCACTACATCACAAAAGAATAGATACAAGTGCTAGACAAAAGAATATGTATACATCAAGGAGTCTCTATCTCGAATGTATAACAACAAAAACCACTAAGCTAAAGTAGTTAGCCAAAAGTCAGTTGATGGACCCTGATAAGAAGTCAAGCAGAAGCACCTGAAATACCTCGGTCTGACCTGAGTATTATTTTAAGAAGAAGATAATAAACGGATCAGTCTAGCTATAAATATCAGATAAAATGAGATAGGATAAGAGATATGACAAAAACGTGTGATAACAAAAATGCAATACTATAACAAGTATACATAAGGCAACATCAAAAATCATACAATATCTCATTATATTCTCAAACATCCAAAAAGAATGGCGCATTCTTTAAATTAATCACCAAACATAAATATTGGCAAACATATCGATGCCAATCGCAAAATCGGTGAAACGTAAATACGAGAAATCATCAACTAGAAATCCAAAAACGCAAATGGAACGCTAATCCATAAAATGAGCCGGTGCAATGACGCAGTACAATAATGGTACGTCCGATGAACCAAAAACTCAAATAAGAACATGGGTCGCTAGCCCATAAAAGAAATGGGACGAAGCTCAGCATAATGGGGTTAGTCCCCCACGTGGACAAAGAGACATCGCACATCGCTAGTCTAAATCTTAGAATGATCAACATAAATACTAGAAATCATCAACTAGAAATCCAGAAATCACAAAAAGGGGGAAGGCCTATCTCAAACGGGAGCATGAAAACTCACCAACACGTGTATCTCAAATGGAACGCAATTCCATGGTCGCTAACCATCAAATTTGAGCCGAAGCTCCGCAAACGGCCCGTAGATCACGGGTCGCTACCCCGCAAAATTTGAGCCGAAGCTCCTCAAACGGGGTTTAATCCCCATACCAACAAAGAGACATCGCTCAATCGCTAGTCTAAATCATAAAATGATCATCATCGATCAATAAAAAAGTGTCAATTAGACTAAGCTAGTAAATATAAGAGTTTAGCTTCATGTCCCATAACCACTAGCTTAACTCAAATATTTACGAACAAATTGTAGACTTCCACTCAAAGATTTTCACAAGATTTTCAATCGAACAAGTCCAAAAATTAACCGATGAAGTAAACGCAAGCGTTTCATACCACTTGTTTTACTAAGTCTTTTAATTAGATTTCTCATACGAATGAGGTAAAGGTTTGTATATACTAATAGATTGAAAAACGGATTTAGAAACGAGCTTTGTATTTAAAAAGTGTTGAAATCGTTTTTGTGAAAGAGTTTGAGTATTTACTACTAGTATAGAAACCTTTGTATTTTAAAGTGACAAATCATAGAAATGATTGTAGAAACAATCAATCACCAAAAATTCACATACGAAGACGTGAATCAAATCCATATAAATCGATACCGAATCCATCAAAATGGATATTCTCAAAAACCCCGAAAAAGAAGTCATCAGAGTTGATAAATGATAACAACAAATCGGATCATCTCGAATCGATTAAAACTTGGAAACCCACACGAAAACAACCGAAAGTAGGCAAATTAATCACCACCCAGATTCAGTGGACTGGACTACAGGGTCAGTCAGCTGATTCGTGCCTGGAAACTCTCTGTTTCCAGGCTCAGTCGACTGACCCTGTAGGTCAGTCGACTGAACCTGGGGACTGAACCTACTGGGTCAGTCGACTGAGCCTGGAAACAGAATGTTTCCAGGCTTGTATCAGTCGACTGACCTACAGGGTCAGTCGACTGAACTGGCTTTTCCTGCCTTGTCAGTCTATCCCCATGAGGGGCAAAAATCCATAACACAAAACGGGAACGATCGAGCGAGCAACGACGACTAGGGATTTACGCCAAGCGACAACCCAGCCTTATAGGCTCTTCGACACACCGCAACAACATGTGCGAACAACAAAGATAGGATTTTTTTAATGATTTTGACCTCAAAACATCAAAATTTGGAAAATTCACCAAATCAATTCAAATCAAAAACAAATGAACACGAATAGGTGTTAGGAATTCATACCTAACAACTATGATAACTATAGACATAAATGTGAGTTCAAAAACTCACCTTTTCAACCTAAACACAAATGAGAAGCTTTGAAATCAAAAGAAAGATCAACCACACTTCAACTTCAACTCTAGAAGCTCCAATCTATGATTACAACGTATATTTCCTAAGTTAGGTCATAGGAAATTTCTAAAATTGGAGAGAGATTGAGATGGAGAAGAAGAAGAGGATGCTTACCTAAGCTTCTCTTTGATTTTGGAGCTAGAACTTGAATTTGCAAAGGAAACTAAGGCTTAGGATTTTAGTTTCCAATCTCTTCCCCCATTTTTACTAAAGCTTGAAGTGTTGGGAAAATAATAGAATGAATGAAGAGGAGAGGGGGTGGAGTTAAGATATAAGATGAGTTGGGTTAGTGGGCTGAAACCCAAACCCAAGCCCAAAGCCCTAAGTGAAAATGTCAAAATTCTACTCAACTCCAAACATATCGATGTTTATACTCAAAAAGGTCGCAAACGCCATTTTGGACTCAATGGAAGTGGTCTCGAGTCCTAATTCGACTGTTTGCAAAAAGTGACATTTCGGACTTGAATCCGACTAACGATGCTATATTTAAATAAACATTTAAATATACAATCGTAAAATATGCGGGTTGTTACAGACTCCCCACCTTAAAGAAATTTCGTCCTCGCAATCTTTAAGAAATAAATAAGAAGTAACAACCATAAAAGCATATCAACACAAAAAGAAGAAATTTGAAATAAGAAGTTTACCTTAAGGAGCACGAGAGAGCAAGTCCGGATGTGTTCGCTCGATGAATTCTCTGGATTCCCAAGAGCAATCCTTAGGATCTGAGGACCATTGAACTTTCACAAGAGGAACATCTTTATTTCGAAGGCGTTTAACCTCCGAAGCAATGATACGAATAGGATGTTGCTCATAAGTCAAATTAGGCGAAACTTCAATTTCTTCAATAACACCAGGCTCAAGAATAGAATCGGAATCTCGAACGCATTTCCGTAGTTGAGAGACGTGGAATACGTCATGAATAGCAGAAAACTGAGCCGGTAATAAAAGGCGATAAGCAACGGAACCAATGCGTTCGGTGATGGGAAATGGACCCATATAACGAGGTGCTAATTTTTTCGATCGACTGAAACGCACAACACCCTTCATAGGTGAAACACGAATAAACACAAAATCTCCCACAGAAAATTCTAATTTCCTTCTTCGATTATTGGCATAGGATTTTTGCCTTTTTTGAGCTTCTTTCATCCTATGACGAATAAGGTCAATCTTTTCTATGGCATCCCGAATAAAATCTGGACCTAAAACCAGCTTCTCACTGGCTTCAAGCCAACACGAAGTAGATCGGCATGGCCTTCCGTAGAGTGCCTCGAAAGGTGTCATACCAATACTAGATTGGAAGCTATTATTATAGGAAAACTCAACAAGAGAAATATGATCTTCCCAACTTCCACCAAAATCAAGAACACATGCACGAAGAAGATCTTCAAGAGTTTGATTCACACGCTCGGTTTGTCCATCGGACTGAGGATGATAAGCGGTGCTAAAATTAAGCTTCGTTCCCAAAGCTTTTTGAAGACCTTTCCAAAATCCACTAGTAAACAATGGATCACGATCGCTAACAATAGAAGTAGGAACTCCATGCAATTTAACAATTTCCTTGACAAAGAGTTTAGCCAAAATAGGTACGGTCCGATTGGACCGAACGGGAATAAAATGGGCGGATTTTGTAAGTCTATCTACTATCACCCATAGGCTATCATTACCCGAACGAGAACGGGGAAGACTGACAATAAAGTCCATGGAAATTAGATCTCACTTCCAAACGGGAATGTCCCAAGGTTGCAATAACCCACCGGGCCTTTGATGTTCGGCCTTAACGAGTTGGCAAGTCGTGCAACACTTAATAAAGTTAGCAATATCAGATTTCATTCCATCCTAATAACAAAGTCGCTACTACTACCGGGATGAATGGTAAATTTAGAACGATGAAAATCTTCTAAAATGTCTTTACAAGGATTACAAATGTTTGGCACAATAAGTCTACCAAATTTTCGAATACCGCCATGAGCATCAATATCAAAGTCTTTCAAATCTTTAATATCAATTTTATCCCTACAACTTTGGCTAAGAAGAACCAATTTGGGATCATGCTTTTGAGCTTCAAGAATGCGGTCTATAAGAGAAGGATGAGCCTCAAGGCTACACAAAACAAGAGATTAACATGAATTGGATTCACGGTCTCGAACCTCACAAGTGGATAAAGTCTCGAGATCATTCCATTCGGATATCATCATGGAAACAACCGCTTGTTGCTTTCAGCTAATAGCACCGGCAACACGATTTCCCTTTCCAGGAGCATAAAGAATATCAAGATCATAAGATGTAAGGAACTCGAGCCAACGTTGTTGACGCAAATTAGTTCCTTTTGAGAAAATAAATACTTCAAAGATTTATGATCGGTGTAGAGAATAAATTTCTCTCCCAAAAGATAATGATGCCAAATTCTAAGAGCGAAAACAATGGCCGCGAGTACTAGATCGTGAGTGGCATATCTCGTCTTTGTAGGCTTTTAATTGTCTAAAAGTTTAAGCGATAACGCATTCTCTTTTTGCATGAGAACGACACCCAAACCAATACGACTAGTACCGGTATGAACAATCAAGTCTCGGTTCCCTTCGGAAATCACAAGAATAGAAGTATCGAAAGGAGTTCTTTTAAATGATCCTCTTTCCTGAAAAGCTAAGACATTCAAAAATTATAATTAACTTTATATATTCATCTTTTTAGAAAAATTAACTTATTACAAGTCAATTTACTGTGTCTGATTGTCTCATCATAGCATTTAGGAGATTCCTATCGATAACGTTGATCAAGCGCATCGACCAGAATTCTTAAAGCACTCAATGGGCAAAACAACACAAAATCATCTTTTTATTTGATAAACATGTCTCTTAAAATTTTACAAATATTCTTTGCTTGTTTAAGAACAAAATCTAATTATACTTATAAATATCTTATTAAAAAGATTTGCAAATTTTAAATTGTTGTTTTCATCCATAATCAATGAATACAAGGATGGTCAAGTCGAGATATTCGCAGAACACTCGATTCGTAAAATGGATGAAATAAGATGGAAGGTTCGTCAAACCGAATGACATATCGAACCACCCATAAGAATCACAACGAGTGCGGAATGCGGTAAGGGGAATGCTACCCTCCGCAACTCGTAGCTGATAAAAACCGATGGCAAGGTCGAACTGAAAAGACCTTAGCACCACTCAATAGATTACTTAGGTGGTAATCCTAAGACAAGCTCAAAAATACCGGGAAATTTACAAACTACATGAATGAGAGAAATAACATTTTCCTCATCATGTAGGTTTAAAGAATAAAATGATGCCACCAAATTAGGAATCGAAATCAATAAGAAAAATAGAAATATGCTTAACAGATTGAAGATATCGAAGATAGATAGTCCGCTTAGGACATAGGATATGGGCTTCATAATGATTAAGCCAATCCTTTCCCAAAAATCAATTCCGAAGCCTAAGTAACGCATAACATGCAAATCGGCTCGGAAAGAATAATTACATAAAATAATCTCGACATCTATACAAAGCAAACTGAGTGTTGCGGATCCACTAACTGGATTCGCAATTCTTAGTGAAGTCATCAAGCCCAAAATATTTAAAGAAAAAGTATCAACAAATTCTTTTGACATAAAAGAAGGAGATGTATCCGTACCAAAAGAATTCGAATAGGAAAATCACGAAACAAAATAATGCCACCAAGGATAGAAGGAGAAATACCTTGACCATGAGAAGTATTACTAGGGGCTTGCACAACATTCAGCTTTCCCTCTCTCCTACTTTGAAGTTTGGGACATGAAAATAAAAGATGACCCACCCTTTTGCAATAGCGACAAGAAAAGGGTTTTGGACACTCAATCCCATAGTGGTCCATAGAACCACAATTGTAGCATTGTCCACGACTAGAGGTAGGAGTCTTTGCTACCGAAATTGCCTGCCTCCCTTTCTTGTTGGGATTAGGGCTTTTGAACTTAATACGCCTCTTCTTGTTGATGTTGAAGTTTTGTTTGGCATCCATAACTTCAACATCACTTTATTTATCGGCCTCTTCAAGTCGAAGAGTGATATCTACAAGCTGATCGAAAGGAACTTCTAGTTTCAGAGGCAAAACCTTTTGGGGGTCCTTACTCAAAGCACAGATAAACTTTTGGTTCTTTACAAGATCCAAAAGTTGTTGGGCAGACATAAATATGCCATTCAGAGAAGGACTACCGGATTGACCGGCGCTGGGACTGCCAGATCTAACCATATCTTCTTCTTTAAGAAAGAAAGAAAAAGAAAAAGGTTAATCTCAAAATGAATATCAAACAAACTTGATTGATAAAACAAGGCATCATAAAAAGAAATAGGATAGAATGGTACGAAGACTCGAATTAAATCCTATGGCACGACTCTTAAGAGAGACTTAGGACAATGATCCTTGCTAGATTATTCTACATTGTTCCGAAGTTTGGCTCTGATACCAAGCTATGACGCCCCACCTCTATACTCACACTAGCCAAGGACACTACTTAGTAATGCCGTCGAATAGCACGAAGAATAAGGCTGTTGAGGAGCGACCATCTGTGTAATTGCTTTGTGCGAGTACCGATATGTCAGATAATATAACTTACATTTCATTTCAAGAGGAAATCAAACATATCGAATACAAACTCAAAGCTACCACATAGTGGCTATGTGGACTTCGGAAACAAATATAGAAATAAACATAACACAAATCAGTCACAGATATTCATATCACAAAGGCAGAAACAGATATGAATATAACACATAAAAGTGTACATCAAAATAGTGGTCAAACAGATCCACTACATCACAAAAGAATAGATACAAGTGCTAGACAAAAGAATTGCATACATCAAGGAGTCTCTATCTCGAATATATAACAACAAAAACTACTAAGCTAAAGTAGTTAGCCAAAAGTCAGTTGATGGACCCTGATAAGAAGTCAAGCAGAAGCACCTGAAATACCTCGGTCTGACCCGAGTATTATTTTAAGAAGAAGATAATAAACGGATCAGTCTAGCTATAAATATCAGATAAAATTAGATAGGATAAGAGATATGACAAAAATGTGTGATAACAGAAATGCCATACTATAACAAGTATACATAAGGCAACATCAAAAATCATACAATATCTCATTATATTCTCAAACATCCAAAAAGAATGGCGCATTCTTTAAATTAATCACCAAACATAAATATTGGCAAACATATCGATGCCAATTGCAAAATCGGTGAAACGTAAATACTAGAAATCATCAACTAGAAATCCAAAAACGCAAATGGAACGCTAATCCATAAAATGAGCCGGTACAACGACGCAGTACAATAACGGTACGTCCGATGAACCCAAAACTCAAATAAGAACATGGGTCGCTAGCCCATAAAAGAAATGAGACGAAGCTCAACATAACGGGGTTAGTCCCCCACGTGGACAAAGAGACATCGCACATCGCTAGTCTAAATCTCAGAATGATCAACATAAATACTAGAAATCATCAACTAGAAATCCAGAAATCACAAAAAGGGGGAAGGCCTATCTCAAACGGGAGCATGAAAACTCACCAACACGTGTATCTCAAACGGAACGCTATTCCATGGTCGCTAACCATCAAATTTGAGCCGAAGCTCCGCAAACGGCCCGAAGACCACGGGTCGCTACCCCGCCAAATTTGAGCCGAAGCACCTCAAACGGGGTTTAATCCCCATACCAACAAAGAGACATCGCTCAATCGCTAGTCTAAATCAAAAAATGATCATCATCGATCAATAAAAAGTGTCAGTTACACTAAGCTAGTAAATATAAGAGTTTAGCTTCATGTCCCATAACCACTAGCTTAACTCAAATATTTACGAACAAATTGTAGACTTCCACTCAAAGATTGTCACAAGATTTTCAATCGAACAAGTCCAAAAATTAACCGATGAAGTAAACGCAAGCGTTTCATACCACTTGTTTTACTAAGTTGTTTAATTAGATTTCTCATACGAATGAGGTAAAGTTTTGTATATACTAATAGATTGAAAAACGGATTTAGAAACGAGCTTTGTATTTAGAAAGTGTTGAAATCGTTTTTGTGAAAGAGTTTGAGTATTTACTACTAGTATAGAAACCTTTGTATTTTAAAGTGATAAATCATAGAAATGATTGTAGAAACAATCAATCACCAAAAATTCACATACGAAGACGTGAATCAAATCCATATAAATCGATACCAAATCCATCAAAATGGATATTCTCAAAAATCCCGAAAAAGAAGTCATCAGAGTCGATAAATGATAACAACAAATCGAATCATCTCAAATCGATTAAAACTCGTAAACCCACACGAAATCAACCGAAAGTAGGCAAATTAATCACCTCCTAGATTCAGCGGACTGGACTACAGGGTCAGTCGGCTGATTCGTGCCTGGAAACTCTCCATTTCCAGGCTCAATAGACTGACCCTGTAGGTCAATCGACTGATACAAGCCTGGAAACATTCTGTTTCCAGGCTCAGTCGACTGACTCAGTAGGTCAGTCGACTGACACAGGGACAGAAAATTTTCTGTCCCCAGGTTCAGTCGACCGAACTGGCTTTTCCTACCTTGTCAGTCTAGCCCCATGAGGGGATAAAATCCATAACACAAAATGGGAACGACCGAGCGAGCATCGACGACAAGGGATTTATGCCAAGTGACAACCCAGCCTTATAGGCTCTTCGACACACCCCAACAACATGTACGAACAACAAAGATAGGATTTTCAATGATTTTGACCTCAAAACATCAAAATTTGGAAAATTCACCAAATTAATTCAAATCAAAAGCAAATGAACACGAATAGGTGTTAGGAAGTCATACCTAACAACTATGATAGCTATAGACATAGATGTGAGTTCAAAAACTCACCTTTTCAACCCAAACACAAATGAGAAGCTTTGAAATCAAAAGAAAGATCAACCACACTTCAACTTCAACTCTAGAAGCTCCAATCTAAGATTACAACGTATATTTCCTAAGTTAGGTCATAGGAAATTTCTGAAATTGGAGAGAGATTGAGATGGAGAAGAAGAAGAGGATGCTTACCTAAGCTTCTCTTTGATTTTGGAGCTAGAACTTGAATTTGCAAAGGAAACTAAGGCTTAGGATTTTAGTTTCCAATCTCTTTCCCCATTTTTACTAAAGCTTGAAGTGTTAGGAAAATAATAGAATGAATGAAGAGGAGAGGGGGTGGAGTTAGGATATAAGATGAGTAGGGTTAGTGGGCTGAAACCCAAACCCAAGCCCAAAGCCCTAAGTGAAAATGTCAAAATTCTACTCAACTCCAAACATATCGATGTTTATACTCAAAAAGGTCGCAAACGCCATTTTGGACTCAATGGAAGTGGTCTCGAGTCCTAATTCGACTGTTTGCAAAAAGTGACATTTCGGATTTGAATCCGACTAACGATGCTATATTTAAATAAAACATTTAAATATACAATCGTAAATTATGCGGTTTGTTACAGGCGGTACCCCATTCATTGTATGGAATCCAGTCTCCAATAAACGGCATACAGACTTAGTTGTGCCCAACTATGCTGAGATGTGAGATGCAAGCATTTCAACTGTATTCATATTTTACTTTGACAACCTAGACATTATTATAATATAAATAGATTTTCTATAGAAATTGTTTTGGTCATCGTAAGGTAAAAATCCGTCCGTGTTTATGTGCGACGTGGTATTACGAGATACTTGAGTTTCAAATGATTTTCTAGAACTTTAAAATCTAGATGGGTTTGTTTTCTCATGTTGGTTTTCCAAACTGACTTAGGTGTTATTTCATTATAATGCTCAGGTCAAACCGAGCATATTTACAGATTGCTTTGGATGCATTAGAGCTCAGGAGACGAGTTGGAGGTCTTTAAGTCATATTTACGTATATGTTTTATTTTCCGTTGTTTTGTTGTTAAAATCATTAGTATTTGTGAGGACGGGCTGTTATAACTATCTAGGCTGATGATAGTGAATTGTTGTTGTACTCTGATGAATGTATATATATAACGGTTTCTCTTTGTAAAGATCATTGATATTATATTATATATTTTTCTGCTGCGACTGTGAGATTCTGTGTTGTATTAATTTCTTTTCTCTTCTTCTTCTTATTCTCTTCTCTTCTTCTTTCTTCTACTTTCCCATAACTATCAGTCTTTCCATTTACTTTGGGTTAGACATGTGTGGTTTATTGTCAACTTGAATCGTACGGATTGGCAGGTCATTACACTTGATATCAAAGCTGAAGATTAAACGAGAACCTTGGCTTTGGTGGGGTAACTCATTAAGAGATAGGGTAATGGAATGCCTTATTATGAGTTTTGAGATTATTATATACATGAATGTGTATTTGTTTATGATATAAAAATGTTTTATATTGTGTTAATTTATCTGTTGAGTGGTTTATGGATTCTGGTCGATACGTGGGACGTCACGATATCGATAGGGGTTTCTAAACACTTAAACAAGGCAAACCGACACAGTATTGTTTTAAAAGTGGGTATATGAAATAATTTTACCAAAATTATATTTATATATAAAAGGATAATTTTTCATAAATTATTGTAGTTATATATGGAGTGTTTAGTTGTTGATGAATGGTAATATTTGATTATTATCATTTGTTTTTGTTCTAATAAAAATTATTATTGTTATAATCTAAACAAAGATGAATAATTAAGAAATAAGTTATATAAGAAGGTGACTTTATAAGTATGAATTATAGAGTATTGTCTATAATTAAGATAATCAACATTTGTGAAATGATATTACCTAAGACGTGAGATTATATAAATGCGATTTATAAATGGAAAGGAAAATTGTATAAGTATATTTATAAATATGACTTGTAAATAAAAACGGATTTAAAACAAGGAATTTGAAATTTTAAGTCCCATTAAATTGGAATGGTTTTCAAAAGGTTCGGAATGATGAAAATAGTACTGTTTTGGAAATATTTTGGTTATAAAAACTTTAAAAGGATTTTAAGGAAATAGAGAGCACTAAAATCACTTCGGTCGCTGGAAAATAATTTTGATGATGACTGCAGCACCATCGACGTTCATTTTTGAGTTTCTAGGTGAGGGATTGCAACCATTGAAGTTTTGTTTTGGTAAAGCAAATTTGTTTTAGATTCCAGAAGTGCAATTTGTAATATAAAGGAGTTATGTATGTGTGTGTGTGTGATTTCAAAATGATTTGACATAAAACCGGGTGTTTAAGGGTCCTGGAAATTTCTATCTAAATGTTTTAAGAAACATAAGATAATAAGTTTTTGAACTTTAAAGATGGTGTAGATAAGAAATAATTTTACAACTTATGAATTTGAAAGGGATAAGTTAAAACTACTAATTTGTTGGATATGAATGTTAAGGAATGAAAATCATAAACTGAGATAGGTAAATAAAAGTTAACCTAAGTCAAGTTAAATAAAATGAATTTTGAAATGAAATTTGACTAAAGCAAAGTTAAATGAAATTGAATTCGAATTGTAAAGAATTAGTGAAATGAACTAATAGAATAAATTAGTGAAATGGAAATGAACCTAAGTTGTAAAATGAATTGAACATGTTTTGAAATGTTGTTTGCTAGAAATAAATAAAATTGATTATGATAACGAAATAAATTAGTGAAGTGAACTAGTAAAATGAATTAATGTAATGAATGAGTTGAGTTGGGCTAATGAAATGAATTAGTGAATTGAATATGGTTTAGAATGTTGTTTAATAGAATTGAATGTGAACTTAAGTTGTGAAGTAAAAATAAACATTAGTGGTTGTATGAAATGTTTATAATAAACTTGATTAATGGTTTATGAAATGATTTATAAGAATATTAGTATTGAAAGAAATATACTAAATAAATTGGATATGAAATAATGAATGTTAAATAAATGAATGTTAATTAACTGGATGCAAATCAATTGAAAATAAATGAATCGAATGAGAATCAATTGAATGTGAATTGAGTGTAAGTAAAATTAATGTGAACAATTGAATTTGATTTAAACTGAATGTAAATCAATTGAATTCAAATGGATTGAATGAAAGTTAATTGAATGTTAGTAAAATGAAGGTAAATAAATGTAAGTGAATCAATTGCATGTTAATATAAAAAAGAAAGGGTATAAGTTAGATGTTGACATTTGAAAATGGAAATGAATATGATGGTAAATAAAATTGGATAAATATTATTTGGTTAATGGTTTCCCTTGTTACATTTGCTAAAATTGCAAATAGTTATGCTATATACTATGTTATATAGTGATATTATTTTCTATGTACATACTTGTTCTCATTGTTTGTTAAGTGATTAGTAAGTGCGAATAACTTATGCTTCGCATTTGGAGCTCGCTTTCACATTATGTTCATTGTATATGCTTTGCTAATGCCAAAATAAGGTACACATCTCGTACTACATACCATACTTTTATATTTTCCCCCACGGGATGCCTCATCCTCGAAGATGAGATGTATATTTGTGATTATATATATATATATTAAATTTTTATGATCGAGCTGCATAAAGGAGACGTTGGCGAAAGTTTTGGTAAATTTAAGGCGTTAGAAATTTTTTGAGAATTTTGAAAAAAAATTTGATAACTAAAATTTGGATTTTGGCTTTATAACTTGGAATGATATTAGTTAGTTACTATTAATTGATTTGAAAGACATAAAAATTATAATCCATTTTAACTAATTGTTTTTGAAAAATTTAATGGGTTTGGGGCATTTTTCTTACATGGTAATTTCGGGGACAGAATTCTTTTAAAGGGGGAGAATGTAACGATCCAGAATTTTAGTCATTTGAATTTGGAATATTTAATTTATTTAAGATGTTGAAAAGTTAATTCTATAAGTTAAATAACTTGAATTTCAAATATAGCAATTTATTTGATAATTAAATTGTTAAATTTAATATTTGAAATTTGTTTAAATAATTGAATCTTGAGTTTAATATGAATGAAAATGATTTCTAAAGTTGATTTAAATTCAATTTGAATAAGAAGGAAGATAGTGAACTTTTAAATTGGGTTTAAAAGCAATTAAAATGATTTTGGAAATTATTCATTTTAATTAACGGGTAAAAACAGCTTTTTGGGGGCACCATCTTGGATTTCAAGGAAACCAGTTTCATCGGATCCGTAAGAGTGAATTATTCTATGCTGACGAATTTTGTGAAAATTGAAAGTATTGTTTGAATGTGCGAGATCGAGACGTGTAGAAATTAATTAAAGGAATTTATATATAATTGGGTTTGAAAAGCTATCTTCTGCATATAATCGAATAGGTCTCAAGTCTAGTTCTATTGTGTCCGAAATATGGGTATAACATGTAGAACGCCGGGCAGCACACTTCTTTTGGAGTTCGAAGTTTTTAAGTGTGAATAGTGCTGAGTTTATTTTCTATATATAGGGCCTTAAGTTTCCATCTGCCAAACCCTAACTTAAAATCGGAGCCACCATTAAAATTTTAAACCCTCCATTGAACGACCATGGTCGATCGGAGCCACTCCATCCACTTTCAAGCTTCGACATCAACTAGGAAATTGTAGAGCTCGACTATACGAAGGCAATCAACAGTCGAATCATCGAATCATCGCTCAACGAGGCCGAAATCGAGGCGCATTCGTGACAGCTGCACTTGATTTTTTTGGGTTTGATTCGTGCAGCTCGCACGTGGATGGGGCAGCGAGGCGGAGGGTGACGCAGGCTAGGTGGCGCAGTAGTGGGTGGGTGGCAGCGTTCGTTCGCAGGCGATCGAAGTTTTTTTAAAAAAATAAAAAAAAATAAACGAAGATGCGAGTGCCTGTAATGAGTAGGAGGAAAGAAGATGAGATAAGGTTAAGGTTTAAACATATTTCATTAAGTTAATTAATGTTTAATCTTATCGCATGTTAATTAATTTGTAACTTTCTCGTACAAGGTCCAAATTGAACGCGATGAGTCGCGTTGCGATTTTTTCGACGAAGGTTAATCTATGGAATTGGATTGTACAGATTTAGATCTAGTGAGAGTTTTAGGTTAAAATTGGATGTTCGTTCAATTTTAAGTGAAAAAAATGTTTTGGCAACTATTAAAATCAGTGTGAGTTAATCTCACCCATTTGGTTAACTATAATATTATATAGTCAATGAAATTTATTTATTGGATGCGAGAACATTTTATAGTTGATTGTTATTGACTATTTGGATGGATTGCTAGTTTATATTGTTGGTTTGGATATATTCCAGTCTAGTGGAGTGGACGAGACCCTATTATGTTCCCGTGTAAGAGCGGATGACCATTTGCATACGAATCCCGCCTCGAAGTGGTTGATTATATTTTATAATTATATACTATATGTGATGAAAGGGGACAGGTTGGAGGGATTTAATGAGATTTCTCACACTGTTGATTTATTTTCATATAAATTGATATATGATAGGTCGAATGTTATAATTGATGACATGGATACGATTTGTTTATTTAGTGTTTTAGTAGCGCTGGCCTTATATTTTGGTATTTTAAAATGCCATAAAATAGTGATTGATTTTAAAAGGGGATTTCAAGTGATTTTGGAAATTATATATGTTTTAAATAATTATTCTTGAATTATTTGAAGAAGTAGTTTTATTTTAAAATCAAAGGTATGATTTATGGATACTATAGTTTATTAGTTTTATAAAATATTTCAAATAGAGATTTTTGAATTGAAAAATAAAGGTTTTCAAAATCCTAAAATAAGTCCGTCTTTTATAATTAAAGGATATGTTTTAAGGAAAATAGAAATATTTTGATGTAAATATTTATTAATCATTTTATAAAAAGTAATATATATATATATATAAATATATATATGTACATATATTAAAGATTATTTACAAAAGTGAGATTTATAAGTATGACAATTTATAAGAGTGATATTTTACAAATGAAGAGAAGATTTGTAAAATCGTAATTTGTTAATTAAGGGATAGATTTATAAACGGCATTTATAAATAAAAGGAAACTATTATCATTTAATAGATTGGAAAAATAATTCAAATGGTGGATTTATTTTAAGATGTGGAATGATGTTCTAGAAAATAGTTGATTCTATTTTGGAAATTGAAGTGAAGATAAATTGGAAGTTGTTAAACGATATTTTATAAATTGAAGGAAATTTATACCTATGAGAGCAAGGTTAAAAAACAGTTGAAATTACTTTTGAATGAGACTTTATGAATAAGTGAGATTTATAATGGAATGGATTTATAAATAGAGTTCGGAAATAAATGGATTTTATGAAAGGAAGTTTCATAAAATAGTGGAGATTTCTGAATTTAGTTTATAAATATAGAAATGATCATGTTTGAAATTAAGTATGGATTTTTTATCATGGATATATAATTATGTTTTAAAGGTTGTATGTTTATATTAATGTTGTTTAAAAGTGGTTTATAAAAAAATTTAATATTTGAAAGGTTAATTATTTAAAGTTTATTAATATAGTTAAATATAATTCTTATCAATAAAGTTTTGGAAATTAATTTTTAGTACTTATAAAAATGTTGAAGATAAATTGTTATTGTTTACTTAATAATTTATAAAAAAATTTAATTATTATTTTAAGATGTTATATAAAGGTAAAACGTAGCCTCAAGCCTCATCAACCGAGAATGACTAAAACATGGGAGATGCGGCAGGGCTAAGTAAGTCGCTCCCAAGTAGGGTATGATCACCCCTATATAGAGTCGCTATTATCACCCAAATTGTATGTTTCGGGGCCTAAAAACGGGGTGATCATATTTGGTACTATCCAGTAAAGGGTAGGACGATCTTGTATTAGCAGGGGTCGATAGGTTCAACCTTGGTGCTATTTGTCTAGAGATGCACCGTGATGGGTGGTACCCCGATAGTCCAGTCGTTGTATGGAATCCATTCTCCAATAAGCACCGTGCGGACTTAGTTATGGCCAACTATGCTGAAACGTGAAATTCAAGAATTTCAGCTATATTTATATTTTACTTTGACCCTTAGACATTATTATAATATAAGTAGATTTTCTATAGAATTTGTTTTGGTTATTGTAAGGTAAAAACCCATCTGTGTTTATGTGCGGCGTGGTCTTACGAGATACTTTTAATTTTCAAATGGTTTTCTAGAACTTTAATCCAGTTAGGTGTGTTTTCTCACGCTGGTTTTCCAGACTGACTCGGTGTTATTTTATTATAATGCTCGAGTCAGACAGTGCGTATTTACTATTGATTTGGATGCATTGGAGCTCAGGAGACGAGTTAGAGGTCTTCAAGTCGTATTTACGTATATGTTTTATTATTTGCTGTTTTGTTCTTGAAATCATCAGCATTTGTGAGGATAGACTCTTGTAACTGTGTAGGCTGATGATAGTGAATTGTTGTTGTACTATGATGAATGTATGTATATAATAGTTTCTCTTTGTAAAGATTATTGATATTATATTATATATTGTTCCGCCATGATTGTGACATTTTGTGTTGTTTTAATTTCTTTTCTCTTCTTTTTCTCTTCTCCTTTTCTTTCTTCTTCTTTCCCATAACTATCGGTCTTTCCATTCACTTTGGATTGGACATGTGTGGTTTATTGTCAGCTTGAATCGTAGAGATTGGCAGGTCGTTACATTAATGGCCTTATTAAAATTCTATTTAATATATAACATGCAGTACCAACTGCTTCAGCCTAAATTTTTTTTAGGTAAATTATTATCATTTAGCATAGTTCTAGCATACTCTTGAATCATCCTATTTTTACGTTCTACCACTCCATTTTGTTGTGGTGCTCTTAAAAATGAAAAATTATGAATTATACTTTTCTTATTACAGAAATTCTCAAAACTTTCATTTTCGATTTTTCCACCATGATCACTCGAATAATTTTAATTTTACTGGTCATTTGATTTTGAATTCATTTAATAAAGATTTTAAACATTTCAAAAGAATCACTTATTAAGTTTTAAGAAAACCGTCCAGGTAAACCTAGAATAATCATCTATGATTACAAATATATATCTACCGTGACTTATAGATTATATTTGTAAGGGACTGAAAAGATCTAAGTGAAGAAGTTCAAGGGGTTAAGAGGTAGAAATCATATCTTTTGATTTAAAAGAACTTTTTCTAAGTTTTCTTAATTGACATGCATTGCATAAATTTTAACTTTAAAATTCATTTTGGGAAGACCACTAACTAGATCTTTTTTAGCAATTTTAGACAATAGTTTGAAATCTAAATGGCCAAATCTTTTATGCCAAATCCAAGGATCGCTTGATTCAGCAAAAGACATAAATTATCATTTGATATTTTCATACTTAATATATAGATGTTTTATTTCCTAATACCTTCAAAGATAATGTTTGGCTCATTATCTTCAATGTGACATTTATCTTTTATGAATTTAATTTTGAAACCCTTATCACATAATTGACTAATACTCAAAAGATTGTGCTTTAAATTCTTAACTAACAAAACACTAGAAATAGTATAATATTTATAATTGCCGACATTACCGATGCTAAGCACATATACTTTAGTGTTGTCTCCAAACTTTACCGATCCACCATCTTTGTAAATAATATCTTTCAAAAAATTTGGATTTCCAATCATGTGTCTTGAGCATCCACTATCTAACATCAAATTGTCCTTTTTGATCTGCAGTGTTTAATCATCGGGTGTCTGTTCACCAAAAGCTAGGTAACACGTCTATTCCTACAATTCATACCTTTTCAAAAGATTGGGTGATTTTATATAATGAGTAGACGCAAATTTATGAAACAACATTATGATGATTTTGCAAATTATCTTTTCGAAAATAGTGTGAAAAATATTATCAAAAATTTCCATTGAAACTTTTTCAAAAATCAAATTATGAATACTTTGAAAAACAATGCTCTGATACCAAATATGAATCAGCGGAATAGGGATCTAAAGGCTAAATTTACATTAGAGGGTGGGAGGGTGAACAATTTTAATGGATTATATGAATATTTTTTATATTCTTTAACATTCTACTTGGAATAATGTAATTAACAATCACAGAATCAAAGCGCAGATAAAATTAAATGTAGTAAAAGTAAAAAGGAAAGAAGAACACCAGGATCTTATACTGGTTCGGAGTTACCCTAAATGCAGTCCCGTACAATTCTTTGTATGGATTTCTTTTCAACTAGTAAATGCAAATACAATCTCTATTTCAAGGCCCTTAAGAATCCCGACCTTTGGGTAGGGTCACTTGATTTTCAGGCTACGAGCAAATCTACTAGATTTACGGGCTACGAAGCACACTCAATTGATTGTATGGTCAACAATCACACCCACAAGTATAGCAGTATGATTTGATAGAGTTTTACAGACTCAGATCTTTGATCTTGATTACAATTAATCCTATAACTCTTGAATAGCACTTTGATCTTAGTTTGAGTGAGAGAGATATGAGAAATCAGAGAGTTAGTGAAAGAGAATCAAACTAGTGATGATTGAAATTGATTCTAGTTGAATTTCGATAGAGTTTGGGTATTTTTTTGATTTAGAAAATGAGAGAGTGGAAGAAGGATAGATGAATAAGAAAATGATGATTAAAATTTTGTTTAGAAGTCTGGTATTTATAAAGGAACAATGGTAATATCAATTCGTAAAGAGATACGATGAAAAGACACTTTTTATGAAATTTAAATTTTGAAAAAATTGGCCACTATGTCGACATACATACATAGAGTATGTCGACATACTCTTTCCAAAATTTAAAAATACTTTAAACATTACTTTGAAACTCGTTGTTTTGTAAAATAGTTTTATACTTTATAATATCATTTAAGCATAGTTTGTACATATTTTAATCATAATAAAACTTAATAAAACTTTATATAGTAATTTTGAAAATTTTAATATAATGTAAATAATATATATATATATATGTATGTATGTATGTATGTATAATCAATATAATTATAACTTATTGAAGTATAAGCAAAAATTCAATATATATATATATATAAACTTAAAAACACTAAAACAATATTTTTTATAAGTATAAGAGATTGAAAATCATTTTGAAAAATATTTTGAAAAGATTATTTTAAAACCAAGTTATTTAAAAAACAATTTAAAACAAAATTAGAGAATGAGAGAGAGATCAGGAAAGTGCTATCAAGGTTTTAACGTAAATTCTACGACTTTATAACTTATCTGGAATATATTAAACTCTTCAATAATCATGTGTCTTCATTCTCCACTCTTGAAACTCTATATCAGCATCTTGAATTTACTCTTGACACTGTACATTCTTCTTAATCAACATCTGTTTAATATCTTGCACTATATACTATATATAACTTGATAAAACATTAATATTTATATTTTATATAATTTCTGTAATTGTTATCATCAAAACCAATGCCTAAAGTACTAACAAATATCAAATATTGAAATTAACATAATATTTTCGCCATTCAACGTGCCTGAATTAATTTGGATTTTACTCGCAAATTATTGCCCGATATGATTTTGAGTTTTGGTACATATTTTTTGAAATAGAAATTCTAAATAATGATTATTAAAGATGCACTCATGTTAAAACCATTTTAGTTTGGTTGTTGGATACTCGGCATTTGATTTGAAATTAACATCTTTTATAATCAATATAAAAGGATGTTGGGATTGCCCCAAACAATAAACACATACATCATAATGAAATGTTTAATATTGAGCCTATGAGATGGATTTCTTATGCAACGGTAATAGGAATTATCATATATGATGTGTAGTCTACTATCTCACAATTTTCTTACGTAGCGTGTACAGTGAGTAAGTATCAAATCTGAATTAAGATCACTAAATGGTAGCTAAAGGTATTCTTGGAAATTTATGAAATATTAGAGTACTGTTTATAGAAACAATGAATGAATGGGTATCTGAACTTGAAGTTCATAAGTGATATCAAGCATGATATGTCAATCCTAATTCATGTTGAAACCTTTGCTAAGAAATGTAAGTTGAAAATGTTCCTAACAAGAGGTTATGGATGATTCAATAAGAAGGCTAAGTACATCGTCTTGAATAGTGCTGCAATAAAAGCAATGTGAATATATAATTAGCTAGGGGTGATTCCAAATGTTGAGAATCCCATGATACTGTTACATGATAATAATGCCACGATACATATCGTAAACGAATATAAGCTCATTTGAGGTCGAGAAACATACTCCGGAAGTTCCACATGAAAAAAGCAAATTATAATATCGAAGAGAGTTGATTCTCAAAGTAGATAATTAAGACAAAATAACATATCTATTCACTAAGAGATGATATAATGGTTATATTGATAATTATGATTGTTAATTATTATTATAGGGCCTAAAATTAATTAATAAAACATATAATTTTAATTATATTTATTCAAAAAAATTTAAGCAAATATAATAATTTAAATGTGATACACACACATATATACATATACACACACACAGATATATATATATATTATTTTGGTAGTTGAAGATTTTGAACTTGTTTTAAAATTAGGTGGATCAATATATATGTGGATATAAATTAATTAAATGAGATAAGATCTCACTTATAATGGGTTATAACTTAAATGACGGTCTTAGTATGATATTTTATATAGCCAATTAATGTTGCTATAAATACACCTTAATGTCTCATTCTGCATGCACAAAATTTCATTCTCCCACGTCTTGAATAATAAATAAATAAAATTAGATATTGGTTATAATATTAAAATATATGGATATTCTAAAAAACTATAAAAAACATTCTTACAATGTTTTTGGAGAAACGCTATCTATAACATTTTTAAAGGAAATGTTGTTTTTATGACTTTTTTCTTGTAAGTTAACAACATTTTTTCAGAAACGTTGAAAATATTGATTTATAACAACAATTTTAATAAGTTGTCTTACTCTTAGATTTTTAGCAATTATTTTTCTAAAAAGTTGTAATACATATATTCAATAATCAATAATTACTATTAAATATTAATAATAAAAATATTAAATTAATAATAATTAATATTAAAAATATAATAATAAATATTTACTGATTTATGTTAATAATTAATAATCAATAACATATACATAATAGTTCACATTTAATAATTAATATTCTATTATAATTAAGAAGTAATAAGTAATAACTAATAATTAGAAAATAAGAAGTAATATTTAATAATTAATAGTTTCTATTAAATAATTAGTAATTAGTAACTGATAATTAAGAAAAATAATTCATAACTAATAAGTAATATTAAGAATTTAATAATTAATTTTTAGTAATTATTAATTAAGAATTACTATTAATAATTAATAATATATACATAATAATTAACATTTAATAATATATACATAATAATTAATAATTACTATTTATAATTAATAAATGAAAATTAGTATTAAGTAATTAATAATTAATAATTAAGACTAATACTTATAATTTAATAATACGTGTTATTTAATAATTAAGAACTAAAATTTATTACTTTGTAATATTTTATAATTACAATTAAGAATTATATTTAATATTTCAAAAAATTTAAAAGTTTAAAAATTTCTAGAATTAATCTTAAAATATTCATAAATTTTAAAAACAAAAGCGTAAAATTTCAAAAATTCAAAAATTAAAATTTTAAATTATGAATGAATTAAATTTTTTATAAAGATTTAAAATTTCAAAAAATTAGCGAATTATAAAGAAATTCAAAATTCAAAAAGCATAAACATTATGTTGCAAATCTCAATACTCATCTTGATTTTATTTTGATTGATGATCATAGTAACTCGAGTATTAAAAAACTTCACGGCATAATTATAACGACCCGTGATTTTTGGCGTCTCGAGTTTTGAATATTAATTTTAATATTCAATAATACGGTATTTTAATCGAATAAAAATCCCCGTTAAATAACAATTTATAATAATATACAGTTTTCAAACCAGGATAACATTTTTGAATTTCTAGATTTTTATCTACAAAATAAGGAATTGATTTAATTGGAAAACCAGGATAAATATAGTGTACACACACACATATTCAGGAGAACAAATTTATATATAATTTGAAAACATATTTCGTAGCAAATAAAAATGAATAAGAAGAATATTATAAAAGGGAATGATTTTGGACTTACGAACAATATAGTGTAGCATAATCAGAAAGAATTTAAAATTTAATTTTCTTATAGATATATATATATATATATACATACATATGCTAGTTAAGAAGAATGCATATATATATATATATGCATTAAGTTCAAAAAGGAAAATTTTAGTATTTATAAACAAATAAATATTGTATGCTATAAACTAAATAAAAATAGTATGTTGAAAACAATATATGTAATGGTAAGTGAAATATATGTATATATATGAATGGACCAAATAAATATAGTTATTGAAAGGAATATATATATATATATATATATAGAATAATGAAGAAGTAAATATATAAGAAAATATACATATGGGAATATATATGAGAAAATTTTAATAAAACCATTTAAATTATTAGAAAAGGAAATCTTCCACAAATCATGTTTAACAAATTTGTTATTTTTATAAAAATAGAATGATAAGACATTTAATGCGTTGAGTTATATATATATATATATATATATATTAATAGAAATATATACATATAAAATAGGAAGACTAAATTGTTTAGTAAAACTACTTTACATGTTATTCTCAAAAAAAAATATGAAGGAATGTTTCAAATCAAAAGAAAATTAACTAGGTAAATTAAAAAGTAAAAAGGCAAAATTACAAGTTAAAAATGTAAACATTTCCTGGTCAAATATTACAAGTAAACAAAGTATAAATATATATGCATGCCCGGTCAAAAATGGAAAGGGGTGAAGCAAGGTAAACCATATATATATCAATAACAAAGCAAAGAAAAAAAAATATAATAATTTTTGCTTGGTCAAAGAAGGAAAACTGAATATCACTTCATCTCAAATATCAACTTCAACCACCAAAACTTCAACTTTGATTTTCACAAAATCCTTTCAATCTATCAAAACCTTGTACAGGCTTGCAAATTCCTCTTGAGCCCAAAACCTTGTAAAGACCCTGTAAACAAACGAAGCCTGTAACCCAAAAACCATTGTAAAGAAAAAAGAAAAGAGAAAAAAAATAACACCCTGTTCTTCAAAATTCAAAAGCAAAACAAGTTTTCAAAGCATTCAGATTGAAGACTAAAGATCAAGCTGAAGATTTCAAAAGAATCCAAATGTTTAAGGTGAGAATTTATGTTTAATGTCTAAAAATGTTCCAAATACTTCTCTGTCAATAAACAGAGTTGAAAATATATTTATGCTCTGGTTCAAAAATCTATATCTCTCTCCTCGATTTAAATTTTGGATGATGTAAACTAATGAAGTGTTTATTTTTATGTATAGATCATGCTAAAAATAATTGAAAGCTCGTTTATTTTATATATTGGGTGTAAATTAAGAATAATAGTAAATAAGCCAAGTTTTGACAAAATTCAATATGTTTAAATCATCGAATCGAGTACGTAATCGGAATTGTCATATGAAGATAGGATTTTTAGCCAAGAAATCGTAATTTTTAATGGCCTATATTGTGTGTAATCTTGAGATGATCAAAATCCATTAAAAAAAAATATTCCGGCGACGTGGTGGTCGATAGGCGGTACGACCTGGCCTAGGAGGAGCGGATAGGCATGGGGAAGACACCCACCATGGCACATTTTTGAAGTTTGCTTTGGATGGAGGTGGTGTATCAATTTTAGGGTTTAGGACATGTTCTGGAGTGGGCTCGGTTTCTCGTCGCTGGTGAAAAAGAGGGGGCATCGGACCTGGTGCTAAGGAGCTCGGAAGTGAGGGGAAGGGTTGGCGGCTTCGTCAGTGGTGACGGCACGGTCTAACTGTGAGTATTTCGATGGAAGGAGGTTGTTTTATGGGCACGGTGCTTTGAAGTAGGAGGATGGCGGTGGTCGAATTTGGATTGCGGCGAGGCAGTGGTCAAGAGGTTGGGGTCTTGTGAGGAAAAGTCAAATGGTGACTTGGTGGTGGGTTTTGTGGTTCGAACATGGGCGAGGTGGGTTCGTACACGTACACATGCACGCGTGCATGGGAAGGTTGTGCGAACTGTGATGGGAAGGCGCTCGAATCTTGGTAATGGAGGCTGTGTCTTTTGTTCTTGGCCTCGGTCTTGCTAGGGATCGAAGGTGTTATGGGTGTAGGCAGTTGTCTTGATCGAGGAAGATGAGTTTTGGTTTGGTTCATGATTTCGAAATTTAAATTTGTTACTGGAAGTAAAGGAAAAGAAAAAGGAAGAAGGAGGGAAAAAAGGAAGAAGGGGACGGGTTTTGTTCTTCATATTGATTTGGGCTTCGGCATGTATTTTAAAGAACAAAAATATGTTAGTTATATATATAAATATATAAAAGCTAAAAACTTTGAAGGATCATAAATTGTTGATACGAATTCCGATTTACATGATTCTTTTTGTGATGGAATCATATCGTCGAATGCTTCATCTTCAAGAAGCCTATTGTTAGTCTTGACCAAGCGATATTTTATGGCATTTTTAAACGATCAAGTTTTAAATATAAAATGATAGATTATATATTTTGGTAAATTTTAAAACATCATAACTAATGCATACGAATTTTGATTGAAGCGAAATTTGTTGTGATGGGTTCATGACGATGAACGCTACGTCGTTATACGAACCGTTGTCGAGTTTGAATAAGTAAAATTTTATAGTAATTTGAAACGAACAAAAATTTAAGTAATCAATTTTAAACTAATATCGTCGTTTGATTATTATGACCGTATATTGAAGTGTTTTGCCAGATAAAAATAACGACGAGTTAATTTAAGTTACTTACGATGTTTTTGACATCTATTTAGCAAAATAAAACATCGTTCCACAAATCGTATCTAATTGGACCCCTGTTGGCAGAATAAATCACTGTTCTGCCATTTTTACTGAATATATCTGTTTCTGGTCATTGATTAGCAGAAATAATACCCTGTTCAGCTATTATATTGTACGGGCATCTATTGTTATTCTGATAATTATACTGGGCAAATATGATATTAAATGAATGGTTAAAAATAGATTGTTGTAAATATCTGTATCTGTTATGTTGGACTGTTATGAAATTGAATGGTAACTTGATTAAGTACCATTGGGATTATTATGCCTACTTTTCCGACTTGGAAGTTGACTTTTGAACCAAAATTGTTTAGAAGATGATTATTATTTATGAATGATATTTTAAAGTTAATTAGTAAATATTTTGATAATAATTTAAAAGTAATTATATTATTTTTCTTAAAAATTATTTTAAAAAGTATTAATTATTGTTTCAGAGCTATTTAATTATTTAAATTGTTTAAAGTATATTAATTATTAATTAAAGTTATTTTATAGTGATTGTTTAAAGTTAATTATTACTTAAGAGTTAATTAGTATTAAAATGTTTATTTATTCCAAATATAAATTTATTAAATATTAATAATGTTTCAAATAATATATTATATAGTAAACTTTTATAAAAGAGTACTTTACTTAATTAGAACTTGGAAAGATTGTATTGAAAACTTTATAAATATTATTTTAGAAAATTATTAAATAAAGTTTTCGGAAAGTAATGGTATACTTTCATGGCATAATCAGAGGCAGTGAGTGCCTGCAGTTAAGTTTTAGATTTCTCTAGGATAGAGACGTAACCATTGAGCTGTGAACCCATGGTTGATACCGCAGTGGTGCTTTCCCAGATTTATTTTAAAGGGTTTATTTTGAAATGAATGGTTTGTGGATATACTTATCCTGTGATATAAGCATACTCTGTTTTGATTAAGTAATTTTAATTTATTGAATTTTAATGTAAATAAGGCTTAATGTTTTCAATGGGAAATGAAACCTTTGTTTGGATGATTATGTATTTGATAGTTAAATAACTGACTATCAAATCTGGACCCAAAAACATAACTTTGGGAATATCTAGAAGAAATACGGGAATTATGTGGTACAGTTACCATTCGAGGTGTTATATGTACGTATAAACTCATTTCGTTCTTCTAGGGAGTTTATAAGAAAATCCGTCCACTAACGGTTAGGAGGTGATCTCCGATCTTATTTTCGTCGGCGTATTTCCTAAAGAACCGAGGTTGAGTTTACCAAAAAATATCGAACGTAGTTTCGAAGAGACCGGGATCGAATAATTAATCCGAAAACCACTTTGATCCAACGAGTACGTTTTCTAAGGGAAAACAAGAGCATGGAGTCGAAGATGGAGCATTGAAGTGCCAGGGCTAATCGCTACTAATCTTGAGGATGATTTCAAAATGGATGCAGTAGGAATAGTGCCTACGGTTCCGTTCGGACCCAGAACGGACTTGTATGGATGAATGCTATCGGTACATTGTCAAGGGAGGGCAATGAGCATTCTAAGTGAAAATTTATTTAAAAAGGTAATTGTAGCCTTTAGCCTCATCAACCGAGAATGACTGAAAAGCAGGGGAGATGCAGCAATGCTAAGTGGGTCGCACCCAATTAGGGTATGTTTATCACCTTCCTAGATACCCTCGGATATCATTTTATTACTACGATACATGGAACTAGCTCGGAAAGGGTAGGAACACCCAAGGTGATAGCATATTCGGTCTATCCAGGCTAGGGATAGTCCGGTCTTGTGTTGCAGGGGATCCCAGCATGGTCCTCGGTACGATGTTTCTAGACGTGTACTGTGGCAGGTGATACCCAGTGCCTAGTCTTTTGTATAGAATCCATTCTCCAATACGTGCCTTTACAGTTTTGGTTGTAGAGCCTAGTATGCTGGAATTTAATTAATGTAACAATTTCAGCTATTTGTACAAGTATTTGTACCTAGACATTATTATAATATCACTGGATTTTCTATAAAAGTGTTTTGGTTACCGTAAGGGAAAAACCAGTCGTGTTTATGTGTGGCGTAGTCTTACGAGATGTCTTTGATTCTAAAGGATTTTGAAAATTATAACGAATAAAATTCCTTATGATTTAAATTCTCATGCTGGTTTTACCAGACTAACCCGGGCGTGGTTTTTTCCTATGTGCTTGGGTCAGACCGAGCATATCTCTAGGTTTAGCTGGAAGATTGGAGCTTTAGGATAGGAGCTGGAGGGCTAGAGTCATATTCTCGTAGATGATTATATTTCGTTGCATTTAGTTGTGTATATTAGCAATTGTAAGGACAGGTTGTTATAACTGTCCATGCTGAATAGGTTATATACTCTGATTGATGTCTGTATATGTTTAAGTTACAGTTTTTGTTTCATGTAAAGACTTGTTATATATTATAGATTATTCGTTTCCGTTGTGAGATTCTATGTGTTCTATTTTCTTTCCATCCTCTCTCTATCTTCTTTCTATTTTCTTCTCTTACTATCCGCCTTTCTGTTCGATTTGGATTGGATAAGTGTGGTAAAGTGTTAGTTCAAACTGTACGGAAAAAGTGGGTCGTCGCATCGTGGTATCAGAGCTTAGGTTGAGCGAATACCTAGGCTTTGGTGGGGTTACTCATTAGAGATAGGATTAGTAGTACCCTAGAATGAGTCTGAGTGTATATATACGAGAGTGCGTATTTGTTAGTGATATAAAAATGTTTTATATTGTTTTAATTTGTTTGTTGAGTGGCATGTGGATTCTGGTCAATACGAGTAGATTATATTGATAGGGATCTCTAAACACTTGAACAAGGCCAACGGACACAATATTGTTTTAAGAGGGTAGATGAAATAATTTTACCCAGAAGATATTTTTATATAAAAGGCATGATTTTCAAAATATATAGTATTTTGAGGTGTTGTTTGATAAGTGATGATAATATTTTATCATCTAGGAATTGAGTGATCATAACCATTAGTTTTGAGTACCCTCTATTGCCTGACCTTTTGACTTGAGTATTTCCGTAGAATTCGAGTCCTGTAAGATAGGAACCTTGGAAAATTTGGATTTTTAGTAAATTTTGTTTACTAAAGGGAATTGGAATATTTTATATAAACATTTTAGGAAGATTTTTCATAGATAAAGGCTAATTTTACAATAATTGGTTTATAAAAAGTGATATTTGAGAATTAAAAACTCTGGTGATTTCGGAAAGTTTGTTTAAACCAAATTTTTTGGGGAAAAGGATTTTGGTATTACTTAAGAAAAGTTTTTGAATGGTAGCAATTTAAAAGGGAAAAGTTATTTGAAGTGTGTGCCTGTATATATGTACTCTTTAGTATATATAAATTCCTGAAACCTTAGGATCTCATTCTTGGCTCTTGTTAATTGATTATAGAGAACCCGTAGTATCGATCGAGGAGGAGCACTTTCGAAGGCTAAGAGAGATGGCAATCATGACTTAGTTAGAAGGATTCTGAAGGATCTTAATGAGCCATCGATTTATGAGGAAGAGTTAGAGGGGGAAATAGAGCCTGTCGAGCAGCCATCGCATCAAGAAGATGAACCCGAGGAAGAAGCAGAAGAGGAATTCGAGGGGGAATTCAAGGATGAGGAAGAATTCGAGGACAAGGAGGAATTTGAGGATGAAGAGGAATTTGAAGCAAAGGAAGAACCCGACTCGGAAAATGATGACGCTGTCATCTGGGAAATGGGTGAGTTTGAGAATGAGCCAGTTGCAGATGGGGATAACCTTCAGCGGGAACCAAGCCCGGTGTTTGCATGGGTTCTGGATAACGATGTGGAATCTATGGAATTGGAAGGACCCGAAGTGGAGGACTCGAATGGAGAGAGTCCGCAATGAGTGTTGGTTTGGGTTGAGTAGTCTCTTGGTAGTGTATACCCTATTAGTATGGGTCAGTAACCTGTAGACGTCATGTTTGTTGGATTTTAGTCTAGTAAAGTATCTCAGTAGATGTTTGGTATGACTATATATATGTGTATGTGTATATGATGACGGTAACTGTGAAAGTATTCTAGTTGATACTAGGTGTAACTGATATTTGGGAATATATATAAATATATATTAACTTGTGTGGTATGGGTGTTTATTAATTTGTTAATAAATTAAAAATTCGGTTAGTTTTGTTTACTATCCTGGTTGTGAAAATTTCGGGGATCCCCGAAATTCTTTTAAGGGGGAAGGAATGCAACGACCCAAGATTTTTGGCGTCTCGAGTTTTGAATATTAATTTTAATATTCAATAATACAGTATTTTAATCGAATAAATATCCCCGTTAAATAACAATTTATAATAATATACAGTTTTCAAACCAGGATAACATTTTTGAATTTCCAGATTTTTATCTATAAAATAAGGAATTGATTTAATTGGAAATTCTTATATATATATATACACATATATTCAGGACAACAAATTTATATATAATTTGAAAACAGATTTCATAGCAAATAAAAATGAATAAGAAGAATATTATAAAAGGGAATGATTTTGGGCTTATGAAAAATGTAGTGTAGCATAATTGGAAAGAATTTAAAATTGGATTTTCTTATAGATATATATATATATATATATACACGTGCTAGTTAAGAAAAATGCATATATATATATAAGTTCAAAAAGGAAAATTTTAGTATTTATAAACAAATAAATATTGTACGCTATAAACTAAATAAAAATAGTATGCTGAAAACAATATATGTAATGGTAAGTGTAATATATGTATATATATGAATGGACCAAATAAATATAGTTATTGAAAGGAATATATATATATATATATAATAATGAAGAAGTAAATATATAAGAAAATACACATATGAGAATATATATGAGAAAATTTTAATAAAACCATTTAAATTATTGGAAAAGGAAATCTTCCACAAATCATGTTTAACAAATATGTTATTTTTATAAAAATAGAATGATAAGACATTTAATGCCTTGAGTTATATATATATATATATATATTAATAGAAATATATACATATAAAATAGGAAGACTAAATTGTTTAGTAAAACCACTTTACATGTTATTCTCAAAAATATATATGAAGGAATGTTTCAAATCAAAAGAAAATTAACTAGGTAAACTAAAAAGTAAAAGGCAAAATTACAAGTTAAAATGTAAACATTTCCTGGTCAAATATTACAAGTAAACAAAGTATAAATATATGTGCATGCCTGGTCAAAAATGGAAAGGGTTGAAGCAAGGTAAACCATATATATATATATATATATATATATATATATATCAATAACAAAGCAAAGAAAAAAAATATAATAATTTTTGCCTAGCCAAAGAAAGAAAACTAAACTTCACTTCATCTAAAATATCAACTTCAGCCACCAAAACTTCAACTTTGATTTTCACAAAATCCTTTTAATCTATCAAAACCTTGTATAGGCCTGCAAATTCCTCTTGAGCCCAAAACCTTGTACCATATTCATCATTTCACTTGCCTTAGCATGTATGTATATATATATATATATAAAGATGTGTGTGTAGTTTCAGATGTTTAACACCCTGTAAACAAACGAAGCCTGTAAACCAAAAACCATTGTAAAGAAAAAAGAAAAGAGAAAAAAATAACACCCTGTTCTTCAAAATTCAAAAGCAAAACAAGATTTCAAAGCGTTCAGATTGAAGACTAAAGATCAAGGTGAAGATTTCAAAAGTATCCAAATGTTTAAGGTGAGAATTTATGTTTAATGTCTTAAAATGTTCCAAATACTACTCTATCAATAAATAGAGTTGAAAATATATATGCTCTGGTTCAAAAATCTATATCTCTCTCCTCGATTTAAATTTATGGATGATGTAAACTAATGAAGTGTTTATTTTTATGTATAGATCATGCTAAAATTAACTGGAAGCCCGTTTATTTTATATATTGGGTGTAAATTAAGAATAACAGTAAACAAGCCAAGTTTTGACAAAATTTAGTATGTTTAAATCATCGAATCGAGTACGTAATCAAAATCGTCGTATGTAGATAGGATTTTTAGCAAAGAAATCATAATTTTTAATGGCCTATATTGTGCATAATCTTGAGATGATCAAAATCCATTCAAAAAAAATATTCTGGCGATGTGGTGGTCGATAGGCGGTACGACCTAGCCTAGGAGGAGTGGGAAGGCATGGGGAAGAGACCCACTGTGGCACATTTTCGAAGTTTGCTTTGGATGGAGGTGGTGTATCAATTTTAGGGTTTAGGACATGTTCTCGGGTGGGCTCGGTTTCTCATCGCTGGTGAAAAAGAGGGTGGCATTAGACATGGTGCCGAGGAGCTCGGAAGTGAGGGTAAGGGTTGGCGGCTTCGTCAGTGGTGACGGCATGGTCTAACTGCTAATATTTCGATGGGAGGAGGTCATTTTATGGGCACCGTGCTTTGAAGTAGGAGGATGGTGATGGTCAAATTTGGATTGCGGCGAGGCAGTGGTCAAGAGGTTGGGGTCTTGTTATGAACAGTCAAATGGTGACTTGGTGGTGGGTTTCGTTGTCCAAACCATGGCGAGGTGGGTTCGTACACGTACACGTGCACGCGTGCATGGGAAGGTTATGTGAACTGTGATGGGGAAGGCGCTCGAATCATGGTGATGGAGGCTGTGGGTTTTGTTCTTGGCCTCGAGTCTTGCTAGGGATGAAGGTGTTATGGGTGTAGGCAGTTGTCTTGATCGAAGAAGATGAGTTTTGGTTTGGTTCGTGATTTCGAAATTTAAATTTGTTATTGGAAGAAAAGGAAAAGAAAAATGAAGAAGGAGGGAAAAGAGGAAGAAGGGGACGAGTTTTGTTCTTCATATTGATTTGAGCTTCGGCCCATATTAAAATATATATATATATATATATATATATATATATATATATATGTTAGTTATATATATTAATATATAAAAGCTAAAAACTTTGAAGGATCATAACTTGTTGATACGAATCCCGCTTTACATGATTCTTTTTGCGACGGAATCGTATCGTCGAATACTTCATCTTCATGTAGCCTATTGTCAGTCTTGACCAAGCGATATTTTATGGCATTTTTAAACGATCAAGTTTTAAATATAAAAAGATAGATTATATATTTTGGTAAATTTTAAAACATCATAACTAATGCATACGAATTCCGATTGAAGCAGAATTCGTTGCGATGAGTTCATGACGACGAATGCTACATCGTCATACAAACCGTTGTTGAGTTTGGCTAAGTAAAATTTTATAGTAATTCGAAATGAACAGAAATTTAAGTAATCAAATTTAAACTAATATCATCGTTTGAATTATTATGACCCGTATATTGAAGTGTTTTGCCAGATAAAAATAACGACGCGTTAATTTAATTTAATTACGATGTTTTTGATATTTGTTTAGCAGAATAAAACATCGTTCCACAAATCGTATCTAATTGGACCCCTGTTGGCAGAATAAATCACCATTCTGCCATTTTTACTGAATATATCTGTTTTTGGTCATTGATTAGCAGAAATAATACCCTGTTCTGCTTTTATATTGTACGGGTTTCTATTATTATTCTGATAATTATACTGGGCAAATATGATGTTAAATGAATGGTTAAAAATAGATTGTTGTAAATATCTGTATCTGTTATGCTGGACTATTATGAAATTGAATGGTAACTTGATTAAGTACCATTGGAATTATTAGGCCTACTTTTCCGACGTGGAAGTTGACTTTTGAACCAAAATTTTTTAGAAGATGATTATTATTTATGAATGATATTTTAAAGTTAATTAGTAAATATTTTGATAATAATTTAAAAGTAATTATTTTATTTTTCTTAAAAATTATTTTAAAAGGAATTAATTACCGAGCTATTTAATTATTTAAAAAATTTAAACTATATTAATTATTAATTAAAGTTATTTTATAGTGATTGTTTAAGGTTAGTTATTACTTAAGGGTTAATTAGTATTAAAATGTATATTTATTCCAAATATAAATTTATTAAATATTAATAATGTTTTAAATAATATATTATATAGTAAACTTTTATAAAAGAGTACTTTACTTAATTAGAACTTGGAAAGATTATATTGAAAACTTTATAAGTATTATTTTAGAAAATTATTAAATAAAGTTTTCAGAAAGTAATGGTATACTTTCATGGCGTAATCGGAAGCAGTGAGTGCCTGCAGTTAAGTTTTGGATTTCTCTGAGACAAAGACGTAACCATTAAGCTGTGAACCCTTGGTTGATACTACAGTGGTGCTTTCCCAGATTTATTTTAAAGGGTTTCAAATATTTTGAAATGAATGGTTTGTGAATATACTTATCCGGTGAGATAAACATATTCTGTTTTGATTAAGTAATTTTAATTTATTGAGTTTTAAAGTAAATAAGGCTTAATGTTTTCAATGGGAAATGAAACCTTTGTTTGGATGATTGTGTATTTGATAGTTAACTAACCAACTATCAAATCTGGACCCAAAAACATAACTTTGGGAATATATAGAAGAAACACGGGAATTATGTGGTACAGTTACCGTTCGAGGTGCTATACTGTACGTATAAACTCGTTTCGTTCTTTTAGGGCATTTATAAGGAAATCCGTCCACTAACGGTTAGGAGGAGATCTCCGATCTTATTTTCATCGGTGTATTTCCTAAAGAACCGGGGTTGTGTTTACCGAAAAATATCAAACGTTGTTTCGAAGCGACCGGGATCGGATAATTTATCCGAAAACCACTTCGATCCAACGAGTACGTTTTCGAAGAGAAAACAAGAGCATAGAGTCAAAGATGATGCATTGAAGTGCAAGGGCTAATCGCTACTAATCGTGATGATGATTTCAAAATGGATGTAGTAGGAATAGTGCCTTCGGTTCCGTTCGGACCCAGAACAAACTTGTATGGATGAATGCTATTAGTACATTGTCAATGGAGGGCAATGAGCATTCTAAGTGAAAATTTCTTTAAAAAGGTAATCGTAGCCTCTAGCCTCATCAACCGGGAGTGACTGAAAAGCAGGGGAGATGCAGAGGTTAGTGGGTCACTCCCAATTAGGGTATGTTTATCACCTTTCTAGATACCCTCGGATATCATTTTATTACTACGGTACATGGAAGGAGCTCGAAAAGGGTGGGAACACCCAGGGTGATAGCATATTCGGTCTATCCAGGTTAGGGATAGTCCGGTCTTGTGTTGCAGGGGATCCCGGTGTGGTCCTCAGTACGATGTTTCTAGACGAGTACTGTGATAGGTGATACCCCAGTGCCTAGTCATTCGTATGGAATCCATTCTCCAATACGTGCTTTTACGGTTTTTGTTGTAGAGCCTAGTATGCTGAAATTTAATTAATGTAACAATTTCAGCTATTTGAATAAGTATTTGTACCTAGACATTATTATAATATCACTGGATTTTCTATAAAAGTGTTTTGGTTACCGTAAGGGAAAAACCCGTCGTGTTTATGTGTGGCGTGGTCTTACGGGATACCTTTGATTCTAAAAGGATTTTGAAAGTTATAACGAATAAAATTCCTTGTGATTTAAATTCTCACGCTGGTTTTACCAGACTGACCCGGGCGTGGTTTTTTCCTATGTGCTCGGGTCAGACCGAGCATATCTCCAGGTATAGCTGGAAGGTTGGAGCTCAGGAGAGGAGTTGGAGGACCAGAGTCATATTCTCGTAGATGATTATATTCCATTGTATTTAGTTGTGTATATCAGCAATTGTAAGGAAGGTTGTTATAACTGTCCGTGCTAAATAGGTTGTATACTCTGATTGATATCTTTATATGTTTAAGTTATAGTTTTTGTTTCATGTAAAGACTTGTTCTATATTATAGATTATTCGTTTCCGTTGTGAGATTCTATGTGTTCTATTTTCTTTCCATCCTCTCTCTATCTTCTTTCTATCTTCTTTCTATTTTATTTTCTAACTATCCGCCTTTCTGTTCAATTTGGATTGGATAAGTGTGGTAAAGTGTTAGTTCAAACTGTACAGAAAAAGTGGGTCGTGACAATAATCAAATTGCAGAATGCGTTGCAACTTGTGTTGATACAAAGTACTACTTCCATGTACCTCTAGGGATTTTCTTTTGTAACCCTTTTTTTGACATATACAAGTTTTCTTTTCGGTCCAAAACAAATTTTTTGATATGCAATCCAAATTTTTAGCTATACACTCAGAATTTTGCATTTAAACCCAAATTTTGGGCCCTCTTAGCATCACCTTTTCCCAACTCCTCTAATTATCATTTTAAGTTACAATTTTTCCCTAAATTTCCTAATCTCGCCAAATCAATTTATTTATGTCTCTTGCTTCATTAATTTTCATTCAAATAAATTACTATTTTCCGTCTCCTGCTTCATAAGTTTGTTTTCCAACCTCGGATGCACCACAGATTACTATAATTTTGCGATGTCATGCATGTTCATAGCAGTTGCTATGCATGAAATTTTCGGTATTTTTTTAGTTGCCATTTATTCATACTATATATTTTATTACTTGCCATTTTTTCATATTATAGTATCAAATGTTATTTATTCCGTGGAAATAATAGGCCAATAATAAAACTATAAAAGGAAAATATAATAGATTAATGAAATCGCATTAAATATTACCATTAACATTGGCTTAACTTTTAATATTAAGTATTTACTAATTTTTTTTATGCTTAACCTCTTAATTATCTCATTATTATTTGACGTTTGCATACTACAGATGTAAAATGTTATTTATACCATAGGAATCGGTAGCATTTTCTACAACGATTACTACAAGCCTTGTGATTGATTTATTGTGTTATTATGCTCTATGTTAGTTTGCTTAATCTTCCCCTCTAGTTCTGTACTTACCATATCCTTCTCATTGTAAGATTTTGCATTACACTTTTTTCTTCTGCTTGACTATTTGACTTTAAACTTCAATGATTGTGAAGTTCTGCTGTTTCTTCTTAATCAATGTTCATGATATCCTCTTTGTATCTGTCTGTATTTATATCAAGTGCCACACAATCAACAAGTGGGCTCGATAAGTCTTCCAATAATAATAGCTTAAGTAATGTACTAAGTTCAGGTTTTGAGCCAATAAAGCACATATCTATTTCTTTTTCAATAATTATTGAGTTTGCCTTCCCTATGGCCGCTTTTCTCTCTATTATCTTATAGTCCAACCCAAGTATTTATCCACCCTTTTTAGTTATAGTCACTAATGTTATACAAGTTTGCTATATAGTTAAGTATGGCTATAGTATATAAGAATGAATGTTGAGATTTATAAACTTGCAACATATGCTTGATTCCTTCTAGGGTCATCAGGCCTAGAATCAATTCCTGACCATAAACTACCAAAGATTAACTTGCTTAACGGATTGAATGGTTTACTTCTATTCAATGTAATCATAGTGAACACACACAGAGAGATATATGTAATATATATATGTATGCATATATGTATATATACGTATACACACACGTATATGTATGTAAATATATATCTATGTACACACATATATGTATACGTATGCATATATATACACACATACACATATATATATACACACGTACATATACACACACACACGTATACATATATATATACACACACACACACAGATATATATATATATATAAAAATCAGAAATGACATGCAGACTTAATTTAAAATTCAGATCATCTACAATGCTCAAGAATCTACCTGAGAAATCTGAAGTTAATAAAGAGGGGTAAAAATTATAAATATCGAAGAAGAAAAAAGTAATTTGATTTCTGTTCACTCACAAGATATTATGTAATGGCCAAATTGAAATATCATAAAATGATCTTAGTTATTAGTGGTTAGTGATGCAACTATTTTACTTAACCCTAGCTAATTTTCTTTTAAAAATTGTTTCTCTAAACTTTTATTTGCTGGCTTAATTTTTATAGGGTGATTTTACATTCTTTTGATGTTTTTTCAATGCTAGTTGCATTAACTACTTTGTAGTAGTGATTATGTTTGGACTTGCTATCCGATAAATATGTTGTCATGCAAATTATATTTTGAATATTTGGTTAGATTGTTCAAGTTTGGTTCTATTAAATAATTAGTAATTAATAACTGATAATTAAGAAAAATAATTAATAACTAATAAGTAATATTAAGTATTTAATAATTAACTTTTAGTAATTATTAATTAAGAATTACTATTAACATTTTTTTTTGGCAAAGCCAGCGGGGTTTACTGGTCCCCTACCAGTTTATTGCAACACAATAAAATGACTCAAAACAGACTTTGAATCGGAAAAAGAAAATACTAGGAAAACAAAGAAGACAACAAGGAAAAAACATAGAACAAACATGAATCACCTCGAGCAATCAATCGTGATACCAGGGATATGGCACTCCCTCCTTTTCAGTTGCATGTAAGTTCTATTCTTGACTTCAGACCAAAGAGTACTAAAGCTTTTCCTTTTATTTTCAAAGACTATAGTGTTTCTCTCTTTCCATATCACATCCATATAAATTTTAATGCATATGATCAATACTCTGTTACCACTATTATTCCACTTCGTGGCCATTAGAATTATATTCCAATCAATTGCTGAAAAGGGAACAACAACAGTTCTTTGGAGACTACTCACAATCATAACAACCAGAGTAATTAATCTAGGGTAGTCGAAGAAGAGATGTTCAACTATTTCAACATTCTGCTCACAAAATACACATTCAAGGGTACTAATAATCCCATAACTATTTAAAACATGTCTGGTGAGGAGCGCATTGCTAACAACCTTCCAGAACATTAAGTTTTCTCTCGGGGGTGAGTCATTGTTCCAAAGCACAGAGAACCATTTAGCAGCAGGGTAGACATTGACATTACTGAAGAATTTGTAGACACACTTAATACTATGGGGCTTTGTATTCCAAGAAACGATTAATGAATGGTCAGAGCTGAATCTAGTACTCTGAATAGTGTTCCACAGTTGCCTAACAACTTGGCTACTATTGTAAGGAAGATGGATTCTTCCTTCATTAAGATACTCACAGACTTTTGCTTCACGATTAACTCCAGATTGGACTATCATAGCATGATCAATATATGAAGATAGTATCAAACCTGGACTAACCCAGGGTTCATCCCAAAAACTTGTACTAGTATTATCACGAACATGGTACTGGATCATGGGCAGTAGCACGTCCCTAAGCTTAAGAATATTCCTCCATGTCTAACTACTGTCTTGAGCTATATCCATCAACCAAAACCTCATATGCTTGATATTATACGTCCATGTCCATTTGACCCATAAACTGTTTTTCTTAGATATTACATCATGGAAATGTTTACTGAATGCGGCTCTATTCCAATTTTTAGCATTTATAATGCCCAGACCTCCCAACTGAAGCGTAGTTTCACAATTAGCAAATGAACAAGGCAAAAGTTTTTTATTGAACATGCTGTCAGTCCAGAAAAATCTGTTCATGGCTGAGCGGACAAGTTGCAGTAGCTTGCTAGGAAGAATAACAGAGCGAGCCCAATATACCAAGGAAGGGAAAACAACTGATTTAATAAGCACAAGCCTAGCACTTTGGGACATTCTCCGATTTTCCCAAGCATTCATAACAGAAGTAATTTTATTAAATAGGGGCAGACAGTCTGCTATGGTTATTCTTTTAGTAATGATGGGAAGGCCTAGATACCTAATGTCAGCGTGCATACTAGAGAACCCACTATGCTGATACAAGCCAACTGCTTGTACATCAGAGATTCCTGCAAAAAGCAAGGAGGATTTGGTCCTGTTGATGGATAAACCAGTCATAAGGTAAAAGGAATGCAGAGCACACAGGATTTCACTTAAAGAGGATGCTTCTGGTTTAGTAAAAATCATCACATCGTCAGCAAACATGATGGAAGATAGCTTGTGCAGAGAACACTTTGGGTGGTACTTTATGAGTCTTTGAGTGTATTTGTTCTGAAGAATAACATTGAGCACTTCCATAACTAAGAGAAATATGTATGATGAAATTGGGTCACCCTGTCTTATTCCTTTTTGGCAACCAAAGTAGCCAACAGGCCTACCATTAACTATGACAAGGAATGTAGGGGAAGAAATACAAGTATATATCCAAGAAACAAACATTTTGGGGAAGCCCATCATCGCCATAATCCTCACAATTGATTTCCAGTTTATGGAATCATAAGCTTTTGATATATCAATTTTAAGCGCAGCAGCAGGAGTAGCATTACATTTTCCATAACTTTTCATCAATTCATGGGCTATAAGTACATTATCAAGAATGTTTCTAGATGGAATGAATGCAGCTTGATTGTGAGACACAATTGATGGAAGAACACAAACTAGCCTTGTTGCAAGAATTTTTGAAATACATTTGTACAGCACATTGCAACACGATATAGGCCTAAAGGAAGAAACTTTGTCAGGAGGAGTTACCTTAGGGATTAAAGCAATATTCGTTGCATTGATCTCTCTCAGCATTTTACACTTGTTGAAAAAATTATGGATAGCTGTACAAAATTCATGTCCAAGCACGGACCAAGTTGCAATAAAGAAAGTAACATTAAGGCCATCAGGACCGGCAGCAGAATGTTGATTCATGGAGAAGAGGGCAGTCTTGATTTCTTCATCAGTAACAGGTTTTATTAATGCTTCAGCTTGAAGAACAGATATGCACGACAGCGAGAGAGAAGAAATAAGGCTAAGGTCAGGACAGAAGCTCGAAGAATTGGTAAAATTTTTAGAGAAATAATCAACAAAAGCCTGATCCACAGTTTCAGGATTAGAGAATTCATTACCATGTTCATCCATTATATTGTAAATGTTTTCTCTGGCGTGCTTGACCCTTAGAGAGTCGTGGAAAAATTTAGTGTTCTTATCACCTTCTTCATACCATTTGTTGCGTAGTTGTTGGCTTGTCATACTTGCCTCCAGGTGTAGGGCTTTGTTCACTTCCAAGAATATACGACTTTCTTCATTGGCAGCATTGACATCATCCGGATTATCCATCATGTGTTCATGTTGTGCCTTGAGTTGTTCAATGAGAGTAGTTGAGAACAAACTGCCATGCCCAAAGGTGGAGGAGGCCCATGATTTGAGAGTTTGTTTTATACTTTTCAATTTCCTGCAAAACTTATACATAGGGTTACCAAAACAGCAATAGGAATTGTGAACATTAGTAACTAAATCAAGAAAGTCAGCATGTTTTGCCCAAGCATTAAAAAATTTAAAACTTCTTTTGACTCTTCTTAAATGGGGATCAAGAGAAAGGATTAAGGGAGAGTGGTCCAACATTATAGGGTGAGGAAGGTAAACAGATAAGGAAGGCCAATGTTTAAGGGAGAAGATATTATAGAACGCATGATCAATAGTTGTGAAAGTGCGAACACCACTACGGCTGCGATTGTTCCAAGAAAATTTGGCACCAGCTTTGTTAACCAAGATCAAGTCAGAATCGGTAATAGCAAGATTGATAGGAGCAATGTCATTTGGAAGAAGAGGAGATCCTCCCATTTTATCATCAATGCTGTAGCAAGAGTTAAAATCACCGAGAACAACCCAGGGATGAGTGTTCTGACGTAGTGGTGGGAGGGAGTTGAAAAGAGAGTTTCTGGAAAGAGAAGAGTTGTCAGCATATACAATGGTTAAGTAGAAAGAAGTTTGAGTTTGAGAAAGGAGGACATGGTAATGGATAAATTGTCTAGAGGATAAGATTGGGGATAGGGTCAAGACAGTAGGGTCATAAATTACTAGAATTCTACCATAGGATGCTGTTTCAAGATTGTGGTGGTATTCCCACTGAGGATTTATGTAATTAGCTGCTTTAATAGATAAAGGAAGGTTGAGCTTGGTTTCTAGAATGGCAAAGAGACAAATGTCATACAGGTTAATGAGGCTTTTGACTTGATCAAGTTTCAAGTTCGAATGTGCACCCCTAACATTCCAAGAAGCTAGTTTTTTATACATGGATAGATTAAAGGGATTGAAGAATTTTGTTTCCTCTCTTTGCAAAAAGAGATCTTGTTACAATACCTGAAATGGAAGTATCAGAGGTTTTGGGAAAAATGGTAGGGGAATTTGGTGATGCAAGATTATCAGAAGTGGGGACACTGTCAGGCCAACCTGGAATTTCGATGGAAAAGTTGTAACCAGAGGGAGCAACAGGAGGCTTTTCCACAAATGTTTGGTGCATGCTGTGAATGACCTGCTTTATTTGTTGTTCAAAGGACTGACACCACTTTGCATCATTGTCAGATTTACCAGTGTGCACATGCACAGCTTGATCAGGAGACACAGAAACCACTCCACATTTGCTTGCAGTTTCCTTTGTACCAGTTGGGATATGAATTTCCATCCCATCTTTTGTCTGACATGGTTCAAAATTTGTTCCAGTGTTACTTTCAACCAAGTTTCCATTACACAAAGACAGAGAAACATCAGTAACTAAAGTGCTCTCATCTTTGGTGATCTCTCCTTCCTCAACCTCCACTTGCTCTATTATACCTTGCTCATTTTCAATGTCTTGTAGCAGACTAAACCTATTGTTGTCAGTAAATTGGTTTAATTCTCTGGTACCATCACTGAGAGGCGTGTTAACAACTAAGGAAGAAATGTTCTCTTCCTTATCCAAGTTTGATAATGATATGCCTTTTCCACCAGTCTTGTTCAAAGAATTTGTTTTGTCTTCCACAGTTACATTTCTTTTGTTCCCCTTGATATTGTTCACTTTTTGCCAAACTTGCTTCACTTTACTTTCCTTCTCCATCCTTTTTCCTTTTGTCTCCTTACTCTGAACATGCTCACACTGATTTTGTTCAACATCACTTCCCCTCCTCCTATTTATCCCTTCACTATCTATTTCCATTTTATTGCAACCAGATTTCGTATGACCAAACTCCTTACAATTAGTACAGATTGCAGGTCTCCACAAATAGTCAACCTCAACTATTTGTTCAGTGCCATCAAGAAGCTTGACAACAAAGGAATCAGGTAGTTCAGAATAAGGGGATACTTCAACCATACATTTAGCATACGAGATTCAATCAAGATTTTCAGTCGATGCATCCAAACATATGAGTTTCCCCACCCTGGATGCAAGCCAATTGATACCCACTGTGGACCATGCAAACAATGGAATGTTGGATAGCTTGATCCACACTGGAACTGCTTTGATGCTACTACAGGAGTTACCAACATTCTCATCCCAGGGTTTAACAATAAATAATTTATTCTTCATAACAATTGGGTCAGACTCAGCAATTCTATTTTTATCTTCTTCATTTGAAAACTTGAATAAAAAAAGAAAGCCGTCAGATTTCACACTAATTGTTCCCTGCAATTTCCATGCTCTCTTAAGATGATAAAGGACAGTAGTGTATGGTAGAGGATTATTAAGAAAGAACCCAACTAGATATTCTTTCCACTTTAAGTTGCGAACCTGTATAACTTCAGATGGGGGAACAATAGCACCACCATCATACACTAACTTGATAGTACGGGGAACATACTTACCAGCATTGTTAGGTCTGGACTTAAACAAGGAGGACCAGGCAACAGGAGGGGAAGGAGGAGGCGGCAGGTTGTGAGACAAGTGAGGAGATGAAGCTACTAAAGGTTGAGTTGATAGGACAGGGGTTAGAACAGAGGACAAGGCTGTCACAGAAGAAGATGGTACAAGAATAGATGGAGAATAGCGTGTGGAAGTTGTAAGTAAGGACGAAGGGTCAGAAAAAAGTAAGGTTGACGATGAAGGAACTGCTGGAGAAGGTACTATGATAGGGGAAGAAGGACGGGACTGATAAGAAGTGGATGGATGAGATGGATCTGCAGGAGGAAAACAAGATGGGGGAATGGTCCCCATTAAAGAAGCATTTTCGTAAAACTTTGGGGCCATGAATACTTTGTATTCCATTGCCTTCGGTTAGCCGGTTTTATAAGTGGACGTGCACTATGTCTCATTATTGTGGCCGCTGGGTATCGAACTGGTGCCACTACAACACAATGTAGCAACTCCACTATGTCTTTACCACTGGACCACTAGAACTTGACAAAAACTTTGGGGCCATGGATACTTTGTATTCCATAGCCTTTGGTTAAGCCGGTTTTATAAGTGGCCGTGCACTATGTCTCGTTATTGTGGCCGCTGGGTATCGAACCGGTGCCACTACAACACAATGTAGCAACTCCACTATGTCTTAACCACTGGACCACTAGAACTTGACAAAAAAACTTTGGGGCCATGGATACTTTGTATTCCATAGCCTTTGGTTAGCCGATTTTTATAAGTGGCCGTGCACTATGTCTCATTATTGTGGCCGCTGGGTATCGAACCGGTGCCACTACAACACAATGTAGCAACTCCACTATGTCTTAACCACTGGACCACTAGAACTTGACATTACTATTAACATTTAATAATATATACATAATAATTAACATTTAATAATATATACATAATAATTAATAATTACTATTTATAATTAATAAATGATAATTACTATTAAGTAATTAATAATTAAGACTAATACTTATTATTTAATAATACGTATTATTTAATAATTAAGAACTAATATTTATTATTTTGTATTTAATATTTAATAATTACAATTAAGAATTATATTTAATATTTCAAAAAAATTAAAAGTTTAAAATTTTCTAGAATTAATCTTAAAATATTCATAAATTTAAAAAAAAAATTGTAAAATTTTCAAAAGTTCAAAAATTAAAATTTTGAATTTTGAATGAATTAAAAATTTTATAAAAATTTAAAATTTCAAAAAATTAGCGAATTATAAAGAAACTCAAAATTCGAAAAACATAAACATTATGTTGCAAATCCCAATACTCATCTTGATTTTATTTTGATTGATAATTATAGTAACTCGAGTCTTACAAAACTTCACGGCATAATCAAATTGCAAAATGCATTCCAACTTGTGTTGATACGAAGTACTACTTCCATGTACCTCTAGGGATTTTCTTTGTAACTCTTTTTTTGACATATACAAGTTTTCTTTTGGGTCCAAAACAAATTTTTTGATATGCAATCCAAATTTTTAGCTATACACTCAAAATTTTGCCTTTAAACCCAAATTTTGGGCAATCTTAGCATCACCTTTTCCCATCTCCCTTGATATCATTTTAAGTTACAATTTTTCCCCAAATTTCCTAATCTCACCAAATCAATTTATTTCCGTCTCTTGCTTCATTAATTTTCATTCAAATAAATTACCATTTTCCATCTCCTGCTTCATAAGTTTTGTTTTCCAACCTCAGATGCACTACGGATTACTATAATTTTGTGATGTCGTGCTTGATCATAGCAGTTGTTATGCATGAAATTTTCGGTATTTTTTTAGTTGCCATTTTTTCATACTATATATTTTATTACTTGCCAGTTTTTCATATTATAGTATCAAATGTTATTTATTCCGTGGAAATAATAGGCCAATAATAAAAATGTAAAAGGAAAATATAGTAGATTAATGAAATCGCATTTAATTTACCATTAACATTGGCTTAACTTTTAATATCAAGTATTTATTGATATTTTTTCCATGCTTAACCACTTAATTAACTCATTATTATTTGACGTTTACATACTACAGGTGTAAAATGTTATTTATACCATAAGAATCGGTAGCATTTTCTACAACGATTACTACAAGCCTTGTGATTGATTTATTGTGTTATTATGTTCTATGTTAGTTTGCTTAATCTTCTCCTCTAGTTCTGTACTTACCATATCCTTCTCATTGTAAGATTTCGCATTACACTTTTTTCTTCTGCTTGACTATTTGACTTTAAGCTTCAATAATTGTGAAGTTTTGCTATTTCTTCTTAATCAATGTTCATGATATCCTCTTTATATCTGTTTGTATTTATATCAAGTGCCACACAATCAACAAGTGGGCTCAATAAGTCTTCCAATAATAATAGCTTAAGTAATGTGTTGTGTAAAATACTAAGTTCGGGTTTTGAGCCAATAAAGCACATATCTATTTCTTTTTCAATAATTATTGAGTTTGCCTTCCCTATGGACGCTTTTCTCTCTATTATCTTATAGTCCAACCCAAGTATTTATCCACCCTTTTTAGTTATAGTCACTAATGTTATACAAGTTTGCTATATAGTTAAGTATGGCTATAGTATATAAGAATGAATGTTGAGATTTATAAACTTGCAACATATGCTTGATTCCTTCTAGGGTCATTAGCCCTAGAATCAATTCCTGACCATAAACTTCCAAAGATTAACTTCCTTAATGGATTGAATGGTTTACTTCTGTTCAATTTAATCATAGTGAACACATACACAGAGATATATGTAATATATATATATATGCACATATGTATATATGTATATATATGTATACACACACATATATGTATGTAAATATATATATATATATCTATGTTATATATCTATCTATGTACACACATATATATGTATACGTATGCATATATATATACACACACATACACATATATATACACGTACATACACACACACGTATACATATATATATATATACATATACATACACACAGATATATATATATATATATAAATCAGAAAAGACATGCAGACTTAATTTAAAATTCAAGTCATCTACAATGCTCAAGAATCTACCTGAGAAATTTGAAGTTAATAAAGAGATGTAAAAATTATAAATATTGAAGAAGAAAAAAGTAATTTGATTTCTGTTCACTCACAAGATATTATGTAATGTTAATTTAATGGCCATATTGAAATATCATAACACGATCTTAGTTATTAGTGGCTAGTGATGCAACTATTTTACATACCCTAGCTAATTTGCTTTTAAAAATTGTTTCTCTGAACTTTTATATGCTGGTTTAACTTTTTACAGGGTGATTTTACATTCTTTTGATGTTTTTGCAATGCTGGTTGCATTAACTGCTTTGTAGTAGTGATTATGTTTGGACTTGCTATCCAATAAATATGTTGTCATGCAAATTATATTTTGAATATTTGGTTAGATTGTTCAAGTTTGATTCATAGTATATTATTGATGCATTGTTCTATCAAACTTATTTAAATTGTCTAACGTTCAGTGAGAAAATGTATCTTTGTAGATATATAAAAATCTGCTCAGTTCCCACTACAATAGAAATACCCTATAACAACATCGAAATAATATGGATTTCGCATCGTTTTTGCAAACGTATATTAGCCCAAGTTATAATAAGGTCAGCATCTTTTACAATGTTTTTTAGATGTTGCAAAAAACGTTGTAAAAGAACTTAATACAACTGTTTTTAGAATATGCAGTATAATTTTTCACAACATATTCTAAACGTTGCGATATACTTTTTACAAGCTTTTTTAAAGGTTGCAGTATACATCTTTACAACCCTTTTTAAATGTTGCGGCATATTTTTACTTTTAAAAAATAGATACGTGGACATTTCAGATTATTATAGTAAATACGGTAATTTATTAATTTCAATGACATAAGCTATAAACAACACAAATCCAAATTATTTCCATTCAAAATAAGGCAATAATTTATTGACACACACAATATTTACATTAATTTCAAAGAAGTATTCATATCAAAATTAAAAATCCATATGAATTTCGCAAAGTCCACAATAGCACAACTTCAACATACAAGCACAAAAATACCACAATCAAAATGTTAAGAAACTTACAAATGACACAAATAATAATCGGGCTAAATTTTCATCATTACTAGCTTCTAATTTTCTTAATTTTTGCCCATTAAAGCTGCATAGGAATGTTTAGACATTACAACTTGAAAAAAAAACATGAGTTGATCAAATAATATAATTGAAATATAAAGATATGATAAATTGTAATGATAGCTATAGCAACGTTATCAACAATCTTAAAACCTTACCTAGTTTCAAATTGAATCTCTCCAATTTTGAGCCAATTCCTAAGTTTTGATTCACAATCAAATTAAAACCATGATTGAGGAAAACATTCTATTCGTGCAAAATGGAAACCTTATTGAAATCTATTATTCAAATTTTACTGCTTCCTAGATAAAATAAAAATGAAACAAGAACTATGCAAGGTCGAAATTTTTACCTTACATAAATTCTATACCTAAATAAGCCAGCTCTTGATATAAAGACAATGAAAGTAACGCTCATAAACTTTTTGCTCAAGTATAATGTGAATGGTAATAAAAGCTTAATTCGACCTGAAAGTTGATTCGGAACTTATTTTCACGTTTTGAATATGTCCACCAACTACCTTTTCCATTCTGGCACTTTAGTTATAAACATGTATATTCTAAAAATTAAGAAATGGTTCTTTTTGCTGATTAATAGAAAAGCCCATCTCGTTCCATTATGGTAAATATTATATATATGCAAGCAAGTAAATTACAACAAATAATCTATTTTTGCACCTAAATGTTCAAGAAATTATTTGAAATTTTTGAATTACTTGCATGTCATATACTTCTGTTAACGAATTTCTTCGTTAACCCTAAAAAGTGCAAGGAAGGGAACCTTGGCTAATGAATGAATTTAGAGAGCCTAGATTTAACCTTAACGAGTGTTTGCAAAAAGTGACACTTGGTTGAGTTAAGGCTTAAAAGGAGTGAACAAGTAAGTTTAGGTCCATGTTTGAGTCATATGCATAGTCATTTGAAGTCATATATACTTGAAGTTGATTTATGTGGAAAATAGTATACAAAAATAGAAATCAAGAATACGAGTACTTTCGGAATTCGAAGCAAACTATGATTAAGAAATAACAAGTGCTTTGGAATTCGAAAGTAAGCAATAATTCAAGAAATCTTTTTCTTATTCAGTATAATGTAGAATGTACAAAGTCCTATGTGTAATAACACTCTTGGCACTAAAATCCCCAAATCACTTTAGGGTTACAAAGTTTAAAATGTAAAGAATGAGAAAAGAATCGTTCACCCTCTACTCCATGCCTCTAGGTCCGTATTTATGGGGATATGGGGTTCAGTATAGCTGTTCAACACCGCATTCGGCATGCATAACCCTCAGCAACCTCAATGGCACTAAGATTCCTTATTGTAGATGACCTTCAACACTCTTCATTGATAATAGACAACATCAACATGCAACAACATCAGTATGAGGAAGCATTGGTAAAGACCGGCATTGAGATGGAGCAACATCGAGAAGGAATGACATGATAATTTCCATGGACATTGATGGCTTCCGGCATCAATACCACATTCAAAAATGTGCAGCATCCTCTAAATATTGATGAAATGCGCCATCAACAAGATGCGACATTGATTGTCGGCGGTATCAATAACAGGAATCATTGATTCAGTGCTAGTGGAGTAGCATCAGTAGTAAGACAACTTCGATAGCAATGGCATGCAACATCAGTGTCTAGCGGCCTTGATAATAGATGCATCAATAATGAGCGCTATTGATAAAGTGCGGTACTATTGTGTTGTGCCGTCCATTTTATCTCCATAGGTGAATGGCGGCGTTGATAAGATACGATATCAATGGAAGGTGACATTGACGGCTTACGATATCAATAATGTTAGACATCACCAGTTCCTTGATGAATTTTTCTATTGATTCTATTCGGCATTGCTCAGCGATATAAAAGACCTAGTATTAACCATCCTAACTTATAGATGATATGCGACATCATTGGCGTCTAGTATCCTTAGCTTTACAATTGACATGTGACATTGCATATGACGCTTCATTGATGAGATGTGGTGTCGTAGTCTTTCATACTGTCGGCATTGGTTCACTCCCATTCTTTCGGCATTAGTTATTGGTGCGACATCATAGCTATGCCGCATATCTTTGAGAATAATAGTAGTAGTAACATTTTCCCTCCTTTGTATAGAGGAAGCATTAACTTTTCAAGTCAATAATCTCGATAATAAACTTTACCACCTTTTGGTATTCTATGCAAGTCCAGCCTCAATTCAAAATGAATCGATAGCGCTTGTTCATTCCCATTCTCTTCTACAAATAACCAAATTTCTCTTTTATTCCTCCTTTACTTGAAATTGAAAGCTCAAGTGGGAAATCAAAATTCCCAAAGAAAATCAAAACTTTTAACGTTCAAGCATTTGAATCAAAATTCAAGTGTGATTTTCGCTTTGTATTAAGTAAATTAGTGAATTAAATTAGGTGATTTAGTGTAGAAATTGCTGCTAGGGTTTGGTTTAGGTTCCCTCGATTTCAGGTTGACATTTGGGCTTGATTGTAGGGCCTTGATGCTTATTATTAACTAGGTTTATAATCGATTGTGATTTGAGGTTAGATTAACGTTGAACTCCTATGTCGTACAAATAGATTTTAAGTTAATCGATGTTAGTATGAAAAATGTTGTGTTCTTAGCTTAATAATGAAGAAGATGATTTATTAGACCCTACACCCGATACTACTTTGCCTCATACCGATACTGATGTCATCTAAGTGTTATAATGTTCCATACTGATTCATTTTTTATACCAAAATCGATATTTTTCGATATAGATGTGATATTCGACGTTACTTGAGTTTTCATACTATTCCATTATTCTGACAGTCGATATGGAGTTTTAGTAAAACTATGGCATGAGAGTTTTATATCGTTAATTACTAAGTTGATGTGCGGTAATCCATTCACTGTTATAAGGAAATTTGTACCAGACTACCAGGTAGATGCAGAATTATTTAGTTCGGTATGAATGATGTCGTTTATTTTTTATATTAGCTTATGGGTAAAGTTTGATACCGGTAGTTTCACTCTTTAATATTATAAATTGAGCCTCATTCAATATTATTACTTATGACACTGCTATGTCAAAACCTTTTAAGTTACTTAAACGATTAGTACATCATCGATCTATGTCATCATTATTCATTAGTGTCGACAACCTTATTATTCCGACATTGGTTATGACTGCGGCATTCACTATTGTTTGATAATATAACTTATGTGACGTTCGACATTGATGTATCCATTTGATATGGGTCTATTGATGTTGCATTGTTCCTAGGATACTTTCGAGTTAGCTTTTATTAAAATTCCATGCAATTTCCTATAACTTACTTTGTTATCACAAATTTAACAGTCTTCTGCATCTTTGATTTAAATTCCGACATTTAACTACTCAATTAACACCTCGCTAGACTTTATATCATTTAGTCCGATATCATAGCTTAGAGAGTAGGTAAATCACTTGGATGCCTTTTAATAAAAATCCATTTAACAAGCATTAGCATTTCTTAAAATTTGAATAATATCACCTGGTAGGCAAATGGAAGGTCAAAAAGAAACCAAGAAGTCCATTGAAAAGACCAGCACAAGCTCGAAGGCTTCACCTTCCACTAGTAAGAAGGGAGACCACCTCTTTAATCCATCATACATTACCACTCAAGCTGAAGTTGACTCCATCTTGGAGCAATTTGGAATCATTGGCGTTGTAGCTATTCCAGTTGGTCCTTCAGACAACATTTATAATCCACCGGAAGGGTATTTTGCTTTTACCCAGATACACATCTAGCACTTGAGTTATCTTCCCTTTCCCGATTTACTTTTGAGATACTGAAAGTGCTTGAACATTGCCCTAACGCAGTTCTCCTCAAATTCATATACATATTTGACTTGTCTAGTAGTCTTGGCCCGGGAGACAAGACTTCCTTCTCTAAATGCTGGGATGCTCCATTCAATTCCTGGTCCTACAAATTTCAGTGAGCAGTAAGATCACCTTTTGTATCAGATTTGTCCTCTCTAAAAAATCTTAATTTCTGAAAGTGTTAATAAGACAAGAGGATTTGGAGACACGGTTCTTTTACATCAAATGCTACTCCAACAATATAGGGATGTTCTCTACTACCAGTAAGTTTCTATCTCTAGTTATTCATTTGTTATTTGATGCATCTGCTTGGATATCAGCCTAGCATTTTTGTGTAGTTTATATTTCTTTCCATTTTACTCTGATGTGTATTTTGATTCGATGTATATAGTGTGGTCTCTGAACCACTTTTGTATATCGTTTTGTATTGTACTGGGATGTATCGGTGTATATGTATTTATATATATGATGATTATTGTTCTGTGATGAGATATGCATTCTGTTATTGTACTTTGTTCTGATAGATCCATTAGCCACCTATAGTTTTGTATTAAGTATTTATTGGATATGTCGATCCACTTGAAATAGAAAAAAAAATATAGAGCATTTATCGACGTATGCAGTAGATGTTTAAGACAAGATTATAGATGGCCGCTCATAACCAGCCCTATTCTCCACATTAACAGACAGAATTACCCAGTAATTCTCTTTGTTAATGTGGGTCTCGGGGTGGGGCGTCTTTACTAATAATTGTTTTCTTCCAGATCCTTCTCCCAAAAAGCTAAGCCCCATTGACCAAGAAACCATGCAATAGAGAAACGGGGAATAGGCTTAAATTGTTAACTCTAACAAAACTCCTCCAGTATTCTATTATTTTAGATCACCACAAGATCTTAGGGGATCCTTCGATGGTCAAAGGCAATGCTCAAGGAAAACGATCGTTGGTAACGGTAAGCTAGGATCTTTTTCTACTAATTCTCCAGTTCAACTCAAGACTCTTAGTAAGATATCATTGCATTCTATATAAGACCTCTTATGATGTCCTCCTGAAAGCTTTTCTTTTCAATTCAGGTTTATCCGCCTTCATAATTGTTTCTTCAAAGAAGGAGACCATAAGTGATGCTCCCAATGAAAAGAAGAGTAAAGACGGTGCTTCTGCCTCAGCTCAGGCCCCTAAATCTAAATCTTTCAAGGACATCATTGGTAGTTCGTTTAAGACTTTAAAAGGGAAACTAAATGATGGTTTTGTGACTGCCTCCTAGTAAGAAGCCTAAGGTCGAGGGAGGGGGGAGGGATGCACACCCATGTTGTTGTGGATGAAGATTCCTTTGTGAATATTGATTTGAACCCCGAGGTCTTACATCATAATTCCTCTAGGGAAAAGTTTAATAATCGACTGAAGCGGGGCATTCTCAAGATTTACTCCTTCGCATTTCTCTTCCAAACTCTCTTGGGGCTCAGAATCGTTTATGCGAGAAGCTTAGTTTGTGTCTTACTTCAAAGGATCCACTCACCTCCAAGTCTTAGTCTCCAACCCCTGTTAACAATTTTGACAACCTTCTCCAATTGGTCATCCAGTCTTTGTCTTTTGCGCCTCTTAAGCTACCACAGTCCTTGTCTTATTCTCAAGGCCCTCGATTTACTATCCTTAAATAGTTCTTGACGATATATAATTTTTTTGTTTAATTGTTTCAAGATCTTATTTACATAATATTTTGATTCATACCTGTTAGTCATTTTAGGCCACTAACTATATGTTTCTTCTTCAAGAGCATGCTATAGGATCCTCCAGTGAAATATCTAAACTTAAGGAGCAACTTCCTTCGCTCATAGATTGTATAATTGACGTCTCAACAGCGAAGGACGAGGCTGTAAAAGAGAAAGAAAAACTTGCCACCTCCCTTAATTCAGAAAGAACCTCTCTTAAGGAGGAAAGAAGTGCCAGACAGGATTTAGAGGATAAAGTGAAAACTTTAGAGACAAGTCTTGAGAAGGCCAGTATGAGGGAAGCCAGGCTTGTGGAGGAGAATGAGTTTCTAAAGAAGAAACAAAAAAGGAAAAGGGCTCCCTTAGACAAATTCGCTGGCATAATCAGAGATGCAAAGAAAAAGGTGTCTCATTTCCTTGACATAACTCTCGATATTATTATCGAGAAATCATACGTAAAGGCACCTTGTATAGAATATGCCAACAACGTCCAGCAATGCCCAGATCTAGACTTCCCTTCTCTCCCTCTAGCTTGGAATGAAGAGTTTAATTAAAATTTATAGCTATGTTGGAGAAAGCCCGGACATCAGGAGAAGGATCCTCTGAAGAGGAGGAGGGGCTTAGTGCCAAGTAACTACTGACTTTTGATGACCCTCCAACAGACGGAGAAAGATAATATTATGATGCGGGGGAGGATGATAAGCACAAAGGTGATAATGATCATGATGACGATAATGACAACAATGGTAGTGGTGACGGAAAGGGTCCTTCTGGATTGTCGGAGGAGAAGGACGGATCGGGGGCCGCTAACTTGGACTTAGCGGCTCAGGGTACGGATATCACTAAAATTCCCGATTCCCCACCTAAAGATTCTCCTCAAAGAAATAGTGCTCCTCAAAGCTACAAACCTAAAGGGAAAGAGCAAATTCCTTCACCTTCAATTCCTCTCTCTTAGGTATGGATCTCTCTATTTAAATTTCTTAAGTTACCAAGTAGTTCTTAGTTAATACATTAATTATTTTAGTCAAGGAGAAAATCAATATATCATTACGAAGTTGTGCTTGGAAAGAGACAAATGGAAATAGATCGATTGAATAGGGAATTGGATAAACAATTGAAGGTGTATAATGAGTTGTTTGAGAAATATAAGTGCCTTGCTGCTAGTGCAACAAAAATAAGATTTTTCAAAGAAATGCAAGTTGCTCCACGGATGAAGAAAGCATGCCTTTATCGTCTTGGCAGAGAATGCAAAGATGATGGCCTCTTTTGATGCTGATTGGCGACAGGAATGCCTTGGAGGAGATTCTCCATAGACTTTACTCTAGGGGTTAATCCATCGAGTTCTCCTATTTGGTTGACACATGTGGGGATTTGCTTAGGCGCTTCCATCGTAGATACTTAGATGAACATGAGTCTGATCCTTATCCCGGGGCATGTTGGAATCTCCCAAGAGTTACTTCTATTCCTCTTTCTTCTCACTCTCTTCACCCTAAAAAACTCAAATACAATAGGAAGAGATTTGTTTTTTAATTGTATAAGAAATCAATTTTGTACGAACCCGAATAATTGTATAATTGTATTATGTAACTCAAGTAGCTCATGAAAATTTTCATTTTCATTTCTCTTGTGCTTAGTCTAATTTTCCATTTAATATGTAGATTATGGAATCCCCAAATAGTCCTGTTCCAACAGAATTTTTAAATAAATTTATCAAGCTAAAGCGGTAGCAAAACATTGTTTTCTTAGACATGTTTAAGAGTTTTACATGCGATTTCCTCATCTTTGTTTTTGACTACTTGGGTGATGAGAAAGGTAAATTTCTTAGCGAAACCCGAACTTATCATGCCTACTTGCTGTGTGTTCACACTAGCCCTCTGGTTGGGAAATTGGACCATTCTTGATTCCTTCCAGTTAATATCCCAAAAAGGATTAAGACTCCTTTTGATTCTATTTTTACCTCATCGGTTAGGCAATTTGAAAAGGCCAAAACTGCCATTTCAAAACTTTAAGAGTTAACTGAATGTTTGAAAATAGAATTGTGATGTAAATTGAATTTTCTTATCATTTGTAAATTTTGTTATGGTTAATGAAAGTATGTATTTTTATGTGTTAACTATTCTTTTATTTACTTTTATTAGGAAAACCATCTAGCTCTTATGTCCAATCCTTCAGATGTTTTCTCGCAAGTGATCGAGATTAAAGATAGTTAATAGTTGATGTTGAAAAGAGGCGGTTTTCCCAAAACATTTCAGCTTTACGGGTTTTCGAATAATTCGAAGGCATAAAAATGACATGGGAAATATTTTCAATTAAGATTGATTTTTAGAGGTCTAAAGGAACAAACCTCTAGCTTAAAAGAGAAGATTAAGGAGAAGGACAAAGGAATTCAAGAGTTGAAAGAAAAGATAGGCTCGTTCTCAAAGTCTAGACCATTAGTTGAGGTTGATGCCGAAATGGCCAAATTATACCAATGAATAAATAATCTCGAAGTGAAGTTAATAAAGAGTCATGTATCTTATCAATCTTTGGAACTCATTACAAGTGAAGGTGACTCCAGCCTTCCTACTCCTATTCCTAGTAAAATAACTATATCTCGATCTTTAGCTAATCAAGAATTTCCTAATTTGTTAAACCCAACTCCAGGTCTAAGTTACAAAGGAATCTCCAAATGAAGTAGACAAGTTAAATTTGAGTGCATATAATTTTTCAGCTAGAAATGGAATGAGGAAGTATCTCAACGTCTCAATGATTACAAAAACCAAGTTGAAAAGCTTGGGCGCGAGATTATTTCTTTAAGTAGGAGATTGAAGAACTAAATAGCATGGTTCAAACTTTAAGAGGAGCTAATAAGATTCTCCGGCTTGCTTTGAAAATTCAAATCGATTCAGTTGATGATTATGATACATTCGGAAATGAAAAGAAATCCAAAGAAATTTTTTACGTGGTCATTCGCTATATTACTGATCCTTTAATTGCTAAGGATTTGGACAAGATAATACACAGTCTTGAGCTTTAGAAAAGAATTAATTTGAATGTATTCTTGTTTTGCCTAATTTTTGTACTTACAACTTCGTACATAATGTATTAGATTGTAAATAATTTGTATTTGAATGTATGTTACCTCGAATGTATCATATGTACTTTTCTTTTTGAGTTCGCTAAGCGAGATGTATCACCTGCTTTCCAGTGTTTTGTGTCTTTACCGTTTAAGCCAAAAATTTGCATGATAAAAGAACCAAAAGTCTGGTTGATTAAGCATTCGACATTCCAATAGACCATGAATTTTTATCTTGATACAAGTCTGCCTTTTCATTAATAGATATTCCTCAACTTGTTTGGCAACGAAGATTCCCATTTAAAAAAAGATTGAATTTCAATCTGAATTTAAAAGATCAAGGGCTAATCTAATGAAGCTCTACCCTCAGAAAATCCTTTTGAGCATAATTTGAATAGAAGTCGAGAGAACCATTTTGGTTATAGTGTGGATAGAGGATCAGAAAACCATCTAATGGTAGAAGATAAAAAAACCCATCTATCAATAACAAAGGAAGCTAGAAAACCCTTTTGGTAATTAATAAGAAAGACTAGAAAATCCATATGGTGATAATAGAGGGCTAGAAAATCCTTCTAGCAATAATAAAAGATCAGAAAATCCGAATGGCAATAATAATCTAAATAGAAGACCAGAAAACCTTCTGCCAATAATAGAAGACCAAAAAATCCATCTGGCAAAAATAGAAGACCAGAAATCCATCTGGTAATAATAGAAGACCAAAAAACATTCTAGCATAAATAGAAGTCTAGAAATCCATCTGGCAATAATAGAAGACCAGAAAACCTTTTGGCAAAAATTGAAGTCCAAAACATCTTTGTGGCAATAGATTTCCTTATACGAATGGTAGATCTCTATTTCTTTTGGAGAATGTCCATCCATGTTTTTTCATTTTTCCTCTAGAAGATTGCTTTGATCCATTCTTAAGGATAGGGTTTAACTAGCTCAACTAATTTCCTTATCACCATCTTTAGGTAATGATCTCGACTTGGATCAAACCCTTTATCACTATCTTAGGTGATGGTATAGGTCTTGTTGTCCAGTGCTTTTGGTTAGCTATATCAAGCAGAACCGTAGACTCACCCGATCTCCCTCTAGAAGGCACTTTAGTGAGGCCTTTGATGATGGCACTAAAGGATGGTCGGGTGCTCTAGGTGTTAGCAAAACTAGAGACTTACCCAATCTCCCTCTAGGAGGCGCTTCATTGAGGCCTTTGGTGACAACACCGAAGGCTGGTCCGGTGCTCTGGATAACTATGTTTAGCAGAAACAGAGACTTATCTGACTTTCCTCTAGGAAGTGCTTTAGTGGGGCCTATGATGATGGCACTAAAGGCTGGCAGATGCTTTGGTTAGGCCCTTTTAGATGGAACCGAAGGCTTACTCTGACCTCCCTATAAGATGTGCTTTGACCAGGCCATCTTGGTGAGGACAAAAGCTTTTTTTCTTTATTTTAGGAGTTTTTTCTTCTTAACCATTTAAATACACTTATTTTGTGCAGAAAATCTCCGTTTATTGATAACTTGTTTAAGACCTTCTTACAAATTCATTGAACTATCCCTGCCCAGAGGAAATTGTTGATCAAGCCCTCCAAACTTTGACATTGATTTGTGACATGCCCATTAAAGCATTGTTAGTGGAAGTATAATCCTCCGAGGTTGTTCATTCTTTGTCGCTTCTTTTGGGAAGGCTAAAAGTTAAGTTCATCCTTGCTCAAGGGGTAGAAATTCTCATAGGAAGTAGTAAGGGAGTATGCTTGGAACTTCTTAATCTTTTGGAAGACGATTCTTTCTTAGCTCTTTTGTTATATGTGATGGGATTCTTAACTTCTATAGCAAACATTCTCTTCAAAGAGCTTTAAGAATTATTCAATCTATAGAATGACTAAGCACATTCTCTCATCTTTTAGTGAATTGATCAAAGTCATTTGTTATCTTTCTTTCAAAATTTGTTCCCCTTGCTTGGAGCTAGATTTCTTTTCTCATCTTCATGAAAATGTTGTCCTTTTTATACTGCTTTCCTAGGGCGAAGACTGATGTTGGCCCCATATGAAATGGATTCAAGCTCCATTTTTAGGGATTATAGGGAGCTATTTGTCTTTTCTTTTCTTCCATAACTTGTAGTGTCATAAGCCTTAATATTTGCTCTTCATGAAGCCGGAGATCATTAGTAATTTAGTAAGTTGTCCTTGTCATTTGAGGCTCAAACGATCCTTGTTCGAAGACTTTAACCTGTTTAATTGATATGACTAAGCAAGCTTAGTTGATGCGATTAAATGGTATTAAAAATCAAGGGTAGGCTAGTTTGGAATGGGATATGCTTGATAGAGACAAGCACTTTAAGCCTATATATGTAAGTTAGGGTAGTTCCACTTAGGGTTTTAATGGAGATGGAGGTTCAAGCCCTCATTCTAGCATCAAAATGCTAAAGAATTCCTTCGTTAACCCCAAAAGGTGTAAGGAAGGCAACCTTGGCTAATGAATGAATTTAGAGAGCCTAGATCTAATCTCAACGAGTGTTGGCAAACAGCGACACTTAGTTGAGTTAAGGCTTAAGAGGAGTGAACAAGCACGCTTAGGTCCATGTTGGAGTCATATGCATAGTCATTTGAAGTCATATATATTTGAAGTTGATCCATGTAGACAATAGTATGCAAAAGTAGAAATCAAGAATAAAGGTACTTTTGGAATTCGAAGCAAATTATGATTAAGAAAGTGAATATTAGGCTCAGGTCCTTAAAATCAAACTTAATACACGAAAACTCCTCAAAAAAAGATTATAAATTAGGTCCCCAGAATTAAGTTACTGAATAATTGCATATATTTATGCAATTATTAAATGAATCATTGCAGACATTTATGCAACTATGTCCAAAAAATGCATAAATATCTGCAATTATTCAGTGAATAATTGCGGAAATTTCCGTAATTATTTTGATGAATAATTGCGGAAATTTCCATAATTTTTTCAAATAATTGTGGAAATGTCCGCAATTTTTTGGTGAATAGTTGTGGCAATTTCCACAATATTTTCAAAAAATTATGGAAATTTCTGCAATTTTTCAATGAATAATTGCAGAAACGTCTGCAATTTTTAAATATAATTGCATAAATATCTGCAATTATTCACTGAATAATTGCATAAATGTATGCATCCAGTAACTTAATTCTAGGAACCTAATTTACATACTTTTTTGGCAAGAATGTTTGGTGTATTTTGAAACTTAATAAAGACTTTAGTCAATCTGTCCCTAAGTGTTGGCAAAAAGCGACACTTAGTTGAGTTAAGGCTTAAAAGGAGTGAACAAGCAGGCTTAGATCCATGTTGGAGTCATATGCATAGTCATTTGAAGTCATATATACATGAAGTTGATCCATGTGGACAATAGTATGCAAAAATAGAAATCAAGAATACAGGTACTTTTGGAATTTGAAGCAAATTATGATTAAGAAATCACAAGTGCTTTGGAATTCGAAAGTAAGCCATAATTTAAGAAATCTTATTCTTATTCCATATAATGTTGAACGTACAAAGTCCTATGTGAAATAGCCCTCTTGGCACTGAAATCCCAAAATATATTTAGGGTTACAAAGTTTAAAATGTAAAGAATGAGAAACAATTGTTTACCTTTTACTCCATGTCTCTAGGTCCGTATTTATAGAGGTAGGGGGTTCGACACAACTATTCAATGCCCTATTCGGCAAGCTCCATCTTTGGCATGCATAACCCTCGACAATCTCAATAGCGCAAGGCTCTAATCCTTAATTTACATAACCTTCAACACTCTTCATTGTTAATAGACGACATCAACATGCATCAACATTAGTATGAGGAAGCGTTGGTAAAGAGCGGCATTGAGATGGAGCAACATCGAGAAAGAACGGCATGACAATTTATATGGATATTGATGGCTTCTTGCATTAATATCGTATTCACAAATGTGCAGCGTCCTCTAAAGATTAATAAAATGCACCATCAACAAGATGCGGAATTGATTATCAGTGGTATCCATAATAGACATCATTGATTCAGTACTAGTGGAGTAGCATCTGCAATAAGATGGCTTCGATAGCAATGGAATGCGACATCAGCGCATAACGTCCTTGATAATAGATGGCATCAATGATGAGCGATATTGATTAAGTGTGGTACCATTGAGTTGTGCCATCCATTTTATCTCCATAAGTGAATGGCGGCATCGACAGGATACAACATCAATTGGAGGCGATATTGATAGCTTATGATATTGATAATGTTAGACATCACTGCTTCCTTGATGAATTTCGCTATTGATTCCATTCGGCATTGCTCAGCGACATAAAAGACTTAGTTTTAACCATCCCACCTTATAAATGATATGCAACATCTTTGGCGTCCAGTATCCTTAGCTTTACTCATGGAATGCGACGTTGCATGCGACGTTTCATTGATGAGATGCAACAAAGCGGTATGGTTTACTTCCATTCCTTCGGCATTGGTTATTGGTGCAGCGTCGTAGCTATGCCGCATATCTTTGAGAATAATAGTAGTAGTAACAACTTCTAAGATCAAATAAGGTTTACTATTCCCTTTATAACACATCACACACAATGCAAGTGATCATCTAACATTTGTAGTTCAACAACCTCTCCTTTCTGTGTTTCAATAATCAATGCGATATTGATTATATGCATATAATCACAAGATCAAATAGACAATTGCATATATAAGCTTGTTACTTATAACCAAAGCAACTATTATTCACAATAGAACATGCAGATACATACATACATATACAAATATATGTATGTATGTAAATATGATAAATGAAATACTTTAGTCTTATAGTCAATAACCAATATATCAGCCTGAGAATCAAGCAAATCACCAACAAAATAACCTTTGGCAACCCTAAAAACATACGTGCCCCCAACAACACTAGGCTCCCTATCTAACCACGGTCAACAAACTCCCTCCATACACACCATCACTGAATACCCAGTTTATCTAGAGCATGAATCTTGACTCAGCCTTTGATGCATGCATGTTAACACCCTAAGCGTACCCAGTTAGCTTCGATATCGGTTCTAGACCCAATTTCAGATGATTGTAGATCAAGTAGATGTCTATGAAGGTTGAGAAGTTGTTGTAACCCAAACCACCTGCATTGGAATGTAACTAGAATCATTCATAGTCAATAACCAAAACCCACCAGTTGCCGCTAACACCTAAACCCACCAAATCTACAATTGAAATCACAACAACCAAGACCCCCAACCAAGATCCTCTAGACCTGCAACTACCCAGATGTGAAACACTACACCAAAACAGGTGATTCCCAACGAGTATAACTGTCGCAAACAGTTTCTACAACGCTTATTAGCGTCGCTGTAGGGGCGTCGCAATTTATTGCCAACGCTTATAAGCATTGGCGAGTTTAATTTCCCAACGCTTATAAGCGTTGGAAGGTTGTATTCGCCAACGCTTATAAACGTTGGTGTATATTATTTAGCAACACTTATAAACGTTGGCAAATTAACCATCCAACATTGTTTAATTTTCTATGCTGACACTTATAAGCGTTGGTAAATTTTAATTGCCAACGCTTATAACGCTGAAATATTTTCATTCTCAATATAGTCAATTATTTTAACATTAATAAACAATTAATAACTGACATAATATGCATTATTATACTACATTCAATAGGAACCCAAAATTTACAATATTCATGATCAAATAACAACATAAATTTCATAGTCAACTACTTCATAACAATGTCAACTACTTCATAACAAGTACAATACATAATTAAGTTGGTTAATTCAATACATAATCAACTACTTCATAACAATGTCAAATTGGAATACAAAAGACAACGCAAATTTCATAGTGATATTCTACAAATATCGAATACGAAACTCCGGCCATATAACATATTTTTCTTGCAAACTAGGCATAAATTTCATAAAAGTTGAAGTAATTGAATTGATGTCATTATTAACTTGATTAGCTACTTGCCTTTCTATCTCCAATTTCCAAATAGACAAATCCACGGCTTGCTTCTTTTCAGTTACAGCTTTTACAGCTCGAGCCATCTTCACTTGTTTTATAGAAGAAGTAGAAGTAATTGCTCGACAATAATTTTTCTTCGTGTCGGAACCAAAAACTTCTGCAATTGGGTCATCTTCAAGATCTTCGACCCCACCCTTAGAACTATCATCCAACTTCCTCTTTTTTTCCGCTTCCTAGAAGTGCCTGAATTTAATATCACGTTAACTTGATTTCCTAGGCTAAAAAATGGAATGCAAAAACAAATAAATAAATCGCCTGTGTAAAGTAAGTTGAATAGAAGTTACCATATTCTTGCCTTCTTATTACCCATTGTAACACGCACCAACTACATTTTCAGCTCAAATTAACGGCAGTGAAAGGATCATTAATCGCACGTACCAAACATAGAATAACTTGCAAAAGTGAAACAATTGCAAAACTGTATCTCAAGCATAATAATCAAAATAATTCACAGTTTAAAGACAACCGAAAACAGAACTGCATTGCATCCAACTATCTACAGCTAATTTACAATTACCTTCCTATCTGTTATTTAATGAATAGTCTATTATTCTCAAATCTTTAGAATTGCATCCAACTATCTACTTCATTGTTATCTTTAGAATTTACATAATCTATTACCGAAAACAGAACTGCATTGCATCCAACTATCTACTCCATTGTTATCCAACAGAACTGCATTGCATCCAACTATCCAACTATCAACTATCTATGGGTATCCCAAGAAGGAACCAGCCAAAAAATGAATGGATTATAACTATCGAATACGAGCTCCAAAACATCAACCTAGAAATCGATATCAGAGTACAAAAGAAGCGATGTATATACAGAGTGGGTAAGAGGTTTTAAAATTCCCTAATATTCTTACAAACTAATACAAAAAAAATTCCTATCAATGGTGAGAATAACAATAAAGGAAATTAAAATTCAGTATGGGTAAGAGGATAAATTAAGTTGTAGTTAAAAAATTGTAGTTTGAATTTACAAATTCTAGTTTCTTTTTCATCTCCAATTTAAATAATTCCAGATTCCTTTTTAAATGGTTTGCAGTCAGTAAATGTCTAGCATATCATTTGCAATAAAATCAGTATCAGTACGGAAGGGAAAAGGTTCCAAGGTATGAAAACTAAAAATAACAATCAAATTACCTCAACAACGTAGAAATAGCCGAGTTTAATCTGGCGATTGATTTTTTTTTTCATCACCACCTTACAGCTAATGTTCTAACTTGCTATTTGCTCTCTGAATTTCTTTGGATTGGAGTTAATAATTCATCAAGTTTCCCATTTATGTGAATCATATATATTATCTGTTATCTGAGTTATGCTCAGCCTACAAACTGAGTTATAACCTAAGGCTACATATATTGGAAGAGGAATAAAGGGAATTAAAAATAATACAAAGTACCTTAAATAGGTCTTCATTGTGCTACTCCCATCAAAGCATCAATATTCACTACAAAGCATGTAGAAAGTTGGTTGTCACCTTGCTGACTAAATGCTCGCCATAAACAGCTCCTTCAAATTTCGCAACTCCTCCTGTCTTCTCTATGCAAAAATCCAACGGTTTTACATGTGTATTGAAATTTGTCTGGACATATTTAACAAGTGTAGTTAGGAAAAAGAATTATAAAAGTTACAAAGAACGTATATATCCAAATAATGAATCCATACCTCGTAAAAGAAAGCAACAGAAACACGATATTTTAGGGAGTTATTGATGACTCTATGTAACGTCGGATCGTATATTCCATTAGACAATATCTAAAACTTGTAACAAGAGTCAAATGAATGCTATGTATGTATATATATTTACATATCATAATGAAAAATATGGAAATGAATATAACCTTGAGCATGTCACCAATGTTACAAACAAAGGTTCCAAGTATTGGCACTGCAAATATCCAGTCACCTGATTGATTCTTCACCTGCATTGCACCTTTTATATGAAATCACGCTATTTTTATTTACGGAGAAATGGGCAGGGTCAACACCCACTCAGCCTAATTTTGGTAATAAAGTGGGTTAACAAAATCAACACATAAAAATTAGAAGAAGAAAAAAATAGAGGATACTACTAAGTGCTAGCAAACCACTATAACTGAAGGATTCATAAACTACTAGGGAAACTTTTTTATGCTTCAGTTAGAGCATCTAAAGATTAAAAGCATGCTACAATATTCAAATAGCAGTAGTATGGACCTTTATGTGAAAAGTTTATTCCTTATTTTTGAAAAAATAATAATGATAATAATAATAACAGTATAAACTTTATTTATGTTTACATAAAGTTGGCTTCGTTGAAAAGGGATGGGCAAAAACTTTCAGTTCGTAAGAAAAGAGAAACCTGTAGAGCATGAATATCATCATCTTGATTAACCAATGTCAACAAACCTGTATTTATAACATCATAAGGGTAAATTAAGTACAAATAACATTTAATCATTATAAGCTTCCTATGTATTTCAAAAAACATACCATAATCTGTGTGAGCACCACTGAACTTGGTCAGAGAAGAATAAACACGACATATGACAAAAAGAATTCCAAGTAAGATGCTAATTTGGTTATAAATTGATGATTACTAAAGCAATGATATTGTGAGAAGAATGATTACCATCCAACATCGTTGCACATTTTTTCTGTATTTTTACTTTCAGATAAACCAGGGTAACCAATTAGACGCGTTACCCAAAAGGGGTCTCCTGCAATTTTTCCTTCAAATGCATATGGAGGGCCACCTAATGCTAAAGCAATTCCTCGCATTATCTTTCTTGATAGATCTGTAAAAAGAACCCACAAAAACAAAAAGCGATGCTTGGAAATATTTGCTGCTGTCGATGACCACTTCACCTCGCCTGGAAGTACCTGCGACGTCGCCGAAGTTTCTGAATGTAGAAAGTGAATCACGCCTTGCTTGCGAATTCTTGATCTGCTTACTTGATGTTGTTTGAGATTTGAGATGCTCGAAGCCGACTGCTACTCTAGTGCGGATCTGAACTCAGACAAAGTTGTGTTTGTAGTCGATTGCGTCCAGGAGAGAAGGAGGTGGATCTGGCGATGCTTACTCGTCGTCTGACTCTGGCATCGGACTTAGTTGCTAATTTGGTCAGTGATGAAGCGAGGGTGGAATTTAGGAGGAAAGGATAGAATGAAAGTTAGGGATGCTGTGGATTAAGTTATTTCTAGGGATTTGATTTTTATTTGGGGATAGGAGAGAGTGATGAAAGGGGATACAGTGCGTGGCTAGGGTTAGCGTGATATGTTATTCAATTACAATTTTACCCTAGTATATTTCAATGACCTCCAATTAAACCAAGGCTTACAACGAAAATAAGTGTCACCGTATTTAAAAGTGTAAATTTTTATTTTCAGTAACACTTATATTGGATAGCGACACTTATTAGCGAGACTAAAATGCAACCCATATAAGTGTCGCCAAATGAAAAAAAAAGTGTTGCCAAATGACTGTTTTGGTGTAGTTAACGCTGCAAACCCAGACAAACCCGAACCCAACTTCGAATTGGCCCAAAAATTTGTGACTAATATCTTATTCCATCTGGTTCTCTTCATGCAACTTCAGCAACCCCATAACTCAAATCGTAACTCCAAAGGGTTTTATAACTGAAATCGAAACTCGTAACTCAAAATTAAAACTCGAAACTACATAGATTTGGTAGAAATTTTGGTGGACAAAATTAAGCTAAACTCAAAACTTCCATGACCTTGAAACTTGATGAGGTTGAGAGAAGAAATATTGATAAGGCGTGACTTTCATGCGGAGTAATATAGATAAGGGGTGAATTTCACGTCAGATGTAATTTTGGAAGAGAATGGAGAGTGAGACGATGTTAAGTGAAAGAAGGCACAAAACTGATAAGGAAAAAATGAATTGAATTTAACCACATAGAGGCAAGTTCAATGAACGGCTGATGAAAGCAAGTTCAATGATGATTGAACCAATGGATCGAAGCAAGTGGCTTCTACGGGCAGATTAGAATGGAAAATCTCAAATTTATTTTTTTTAATTTTGTAATGAACGATTGGTGAAAATTTGAATTTTTGTTATTTTGAATTTTTCTTACGAAAATTTCAAAATTTTGTTTTAAATTTATTAATATTTTAAATTTATTTTAGAAAATTTCAAAATTTTAATTTTTTTGAAATATTAAATATTACTTATAATTGTTGATTTTAATTACTAAATATTAAATAGTAAATATTACTTCCTAGTTATTAGATATTAATTATTAAATTTTAATTACTAAATATTAAATAGTAAATATTACTTCCTAGTAATTAGATATTAATTATTAAATATATATTATTAATTATTAATAGTAATTATTAATTATATAAATATTAATTATTATTGGTTACTTAATAATTAATAATTAATTAATAGTAATTACTAATTATTAAATATTAAGAATTACTTGTTAATTATTAATTATTGCCTCTTAATTATAGTTGAATTTTAATTATCAAATGTTAATAATTATGTACATATTATTAATTATTAATAGTAATTATTAATTATTATATATTCAGTATTAATTATTAATTATCTAATAGTAATGATTTAATAGTAATTGTTAATTATTATTTATTACAACTTTTAAGAAAAAGTTGTTAAAATCTCAAAGTAAGACAACTTAATAAAAAATTTGTTGCAAATCAATATTTACAACGTTTCATGGGAAAACATTGTTAAAGAGAATTATTACTTATTAATCATCAAAGATTACTTATTAATTGTTAGCTATTTAACATTTATAATTAATTAACTAATAGTAATTATAAAGTATTAAATATTACTTCATATTTATTAGTTAATAATTATTATTTTTTACTTATTACTTCTTAATTATAATTGAATATTAATTATTTAATATTAGTTATTCAATATTAATTATTAATTATTTTTGTTAGTTATTGAATGTAATTAATAAATATTTAAGTCCTTATAAACTTTATAAATTATTAATCATAAACTACCATTTATAAATTATTTAAGTAAGCATCAAAAATTAGTTATTAATTATAAGTTATTAATTATTATAATATTTTAAGAAATATTCAAAATATTGAAAAAATTTAACGTAAAACTATGTGTAAAACTACTTTAAAAAAAGTTGTAGTTAATTAATATCTAATTGTAAAAAAAAATGTTTTTACACCCTTTTAAAACTATTGTTATAAAAGCGCTCTGACAATGTTTATAGAAAATGTTAAAAAAAGTAGTTTTTTTGCATTGTTTTTGAAGGGAACGTTGCAAAAGTTCATGTTTTACAATGTTTTCTATGAAAATGTTGTAAAAAAGATGTTTTTACAACGATGTTTAAAAACGTTCTAAAAGAGGTTTTTTTAACAATATTTTAAACGTTAACGTTATAATAAGCTATATTTGTTGTAGCGTTCATCAGAAGAATTTCCTTTGCCTTTTTCTCTTTGACAAAATCAAAGCCTAACCTTACTTAGCGCCACTTGCTCCATTTTCGAGTGACGAACTCAGATGTTTAAACTTTAGTTTTACTACTACTTTTTTTTTTTTTGGATACGCTGACACATGGGATTTTGATTTGACTTTAGTTTTTGAACATGATATTATTCTAATTCACTCTCATTCATTTTTTAAACAAAACCCCTCTTATTATTATTAGACATACATACATTTGAATCCGCTATTTAACATGTTTTAATATATATTCTTTTGTTTTTCCTATGTTCGTTAATTAGTGTGTGTGGATTAATTTTGCTTCAATTATCTTGTAAGTAAACATGATGAAGAAGAGAGGATGCAGTGATAATAAAGTGGCATCTTAGTAAATGCTTTATATGTCATTTATGTTTGATATTTACTTTAGTTAAATATCATCTTACTTAACTGCAAAGATGATGTAGCTAAGACATGCCCAACTTGTTAGGTCTTTGTTTCTCTAAAAGCTTTCGCTCTGTTTAACTAAAGATATGTATATTTGTATGAAAGAGATTGAGCATTCGAGATTGTCATGTCAAGTGTTCATTGCTTCTCACAGTCTAGTTTCCGGATTTTATGTACTGTAGCTCTTACATGGACTCCTTTATTTTTTGAGTTACTTAGGAGAAGCTGCATATTACATTTTTACACATGTTTTCATTTTTGGTCATGACTTAATTTTTTACCAAAACACTACAAGGTCAAAAATCGATTTGTCGCCTTTTTGATTTTTTTTTAATATATTTTGTCGTAGATTTTTTTTATAATACTTGATTTGCATGGTTAGTTATATGTTTACCGTAACCGAATATCGTTATATGTTTTTTTTTTCCTTAATGTTTTGGTATTTTTTGAAATCAAAATGTTATAGAGCAGACAATTACATGTTTTTAGAAAAATTTAAAGTTTTCAAATTAGTTCAAACTTTATTCGAGATCAAACATTTCGAACTTTATAAAATAAGTTAGATTATGCTTAAAAGTTTTTTTGGAACAAAAAAAAAACAGCTTTATTCAAAAATATGTGTTCTTTTCAAAAAACTAGAAAATATAGTGTGAAGAGAATAAGGTGTTTTCTCTTTTTTCGTATTGTTAATATGTTTTCTATTATTTCTTCAAATTACACCGAGTTTCTCTCTTCTTACTGCTAATATGATTTCTTTTGTCACCCCTCATTTTGCGAATATATCTTCTTTTTGTTCATCATGTAAGGAGCATACTGGTTCATCCTATAGATATTTCTTTTTTGGTGAAGAGGGTTCCTGTACACACATACATATATACACATGTTTGTGTGTCTGTTTGAATGCGCTCGCGCACATATGATATTTCCAACATTCATCGTTAGTCTTGTTCTAATAAGTAACATCACTCGCCTGGTGCGTAAGTGAATTGTCACTCGCTAATGTGATTGACCAGTTAAGAAATAGTGGAATCCACCGTGCATTTAAATGTAAAATGAAATAAGTAACTTCACCAAATCCAACAGCAAGTACAGGTGACTAGACCTAATGCGCTAGTGTGACTAGCATATCTCATTCATGAGATAGAGTGAATAATTTCCGAAATGAATGGGATAAAATAACATGGAGCCCAAGCAGTATCCTCCAGTGATTCAGATTGACATATACTCGGATTTAGTCAAAATGGCCGTTGCTAGAAAATATATTGGATAATATCTGCTCATCCATGCAAAATTTGACAGCGCATCAGTTGAAGCTTCCAGCGCATGCTTTATCGATACTATAAATATCTCCCTGGGGGTAGGAGGGATTCATCAGATCAGTGGCTTGTTTGTAAAAATGGCGGCCAGAGGGAGGAAAAGGAAGAGCGAATCGAGAAGGTACGTTCATCCAGATTTAATAAGAGGAATATTTATACATCTTCCTTGCAAATCTCTTGTTAGATTCAAATCAGTCTGCAAACTTTTCGATTCCATCGCGCGCGATGACAATTCATCGAGGAGCACAGAAAACTGAACATGAAGCCGTCGCATTATCTGAACTGGGACGAAAGCGATCAAACGAAGATGCACGTGTTCAGCTTAAGCGGCGAAGGATACAGCCACGTAAAAACTATAGAAGCGTACAAATACAAATTCGCATTACCATCTTCCTACGGCTTGGTTTGCCTACATGGATTTGACAGCAAATGCATTGCTTTGCTTGATCCCGTGTCTGCAAAATTAATGCCTCTTCCAGATCTGCCAAGCCCTTTTGCATTCGAACCCAAGAACGAGCCGGTTGCTCCTACACTAATAAGATGGCGTACCAATAATCTGGGATTTGGTTTGAACCTCAAAAGCCAAAAATATAAAGTCGTTCAATTCGTTATCCGTTCAATGGTCGTTTCAGAATGTTATGTGCTGACATTGAACAATATTAATGATTCTTCGTGGAGAAGAATTGACGTCTCCGATAAATTCGAAGTCTTTTTTCCTTATCAACCCATCTATGCCGATGGGGTATTGTACTGGGAAATAGTTTCTCCGTTCGATGATATATTTATACAGGTTTTTGTATTTGATCTAAGCAGTGAGAACATGGAAGTTATTGATTCCCCAACTAAGTTAAGATACGATACGTTTTCAAATGGAAAGCATTTCACAGCGCTGGAAGGTAAGCTTGCTTGCGTCGAGTTCACTCCTCCTGATATTAATGTTGATATGTCTGTGACGATGACCATATGGAAACTTAACGGTGTTGAGTGGAAGCTGTGCTACAAATTACAGATTTACAGATCATCTATACCCTCCTCTGAACTATCTATGCTCCACCCATTATGCATTGACGGCGATGGAAAAATCATATGCGAAGGTTTTGGAGATTTGTTCTCTTATAGCATCGACGACAAAACCTGGCAAATATATCCTCCCCTTACCAAAAAAGCTGAAGGCGTTGCAATTTACATCCCCACTCTAACATGTCCACTATTCACTCTCAAACTTTACTCACTTCAATAGCTCTATGAATCGGTTTTATTTCCTTTTCATGATTTTTCAAGTGCTACAGTGATTGTGTAGGGTTGTAGTTGTTTGTTTTTCATTTAATGATTGATGTCCTGCCGTGTCATCATCCTTATATAAAAGTCATTGCGTGTTATTCCTTATTTAAGGGTGATGAAATCGTTAATTACCTTATCTCTGACTAAGAATTTAGTTATGTTGCTGCTGATGCTTGAGCTCTATATATAACTTGATTTGGTTGTATGTTCATGCCTGAATATGCGTCGACCATTTAATTTAGTAGATGTTTATGACTTCTAAAGAGATGAAAATGTGTAAGCCTTTGTTGCTCTATATGCCCTTGGCCGTGGAGTATACATATATGGTATTGTAGTACAAATGATTTGCACAGGTAAATTAAGCTAACTTCTGATGTATCAATGCGGAGTCGGTTTAGGCATAAAGTTATGCCAGGCTTCGTCTTAACTAGTTTCAATAAAAAGATAATACTTATGCTAATCAGTATCATAGAAGAAACTGATATGTATCATTAATAACTGATGGGGATACTTATCAAATATGCCAGCTATTGACGTTGTCAAAATAGTTGGAAACATTGGTTTATTTATTTTTTTACTTTTTATTTTTGGGAATATTTGGTAAATATCTACTACTACCTAAGATAACTTTAAATATTGCCGACTATTTGAACATGAATATATATGGTATCTGAAAAAAGTTCGATACAAAAGTATTTCTGCAAATTTTTCTATGGTATCAACTTTACTAATAGCGGCCAATTTTAAAACATTTGTACAGATTCCAGAATATAACTAGACAAGACTAGATTTTATTAAATAGGGGAACATGAGGCTAAACTACAAATATACACAAGTTTCTTAACTTGCAAGTTACGAAATGAAAACTCCTAGTCGAAAACAGTCGAGAATATATGACTTTATTTGGTGACTTTTTTTTTGGATTGAAACATTTGGTTGAAATTAGGAAACGATTTGAGATGTAAAAAATATGAGGAGTTGCCGACCTTTGTACATGTATATATATTTATACATACACACTAATCATCTATATATAATAGGAATACCCTATTTTGAAACTTTTGAATTGTCTAAAATACCCTTTCAAACTTCAGGCCAAGGCAGGGATCGATATTTTTGTCTTTCTATTCCATGTTTCTCTACTATAGGCCTGCCAATGGATACCCGAAAAGTCCGAAATCTGTCCGGATCCGTATCCGAAAAAACGGATATTATTTGATGTTCGAAAAGCGGATGCGGATATCCGATATCCGAAAAGAAAATCGGATGCGGATGCGGATATTGGTATATCCGTATGTCCGATCCGAAATTTTATGTGTGTTGCCATTTTGTCATTATGTATGTTGCTATTTTATCATTTGAATTGATGTAATATTGTGTAAACTTGTTTGATATTATGTGTGTTATTATTTTGTCATTTGAAAAACTGATTAGTATTGTAGTGTGTGTATTGTTATTTGAGAAAGTGATTGTTTTAGTTCAAAAATATTAGTATAATAAAAATCTTATTCAATTTCAGATGCGGATATTTCGGATATTTTCGAATATCCGGAAATATCCGCCTTTTATTTTCGAATGCGGATATTTTCGGATATCCGAAAAATATCCGCGGATGCGGATACAGATGTTAATTCTCAGATATCCGCGGATATCGGATGCGGATTCGAATGCGGATTTAAATTTTCGGATGCGGATACGGCCATTTCCGCATCCGTTTGCATCCGTTGACAGCACTATTTCTCTACACTGACCCACTATCTCACCGTTACCAAATTTTATGGAATGTTTCCTCTGAAACTGTGCTGTTAAATAGAATGCAAAACAAGATTGATCCAGCCACTTTGCTTCTTGCGTTTTTCATACATACCCAAAACTGCATCGGTAACTATATCAATCACTACTCAATCAATGTCCATAACTCGACAATGGAAACTGCATTTGTTTTCATGCTCTTCTTCCTTTATGGTAAGCGCTTTATTTTTTTCATAAATTAACGCTTTCCTCCTACCTAACTTCAGCCAACGCCCTAATTTTGTCATCTACATGAAATTTCTATTATTATGGTCAACCCTGAAACAACAAGTGGGAAAGAAGAATTATTAAAAGACATAGGCTGGAGCTTCGGATTTGGTGGGGCTCTTGCGTGGCAGGTTGGAGGTGGGGCTTGGCAATTCGGGTGAAGGTCTGGATCTGGCACTTGCAGGGTTTTGCACATCGGGAAGGAGGCTAAGGCGGAGGATGCTAGGGTGGTGAGTTTTTGGCCGAGGGTGGAGGTGATGTAGGCAGGCCAAGGGTGCTGATTGGTGCGCTTCAATAAGGGAGGAGGTTGGTGGTTCTGGCGGGTTGGATGCAGACCAAGGGTGGAGGAAGGCAATCGCAAGCAGTGGAATTGATACAGATTGCTGGAAAAATTAAAAGAAGCATGTGCATTGGTATGTGTTCGTGTATATGTTAGTGTGCATTTGTCTGTGTTTTTGTATATGTCAGTGTGTATCTGTTTGTATGTGGTTGACAATTTTGTATATGTTAATAGCAAATCATTTTCACTCAATTCCAACTTCATGTGGTAATGGAATTTTTGTACCTCACACTATCAATCTAAGTCATGCATTTGGCATAAACAAAATTAATGGAGTGAAACCAAGCAATCTAGACATATATATTCATACAAATTAGTCATAAAGGATTGATTATTATAAATGTAAACACTAACAGATTGCATAGGTATGTCACTGCGGTATGATAAAATAATCACGATTTTTATTTCTTTTAACTAGCAATATTATGCACTAAGTTATATCTGTTTCTAAAAAAATGTGGTATCAATAGTAAAAAAAAGGGGTGCGTTCTTAGCAAACGGAACATGCACAGTAAATGAGCATTTGTAAAGAGTTGAAAAGGAGAAGAGCAAGCAAATGTATATTGTGCTTATGTGCACTGGATTGGGTTAGAAAAAATTTGGGAAAGAACTAATTCAATAGATAGTTGTTATTAATTATTAGTGTAATGTTATCTTACAAATAACTGTAATTAACATAAATTAACGTGAAAGTTCATTAATTAATATGATAAGAATTCAAAATCCCTGATGGTATATTATTCTGACCAAAAGTGCTCATGAGTTGAACATAAAAATAGAAATATGAATGTCTAGGAACCAAGCTTCTTGATTTTGAAAGTAAATATAACATTACAGGCATAAATAAAAGCAAACAAGACTCCTTAAAACACCTCCATCTGCTTTTTTTTTTCTCAGAAAAAAACAAACAAAAGTTGAATGAACAAATAGAGCTAATACAAAGTAGCCATCATGTCGGCCGTCAAACAAAGCAATCATGCGTTCCAAAAGCTTACGGTACTAGCCTATTATATTTAAACAAAGCAATCATGTGGTCTAACAGCTTCTATGTACAGTAGCATATAATATTTAAACAAAGCGATATGTCCTTATTCCTACCTAGGCATATAAGTAGGGAATCCTCGGTAACAAGTTATATCAATTGGCCCATTATTTCAGCCTACTTTACTGCCCACATTTATGTAATTTTCATTTCTTATAATTTAATTATCTATGCCTATATAAAGTATCCAGTACATATACTCCTCTATCCACTCCAGCCTTGCCTTCAAGCTTCGAGCTTTAAAGTAATAGAATAAAATAAAATAAAATACTGTGGGTAATGAAGTTGTCCCTCCTGTCAGGGCCGGCCCAGAGGGCAGCCCACCAAGCCCGTGGGCTGGGGCAACCCACTGGGCCGGGGCAAAATTTGTTAGCATTTGAGTTACGAATTGTCTAGATATATAAAATTAGTTAAAGCATTTTGATAGAATGAGTTTGGGTGCAGTGGTAAGTAGCATGTATCTTACTCAAATGTGTTAGGTTCGATTCCCATAGGGTAACAATATTTGTTTTAAGAGTTTTCTTACCTGCATTTGTATTTTGGGCTGGGGCAGTATATTTGTTGGGCCGGCCCTGCCCCCTGTACATACATTATCATCATATGATTTTAATACATTATAAGGAATAAATTCCAAAGGATGGCCTAAGCTTGGTTCTTTGGTTCTAAGGCAAAAAAGAACAAAATAAAGAAAACTGAATGAAAGTGATGTATACGGACCTAGAGAAAATGGCACCAAAGTCTCATATCTCAAGTAAAAAATAGCTGCATGCTACTGTTTGATATCGGAAGGATTAAAGTTCAAATTCCATCAAGTGGTCCTGTTAAAAACATTAACAACCTCTCTCGGTCATCATTGCTAAAAGTAATGGGTATGTCGTGGGCTTTACTAGATATTATATTTGTGTATACTTGGCTTTTACATGCACATACGTACAACATAGCTAACAGTTTTACTATACTAATAGTTTTTATTTTAGATATACTTAGCTTATCTTCACTTTTGATTAACCGGTTAGGTATAGACGGTCATTGTTATTGTCAGAAGCCATCGTCATTGTGTAAAATGTGAAAAATTATGTGAAAATCATTGACCACTACATTCTGGGACATAATCAAATAGGCTAATCAACAGTAGCTGATAAGACACTTTTTTGGAACTTTTGGTAATGAATCAAATTAAAAATGTTATAATATTAAGTTTGAAGTTCGTAAATTTTACAAATAAAAATGAGTATATTTTTTAATTTGTTGATGAATTTTTTATTTATGATTATTGGCATTAAAACACATTTTACGTATAAGTTATTTAAATCTTAGTCAATTATCAAAATCGCAATAAAGAAAACTATCCTAGCTAGATGTATAAGAAATAGTGAAGAAAACAGTCCAAAAATGTGAAGGGTTACTGGAAGTTATGATTAAAACTGTTGAGCAACATCAATTCACTTCAAGCTGATGGTACAAAAATCTTACTATGTATTAACTATTTATCTAACGTGTACGTACTCATTATAACTATGTGTTGCATGACACAACTAACACAAGATGTACCTACTATATACCTATTGCATAGGTGTACCCACACAATAAATGTAGTATACATATTTCTAAATATTGTGAAGCATGATAAATGGTGTGCATACTGCATGAAATAAGTAATGTATCGAATCAGTTAGCTACATGCAGCCATTGATATTATCCAAAATGTGAAAAATTATGTGTCCAAAGCCACAACTAGAATATAGAAAGGAATATCCTGCCACTTCTTATCATGAGTTGATCCACGTGCATTTTATCATTGTGAATATATCAGTTTTGATGGATATTTAAATAGGGGCTTTGCACGAAAGGTCCTTATTTTCGATGGTGTTACAAGAAAAGTCCCCGTGTAAATAAATATGTAAATTAAGTCCCTATTTTTTCTAAATAAGAAAACGCAAGTTAGCTTGCGCTTTTTAAAATTTCAAAATTTTCAAAATCAGAAAGCGCAAACTAGCTTGCGCTTTCCTGATAGAAAGCGCAAGTTATCTTGCGCTTTTCAAAAATTTTAAAATTTTTAAAATTTTCAAAAAAAGTTTCAAAATTAGAAAGCGCAGGTTATCTTGCGCTTTTCAAAAATTTCAAAATTTTTAAATTTTCAAAAAATATTTCAAAAATAGAAAGCGCAAACTAGCTTGCACTTTCCTGATAAAAAGTGCAAGTTAACTTGCGCTTTTCGAAATTTTCAAAATTTCGAAAAATATTTCAAAATTAAAAAAGTGCAAGTTATCTTGCATTTTCTGACAGAAAAGTGCAAGACATTTTGCGTTTTTTTATTTTTGAAAAATAGGGACCAAATTTTCAAATTCATTTCTACAGGGACTTTTTGTATAACAACATCAAAAACAGGGACCTGTAACTCTTTTCTTGATTTAAATAAGTATATATGTCATTGTGTTACAGGTAATGTCTTATATATTTTATACCATAAGTTTCCATGCATAAAAATAGCAAGTTTACATACATAAAGAGAATGGAGCTGCTGTGTAAAAGATTGCACTTGAATTGAAATGTTTGACGTGGTCCATTACTAATGGTACACTCAATAAAACATATTTCTGACGGAGTCCATTATTTCCTTCTATAGTTTCTCATCTTTTACTCATTCATAGCATATATTAATGTTACTCACATATTATCTTTCTATAAAAGTAAATTGTTCTGTTTTATATCTTCACTCAAATGCAATACAATTATTTTTTAAGATAACCAAACAACTTCATATTGTACTTTATCGAACTGCTTTATATTGTTATGTTTATTATTATGGCTGAAATACAAAGAGAGAGACGACGGTCTAGATTTGAGCCTGCAAGAGAGCAAACTATTTCAAATAGAATGTCCCAAATAAATGAAAACTCTCATTTGAGTCAACCGGGTATTTATTTTATAGTTACGATTTTGCCTAGAACCTGAATACCATAACTCTAATTCGGCATATTTGTCAATTTTTCCGATTTCCTATGTTTTAAATTCAAATCGAGCGGACTCCATAACATTATTTAAATTTGCTTCAATTAGTAACATTAGCTACTAGAACCAATGAAATACATACAACAAAAACAAGTTATGCTTTTCTAGATCGATAATTTAACACATGAACAACTGTTTCAGTACAAAATCATGTTTTGGACAGGGGATAAGCGGAGGCAGTTGTAGGACAAGTCATGTTTTGGACATGGGATTATATGAGCATATGAGCCTACTATGGATATGCAAACAAAATTTGAGCTACTTGCAACATCATGCCATGGTAAAGACTACAGATCATCCAATTACTTATACAATATGACGCATGCATGCAAAACAAAGTCAGCTATTTTATAAAAAGTAGTACATGAAAAATATATACACTGAAAAAATACACATGTTTGTACGTACTATTTTATATTAAAAAGAAATTAACTTACGGTTGTCTTTGCACACGTCCAACGGACGTGCCATACATACTGGTAAAAATAACAGCAAAGCTACAAATTCCTATCTTTGTTATATCTCTACAACATGTATTAAATATATAGTTAAGCGCAAATTATGCATTTATTAAATTTTTATTCATCAACGGTCGGTTTTTCTACAGTTGTGCAGTTATACTAATACAATACATTAATTTAGTTATCTTGTTTTGATAATAAAATATAATAAGAACAAAGGTAAAATGAAGTCTTAAAATCAACAGGAGGACGTTGGTCTAATTAGAAAATAACACAGAAAGTCAATCTTGAAAGAGACGGTGCGTCCAAAGCATCCTTTTATTACATTATTTGATACGAGCGTTACGGCACGCGCTTTGCGCGTGAGTTGTTTTTCTACAAATTACATATGTTTTATCGTATTTAAAAAAACACAAATATTTAATTATATTTTGCATTGAAATCATGTGTAATTTTTGAAACTTAATGGTCGGACCAAAAGGCTGCGATTTTATTTCAATTATTAGTAAAGATTATACCTAACAATTATATTTGTGTATATGTATGTGTGTATGCCTGTTAGTATATATATTTTGGCATGTGCAACGCACGTGCATATAAGCTCTTTATTAAAATATTAATTTTGAAAGTTCTATGTAGTTTGATAAAAATAAACTGAAAAACATAAAGAAAAATGTAATTTTATTGTGGGAATATGGTTTGAACTTGTAACATTGTTTATGTTTAAAAATTTTATTTGAAAATAGATGTTAATATTTGCTCATAGTGAGATTCGAATTCGTGACCTCTGGTTTGCATGGAAGGACATTTTTAAAATTTCATAGTCAGACCAAAAAATTGTGTTTTGAGTTCAACTACTAGTAAAGATGAATAGATTGGTTGATTTATCTAGGAAGATCTTGCATTACCTATTCTAATGCAGCTATATATATTTGGCGCTCGTTCTTCGAATTTTAATTATAATTACATTTGAATACGTCTAAAGTAATTGTAGGGAGATTTTATCTTCTAATTTATTGGGAAGATCATATTAATTAATAATTTAATATTCTAAAAGGTTTATATAGGGCTATTTTGGAAAGTTCACGGTCGGACCAAAAGATTGTGCTTCCAAGCCAACTATTACTAAAGATAAAAGCCTATGAACTTCTCCAAATGCAAACATGTTAACAGGGACAGAATATTTTATATATTATTTAAAATACCTTCAGGAACTTATCTTACAGAGAATGTGAAAATTAAAACTAATTTTAGTTAGAAAACAATGTAAGTTGTAAAATATAAACATATATACCTTTCTTAAAAGGAGAAAGAACAATATTGTAATGCCCCAAAATTTTGAGGGAAATTATTTTAATAGAATAATTCAGTTCTAAAAATATTTAGATTGAATGTTGAAGGATTTCTTGATGAAATGATGTGCAAGAGTATGTGTGCACATGCACACTGGAAATGGCACAAGGAAAAGGTTTAAGATCTCTGGAAAAAAAATGATGACAATAAAATAAATAAACAAGGAAAGGAAGCATTTCAAATATGATATTGAAATGTGAATTATTAAACCAAATAAAATATGTTTTTCTGTATACATTGAAATTAAAAACTCTTTATGAGATTTGACATGCATACATGCTGAAATTAAAAATATATTAGTATATTGAAATTAAAAATATGAAATATATGATGTGAATATTTTTCAGGAAGTAAGGAAGAATTAAATAGATATATGTATACATATGCTTATACCCAGATACATTTTCTTTGAGCAGAGATACATTGAAACTAAGAAAGAAAAATAACACTAAAATAGTATGAGGTAAAATATAAGTAAGTAAGTATCTGTAGGTAAAAAAATAGTAAAGAGGATTTTCAAAAATGAATAAAATATAAAATATAGTTAAGTCACACATTTAACATGACTTGAGAAAGTATTCAAAAATAGCCACTTTTCTGGAAAAGCAAAAGGAGGAAAGTACTAACCTTAATTAACTAGTATGGCTGGGGTATTAAGGATGGAAATGTGGATACAAAATGCATGATACTAGACAGGACAGAAATGGAATTTTATCTTGATAAAACCCTAGTGAAAATGCTTATAAATAGGTAGTTATAACCAGAAAATCATTTTACCTGAGTTACTTAAAAAAAAAAAAAAAGAAGAGGGAGAAACATATTGGGATTTTTGAGCAAAGGCAGCAAGAATTTAGGTGAGTAATCTCACTAGATTCATGGCATTAAGACCTGATATGAGGCAGCCAAACTTTTATGTTGCTATTGATACTTTCTGTTTCTTTTGTTGAAAACAGTTTTATTGGTATTCTTTGAATGGTTTTGATTTGATACAATGTTTTGTTATGGATGCTCTTTGGATGGCCTTAATCTGATAAGATGTTTTATTTTGGATGTGCAAGCTACTGTTTTATTATATCAAAAAAAACCTAAGGCATCAGATCTTGAAATCAGGGGAAGAATACTTATATCTATATGGATTTATGGCAATTAAATCTCAACAGAGAAAATAAAATAAGCTGCAATATACATTGTATCAGTGCCGAGGCTTTAGAAATGATATTAGGGATGCAATAGAGATTTCTATGTGCTGAATCCCTGATTAAAATAGCAAAAATCTACAAGACAAAAATTATGATTCAGCTAGATCTTGAATCTGGTTCAATCATAGTTATTTGCAGATAATAATAATTCATTATGCCATATTCCTATTCTCAGTATAAATATCCTTGTACTTAATCCAAAGATCTAGCTATATGTTAGCAGTATCCTTGAAAATAATTATTTGTTTGGAAAATATGCCTGCAGTATTACAGGGGTGTTTCAATGAACACAGTGACATGTTCACTTATCTATCTGATGATAGGATGAAATAAATACAAATTAGTAAATGAACTAGGAACTGTAAGCCAAGAAGGCTGCTGGAGTGCTTGTCATATTTGAAGTATGCAAGTTTGGCACATGGTTTGTTTAAGCCCTGAGATCTTTGTGCAATGATGTTAGTTCATTGCAATGTGTCCCTGTGATTCCTTGATAGCAGATGAGGCTAGGATTAAAATGGTATATTTGTAAAGGCTATGCAAAAGTTATGAAATAAGAAAATGAGTATTTCTTAGATTGTTGATTTGGAACCATGAGAGTTCCAGGGCATCTAATTGCTTCAGATTGATGTGAATGCTTGAATAATCATGCTTGTGCTAATGATTAATTTATGAAGTCATTGCATTTACATAAAAGTTTATCTGAAATATAGTAACATAATTAATTTAAGAAATTATTTAAGCAACTGGTTAGTGCTTGTATATCATTTATTTGCTTAATACCATGAATATATTGATGTTGCTCATACCAGATCATTGATCTGACCCTTATTTTCTCATGGCATATAGGGGTGTCTCAATTCAAACTGAGGCAGCCACCAATGCTTTTTCAAGGGATGCAAGACTTAAGTAGGAAGGAAGATTATGGCTAATGAGAAAAATGGATGAGCATGCTTATTAGTTTTAATACTGGTTGTTCTCTGATGCATTTTGTTAAGTATTAAGATTTGAGAATTTAAAGATTATTTGAGTTATGAACAAGAGAACAAGTTTAAAGTACTATCTACCAAAATCTGAAAGAATATATATATATATATATACTTGAGTGATTAACTAACACATTCTATACTTTTCATTAGTCAATCTGGTGTTATTTAAAAGCATAAAGTTTGGGGGTAAAATATGGTTTAACCCGGGGTAATCTTCCAAGTATTTAGTTACCTTTCATTGGAGAATTTTTGTAAAAGAATTCAGGTCCATTGTGAGTTGTTTTGTGAAGTGAAGTGTATATCTTAAATAAGGCATCAAGTAGATTGTAAATGAATAACATTTTAAAGAGACATGGTTGATGTTTGCCTGGTTGATCATATTGGTCTGTAATTCAGCAGTGAAATGCAATACAAAACCTCTTGTCCATTTAGCAAGTGTTCAACCCAAAACTTCCTTTCAAATGCTATAAATATAAGTGCATTTTGGAACTGGTTTGTACTATCAAACCAGAGAACACTCTGCAATCAAACCATGTCACCAAAAATCCAGGGATTGCACCATTTACAAACACTTTCAAAAAAAATTTAGAAACCAATATGTATGAGAACAAAACATGGGTTGATTTATGGGATAAGTTAAGAACAAATGAATCTCAAAGAAAAAGAATTATAAGCCAAAATGATATATGTAAATATCATTTTCTGGTCTTAATCGGATATCAAACATCTGAACTGTACAAAAATGATAATATAACCTCAAGCATTTAGAGATTATCTTGTCAAGATAAATTATTGATAAATCTTAATTTGAATAATTAAAGCTATCACTATAAATAGAAATGAGCAGGATCTACTCATATATTATAAGTATCAAAGACATGAAAATTAATAATGGGATGGGGAAATTTAAAATTCAATTCAAATCAAATAGAATATGCTCTTGTTTACAAAGTTTAAATATATATATATATATATACTCCGATTTAAACAAGAGGGACATATACATCATCATATGTATATGTATATTTCTATGATTAAATTAATATACTTATATTAGTAAGAAATTTTAAAACCTGGACAATTTGTTTGAAAAAGAAAATGACTCTGAGAATTAAATATAGAAAAAAAAAATTCATTAAAAATTAATGCAAATATGGGAGGGTCATTTCAGTTGGTATCAGAGCAAATGGTTGTATTAATTGTTGAATACTTAGAAATGTATTATATCTGTTTGTTTTGGATGAAATAATTTAAATCGGAAAATATTAATTATAGAAAATACTCACAGTACACTAATACTATTTGCCCATAATTTGGTTAGCAAACCATGGTAGGAAGGGGATCACATCATGTAGGAACAAGTGGACCACAAATGCTTCATATGCAAGAATTTGTAAGGGTTTTAAGGGATGGAATTGGGCATAGGCATGAGAATCCACATGAGGAACTTTCAAAACTATTAAAGGCTTATACAAACTTGGGAGGTAAAAGTTTTGAAGGGACTGAGAATGTGATGGAAATTCAAGCATGGTTGAGAACACTGGATAGGATTTTCAATGACATGCAGCTTGATGATCAAAGGAAGAGGCAAGTGGCTTCAAGACAGCTGAAAGGAGCAGCTTTAGGCTGGTGGGAGGTGATCATAGCTAGGAGAATTGAAAATAAAATCACTTGGAATCAATTCAAGGAGATGTTGGAGGCAAGATTTGTACCAGCATCAGCTAAGACCACCTTACTTGAAGAATTTATTAGACTCAGACAAGGAACTTTGAATGTCACTGAGTATACTCAAAAGTTTGAGGGATTATCCAAATATGGAGCAATGCTAGTGGCAGATGAAGCATCCAAAAATGATAGGTACAATAGGGGTTTGAACCTAGGACTTAGCAGAGCCATGCTACCATATGCAGATAGGACTTTTGATCAAGTAATAGATCTGGCATTGAAATTGGAACAACATGACAAGGAAAGAGAGAAGTACAGGAATTTTAAGAACCAAAATAACAAGAAGAATAAGGGAAGGTATCACCCTTATGATAAAAAGAAGGAGGAGACAGACAACAAGAAGGCCAATGACACCAAGGCTAATGATGCTAAGAAGAAATTGGTCTGCCATCATTGTGGAAAGGAAGGACACATTAAACCAAGGTACCCAGAGTTAAAAGGAGGAGCCTTCAAATGCTACCTATGTGGGAAAGAGGGGCATATAAAGAGGAACTGTCCTGAGTACAAGCAGCAAGGGAAGTTAGCAAATCTGGAGGGCAAAAGCAAATCTACAGTGGAAATTAATGCTGAAAATCATAGCCAAGTGGAAGGTACATTACTTATTTGTACCATACCCATAGCAGTAGTATATGACACTGGGGCAACTCACTCTTTGATTTCTTATGAACTAGTTAAAATGCTAAAATTAAATTGCATATTGGTTGAAACTCCATTGCTTATACAAAGTCCACTAGGGAGTTCTAGTGTTTTAGACATGATTTGTGTGGATGTGGAATTAAACATAGGTGGAAACATTTTCATTTCCAATTTATATGTTTTAAACTACCTAAATATAGGTGTTATATTGGGGGTAGACTAGTTAAGGAAATTTAAAGCCATAATTAATTTAGAATCATCCACCATATCATTGCAAAATCTTAGGGGCCAGAGAGTCATAATTTTGTGTGAAGTGGCAAAAGAAAGGAAATTATATCATCTAATTGACTTGGAAAAAGATTCCAGTGAACTTACTATTGAAGAAATTCCCATAGTCAATAAATAATTGGATGTGTTTGGGGAAGTTAAGGGTGTTCCACACCATAGACCAGTAGAGTTTCAAATCAATCTTATTCCCGGAGCAAGTCCAATAATAAAGAAACCTTATAGAATGGGGCCAAGTGAACTGAAAGAATTGAAAAATCAGTTAGAAGAATTAGAAAGCAAAGGATTTATAAGGCCAAGTAATTCATGTTGCTCTAGTAGTGTTTGTAAGAAAACATGATGGTACTTTGAGAATGCGTATAGATTACAGAGGGCTAAACAAAGTTACTATTAAAAATAAATATCCATTGCCTAGAATTAATGATCTCTTTGATCAACTTAGTGGAGCTAAAATATTTTCTAGGTTAGACTTGGCATCTGGGTTCCATCAAATGAAGGTTGAGGACTCAAGTGTTAAGTACACTGCATTTAACACTAGATATGGTTTGTATGAGTTTCTAGTTATGCCATTTGGGTTAACAAATGCTCCTTCATATTTTGTAGATTTAATGAATAGAATATTCAGAGATTATTTAGATAAGTTTGTGCTAATTTTTATTGATGATATTTTGGTTTATTCCAAAACAGTAGAAGAGCATAAAAAATCATTTGCATCTGGTTTTGTCTAGATTGAGAGAAAAAGATTTAAAGGCAAAATTTTCAAAATGTGCATTTTGGAAAGAGGAAGTACATTTCCTTGGCCATGTTATTTCTGCAAAAGGAATTTCAGTGAACCCCAATAAGGTTGTAGAAATTCAAGCATGGAAAAGACCAAGTACAGTGAGTGAGGTAAGATCATTTATGGGGATGGCAGAATATTATAGAAGATTTATAAAAGATTTTTCTAAAATGTCATTACCACTTACAAATTTAACTAGAAAGAATCAAGTGTTTATATGGACTGAAAAATGTGAGCAAGCTTTTATCAAAATAAAAGAAGCTTTAGTTAATGCACCAGTACTGAGAGTGCCAGAAGGGAATGAAAACTTAATTGTGTATACTGATACAAGTGGCTTTGGGCTAGGGGCTGTGTTGATGCAACAAGACCAAGTAATAGCCTATGCATCTAGGCAATTAAAGCCACATGAAACTAGGCATGCAACCCATGATCTTGAACTAGCAGCAGTAGTGTATGCCTTAAAGCTTTGGAGACATTACTTATTAGGTGCTAAATTTATTTTGTACACTGAGCATAAGGCACTAAAATATTTATTCTCACAAAAAGATTTAAACATGAGGCAACATATGTGGGTGGAGTTTCTAGCTGCCTATGACTTAGATATACTCTATACACCAAGAAAATCAAACAAAGTTGCTGATGCTCTAAGTAGACAACATGCTAAGTTAGCTATGATGATGATAGAAGAGTTTAAGGACTTGTCTTTGCTTACTGAGTTAGAAATTGGGGAGAATGGCTGTGTGCACATGGATGTGCATGTGCATGGTGCACAGGAAAATAGAGGGAAGTTGAGCTTGATGACCTTCAATCTGAATTAATTTTGAAGGTAAGTGAAATGCAAGACCAAGACTCTATTATAGTTGAGAAGAAAACTCTCATATCAAAAGGGAAAGAAGTGACAAATTATCACATTGATAAAAATGGTTATTTGAGAAACAAGAATAGGATATGTGTTCTAGAAAACACAGAACTAAAGGAGGAAATTTTAAATGAATATCATAGGAGTAAGTACTCCATACACCCAGGCAGTACAAAAATGTATCAAAATTTGAAAAGAAATTTTTGGTGGAAGGGAATGAAATCAGATGTGGCCAAACATGTTGCAAAATGTATAACTTGCCAACAAGTTAAAGTAGAAACACAAAGACCATTAGGGTTGTTGCAACCTCTAAGTATACCACAGTGGAAATGGGAGGATATATCTATGGATTTCATAGATGGCCTGCCTAGATCTAAAAGAGGAAACACAAGCATTTGGGTAATAGTGGATAGGATAACTAAAGTAGCCCATTTTATCCCAGTAAAATCAGAAAGAAATGCACCAAAACTGGCTCAGGTATTCATGAAAGAAGTGGTAAGATTACATGGCATTCCCAAAACCATTGCGAGTGATAGGGATACCATCTTCACCTCAAGATTCTGGAAAAGTTTTCAAGAGGCCATGGGGAGTGAGTTATGCTTAAGCACTGCCTACCATCCACAATCAGATGGACAAACTGAGGTGGTGAACAAAATTCTGGAAGACTTATTGAGAGCATGTGCATTGGATTTTGGAGGCAACTGGGAGGATCATCTCCATCTAGCTGAGTTTACATACAATAATAGTTATCAAAGCACCATAGGGATGGCTCCATTTGAAGCCTTATATGGCAAGCCATGTTTATCACATGTATGTTGGGTAGAGACAGGGGAGAGGGCTGTTTTAGGGCCTGAATATGTAAAAGAGACTACAGAGAAAATTGGGCTAATAAGAAGAAGGATGGCAGCAGCTCAAGATAGGCAAAAGAAGTTTGCAGACATGAAGAGAAAACAGGTGGAGTATGGAGTGGGAGACTTTGTTTTCATAAAGGTTTCACCCATGAAAAAGGTCCTGAGGTTTGGCAAGCAGGGAAAACTCACATCAAGGTATGTTGGACCCTATAAAATTTTGGAAAGAATAGGCTCTTTAGCATACAAATTAGAACTGCCAGAGGAAATGAAAGCAATGCATAATGTTTTTCATGTGTCACAACTTAGAAGATGGGTACATGATAAAGAAGAAATTCAGGAAAAGCCTACCCAAATTCAAATAAATCCTAATTTGGTTTATGAGGAAGAACCAGTGGGGATTTTAGCTAAAGAAGAAAAGAAATTAAGAAGTAAAACTTTGAAACTGGTGAAGATCCAGTGGAGTCTTGATCCAAATGACTGCACATTGGAGTTAGAGGACAAGATTAGGATAGATTATCCTAAGCTTTTTGTAGATTAAAGGTAATTTTAAATTTTTTTGGAAAATCTAATATATATATATATATGGTTGTTATGATTTAATTTGTTTGCTTATGCATATATTTGATAGATTCCATAGAATCAGTAAATGCATGTTATAAGTATTAAAGAAATTGTGAGGACACAATTCCTAAAAGGAGGGGTGAATGTAATGCCCCAAAATTTTGAAGGAAATTATTTTAATAGAATAATTCAGTTCTAAAAATAATTAGATTGAATGTTGAAGGATTTCTTGATGAAATGATGTGCAAGAGTATGTGTGCACATGCACACTGGAAATGGCACAAGGAAAAGGTTTAAGATCTCTGAAAAAAATGATGACAATAAAATAAATAAACAAGGAAAGGAAGCATTTCAAATATGATTTTGAAATGTGAATTATTAAACTAAATAAAATATGTTTTTTCGTATACATTGAAATTAAAAACTCTTTATGAGATTTGACATGCATACATGCTGAAATTAAAAATATATTAGTATATTGAAGTTAAAAATATGAAATATATGATGTGAATATTTTTCAGGAAGTAAGGAAGAATTAAATAGATATATGTATACATATGCTTATACCCAGATACATTTTCTTTGAGCAGAGATACATTGAAACTAAGAAAGAAAAATAATACTAAAATAGTATGAGGTAAAATATAAGTAAGTAAGTATGTGTAGGTAAAAAAATAGTAAAGAGGATTTTCAGAAATGAATAAAATATATAGTTAAGTCACACATTTAACATGACTTGAGCAAGTATTCAAAAATAGCCACTTTTCTGGAAAAGCAAAAGGAGGAAAGTACTGACCTTAATTAACTAGTATGGCCGGGGTATTAAGGATGGAAATGTGGATACAAAATGCATGATACTAGACAGGACAGAAATGGAATTTTATCTTGATAAAACCCTAGTGAAAATGCTTATAAATAGGTAGTTATAACCAGAAAATCATTTTACCCGAGTTGCTTAAAAAAAAGAAGGAGAAACATATTGGGATTTTTGAGCAAAGGCAGGAAGAATTGTAACGACCCGTATTTTTACGGATTGAAACATCGTAAAACAGTTATTATCAGACTGTTAGTATTGTTAAGTCGTCCAGAGTTTAGGTTGTCTAGAGCTTAGGTTGTCTGGAGGGTAAGTCGTGTGATGGTTTAGGTCGTGGGGTAGGTTAGGTCGAGTGAACGACCTAAGAGATAGGAGCGACCTATAGAATTTGGCGACCTAAGGATTTTGGTTTAGGTCGTAGTGGTTTAGGTCGTATGAGAGTTTAGAGCGACCTAAGGAAGTTGGCGAGTTAAGGAGTAGACGACCTAAGGTTTGAGCGACTTAAGGGAAGACTACAACCTAGGAGTTAGCGACCTAAGGGTAGTAACCTACAGTATTTAGCGACCTAGTAGTGAGCGACCTAGTGGTGAGCGACCTAGTGGTTAGCGACTTAAGAGCTAATGGTATAAGAGTTAGCGAGTTAGCGTAGTTAGGTCGTTAGACGACCTAAGATGTTAAGTCGTATTCTGTGTTTAGTTAGGTCGTAAGCGACCTAAGTTAGTTAGGTCGTGAGCTTCTGTGTGTGTTAGGTCGCGTAAGAGCTAAGCCGCATCTTTGTTAGGTCGTAGAAGCGCAGATGTGTTAGTTCGTTGGATCTGTAAGTCGCGCGCATGCGTTAGGTCGTAGGTCGTGGGGTTTCGTTAGGTCATAGGTTTTAGGTCGTGGGTTCTTAAGTCATGGACGACCTAATTGCAAGCGGACGGCCTAAGAGGGATTTCTGCCTATAAATAGGAGGGTTCTACCTCACTTTTTGGGATCCGGATTTTGAAGCGACGAAGTGCTGCCATTTTGAGGGCTCGAGTTCTACACTTCTTCACTTCTTTTCTCCACTCTAATCTTGTGCTTCCTTCCATCCAAATCGAAGATCAAGATCGAAGATCCAAGAGTTAAAGTTGAAGATCTACATTCTTCAAAGATTGATTTCATCGTTTGAAGCGGGATTTTGATAGATCGAGTTAGATCCTTCGCTGTCCAGATCTTAAGTGTGTTGCTTTTGAGTTGTTTAGGAGATTCGGTGAGTGGTGGTTATCTCTCACACGGATCCAAAGGAGTATATCAGATTGATGGCTTGATTATGTGTTAAATAGTGATTTTTCATGCATTTTCTTAACCTTAAGTATAGATCCATTATTCATGATGATTTGACAACCCTTTTACTACATGTTAATCTATGCAAGTTCATTCATCAAGTTGTAGAGATATTACTCATGTTTCAAGCTTGTTAGATTTAGACTCTTTATTTACAAGATTGCCATTATTGTTATAATTGTTGATTTGATCATATTTGAATGCTTGATTGCTTGGATTAATGATTGACTTGATTGATTGTTGTAAATTAGTTGATTGATGATTTGATTTAGACAAGATGGTCGAAGATGATTCAAAAGCTAAGGGAAAGGCTCTTGAATTGGGAAAAGCTGCTCGTGGCATATGTAGCGGATGATGAAGCTCATATGGATAGATTCGATGATGATGATGTTGAGAAGAGGCTTTGCTATGATGAGATAAGGTGAGGCATGATATGAGATAGCCTTAGTTTAATCCAGACGGGATCACTCCAAGCATGTTGATGACTCGGTGAAATGGTTCGAGTTAGAGGATAATGGTTTGCTCGAGAGGCGCTTGAGCTAGTATGGAATAGTTGTCGAGGAGGATGACTAGAAGGCTGAGGTTTCATCGTTGTTGAAGGTTCTAGCATGCTCAAAGCAAGAGTACGTTGGGCAGATTCGATAGTCCCTAAAGACTATTATTGTAGTCGAGTACTCTGGGCAGATTCGATAGTCCTAGGCACGGGCTGCGACGACGTGCGGAGTTATGTCTAGAACCGGGGTTTCCATTAGCCCTTGACGGACGGATGAAATAATGAGCCGGTCATTCGATTAACGATGATATCGAAGCAATGATAACAGTGATAGCCGGAGTCATGGATGTTTGGTTGTATCGTCATTCGGTCTCAAGAGTAGTGTTTTTTAGGTGCTTATCTGATCTTGGTTTAGGCCTTGGGGGTTTGTACTTGGAAAACATCGCCCTTGACTCGAGTGATAATTGCTTTACTTTAAATGTCTGCTTTGCTATGTTTACTTCTTCTTAGTGTGTGTCTGGGGGCTATCACTGTAGAAAGAGGTGGAGTGGGAGGGTTGGATTCCTATTCCTTTTTCCTTTATGCTCTTTTGGTATGTTGTTAGTTAATTTACCGCTCACTAAGACTGTTGTCTGACTCAAGGCTTTATGTTTAACTCTTATTGCCTTGGGCTGTTCATCCATTTTGGGATGGGCAGACTAGGTAGCAGGTGACAGGTGATGTTCTTAGCTTCCCACGATGCTGATGGCGAAGACGAGCTGGAGGCTTGCATATTATTTCTTACTATATGTACTGGATGTTCCGCTGCTTTGTGTATTCTCTGAGTGTTATGTAGTGAGGCTTGTTGTATTGACTATTCAGATGCTTGTATTCAACTATTATGAAGTTTAATAGAGATTCTGTTTTGTGAAGCTTCACTATGTATATTTTCTATTGTATTTTTATCCATGCGCTGTGAGTTATACGATAGATTCTGCTGTTTTAACTTTACCCTGATGATCGTCCATGGCTGCCTGGCACACTTTACAACGCACTTTGTCTAGGTTCAGTGCAGGGGTTGTGGGCGGTCGTCACATTTGGTATCAGAGCGAGGTTAATCGATTTTACCCAACGCTCGCTGACGTAACTACGTATGAGAGACGTAATTGTATTTTGATGGATGATTAGTATATATAATATAGTAGCTTAGAAGAGTTTGAGTCCTTTATGCAGTTGTTTCTCAAGGGGTATTAACCATTTCTTTTTATAGATATTAAGAATGAGTCGAAGAGGGAGACCAGCTGCTAGGGAAGGCCGTGCTACTGAGGGGGCTGCTGATTATGCTGCTATGTTCGAAGCTATGATGACTTCGATCATGAGAAGGATGCCAGCTCCGGGGCAATCAGTAGATGTTGGAGTTCAAGTTCAAACTCCAAGACCGGTGGATTTTGCTAAGCTATGTAAAGACTATACTGCTCTTGGAGGAAAGGTTTTCTTAGGGACAGAATCAACCATTGAAGTCCAGAGGTGGATAGATGCTTGTAGAAGGATCTTTGGTGATTTGGGAATTGACGATGCAACTAAAAGGAAGCTTGCATCAAGACAGCTTCAAGGAAGAGCTTCTGATTGGTGGAACTCTATCACCATTGATACTCCGGAGGAAGAAATTACTTGGGAGCAATTCCAAGCCAGGTTTGAAGTTAAGTTCATTTCTACAGCTCATAAGTCTGTTCTGTTCAAGAAGTTTGTGGAGCTCAAGCAAGGTAGAAGACCAGTTCTTGAGTATGTTTCTGAGTTTGAAGCTTTGTCCAAGTATGCCCGGTCGTATATTGAATCTCCTTATCAGAAGAACGAGAAGTTTGTGACAGGCTTGGACAGTTATCATTTGGACGATCCATTTGAGAAGCTTGTGGAGAAGGCTCTCAAGCACGAGAATCTGTTTCCTAAAGAAGGATCTGTTGTTGCTGTGACCAAGGAGGAGTCTAAACCACAGCAGGGTGGAAACAAGAAGAGGAAGCAGCAGCAGCAAAAGGGTAAGGATGGCCAGAAGAAGCCGAAGGGCGAAGTGACCTGCTACAACTGTCAGCAGAAGGGCCATTTCTCTAGAGATTGCAAGAATCCGAAGGTGCCAGTGAAGTGCCACAACTGTGACAAGCTGGGGCATGTTAGGAAGAATGGTCCAGAACCACGGAGGGACAAGCAGGTTGTGCAAGCTTATGCTTTGGGGGCTGTTCCGTCATCTTCTAAAGTTCCTACTGCTGAAGAGAAAGGGAAGAGTGTGGTGGTTCAAGGTACTCTTTCCATTTGTGGTGTTCCAGTTAGAGTGTTATTTGATACTGGGGCGTCGCATTCTTTTGTTCTTAATGAACTTGTAGGCCGGTTGGGTTTAGAACCGGATATTGTTGATAGGCCATTGGTTGTGACTAATCCAGTTGGGGGTTCGTCTTGTTTGTGTATGATATGCCGTGGTCTGATTGTATCGAGTCATGATTGCTCTTTTGTTTGTGATTGTTTTGTTCTGAACTTTGCGGGGTTCGGAATTATTTTGGGTATGGACTAGCTTAGGAAGTATGCGGCAAAGGTTGATTGTGAAAGGTTGGAGGTGACAGTCGAGAATGTGGAGGGGCGAAAGGTTGTGATACGATGTAAGCAAGAGTAAGGCGTCTTCATGAGCTTCATGTATTCGCTGGTTGTTCCACGGGATGGACTGTCATCGGTGCCAATCACTAATGGATTTGAGGATGTCTTTGATGAGGTCAAAGGGTTACCGCCGCATAGAGAGATCGAGTTTCGTATCAATTTAGTTGAAGGAGCCAGACCAGTTGTGATGCCTCTTAGGCGAATGGCGCCTAGGGAACAGCAAGAGTTGAGGGTGCAAGTTGATGATCTTTTGCAGAAAGGATTCATTCGGCGTAGTGTGTCCGAATGGGGTGCACCAGTTGTGTTTGTAACCAAAGCGGATGGATCGTTGAGGTTATGTGTGGATTATCGTGAACTGAATAAAGTGACTAAGAAGAACAAGTATCCATTACCGAGAATAGATGACTTGTTTGATCAGCTTCACAAAGCGAAGGTGTTTTCTCAGATGGATTTGGTAACGGGATTTCACCAGTTAAGAGTGGCTAAGGATAGTGTGCCAAAGACTGCTTTCAGGACACCATCCGGTTTCTTTGAGTGGCCGGTAATGCCGTTTGGATTGACCAATGCACCAGCATATTTTGTGGATCTAATGAATAGAGTGTTCAGAGATCAGTTGAACAAGTTCGTACTAGTGTTCGTGGATGATATTTTGATTTATTCCAGAACTGAAGAGGAGCACAAGACGCACTTAAGTATTGTGTTGGAAATCTTACGGAAACATCAGCTGAAGGCTAAGTTTTCGAAGTGTCACTTCTGGAAGGGTGAAGTGAGGTTCTTAGGCCATATTATCTCTGGAAGAGGAATAGCGGTTGATCCCGCTAAAGTGGCAACAATCCAGGATTGGGTTAGACCTAAGAATGCATCTGACGTGAGAAGTTTTCTTGGATTAGCAGGATACTATCATCGATTTATCAAAGACTTTTCCAAGATAGCTGCACCGTTAACAGGATTGACGAAAAAGAATCAAGTATTCAGATGGGATGCTAAGTGTGAGCAAGCTTTCGGAATCCTGAAAGAGCAACTGACTAGTGCTCCTGTTTTGACTATTCCAAGTGGAAATGATGAGATGGTGGTTTACACTGACGCATGTGGTACTGGACTTGGAGCAGTGATGATGCAGAGGAGTAAAGTTGTTGCGTATGCAAGTCGACAACTGAAGCCGCACGAAAGGAATTATCCGACTCATGATTTGGAGTTAGCGGCGATTATATTTGCTCTGAAGATGTGGAGACATTATCTATTGGGAGTTCGATTCGAGTTGTTTTCAGATCATAAGTCGTTGAAGTATCTTTTCTCCCAAAAGGATTTGAATCTTCAGCAGCAACGATGGCTAGAGTTTTTGGCATCATATGATTTTAGTATAGCCTATACTCCGGGGAAGGGTAACGCAGTGGCAGATGCGTTAAGTCGAAGACATGCAGGATTGGGAGCCATGTTTTTAGAATGGAAGAATCTCGAGTATTTAGCTGGATTTGACTTTAGGCCTAGATGTGAATTGGAACCTCAGATGTTGGAAAACTTATCTATAAGACCGACTCTTGTGGAAAGGATTGGCGAGAGTCAAAAGCGGGACGATAAGCTTGTCAAGATTATTCGTGATTTGGAATCTGGGTTAGACCCAGAAAAGGATAAAGGATTCGAGGTCGATCGAGAGGGTTGGCTTTGGAAGCAAGGACGACTAGTTATTCCCGATATAGATGAATTGAGAAATGAAGTTTTGAAGGAAAGTCATCACTCGAAGCTGACAATTCATCCAGGTGGAAATAAGATGTATCAGGATATGAAGAGAACCTATTACTGGGAAGGTATGAAGAAGGATGTTGGAAATTTTATTTCCAAGTGCATGAACTGCCAGTTGGTAAAAGCCGAGCAGAAGAAGGCAAGTGGATTGCTTCAGCCATTAGAAGTTCCTACATGGAAGTGGGAGCAAGTATCGATGGATTTTATCGATGGGTTACCTAGAACAAGAATGGGAAATGAAGGGATTTGGGTCATCGTAGATCATCTGACTAAGAGTACTAGATTCATTCCTGTTCGATCGACTAGGACTGCATCAAAGTTGGCTGAGTTGTATGTTAAGTGGATAGTTCGATTCCATGGTATTCCGAAGAGTATAGTGAGCGATCGAGACCCATTGTTCACTAGTGGATTTTGGAAGAGCTTCCAGGAAGTTTTGGGAACCGAGTTGTGTTTGAGTACAGCCTATCACCCTCAAACAGATGGTCAGACTGAGAGAGTCAATCGGGTTTTGGAAGATCTACTCAGAGCATGTGTTTTAGATTTCGGAGGATCATGGGAAGATCACCTTCATTTGGTGGAATTTTCGTATAATAACAGTTACCAGTCAAGCATTGGTATGGCACCGTATGAGGCATTGTATGGAAGACCGTGTAACTCTCCGACATGTTGGTTAGAAACAGGAGAAAAGCTGATACTTGGGCCAAAAATGATTCGACAGACTTCAGATTGTATAGAGATCATTCGGCAATGAATGAAGGCGGCCCAAGACCGACAGAAAAGTTATGCTGATAAGCGTCGTAAGGATTTGGAATTCGACGTAGGTGATATGGTTTTTGTGAAGATTTCTCCACTGAAGAATGTTATCCGATTCGGGAAGAAAGGAAAATTGACTCCGAGATTTGTTGGACCATTCCCGATCATCGAGCGAATTGGAAAGCTTGCCTACAGATTGGAGTTACCAGAAAAGATGGCGGGTGTGCACAATGTTTTTCATGTATCGTATCTACGGAAGTATGTGCACGACTCGAATACAGTGGTTTCCGCTGAAAGCTGTGAAGATTTCGAAGTTGATCCAATCGGTAAGAGACCTCGTAAGTCGCTTCGTGTTGTGGAAACCGACATGAAACAGCTTAGGAGGAAGGTAGTTAAGTTTCTCAAGATACAATGGAGTGATGATGAAAACGACTGTACATGGGAGGTGGAAGAGAGGATGAAGGCAGCTCATCCTGAACTCTTCAAGGTATGGCCCTAAGGTGTCGTGTCATCTAACGACATTGTAACTTGTTCTAGTTTTAGAATTCTGCATGCTAAGTTAGAATTGGATGCATGGTTTGTTGATTGCTATGGATGGTAGGCATGCAGGATAGTCTTTGATTGCTCTGGTTGTTTGGAATTTCGGGGGTGAAATTCCTAAGGGGGAGAGAATGTAACGACCCGTATTTTTACGGATTGAAACATCGTAAAACAGTTATTATCAGACTGTTAGTATTGTTAAGTCGTCCAGAGTTTAGGTTGTCTAGAGCTTAGGTTGTCTGGAGGGTAAGTCGTGTGATGGTTTAGGTCGTGGGGTAGGTTAGGTCGAGTGAACGACCTAAGAGATAGGAGCGACCTATAGAATTTGTCGACCTAAGGATTTTGGTTTAGGTCGTAGTGGTTTAGGTCGTATGAGAGTTTAGAGCGACCTAAGGAAGTTGGCGAGTTAAGGAGTAGACAACCTAAGGTTTGAGCGACTTAAGGGAAGACTACAACCTAGGAGTTAGCGACCTAAGGGTAGTAACCTACAGTATTTAGCAACCTAGTAGTGAGCGACCTAGTGGTTAGCGACTTAAGAGCTAACGGTATAAGAGTTAGCGAGTTAGCGTAGTTAGGTCGTTAGACGACCTAAGATGTTAAGTCGTATTCTGTGTTTAGTTAGGTCGTAAGCGACCTAAGTTAGTTAGGTCGTGAGCTTCTGTGTGTGTTAGGTCACGTAAGAGCTAAGCCGCATCTTTGTTAGGTCGTAGAAGCGCAGATGTGTTAGGTCATTGGATCTGTAAGTCGCGCGCATGCGTTAGGTCGTAGGTCGTAGGTCGTGGGGTTTCATTAGGTCGTAGGTTTTAGGTCGTGGGTTCTTAAGTCGTGGACGACCTAATTGCGAGAGGACGGCCTAAGAGGGATTTCTGCCTATAAATAGGAGGGTTCTACCTCACTTTTTGGGATCCGGATTTTGAAGCGACGAAGTGCTGCCATTTTGAGAGCTCGAGTTCTACACTTCTTCACTTCTTTTCTCCACTCTAATCTTGTGCTTCCTTCCATCCAAATCGAAGATCCAAGAGTTAAAGTTGAAGATCTACATTCTTCGAAGATTGATTTCATCGTTTGAAGCGGGATTTTGATAGATCGAGTTAGATCCTTCGCTGTCCAGATCTGAAGTGTGTTGCTTTTGAGTTGTTTAGGAGATTCGGTGAGTGGTGGTTATCTCTCACACGGATCCAAAGGAGTATATCGGATTGATGGCTTGATTATGTGTTAAATAGTGATTTTTCATGCATTTTCTTAACCTTAAGTATAGATCCATTATTCATGATGATTTGACAACCCTTTTACTACATGTTAATCTATGCAAGTTCATTCATCAAGTTGTAGAGATATTACTCATGTTTCAAGCTTGTTAGATTTAGACTCTTTATTTACAAGATTGCCATTATTGTTATAATTGTTGATTTGATCATATTTGAATGCTTGATTGCTTGGATTAATGATTGACTTGATTGATTGTTGTAAATTAGTTGATTGATGATTTGATTTAGATAAGATGGTCGAAGATGATTCAAAAGCTAAGGGAAAGGCTCTTGAATTGGGAAAAGCTGCTCGTGGCATATGTAGCGGATGATGAAGCTCATATGGATAGATTCGATGATGATGATGTTGAGAAGAGGCTTTGCTATGATGAGATAAGGCGAGGCATGATATGAGATAGCCTTGGTTTAATCCAGACGGGATCACTCTAAGCATGTTGATGACTCGGTGAAATGGTTCGAGTTAGAGGATAATGGTTTGCTCGAGAGGCGCTTGAGCTAGTATGGAAATAGTTGTTGAGGAGGATGACTAGAAGGCTGAGATTTCATCGTTGTTGAAGGTTCTAGCATGCTCAAAGCAAGAGTACGTTGGGCAGATTCAATAGTCCCTAAAGACTATGATTGTAGTCGAGTACTCTGGGTAGATTCGATAGTCCTAGGCACGGGTTGCGACGACGTGTGGAGTTATGTCTAGAACCGGGGTTTCCATTAGCCCTTGACGGACGGATGAAATAATGAGTCTGTCATTCGATTAACGATGATATCGAAGCAATGATAACAGTGATAGCCAGAGTCATGGATGTTTGGTTGTATCGTCATTCGGTCTCAAGAGTAGTGTTTTCTGGGTGCTTATCTGATCTTGGTTTAGGCCTTGGGGGTTTGTACTTGGAAAACATCGCCCTTGACTCGAGTGATAATTGCTTTACTTTAAATGTCTGCTTTGATATGTTTACTTCTGCTTAGTGTGTGTCTGGGGGCTATCACTGTAGAAAGAGGTGGAGTGGGAGGGTTGGATTCCTATTCCTTTTTCCTTTATGCTCTTTTGGTATGTTGTTAGTTAATTTACCGCTCACTAAGACTGTTGTCTGACTCAAGGCTTTATGTTTAACTCTTATTGCCTTGGGCTGTTCATCCATTTTGGGATGGGCAGACTAGGTAGCAGGTGACAGGTGGTGTTCTTAGCTTCCCACGATGCTGATGGCGAAGACGAGCTGGACGCTTGCATATTATTTCTTACTATATGTACTGGATGTTCCGCTGCTTTGTGTATTCTCTGAGTGTTATGTAGTGAGGCTTGTTGTATTGACTATTCAGATGCTTTTATTCAACTATTATGAAGTTTAATAGAGATTCTGTTTTGTGAAGCTTCACTATGTATATTTTCTATTGTATTTTTATCCATGCGCTGTGAGTTATACGATAGATTCTGCTGTTTTAACTTTACCCTGATGATCGTCCATGGCTGCTTGGCACACTTTACAGCGCACTTTGTCTAGGTTCAGTGCAGGGGTCGTGGGCGGTCGTCACAAGAATTTAGGTGAGTAATCTCACTAGATTCATGGCATTAAGACCTGATATGAGGCAGCCAAACTTTTATGTTGCTATTGACACTTTCTGTTTCTTTTGTTGAAAACAGTTTTATTGATATTCTTTGAATGGTTTTGATTTGATTCAATGTTTTTTTGGATGCTCTTTGGATGGCCTCAATCTGATAAGATGTTATATTATGGATGTGCAAGCTACTGTTTTATTATATTTAAAAAAACCTAAGGCATCAGATCTTGAAATCAGGGGAAGAATACTTATATCTGATATGGATTTATGGCAATCAAATCTCAACAGAGAAAATAAAATAAGCTGCAATATACATTGTATCAGTGCGGAGGCTTTAGAAATGATATTAGGGATGCAATAGAGATTTCTATGTGCTGAATCCCTGATTAAAATAGCAAAAATCTACAAGACAAAAATTATGATTCAGCTAGATCTTGAATCTGGTTCAATCATAGTTATTTGCAGATAATAATAATTCATTATGCCATATTCCTATTCTCAGTATAAATATCCTTGTACTTAATCCAAAGATCTAGCTATATGTTAGCAGTATCCTTGAAAATAATTATTTGTTTGGAAAATATGCCTGTAGTATTACATGGGTGTTTCAATGAACATAGTGACATGTTCACTTATCTATTTGATGATAGGATTAAATAAATACAAATTAGTAAATGAACTAGGAACTGTAAGCCAAGAAGGCTGCTGGAGTGCTTGTCATATTTGAAGTATGCAAGTTTGGCACATGGTTTGTTTAAGCCCTGAGATCTTTGTGCAATGATGTGAATTAGTTCATTGCAATGTGTCCCTGTGATTCCTTGATAGAAGATGAGGCTAGGATTAAAATGGTATATTTGTGAAGGCTATGCAAAAGTTATGAAATAAGAAAATGAGTATTTATTAGATTGTTGATTTGGAACCATGAAAGTTCCAGGGCATCTGATTGCTGTAGATTGATGTGAATGCTTGCATAATCATGCTTGTGCTAATGGTTAATTTATGAAGTCATTGCATTTGCATAACAGTTTATCTGAAATATAGTAACATAGTTAATTTAAGAAATTATTTAAGCAACTGGTTAGTGCTTGTATATCATTTATTTGCTTAATACCATGAATATATTGATGTTGCTCATACCAGATCATTGATCTGACCCTTATTTGCTCATGGCATATGGGGGTGTCTCAATTCAAACTGAGGCAGCCACCAATGCTTTTTCAAGGGATGCAAGACTTAAGTAGGAAGGAAGATTATGGCTAATGAGAAAAATGGATGAGCATGCTTATTAGTTTTAATAAGAGTATAGAATGAAATATCTGCATGTATTCATGGAAACAGAGTTTTTAAATTTCTTGTTATGTAATGAATTTTCTATGTTTGAACTGGTTGTTCTCTGATGCATTTTGTTAAGTATTAAGATTTGAGAATTTAAAGATTATTTGAGTTATGAACAAGAGAACAAGTTTAAAGTACTATCTACCAAAATCTGAAAGAATATATATATATATATATATATATTATACTTGAGTAATTAACTAACACATTCTATACTTTGCATTAGTCAATCTGGTGTTATTTAAAAGCATAAAGTTTGGGGGTAAAATATGGTTTAACCCAGGGTAATATTCCAAGTATTTAGTTACCTTTCATTGGAGAATTTTTGTAAAAGAATTCAAGTCCATTGTGAGTTGTTTTGTGAAGTGAAGTGTATATCTTAAATAAGGCATCAAGTAGATTGTAAATGAATAACATTTTAAAGAGACATGGTTGATGTTTGCCTGGTTAATCATATTGGTCTGTAATTCAGCAGTGAAATGCAATACAAAACCTCTTGTCCATTTAGCAGGTGTTCAACCCAAAACTTCCTTCCAAATGCTATAAATATAAGTGCATTTTGGAACTGGTTTGTACTATCAAACCAGAGAACACTCTGCAATCAAACTTGACTCACCAAAAATCCAGGGATAGCACCATTTACAAACACTTTCAAAAAAATTTAGAAACCAATATGCATGAGAACAAAAGATGGGTTGATTTATGGGATAAGTTAAGAACAGATGAATCTCAAATAAAAAGAATTATGAGCCAAAATGATGTATGTAAATATTATTTTCTGGTCTTAATCAGATATCAAACATCTGAACTGTACAAAAATGATAATATAACTGTGATGCCCCACCTTTATGCTCACAATAACAAAGGTTATTATAAGGAATAACGTCTGCTATTGAGAAGAATAAGGCTTGTTAGAAGCGACCATCCGTAAGTTATGCCTTAGACGAGTATTGATTACATCGATAGGAGTTGCATAAATTACTCCCAAAGATATATATTCAATCCAAATCTAAAATGAAACTACAGTGGCTTAAGAAAAATCCAGAACAATTCATAATAACTATAACACAGATAGTATAATCACATCAGAACAGAAATATTAGATATATAGCGGAAGACAAGTCTGGAATACATGCTACAACAACCGATAGTTCACATGAACCGATACATATACATATCCATCAATACATACATAAGATGAGGACTAATAAACCAAAAGAACTCCTCGAAGGCTAGACAAAAGATGAAGTGACATCCCAAAAGCTGAAGCTGCAACTTAATCAGAGATAGAGATTACCCTGAAATGACTCGGTCTGACCCGAGTATTATTTAAAAGAAAATAATAAACGGATCAGTCTAATTTATTCTCAGAAATAAGTGAATGGTATACAACACTTAAATAAATAATTATAGTCTCGAATGAGACTATACAGCATAAATAATTAGCATAGTTTAAATGAAGAAATCTCAATTTAAACTCCATCAAAATCAGTTTTCAAATTCACAATTGAATTCAAAACAGCAATACGCAAATTTATAATCTCAGATGATATTATACTCAACTCAACTTCCAAATTCATAATTGAATTCAAAGCAGCAATCCACAAAATCTGGAGATCAAAATAGATAACTAGAAAATCAGCAGTCGCAAAATCTAGAAATCAAAAATAAGATAACTAGAAAAATCAGCATAAAAGTGGATCGATCCCAGCAGATGGCGAGTTTTAGCTACGCCGCACGTGCATCTCAGATGGCCGAAGCCTACCAAGTACTATAGTTTTTGGCGCCCATCAGATGACCCGAAGGTCCGCAGAGTGAACCGAAGGTCTAGTACTGGTAATTGACCCGAAGGTCCATCAGATGACCCGAAGGTCCATCAGATGACCCGAAGGTCCAGCAGAGTGGCTCGAAAGCCTAACAAAATCATCAGAGTCATCAAACAGCAGATGTTTTAATTAACGAGTCCAGAATTAACCGAAATAGTAAAAGTATGGTTCCATACTCCGTACTTTTGCTAAATCGTTTAAATCTCTTCATCGTTCTCTTGAAAGTGAAAAATTGTGTATTTTATAAAATAACAATTTACGTTCTCAAACGGACAAATCCGGAATTAACTGAATCAGTAAAAGTAAGGGTTCATAGTCCTCAATTTTGCTGAAGCGTTTAAATCGCTTCCTCATTCTTTTGAAAGCGCAAACCGTAAAATTTGGAAATAATTTTATTTTAAAACAATTTTTAAAACACGTGATTAAAACAACAACAACTATAGCAATTTCGACGAGGAAATTGCGCTTCACAAAACACCGTAAAAACGGATAACAAAATCAGTGTTGCAGAATAACCGCTTAAAAATTCACTTTAAATTGACGGTTACTGAAGTCAAAACAATAGAAATTTTTATTCGTCAAAAATGTTACCAAAACAACAAGTTTCAAAATATAGCACCGGAGTGAAAATCCGTTATAAAAATAACGACAACAAAATACGTTTCAAGCAAAATACGGTTCGACGTAAATTAACCGGTGGACTACACTACTACATGTGCATTAAAACATTGCACTGTGCCTAATGCAAAAATAGGGGATGCATGCACGCACGTAACTTAATGACTTGGACACATCCATTTACATAACAAATATAAAAGGAGGTGGCCGAGTGATACTTTGGTGCACGCATACTAACAAATTAAACAAAGTCAAAATAAGAAGTGGTACAGCACTATTCGATTCTCATTTTATAAACAGCGGGCAATATGAAACCTAAAGATGCGCACCCTCATTTGTAAATCATACACACACAGTATTCTTTTTTTTTTAAGAAAAGAATATATAACTAACAGGAGAAAAAACGCCTTTCTCCGATGGCTTACAGGAAAACAAGAAACAAAGAAAACCGAAGGACTGTACAACACTAAAACCGCTAACAAACAGCGGACAAGCAAAGCTAAGACAACAGTAAAAGAAACAAAAGGAGAGTACAACAACACCACCCAAGAAGCAGCAGAAGAAGGAAAAACCAGACCACCACCAATCACAAACCCGCCTTGACCAAGAGGATAAGGCCAAACCACCGAACACAAACCCGCCTTGTCCAAGAGGATAAGGCCAGACCACCAAACCAACCCAAAAAGAGAGCTACCAGTAAGGCGCAATAAAAGTAGGACCAGGGGTTGCCCACTTCAAGATAGAGAGCCAGAAGCAATGAAGACAAGACTCCCAGCCAAATGAATCGAATACCCTGGGAGGAGACGGAGCCAAGCTGAGCAGCCCAAACGTGACCACCGACCAATCACCAGCAAAAATCAGAAGAAAGATCACCCGAACTAGTCATAGAGCAGGAGAAAACCCCAAAGAACTAGCAGATAAAAGGGAGCCGGTCCCCGAGACTAGTCAACTAGTTCACGACCCCGGCCAAAGGATAGCCAAAGAAACCTGTAACTGTGAAACTAACAAACACATTAAATACCAACAGGAAAGGTGGGGGGGACAGAGCGTCATGAGCCGGCCAACGCTCGAAAACAGAGATCAGCCTATTCCCAACCGAGCTTGAGACAAATCACACGAGATAGAGAGTAGACCAACAAGATGCTCCGCTCGGGAACTCAAACGGTCCCTAAAAGGTCTACCACGGAAAGCGAGATATACGTCGTTCCTCACACGCCGAATAATAGAGGGGGGGTCCATTCGAGTGTTCTCGAAGGTTGCCTTATTCCGCGCGCACCAGAGGTGCCAACAGATGAGGCATGGAATCAAGCGGAAGACGATAGCACGAAGAGTCTTACCAGCGTTCCCAGACCACCATGAGTTACGGAGATCTGAGGGCGAGTTGGACGACCGACTAATGCCAAGAAGGTTTCCAAAGTAATTCCAGCAACATCTGGCAGAATAACCACTAAAGAACAAATGGTTCCTGGATTCGGAGTCCCCGATGCCGCAGCATCTACATCGAGAAACGAAAGGAATACCGATAGATTGGAGGTTCTCGTCAAGAGGCAATCCATCATGGAGAATACGCCACATCAAAGTGGAGACTTTAGGGGGAATACGAGAGTCCCAGATGAAGGAAAAAGTAGGGCGAATCGGTTCTTGGGTTCTAATCGAAGACCAAGCTTTCAGAATGGAAAAGGAAGAGTCATCCCATCCTGAAGATCCACCATGAGAGTCAGAAAACTGTTTCACTGACTGCATGTGTTTCTAGGTCTCACTAGCAAAAGACGGAGAGCCCGAGAAATTTGTGCTCGCAAGACTGCGGTATTTCGCATGAAGGAAAGATGCCCAAAGGGAGTTGTTAGCACCAAATCTGTGCCATAATTTACAGGCAAAAGCTGCGCAAAGGTCCTTAGGGATGCGCAGACCCAGTCCCCCTTCATTTTTGGGTCGACAGACCACGTCCCACGACACCCAATGGTGTCGACGGACACTGTCCTTGTTGCCCCGGAAAAAAGAAGAAGCCAGAGATCGGTACGAACGAAAGAAAGACGAGGTAGGGGTCATAGCCACGAAAACATGAGTTCCCATCGAGTCCAATACGGACTTGATAAGAACAAGTCTTCCAGCTTGAGATAAAAGAGAAGCGTTCCAGCGTAAGATTTTTCCCCTTACTTTATCAGTCAAGGGGTCAAAAATAGCATTGATCTTTCTTCCGCGGTACAGCACAACACCCAGGTAAGGAAGAGGGAGAGCGGCCTCCTTGAAGCCCGAAACCGACTCGATCCAAGAAGCTCGAGCAGGGGGCAAATCTTTCGCATGAACAAAGCAGCTTTTGGCGGGGTTGACTAACTGGCCCGATGCCCGCTCATATTGATGAAGAAACCTGAGGAGCCGCCGGACAGACGAGACACTGCCATTAGAGAAAATAACAACATCATCAGCGAAGGATAGGGAAGAGATTAGGGGGCAACCCCTTGGAATCCCGAAGCGCTGAATCTGGCCGTAGATAGTTAAGGATTGGAGACCGCGAACGAATGCCTCTGCCGCGATCACAAAGAGAGAAGGCGAGAGAGGGTCTCCCTGACGTAAACCCCTACCTGCCTTAAAGTATCCATTGGCCGAACCATTGATGAGCACCGAAAACCAACAGTTGGAGATGAGCCTCCACACCAAGTCAATAAGTTGTTCGGGGAAGCCGAAGGCTCTTAAGACCTTGATGATGAAAAACCAAGACATACGATCGTAGGCCTTAGCCATATCCAGTTTGAAGACAACATTAGAACCCCTGGTCTTCCGGTCGATCTGGGAAATAAGTTCCTGAGCGAGAAGGACGTTGTCAGTAATCAACCGTCCTTTGACAAAACCCGCCTGAGAAGGCGAGATGATTCGTTCAAGGAAGGGAGCCAAACGAGAAGCCAGAATTTTAGAAATCACTTTGTTCGAAAAGTTGCAGAGACTGATAGGCCGGAAATCCATACAGGACCTCGAGTGCTCGCATTTTGGAATAAGGATGAGGTTGGTAGAAGTCCAACCAGAAGGCAGGGACCCTCCAGAAAAAAGGACTGGACAGCAAGGCAAAAATCCTCCTGAATAATAGACCAGGCACACCTGAAAAAAACACCATTGAAGCCGTCTGGACCGCTGGCACTATCCTTGCTTAGGGCAAAGACAGAAGCACGAATCTCCTCTGCGGTTGGGAGTTCTGCGAGAGCGTCCCTTTCCGGAGACATCACAACCCAAGGAATAAAAGCCATCAGAGACGGGTCAGAAACCGAGACCGATGGAGAACCCAAAAAGGATTGAAAATGGGACAGAACGGTCTCTTTAACATCTTCTGGCGAAGAGGCCACAGATTGATCCGGACGCAAAATCTCACGAATGGTGAGGAGGTGATTCTTCTTACGAATAGTGGAATGGAAGAATTTAGAGTTAGAGTCACCGACGACAACCCATTTGATTCTAGCCTTCTGTCGAAGGTAGTCATTCTCGATACGAAGTTCCGAGGAGAAAATGGTTTGAGCAAGAGCCCAAGCCTCCTTGTTAGCCTCGTTAGGTTCCTCGTCAAGAAGGGATTCAGCAGCAATAAGAGATTCTTCGGCCAAGCGAACGCGGTCGAAAATATTCTTGAAGACCTGAAGATTCCAAACCTTAAGGCAAGCTTTCAACCGCTTTAGCTTACGACTGAATAGCTCACAGGTAGAAGCAGCAAGAGGAGCGCTCCAAGACTCGGCCACAACTTGAAAAAAGGAATGGTGAGATCTCCACATGCTCTGGAAACGAAAAGAAGATGGGCCCGTTAAAGAACGGGGCGAGCAGTGAACAACCAAAGGAGCATGATCAAAGAACGACCGATGGAGATGCGCGATCGAGAAGGAAAACGGAAGACGAAGCCACCCTTCCGACCCGAAAACACGATCCAGTCGGGAAAGGATATGGTTGGGTCCCTCCTGGTTGTTGGACCAGGTGAAAGCAGACCCAACAAAAGGCAGCTCAGAAAGGCCAGAGCTGACAATGAACGAGTTGAAATCCGCCATCGCTACCCGGTTGATGGCGGCTCCTCCCCGTTTTTCCGCTTGGCAGGTGACGATATTGAAATCGCCACCTATAACAGAGGTCGAGAAACCCAACGAGTCGAGCCCTAAAATGTCAGACCAAAGGACTAACCTCTCCATCCGATCACATTTGGCGTAGACCGCCGAGAAAAGAAAGGGAGAGCTAAAAGAAGGGGACGAACAGACCAAAGAGAATAGCTGAGAGGAATCAAAAGCAGCCTGGACCGACAAAGATTTGGACCATAAGATCCAAATCTTCCCCGATACGTTGGCAGAGCCACCGCCAAATCCAAGAGATAAGACGATACTGGAAATGCCTTCCGGACCCAGGAAGGGTTCCAGGAGAGCGACCAAGACAACCGATTGTTTCTTGACAATGCGTTTAAGCCTAGCCAAAGACGCATCATTGCCAATACCACGGATATTCCAAAAAAGCAAATTCGCCATTTAGATCGCGAACAGACAGCTAGCCGGAAAGAGCTCAGACGAGGTAAAGGGAAAACCGGGTAGATCGATCGATCTGCTCGGACGCCGCTATAGAGCGTGTGCGAATGGTGCGGGGAGTAGAGTGGACTCTACGCGAACGGCGCCTAGACGCCCTGGGGATAGAGTCGGAAAGCTGATGAGAAATATCCAAAGATACTTCAAGACTCGAGCCCACTACCGAAGGTAAAGTGGCTTCAAGTAGCGAAGGGGAAGGCGAAGAGTTCCTAGAGAGGCATGCGAGACGCTCGTTAAGGAGCGCAATCTCATCCTTACTCATGAGAGGAATGGATATGGACAGAGAAAAAGAAGTAACAGAAGAAGAAACAGAAGAAACAGGTAGGAAGCAATCTGAAGAGCCGGAGAGGGAGGAGGAACTCTCCAGGTCCGGATGATAGGAATGTGCCTGTGGGAATCGATAATAGGAAGGAAACCGAGGCATGCTCATACCAAGCTCTTGAAGAAACCAAACAGATAGGCGAGAAGCAGACAAGCTAATAGACTCTAAATGGCATGAGCTAAGCAGCACCGGAAACGATGAAGGAGACTCAGCCGTAGGAGAGCAGAAGGAGGGAATCGAATCAACGGACAAGGGAGAGAACGATAGAACAGAAACAGATCGGGTCAATGTAAGGGCGCAGACAGAGTGCAGCCTATATCGCTGTGGGAGTCTTACCAATGCCGGACTGTCACTAATAAAACAGCCCCGCGTAGTAGGTAAGAGTCGCAAGTCAGACCAATCAGAGGGAAATGAAAAGCTTAAGAGCTGACTAACCCTCAGTCTATCCGTATAGTGGACCATAATGGCCACTATACGTGTAGAGCGAGAGTAGCGCCCGAGCCAAGAGCTCCGTTCCCTCATCAAACACGAAAAAGTCCTATCGAAGCAAGCCAAAGGGAACCTGGACCAGAAAGTCAAAGTCGTTGACGACAATGGTATGGTGTCGTCAAGACTCAACAAAGGAAACCAAAAACGAATAGCCAACGAAACAACCCAGACAAAAAGCCTGGGATGAATACATCCTATTCGACCGAAACGAGCCCACAAACACACCTGTGTCCAGGAAGGGTGGGACAGACAGCTAAATGAAATGGAACCGAAGGTCGAAACCAAGCCAATAGGCAAAAAATGACCTGACACACTCCCGGTCTTAAGAGAGACGGCAATGTCAGGGAGCACACACACTAGTGTGTCATGGCTCAGACAACAAAAGCAAAACAAATCAAACGAACACCCATCACCAGAAGGCATCCCATAAAAGCCAAAAGAGCAGTAAAAATAGATGTTCACCTGCCTGCAGAGTTCACAACCTACCTGCCAACCTACGACTTCAGGATCGGATCGGCAAGCATCAACCGAAACCAAAGAATTCCCCTCACCCACCACAGAAGCCAGAACAGCACTGACAGCCAGAGACATCCCACATATAGACCTCCCCGAATAAGAAGAACGACCAGCTATATTCGAAACCAAAGCATCAACAGCCAATTGGCATGGGCGAGAAGATAAAGCGGTCAAATCTTTATCTTCCGCAACGCCAACAGCTGAAGCAAAGGACTGAACTTCTACAACCGGCCAAGCACACGCAAACTCACACACAAACGGCAGACGAGGCATGACAGGAGTGGTCAACTCTCCCGTCTTCCTCAGTGAGCTACCCACCTCATCGAGATCGTCAGATCTGACAGAGTCACCAGCCAACGAACCAAAACAAAAATCAGTAGGAATTCCAACAGACCCACCGAAGCCCCAATAATCAGCCTTGGCTCGAACTGGGTAGTGAAATCCCGGTTCGCCAGAGACGCTGAACTAAGAGAGCAGCGAGTCGACTCCACAAAGCAAGGAGACAGCTCCATAAACACACCATCTACCAATAGAAATTTGAATCGAGTCAAATCGCTGAAAGCCCCAATCGAGAACACCGAGATCTCAACCAAACTGTCAGACGAAAAGCACACCGACAGCGGAGGTTCCACCACATCAAGCAACGCAGTGGCGATAGCAGAAAAGGAAGGGCAAGATCTCCCAAAGACACCACTGAAAGAGAAAACCCCCAATTCCATTACTACGCCTAAAAACAGCAGCGAACACTTAAGTTCGAGAGAAGATACTAATCACCAGGAGGCGCTCGCTAAGGAGCTGACCTGATAAAAGAAATAAGCAGAGGAAGAGAAGGGGAGAGGCGGCAGAGATTCAGACGATGAAGATGAGAGAGGAAGCCATTAATTAGTTTTTTGCCCGTTATTTTGTATTACAAAGCTTTATGAGTTAATAGATTCACTACACACACAGTACTCTCATTATGTTTAACATATATGCATGAAAATGTTTACTGGCAACATGCACGCACATGATTTGCCATTTATGAGAACTGGACACGCATGCAATATACCAGCTTCATGCATTTGCACACAACTTTTGTACACTATATGCACGCACTTATTGAAGTAAAAATAATTGAAGCTACCTGAGCAATATATTTACACGCGCATACAAAGAGAAGCAAACCCAAATGGTAAGCCTCTGTGCTACCTCCTTAAACACGCATGCAGATGGAATTTTTAAATTCACATGAACTATTTTATTTTATTTATTTATTTATTTTATTTTTTTACTTGCAACACACAGTTATTGGCACTAGAATATACTCACGCAAGATTATATGAACAGGCACGCAAAAAAAAAAAAAACAAACAAGATCAGGCAACTTATTCTCATACACACAAAAATTAGATCAGGTGTAAACTGGAATTATTTCTAATTAATGTGCCTAACATGCACGTATATAAAATGTAAAAAAATCAAATGCTAGGCCACGTTGAAATGCAAAAATATAATTTGGAAAACAATATGCACGCATGATTTAAAAAGATGGCCTGGAACTCATATTTATTTGAGAAATGCAACTTTGCAAGCTACAGCAAAAATATAACAAAAATGGCCAGGCGGAGCTAGACATGCGTGCGTACGTGACCTAAAATGCAAGCATAAATGCAAGCCTACGTGACCAAAGTATAAGCATACGTGACCAAAATATACAACCTGGCAATGCAAACTTCTATTTGCATGTAGTTGTTGACTTGTTTCCCTCAATTGCACGAAAAGAAGAACTGAGCACAAAAGTTTTCATACACGAAAACTTAAATGATAATTAAATTAGAAGTGTGAGGTTTTTACACTCACCTCTACTTTGATTCGAAAATCAGTTAGCCCCAAAAATCCCAAAAGAAGCAATAATATGGAACCGTCATTAATATTGCGTTTGCAAAAGCTACTGAAGGAATGAACGAACAAACGAATGAATTGTTTACTGTAATTTTTGAGACAAAATAAAAGATGCAGTTGCTCTTTTTTTTTCAAATTGTGGACAAGTCACAAGTGATGTACAAATTGTACAAAGGAATTTAATAAAGACGTGCACTAGTGGGGGTAAGTACTTGCTGCATATATAAAATGATGATGAACATTTCTTTAGAAATTTGATGACAGCAAGAACAATTTGTGTTCACACTTGCCTCACAACTCTAGTCACAGCAAGGCAAAAATGGTGATATAAATGATGCAAAGTGTTCAACTTGTTTTACACAATTTGTGTGTGACAGCACGTTCTATTTTTGCATTGCAAATTTATTTTTTTCAAAATTCGATTTAAAATTTCTATTTTAAATATTTATTTCGACAGTAATCAAATATCATGGTCGTTACAGTTTTTTAAATTATTTTACGACGGTAAAAAAAACACGGTCGTTACAGACCTCAAGCATTCAGATATTATCTTGTCAAGATAAATTATTAATAAATCTTAATTTGAATAATTAAAGTTATCACTATAAATAGAAATGAGCAGGATCTACTCATATATTATAAGTATCAAAGACATGAAAATTAATAATGGGATGGGGAAATTTAAAATTCAATTCAAATCAAACAGAATATGCTCTTGTTTACAAAGTTTAAATATATATATATACTCTAATTTAAACAAGAGGGACATATACATCATCATATGTATATGTATATTTCTATGATTAAACTAATATACTACTTATATTAGTAAGAAATTTTAAAACCTGGACAATTTGTTTGAAAAAGAAAATGACTCTGAGAATTAAATATAGAAAAAAAATTTCATTAAAAATTAAGGCAAATATGGGAGGGTCATTTCAAATATGAATTTCATTTATATATTATTTATTTGCATACTAATATTAATCATTAAAAATAATCTGGAAAATTTCATTCGAAGTACGTTAAACCTTTCAAAATGCTATTAAATAAATTCAAAATTTTACTATTTTAAACAGTCTAAATGACTGGTTGCCATATTGATCTCAATCGACAAGATATAGTTGATGTTTTTGACATTAGCCGAGCTTTATTATAATGAGTCAACATGGCCCACCAATATAAATGCATGATGGCCAATTAGCCATAATGATATTTTATCGGTTTATTTTGCTTATAAATAAAGCAGCATTTTCATTAAAATTCTTCATCTTATTACCCCATATCAAGCAATACGATCATGGTTCAATCAAAACTTTGGTTATATTTTGTCTTCTTTTGGCTACTACTGTCCTTTTCAATTCTGAGACTACGACTGGCAAGTACTTCAAATATAACTAGATCCTATATTTTCGAAATGTAATTTGGAAAATATGGTTGAAATGAGGTGATTTAAGAAGTTTTCTGAAACGAAGAGGACGAAGAGAAAAACAGAGTTCGAAAATGAGCAAGTTTCCTGCTCCTTTTATAGGCGAATTCTGCAACGGCTTTATCCGTTGGTAAAAGTCGCATCTCTTCGTTTCTTGTTTGTTCAAATCTGCAACAGCAATTCGCAATGGTAAGGTCGTGTCTCTTTGTTTGAAAAACTTTTCAAATTCGCAACGCCTATTTCTGTTTGAAAAAGGCGGCGTCCATACAAAGTGGATCAAACTAAAATTTAGTTTTAACTATTATAATTTTCACATCTTTTGGTATGATATTTGACTTAGGTATTATATTATTTACATTAAGTACACTTTTTTTCCTTCCACCAGATTAATGGATGCATTTTGTTTCTCCAAAATGCTGTTTACTTTGTTGTACTGGAATGGCAAAAAGCACATTTATAATGTGTAGATACGTGATGTGCTTTCATATTGATAATGGCATACGGAGGTCATAATTAACAATATTAACAACACTTATGTTTTTATGTTTTCTTGCAATAAGTAGACTGATAAATTCCAACTTACATTAAAAACATATGATGTCGCGAACAGTGGAAAAAGTAAAGTATAATTATAGCAAGGCTATCATATTTTATTCATGCTTATCATAAGCATAATAAAATAGGATAACCTTTAGGGATGGAAATTTAATCCACGGGGATGGGTCCCCGTAGGGACCCACCTCTGATTGGGCGGGGATTCCCCGACTTGACGGGTAATGGGGTGGTGGTGGGAGATGATTTCAATTCCCCTAATAGTTGTATTATTTCATACACTTAAGCCGTCATTTTTGCATTATCATTTATATAATATTGTTGAGCTCACTTTGTTTAATGTGGAAATTATGTTGAAAGGCTTCTATTTTCAGGGTAATAAGTTTTAAGGACAACATTTTTAAATAATTAGTTTTAAGGACAATTTACAGGATAATGATAAATTTATTTATCTTTTTAAGTTATACAGAAAAATGATAAATCCTTTTATCATTATTTCTGTATAACTGAAAATGATAAATTCTTTTATCTTTTTTCTGTAAAATGTCCTTAAAACTAATTTTTTAGAAATAGTGTCCTTAAAACTTATTACCTGCACAAATAAGCCCTTGAAGTGAAAATCCCCTTGTTTAATTTTGTATTATGTTTGTTTCCTAATATTACATTAATCAAATTTAGCTATATTACTCAAATGGATTTGGCTAGAAATGTTCTTCCTCTTGCACTACTGAATCCATACCATCGTAATTGGATCATCAAAGTTCGAGTGACAAATAAAGGCAATTTGAGATCTTATAAAATATTAAAGTAGAAGGTTGCGTGTTAGTATAGAACTCACCGATGTAGATGTAAGTTTTTTCTATCTTAATGCTTTTAATAATATTTTCTCTAGTTGTGCAATCATTAGTTATTATTATAATAATTGTTTTCTTCACATTCACAGGGTACCCAAATTCAAGCTACAATGTTTAATAAAGCTGAAGACAAGTACTATCCTATTTTTAATGTGAAAAAGTTTATCATATTTATAAAGTAACTCTTAAGCCTGCGAATAAAGAATTTAGTAGTATAAAAAACGAATACGAGACTCATTGGTCGAATGTGTGGATGATGCGAACTCTAGTATACCCGATATCGTATACAACTTTGTAAAGATTAACCAACTTCAAAAATATATTACAGGAAAGGAAGCTGTAGGTAGTGCATCCAGATTATTACTTTTTTATAAATCATTTTATGTTTGCTTAACAAAAGTACTTTTAGATGTAATCGGCCTTGTTCAAAGTGTCTCATCAATCAAAGGCGGTCGAAGAAAAATCAACAGTGAAAATATTCCAAAACGTGATATAACCATCGCAGATGATTCGTAAGCAAACATATTAAACCAATTAATTTGTTTAATCAAAATGTTTATGCTTATATTTAATTTACAGAACCAAAACCATTAATGTGACTTTATAGGGAGAACTTGCTATGGAAGTCGGTGCTGAGCTGCTAGAAATGGTTGATGAATCTCCTATAGTAGCTATTAAGTATGTAAAAGTTGGAAATTTTCTAGGTAAAAATTATTCTAATTTTTTAACCCTTGTCATGCCATTATTTTTTAAGATTATTTAATGTTACTGCAGGTTTATCTCACTACAACAAAAATATCCTATTACAACGCCCTTTTTACAACGGGCATTGGTTGCCCCTTGTAATAGAAGGTTATTACAACGGTCCATTCATGCCCGTTGTAAAAGATGCTATATACAATGCCTTTTTTACAATGGGCATTGGTTGCCCGTTGTAATAGAAGACTATTACAACGGTTCATTCAGGCCCGTTGTAATAGATGTCAACTTTACAATGTTCACAAAATACCCGTTGTAAGACGTGCCAATTTTACAACGCATATTACGCCCATTGCAATATATAAAACTAGAAGCGCTATTTATAATATAAAGGAGCCGGCCCAACTAAAAATTATTTCCCTGTTAATTTTTATATTATCTTCGGCCTGATTCATTTGGAAAAAATGATAGCTTTGCTCTTCGTTCGTTCCTCTTCAATAAGTTAGGGTTTTGTGGTGCCGCTTAAATTTGTCGATGATGCTTCGAATATTTTCCTTTATCAGTGATTGCCTGCGGCTGCCTCAATTGGGTCGAGTTCGATTGTCAAAAACGGTATGCGATTTTTTCCTTTTTTCGATATTGATTCTGCTCGACCTTTGATTCGAGTTCAATTCTAGAAATTGTTTTACTCGTTTCGTATTTCCCAGATTCAATGTTCGATGGTCACTGATCTTTGGTCTGATATATATTTTTAATCCCTAGTTTTCAAGCTTCTAAAGAGTTATACAAGCTGACTATCTTATACCAAATATCATATACTTTCTTTTGGTTTTTCTCGGCAAAATGAAAATATGAGTATGCAAAGAAGAATGGTGCCGAGTTACACTTATGTCTCTTTTTATATATGTTTTAAGAGGCCTCTCGCTAATGTTTAGAGCTGCTTTTGTACCGATTAATTTTATAGTTCATCCATTTGTTGAGATTGTGGACATCTGCTTTGAAATTTTGTTATACCTTTTTGATGTTTACCCTTCTCCTCTACTTTAAGGATAATTTTACTGGCATATGTACTGCATTTTAAAGGGATTTTAAAAATGAATATAGATAGACGGTTGATTGAGTGCAACCTCTCTCTTCCATCAAATTTAACTAGGCTCTATCTAAAAACCCGATTTAAGTAATTTAGAGTATTTTATTATTTTTTCATATTAAACAACTAACCTTGAGCGTATAAACTCCAATTATAAGTACTTCTAAGTAAATGATGGTACAAGTTGTGGAAGATGAGGATTAAAGGATAGGAACATGTGGCGTCTGATTAGCAACTGTTGCTTATCAATTCAGCAACTCTGCAGTCAAACATAGATTCCCTTCTAAGTTCTAACGATTGTAGAAGATGAGTTTTACACAAGTTCGATATGATTGATATTTTTTTTGTAATATTCTAAAAAGATGTATAATGTTAAAGTTCAGACTTCCTTTCATAATCGTATTAAAATTTAAAAGTTCTACAATATTCTCAAGCAATTTTTATGTTTTTAATTTACTACAACTACGAAAATATATAAATGATAATTTCAATATGTGAGTTACATATATATTTGGCTGGTTAATGTGAATATAAGATGTTGTTGCATGGGAAATTGTGGCTAGAGGGGATGAGATGTCAAGTAAATTTTTAAGGCAAAGTAGGGGTTAAAGAAGAGTTAGTGGGATACAAATTATGATTAACTTTGTCAGCGAATTCATTTTCCTGGGTTTGCTATTTTCATAATATAGGTTCTTTAGTGTTTATATAATATATTCAGTTTCATAATTGAAAAAATTATAGTTTTTGGTCGGTAGTTAGTGTTAATGGTCTTCTTTCACAGGCTAGTTTCATGTTTTGCTATTGCCACTTTATGTTTATGTTTTCATTTGGTATTTGTATTCTTCTTATTGGTTTGCCAAATTTGGTAAAAGAACAAATTCTACATGCATGTGACATATAAAATTAGTTTAGTGAGAATGCATGTAGCCTTATATGCATCTTCATTTATTACTAAGTTGTTATGCTAGTACTTGACTAATCCTTTAAATTTAGTAAAACAAAACCAATATACTGTATAGACAAAAATACCATTGGCTTTGAAATTTGGAAATTATTTGTGTAATGTGAAATTTTGTGAAATAAACGTAATTATAAAACACACAGAGACATATTATTGTTTGCATGTTACATGTAATTAGTATGAATGTTGGATGTTGAAATTCTAATGGGAAACAAAAGGAGAAATAAATTCATGACACAACAATAATTTATACAATCAGTGAGTAAGGGACCAGCTTTACAATACAACTACGAAATAGGAAACTGAGATTAATATTCTATTCTAATTATCATGTCCATACAAATCAATATTTAACCTTTTTTGAGTTAAATCGATACATCAATATAATAAATGTAATTGTAAATTTACTATTTTTTAGAATAAAAGTTGTTAATATTTCAAAATAACAGATATGGTCGACTACAACGGTGGTTTACTAGCCTATTCATAATACATGTACATGTGTTAGAAAAATAATAAACCACTAAATTGAGTTCAATATAAATGATGTTACTTAAAATTTTCTTTCTTTTAAGTAACACAATTGAGGTACAATAAAGTACTCATAACAATGCAAATAAACATCAATTTTCAAATTTTATAAACAAAAGACAATTTACTATTACCAGGTTAAAGGCTATTGATTATCAGTATATCATATACTTTACTTACATACACCTATCCCTATGCTTTTTTGATGTATTATGTGCAAATTTTACTAGAATTGTTATGAGTTAGTATTGTTTTATATCATACATATATAGATGTTGAAGATTCAAAATGCATAAAAATTCACAAATTTATGTATGCACTAAGTAAAAGATCAATGAAAAATGAAGTTGAAATCCTTTGTCTTTAAATTTTATTTACTTTTGTTCACATTCAATCATAATCATTTATTTAATGTAACAAATAAATACAATCAATTAAGAATGAATGGTGGAGATTAAGTGAGGACAGAGGGACCTAACTTTTGAAGATGGTGGAATTGAGTCCATGAATGATTCAATAGGTACATAACAATGGGGCTAGGTATATAATTTACCAAAAGAACGGGTTGCGAATCTACTATCCTTTTGCATACTTTCATGTATATCCACGCTCTTCACTTTAAGGTATCTTGTATCGACAATTTTTCATCAAATACACACTCTCTTGCATTTATTGCCTGCAACACATTTCCCAGTACATATTGATTAACCGGTATAGTTGTTCTCTTGATTTATATATTAAACGATAATATGATATAATTGCATCTATTGAGTGCTACACAATTAATATTCAGTAATATCTTTTAATTTATGGATCCAAACTTTTAGAATGCTAAAAATATATTACCTACCAATAATATCTGACCAGTATAATTATTAAAATTACCAATATTGTCATGAACTGTTTCCCAAAATAATTAACAAACTAGATCTGGATGATGCGCGATACATACATACATGTATGCGCGGACAAGGATCGACTATTCCTTATTCTTGCTACACCTCTATTCCTTTTGATTTCAATCATATATTCCGATTTAAATAATATATTTTCTCTCTTATCATCTTATTATATTATTTAAATTAATATGTATGGTTGAGATCAGGAGCGAATGGAGGTGTAGCAGAAATGAGGTAATATCGATCTTGCCATACACTACAAGAAAAAACCCATATAACAACTAATAAATATCATTGTTAAAATACTTTAACAACTTTTTCCATTACGTTGTCATATCCATAGTTGTAAAAGGGTTGATTTTTTTTACAATATTTGTGAAAAAGTTGTTAAAAATGTTGTAAAAGTATTTTCTACCATACTTTATGAATATCGTGGAAATTTGTAAAATAGCAACTAAGGTCAATATAATATACTTTAAGTGTTGCAATACATGGATTTGACTACATTTATTTTTTGTTGTTATACCAATATTTACAACGTAAAGTAAATATTATATATAATAGTTAGACAACGTTTTAAAGTTGTCGATTGCCTTTGTATTACATTTTTAAAACATTGTAACCTTCAACTTAACGATGTTTGCAAAACATTATTAATATTATTATTTACAATATTTTGTGTATGTTAACATGATAATGATTTGCAAATATTGTAAACATAAGTTAGAAATTATCTTACAAAAGGCATAAACTGCATTTTCATCAACACTTACATATGTTGTCAATATAACATCATCAATGTATTACAAAGAACAAAAGTAAAGCAGTGGACTATAAATTATCACATATACATATATTCACTATTGTTACAAAAATTATCAACAATAATAATTTTACTTCATAAAAATGTCATTATTGCATGAACATGGTAATAAACCATTACATCAAACATTATTTTCTTCCACGATGATGCCAAATGCTTCCTCCGGGCCCACCACAATTTCAACCTGCACAAACATACATAAATTAGCTGTATGACATGTTATAAGAAAGATGACTAACATAATAAAACTGTACATTTTTATTGCTAGGAAATAGTAAGGCTGCAATAGATTGCAACAGTAGTAAAGCATAAAGACATTATCTATCAACCGAGGTCGCAAAATTACAAAAATGCTCATGAATGAACTTATACAATGAAGCTACACAATCACGTCTTTATAACTAGAAGTTCGATACCTTACCATCAAAGGTAAGTGAAGGGTTAAGACTTAAGACACCAGATGAACAATTCAACAAAATTAAGAAAATAATTATTCATGCAGTCATTTTAAATATCTAAAACAAAACTTTTTTTCTTTCAACTATGACATAATGCATAGCTTCACTTTGCAATTAGGTGTCAAGTGACATAGCACTGTAATTTTACGCAAAAAGTGCAGTAAAGGATGAAAAAAATATGAAGTTAGGGAAACTAAATAATACCATATCAAGTGAATCACTCCCCAAATCGAAGAATTTTGACTACCCAGTGACTATCAAGCGTAGGTGCTTCTCCACGATTTCACCAAGCTTTTCTATAGTAACTGGTTTGATAGCACAAGAAATCATGAGATGTGATGCTGACTGAAAGCTTTTTCTTGTAACTAATTTTCTACCAGAGAAGCCACTTTTGTGCTGCACCACCAATCGAGGCGAAGCTGCTCTAAATTTAATCTAAAATAAATAGAGGGGGAAGTTGGAGCAAGAAAAAGGGAGCAGAAATATGCGCATTTGATCTGTTATCAATATGACAATACAATGATGGAAATCAATTGCTAATTGATGTAATATGCAATTAAACTAATCAAAAGTGAAAAAGACAATACAAATATTTTACGTTTAAAAGAGTAAAAGCTAATAAAATAGAAACTACAGTCAAATAGAAACTATAAACTACTAGACCGATGAACATAATTTATTAAAAAAATAGTAAAAATACATATTTTTCGCTTTAATGTTTGCAACATCATTGCATCCTGCTTTTTCAACTACCTACATAGAAATATTAATGAAATAAAGTGAACTTATGAATTTTGAAAATTGAGTATAAAAATAAGCTAGCTCGAACCCATATAACACACGATAATCATGATTAAAGCATTATTTACAAGAATTTTCATCAAAAATAAGCTAGATTGAACCCATGTTACACACACGATGATCATGATTAAAACATGAGTTACGAGAATTTTCATTTTTTACTTTCGGAAAAGGAGAGCATAGATATAACTGCTTAGAAGTGTAGAACCAACTTGTGGATTGGTTATAATATTTTTCTTTGACATTTAAATACATTGAATATAAACATCTTTTCTTTCACAGATTTCGAAAGCTAATGTCACAAAAGTACAAAAAAATTAGTGTTAGTGCAAACGGTTCAATTAGTTCAGATAAAATTATTTTACTTTAGTTCTTTATATTCCTTTACATACAGAAAGCATGAAGGTACGATTCTAATTCATACCAATTGTAGCTCGAGAAAATAAAAAAGGTAACATAATAGAAAGTTAGGAGAGAGAAATAAATATAATATCATTGTTGTTCGGGAAATAAACAAAGGTAACATATTCTTAACATAGTTGTGCATAACTTGGATGCTGTTCATACAACATGAGGATTTTATCACTGACAGCTTAAACTCCATTTCTTACAATATTCAACTTAATCATGTTAATTTTCTCAAAGGGTTCATTAGTACTTGGTTAGAAAATTTTAAGTAATTTAAACCAAGATTGTAAGAATCGACCTAGGCAGTAGCACTTAGGCACTAAGCAAGATCTTCCACTTAACCTAAGAGGGTAAGAACCTATTCTAGGGGATTTAATCGCTTAGCTAGCTCTGGATCAACCTAGGCTGACTTATAGTTGATTTCAAAGCCTTTTAATATTTATATTATGTTAAAATATTTTATTACCAACTAATTTTAAAAGTGCCAATATGTATGTAGGTCAATTAAAATTACATGAGCTTTTCAGCCCAATCTTTTTCACGTCTAGCTCACTAAGAAAAGAAAAGAGATGGAGCTGTGAATAAGTTGGCAAGTTGGTGTTGTTCATGTAGGTAGTTCACTATGGGACATAATTTTTTACAACAAAGCACCTAAATTCAGACTACTAATCAGTACCAGTGCTCTAATTTCCTACCGTTTGATCATACAAAAAGAGAGTGTTTATTTTAATTTGCTTCCACAATTCAACTCATCATAGGCAATGAAAACGATAACATGAAAAAGTAAACATTGAAAGGAAAAAATATAGCATATTTTGATCTTCAACCATATAAACTACGTGCTTATATATTATAATGTGTGCATAATTAGTTATTAGTTCACTTGCTTTAATAAAATCAAAAGTCTGTAAAATAAGGATAATAATTTTTATTTTACAACTTTGTGATCGAAGTTTTGATTATTAAGGTTGCAAAAATGCTTAATGATGAAGATATAAGTGACCATACCAGTAACAAAACCATTGTACTCCATGATTGTACTAGTTAGCCTTGTATAGACTTGACTTTTGATATCAATGGCGTCAGACATGCTTTGGCAGCCAACTTGCTTCATCTCAATACATAAGCATAGATCTTCACACTTCTCGGTACTCGTTTTTTTGGATGATCCAATGTGTTATTATTCCTTATAATTGCACGTATTCACAGCCAAATGTTGGTCCTGTGGAGGTATAAAATATATTCGTTATTCACAAATACATGTTGATGAATAAATAACAATCAAACTTTCAATTGGTATTATAATTAGATTTGTCATATATCATATGCAAAGTTATGTACAGTCATTAACTTGGGCTATAAATTTTCAGCTGTATTTTTTTTTGTAATTTTTTTTAAGGAACTTGGTGTTGGCAAAGCCAAACATGCTTTCATTATTATATTCTAGCATTTGCTTCTCTTGCTGCATCGTATTCTAATCGATGCAATGAAGTAATTCTAGCAATCAATCGTATAATTTTTAGATCATAGACAATTGATGGGCCTTTCAGTTAAGTTTAAGGCAAACATGTGACAAATGGATACATAAGAATACTTGCAGCAAAGAGGATCCCTTATGAGAATACTGTGTTTAGTCTTACTGAGAATATATGTAAAAGGCTTGTGCTGATTGTGAGATTGTGCTACTTTGTCATAGACAGCATGTTAAATCTCTAATTTTAAAGCATATATAGAAGGCATGTGATTCATTTCTAGTGGTTCAAAGTACAGTTTAATAGCACTCTTCACATTGGCGAAAAATTCATAGCTCACAACGTTGCTAGTCATGCATGAAAATACCATATACTTACTGTGAATTGTACACCAACAGTTAAAATAATATGAAACAACAAACATCATCCGAGTTTCGTATTTTTTTCTCAAATGAAAGCTTATGCCAAAAATACCAAAATAAAAATTAAGAGATAACCAAAAATTTGTCTGGTGCAATTGAAATATCAAATAACATTATAGGATGCATAGCATTTTATGTCAAGAAACAACTCGAAAAGAGAAAGCGCTTTAGATTTGAATAAAATAGAATAAGTAACACACTCATCAAAAACAACTTACAAGTAACATCCTCACGGATGCCTAGTTTAAACAAATTTTACACTGTGATACTTATTTCTTAGAAGTTATCTTTGACTAAAACTACTGTTCTCATTAAACTACTTCATAAATCTTGAATTTTCTTGTAAACAGTAACAAGTCTATGGAATTTCCAAGTAGATAAATAAAATCCAAGAATTTAGAACGAATTTTCATGCATCAAAGAACAATAGTAGTCAAGTTCCTATTTTTTGTCCAATGTTAACAGTCATATTTCATTATATCGTCGTGTTTCATCAGAAGCCAATTGATGACATAATTACTCAAATAAATACTGACACATCTTGATCGGTAAAAAGTTAATGATACTAAATTAAATATCTAGACAACTCGCATCATATATTGAAGAAGTGTATTTACTAAATGGCTCTGGGTAAAATCATATGAGTTCAACAGACAATGTAGTGTTGGCTAACTTTTTTCTAACAATATGCATATGTTTAAATCTACCAACTAATCTTTTACGGTCCAATAAGTTATGGTTTCAATGAATAATCGATAAAATTCATATGTACCTTACAAGTTATTTACTCATCATACAACCACTTAACGTTGTAAAACATTATGATAAAAAGAAGTTTATTAATAAGACCACTTGGATTCACAAGTTAACTTCTAACAAATATAACCATGAATTAATTATAACCATGCATTTTAATATGTAGATTTGCATGTAACATAATCTCCATACAAAGAAGATTTGACTTATGTGAAGCATGTAATTTGAACAAAGGAATATAGGCATAAGAAATATTAATAATTAAAATATTGAACTGCAAGTGCTAATCGACTAAATTAAAGTATGAAGTGTGCAACTTAGACAACTATAAAATGATGTTTACCAATGGTAGAAGCTAAAATCAAAATAGTTCTTATTTGAGAACAGACTGTTCATACAATTTTTCAACCCATTATACAAAATTCAGAAAAAAGCTACTAACGTAAAATTAATACTAATTCAAAACATGTATTATACCCGATTCGTAACATTATTATCAGCATTCTTCTCTGTCCAACTCCATGGCAGCTCATTTACCAATAAAATCAGAGCCGCCTCGCTCCTTTAGCCAAAAAATCCACCGACTTATCCATTGTTAGATCTGAAAACTACCCAAATCTATACGCCGCACATGTATCCAACACTTGATGGAGATGAGAGATAGAAAATTTGATGAAGAATTAATTGGATCGAAATAAACGAGATTATTAGAAAGTCGGTTCCTGGATTAGGGTTTTGAATAAGAAAATCTGGAGAAGAAGAGGAAAGCAAAATGGAAATGAGGAACCAGACGCTGTCTCTTGTGGGTTAATTTGTTCTGACTTCTAATGTATACCGCTAGATAACATCTAACGATTAGTATTCAATAATAGTGTTGTTTAGTAGGAAATGAAAGATTACGTGGATCGCTGACTTGTTTATTTAGTTTTGACCATGGTTAAGGAAATTTAAGAATTAAATGTAAGACTTGGTTGCTTAATTTCAAAAGTACAGTCATTGTTGCAATTTTTGATTAATTTAAATTAAATACAAAACAGAAGAAAGTTTGAAAATATTTTTAAGTCTGAACATTGAAATTCAAATTTGAAATTTAATCAAAAAACTCAAAATTGAAGATTTGAATTTGATATCAAAATTTGAAAATCAATTTGAATTTTAAATTTTAAAATTTTAAATTATAAAACTCAAAATTGTGTGTTTTTCTTTCTACCATCAAAATCGGATGATGTATTCTTTTACTTTTAAGACTAGTTAATTCAGTGTTGTTTATATGGTGTTTGATGATGCTCAACTTTGATTAGTTGTTGAAATGTCTGATTCAAGTTCATCAAAGTTAGACATTTGATGTTTGTCACCTGCAATAGGTAAATGAAAAGTTGCAATTTCATATAAATATATGAGCAAATTGTTAGAGTATAGTTTATGTAATGCTCATGCTATAATACATTCAAGTAGGCTCAAATATAGTTTAATGTAATGTCCTTCAACTTCTGAATAATGGTACCTTGATATGGATTGAAGGGGTTAGCACTAGCCTACTTAAAGTGTAATATTCGTTATGTCATAGTTGAAATATTGAGAGTTAAATAGTGTTAAAGCATGAAAATGCATAATGAACTATACAAATCAGTAATAAAAGATCCTTAGTAAAATATTTTACAATATCAATTAACTTCATTAAATGTGGTGAACTTTACGATATCAAACAAACATCATTAACTTTTTTAAATTTTACCAAAACTTTTTTCTTTGGAACATGAAATTACAACGTCAAGTTGAAGTTATTACACGTTTTTTTAAACATAATATTCACAATTTGTTGTCTTTATTTAGACCTTTAGCAATGCCATATAAAAGTTATAAAGCATGCTTATGACAATGTTACTAGAATACGGATGAAATTGGAGAATTAATAACATCAATCATATGTTGTTAAATGTAATGTCAGTAACAATGAAAAATAAACATTGTCCTAAATATGAATTGTGATAACATTATGCAGATGTAAAATAAAAAATAAATACAGTTTACAACTATTTTTTGTTGTTTTTCTTCGAGTTTACAACATTTGATAAATATTGCTTAATACTATAAACTTACAATGTTTAAAAAATGTTTTTTTATTCAGATGTTTCAATAACATTACATATATGATATGAAAAAGTAATCATACTACAATGTAGGAAAGTCATTGTTAAAAGTTGTTTTTTATGACAGTTTAAACAAACGTTGTAGATAGTTTTTGTTTTACAACATTTGTACATAAAATGTTGTTTAGAAAAATCTATTACAACGTTTTCCTTAACAAATGTTGTGAAAAGTCTACCTTTTTAACAACACTTTGGTGAACCGTTGCAGAATCAGTGTTGTAAAATGATATTTTTGTTGTAGTGATATATATACCGTTATTAAAACACAAAATGGGTCACAATAAATGTAACTGGTCGCTAGACCTCATTAGGGATTGAACATAAGAGGAGATCTAATTGTTGATATACCTTGTGTCACTGCTGTCCATATATCACACATGCAAAAATACACACACCAAGTCCCAGTACACAAATTACATTTGAAAGAGGAAGAAAATAAATAATAATAGGAAGGATGCACAATCATATACTGCATGCATCAACGTACTGGTTACCACTATACACAAACAGTAATTAACTGGTCATCCTGCACTGCATGTCTGTATGATCATCCTGCACACTGCACACGTTCTTTCAATTCTACATTATTATTCTTCCATCTGCAAACTTTTATTAATTTTCTGCTTTATTTATTAAATGTAAGATGTAACTACTGAATGTTTTCGGAAAAAGACAACGTAATTAGGGGATGATTTCAAGCTGTAAATTCATTTGATAAACAATCGTAGAATGAGTATAGTGATAAAAAATGCAAGCGATTGAATTGTTTATATCTTGTTTGCCCAACAGACTATTGTACAACAAATCTTCGTATTTACAAATACTATAGCTGCGTTGTTTATATTATAACAGTAGACAAGACGTACTTAAGTTGCGAAGTTGACTTACGACTTTGGAGCATAACTTGGAAATTTAAATTGAAGCTTCCAGCGAAATCCACCGTTCAATTTAAATTCCGCAAATATCGGGCTTTTTCAGCATTTCCGTCATTGTAACGTTACTTCGAAATTTAAATTGAAGCTTCCAGCGAAATCTACGGTTCAGTTTAAATTCCGCAAATATCGGGCCTTTTCAGCTTTTCCGTCTTTGTAGCGTTACTTCGAAATTTAAATTAAAGCTTTCAGCGAAATCCAACCTCCAATTTAAATTCCGCAAATATTGGGCCTTTTCAGCACTTCCGCAAATATTGGATAAAATATCTGCATTAGAAATATCTCCCGGGGTGAGAGGGATTCATCAGATCAGTGGCTTGTTTGTAAAAATGGCGGCCAGAGGGAGGAAAAGGAAGAGCGAATCGAGAAGGTACGTTCATCCAGATTTAATAAGAGGAATATTTATACATCTTCCTTGCAAATCTCTTGTTAGATTCAAATCAGTCTGCAAACTTTTCGATTCCATCGCGCGCGATGACAATTCATCGAGGAGCACAGAAAACTGAACATGAAGCCGTCGCATTATCTGAACTGGGACGAAAGCGATCAAACGAAGATGCACGTGTTCAGCTTAAGCGGCGAAGGATACAGCCACGTAAAAACTATAGAAGCGTACAAATACAAATTCGCATTACCATCTTCCTACGGCTTGGTTTGCCTACATGGATTTGACAGCAAATGCATTGCTTTGCTTGATCCCGTGTCTGCAAAATTAATGCCTCTTCCAGATCTGCCAAGCCCTTTTGCATTCGAACCCAAGAACGAGCCGGTTGCTCCTACACTAATAAGATGGCGTACCAATAATCTGGGATTTGGTTTGAACCTCAAAAGCCAAAAATATAAAGTCGTTCAATTCGTTATCCGTTCAATGGTCGTTTCAGAATGTTATGTGCTGACATTGAACAATATTAATGATTCTTCGTGGAGAAGAATTGACGTCTCCGATAAATTCGAAGTCTTTTTTCCTTATCAACCCATCTATGCCGATGGGGTATTGTACTGGGAAATAGTTTCTCCGTTCGATGATATATTTATACAGGTTTTTGTATTTGATCTAAGCAGTGAGAACATGGAAGTTATTGATTCCCCAACTAAGTTAAGATACGATACGTTTTCAAATGGAAAGCATTTCACAGCGCTGGAAGGTAAGCTTGCTTGCGTCGAGTTCACTCCTCCTGATATTAATGTTGATATGTCTGTGACGATGACCATATGGAAACTTAACGGTGTTGAGTGGAAGCTGTGCTACAAATTACAGATTTACAGATCATCTATACCCTCCTCTGAACTATCTATGCTCCACCCATTATGCATTGACGGCGATGGAAAAATCATATGCGAAGGTTTTGGAGATTTGTTCTCTTATAGCATCGACGACAAAACCTGGCAAATATATCCTCCCCTTACCAAAAAAGCTGAAGGCGTTGCTTTACATCCCCACTCTAACATGTCCACTATTCACTCTCAAACTTTACTCACTTCAATAGCTCTATGAATCGGTTTTATTTCCTTTTCATGATTTTTCAAGTGCTACAGTGATTGTGTAGGGTTGTAGTTGTTTGTTTTTCATTTAATGATTGATGTCCTGCCGTGTCATCATCCTTATATAAAAGTCATTGCGTGTTATTCCTTATTTAAGGGTGATGAAATCGTTAATTACCTTATCTCTGACTAAGAATTTAGTTATGTTGCTGCTGATGCTTGAGCTCTATATATAACTTGATTTGGTTGTATGTTCATGCCTGAATATGCGTCGACCATTTAATTTAGTAGATGTTTATGACTTCTAAAGAGATGAAAATGTGTAAGCCTTTGTTGCTCTATATGCCCTTGGCCGTGGAGTATACATATATGGTATTGTAGTACAAATGATTTGCACAGGTAAATTAAGCTAACTTCTGATGTATCAATGCGGAGTCGGTTTAGGCATAAAGTTATGCCAGGCTTCGTCTTAACTAGTTTCAATAAAAAGATAATACTTATGCTAATCAGTATCATAGAAGAAACTGATATGTATCATTAATAACTGATGGGGATACTTATCAAATATGCCAGCTATTGACGTTGTCAAAATAGTTGGAAACATTGGTTTATTTATTTTTTTACTTTTTATTTTTGGGAATATTTGGTAAATATCTACTACTACCTAAGATAAATATCTACTACTACCTAAGATAGATATATATATATTTGGGAATATTCAATAAAAAGATAATACCTATGCTAATCAGTATCAGGGCCGGCCCTGGCCTAAGGCCACCAAGGCGGTGGCCTAGGGCCTCCAATTCTTTGGGGCCTCAAAATTTTAAAACTATATAAATATATATATATATATATATATATATATATATATATAATATGTTATCATCTAGTATTCAAAAGATCAATTAGCTTGTGGTAAGTGTTTGCTATTACACCCAAACAACTAGAGTTCAAGTCCCACTTCACTTCAGTCTAATTATTTGCAACGTTATATTTATCTGAAGTCCTCTAAATTTTATTCTACTACACTTTAATAAAAATTGCCTTGGGCCTCCAAGTGCTCACGGCCGGCCCTGATCAGTATCATATTGAAGAAACTGATATATATATATATATATATATATATATATCATTAATAACTGATAGGGATACTTATCAAATATGCCAGCTATTGACATTGTCAAAATAGTTGGAAACATTGGTTTATTTTTTTTATTTTTTTTTGGGAATATTTGGTAAATATCTACTACTACCTAAGATAACTTTTAAATATTGCCGACTATTTGAACATGAATATATATGGTATCTGAAAAAAGTTCGATACAAAAGTATTTCTGCAATTTTTCCTATGGTATCAACTTTACTAATAGCGGACAATTTTAAAACATTTGTACAGATTCCAGAATATAAACGAAAAACTAGACAAGGCCTAGATTTTATTAAATAGGGGAACATGTGGCTATACTAAAAAGATCCACAAGTTTCTTCAACTTGCAAGTTACAAAATGAAAACTCTTAGTCGAAAATTGGTCGAGAATATGTGACTTTATTTGGTGACGTTTTCTTGTCAGTTCATTCTACTATTTAAATTGAAACATTTGGTTGAAATTACGGGACATTCGAGATGTAAAAAGAATGAGACGTTGCCAATCTCTGTTCATGTGACTTTTATTAAATTTCTATCTTTATTATATCACTGCAATATTATTAAATATATTGTTAAGTGTTGATCATGTTTCTGTTAAATTTTTATCCATCAACGGTCGGTTTTTCTACCGTTGTACAATTGTACTGTATAATGCATCTTTTGGTTATCTTATTTTGATAATAAAATATAATAAGAACAAAGGAAAAATGAAGTCTTAAGTCAATAGGAGGAAGCATAGTTTTGAAAACCGGTCCGTGAGTCAAACCGTGACAATCCAAGGTTCAAGGTTTTGAAGGCCGGACCGATCGAACCGTCGGAACCGTGCACAATTTTCAATTTATTTATCAATGCATTATACAACAATTTGGCTTATTATTAATACATTTTAATATATTAGAATAATCATAAAGTATCATTAATTAAAATAACACAAATAACAATACCCGTTTAGTAGTTCCCTATGCTAGCGTTTACTGACACCTGGTACTTCTCACAAAAGTCATTTAATAATAAAAGCTAACAACACTTTCTTCTTCAACTTTCCCAATTCAGAAATTTGAGATGCCCCATAGTTTTGAACATATCCGTATAGAAAAGAGAAAAACTTTTCATCTTTGCTAATCAGATAACGCGGTTCAAAGAGCGGTTAGACCCCATTTCAAAGGTTCGACCTCCGGTTCTTGCATGTGAGCGGCCCAAAGCTCCTCCGGACCGTAGAGGCTCACGGTCCACGGCTAATCGTGGTCCGACCGCGGTCCGGTTCGGTTCTCAGAACACTGGGAGGAAGTCAGTCACACTAAATAATTTGAAAATAACACAGAAATTAAGTCTTGAAAGAGATGGTCATCCAAAACATCCTTGCAGTACATTATTTGATACGAAAGCAAAACTTATCCAAATGCAAACACTAATTAGTTTAATATTGTTATCCAACCTTTTAACCATGCAATATCTGGATAGGTAGGACGAGTCGAGATTGGAGTTATCAAGGTAGCAAACCCAAAGTGATAGCTCAAGAGTCCAGAAACCAAACACAAACAAAGCTACGGGATAAAAACAAGCCAACATAAGAGTTTGGAGAAGCCAATCCAATAAAGTGTTGGATCAGTACCAATCCAACACCATGGGTCGGTACTGATCAAAGAAACCATCTTTAAATTTGCCCATCTTCTGCCTACATACTTTACTTCATGGTAGAAGCCTATGTTAAATGTTGTTCTGTTGGACCAATGCAATTCTTTATCGATCTCCACGAAAATTTGAATTAGCAACATGTTTCTCCATGGGCCATCGTTCGGGCTCAGAAACAAGCTAACAACGATACAAACTATAGAATCACGAAGCTAACTACAAGATGAGCCAAAGCAAAGAGTTCAAAACACTTTCCAAAGCATTGTTACGGGTGGTACCGATCCAGGAACCTTGCGGAGGCGTCCTCTTATTCTCTTGGGGAAACAGTCTAAAGCGTGGAGACCAAGCTGGAGATCTTCTACGAAAGATTTTAGGTTCCCTACCTCAATAAGTAGGGGGGAGGGGCTCATTTTTCAGGATCTTTCAGATTTTTGCTCTTCTTACTCTAATTTCTTGTAATCTCTGTCGGAGTTGTACTGACCCATAAGAACTTCTACCTCCAAGTCAAAATATAAGCAATAAAATTATTAAGTGGACGTAGGCCTTGATTTGCCAAACCACTATAAATTGATATGTGTTCTTTTCTACTCATTTTCATTTAATTTTCTTTATTTTTTATTCTTTACATAAACTTTTGGGTGTTTTTACCATTTTTGGTTCAAACATTTTGGTGCTTTCATTGAAAAAGAGATTCTCAGGCTATTTGGATCCATCATCTATTGTTGGATTTCTGATATTCAAGGGATATATCCAATTTTCCTATCTTATTATTCAACTATTTAGATTTTCAATAATCTAAGAGAAGCTATTTGCAAATGACACATCAAGAAGAGACCGTTCTACCAATTCCAGAGCTACTATTAAAGCTAAGAACCAAAATGCTCGGTATGTGGATGATGCTTCTTAACTAGAGTAATCGAAGATCCAGAATCTAGCTGAAGTCATGACCAGAATGGAGATGAATCAAATGATGAAGAAGATAGAGGATAGATTCTAGGAAAGTCACAATCAGATAAACCAGTAGATGTAGAAGAACTAAAGGAATTAATTCTAAATAGCTGTAGATGGAGCAAGAGGGATTCCAGCTCAGACCGAAAGTTCATCATCATCCGAGCAAATTCGGAGAGATAGGAAGCAAAAAAAAGACTCAGAACACTGTTGGAACTTCATACAAATGAGAAAGACGAACCTAGGACATGAGTTTGTGGATCAGTATTGACCCAAGAGGAGGGGTCGATATCGACCTAGCCGATGATGGGCCCAGAGCTCGCTCCTAGGAAGGCGATGTGGATTTGACTTTTGGACGTGCTGCTGCTGATGTTACAACTCATGGGAATCAAATAGAGGGGACGCTGGATGAATGGATCCTCCGGAGGCTGAGGAAGTTGGATACCAAAAGAGTTCGCCGGGCCGAACACTTAGGGTGGATCCCGATTACTGCCATTCAATCGACCTACGGACTCGGATTACCTAGAAGATATAACCAGGAGACTTATAAGTAAAAATTGATTCAGAACCAATGATGAGTGGGGTAACTCTCCTAGTCAAATCCATTTACTAAGAACATCCTACGCAAGAGATATCCCCAAAAGGTTTGCAATGCTGAGTATGCCGTTGTACAGAGGAACAACGGATTATAGGCAGCATTTGATGAGATACGAGTGACATATGGATTCCGCCAGAGCTTTCTACGTCGTGAAATGCCGCTATTTTCCAATTTTCCTAAAAGGAGTAGCTACGATCTGGTTCACTCGATTTTCTTCGAGATCCATATCGTCTTTCGCTGAGTTTTCACAGAAGTTTATAGAGCAATTCCACTTACATACTTCATGTCCGAAACATGTTCTCTATCAAACCTCTTCCAAGATGCTGGAGAGTCGCTGAAGGATATCTTGAATCGTTTCCACACAGTTGAGACAAAAGTTACAGATCCTAAGGATGACATAATGCTGATGGTACTAATTAGGGGAATTCATCCTGATATAGATTTCAGGGAATGGTTGGAAAGGAAACCCCCACCGACGATAGATGCATTCTATAGAAAGGCCAACGAGTACTTATGCTTGGAAGAAGCTTGCAAACGTCCATGAAGAACCGAGGCTGGGAGTTCAGCTGGAGTAGTGCAGAGCAATGTCGCTGTAAAGAAATCTGGAGGGAGTTCTGAAAATGTAGATGTGAATGTTGGCAATAAGAATGATAGTTTGAAGCAGAATCGTGATGGGGCTAAGAAGCAAAAGCCGGATAACAGGACTCGTACTAGGAATCCTAATTACGACAACTATACTGAACTGAACAACTCGATAGAGAATATTTATCAGATAACTCAACGCACTGAGCAGTATAGGAAGCCAACTCCAAAGGAGTCGATTGAGAAGGAGAAGAGATATGGCTAGTATTGTAGGCTCCACAAAACACACGGTCATAATACCAACGAGTGCAGACACTTACGGGATATGATCGAGGATCTGATTAGAAAGAAAAAGTTGCAACAATATGTGGAAGCCTCGTTGGATGGCAGGCGAGGAAACTCTGGTCCTCTAGGGTTATCTTCCCAATGGAGGCAAGCTGGTCCTAGTGCTGATGAACCCAAACGACTTTAAAGGCGTTTAGTGGTTAATACCATCATCGGTGGGGAATACCCAGCTAATAAGAGTCTAGCTAAAATGGATAGATATGTTGGTGCTATAAAGCATGCTGTAGAGGAGAGCTGCCTTGTAGTTGAGGATGGAACTCCGACAAAACAATGTAGAACGATGTCTGACGACGTTGTTTTCCAAAACAAAGACATTGATGGAGTGGAAGCTCCAATAATTGACCCATTCGTGATTGTAGCCATGATCGGTCCCACGATAGTACGGAAGGTGTTGGTTGACCACGGGAGTTCGGTCAACATTCTATATAAAAAATGTTATGATCAAAATGCTCTTGGAGGCAAAGGATTTGAAACCTTGTAAATCTCGAATACCAGGGTTCAACATGACAGCTACACAGTCGATTGGATATGTAGAATTACTGATGGTACTTGGTGAGGGCAACAACAAGCGAATGTGGGATGTGCCCTTTTTAGTGTTGGATATTTACTCAGCTTACAATGCATTTTTGGGCCAATAGCCCTGCTTGAATTCAGAGTAGTTATAGCTCCTTGGTGCTTGACGATGAAGTTTCCTACAGAGAATGGCATAGGGATTGTCTAGGGAGATCAAGTAACTGGCCACCAATGTTACATCGTCGAGCTAAAATAGGCAAGGTGATAAGAGAGGGAAGAATGTAGAGAGGAACCTCTGCATTAAGGCTTTGGACGTATAACAGCTACAGCCTAAGCCCCAGCTCGTGCAGTCCAATTGGTTCCATGAGGATATGGACCGATGAAAAAACCCAGAAGGTGGAAGAGCAACTCCTACTGAGTTGACAATAGCTGTTCCTGTTAGCCGGGATGATCCGAATCGAGTCCTAAAGATCGGATCGCATCTCGGTGCAAAAGTGATAAAGGAGTTGGTTGGTTTTCTCTAGGTAAACCTGGATGTGTTTGCCTGGACACACTCGCGTATGTGTTGAATCTCGTTGGAGATAGCGAGCCATGAATTAAATATAAATTCCAAATGCATTTCTATGAAACAGAAGCGCCACAGCTTGGGTTCGAAGAGATCAACTGCACTCAAGTAAGAAGTGAATAAGCTAAAGGACAATTGCTTCATCTGCGATATTTTATACCCGGAGTGGGTGTCTAATCCTGTTTTGGTGAGGAAAGCGAACAGAAACTGGAGGACATGCATCGACTATTCTGACTTGAATAAGCCATGCCCGAAAGATAGCTTCCCGCTTCCAAGGATAGATCAGTTGGTGGACTCAATGTGACATCCCGGATTTTTGGTAAGTATTATTTTAATAAATATCTAATTTAAATTAATTGAAATACAACCTATTATGTTTAAAAACAAATATATATGTAAGTGATTGGAAGAAAATATGGTTTGGAATTAAAATAAAGAGTTTCAACAATATTTTAAAAATAGAATATATCTTTTTCACATTTAATTAAAATCAAGTTCTACTTATCCAACTTTTGATTTAAAGATATATATATGATATAATCTTAATAACAATGGTTAAAATCAAATAATCTTATCAATACTAAATCTGAGTATTTAACAATTGTATTGTTTAAAAATAAAATAAACATATTGTTGCAACAAATATAAATATACAGGCATAAGAAAAATATGATTTTGACAAGTATAAAAATAAATAATTTAAATTTAATATTGATAGTTTATAAGAATAGAAATAAATAGTTAAGTTGAAATAGAAGTAAATTTATAAGAAGTGAAATAAAATACAAGCAAAATATACTTATAAAATAATTAAGAAAATAAAATATATACATGTGAACATACAAGATAATAAATATAAAAGTAGAAATAAATATTTAAGATAAAAATGGGAATAGAAATATATAAGATAAATTATATGAATTATATAGTATAAAGTAAAACTCATAGCTAAAATATAACAACATAATAAATATAGAATTTCATTTCTATTATAAAGTAATAAGACCCTAGCAAAGGAATATATTTAAATACGAACAAATAAGATAAGTATGAAATGTGTAACAAAACAATAACAATTAATACATGTATAAACATATATATAAATAGGATAAGTTTTATAATATAAAGTAGACACATTCAAACAAGAATATAAAAATCTATGGCTTGCATAAGAAGAAAGTAAGATATGTAAGTAAAGTATGTGTAGGCTGAAGCATCTTGTATGTAACCTATAAAGTAATTATGTAAGGCAAAAATAAACAAAGTATAAAAGAAAAGACATCTCCATGTTTGTACAGGAAAGACATAAACATCTATGAACATAGAAATTATATTGGATAAGCATGTACACTTGAAAAGAAGATTGATGTCTAAGTACATACGAAATATAAATTAAAAGTATAAGTTTGTAGACATAAGGACAATAGCAATAAATGTAAATATCTCTAGTACACAAAATATTGTCTATCAGCCACCTAAATAATCAGGCTAGTCAAACAAAACTAAGAAATATCTATGATTTTTGTACAAACATATTTTCACTCTGTAATACTTTGTATATATCAACTACTCTTCATATCAATTCGAGCATCAGCATTGAGTAAAACCTGATATGAGCACCATCTTAAAACTGAAGCCATAGCATCCTACTCTTAAACAAAAGTTCAGCTTCAACAACAATCTGAATCAACAAGGAAATTTAAGAAGAGGGTTCAGCTTGCAATTTCAAAAGCTTGTTTCACAACCTGAATCATTTTCTAAAAGAAAACTTGCACATTTTCAAACAAAAGCAACTGTTTTTTTTCAAATCAAAACAACTCAGTTCCCAAACAAACAAGTATTTCTGGTTGATAAGGCATTTCAACATTCAAGTGCAAGTTTTAAAAGAGTTCAAGGTTTTCAAAGGATTTGCAAAGAGCTGTTTCAAAATCTGTTCTCTGCTTCTTCATGTGAGGTGAGTAACATCACTTAATAATAACTTAAACATATAGTTCTGATGCATACGTATGTGGATAAGTGTGTTTATATCATTGTACATGAATGCTCTGTATGTGCAGGCTGTTTATCTTAGACACACTCTGTTTGAGTTTTCTAAATGTAATGTTTTGATTTAAAAATCATTACTTCAAGATCTACGCAATGTTAAGACTTAAGATTAAAACAAATGATGTTTGTTTGATCCTAAACTAAGTTCTAAAAATAAATTTAAGTTAAAATGATATATAAACATCTCTGGAAGATAAGAACTGAGCAAAGTTTGATTTTATTAAAAATTTAGAATACCTTAAATCATGAATTCAGGAATGCAAACTGAATTCTCATACTTTAACTTGAATTTTAAGGCAAGAATCATGATTTTTCGATGTGGGAGTCGAGAGAAATCTTTGGTTGAACGTAAATGGCTTTTCGACCAAATTCCGGCGATCTCGGTGAAGGGGGAGGTCGTGGCTCTCTGGGGTGGTAGAGGAGTGAGCGTAGTGTCTAGGAAAAATAGCGGGAAGGTGGTCAGGCCTCGGTGGTGGCAGCGGCGAGCAAGGTAAGTTTCTAAACCTAGTTTGGAGTGGTTGGGAAAAATTGACTCGTTCGTCGCCGTTAGGTGATCGAGTGATATGGGGTTCCGGGAAGAGGTAGCTCGGTCGTAGTCGAGTTCATGGCCGGAGCTGTTGACCATCAGTGTAACGACCCAGAATTTTTGATAATTAAAATTCGAATATTTAATTAATTTTAAATATTAATAAATGGAATTTAGAAGTCGAATGATTTATTTTTCGAATATTGGATTTTATTTGATAATTAAATCGATAAATTAAATAGTGAAATTCCAGAAATAATTGAAATTTGGATTTAATGTGAATGAAAATGATTTATAAAGTTATATTAAATCATGTTGGAGTTATAGTGATGTTATAGAACTTTTAAAATTGAAGTTGGAGTTAATCTATGAAAATGGAATATTTTAATATTTAATTATCGACTGTAAAAATAGCCAATTTTCGAACAGTCTCAGAATTTGACGAGACCAGTTCCATTGGATCCGTAATAGTTAGTTATTATCGGATTTCAATTTTCGTAGCAATCGGGATTGTCGATTGACCGTGGCAGCTCGAAACGCATCGATATCGTTTTAATTTTAAATCGTCGAGTTAAAATAGTCATTTTTCAAAAAGTCTCGGATTTCGACGAAACCAGTTTCATCGGATCCGTAATGTGATATTATTGCATGGTTTTAAATTTCGTAATTTTTGGATTTACGGTTTGTCCGGGGCAAGCCAAAACGCCTAGAAAATTGCTTAATCGGTTTAATTTAAAATTGATTGTTTTTCTCCGTAACTCGCACAGATGATCGAATTAGCCTCCGAAACACGTTCCATTGTGTTCGGAATGCGGGGTAAACCTTACAGATGCCAGGCGGCACGTGTGATTTGGAGATCGTTGAAAAAGTTGTTTTAAAATAGATTTAATATTAAAATAATATTTATATACGTATATATATACGTTTAACTAACGAAACCCTAGTCTATTTTTCGTGGCCGCCACTCTTAAAACCAAGGGCCAGGAAATCACGTTCTTTCTCCTCCAAATCCTCCAAACCCATGCATCGTTAGCGAAAATCATCAACTGGAAAGTCGAAGTCTTCGTCGAGCACTATAGATCCATACGGTTGTGATCATCCTTGGTGCTTCGTGGTGGTCGAGATCATGGCTCAAAGCTGGCCGTTCGTGCATGTATTGCGAGGAGAATTGGGGACCGAGTTCCTCAAGATTTTGGTCGTGAGTTGCTCTCGTGACGAGCTCCACAATGAAAGTGGTCGATCAATTTCTAACGTCGAGGTGGAGTCACAGCAATTCGATGAACTAGGCGGCAAGTGGGTTCTCTTTGAACCTGGGGTGCGAACGAGAATGAAGGGGGGAAAAGCACGCGGTCCAGATTGCTTCAAGTAGGATAAACGGTCCGGATTAAGGTTTATAAAATAATTTAAAATAGAATTGTAAATTTATATATATTATAATTTGTATAATCTTTAAAAGGCTATATCTTTGTCATACGAGATCGGAAAAATGCGAAATCAGTTGCGTTGGCTTCGTTTTGTCGAGCACTACGCGATGCAACTGAATTGGAGCCATTTGGAGCTAGTGTGAATTTCGGGTGAAATTAAACGGCTGTTTAATTTATTCGAAATAAAAAGCTGGAACGGAATTGAAATCAAGGTGAGATCTTCTCACTCAAATGAAGTGGATTTTCTTTTACAGTTATTGATTGATGATTGACTGTTTGGATGTGATATTAGATATAGTAGGATATATATCTATATATAACAATATATACATATTGGCATATGTATATATTGGATTGATTGATTTCCCGCCTCGTATAGCGGATGAGACCCTATTGCGCCGTTAGTAAGCGGATTTTTATAAAACCCATATACCGCGATAATTCCATACTGGAGCGGAATTGGTATTGTGCTAACATCTTTGGATGCAGGGAAACAGGTTGGAGGGATCCAACTGGATTCCTCAACTGTATTTACTTATTTACAGATATTGATGTATATTCTGTTATCATATGATGATATATGATATTTGACTGTTGTGATGGACTGATTGGTGTTGTGGCATCATCGGATTCAGTTTTGGAAATGTAAAAATAACGACTTTTACTTTAAAAAGGTTTTTAAAGTGATTTTTGAAAATATACGTTTTATGGAATTTTTGAATCGATTATAAACGTAAAATTTTAAAGTTATAAAAGTTATAATTTTTAGTGAAATATAACCGAAGTGTCGTTTTTGAAATAAAAGTCGATTTATTTATAAAATGGTTTAAGTGGGATTTTTGAATAACTATAAATGATTTGTATAGAAAGATTTATAAAATTGATAATTTATAAATCAAAATATTGGACTTATAAAACGATTTTTTTTATAAGTGTTAAAAAGAAGTATAAGTGAATGAAATAAATAGATTTATAACGTGAAGTTATAAAGTGAATAGATACTGTAGAATAAAGGATTTATAAGAAATTTACTTATAAATTTGACTTTTACACTTAGATGAGATATGAATAGAAATTGCTAAATGAAATGATTTTATAAGTGGAAATTGTTATAAAGTATAAATGCGATTTATAAACGTTGTTTATGAATCCGAAATCACTTATCTTGATAAGTAAATTATAGAAGTAAATAAAAGAAAATTTATAAGTCGAAGTTGTTATTAAAATAGAAATAGAATTTATAAACGTGTTTATAAATTCAAAATCAGTTGAATTTGAGAAATTAAATATAGAAGATTTTTAAAGAAGATATATTCGCGATTTTGGATAGCGGATTTTTATTGAGATAAAAATGTGTAGAAATGATTGAAATTGGGTCAAGTGAATTATATTTACGATTTTGGACAGTGAATATATTATTAAATAAATGGATTTATTTTTGAAGAAGTGATATTAAAAATGAAGTTAAACATTTTAAAGATGTTTTAAAATGTATTGTGAATCGAAAGCATAGATTTCAACACTTGTTATTGAAATAGGCGTTTTCGAAAATATAAGGAAATGATGGACTATAACACTGTTGTTATAGTAAATGATTTTCGGAAGAAAATGTTTTGATGTAGTATTGGGATTTATATATCTATCTTAATTCCAAATCCCTATACTAGTGATTTTGAGTCGTCGTAACGATGTTTTACGTAACATTCGTTTTGACCCAAATAAATGTTGTTATAGTAAATGTTTTCCTTAAAGAATGAATATATACTTAATTTGATTTAAGTATATCGAATATTTTCTAAGTGTTGAAAATAAATGATTTGTGAAATACTTATTATTAAATAAGTATGGAATGTTTTCCAATATGAAATGAACGTTTTTGAGATTTATCTTCTTAAAGATAAATCGAAATCGAACATTGAAAACGATTTGAAAATCGTATATCAGTAGATATTTTGAAAGATATAAATTCACTATGGAATTTATAAAGGAAAGGGAAACTGTTTAGAAAAATAAACGTTGATTTATTTTTGAAGTGTGGAAATTTTTATATCTAGTAAAGATATTTTTGAAGATGAAATAATTTGGAAAATTATTTGGAATCTGATGATGTTGCGCATCTTTATTGATAGTTAAATAACCGACTATCAATAATTACCTTGAGTAGGTATTTGTTGTGAATTGGATGAATTTGAATGCCACACTTATTTTTGAATAATCGCTCACTATTCGGGTTAACCGGGAAAGGACCATGGGGTCGTATAACCCATTCCGAATATGTGATACGTCGTTATGAATTGCATTCGAAGACCGGTGTTGAAGACCGGATATTTTTGAAAACGGAAGGATTACCGTCGAGTTACTCTACATCGGCTGATCTCCGGTTTAGAGGTTTTATCACCCTTAGTGACGGGAAGTCCAGACGTGATTAGAAATTTATCCGGAAATGCAAGGGCTTCGTGAGAAGTGCCTTCGGTTCTGTTCGATCCCGGAACAGACTTGTATGGATGTGTGTCTGACGTTACACTTTGAGATGTAAAGCTGATTTCTTTCAAATACATTTCTGTTGGTGGCGGAGAATTTATTCTCTTAGCTTAACACCCTTCTCTGAGACGTACGAGCTCAGAGGTTATGTAGTTGAAATTTATCAGCGATATACTCCCAATTTGGTAACGTGGCATACTGAGTGTTGCTGTGAAATGATCAGTGTTTGATCATTTGCGATATGATCATTTGTTTGATCTTATATCTTTGTGATCATAGGTTGATCATTTTGTTTGACCCGAAGCAGGGCTTTTTGAGAAAGCGTAGCTTTGTGGACGAGACTTCATCGAGCCTCACACCCCGGAAATGGTCGAAACAGGAAGGATGCGGCAAGGTTCTAGGGAGTAGCGCCCCTTAGTGTATGTCATTCCTTCTGGATAGAGGTGGTATCATGGTATGGAGCCCAGATACTTAACCTATGTGGTTGCTGCATTATTATCTATGTGGTTTGTTGGAAATCGGGGATCCTCGGGAAGATCGGTTACGATCGGGGGATGGCATACGCGTGTCAGTAGTTACCTACTTTTGCAGAGGTAACCCGGCCTTGTGTTGGCAGAGATCTAACCGTAATGTTAGGTTATTTCTCGGGTCGTCTATTCCAGGGACGTACCCATCGTGGAAAAGGAAGTTCCTTAGCCTGACCATTTGTTGGAAATCCAAAGAAACAATACGCGATTTGTACGGTTTTAGTTGTATTACCTGCTATGGAATGTGGCGGTAACCTGCTATTGAACATAGTAGCTATAGTAGGCATAAGTGCGGAATGCCTATGCTGGCTAAGATTTATATTATACTTTCGAAATGTTTTCTACACTATGCACTAATAATAATATCAAAAAGGATTTGATTTTGCGTAGTAAGCATCTTTGACTATCATAAGAAGATATCTCCTCCAAGTCTGCGTTTGCATTGTGTGTGTGGCGGGAGGTCTTATGGTAGTTTCATTTTCCAAAAGCATTGCGAATTTACTTTAAAATTCTCTGCTATTTATTTTAAAGAATAACTGTTTTACGATCTCACACCAGTCACCATGACTGACTCGGAGTTTATTGTTCCCTTCTAAACTCTGGGTGCCCACCAATTTCCACACGGGCAGCCTAGAGTTATATTATCAGGATATTTCTGGATATTCTGGAGCTTTGGAGATAAGCTGGATGGCGAGACGTAGTATTTGTATCTGATAGTATTTATTCCGCTGTGTATTCTGTATGAGGACAAGTTTATATAACTGTCCATTTGTTGTATTGAGTTGTATATTGACTCTGATTGATGTATGTATAAAAACTGATATAGTTCTTTGTTTTAAAAGACTAGTGTTATCTATTATATATTGTTCCGCTGCGATGTGTAAGATTCTGATATTGTTTTCTGTTCTGATGTGTTTTCTGTTGTTCTTCTTCTTTCTTTCTTCTCTTTTTCTTCTATCTTCTTCTTCTTCTACTTTTTCTTTTTCTAAAACCCTCACTATTGGAGTTTCCGGCACTCGATTGCTCGACAGTCGATAAAGTCGAAAATTTCGGTACGTGACAATCAGGTGGTCGGGGTTGCAAGAATGCAGTGATATCAGGTTTTGTTCTTGTTCCAGTTTTTGAGCTTGAAGCTCGATTTCGATTTCGAAGTTAGTGTCGAAGATCCGGTGTTTGGTTTTGTTTGGAGGATGATCATCGACTTAGGGAAGGTCGCGTAGTTGACCAGAGGTGGCCGGAGCCACCGTGCATGTGCACGGTGTATTTTCGTGTATCAGGTGAAGTTTTGGTTGAGTATTTGGCACTCGGGTTGATCTCGAGTAGTTTGAGTATTTTACTCGAAGGGTTTAGGATTTGACTCGAAGTCATTTTAGTCTGGCTCGAGTAAATTTAAGGTTACAAGCTTTAGCTTGAAGTAGTTACAGGTTTAAACCTGTTCTGTTTTAAAATCTGAGATTTAAATGTAAAGTTAAAGTTTAAATATAGATTCAAGATAAATTTAAATCTTAGCTGGAATGAATAAAGTTTTTTCCTTTAGTCAAATTGTTTTAATAATTTAAAAGTATTTAAGAAGTAAAGTATATTTATGAGAATCTGAATTTAAAATGGAATTTAAAAATATAAGGAAGAATTTAAAACCAAGTTTAAATCAGAATTTTAAATCTGAATTCAAATTGAATTTGAATCTTAGGTTTTGAAAATGGACTAAAGTTTATAACTTTAAATGAGGTAAATAAGTTTAAAAGTTAAAGTATAATTAAATGATTTGAAAATTAAAAAGGAATTTAGTTTAAAATCTTTAAATTAGAATTTAATGATTTGGATTCATTAAATTATTAAGATAATTAAAAATGGATAATTAACTAATTTAATTAATTAATGATTTGGATTAATTAATTCAGTAATTAAGAGTTTAAAATTAATTAATTAAGTTTTAAGTTAATTAATTAGGAATAATTAATTTGGAGTTAAGATAATTAATTTGATAAGATTAGATTTTAAATTAATGGTTAAATGTTAATTAATCAAGTAATTAAAGGTTAATTAAGTTACAGTTAAAAACTTAAATTAATTAAATAATTAGTGGTTAATTAATGGGTTATTAAGGATAAATTAAATTGTAATTAATATTGATTAATCTAAGTTTAATTTCTTAAGGAAAGAAATTAAGAATTGTAAATAGTTAATGAAGGTCATTAACTTAAGACTATTTAATAATTAATATATTAATGTGATTAATTTTAATAATTAATTAGATAAATTAATTAAAGATAAACATTTGTGAGAATGTTTAAGTGTAATTACTTAATGGAAGTAATTAAGGAATTAATTACATAATGTAATTAATTGAGTTAAATATGATTTGTTTAAGTTAATTAATTTAAATAAATCATTGGATGATTTGATAAGTATAATTATTTAAATGTAATTAATGAAGTGTAATTACTTAATGAAGTAATTAATGATAATTACTATATGTAATTGGTTGAAGATGATTTGAGTATGATAGTAATTTGGATTAAATTACTTTGTGAAATTAATCAAGGGATTAATTTAGAAAATTAATTAAGGAGTAATCAATTTATTTAATGAAGTAATTAAGGGTAGTTAATTACTAAATGGGATTAATCAAGACTGATTAATAAATGTGGTTTAATTAAAGATAAATTACTTAATGTAATTAATTTAAATGGAATAATTAATTAAAATGTAATTAGGGATCATTAATTTATATAATTAATGATGTAATTAAGGATTGATTCATTAAAACTAATTAATCGGTAATAAGTGATTTTGAGTAATTAATTAATATAATTAATTTAGAATTAATGTAATTAATTATAGTTAATTAATTAATGAAGTAATTAAAGATTAATTACTGTATTTGGTTATGGATAATTAATTTGTGAAATTAATAAAAGGATAATTACTTGAATGTAATTAAAGGTCAGTTAATCAAAGATGATTAATTAAGAAGGAAATTTGAGAATGACTAACTAATTGATTTGTAATTAATTAGTGGTTATGTAAGAAGGATTTATAATGATGAAGTAATTAATTTAATTTACTTTAAATTAATTAGAGATAAGTGATTAATTTAATTCATTTTAAATTAATTATAAATGGTGTGATTATTAATCCTTGTTTATATCTGAATTGGATGATATCTATTGGATGATATGTTGTGATATTATGTGATGTGATATTGGATATATCTGTGATAAATGTGTGATATTTATCTGTGTTAAATGCTGTGTGAATTCAAAGTATTGAATTGAATTAAAATAAATTGTTTTAACTTTAAAACAACTTGGCCTTAAAACATACGGTTTGGATTTTGATGAGACCGGGATCGGGTTTTCCAGATTTGGAAGTCTGAAAACCACATCGATCCAAATTAACGATAGGTCGTGAATCTCAAGTGAAGATGAAGATTCAGAGTGCAAGGGTTATTGTCGTTAACTCTGAGGGTGATTCCAAAATGAGTGTAACGAGATAATGCCTTCGGTTTCGTTCGAACCTGGAACGAACTTGTATGGATTGAATGCTTTCAGAACATCGTCAGGTGGACGATGAGCATTCTAAGAGATGTGTTCTCTAAAGATAATCGTAGCCTCAAGCCTCATCAACCGGGAATGACTAAAATAGGGGAGGTGCAGCAAGGCTTCGTGGGTCGCACCCACTTGAGAGCGAGATTTTCCCCTGTCTAGATGTCCCTTTATATTCGGCTTAGTGGGCAGTTGATTCGCGACAACTGCTGGGGTTGTTTCGTTCGGGACTGTCCAGTAAGGGATGGTTCCGGCCTTGTGTTGTAGGGGATTGGGAGTAATCCTCGGTACGCTGATCTAGGCCAGGTACTGTGACGGGCGGTACCCTAGTAGCCCTGCCATTGTATGGAATCCAATCTCTAATAAGCGCCATCGGATTTGATTGTATTACCCACTTGTTGGCTAGTATGCTGGAATTTAATCATGTAACAATTTCAGCTATTTCTTATTTACTTGAAAACCCTAGACCTATTATAATATCATAGAATTTCCTATCAAATGTTTGGTTAGCGTAAGGTAAAAACTTTTCCATGTTTATGTGTGGGAAGTCTTACGTGATACCTTTTGTTTTCAAAGGATTTTTAAAGTTAAGCAACTTTAACCTGTTACTCATACCAGACCCATGTCTGACCCGGAGTTTATTTCTATTTTTCTTAAACTCTCGGGGACTCAAATTTTTACGAGTAGCCAAGGGATTCAGGTTAGCTTTGACGAATTATGGAGGAGCAATGGAGCATGAGGCTTCAGCGTTATAGATATATAGTGTTCCGCTGTGTTGGTATCTCTATGTTGTATTTGAGTTGTATCGAGTTGTATTAACTAGACAGGTGTTTATAACTGTCTAGTCTGTGTGGTAATATCTGTGTAACTCTGATGTATATGATACTATGTAATCTCTTATGTGATATATTATATTTCATTCGTTCCGCTGTTGAGATTCTAATGTTGCTTTCTACTTTCTTCTTTATCTTTTCTATTTCTCACCCCTTTCTTTCTTAAAGATGATGCAACTTTTTGGTAGTAGAAAGTTGGGTCGTCACACTCAACAGCTAGACACGAGCTACTTTCATTCATGGATACGTACTCTGGATACAACCAAATCCCAATGCACATCCCAGACCAGGAGCACACCAACTTTATAACCGACCTAGGACTGTATTGTTATCTTGTAATGCCCTATGGACTAAAGGATGCTAGAGCAACCTACCAGAGGCTAGTGAACCGGATGTCTAAAGACCAGATTGGACGTCCGATAGAGGTCTATGTATATGATATGCTCATGAAGTCATGGCAATCGGGAAACCACGTGGATGATTTAGCTGAGATATTTAGTTTACTCTGGAAATACAAGATAAAGCTCAATCCTTTGAAATGCTCTTTTAGCATTACGTCAGGGAATTCCTGGGCTCCATATTCAATTCCCTTGGGATCGAAGCCAATCCAGAGAAGATACAGGCATTGAAGAACATTAAAGCTCCAACGAAGATCAAAGATGTTCAAAGCTTAAATGGGAAGGTCGCCGCCCTAAGTTGATTCATCTCCAGAGCCACTGATAAATGTATCCCTTTCTTTGACGTAATTAAGAAAGGAAGAAGGAATTTCGGGTGGAATAAGGAGTGTAAACATGCATTCCAGGCTCTGGTGAATCACTTAGAGGGACCCCTATCCTTTCGAAGCCACTGGACGATGAATACTTATTTATATATCTAGCAGTATCGGTGCATGCTCTAAGCTCCACACTCGTACGTGATGATTCCCGCATCCAACGACCGGTCTACTACATCAGTAAGTGTATGAGGGGAGCAGAGAGAAATTATCCAAAACTAAAAAGCTTGCTTACTGCCTGTTGATTGCTTCATAGAAACTCCGCCCCTATTTTTAAGCTCATCCGACCAAAGTCCTAACCAACCAACCTTTGCGACATGTCTTGCAACAAACTGAGACGTTTGGGAGGCTGTTGAAATGGAACATTGGATTGAGCTAATATAACATAACCTATCCTCATCGAGGATCAATTCAGGGTCTAGCTTTGGCGGATTTCATAGCTGAGTGCACTGCATGAGACGATACTCTAAAGAGCAGTGGTGAGAAGGAAATTAAATGGAAGATGTACATGGATGGTGCATATAATGAATGGTGTTCTGATGTTGGAGTCATACTTGTCACTCCCGAGGAACACCCGATCTGTTATGCCTTAAAACTCGAATTTTCCGTGGCTAATAATGAAGCGGAATATGAGGCCTTGATTGAAGGACTCAAGATTTTCAAGGAACTAGGGATAAAGACCTTATATATCTTCTGTGAATCCCAACTAGTAGCGTGTCAAGTTAGGAAATTTTTTTTAAGCAAAAGGAGCAAGGCTAGCTCCTTCTCTAAATTAGGTTTGAGCTGCTCGATAACATCGAATGTTACACGGTCCTTTTATTCCTATATAGAAAAGTGATAAGGCTGACTCAATGGCTAAGTTGGCTATTTCCGGTGATGCGTAGCTTATGGGCTTGGTTCTAGTGGAAGTACTCTCGACTTTGAGCATCGACCAGATGGATGTCGATTGGATCTTGGAGGCTGAACCCGAAAGGGAGTCATGGATGACTCCAATAAAGGATTATTTGCAAAAAGGAATCCTCCCAGATAGGGCTGTTAATTTTGTACGAGTGTCCGATGTCCGTTCATGTCCGTAACCGAAGTACGTCCATCCGAGTCCGTTAGATTTTCATTTAGGACATGAGCTAGGACAACAAAATTTGTACGAGCAAAAATATTATCTGGTCCGAGTTCATTCGAATTCGTCCGAATTTCTTATAATTAGTATATCTAATGGAAATTCTATTAAACAACATAATATTTGATGTGAATAGAAATGTCCGTCCATGTCCGTTCGAGTCCATGTCCTAAAAATGTATATATGAGTTCGTCCGATTTCATTTAGGACACAAGCTAGGACAACAAAATTTGTACGAACATAAATCTCATTCCTTCCATGTCCGATCCAATTTTATTTAGAACATAAAATGAATATACCTCCATCCGGTCCGACCGATTTACACCTCTACTCCTAGAGAGAAGGAATCAATGGTGAAATCTCCTTCAACAAGCTTCGAGGTATATCGTACAAGGTTACCGAAAGGGATTTTCTATCCTTATGCTTGGGTGTGCCACTCATGGTGAGGTCAAGCGAGTTCTAAAAGAAGTTCATGAAGGGGCCTGTGGCAATCACACCGGGAACAAACTCTGGTGAAGATGATTCTCCACTATGGGTACTTTTGGTCCACTGCCAATTGAGATGCAGTTGATTACACTAGAAAGTGCGACAAATGCTAGAGATGTACTACAATTAGCGGACTAATGAACAACTCCTGCTGAATTCTCTTGATATGATCAATGAGAAGTATGACAAGGCTGAGTTAAGGGCAGCTGCACACCGGCACCAAGTCACCAGATATTACAACGTTAAGGTCAGGAATCGAACCTTTGAAGTTGGCGACCTGGTTCTCAAACAAATTTTCCCAGGCCTTAGAAACTTGGGCCTGACTTGGAAGGTCCGTACGCAATAGAGCAAAATCCTGGAGATGGAACTTTCAAACTTGCGACGATTGATGGGATTTCACTCCCGAGGGCATGGAATAATGAGCACCTATGACGCTATTTCACTTGAAAATAAATTTGTAAGTAATTGGCTAGAGCCGTGTAATAAGACTGAACTAGTCATTCCCCATCTTTTATAGATAAAAATGGCATTCCGAGTCTAAGACTCTGTCCTTACATTTCATAAGAGTTGTGACTTGATCAACTCGAATGAATCTGCATTGGAATATTGCTGGTGTGTAAGTACCGGGAAATATGTGCCAACCAAACCTTTATGGTTCATGTTCTGATCCTCGAAGTTCTTCTTGGTATCTAGAATTGATATCAGCTAACTCTTGTCCTCGGATTAGGGGTAGGAGTATAAACTAAACAGACATGACCCGACTATCTATCAGCCAACTCTTGTCCTCGGATTGGGGGCAGGAGTATAAACTAAACACATGTGACCCAACTGTCCATCATGTTACTCTTGCCCTTGATGTGGGAGCAGGAGTATAAACCCAAAATGAATGTGACATGACCGTCTGCATGCTAACTCTTTCCCTTTATGTGGGGGCAAGAGTATAAATCTAAATTGAACATGACATGACTATTCATTCACTAACTCCCGCCCTTAATATGAGGGCAGGAGTGTAAACCCAAAATGGATGTGACATGACCGTCCGCACACCAACTCTTTCCCTTTATGTGGAGGCATGAGTATAAATCTAAATTGAATGTGACATGACTATTCATTCACTAACCCTCGTCCTTGATGTGAGGGCAGGAGTATAAACCAAAATGGACATGATTAGACCTACCAATCCTTAACTTTTTGGCCGGAGTAGGCAAAACGAAAGGTCCCTATCTGGCGTAAGGTGGGATCTTACCTATGAACTTTGAATCGATGCCCAAAGCTAGGCTTGAATGCATGATTGAAAATAAACATCCTGGATGAAGATGTACGGGCAACGATCTTAAGTAGTTAATTTAAACTAGCGCCCGGAGTTTGGCTCAATTAGATATCTTTATCCAGGAAAAGGATATCCGGACCACTGTTCTAAGTGGTAAACTTCAACTAATGCCCAGAGTTTGGCAGTTTAACAATTACTTTACATTCATGAGAATGAAGAAAGGACGGTAAATTACAGAATGGGATAAGGATTTAGTCCAATAATAATCACTAAAGGAATGAATCACAAGTACATTGAATGGAAAAGTGCATTTCTAAAACAACTTAGGCAAATTTACACAGAGATTTGACAAAACAAAAAGTCTTTGTTATTAACATTCAAAATGGAATTTGGAAAGCTAAGTACACGTTTTATTTATGCCTAAAACAAAAGGCAAAAGCTGGAGCCGAACCTACACAAAGCTGGCCACAAAAATCAAAATAGACTACTACTATTATTGCAGACTAAAAGTGGGTCTATATACACCAAGCAAACTGACAACTACTTCTTCGACTTACGCTTCCTCTTCTTGGTGCTGGGAGACACGTCACTTGAGCTTTCTCTTACCTCCTCTTCCTTCACTTACTTTGTCTTTTGGAGACGGGCTAAGTAGTGGGATGGTAAATTCACTATGAGTGCTCCCGAGCAGAGGAAGGGAGGCTGGAGTGCTTTGCGAAGATCCCATAGGTGTGCTATGAGCACTACCAGGCGGAGGAATATAGACCAAAGTGAATATGGTTTGGTGAGGTAGGGCTACAAATAAAGGAAGAGGATGTTCTCTGGCTTGATTTCTTTATCTCAGAGACATTCCTGCTCGTGTGTACTTATGGTAAGACCTGACAGCGGCTCTGAAACTCCAATAATCACGACATCATCATCGGTCTGAGCACCCTGGGTTCCACCAGTCCCCTTATCCAGCAAAGCATCAATCATTTGCTTATCAAGGTCAGGAGTCTCTTCTACCAGGATGGTTGGGACTGTTGTTGAAGTTGTAATGATATGATTCCGTTGTAGGCATTTGTTGTCCCAGTTGAGAGTCCTCATCGGGGAGCACAAGGATTTGGGGCTGACCTGAAACTTGAGAGATATAAAAAGATAGGTTAGTGATGCCGATTGGCGACACATCAAACCTTAGAAATATAGGGGAAGTCAATGAAATACCTTCTTTTATTTGGGGTTCTGTGTGGGCTGGTGTACCATCAGAAATTCACACTGAGATGGAAGAAAGGATAACGGGCTTATGCATCCAGGGATTCTCTGGATCGTAGCCAGGAATGGTGGATGGATCAGGATTAGTTTTGAGCCCAGGGTTTTTCTCGACAGCAACATCTTGAGGAAATGATCCAAAGCCTTCACCTAAACCTTTTTGCATCGTTTGATGGCCAAATTTCCTATCGAATTAGAAAAATAGCCGAAAATTTTTAATTAAAAATATAACCACAAGCACATGATGTACAATTTTATACGTGGCGAGTACAGGTTGATCCATAGGGAATTGTATTGATTTAAAATTCCATTCAATTAAATTAACCCAAGATTTGATGATTGTGTTTAGCTAAAAATTTCTGGATACTAATAAAAAATAAAAGTGACAAAAATATGAGAGTAGAAGGCAACATATATGAAATTAAGATCTCTCTTTTGGTCATTAGTGAATTTAGTTGATATGTTTATCATAAGTATTGAATATTTGTGCTATTAATTAGCCCAGTATAAACCATCAAACTATAACATACCCACTAAACCACTTTTTAACTCTCATGAAAATGACAATGAATTTGATAATAAAATCTATTCTAAGCATGATCTATTAACTATTGATTATAAATATAGACCATCAAATTTTGATTTTAAAATTCACTTCATTACCATAATTATATGTAGATAAAGAGGTCCTTTGTGTTTTTATTTGTTTAAGCATAGCCTATTTAGTGTCAGTAACATAGGCTATCAAATTCAAAGCTAAAACAATAAAGTTAAACGACATCAAACATTGCCATTAAGCAAAAAAGAGATCATAGCTAACAAAATATTGAATCTACATGATTAAGAGAGCTTAATTACCCCTAAATTGAAGGGATTTAGCTTCTCATATTTATTATCATGTCAACAAATATTGACTTCAACATGAACATAAACAAAAGGAAAAGTGAGCTAATTAAAATGAAAAAAGAGCCAATCTACTTGCATAAAAATAAACTATGCAACTAACATGAAAGGAAATAAAAAAGAAAAGAACATAAAAGAAGAGTGTATGAATTAAAATTGCATTAAAGAAAATTACATAAGAGAAATGACTAAGAAGTCATAAAATAGAAAAGAGAGCTTTTGTATGTTTTTGAGCCTAAAATTAAACTAACAAAAGAGGAGGCTAAGGGCTTAATTACATGAACATATTGGGTATTTATACAAGCCTAAAACCCTAATGATATTTTTTGGGACTACCTAAAATACCCCTCTAGGAAGTGTGACCATCAAGTTATCATTAGCATGAATTAATCCTCCATTAAGTGTGCATGTAATTTTAATGTCCATTTAGCTTGTGCATTAGCTTCAAATTGTACATCATGGTAAGTGGGCAGGTAGGGTCCTCCATGTTGCATGAAATGAACTATTTCCTTCTTCATTTGCTTGTATTCTCTTGTGCATGCATATTTTCAGTGAAGCCTTCATCATATTTCCATTCAAATTCCTATAAATAACATAATAATGTCCTAGTAAATTTTCTTAAACTAATATATGCACAAAAATGATGATTTTGCCCCTATATGAAGATGAATAAATGATTATCTGAAAATAATTTAAATTTTGGTTTAAACATGTTAAAACACCCTATACGCTCGTTTATTTAATTAATTAGATTAAATATGGTAGTAACAATACATTTACGTGCACATCAAATACTCTCACACTTATCTTTTTATTCGTCCTCGAATAAACTAACACTAAGATAAATCCATTTCGTAAGGAGCACTGTTGCATTAAGCGTATGCAACAAGTCGTTAAACCTCTAGGTGTCCCTAGTAGAACGAGTGTTGTCTCGTGAGGGTTTTCAGCAGATACTACCCACAAAATCCAAATGTGAAATGAAAATTTCCTAAATGCAAGATTTATTTACAAAGATGAAAATATTTACAAATGAAGGATTTACTTTCAAATTGACACTAATAAGTTAAATATAAGTTTTGGTCATCATCATGAAATTTAGTCACGATGAAGACCGGCCTTTTTGGCCTCAAAAGGTCCGATTTATCTATCTCCAATCAGACGTCTTTAGTTTTGGTTGCTTCACACGTACACGCATATACACGTACATGCATGCGCTCGTGAAGTAACTTGATTGAACCCGTGAATAAATGTGAAACTCTTGACTCACAACTTGTCAAAATTTCAAATAAAAACTAAGTTATCATCACAATTAGACTCTAGTTTGGCTAGTTGTTTCGGTTGATAGCATACTGTAACTATGAAATGGATCCTTAATTGATTTTTAAAGTTTATCAAAGTGGTATTTTCATTTCTATTGAATAACAAGTCAAATCACATAAGTTAAAATAGTGCTTGGATTTCAATTTCTCATACTCTCTTTATTTGAAAATTTTATTGATATTAACAATATTTACATATACCTAATTCAGATAAACTAAGGCCAGATATATTACCCATGCACTGCCTTTCGGGCTTACGTGAGGGGAATACAGAGCATGGCGAGTGCACACACAAGTGTGTACATCTAGATACTGTAGGCGTTATTAATGTAAGAATTTTTATATACATACACCTAACTCAGATAAACTGAGGCCAAATATACCGATCATGCACTGCCTTTTGGGCTTATGTGAGAAGGGTACAGAGCATGGCGAGTGTACACACTTGCGTGTGAACACATGACTCTAGGTGTTAATAAAATATATACATATATACAAATATATTTTTCTTTTATTTTTTTATAATTTTTTTTAAAGCGAGAGTTTTCAAAATCATCTTAGCACTATTTAACTTAGAAGATAAAAAATGTTATATCCTTTACTTTAAATCCACCACTTTTTTTTAAACAAAGATTTTCCATTTGGATATACTTCATAATTATCACCCATGAATCTTCCTATATACTAGTTAGATCATTGTTGCTTATAATCAAACTTTATTTTTATTTTTTTAAGACAAATAAATTTTGAAAAATTTCAATTTAATAACCAAAATCATATATTTATCCTAAAGTATTTCTTTAAAAATAAATTAATATGCCAAAAAGAAAATTTGTTTTGGAATTTTTTTATTGTTTTTGTTTTTGTTTTTTGGAATTTTTTTTAAAGTTTTGGAAAGAAAATGCAAAAAATATAAACCATGAAAATAAAAAATGAAGATGAGACTCCCCCTCACACTTGATTTTGACTGTGTCCCCACAGTCAACAGAAGTGAAGGAAGAAAAATGAAACAAAAATAAAAATATGACCTATATTTACATGAAATGAAATGTTTATTATTTACACGACATCAGAAAGTATATCATCAAAAAGTAAATGAACCGGTCTTCCAAAGACCAATTCATTTGTCTCGTCTAGTATGAGAGACACAACTTAAGTACAGCAAACCAAACCATAAAAGATTTTAAAGCTGAATGTTGATTTGGAAAATTGAATGTCATTTTATTAAAAATCGTGCGAGTTGTTTTATTTTCGATGATTTTTGGGGTCGATAAAACGATTTGTGGAAGTTCAAGTTTATTTTCACCAAATTTAAATTCAAGCTCATCATTGACAAATTCTTCAAAATTATCGATTTTAAAATCAAAGTGGTGATTTAAATCTTTCCCTTCTGAATTCAACAACTTATCTTCGAAAAGTCCATAAAATTCGCGTTCACAAAATTCGTCTTCCTTTGTTGAATTATTCATAAATTCATTGCATATATCAAGTTCAAAATCCAAAGTTGTTGTATTCAAATTTTCAAAATTAGAAAAAGGATGATCGAATTTTAAATTTGGTTCCACGCTCTCAAAAGAATTGAAATCCAACTCAATTATCGTATTTTCAACAACTTCATTAAGATTGTCATTTTCAATTTCAAAGGTTGTTATCTGAAAATCATCAGTTTGGGTAAAAGGTGGATTATCACTTGACTCTTCGCATGTTTGGATTTGATTTTGTTTCTCACATTGTTTCATATATGTTTCAAACAATAAATCTGTGTGATCTCGGTGAATTTCATCCATTTTCTCAAAAAAATCAAATTTATAATTATTAATTTGAAAATTATCAATTTGGACTTGTTGAGAATGAAAATTGTCCATTGCATCGTAATTGAAATTATTCTCATTGCCAAAATCATTTAAAAAATGGTTCACATTTCCATTTCGACTTTGAAATTCATTTTGGAGTTCGAAGTTGAATTGGCATGGGTTGTAATCGAAATCATTTGAATTTTGAAGGGAATACAAATCTTGATTATTTTAAAAACTTTGACATGAATCATTAAACAAATATGAATTACACAAATCATTTATCCTTTGAAATTGGGTAAAGAGTTCAAGTAAAGATGAAATCATTTCAATGTTATTTTCAAGATTTGAGGGTTGGTTCGTTTTGAAAATTTTGTGGTTCAAAATTCGAATTGTTTATACAATAGTTGTCCTTAAAATATCCATAAGAATTTGGTGTGAAATTATATGGATTATATTGATTTTCGCAACTACCGTAAAATTCTGGTGAGTAGGGAAATTCAGACATTTTCAAAAGTTTTATTTTAGAATTTTTTTATAAAGGAAAATTATTTACCAAAAGGAATTTATTTTTCAAAAGGGAAACTTGATTTTTGTTTTTTTTGGATTTTCAATCATTTTTATTTTTGAAAAGATTATATATATATATATATATATATATATTTTGGATTTTTGTTTTTAGAAAAAGCTAACTTAATTTTTTTTTGAATTTTTGATTTTGAAATTTTTCAAAGGAAAAGGATTTAAAAACTAAGTTGAGGAATATTTACATTTTTTAAGTTTTGGATTTTGAATATATATATATATATATATATTTAAAATATGCATGAACTAATTTAACTAAATGAATGCAAGGATTTAATTACAAATTTTCTTCCTAAGTAGCTCCTAACCCAAAATTATATAATCGCACTTTTTCTTAATTTAACAAGATAGTTCTCAGCCAGGTAACAGACAGATTTATCGGTGCACCACGAATCACCGTAGCAATGCAGCCGAATGTTTAAGTACCTTCAGAGAAACAATCAGTATAATATTTACGAATCACCGTAATATTTATAACTGATTATTGCTCTGTCGTAGCCTAGACACCAAGAAATTAAATTGTCGAAAGAGGACAACTTATCGATTTACAATTAAGCAAAGTGAGCTCGCGAATCCCTTAAGATGTCTAACCCTTATTATTAGTCAAGTTCTAAGATGAAATGCAAAACTGAAATTAAATGTGTATTAACAATGCAACTACGAATAGAATTTGATTTTGTTTTTGGTTTTGAATTTTTTTTAAATGCAAGCAACCAACAATGCAAAACAAATGAAAACAAGGGATGAGAGCACGATACCAGAGCGTGCAGAATTATTATCAAATTTATTTTTAAAACGGCAATTTTTTTATATATAGCAAGCAAGCAAAGCAGTTATTTTTTTAGCAAGCTAATCTTCCTCCTTGCGATTTTCTGCTTTGACAACCTGAAATTAGAAACAAGATATATACAGGTTTTTTATTTTATATTTTTTTGTATATTTTTTTAAAATTGAAGTTAAAAGAAAAATATAAACAAAATCTTTTTAAGGAAGCAAAACAAAATGCTTAACACTCAAACAAAATTAAAAAAAAAAGATTCTACTCAAAACAAAACAAAGGATTTAAATAAAACACCAAAACAAACTAAAAACCACCCAACAAATTAAAAACTAAACACAACAAACTCAAACAAACTAATAAAAACCAATAAAAATTAAAACAAACTAAAAACATTAAAACAAACAAAAAAAATAAACCAAACCATAAAAAAATGGAAATAAACTTGACAAATCAATCTCGGCCCAAACAAAATCCAACCAGTCCAATGTTAGTTACATTACCATTTCATTAAACTTATTTACCGAAACCATTCTTTTCATTTTTTTATCTCATTTAATTGAACAGAGAATTTGTGATTCTCAAAAATTAAAATCAACGCGAACTCAAAATCGAAATCGAATGTTTGAATCGAAATTGAAGTTTGCGTACAAGTCGAGGAGGTGGCGATTGATGTTCGATTCTGGTTTGGTCGAAGTTGGAGGAGTTCATGGGTCTGCAAGTTGGTGATGAGATGTTGAAGGTGGGAGGAGAGGTTTGCGGAGTGTTGAATTTGGGTCGAATTGGGTTGCGATGGTTGTTCTCGAGGAGGTACGTGTGGTCTTTGATGTTGCAACCATGGCAGAGATGTAAGGTGTTGATGTAGCTGATGGATGAAGCAGTGTAATGAATTGGTCACGGTTGTGTGCAGTAGGAAGAAGGTGATATGGTGTGGTACATGGGTTGTTGAGTGATTTTGCTATGTTGATTTGAGATGGTGATTTGGAGATAGGTGGTTTGTAGAGAAGTAGTGTCTTGTAGTTGCAATTGTGAAGTGGGTAGAGGGTTTGAAGGAAGAGTTTCTGGAGTTACCAGAGAAGTTATTGTTGTATGTATGAGGTTGTGAGCTGTTGTTGTAAGTGTGAGGGGGGATATGTTTATTGATCTGTTGTAATTGTCAAGCAGTAGATAGGTTGTAAGTGTAGAGCAGTTTATTGAGGTGGTCAGCAGTTTTGTGGTGAAGTTTTGAGGGGAGCAGTTTATGTGCAGAAGTATGTCAACTTGAGGATGGTGTGTTGCAATATGGTGGTGGCAATTTATGTGTGCAGTGTTGGCAGTGGGGTGGGGGACTGGAGGCAGCTACTTGCTGCAATATGAAGTTATGATGTTGGTTGACTAATCAAAGGAGGGAGGGAAGTTCTGATGTTGGTAATGAAGTGAGGAAGTGGAAGAGTAGAGGTGGGTTTGAACTATGGTTGGCAGTTATAGGCACTGTAGGAAATGGAGATGGCCGGGTAGAAGTGTTGTACAAGAAGAAGGTATAGCAGGTGATTGCAATGAGGAAATGTGCACGGGTGAGATGAGTAGTGTGGTGATTGTTTGTGGATGGAGATGGCAGAGAAGTGATGTTTGCAGAGGTTTATGTATGTTGTCTGGGTATGCTTGCAGTGGTGATTGGTTGGGTAATCTGTTGTATGCAGTGGTGGCTAGGGGTGAAGTAAGGTGAAGTTGAAGTGATAAGGGGAAGGTCATTGATGGTTAGGGGTAACTGTAGGCAATGGGCAGAGAAATGGGGTCAGTTGTGCACTATGTTATGTCAGTGGCAAGTGTATGGGATGGAGGAAGTCAGGTGGATTTTGTGATGTGAGGAGCAGATGGAGGCTACAGTTGTTTGTTTGATGAATGGTTATGGAAATTTAAGTTTGAGGAAGCTGGGTGTAGAGGAGGTGACAAGTTGTGGCTGACTGTTGGATGGTTTTAACTGTGGTATGAGTGGTCTTGTACAGTTGAATGTTTCAATTGTTTGTACAGTCGTATGCGAGGGTATGTGCAGGCAGGCAATATGAATGTGAGGAGCTTGCTGTATGTATGAAACACTGTACGTATGTTGTAGGGGTAATGTGCAAGGCAGTGTTGATTGGTGAATAGGTGATGGTTTGTATACGAACTGAAGTAATGACAGTTTTGTATGACATTACAATGGGTATTGATGGAAAGCAAGCAAGGCAAGTTATGAAGTTTGGGATAATGAAGAAATTTGGGTTGAAGTGTGGTGTAACTGGAAATGAGGTGGTAGAGTTTGTGTGATGATATGGCTGTGGATGTTGGTGGCAGAGAAACAGTGGGAGATGGTCAGGCAAGTTGACGGGGTCTGAGAGGATAATAAACAAAGGCAGTAATAGGTGCACAGGTGATATGTGGAGTTGTTGATGTGGTGGAGAGGGTTGTAGCAGTGAAATGAAATGTTGGGGTTGGCAAGTTATGTAGTCGTATGATGTTGAAGGTGGAGTTGTAGTTTTGAAGTTGATGTGGTCAGATGTGGATAGGTTCTTTTGATGGTGTGGTGGTTGAGTGATGTGCACAGAAGGTAGCTAAGATATGGTTGAGTGATATGCACAGAGATGCAACAGGGCAACAGTGCACTGTTTTGATATTGAAGCAGTTAAGATGTAAATGTAATGTTGAAACAGAAAATTGTATAAAATAGAAAATGAAATTATAACTTGCAATAAAATAAAATATTTTTGTTTTCTTATGAAATGTACTTGTGTCTATATTTTTTTAAAAATAGAAATGCAAATGCAAATAAAAAACAACAAGCACACAAACAAATGAAAACAAAAATCACACAAACAAACAACTCTAATTTTTTTAAATGCAAGTTAATAGACAAAACAAACAAACAAGAAAATCAAACAAAATAATAATAATTCGAAGAATAGAAAATGAAATCAAATCAAATTCCCCGGCAACGACGCCAAAAACTTGTTTGACGGCCAAATTTCCTATCGGATTAGAAAAATAGCTTAAAAATTTAATTAAAAATATAACCGCAAGCGCACGGCATACAATTTTAGTACATGGTGAGTACGGGTCGATCCGTAGGGAACTGTATTGATTTAAAATTATACTTAATCAAATTAACCCAAGATTTGAAGATTGTGTTTAGCTAAAAATTTCTAGAAACTAACAAAAAATAAAAGTGATAAAAATATAAGAGTAGAAGGCAATTTAGAGACAATTTCCTTCTCAAGATCACATAAATCAACATATATGAAATTATGATCTCTCTTTTGGTCATTAGTGAATTTAGTTGATATGTTTATCATATGTATGGAATATTTGTGCTATTAATTAGCCCAATATAAACTATCAAACTATAACATACCCACTAAACCATTTTTTAACTCTCATGAAAATGACAATGAATTTGAAAATAAAATCTATTCTAAGCATGATCTATTAACTATTGATTAGAAATATAGACTATCAAATTTTGATTCTAAAATTCACTTCATTACCATAATCATATGTAGATAAAGATGTCATTTGTGTTTTTATTTGTTTAAGCATAGCCTATTTAATGTCAGTAACATAGGCTATCAAATTCAAAGCTAAAACAATAAAGTTAAACGACATCAAACATTGCCATTAAGCACAAAAAGGGATCATAGCTAACAAACTGTTGAAACTACATGATTAAGAGATTACCCATAAATTGAAGGGGTTTCGCTTCTCATATTTGTTATCATGTCAACAAATGTAGAATTCAACATGAACATAAACAAGAGGAAAAGTGAGCTAATTAAAATAAAAAGAAAGCTAGTCTACTTGCATAAAAATAAACCAAGCAACTAACATAAAAGAAAATAAACAAGAAAAGAACATAAAAGAAGAGTGCATGAACTAAAATTGCATTAAAGAAAATTAGATAAGAGAAATGGCTAAGAAGCCATGAAATAAAAAAAGAGCTTTTGTTTATTTTTGAGCCTAAAACTAAACTAACTAAAGAGGAGGCAAAGGGCTTAATTACATGAACATATGGGGGTATTTATGCAAGCCTAAAACCCTAATGCATATTTTTAGGGACTACCCAAAATACCCCTCTAGGAAGTGTGACTACCAAGTTATCATTAGCAGGAATTAATCCTCCATTAAGTGTGCATGTAAATTTAATGGCCATTTAGCATGTGCATTAGCTTCTAATTGTACATCATGGTAAGTGCGTAGGTGAGGTCCTCCATGTTGCATGAAATGAATTATTTTCATCTTTATTTGCTTGTATTCTCTTGTGCATGCATATTTTCCATGGAGCCTTCATCATATTTCCATTCAAATTCCTATAAAATAACATAAGAATGTCCAAATAAATTTTTTCAAATTAATATATGCACAAGAATGACGATTTTGCCTCTATATGAAGATGAATAAATGATGATTTGAAAATAATTTGAATTTTGGTTTAAACATGTTAAAACACCCAATATGCTCATTTATTTAATTAAATTAGATTAAATATGATAGTAAAAATATGCACATTTACGTGCATATTAGGTTCGGAGTTACCCCACATCCAGTCCAGTACAATTGCTTGTATAGATTTCTTTTCAAATGTCGAACTTTCAACGGGTAGAAAAGCAAACCTAATACAATCTCGATTTCAAGGCCACGAGATACACCCTCTAGATTTTTCAAGCTTTGGGCATACTCACTTGATTCAAATGGGACACAAGCACAACCACTTAGATTTCTAGGACATGAAGCATACCCAATTTATTTTAATCAGAACACAATCGCACGCAATCAAGTATAACTAGAGTTTGATTGTTTTTCCCAAGACAATATTTGGTCTTTGGATACAATTGAACATATAGCCTCTTGAACATCACTTTTTTAATGCCCCTATTTTGGTTAAACATTATTCGGGACATTTAGTTGGAAAAATTAAATAGAATAATGTAAAAAGTTAAGGAAAATGAGATTTGAAACTTAATAAGGCCACGCCATATTAATTAAATAACTAAGATTGTTTTAAAAGTTAAACATATAAAAGAATATATGAGAAGGGAAATTTAGATAATAGACCTATCCCTTCCCTTAAAACCTCTTCCCCTCTCATTTTATTTTAATTTACCGATTCACAAAACAATCTAAAGGAAGGAAAGTCAAGGCCGGCCATAACCTATGGAAGTAGAAGCACGAAATCAAGAGGATTCAAGAGAAAAAAGTTTAGGGAAGGAAAGCCATATCAAATCACAATTCCAACATTTAAATCTAAGGTGAATAATAATGAAATCATCTCACTTTTGCTTGTTTGATTTCTAATCCTATGGGTCTTTGATTCGTTATGTTATATGATATACAATGTTGATCTTATCATTATTTGGATAGAATAATGATTTACTGAAATTTTGGGTTTTGAGGGTAAAAACTAAGATTTTGATCTCCAAAAGATTTGATGTTTGAGTATGTCATGTAAAATATTATTTTGGAGATGGGTTTCTAATTTCATAATTTTCCAAATTTAAGAGAATATTTTACGAATTTCGTAAGAAGTAAATTGAGTTTTTTTTTGGGTTCTAATTATTTAAAATAATTTAATATGGAGTTGGGCCTTGAAATTTTCATATGATGAAGAATATAGTATTTTCAAAATTTTGGAATTTTTGGGGATTTTTCCTAAGAGATTTTGGATTATTATGAATTTAATATGCTAGAAATGTATTTAAACTATTAATTAATTAAGGTTATTAATTAATTAAAGTTGATTAATATTTTGGATCTTGAAAGATGCATGTAGAAGTTTTTTGAAAAAGAAAATTTTAAAATTTTACATTTTCCAACAGAAACTTGACGTGAATAATGATTTGGTGAAAAGTAATTGCTTTTAATAGAAATAAATCAGTTTCCTTGATAACTACAGTAATGTCATGCCGTTTGTATCCTCTCTGTGCCTATAGAAGCCCTGTGTCCATGAATATCAAAGTCAGAGTGAAAAGAAACATAAGGTAGTTATTTCGGTATCTACGTAATGTTTCTAGGTAGGCTGAAGTCGACCTCGTTGACAACATAGTATCAGAGGCAATTGCACTTCGTAATCCATATAAACGTTTAAAAAGCTAAATGTCTACGTCAACGACGTCGCATGTCTTCATCATTGTTTTAAATGAACTCGCATCTCATCTCTTCATTTTTTCCAAACTAAGGCAATGACGCCGCATATTATGTCTTCAACACTATATAAAAAGTTGCATAATAGCCGAAGTAACTTAAGTGTAAAAGTTTTATAACATCGTCGAGGATCTTGGGGGTCAATGTGCATCAAGGTCGGTGACCTTATGTTTTAGTGTCGATGCCGCTTGGCCATGACGTCGTACCTTATCTTTTTAACGCCGAAGGGCTTGTATCTATGTTATTCAAAACTGTTTTTAAAGGGGCAAAGAGGCCTATGTTTTAGAGGGTCGACGATCCTATATCTTCGACAGCGAGACATATAACATATAAAAGTTTTAAGTTTTGTCTTCAACCCAGATGCAAGTCGACATTGTTTAATGCCGCGTGAAATGTGGTTTATTCTATTAAAGGCGGAGAGCCTTAAACTTCTATGTCGGCATCATCAATGCCGTCGACGTTGATCCATTTTAAACTATTTGAATGGCCATGTATTTCCTTGTTTTGAATATGACTTAAAGGGTATTAATCATATATCATTATGAAAATGGTTTCAAGAATTTTAATTATGAAATAGCCCAAGTTTTGAGTTGAAATTTCCAAAGAAGATATTACTTAAGATTAAGTAATTATGAGGCATAAAAATATTATTAATTGAGCATATTGAATGATGAATGCTATATGTTCTTGTGTTTATTTAATCAGTTATATTATGCATGATCTTTATTGTTATACTCAGATCATTATTGACCCATAACTGCATTTTGGAGGCATAAAGGGCATAATAACCAGTTAGGTTGTCCCAATAGTGGGTATGGTCAGACTAAATCTTGAGTGAATAAAATTGCATTTTGGAGATCAAAAGTATATTAGGATGCCTTGGACTGATCAAAAGATACCATAAAACTAGATAATAAGTAAAATGTGGGACTGGTGTAGGGTCGCGCCTTATGCTTCAACCGTTAGCCCCCGGTTGGTAAAGGTCTATGATTCCAATGCGCATGGCTTGGTGAGATGAAAGGATGGTTATGCATAGGAAGGAACTCATAGCTCTATATGCTCACATATGACAAAGAAAAATTCCTAACTACACTTGGAGATCCTTGATGATGGAAGCCTCCTAACTGTATCTGGAGCATAGTTATAGACTCCTAACTATATCTGGAGTATTGAATATTTCTCCTAAACGTATTTGAAGACTTTTGTACATCTGGTTAAACTGAAGTAGGACAGATCGTCCTGATACTTCCTAACCGTAATTGGAGATAGGTTAATAGTTGGCCTATGAAAATTATTTGACTCATAGTGACCCTAGAAAAAATATGTATTGAGACAGATAAATAAAGTACTTAGGATGGGTAATCCAATGTGCATTGCATGATTATACATCATTATGTTATTATTGTGTTTTAACCATTGTGGATATAAAGGCACACTATATGGTTAATATGTGTTGGTAAAGATAACAATGAGGGGAAAACATGTCTCGCTCAGCGGCGTGGGCTCCATAGATATCTATTGGTTGGAGATGGTAGGTTATTATTCACACTAGACTTTTTGTCTGACTCGAAATTTAAGTTTTCCCCTTAAACTCTCGGGTGCTCAAAATTAATTTGAGTAGGTTGAGAGTAAGGGTTTTTCAGGTTTTCTTATAGGATGAATAAGCTTTCGGAGAGGTGCAGGAGGCCAGCCAGCCATGTAGGAGTTCTATTCAAATCCGCCGTACTATTTAAATTTTCGGTATGGATGTAGTGGAAATTATATTGCTAAATATGTGGCTCTGATCAACCAAGAGGGCATCTACATATGTCGCTCTTGGAATATTTTATAATAATTATATATTTTCTGAACATGGAATTACAGATGGATTTATGTAACGAATATGAAATCATATTTTGAAATGGAATGGAAAATTATTTGTGAATTTTTTTTCATATTCATATGCTTCTGAATATTGATTAGATTAACATAGCCGCATTTTGTCACTGGAATTTAATATCTATGGATAACTGCAGTATCCGTAGCGGTTGGGGGCTCAAAATGGGGGATGTTACAAGTTGGTATTGGAGCATAGATTTATGATTAAAAGAATTTTAAACCTAAAAAGATTTTGAAATATAACCCAATGAATCGGAGAATAAGATTGGGATATAGGATAGCGTTATAATAATGCACTTGTATTTGCTATATATAAATATATATTCCATCTCTATTCTCCCTTCTCTCTTAGACAGTTCTTATGTATCTTACTAAGTATTGTATGCGAATTTATGAGAAATAAAGATATGGAGGTAGGAAACAGAGGAGTGAATCTACGTAGAGGAAGCACCACAACTAATGGAAATGCTCGGCCCAAGGCCAGAAGGAACCACAACTAATGCCAATGTAGGTGCTGGAACCTCACTAGTAGATATGGGGACTATGTATCAGTTCTTCGTTAATATGATACAAGCTGAAGCGCTGTAGGAGTAGTGGGAGGAAATGCTGCTAATGCATGAGGAGTTAACCGCGAAGTGCCAATTGGCAATAATTATGCCAAGCTAAGCCGAGATTATACCAGTCTTCGTGGGAAGCCTTTTCTAGGGATTGAAGATGCAATAGAAGTGGAGAACTGGCTATTATATTGTGAATGGACTTTTGCTGATTTGGGCCTGAATGACGAGCAGAAAAAGAAATTAGCTTCTAGATAATTGCAAGGATCTGCTTTGTTCTACGGAACGGGGTGACTGTACGAGTATCAAAGGAGGAATTGACTTGGGCAGATTTTCGAAGACGATTCGAGGAGAGATTTTTATTTGAAGTGGCCAAGTCAGCCTAGTTCAGGAAGCTTAATGAACTGAAACAAGGTGATATGATGATGATAGATTATGCTACTAAGTTTGACGAGTTATCCAGGTATGGATATGCCATCATAGATATTGTCATTAAAAGGAATGAGAAGTTTATCTAGGGTTGGAAGCCGAGGATTGCTAGGATGACCATGCCACATCTTAAGGATCCATGTAATGAAGTGGTTGGGATGAAGAAATGCTTTCTACCTTTGGGAATGAGAAATTAAAGGAGACTCAGTGTTCGTAGAATAGGAAGAGGAAATTCTTCAAGAAGAAGGGGCTTAGAGAGGCAGAGTTTCAAAAAGAAGAAGTTTGAGGTAGTTTTCTATAGTTGCAACAAGAAGAGGCAGTATGCTACCGAGTGTCGCTCTGGAAATGGAAAGAAAGCCTCAGAGAAGAAGGTTGCAGGGATGAAGAATGTGACATGATATTGCATGCAACCAGGTTGGGCACTTCAAGAATGAGTGTCCAGAACCAGTCCGGGCTGATAAGGGGAAGGCATTTGCTTTGGAACCATCATCTCCTAACCCGACTGCTATTGAGAAAGGAAAGTCTATAATGGAGGGTACGCTTTTGATCTGTAGCATACCAGTTAGAGTATTATTTGATACAGGTGCATCACATTCTTTTATATCTTAGTGTTTGGTAGATAAGTTAAAGTTAGAACTATTATACCTTATTACTTTCTTTAGGATAACTAATCTGATAGGAGGGTACGCAACACTGGGGATGATATGTGACCATCTAGAGTTTGAGTAGCTAGGTTATACTTTTACTTGTCGTTTTTATGTATTTGATTTCGCGAGTTTTGGGATTATTTTGTGTATGGATTAGTTGAGCAAATATGATGCTAGGATATTTTGCCAAGATAGGAAAATATCTTTGAGACACCTTGATAGTAGTGACCAAATTGTATACTCAGTTGAGAATACGAGTCTAGAAATTTGTGATTTACTAGGTGCCACAGAAGTGGAAGATGAATTGAATCTGGTTTTAATTGTAAGAGAATTTACAGATGTTTTGAGCCAGTTACAGGACTATCATTGAAATATGCTATTGAGTTATGAATAGATCTTGTAACAGAAGTTGAACCCGTAAGTAAAGCACCTAGTAGAATGACACTTATCGAGATGAAGGAGTTAAAGGTGCAACGAGTGGACTTAGAAGGAAAGAGTTTTATTAGACGAAGCAGTTCCCCTTGGCGAGCGGTCACTGTGTTCATGAAAAAACCTGACGGGTCGTTAAGATTGTGCATCGAATATCGTAAGTTGAATGAAAAATGATAAAGAATCGATATCCTTTACCAAGAATTGATGATTTATTTGATCATTTGAGTGTAGCCAAAGTATTTTGCCGGTTGGATTTGGCGATAGGGTTCCATCAATTGAGAGTAGCGGATGACAGTATTCCTTTGATGGCGTTTCGAACGAGGTATGGTTCATACGAGTGGTTAGTAATGCCATTCGGGTTGACTAATGCACCAACTTTCTTTGTGGATTTGATTAACATTTTCCGAGGCACTTGGACAGGTTCGTATTGGTATTCATTGATGAAAATACTAATATATCCTAAGGATGAAAGAGATCATGAAATTCATATTAGAATAGTGCTTGAGACGTTGAAGCAGCATCAACTGAAAGCGAAGTTTTTGAAGTGTCATTTCTAGAAGAAAGAAGTGAAGTTTCTTGGTCATGTAGTTTTAGAGAAAGGATTATTAACCGATCCACCCAAGATCGAAGCTGTTAATAGTTGGAAAAGACCCAAGACTGTGACCGGTATAAGAAGTTTTCTTTGATTAGCTGGCTATTACCGAAGATTTATCAAGGATTTCTCATGGATAGCAGTGCTTTTGACTAAGCTAACCAGAAAGAATGTGAAGTTTATTTGGTCTGATAAATGTGAGGAAGCATTCCTTGAGTTGAAGCATTTGTTGACCAATGCGTATGTGTTAGTAGTTCAAGATGGGAATCAAGTTTTGGTGGTGTATACGGATGCGAGTGGAACATGGTTAGGAGTTTTATAGGTGCAGAGGGATAAAAGTGATTTTCTACACTTCTCGGCAGATTAAGCAACATGAAGTTAGATAAACGACTCATGATTTGGAGTTGGAAGTAGTGATTTTCGCATTGAAAGTGTAGAGACACTACCTCTTAGGAGAATGGTTCGAGTTGTAAATGGATCGTAAGTCTTTAAGATATTTATTCTCTTAGAAAGAGTTGAATATGAGATAGTAGAGGTGGCTAGAGTTTTTAGCAGCTTATGGTTTCGGTATCGAGTATACACTAGGGAAAGGAAATAAAGTTGCTGATGCCCTTAGTAGAAGACATCAGAATGTGGTGTTAGCTATATTGGTAGAATGGAAGGATCTAGAAGCATTGATTATCTGTAGTGTGGAGTTAAGATCGACTATTAGTTCTAGCCAGTGTACCGACATACTATCCTACATGGAAGTTGACCAGTATTAATCGAAAGGATTGCTTCTAAGCAGAGAGATGATCAATTATTCACTGAGAAGATTAGAAGGTTGGAAGGAGGAACCGATATCGATAATATAAAAGAATTCAGTCTTGAACAGAAAGGATGGTAAAGGAAGAAGGGACGATAATGTGTTTCAGATGTTGGAAACCTAAGGAGGGAAGTTCTTAAGGAGTGTCATCCATCGAAGTTTATAATTCACCCTGGAGGAACCAAGGTGTATCAGGATATGAAGAGAAGTTACTTCTTGGATGGTATGAAAAGGATGTAGACTTATGGGTAAAGCAGTGTGCAAATTGCAAATAAGTAAAAGCCGAACATAATAATCCGAGTAGTTTGCTTTAGCCTTTAGATATACTAGTTTGGAAGTGGGACTCGATATCCATTGATTTTATTCATGGGTTGATAAGGTCGAATTTGGGAAATGAGAGTATATGGGTCACAATAGATAGACTGACCAAGAGTGCATATTTCATCCCAATTAGGTCAACCAGGACAACACCTGTTTTGGATAAGTATTTATGAAAAACATTGTTAGGCTACATGGGATTCCTAGTAATTATGTCAGTAACAAAGATGCCTTGTTCACTAGTGAATGATGGAAGAGTCTATAGGAAGTGTTTGGTAATAAACATAAGATGAGTACAGCTTATCACCCTCAACCAAATGGGCGGACAAAGAGAGTCAACAAGGTACTAGAGGACTTATTGAGAGCTTGTGTATTAGATTTTGGTGGGTCATGGGAAGACCATTTGCACTTGGTGGAGTTTTCTTATAATAATAGTTATCAGACTATTATAAGAATGGCGCCTTTCGAAGTTTTGTATGGAAGGTCGTGCAAATCACCAGCTTGTTGTTTAGAGATCGGAGATGGATTATTTCTAGGCCCAGATCTAGTAAAAGAAGTCGTAGAAAAGATTGAGTTGATTCGGGCTAGAATGAAGGAAGCTCAATTTAGGCAGAGGAATTATGCAGATAAGAGGTCTAAAGACCTAGAGTTCTCAGTTGGAGACACGGTTTTCAGCAAAGAATCGCCGCTGAAAGGTGTTGTGAAATTTGAAAAGAAAAGAAAATTTGCACCGAGATATGTTGGACCGTTCCCTATTGAAGAGAGGATCGGAAAGCTCGCGTACCGAGTAGAGGTACTGAGTATTTTGGAAGGAGTCCATAATGTGTTTCATGTTTCTCATCTTAGAAAGTATGTATATGATCCAGAGACTAATATTGCTCCAACATTGGAAGATTTAGTAGTAGAATCAGATCTAACCTTTGTGAGATGACTAGTTCGAGTTATAGCGAGAGATGAGAAAAGGTTAAGGAACAAGACAGTCAGATTGGTGAAATTTCAGTAGAGTGACAACGAGAAAGGTTGTACTTGGGACACAGAGGACGTGATCAGAAATACTTATCCTGAGCTATTATGATGGCATGTTCTGTATTTTTATATAGACTTAGTAGCTAGTAGGATATACTAGCATTGTTTTTGATAGAGGTTTGCATGTTTGATATCCTTGTTTTTAGTCCTTACTGAATTTTAAGAACGAAATTCTTTAAGCAGGGGAGCCTGTAACATCCCTATTTTAGTTAAACATTATTCAAGACATTTAATTGGACAAATTAAATAGAATAATGTAAAGAATGGAGAATGAGATTTGAACCTTAATAATGCTATGCCATGTTAGTTAATTAAGATTGTTTTAAAAGCTAAAGTTATATACATACATACATATATATAAACATACATACATACATACATACATATATACACACACGCACACAAGGGTCAAAAACAAATGTCATTAAAACATGGTTTACTATAAACCCAAAACACTTTACACTTAGCTTTATTTTTAAACAATTTATATTAAAAGATTTTTCCAATTATAAACCAGCCTTTATAAATTTAAACAACACTTGTTATCCCAAAAGATAATAAATCAATTTAAATACCTTTATAAATTTTAAACAATGTTAATTTGTTCCGAAGGATAATTTATATACAACTTTGTTGTCATTTTAATAAGTAATCAATTATCTTTAAACACTTTTGGTCAAATTATTTAATTAACTTTAAAACATTTTTATTAAATCAATTAAGTAATTTTAAAATGCTTTTTATTAAATTAGTTGATTTATTGTAAACTCTTTTATTAAATTAGTTAATTAACTTTTAAAAACACCATTAATTAAAATCATTAATTAAATCCAAATATCATTAACTAAATGGATTAATTACATTCAAACATCATTAATTAAAATTAGTAATTAAATCCAAATATCATCAACTAAAATGATTAATTAGATTCAATCATCATTAATTAAAATGATTAACTAAATTTAAGACATCATTAATTAAAATGATTAACTAAACTCAAATATCATTAATTAAAATGATTAATTAAATCCAAACATCATTAATTAAAACAATTGATTAAATTCTAATATCATTAATCAAAATGATTAATGAATTATAAAAATCTATTTTGTGAAAATACAAGCTCAAGTTCCACACACAAGATTTAGGGAGATGATATTCAATAAGTGATAATATAGCGAAAAATCGCTATAACGACACTTAAACAATTCAAATAGACCATTATAATTATTTTAACTAAACATCAATGTAAGAAATTAAAGAATATAAATGAGATGCAGATAACAGTAAATAATGGTGGGAAACCCCTTTGGGTTTCTCCAAAAAGGTCCCATGTAAATCATATATATGCATGTTTATTTGTTGAAGCATCCCGTAGCGACCTTTTCGCTACGATAACACTCCAACTTCTTCTTTTTATCCCCTGCAACAAAGTGGTTATTTACGACATCCGCTACTAGACGGGAACAAACAATAATATATAATTAAATGAATTTCTAAAATGGGAATTCAATCCAAACAATCAATCAAATAACAATATAAACTAACATCCAAGAAGGCAATAAACAATTTTTATCTTCTATATAATATACGGATTAACCAAAAATGTGAGTTTAACTCACTGAAATTTCAGTTATCGTTTTTGCGTTCAGATTTCATCTAAAATCGAACAACATTTGATTTTAGCTTGAAATTCTATAAGCTCCAAACTCCACCAATCAAATTTCATCGCGAAGCTAACGATTCCTCGAGTACAACGCAACTCACTACGTTCAAATCTAACCTCGTATGAAATTGTTATGAGTTAATGAACAAATTGATGATTAATTAACTAAATAATAAATTAACTAATGTTAATTACGTTATTTACTCCTTAATCCACATTCAAACCAACACAAGCCGTCTCCTATTCAAACTCAACGCCGAACCAACCAGGCCCATCACCGCCACCATCGGCCCTTGGCTGCCCCTGCATCGCCATGGAAGAAAGCCGAGACCTTGAGCAACCTAATGACACCTAGCTTACCTCCCTAAATGCCTCTGCCACCAAGATATTCACCAAAAACCCAGCTATCGTTGAACTCGAAAATGCTACCACCTCGGATGACCATCGACCGCCATGCCGCCTTCAATCGAAAGCCCTCACCTTCCTTCACACTTCTCCTTCAAGGCCCCCTCCTGAAAACCACCATCACCACCAGAAAACCCAAAGATGTGATCATCGATCGCTGCCAGATCCACGGCGCTATGCACCTCCAACCCACTATCCAACCGGTCGTTGTGCTTAACTCGCCTAGCCGAACATTTCCCTAGTTAGGACCCTAACCAAAAAAGGCCTCGAGAGGCTTTGATTGACGTACGCCATTGGATTTTGCAATATGAAAATGGCGGCTATCTTTTAAGGTTAAGGTTTTAGCAAAATGAAAGTGTATGGGTCCTTATATAAGCAATCCAACCGGCACTATTCACGCTCTAAAATTTTTGAACTCCAAACGAGGCGTGCTTATTGGCGTTCCTAGCTAATTATCCCTATTCCAAACTCAATTGAACTATAACCGAGATCTAATTCTGTCATAAACAAAAGTTAGTTTTTCAATTCAAATTATATTATAAATTAATTCCTGAAATTAATCGCTACACATTTCGAGCCCGCACGATCACACAGTTTGTCCGATCGTTACGAAACTCGATGGCATACAATAATTTATTATTCCGAATCCATTGGCACCGAATTCGTCAAAATGCGAGACAATGCCCCGGAATGATAATTTCACACATTTTAAATATTATTTTATATTTTCGATCCTAATTTTCGATATTTATCCACTCTATTTATTATTATAAATAAAAATTGAATTTCATTAATATTATTTATTAATTAAAAGGAGCTATATAAGATAATTAAATCCATTCAATTAATATTTAGTTCACAATTCAATATTTAAATGATCACTATGTTTGAATTCAAGTTATAAATTTCCAAAATTCTATTATTTTAATATTTAAAATTAATTAAATATTTAAAATTTAATGACCCAATTTCTGGGTTATTACACATACAGAGTGAGGTAGAGAATAAAATATGAAAAACAGAAAATTAAAATAGTAAGATTTGAACATAAGAGGTTTTATAGTGGTTCAGTTGACTACGGTCTACATCCACTCCAAAGGTTTTCTTTTTATTTATATTGCTAACTACAGTTACAATGATTTGAATCCAAATAATAAATATGACAGAATATAGCTAAGAGAGAGAAGTTCCCCAAATGAGTGTCATGTCGCTGTATTTATATGGAAAGATGGACAAATATCCAACTGAAAATCCACACCAGAACCACCAGACCAGGTAGACCCCGCTCTCCGAAAATAGGCCGCATTGGGCCTACTTTGGGGGATCGATGTCGATCCTTATAAAGGGATCGGTGTTGATCCCCTAATATGGGAGAGTGGGGCCCATCGATCAGTCATGGAAATCACCCATGACATCCTCTTCCTGTTTCCTGAGTTGTTTGCGGAGTTCCATAAGTGTTTTTTGGAGTAACCGATCGATCTTTGATGAGTTGATCTGGTAACTTGAGTGTCCATATCCATAGTGATCTGATCCGATCCCCTGCCTAAGGGAAGTAATCTGATCTGATCCCCAGCTCAGGGGAAGTTCCAATCCATACTTAACCAATTATGAGATGCCATTCATATGAATCTGCTTGACTGTCATTCATAATCTTGCTTATAACTGATCTATGATCCTGACAATCATCTCTCTGGGCTTTCTGCCTTGATGATCACGAAATCCATTTTGCCAAATCCATGGTATCACAGCTTTGGCAAAAGGCAGGATAACACCATCTAGTTGAGTCGTGAATTATGAAATACTAAGTCTAGATCAAGATCTGAAAATTTAGGAGGGGAAGGCAAAGTCCCCTGGGCTATAAAATCAACTCAGTATCGATATAAGAAGGGCAATTTAGGGAATAGACCTATCCCTCACCTTAAACCCTCTTCCTCCGTCATTTCATTTTAAATTTACACATTCACCAAATAGTCTAAAGAAAAGGAAGTCAAGGTCGGCCATAACCTAGGGAAGTAGAAGCACGAAATCAAGAGGATTCAAGAGCAAAAACTTTAGAGAAGCTAAGTCATATCAAATACTCCAACATTTAAATCTAAGGTGAATAATAATGAAACCATCTCAATTTTGCTTGTTTGATTTCTAATCCTATGGGTCTTTGATTCATTATGTTAATATGATATACCATGTTGACCTTATCATTGTTTGGATAGAATAATGGTTTATTGGAATTTTACGGAATTGGTTAAATGGGTTTTAAGGGTAAAACCTAAATTTTGATCTCCAAACGATTTGATTTTTGAATATGTCAAGTAAAACATTATTTTGGAGATGAATTTCTAATTTCATAACTTTTCAAATTTAAGAGAATATTTTATGAATTTCCTAAGAAGGAAATTGAGTTATTTTCGAGTTTTAATTATTTAAAATAATTAAATATGGAGTTTGACCTGAAATTTTATATGATGAAGAATATAGTATTTTCAAATTTCTGAAATTTTTGGGGATTTTTCCTAAGAGATTTTGAATTATTATGAATTTAATATGCTAGAAAAGTGTTTAAATTCTAATTAACTAAGGCTATTAATTAACTAAAGTTGATAAATATTTTGGATCTTGAAAGTTGCATGTGGTAGTTTTTCTGAAAAGAAAATGTTAAAGTTATACATTCTCCAATAAAAACTTGACAAGAATAATGATTTGGTGAAATGTAATTGCTTTTAATAGAAATAAATCAATTTTTTTGATAATTACAGTAATGCCTTGCTGCCTATATCCTCTCCACGCCTATAGAAGCAACGTGTCCATGTGTGTCGAAGTCAGAGTGAAAGGAAGTATAGGGTAGTTACTTCGGTATCTATGTAATGTTTCCAATTAGGCCGAAGTCGACCTCGTCGACAATATAGTATCGAAGGCAATGACACTTCGTAGTCAATATAAACCTTTAAAAAGCTAAATATCGACGTTGACGACGTTGCATGTCTTCATCACCGTTTTAAATGATGTCGGGTCTCATTACTTCGTTTGTTTTCAAATCAAGGCAATGACGCCGCCTATTATTTCTTCAACTCTATATAAAAAATGACATAGTAGCCATAGTAACTTAAGTGTAAAAGTTTTATAATATCATCGAAGGTCTTGGGGATCGATGTGCATCAAGATCGGTGACCTTTTGTTTTAGTGTTGATGCCATTTGGTTGCGATGTTGCACCTTGTCTTTTTAAGGCCGAAGTGGCTTGTATCTATGTTATTCAAAACCGTTTTTAAAGGGGCAAAAATGCCTATGCTCTAGAGCGTCGACAACCCTGTATCTTCGGTAGTGAGCCGTATAACTTATAAAGGTTTTAAGTTTTGTCTTAAAACCAGATGTAGGTCGGCATTGTTTAATGCCACATGAAATTTGGTTTATTCTATTAAAGGCGGAGAGACTTAAACTTCTATGTCGGCATCATCAACGACGTCGCCCTTGATCCATTTTAAACTATTTAAAAGGCTATGTATTTATTTGTTTTGAATATGACTTAAAGAGGATTAATCATATATCATTATGAAAATGGTTTCAAGGATTTTAATTATAAAATAGCCCAAGTTTTTAGTGTTAGCACCTTAGGTACTGATTTTGATGATAACAACTATAGGACATTATATAAAATATAGATGCTAATGTTTTATCAAGTTATATATAGTATATAATATAGGATATTAGACAGGTATTGATTAAGAAGACTATACAGTGTCAAGATGCTGATATCAAGAGTAGATTCAAGATGTTGATATAAAGTTTTCGGAGTTCAAGAATGAGGACTAATAAGCATTGAAGAGTTCAAGATTTCAAGATATTTCAGATAAGTTATGGAGCCGTAGAATATGTTAAAACCTTGATAGCACTTTCTTGATCTCTCTCGTCTTCTCTAATTTATTTTTAAATTGTTTTTCAGATATTCTATTTTTAAAATAATATTTTCAAAATATTTGTCAAATGATTTTCAAATCTCTTATACTTATTAAGATATTAATTTAGTGTTTTTAAGTTTATATATATTGAATTTTTGTTTATAATTTAATAATTTATAACTATATTGATTTTATATATGTTATTATATTATATTGAATTCTTATTAAAATATTTCAAAATTATTTATAAATTTTATTAAGTCATCTTTTGATTAAAATTTGTATAAACTATATTTAAATGATTCTACAAAGTATCAAATTATTTTACAAAGCAATAGGTTCAAAATAATTTTTATAATGTATTTTTCAATTTCTTGAAGGATATGTCGACTATCCAAATCTCATATGTCGACATACTAGCCTTAAATTTGAAAATTCAAATTTGAATCGAAGTGTCTTTTCGGCATTTCTCTTCGTGAATGGACATGATTTTTGTTTTCCTATATATTCCAGACTTCCAAACGAATTTTCATTAACTACTTTCTTATTTTTCTCTCCTCTTTTCATTCTTCTGAATTCTAAAACAAAATCTAATGAAACCCTACCAAAATTCAACCAAAATCAAATTCAGTCATTACTATTTTGATTCTCTTTCATATACTCTCTAATTTCTCTTATCTCTCTCAAGATCAATTGCTATTCAAGAGTTATAGGATCGATTGTAGTCAAGGTCGAAGATCTGAGTCTGTAAATTCTATCAAATCATACTCTTATACTCTGTGGTGTACTTGGTATCCCTAAAATACAAGTAGATGTGATTGTATCCTATATAAATTAATTGGGTGTGCTTAGTAGCCCGTAAATCTAGTAGGTGTGCTTGTGGCCCGGAAATCAAGTGGCTCTACCCAAAGATCGAGATTATGGAGGGTGTGTCTCGTAGCATTGAAATCGAGATTGTGTTTGCATTTACTAGTTGAAAAGAAATCCGTACAAGGAATTGTATGGGACTGGATGTAGGGTAACTTCGAACCAGTATAAAATCCTAGTGTGTTCTTTCTTTTTACTTTTACTACATTTACTTTTATCTGTAATTTAACTTTGTGATTGTTTCTGTAATTGTTAATTCCATCATTCCATGTAGTATCTTAAAGAATTTGACTCATAGTCGTATAATCCTATAAATACTATTCACCATCCTCTAGTGTTAATTTAGCCTCAAGGTCCCTATTGTACCGAATCACATTTGGTATAAGAGCATTGGTTTTCAAAGTATTCATCATCTGATTTTTGAAAAAATTTAAATAGCTACCAACACTAGTAATAGTACTTCTAGTAACATGGTTTATACACTTTTTAGTAACTCATTTGTCGAAGGGTTAGTCCTCTACTTTTTAATGATAGTAATTACACATATTGGTCATGTAGAATAGAAATTTATTTACAGTAATTGGTTTAGACACTTGGAATATCACACAAACTGAGTACACTGAACCCGAGACTAATTTTACACTGTAGACTACTAACCAAAAACCAGTTGCACAAAGTAACTCTAAAGCTATGAATATATTATTTTGTTCACTGGATAGAAATGAATTTAATATAGTATCTATATGTAAGTTTGCATTTGAAATTTGGAGAACTTTGCAAGTTACACATGAAGGCACAAATAAGATTAAATGGACCAAAATTTTCATGTTAACAAACCAGTTTCAAGTATTCAAAATGATTTCAAATGAGTCTATATCTGATATGTATAGTAGATTCCAAGATATAGTATGCTCACTTATTGCACTAGGTAAAAAATTTATGAAAAGGATCAAGTTAGAGAAATCCTCAATTCACTTACTCCTGAATGGGATTAAAAGACTCTTGCAATCAAAGAGGCTAATGATATTAGAACTTTAAAAATGGAAGAGTTTGAAACACCCCACACTCCTTAGTATACCCAAAAAGGACACACTAAATGATATTGTGCGTTATAGGTATAGCTAAAGCATCACAGAGACTAAGATTCACAAGACAAATAAATAAAACAGCAGAAATATTTAAACGGTATCTCATTATTCAAAATAAAACTTCATAAAAAAGTCTGAAAAACATCACATGTCTCAAATACCAAATACACATGTCTTATGAAAAATAGATCTCAGTCTCATAAAATCAGATTACAATAAAAATAATCATCCCTCTCATAAAGTACCAGTATATCCAAAGTCAAATGGAAAGAAAACTGAAAAGAAGAAGAGAATAAATGAAGAAAAACTCCACAACTGAATCTCCAAGAAATCCGAATCTACTATCCTTGCCTCTACTGGCCTATGGGGAAAAAGAGGAAATAGAGGAGTGGGTCAGACTATAAGTCTGGTCAGTGAAAGTAAGTACTAGTTTTTAAAGCAAGATAAAGATAATAGTCTTAGCAATAGTTCTAGTATAAAAGGGAAATGAAGAAAAGATAAAACTGGGATAAAATACTGTTTAACTGTTTGCTTTAATTGTGATTATTTGTACTTGTCTTAGATTACCGCTTTGATTAGGCTGAAATCCTAATCCTATTTTAATTAGGCTGAAATCCTAATTCTACCCGTTGATCGGCCTTCTATCTCTGTTGTGCCACTGTGAGCTAGTTCCATCCTGTGGGTCCTACGGCTATAGACACCTATTTAGCGCTTGGAATGCAGTAGTGACTTATCTACCCTAATCATTGCTGCACGCTCGGTCATCGCCGGTACACGCTAACTGTCGCCCCCTCTTGTGACCTCTTAACCTAATCAGCATGAGCATGTCCAGCCTCACCGAATCTGTTGTGAGACCATCGATCCTAGTCTAAGAGGGTCCTGCCCAGCCTCACCTAAGTGTTTTGTGAGACCATCAGTCCTAGTCTAAAAGGGAATGGTGTTTGTATGGGTCCTAACAAACAAAATTTAGTTGCGCCTCGTGCCCAAATTTCCCGATTTGAGCTTCTATCTATTGGCCACTTATTTACCCTAGTTAGCATAAGAGTGTCCCAGCCTCACCTAACTATTGTGAGACCATCAGTCCTAGTCTGAAAGGGTCCTACCCAACCTCACCTAATCTGTTGTCAGACCATCAGTCCTAGTCTAAAAGGGGATGCTGTTGGTATGGGCCCTGCTTCTATCTTTGCTTATTAACTAAGTGTAAGTTTTAAAATAAGCCTCTTCTGTTATTTCTGCTCTATTTGCTTATTAACTTAATCTAAGTCTTAAAATAAGCCTCTTCTGTTATCTCTGATCTATTTGCTTATTAACTTAATCTAAGTCTTAAAATGAGCCTCTTCTGTTATCTCTACTTAATTATAACCTACGTTATAATTGTTGTTCTTCTTTTCTATCTTTTTAGTTATAACTACTAGTTATAAACATGCTTGCAAATGTCTCAAAATTTTCTATTTCAATCTATCTTCTTTTATTATAGTCTTTCTTATTTTACATCTATTTTCTGTAAATTTAGTGTTTAATTCTATTTAATCCATAATTGCGAATTCTATTCTTTTTAATTTATTCATGTAAAAAGGAATAAAAAGAAACTAACATTTACAGGCTAAATTCGAACTTAAAACAGATGTAAATAGATGTAAATAAATGCAAATAACTGTGAATAACTGTAAATAACTGAATAAAATAGCTGAATAAAAATAACTAAATAAAATAGACTGAAAAGAACTTTAAAAACTAGCTGTAAATAACTTATATAAAAACGGTCTCAAAATTGTAGAAAAACTACAACTATTGAGAACCATATTATTTTAAATTACTTAAAAATCTAAAATAATTACTAAACACTCACCTGTGGCCCTTAGCTCTTTTCCTTGGCCTTCCCAGATCAACTACTAGGGCGTAAAATATTTTAATTAAAATGATTTCCTCCCAAGAAAAATTTTCTTTTTAAGGTCCAGCCTCAGGCAATGAACCCAATTGGGAGAAAATCTGAATGAGAAAAATAGCTAGTTCTAGGGCCTTATTTATAGTGTCACTTAGGGATCTCAAGCTGTTAGATTTGAAGATTAAATGTGGTGCAACCATGTCATAGGCTCGCTGGGAATCGTCGAATGGAAGCACGAACACATAGGATTGAAAAGAAATTGCAAAATGACGTGTTCGAACGATTCTGGACAAAACAACGCAAAAATGCAAAGGCGGGTTGACCTATAACTAGTACGGGTTGACCTATAGGTCAACCTAACTACCTTGGGGGTCGACCTTAGGGTCGAGCTTGCCTTGGTCTGGGTTGACCTGACCCATTGCATATATTTTTTTTCCTTTTATTTTCTGTTTTCTTGTTTATTTCGTAACTTCTTCGTATTTACTCTGATTTTGACAAACTATATATGGAAATTGTCTAGTAAATTACCACGGACACAATGGTGCAACTCCCATGGTTCAATTCCGACAATTTCTCAAACTTATTTTACTATTTAATTAATTCGTTAATTAATTATTATAGCTTAAATTTTGGGTTGTTACATTCTCCCCTCCTTAAATGATTTCATCCCCGAAATCTCCAAGGGCAGAAGAATGAAATAAATATTTTCATTCAAATTATACAACCAAATATTCAACCACCATCCATTACTTCCATTATCCTTAAGCTTTCTAATGCAACTTATGTTATATGCAATAGTGTAGTGTCAATGTCCCCAACTAATGCAAAAGATTAGGCGGTCTACTGATTCAGTCACCTTCTTTTTATGCAATCATGTCTGTGCCATTTATCCAAATGAATGAAAATTCCTTATTGACAACTAATAGTTCTATATGCGTGCTACAATCATCATCCAAAATGCAACAATCATATGATAATCATCCATTTATAGCAACCATGGAAATAAAATAAAAATGCAAATGCGCACACATCCATATGCATATGCTTTAGTGACCTAGCTAGGCTGATCCCTAAGAGATAATAGTGCCTAGTGTATATATATGCGTCCATTAGCATCCACTAGCAAACACTTGCAACCACTAGCATCCATCATACATAACATGTTTTAGTAACATGTTTACATTCAGTCCTAACATCCATAGGTTAAATCCTATGATTTACCCTCCTAAAGGATACTAAAGGAAAGAACTTATTCAAAACTAAAGATGGAAATAGTAAATTCAAAACGTACCATCGAAAAGATACGGATAAGAGGTACGTATTTTCTTTTCAGCCTCCCACGTAGAGTCATCAATGCTCTCTCTCCCCACTGCACCTTAACCAAAGGTACTTCCTTATTCCTAAGCTTCTTAATATCATGTCCAATGATCTTGGTAGGAATGCGACGAACTGCTGCTTCTCTCTCCACTTCAACTTCCTCGAGTTGACTAGGTCCCACTACCTCTACTGAATCATGTAAGCACTTTCTCAGGTGCGAAACATGGAAAACATCATGAACTCATGCGAGCCTCTCCGGTAGCTTTATCCAATACGCCATTTTCCCTACTCTTTCCACAATAGGGAACGGTCCTACGAATCTGGGAGTAAGTTTCCCACTCGATCCAAATCTCACTACCTTTCTTAGCAGAGATACCTTAATGAAAACCAAGTCTCCTACTTCAAACTCAATGTCCCTTCTCCACTTGTCTGTATAGGATTTCTTCCTATCTTGGGCCGTCTTCATTCTCCTTCTCACTAAGTCGATCTTTTCTGAAGTCTCTCTAACCATGTCGGGACCAAGTAGCAATCTTTCTGTAGACTCCAACCAACATGAAGGCGACTTGTAAGGTCTTCCATAAAGAGCTTCAAAAGGTGCTATCCCAATGCTAGCTTGAAAACTATTGTTATATGCGCATTCCACTAAAGGAAGATGCTCCTCCCAAGTTCCTCCAAAATCAAAAATGCACATCCTCAATAAATCTTCAAGAACTATATTAATTCTCTCCGTTTGGCCATCTGTTTGAGGATGATAGGCCATGCTCACTCTAAGATGTGTACCCAAAGCCTCTTGCAAGCTTCTCCAAAACTCATTAGTAAAGATAGGGTCTCTATCGCTCACTATGCTAGAGGGAACTCTATGAAGTCGGACTATATCACGAACGTATAAGGATGCCAAATAAGGTGATGTCCTCTTACTCTTGACCGGAATGAAGTGGGCGCTCTTAGTCAAGCGATCTACAATCACCCAAATACTAGTATTCCCCTTCCTAGATTGGGGTAATCTATCTATGAAGTCCATCGAAACACTATCTCACTTCCATTCGCGTACATCCAATGGTTGAAGCAATTTGCCGGGCTTTTAAAACTCCGCCTTAACTCTTTGGCACACAAGACACTTAGCTACAAACTCTGCCACATCCTTCTTCATGCCACTCCAAAAAAACACTCTCTTTATGTCCCTATACATCTTATCACCACCCAGATGAATAGTCATTCGAGAATGGTGTGCTTCTGCTAGAACTTCTCTCGTCAAATTACCAGTGCAGGGGACACAAAGTCTTCCATCTCTCTTTAGCTACCCTTTACTATCAATGGAATAGCATTGGAGATGTCTAGAGACCTCTCCTCTGCTAATCCTCTCTAAAATATCCATAAGCTCTGAATCCTCTTACTGCCTCGAGCCAATCTGATCTATGAAGGTAGGCTTAACTTCAAGTGTTGCTAATAATCCAGGGGTAATGTCCGTAGAGGGCTTAATATCAAAGGTGGAAATAAACTCTAGGCTTTTCCACTCCATGAACATTAGGCTAAGGGTTGCTCTCTTTCTACTAAATGCATCTGCAACCATGTTCACTTTACCAGGGGTGTAAGCTATCTCAAAGTCATATGATGCTAGAAACTCCATCCAATGTTGCTGCCTCAAGTTGAATTCCTTTTGTGAGAAAAGGTACTTCAATGATTTATGGTCAGTGAAAAGCTCGAACCTCTCTCCTAGCAAGTAACGTCTCCAAGACTTGAGTGTGAAAACAATAGGAACTAACTCCAAATCATGGGTGGGCTAGTTCTTCTCATGAGTTCTCAACTGTCTACATCCATAGCTTACTACCCTTCCTTCTTGCATCAATACTGCCCAAGACCCGTCCCACATGCATTAGTGTATACTGAAAAAGGCTTAGCTCCATCGGGTAAAACTAAAACAAGTGCACTAGTAAGGGCCATCTTGAGCATCATTAACGAGTCCTAACAGTCTACGTCCCACATGAATGCCGCATTCTTCTTAGTGAGGCAAGTAAGCGGTGCTGAAATCTTAGCAAAATCTCCGATAAACTTCCTATAATAACCAACCAAACCTAGGAAGCTTCTAACTTCGGTAGCGTTCTTCGGGGCCTTCCAATCTTGCACTGCTACTACCTTAGCAGGATCAATAGCTAAACCTTCTCTTGAGACTACATGCCCCAAGAAATGCACCTCCTTACGCCAAAACTGACACTTCGAGAACTTTGCCTTCAACTGATGAACACGAAGTGTATGAAGAACCTCCTCAAGATGAATAGCATGCTCTTCCATACTCTTGGAAAACACCAAAATGCCATCCATGAATACTACCATGAAATTTTTTAGGACATCTCGAAAAACACAGCATAACAATCTACGAAATAGGCTGGGGCATTGGTTATGCCGCATTGGTTAGCCCAAACGGCATAACCAACAACTCAAAGAATCTGTCGGGTATCCTAAATGTTGTCTTAACGATGTTATCGCCAGCAACCCTAAGCTGCTAAAATCCAGTAGCCAAATCAAGCTGAGAAAATACTAAAGAGCCAAGTAACTGATCGAAAAGATCGTCTATCCTAGGAAGTGGGTAACGGTTCTTCTTTGTGAGCTTATTCAATTCTCTATAGTCTACCAAAGTCGAAGGGAACCATCTGCCTTTGTAGTGAAGAAAATTGGCACTCCCCACTCAAATATGCTCCATCTGATGAAGCCTTTCTCCAATAGCTCATCGATCTGCTTGCTTAACTCTTTCCTCTCCCTGAGAGCCATATGTCCCACGGGCAATGCCACTGGCTCAACATTGTCACTCAAATAGATCCTAAAATCGATCTCTCTCTTAGGAGGTAGTCCCTTAACCTCCTCAAAAATGTCTGGAAAATCTCTAACGACTGGAACAAAATCTAACTATCCTAGTGATGAATCAAGGGAAGAAAGGAAGCTCAACATGACTGACCCCTGTGGGTCGCAAGAAACCTCGAGAGTCCTACCGCTGCATGTCTCTAATCTGACGACTCTCCTCTCACAGTCTAATATCGCTCAATAAGTGGATAGCCAATCCATCCCCAAAATCATCCTAGTACATAGGTGTTACAATCAAACTCTATGCCTAGTATAAAAATATTCAAACCCCTACAAATCATGGATAAATGTGCTCATCCTCCTATGGGGTTTAAAACAACTATAGGGTCTACTTCTAGAGAAATATCTAAGTGTAAAAAATCAACCAAGGAATTAGAAATGAAAGAATGCGATGCCCGGAGTTAAAAAGAGGTCCAAATAGGAAAATCCGAAATAGAGATCAAACCTTCTACAGAGACTTTCCTACCTTGATCCGGTCCACTACTAGAAGGTGCAGCATCCAAAGCCTGTACTTGCACTGTAGGTGCGCCTGCTCTCTGCCTTGTCTTCTGAGGACAAGCTCTACTAAGGTGACCAAGCTGCCCACAATTGTAACACCTCCCCTTCATCGTGTCCTTCTTACATTCCTTTGTGAAATGCCCAACCAATCCACAACTATAACATTTCCCGCCTTTCCTGATGTGCTTTTGAGGTCCTCCTTCTTTCCACTTGTCCTTATCCTTCTTATTCTTCCACCACTGCTTCTTAGAGTTTTCTGATTTAAGGACCTCCAATCCTAAAATCCCAAATATCTGCTCCGTATCACTCAAACAAGCTCCTGCCTCCACGAAATCCTTTGTGCCAGAAAACGTTCTGCCATCTAGACTAGCGAAGTCCTTGCATAGCTTAGAAAATTGGCTGCTATAGGTGGATTAATGGGATCTCCATCTACGGGTGCAGCATTGGGCGCTTGCCCTTGCACCTCTGGTAACATAGCTCTACGGAACCAGTTAGCCATACTATGCAAAGAAAGGAGATATTTAGGCTCGAAAGAATCGAAAGATGGTTGAACTGGACTTTGAGGGGATTTTTATAAAAACTCTCTTATACTTGAAAAACCATTTCTATAATAAGAGTTTCTTTCTGAAAAATACTTCTAGTTTGAAGATATCCTATTTTTGAAAAATACTTTACTTTTAAAACAAGTTTTTGGGAATCCTGTAACCTTAGGCTCTGATACCAAGTAAACACCTCACGCCTCTTAGTATACCCAAAAAGGACACACTAAAGGATTTGGTGCGTTATAGGTATAGCTAAAGCATCATAGAGACTAAGATTTACAAGACAAATAAATAAAATAGCGAAAACATTTAAATGGTATCTCATTATTCAAAATAAAACGTCATAAATAAGTCTAAAAAATATCACATGTCTCAAACACCAAATACACATGTCTTATGAAAAATAGATCTCAGTCTCATAAAATTAGATTATAATAAAAATAATCATCCCTCTCATAAAGTACCAGTATATCGAAAGTCAAATGGAAAGAACACTGAAAAGGAGAAGAAGAATACATGAAGAAAAACTCTGCAACTGAATCTCCAAGAAACCTGAAACTATCCTTGCCTCTGCTGGCTTATGGAGGGAAAAGGGGAAATAGAGGAGTGGGTCAGACTATAAATCTGGTGAGTGAAAGTAACTACTAGTATTTTTAAGCAAGATAAAGATAATAGTCTTAGCAATAGTTCTAGTATAAAAGGGAAATGAAGAAAAGATAAAACTGAGATAAAATACTGTTTAACTGTTTGCTTTGATTGTGATTGTTTGCAGTTGTCTTAGATTACCGATTTGATTAGGCCGAAATCCTAATTCTATTTTAATTAGGCTGAAATCCTAATTATATCCGTTAATTGACCTTCTATCTCTATTGTGCCACTGTGAGCTAGTCTCATCCTGTGGGTTCCATGGCTAAAGACACCTGTTTAGCGGTTGGAACACAGTAGCGACTTATCTGCGTTAATCAATGCCGCACGTTCGGTCATCGTTGGTACATGCTAACTGTCGCCCCTCTTATGACCTCTTACTTACCCTAATCAGCATAAGCATGCCCAGCCTCACCTAATCTGTTGTGAGACCATCAGTTCTAGTCTGAAAGGGTCCTGCCCAACCTCACCTTAAGTGTTTTGTGAGACCGTCAGTCCTAGTCTGAAAGGAATGCTGTTGGTACGGGTCCTAACAAACAAAATCTAGTTGCGCCTCTTGCCCAGATCTCCCAATTTGAGCTTCTATCTATTGGCCACTTATTTATCTTAGTTAGCATAAGAGTGTCCCAGCCTCACCTAACTATTGTGAGACCATCAGTCCTAGTCTGAAAGGGTCCTGCCCAGCCTCACCTAATCTGTTGTCAGACCATAAGTCCTAGTTTAAAAGGGGATGATGTTGGTATGGGCCCTGCTTCTATCTTTGCTTATTAACTAAGTGTAAGTTTTAAAATAAGCCTCTTCTATTATCTCTGCTCTATTTGCTTATTCACTTAATCTAAGTCTTAAAATAAGCCTCTTCTGTTATCTCTGCTCTATTTGCTTATTAACTTAATCTAAGTCTTAAAATAAGCCTTTTCGGTTATCTCTACTTAATTATAACCTATGTTATAATTGTTGTTCTTCTTTTATATCTTTTTTGCTATAACCACTAGTTATAAACATGCTTGCAAATGTCTCAAATTTTCCTATTTCAATCTATCTTCTTTTATTATAGTCTTTCTTATTTTACATCTAATTTCTGTAAATTTAGTGTTTAATTCTATTTAGTCCATAATTGCAAATTCTATTCTTTTTAATTTATTCGCGTAAAAAGGAATAAAAAGAAACTAACATTTACAGGCTAAATTCCAACTTAAAACAGATGTAAATAGATGTAAATAGATGCAAATAACTGTGAATAACTGTAAATAACTGAATAAAATAGCTAAATAAAAATAACTAAATAAAATAGACTGAAAAGAACTTTAAAAACTAGCGGTAAATAACTTATATAAAAACGGCCTCAAAATTGCAGAAAAACTACAACTATTGAGAACCCTATTACTTTAAATTACTTAAAAATCTAAATAATTACTAAACACTCACATGTGGTCCTTAGCTCTTTTCCTTAGCCTTCCTGAATCCACTACTAGGGTGTAAAATATTTTAATTAAAAAGATCTCTTGCCAAGAATTTTTTTGCCTTTTAGGGTCCAGCCTCAGGTAATGAACCCAATTGGGAGAAAATCTGAATGAGAAAAATAGTTAGGTCTAGGGTCTTATTTATAGTGTCACTTAGGGATCTTAGGCCATTGGATTTGAAGATTAAATCTGGTACAACCATGTCATTGGCTCGCTGGGAACCGTCGGATGGAAGCACGAATGCACATGATTGAAAGAAATTGCAAAATGATGTGTTCGAATGATTCTGGACAAAACAACGTAAAAATGCAAAGGCGGGTCAACCTATAACTAGTGCAGGTCGACCTATAGGTCAACCTAACTACCTTGGGGGTCGACCCTAGGGTCGACCTTGCCTTGGTCTGGTACAACCTAACCGATTGCATATATATATATACATATATATATCTTTTATTTTCTATTTTCTTGTTTATTTCGTAACTTCTTCATATTAACTCCGATTTTGACAAACTATATATGGAAATTGACCAGAAAATTACCACGGACATAATGGTGCAACTCTCGTGGCTCAATTCCGACAATTTCTCAAACTTATTTTATTATTTAATTAATTTGTTAATTAATTATTATACCTTAAATTTTGGGTTGTTATAGAGTTAATTGACATTTAATGTCTTTTGAAGCTCAAATGCAAGGCAGGAGAGAAAGCAAAGTACTAGAGAAGAAATCTATAACTTTTAATGTAATGACGGATAATCTGGATTCAAACAGCAATGAAGATGAAGAAATTGCTTTCATGATAAGGAATTTCAAAGAATTTCTAAAATATGGGAAGATGAAAAATTTCAAAAGAAATGACAACAAAATTCCAAGAAGCAGAAGTGGAAACGGTAATGTTATAACTACGATGACCCTAGTCATTTGAAACGAGACTATTTACACCTTGAAAAACTGAAATTTACACTAAATACTGATCCATTCAGAAAACGGAGAAGTGCCTATACTGCAACATTAGACGATTCAAATACATCCTCAAATGATAATGAATCAAATACAGAAATTGCTAATGTGTGCTTCACAGCAATACATAATTCAGAAAAAAATTGTGAAATGGATCAGAAAATGGTACGCATTTAATATATCAAAAGTTTTTTAATTTCATGAATGAATTTTTCTTTTATTTTGGTTGCTTTATTGGTTGTTAGGAATATCCTATGGATTAATAATAATATTAGTTGAATATTGTGTGATTATATTTTAAATATAAATATTTTATATATTTTAAATAATAAAATAATAATATAAAATATATTCAAAATTATATTAAAATTATTTTTTTGAAATAGTATAACTATAAATAGATCTATATAACAAAATAGGATATAGTTAAAAAAATCATTTTTGCATTTCGACCTATATGTCGACATACCCACGAGCATATGTCGATATATGTTGACAAAATTTGAATTTGAATTTCAATTTGAATTTCCCTCCACCTTTTCACCAACTCCTATGTTCTGAAAATTTCCTTTTGAACAGAGAACATGTCATTTGATTCTCTATTCATTTACTCTATCTCCATCCATTCATTTCTCACTTTCATTTTTAAATTCAAAAATCATGAACTCTCTTATCTCTTCAAACTATTCTTCAATGACATCCTCAAGCAATACTAAGGCAACCATGAGGCTTTCTATGAAAATAAAAGAATATCTTTCCAATGATCAAGAAGCCATTCAAGCCTATATAGAGTATTTACCTTTTGGAACAGTCTTTCCCGGAAGATTTGCAGTTTTTGAAGATTTTCCTACTTATGCTCTTTTCAATATTTGTTTGAGAAATGAAATTCTTGGTTTAATCGATACTTCTTAAAATGATTTTGTTCGTTATCCAATGTTAGTAAAGATGTTTTAATGCAAATTTAAAAGGAAAATTTTATGATAGTAGAGAAGGAGAAGTTTCGAGTAATGTCAAAAGGACACAAATTGTTTAAAATTGTGAACTTTTGGGTCACATTCTTGGATGCAAATCTAGTGGAATGTACCTTTCATCATTTCAAATTGATTTTCAAAACCTTGAAGTAATTCATGATATTTTCGAAAGTGATGATGATTTTGAATTCAAAAATAAAAACTTGCGTCCAAAAGCAAGAATTTTAAGCGTTCTTTTGCAACAAAGTATCACTCTTAGAACGGGTAATTATGATAACCCAACTCAAAAAGTTTTCAAAGCACTTTTCACAATTTATGGTCGATACGACATAAATTAGTCTCAGGTCATTTTGGATGAACTTTTTTCTAAGAATCTTTCTAAACATGAAAATACACTATTTCATGGTGTTTATCTTACTCGTGTTTTCAATTATTTTGGTGTTGACCTTAAAGGAAAGGAAATAATTCCTCAAAAAATATTTGACAAAGCCAACATTTCACCTATGCTTATTTCACCCTTTTTCGAGGCTTATGAAATTCTTGCGGAAAAGGAACAAAGGTCGGCTTGGGAAGAAAAGCATGAAATAAGAGAAGAAAAGGAAGAGAGTGGAGATGAAATGGAAGTCGAGGAGGAAGAACAAGAAGAGGAGGAGGATACTTATTTGGAAAGTATTAATATACAATCAAATCCATCCAACAAAGATCTTCTCAAAAATCAAGAGAAGATCTTCCATAACCAAAGGAAGCTTAAGAAATCATTTTAAAAGAAATTTACTTCAATCTCCAACAAAATGGATAACTTCTTTGGAAAGATCATTCACAAGTTTAATGGTTCTTCGTCATCTTCATCCATATCTTTCTAGTTGTTTAAACTATCTTTTATTTGGATTTTCTAGTTTTAGTTTATGTTAAATCTTATATATCTTTTCATTTCTTTATGTTCTATGTAATCTCTATCTAAGTATTAATGAAAATTTATTTCCTGGCTGTTATACATTGTTTATCATCTCTGAAAAACATAAAAGCATAGTAGTGTAAGCTAAATACATTAGAATATCAAAACAAGTTGTTTGGAAAGTTTCTGCATATATGTCGACATACCCTAGAAATGTATGTCAACATACAACGGTAACTTTTCAAAAAAATTTAATTTTGAAAATTGAATAGATAGCAAATACCTATTCGTTTCCAACGAATTTCCACCCCTTTAAATATCTGTTAAGAACAAAGAACCATTATTATCTACTCTACTCTCTTTCTTCTTACTTTGCATTCCTAAACTCTAAAACCAAAATAATGGCTTCTCCAATCCAAAAACTAACTGAAAACTTCGAACAAACTCTTGAATCATTCGAGAACATTATTTCTTTCATCCTAAGAAACTAGAGCCACTTAGAATTGAGTCCAATGCAGATGATCAAGGAGCAAGAAAGGCATTTCGACATGATTTGGTTGATGATTTCTGCCTTGAACAAAGAAAAACCAACTACCAATCCAGAGTGTACCATCGATAAAGATGATGATAATTGGGATGCTATTAAAGTGGATCCAATCTTTAAAGCTGATGGATGGGTTGAAGTTCCTTGATATGTTTAGTTTAAATCGGTTTGATTGTATATTGATAATAATACTTGGTTTAGTTTGGATTTGATTGGTATTGATTTATGTGGATCTTTATGAATGTTGTGTGACATTAACTTTGTTTGATTGGCTGAATATTTGGATTGATTAGTTCATTTTACATATCACTTATTGTTTGTATATGATCTTTCTCATAATCATTATACAAATCGATAAAAGTTAGAGTTAGGATTATAGTAAGAATTCGTGTTAGAGTTATAATTTTAGTTAGTCATTTTTGTTAATGACAAAGGGGGAGAAATATCAAAATCTAGGCATAGATTTAGGGGGGTTTTGTAACTCAAGGGGAGTTATAATGTATTTTATATATAGAGTTGCCATCATCAAAATGGGGGAGATTGTTAGTAGCTTAGGTATTGGTTTTGATGATAACAACTATAGTACATTATATAAAGTATAGATACAAATATTTTATAAACGTATATATAGTATACAGTGCAGGATATTAGACAACTATTGATTAAGAAGATTGTACAGTATCAAGATGCTGATATCAAGAGTAGATTCAATATGCTGATATAAAGTTTCGAGAGTTCAAGAATTAAGACTCAGAGTATTGAAGAGTTCAAGAATTCAAGATATTCTAGATAAGTTATAGATTCGTAGAATTTATGTTAAAACCTTGATAGCACTTTCCTGATCTCTCTCATCTTCTCTAATTTCGTTTTAAATGGTTTTTCAAATATTCTTTTTTTAAAATAATCTTTTCAAAATATTTCCCAAAATGATTTTCAAATCTCTTATACTTATTAAGATATTATTTTAGTGTTTTTAAAGTTTATATATATTGAATTTTTGTTCATACTTTAATAATTTGTAATTATATTGATTTTATATATGTTATTTACATTATATTGAATATCTTATTAAAATCTTTCAAAATTATTTATAAAGTTTTATTAAGTTATAGTTTAATTAAAATTTGTATAAACTATATTTAAATGATTCAATAAAGTATCAAATTATTTTACAAAGCAACGGATTTTCAAAATAATTTTTATAAAGTATTTTTCAATCTTGTAAAGGATATGTCGACATATACAAATCCCATATATCGACATATTAACTGTAAATTTCAAAACTCAAATTTTGAATGGAAGTGTATTTTTGTCGTTTCTCTTCCGAATGGACGTGATTGTTGTTTTCCTATATATACTAGACTTCTAAACGAATTTTCATTAACTATTTTCCTATTTTTCTCTCTTCTTCCATTCTCTTGAATTCTAAAACAAAATCTATCGAAACTCTGCTAAAATTCAACCAGAATCAAATTCAAACATTACTAATTTGATTGGTTTTCATATACTCTTTGATTTCTCTCATCTCTCTTAAGAACAAGTGTTATTCAAGAGTTGTACAATTGATTGTAATCGAGATCAAAAATCTAAGTCTGTAAACTCTATCATATCATACTCTTATACTCTGTGGTGTGCTTGGTATTCCTGAAATCCAAGTAGGTGTGATTGTAGCTTGTTTAAATCAATTGGGTGTGTTTAGTAGTCGTTAAATCTAGTGGGTGTGTGCTTGTGGCCCAAAAATCAAGCGGCTCTACCCAGAGGCCGGGATTTTGGAGGGTGTGTCTCGTAGCCTTGAAGTCGAGATTGTATTTGCATTTACTAGTTGAAAAGAGATCCGTACAAGGAATTTTGTGAGACTGGATGTAGGGTAACTCCATACCAGTATAAAATCCTAGTATGTTCTTTTCTTTTTACTTTTACTGCATTTACTTTTATCTGTACTTTGATTCTATGATTGTTAATTCCATTATTCCAAGTAAAATATTAAAGATTTGGAATAATAGTCCTGTAATCCTTTAAACACTATCCCCACTCTAGTATAAATTTAGTCTTAAGATCCCTATTTCATTGACTCACATTTAATTGAAATTTCCAAAGATAATATTACTTAAGATCAAGTAATTATGAGACATAAAAAGACTATTAATTGAACATATTGAATGATGAATGTTATATGTTCTTGTGTTTATTTAATCAGTTATTATACATAATTGTAATTGTCATACTCACATCATTATTGACCCATAACTACACTTTGGGGGCATAAAGGGCATAGTAACCAACTAGGTTGTCCTAATAGTGGGTATGGTCAGACTAACTCCCGAGTGAGTAGAATTGCATCCAGAAGATCGAAAGATCAAGATTATATTAGGATGCCTTGGACTGATCAAAAGATACCATAAAACTAGATAATAAGTAGAATATGGGACTGGTGTAGGGTCGCACCATATGCTTCAACTGTTAGCCCCCGGTTGGTAAAGGTCCGCGATTCCAGTATGTAGGGATTTGTGAGATAAATGGATGGTTACGCATAGGAAGGAACTTATAGCTTTATATGCTCACGTATGATAAAGGAAATTTCCTAACTGCATTTGGAGATCCTTGATGATGGTAGCTTCCTAACCGTATCTGGAGCATAGTTATAGATTCCTAACTGTGTCAGGAGAATTGAATATTTCTCCTACCCGTATTTGGAGACTTTTTTACATACGATTGAACTAAAGTAGGACAGACCATCCTGATACCTCCTAACCATAATTGGAGATAGGTTAATAGTTGTCCTATGAAGACTGTTAGGTTTATAGTGATCCTAGAAAAACTATGTATTGAGACAGATAAATTAAGTACTTGAAATGGGTAATCCAATGTGCATTGCATGATTATACATCAATATGTTATTATTGTGTTTTAAGCATTGTGGATGTAGGGGCACAGTATATGGTTAATATGGTTTAGTAAAGATAATAGTGTGGGAAAAACCCGTTCTGCTCAACGGCTTGGTCTCACTAGATATCTATTGGTTCGAGATGGTAGGTTTTTATTCACACCAGAATTTTTGTCTAACTCGAAGTTTATGTTTTCCTCTTAACCTCTCAGGTGCTCAAATTAATTTTAGTAGGTTAAGAATAAGGGTTTCTCAGGTTTCCTAGTAGGACAAATAAGCTTTCAGAGACGTGCAGGAGGCAATTTAGCTATGTTGGAGTTCTATTCTAATATGTTATGTTGTTTATGTTTGTCTGTATAGATGTAACGACGAGTTATAAAATTGCCAAATATGTGACACTGGTCAACCATGGGGGCATCTTCATATATCGCTTTGGGAGTATTTTGTAATAATTATATTTTCTCTGAACATGGAATTATGAATTGATTTCTATAATGAATATGAAATCATATTTTGAAATGGAAAGGAAAAGTTATTTCCGAATTATGTTTGAATTTTTTTCATATTCATATGCTTCTGAATATTGATAAGGTTAACATAGCCGCATTTTGTCAATGAAAATTAATTATAATGGGCGATTGCAGCATCCGTAGCAGTTAGTTTCGTGCCTCAAAATAGGGGATGTTACAACTTTGATTTTGGTTGAGAGAGAGATGATTGAAATCGTAGAGTAAATAGTAGAGAATCAATACAATGAAGAGTGAATTGATTCTGGTTTGAATTTGAGAAAATTTGAATATATTTTCTACAGAAAGTTTGGCAGAGTAAGAGGATAGAAGATAATAAGAAAGTAGTTGTTAAAAAGTCATTTGGAAACCCCCTATTTATAGAGAATAAACAGACATGTCCATTCATGAAGAGTTGCGATGAATAGACACTTCATTTCAAAATTTGAATTTCAAAATATTGGTAAGTATGTCAATATACTTCATATGGATATGCCGACATATCCCTTGAATTTTGGAAAAATGCTTTTGTTTTAAAATGTTTTGAAAATCTTATGCTTTATAAAATATTTTGATACTTTGTAAAATAGTTTAAACATAATATATAAGCATATAATTTCAAATATATTAAAAATATATTTTAATTTAAAGAATAAAAGAATAAAAGAAAGAGAGATGGTGATCAAAGATTGTTATAGGGACTTTAACTATAATCTATAACTATATGTATACTATACTATAGTTTTAAAATCTTCATACCTTCATCTTTATACTCATTGTTAGTACCTTAGGTATTGGTTTTGATAATAACAACTATAAGACATTATATAAAATATAGATACTAATGTTTTATCAAGATATATATATATATATATATATATATGTATAGTATATAGTGCAAGATATTAGACAACTATTGATTAAGAAGGCCGTACAGTATCAACACTAAATTCAAGATGCTGATATAAAGTTTCAAGAGTTCAAGAATGAAGACACATAGGTATTGTAGAGTTCAAAATTTGAAGATATTCTAGATAAGTTATAGTCATAGAATTATGTTAAAACCTTGATAACACTTTCCTGATCTCTCTCACCCTTTTCTGATTTTGTTCTAAATTGCTTTTCAAATATTCTGTTTATAAAATAATCTTTTCAAAATATTTCCCAAAATGATTTTCAATCTCTTACTTAAAAAGATATCATTTTAGTGTTTTTAGGTTTATATATATATACATTGAATTTTTGATTATATTTTAATAAGTTATAATTATATTGATTCTTAGATATATTATAGAATATTCTTATTAAATCTTTCAAAATTATTTTATAAAGTTATATTAAGTTATATTTTGATTAGAATGTGTATAAATTATATTTAAATGATTTTATAAAGTAATAAATTATTTTACAAAGCAATGGATTTTCAAAATAATATTTTTAAAAATACAAAGGGATATGTCAATATATCCTATCCATGTATATCGACATAATAGCCGTAAAATTCAAAATTCAAATTTGAATGGAAGTGTCTTTTCATCGTATCTCTTCGTGAATGGACATGACCATTGTTTCCCTATATATACTAGACTTCCAAAGAATTTTCATTAACTACTTTCTTATTCTTCTTTCCTCTTTTCACTCTCTTGATCTCTAAATCATTTTTTACCAAAACTCTGTCGAAATTCAACCAGAATCATATTCAATTATTATTAATTTGATTCTCCTTCATATACTCATTGATTTCTCTCATCTTTTTCAAGATCAAAGTGCTATTCAAGAGTTATAGGATCAGTTGTAATCAAGATCAAAGATTTGAGTCTATAAACTCTGTCAAATCATACTCTTAAACTTTGTGGTGTGCATGGTATCCCTGAAATTCAAGTAGGAGTGATTATAGCCTGTAAAATCAATTAGGAGTGCTTACTAGTCCATAAATCTAGTGGGTGTGCTTATGGCCCAGAAATCAAGTAACTCTACCCAGAGGTCGAGATTCTAGATGGTGGATCTCGTAGCCTTGAAATCGAGTTTGTATTTGTATTTACTAGTTGAAAAGAAATCCGTACAAGGAATTGTGCGGGTCTAGATGTAGGGTAACTTCGAACCAGCATAAATCCCTGGTATGTTCTTTCCTTTTTTACTTTTACTGTATTTACTTTTATCTGTACTTTGATTCCGTGATTGTTTCTATGATTGTTAATTACATCATTCCAAGTAAAATCTAAAAGAATTTGAAAAATATTCATATAATCCATTAAACACCATTTACACCCTCTCTAGTGTTAATTTAGCCTTAAAATCCCTATTTCGCCGACCCACATTTAGTATCAGAGCATTGGTTTTCAAAGTATTCATAATCAAATTTTTGAAAAAAATTCAATGAAAATTTTTGATAATAATTTTAACACTATTTTCGAAAAGATAATTTGCAAAATCATCATAATGATATTTCATAAATTTGCATCTATTCATTATAAAAGTTCATGTGACCTCTTAAAAAGGTATGAATTGCAAGAACAGATATGATACATTGCTTTTGATGAACATACACCTATGATCAAATACTATAGATCAAAAAGGACAAATGGATATTGGATAGTGGATGCTCAAGACACATGACTAGAAATCCAGAGATTTTAAAAGATATAGTTTACAAAGATAGTGGATCGGTAAATTTTGGAGACAACTCTAAGTGATATGTGATTGGCATCGACAATGTCAGTAATTCTAAAACTCATACTATTTCTAATGTTTTGTTAGTTAGGAATTTAAAGCATAATTTATTGAGTGTTAGTCAATTGTGTGATAAGGGTTTCAAAATTAAATTCGTAAAAGATAAATGACATATTGAAGATAATGATTCAAACATTATTTTTGAAGGCATTAGGAAACAAAACATCTATATATTAAGTATGAAAATATGAAATGATAACTTGTGTCTTTTGGCTGAATCAAGTGACCTTTGGATTTAACATAAAAGATTTGGTCATTTGAATTTTGAACTAATATCTAAAATTGCAAAAAATGATCTAGTTAGAGGACTTTCCAAAATGAATTTTAAAGTTGATAATTTATGCAATGCATGTCAATTATGAAAACTTAGAATAAGTTATTTTAAATCAAAAGATCTGATTTCTACCTCTTAATCTTTTGAACTTCTTCACTTAGATCTTTTGGTCCCTCATAGATACAATCTATAAATCATAATAGATATGTATTTGTAATCGTAGATGATTATTCTAGGTTTACCTGGACGATTTTCTTGAAACTTAAAAGTGATGCTTTTGAAATGTTTAAAATTTTTGTTAAACGAATTAAAAATCAAATGACTACTAAAATTAAATCTATTCGGAGTGATTATGGTGTAGAATTTGAAAATATGTAAATTTTGAGAATTTGTTTAAAGAGAAAGGTATAACTCATAATTTCTTATTTTCAAGAACATCACAACAAAATGGAGTAATAGACTGTAAAAATAGGGCATTTTAAGAGTGCACTAGAACTATGTTAAATGATAATAATTTACCTCAAAAATGTTGGGCTAAAGTAGTTGGTACTGCATAGGATTTTAACAAGACCATTAACTAAGAAAACACCATATGAATTATTCTATAATAAAAATCTTAAAGTATCATACTTTAAAGTTTTTGGTTGTAAATGTTTTATTTTAAATACTAAAGATAATTTGGATAAATTTGATGCTAAATCAGATAAAGGAATCCTTATCAGATATTCATATAGAAGTAAAGCTTATAGAGTTGTAACGGCCGTAATTTTATTGCCGCCGTAAGAAATATTTCAAAAATATGTAACGACCGTGATTTTTGAATTACTGTCGGAGTAAATATTTAAAAAAAATATAAATTTTAAATTGAAAATTGAAAAGTAAATTTGCAATGCAAAAGTTTTGCAAAGTCAGTTGCAAATTGCTTGTTGCATTGAATATAACTAAGTTGTGTTATATTTCTATTTGCCTTCATGTGTAAATAGATTGGGCCATTTCAAAACAAAGTTGATCACATTTTTATTTGCTTTGCTGTCACTCTTTTTGAAAACAAAGACGAGAACACGTTTTGTCTTGCTGTAAAATGGGTTGGAGCATTTTTGTTATGCTGTCACAAAGTTTTTTTTTCCAAAAATTGAAATCACCTTTATACCATCATCACACTTTGCAGCCATCCCTATCTTAAATACAAGTGTGTACCTTCTTTTCAACTGAAACACGTCTACCATTTAAAGCAATTGTACATAGTTGCGAGCATACATATTTTTGAGAAAAGCCGCATCATTTATTTCACTTTCTTCAATGGCTCAACAAAGGTATTAATGTCAACTGTAAATCTTTGTTCAAACATTCCTAGTTGATAACCGGGTGGGAGGCAAATTAAATGTGAGTTCAAACTCACATCTCCAATTTATTAATTACTTTATTTTGTGTGTAAACTGTGTTGCCATTTGTTTGTATTATTTCATTTTGTAAGTGCATACGAGGAAGAATTTTATGGCATACGAAATATGTCTGGTCTGTAAATTGATGTTCACTTCCTATTGCGTGTGAACCAAAGATTTAATTTCCAGGCTATTATTTTCTTTCGGTGATGCTCAGGGTTGCACTAAAATATATCTCACGCATACTAGGCAAAATTCTGGTGTAGATTGAGATGTATGCACTTGAAATATAGGTCCATTTTCATTTCTTCAATTTATACATGCGAACCATTTTATTTGGGTTACGTACGTTAAAAAAATTGCATTGCCTGGTGATATTTGTTTGTTCCTTTGGTCAATTACGTGCGTGAGTACAACGTGTGCGTGATAAATGAAGCGCCAGGTCATTTTATCTTTAATGTTCTTTTACGTGTATGCATGTTTGCAAAATAGCACTCCAGGTCATTTAGTTGGAAATAAGCCTAGATCTATCGGCGTGCGTGTAAAAGTTGTTTCCCAATCACTTAAAAGGTACTTGATAGTGTTCATCCCTGATAGGCGATATCAATTATAAATGCAATAAATGTTTATTTTTCTTAATATATGTTAGTGCACTTACTAGATGTTTAATTCATATTTTTCTTGTAAGTATAAAATGAAAGCATGTGGCCATCATATTGAGTGTACACATATATGCAAGTGCCAGGTAGCTTTGCTTCATATTTTAGTTCACGTGTATATTGAGTACACATACTATATTTGTTGAAATTGGTTATACATGCAGCTAGAGTCATCAATTTGTAGTGTATGAATAAAAACAAGTTCAAGTCGAAATTTTTTACATTCAAAACGTGTCCAGGCATATAAAAATGTGCCCAGGCGCTTGCTTTTCACCTATGTATTTCTAGTCCAGGTGAAATTTGCAAGTCCAAAACTTATTTGATGCGTGCATAGTCTTTTTTTGAACATACATCATTATTTTAGTTGCGTGCAAATGGTGGTGTGCCATTTTGTAATTAGTATATTTGCTTTGAAAATGTGTCCACGCAAATATACCTATGCACGTGCAAGTTGAATAGCACAATAATGTTTTAAATACCAATGTCTAATTGGCTTTGAACCGGTGTTTGGTTTTAAAGCGAATTTTGCTGCCGTTATTTTTATAACGGATTTTTATGCCGGTATTATATTTTTGAAGCGTGTTGTTTTGATGACATTTTTTACGAATAAAATTACTGTAGTTTTGACTTCAGTAACCGTCAATTTTAAAGTGAATTTTCAAGCGGTTATTCCGCAACGCTGATTTGGTATCCGTTTTTACGGTGTTTTGCGAAGAGCATTTTCCTCGTCGAAATTGCTACAGATGTTGCTGTTTTAATCACGTGTTTTAAAAATTGTTTTCAAAAATTTTACAGTTTGCGCTTTCAAAAGAATGAGAAAGCGAATTAAACGATTCAGCAAAATTGAGGACTATGAACCCTTACTTTTACTGATTCGGTTAATTTCGAACTTGTCCATTTGAGAACGTGAAATATTATTTAAATAAAACACACTACTTTGCACTTTCAAGGAAAGGATGAAGAGATTTAAACGATTTAGCAAAAGTGCGGAGTATGGAATCACACTTTTACTATTTCGGTTAATTCCGGACTCGTTAATTGGAACATCTGCTATTTGATGACTCTGATGATTTTGTTAGGCTTTCGAGCCACTTTGTTGGACCTTCGGGTCACCTGATGGACCTTCGGGTCAATTACCAGTACTAGACCTTCTGGTCACTATGCGGACCTTCGGGTCTTCTGATGGGCGCCAAAATTTATAGTACTTGGTAGGTTTCGGCCATCTGAGATGCACGTGTGGCGTAGCTAAAATTCGCCATCTGTTGGGATCGATCCACTTTTATGCTGATTTTTCTAGTTATCTTATTTTGATTTCTAGATTTTGCGACTGCTGATTTTTCTAGTTATCTCTTTTGATTTCTAGATTTTGCGTATTGCTGTTTTGAATTCAATTGTGAATTTGAAAACTAATTTTTGATGGAGTTTAAATTGAGATTTCTTCATTTAAACTATGCTGATTATTTATGCTGTATAGTCTCATTCGAGACTATAATTATTTGTTTAAGTGTTGTTTATCATACACTTATTTCTGAGTTTAAATTAGACTGATCTGTTTATTATTTTCTTCTAAATAATACTCGGGTCAGATCAAGTTATTTCAGGATAGTCGCTATCTCTAATTCAGTTGCAGCTTCAGCTTTTGGGATTTCACATCATCTTTTGGCTAGACTTCGAGGAGTACTTTTGGCTTATTTGACTCTCATCTCATGTATGTTGATGACATGTATATGTATATTTGGTTCGTGTGAACTATCGATTGTTGTAGCATGTATCCAGACTTGTCTTCCGCTATATATCTGATATTTCTGTTCTGATGTGATTATATTTATCATCGTCGTTGTTATTATGAGTTGTTCTGGATTTTTCTTTAGCCACAGTAGTTCCGTTTTAGATTTGGATTGAATTTATATCTTTGGGAGTAATTCACACAACTCCTATCGATGTAATCAATACTCGTCTAAGGCATAACTTACGGATGGTCGCTCCTAACAAGCCTTATTCTTCGCAATAGCAGACGTCATTCCTTACAATAACCTTTGTTATTGTGAGCATAGAGGTGGGGCGTCACAAGAGTTTTCAATACTAGAACTAATACTGTTGAAGTGACATTGCATCTCTCATTTGATGAAAATTTTAAAGTTTATAATCCAAATATTGATGAAGAAGAAAACAATGATAACCCAAACGAAATCAGTAATAATGAGATTATCGAAAATGAATATAATAATAACTCAGAAAATTCACGTCCAAATGAAGAAACAAATTACTTGATAGATCATTTTATAGAAAATATATTTGGAAATATTGAATATTCTTTTAAAACTAGAAATCAACTAAATAAAATAAGTAACATTACTTTATTTCAACTAATGAACCGAAAAATCTAAAGGAAGCATCAACTGATGATTCATGGATTCTTGCTATGCAAAATAAGTTGAATCAATTCTCAAGAAATGACGTATTAGAATTCATCCCAAGGCCTGAGGATAAATCCATAATAAGAATTAAATGAGTATACAGAAACAAAAAGAATGAACAATGAGAGGTTATGAGAAATAAAGCTCGACTAGTTGCAGAAGGTTATTGTTAAGAAGAAGGAATATATATTGATGAAACCTTTGCACCCGTTGCAAGATTAGAAGCTATACGAATTTTACTTTCCCTAATCACAATAATTTTAAGTTATATAAAATGAATGTTTAAAGTGCGTTTCCAAATGGTTTTATTAAAGAAGATGTATATGTAGAATAACCCCCACTTTCTAAAGACACAAAACTACCTAATCATGTTTACAAATTAAAGAAGGCTTTATATGGTCTGAAATAGCCTCCAAGAGCTTGGTATGGTAGACTTAAATCCTTTCAATTATAATCAAGTTTTGAAACTGACAAAGTAGATTGTACACTTTTTATTAAAAGAGGTAAAAATGATATTCAAATAATAAATATATGTAGATGATATCATTTTTGGATCTACCAAAGATAAACTAAATAAAAAGTTCTCAAAGATAACAAGTAAGGAATTTGAAATGATTCATATGGGAGAACTAAATTATTTTTTAGAATTATAAGTAAAACAACTAAGTAATGAAATTTTTATTAATCAAGAAAAATATGCTAAAGATTTGGTTAAGAAATTTGGTATGTCAAATAGCAATGGTAAACCAACTCCCATGACAACTAATAAAGAACCAAATTCAAAATATGTAGATAAAAAATATGACAACTACTCTATGTAACTGCTAGTAGACTTGATATAATGCAAAGTGTTTGTCTCTGTGTAAGATATCAATCTTAACCTAAAAAAAACTCATTTAAAATCCGTAAAAAGAATTTTTAGGTATGTAAACAACACATTAGACTATGGACTCTTTTACCTAAAAGAAGACTCTTTTGAATTAATTTCACATAGTGATGCTGACTATGCTGGTTGCAAATCAGACCAAAAAGTACAAGTGGAACCTGTCACTTTTTGGGACACTCTCTGGTTTCCTAGTTTAGTAAGAAGCAAAACTCTATATCTCTATCAACGACAAAAGCAGAATATATTTCAGCAGCATTAGCCTGTTCACAGATTATTTATATGCAACAAACTTTAATAGATTTTATTTTAAATTTTACTAAATCACCAATATACTGTAATAATACAAGTGTGACCAATCTATCTAAAAATCCAACTCATCATGCTAGAACTAAATGTATTGATATAAGACATCATTTTCTAAGAGATAATGTAAACAAAGAAATAATATCACTTGAATTTGTAAACACCGAAAATCAAATAGTTGATATATTAACAAAATCATTAAATCAAACATCCTTTACTAAGTTAAGAAGAGAGTTAGGAACTTTTCTCTATCGGAAATATAAAAATAATGAAGTAAAAATTACGAAATATATAAAAATAAAAATAATAATAAAAATAATATTATGTATGTTGACTACCGTAACCTTATATGTTGACATATAACAGTAGTTTCTGAATTTTAAATTTCCCTTTAAAATTCAAATAGGTGATTATATAATAACCAAAATTTTACTTTCCTCTTCACTTTTCTATATTCTCTTTATTTTAAACTTCTGAAACAAATAAACCATGGCCTCCTCTAATCCCAAACATTCTAGAGAAGAAAATATGTCGTTTTCCTTTCCTTCTCCTACCCAAGGCCCCTTCCAAAACACTACTATAGCCAAGATCTCTAAAATGGAGGGTGAAATGAAGAATATTTTGCAAATGCTCATTGAAATTCAAGTGGTGCAACTTCGTATGACCAAAGAACAAGAGAAGCAAAGCATAATTCTTCGTATTTTTTAAAGATATCTATTGGATAATCCTACGAATCCAATAGTTATTGAAGATTATTCTGCAAATTTGGCTATTCATAACCACATTCAAGCCAACAACGACGAGGAAGAAGAGGAGGAGGAAGAAGAGGAGGAAGAACAAATGAAGGAAGATGAGGAAGTTCAATGCGTTGGAGAAGTATGTTTCGATTGAGATGGAAATCCCATCGATCAAAAAGGGAACTTTTGCCTTTATTATCCTTATTGTCCAATTCACAAAACCTCATTCATTAGAAATTTGCGATAGATAATATTTGATTTTCTTTGATTGCTTTGAATGTGTGGTATGTATATTTGGTTTGATTTGACAAGTTTACTTCGAACTTATATGCATACTTTAAGACTTGACCGGATTATGATTACTTTGTATTGTGATATTGAATGAATATATAGTTTGGTATGGTTACTATTAATGATTTGTATTATCACTTATTATATATCATTCTTATCAGTAATACTATAAGTATCTTAGTTAAGGGGAGTTATAGTTTTAGTTAGTTATTTTTGTTAATGACAAAGAGGGGGAAATATGTAAAATCTAGGCGTAGATTAAGAGGGAGTTTTGTAACTCAGAAGGAGCTATAATATATTTTATATACAGAGTTGTCACCATCAAATGGGGGGAGATTGTTAGTACCTTAGGTATTGGTTTTGATGATAACAACTATATGACATTATATAAAATATAGATATTGATGTTTTATCAAGATATATATAGTATATAGTGTCGGTATTAGAGAGGTGTTGATTAAGAAGACTGTACCGTATCAAGTGTAAATTCAAGAAGCTAATATAAAGTGTCAAGAGTTCAAGAATGAAGACCCATGAGTACTGAAGAGTTCAAGATTTCAAGATATTTTAGATAAGTTATAGAGTTATAAAATTAATGTTAAAATCTTGATGGCACTTTCCTGATCTCTCTTATATTGTCTAATTTTGTTTTAAATTGTTTTTTAAATATTTTGTTTATAAAATAGTCTTTTCAAAATATTTCTCAAAATGATTTTCAAGCTCTTACTTATAAAGATATCATTTTAGTGTTTTTAAGTTTATATATAGATATTGAATTTTTGTTTATATTTTAATAAGTAATAATTATATTGATATATATATATATATATATTATTGAATATTCTTATTAAATATTTCAAAATTATTTTATAAAGTTTTATTAAGTTATGTTTTAATTAAAATGTGTACAAACTATATTTAAATGATTCTACAAAGTATCAAATTATTTTACAAAGCAACAGATTTTCAAAGTAATATTCTTAAAGTGTTTTTCAAAAAACAAAGGGATATGTCGACATATCCTATCCATGTATGTTGACATAATGGCCGTAAAATTCAAAATTTAAATTTGAAAGGAAATGCCTTTTCGTCGTATCTCTTCGCGAATGGACATGACCGTTGTTTCCCTATATACCAGACTTCTAAATGAATTTTCATTAACTACTTTCTTATTCTTCCCTCCTCTTTTCACTCTCTTGATTTCTAAATCAATTTTTACCAAAAATCTGCCGAAATTCAACCAGAATTAAATTCAATTATTACTAGTTTGATTCTCCTTCATCTACTCTCTGATTTCTCTTATCTCTCTCCAGATCAAAGTGTTATTCAAGAGTTATAGGATTAGTTGTAATCAAGATCGAAGATCTGAGTCTGTAAACTCTATCAAATCATACTTTTATACTTTATGGTGTGCTTAGTATCCCTGAATTCCTAGTAGATGTGATTGTAGCCTGTAAAATCAATTGGGTGTGCTTAGTAGCACATAAATCTAGTGGATGTTCTTATGGCACGTAAATCAAGTGGCTCTACCCAGAGGTTGGGATTCTAGAGGGTTTGTCTGATAATCTTGAAATCGATATTGTATTTGCATTTACTAGTTGAATAGAAATCAGTATAAGGAATTGTGCGGGACTGAATGTAAGGTAACTCCGAACTAGTGTAAAATCCTAGATGTAGGGATTGAATGTAGTGCTATTCACCCTCCCTCTAGTGTTAGTTTAGCCTTGAGATCCCTATTCCAATGGCTCACACTCATGAGTCTTCATGTCCATTTCTTGAGTCTCTATACCGTACAGTCTTCAATTTATTACCTATATAATATCCTGCACTATACACTATATACTATATATCTATACAAAAGCATTAGTAACCATATTTATATGAATGTATTATCATTGCTAAGATTGTTATCATTAAAATCAATAATTGAGGTATTAACACCTGTGGCTTGAGCGGTAAGACGATTGGAACGTCTATGATCCATTTCTATAAAAAAAAACTCAACCAATAATCAACATTAGATTAATAACAAGCTGTATCCCTAGTGCTATAGTGAATCATAATGTGATGTCATGCAGTTTAGATTTCCGATATTATTCAACTGTTCGTTTTAAAAAGTTTTGATTTCGCCTGAAGTGAGCATTATTAATGACCGTCCCGACAAGCTTTATGTTATCGGCCATGTTTTGGAAATGCTTCGAGATCAAGGGTGACTCAATGCAGGTCCATATGACAAAGCTCACTTGCAAACTTGGTTTTCGCAAAATCTTCCCAAGTATTGGAGTCATACCGACCCAACTCTAAGGGAGAATTGCATCCTCCTCCCTTTAGTTTTCAACCTCAAATCACGGTTAACCACAGTGACCTGCATCCAACTTCATCATCATCACCTACCTATTAATGGAATGGACAAAGAATAGGTTCGGGTATGGAATGCTAAAGCCATGAGGCGATTCTCCTAGGTATTGGGTCGGCGAGGAAATGGGTCGGATCTGTGGTGGTGGTTCGAGTTCAACCATGGCAAAGGCAGGCAACACGTAAGGGAGAGGCAGTCCTAGGGTCGAGTGGTGAGACTAAGTTCAATAAGGAAACGGAGTTCGATAGTGGCAGAATCTCAAGCTTATAAATTGACAAAGTGAAAGTGAGGAAATGAAGTAGAAAGGAATAGGTTTTAAAACCCTTGGTACCTGAAGTTTAGGTATATATATTGGGAAATTCTCCCAAGTCTCGAGTCGGTACCAAGTCTTAAATTTTTTTTATAAAAAAACATAAATATGTATATATATGTACATGCATAAGCATGCCAAAACTTATTAAAGAACGTGCACGTATATACGTGTAGGAGTACATATCTAGAAAACACTACGACTAAAGTCAAAAGGAATCATATTCAAAACCTGAATAATCCATGGAAGAAGTTAGTTTGAAATTATCAAGCTCAGAATGATAGACCATGAGAATACGTTCCAAATTTATAATCTCAGATGCTGGTAGAGCGTCGTGATGAATGACTATGGACATAACCTTTCACGAAAATGGTTCACATGAAGGATAACAACCTTTTGAAGCATAGAGTGGAATTCTCATAGCAATCCCAACTTATCTCGATTCAAAGCACATTACGTTTGAAATGAGATATACTTTCGGAGGGCAAGTGTTATCCAGCCTTTTGACCATGCAGTATTTAGATAGGTTGGATGAGTCGAGCTTGGAGTTATTAAGGTAGGAAGCCCAAAGAGATAGCACAAGAGTCCAGAAACCAAGCACAAGCGAAGGCACGGGATAAAAATAAGCCAACATAAGAGTTTAAAGAAGCTAATTCAACAAATTTTTGGATTGGTACCAATCCAACATCATGGGTCGGTACCTATCCAAGAAATCATCCTTAAATTTGCCCATCTTCTTCCTACACACTCTACTTCATGCTAGAAGCCTATACCAAGTGTTGTTTTGTTGGACGAATGTAATTCTCTATTGATCTACACTAACACTTGAATCAGCAACTCTGTTTCTCCATGGATCCATCGTTTGGACCTAGAAACAAGCTAATAGCAATGCAAACAATAACGAAATCATGAAATTAACTAAAGGATGAGCCAAAGAAAAAAGTTCAAAACACTTTCTAAAACATTGTTATAGGTCTGTATTGATCCAACTCCTTGAGTCGGTACTGATCCATGAACCTTGCTGAGGCGTCCTTCTATTCTCTTAGGGAAACAGTATAAAGCGTGGATATCTTCTGGGCAAGATTTTAGGCTCCCTGTCTTTATAAATAGGAGGGAGGGGCTCATTTTTCAAGATCTTTTTGGCTCTTGCTCTCTTTCCTCTAATTTCTTGTAATCTCTGTCAGAGTTGTACCGACTCGTAAGAACTTCTGCCTCCAAATCAGAATATAAGCAACAAAATCATTAAGTGGACATAGGCCTTGATTTGACGAATCACTATAAATTATTGTGTCTTTTCTACTCGTTTTCATTTAATTTTCTTCACCTTTTATTCTCTACATAAACTCTTGAGTGTTCATGTCCTTTTTGGTTTAAACAGATGTTAATTTGGACAACATATTTTATATTATTTTAAAAACCTTCAGGAACTTATCTTATAGAGAATGTGAAAATTAAAACTAATTTTAGTTAAAATATTGTGTACAAGTTGTAAAATATAAACTATATATACCTTTCTTAAAAGAAGAATAATAAGAATTTCATTTATAATAATATTTATTCGCATACTAATATTAATCAACAAAAATAATCTGGAAAATTCCATTCGAAGTACGTTAAACCTTTCAAAATGCTATTAAATAAATTCTAAATCTTACTATTTTAAACAGTCTAAATGACTGGTTGCCATTGATATTTCGCTCATTGGATAAGGTATAGTTGATGTTTAGGACATTAGCTGAGTTTTATTACAATGAGTCAATATGGCCCACCAATATAAATGCATGATAACCAATTAGCAATATTGATATTTTACCGGTTTATTTTGCTTATAAATAAAGCAGCGTTTTCATTATAATTCTTCGTCTTATTACGCCATATCAAGCAATATATCATGGTTTCAATCAAAACTTTCGTTATATTTTGTCTTCTTTTGGCTACTACCGTCCTTTTTAATTCTGAGACTACAACTGGCTTTGAATATAACAATATTCTATATTTTTGAATTGGTTTATATATGTATGTATGTATAAACACACAGACATACATATATGCATATCATCGGCTGCAACTCATTTTTACTACATCTCAAGTTTCCACTTATTGTCAACCACAAATATATAATTAAATAAAAGAGAGAAAGCATAATTATTTAATTTGAAAAATATGGTTGAAACGATGTGTTTAAGATGCTGATCCTTGCCCTATAAGATATAGCAAAAATGTGGTGTAACCTGCCTTATGAGATATAGCAAAAATGACGGGTACATTACTGATTTTACAGAAGAGAAAAGGTCAATTAATTCAGTACAGAGCAACGCACAAGGGACCAAATAGTGGGCTAATTTCTCCCCTATAAATGTTGCATTTCAATCCCATACGTTCTGGTATATGCAGCAGATGCTGCAAGACATCTGATGAAGTACCTGAGCTTGCTCACCTCAGACCTCATGTCCCTTGATCAACCTTATGTTAATATCAACCGGTGTTAATATTAATGTTATCTACGGTGTTTGAAATTTAGCCTTGCTTATGTTATCTTGTTGTTTTTTATTATGCTTATAACGAACATATTTCTATATCTTTAGTCTCAATCCAACAGAAGTAGATCCAGTTGTTATGATAATAGCAGAAATATTTCTATATTAGTTGATTTTAGCTTCTGGAACTGGAAGTGTTTAGTTTATTTTTTCTACATTTTTCAGCATACTATGTTTAAAATATCTGTGTAGTTGCTAAGGAATTAATTGATTTTCTACACTAGAAGCTTATTTATAAGGTAATTCAGAGGTATCTATGGGTACCAATGGTTTGTATTTTACACTGTCTTTGCCATTGGTAAGGAAAGTGATTGGGTATTCCTTATGTAAAGGTGATGTAATTGCTACTGTATTTCTGACTGAATTTTTAGTTATGGCGTTGCTGATGCTTGAGTTCTATATATGACTTTATTTGGTTATGTGTACAAGCTTGAATACACGTCCATTTAGTAGTTGTTTATGACCTTTAATGAAATGAATATGCAAGCCTTTGTCGCTCTATGAACTTGGCCTTGGAGTGTGCATATGGTATCATAGTACAAATGATTTACACAGGTATATTAAGCTTACTTCCTCTGATGTATTAAAACGCAGTCAGTTAAAAATATTCTCGTGTCTTTTCATTTCTTACTTTTGAATTTTGATTCCATGTTTTTCAAATTTGAAGGTTGCTTCTCCCACTGGGTAAGCAACTAACATGTGTATCTTTTATTTCTGTATACTTTACATGCACCAATTCAAAAGATTTCTTTGAATAATAATGTAAAAATCGGTCATTTGACCAATTCATGCCATACGCATATAAATTAAGGATCTATAAAATTTATTTAAGTTTGTAAACTCTTTCATATAGATTTCAGCCATTGCTTACTTATTAATTTACTTATCTAACCTTTACTTATTTAGAAGTACAAACCCGTGTTACCCACCAGGGTTTCACGATCTAGTTTCAATGATGACTTTTTTAGAATTCTAAGTTATATGAAGTAAAAAAATACATGTTTATGGATTGTAATTCAATCCAAAAATTTACTAAAACAAATATCCGTCTGAACACCGCGAAACCATACCCAAACCCCCTCTTCCCCTTTACCCTACCCATGACCTCACCCCCCACCCACGCCCAAGCACATCTCTCGCCCTAGCTAAGGACGTGACCATCCTCCCCCACTCCAAGCCCAAGCCAAGCCATTTAGAGACGAGCGTGCAAAGATTCGTGAGCTAAAAATCTCGAGTAGTGGAGCTATAGCCGATTCTCCGATTGAAAACGAAAACAAAAGTGAAAACTCCTAATTATATATATATATATATATATATATATATATATATATATATATGTGTGATGATGTGATATGATTGTATGGATGTTTATTTATGATTTTGATCATCATATATTGTTTATCTCATGTGAATGTTTGAACAAGTCACGATATACATGTCGTTATTTCACATGAAAACACTTTCCGAATGAATTTGAAAAGAAGTATGGAATCATTTAATACCTTCTAAAATGATTGAAAATGTTTTAGAAATGCTTCATAAATATATCAACTTGTTTTGACAAGTTTTAAATAAGTGAGCCAAAATTAGGCGCGTCGCGATAGTTCACGATTTCGCGCCAAAGAATTCAAATAAGTATATAGAACGAGATTTAGCTCGGAATTCTTCGAGATAAGAATTTTCCAAACTATTATATCCATAGTTTTAGAATGAAGAAAGAAAATCAAGATTTTATCTTGTTGATTTTAAAATATGTCTAAATCAAATTTTCATAAAAATCACGATTTTGCAGTAAAGCAACCAAAGTATAAAACTCTTTGAAATGAATATTTTTAAATGTTTAAAAATATGAAATAAGTTTTATAAATCAAATAAAATAGTTTTAGATTGGAAAATATGGATTTTCAAATATTTGAAAAGTTATTTTAAATCGAATCAGCTTTTAGCACTTTCCGCAGCACTTTTGTGCTGCTGTTTCAACATCTTTAGAAATGAAGTTTTAAACTCAAGTATCCTGTCTCAAATCTTTTATAAGTGTTTTAAAATAAATGAATAAATGTTTTGAATAATGATTTGGAAAAATCATTTCTAAAAAAATGGAAGGAGTATGCGAAAACGACTAGTACATTTGTCCCGCCTATGAGATCTAGAAAGGTAAACGAGGTGTGTAACTAACGTTAGGGATGGAGCAACCAATGCCCTGAACTTACCCGATCTCTGTTTTCTCTTTTTAGGCGAGGGGTGGAGCAGATCGAAGGAAAAGCCTGGATGTTATAAAATAATGTTTTTCCAATAGGGGATTTAAATAAATGATTTTTGAAATATTTTCCAAAGTAAAAAGTGAATTGATTTGGAATTATTCTAAGATTTAAAAGGTTTAAATTGATCAAATGATTTCAAAAAGGAACGTTGAAATGATTCCATATTTACTAAAAGAATATTTTTAAGACATATACCTCTCGAAGATATTTTGATAAAGAAATGAATAAATAAAAAAACAATCATCTACTTATAAAACACCATTTTTATCGATAATTGGATTTCGAAGAGATCGGGGTCGGATTTGTGAAATCCCTATCTGAAAACCACTTCGAAACAATTTACGTTCGAAGTAAAACATGTCAAAGATACGATCATTGATGACGAATATCTTCATGATGAAGGGCTACTTGCCACTAGTTCCTCGGAGTGAAATTTACTATATCGTATATTTATGGTGGCAGTAGTGCTCTGTTATGAAAATCTTCCAATTGCAAGGACTAATCGCTACTGATCCTAGGGGTGATTCCAAAAACAGGATGCGGTAGGAGGAGTGCCTTCTGTTTCGTTTAGTTACAGAACGAACTTGTATGGACGAATGTCTGATATTGCATTTTAAAATTACATTATTTGATCTCTATGAACGTATATCTGCTTGGTGGCGGAGAAGACAACTTCTCTTAACTTAACACCCTTTCCTGTGACGTACGAGCTCAGGAGTTATACGTCTTTAGAAATTAGTTGAGTGATTATGGAATGACAATGTGGCATTCAAAGAGGAAAGATGATGTGCTATGTGAAAGGTAATCGTTACCTAAACCCTCACACCTGAATATGATTGAAACAGGGTAGATGCGGCATGGCTATGTGGATCACAATCATTAGGGTATGATCATCCCCTTTTAGATATATTTATTCCCGCTATGACGTCGGGTATTAAATTAATGTGGTATATGCGAAGGAAGCTCTCGGATAAGTCGGTAATGACCATGGTTATGACATATTTGTACTATCTAGAAAGAGGTTGGCCGGTCTTGTGTTAGTAGAGGACCATCAGTTGAGCCTCGGTACATTCCTCTAGAGATGTACTGTCGGAAGGTAGTCCCTTCACCTGGTCATTTGTATGGAAATCCATTCTCCAATAAGTGCCTGCCATTTTTTTTGTAGAACCCACTTTGTGGCTAGTATGCTGGAATTTAATCAATGTTTCAATTTCGAGTAAGATTAATAATTTTACTTGCAAATGTTATTCAAGGAAATGTCATTAAAAATAATATTCGTTATTTTTGCATAAAAATGTTTTGGTTATCATAAAATAAAAACCCATCCGTGTTTATGTGCGATGTGGTCTTATGAGATACCTTTTTATTTTCAAACATCATATTTTGAGTTCTCACACCAGTGTCATGACTGACCCGGAGTTTATTTTGTCTTCCCTTTAAACTCTGGGTGCCCTATTTTTTCAGGCAGCCAGGTAGTCAGGATCGTGCTAGGAGTATTTTGATGGAGCATTCTGGAAGAGTTTTTGGAGCATGAAGCTTGGAGCATCTGATGTGAATATCTATCTACATTTTATTTTCCACTGTGTCTAGTTGTTTGTACAAGCAAGTGTGGGAGTAGGCAGTTATAACTCTTCCTGGCTGGGTTAGTTCATACCATAACTCTGATGTACCCTAGTGAGAGTGGTTATATGTAATATCTATCTGTATAATTAACCAAATGCGAGAATTTGTGTTTCTATCTTTTACTTTTTACTTTACTTTACCCCTGATAATCTGCCTCCCTGACACTTGGGTTTATGGCACGTGAATATCATGGATTTATTAGTGTCGATTCCTAAGGGTCAAGGAGACGGGTTGTGATAGTTATTTACAAACATCACACAAAAATATTAATTAATCCCATATATAATTTATATCAAAATTTCCCATTATTATGCAATTTCATCCACTTTATTTTAATTAATTACATTTAGTTCTTAAATCCACAATTAATTACAATTACATCCAGTAATACAATAATCAATAATAAACAATCAAATTAAGACACACATATTCAAGATATCTACAATATCCAAACAATCACCAATTTACCACAACATGTACAAATAATTATAATTTTTCATTAATGGATAGGTTTTTAATATTTTAAAATTCAATTAATTAAATTAAATTAGCCATACAAATGCGCTTTTGCAAATAGCCTCTGAAATCTGCAAACCCAATGCCAAACCATTTAATTCCGCCATGAGTCCAATGGAAGAAACTTCGTATGAATTGAAGTTTTTATGCGAAAGATATGAAGGTTAGAATTTTCAGGATTTAAATTGTAAATGTTAGAAATAACGACCCACTTTTCCGTACACTTTAAGCTGACAATAAACCACACATGTCCAATCCAAATTGAACGAAAAGGCGAATAGTTAGGGAAAAAGAAAGAAGACAAGAAGAAACTAAACAAAACACAGAATCTCACAGTGGAACGAATGATCTATAATAGATAACAAATCTTTACACAAAACAAAACTGTAATATATGTATATACAGACATCAATCAGAGTACACTAACATATTTCAGCCCGGACAGTTATTACACAATGTCCTCAGAATTGTTGATAATAACAACCATGAATGCAACGGAAAAATAACCATGTACGTGAATACATCTCAGGGCCTCCAACTCGTCTCCTGAAGCTCCAAAAAAATCTCCAACTAAATCTGAAAATATGCTTAGTCTGACCCAAGCATTATAGGAAAACAACGCCCGGGTCAGTTTGGTAAAACCAGCACGAGAACTCAAATCACAAGGAATTTTATATACTTTAACTTGTAAAATCCTTTAAAGTCAAAGGCATCTCATAAGACCACACCGCACATAAACACGGACTGGTTTTTACCTTACGATAACCAAAACGATTATATTATAAAATCTAGTGATATTTTAATAATGTCTAAGGGCAAAAATAATAACAATCAAGTAGCTATGATGCTCGTGAGTGTACATCACAACAATACTAGGTATATAATTGAAAATCGATAAGGTACGTTCGCTAATCATGTAGGATTTCCATGGAGGTACCCTCAGTACTTTGAGAACGGTCCTCCTACATAAGGATCAGAGATATCCTTCCAAAGTAGCATACATCCCTAGTGATGTACCATAGGAAAAACATAGCTGGGCTCGCTAAGACCGAGTGCATTGCCCCATGCGTGCATAACAACTGTAGGTAACATCTAGGTGGAGCCGACTACACCCTATGGGTTTGCCAACCCTACTGGCCATGCCTCCTATCTCTAGTTTTAGTCATTCCCACTGATGAGGCTACGTCCGGCATTCCAGCTTATGCACTGCCACCAAAACCGATCATGGAATTCCATATGGATTCCAATACCCAACAGGCCTCGGAATCACACATAGATTCCCACATCTTAAAAAGATCTTGGAATTACACTTGGATTCCCATAACCCAATGGGTCTCGGAATCACACATGGATCCCAGCATCTTAATATATCATGAAAGTACTCCATAGAACTGTATATGGTTTTCGAAGTGGTTACGGGTTCGAGTCATCTCTTATGTGTACACTCTTCCGCTTCCCGGGTGCTCCATAAAACCAAACACTGACTTCGGAAATGCTCAATATCGATTCTTTAGGAAAAAATCAAACAATATATAAGAGCGAAAATCACCCCCTAACCATTTAAGTGGACAGATCTCCTTATCATTTTTCCTAGAAGAACAAAATGAGTTTATACGTACAGTATAGCACCACCGATGGTAACTGTACCATATAATCCCATTTTTCCCTAGATATTTTCAGAGTTAAAATCCTTCGGTGTTAAGTAGGGAATATTTCCTACCACCAAAATTAAGAGGCAAAGGTTTGATAGTCGGTTATTTAACTATCAAATAAACGAACATTCAAAACAATGATTACATTTCCCACGGAAATCACTAAGCCTCTTAAATTAATCTTTAATTGATTTAAAATCACATTTAAAATACTTGGAAATTACTTCCATATACTTATCTCAATAGGATAAGTATACTCACAAACCACTATATTTCCGATACTTAGAAAATATAACCATATACTTTATTTGCGCCAAAATTGGTCACAAACACCCAGTTGCTGATGAAAGCACCAATTCAGAGTCTCAGATCACAGATAGACAAAATGTAGAGGATATAAATATGAAGAATGCTCAAATTTTAAAAGGAAAGTAGTAAAAAAACAAGGTTTATAGTGGTTCGGCGTTGTACCTTATGTCCACTTTGAACAATTTGATCTTTATTGATGATCGCTAACTGATTACAACAGAGAATAACTCAAACACTCAAGTTACAATGAAGATCCGACAGAGTAACAGCGTAGTAGAGTCCAAAAGTCCTTTTTTGTTGGCATTGGAGTGCTATTTATAGGTTCAGTTTGGAAATATTTGGCTTAGATCTTGAAATACCCCTTCTCACACGTGGGTGGGCCCACCTGATCGATCCGAGGTCATTCGGGATCGATCCTCTCCTTATTCGTATCGATCAAGGAATGGTTGAATGGAGCTGCAACTGATCGTGGTGCTGGTTAAGTGCATAAGGAAGCTTCGGTGAAAATTTGAAGACGTTTGGACTTGTAGATTTTGAGTTTGATCGATCCAAAGTTGAATTTGTAAGTGGCTGAATTGTTCGTATCGATAGCTTTGTATTGATCAACCTCGAACTGATCATAATTCGTATCGATCTGCCATGTACTCATGACATGGAGCGATGGTTCAGGAGAGATCCACTTTATTGAATATGCCAATATATGGTTTTTGTTTGATGATAATAAACATATATATATATATATTCAATTAAATGTATTTGCTAATGTACTATTTTATTTTTCACATAATTAAATAAATAAATATTTGCTGAATAAATAACACAGAATTTAAATTCAAACAGATATTTTATTCAAACAAATATTTTATTACAATTTTGAACAGTACAAATTTGAGCTCTCACTATATATATACAATTTCAATTACAATACAATTTTGATTACATCACAAGTTTCCATTTACATTTGCACCTCACTACATTCACTCGTATTATTCTTCAACTCTATTCCAGATTGAATCCAGTATCTGAGTTATCTACAAAATACACACTGACGCAGTAAAATTGAAAATAAAATATTTTTGTAGTGTAAACAAAAATTAAATGAGTATTTTTGAAAATATTATTTGCCTCAGTTATTTGAGTTTTTCGTCATCATTTAAATTTGAATTCATCATACACGAACAGCTTGTGACATGCACAGTGTATCACTATACATGCCACAAGGCCATGCAAACCGGTATACACTTGATAAAATTACGTGGATAGGTGAGCACAAGGTCAAACCCAATCAAAAGCCAGGTTCAACTCAAGTGCAATACAAATAAAGTCAAGACACGAGCACAAGGTCAAACCCGAGCTATAAGATGGATTCAACTCAAGAGCAATACGAAAAACAAATCCTGATGAATGTGTACACTTGAAAAATACTCGACTAGTCAAACTGTACCAGACCAGTAAACCCATAAAGACCAACAACAACTGCACCTCAACTCAAGGCAAGAAAATCACAAATTTCAACCAGATTAATAAGCAAGGCAACTCAAACTACACCAGTGAAAGAGACCAGCTCAACATCAATATAACATGTTCAATGAACTGGTCAGAGCAATCAGACTATAAAGAAACCAAGGCCAAGACCAGATTCAAAGATGCAACTCAACCCAAACATGCAATCATGTACAACAAAGACTGTATGCAAACCGTCTCGAAGCAAGTGACTATGATCAATGTACATGAAGACTAAAATGTATCAAGACTTCAGGCATGCATACAACTCAACAGCCAAAGGAGCAAGTGAAGTATACAATCAAATGTAGACAACAGGAAGTTAAATGCATGGTCACGACATGCAGACTCATGACGAAAACAATATCATATATACATACTCGAGGCAACCAGACAATATGCAAACAAAGTATGCAGTGACAACAGTGGTGCAGCAGCCTCAACAAGTATAAGCATGGATGTGATAAGCAGAAGTGACACAAAATGCAACAGAGAATAACCAGACTACATAATGAATACAAGCTACAGAGTTTAAGTTTCAAACACAAACCAAAGCTCAATGCAATCAAGACACAGTTGCAAATACAAATCAATGAGCAAATACAAATGAATTTCAAAATCAGTACAGGCATGAATGTAGACAGCAAATGAGAAAATGTAGACCAGAGCTACAAAATCTATATGTATGCATATTATACACATATTAGCAAAAGTTCAGACATGTACAAATATGCAAGACCAAATACAGAATAGTTGTTATGAACCAGTCAGAAAACGTCATAAGGATGCAATCAAAAATCAATGACTGAATTCATAGAGCAAAAATTGAAACCAAGTCAAGTAGCAATTTTTGAATAAAGACAGAGGTATTTTAAATATTATCACTGGCTGAAGTCAAATGTAACAGCAGTTTCAAATCCGCAGTTTCAAACAAAGTCCAATTCTCGTATCACAAATTCAGAAATGGCTGAATTCAACTTGTAGAGGAATAATTTGAATAAGTCAAAATGCTAGCAAAATCAAAGCTGTGGTGACCAAGGCAAAAAGAAAGGAACCAAGTCAGAGATGAAAGCCATGTTAAACAAGCAACGAAGATATACGATTTGAACAAGTCAGAAACATCTCAAGCATTCAAGCAAAATCGAACGGCAAAACAAATTATTAGACGAACGAAAATCAAGGGAGTTAAACCCTATTTAACTGTTAACATCATCGGCAGATAAGGGCATTCGGGTTTAAGAAAAAGTACAGACAAAGTTTCAAATCAATAACTCGAATCAAATCGAGTTCAAACATATCTACGAGAATAGCAAAGCAATTCACATACCAGATTCAATTCGAAATCGATTCGTCGAAGCAGCCGCTAGTAAACCAGAGTGACAAATCAATCGACAAAGCAAGGAAGCAAAATCACCTATTCGATCAATCAACTAAAGTCGGCAGCTTCAACAAAGTAAACCCCTAAAAGGAACTAACGAAGAGAAGCAGACATTTTTCAAAGAAAAGGATTCAGGCCGAAATAACAAAAGAAAAGGTGGACACTTGTTTTATCTCTATTTTTATTTTGGGCCGGTTTTCTCTTTGGGCTTTTAATTTTATTGTTTTAATTTGTATTTTATTTTAAAACATTTGTAATTTTCTAGTCGTGTAACTAGGGGATGAACTACGGTGGTGTAGTTCGAGAATTCGCAACTCAGTGGCTGAGTTGTGGCAGGGTTTGAGCGTAGAGTTAGGTTAGTCGATAGCGGGTGTCGTGAGTTTACGTGTGTAAGCATTTGACTACTTAATTTCTAGTAGAAACCTTGAGGGCAACACGTAGGCAGGGTTCTGCCGAAGCTGGGTAAATATGTGTTGTTCTATTTCTGCATTTATTATTCTGCTATTATCCATGCTGCTATTATTTTGCTATATCTGTGTTGAAATTATTTTATATACTTCCGCATTAAATTTTTATAATTGATAGTATCACCCTATTCACCCCCTCCCCCAGGGTGAAATCGATCCTACAAGTGGTATCAGAGCAAGGAACAAAAGCCATTTTTGTTTTAAAAATTTGATTTTTCAAAAACCAATTTTGTTTTACAAATTTGACTTTTCTAAAATGGCTTCTTTTAATAATGCTTTTGCTGAGGTTTGGTCCAGTATTATTCCTCCTACATTTGATGGAACAGATTTTTTAGATTGGAAATTAAAATGAAATTTTTTCTGAAATCCATTGATTTTTGGAATATTGTTGAAATAGGTTATAGGACACCAACAATTATGATAGATAATCAAGAATAGAAAAACCTATGAATCAATGGACAAATTCTAAAATTAAACTACTAATGGATAAAATCAAGGCTATGAATGCTATTATTTGTTCTTTAGACCAATTTGAATTTAATTGTGTTTCACATTGTTTAACTGCGTAGGAAATCTGGTACACACTTGAAGCAGTACATGAAGGAACCTCCCAATCTCGTCTTGAAGAACATAGTAATGAATATAATCAGTGTTTCTCAGGAGAAACAAATGATAGTGAAAGTGAATAACCGAATGAGGGGTGTTGGCAGGCTAAGGAACAACAAGAATGGTATCTAGATTCCGGTTGCTCCAGGCACATGACAGGCGATAAGTCAAAGTTTCTTAGCCTAGAAAAACACAAAGGTGGGAGAGTCACTATGGGCAACAACGAGAAATGCAAGATTATTGGTAAAGGTAAAATAGGTAATGGTAAGTTTACCTTAAATGACGTTTTATATGTTGAAAATCTACACCATAATCTGATCTCAATTAGTCAGTTATGTGATAAAGGAATGAATGTTGTTTTTGATTCTGACTTGTGCAAAATTGTTGACCAATCATCAAAAGAAATCTTATTTTCAGGTAAGAGGAAAGGTAATATATACTCTTTATCTTTTGATGATCTCACTCTTTCAAAATGTTTGGTAGCTAAAGATGTAGAAGTAAATTTATGGCATAGACAATTAGGGCATGCTAACATGAATCTGTTAAACCAATTGAAAAGAAAAGATTTGGTAAGAGGTTTTCCATCACATGATTTTGAAACAGAAATTTTATGTAAAGCGTGTACTATGGGAAAACATAAAAAATCATCGTTTCATGACAAGAACGATGTAAGCACTTCTAGAGTTCTTGAACTAGTTCATATGGATTTGTTTGGACCTAATGATATTGCAAGTCTAGGTGGTAAGAAATATTGTTTCGTATTGGTTGATGATTACTCTAGATACACATGGGTATACTTCTTAGCTAAAAAATCAGAAACTTTTTCCTACTTCACCAAATTCTCAAAATTAGTTCAAAATGATAAAGGAGTTTCTATTATTTCACTAAGAAGTGATCATGGTGGAGAATTTGAAAATTATGAATCTGAAAATTATCGTGATGAAAATGGATTAAGACATGAATACTCTGCCCCACGTACTCCACAACAAAATGGAGTAGTCGAGAGAAAAAATCAAACCTTACAAGAGTTGGCTAGATATATGATAAACGAGTATGAACTACCCTTGTCTTTTTGGGCAGAGGCAGTAAATACAGCCTGTTACGTAATGAATAGAGTCATGATTATGCCAATTCTTAAGAGAACACCATATGAACTATGGTTCGGAAAAAAGCCAAACATTGCATATTTCAAGGATTTTGGTTGTCCGTGTTTCATTCTTAATACAAGTGATTAACTTGGAAAATTTGAGGCAAAAGCTGATGAAGGGATGTTCATGGGATACTCATCCAAAAGCAAAGCCTATTGAGTATACAACAAAAGGACGAGAACAATCATGGAGTCAATCAATGTGAAATTTAATGAAGGAATTGATGATCAAAACAAGGAAACAATCAAAAGCAATGTAGAATAGGAGAACGAAAAAGATGAAAATGAAAAACCAAAAGAAACCACAACCATAAAAGAAGTTCAAAGAAATCTGGATTCGGAGAAATTGAAATTCAAAGCAGAATCATCCTCCAGACTTGGTAATAGGAAATCCTATCGCAGGTATTCAAACTCGTTCCTCCATTAGAAATTTGTGTGATTTGTGTCTATACAAAGGATTTATCTTAGAAATTGAACCCAAAGACATAGATGTAGCTCTTAATGATGAAAACTGGTTTATGGCTATGCAAGAAGAGCTAAATCAATTTGAGCGAAATGATGTTTGGACTCTAGCACCTAGACCTAATGATTATCCAGTTGTAGGAACAAAATGGATTTTTAAAAATAAATATGATGAATCTGGAAATGTGATTAGGAATAAAGCTAGGTTAGTTGCTAAAGGCTATAATCAAATTGAAGGAATTGATTTTGATGAAACTTTTGCACCAGTAGTAAGACTAGAGTCCATTAGAATATTGTTAGCTTTTGCTTGCTATAAAGGATTTAAACTAAGACAAATGGATATTAAAAGTGCTTTTCTTAATGGAATTTTGAAAGAAGATGTATTTGTTGAACAACTAGAAGGTTTTGAAAGTCATGAATACCCTAATCATGTATATAAACTTAAGAAAGCATTATATGTATTAAACCAAGCTCCTAGAGCTTGGTATGAATTTCTTAGCACTTATCTCCTTGAAAATGGGTTCAAAAAGGGTTGTGTAGACACCACACCGTTCCTATTGCATGGAAATGATGATCTTTTGATTGTTCAAATAGATGTTGATGATATTATTTATGGTGCCACTAACCATGTGTTGTATGAGAAATTTGAAAAGGTTATGTAGGAAAAGTTTGAAATGAGTTTGGTTGGAGAGTTAAAATTAGTTTAATGATTTCAAATCAAACAAAGCGATAAAGGTACATTCATCTCTCAAATGAAATATATTAGGGAACTTGTCAACAAATTTGGATTGAAAGATGCTAAACCTGCAAAAATCCCCATGAGCACAACAATTAAACTTGAAAAGGATGAAAAAGGTAAGGCAGTTGATCAAAAGCAATATCGAGGTATGATTGGATCACTTCTTTATCTTACCGCTTCTAAACCCGATATCATGTTTTCTGTCTGCTTGTGTGCACGATTTCAATCTAATCCAAAAGAATCTCATTTAAAAGCAGTTAAAAGAATTATAAGATATTTGTTGCACACCCCACGTTTTGGTCTTTGGTATCCAACTAATGATAACTTTGAATTAAAAGGATATTCAGATGCAGATTATGCTGGGAGTCTAGTTGATAGAAAAAGTACTAGTGACACGTGTTTTATGTTAGGACATTCGTTAGTTGCATGGTCAAGCAGAAAACATAATTGTATTGCATTATCTACTACAGAGGCAGAGTATATTGCTCTAAGTGTTTGCTCTGCTCAAATTTTATGGATGATACAAACTTTGCAAGACTATGGTCTAAATTTTAAACGTGTACGACTAATGTGTGATAGCAAAAGTGCAATTGATCTCACAAATAATCCTGTACATCGTTCACGGACAAAACATATAGATGTTAGACATCATTTTATTAGAGATCATATTTCCAAAGAAAATATCTGCATAAATTTCATTTCAACCGATTCTCAACTGGCAGACATTTTTACAAAACCCCTTTCAGAAAATAGTTTTTGTCGACTTCAATTTAGGCATTTTAGAGATTTGATTCTATATTTTTGATTATGACCTTAAATGCCTACATTAACTTATCTGGCTACCTACTGATTATCAAAAAGAAAAATAGTGATTTAAAAAGTAAAGAGTGTTGATATTAATCATATATTATAACTTGAGACAGTATACTTAGTAAATTTCTTAGAAATTTGAACAAGGGTTATAAAAAAAATTTGTTGGTAAAAATTCCATGACCACCTCTAATTCTATCATATTTCTAACGACTATCACTCATCAAAATCCAATATAGTATGTCAATATGTGGTATATTTAAATGGAAAATCATTCGTTTTTCAATTTATAATATTTTTTAGCAATAAAAATATCTAAAGTATTCACTCTAATTTAAAAGTCCTCATGGTTATGCATGGGTGAATCACTTAGAATTTTTGATTATGTACTTTCATGCTCATTTAAAAGTCCTCGTGGTTATGCATGTATGGAACACATATCAAAATTTATTGATTAAATAGACAAGTTGATTCTAATCCCATTTAAAAGTCCTCACGGTTATGCGTGGTTAGAAGGTACTTGAATTCATTTTTATTTAAATTTGGAATACTACTAATCTCATTTAAAAGTCCTAACGATTATGCATGGTTAGTAGATATTCAAATTCCTGATATAAATATACCATAAATAGACACAGCTGTATGGTTTCATCCCTATCATTCTAAAGTGGAATATGCGCCTAACAGAATCTTTATGATTTTTGTTTGATTTTTTATTTAAATTTAATATTTATACTCGATTAGGTATTAATATTGTATTAATGTCTATCACTATATCTTTATTTTTCTGACATTATTACTCTTTTGCTGATAACAAAAGGGGGAGAGAAAAGTTAAGATTTTGGCAAATAATGGTCAAATATTTTATTTTGTATTTTCTATTTACATCTAGGCTCATTTATATGCATATATGAAGAGGGAGCTTTGTTGTAGAGAGGGAGCAATTAAATAGGGGGAGCAAATTATATGATCAAATACATTTAATAAATTCAAAATCTTAAATATATGTTTGTTATCATCAAAAGGGAGAGATTGTTGAATATGCCAGTATATGATTTTTGTTTGATGATAATAAACATATATATATATATTCAATTAAATGTATTTGTTAATGTACTATTTTATTTTTCACATAATTAATTAAATAAATAAATGTTTGTTGAATAAATAACATAGAATTTAAATTCAAACAGATATTTTATTCAAACAAATATTTTATTACAATTTTGAATAGTACAAATTTGAGCTCTCACTATATATACAATTTCAATTACAATACAATTTTGATTACATCATAATTTTCCATTTACATTTGCCCCTCACTACATTCACTCGTATTATTCTTCAACTCTATTCCAGATTGAATCTAGCATCTGAGTTATCTGCAAAATACACACTGATGGAGTAAAACTGAAAATAAAATATTTCTACAATGTAAACAAAAATTAAATGAGTATTTTTGAAAATATTATTTGCCTTGGTTATTTGGGTTGTTCGTCATCATTTAAATTTGAATTCATTATACACGAACAGCTTGTGACATGCACAGTGTATCACTATACATGCCACAAGGCCGTGCACACCGATATACACTTGATAAAATTACAGGGACAGGTGAGCACAAGGTCAAACCCAATCAAAAGTCGTGTTCAACTCAAGTGTAATACAAATAAATTCACGACATGAGCACAAGGTCAAACCCGAGCTATAAGCTGGATTCAACTCAGGAGCAATACGAAAAACAAATCCAGATGAATGTGTACACTTGAAAAATACTCGACCAGTCAAACTTTACCAGACCAGTAAACCCATAAAGACCAACAACAAGTGCACATCATCTCAAGGCAAGCAAAGCATAAATTTCTACCAGATTAATAAGCAAGGCAACTCAAACTACACAAGGGAAAGAGACTAGCTCAACACCAATATAACATGTTCAATGAACTGGTCAAAGCAACCAGACTACAAAGAAACCAAGGCCAAGACCAGATTCAAAGATGCAACTTAACCCAAACATGCAATCATGTACAACAAAGACTGTATGCAAACTATCCCGAAGCAAGTGACTATAATCAATGTACATGAAGACTAAAATGTATCAAAACTTCAGGCATGCATACAACTCAATAGCCAGAGGAGCAAGTGAAGTATACAATCAAATGCAGACAATAGGAAGTTCAATGCATGGTAATGACATGCAGACTTATGAAGAACATAATATCATATATACATACTCGAGGCAGCCAGACAATATGCAAACAAAGTATGTAGTGACAACAGTGGTGCAGCAGCCTCAATAAGTATAAGCATGGATGTGATAAGCAGAAGTGACACAAAATGCAACAGAGAATAACCACACTACATGATGAATACAAGCTACAGAGTTCAAGTTTCAAACACAAACCAGACCTCAATGCAATCAAGACACAATTGCAAATACAAATCGATAAGCAAATACAAATGAATTTCAAAATCAGTACAGGCATGAATGTCGAAAGTAAATGAGCAAATGTAGACCAGAGCTACAAAATCTATATGTATGCGTATTATACACATATTAGCACAAGTTCAGACATGTACAAATATGCAAGACCAAATGTAGAACAGTTGTTATAAACCAGTCAGAAAACATCATAAGGATGCAATCAAAAATCAATGACTGAATTCACAGAGCAAAAATTGAAACCAAGTCAAGTAGCAGGTTTTGAACAAAGACAGAGGTATTTTAAATATTATCACTGGCCGAAGTCAAATGTAACAGCAGTTTCAAATCAGCAGTTAAGTATTAGATCGTTATTGCTGATTGCTAACTGATTACAATAGAGAATAACTAAAACACTCAAGTTACAGTGAAGATCTGATAGAGTAACAGCGTAGCAAAGTCCAAAAGTCCTTTTTCTGTTGGCATTGTAGTGCTATTTATAGGTGCATTTTGGAAATATTTGGCTTAGATCTCGGAATACCCCTTCTCACATGTAGGTGGGCCACCTGATCGATCCAAGGTCATTTGGGATCGATCCTCTCCTTATTCGTATAGATCAAGGAATGGTTGAAAGGAGCTGCAACTGATCGTGGAGGTGGTTAAGTGCATAAGGAAGCTTCGGTGAAAATTTGAAGACATTTGGACTTGTAGATTTTGAGTTATGATCGATCCAAAGTTGAATTTGTAAGTGGCTGAATTGTTCGTATCGATAGCTTTGTATCGATCAACCTCAGACTGATCATAATTCATATCGATCTGCCATGTACTCGTGACGTGGAGCGATGGTTCAGGAGAGATCTACTTTTCATGCCAATTGATAGCATTTATCATTTGACCATGCTTTTCGTATCCACCCTGTAGACTACTCTTCGTATCGATATTTAGGAAAACGCCTTTGTGTCCATGCTTATATGTCACTTCGTATCGATCAATGTTGGCACGTGTTGTTCGTGTCGATCATTTAGAGGTGGATTTCATATCGACTATTTGCTGATCGATATGAAATATGTAAAAGGGGGGATCGATATGAAGCGGGTGTTAGATGAACCCAGACCGATGCCAACACCCGATGGATACGAAGGAGGAAGGTGTAAAATTGATGGATACGAGCCGTATCGATACGAAGAAGAGGGGTTGTAAAGTGATGGATACGAAATGATGTGAACTCATGGTTGTCGATCGATCCACTCGAAGTAGCCGCCTGCTCGACCCGAACTAGACCTATCACTGACTCGGAGTAAACGTGTTGCCGACTCAAAGTAGGTTGTTTGATGGCTCGAAGTAACTTATTCCTCAAAGACCCGAAGCAAACACTCCTTTGACCCGAAGTATGCTGCCGAAAAACCCGAAGCAAACGTGAAGGTGACTCGGAGCAGACTCCAAGCAACTCATTTTCTCGAAAACCTAAACTCCGAATATGTCGGGTTTGTTTGTCAATCAACTATGCTCTCTCCTGGCCTTGTGATCACATTTATTATCTGTGACAATCCAACTTCGATCATTTTGCAGTCAAGTGGGTTAAATCTGCCTATATGTTGCCTTGCCCAAAGGCGAGTTAACACTTAGCCCCCAAAACATGCCTTGCGATAGGAAGGTGTATTTTGTAGTGCCATAAGCTGGATGTTTATATCCTGTTAATGACCTGTAAAGAGATCGATAATCTTACTTGATTGTGAATAGCAATAGTTCGAGACCGTATGCCGTTCGAGGCAATGTGTGACCGTTTGAGGTTGGATGCCGTTTGAGGCGGATGGTGACCGTTCGTGGTCGGGTGCCGTTCAAGGCGAATCGTGACCGTTTGTGGTCAGGTGTCGTTCGTGGCGAATTGTAACTGTTCGCAATCGGGTGTCGTTCGAGGCGAATGGTGAACATTCATGGTCGGGTGCCGATCGAGGCGAATTGTAACCGTTCGTGGTCGGGTGTCGTTCGAGGTGAATGGTGATCGTTCATGGTCGAATTTTGAAATCACAAACATCAGAATTACATTCAAATGAGTCTTATAATAAAAATGTCCAACTAAATCAAGTCCAGATGCATAAAAGAGAAAATAAAACGTTAAAGTGCAAACACCTCCACTGTTGCGGTTTATAGTCGTCTCAGAGCATGCTCGAGGACTGTTCGTGATCCCATACATGTGTAAGCGACTTAACCGTGTTAGTGCAGAGTTTGCTACTTATTCTTCATTATTCCAATCAGTTGATGATAAGCTGATGCCCTGATCCGAATCTGTTCTCATTCGATGCAGATGTCAGCCGCTCCTGTTCCACCGTCGCTGCTCGCCTCTTCACGTACTGCAACGACATACCGTTCCGGATATGTCCTTCTATTTCATCCCTCAAGTGCCTAGAGTTGTTTGTGCTATTACCTCTTAGCTCATGCAATAAGCAATATTTGTCTAATTTATTTTCATTATTGGTTGGATCCCTCCTTATCGGCCTCCAGTAAGGAGCCTACCCCATTGTGTCTCATTCAACTCCGTGTAAGAGGTAAATCTTGGCTTCTTTCGCGGTCGCCTCGACTCGTCAAAGCCATTCTCTGCTTTTCGCTTCCCTTTATCCTTGTTCGAATCTTTCCCGGGCGAATCCCCGCCTTTGACTGCATAAACATCAACTTCATCTCCTTCCTCTCTCTCAGCCTTTGCATCTTCCTGTCGCAGAAACCTTTCCGTCTCATGGTAAAACTCTCCCAGGTCCATAGGTGGATCCCTTGTCAATGAATTCTTGAATTCTACGCCATCATCTATGCTAGACATAACTACCATCAGAACCATGGATGGATCTGGCCGATCCACCGATGCCGCCGCTGCATTGAATCGTGTTAGGAAACTCTTCAAAGACTCCTCGGTTTTTTGTTCAGTGTTGTCAAACTCATCACGTTCTTGGACCTCGAGATGTGAACTCTGAATTGCCTCAGAAACTTCTCAATCAACTCGGTACATGTTCCAATGGAGCTGCTTTCTAATTATCTGAACCACAACGTTGCTATATCCATCAAATACAATGGGAAACACCGGGCCATGACTTCCTCCGATGCCCCAGTACCTCCATGTGCCTCATATACCTCGTTAGATGAACTACAGGATCCGTCCTCCCATTGACGTCTCCAATGTAGGTAGCTTGAATTCAGGTGGGTTCCTGGCCTGCCTAATTGCAGGAGCGAAGGGGCTCCTATTCACATCTTCCAGATCTCTATTCACTAATCCTCCTCTCATGGCTCGTCTGACCATCTCTGCCAATGTGTCACTGTCATCAAGTTGTGGTCCTTGCCTATTACCTCCGACATGTCCCACAAGTTCACGAGGGAATCCTGAGATCTGTTCTCTTGGATGAGCATCCATTCCTCCATCGACGCCAAACTGTACAGTACTGCCTGGTATCCTGCTAGGAATTGGGTCAACATGATCTAGGGGTGTGCCCCTTAGCTCAGGGGCTGCTCCTGATGGTCCCGCTCTATCCTAAATTCTGGTTGCTCCGTGTCCCTGATTTTGGTTCTAGATTCCCTCTGTTCCAGCTGCTTCGTTCTCTCAATTCTGCGCTCCAGCTTGTCCAATCTACCAGAGTAGGTTCTGCATCATTTCCTCCTGCCTTTTCAGCATCCCATCCTGCATAGCCTCCATCATCATCTCCATTTCGTCTTTGGTGATGAAAACCGAGGTCTGATTAGCTCCGTAAGAAGCCTCCTAACTTCCTTCATGCTGACTCCTTTCCGCTCTTTGTCTCCTTGTTGATTGCTTCGTCATATCTTTCCAGATCCAAGTTCCGAAGCCTTCAAATTCAAGATCCAAGCTTTAGAATCCCTGAGTGCGAGCCTTCTTTGTGAAAGAACCAAAATGTTTGCATAAAAATTGGTCACAAACACCCATTTGCCGATGAAAGCACCAATTCATAGTCTCAGATCACAGATAGACAAAACGTAGAGGATAAAAATATGAAGAACACTGAAAGTTTAAAAAGAAAGCAGTAAAAAGACAAGGTTTATAGTGTTTCGACGTTGTAGCATACATCCACTTTGAACGATTTGATCTTTATTGCTGATTGCTAATTGATTACAACAGAGAATAACTCAAACACTCAAGTTACAATGAAGATCCGGTAGAGTAACAGCGTAGCAGAGTCCATAAGTCCTTTTTTTGTTGGCATTGGAGTGCTATTTATAGATGCAGTCTGGAAATATTAGGCTTAGATCTCGGAATAACCCTTCTCACACGTGGATGGGCCCACTTGATCGATCCGAGGTCATTTGGGATCGACTGGGATCAATCCCCTCCTTATTCGTATCGATCAAGGAATGGTTGAATGGAGCTACAACCGATCGTGGTTGAGTGCACAAGGAAGCTTCGGTGAAAATTTGAAGACGTTTGGACTTGTAGATTTTGAGTTATGATCGATCCAAAGTTGAATTTGTAAGTGGTTGAATTGTTCGTATCGATGGCTTTGTATCGATCAACCTCGGACTGATCATAATTCGTATCGATTTGCCATGTACTCGTGACGTGGAGCGATGGTTCAGGAGAGATCCACTTTTCATGCCAATTGATCGCTTCTATCATTTGACCATGCTTTTTGTATCCACCCTGTAGACTGCTCTTTGTATCAATATTTAGGAAAACGCCTTCGTATCCATGCTTATATGCCGCTTCGTATCGATCAATGTTGGCACGTGCTGTTTGTATCGATCATTTTGAGGTGGATTTTGTATCGATCATTTGCTGATCGATACGAAATGTGTAAAAGGAGGGATCAATACGGAGTGGGTGTTAGATGAACCCAGACCAGTGCCAACACCCGACGGATACGAAGGAGGAAGGTGTAAACTTGGTGGATACGAAGCCGTATCGATACGAAGAAGGGGGGTTGTAAAGTGATGGATACGAAATGATGTGAACCAATGGTTGTCGATCGATCCACCCGTAGTAGCCGTCTGCTCGACCCGTAGTAGACCTATCACTGACTTAGAGTAAACGTGTTGCTGATCCGAAGTAGGTTGTTTGATGGCTTGAAGTAACTTGTTCCTCAAAGACCCGAAGTGAACACTCCTTTTACCCAAAGTAAGCTGCCTGAAAACCCGAAGCAAATGTGAAGGTGACTCGGAGCAGACTCCAAGCAACTCATTTTCTCGAAAACCTAAACTCCAAGTATGTCGGGTTTGTTTGTCAATCAACTATGCTCTATCCTAGCCTCGTGATCACGTTTATTATTTGTGACAATCCAACTTCGATCATTTTGCACTCACGTGGGTTAAATCCGCCTATATGTTGCCTTGCCAAAAGGCGGTTTAACATACTTATCTTAATGATATAAGTATATTCACAAATAATTTTTACTTTCAAAACTTAGAAACTTTTCCATATACTTATACAATGATATAAGTATATTCACCAAACACCTAGAAAGATTTTCTATTTTGAAATCATATTTAAAAGATCAAACCCAAATGTCAACCCAAAACCCCAATCCCTTTATAAAACATTCTTAATAAATTCCAAACCCCGTTTATAAAACTTCTCCTTTCAAATTCTTTAAAACTCATTTATAAATTCATTTATAATTATCCAAAGCTATTTATAAAACTCTTCCTATATTTAATCCAACTCATTAAATGACTCTTTAAGCCAATAACATCTTCTTGATAAACCATAAGTTATTTAAAATAGCTTTAAATAACAAATTACTCTTTAAACATCTTTCTATTTCATTTTAATCAAATCTTATTTAGAATAATACTATAGAATCTATTTAATAATATATTAAATCAATTTCAAACACTATTATTGTATTAATAAGTTAACTTCAAAATAATATTAATATAAAAATTAATTAAATTTAAAACGTTATTAAAACAATAATTAATTAATCTTAAACTAATATTAATATAAAAATTAATTATCCTTTAAATATATTAAATAACTTAAATCAATATAACTAAATAACTTTAACTAACAATTAAAGTATAATTAAATCATTTTAAATAATTAATTAAAATGTAATTGAAATTTAACTAAATAAATTTAAAATAATAATTAAACGTTCTTTAATAACCTTAAGAAATAACTTTTAAGAATCATATTAATTATGTTATTAACCTAAATCATTATTAAACAATTATTAATTATCTTTAAAACATTATAAATAAATAATTATTACTTTTTAAAATCTTATTATTGAATAATAATTATCTTTAAACCTTATAATAAAAATAATTATTCTTAAAATACCTTTCAAATCAATAATTAGCTTTTCAAATTCGAAGGAGGCTTAACGACCACCATTGTACTTAAACAAGCTATTATATTATTCAATTAACTCTTCAAGTTAATAACAAATATTTACATAATCCATGACTATGTAAATAAGTCCAATACTTAACCATCATTAGTTAATATATCACTAATTCAAAGTGGCATATCATTTACGATATATAATCAAATGTCCAAAACTATAAAATAAGAGAACGGGGATTTATTCTGCTAATTAATTGCCAAATTAATTTAATTAGCAAAATAGTGTTTTATTCCACTTAAACAGATGTCCAATTGCCATATTTGATCCAGTTTAACTCAAAAGTAATTTATTTGGCCAAGTAAACATTAATATTTAACGTATATAAATTTTAATCGACGTTATTATTTAAATAACATAATTTAAATTCAGTCTGTTTAAATATGTTATAAATTTTTCATGTCCAAAGCTACCAATGGTTACACTAAAATGTTAAACGCATTCATACGAGTACAATGCAAAAATCCGTAAGTTAATCGGATTTCATATGAACGATATATGTATTTTAAAATTAACTAACTAACTAACTATATATATATATATATTAAAACACTTTAAATAAATGATTTCTCACCACACACAAGCCAACGGGCCGAGCCAAGAACGCAATCCAACCCGCATCTACTGCTACAGTGCCCTTCTTCTTTTCCCAAACTTCCCTCTGGAATCAAGAAACCCATTATCATCGCCTCGTTTCCTCGATAAAACCTTGCTGCCTTCACCGAAACAACATCGAAATCCATGCAAGACTCGAAACCCAAGCCTAAAAGCTACAACAACACCATCTCTCATAAATAGTTCGACCTTCACTGACCTGGAACTCACATTTCGTGCACATAGGTGCACGCGTGCACCATGCACCACCTACGACGCCATCATACGCCTAGCTAGGACCACCCGCACATCCCCTTCCACGACCCCATCTGATCGACGCCCTCACCCATGCCTCCAATCGCCGCTTAGAAAGACCAACCATGGAACCCAAAAATAGGAAACACCCTAACGCGTTCACCATGCCACCTCCACCACCACACCCACATCTAAAGCCTGCAGCCACCACTGACAAGACCACCTTCCTCTACTCTACCTCATGCCCCAACTACGACAGCTTCCGATCACCTTGCGTCGTCGCTAGGTGTTCATTTTTGAAAGCAACAATGCCATACCTTTAAACCCTAATCCAAACAATCCACGATAATCCAAAGCTTAATTCAAAAATCGGCCATGGTCATTATAACGCCCCGTAAATTTTAACTGTTTTAATAACGAAATTAGTTAAAATTTTATGAAATTTTAAACGATAAAATTTTGATATTTGGAATGCGTCTAATTAAACATAGCAAACTGTAAATTTTTGTCAGAAAATATGAAAGTTTATTTCGCGTGTAAATTTACTTCAATTTAATCAGTTAAAAAGCGATGAAAATAAAATGTTTTCGGAACCTAAATATTTTTACATAGAAAAATTCTAAACCATCTCCTGAGCAAATGCCATTTTTCGTTTTTCCAAATTCGGACTGCTTTGGCTCCGTCGATCTTATTTTTCTACATTTTCTTGCATTTTCCGCCAGTAGAAAAATTCGAATTTTTATAATTCAATCATACTACTGATATCCATATACCGTTTTGATCGTCTCACCGTACTGATCTCTACAGTATATTTATTTCTGTGTTTCGATGTTTCGGTTCGTGGCAGAACCCGTGAAACGGTAACCGTATCGGTAACAAGTTTGTGTCTTTTGGCTTCTCACATCATCTCACATTCCACCGTCTAATAATCAATAGCATATAGTCTTTTTCAATACTCGAAATTCAACTTTATGACCGACACGATTCCCTACTTTATTTTATTTATTTATTTTATGATGGTTCGTATTTACTTTGGGATTCAGTTTCACTTCAGAATATTACTGTTCGTCTTCTGCTCTTCCCTTCCTTTTGTCATTTTTCTTCCAAGCCCACACTTGCTCCCTTCTTATTTCCCCTCACTTTTGACTTTCATGGCCGAGCTTGAGAAGAATTTTTTTTAATGAATGTTGCGTTCGTTTGTCTCCGCCTCTTCCTCTTTTCCTTTCGCATCATCCTCCCCTCTCTGCCCTAATGACCAAACTCACGGGCGGCCACCCCATCCACCTCCCTAGCCGAAGCCTCAACCTGCCTTCACGCACAAGATCGGCCATGCCTGGACCCCACCACCGGCCTAGCATCCAACCCGAGCATCGCCATTCAATAGACCCATTGTAACGACCACGACTTTCTCTCCACAGAAAGTCGCATCGTTAATAAGAAAGAAAGGGATAGAAAGAGAAAAGAAGAGAAGAAAGAAAGAAACAACAACAACGATCTCACAGCGGAACGAATAAATTATATTAATAACATAAACTATTACATAGTATACAACAATTTAAAGAGTTACACAGCATATACATCATTTACTAGACAGTTATAAACATCTGTCTAGACATTACAACTCAAATACAAGACAAGACACTATCATAGATATCAACATAGCGGAATACTATATCTACGAACGCCGAAGCCTCCTGCTCCATTGCTCCTCCAGAATATTCGTCAAAGCTAAACCTGAATCCCTTGGCTACTCGTAAAAATTTGAGTACCCAAGAGTTTATAAAACAGAAATAAACACTTGGGTCAGACATGGGTCTGGTGTGAGTAACAGGTTAAACTTGCTTAACTTCAAAACCTTTAGAAAGAAAAGGTATCACGTAAGACTCCCCACAAATAAACATGGGTAAGTTTTTACCTTACGCTAACCAAAACATTTGATAGGAAATCTGATTTTATTATAATAGGGTCTAGGGTTTTCAAGTAAAATATAGAAATAGCTGAAATGCTTACATCTCACATTCCAACATAGTTGGGCACAACTAATACGTACGGCACTTATTGGAGTTTGGATTCCATACAATGGCAGGGCTACTGGGGTACCGCCCGTCACAGTACGTGGCCTAGATCACCGTACCGAGGAGTACGCCCGCTCCTCTGCAACACAAAGCCGGAACCATCCCTTACTGGATAATCCCGAACAAGATAATCCCGTAGTTGGCGCGACCAACCACACACTAAGCCGAATAAAAGAAAAGGGACCTCTAGACAGGGATCTATCTTGCTCTCAGTGGGTGCTACCCACGAAGCCTTGCTGCACCTCCCCTGTTTTAGCCATTCCCGGTTGATGAGGCTTGAGGTTACGATTACCTTTAATCAGAACATATCACTTAGAATGCTCATCGTCCGCCTGACGATGTGCTGAAAGCATTCAATCCATACAAGTTCGTTCCGGGATCGAACGAAACCGAAGGCATTATCTCGTTACACTCGTTTTGGAATCACCCTCAGAGTTAACGACAATAACCCTTGCACTCTGAATCTTCATCTTCACTTGAGATTCACGACCTATCGTAAATTTGGATCGATGTGGTATTCGGGTCTCCAGACCTGGAATTCCGATATACGGAAACCCGATCCCGGTCTCATCGAAATCCAAAACGTATCTTTTAAAGGCCAAGTTGTTTTAAGGTTAAACAATTCAATTCTTATCTATATACACAAAGATAGATAATTCAATAGATAATCTACATTATCATTCCAAACAGATAATTCACATTATCATTATAATTCAACCAAACATCCATATCATATATCAATCATATCTCATCAGAGATATCAACCAATGAAATACATTCAATCTCATTCATCTATCCTTAAGCAATGATTTATAACATCTAATTAATTTAAAGTGAATTAAACTAATTACTTCATTCTATAAATCCTGCTTACTTAATTATTAATTAAACCAATTAATTAATCATTACTCTAAATATCCATCTTAATTAATCATTCCTGATTAATTATACTTTAATTACTTTAAGTAATTAATCCCTAATTAATTTCACAAATTAATTATCTTAAACCATTTCAGTAATTAATCTTAAATTACTTCATTAATTAATTAACCATACTTAATTACATTAATCCTTAATTAATTACAATTAATTAATTACTTTAATCACTTATTATTTATTAATTAATCAGTTCTTAATTACATCATTAATTATATTAATTAATGATCCTTAATTATTCTTAATTAATTATCTTATTTAAATTAATTATATTTAATAATTAATTAGTCACATTTATTAATCACCTTTGATTAATCTCATTTAGTAATTAACTTCCCTTAATTACTCCACTTCATAAATTAATTACTCCTTAATTAATTATCCTTTAATTAATCCCTTGATTAATTATTCAAAAGTAATTAACTCAAATTACTTTTATTATTAAATCATCTTTAGTTAATTACATCCAGTAATTACCTTTAATTACTTTCCTAAGTAATTATACTTTCACTAATTACATTTAAGTAATTTTCAAATTTCCAAATCATTATCTTAAATTAATTTAACTAATTAATTTAAACTTATCAAATTTATTTAATTAATTACCTTAAGTAATTAATTTCTTTAATTACTTTCTTTAAGTAATTTATACTTAACCAATTTATATTAATTAATTAATCTAATTGATTATCAAAAATTAATCACATTAATTAATTATTTAATAATTCCTAATTAATGATCTCTCATTAATTATTAACAATTCTTTAAGAAATTTAGCTTTAATCAACTATTTATTAATTACAACTTAATAAATTCTTAATTACCAATTTATTTATCTCTATTACTAAATTAATTTCTTAATTAACCCTTAAATTAAAGTATTAACCTTTAACTACTTTAATTATTATTAACAACGACTTTAAAACATTTACATTAAAATCTTTCTTTTAATTTATCTTAAATTAATGCTTTAAAATAAATTACAATTTAACTTTAACCATATTTTGAATCTAATTTACAAAATCTTCTTAAATTCCAAATGTTAAGAAACACTTAACATTTAAAAGATTTTTAAACCAATTTATTTAAATTCAAATCCTTTTTAAAATATACTTTTAACAATTTAAATTTGTTAAAACATTATTTTTATAAAACTTTATTTGTCTCAAATTCTAGGATACACATTTAAACTTGAACCCATACTTAAACTTGATTTAAATCTGGATTTAAATCCTATTTTCAAAGTTTAAACTCATTTTAAATTTAAAAACCACTGTCAGGCTTTTAAACTGAAACACTAAAATCTACCCGAGCAAAAACTGAAAACCCCCGAGACAACTTCGAGTTTTCTTCCGTCCCTATTCCTTCGAGTCGAACGCAAAGAAACTTCGAGCCAAACCCGTACCGTCTCTTCTTCCCCAAACTACAAGTGTTCTGATATAACGTGCACGTGCACAGACGTTCTGGCCATCTCCGATCCATACTCCGACCATCGACAAGTCAGCGACCTCCTTCCCTAACGTTTCGATCCCCTAGAAACTCGAATCGATGACGAACTCAAAATCGAGCAACTCGATACAACCTGGAACCCAAACTTGATCATCCAAATTCATCTCGTATGGCCACCTCCGTTCATCTGATCTTACGCCACCAAGTCCAAAGCTACGCCACATCATGATACATCATTTCAGCCCATACCGGTCACCTCCGGTGCTTTGACGACGACGAAATCGCCTGGAAACTCACGTCGACCAAAACCAATTCTTAAACCCTACTTCTACCTCCCTTGGCCACCACGGTGAATTGAAAAATGCCTCATTATTTTTCCAATGATCCCTGACCATCCACCATCCTCCAGCCTTAACCACGACCTCAATTCATCTCGCAATCACCAGAAATCAACAGAAACCCATATTCTGTTCATCTTACTAATTCTCTAGATTTACCAAATTAAAAATCGTGATTTTCTTTTTAAAAATCATTATTTTGTATAAGGAATCAGTTTATAAACCTGAATTGATAAATAACGATACTTGAATTTTCACTTGTTTAAACATGCACTGTTATTCTCTAGTTTCTTAGAGACATTCATATATATTTTTACTTAATTAAATGTTAAACACTAACCCATGGTTAAACAACGATTATTGTTTGAATCTGAAATCTTAATAAAGATCAGATAAGGGAATAATGGAATTTCTACAAATTTCTTAACTTAAAAACAGGAATAGGCAAGAACTGATACTCAACAAACACACATATACATCAATAAATACATACAGGAAAGATGCACTTGTACACATTCACATAACATACTCACTTCAGATATCACCCAAGCAACCATATTTTATATAATTAAGATTTTAAAACAGATGTTACTCACCAAATGAAGAACAGAGCTTCCCAGGTTAATTTTTTTAAAACTGAAGTGTCTTTGAACTTTAAAATCTTTTAACTTGAATTGCCTTTTGAAAACTGGTTTTGCTTGCTAGAAAACTTGCATGCATGCTTTGATTTTCATATTGCATTTGAAATCTTTAAATTTTGAATGCTGCTAAAAACTCAGGTTTGCTTGCTTCCAGATTTTGAAAAGATGCAGGCTACAGACTTGATTCCAGATTAAAGAAATTGCAGTCTTTTGATTTTGATAGTGGATTACAGAATTTGAAGAAATGTTGCAGGCTTTGATTTAGATTCCAGATTTTAGATGATGAGGATGAATTGCAGATTTGATGAAGAAGCATTTTAGAGGATTTATTACAGATTTTGGTCTGAGGATTTGTTTGCTTCAGATTTTGTTTTGAAAGGAAGATTTAAGTTGCAGATTTGTTTTGAGGATTTGTTAATTTACTGATTGTCTTTGAGAGATTTAGTTCAGATTTTGTTTTCTTGTCTTTGAAGAAATAGAAAAAGAAATGTAGATAAGAACATATGTTTATATAGTGAAAATGTAGTTTATTAAAAATAAAATAAAACAAAAATTCAAAACTTGACATTTGTCATTTACATTGGTTTATTTGTTTACACTTGTTATTTTAAAGCCTTAGGAATTTACACATGTCTTTTTAGTTAGTTTATATTTATTTTAGATGTAGATAAAAGCTTTTTCTTTATTTACTTAAATACTTATGTATATATATATATATAAAGTATTTATAAAACCAATTATGTTAATAAGTAAAAGTTTATACATATACTTTAAAATCCAAATATTTTAAATATATATCTTTGAATTTCAAAACTAATATACATTCAAATTCAAATTATATTTAAAATCCAATTTAAAGTCAAGTTATATACATACATATATAACTACACATTTAATTTGAAATAACAATTCTATTAAAATCTATTTATTTCCATAAATAAAACAATACACTATTAATATTGTATTTCAAAACTTATCTATATATATACTCTTAAATCTTATTTATTAAGCAATATTTAAAAAGAAATAAAATAGTCCTTATTATAAATTTTATTTAAAACCATATAGTTATTTATTTAAATAACTTTGAAAAGCTTATATCAAATAAATCATAATTTCCCAACTATCAAAATATATATATTAGAAATTTAAAAACAATATTTTATTTATTTATTAAATTTCAAACCAAAGCTTATCTATTTACAATATATACACACATATATATACACATTATAAATAGAAATCATTTTATTAGAAAAATTCACTAATTAAATATTTATTTAATTAGATTATTAAACCAATTCAAATTTTATTATCAAAGATTATCAAATCAATTTAATTATTTAAACAGATTATTAAATTGATATTGCCCCAAATTTCCGGGATATTACATTCCTTCCCCCTTAAAATAATTTCGTCCCCGAAATTTAAGACAAAGGTAATTTAATAATCCATTTAAATCACAAGCATATATTATCTTCCATATGCTAACAACCATAGCAACCAATTCACACAAATCAAACAATTCTAATTATCCAGAAAAATCCTGGATACAATTTCCTCGAGTTTCCCCAAGTATATATACCGGGATACTCGCTCTACCGAATTCAAACAAAAATCAACACTACTAAGCTACAGAACTTCTACTCATCTAGATCTACAGAACTAAACAATATATCAGACTACAGACGAGTCTGACTCAACAACCAAATCCTCCAGAACTGCTGGTTCTAAACTAGAGATAGATCAAATACGTACTCCCTCAGAGATACGTAAAACACAATGAATTCCAGTTATCCAAACTGACAATTCAATCCAGTAGATCAAAGCACTTATCCAAATCAGAACACAGAAAAGATCCAATATTCCTCGGAACTGACTTCCCAGACTTACCCAATCTGATAACTCCCTTTTTACCAGAAAAAAAATTCACAACAACGAAGTCTCCAACTTCGAATTTCAAATTCCTACGTCTCTTATCCACAAAATCTTCAGACGATCTCGGGCTGTCTACAGGTCCTTCTTGATCAGTTCAACCTTCGCCGATACTTCTAGAAACAAACTAGACTAAGAATAACTCTACACAATGATCTCCTCAAGATCAACCCAATCCAAATCAAAACTCTACTTCTCAAACATCAGAAGATTCCAAACTAACTTCTCCTATCTGGAAAAGACGAACAGGAGCACTCGCCAAACTGCTTCTGCTGCACTACTCTGATCTGGAGTAGAAGAAAATGCTGATGAAGAACACAAGCACAGACTGGACAACACATCCCAGAAAATCTCGGATAACTTAAAAGAATACTCAAACTATCGCAAGTCACTTTTGCGATCAACCTAGCCAAAATGCAAAGAAACTGTTCTCTCTTTACCAATCAGAACAGCTTACGCTTATCTAGCCAATCCATCGAAGAAATGGATACACTCTGCTGCTTCTGAACTCCTTCTTCAGAAAACTGCTCATCCAGGAAAACTTACTGCCAACACACAGAATACTCCGAGCTGCACCGCTGCCACAGATGCCAAAGACTTCCTTACCAAAGCTTTTCGAGAAACTCGAACTTCAAACCAAACAGAATCACCATGCTGAACTCAACCACAACACCGAAGCAGACACACTTCCACAACTTGTTCCAAAGAAAACATCTTCGGGAACATCCAGAGTCACTGCGTCTCATCACACAGCTACTATTACCTGAGATTACCCAGATATCATCACTCGCTTTTGCCCAACTGACAGATCCAACTCTACTCATCCAACTTCAAAGATAAACTCCGAACCTTAACAGGTTTCCTTCAGAGATTGTGAAATCCTTACACAACTGTAAAGTTCACTCGAGACGGTATTAGGTCTACAGTCTCGACAAATACACTTCCAACCTCAACACTCAGACTCCTAATCCTAGATGATAAATTATTATCATCTCAACCAATCATTACAAATACCATATACATTTAAAATGATACTTTTTTTATATAGAAATTATATCTGGGTAAAATTATTTCATCTACCCTTTTAAAACAATATTGTGTCCGTTGGCCTGGTCAAGTGTTTAGAGATCCCTATCAATAACGTTAGCTACTCGTATTGACCAGAATCCATATACCACTCAACCGATCAATTAACACAATATAAAACCATTTTATATAACTAACAAATACGCGCTCTCGTATATATATATATATTCACTCAGACTCAAACAGGTTGTTACAGATCCTGTCTCTAATGAACAATCCTTCCGAACCTAGGTATTCACTCAACCTAGTGTTCTGATATTCACTTAACCAAAAGCTTAGGCATTCGCTCAACCTAAAGCTCTGATACCACTGTAACGACCACGACTTTCTCTCCACAGAAAGTCGCATCGTTAATAAGAAAGAAAGGGATAGAAAGAGAAAAGAAGAGAAGAAAGAAAGAAACAACAACAACGATCTCACAGCGGAACGAATAAATTATATTAATAACATAAACTATTACATAGTATACAACAATTTAAAGAGTTACACAGCATATACATCATTTACTAGACAGTTATAAACATCTGTCTAGACATTACAACTCAAATACAAGACAAGACACTATCATAGATATCAACACAGCGGAATACTATATCTACGAACGCCGAAGCCTCCTGCTCCATTGCTCCTCCAGAATATTCGTCAAAGCTAAACCTGAATCCCTTGGCTACTCGTAAAAATTTGAGTACCCAAGAGTTTATAAAACAGAAATAAACACTTGGGTCAGACATGGGTCTGGTGTGAGTAACAGGTTAAACTTGCTTAACTTCAAAACCTTTAGAAAGAAAAGGTATACGTAAGACTCCCCACAAATAAACATGGGTAAGTTTTTACCTTACGCTAACCAAAACATTTGATAGGAAATCTGATTTTATTATAATAGGGTCTAGGGTTTTCAAGTAAAATATAGAAATAGCTGAAATGCTTACATCTCACATTCCAACATAGTTGGGCACAACTAATACGTACGGCACTTATTGGAGTTTGGATTCCATACAATGGCAGGGCTACTGGGGTACCGCCCGTCACAGTACGTGGCCTAGATCACCGTACCGAGGAGTACGCCCGCTCCTCTGCAACACAAAGCCGGAACCATCCCTTACTGGATAATCCCGAACAAGATAATCCCGTAGTTGGCGCGACCAACCACACACTAAGCCGAATAAAAGAAAAGGGACCTCTAGACAGGGATCTATCTTGCTCTCAGTGGGTGCTACCCACGAAGCCTTGCTGCACCTCCCCTGTTTTAGCCATTCCCGGTTGATGAGGCTTGAGGTTACGATTACCTTTAATCAGAACATATCACTTAGAATGCTCATCGTCCGCCTGACGATGTGCTGAAAGCATTCAATCCATACAAGTTCGTTCCGGGATCGAACGAAACCGAAGGCATTATCTCGTTACACTCGTTTTGGAATCACCCTCAGAGTTAACGACAATAACCCTTGCACTCTGAATCTTCATCTTCACTTGAGATTCACGACCTATCGTAAATTTGGATCGATGTGGTATTCGGGTCTCCAGACCTGGAATTCCGGTATACGGAAACCCGATCCCGGTCTCATTGAAATCCAAAACGTATCTTTTAAAGGCCAAGTTGTTTTAAGGTTAAACAATTCAATTCTTATCTATATACACAAAGATAGATAATTCAATAGATAATCTACATTATCATTCCAAACAGATAATTCACATTATCATTATAATTCAACCAAACATCCATATCATATATCAATCATATCTCATCAGAGATATCAACCAATGAAATACATTCAATCTCATTCATCTATCCTTAAGCAATGATTTATAACATCTAATTAATTTAAAGTGAATTAAACTAATTACTTCATTCTATAAATCCTGCTTACTTAATTATTAATTAAACCAATTAATTAATCATTACTCTAAATATCCATCTTAATTAATCATTCCTGATTAATTATACTTTAATTACTTTAAGTAATTAATCCCTAATTAATTTCACAAATTAATTATCTTAAACCATTTCAGTAATTAATCTTAAATTACTTCATTAATTAATTAACCATACTTAATTACATTAATCCTTAATTAATTACAATTAATTAATTACTTTAATCACTTATTATTTATTAATTAATCAGTTCTTAATTACATCATTAATTATATTAATTAATGATCCTTAATTATTCTTAATTAATTATCTTATTTAAATTAATTATATTTAATAATTAATTAGTCACATTTATTAATCACCTTTGATTAATCTCATTTAGTAATTAACTTCCCTTAATTACTCCACTTCATAAATTAATTACTCCTTAATTAATTATCCTTTAATTAATCCCTTGATTAATTATTCAAAAGTAATTAACTCAAATTACTTTTATTATTAAATCATCTTTAGTTAATTACATCCAGTAATTACCTTTAATTACTTTCCTAAGTAATTATACTTTCACTAATTACATTTAAGTAATTTTCAAATTTCCAAATCATTATCTTAAATTAATTTAACTAATTAATTTAAACTTATCAAATTTATTTAATTAATTACCTTAAGTAATTAATTTCTTTAATTACTTTCTTTAAGTAATTTATACTTAACCAATTTATATTAATTAATTAATCTAATTGATTATCAAAAATTAATCACATTAATTAATTATTTAATAATTCCTAATTAATGATCTCTCATTAATTATTAACAATTCTTTAAGAAATTTAGCTTTAATCAACTATTTATTAATTACAACTTAATAAATTCTTAATTACCAATTTATTTATCTCTATTACTAAATTAATTTCTTAATTAACCCTTAAATTAAAGTATTAACCTTTAACTACTTTAATTATTATTAACAACGACTTTAAAACATTTACATTAAAATCTTTCTTTTAATTTATCTTAAATTAATGCTTTAAAATAAATTACAATTTAACTTTAACCATATTTTGAATCTAATTTACAAAATCTTCTTAAATTCCAAATGTTAAGAAACACTTAACATTTAAAAGATTTTTAAACCAATTTATTTAAATTCAAATCCTTTTTAAAATATACTTTTAACAATTTAAATTTGTTAAAACATTATTTTTATAAAACTTTATTTGTCTCAAATTCTAGGATACACATTTAAACTTGAACCCATACTTAAACTTGATTTAAATCTGGATTTAAATCCTATTTTCAAAGTTTAAACTCATTTTAAATTTAAAAACCACTGTCAGGCTTTCAAACTGAAACACTAAAATCTACCCGAGCAAAAACTGAAAACCCCCGAGACAACTTCGAGTTTTCTTCCGTCCCTATTCCTTCGAGTCGAACGCAAAGAAACTTCGAGCCAAACCCGTACCGTCTCTTCTTCCCCAAACTACAAGTGTTCTGATATAACGTGCACGTGCACAGACGCTCTGGCCATCTCCGATCCATACTCCGACCATCGACAAGTCAGTGACCTCCTTCCCTAACGTTTCGATCCCCCAGAAACTCGAATCGATGACGAACTCAAAATCGAGCAACTCGATACAACCTGGAACCCAAACTTGATCATCCAAATTCATCTCGTATGGCCACCTCCGTTCATCTGATCTTACGCCACCAAGTCCAAAGCTACGCCACATCATGATACATCATTTCAGCCCATACCGGTCACCTCCGGTGCTTTGACGACGACGAAATCGCCTGGAAACTCACGTCGACCAAAACCAATTCTTAAACCCTACTTCTACCTCCCTTGGCCACCACGGTGAATTGAAAAATGCCTCATTATTTTTCCAATGATCCCTGACCATCCACCATCCTCCAGCCTTAACCACGACCTCAATTCATCTCGCAATCACCAGAAATCAACAGAAACCCATATTCTGTTCATCTTACTAATTCTCTAGATTTACCAAATTAAAAATCGTGATTTTCTTTTTAAAAATCATTATTTTGTATAAGGAATCAGTTTATAAACCTGAATTGATAAATAACGATACTTGAATTTTCACTTGTTTAAACATGCACTGTTATTCTCTAGTTTCTTAGAGACATTCATATATATTTTTACTTAATTAAATGTTAAACACTAACCCATGGTTAAACAACGATTATTGTTTGAATCTGAAATCTTAATAAAGATCAGATAAGGGAATAATGGAATTTCTACAAATTTCTTAACTTAAAAACAGGAATAGGCAAGAACTGATACTCAACAAACACACATATACATCAATAAATACATACAGGAAAGATGCACTTGTACACATTCACATAACATACTCACTTCAGATATCACCCAAGCAACCAGATTTTATATAATTAAGATTTTAAAACAGATGTTACTCACCAGATGAAGAACAGAGCTTCCCAGGTTAATTTTTTTAAAACTGAAGTGTCTTTGAACTTTAAAATCTTTTAACTTGAATTGCCTTTTGAAAACTGGTTTTGCTTGCTAGAAAACTTGCATGCATGCTTTGATTTTCATATTGCATTTGAAATCTTTAAATTTTGAATGCTGTTAAAAACTCAGGTTTGCTTGCTTCCAGATTTTGAAAAGATGCAGGCTACAGACTTGATTCCAGATTAAAGAAATTGCAGTCTTTTGATTTTGATAGTGGATTACAGAATTTGAAGAAATGTTGCAGGCTTTGATTTAGATTCCAGATTTTAGATGATGAGGATGAATTGCAGATTTGATGAAGAAGCATTTTAGAGGATTTATTACAGATTTTGGTCTGAGGATTTGTTTGCTTCAGATTTTGTTTTGAAAGGAAGATTTAAGTTGCAGATTTGTTTTGAGGATTTGTTAATTTACTGATTGTCTTTGAGAGATTTAGTTCAGATTTTGTTTTCTTGTCTTTGAAGAAATAGAAAAAGAAATGTAGATAAGAACATATGTTTATATAGTGAAAATGTAGTTTATTAAAAATAAAATAAAACAAAAATTCAAAACTTGACATTTGTCATTTACATTGGTTTATTTGTTTACACTTGTTATTTTAAAGCCTTAGGAATTTACACATGACTTTTTAGTTAGTTTATATTTATTTTAGAAGTAGATAAAAGCTTTTTCTTTATTTACTTAAATACTTATGTATATATATATATAAAAAGTATTTTAAAGAAAATAAAACCAATTATGTTAATAAGTAAAAGTTTATACATATACTTTAAAATCCAAATATTTTAAATATATATCTTTGAATTTCAAAACTAATATACATTCAAATTCAAATTATATTTAAAATCCAATTTAAAGTCAAGTTATATACATACATATATAACTACACATTTAATTTGAAATAACAATTCTATTAAAATCTATTTATTTCCATAAATAAAACAATACACTATTAATATTGTATTTCAAAACTTATCTATATATATACTCTTAAATCTTATTTATTAAGCAATATTTAAAAAGAAATAAAATAGTCCTTATTATAAATTTTATTTAAAACCATATAGTTATTTATTTAAATAACTTTGAAAAGCTTATATCAAATAAATCATAATTTCCCAACTATCAAAATATATATATTAGAAATTTAAAAACAATATTTTATTTATTTATTAAATTTCAAACCAAAGCTTATCTATTTACAATATATACACACATATATATACACATTATAAATAGAAATCATTTTATTAGAAAAATTCACTAATTAAATATTTATTTAATTAGATTATTAAACCAATTCAAATTTTATTATCAAAGATTATCAAATCAATTTAATTATTTAAACAGATTATTAAATTGATATTGCCCCAAATTTCCGGGATATTACACCCATGCCCTACCAATCACCTCCTACACATAGCTACGGCCGAGCCTACCCATCTCCAACCCATCTTCTCGCCTTCCACCTGCCTCATGCAGCCTCCCGAAGCACGCAACACCCACAGCGGTGCTAACCTGGCCGCTTGCCGAGATCCACCATCGCATAGCACGCTCGTGCCTTTCCCCTCAACCGGAACTCGTCCTTCCCGGTGAACATGAAGCCAGGTCTCAGCATTGTTTTCTTTAAACTTGTATACATTTATATATGTATTTTAATATGGGTGTTTACTGGATATACCATTTTTATGTTTTCATAATAAAAGTTTATATAAGGTTTATATGCAGATATATATAGCTATACGTGCTTTTCCTATGTATATATATATTATTTTAAATTGGTTTATGTTGGGTTTTAATATAAAAATTTATAAAAGTTAGAGTATACATATAGTTACAATGCAGTATAGAATTGCTACGGACAAATTTTAAGTTACATACTATATATATTTGTTTACACTGTTTAAATGTTTTTCCTAAGTACTGATATTGGTTTCAGGTAGTGTACACTTATAAAATATATTTCATATGGTATATGCATTGACTTTAGCATTTTTAATGTATGACATATGAGGATTTTTGATTCCATTTTTTTTATCTGTATAAATGTATAGGGTTGCCAAGTTTTGATTTATATACTAGTTTATATATTTGTTTTTCCAGCATTCGCGTATGAGTTGCTTACACTATTTGATAGAAATAAAAAAAAGTATTTCTGTTAGTTTATATTTATTCTTATGTTACGATATATGTTTTGTTTGGGTTAGCATATATATATGGTTAAAATAATAAATATAATAATAGGTTATTAGTATTCTAGTCTAAGCCTGCACTTTAACTTTGTAACTTATCTTAGCTGGCTTGGCCATCACAAGTTATATATATAGTAGTTATTTTCATGTGTTCTGTTTCAGGTATAGATAGTATATTACATGTTACCGTAAGATAGCATATATGATTTTATATATATTATAGTTGCTTACATACGTATTTTGGGAATGAATGTTTTTAGGAATATATGTATATATTATATTCATTTGCTATGTTTTATAAAAGTTATTAAGTTATATATAGATATCAGGAACGGTCACATATATATATATATATATATATATATATATATATTGCTGTTCTATTGTATTTTGAATTCCCAGATTTGAGCATAGTTATTTTACCTATCAACTCAAATAAACTGTTTCGTATATGTATATCTCGGTTGCATACATATTTTGGGTCTGCATGCATATAATATTTGTCAAGTACTAGTTGTAATATAGTATATATATGTTCTATTTCTTCTGTTTGTTATATAGGTTGTTATATATTAAAGTTTATATATCTATTGGTGTAATATGTAAATTTACTTTTCAGTAAGTAAGAAATAGACCGTGTATATCTTAACTCCAAGTGAACTGTTGAGTTTACCTTTAATTTTAGTTGTTGCTATATTATAAAGTCTTATATATATACTATTAATATGTAAGCGAGTTTATTTAAATAATATGTTTTAAAGAATATATATGTGCATATAGTTTCCTAAGATTTGGGTCACTAGTATATTGGTTTTGAGTATTGTTAAAAAGAGAATAAACATAGATTTTTAAAATAAGTGTTTTAAACTTAATATGGTTTATAAAAATAGTTATATATAGTTATGTATAAGTTCATTTATACTATCTATCTTCGCCAATCCAGTTCTGATTCGTTTATAAATTTCCTGTTACCAGCTTCGTCCGTCGTGCTTGTTTTTTTTCATCGAATCGGGTCTATCCAGTGTTGCTTTGAAATCCGTAGCTCTGTTCATTTTAAAATTCATCTAGCCTCGAAAGGTGAGCAATCACTCACGATTAATGTTCTTTTATTTATAAAATTTGATTTCGGTTGAAACGACAATTGGAATATGTTGCTGTTAGTTATCTACACTGTTATATATATGTTTTACCTGTATCAGTTCACCTGTGACATCTGACACCATTATCTGTTATATTTATGCGACGATAATACAGTTTGGCTGTTAATTGATTGATTGTTGATGTTTGCATTGGTCGTTAAATTGTAAATGTATAAGTGATAAATAACATGCAACTGAATTTGACGTAGGATAGTTAAGGTTTGAATTGATATATGTGTTGGATTTGATTAGTTAAACTTGTAAAATTTGACCCCTTAAATGTTTAATTATTTGACACGTAGAAATGGTTAATTACCCTTGAAACCTTTGAATTTATTGTATGAAATCGAATAAGAAATGTCAAGTGTAGAACCGCATCAAATAATAGTGTAATAATCTTTAATCTACATGAAATGATAGTGTAGATTCTTGAAATAATTATATTAATTTGCACAAACAACAATGTGAATTAATACGATTATTTCGGGATTATTTGAATCAACTATTGGATTGTTATTGATTGTTGTTATTGCTTGTTTATTTACTTTGACACCATCCCAGTTATCACACTGCAAGTTCCCTTTGCTATGCTTAGATTTTGAATTGAATTGGAATCAGGTTGAAATGATAAATACCCAAATTAAACTTTGACCTAGGATAGAGAATTAAATAAAAACTCGATTGGTCGATAATTTGATTTAAAAATAAAATGAAGATTTTATTTGAATAAATAATATGGTTTTGAAACGAAGTTGGAAATTGAATTTTAATGAAATTTAAAATGTGAATATTTAATAATCTGAAATAAAATATTAATAAAGAAATTGATGAAAGAATGTTGTTTAATTTAAGAAATGATTGAATTAAGTTTTGAAATTATTTATGAATTTAATGAGATTGAATTATTTAATAATTAAATTAAATTGAATCCTTTAATAATTAAAATTGAACTTTTAATTAGTGAAATTTAGTTCTTATTTAATTGAGCTTTGAATTGTAACTAAGTAAATGAATATGTGAAATTGAATTTCTTTATCAAGAAATGCAAATGTGATTTTTGAAATTAATGTAAGACTTGTAATTTAAAGGGTTGATTTGTCGAAGCTAATTTAATTAAATTGGAAGTTTTGATATAATGAAGTTGAACTTAAGTAATTGATTTAATGAATTAGAAATTAAATAGAAATTGTTTTGAATGATAAATTTACTTAAGGAATTATTGAATGAAATCGATAAATGAAGTTAAATTGATTTGAATGTTAAATTAAATTAATTTAAATGATTTCGGAATGAAACTTATATATGAATTTAAATCAATATTTGAATTGTTTTAAATAAAGATTGAAATTGAATTATAAGATTTTGAAATGGTAATTTGGAAGTTTTGAAACATAAATTATGGAAATTGTTTTAGAAAGAGAAATGAAATGTTGATTTACAAATTTTAATGGAAATTGTAATTGATTTGGTTTTGAAATTTATTAAACTACTAATCGGTGTAATAATTATGAATGTTATTAAAGAGACTGGAATCGGTTAAGGACATACTCACTGTCTAAACCGAAAACCACTTTAATAACTACACGCGGAGTGTGATCCAGAATGAAGTGGTTGGAATGATGTACGTGATGACTGAAGAAAGAGAACGATAATGGATAGCCTTGACACTTGTGTCAAATTGGAAATGACTAAAACAGGAGTCGTGCCGGGCCAAATGGGGGCTAGCTACCTCGAGCGAACACACTTCTTCGAACTACTCATTACTTGTTGTCGATTGGTGCACCCTTGATTTTGGGAGTGTTGTTTCACGGTGTTGCGATCGCTGCGGCGATGCGTTCTCACCAGTCCGGATCAGGCAAACGGTAGTTTCACTACCTTGGGTATTGCCTCATGTGCCTTGTCATACTTGGATCCCTTTATACGCGACCACTATGATTTGTTTTGTGTTATACCTATGGAGTACTCCCTGATATCCCACCAGTTTACGGTGGAGTTTACAGTGCTGTATAGACTATAACGCTTATATAAAATGTGTTAAGGGGAATAATGGTAACGCCTTAACACTATTTTGATATTTTATATTACTGATAGGCATTATCTACTTATCGTACACTACTACATAGTAGATAGTTTAACGGATCCTTAAAGGATGGTTATTCCAAACATCCTTTGAGTTACTTGTATTTCAGTTGCTATTTCACTTGAGTTGGATTTATAAATATAAGAATGTTAATCCTGACTCGAGTGTTTTGTGTTTTGCTTTACGCTCGGGTCAGACTGAGTGTACCAGTATTTGAGACTCACCTTTGGAGTTGGAGCTTCGCTTGGAGATTCAGCTATCTATCCAGCTTTCAGATATTTAGTTGATTCCAGTGATGTATTCTGATATTGTATTTGATTATGTATTCGAGACATCTGTTGTACCTTATTTAACTCTGATATGTATATAGTAGCTTCATGAACTACTATCTTTTATTTCCGCTGCATTTATTACTCTGTGTCTGTGATATGTGATTATTTATTTACTGTATATGTTCAGTTTTGCCAAATTTAAATTAACAACGCGGTATTTTGAATTATTCAAGTCCGACATGTGCGGATGCGAATGGTCCAAAATAGCGGGTTGTTACAGTCATCCCCTACGCCTCACTCCCGAGCTCCTCCCCGACATCTTTTCTTGAACTCTCGACCACTGGTTCGCCAAAAAAAGTTTTTGAATGTTTTCCGATCATCTCCTCCCCGACCTACCAAGCCACTCAAAATCACATGAACGCTTCTAAAAAACCCCAATCGCTGCTACGAACCCATCCTCTGTTCATCAATTATGATCGTCGAAAATGGTCGTTTTCTCGATCACTTGTTGTTATATGCAGATATCCCTCCAATTACTCAACGAAAATTCCCAAAACTATTTTTAAAATAAAGTAGACTTAAAAACTCACAACTCTCCAATTGACGGCAAGTGCTAATTCAAAGTGGTTTGAGAGCAATTGTTTTTTGAAGATGAAGGAAGAATTAATTTTTCAATGTTTTCAAAACTTACAGAGGAAAAGAAAAAAAAATAAAGAAGAAGAAGAAGCCTTGCCTGAGTGTGTGTGTGTGTACACACACACATACCGATGCTCCTCCAAGAAGACCAAGAAATCAAATTAAAAGAAACAAGGGTGGACATAGAGTCTGCTATGGTGAAAAGATCATGGGTACAATGGTAGCTGGGAGGAAAAAAATGGACATAATGGTTGCTGTTGAGACAATTAGGTGGCTGAGGGAAATTTTGTATTATGTGTACCTGTATGAGTACATTTTTTTATTCCGGCACCCTGCCATACTGTACCGCGACTTACAAAAAATAAAGTACAATTGCATATAACAATATTACACGATCACAAAACAAAACTAAAATAGGCAAGTTGTTAAATTTTGTGAAGTCTCAAAATGCCACCGTCTACCATAAAATACGTCAAACGAAAATTTACTTATTTTCCCAAATTAAAAATTGTGGAAAAATTCTAAAAATTAAATTAAAAATACATCATTGGAAATCAAGTCTCAGTTTGAAACAGATAATTTATCATAATTTAAATTCAAATCTAAATATTTAAATAAATTAAATATTCAAATTTGAAGTCCTAAAATACGGGTTGTTATATTAGATAAGGGATAAAATTAAAAAGAAGCACTCACCCCAAAAGAATGTTAACCTATATTTATTTCAAATTAACGAAAAGTAGTGTTTTCTCCTTCCATCATAACCTAAATCATTTTCAAAATCCAAGTGTATGTGTTGTGGAATGAATCCCTAGTCCTTTTTTTCGATTACTATTTTCTTTCGAAATATATGCTACACTTTTTGAATTAAGAAGGGAATGAAGATTATTGAAATTTCCTCCCACCTCAACCTCCTTTATTTATAAGTTGGGTGATGGACAGAGGAAATTTGAACATATGCATGAAAAGTGATTAATGTATGAATATTTGTTAAAAGTTTACCTTTTACATATAATAAACTTAATTTCCAATATATAGGGAATCAATCTCGATAAATAAATAGATACCTATACATCAATCAATACGCAATTAATCTACACCATTAGTTTTCCATAATATATGAAACTAATATACAACTAATTATGTATATTTTCATTAGTTAGGAAATGTGCCAATTAATTTGCAATTAATTGCTTCTCCGCTATTGATTTTCCATAGTATATGAGATTAATATACCACCAGTAATATATAAATATATTCAACTAGTAGGAAATATGTTAATCAATGTGCAATTAATTGCTAGTGTACGCAATTGATTTCCCATAATATATGAGATCAATATACAACCAATTATATATATATATATATTCACTAATTATGAAATATGTCAATCAATATGCAATCAGTTGCTAGTCTACACAATTAATTTCCCACAGTATAGGAAATTAACATACAACCAATTATATATAATAGGTTCAATAATTAGGATCGTGTAAAAAAATTCATCACATTAAATATATGTATATTTATATAAATATAAATTCTCACTATACGCTTTTATATCTATCTCCCTTATATGTACATGAACATTTCTCTTTATGGATATGTATCTTTTTGTTTGTTTTCTATAAGAATTCAAAAATGCACCATTAGCCAGGATTGAACCGATAACCTCTCCAACTGAAGTCTACTCTCTTAACAAACTATGCTAAACATACTTTTTTCAAATTAGAACATTGAAAATTGTTTGTCATAAGCACAAATATTTAGACTTATAAAGTCAATTTCATCTAAAATGTAACTACAAATCTATCAAAATTGTATGTGAAACAGATTAGCTCGGAACATCCTTTGCAACGGTTATAAATACAATGTCCTATTCACATTTCTATTAAAAATTCATCTTAAATTAATTAAATATTTATTGTGTCTGATTTGTGAGTCATTATAATAGATCTGTATATGTATATGTAAACATTTATATAATTTTGAATATATGTATGTATATATGTATATGAAACAACGTATGTTTATAAAAATTCATCCAATGATGATCTAGATTTACATATAGATGATGATATGTTAATAACAGAAGATTACCTCATGGATGTAGCCTTAGATTTGCACCTTTATCGGAAGATGTTCCTAGATCCGATTCGGATCCTAGCTCCTCGTTTTACACTAGTTTGGAGAACCACCTTTAATTTAATTTTGAAGTTGTTTGGGTTGACGTATTTTCGGCCAAGGGTTACTATTGCTCAAAATTTTGTTACTCAAATTTTTTGTAAGTAAAAAGGAAGGCTAATCAAGATATTTCAGTGGGGCCCTATCTAGTCCAGGTCGACCGGGTCTAAGTTAGCTCGTAAGCCGGCCACGGTTGGAAATATGTCAATCAGTGTTCTTGCATGTGATGATAGCCCAAATCCAACCAAGATTCGCAATGGTTCCTTCGCTCAATTCAAGCCTTTTACTATTGGAGCCTCCAAACGCATCAACCATAGCGACTACCTTGGCCGCCAAGGCAAGATGTAGGCCCGCCTCGCCCCATCTTTCATTGGCCGACCGACTCTCTTTGACCCGGTTGTAACCCAACAACGGGCCAGTCCATATGCTCAAGCATTTCTCCCTCGACTATCTCTCGATCTGCATGGTTTGAGACTGTCTCAAGGGTGGCCCGTCATCGATCTAGCTTCGATAACACCACCTACGGCCAATACCTCGTCTTGTCTCAACTCGCTTAGTATGCCCTCGTCTCTCATTAGTCTGCCATCCTCCTTATGGTCTCAGTAGTCTAGCTCGGCCCATCCTGCTATCTAGGCATGCAGGAGAAAAGCGGCAAGAGGTACATCCATATGTACCTATTTCTGACAAAAAGCATGTCTGATTTCCTACAATCATACTGCAAGTACAAGCGCATTTAATACAAAGCATGATAGTGCACACTCTTGATACAGTCCTATTGGCCTTAATCTCGGCCACACAGTACAATCCTGTTAGCCTTCATCTTAGCCATGCACTCCTTTCTTTTGCTAGTCATCCTTCATCAAATCCATTCGATCGTATCAATAGCCAAGCATGCTTCACACCTCTTTTATGTCATGATCCTAGTCGTTCAAACATCAGTTCAGTTGCTATAGAACTACAAAAACAATACAATTTACCATGCCAAAAAGGTGTCAATAGGGCATCGATAAATCAAATACCGATACCTCGTCTACGCCTAAACAGGCACCGGTAAAAGTTATGTCAGAAGAATTCTAACCGCGGCTTAAAGCCGACGGGCATGGTGCTACTACCGACGCCTTACAGACGCCCCTTATCGATGCCTTACCGCATCTTTTTCCAATGCCTTTTCAATGCCTTACCGATGCTAAAATAAAATGAAAAACTAGATTTCCCAACACCTTTCCGATGCCTTGGTTGTAATAAATTTGCACCATTTCAACTGCCTTTTGCACCTCAATGACACATTAATGTGTGTGTGTATCGTAGAGTCATATATCATATATCCATACAAATATCATTGCCATCATAATACAAAGAAAATCAAATATCCAAACCAAATAATACCGTCATGATCACAATAAAAACCAAATAATACGATAACCATCTCAATACAAATCAAATGTCCAAACAATCTGTAAGCAAATATCCAAATAACACCAATAATACCAACACCAATATCCAAACTAAATATCCTAACAAACAAATATACATCTTGTCTAAACCAAATATACATCTCCAAAAAATCAAATATACATAACCAAATACTACTTATCTGAACCCTGCTTAGCATCACCACTTTCATCTCTAGCTTACCGACGCGTGACTTTAATGTCCATTTGCTTCTACTATATAACCTAACTTGTTTGTTAATAATAAGTAATTTTTATTTCTACTATTGTATTTATTGGGTGATTTAACTTTTTGTACACTTGTTTAATTTATTTAATGATTTAACTTATATATTCATTTAACTTATTGTGTAATTTAATCAACTTATATATTTGTCATATTTATTGTACGATTGTAAAAAAATAACCTATAATTAAACTGGAATAAGCTTTTATATAATTTATTGAAATAAAATTTACAATTTAACTCAATTTTATGTACAATTATTTAACTTATTTAGTGAATTAACTTATAAATTTGTTTAACTTATTATGTGATTTAAAAAAATCTATAATTTAACTCGAATTATATATTGTATAATTTATTAAAATAAAACTTATATTTTAACTCAATTATATGTATAATTGTTTAATTTGTTGAGTGAGTTAACTTGTATATTCGTTTAACTTATTATGTAAATTAAAAAATCTATAATTTAACTCGAATTATATATTTTATAATTTATTAAAACTAAATATATAATTTAACTCAATAATATGAAGTATGAACACTAGTTCAATTTACTGAGTGATATAACTTATATATTTGTAGTATTTATTGTGTATTTTAGAAAAAATCTATAATTTAACTCAAATAAACTCTTGTATAATTTAGTCAAACAAAATTTATAATTTAACTCAATTATATGTACAATTGTTTATTTTATTGAGTGATTTAACTTATATATTCACTGAACTTATTGTGTGATTTTAAAAAAAATCAATAATTTAACTCAAATCATATCTTGTATAATATATTGAAACAAAATTTATAATTTAACTTATACATGTATACATACCACAAACTCGGTGAAAGCATCATCTACCCATCTATTGCTTGTAGACTCATCCTCGAGCTCACACGTCAAGCTCCAATTCTTAAGAAACTCAAACACCCGCAATGGTTGCATGGTATGGCAGCATGGTAATATTGATAGAAGGAAGTGCTGGATAACTTGCATGGTAGTGCTATTATAATTAACTAGTGGTAGTAGTTAGGGTTATGCTGGCGATATTGTTACCACTGGTGGCCATAACCACCGTCACTAACAGTTAACAACTCCAGTGTTAACAGCATCCCCTCCAACACTACCACAACCAACCACCACTACTTATAACAACACTACCATGCAAGCCCCAACACATAATTTATTAATACTACAATGCTGTCATGTCGTGCAACTGAAGCGGTGACCGAGGAGGTTTAGGTGGTTCTTCACCATACAATAAAATGATAGTTTTTTTAATGATGTGCATCGCTCTTTTTTAGCAGATTCTACCAATATTTCGATCACATCCATCGAAAGATTAAAAGAATTTGCAAAAGAGGAACGATGTCCATCATCGGAAAAACTATCATTATATTAGATCGTGAAAGAAAAGACGGTCTAAATCCATAGCGGTGGTGATTGGGCATGTGTAGTGGTGCTATTATAACTGGTGATGGTGCATGGGGAAGTTCTAATGGAGATACTGCTACCACTGGTGGCGACAACCACCATCATTGATGGTCAACGACTCCAGTGTTAATAGCATCCCCCTAACACTTCCCAATCCACCATCACCAACTGTAACAGGACTACTATGCATGCCTAGTCACCACCACTATAGCTTTAGACCGTCTTTGTTGTTGTTGTAATACAATGATATTTTTTTCAATGATGGGTGTCACTCCTTTTTTGCAGATTCTATCAATCTTTCAATAGACATGATCAAACATTGGTACAATATGCTAAAAATAAGCGAAGGCCATCATCGGAAGAAACTATCACTGTATTGTATGGTGAAGAACCTTCTAAACCTTCAAGTGCAACGGAAACGTTCCTACATGTACACAAAACATATATTATCTTTCACACGATAGTATTATTAATTTAAATTAAACTTTCAGTATTAAAAAAATTTCATTCATCACTAGTACTATATCATCCAAAACATATCATGTGCATCAATTCAATAATGTTTATGTGTACGTAGTTAAGATATGCATCCTTTCCTTTACTATTATCGATCTAATTATCCCCACCAATTAAAATAAACACACTACTAAGCTATAATTCAGTTATTGATTCGACTAAAGCAAAAATATGTTTCATCTTCTCTTTACTCATTTGACTAGACTACGTATGCCTAGACTATTATAATCAGTCTACACCATATTATATACATACTCGACAATTTTTTTTGTTTTGTTAAAAGTTAATAATATATAATATCATTTAAATTCATTATCTAACCTTAAGTTTAACTTATACTCTACATCGACCACAACGATTATATGTATTTTTTTCACGTTTATTTGATTTACTAAAATATATCATAATAATGCTTTAGTGTAGAAGAAACAATCTAACATATATTATGTATGACGATTAGTGAAACTAAGTTAATAAGATAACATATTTAGCATCCTATTAAATGTCATTTAGAAGTTGCTTTTTATTAAATGTCAGATATATTTATGTTTGTATATATGGTAAGGGATTTGCAATTCTACATCCATAAGCCCATGTATATACAAAAATATAGAAATAGACAGTAAATAAATCATACCGATGGAAGAAGGTGCTTGCGGCGACTTGGGCTTGCAATGAATTAGGCTTTGGCTTGTGGCGATGAGGCTTGTGGCGATGAGATGACATGGTGGCAATTAGGCTTGGTGACATGGCAGTTGGGCTTGGTGACATGGCAATGATGAGGTGACATGATGGTGACAAGGCTTGCGACAATGTGGTACATGGTGGTATGGTGGCGATGAGGCGACGTGGCTTGTGGCAACAAGGGAAATGTCTTTGACTTGTGGTAGGATAGAGGGAGGAGGAGGTAGCAAAAGGAGAGGCTAAGCGGAGGATTCATAATTTTTTTAAATTAGAAAAGTGATGGAGGAGGGATCTTCTATTGGGGTAAGTATATATGGAGGTGACACCGTGTCGACGCCTATAACAATGGTATTGACAAGGCATTGGTAATTTTCTATTGGTAAAGAGCTACATACAACTTACCAACGCTTAACCGATGCCTAATAAAGTGGCATCGGCACAGGGTTGGTAATATCAAGTAGGTAAATAGTAAGGTTTCTAGTAGTGTAAGAAACCCATGCATAACCACTTCTAAGTGGTTGGTTGTGTCCCCGATGGAGGGGACCCCAGGTTGGAACAAACGATCCGCCAATCAAGCTCCTTGAGATTAACATCTTCATTAGTCTTAGGCATGTCATCTTTTCTTATTATTCTCTTTTAATTCCTTATGAACCATATAGTAAGAGAAGTTTATAGTGGACTTAGGCAGCTTGTCCAAACCACTTCACATCTTGTGTCATTTTTCCTTTGAACGCTATTTTCTCTTTATTTTTCCATCATTAAGCTTAGTGGGTAGTAAGTAAGCTTTGCTCTTTATAATGCATTATCATAACTCCGAGGTTGACAAAAAATATCATCAACATTTTGGTGCTAAAAGGACGGCCAACCTCCGAACTTATGGTTAGCAGTTTCCTATGCAAGCTCTTTCCTTGCATCCAACATCAACAGCGACAATGGTGGACGGTGCTCCACCGTCTCCTCGAGTCACCAAGAATATTACTTAAGTGCCTCAGTTTGCCTTTGTGTCATGCGTAGTTTCTGTGCAAGCCTATTCATCTCCTTACATCGCTACTACTATCAACCAAATTATAGCAGCCGGGCATGCGCCCAGTTTAAGGGTCGCGCCCATCCGCTCAGACATCTACCTCAACATTCAGACCATCCTGGTCAGCCCACTTCAGGGAAAAACCAAAGGCATGATACCCTTGCAGAATCTTGGTCATCTGCCAAGCACTCACGCACAGAAATCCTAGAGGCACGGCAATCCTCTTAAAGCTCGGGGCAGCCTCCTCCCTCGAGGGTCACAAAATGGTTCTCTCATTTGTTTTCCCCCTCAATGCTGTCTGAATGTTGCCAGAAGTCCGCCCGCATGTCTCAACACACCTAAATTCTACTGCCAATTTCTTTTGCAAGCTCGCCTCCGAGCTTGTAACCTCTTACAAAGAATATGTTGAAGATCGAAGGGCCTGGATCATCCAGCACCTTCATCAAGGCTATCTGGCAAAGACAAATTATCATGCATCCATTACCTTGTTTGGGGACTACTAACCTTTTCTGCCTAGGACTACATGAGCCGTCGCTCCCTTCCTGCCTAGCCAGCTGTCCACGAGGGTGGATTACCAAGAATCCATTTCCTTGTCAGGGACTACTAGGCTATCCAGCTAGTTTGATTCACATGCATTTAATTCCTTACTCAGGGACTACCCACTACCCCATGAGTTTGTTGAGAAGCATTTCCCCTTCATGTTGGAGTGCATCGACGATTGAATACATGGCCGTAATGGTTCATACCCCTCGCCTATGATGCCACTCATCCTTTGTACATGATGGGACATTATTGTCTGGGTCAACGTTGTTTCCCCAAGTGACACCGAAGTCCGACATTCGTAGTGTGCTTTCATAGAAATAACCCGGGTCTAGCTCCTTATTTCAATATGTCACCCTGGAGAACCTCTAAGCCCCTCGGTGCTTAAGTTTAATTCGGGCTCGCCTACTAGCTCTTATTATAGTGTGTCACACTAGAGAACCTTAGATCCCCTTAGCACATAGGTTTGAGTGAGGCCTGCCTACTAGCTCCTTATTTTTACATATTACCCTACAGAACCTTTAAGCCCCTCAGTGCTTAAGTTCATGTTGGAACCTCCTAACAATAGAACTACGCACAGATAAGTTCGCTCTTTACTATTTCTATCTATTAAATTCTTGTAAGCAATGGTACATGCCACTTATCTCGCCATTACCCTACACACTTGTGCATGAGTGCCTGAGCCAGCAATGCCCCATAGCTCGAGCCGAGGCATGCAGTCACCTAACAACCAATGGGATGTCACTAAGAAAACCCTTGAGCCTCCATGCGCTCCAGTTTGAGCCAGGCTCGTTCGTCGCTCTATGCATGATCGCTTGTCACTCCGTAGAACCCATTGGCAGACATGCGCTCTCACTCTATGCTAATGCCACCCACCACTTAATACTTGACAAGCACTTGGCTTTTATCAATGCTCGGGTTTAGCCTATTGCATGATACCATCACTATTTAGCATGCCTTAAACAAGAAACTTTTTCTAAAAATAATCAGGAACTCCTCCTAACCACGTGTTATTCAAGAAGACCTCGAGCCACTCAGTGCTCAAATCTGTGCCAGGACCGCCATTAATAGAGTGGTGAAATGAAGCTTAACCGTCATTTGCCAGCCACGGTACCTGACGATCAACTAAGTTGCTTGGACAGTGCGCGCTTTCGAGTCCGTTGGTAGGCCCAGTTTACTGGTAAAAATATATTAGTTACCCCGGTGCAAGGGACTTTCCTAGCTATCCAATATACACTTATCCTTTCAGTCATAGCCATTGTGATAAAAAAGGAAGCAAGGATCTTAATTGTTCAATAATGATAAGTGCTGTGTCACGCCATGTGCATAGGTGAAATGACACATCCCTACCATGTCTCGACAAGCACAACTGCCTAGGTTGGAAATTAGAACCGAGATTGTGAAACCAAAAAAACCGACCCGAGTAGACTCGAACCTGCACCGAACCCGATGGGTCTCAGGTCGAGTCTTTGTGATGAAAAAACTATAAAGACTAGACCAAACTCGATTCGAACCGACCCGAATCAGAAGACCCGACCAAAATCGAGCCGAATAGACCCGACCAGAAACATCCAACCAAAAAACATTGAAATATATGCATTTTTAATTATTACTCAACCAGACCCAAACCGACCGAATTCGACCCGAACCGAAGAACTGGATCAAGTTGAGTCTCAGTTTCAAATGTATAGTTTGGATCAGACAAAACCCGACCCGCCTAGCACTAAACTCATCGGATCGAGTTTGGTTCCATCAAGTCGGGTCTAATTGTCACCTCTACAACTATCATAGCCAACAATGTAATGCCACATAGGCAATGCATTAAATGCATAACCGTCAATTAATAGAGTCTTCGAAATTTTACAGCTCAAGGCCATGGATTGGGGGGGCCAAAATGTTACTTAAATTTTTTATAAGTAAGAAGGTAGGCTAATAAAGGTATCTCATCTTGGCCCAGTCTAGTCTTAGTTGACTAGGTCCAAGTCATCTCGTAAGCTATCCATGGTCAAGAACAGGTTGACCAGTGTACTTACGTGTGATGATAGCCCGAATCCATCCTAAGCCCATGTTGGCTTATCTTCCCAATTACACGTCAATCTTCAATAGGCGAAGCCTCCCAATGAAGCATCCCAATGACCAGCTCGCCGATCAAGGCATGACGCAAGCACGGCATGAACTATCTTCATTAGTCAACTTACTCTTTTCTAGCCCATTCACAACTCGACAACATGCCAGCCCGCTTGCTTAAGCATCTCTCCCTTAACTTTCTCCCAATCGGCATGGTTTAAAACTGCCTCAAGGGTAGCTCGTCATCGATCCAGCTTCGATACCACCACTTATGATCTATACTTTGTCTCATTTAGCCTACTTTAGCATGCCCCTCGGCTCTCGTCGATCCCCAACGGACCAACTCGGCCCATCCTACCACCTAGGCATGAGGGAGCAAAGTAGTAAGACATACAACTAGATGCACCTATTTCTAAAAAGAAGCACGTCCCATTTCCTACAAGCATACTATATATACAAGTGACTTTAATACAAAGCATTATAAAGCATACTATTAGTACACTCCTGTTGGTATTCATCTCAGCCACACACTCCTTTCTTTCGCCAGTTGTCCCTCATAGAATCCATTCAGTCAGGTCAATGGCCAGCCCACTTCATGCCTTTTTTGTAGCACGATCATAGTCATCTAAACATTAGTTCAATTACTATTAAAAAATCCCATACATGGCCACTTCTAAGGGGTTGGTTGGGCCTTTGGTGGAGAGGACCCCAGGGTGGTTAGGCCCTCGATGGAGGGGATCCTAGATTGGAACCCATAATACACCACTCTAGCTTCCTGAGATTAGCGGCTCCATTAGTCTTAAGTATTATATTTTCTTATTATTCTCTTGTAATTTCTTATAATTAGGAGAGAACCATATAGTAAGAGAACTTCACAGTGGACGTTACCTTCTTGGCTGAACCACTTCACATCTTGTGTCATTTCACTCTTGAATGCTCTTTTCCCTTCATTTTTCCATCATTAAGCCCAGTGTTTAGTAAGTAAGTTTTGCTCTTCATAATGCATGATCATAACCCTAAGATCAACAAAAATATCGTCAACAGATATCAATATCGAATATCGATTAATACATATACAATTTTGATATACATAACTATTTAATTGCCAATGACACCTAGAAGTACTAATGGTACCCAATATATTAGATAAATAAGTAATTCATATTTCATAAATATTAACTAATTTAATTAATTTATAACAACTATAAATCAACTAAATCGTGTGGTATTTTGAAGAATTTACCAATGCAGCTGTGCGACTTACACTTGTAAATTTGGCTAACGATTAATATTGAACAATTCAAATATTAACGTCCGGTCATCAACTTAGTTAGTAGTGTGACAGTTTGGCCAAATTTATCGCTTATACATCTATATTAATAAAATTCTATTTTCCAATTTTAAGTGATGCCTTTTAGTAACGATTATTACACTAATTCTCTTCGTTAAAACTATATCACTTTAGGACTAATGGAATTTGATTTTGGTCGAAATTCCAATGTTGTCCACATTCAACTTGGTTAGTCCAAACATAAAGTCCTTGGTTCAATAATAATTATTATTATTAACCGTACTGCTCTAGTTATAGACTTTGACTTTGGGTTGACTACAGTTGACCGTGATACTGACCTTATATAACTAAGGGGACAAATTCTCTACTGAATATCATTTCACTTACAATGCTTCAAATCAGACCCAACTATATTCGTTCGATGGATGCCATATCATAATTTAAATAAAATTAAAGTGGAGTGTCCACGTTGAAGTTCAACAGTATTCTGGATTCGAGAGAACTGTGTAGTATCGTTACTTCGAGATTCTTTATTTGAACTTAGTTATATTTACTAATAGAAAAATCTTGAATGATTCATTCCATAATTATCCAATAACTCTTAGTATGTAACCCCTCGATGCCCCTAGCAGCAATGAATACAAATACACTGCCCAAAATTTAAAGAGCATTTTGTACTCTAGTCTTGAAGGATGTATCAATATACTGTCTCAAAACATCTTGACTAAGAATATTTAAAATAATATATAATATTTAAAATAATATTTTTAATGTGAAAATTTTCTCATGATTACAACACATTGTAATTATTATCACATAAAAAATCATTTAAGAAGTTTATATTTAATATAATTAAATTATACAATTAATCAACAAATGACAATAGGACAAGTATATAATATAAAGATAAACACTTTTTATTATAAACAAGATCGATAATAGAATTAAGTATATGTAACAACCCGCCTTTCAACCCTCAAAAGTCGGCACAATACGTCCATGGTATTCACATGTCGAAAATCCAAACTGTAACGACCTGGATTTTACAACAATTAATTTTAAATATTTAAATGGTATTAAATATTGAATTTGGGATTTATAATTTAGTTAGTAAGATTTAAAACTGGAATTTTAAGCGATTCGTCAATTTAACCGACGCGTTAAAATAGCGATCTGAGGCACAGTCTCAGAATTCAACGAAACAAGTTCCATTGGATCCGTAATAGTGTATTATTATCGGATATCAAATTTCATAACGTTTGGAGTTATCGTTTAGCCGTACGGTATAGAAACACGTTGAATTTAATATCGAAATTCAATATAATAATTGGGTTCAAAAGCTATCTTCTCCATACGATCGAATTAGGAATCAAAACCTTTTACAATGCATTTGGAATAGGGGTATAACATTATAAACGCCTAGCAGCATGCCTCGATAGAGGATCGAACAAAATATCTAAAAAAAATTGAAAAGGTAAAATAAAGTAAAATGAAAATTTAGTCAAATCCTAGCCGACCAATCCTGTCCCCTTAACCTATTCAAGCACGCGACCTTCTTTTCTTTTCAGATCAAAATCATGAAGTAAAATTCGTTCAAACATGCCTCTGTCGATTCTAAAACGCTTCTCCCTCCCATTCTTTTCAATTTGATTCACAGCCGTGAAAAAAAAATCCTCTTCAAAAAATTCGAAAGTAAATCAACAAAAAATTTACAAAGCCTTCGTCTTTGAGGCTTGAAGGGGAAAACGGACGGCTAGCGCCTAGAGGAGGCTCCACCGTGCGTGAAGGGGGAAGGGTCGTGGCTCATCGAATATGGAGGCAGGTGCGTTCATGGCGATCGAGTGGCACGTATGCGTTCGAGAGCGAGGTTGACAACGCGATGGTTTTAGGATTTTGGGTGCGCGTGAGTACGTTAGTTAGAGGAGACGAAAGCTCGATCGATGATGGAGGAGTGGTTGCGAACGCGTGGGTTGGTGGTGGATGAGCCAGAGCTGTAGAGGGCGATGGAAAGGCGGAGGATGTTTGGTTCCTCGCGATCGACATATAGGGATTCATGATTTTTTTTGGCAAGTCATTCTTAATGCAGTCACGTGTGAGGCCAGTGAGGAGTTCCCTATGTGGGATTGCAACGTTGTGACGAAGTCGTGAAGGAGGTGATGTTTGGGAAGCTCGAATGCGAGCCTGACAGTGTCGCGATGGCGAATGCGACATGGAGGCGCGACCGTGCTAAGAAGAAGGTAATCTAATTTTAAAAGCATTTTTTAATGATAATCATGTTTAAACTGAAAAAAATATATATATAAGATTTTTGAAAATAGGAATTTTAATTGTTCTAATTTGGAAAGTTTATATAAAATTTAGATGTTTGGAATTTATATAGATCAATTTTATAAATGGATATGGTTTCATAAAGGAAATTTAATTAGTTATAATAGTTTAAAATTTTTAGTCAACTTTGATTCAAACAAAAATTTAATTATCTCGATGATTAATAAAATCCGTAATGTGCTTGTACGAGGTCGGATTCGGAAGAAAACAGTGGTGTTGGATCCATAATGACTTAGGCTATGCAATGGAATTAAAATTTGGAATAGTAGCAAATTAAAAGTCAAGGTGAGAATTTCTCACTCTTTTGGATTGCCACGTTTAAATTTAAATGTTTAAATTTAAATTAATTGATGCTCGATTGGATTGATAAATTTATAATTATCTGTTGGATGATTATATAATATATATATAGTAATATATATACTAGTTTTTGGAGTGATATTCCTGCATATTATAGCAGATGAGATCCTATGCGCCCCCATAATAGCGGATGACCCTATATACCGCGATATCCCCCTCTAAGTAGGATTGGTATTTTTATTGTTGTCTAACATTTGTGGATGCAGGAAAATAGGTTGGAGGGATCCAACTGGATTCCTCAAATATATTTACTGTTTTTCATATATAAAATATATGATGTGATTAAATAATCTGCTGGGTTATTGTGTGTTGTAAATTTTTAAATGTTATAATAGCATGGAAATTAACTTGGGTATATTGAATACCATAAATATTATTTTGAATTTTTAAGGAATTAAAAGGAGATTTTTAATATGAAAATATGTATATCAAAATTTGGATTATTTAAAAGAGATTGATTCGAATAAGCAATAATGAATTTTTGATCGTATTAAATAATGCTGGATATATAAAGAGGATTTTTAAGACTATATTTTAAAATGATATTCGAAGAATATAGAAAGAAGTCGAAATCGATATTAAAAATAGATTGGCAAAAATGAATGAAATTTATAAAATGGAAATTTATAAAGGAGATTATTTTAGTGAAACTCAAAGGAGTTATAAAAATTTATAAACAATGTTTATAAATAAAGGAATTGATATCGAATGATAAATTGGAAATATAAATTTACAGGGAGAATTTATATTTAAGTATGGAAATAGGGTGAGAGGAAAATATTGGGTACTATTTTTGAAGTGAAAATGGTTAAGAAGACCGAAATGGAAGTGATGTGATGGAAATCGAGAGTGATTTATAAATGGAAATGTGGTCATTGAGATTTAAAGATACATTTTTATTAACAAGTTAAGTTTTTATTTTAAAAGGGAAATTTCATTTATTAAACTATGTAGTTTAAAGTTAGTTAGTATTGAAATACTTCAGAAGTGAATTTTGAAATACTTAATATATTTTTTAATAAATTCTAAATTTTTAAACCTGCTTTGCAAAGTTATGTTATAAAAAGTGTTTCAATATTTTAAATAATTATTTGAATATGTCTTAAAAATAAATTATTATTATTTTTCTTTTAAATACTTATTTTTATTTACATACATATATAAAGTTTTGAAATGGTTTAAATTTATTTATAAATCTTCTTGAGAGTTGGAAAGGGTTATTTAGTAGATGAGATTTATAAGAGAATTCTCAAATGAAATTTTGAAAAAAGTAAGAGAATTTCCGAAGAAGTTAAATAAAAGTGAACTTCGAAAAAATGAAATAGAATTCATAAAGAAGTGCAAAGAGAAATTGAAAATTTAAGTAAGTATATTTGACTTTGGAAATATTGAAGGGAATTAATTAAAGATTTCCGAAACTAATAAAATTCGTTGTAAACGAGTTAAGAAATTTATAAATAAATTTGTAAATGATTTTGAGGAAAAGAAATAGGGAATAAATGGAATACTTCATAAATGTTGAATATAGAATGAAGTGGGAAAATATTCTAAGTATTGGGAAAGGGTGGAAATATTTCATTGAAAATATAAGGATTTGAAAGCTGTTTTCAAATTTTGAAGTACTGGAAGTAATATCTTACAAAGATATTTTGAGTAAATTTTGGAAAAGCCTGAAATAAGGCTCGATTTCTGCTTTGGATGTGTATTGATAGTTAAATAACTGACTATTCAATAATTGGCCAATTTCGTTAATCGTTTCGAAGAGACCGGGATCGGATTTAATTATCCGAAACCACTTTGATCCGGTTTTAACGTTACGAATGAATACCGTGAAGATAATGAAGATGGTGATCCAGTTTGTCCAGACCCAGGACAACTTGTATGGATGAATGCTATCAGCACATCGTCATTGGAGGACGATGAGAATTCTAAGTGAAATTATTCTTGAAAGGTAATCGTAACCTCTAGTCTCATCTACTGGAATGGCTGAAAATCAAGGGGTATGCAGCAAGGCTAAGTTGGTCATACCCAATTATGGTATGTTATCACCTTTCTAGATAGCTTCGGATATATTATATTAGATGGATACAGTGCATCCGAAAGAGCTCTCGGTAAGGGTTAGAACAACCGGGGTGATAACATATTCGGTTGTATCCAGGTTAGGGATAGGGTCAGTCTTGTGTTGCAGGGGATCCCGGCGAGGTCCTTGGTACATGCTTCTAGAAGTGTCCCATGATAGGTGGTACCTTAGTGCCTAGTCATTGTATATAATCCATTCTCCAATAAGCGCCGTACGGTTTTGATTGTGCCCAACTATGATGAAACGTGAGATGCAAGCATTTCAGCTATTTCCTATTTACTTGGCTTAGACACTATTATAATATCAGACGATTTTGATAAAACTGTTTTGGTTATCGTAAGGTATAAACCCGCCGTGTTTATGTGTGACGTGGTATTATGAGATACCTTTGTTTTTCAACGGACTTTGAAAAATAATAAGTAATAATTCAAATTGAGTGTGTTTTCTCACGCTGGTTTTCCAGACTGACTCTGCTGTTATTTTATTATAATGCTCGGTTCAGGACGAGTATTACAGATTCAAGATAGGATGCTATGGAGCTCAGGGAACTAGCTGGATGACAGAGATGTACTTCCGTACTTAATTAAAATTTTCCGCTGCATAAGGACAAGTTATTATAACTGTCTAGATTGATGTACTGATTGTTGTACTCTGATGATTGTAAATATTAAACAGTTACAAATTCTTTTGTATAAAAATCTGTTATTATATATTGTATTTTGTTCTGCTGCGATTGTGAGATTCTGTGGTGTTGTTTCCTGTTTATTTCTTCTACCTTTTCTTCTTTACCCCTATGAACTGGTTTTCCGACATTCGATTGCTTGACATTCTATACAATAGACGTATTGATGTTGAATTTCGAGGGTCGAAAATCCGGTCCGTTACAGTTGGTATCAGAGCTGAAGGTTAAGCGAGAACCTTGGCTCTAGTGGGGACTACTCATTAGAGATAGGATCAGTAGTACCCTAGAATGAGTTTGAGTGTATCAATAGATATGAGCACGTATTTGTTAGTGAATATAAATGTTTTATATTGTGTTGGTTGATTTATTGAGTGGCTTATGAACTCTGGTCAACACAGTCTGTACAACTGAATCGATAGGGGTTTCTAAACACTTGGATAGAGCAAATCGACACAGTATTGTTTTGAAAGGGGGTAAATGAAATAATTTTACCCAAAAATATATCTTGTTATAAAAGAAATAATTTTCTGAAATTATTATATATATTTGGAGTGTTTGGATGATAATATTATATTCAAATAAGATTATAAAAATTAGAAATGGTATAAACGGACTTGAGAAAAATCTCTAAGTCCTTGAAGCGGACTAGAGTACTCTGAGTCCCTAGAGCATGGACTAGAGTATAAATGACTTGACAAAAATCTCTACGTCCCAAATTGTGGACTAGAGCATAAACCATTTGACAAATCTCTAAGTCCCTAGAGCGTGACCAAAGCATGAACACAAATTGGGCGCGAGTTGAACGGGGGAAGAATAACTCTAAGTCACCAGAATGCAGAGAAGCGTATAAACACCGATAAATAAATGAGTGGATTCCAACCGTTCTCTATTCCGCAAACTTTGGACGGAAATCGACAAGAGGGATATTAACTCGCTAAGGATGGAGTTTGACCATCCGACTTATGGCCTGGCCAAATCAATGCTGGGAGCAGGAGTACAAATCATTAAAAGCTGAATACGATAGCTCATTATAGCTCTAGCCTAGCGTTCTTTACAACTTAAGGCAACGACTGCAAGGAGGCCTCAACACAGAATCAATCGAAATGGCATCCAAAGCTACGGGCGACCGACTATATCATACCTCAGATCGAGAGACAATATTAATCTGCACCAAGCACATACGAATGTGCCCCAAATGTCCCTTGAAAAAATATGACCACCAGAGTGTGGAAAGGAGAGTAAACCACAAAGACATGGTCATTAATTCTCCAGCACCCTCCTTCAATCCGTTAGGAGAAGTATGAAACTGGATGAGCATTACCCGACTGCACTTGAGCCAACTTTACCCCGAGATCAGATTATAGAACATGAACCAAAGTCGACATGGCTGACCATCCAATACCCAACTTATGCCCAGAAACCGACGACACATCAAAGTATTCCCCTTGGAATCAAAAACAACAATACAATCCAGGATAGGCGAGACTCAGTCGCCCATCAACTGACATGATCCCACGATTCAACGGGAAAGAGAGTAAAGCTAAAGTGGGCATGGCTGGCCTTCCCACTTATCGGTATATTCCCCAAACTTGGGGGTACGAGCGAGAAACAGGATTAATGTGAACCGACTATTCACCGAGCGACTCTATGTCTTTGGAGTTTAGGTGGGGGTATAAACATAGCTAGGACGAGACTCAACCGTCCATGCAATACATTTATCAACCCGAGACTGGGAGCAGAAGCATGATCATCTAAAGAATGGCTGCGAGCGTAATACTGAAACTTATATATAGTGTTTACAACTACTAAAGGCTACGACCGAAAGAATGCCTAGAGATAGGATCATTGAATCGATGCCTAAGCTCGTAGGCAACTAATTATCACTCTAACCCGAAGGACGGGTAAAGGATCATGAATGCGTTGAATGGAAAGTGCATTACTCGAATATACATGCAAATTCAAACTCAAAGCAAGATCCAGCTATGCAGCTTCACACAACTCGAGGCTGACCCCTACTCAACATTTTCTTAAACATGCTTCTAATCCTGATCTTTGGCCATTTGCAGATAACCGATCAAAGCATTCAGAGCCCTTCACTATCAGACTTAATAACACATGACGAGACTCTAGGATTCGACCAGAGTATCCATCAACATTGACTGTCCCAACCATATTTCACATTGAATGTTACGCGAAATAGTTACATCTGAACTCAAAGAATCTGAGATTTCACCCACTGAGCTAACAGTCGACATTACAATCAGCCATGGTGACCCTTCACGGGTGCTGAAGATCGAATCACAGCTCAGTGCAATGATGATAAAAGAATTAGTTAGATTTCTTTGAATAAATGATGATATGTTCCCTTGGACCCATTCTGACATGCATGTGTGATTTCACTGACTATCGTGAGAAATGCATTGAATATCGACCTAAAGCTAAAAAAGCTAGCGTAGTGCCTATTAATTTCATCATGAAAGCTCCGCTCTTACTTTTAGGCTCACCTCATTAACATCTATGCCTACCAGTCGTTATGACAGCTCATACAATGACCTGAGACATTTGAAAGACTACTTAAATAGAATATCGAACTAAGCCAATTCGATACCAGTTATTTTCCTCGAAGATCTATCCAAGAACGGAAACTAGCACACTGCATATCTGAATTCACTACATCAGATGACTACTCGAAGAGTAGTGGATGTTAACGCTGAAAATTGAACGCTAATACCCGGTGTGTGTAGTAATATTGTGAAAGCACTACCCGTTGGTACGGGAACAGAATATAAGCTGAAAATAGCAAAAAACGGTAAAGGGACAACAGGTTTATAGTGGTTCGGCCCGTAATTGAGCCTATGTCCACTTTATATTCTTTTATTGCTGATTCTGGTTACAAAATGATACAATGCTTTTCAAAATATAATATATTTCGATTCCTAAACACTTTAGACTATTAGCTCAAGCTTCGATGTTGAAGATCTCCTCGAATTCATGTTGAATGCGGTAGATTTCTCTCAAAGCTTGTTGTAATGTCTTGAGTGATTAGAGTTCTTCAAATGTTGGATGAGTTGAGAATTCGGCAGAGTAACAGTGCTTTAGAAAATGGTCGGCCAAAAGTCCATTTGCTGTTGGAGTTAGGGGGGTATTTATAGGAGTTGATTCTGGACGGAAATTTTGCCAAGTCTTAGGTTGTGTACGACCTAAGTTAGGTCGTAGGTCGCGAGCGACCTAAGGTAGGTCATGATCCACTCGTGACTTAGGAAGATAGCCTGATGTAGTTGCATTTGGTTTTATTTGAACAAGTGGTAGGTCGGTCACGACCTAAGGTAGGTCGTAAGTCATAGGTCGGCAGCGACCTAGAAGATCTGTCTTACCTTGCCTGCAACAAGCTGTTTAGGTCGTGATATTGCTAGGTCGCAATATCCCATAATTCGTTAGGTCGTGAGGCTCCTTTCCGGAGTTAGGTCGGGGAACTCTCTTAGGTCGTTAAGTCGTTGAGAACTGGAGCCACTAGGTCGTTAACTCTTTTAGGTCGGTAGGTCGTAGAGTCTGTTAAGTCCTGAAGTTTTTAGGTCATTAAGTCATATAGTCTTTTAGGTCGTGAAGTCTTTAGCTCGTTAAGTCGCTAACACCAGTAAGTCATTAGGTCGCTAACTTCCCTAAGTCGTTAGGTCGCTAAGTTCCCTAAGTCATTAGGTCGCTAACTCCAGTAAGTCGTTAGGTCGCTAAGTTCCCTAAGTCATTAGGTCGCTAACTCCCCTAAGTCGCAGAGTTATAGGTCGGCATAAAAATAGGAGTTAACATTTGCCCCTCGAAGTACATGCCTATGCCATAGGTCGTGTGCTTCGACTTAACTTTGCTAGGTCGTGGGCGACCTAAAACTGTGCTAACTTGAATGCCTATTCGCATTCTTCTCTCAACCCCCTATAAATTGTTAGGTCGCTTCTTCTTCCTTACCCTACTGCCCCGATCTCCTGCCTTGCTACTGACAGAATTTTGTGATCTCGAAGACAAATTCAAGTTAATCCCTCAAAGATTCATCCTCGCTATCAGATTACGTAAGCATCTTCGATCTTATCCATTCCACAATTATCATCGAACCACGAATTCTAATCTCCGAATCCCAGATCCATTTTGCACGTCGTGCTTCACTTTGAGTTGTGTTGTAATCGATTTTTGATGTTGTTATTGTGATTCACGAGCGCACAGCAGTGAGTTCGATCTATGATAAATCGGAGGCATGTTGAATCGGTTTTTCGAATGACTCGGTGGTACGAAAAGATGACGAGTCTCACGAATAAGATAATGGATTTTGTAGTATCGGTGTTAACGGGTTATCGGGTTTGGTAATCTATTGCTAGGGAATGCGCCGAAGTGGCAGGGGAAGAGCATTTGGAGAAAGCGCTTTTAACCGACCCTGCTCATCTTCCGGCTCCGGTTGACCCTGACATTATCGGCTCTAGTTCTTATTCTTCACCTTCCGCAAAAGCCGAAATTAAGACGGCAACTATCGAGCCTCCCACTACTCAAGTTGAGGAGAAGACCCAAGACGACGCCGAAGCTGAAAATTTTGAAGTTGTCGTAAATAAACCAACTTCTACAGGTAACTTCAAGTCTGACTACTCATTCGATTCAACCGATCTCGATGAATTTCTTGCTTATTACTTAAGTTCTGATGATCTGATATCTTCTCTTTTTGTTGTAGCGGAAGCACCAAGCATTGTGCACTCTCCTCCTCTTCCAGCTGTTCCTCCTCCATCCCTTCAAGTTACTCCCGCTTCTCAGCCAGGGTCGTAGGAAGAAAAGATAGCAGCCCTTCAAGGCTTAAAAGATCCACCTGCTTCCCAGGAGCAGAAAGCGGAAGAGACGGAGGATAGCGAGAAGACTCCGGAGCAGTCATTTGACGATGACACAAAGCTTTCCATGTTATTCTCTCCGGGAAGTGAGTCTTCTTCGAAGAGGAAGGGGAAGCGTGCAATAAGGAAAAGGAAGAAAAGTGCTTCAGCCGGAGAAGACAAAGCAGAAGAAGATCCGACCACTCCTCCTTCTCCAACCTGTCAACACCGGATTCCGAAACTTACCATCAAGCCGGGAAAGAGCTCCAAAGGCGGTGGGAAGAAGGAATGATAAGTTGGGTTTTATACTTCTTGTTTTGCTTTTTTGCATGTATCGACCGGAAATTGTGCGGGCACCGGTCCCCACTTCTTTTTTGAGATCTGCAAATGTAAAGAATTTTCATAGTATTGAATGAAATAATCCTTTTTACTTGTACAAATTCTTGTGTATGTGAGAATGCATTTTATTTCTCATTGTAACGTAGAATAAATGATTCTTTATTTACTTTATATGATATTGCAATGAGCTTGTGATATGACGGTTAAGCGTTGTTTCTATTAATATAGTTGTATGTGCCCCCGTATCATGGCTCACTGCAATATTCCGAAAAGACTTGTATTCTTATTTTAGAGAATAATTCTTCCGATTTGAGGAAATACTATTCTGCCTCTAATAGAATACATTTCGTATGGAAGAAATTTTTACTTTCTCTTCCTTTCTAAAGAACACTTCAACTTTCGGAGATGATCACTTTTATTTGTTAAAAAGTGGATCTTCCTACGCAGTGAAGTGAGCTTTTGAAGAATGTTTTGATCTGTTTATCAGACAATTATATTTTATTGTTGAATGGATCCACAGGACAGTCACTAGCTTGTTTTACTGCATATTTGTTTGTACAAATAATCATAAGTATTTAGCTGCGGTTGTTAGTGGTTCCATCAACAAAGTTTTTTGGATGTGCCTTGTTGAAAGGCTTTATTTGTCTTAGTGCTTCCGAAGAAGGCTTCGTGGTCTCCGAAGAGAAGCGTTTTTAGTCTCCGAAGAGAAGCATTTTTGGTTTCCAAAGAGAAGCAGTTTCGGTCTCCGAAGAGAAGCAATTTTTGGTCTCCGAAGAGAAGCGATTTTGGTCTCCGAGGAGAAGCAGTTTTGCATTTCAGCTCTGGTGAAGTGAGCCTTCGAAGAGGAGCATTTTGCACTTCAACTTCGGTGAAATGTGCCTCCGAAGAGGTCTTTTTGGCATTTCAGCTTGGGTGAAGTGGGCCTCCGAATAGGAGCATTTTGCACTTCTACTCTGGTGAAATGTGCCTCCAAAGAGGTCTTTTTAGCATTTCAGCTCTGGTGAAGTGGGCCTCCGAAGAGGAGCATTTTGCACTTCTACTCTGGTGAAATGTGCCTCCGAAGAGGTCTTTTTAGCATTTCAGCTCTGGTGAAGTGGGCCTCCGAAGAGGAGCATTTTGCACTTCTACTCTGGTGAAATGTGCCTTCGAAGAGTTGTGCCTCCGAAGAGGGCTTGTGCCTCATTAGAGGGCTTTGTTGCTTGTGTCCTTCGACCATCTGTTTATTAGCGATTCCTCTCTACTACTCCAAGTGCATGTTCCATTCTTTTTGTAAGGTGTTTCCTTGTTGCCAGAGGAGTGTACTTTATCATTAAGTGAATCCACGGGGCAGACGCAAGCTACTTTACCGGATGTTTGTTTACACAATTGATCACGGTTAATTAGCAAGGGTCTGGAACCTTCTTGTCAGGAAGGTGCCCACTTTGGTGGAATCATTAACGGTTTGTGAATAGCACCTCTTTTATGGTTTAACATTGTCGAGTGATTCATAGGAATCGCCGAGTAATGTGTTGAATAGGTAAGCTTTGCTTTGATAGCCTGCAATATTAAATCGACATTTTAGCAATATTTTAAAGATACTTGAACATCGAAATAAGATAGGCATTTTATAGCATTAGGGAACACAAGATTTATAGTTCTTTATTATTGAATCACACAGATTTCTCAGCGGTTTACAATACAAAAGTTATACATCCACCATCATTTTACAAATTTAAGCAATGCTGTTAAGTAAAACATGGATGCAAGTAATTGTTGTTCCAGAATCTCCGGATTAGATTTCAATTTCTACTGGATTCGTAGTTCTGAATTCATATGCCAGAGAGAGTGAAAGATGCCCCAGCTGCAGTTTTGTGGGTAATTAGCAGTCGTCCCAACTTCCGCTTGCTGGGTATGGACTTCCTGTGACAACATTAATGATAAGCTGTTCGGACACTTGCACTGCAGTGTTATTGCGAGAGCCGGATTGAAGGGTAGGATGTTGTTGCCCCCGAGTGGATGAGGTTGGATCGACTCCGCTCTTCTTCACATATTGTTGAAGTTTACCCTGTTTCAACAATTCTTCAATCACACTTTTTAACTAGCGACATTGGTCAGTGTCATGGCCAGGTTGATTGTGAAATCGGCAGAATTTCCCATTATGCACTACACCTCTTCTCATCTCAGGTGGCTTAGGATACTTGACAACATCTTTTGTTGCAAAAAAGATATTTTCCAATGTGTCAGTTAAAGGAGTAAAATCTGAAGGATTAAAGCGGCGAAGTTTCTTCTCATTTCCATGGCTCTTTCCTCCATCAGTTTCTCTTTTCTGATTCTAAGAATCTCTTTTGTTAGAAGCAAGATCATTATTGTTGTCCTTAGCAACAACCACCTTTGCTGGTGCAGAAAGGCTTTCTAAGCGTATGAATTCATCAGCCTTTTTATAAAACTTTTCAAGCGAGTTTGGTTCCTTCATTTTTAACCATTTTCCAAATTCACTTGATTTATTGATGGCTCGCATCAAATAGGTCAGGATCATATGCGGTTCTGCATTATCCACTTCGGCTAAAGCTATATTGAAACGGCTCAAGAAAGATTTTATTGATTCTCCGGGAGCTTGTTCAAGACTAGACAGTGACATTATATCCTTAGCTTTTGAATCATACAATCTGAACTGTTCTTTGAACTTCTGCGTTAAGTCGGAGAATTGATCTACAGACCGGATTGGAAGCTTTGTGAACCAAAGTAGAGCCACACCTTCCAAGTACACTGGAAAGTATCGGCACTTAATCTCATCTGATGCTCTTGCACCGGTCATATGCCAGTCATACTTATACAGGAAATGATTAGGGTCGCTCGTTCCCCTATAGGCTTGGATAGTAGGAGGTGCAAATTTCCTTGGAAATTCCGCTTTCAGGATCCTTTCAGTAAACGGAGTTCTGCTTGGTGCAAATCCCCAGTCACTCTCATTCTCTTCCCTCTGCATGCTCTCTTTCATGATGATGCCAACCATCTCGGACAGGTACTCTTTATTGTTCAGAGATATCTCCGAGCAGGCATCAGTCCTTCTCTCGGAAGCTTGTCTGGGCACATGTTCGTGATAAGTTGGCTGCGGCATAGAACCTTCAGCTTGGAAAGGTGGCATTTCAGGAAAGGCTGTTTGATGGTTTTCTGGCTGACGATTTCCCCCCAGCAGAGCATTTAATCTATCCATCATCAAAGCGTTTTGAGCTTCAATTTGTTGGTATAATCCAGAAACTACGTCATCTAATTCATCCCTTGTGACTCCAACGGTAGGAGTTGCTTGGTCTGCTGTTGGGGAAGCGGAGGTTCCTTCATGAGCATTTCCGGATCTGGTAGGTCTACCTCTTCTTCCAGGAGCCATTATTTCAGATAGATTTCTAGTTTTTAAGGAAACTTTTTCGACAGGATTTTGCGAAGCAATGGTGAGAAGATACCTGAGTTCAACTCTCAATGAAAGCACCAAAATGTTAACGCTGAAAATTGAACGCTAACACCCGGTGTGTGTAGTAATATTGTGAAAGCACCACCCGTTGGGACGGAAACAGAATATAAGCTGAAAATAGCAGAAAACGGTAAAGGGACAACAGATTTATAGTGGTTCGGCCCGTAATTGAGCCTACGTCCACTTTATATTCTTTTATTGCTGATTCTGGTTACAAAATGATACAATGCTTTTCAAAATACAATATATTTCGATTCCTAAACACTTTAGACTATTAGCTCAAGCTTCGATGTTGAAGATCTCCTCGAATTCATGTTGAATGCGGTAGATTTCTCTCAAAGCTTGTTGTAATGTCTTGAGTGATTAGAGTTCTTCAAATGTTGGATGAGTTGAGAATTCGGCAGAGTAACAGTGCTTTAGAAAATGGTCGGCCAAAAGTCCATTTGCCGTTGGAGTTAGGGGGTATTTATAGGAGTTGATTCTGGACGGAAATTTTGCCAAGTCTTAGGTCGTGTACGACCTAAGTTAGGTCGTAGGTCACGAGCAACCTAAGGTAGGTCGTGATCCACTCGTGACTTAGGAAGTTAGCCTGATGTAGTTGCATTTGGTTTTATTTGAACAAGTGGTAGGTCGATCATGACCTAAGGTAGGTCGTAAGTCGTAGGTCGGCAGCGACCTAGAAGATCTGTCTTACCTTGCCTGCAACAAGCTGTTTAGGTCGTGATATTGCTAGGTCGCAATATCCCATAAGTCGTTAGGTCGTGAGGCTCCTTTCCGGAGTTAGGTCGGGGAACTCTCTTAGGTCGTTAAGTCGTTGAGAACTGGAGCCACTAGGTCGTTAACTCTTTTAGGTCGGTAGGTCGTAGAGTCTGTTAAGTCCTGAAGTTTTTAGGTCATTAAGTCATATAGTCTTTTAGGTCGTGAAGTCTTTAGCTCGTTAAGTCGCTAACACCAGTAAGTCGTTAGGTCGCTAACTTCCCTAAGTCGTTAGGTCGCTAAGTTCCCTAAGTCATTAGGTCGCTAACTCCAGTAAGTCGTTAGGTCGCTAAGTTCCCTAAGTCATTAGGTCACTAACTCCCCTAAGTCGCAAAGTTTTAGGTCGGCATAAAAATGGGAGTTAACATTTGCCCCTCGAAGTACATGCCTATGCCATAGGTCGTGTGCTTCGACTTAACTTTGCTAGGTCGTGGGCGACCTAAAACTGTGCTAACTTGAATGCTTATTCGCATTCTTCTCTCAACCCCCTATAAATTGTTAGGTCGCTTCTTCTTCCTTACCCTACTGCCCCGATCTCCCGCCTTGCTACTGACAGAATTTTGTGATCTCAAAGACAAATTCAAGTTAATCCCTCAAAGATTCATCCTTGCTATTAGATTACGTAAGCATCTTCGATCTTATCCATTCCACAATTATCATCGAACCACGAATTCTAATCTCCGAATCCCAGATCCATTTTGCACGCCGTGCTTCACTTTGAGTTGTGTTGTAATCGATTTTTGATGTTGTTATTGTGATTCACGAGCACACAGCAGTGAGTTCGATCTGTGATAAATCGGAGGCATGTTGAATCGGTTTTTCGAATGACTCGGTGGTATGAAAAGATGACGAGTCTCACGAAAAAGATAATGGATTTTGTAGTATCGGTGTTAACGGGTTATCGGGTTTGGTAATCTATTGCGTGGAGAAGAAACCAGTGATTCAACAGATCTAAGCGACCTAACATTTTGGTCGAGTTGGAATTTTTCGCGACCTAAGACTTGCACAAGCTAAGAACTACACGACTTAAGATACTGCACGACATAACTTACTGCATGACCTAACTTTCTGCACGACTTAACTTTCTGCACGACTTAACTTTCTCGCGACATAGACTTTAAGTCGCGGTCGAGCTAGGACTTGTGGACAAAACTGTATTGCCTTGAATCTTTTGTCTCGCACAGTGCGACCTAAAGTAGCCTCGACCTATGATAGGTCGCTGAACGGCCTAGGACTTGAACAAACTTTGCACTGCTTTGGACGTTTTAATTTGCACAATACGACCTAAAAATGCCTCGACCTATGATAGGTCGCTGGATGACCTAAAACTTGTGAGATTTGGCCAGAAGTTGACTGAGCTTTGAATTTGAACTGTGTTGCATTTCTTTTCAGATTGTCTTGACTTTAATGCTAATAACCTGTTTAAAAACAACATTTGCAAACAAACGGGACAAATATACTGCCATTGACTGCCCACATCGCATGACAGATTAGTTGACAAAGAACAATTAACTTTCATGAATTTTGTGAATGAAATGCTGTGAAATGATAAATTCAAATTAAGTATTAAAGCAAAGCTGAAATAATCAACCTAAGCTGATTTGTTTGCATCAACACAACATTGTATTTGAACTTAAAATGACAAGTCTCGAAACTTTATAATCGATAAATGTCAACTATCTCAATTTCAGTTATACTTGCTTGTTATCGTTTTAGTTTTGCACAACACTTCACACTTTTTTAGGAAACGTGCACCTTCAAATTTGAATATCCAGTTGATTGTGTAGAATGACATCTCAACAAGAAGATTCAGGACCAGCCGGAGAAGCTTTCCTGATTGCTAATCCACTGATTGATCCTCCGAAAAGAACTCCGACCACTCTGAGCCACAAAGTTTTCAGAAACTGTGTACCCAATTCGGTATTGCTGAAACAGATGCTTTATTTCCTGGGGCAAGCGATACTGCTGATAGGCTGCCCCTTGGTTTTGTCGCAGTCAATCGCTAGATGTGCTTGAGTGGAGCTATTCCACCTTTCAATGAATTTCTCTGAGAACTCTTTCTTCGACTAGCCATCTCGCCCTTCCAGCTACACCCCAACGGTTACGCCATTCTGATGGGGTTGTGTGTTCTGTTTAGGAGGATGCTCGACCGTCTCCCGAGCTTCGATGAAATTTTCTATTTATGCACCTTCTCAAAGAACAAAGATCATCCTTCAATTGTGCTCGTAAGAGGTGCCAGAAATCGGAGATTGATTTTGGATTTGCCTGATAGTGCTCACGGGTTTCTAAGTCAATACTTCTTTGTCCGATGTCCTCCGGGATTCTACGCTGTTTGGAGAGTCGGGAGTAAGATTTCCTTTCTTTGTTCAACTCATAAGCCTTTCGAAAACAATTATCAAATGCTTATCTTCATTCTTTTCTTTTTTTTAGCACTTCCTCCTCCGCTTAGAAATCCCGGCCTCAAGTCAATCTTCGAAACTTTAAATGCTGTGACTATGGAAGAGAGAAGCGCCAAATTCTTGTTGAAAGATGAACTTTTTCATCAGTTCGAACTTCTACATTCTTCTCGTTCCATCCAGCCTCATGAAATTCCTGATTCTCCGGCAACAACGTCAGATGCCCAGTTCCTACTAAAGAACTTTCACTGAAAGAACTCACCACTGAGACTTCATTGGTGAAGTGTTCTACTTCTACTGATGTTGTGGGGTCGTCTGGCAAGTTAACACTTTCTCCAGTTATTGAAGAGGAAGAAAATCCACAAATTTTTGAAAAGACGGCTAACGTGGAAGTTGAAAAAGAGAGTTCTGCTGGGTATCACGGCGATGACACTTTTGATAACTTGAGCGATATAATGATAACTTCTCAGGAGCTCTTTAAAGATGATACTTCAAAAGCGATCTCTCCTATTGTTGAAGCGGCCTCTTCTTTGCAACAAACTACAACACCTACCACACAAGTCATTGCCATTTCCACACCCAAGAGTGGTTTGTAGTCTTACGCGCGTAGTCTGCACACCGCACACACTTAGGATTTTTTGGCACTTATATGCACTTAGCTTCTTCAATTTGAAGCTTTCTAAGACTTGTCTTTTCTTTAATTTCAGGTTCTCTGATGGTACGAAGTGGCTCTTATTATGACAACTTTCGGCGCTATGGAGGGCGCGAATCTTATGATTACAGTCGCTATCTCCCCGCTTATAAGGAAACTGACAAGGAGCGCGCGGTCAGAAAGGCTCGAGAGAGACGAGCTTATGAAGAGCAACAGATAAGGAGGGAAGAACGTCACGACTCCTCTCAAAGAGACAACGCCTCTCATAAGAGAAAGTCGTACGACGACAAAGGAAAATGCCCTATCTCTGAAGATCCCAGTAAACGGACTAGGCTTGGCGAGAAGGACGCGTCTGCAATTTCTGATAAGACTGACGTTCCTATCCTTTCTGATATCCCATCCGGCTCTCCTGCCTTAAAGAAGTCTGACATCCAGGCAATAATAAACAGGCCTCAGTATCAAGTTAAAGACGGCCCTTCAACACTTCAAAGCCGATTTTCGAATTGGTGCTTAAAAGGAGTGCGCTTTGATTTAGATTTAGTCCCTATCGATAAGCAGGCCATGCTGAGGAATCTAGATGCTGTTAGGCTCGACATTGAGAGAATGTATGGATGGCAGAAACTGGTTGATGAACTTCAAAGGGTCAACCGCATGAATCTTGAGGCCATGCTGATAATGGAAAATGATCACTCGGAGTGGAAGAAAATTGTCAAGCAACACGATGTAGAAATGTCGAGTATTGCCGACGATAATACAAGGCTTGAGTCTTTAGTTAAGAAGCTCAAGGAGGATCTTGCTACATCTTCCGCTTCTCATTCCCAGAAAGAGGAAGTTTTTCAGAAACAAGTGCGGGATGCGCACGCTGCTCAAAGGGACGCCGCGATGAAACTTGCAGCCGAACATCATAACACTGAAAAATACCGCGGAGAAAACGCTCAACTGCAGGAAACATTTAACTCTCAGAACGTAGAGATAGAAATGCTAAAAGCTCGACTTCTTAAAGTTGAGAAAGAGCACGATGATGTGGTTGCCGGGCAAGTTGCAGCCGAAGAGTCTCACGAGGCAACCAAAGCCAGCATCGACTCTACTTTATTTGACTTCTATATGCACAGTGTTCTGGGTCGCGGTAGTCTTTCATTCTTGGGTCCTAAATATGAGATTACACTGGCCGAGGTTTGGGAGGCCATACTTGACATGTTTGCTGGCTATGCGGAAGAAGACCTTGCAGCGCTTTATCTGGATGATGAAGCACGTGCTGCGCTTGCTAGAGGGAAAGAGCAGCTTGCTAGGGAACGCGCCGAAGTGGCAGGGGAAGAGCGTTTGGAGAAAGCGCTTTTAACCGACCCTGCTCATCTTCCGGCTCCGGTTGACCCTGACATTATCGGCTCTAGTTCTTATTCTTCACCTTCCGCAAAAGCCGAAATTAAGACGGCAACTATCGAGCCTCCCACTACTCAAGTTGAGGAGAAGACCCAAGACGACGCTGAAGCTGAAAATTTTGAAGTTGTCGTAAATAAACCAACTTCTTCAGGTAACTTCAAGTCTGACTACTCATTCGATTCAACCGATCTCGATGAATTTCTTGCTTATTACTTAAGTTCTGATGATCTGATATCTTCTCTTTTTGTTGTAGCGGAAGCACCAAGCATTGTGCACTCTCCTCCTCTTCCAGCTGTTCCTCCTCCATCCCTTCAAGTTACTCCCGCTTCTCAGCCAGGGTCGCAGGAAGAATAGATAGCAGCCCTTCAAGGCTTAAAAGATCCACCTGCTTCCCAGGAGCAGAAAGCGGAAGAGACGGAGGACAGCGAGAAGACTCCGGAGCAGTCATTTGACGATGACACAAAGCTTTCCATGTTATTCTCTCCGGGAAGTGAGTCTTCTTCGAAGAGGAAGGGGAAGCGTGCAATAAGGAAAAGGAAGAAAAGTGCTTCAACCGGAGAAGACAAAGCAGAAGAAGATCCGACCACTCCTCCTTCTCCAACCCGTCCACGCCGGATTCCGAAACTTACCATCAAGCCGGGAAAGAGCTCCAAAGGCGGTGGGAAGAAGGAATGATAAGTTGGGTTTTATACTTCTTGTTTTGCTTTTTTGCATGTATCGACCGGAAATTGTGCGGGCACCGGTCCCCGCTTCTTTTTTAAGATCTGCAAATGTAAAGAATTTTCACAGTATTGAATGAAATAATCCTTTTTACTTGTACAAATTCTTGTGTATGTGAGAATGCATTTTATTTCTCATTGTAACGTAGAATAAATGATTCTTTATTTACTTTATATGATATTGCAGTGAGCTTGTGATATGACGGTTAAGCGTTGTTTCTATTAATATAGTTGTATGTGCCCCCGTATCACGGCTCACTGCAATATTCCGAAAAGACTTGTATTCTTATTTTAGAGAATAATTCTTCCGATTTGAGGAAATACTATTCTACCTCTAATAGAATACATTTCGTGTGGAAGAAATTTTTACTTTCTCTTCCTTTCTAAAGAACACTTCAACTTTCGGAGATGATCACTTTTATTTGTTAAAAAGTGGATCTTCCTACGCAGTGAAGTGAGCTTTTGAAGAATGTTTTGATCTGTTTATCAGACAATTATATTTTATTGTTGAATGGATCCACATGACAGTCACTAGCTTGTTTTACTGCATATTTGTTTGTACAAATAATCATAAGTATTTAGTTGCGGTCGTTAGTGGTTCCATCAACAAAGTTTTTTGGATGTGCCTTGTTGAAAGGCTTTATTTGTCTTAGTGCTTCCGAAGAAGGCTTCATGTTCTCCGAAGAGAAGCGTTTTTAGTCTCCGAAGAGAAGCATTTTTAGTCTCCGAAGAGAAGCAGTTTCGGTCTCCGAAGAGAAGCAATTTTTGGTCTCCGAAGAGAAGCGATTTTGGTCTCCGAGGAGAAGCAGTTTTGCATTTCAGCTCTGGTGAAGTGGGCCTTCGAAGAGGAGCATTTTGCACTTCAACTCCAGTGAAATGTGCCTCCGAAGAGGTCTTTTTGGCATTTCAGCTCTGGTGAAGTGGGCCTCCGAAGAGGAGCATTTTGCACTTCTACTCTGGTGAAATGTGCCTCCGAAGAGGTCTTTTTAGCATTTCAGCTCTGGTGAAGTGGGCCTCCGAAGAGGAGCATTTCGCACTTCTACTCTGGTGAAATGTGCCTCCGAAGAGGTCTTTTTAGCATTTCAGCTCTGGTGAAGTGGGCCTCCGAAGAGGAGCATTTTGCACTTCTACTCTGGTGAAATGTGCCTCCGAAGAGGTCTTTTTAGCATTTCAGCTCTGGTGAAGTGGGCCTCCGAAGAGGAGCATTTTGCACTTCTACTCTGGTGAAATGTGCCTCCGAAGAGTTGTGCCTTCGAAGAGGGCTTGTGCCTCATTAGAGGGCTTTGTTGCTTGTGTCCTTCCACCATCTGTTTCTTAGCGATTCCTCTCTATTACTCCAAGTGCATGTTCCGTTCTTTTTGTAAGGTGTTTCCTTGTTGCCAAAGGAGTGTACTTTATCATTGAGGGAATCCACGGGGCAGACGCAAGCTACTTTACTGGATGTTTGTTTACACAATTGATCGCGGTTAATTAGCAAGAGTCTGGAACCTTCTCGTCAGGAAGGTGCCCACTTTGGGGGAATCATTAACGGTTTGTGAATAGCACCTCTTTTATGGTTTAACATTGTCGAGTGATTCGTAGGAATCGCCGAGTAATGTGTTGAATAGGTAAGCTTTGCTTTGATAGCCTGCAATATTAAATCGACATTTTAACAATATTTTAAAGATACTTTCACATTGAAATAAGACAGGCATTTTATAGCATTAGGGAACACAAGATTTATAGTTCTTTATTATTGAATCACACAGATTTCTCAGCGGTTTACAATACAAAAGTTATACATCCACCATCATTTTACAAATTTAAGCAATGCTGTTAAGTAAAACATGGATGCAAGTAATTGTTGTTCCAGAATCTCCGGATTAGATTTCAATTTCTACTGGATTCGTAGTTCTGAATTCATATGCCAGAGAGAGTGAAATATGCCCCAGTTGCAGTTTTGTGGGTAATTAGCAGTCGTCCCAACTTCCGCTTGCTGGGTATGGACTTCCTGGGACAACATTAATGATAAGCTGTTCGGACTCTTGCACCGTAGTGTTATTGCGAGAGCCGGATTGAAGGGTAGGATGTTGTTGCCCCCGAGTGGATGAGGTTGGATCGACTCCGCTCTTCTTCACATATTGTTGAAGTTTACCCTGTTTCAACAATTCTTCAATCACACTTTTTAACTGGCGACATTGGTCAGTGTCATGGCCAGGTTGATTGTGAAATCGGCAGAATTTCCCATTATGCACTACACCTCTTCTCATATCAGGTGGCTTAGGATACTTGACAACATCTTTTGTTGCAAAAAAGATATTTTCCAGTGTGTCAGTTAAAGGAGTAAAATCTGAAGGATTAAAGCGGCGAAGTTTCTTCTCATTTCCCTGGCTCTTTCCTCCGTCATTTTCCCTTTTCTGATTCTCAGAATCTCCTTTGTTAGAAGCAAGATCATTATTGTTGTCCTTAGCAACAACCACCTTTGCTGGTGCAGAAAGGCTTTCTAAGCGTATGAATTCATCAGCCTTTTTATAAAACTTTTCAGGCGAGTTCGGTTCCTTCATTTTTAACCATTTTCCAAATTCACTCGATTTATTGATGGCTCGCATCAAATAGGTCAGGATCATATGCGGTTCTGCATTATCCACTTCAGCTAAAGCTATATTGAAACGGCTCAAGAAAGATTTGATTGATTCTCCGGGAGCTTGTTCAAGACTAGACAGTGACATTATATCCTTAGCTTTTGAAGCATACAATCTGAACTGTTCTTTGAACTTCTGCGTTAAGTCGGAGAATTGATCTACAGACCGGATTGGAAGCTTTGTGAACCAAAGTAGAGCCACACCTTCCAAGTACACTGGAAAGTATCGGCACTTAATCTCATTTGATGCTCTTGCACCGGTCATATGCCAGTCGTACTTATACAGGAAATGATTAGGGTCGCTCGTTCCCCTATAGGCTTGGATAGTAGGAGGTGCAAATTTCCTTGGAAATTCCACTTTCAGGATCCTTTCAGTAAACGGAGTTCTGCTTGGTGCAAATCCCTAGTCACTCTCATTCTCTTCCCTCTGCATGCTCTCTTTCATGATGCGGCCAACCATCTCCGACAGGTACTCTTTATTGTTCAGAGATATCTCCGGGCAGGCATCAGTCCTTCTCTCGGAAGCTTGTCTGGGCACATGTTCGTGATAAGTTGGCTGCGGCATAGAACCTTCAGCTTGGAAAGGTGGCATTTTAGGAAAGGCTGTTTGATGGTTTTCTGGCTGACGATTTGCCCCCAGCAGAGCATTTAATCTATCCATCATCAAAGCGTTTTGAGCTTCAATTTGTTGGTATAATCCAGAAACTACGTCATCTAATTCAGCCCTTGTGACTCCAACGGTAGGAGTTGCTTGGTCTGCTGTTGGGGAAGCGGAGGTCCCTTCATGAGCATTTCCGGATCTGGTAGGTCTACCTCTTCTTCCAGGAGCCATTATTTCAGATAGACTTCTGGTTTTTAAGGAAACTTTTTCGACAGGATTTTGCGAAGCAATGGTGAGAAGATACCTGGGTTCAACTCTCAATGAAAGCACCAAAATGTTAACGCTGAAAATTGAACGCTAACACCCGGTGTATGTAGTAATATTGTGAAAGCACCACCCGTTGGTACGGAAACAGAATATAAGCTGAAAATAGCAGAAAACGGTAAAGGGACAACAGATTTATAGTGGTTCGGCCCGCAATTGAGCCTACGTCCACTTTATATTCTTTTATTGCTGATTCTGGTTACAAAATGATACAATGCTTTTCAAAATACAATATATTTCGATTCCTAAACACTTTAGACTATTAGCTCAAGCTTCGATGTTGAAGATCTCCTCGAATTCATGTTGAATGCGGTAGATTTCTCTCAAAGCTTGTTGTAATGTCTTGAGTGATTAGAGTTCTTCAAATGTTGGGTGAGTTGAGAATTCGGCAGAGTAACAGTGCTTCAGAAAATGGTCGGCCAAAAGTCCATTTGCCGTTGGAGTTAGGGGGGTATTTATAGGAGTTGATTCTGGACGGAAATTTTGCCAAGTCTTAGGTCGTGTACGACCTAAGTTAGGTCGTAGGTCGCGAGCGACCTAAGGTAGGTCGTGATCCACTCGTGACTTAGGAAGTTAGCCTGATGTAGTTGCATTTGGTTTTATTTGAACAAGTGGTAGGCCGGTCACGACCTAAGGTAGGTCATAAGTCGTAGGTCGGCAGCGACCTAAAAGATCTGTCTTACCTTGCCTGCAACAAGCTGTTTAGGTCGTGATATTGCTAGGTCGCAATATCCCATAAGTCGTTAGGTCGTGAGGCTCCTTTCCGGAGTTAGGTCGGGGAACTCTCTTAGGTCGTTAAGTCGTTGAGAACTGGAGCCACTAGGTCGTTAACTCTTTTAGGTCGGTAGGTCGTAGAGTCTGTTAAGTCCTGAAGTTCTTAGGTCGTTAAGTCGTATAGTCTTTTAGGTCGTGAAGTCTTTAGCTCGTTAAGTCGCTAACACCAGTAAGTCGTTAGGTTGCTAACTTCCCTAAGTCGTTAGGTCGCTAAGTTCCCTAAGTCATTAGGTCGCTAACTCCAGTAAGTCGTTAGGTCGCTAAGTTCCCTAAGTCATTAGGTCGCTAACTCCCCTAAGTCGTAGAGTTTTAGGTCGGCATAAAAATGGGAGTTAACAGTGGAGAGCCAACCAACAGATGGAAAATGTACGCGGATGGAGCATCAAATGATCAGTGTTATGGCGCAGGAGTCGTGTTAATGACTCTTGAGGAATGATCGATCTGCTACGCCCTAAAACTCAATTTCCTTGTAACAAACAATGATGCTTAGTATGAAGCCTCGAACGCCAGCCTTAAACTTGCTAGAGAACTTGGAGTGGAGACTTTACATATCTTTTGTGATTCCTGATTGGTAGTATGCAAAGTTAGGGAAGTTAATCTTGCCAGGGGGCATTGTCTTGCTCCTTATCTCGGCCAGGTCCAAGAGCTACTAGCCGACTTCACGTATTACATTATTACACACATCCTCGGCGAAGGAAATGAAAAGAGTCAAGTCACTAGCTAAGCTGGCTAGTTTTAGGGACGCGCAATGGACATACTTTGTTTCGGTTAAAATACTTAATATTCCAGGCAGTGACGGATGGAGATCGGCTAGATCATGGAGACAGAGCTAGAAAAGGTGTCATGGTTGACTCTTATCAAAGACTATCTGCAATGAGGAATTCTTACTGAATGGAGGAATGGAAAACGACAGATCCTCCTTAAAGCTTCACGCCAAATCATCCAAGAAGAAGTCATGTGTACAAAGGAGTTTATCCATTCCCATGCTTCGGTGTATCACCCATGATAAATGAGTCTTGAGTAAAGTCTATGAAGAAGAATGCAACGATTACATCAGGGGGCAAACCCTGACAAAGAAAATACTTTGCTACGAGTATTACTGGCCAACTATCAATCAAGATGCGGTTGATCATACTAGACAATGCGACGAGTGCAAGATGTTTGCAAAAAATCCGAGAGCTCCACCGATGAAAATTACTCAAATGGCTAGTCCATAGCCGTTTGCCACTTGGGGACATTGACATCATCATCTTCTTGCCGATCCTAAAGTTGGTGCAAAATACGCTATCATAGCAGTTAATTACTTCACCAAATGGACAAATGAAGAACTCTTAACCATGACCAAGATGAAGAAAATAATCAAATTCATTGTCTGTAACGTTATCTGTCCATGTGACCTTCTATGATCCATTATAACTAGTAATGAATCCTAATTCGACAGCGCTAAATTTAAATGACTTCTGTCGTCAGCATCATATTGAAAAGAGATTTACGATATTTTCTCACCCTCAAGCAAATAGACAGGTTGAAGTTGTGAACGAAATCATAAAGTCTATTCTGAAGAGAGGTTTGGAAAAGGCGAGAGGTAAATAGGTGGATGAACTCCCAACAGCATTATGGGCTTATAGAACTACCCATGAGTCCGTAACTGGCCGTACTCCCTTCACCCGTGCTTACGGCTCCGAGGTCGTCATCCATGTAGAACTTGAAGTCCCCTCTCATCAAGTGGCTGATTACAACCCTTATTTCACAAAAAATATAAACAAGGAACTGCAATCGAATTGCAATTAAACTAGATGGAACTGGGGACGACTTATGAGCATATAAAACACATCCGAGAGCCAATCGCAAGAACGTGTACCCGAACGTGCACGTGTATATTCGAAAAAATTCGGCCTCTTGAAATCAACAAAAGTTGAGTTTTCATTTAGGGTTATTAAGAAAAGACTGGATCAGATAGCCGAAGCTTACTACCCCTGTAGAAAAGGACACAGATGGCCACTGATGAACTACAATCCTGAATTTCTACTATTGGGAATAGACCAAGCGTCATGACGACAAAGAGGGATACGACACTTTGGGAGGATAAAATTGAAGGATAATGACTATTCAGGAAACATGATGGATTTCTTTCTGGAGACTGTAACTTGCTTCGATTCAAAGCGCGTCATGTTGTTTCACACGACACACTTTGGGGGGAAAATGTTACCCGACCACGTGGCCCGGCTACAAGGCACTAGCTACAGAAGCTGTGATCAGAAAATTCGAGTCAAGACAGGGTTCGGCACCAAAGGCTCGGCCATGTCGGCTCGGCAACTGATGGGTCGGATTTGGAGGGTTCAGCACGAATGACTCGGCTATGTCAGTTCGACCATGTTGGATCGGTCAAAGTAAGTGATGTAGAAGTGGGTCGGCCATGGCCATAAGGTCGGAAGTGATGCGGTCGACATTCTTTTGTTTCGACTAAAACCTCCACTTGCTTCGATTTATGTGAGAGCAAACTTCGAGTCACTCGTGAGAAAACCCAAGCTCGGCCAAAGTGGGTTGGCGACCACCGTTCGGCGTCAAAGGGTCGGTATGATCGGTCGCTGTACAGGAGTTGTCAATAGTGGGCCGGAGTGTCTTAGTCATGGGCCTACTCAGGAGAACCGGCTTATCTTCGCCTATAAATAGAGGGGCAGGGGTACATTGGAAAGGGCCTTTTTTTGGGAACTCCAGGGATACTCTGCCATTTTTTGTATTCAACTCTTTTCTGCTCAAACTTGCATTCAAGTTGTTTGTTTACGGATTGTATCTGTATTCAACTAATTGGTAAAGTAATGAAGATCATATTCAAAGTGGACGTAGGTAGTTACACCGAACCACTATAACTCTGGTGTTTCCTTTTATGTTATTGTTTTAGTATTCGATTATGTTACTTCTCTGTTTTAATTTACTTTCTTCATTAATCTCTCTACATAACTCTATTCAAGGGTGTTGGTGACCAATTTTGGTGCTAACAATAACCAAATGGAAATTTGTATGAGTATAAATTATACAAATGGATAATAATTGAAATTGGATTCAAACAAGAATTTGGAAATTAAAATCCCAGGAAGTTTGAAAAAAATGTTTTTCAAAGTGGTGTGGAAAATAATAATAAGAGTATTATTTTTGGGAATATTTTTGAAAGAAAATTGTTTTAAAATGGATTTTGGAAGAGATATAGCACTAAACTCACTTCAGTCGCTGGAAAATAATTCGGGTGATGACTACAGTATCACCAGTATTCATTTTCGAGTTTCTAGGTGACGGATTGCTACCATAGTAATTTGTTATGGAGATTTTTGTGAAAAACAAATGTTGTTTAAGAGATTTTGAGGAAATTTTTTTGGATAAAAATCAAATTGATTTTTGTAAGTTGAAGGAAATGGTTTGTTAAAACAGAGTTATATATATATATATATTATTTCAAATGGTTTGAAATAAGTACAGAGTGTCTGAACTCTGGAATTTCTAATTTAAAGAGAAGTGAAAAAGAAGGGAATAAGTTTTTGAAGTAAAACCTAAAAAATGTGAACTTCAAGATGGAATTAAAATTTAACTTGTGTAAGTTAAATAAATTGGATTTGTAAAAGAAAATTTGTAGGAGTTGGAATTTAACTTAAGCAAAAGTTAAAGAAATAGATTAAATAAAGTGATTATAGTAAATAATAAATGCGATGAAATGAATGGAATATAATGAATTAACTAAGTATAAAGTGCATATGAATGTGCAAGTTAATGGAATAAATAAATATAATTAAGAGAGTGTGGGAAAAATTTGAAATTGGAATTAAATTCTTACTTGATTAAATTGGGTGAATTAAAAATAAATTTGTTTGGAATGAAATTAATTTAAGTATGAATAAATTCGAATATGGTTCAGGAATATTGGTTAAAGGAAATTGAAAATAAAATTTAATTGAATTGAATTTGGATAAATAAATTTGAATAGCTTATAAAATTTGAAATTAATGGAATAAAAGAATATTTAAGTTATAAAGTGATGGATAATCTTTAGTTAAAAATAAAATGTGAATATACTTGAGTATAAAATTGATAAAAATGTGAGCAAATAAGTTGTGTAACTTATAAAAATTGGAAAAGAGGAATAGAAAAACCAAAATAAAAATAATTAGATGTTCTAGTAAAGAAATAAAAATCCAAACCTGGATTATAAAATAAATTTGAACTCAAGTGGATTAAATAGTGTGATTCTTGAAATAAAAATTAGATATTGAACTGTAAAATGGAAGTGAACTAATCAGATAAATTAATTAGTTAATTAAATATGGCATGGAATTTAACTTGATTAAATAAAATGGATTGTGGGCTGAAACTGAAGTTGAATATAGAACTTGAGTAATAAATAAAATTCGACTTATATATAAGCTGATTAAATATATGTTGAATGTGATCAAATGAAGTTGGATTGAAATAAAAATGGCTCGAGTTATAAATAAATTCAATGTGAGTGGAAATAAATTAAATATGGCCTTGAATATTATTTTAAATGAATTCGAGAATGAATTTGAGTTTGAAATTGAAATTTGAAGTAGATTAAATGAAGGGACTAATTTAATAAATTAGTAAGAATGGATTAGAATTTGATTGAATAAAAATCAAATCAAAAATTTAAATTGGAATTTGATGGCAAGGGAAACAAACTTAAGTATGTGATTGAATAAATTGAAAATAAACAAATTAACCTAAGTTAATATTTTGGATGGAAGTTTGGCTCGAGTAAATTGTGAAATGGTTATTAAATAAATAGCGTGGGATGATTCCGAGCTTGATAAATGAATTTTAAAATAATGTGGATATGAATGAAATGAAAATGAATAGATTGAATTTGAAATAGAATAGAATTGAATATAAATTGATTCGGAACCAATTTAAAATAGCTATATATTGGATGGTTATTTTATTAAATAAATATCGCCGAATTTGCATAGAAAAATTGGCGTTTGTCGTAAACAGAAGCAAATAAAATTCTATGAATTAATAGAAGGTGAATAAATTGATTTTAAATCAATTTGGAAAGGATATGAAGTTGTTTGGTAAAAATATGAGTTGAATGCAAATTATTGGGTTGTAAATCATTTCGGATTGAATGAAATGGTATATGAATCGAGTGGAAGTAATTAAATTAGCAACGGAACATTATAATTGCTTATAAATCTTTGTTTGGCATGTTGCATATGAAATTCATGTGTTAAATTAGTTAAATGAATGGAATGTTATGGAACTTTCATATTTTGGTACTTACATGGTTAAATTGAGTAAGTACGGGTACCCAGAGGCGATTGAGCTAGAGTTGGGTCACATAATTGCATATTAAATAAGCCGCTCACTTAAAAACGTTAAATAAAGGTACGTTTTCGGATTAAATACCGCAAATATATAAATATTGATATATATTTTGTTTTCCAACCGTGTGGGTCGATGTATACATTTTTATCTCTCTTGTCCTATTGCAAAAGGCTCTACGTACAAGGGAGACTCTGCCAAAAATTTTTGGAAATTTAAGGAGTTAGAAAAAATTTTGAAAAAAAATTGAAAATTTTGTAAACTAAAAAGTTGATGTTCAAATTGAAATTGAAATCAGAAATTTTGGTTGAAAAATAGCAACTAAATGTTTTGGATAGGGCTAAAGGTTTTATAAAAGAGAATGTCAAGTTTTAACTAAGTGGGTTTGGAAAATGTAAATGGGTTTGGAGCGTTCTTCCTGCCTTAGCAATTTCAGGGACGAAATTCTTTCAAGGGGGAAGGAATGTAACGACCTGGATTTTTCAACGATTAATTTTAAATATTTAAATGGTTTTAAATATTAAATTTGGGATTTATAATTTAGTTAGTAAGATTTAAAACTGGAATTCTAAGCGAATTCGGAAATTTTTTGAAATCGTCAATTTGACCGACACGTTAAAATAGCAATCCAAGGCATAGTCTCGGAATTCAGTGAAACCAGTTCTATTGGATCCGTAATAGTGTATTATTATCGAATTTCAAATTTCATGATATTTGGAGTTATTGTTTGGCCGTACGGTATAGAAACGCATTGAATTTAATATCGAAATTCAATATAATAATTGGGTCCAAAAGCTATCTTCTCCATACGATCGAATTAAGACTCGAAACCTTTTCCAATGTGAAATGACCCTCCTAATTTCCACCCTAATTTCATAAGGATTTTTTTTTTTTTGCTAAGAGATGATATACAGATATATCATTCTTTACAAATATATTTCCCAGGGTCATTTTCTTTTTCTAATAAACAAAATATATCCAGGATCAAAATAACTTACCAATATAAATATATCAGTGTATATCTAATAACATACACATACATATGAAGATGTATGTGTTCTTCTTGTTTAAATTCAGAGTATATACTTCATTTTTTTTGTACAAGAACATTCTGTTTGATTTAGATTTTTAGCAATTCAGATAAATTATTGTATTCAGATTTTTGGCCATAATATCCACTAGAAACATGTACTTTAGTCTGTCATTAGGATTAAGAAATGATCAAGTAATAATCAGTGGTAAACAAGCTTTCAATATAGATGATTGTGTTAAAGTCTGGATAGTATCAAATTCAGTATAAAAGTAAGTGGATCCTAAGTGAACACAAGCAACATCTAGGCGTAATGGAAACGCGCCTAACTTATACACAAGAGGTCACTGGTTCGAGTACTATGCAGGTCGGTTCAAACACAATTTTTGTTTTTCTTCTTTTTTTTTCTGTATGGTTTGTAATCTGATACCTACCTATAATTGTGCATATATATTTGATTTTGCCTATAACCTAACATACAAAACAATTCTTTTTACATAACTATTTTTAAAACCCATTCCTACAACTGTTTTAAGAATTTAAATTTATATTTTTGCTCAAATATCAACATGTACATAGATATACATGTACATGTCAATATCTCTGCTTATTTTCCAGAAAACTGGGTGAAACAATTACTAAAGGTACTAAGCTTTGAAATGCACTTTTATTCTCAGAATACAATCTATCATGATCAACCAATACTTCATTCATTTGGAGCTGGTTAACTCATGGATCCTGTATCTACCACATTAGTTCAAAGCAATGGAGATACCTTTCTTTACATTCTGTCTGAAGCTTTTAGAAAATCATTTTACTTTTCTCAATACAACTCAGAAATGAATTCAAACTTATTTACAAAGCATTTCAGTAAAAAGAAAATAAAATCCTTTAAGTTTACTTCTTGCTAAATCCAGATTTTAGTTCTAAAACTCAGTGCTCTGTTATGTCTCAAGGTTAACTAATACATAATATAAATTATACAAAACAGTAGCTCAACTACATGTGCATATTTCTCTTCCAAACATTCATATCAATAATTAAAATCATTTCATTGTTTCCCAGTCAGATTTTTCCTTTGAGATTTTAAACCTTAGTGCATAACAATATATTTAACATGATACAACTAGTTCATCTAACCATAATAGAATTCATTACATGACTGGAAGTCTTAGAAACATAATATTTTTCCTGAATACATGCAGATATAATCAATTTAAACTCTTATTGAGACTAGCTAGCATGTTCATTCACTCCTCCATAAAAGCCATAACTTCATTTTTACTTAGTGCCTGGGTTACCTGAAAGAACATAAGTGGCTGCCTCATTTTAAAATGAGACACCCCAGATGCCATGAGCAAACAAGGGTCAGATCTATGATCTGGTATGAATAACATCAATTCATTCATGATATTAAGCAATAGAGAATATAAGGGTACTAACTTGTTATTTAAGCAAATTTCTGCAATCAAATATTTTAACATAGTATAATTAAGTTGATTCAGGTATGATATATTCACTTATCATTCCTTCACTTGCATACATAATCATGCAAACATGATTATCTATTGGCATCAATTTCATTTACTGGAATCATCTTGGTTCCATACCATTCAACCTAAGAAATATCCACATTCCTATTTCTTCATTTACAGGTTGTAATATTCAATTTAAATCCCTGCCTCATCTGCTATTAAGGAATCACTGGGACACATTGCAATGAACTAATTCACATCATTGCACAAAGATCTCAGGGCTTAAACAAACCATGTGCCAACTTGCATACTTCAAATATGACAAGCATTCCAGCAGTCATCTTGGCCTTCCCTTCCCTAGTTTATTTACTAGTGTATTGTCTTAAATCCTAACATCAAATATGCTAAGTGAACATGTCACTGCAAACATGGAAACATCCATAATTTCTTCTAGCATAATTTCCCCTCAGAAATAATCAGACAGTCATTTCCTAAATGGGGTCAATATGTCTTGATCTTAGTAAATATAAGAACATTTTCAACTGTAAAAGAGGCATGGCATGTTATACTGATCTGCAAGCCTTTATGATTGATTCAGATTCAAGATCTGGTTCAATCATAATTTTAGCTTGTGGGTTTTTTTTTTGATTAAGGGCTCAGCACTTAGAAAATTTCTATTGCACCCTTAACATTTTTCTTTTCAAGCCTCAGCACTTATACCAAGTATAATGCAGCTCCAATCATTTTTATAAGGTTTCCATGCCATAGATCTATAACAGTTGAGAGTATTCTCTATATAATTTTTAAGATCCTAAACTTTAACATTTATGAGTATAAATAAAACAGTATGATCCTCATCCAAAGACAAATGTCTCAACCAATCAAAGATCATCAAAATCATCCATATTAAATCATATCAGATTTAAAATAAAACATCCAAAAAGCATTGATGAAATCATATACATCAAAACCAGAAATACATAAATGGCAATATAAAAAGTGGCTGCCTCAACTCAGGTCTTAATGCCATGAACTCAGTGAGATTACTCACCTAAATGTTTCTTCTTATTAATCCAGAAAATTCTTGTTTGAGTGTTTTCTCCTTCCTTTCAATATTTTCTTCTTCTTTTCTTATTTTTATGCAGCTCGGGGTAAAATAATTCTACTGGCTAAACTGCCTATTTATAAGCATTTTTCCTCTAGGGTTTTATTGAAACAGAATTCCATTTCTGTCCTGGCTAGCATCATGCATTTTGCATTCATAATACCTCGGCCATATTAACCAATTTAAAGGCTGCATTTTCTTCCTTTTACTTTACAGAAAATGGCCACTCACCTAGTCATGTTAAAAGTGTGACTATCTTATTTTATTTTTCAATTATTTCTGAAAATTCTCCTTTGCTATTTTTGCCTATACAAGCTTATTAACTTGTATCACATTTCATGTCATTTTAATGTTAGAGTTTTACCTGCTTATATATATATATATACTTTTCAGTATTTAAAAATGTATATTTGTATACATATCTTATCTAGGCTTATTTTAATTCCTCTTTTAAATTCAGAAACATATGCACCTATACGTATACAAGTTTACAAATATATATATATATATATTATTTTCTTTTCTGGGTTTTAAATAAATTTGTTTACTGATCTAAAGTAAAACTTACTTTTCTTATTTTCTAAGATGACCCATAAAATCTCAGAAATCAAATAACCATGTTGCAAAATCATGTTTGTATTGCTCTTTAATTCTTGTTTTAAATCCAAGAAATCTGGAGTTCTTTCTTGTGCCATTTCAGTGTGCACGTGCACACATATACTTGCACACTATTTATTCCAGAAATTTCACCATATTTAAATCTAAATATTTCAAAATTAAATCATTTTACAAAAATGATTTTTCACAAAATTTTGGGGTATTACACAATGCGTTCGGAATAGGGGTATAACATTATAAACACCTAGCGACATGCCTCGATAGGGGATCGAACAAAATATCTAAAAAAATTTGAAAAAAAAAATAAAGTAAAATGAAAATTTAGTCAAATCCTAGCCGACCAATCCTGTCCCCTTTACCTATCAAGCACGCGACCATCTTTTCTTTTCTTTTCAGATCAAAATCACGAAGTAAAAGTCATTCAAACGTTCCTTTGTCGATTTTAAAATGCTTCTCCCTCTCATTCTTTTCAATTTGATTCACAGCCGTGAAAGAAAAAAAATCCTCTTCAAAAAAATTCGAAAGTAAATCGACAAAAATTTTACAAAGCCTCCATCTTTGAGGCTTGAAGGGGAAAGGGGACGGCTAGTGCCTAGAGGAGGTGACGCCGCGCGTGAAGGGGGAAGGGTCATGGCTCGTCGAATATGGAGGCAGGCGTGTTCGTGGCGATCGAGCGGCGCATATGCGTTCGAGAGCGAGGCCGACAACTTGATGGTTTTAGGGTTGTGGGCGCGCATGAGTACGTTGGTCAAAGGAGATGAAAGCTCGATCGATGATGGAGATGTGATGCCCCACCTCTATGCTCACAATAACAAAGGTTATTATAAGGAATAACGTCTGCTATTGCGAAGAATAAGGCTTGTTAGAAGCGACCATCCGTAAGTTATGCCTTAGACGAGTATTGATTACTTTGATAGGAGTTGTGTAAGTTACTCCCAAAGATATATATTCAATCCAAATCTAAAACGAAACTACAGTGGCTTAAGAAAAATTCAGAACAACTCATAATAATAACAACACTGATAATATAATAACATCAGAACAGAAATATCAGATATATAGCGGAAGACAAATCTGGATACATGCTACAACAACCGATAGTTCACATGAACCCAATGTACATATGCATATCCATTAATACATACATAAGATGAGAGTCAATAAACCAGAAGAACTCCTCGAAGGCTAGACAAAAGATGAAGTGAGATCCCAAAAGCTGAAGCTGCAACTGAATCAGAGATAGGGACTATCTTGAAATAACTCGGTCTGACCCGAGTATTATTTAAAAGAAAATAATAAACGGATCGGTCTAAATTAATCTTAGAAGTGAATGCATCGTAAATAACATCAAAGAAAAATAATAATAATCTCGAGTAAGAGTATTCAACATAAGAAATCAACATAGTTTAAATGAAGAAATCACATCAAACTCCACAAAAATCAACTTTCAAATTTACAATTGAATTCAAAACAACAATTCACGAAATCTAGAAATCAAAAATAGAAAACTAGAAAATCAACATAAAAGTGGATTGATCCCATCATATGGCAAGTCTAAGCTACGCCGCACGTGCATCAACATATGGCCGAAGCCTACCAAATACTGTCATCATAATTTTTGGCGCCCAACAAATGACCCGAAGGTCCAACATATGACCCCAAGGTCTAGTACTGGTATTTGACCCGAAAGTCCATCATATAACCCGAAGGTCCAACATAGTGGCTAGAAAGCCCAACAAAATCATCAAAATCATCAAACAACAGCAAATATTTCAATTAACGAGTCCGGAATTAACCGAAAGAGTAAAAGTGTGGTTCCATACTCTGTACCTTTGCTAAATCGTTTAAATCTCTTCATCATTTCCTTGAAAGTGCAAAATTGTGTATTTTATAAATATAACATTTTTCGTTCTCAAACGGACAAGTCCGGAATTAACCAAATCAGTAAAAGTAAGGGTTCATAGTCCTCAATTTTGCTGAATCGTATAAATCGCTTACTCATTCTTTTGAAAGCGCAAACTGTAAAATTTTTGGAAATAATTTTATTTTAAAACGATTTTTAAAACACGTGATTAAAACAACCACATCTGTAGCAATTTCGACGAGGAAATTGCGCTTCACAAAACACCGTAAAATCGGATACCAAATCAGCGTTGCGGGATAACCGCTTGAAAATTCACTTTAAAATTGACGGTTACTGAAGTCAAAACAACAGTAATTTCTATTCGTCAAAAATGTCATCAAAACAAAACGCTTCAAAAATATAATACCGGAGTAAAAATTCCGTTATAAAAATATCGGCGCAAAATACGTTTTAAAACGTAACACCGGTTCAACGTAAATTAAATAGTGGACTGCACCACTATATTTTCATCAAAATATTTTGCACTGTCGTCACAGCGTACACTTTTAAAACATTTTTGCTCCAAAAATGAAATGCACTTTTCACCAGTGTATGCACTAATATGCGCAAGGACTAAGGTAAATAAATAAATGACCTGGGCAACTTCTACATGCAAGAAAGAAATAAAAACAAAGCTTGTTTCCAATATATGTGACCTGTCATTACCCAATTCACATATATGGCCTGAAAGAAGTGTCCAGATTTGCATTTTTTTCTTCCTTTTGAATACTTCATTGAAGAAGTTAAACCTGAATATTAAATGGGGTCACGCATGCACTTTTAAATTAAATCATGCATGAAGATTGAAACTTGAATACTTGCTTCCATTTGCATGCCTACCCAAGGACCTACCGCAAGACCTGGGTAGTGCTAGTACGCGTATATTAAAAGTGAAAAATGCTAAAATGTGATGTTTCCACTTGCTGTTGAAAATAATGTGACAGCGAAGAAAGAATGTTAAGTGATCACATCTATTTGCTTTAACAAATCTATTCTGCAGCCGAGCAAAAATGTTCCTACTAGCTTTAATTTTCATGTGAAGGCCCAATGTTACACGTGAAAGCAGTGCATAAATAACACAACTCAACTGACTCGGACGAATTGCATTACGACTTATTCTCGGATTTTAAATTAAAAAAAATTCTATTTAAATTATTTACTTCGACAGTAATTCAAAAATCATGGTCATTATAAAGAAGTGGTTGCGAACGCATGGGTTGGTGGTGGATGAGGCGGAGTTGTAAAGGGCGATGGAAAGGCGGAGGATGCTCGGTTCATCACGATCGACATCTAGGGATTCATGATTTTTTTGGCAAGTCATTATCAAGGCAGTCACGTGTGAGGGCAGTGAGTAGTTGCCTATATGGGATTGCAGCGTTGTGACAAAGTCGTGAAGGTGGGGGTGTTTTGGAAGCTCGAACACGAGCCTGACAGCGTCGCGATGGCAAGTGCGACGTGAAGGCACGACCTTGCTAGGAAGAAGGTAATCTAATTTTAAAAGCATTTTTTTATGATAATCATGTTTAAACTGAACAAATATATATAAGATTTTTGAAAATAGGAATTTTAAATGTTCAGATTTGGAAAGTTTATATAAAATTTAGATTTTTGGAATTTATATAGATCAGTTTTATAAATCGATGTGGTTTCAAAAAGGAAATTTAATTAGTTATAACAGTTTAAAATTTTAAGTCAACTTTGATTAAAACAAAAATTTAATTATCTCGATGATTAATAAAATCCGTAATTTGCTTGTACGAGGTCGGATTCGCAAGAAAACAGCGGTGTTGGATCCATAATGACTTAGGCTATGCAATGGAATTAAAATTTGGAACGGTTAGCAAATTAAAAGTCAAGGTGAGAATTTATCACTCTTTTGGATTGCCACTTTTAAATTTAAATGTTTAAATTTGAATTAATTGATGCTTGATTGGATTGATAAATTTATAATTATCTATTGGATGATTATATAATATGTATAGTAATATATATACTAGTTTTTGGTGTGATATTCCCGCATATTATAGCAGATGAGACCCTATGCGTCCCGCATAATAGCGGATGACCATATAAACTGCGATATCCCCCTCGAAGTGGGATTGGTATTTTTATTGTTGTCTAACATCTGTGGATGCAGGAAAATAGGTTGGAGGGATCCAATTGGATTCCTCAAATATATTTAGTGTTTTTCATATATAAAATATATGATGTGATTGAATAATCTGCTGGGTTATTGTGTGTTGTAAATTTTTAAATGTTATAATAGCATGGAAATTAACTTGGGTATATTGAATACCATAAATATTATTTTGAATTTTTAAGGAATTAAAAGGAGATTTTTAATATAAAAATATGTATATCGAAATTTGGATTATTTAAAAAGAGATTGATTTGAATAAGCAATAAAGGATTTTCGATCGTATTAAATAATGCGGAGAAATATTTTAAATAGAGAATTTAAAATAAATTATATAAAGGGGATTTTTAAGACTATATTTTAAAATGATATTCGAAGAATATAGAAAGAAGTCGAAATCGATATTAAAAATAGATTGGCAAAAATGAATGAAATTTATAAAATGGAAATTTATAAAGGAGGTTATTTTAGTGAAACTCAAAGGAGTTATAAAAATTTATAAACAATGTTTATAAATAAAGGAATTGATATCGGATGATAAATTGGAAATATAAATTTACAGGGAGAATTTATATTTAAGTATGGAAATAGGGTGAGAGGAAAATATTGGGTACTATTTTTGAAGTGAAAATGGTTAAGGAGACCGAAATGGAAGTGATGTGATGGAAATCGAGAGTGATTTATAAATGGAAATGTGGTCATTGAGATTTAAAGATACATTTTTTATTAACAAGTTAAGTTTTTATTTTAAAAGGGAAATTTCATTTATTAAACTATGTAGTTTAAAGTTAGTTAGTATTGAAATACTTCAGAAGTGAATTTTCAAATTCTTAATATTTATTTTAATAAAATCCTAAATTTTTAAACCTGCTTTGAAAAGTAATGTTGTAAAAAGTGTTTCAATATTTTAAATAATTATTTGAATATGTCCTAGAATAAATTATTATTATTTTTCTTTTAAATACTTATTTTTATTTACATATGTATATATATAGAGTTTTGAAATGGTTTAAATTTATTTATAAATCTTCTCGAGAGTTGGAAATGGTTATTTAATAGATGGGACTTATAAGAGAATTCTCAAACGAAATTTTGAAAAAAAGTAAGAAAATTTCCGAAGAAGTTAAATAAAAGTGAACTTCGAAAAAATGAAATAGAATTTATAAAGAAGTGCAAAGGGAAATTGAAAATTTAAGTAAGTATATTTGACTTTGGAAATATTGAAGGGAATTAATTAAAGAATTCCGAAACTCTTAAAATTCGTTGTAAACGAATTAAGAAATTTACAAATAAATTTGTAAATGATTTTGAGAAAAAGAAATAGGGAATAAATGGAATACTTCCTAAGTGTTGAATATAGAATAAAATGGGAAATATTCTAAGTATTGGGAAGGGGTGGAAATATTTCGTTGAAAATATAAGGATTTGAAAAGTGTTTTCAAATGTTGAAGTACTGGAAGTAATATCTTATAAAGATATTTTGAATAAATTTTGGAAAAGCCTGAAATAAGGCCCGATGTCTGCTTTTGTATGTGTATTGATAGTTAAATAACCGACTATCAATAATTGGCCAATTTCGTTAATCGTTTCGAAGAGGCCGGGATTAGATTTAATTATTCAAAAACCACTTCGATCCAGTTTGAACGTTACGAATGAATACCGTGAAGATGATGAAGACGGTGATTCGGTTTGTCCAGACCAGGACAACTTGTATGGATGAATGCTATCAGCACATCGTCATTGGAGGACGATGAGCATTCTAAGTGAAATTATTCTTGAAAGGTAATCGTAGCGTCTAGCCTAATCAACCGGAATGGCTGAAAATCATGGGGTATGTAGCAAGGCTAAGTGGGTCATACCCAATCAGGGTATGTTATCACCTTTCTAGATAACCTCGGATATATTAGATGGATACGATGCATGCGTAAGAGCTCTCAGTAAGGGTGGGAACATCCGGGGTGATAACATATTCGGTTTTATCTGGGTTAGGGATAGGGCCGGTCTTGTGTTGCAGGGGATCCCGGTGAGGTCCTCGGTACATGCTTCTAGAAGTGTACCTTGATAGGTGGTACCCCAGTGTGTAGTCATTGTATGGAATCCATTCTCCAATAAGCGTCGTACGGTTTTGATTGTGCCCACTTATGCTGAAATGTGAGATGCAAGCATTTCGGCTATTTCCTATTTACTTGGTTTAGACACTATTATAATATCAGACGATTTTGATAAAAATGTTTTGGTTATCGTATGGTAAAAACCCGTCTTGTTTATGTGTGACGTGGTCTTACGAGATACCTTTGTTTTTCAAAGGGCTTTGAAAAATAATAAGTAATAATTCAAATTGAGTATGTTTTCTCACGCTGGTTTTCCAGACTGACTCGGGTGTTATTTTATTATAATGCTCGGGTCAGATCGAGTATTACAGATTCAAGATAAGATGCTAAGAAGCTCAGGGAATGAGCTGGATGACAAAGACGTACTTCCGTACTTGATTAATATTTTCCGATGCATGAGGATAAGTTATTATAACTGTCTAGATTGATGTATTGATTGTTGTACGCTGATGATTGTAAGTATTAAACAGTTATAGATTATTTTGTATAACAATCTGTTATTATGTATTGTATTTTGTTCCGCTGCGATTGTGAGATTCTGTGGTGTTGTTTCCTATTTATTTCTTCTACCTTTTCTTCTTCACCCCTAATGAACTGATTTTCCGGTACTCGATTGCTCGGCATTCTATACAGTGGACGTATTGACGTCAAATATCGAGGGTCGAAAATCCGGTCCGTTACACAAATGTTGAAAAAACTGATTATTGGAGTGAAAGAAAAGAAAAGACAGAACAAAATCCCACAACATGATGAGTAATCTATAATATACTAATGATCTTTAAAAAAGAAAACTATAATATACATACATCAATCAGAATAAACTGACCTACCATCAACATGGATAGTTATAACAACCTATCCTTACAAATATTGATAAATACAAAACAGGAAATGCAATGAAAATAAAGATGCATGAATACATCCGGAAGGCATCCAGCTCATCTCTTGAATTTCCAAAGCATCCATAACTAAATTTGGAAATATGCTCAGGCTAACATGAGCATTGTAAGAAAATAATACCCAGATCAATCTGGTAAACCAACGTGAGAAACACAATCAAATGGATTTTTAATATTATAAAACCTTTAGATCAAGGCATCGCTAAGACCACGCCGCATATAAACATGGACGGGTATTTACCTTACGATAACCAATCCATTTCTATTAGAAAATACAATGATATTATAACAATGTCTCGAGTTGAAAATACATAAGAAATAGTTGTGTTTGCATGAGTGTACAACACAGCAATAATAGGTATACAAATTAAACCGTTAAGGCATGTTCACTAATTGTGTAGGATTCCATGGAGGGGTTGCATAAGGATCGGAGATATTCTCCCGAAGCATCATACATCCCTAGTTGATATACCATAGGAAATACATAGCTGGCTACCAAGGCCTAGTGCACCACTCACTGCATGCATAATGATTGTAGGTATCTCTAGGGTAGAGTCGCCTGCACCCTTTGGGTTAGCTAAACCTCTGGTCTATGCATCCTATCTCTAGTTTTAGTCATCTCCGCCAGTGAGGCTACATCCAACATTTTAGCACATGAGTCACCACTCAAACTGACTAAAGAACCACACATAGATTCTCATACCTCAACAGGTCTCGGAATCATACATGGATTCCTACATTTTGAATAGATCTCGGAATCACACATGGATTCTCATACATCAACAGGTCTTGGAGTCACATATGGATTCCCACATCTCAAAATCAGTCACGAGCCTTTTCCAAAGCATAAAACACGTATATTGTTTTGGAGTAGTTACGGTTTCAAGCCATCTTATATAAGTACAGTCCCTTGCTTACCAGATGCTCCTAAACCAAACGATAATTTTCGGTAATCTCAACTCCAGTTCCGTGGGAAATAAACAGACAATACATAAGAGCGGGGATCACCTTCTAACCGTTTATGTGAACGGATTTCCTTATCATTTGTCCTAGAAAAGTAAAATGATTTTATACGTACAATATAGCACACCGAATATAACTGTACCATATAATTCAGTGTTTCCTCTAGATATTTCCAGATTATATTTGTTAAGATTTGATAGTCGATTATTTAACTATCAAATAAATAAACAATCCAATCTGAGATTTAATTTCATAAGAAACCAAGCAAGGTTAAACACAGAAGCAGCCCTAAGCTTCTTTAATTAATCCTTTCATTATTTAAAACCACTTTGTAAATACTTGTATCAAAATACTTTTACAAAGGTATACATAAGTATATTGCTCATTTACTATTCATTTATATTCTTTCAATACTTAGAAAAATATCCATATACTTATCTTAACAGTATAAGTATATGCACAAAACAATCCACTTTCAATATTTAGAAAAATATCCATATACATATTACAATAGTATAAGTATATTCACAAAAAAATACATTTTCAATACTTGAAAAAATATCCACATACTTATCTCAATGGTATATGCATATTCACAAAACAATTCTCTTTCATTACCATACTTATTTAGGTTAAAACAAAAGTCATTTGAAAACATTATTTATTATAAACCTAGACTACTTTCCTTTTTATAATTTTTTTTATAAATCACTTTTATAAAACTCCTTTCTATTTAAAGATCTCCTTTCTATAAATTTCTTTCATATTTATAAAACTTCTTTTATAGGTCTCTAAATTTGATTACCAAACTCCATTTATAAATCTCCATAATATGATTATAAAATTCTTTTTATAAATCTCCAAAATTATTTATAAAACTCCTTTAATAAATATCTAAAATATAATTATAAAATTCCATTTACAAATCTCAAATAAATCTCATAAACTTTCCATAAAACGATCATTCCCAATATTATTATAAATTCACAAGTGCGATTTATTATTCTAATTAAAAAAATGACATCAATTCCCTTTTTATAAAATACTATTTATAAATCTATTCTTCTATTTATAAAATACTGTTTATAAATCTATCTTTTATACAACATTTTACATAAAACGTTTCATTAATATTTATTCCAAAATATTGTTATCTTTCTTTTTTACAAAATCACTTTATTATAAAAGATAAACTCATTTAAAATAAACACTCATTATTATTCAACTTTTCCGTAAAATATAAACTTTCGAAGTAATTTTAATACATTTCCAAAAAGGTTGGAGTAAAATAGAGAAGTTCAAAAACCATTTCTAAATAAATGCCATAGAAAATTCCATAGTCACTTTTAAAATCATCCTTCAAATCAAAACTATTTATAAATCAAAAACAGCAAACCATAATATTCCAAAATATTAAAATGAGGCCTAGAGCTACCATAGCATTTAACTAATGCTACTATTACGTCTGTTACTAAAAGGGTTCAACTTTTAACATATATCAATGACACACCCAGTACAGCCAGGTTACCAAGCTTCTAGCACTCAATAATTAGCATATCATTTTTCCAATATTAATTAATCCACGTATTAATTAACATCAAAAATCATCGTTTGCTTTGCAAGCATAGAATGAGGATTTATTCTACTCAATAGATGTCCAAAATAATCTATTCAATTTAATTATAGTAGAACGATATTTTATTTTGCTAAAGAGATATCACAAATGAAATATAATTAATTTAACTACGTTATTATTTAAAACAATGTGATTATATTCAATCACTACTATTTTTCAATATTTTATAATTTTGAAAACTATAAACAAGTTATATTATAGTGTTATACATGTCAATACAAGTCTAATGCAAAAATCCGGGGGTTAAATGGATTCAAAACAAATAAGATACGGCTTTTTAAAATTAACACATACTTAGTTTAAAATTCTAACAAATAAATTAAAATAGTTCTCACCCAAAGCCTAACCCACCATACCAACCCGACCCACTTCACAAGCTACATGACCTTTTCCCCTAAATCGATTTCCTCCTGTACTCGAAAACGTGCACGACCATGCACCACTAGCACCATCATTCGGACCACTGATCGAACATTGGAGAACACCACCTTACTCCACTTTGCGTGCTCATTGCAATGGCACCACCACCCTAAACTTCAACCACCTACAGCAAAATTAAACTAACCCTTCGCTAAATCAAAAATTCGCTTTGTTCAACCTCTCGTCATCGTCGCCCCGACCATCTATAGCCACCGCCGCCTCCTTGCCATTGCGACCTCCAGCCGCCACTACACCACCCCCAACCCACATTGGACACGATGCATCCAATCACCACCACATCGCCAAAGTACAAACCTAATAACCAAACACAGCCGAAACCCTAACTCGAGCTCTAGCCACCGCCTTCGACTACCGAAGCTCTTGCCACCAACCTGAAAAAGTTGCGCCTTCACCCAAGCTTCATCATGGCATTGGCCGTTCCACCGCTCGACCATCAGATCATTATAAATTAATTTATGGCTAGAATGATCATCAAGCGACCTTGACTAACCCCAAACTTTTAAAATCGAACGACTAGTTCTAAAAATCACCTCTTACAGAGATGGACACGACCATACCCTCCATTCTCTAATTAGTGTTCATCGAAAAACCACCATAAATTAGCAACCAGTGATGTCGACAAATATCCACCACCCCACTCAATGAAAGGATAAGCGACTATTTTTAGAAAATAATAGGGATAATAATAAACAACTTTGCAGTTGGAAGTTTTGGCTAAAATTGGATAGATTTGGAGATAATGAATTTTAAATTCAAGAGGGGTGTTGTTTTCAATTTTTAGGAAAAGAAAAGGAAGAAGAGGAGAGATGTGAATTTTTTGGTAGAAAACAAGTGAAGTTAAATGAAAGTGAGGTGATATGTGCATACTTATCGACAAAACCATTACTTTACTTACAACTAAAGCAAATCATCAAAATTCAAGATACCCATCGCTTCAAGATCAAATCACATTAATGGTTTGTTTTAAAAACTTGTTTTTGATTTGGTTTGAAAAAGTTTGGTGGTATTCTGCTACACAATATCCCATTCGCGTACGAACCATAAACGATAAAAATAAAAATACGATCGCGCACAAGAATGCACCACGATCACAAAACAACAATAAAATACACAGGTTATGTTATTCTGTGAGATTTCAAAAATGCCAACATTTGTCGTAAAATACGTCAAATGATAATTTAAATATTTTCTAAACTAAAAATTATGGAAAAATCATATGAAATCATTTAAAAATACATCATTAAAACCAAGTCGTTTTAATAAAAACTGATTTTCTTATTATTTATTTAATTTGAATCAAATTCAAATATTTAAATAAATTAAATATTCTCATTCGACATGTTAAAGATTCCAGGTCGTTACAATATATGAAACAAATTACATAATTGCCCCTAGGGCTTACCCTTAAATGTATCATGTATGCCACCGAATTTAATTATATTTGATTGAATGGATGTATTTGAGTAAGAAAAATGAAGACATTGAGAGAGGAGCTTGTGGCCTAATGGGGAAGAGGAGAGAGAAAAATGTCTAAATAAAAAATGGTGTCTAAAGGTTTAATATATAGTGTCGTCTAGAGAGAAATATCGCGCGCCATTCTCTCTTACCAATTCAACCCACTAAGCTTATATTTCCCTCTCTTTTAGCCACATGGATTAGGTCCTTAATGGACCATAATATCCACTCAACCCATTAACAATTTATCAATTTAAATCCAATTTAAATTATTATCGACATTGTATATCAATATGTACATATATAAATTCAATATACACACCCAATAAATTACTAATAATACCCCGAACATTTCTAGTGACAACTTAATTTTACTAGACATAGCCCATACAGTAGATAGAATAATAATTAATGTTTTTACAAATATTAATGAATTTAATTAATTTATTACTATTATAAACCAATTAAATCAAGCGGTGTTTTGGAGACTGAATAGGTTCAGTTATGCGACTCACATGTGTGAATTTAGACAGAGAACAATAATTAAATAATTTAAATACTAATGTGCATATGTCACCTTAGCTCTTGGTGTGACGGTTTGACTTAACTAATCACTTATAAATCTCATCGTTAAAATCCAATTTTACAAATTCAAGTAGAACTGTTTAGTAATGACTATTTACACCAATTCACTTAGTCAACACTATATTACTTTAGGATTTATGGAATTTGGTTTTGGTCAAAATTTCAATATCATCTACATTTAACTTGGTTAGTTCATAAACAAAGTCCTTGATTCAATAATAACATTTATTATTAACTGTACTACTCGCTAGATATTCTGCCTTTGAGTTGACTATAGTTGATCGTGATCTAACCTCTTACAATTGAGGAGATGAATTCTCTATTAAATAGTGTTTCACTTCCAATACTTCAACCTAGACTCAACTATAGTCGTTTGATGGATGCCATGCCCCGATTCAGCTATAATCAAAGTGGAGTTTGCATACTAAAGTTCAACAGTATTCTCAAATCAAAACAACTGTATAATATTGTCGCTTTGAGAATTTTTGTTTGACCTAGTTGTTGTTAACCAACAGGAAACTCTCCGATAAGTAATTCTATAATTATCAAATAACTATCAATACATAACCTCATAGTGTCCTCAATAGCCACAAGTAATACACTACCCAATATTTGGAGAGCGTTACATACTCTAGTCATAAAGAATGTATCGATAACCTTTCTCGAAACATCTTGACCAAGAATATTTAAAATAATATGTCAATTATATTTTGCTATAATTTTTTCATGATTACAACTCCTTGTAATTATATCACATAATTTATCATTTAAGGAATTTAAATTTTAACGTACTTTAATTTATTTATTTAATTAATTATATCACTACATAATAAAGTATATTATAGAAATCAAATACCTTTATTAAGAATAAGATTGGTCATGCAATCTGATATATGTAACAAATTACATAATTGTCCAAAGGGCATGCCAATAATTCTTTCATTATTTATTATATTTAAATTATTATATTGGCCTAAAAAGTAGTTAAATAAATATATAACAATTATATATTTTATCAATTAACTTTAGGCCCTTTAATAATAACTATTAATTAACTAATATAACTAATATATTAATTTCTCCCTAATAATACTAATAACTTTTATAAATTATTTCAATGAATTATTTTCGATTGAAAATTGAGAGTTGTGGTTGTGTGACTCTTAAGCGTGAACTTAGCAATTAGTAATATTTAAAAAATTAATATTAAAGCATGTATGGACTTTGCTGAAGCATGTTAATTTAACACGAGTTCAGTTGCTTATGGATTACCTACGTGAAATATAATTTCTTCTCTATTAGAGCGACACCTTTAAGCAATGGTATATTGTGCACATTTTATCTTCAACGTCACTATATCATTTAGATATCAAAAGCTCAGTCTATAGTAAAAATTCTATTAATTTTAGTAGTTAATTGTAAAGTGCAAAATTAAAATCCATGGTTTAATGCTATAATAATTGTCAATCAACCGACTTGCTTTGGCCAAAAACTTTGACTTTGCATTGACTGCCAATTATGATGATACTAACGTTTTACTTGTAGGGAACTAATCCTAACTTGAATAGTGTTTTACTTTAAATGGTTCAACCTATACCCAACTATGGCCTTAACACAGTTAATGTTGTCTTGTGATTAGTCATAATCAAAGTACAGTTTAGACACTTAAGATTCACAGTATTCTCAAGTCAAAGGACTACTGCACATATCACGTAAGATCTCCTATTTGACTTTTAACACATAGAAGACTATCGATGAGTCACTCTATAATTGTTCGAAACAACTACATATATGTAACCCCTTGGTGGCCTCGACGGTCATGAATAATTAATCATCCATCATATGGAGAGCATTACGTACATTAGTCTCGGTGGATATCAGTATCTCATTCTCGATACACCTTGAATATGAACATTTAACGACAAGTATTCATTTTATTTGATTCAATACTAATGTTTATGAACACATCTGTAACTACAATTGTTCAAATACTTTTTCTAAGAATTTTCTGCTTGTATATGTTTTTATATTTTTAGCATTATTTATTTTCCAATATAATAGTGTAGACAATAGAAAATATAACCAAAATCTTACTTTATTTTAAATAAGATTCGCTATAAGAATTAAGTTATATAATCAAATTATAAAATTAGATTTGCTATAAGAATTAAGTTATACAATCAAATTACATAATTGCCCCTAGAGCACACCCTTACTTTATTAGAAACAATGCAACTAGAGAAAATGGTCCGGGAGGATCTACCAGTACCGATCCATCATTGACTAACACCAATCAATCCCATCGTTGAAACAACGCTCATCATTGCAGTAGTGGAAGTGATGGAGATCGTGGAATAGTTCCTATTGATGGTAGAACTATATTAAATTATAACTAATGTAATTGAATGTTGTGAATACTCATTATTCCTTATAGACGATACTACTCATTATTTTGAGATTATGAGTCTGACTAATGTTACTCTCTATCATTTATAATATAAATAGATTGTTATATATATATATGGTTATTGAGAACCCTCAACCCATTTGTAAGAACATTTTGTAACTTTGTATAGCACCCTCAAGGTTACAAAATTTTCCTTATGCAATCATGATATGATGGGTTATGAGTAACTAATGTACTTTATTATTTGTTGAGCTCCCTCAAGTTCATGAAGATGATTAGCAGCAAAGAATAAGAGTAGGAGTTATATACAATATATAACTAATAATCTGTTATTTACTATTTATGAGAATTATTAGGCGCCTCAAGTATGATAAATAGATCCTTACACTTACAAGAGGAATTTACGAGATTCCCCCATCTCATTGGTTTTTAAGTGATGTGAAATCCGATGTAGGCATTATTAAAAAATATATAATAAACCATTCTGATAAGTATAATAATGTATGTAATGATATAATAATCTACTTTAACATAGTGGCACATATAATGCAACTAATAAAAAAATATACTAAAGGACTTGAGTTATAGATTGAAAAGAAGTGTAGATTTTACTTATCATTAAACTAATCTTTTAGAAAGTTCTTAGTTCAATACCCGTGCAAGAGCCATATAATACAACCACTTAAACTTTCATGTCTTGCTTGCCTAAGTGTGAATTTTCCCTAGACTAATGTACTGTCTTTTATGAGTTTTGAACGCAAAAACAATCAAAAAGAGAATATGGATATCAGATCCATATTCAAACACACATAAAAGTTGTATAGTGGACAATTGCATTACGTAATACATGAAATTTTGATGACAATGTTTCAACAGAAATGAGTAAAGTGTAGTGTGAGATCTTGTGTTCAATACCTTTGAATATAATGATAATGTCATTATGTTGGAAACTAGACCAATGACCGAGATAAATCTAAGAATTCAATAACTAAAATATTAATTTTTATTTATTTACTTAAATGTAACTTATTCGATCTCCTTAACGTGTTAAGGATGATATAATGCAATTTTGTATAAAAAAAACTGGTGCAGTCTTATAGTAAAGGGTTTCTCTTTTGAAATTTTTGGCTATTTAAAAGAGAAAGTAAAAGTCTGAGAGTAGATGTAACAGAGACATAATTTTGATAATGAGAGATTAGATGCTTCATAAAGATACATCGAAATTGGAATTGCGTAAAATAATAGTAGATGCTTAGTAAGGAACAAGAAATATGATTTCAAATGTATTTTTTATACAGAAAATTGATTTCTGTCAATTTTATTTCTTTGAATTTGAGATACTTGATTTGAAACGCTGGATTGTATATTAGGTACAATGGAAGAAATAAATAGCTAATGGTATGTGATTGAATGAAGCTTCAAATTTCAAATGTTGTTGTTATAACAATATAAATAGTGGGATTATACTATATAACAATTGCTAATAGATGCATCAAGTTTTGAAAAATCACTTTCATGTACACCAAATATTATTTATAAAATAATAACCGTGTTTGATTTTGACCAAAAATAGATGCAGCTTTGTTTTATTATGAATATTTGCTATAAAATAAACTTAATTTTGGTATTTTTATAATGATATTTGTTTTCATAACAATAGTGATGTGTTAGTTATAAATAAAATATAGAAGCATCTAACTATTTAATAATTATTCTTTAGAATCATGGACTAAGTTGTATCTTTGAGAAATTATTCTTTAATCATATGATTGTGAATCATATGAAAATTATGACATGTATCTCAAATGATTAATGGCAAAGCACTCATTTAGTGGGAGAAACAAAGAAGTTAATGAACTATTATAAATGATATGAATAGATATATGCAGTCCAAGATCTAATGATATCAAAAATGAATCCACTTACTTCATTAAATTCACCGATGTATTTTCTAAGAAATGAACATGTGTATTTCGATACACAATTTAGATATCTATAATAAATTCTTATAATATAAAATAGAAATAGAAAAATATTACATGCAATAGAAATAAATCAATTCAATTTGATAGAATAGGTAAGTCTCTTAGATAAGAGTTCCAATAGTACCTAAAAGAGAATATGATTCACTCTCAAAGTCGCTCCACACAATGCTACATAAAGATGTTTCAATAAAGGGGTAATCAGACTTTGTTGGACAAATGTTGATTAATATTGAGTGAAGTTGAGTTACCTCTTTCTTTAAGGATGCATACTTAAAGTAAGCAGATATGTTGAATTAAAGCTAAGATTATGATTCCATATAATATATGAATTAAGAAGGAACCTTATCTTAAATAGTTTAAGATATATGGATGTCCGACCAACGTATGAACGTAAGTTTCATGAAAACAAGGCTAAACCTATTTTATGTAAGTTTATAGGTAGTCTGTAAAATGTTTTGAATACCTATTCCATGTACCGAGAAATTTTGTTTCAAAACATGTAACAGTTTTACCGGAGGAAATTCATTTTAGAGAAATGAGTGGTAGTACAATAGACTATGATTTGATCTACAATTCTAACATGAAAATTGGTTATGTAGATGATATAAAAATATAACTAGGCCCAAAAGAACATAGCTTGTTAGAATCTATAATAGGAAATCTTGCATATTAAAGAAAAACTACGAGTTTCTTATTAATATCGAGAAAATGGATTGTTAGTAATGAAAATCCCTTCAATTGTCGACAAGTTATGGAGAGTATATACTCTTCCACATGGCGTGATGCTTTAAAGTGAAAATAGATTTCAAGAATATTAACAAAAATTTATTTTAGGAATTATACCCAAAAGGATATAATCCATTGGCTGCAAGTGAATCTTTGAGGAGAAGATCAGTGCAGCTGGAATTGTATAAAGTAAGATGATGGGAAATGACCTAGTTGATCTCAAATGCTAAAAATACAAAGCAACTTTGCTAGTCAACGGGCTTAAGTCCATTCAAATTACAGTCGCAAGTTATTGCACAATATGAGTATGAGTTTTGGCACATTGATGTCGAAACGGAATTTCTAATTATGATTTAGAGGAGTCTGTTTGCACACATAGCCAAAGTGTCTCGAAGTCAGTGGGAGCAAAGCATATGCAATTTTTAAGATATGATCTTAAAAAACATCTAGAGGTTGAGGAAGTATTTTGAATAGAGAATAAATAGTTTGATTTCCATCAAAATTCATAGAAAGCGTGAGTCTATAAGAAATAAGATCAAAGGTACTAAACTTTTGTGCTACTATAAGCAAACAACATGCTACTGATTGGTAATGATGTACCCATGTTAAAATTAGTTAAAGTTTGGTTTTTTAGTTCATGATGAAGGATTTGAAAGAGTTGTCCTTTATACTTGGCATAAGAGGATGTTGAGATTGTCCTAATTAATATACACAAAAACCATATTAAGATATTTAATATGGAGCATATGAGATAGATTCCATATGAATTAGCAATAGAAATTATCATACATGTTATATTATATACTAGATTGAAATTTTCTTTTTCATTTACTATGCTGAGCGAATATAAAATGTAAGTTAAAATCATTTAATATTAGTTAACAGTATTCTTGAGTATTACAAAATACTAGAGAATTTTTTATGGAAGTAACGAACTCCTTGTGAAGGAGTATTCAAACTCAAACTTCATAAGTAGCATCAGAAATAGCAAGTCCATCTAAAATTAATATTTACCCTAAACAATGTAATGAAAGCAGTATATGTGTGCAAATTTATAAGAAATTTAGGGACGGTTCCCACTAGTTAGAATCCAGTAACATATTGTGATAGCAATATTGCAATGAGAATTGCAATAGCAACTGACAGCTTAACAAGAGGTTGACATACGTTCTCCATAAATACCACATGATAAAATAGTTTATCAATGATGGAGAAGCATAACTAAAAAGTAGGTATGAAATAACATTATTACAAATCCACTCACAAAGGCCCTTTCTTTGTTTTGTCTAGAAAAACCGACTGAGAGTATAATTATGAGTCACCAAGATTGGCCTAAAGTGTAAGTGGGAGATCGATAGATTTAAGGTTTTACCCTTGGGAAAATTACGTAATTTGATTATATAACTTAAGCCCTTGTAGTGAATCTTGTTCAAAATAAAGCAAGCATTTGATTTTATTTAATATTGTATGTATTGTTATATTGGGGTATAAATAATATTTTAAGTACATTAAATATATGCAAGTAGAAAATCCTTATAAATTATTTAACTGATTATAGTTATGAATGTGTTCATAACCATGTGTATTGAATCGTATAAAACAAGTACTTGTTCTTAAATATTCTTAGTCAAGATGTATCGAGAACGTGATATCAATATATCTATTGAGACTAGCATACGCAACACTCTTTATATGATGGAGGGTGCATTACTCACAATCAATGGGGACACTGAGGGGTTACATATATGTAGTTGTTATAAGCACTAACATAACGAGTCATCAAGAGTCTTCTATAGGTTCAAAGTCAAATAGAAGGTCTCACATGATGATATCCAGTAGTCTTTTGACTTGAGAACAACGTGAACCTTAAATGTCTAAGCTATACTTTGATTATGGTCAATCACACGTCAATTTTAACCATTTTAAGGCCATAGTTAGGTATAAGTTGGACTACTTGAAGTGAAACACTATTCAAAATAGGATTCTTCTCCTTCAAATAGAAGATTAATATCCTCATAAGTGATAGTCTATGCAAAGTAAAAGTCTTTGGCCAAAGCTAATCAGTTAATCGATAATTATTATCAGATTGAACCATGGACTTTAATGTTGAACTTCACAATTAAATATGGATATAATTAGGGTTGTGGCTGACTAATCTCTAAGAATTGAAGTGATATAGTGATGATAAAGAGAAAATGTGCAAAAGATATCTTTGCTTAAGGATGTAGCTTTAAAAAATAAGAAATTGGACTTTATCAAGATAATATTTAAGCAATTGAACTTATGTCCACTACTGTGCTTCAGTAAAGTCTGTACATGATTTAATATTTAATTTTTTAAATATCATCAAGGACTAAGTTCATACATGACAATCACATAACCATGGCTCCCAGTTTTCAATCAAAAATAATTTATTGAAATAATTAATAAAAGTTATGAACTATTATTACGGTGAAACTAATATAGTGGTTAGATTAAATAATTTAATATTTTCAATATTATTAGAGGGATAAAAATTAGTTAGTAAAATATATAATTATTATATATCTATCTAATTATTTATATAAGCCAAAAATAATATTGTTAAATAATAAATATTTTATGGTATTGAAATTATTTATACTGTTAACAATTAAAGGGCTAACCATATTGATGATAGATAAATGGTATATTATTTAAATGGGTTGTTGAACCTCGTTAATAAATAAAGTCAGGCCCAATGGAAATATGTTAAGAAATATTTTTAGCATCTAATGCTATAGATAGATCCACCGAGCATCCATTTAGACACGTAATTTCATTCTTTCTCACTAAAAATAAATTACATCTTAATGATGAACTTTGCAACTTCATCATTGAGTTAGAAAAATATGCTCTCTAAGGCAAGTTGATGGTTCATGGTGTAAATGATGGACTATACTATTGAGGATTTAAAACAAAATGTTTGTAATAAAAAAAATTCAATCTAAAAAAATTTAACAATTTTTTTATTTTATGTACTTACTTTTATAAAACTTTTAATTATTAAAAAGGGGTTTTTCTTCTTCTTCTCAAACTGCTCAAGCATGCACATGCATATGCATTGTGTTGTGATATTGCACGACTTTGGGATGTGGAAGTAGAATCGTTTGAGATTTGAAATAGGATCAACTTGCGCAATGACGATGATAGCACAACAATGATGAACTTAATAGCACGAGAAAGTGATGACAATAGGGTAATCAAAAAATTAGGGTTTCAACATGGTGTGCTCAAGTTCAAAAATGAAGGTACTGGAAGGACCAGATCAATGAGAAGGATGTGATTGTGGGGTCGGCCACGTTCACGGTGGTGTCTAGCAGTGAGGAGAATTGGATAAAGTCAGGGAAGGAGAAGTCTAGGGTTTCTCATGTCTATCTGAAGGTATGCACAGATTATAATTAAATCCTTAAATTTTACTAATTGCAATACAATCCCTATAAGTTGTAAATCTCATAACTCTCGCTTGGGAACTCGTTTTACACACAACTTGCGTTATTGATTTGTGATTAAATTCTAAACATATTGGAATTATCTAATAGTAATTTGTACACTTATCTTTGAAACTGTTTATAGATATTACAATATTAATATTATCATTAAATATTTACATGTCGGCACCATTTATCAAAACTAATATAAGAAAACATTATTCGCTTGATTCGGATATTTGATATTTGAATTAAGACAAATCATATTCATTAAATTTATAGCATTAATTTGTGAATACTAAACTTGAATATGTGCTACTTGAATTTATACTAAGATTATTTTATTAATTCACAATTAATGACTTTGAAAGTGAATTAAAAATAAGAGGTAGCTTCTCCGGCAATTTAATTATATGGTGAATGTTCTCTGGTTCGCTTCTTCAAACATCTGAACTGCTCCCTACCATCGTCTTTTGCCTCGTCCCCTCCTTCCATGCATTCGCCTCATCTCTTCCCAATGCCCAAGAAGAATCGCCCTAAACCAGATCCGGACCCCTCCCTTACACGCTCGGGCGTGCTCTTTAATGCCGCCTCATCGATCGTCAGAGCATCTAGGCCTCCTGGAATTGATTCCGCCTCTTCTGCTGCCACTCGTTGCGTGAGTGAGCCTACTTTGCCTATGTTGGAAATAAATAACCCTCTTTCTGGGTTACTAAATGTCATAAACTCCTCGCTTTTATCCACGCCTCCATTGCTTGGCTGTCCTTCGCCTTATGGTGAGAACCCTCTCTCTCCGTATTTAGCAACTGCCTGTAATAATCCTTGGTTGATTAAGGAAGTTGGGTTACCTATCGAGTCTAATTTGGGTATTATGGAAAATGATATTATTGATAACAGACCATGTGTTTTTGATGATAAGGCAGTGACCTTGGCTGTTGATGCCGGAGTTGAATTAGCTAGTGTTGTTAAGGCTGTTGGGCTCGTCTCATCTGACATTGGTCAGTCACGTAGCTACTCTCTACATGTTCGTGTAAATGTCGAGCACAATATCCCCTCTCCCTACTTCAATCCATGTGGTTCAGCTCCTCCTGAGGATCCTTCTCCTCTTAGGGTTGTTCCTCAATGGTTGTCTTTGTTCTCTAAATTGCTAAAAAATGCGCGTGCGCATTCTCCTCGTTGCTTTGATAAAGTTGAGATCGAAGGAATTATGATTCCTCTGGTGGAAGTGATTGAGGCTGGTGTTGATTATTGGAAGGATTATTTGGTGGGTTTTTTCCTTGACTCCAATCCTGCCCAGCAGATTGTTAAAGCGCGATGCAATCAGGTCTAGAAGCCTATGGGGGATTGAGTGTTCATTTCGTTAATGCAATGTTCTACTTTAAATTCTCTTGTAGTGATGAAAGACAACGTATTCTAGAGGCCGATCTTATTCTCATTGATGGAAAACCTTTCATTATTACAACATGGAGTCTGTCTATTGATAGGGCTAAGGATAAGGTATTATCTATTCCTGTTTGGGCCCACTTTTTTTACATTCCATATGTTCTTCAACCTCTAATCAGGATTGATTGGCTAGCTGGCCTTGTTGATAAGGTGATATGTTATGATGCTAACACTATAGCTAGAAAGGGATTAGTTTATGCCAAAGCTCTGATTGAAATAACACATGCCAAATCTTTACCTTCGGTGTTGAAAGTTAGACTCGATGAGGGCCATTTTGTTGAGGTCAGAGTTCGCTACAGTTGGAAAGCAGATATCTGTACGTCCTGTCAGTCCTTTGGGCAACTTTCGGATGCGTGTTCTAGATCGGCCTCTACTGGCCTTGTTCCTCTATCTGATTGGATTCTACTTCCTCGTCCTCCTATCAGGAAGTGGGTCCCGAAGGTTGCTCCTCCTTCCTCTATTTCCCCCTCTGTTGTTGCTCCTACTGTTGTTGCTCCTGTTGGTGTTGCTCCAACCATTGTTGCTCCTATTGGTTTGGCCTAGTCTGAGCTTGCTACTTCTATTTGGATACATGTTTCATCTAAGATGTGGTACTTGCCGGAGACTGGAACTTTTTATGCCTATATCAGTGATGTTGAGGGTGAGAGTCGTTGTCTTTTATATCACATTGAGGATGAGGGTTTGTTCCTTACTAAGGTTGGTAAGATTGGTGAGGAGAATAAAAGTAAGTTTTATGATGTTAGTTGGGATACGAAATTTATTTACTCTCCTTCGTCTGAAGGTTATGATCCAAACCTGGATGCTCTTTTCTCTAGGTATGTTCATGTTATTGGCCCATCGTCTAATGTTGGCAGTGGCTGTTCCTCTTCGGAGGGCGCATAGTCATATTTGTTTAGTAGTTTAGGTTCTTTTTGCCTAGCTCCTGTGCTTTATTTTTCTTTGTGGTATGGGCACTTTTCTCCCATTTAGCTATTCTATGCATATGCATAACACCTGTTTTTCCATTATTTATACAGTGGCACGGTCCACTATAAAGCCGGCTAGCTTTGCTAAAATTATTCACAATTAATATACATAAGTTATTTTATCATTAAAGTTTATTAAGTAAATATTTTTCAATATGATAATAAATCATGTTGTTGATTATTTTAAATAATAATAATATTGAAAATCAAACTGACACCATTAATATAATGATAATTTAATATATCTTAAATTCAAATCTAAACCATCCAGTAAAACATTAAATATGATTTAATGTTATCAACATTATTCATGATAATACTATAAATTCTAGTGCAAAATGAATTAGAAAATGATTTTTTTTTTAATTTTCCCCTTTTACCGCCCGATGCACCTGATCTAATAGAGCAGGATGTGGAGGAGCAGATGGATAATAATGGTAGTAGATGGGACATCAAATGTATCAGTAACATAGACATTTTATAGTTAACTAAGTTTCTCGAAGAGAGAAAGGATATCGTGAAAAACTATTAAACACCGTGAAATTCAACGTCAAGGCAAGGGAAACCTCCATAAACTCATCACAAATATAGAGGCTAATGAACTTAACTTTTCATTATCAAACTGTCAACTTAAGTAGAGAGACTTTAGCAAGAATATGAGGCAATGTAGGGGATAGTTGGTGTAGATTAATATTCTAAGGCGAATGGATACTAGTCGAAGATATACATATGTCCAAAGGAATGATAGAAAGAGCATATCTTAGGTTTCCATCCATAGTCCCATCTACATATTCAATCTAGTAATAGGATAAGCACATTGAAAGGCAGTGTGGTTGAAGTTCATTTGATGTAATCTCTTCCAAAGCATTGGCTTACTCAAATCTTTCTCTATACTTAGTAGGTGCATTAAGATAGAATAGTTCACCAACATTACTAGCCAACCATTTAATGCCAATTAAAGGCAAAACAAATAAAGAACTTTTGAGAAAAACCCCATATATAGATAGGAAGTCTTGCTCATGAGTGGTTGCTAACAAAAATTCCATTGTCCTGAAACTGACTCAAATTAGTGGCAAAACGTCTACAATGTAAATTAATGAATGTCGGTCGAAACCCTTATCCAAATCTGAATTACTATGACCAAGATATCATAGTTTAATTATGGATCATCTTTCCCTTGTTGGGCCCACATTGAGGAAGTCCGTTAGATATTCGAAGATAAGGGAAAAGGGTTTGTTGAGATGTTATATACAATGATAAATATGTTCAATTCAAACCATATGTGAATCCTACTCGATATGAAGAAGTTATGGAAACGGATCCTCCTTGTTTTTCCTACTTCATTCTAGTGGATCAACCCTAATTGAAATATGCCACCATGGACAAATATCTTAAACAATCAATGAATAAAGTAATATAGGGTGCTGAAGTATTCTATAAGATGATACAAGATGAATGGTTCAAGTCACAGGAGAACCCAACTTAAAATGAAGGAGTTATGGATTGATCGTCCTTGTTCTCCCTGATTTGTTCTAATGGATCGGCACCGATCCAACCAACCAATCTATACTATTGATCCATCCTACTAGTCCATCTATCGACATCATATCGATCCATGGGGATGGACGGTACTGATTCATGGGGATGGATTGATATTTGATACTGATCCATATAGGTTGGATCAACATTTTACCTATTCTTCAACCCATTTTAGTGCATCTAGAATAGATTTGTTACTCAAATTTTTGGTAAGTAAGAAGGTAGACTAATTATGGTATCTCAGCCTGGACAAGTCCAATCCAGGCAATTGAAACTCGAGGATCTATCCGCACATCCCTCTATGGGAGCATGGAGTTTGGTCAACATCTTTTAACAAAAGGAATCACTTGTTGTTACATGCGACAAAACTTATATATAACACTCCAACTCTTTTATTTTTTACAATGTGGAACTATTATTTCTAATATGCACTCATTGCCTACATTCAATGCGAGGCACCATATCGAGACCTTATTCACATGCCATTTTACCAAATCCAACATACCATGGTCTAGCTCCACCTTAAGTCTAACTGCTTAGGCCTACATTGCTAATCACCACAATTTATGAATCTCTTTTACAATTTTCATTGTCCCAGGTGTTACCATCGGCTCTGATACCCAACTGGGTCCAAGTCAGCTCGTAAGCTAGCCAAGATTAGGAACAGGTCGACGGGTGTTCTTATGTTTGATGATAGACCGGATCCAGCCTAGGCCTGCATCGGCTCCTCTGCTCAATTGCACATCAAGACTTCTACTAGTGAAGCCTCTCATTATAGCAACCCCAACGACCAGCTTGTCAATCAAGGCAAGGCGCAAGCCCGGCTTGACCCATCTTACATTAGCCGACTAGCTCTCTCTCCAACCTACTCGTACTCAGCAATAGTCCAATCTGCTAGTTCAAGCATCTTTCCATCATCTATCTCCCAATTGGAATTATTTGAGATTGTCTCAAGGGTGGCCCATTATCGATCCACCTTTGATACCGCACATGCAACTTGTACTTGTCTCATCTCCCCTAGCTCAGCCTACCCTCGGATCTCATCAATCCCCTATTCTCCTTACGGTCTCAGCAAACCAGCTCGGCACGTCCTTCCACCTAGATTGCGAGAGCAAAATGATAAGAGGTACATCCATATGTACCTATTTCTAACAAGAAGCATGTCTTTTTTTCCTAAAAGCATACTGTAGGTACAAGCGCATTTAATACAAAGCATGGTAGAGTATACTCCTAGTACAGTTACGTTGGCCTTCATCTCAGCCATGCACTCCTTTCTTTCACCGGCTATCCTTCAACATATCCATTCGATTAAATAATGGTCAGACGTGCTTCATGCCTTTTTAGTGGTATGATCTTAGCCGTCCAAACATCAGTTCAACTTCTATAAGGACGACATGCATGACCACTTCCAAGGGGTTGGTCGACCCCTCGATGGAGGGACCTTAGGTTAATAGGGCCCCGATGGAGGGGGCCCCAATTGAGTTAGGCCTCTGTAGAGGCGACCTCGGGTTGGTTTGGATTTTGGTGGAGAGGACCCAGGTTGGGATCAATGATCTACCACATAAATTCCTTGAGATTGGCAGCTTTATTAATCTTAAGCATACCATCTTTTCTTATTACCATCTTGTAATTCCTTGTAACTAAGAGAGACATATTGTAGGAGAATTTCATAGTGGACATAAGTAGTTTGGCCGAACCACTTCACATCTTGTGTCATTTTACCCTTAAATGCTCTTTTCCCTTCATTTTCCATCATTAAGCCTAGTAATTAAAAACTAACCTTCATTTTTCATAACGCATTATCATAACTTTGAGGTTGATGAAAAATATCATCAACACCTTGATTAATCTGCATTCTTAATTACGAAAAATTTGAGTTACAAAATATTTATCGAGAGTGAATCAAGAGCCTAAAGAACTAATTCTATGCCAATAAATGCATAGGGACATCACCAAAAAAGGAGATCAAATCCTCTATGCCAAAACTCCATTTCTTCATCAGATTCGACCAATAACCAAATAGATTAGATCTGAAATTCATTGTATCTCTTACTATTATAATAAAATCTCAGTAATAAAAGATCAAAGTGGACGTAGGCCAGAGATTTGCTGAAACACTATAAAAATATCTTTTTTTCCACTTTTTTTCTTCTCTTCCTTGCAAAATTTGTTGTGAGATCGTTTCATATTGCTTTCTTAGTGTTTATTTACTGTTATATACCAGTAATACATCATCAGGTCATCGTTGATCAAATTTTTTGAAAAGAGAAGGATCCATAAGAATGCTTGGAAGATCCATAATATAGAAAATCTAAAATCACATTTATTGACTTGAAATCTTTTGGATATCGCTATTTGGTGTGGTGCCATTTTTTAGACCAACATATTTTGTGCATTTAATAAGAATAATTAAGATTTAATCTTTTGAAGATAAAGAAACCAATTACTAGGAAAGTTATGGTTGGAGCAAACCAATCAGAGCATGGAGGAAACCTTTCCCTTAGTTGGCAACAACCTTCAAACTTTGTGACTAGAGATAAGATTGAAGGGACGATGACACATTTGTGGATTAAAGGGTTAAAGGATAATTGTAGCAGGCAGAGACCACGACCAAAGGAGGCCATAAACTAGAAACGATGGACAAAGGATCTGGAGGCATGAGATGGAGCCTTCAATACAATCTGGCCTACAACCAACCTTATCGAACGGTACTAATTGATCTTTGAATATTGGTACCAAATGATTTAAACAGCTATGCAGGGTTGGATCAGAGCTCTACCCAAGATGAATACTCCATGATACATGACATATGATATGAATTTGGTTCTAATATTTAAATGGGATGTTAACTGAATTCGATTATACCCTATATTTCACTTGTAATCTGATAGGTTATGATTCACCCGACTAGAGAAAAGGGGCTATTAACCTTGAAATATAAGTCCATCGCTGAAAAGTGAGAGGATGAACTTATATATAATAGCAACTCCCCTCACCAAAGAATTTACGGTGAAAGTGCAGTGGATCGTTACATATGACTTGTGTATTAATATGTGAGTGTATACTAATATATGTAATAAATAAAGCAATATAACAGTGTACAAGCAAAGAATAAAAAATGACCATACTTGAGTTTTTATATTGGTTTGGATCACCCGTCCTATGTCCAATCCCGAAGCTCCCTTTCGGTATTTCACTAAACAACAACCCTCTCTTTGCTCAAAGGAATAGGCTTATACAAAAGTGTTTCTTCGACAAGCTTGTGTTCTAAATAACATGGTATTGTTGCTAGTATAATTCTTCTTATAATCTCCCTTGAGTGTTTGTGAGTGTGAGTTCTTGGATTTATAGGAAGCAAGTTTACCAAAATGTGGATTTAGGTTGTATTTGATTAAGAATATGAAATCGATAATGGAAGAAGAGAGTATGTAAGCACTTACAAAAAATAGAGAGTAAGAGAGTAGAAAAAGTTATTCTCAATCTCAGATTTGAATGACTTTATAGAGCATTAATAGTTGTGTTTCAAAGAAAATGACTCCTTGAAAAGATCCCTTTAGACCAATGGTTGCAACTATTAAGAAGAAGGCATGGATGTTGCAGGTGAAGAGAAGTGCCCATTTGAATATAGCAATTGCAAAGTAGTGCTAGACGTCTGGCATACATGGTCAGACATCTAAGCCTTTTTAGAAATTTAAACCGAAGTTTTTGTCAAATGTCTGACCTTATGTGCCAGATGTCTGAACCTGTTTTGATTATAAAACTTAAGAAGCATTTTCTAAAATTTAGGTAAGTTGGTGTGTGCTATGATAACTCAAAGGAGAGTGCAAGATAATCTAAGACCATGATATAAATAAATGACCTTACTTTAAATAATATGATCCATCGTTCTTCATGATCATCTTTAACCCAAGATACCGATGAGTGGAGTAATTCCTTCTTATCATATACCTGTAAATAGATGAAATAGATCTTGCATATGTGATTGTATAGTTATTGTCCTTAAAATCCCAGTAGAGAGGCTCTAACATTCTTCTCGATTTGATGATGACAACTATATAATCTTTTGTAATGGTATTAGAAAATAACTCCTCCTGAATATTTTATCTCCCCCTAACTATACACACAAATGTTCTCTCCCCTTTTTGTCATTATCAAAAAGAATAATGTTAATGTATAATGCTTAGAGATAAAACATACACATCACGAAAATAGTACATAGTTCAACGTCACAACAATGGTCTTACGAACATCACAAACACAAACATACGTACACAATATGAGTCATAATAAACATAATGTAAGCATAAACATAACAATGCAAAAAATTTGGAAGAAATTTATTGATACCCTTGGTAGTCATTAAAAGAGAAGGCACCATAATTTTCGCAGTACTCAAGTAGGCAGAAGGATCCATCTAATAATCTCCTTGCCATTGATGTGCCAAAATACTATACACGTCATCTCTGTTAATTGATAGGCCCTGAAAAGATGCATAGTGCATGTGGTGGATCAAACCAAGATTCCTCTCCTTCTTCTTCTTCCGGTTGTTCCTATAGAATATTTTTGCCTATATCATGATCGGAAATTCCAGCACTATGAGATGGCCAATGAGGCTTAGGGACAAGAGTATGTGATGGAGGTGGTGTAGGAGAAGGGGACGATGAAGATCTTGAAGAAGACTGACCATGCATGTAGCACCTGTAAAATGAACCATAAATAAATAAAGTAAATTGAATTAAATATGATAAGGATTGGATATGGAAATTTTATAAAAGTTGGAATTTGACCACAAAAGTTATTATGTTGCGTTCGTGGGTGGCGAAATTCTGACTTGTTTCTATATATAATATGTTGAATACGGAGCTCAAACGAAGAAGTTATGAGTGTTTAAAGTTTTCAGAATTAAATTAATTTAGTTTGAATTCAAATTTAAATGAGAAATCAAACTTAGGTTTTAAATTTCAAAATTAGCTTAGGGGCAAAGTAAACGTTTAGTTAATGTTTAACGTTAAAAGCATAATTAGTGAATAAAATAATATGGCAACGAAAACAAAATAAATGCCCCTAAATAAAAGAACGGTCGACCGTAGCGGTCAACCAGTCTCCAAAGGGCGGTCGACCACTTGGCAATAGCAGTTGCCAGTGGCGGCTAGGGTTTTAAGTTCTGTTTTATTCGGTTGTGCACTCAAGATTTACCTGTTTCCTACCTACTTCCATCCTACGGTTTTGGTGCGTTTCAATTTTTATAAATAGAACCATACCCTCTCCACTTTTATTCATATTATTTAGGAGAATACGACGAAACTCTTCCATTGTTATCTTTTTAATAAGATTCAAAAACTCCATAGAGAATTTAGGTAAGGATTCAACCTATTTCCTATTTGTTTCTTCTTCCTCCAATCAATTCTTATCCTATTCTTCTTCAATTATTCTGAATCTAATGAATATATATATATATATGTATATATATACCTCTTCCCTATTGTGTGTGTGTATATATCAAAAGACAGAGATTTTGGAAGAGATTGTAAGGCATGCAAATCCAAGGAAGGGGAAGCTAAGACTATTCAGTGAGAGGAAACCTTAGTATTTCTTTCAACAATTGTTTAGTGTATTTCTTTTGGACTTGAATATGCCTTAGGATTTTGGGATTTTGAAAATATGATAGATAAAATCTCCCAAACTTCCCTTTTAATTTGATATGTCAATTCTATGCTGAGATTCCTAATTATTTACATTAATTTGATGGATTTGTTTTGTTATGCAATTTTTGATAATTTCATAGTTTGTTCCGCTTCTCCTTCTTCTTTGGGTCAAATTGTGATCTTTTAATAAAATAAGGGGTTTAGATTAGGAATTCTATTTGTATTTTACATCACTTATTCATATCTATTTCTTTGTAAAAAGTGGAGTTGAATAGAATATGAGATTTAGATTATAATTCTTACTGTTTAAGATATTCCATTTAATTGGTGTAATAAATTGAGTTTCTATTTTATTTACAAGTCTGTTATTGTAGTTTTGATTATGAATATTTGTTCCCTATTTTGGACATTTGAATTCCATGAAATCTTGATAAATTGAAGAAAAGGGACTTAAAATAATAATTGATTAGTGAATTGACATTAAATGCCAGCTTAGGGAGTAAAATCCATGCGTTTAGAACTTATTAAGCATGAATATTTATTTATTTCTATTTACGTAATTAACGTATAAATATTGCGTATATGGCATAGTTAATTAGGTATTTATTTACATTTATTTTCCCCCATAGGAAGGTAATAGATTTTGAGGCAAAAATAAGAGGAAACTCTCATATATAGCCTAATAATTAAATTAAGGCGTAAAATGGAAGATTCCTTATAAGGTCTTATTTATGAAACGGTGAGATGAGTGTTTGTGTGTGTATATAAATATGGAGAGTAAATGATTTATGGCTATGTCATAGGGATGCAAGGTCAATAGAGTTACATGACGGAAGTTTGCCCTTCACATTGAGCCTACAAGCAATTGTGTACATTTTATTGATGTGAGATATCCTTATGATAAATATTTACAATGACGCGAGGTTAGTTCCAAATTCTGTAGGGAAATCTGCCCAGCTAATTTAGGTACCAGTTCCTATGAATAGAGGACTAATGTGAGACGTCATTATGGGTATGAGCCATAAGACGAGGGGCCTGCTTTGGGGTTTGAGGTATTAAGTGGTTGGATTTTCCTTTTTCCCCAGATGAAGTATTAAATGGCCAGGGAGTTACATTAGGTGGTATCTCTACAGGGGTCCGCTTTTGGAATTAGGCCTTAAATGATGGGGTATTCCTACTTTCCACTTGGAAGTATTAAGTGTCCTATGAGATTTCATATGATGTCAGCTAGATAGTACCATTGAGGAGCACACTTTTGGAATTAGGCCTTAAATGACGGGGTCTGCCTATTTTCCACTAGGAAGTATTAAGTAGCTTGGGTACCGTCTCTCACATTATTAGCTATTTATGATGTATGATTGGGATATGGGATTTACTTTTGGAATGGAAGATATTAAATGGTTGGACCCGCCTCCTTTCATATAAAGAAGTGTCAAATGATTTAATGATTTTATGTTTATAGACATATTCTTACTTTGAAATATACCGCCCAAGTACTGAAAAGGTAAGACTTGAGATTTTTATTCACCAAACACTTGTTGTTCTTACTCCCTCCTCATTACAACATAGGGTTAAGGACGGAGTGATAGTGGTGACGATGCTTAGAGATGGAGAAGCATGGCTTGTGGTAGCATTTGTTATTATTACTTGCTTTTATGTGTATCTATGTATTTAGACAATTGTTGTAACTGATATTATGTTATGGTTTTTATGGAGTTTTTTATTATGGCATTTTTATGGTTTTGAAATAAATGGGTATACTTTGCTATTATATTTTGTTCCATCCGCTGTGATTTTTGGAAGTTTAGTTATGGCTCTATACTGTTATTTTCTTATTTCCACCAACAACTTACCTTAGAATGGATCTAAGTTTCGATGGGACTTTTATGGGTCGAAATTTAGGTCTGTTCCGGGGTGGGTTGTTACAACACACTTTTCTCATGACTTTGCCTAATGTAGAGACTACTTTCTCCATGGTTTTCTCCAATTTGGTCATATGAATTGAGGTAGATCTCTCCAAGTCAACAATCTTTCGTTCTAGTTTCTTTTGATTCACCATGATAGTTCGTTGATTTTGAAGCGTTAGGTCTCTTATAGATTCATTAGGAATAGTTTCAGTTCGAGCTTCATAAATTTTCAAGTTGGAATAGTACCTATATCATGGTGAGAGGAAGCGGAAGGTCGTGGAGGGGAGGTACTTGGGCTTGTGGTGGATGCAATGCATGCATTTGTTGTTGTTGTTTGGCAAGTCCATTTAGTAAGAGAACTGTGAGGGGGTGGTGTTTTGGGAAGATGCATCAAACAGATTCTTTAACTGAAATTTCTTCAAAATGAGATACATAAGTACGTACTTTGAGAGCTTGTAAAATTCGCATAATGTACGGCATATAGATGATAGTTTGACGATAATGTACCCAAACTTTTTTAATTTCATCATGAATAAACCGTGCCCAATTAACCCGAGTCCTACCAAAAATTGCACATAGGGCCTCATGCTCATTTTAATAAATTTGTTCATGGCTTTCCAAGCGGAGGTATTATTGTTTTGATAACCATTCTATTTAATAATCTAGCTTGTGTCAAAGATAAACAGATTTCCATTAGGGTATTCTATCTTCACATATCTGATGTGGAATTTCATCACGCTGTAAAGTCCTATGATCGGCAATTTCCTCTAAACTAATTCCAGTATAAGAACAATCAAGAAATCGACCTAGCATGCTTGCACTAATTTTTAAAACTCTTCCATACATACTAGTCCATAACCAACGTTATTCGTTTTTGGGTGTCCAAATATTGTCACTACTTGTGCAGTTAATGCCCCGCTATAACCCTGCTATATCTCATAGCGGATTTCTACCGCTACGATTTTTCCATATAGCCCCAAATATAGCCTTTCCGCTTTAAGCCCTGCTATTTCCGCTATATCCCGTTATTCCCGCTATATTCTGCTATTTCCGCCACATCTTCTTTAAAAGAAATGAATTGAAAAATGACATTTATACATTATAAAAATTATGAAATTAATTTATTTAATTGAATTTTTAATATATTTTTAGAAATAAAAATACTCTAATATTCTACTAAATTCAATTATGTTATATAACAGTTTTACAATTATTTACAGTATATTCGCACATGTTTTTATTTAAAATTATTTATGTATTAATAATAATTCAATTGAATGTTAATTTTTCATTTAATTATCATTTATATATTTGTAAAAACATTAAGTATGAGTTTTATATGCTATTTTAGAGTCATCCGCTATATCCCGCTATATCCTCAATGTATCCCCGCTATGATTTTTTGCACCTCCGCCGCATTGAATCTGCTGAGCGATTTAACTGCATAGGTCACTGCACAAGTTAGCATAAAAGAGAAAGATGGCTAATTGATTGATGTTTATCTCATTCTCGACAAAATTGATTAGTGAACGACATTCGAAGGCGATTGTGAGCTCTTGAAGACGGTACTCTTCAAATTTGGATAATCGATAGAAAGGACCAGCATAAATTTCTTAATTTTTAGATCTTTAAATCTTTGAGCGGCGGTTGGAATATTACAGAGCCATGCACATATGTGTGATCAGTAACATTAGTGGGTTGAGAAGTTGAAGATTGTCATCTCTTAGCTCTTTTGTTGAAAGGAATTTTGGTTTTGGGGGCCATTGATGAAGTATTAAGGTTTTTGTGAAAACTAGGGTTTTAATTTTTAAAACACAATTGAAAGGATTCGAGTAAGAGAAAAATGAATGGACTAAAAGAAGTGTATAGGGATGAGGTCTGTAGTAACAAATAAACAACCCGAAATTCTTTTCAAACATCTGAGACTGAGTATCAGACGTCTGGGATTTTACAAAAAATTAAACTGAACATTTTACCAGACATCTGATCAGTGTTATTTTCTGTGTTTATTCTTTGTGGTGTATATTATTTACTTGTAATTCATATATTTATTTAATAAACATGATAAATTTTATTTATTATTATCAAGCAAATACAAATACACATATGTTTTAGTGATAAATTTTATTTATTATTATCAAGCAAATACAAATACACATATATTTTATTACATATTTATTTATATATATATAATCATATTTATATATGATAGAGCATGTTAAAAAAATTATTTCTCCTCTGATGAGTCTAAGCTTTTGGGTTCAATACGATCCCATGAGTTAAGTCCGTAGATTTTCAATGGATGATTACGCATCGGAGAAGCCTTCTTGATATGCACTAGTTCTTTGGTAAGTTAGTAATCACAGAACTTCATAAGCCAATGCTCAATAAATTTCAGGTGTTTTCCCTATCATTTTTTCTCTCAGTATCGTTCTCATTGCAAGCCTAAGCTTTCTTGTTGATAGTGTCAGATATCATCGATACGATAATCATCTAATGTAGTGACTACCCCTTCAAATTTAAGTGATGTTTGGACACATTTTCCTTTAGGTGTATATCCTTAGTGGAATCCTCTCTGGGGAGTAAAGAGATCAACAATTGGAGTTTTATATCTATTTGGTGTGTTTAGGGAAGAGGAGCTGGTGGAGTTAATTGATGCCATAGATAAATGGAAAATTTGTTTTAACTTATATAATAAATAAAAACTTTTTAGGATATTACTATTAAAATTTTAGATATCTACTCATGCTTGATATTTTGTTAATTTTAGTATAATATTTTTGTGGTAGGAACAAATTCAACCATTAACAAAATTAGAGGTGAGAAAATTATGCTAACTAAAAAAGTAAGAAAAATTGTTGTTATTGAATAATAAGCTTATCAGATAACTTCTTATATATAATTTTTATGACATATATCATTTAATATTTATGAAATTAATTCATTAAGTGAACATATACCAAGATTCCATCTTAGTTTTATAAAAGCTTATTCACATAGTGGTTTAGTGAAAATATTGGCAATTTGATTTTTTCTGTTAACAAATTCAAGAGAGATGATACCTTTTTTCAAAATTATCTCTAAGAAAATGGTGATGAATACCAATATGTTTAGTTTGAGAATGGTTAATTGGATTTTTAGATAAATTTATAGCACTCGTATTATCACAATATATAGGAGATTTAGTTATAGTTTTTCTAAAATCTTAAAGTGTTTGTTGCATATAAATTACTTGTGCACAAGCTAAGGCAACAGCAATATACTCGGCTTTACATGTCGAGAGGGAAACACAATTTTTCTTTTTACTAAACCATGAAACCAGAGATTGACCGATAAAATGACATGTTTCACCTAACATTTTCTATCCATTTTACATCCACCGAAGTCTACATCACTATATGACATGAGTTTGAAAGAGTTGCCTTTCGGGTAAAATAGACGGTAATTCTTGGTGTTGGTTAAATATCGCAAGATGCTCTTAACTGCTTGATGATGTGATTCCTTAGGTTGTGCTTGAAATATTGCATACAAAAAAACACTCATAATTTTATCTGGTCTACTAACCGTTAAGTATAATAGAGATCCTATCATACTTCAGTATAATTTTTGATCAAAATCTTTTCCATTTTCATCTTTATTTAAATGTAAACTCGTGCTCATTAAACTAGATGTATTATCCATTCCAAAACATTTTAATAATTCTATACAATATTTTTAAAGATTCCATTTTCTAATTATTTTATTTTTCGACCTAAGAAAAAATTTAGTTCTCCCATATAAGACACCTCGAACTTGTTTTTCATTAATTTTGAAAATCATTACATAATTTCTCGTTAGTGGATCCAAAAATGATATTGTCAACTTAGATTTGCATAATTAGTATATTGTCATTTCTTCTTTTTATAACTGATGCTGTATCAATTTTACCAATTTGAAAGCCAGAATTTATTAATTTTTTTTTAGTCACTCATACCAAGCACAGGATGCTTATTTTAATCCGTATAATGATTTTTTAAGTTTGAAAACATAATTCGGGTATTCTTCATAAACAAACAAAAGGTGGTTGTTCAACATAAACATTTTCTTTTATAAAACCATTTAAAAATACACTTTTAACATCCATTTGAAATAATTTGAAAGTATGATGACATGCAAAAGCGAGTAATATTCTTATAGCTTCAAGAGTGCTACATAGGCAAATGTTTCTTATAATCAATTCCTTCTTCTTAATTGTATTCTTGAGCAACTAATCTTTCTTTATTGCAAACTATGTTTCCATCTTCATCTGCTTTGTTTTTGAAAACCCATTTTGTTTCTATTATGGATTGATTATTTAGTCTTAGTATGAGTTTCCACATATCATTTCGTTCAAATTGATTTAGTTCCTCTTATGTTGCTAAAATCCAAAAATCATCTTTTGATGTCTCTTTATAATTTTTAGTTTCGAAATTAGATATGAAAGCTACATGACTCATTTGATTTAGTTGATTTCTAGTTTAAACTCTTATGTTTAAGTCACCAATTACATTATTAATTGGATGACCTTTTAAGATTCGAGGTGGTGGTCTTAAAAGATTATTGTTATTGTTATTAATATGATATTATTATTATCATTACTTTCAGGTACAAGAAAATTATTATTATTATTATTATCGAAAACTTCTTCATCGTCATTATTTTTGTTATTCTTAAAATCTTCAACAAAGGGAACATAAAGACTCTCTTCTATAGTGTTAGTTCGTTTGTTAAAAATTCTATAAGCTTTACTACGATCCGAATAATTAACAAAAATTCCTTCATCGGCTTTTGGACCGAATTTTCCAAAATTATCTTTAGTATTCAAAATAAAACATGTAAAACCAAAAACACGAAAATATAATACTTTAGGTTTCTTACCGGAAAACTTTTCAAAGCATGTATTCTTAGTCATTGGTCTAAGTGTTACAGGATTTAATGCACAACATGCGGCAGCAATGGCTTCGACCCAAAAATTCTTTGGTAAACCACTGCTACTTAGAAATGTTCGTGCACATTCTTGTAGTGTACGATTTTTCCTTTCTATTACACCATTTTGTCGTGGTGTTCGTGGTAAACTATTTTCTCCGCCATGATCACTTCTTATACTTTTAATTTTTAAGTTCATTAAATTCTTAATTCTTTTATCGAAATTTTAAACATTTCAATCGTGTCACTTTTGTGTTTCAAAAACAATGTCCTAGTGTATCTTCAAAAATCATCAACAATCACAAAAACATATTTTTTATATTTATCAATAAAGTAGTTCGAGTGGTTGTTTCATAGGAATTTCCCTTTTAGATTTAAATGAACTTTTCTTTAATTTCCCAAGTTGACATGCATCACATAAAGTCTTAACTTTATAGGTGATTTTCAGATCCTTTAACTAAATCATTTTCCGCTAATTTGCTAATGTATTTAAAAAATTTGTGGCAAAAACATTTGTGCCATAGCCATGGATTATTATGATTTGCGGCTAAGAAAAAATCATTATTATGTTTGATATTCATATTTAAAACATATATATTTCGATTTCTTAATCCTTCAAATATTAGATTTTTATTTTGATCAAAAATATTACATTTATCTTTTTCGAAATCAATTCTAAACCCTTTATCACACAATTGACTTATAATTAATAAATTGTGCTTTAAATTTTGTACTAGCAAAACATTGGTAAGTATTGGAGAAGTAGATATATCGACATTGATGATGTATCCAATGTCGATGACAAACCTTTTGAATTATCTCCAAATGTCATAGTGTCGTCATAGATATATGTTATATTTGATAGCATGTATGCATTTCCTGTCACATGCTTGGAGCATCCACTATCGAGAATCCATTTCTCCTTGCTTTTAACTTTGTTTTTTAGTACCTGCAAAATAACAAGAGTTTAATTCATATCCACTTCCTCTGTTAGGGTACTATGTGTTAGGGAGGGAAGATAGCCATGCCCAAGAGGGTTTGGGACATTTAAAAATGTAATTATCATTATATACAATATTTTTCAAATATTTATCTATGTGTTTCTGCTTAATCAACTTGTTATTTAATTTAGGAATCCATTTTTTGACCGTATTCGAATTAGAAGCATTAATCTTAATTCTAGATTTTGGCTTCTTGAACTTAATATATAATGTACTATAGTTCCTTTGATTTTGCTCACTTTTAAATCCTAATCTGTTTCGATTTCCTGACGGTCTTGATATTTTGAATAAATTCTTTAAGTTTCACTTTCCCGTATTTAATTTCGACATGTTATTGATAATTTGATCTAACTTTGTCTTAAGATCATAAATTTCAATATTGGTAGAATCTAAACTTGATTTTAGTTCAAAATTTTCTTTTTGTTTATTGAGTTGTGGACATTCTTTCTTCATATGGTCGAATTTGTCGCATCCATAACATTTAATTGGTGTTTGATTTGATGAATTCAAATTGCCACCATTCTAAGAGTTTGTCATCTTCTTGAATTTCTTAGATCTATTGTAGTTCTTGGCGATAAACACAATTTCTTCCTCGTCCAAATTGGAACCGTTGTCATTTGCTTGAAAGGTAATATTCTTCTTTTCTTGATTTTGCCCCTTACTAGCCTGCAAATTAGCTTCAATAGACATCAAATTTCTTGTTAATTCTTCGACTTTGAGTTGAGAGAGATCATTGGCCTCTTCAATGGCTAAAACTTTTCTTTTCCATTCAATAGTCAAAGAATTTAAAATTCGTCCGACTAGATCAAAATCTTTGAATTTGAGCCGAAGTGCCATGAGATCATGTTGTATAGTTTGGAATCTAGCATACATGTCAATAATAGATTCATTTACTTTCATTTTAAAAGATGAGAATTGGTTTTGCAAAATAGAAATTTTCGTTTGCTTGATTTTATTTGTTTCTTCACGAGTAACTTGTAAAGTGCGCCATATATCATATGCCGTTGTGCAAAGCATAACTCAAGAAAATTCATTTTTATCAAGCGAACAAAATAATAAATTCATGGCTTTGGCATTATAAGTTGCTGTGTTCTTTTGTGCATTGGTGCAGGTGCTTAAGTTAATGGTAGGTGCTTCATATCTAGCTAGAGTAGCTTGGCAAATTTCTAACCATTAACTTCCTTAAATATTCTTATACATGTTGACCAATAAGTATAATTAGACTCGGTAAATAGTGGGGTATGAGCAGTTGATTGACCTTCTTGAAATGTACTTGCCATAGTAAAAAATAAATTCAATCACATGTTACAGTAAATTGAAATGACCTTGCTTTGATACCAAATGAAAGTGCAGTGGATCGTATAATATGTCTTGTGTATTAATATGTGAGTGTGTACTAATATATGTACTAAATAATCAGAGTATAATTAAAGAATAAAAAATGAGCACACTACATTTTTTATACTGGTTCGGACCTCCTGTCCTACGTCCAGTCCTGAAACTCCCCTTCACTATTTCACTAACCAACAACCCCCGCTTTGCCCAGAGGAATAGGCTTATACAAAAGTGTTTCTTCGACAAGCTTGTGTTCTAAATAACATGGTTTTAACTGCTGGTACAATTCTTCCCATAATCTCCCTAGAGTGTTTGTGAGTGTAATTTCTTGGATTTGTAGGAAGTAAGTTTACCAAAATATAGATTTTGGTTGTTTTTGATTGAGAATATGAAATCGATAATAGCACAAGAGCGTGTGTAAGCACTTATAGAAAATAGAGAGTAGTGGAGTAGAAAATTTTGTTCTCAATCTCAGGTTTGAATGTTTTTTTAGATGATTAATGGTTGTATTTCAAAGAAAATGACTTCTTGAAAAGATCCCTTTTGATCAATGGTTGCAACTATTAAGAAGAAGGTGTGGACGTTGAAGGTGAGAGAAGTACCCGTTTGAATATAGAAGTTGCAAATTAGTGCCAGATGTCTGGCATACATGGTTAAACGTCTGAGCCTTTTCAGAAATTTAAATCGAAATTTTTGTCAGATGTCTGACCTTATGTGTCGGACGTTTGAACCTGTTTGATAGTAAAACTTAAGAAGCATTTTCTAAAATTTAGGTAAGTTGGTGGGTGTTATGATAACTCAAAGGAGATTATACAAGGTAATCTAAGACCATGATATAAATAAATGACCTTGCTTTTAATAATATGATCCATCTTTGTTCATGATCGTCTTCGAGCCAAGATATCGATGAGTGGAGTGATTTCTTCTTAACATATATCTGTAAATAGATGAAACATATCTTGCATATGTGATTGTATAGTTATTGTCATTAAAATCCTAGAAGACAGGCTATAACAAATGGATGGACTCGTCTTAAACATTGAGTCTCCTCGTCGGAGAGTGAGTGGATGACTTAATGTAGATCTACAGTTACTTTATCCGGAGAGATTACAACTTAACTTCAAGGTGTGAACATCTTCTAATTTAAATGACTTGATTATTGTTATTAAATCATCGACATCTACTAATGTCTTGGTCTGGTTGGACATACTTATAATGAGAAATTGGGATATATTAGATGATTTATAAGTAACGCTCCAACTGGGGGTAATATGCTAACATCACATATTAAAACATAGTAAATGATAATTTACTGGTAATGCTTTAATTTGGTTAGACATGCTTGTAAAGGGATATTGGGAGATACTAATCAATTTGCAAGTCATGCTCCGGCTACTGGTAAAACCATAACCCTACACACTAACTCCTGATTTATAGTGCATGACAGTAAGATGTAGACTTATGTATGACATATTAACCCCGACGGAAGACGAGATGATGATGATTTATGGCTAAAATTTAGGAAAGGATGCAAGTCTTTAACCTTATTGAATTTAGAGTGACCATTGATTTGTAGGTGAATCCTTGAGAAATGGATGATTCGTCATAATTGATTTGATAGACGATCTGAGAACACTGCTGACAATTTGCCAGTATCGATGCATGTTCTTTATCAAAGCACACTTTGTGTTCAGAAAAGAATGCTCTGAAGGGCAAATATTACCAGCAAATTTTCCATACATTTAGAATCGGCTCAAATCAGTGGCAAAAAATTCATGATTTAAAATAGTAAAATTCGGTCGAAATCGCCACCAAATCCAAATTACTATGACTGAGATATCACGGTTTGATCATAAATCATAAGTTTTTTCTAATTGGACCCAACTTAGAGATGCCCTATAGAAATTCATAAGGTAAAAAAATGAAGTATGATGAGATGTTCAATATAATGATATAATACGATCGATTCAAACCATGTGCAATGCTGACTCGATATGAAGAAGTTATGGATTGATTATACTGTTCTCCTTAGTTCATTTTGATGGATCAACCCTAATCAATGAGTACGCCACCATGAATAAGTAACTAAGATAACTTGATATAAAGAAGTTATGAATTGATTATCCTGTTCTCCTTAGATTGTTCGGATGGATCAACCCCAATCAATGAGTATGCCACCATGAATAAGTAACTTAGGTGATCGGTACATGAAGTAATATAGAGCGCGAAGTATTTTACAAGATAACGCAAGTTGAATGGTTCAAGTCTCGGGAGAATTTGATTTAAACCAAATGAGTTATGAAATGATTATCCTCTTTTTCCTTAATATGTTTTAATGGATCAACGAGGTTTGATGAATCACCACTAATCCATAATACCGATCCATGGGGATGGTTTAGTGTCGATCTATTGGGATGGATCGGTATCGCCAGGCCCAGTCAACATTTTAACTATTCTTCGACCCATTTATTGTGCATCTTGAATGGGTGTTTCTTGGATGAATTCTGTGAATACTGAGAGTGAATTAAGGCTTAAAAGAACTCCTTCCACACCTATAAGTACATCGGGACATCATAAGAAATGGAGATTGATTCCTATCATTAGAACACCGCTAAAACTCCATTTTCTTCGCTAAACTATGAAAAACCGAACATATCCGATCTCAAAATTGTTGTATATGTTACTATTATAATAGAATCTTGGTCATAAAAGATCAAAGTGGATGTTGGCTAGAGATTTTCTGAACCATTATAAAAATTCTGTTGTTTCTTTCATTTTTTCTCTTCTTTGCATAATTTGTTATGAGATCAATTGATACTACTTTATTAGCGTCCATCTACTATTATATATCAATAATGCATCATCAGATCATCGCTGATCCGATTTTTTGAAAAAAAGGAGGATCCACAAGAACTCTTGGAAGATCCATAATACAACAAATTCAAAATCACATCCAATGACTTGGAATCTTTTGGATTTCGATATTGGGGGTGTTAGGCCTTTTATTGGACCAATATGAGCCATGTCATTACTGTAAATCCATTGCATCATTATGAAAACTTTACTATGTTTAACAATTCGATTAGCTTGAATAATGCATCAAAACTGTAACATCCCTTATTCCGAGGCTCGAAATAAACTACGATGGATGTTGTAGTCCTCCATAATTATTAACTCCCGATGACAAAATGCGGCTATGTTAATCATATTGATAATACCAGAAACATATGAAAATGAAAATTTTTAAACGTAGTTTAATAACTAACTTTCACATTTCAATTCATAATTGGTATTTCATATTCATCACATAATCCCATACGCAAACCCCTATTAGAGAAAATATAATTTTTACAACATACTCTAAAAGCGACATATGAAGATGCTTCCTTGGTTGATCGGAGTCAAATATTTGGCAATTATACAACTTTTCCATTACATCCAAAATACATAGCAGATAAATAGATACTCCTAAATAACAAGATTGCCACCTATACATCTCCGCAAGCTTATTCGTCTAAATGGAACCTGAAAGCTCTTACTGCCGACCTACTCAAATGAGTACCCGAGAGTTTAACGGGAAAAACAAAAACTTCGGGTCAGACAAAAAGTCTGGTGTGAATAATAACCTACAATCTCGAACCAAATAGATATCTAGTGAGACCACGCCACTGAGCGGAGCAGGTTTTCCCTTCACTAGTGTCTGAACCAAAATACATTAACCATATACTGTGCTCCTGCATCCACAATGGTTAAAACACAATAATATATAATGATATGAAACATGCAATAAACCCTGGATTACCTATCCTAAATTTATCTCACAATCTATCTCAATTTATAGTTTTCCTAGGGTCACTATTAATCTACTAGTTTTCATAGGCTAACCAATAACCTATCTAAAATCTTAAGAAGAACATGTCTAACTTCATAGTTTTCATGGGAGCACGAAGAACTTATTGGTTTCTACCAATAACAATTTCCAATCATAGTTTTCATAGGATCACTATGAAACTATTGGATTTTCCAATAACATCTCTTTATTCATAGTTTTTATGGGATCACTAAGAACTTATTAGATATCCTCCAATAACGTTGCTCATGACATAGTTTTTATGGGATGACTATGAACCTATTGGACCCTTCCACTAACTGATTTAAATCAATAACCTTTTTGATCAGTTCTGGGCATCTTACACTTCTGATCTACTTGATCTTCTAGATGCAATTCTACTCACTCAAGTGTTAGCTCTGCTTATACTCACTACTAGGTCAACCTAGCTGGTTATTTTGCTCCTAATACCACCAAAATACAGTTATGGGTCATAAATGATGTGAGTGCGATAATAAAAAATATGCATAATTGTTGATCAAATAAACATAAGAGCATATAATATCCATTATTCAGATATGTTCTCTCCTAATATTTTATGTCTCATAATTACTTAATCTCAAGTAATATTCTCTTTGGTAATTTTTCTCAAAGATTGGGCTAAACCATTTTTAAATTCCTCAAAACTAATTTCATATTGATATACGATTAATCCCTTTGATTCCTATTTAGTTCAAGGAAACATACAACTCTTTATATTACCAAAGTCTTATGCCATTTTATAAATCACATTTTGCATTGCCATGTTTGTGTTTGAAAGTAATATGTGGTTGGAAAGTCAGTCAGTTCAAGCGGGTGGATTCCTATCACCTTAAAATAGGTTAATATCGATTAGTGTCGACGTCAATATAATGTCGACAAAGAGGCATAAGGCTCTCCGCCTTTAATAAAATACTCATAAAACACACTATGTCAAAACCCTCACCGACCTCTATCCAAGGTCGAAGGTCAAAATCTTAAATCCTTTTTAACTATTAAAATTTCTTATCGAAAATAATATTGTCGACTTTCATACTCTATAAGTTATGCGCCTTTTTTAAAACAAATGCAGGAAGGATCACACGCGATAAGGATGGCATGCGACAAGGATTACTTTGATTACAACATTACCAAAGTAATAGCGCTAACCTTAATGAATAGCGAGACCATTTAAAATGTAGGTGAAGAGGCATGTCATCATTGATGGCAGTGTCTATAATAGAAGGAGGCCTCAATGATCACGACACTGACTCATTAAGCATCTAGATGAATCAAGGCCATATCGCCTATGATGGGTTGCCGCCTTGGTCTACGTCGACGAAGTTGGAAACACTCCACAATTACATAATTATTTATCATGTGTTTACCTTCTCATTATCATCGACACTCATGGATATGATGTTACATTAGGCACGACGACTTAATGGTGGCATGGCATCATCGTAATTATCTAGAAAACTAATTTATTACCACTAAAACTAACTACCTTTCACCTAATCCAAGTCCATGTACAATTTCTATTGGATAATACAATATTTTACAAATTTTCTTCTAGAAATCTACCATATCTAGTTTTTTAAATCCCAAAACCAATTAAGAACATGACTAATTAACACCTTTAATTAATTTAAATTTAAATGCTATATAGCAAAATAAATTCACTATAACTTGAAATTTCTTGGGAAAAATCCCCAAAAGTCACAGAAATTCTAAAATACCATTTTCTTTGCCATATAAAATTTTCAGGGCTAAAACCCATATTTTATTATTTTAAATTACTATAACCCAAAATAACCCAATTTCCTCCTTAGGAAATTCATAAAATATTTTGCGCGGCTTGGAAAATTACTAAATCAATAACCCATCTCCAATTTTAGGTTTTACATATCATATCCATAAATCTAGTCATTTGAAGATCATTAGCTAAGGTTTTTACTCTTAAACCTATCACATAAATTTTGAAAATCCAGATAATTCATCATTAGTTCGAAACATGGCATTATCAACATGACATAACATTCAAACATTATACCTGAATTACAATCATCAAGATTCGAATCAACAATTATAACATGAGATGGATTTTATTATTGTTCACCTTGATTGGATTAGTAAACTTGAGGTTTGATGGTTGATTAAGGTTTCCTCTTGAATCTCTAAGTTTTTCCTCCTTTCCTCTTGTTTAATAGCCAGTCTTGTATTCTGTGATTGTTTTTAAGTTATGGAAATTGAGAATAACATGAATGAGAGAGGGTATAAGAGATAAAAGGATGGATCTTCCTATTTTACATTTCTCATGCATTCTCTTTTATCGTAAGTTATAAAACAATCTTATTGTGCAATTAGTTAACTAATTATAGCCCAACCTAGTGAATTTTCAAATCACAATTCCCTTATCACTTACACACAACATTATTCTATTTAAGTTATCTAGCTAAATATCCTGAATAATGATACTAAAATTAGGGGTGTTACAAAACTCTTTGGGGTAAGAGAACTCATAAAAGAACATAGATTTATCAATTTTAACTTTCGCACTTCCTTTAATTTTCCAAGAACGTAACAAGTGTGCTTTAATCACCAAGTAGAAAAGGTATGCATCTAAGAAAAATCCTATGAAATGGCTGTTCAAAAGGTTGCATCAACAACTTCGAGGGGAGACACCATAACACTATTAACAAAATCAATATTAAACTTCCCTAAAGCATAAATGCTTGCATTATTTGGCTTGTCATAGGAAAGGGATGATCGATGATTGGGATTTACTAAGCCTGGGCTATTGAAGAAGAGGGCTCGGATTTGAGGACTTATAAGAGTCTGAACTATTCACAAAGAACACTGAGGAAAGAGTAAATGTTTATTAAGGGTTTCACCAATAAGATCAAATGGGGAAATCGCCATAGTCAGGGTATGACTTCGTGTTTGAATCAAGCGAGAGACGAGGAGGAAGGGTGACATAGCATAAGGTGAAACAGAGGGAAACTTACATATTTTGATGGAGGCGGTGGCTGAGAAAGCTGAGGCAATCTTGGAAGAGATATGACATAAGTCAATTTCAAAACCAAGGGCCTTGACAAGCTAATGTTGAAAGTTTTAACTAAGTGATCTAATAATAAGCAGCGACGATATCAACTACCGATCTAGACTGCGGGGGTTACAATGGTGGAGGCAAATTAAGTTGCTTTAGTAGAAACACCTAGGTGTAGAGGATGAATTAAAGTTCTTCTTCATAAGAGGTAGCGCGTGATACGAGAATTCAGAGGGAACATATATGTGGATGAAAGAGAAATGACAAGTGGGATTTGGAGGGCGAAAGATGGTGATGGCATAGTTAAGAGATTGGGAGTTAGAAGAAGTGGTGTCAGTTTTTTTTTTCAATAAGTAATTTTTGTTACTTTTTGAAAAGTGGAGAAAACTAGCTCATGTCCTGAATATTTTTTGTCTTTAGTGACGACCGATAGAGTTATCAAAACATCCTTAAATAACAAAGGAATTTATAAGTTTGAATCACATTCATAAAAGTTAATTTTTTTGTTTTAAAACTGTTAGTAGAAATGCGATCATGAGTTCAAATCATAATCTTGATAAAAAAATTCATACTTGTTTTCCATTAATTGTATAATATGTTGTTAATATTAATACATAACCGTTTTAAACCGCTGATTTATTTTATTTCAGTTTCACATTTATACATTTTATATTGTGGAAATACTTTGGAATGTATTTAGAAAAAAAAATCAAGTTTAGATTTTATTCTGAGAACAACTGAATTTATTTCATATTTGAATGACAAATTTTTAATTTAATTAGCTTCGAGATCATAAATTTTGTTACAAGAACATTTTCACGAGGAAGATGGGGTCGACAAGGAAGAAGAAATGAATTTTTCATAAGACACTTCATTCAAACGAACAAATTAATTTCTTATCTAATAAGAAAATTGCCTTTAAACTTTGAAATGTCTTTTAAAACAAATTCTTCTTCAACGTTCAATAGCCTCCTACTTTTATATGTTTAATATCATTCTTTCACTAGAAACTATGTTCCAACTTGGAATTTATCGAAAAGAATTTTGTGTACTTTAACACACTCAAATACCGTACGCTCCCATTGTTTACCTCCGTTCCCCACGCGTCAGAGGCGCCCAGCGCAACAACGGACCACTTTCCTCAACCAGCCCGTTTTGGGAAATGAGAGAAAATTGAGTGTCGAACGCGTACTTCTGTATTGTCTTCTAGTTCCCCGTTTACATTCTTCGCTCAAATGCATTTCTCACATCATCAAATACATTCTCCTTTCAACTAGCTTATTCATTCAATTATTCCGTTCAAATGTTCCGTTCAAATTCTCAGCTTCTTTCGTACAGAATGTAACCTTATCCCATCACATGAAGTAAAACATTGGTAACATTATTATGCCTTACTTGGAGAAAGAGCCGTGAAATAGTGTGGGAAACATTAAAGTCATAAATCAAGTAATACGCTACTAACACCCACCGCATAGTCCGTATCCACACATTTTTTTGTCAGGATATTCGATCATTCTAGCATGACTCTACGGGTAAATATAGGATATACGAAAACACTGTAACATTTGGAACTTCGAAACTAAATGGCGTTTGGGCGAGACAGATAAAATAAAAAAAAAACCGTGTCCAAATTCAAATATTCGTAATTTGGGCCTGAAGTGCAAAAGCACTTAATTCTATTTAAAACCCTAGCTATTCCTATTCCTATTCCTATTCCTGTAGTAAAGGAGACACTTCTACCATTACAGTATTCTGCCCTCCAATTTCTGAATCAGGGGAAAAAGAAAAATGTGATTGTGCATGATTGGTGAGTTCCATTTAAGTGCTTTTTAGTCATTTAATTGGTTGCCAAATTTGATCTTTTAAATAGTTGAAAGCTATTTAATCTTGATTTTCGTTGTAATTCCACAATCACTCCCTTGTATATGCCTATCGTAGAAAATTTAGGGTTCGATTGAAAGGTTGAATACTTGCAAATGCAAAGTTTTTTCTTTTTCGGCTTCTAGATAAGAAGTGATTGGAGATTCAGTAAGTTTCAACTGGGGAGTAAAAGGCTAAACACCTTCCAATACATCTCGTAGTTGTTTATTGCTTCAGCGTGACTAAATATGTGCAGTAAATCTTGTACATTTATTATTGTCTTATATATACGTAAGTAGCAATCAGTGGAACAAGTCGGTTCTATGGTGTAGTGGTTAGCACTCCAGACTTTGAATCTGGCGACCTGGGTTCGAATCCCGGTAGGACCTTCTTTTTGCTTCATTTAAGAAGGAGTGAAGCTCACAAATGGTCATTCTACAGTGTACAGCCACACCACCCTTCTTGTGGTTGACAGTCTTCTTGAGACAAAATAGTTGAATGACCTGAGGATGATAAAGTGGTAATGCCTATAAAGCATGCTGTTAGAAGTTTTTAAATTGAATCCTCTAGATATTAATTACGACCTTGAACTAAAATTCTATTCAAGGGAAGCTGATTTAATAGCAAAATTGTGCAAACTCATACACTATTTTTATAACTATGCTTGCTTTGCTTGTTTCAGATGCATAAATTGATAGTGATGCTGATGTGTTCAAGTGGTTAAGCAAATGCGCCCAAATTTTATTGGACTTTACCTGTCCAGGTCTGGACTCTTTTGTCATTGTTTTATTTGTTTTAATTTTCATATTGTGAAAACATTAAATATTTGTACTGGTTAGATCACTCAACATTCAGCAGTAGAAACTGTTATTCGTAATCACGAAAGTGTCAAGAAACCAACAGTAACTTAACAATATTACTAAACTATACAGAAATAGCCACGGAAATATATACCATAAATTTTTCAATGAAATTGAGAAATTGTAACAGCAGAAGGCGGGGCTAAATCTATAGCAAAATTGGTACGGTATATAATTACCGGTTGAAGCGTCCGAGTCCAGTAGAAGACTGTTTCCTTGAAACAATATTGCCGCCGTATGTTAGCAATTTGTTTCCCAGGATGAAACGGACCTGCCCCGCAGCGTGTTGTTTGCAGACGGAGTGCCGACGAACTGAAGAGAGTATATAAACCAGAACAGAGTTGCTGGGAAGAAGAGACAGAGAGGACAAGAATGATTCAGTAAGTGATCTTGTTTTTGGGGCTGCATATATATAGGCTGGAGGAGGTGCCTATTCGGAGCGGTCATGACTGCTGGAAAGGTTGCGACCCGTTTAACCAACAGCAGTGACCCTTGTGCGCATGCGTCTGGTCACTGTTCAATCGAACAGCCATGACCTTTCAAAAATAGCTGTTCAGCGCAGGCCGGTAGCCCATTTAATCACAAGACCCCAAGAGCCCCAAGGCCCAATCTTTGACGTTTTAATATTGATATGAAGGCCCAAAGCCTACATTGCCACATCCTCTTCTCTTTTGTCCTCATTCTCTTTTGTTTTGACATAGTATATTAAGTTGATATATATATAGTGATTTTGGTACAAATATCTCATGAAGTGGGACTTTGTTTCACTTCTACAACACCAAATACAATACTTTCTTCTCCAACCACTACCCCATTCATTTTCTAACAATCCCCCACATGAATGAGTAGTTGTTCATAGTTTTACGAGACATTTATCGCATCGGTTTAAAGTAGCATATGGGCCTTGAACTTTCCTAGTGATTATCTATATGAATTACAGCAAATCAGTAGACTTAGAATGTCCTTGAACTGTAAGCCTTTTGTGTAATCCTAAAATAGATATCACACGATAAATGTTTCTTATAATCCTTCGTTCTCTGTTTGTGTTCATTTTTGCCTTGAACACCTGCCTGGTCTCATAAGTGCTTAGAGAATTTGGCCTTATAATTCTCTTTGAAGCGGCGCCTTCGCACTTACGTAGGTGATTCTGTAAAGGGTATTCACAATTCCTCAAGTACAGACATCATTAAAAGTATCAATACTTGTCCTATTTACCAACAAATAATGCACTGACTTATAATAGGAATGGTTTGAGTGTAACAGTGCTTTCAAGTTTCTCTTAAACTTAGTTGTCCCTTTGAACTTAGATCTTGGGATCTTCAATCAGCTAGGTGGGGTTTCCATTTTAGAAAAACTTTTATTCTATGGGCCTTAACCCCATTCCCATCGATAAGGTTTGAACTTTCTCTCTTGGCAAGCCTTTTGTTAGTGGATCCGCTATGTTATCTTTATGTAGTCTATAGTGATAACTCCATTAGAGAAAAGTTGTCTTATTGTCTTATGTCTACGACGAATATGCCTAGATTTACCATTGTATAATGTACTATTAGCTCTTCCAATAGCTGATTGACTATCACAATGTATACATATTGGAGGCACATGTTTGCTCCAATTTGGAATATCTTCCAAGAAACTTCGAAGCCAGTCTGCTTCTTCTGCATTCTTATCTAGTGCAATAAACTCCGATTCCATCGTAGATCTAGCTATACAAGTCTGTTTGGATGATTTCCATGATATTGCTCCATTTCCTAATGTGAACACATATCCGCTTGTAGACTTTGTATCATGTGATCCAGTTATCCAATTGGCATCACTGTATCCTTCCACTGTTGAAGGATAGTTTGTATAGTGTAGACCATAGTTCTGCGTATACTTTAGGTATCCTAGAACTCTGATTATCGTTTTCCAATGATGTTTACCAGGATTGCTGGTAAATCTACTCAGCTTACTTACAGCGTATGCGATATTTGGCCTAGTGCAGTTCATAACATACATGATACTTCCTAGTATACGAGAGTATTCAAGCTGGTAGATACCGTCACCAGTGTTCTTTACCCAATTCTGGGTCATATCTACTGGTGTTTTTGCAATAGTATTATTATATTGCTTGAATTTTTCAAGTATCTTGGCGATGTAATGTGATTGAGATAATGCATATCCTTGTGGTGTTCTCAAAATTTTGACACCCAATATCACATCAGCCAGTCCTAGGTCTTTCATATCGAATCTAGAGGATAACATATTCTTTGTAGATGTTATTATGGCCTTGTTATTACCTAGGATCAACAAGTCATCAACATAAAGACAAACAATGACATACCCAATATGTGCTTGTTTTATATAGACACATTTATCTGATTCATTTATTGTGAATCCGTTTGATAACATAGTTTCATCAAACTTCTTATGCCATTGTTTTGGAGCTTGTTTAAGGCCATAAAGCGATTTTACTAATTTGTACACTTTATTCTCATTTCCAAAGCTCATAAACCCTTCGGGTTGCTTCATATATATTTCTTCCTCTAGTTCACCATTCATAAATGCAGTTTTAACATCCATTTGATGTATTTCTAAATCAAGTATGGATGCAATTGCAATAAGCATCCTTATCGATGTTATCCTTGTTACTGGTGAATATGTATCAAAATAGTCCAGATCTTCCTTTTGTCTAAATCCTTGGACTACAAGACGAGCTTTGTACTTGTCTATTGAACCATCAGGTTTCAATTTCTTTTTGAATATCCATTTATTACCTAAGGTTTTACATCCTTGAGGTAAATCAACTAACTCCCATGTGTGGTTAGCCATGATGGATTCTATCTCATTGTTAATGGCCTCTTTCCAGTAAGGGGCATCGCTAGAGGACATAGCTTGTTTGTAGGTTAATGGATCATCTTCTAACATGAATGTGTAGAAATCTGGTCCAAAAGTTCTGGAGGTCCTTGACCTCTTGCTCCTTCTTGGTTCCTCCACTTGTTGATCAGCATTATCTTGCCGAAGGTTATTTTGTTCAGTATTCTCAAGAGAATCAGTAATTTCATCTTCCTTTGCTCTCTTCTGAACACAATTGTCAGTACCCTGTTTTAAAGGGAATATATGTTCGAAAAATCTTGCATTTCTCGACTCGATGATGGTATTTTTATGAATATCATCAATTTCAGATTTGTGTACTAGAAATCGATAAGCAGCACTGTTTTGTGCATATCCAATGAATACACAATCGATTGTTTTTGGTCCAATTTTGACCTTCTTTGGTTTAGGTATCTCTACTTTGGCCGGACACCCCCACACTTTTAAGTATTTGTAGGATGGCGGTCTATTTTTTCAAAGTTCATGAGGAGACTTAGATGTTTTCTTTCGTGGTATTTTATTTAAAATATGATTTGCCGAAAGAATAGCTTCTCCCCAAAAATTATCTGGTAAGTCAGAACTGATTAGTAAAGCATTCATCATTTCTTTAAGAGTTCTATTTTTCCGTTCGGTTATACCGTTGGATTGAGGTGAATATGGTGCTGTAGTTTGGTGTATAATACCATGCTCAGCGCAGAATTCCTCAAAAGGAAATTCATATTCTCCTCCTCTATCACTTCTTAAAGCTTTAATTTTCCTATTGAGTTGATTCTCAACTTCGGCTTTATACTGTTTAAACATGTCGAATGCTTCATCCTTGCTTCTAAGGAGATACACATAACAGTATCTAGTACAATCATCAATGAATGTAATGAAATACCTTTTTCCACCTCTAGTTTGACACATTTTCAAGTCACATACATCAGTGTGTATAAGGTCTAGAGGTTCAGTTTCTCGTTCAACATGATGAAACGAGGTTCTTGTCAATTTTGCTTCTGCACAAATTTGACATTTATAATTGGAGTCTATATCACATTTTGGTATAAATTCTAGATTAATCATTTTTCGCAGTGTATCAAAATTCACATGCCCTAATCTAGAATGCCATATATTAGAGGAGTCAACAATATAAGCAGAAGATTCACTTTTATTCATATCATTGTTTGGTACAATAGTGGTTACATTTGCTTTGAATAAACCATCACACACATATCCTCTTCCTACATACACTCCATTCTTTGATAATACAAATTTATCAGCCACAAAGGTTAATTTAAAACCATGCTTGCTAAGCAAGGACCCTGAAATTAGGTTCTTTCGAATGTCTGGAACATGGAGAACGTCACTTAAGGTAAGTTCCTTTCCAGAAGTTAGTTTCAGCACAACTTTTCCTTTGTCTTCTACCTTTGATGCAGATGAATTGCCAATGAAAAGTTGTTCATCATCAGTTGTAGTTTTATAGGTTGTAAACATCCACTTATTAGCACATATGTGTCGAGTGGCTCCTGTGTCTACGAACCATTCCTTTGAGTTACCAACAAGGTTGCATTCTGATATTACTGCACATAAATCCATATCAGAAATGCCATCTGCAACTTCAGCCATATTTGCTTCTGGTTTCTTCTTCTTGGGAGCGCGACATTCGGCTGCTTTGTGCCCCTTCTTTCCACAGTTATGACAAGAACCCTGAAATTTCTTCTTCGACTTCTTAGGTGCATTTTCACGTTTTCTCTTGTTAGGGTTATCCGATTCAACAACATTTGCTTTGGCAGCCATATTCAGAGAAATCTTTTTCTCGGAATTCCTATTATCTTCCTCAATCCGCAAACGAACTATGAGTTCTTCCATTGTCATTTCCTTACGCTTATGCTTAAGATAGTTTTTGAAGTCCTTCCAAGATGGAGGAAGTTTCTCAATGGTTGCGGCGACTTGAAAAGATTCGCTCAGTGTCATCCCTTCATCATGTAGTTGACGGATGATTACTTGTAATTCTTAAGTCTGGTTGATCACAGTTTTTGAATCTACCATTTTGAAGTCGAGAAATTTGCCAGCGATGAATTTCTTCATGCCTGCATCTTCAGTTTTGTACTTTCTGTCTAAGATTGTCCAGAGTTCCTTGAATGTTGCAACAGTACAATAAACATTGTAGAGGCTATTATCCAGACCATTCAGAATATTGTTTTTACATATAAAATCTGAATTTTTCCAAACAGTTGCAGCCTCTACTTTGATTGCATTGGGTTCGAGTTCGCCAACTTCCGGAGCATCTTCGGTCAGATATTTGGCGAGCCCTAATGTCGTCAGATAGAACAACATCTTCTGTTGCCAGCGCTTGAAATCTGTCCCATTGAATTTTTCTGGCCTTTCTCCATGAGACATTGCCATAGTTGGAACCAGAGCCGTAGGCTGAGCGGTTGTCACCGTCTGTGTTGGTGCAGCGTTATTGTTGCTATTTTGAGACATCGTCGTCGGTTGCAACAATAAAATATTGTTTCAAGATTGTTATTCGTAATCACGGAAAGTGTCACGAAACCAACAGTAACTTAACAATGTTACTAAACTATACAGAAATAGCCACGGAAATATATGCCACATAATTTTCAATGAAATTGAGAAATTGTAACAGCAGAAGGCGGGGCTAAATCTGTAGAAAAATTGGTACGGTATATAATTACCGGTTGAAGCGTCCGAGTCCAGTAGAAGACTATTTCCTTGAAACAATATTGCCGCCGTATGTTAGCAATTTGTTTCCCAGGATGAAACGGACCTGCCCCGCAGCGTGTTGTTTGCAGACGGAGTGCCGACGAACTGAAGAGAGTATATAAACCAGAACAGAGTTTCTGGGAAGAAGAGACAGAGAGGACAAGAATGATTCAGTAAGTGATCTTGTTTTTGGGGCTGCATATATATAGGCTGGAGGAGGTGCCTATTCGGAGCGGTCCCAAGAGCCCCAAGGCCCAAGGCCCAATCTTTGACGTTTTAATATTGATATGAAGGCCCAAAGCCTACATTGCCACATCCTCTTCTCTTTTGTCCTCATTCTCTTTTGTTTTGACATAGTATATTAAGTTGATATATATAGTGATTTTGGTACAAATATCCCATGAAGTGGGACTTTGTTTCACTTCTACAACACCAAATACAATACTTTCTTCCCCAACCACTACCCCATTCATTTTCTAACAGAAACATGATATCTTCAATACAAATAGAAACAATAGTGTAGAAGCAAAAGAGCATGTTGAATGTGTGCCATCGGCCTATCAGGGGTGGTTCATTTGATATTTTGTGAGTGTGTTTAATTGACACCCAGTTTTGGGGTTGGTTCAACAGACTCGTCTACTTTGATGTGTTTCATGTTATGCTCCTGGTCGTAGCTACAAATGATTATTTAGTCCCTGTTATCTGTACGGAAGAGGCTTTTTGCAAAAAAATACATTAATATATCAGCATTTATAGTTGAATTTTCATCGGTTGAGATGTTCTTGGTCTAGTAATTGAGCTCATGTGTGCTTTCCATTGCAATTTTATATCCCCTCTATCAAGTTAACATCTCTGCTGAACTGGTTTCTTTTGCTCTTTCACTTGCATGTTAGTTTTGGTTGAACTGTTACACCTGATATCGTCTCCATGCCAGTTTAGCATAACATACATCAACATGTGAAATGTGAACAACATCCCATCCCACTTATGCACTTTCTTCTAACTATATATGTTAACCCATTATAGCTCTATAAAAAAGACCGGTGCTATATAACATTTAAATACCGACCCTCTAATATCAATAAAAAGGTTGGAAATTATAAAGTACCTTAACATTACTTCGTCTCAGCCTTACAAGATTGTGGGAAGAAATAAAATATGTTTGTTTCATTTTGTTAAATTTAGTGAAATCGGAACTTGGCAACTTGTAAAGTGGTAACATCCATAGAGTATTGATTTAGTAGTTTTGAAATTAAATCCCCTAGATATCAATTACTACCTTTTCAATAATTCTATTCAAGGGCAACAACTATAATGGCAAAAATTGGGACCTAATACGCAATCACATGTGTAACTATGTTGCATTAATTGATAGCAATTTTGATTTATTCAAGTGGTTAAGGAGATTGACTCTGAACCTACAGGGTTTCCTTTTGTAGGTTCACACAATAATGTGGATTTTTTTTCCAATTTAAAAAAGGAGTCAAATAGTTTACCAGCTAGAGCATCTAAATAGTCCTTATACCAGCTAGAGTTGTTGGGAATTTTGCGGTTCGAGACAAATTTGATGGCGATTGCGATGAAGATAATGCTGTACTTCCGACTTCAAGGATCTATGGAATAGATTCTTTCAGACAATAGTTCAACCCACCAGGTACAAACGCGTTATCGAACTATCGACTTTCAGGATTCAATGAAGCCCTATAACATCGTAATCGGATTCAAAGTTTGCACGCCTTTGATCCGACCAAGAACACTTTAGAAATGGTTTATGATGATGCAATTTATATAGAATAGAATGAAGAGGAAGAAAAGAACAATTCTGCGATGTTTTTCTGAGTTTGCGACACCTGAGGGGCGTCACAAAACAGAGCAATGGAGATGGAGTAATGGCGTCGCAGAACTGTGAGGAAGAAGAAGATGATTTAGAAAATCTGATTTGAAACGTTTCTGGGCGTTGCTATTTATAGATGTGAAGAGGTGCCTATTCGCGAAGTGTCACAACCGTTTGCAACGGTCTTGTCTATTCATTTTGCAACGGTTCAAAAACGGTCGCGTCTATTTGTTTTGTAACGTTCAGTAAACGTTACAAATTTCCCGCCATTTATTCAAATTCAGGAATTTCGGGTTTCGGTCCTTAACGGGCTGAAATCTGGCCCGTTACTGTTCACTTATGATCTAAAAATATTTTCGGATCTGAACCCGAACGCCCGGTTCGGTCGGACGGACGGCGGCAGCGCGCGTATGGTGTTGCATGACTTCTCTCCTCACAACAAAGCAAACATGTGGGAGCCTCAAGGCCCCAACATCCACATGAAAAAACTATATTTATGCAAATATAGTTTTCATTTTCCTACAATGTGGGACTTATCTCTTTCTTTTTCTTCTTCTTTCTCTACTTCTTCCAATCAAAACCCAAACCCCAAAATATTTTGAAATTTTACAACAATCTCCCCCAATTTCAAAAATAAGAAAATTAATAAATATAATGGCTGCATCACTAGAGTGACTTCCTACATACCCAAGTGGGATTAAGCCTATGTAGTTCTAAGATCAAGTTTTGCATCATCGTGAAAACCAACACATAAATAAAAGGTATCTTTTGAATTTGAACCTTTACTTAGTGTAAACCATTCAAAGCCTTATCTAGATTCTATGGTGAACGAACCTTGAACCAAGTATCCATAATGATAAAACCGGAACAATCACACATGTTGATTTCCTTAAGTAAAGTGTTCTGTATTGCTCAGCACGTTAATGCCCATGTGCTTAAATCCTGGTTCATGAGTCTACTTAGAAAGCGGTCTTACTTTCCTAGGAAACGACCTGATTTCCATACTCATATAGGTAAGTCTCTTGAGGTGTTTCTGCGATTCACCTTTTAAGGTTTCTAGACTTATTAAGGATATATATCCATCCTTTGTTCTTGCATAATCCAATACTAAATATTATGGGATTATCGATTTAGTGTTCCATAATCATTCTCTTAACTTGTTGGTACCCATTGAACTTTGTCTACCCTTTTCAAGACATAAGTTGGGTTTCTGTTAAGGATGATCAACCTTCATTCACAGACCTTAGTCCCATTTCTTGTGACTTTATAGAAACCATTGCCTTTGGAAGACTCTTTGTAAGTGGATCAGCCAAGTTTTTCTTCGTTTCTATGTAGTCAACAGTTATAACTCCTCGTTTGAGTAACTGTCTCACCATTTGATGTCTTAGACTCACATGTCTATACTTTCCATTATATGTCTTATTAGACACATTGTATATCGTTGCTTGATTTTCACAGTTAATCAAGACTACTGGAGATGGCTTCTTCCATAATGGGATTTCCATTAATAAATTCCAAAGCCATTCCGCTTCTTTACATGCATCTGCTAATGCAATCAATTCTGACAACATTGTTGAGTCAGAAATACAGGTCTGCTTCTTGGAAGCCCAAGACACAGCAGCGCCTCCTAATGTAAAGATCCATCCAGTAGTAGACTTGGATTTGGATTCTACATTGTTCCAGGTTGCATCACTATATCCTTCTATTACAGCAGGATATCCTTTATATGATAAACCATATTCAATGGTTCCTTTCAAATAAGCTAAAACTCTGGAAATAGTTTTCCAATGTTCGAAACCTGTATTGCTCGTAAATCGACATAATACACTTATAGCATGTGCGATGTCTGGTCTAGTGCAATGCATAGCATACATAAGACACCCAATAACACTGGAATACTCTAGTTGAGAGATAGTACGTCCAGTGTTCTTTTCCAATTTAATATTAGGATCTAAAGGAGTTGGTGCTGGTTTGTCATCGTAATGACCATACTTTTGTAGGAATTTCTCTATGTAATGAGATTGAGTTAGTAATAACTCCCCCTCTTTCCTAATAATTTTAATTCCCAAAATTACACCAGCCTCTCCTAGATCTTTCATATCGAATTTAGAAGGTAGAAACTTTTTAGTTTCATTCACACATGATATATTGGAACCAAATATTAGCATGTCATCAACGTATAAACATATTATAACACTACCGTTGTTATCCGATTTGCTATAAATACATTTATCAACATCATTAACAATGAATCCATATGACAGTGCAACTTTATCAAATTTCTCATGCCATTGCATGGGAGCTTGCTTCAGGCCATAAAGAGATTTTACTAATTTGCAAACTTTCATTTCTTGGCCTAGGGTTTTGAAACCTTCAGGTTGTTCCATATATATCTCTTCTTCTAAATCTCCATTTAGAAAGGCAGTCTTTACATCCATTTGATGTATGACTAATTTATGAATTGATGCAAGTGCAATTAAACAGCGTATAGAAGATATGCGAGCAACTAGAGCATATGTATCAAAGTAATCTACTCCATGTCTTTGCTTATATCCCTTAGCAACTAATCTGGCTTTAAACTTATCAATGGATCCATTTGTATTCAACTTTTTCTTGAATATCCATTTACATCCTATAGGTTTAGCACCAGGAGGTAAATCAGTTAAAATCCAAGTTTGGTTTAACAGTATGGAATTCATTTCATCATTGATAGCTTCTTTCCAGAAATTGGAATCTCTGGAACTCATAGCCTCAGAATAAGTTTTGGGATCGTCATCGACGTTCATTACATATTTAGTCACATTAAAGACTTCGTCCTTACTGCCTTCTACAAGATATGTAATGAAGTCAGGACCATAGTCCTTCTCTATTCTCGCTCTTTTACTTCTCCGTTGTTCAGTACTATTATCTGGTACTCATACTTCCTTGCTGTTTTGAGCAGGGGCATAATCATCGTCATTGATATCATTAGCCATACTAGGTTCTGGACTAGATGATCTCAATGGGATTTCAACAGTTTGATTTTCAAAAAATTCTACATCTACAGATTCTATAACTTCTAGGGTGTCAAGAATAAGGAATCTATAAGTTATACTATTAAGTGAATATCCTATGAAAACACATTTGAATGCTCTATTTCCTAACTTTAGTCGTTTAAGGTCTGGTTTTCTAACATATGCTAAGCAACCCCAAACTTTAAGTCTAGTTAGATTAGGTTTCCTACTAAACCATAATTCATAAGGGGAAATATTATTCTTTTTAAGTGGTACTCTATTTAAAATATAACATGCAGATAACATAGCATCACCCCATAGGTTATAAGGTAAATTAGAACTTATGAGCATGGCATTAACCATTTCTACTAAAGTTCTATTATTCCTTTCAGCAACACCATTTTGTTGTGGTGTATATGGAGCAGTACATTGGTGAATTATACCTTGTTGTTTACAAAACAAGGTGAATTCATTTGAGAAATATTCACCACCACGATCTGAATGTAATATTTTAATTTTAACTCCTAATTGTGTTTCGACCTCTGCTTTGTAAATTTTGAATTTATCAAAAGCCTCATCTTTAGTTTTCATTAGATATACATATGCATATCTAGTATAATCATCAATGAATGTTATATAATATTGGTTACAACCATAGGTGATATGACTTTTTAAGTCACCCACATCACTATATACCAAATCAAGCAAACCAGTTTTCCTTTCTACGTATTTAAAGGATTTTCGGTGTATTTTTGCTTGAACACATATTTCACATTTAGAGATGGTATCGAAATCACAATCAGAAATTAATCCTAATTTATGTATATTTCTAATGGAATTATAATTAACATGTCCTAATCTACCATGCCATAAATTAATAGAATCAACAATATAAACAGAAGATTTCTTTATTAGATTCAACTTAATCATGCCGTTACAAGAGTATCCCTGTCCAATGAATCTACCATTCTTAGACAACACTAGCTTATCAGACTCATACACCATCTTGAATCCTCCTTTGTTAAGAAGGTATCCAAAGATCAAATTCTTATACATATCAGGTACATAAAATACATTTACTAATGTAAGAACTTTTCCAGAGGTGAAAAGAAGTTCTATAGTGCCTTTTCCCAGAACTTTACTTGGAACCTTATTTGCTCCAGTAACTTCGTTGGCTTCTCCTTTATTTTCTTCGTAACTCTTGAACAGATTACGGTCTTTGCAAATATGAATGGTTGCTCCAGTATCGAACCACCAATCATTATCATTGCCGCTAACGGAGTTCGCCTCTTGCACTACAACCACAAGTGAGTCTTCGACCACATTCACTTTTTGTTGTTTCTTCCGCAGACGGCGGTCTTGGGCATAGTGGCCGGGCTTATTACAAAAATAACAGGCACCTTTCTTTTTGTTGTTGGTTTTGGAATGATTATTCTTCTTAAACTGTGTCTCATTCTTTGGCTTTAATTTATCAGTAATATCAACATTATTTGTCTTAGAATGGAACTCAGTTTGCGGATTATCATCTAGATCGCGTTTGCGAGAGTCTTCTTCAATACGAAGATGACGCTGTAAACTATCTAAATTATAATCTGTTTCCGCATGCTTCATCTTTTTCTTATAATCATTCCAACTATGCGGAAGTCTCGAAATTATAACTCCAACAACAAAAGATTCAGGGAGATCAATTCCAGCATCTTTAAGTTGATTCACCAACAGTAAGATTTCGCTTACTTGTCCAATTATGGACTTATTGGTGACCATTTTGAAATCCATAAAATTAGAAATAAGAAACTTTTTATTACTTGCCTTGGATATGCGATACTTATTCTCCAGAGCAGTCCAAAGTGCCTTCGCTGTTTCCAAGGTCCTATGAGCATTGTAGACTGGGGTAGATAGCGCATTCAGAATATGGCCAGTACATAGAAAATCGTCCTCTTTGCGCTTTGCACGTTTAGCCTTTAGAGCAGCATCATCCTCATCAGTTTCCTCCGGGATTTCTTCCAAGTCATTTTCCAAAATGCAGAACAACTTGACGGTGACCAAGAAAATTTCATCGTTTCTTGCCAACAGTGAAATTGTCGCCATCAAAACGCTCTAATCGTGATAGATGTTGATTCATAAATTGTAGAGCGCTCGAACCTTTCATGGTTGAAGTATATTGTCTGAAATTTGTTGGGAATTTTGTGGTTCGAGACAAATTTGATGGCGATTGCGATGAAGATAATGTTGTACTTTCGACTTCAAGGATCTATGGAATAGATTCTTTCAAACAATAGTTCAACCCACCAGGTAGAAACGCGTTATCGAACTATCGACTTTCAGGATTCAATGAAGCCCTATAACAGCGTAATCAGATTCAAAGTTTGCACGCCTTTGATCCGACCAAGAACACTTTAGAAATGGTTTATGATGATGCAATTTATATAGAATAGAATGAAGAGGAAGAAGAGAACAATTCCGCGATGTTTTTCTGAGTTTGCGACACCTGAGGGGCGTCACAAAACAGAGCAATGGAGATGGAGTAACGGCGCCGCAGAACTGTGAGGAAGAAGAAGATGATTTAGAAAATCTGATTTGAAACGTTTCTAGGCGTTGCTATTTATAGATGTGAAGAGGTGCCTATTCGCGAAGTGTCACAACCGTTTGCAACGGTTGTGACTATTCATTTTGCAACGATCCAAAAAGGTCGCGTCTATTCATTTTGTAACGTTCAGTAAACGTTACAAATTTCCCGCCATTTATTCCAATTCAGGAATTTTGATTTTCGGTCCTTAACGGGCTGAAATCTGACCCGTTACTGTTCACTTATGATCCAAAAATATTCTCGGACCCGAAACCCGGTTCGGTCGGACGGACGGCGGCGACACGCGTGTGGTGTTGCATGACTTCTCTCCTCACAACAAAGCAAACATGTGGAAGCCCCAAGGCCCCAACATCCACATGAGAAAACTATATTTATGCAAATATAGTTTTCATTTTCCTACAATGTGGGACTTATCTCTTTCTTTTTCTTCTTCTTTCTCTACTTCTTCTCTTCCAATCAAAACCCAAACCCCAAAATATTTTGAAATTTTACAACAAGAGCATCTAAATAGTCAGTGGTATAAACATAATTTTAATGGTATCTTTTTAAACATCGGTTATACACACATACATATATACATATAGGATATCAAACTTAAAACCATTAGTTGCGATTTTATTTTTTTCCAGTTTACAAAAGGCGTCAATAATTGTACCAGTTAGAGCATCTAAATAGTTCGTGCTATAAACATAATTTTAATGATATTTTTTTGAACATTGGTTGCGCGAGCGTATGTATGTATTTCTTTTCTTTGTTACCGGTATTCATCAGCATATTATTTCATTAATAGAAACATCAACACAAATGCAAAAGGACATGGGTGTTATCATCAAATTTACAGTGCCCAACTTGGTATAATGTGGTTCATTTGAAATTTTAATCATCTGTTCGATCTACACTCAGTTTCGGGGTTAACTGAAAAGACTCATCTACCTTGATGCATTCTATATTAGGCTTCATATTCATGCATTTGGTGTAGCTACAACTAATTATTTAATCTCTATTTTCTCTGTAGTAGGGCAGCTTGTGCAATAATAATAATATTTGCCATTGATTTTTGCATTTATTGATATGCTCTTAGTCTAGGAATCAAGCTCATAATTTACTTCCCATCACAGTCTTCATACAATTTTGTAATGCCTTTATCAAATTAAACTTATGAGTCATACAATGAAGCTTTTTGAGTGAGTCATTGAACATCGATTAAGAAGGATGACAAGCGTTTCAAAAAACCAATTTGGTTTCATGCCTGGAAAGTCGACTACAAATGCAGTTTTCTTGATAAGACAACTCATGGAGAGGTTTACGGAGCAAAAGAATGATCTACACGTGTTATTTATCGATTTGGAGAAAGCTTATGATAAAGTATAGAGAAAACTTAAGTGGTGGATTCTGGAAAAGAAAAGAGTCCCAACAAAGTACATTACCATTATCAAGAATATGTACGATGATGTTGTGACTAGTGTTAGAGCATGCGAGGGTGAAACCAGTGACTTTCCCATTAACATAGATTGCATCAACGGTCGGCTTTGAGCCCCTACATTTTTGCCCTAGTGATGGATGAGGTTACGAATGGTATACAAGGTGAGATTTCTTGGTGTATGCTCTTTGCTGATGATGTTGTGCTAATTGACGAAAGTATGATTGAGGCTGATAGACAACTGGAGCTGTGAAGGCAAACTTTACAATCAATGGTTTTAGGCTTAGCAGAACTAAAATAGAGTATATGAAGTGCGAGTTCAGCGGTGTCAGGTCAGATGATGGAGATATCACTCTAGCCAGACAAGTAGTGCCCAAGAAGGAATCTTTTCGATATTTAGGATCAATATTGCAGTATGATGGTGGGATTGATGAAGATGTTAGTTTTAGAATTCAAGCGGGATGAGTGAAATGACGACAAGCGTCTGACATTCTCTACCATATGAAAGTCTCATAGAAGCTTAAAGGAAAGTTCTACAGAACAGCAATCAGGTCTGCAATGTTGTATGGTGCAGAATGTTGGTCTACTAAAAGCCAACACGTCCAGAAGATAAGTGTAGCAGAGATGCGTATGCTGCGATGAAGTTGTGGTCATACAAGAAGAGACCGAATTAGAAATGTTGATATATGTGATAAATTTGAAGTAACACCAATTGAGGAGAAGCTAGTCCAACACCGCTTAAAATGGTTTGAACATCTCCAGCGGAAGCCTCCCGAGGCACTTATGCGCGTTGGAATTATAGGCTGCGTCGAATGCTCAAAGAGATGTAATGGTCGACCAAAGTTGACATGGGAGGAAGTAGTAAAAAATGACTTGAAGGATTAGAATATAACCGAAGAGTTGGTGTCCGACATGAGCGCATGAAAGTTAGCAATTCACATACCAAAATCATGAGTTAGAAGTTTTTTTTGGGTTTAGGCTTGGTTTAGGGGTAATGTTATAAGTTTTAGATTATGTGACTAGTGAATAGGAGTCTAAGACGTAGTTTTGATCATCAATCAATATTACTGTTATTACCATTTTTACTAGTTTTTTTTAATATATATTTTATTTATTATTATTATTACCAGTATGTATGGCACGTCCGTTGGACGTATACAAATAAAAACATGAGTTTACTACCATTTCATACAATATAATATGTACAAATGCACACAAAACTCATTGTATCATGTATAAAACTGAACCTAAAGTGCACAGGACAATATTTAAATTAATTAAACTACCTCTGCATTAAATACCATAATTTATTATATATAATAAAATACAATAGCTTTTATGGTCGGCGAGAACCATAATTCGTTAAAGTGGATATATAATCCTGGTTTATTATGATGAACATGTACATAAGTACCGAGAAGCTAAACATATATCAATATACATTTATTCTGAATGAGCTTTTTAGTTATATTATACAACTTCTGACATAAGTGAGATTGTTTCTTTTCTATTTTTCAATCATTTTGCATTAACTCATAGTTCTCAATTGGACATGGATACATACACTGAAGCAACAAACAACCGAAGGATTGCACTGAAAAATGAATTTCGAGTGGATACTTAGCTAAAAATTAAAATCTAATCAAACTTGATGGAAAACCATACATAAATGCAAAATAATAGCATATAGTTTATCTATATGTGATTGCATCACAATTGAGTACAATGTTTCATATCATATCAGAAGCTAAGAAAGAAAGCCATACCAATAACATTAATAAATCACCAAATACATCTATAACATGGAATATGAACATATCCGCTTGAAATGAAAATTATTCAAGCTATAAACTAAAAGTATGTGAATGTGTATTATCTGTCCCAACTTCTTTACCGTGAAACCTTTTGCTTTTGTTTTTCTATACCCAACCTACAACAAAATTGAATCTACGTTAGCATAGGAAGAAGAGACTATAACAAAACATGTTTTTTGTATGCAAATTAGAGAGCTGAATAGTATTCGAAGAAATAATGCACTATTTACTAATTAAATTCAATGGATTTGACCAAAATAAGAATAAAAATTTTGTTTGGCAACTTTTTCAAAATCAGATTTGTTGTCAAACTTTCACAGCGTAAAAAATACTTGCCTTTTATGTATTGCAAATCCATGATTTGGTTTCCAGACCTGAATTATGCAGTTACGCAATGGGGTTTTGAATCCAACTGTTAATACATTGTTTAAGTAACCGTTCCCTCCACTTTTCTTTCTTCCTCCTTTCTCTTCTCCCTTTCCGTACAGCCACCACATATAATCTGGTTGAATTACAATCTCTCTTTTCTTTATCAGGCGATAGTTTATCTTCATTTTCAGATCTGACCGTGTACAGTACAATAGTTACAATTTGGTTTCTATGTAAATGACAGCTCTAACCAAATACAGTATATTTTCATAACTTCAAATTAGGGATTAATATGTATATATAATTTCCAGATGCATGTGAATGGTTAAAACAATAGCAGCGTTGCTAACTGATAATGATTGTACGGACTAATTGAACGAAAATCAATTTTCAAACATACCGATTATCCCCAAACCCATACATCTGCATTTGAGTGTTCCAGAAACCATTTATTACAATATCAATATATGATAAGATTTCAATCGTGAGGAAGGTTGAATAATTAAATGAAATTTGGACATGAAAACTAACCGAGGTCCAAGCATACGGATTTGAAAATTTGCTTCCGTCCTATTAAGCCGACCTAACGTTTCCCTTCACATTCTTAATAGTACTGTGAGAAGTAGAGTGGAAATAGAGAGCTTGTGGAAGAAAATAAATAGGAGATTTATTGAGAATTGTAATTGAAAGAGATGGAGATGGCGAGACAAAATTTTAACTAAAAAGATAGTCGGTGAATTTCATTTATAAAAGCAGTGGAAAACAGCACTGCTTTATGAACGTGGGGTTAAGGGTTGACAAATATATCCTTGGTTATTACTGTTGTTTATGAGGTTGATTTCGTAATTTCAAAAGCTTCAAAATGAGGTATTCCTATTATATATAGATTATTATTATTTCAAATCTTTATTTTTATTTTATTTAGTTAGTATTATTTTTATTATTTGTTTACTTATTTGATTTGATTTTATTATTATTATCGTTATTTTTATTATTGTTGTTGTTTTTGTTATCATTATGACCTTTAAATCGACTTTGTCATTTAGTTTTGGGTTTAATCTGTAGCTGATCCCAACTTGTTTGAAAATAATGGTTTAGTTGTTGTTGTTTATCAAATTAATCTCTAGTCTTGTTAACTTCATTATTCTTTCACTTACATAGTTCAGTTCAGCTGATTATACTCTGGAAGTACAAATGATATCTTCCCCATGATTTGTTTATAGTACACGTGTGAATATGATTAGCATCCCATCTGAGTCAATACCCTTTTTCCCCCTCTTTTATGACTATATTTATCACCCCAATACAGCTATAGAACTAGAAACGTGACATATAACATTCAAATTTTGATTTCAACATAAAACATGATATTATAAAACTACCTGATATTACTTCATCTCGTCTTTATAAAATGTGTGAAGAAATAAAATACAATTATTTTGTTTTGCAGGAAATTGTTTAGTTAACTACATAAAACCAAGCAAAATCATATCTTCGTACTTCATAAAACCCAGTTAATGTTTTTAATTTCAAAAGATTTTTAATTGAGCGAAAACCATATCTTGACAACTTATAACGCTATTCAGAGAGCAATAAAGGATTTTATCAAACAGTATTGTTAATCTGAGTGAAGATCTGGTCTTGACAACTTATATCACTGAGTGAAGATCTGACCTTGACAACTTATATCACTGGGTGAAGCATAGAAGCAAACACTACTTACCCCGGCCTTGATAAACTGAGCTAATCCTAAGTCCCTAATTTTTTTCTACTGACCATACATAGAATTTTATTTCTCAGATTATCCACAGATCGTTTCTTTAATTTACATTTGTATGAAAACATAATGATTAAAATCTATTGGGCATGGCTTTAACAAGGAATCCATTCAGAGGAGGCAATGAGGCATGGCTTTAACATTGAAAATTTGAGAATGGTGCTATGCAGTTATGCAAGTATATCTGTTTTGTTAACCTCAGATATACAAATCCATTAACGACGTCGATATGTCCGGGTGGTTAAGGAGATAGACTTGAAATCTATTGGGCTTTGCCCGCGCAGGTTCGAACCCTGCTGTCGACGTTTCATCATTCATGTTTTTAGCTGTACTGGGTACTTGAGCTCAATTCTTCTTTTCATGTGTGTATGAACATTCCATCTCAGTACAAAATATCGTCTAGCAGGAGGTGACCACACCATATATTTTATTTTTTAATTACTCTAATATGTGTTTATTTGTATGAATTAAGCAAAACCGATACTTTATTTTGTTTGAAAAAAAGTATCAAATGGCTATTTCAATTAACCAACCTCATAACTTGGGAGGTTAGTTTACGTGAACTATCTGATCCTGACGTACAAGTTATATCTTTCTTTCCATACAGTCCTGCTTAATAGTTAATACGCATCTGAAATGTGACCGTTCCATTTCAGTTAAATTATTATTTTTCTCTTTCTTAATTTTAACTCTGATATGGCTCTGTAACAAAATATCATCTAACACTTATCTCTATATTATAATAAATAATGCATTAATTTTCCAGCAGTTGAGAACCGTGCTGTATGCATAATGATCTGGATACTCTGTGTTTGTATACTTGTATGTTTAGGATTGCACTTATGGAATATTTTGGTATCATTGTAATTGTAATCTCATATTTTGGTGACACTGTATATGTAACCTTTCAGTAGGAACTATATATTTGAAATACATGTCTGAAATATAAATATCCGTAAAAACTCGTCTTTGTGTGTTATAACTTACAACCCATTCCACTAAATCTTGTCATAACTCTCGCTACTCTGAATTTATCTCAAAGAATATCTATTCTTACGATCTCTCGTTCATTTTCTTACATTAGACCATTGTTTTGTAGTTTTTGGTTTCCCGTATTTAACAATACATATGCATGTTTCCTTGGGAGTTTTCAGTTTCAGACCATTTTTCCTGCTGAACTTTCAGTATCTGAACCATAGAACTAGCTACTTACGTAGTTAAAATACTTACTCTAATAACCCATAATAACACGCAGTGAAAAATGATAATATTAACACTGCATTTTCATCAACATCCACTAAATAGAGAATTAAATGAACTCAAAAGAAAACCATAGAATTACACATTTTAATGGAGAAACCGTTGGGGAAATTTTAGGATTTGAATGAGAGAATCACTAGTATCAACTCTGCACAGCGGAAGCGGCATACCACCATACGCGTGCTAAGACAAATAAACGTTAAACTGATGATATCCAATTCTCAATTTCATAATCAGCCAATAATCACACAATAGATAAACAAACAAGCATGAAATAAAAGGAGATGCAAGGTGTTAGGAATTTTCTTGGATCACTACACAATTAGATTTAGAAGAGAAAGAAGTGAAGAAAGCAAACAAAAATTATTCTTCAAAAAAAAAAAAACTTTTATCGATTCAACCAAGAAAATACAAAGAAGACCTAAAATAGAAAAGAAATCTCAATCTCAAACACTCAACAAAATACTTTTCCCACACACCTAATTAATGAACCATATGCATATTTATTTATAATAGTTTTGATTAAATGTATTCTTTAATCAACCATTTTTATTTTCATCTTTCAAAATAAATCTTTCCATGTAGATAATTCTTTTTATTATTTAGTGCAATAAAAAAAGCAATTAATTATCTTCAAAATCTACGCAATCCATAAAAGAGGTAATGTATTTTAGCCCCAAATCGACATCAACCAAAATATCTCCAAAATCTATTTTGATTTGAAAATATTGTATTACAAAATCATTTTGTTTGTTATCTACTACACAAAGAATAGAACATTGTTGAAAAAGATTTTCAATTTCATAAGAAGGAAAATCTTCAAAAATAGCAAATTTCCCTGTATGTATTTTACCAAAGTTTACATAGTTGATGTAAGCTTTGATAGCTTCCGGGTCATTAAAGAGAAAGTTTTTGATAGATTTTGGAAGTCTAATGGTGTTAGGAGTGCTTGAAGGGGCCATTGAATAAGTTTGAGAGGAGTTGAAGATAATGAAGATAAATTTGAAATTTGAAATAAAAGTGAAAAGTGATGATAACGAGAGTAAATTAAATAGAGATTCTATAGACATGTTCTCTGGTCAAGAGGCATCTTTCTAGAGCATTGAAGTTGGTGAAAAGGTGGAGGGAAATTCAAAAGTTTGAATTCAAATTTCTGAGAGGCATGTCGACATGGGGTATCCCGGTATGTCGACATGTGCCTATTGAATCAAAGGACAAGTGACTTTTCCTAATTTCTAATAAATGTATATATTATTTCCTATATTCTACTTATATAATTCCTGTGATAACATTAAATATAATAATACTTAAATATTAATAATTTAATATTTAAAATATTATTAAAATAATATTATTTTTGAATTTAAAATTCAAATTTCAAGGGATAAATTTGAATTTAAAATTCAAGGAAATTAAAAAATCAAGCAAACAAACAAGCATCCATTCAAAAAGGAAAATTAAAAATAATGTAAATGCGTACCTATTTTTAGATCCATACTCCCATCGTCGTCTGATTCATGAATAGCAGTGAAACACAGATTTGAATTATCCATCTTCTTTTCATCGCCACTGGATGATGATTCTGAGTCATCAAGAGTTGCTGTGTATGCTTTCTTTCTTTTCCTTGATGAATCGTTGTTTGGAGAGAACAACTGTTTATCTGGATACAGACAATCTTTCCTATGATGCCCGACTTTATTGCAATTGTAGCATCTATCATTGTTGACGTTCTCCGTATTAATTCTGGAATTCCTTTGATCATTTCTTTTATAATTATTCATTTTTCTATATTTAAGGAATTTCCGGAAGTTTCTTGTCATGAAAGCAATCTCCTCATCACCGTCTGGTTCCGAATCTTCAGTTGTTGCATTGAATGCTAATGACTTCTTTTCTGTAACATTGTTTTCTCTTCTTCCTTGCAGTTGAACTTCATAAGACATCAGATTCCCAATCAATTCTTCTATTTTCATTAGACTGATATCATTTGCTTCTTCAATTGCAAGTGTCTTTTGATCCCATTATGGAGTGAGTGAATTTAGAATTTTTCTGACTTGGTCTTCCTCCGAAAAGCTTTTTCCTAGTGCAATTAATGAATGGACAATAACTTGAAATCAACAATACATGTTGGAAATGGACTCATTTACATGCATTTAAACAATTGAAACTGATTAGTTAATATGGAAATTTTAGTCTGTTTAACTTTGCTTGTTCCTTCATGAGTAACTTGCAAAGTTTTCCAGATTTCAAATGCAGACTTACGAACAAACACTCTATTAAACTCATTCCTATCTAGTGAACAAAATAATACATTCATGGCCTTTGAGTTATTTTTTGCAACATTCTTTTGCTCAGTAGTCCACTGGGCAAAATCAGTAGTTGGTTTAACATACTCGGTTTGTGTGATATTCCAAGTGTCTAATCCTACTAATTGTAAATAAATTTTCATTCTACAAGCCCAATATGCATAATTACTGCCATTGAAAAATGGTGGTCTGACAGTAGACTGACCTTCTACTAATGAACTAGTGTTAGTGTTAATAGAACTAGTGCCAGAGTTGACATTACCAGTGTTGGTAGCCATTAAAACAATTTTCAAGTTTCAGATTATGAAAACTATGAAAATTTATGCTCTGATACCAATTGAAAGGGAGTGCGAATTAAGGATCTTAATGCTAATTTAACACTAGAGGGCGGGGGGGGGGGTGAATAGTGTTTAATGGATTCTAAAACTTATATGGACTGAATTAAAATTATGACACAAACAAATGCAGAACTTAATCACAAAATCAAACACAGATGCAGAAAGTAAATAAAAAGCAGTAAAAGGAAAGAACACACCGGATTTTATACTGGTTCGGAGTTACCCTACATCCAGTCCTGTACCAAGGCAGAACACCTCATATAGATTTTTATTATACCAATGTCGAGATTACAATCCTTAGTTTCTAAAGGCCTTGAGGTAACCTCCTGTCTCACGAGTCCGGGGCAAACTCTCTTGATTTACAGGCCACAAGATTACCCAATTGATTTCCAAGCACAACCACACCTTATAGAGAGACTCGATAAACTTTTGATTACAAATTGATCCTATAACTCTAAATAGCACTTTGATTTTCGAGAGAGAGCAGAGAATCAAACAAGAATGAGATTCTAATTTGATTCACTTGAGAATTCGGCAGAATTTCGGCACGATCTTAAAAATACGAATATTTTAGAATATGGATTTGTGGAGAAGGAGTGAAGAAAATAAGAAAGTAGTTAGTTAAAAAATTCGTTTGTGAAGGCTATTTATAGACCAGTAACGGTCATAACCATTCGTGAAGAGATTTAAATGAATAGACACTTCTTTTGAAAATAGAAACTTTTGAATTTAACGGCCACCATGTCGACATTGGGTATCCCATGATGTCGACATTAGTTAAAAATAACGTAAAATTTGTTTTGAAAATGGTATTGAACGGAAAACAAGATGAAATGATTCTAGAGTAAAATAAACTAATTTTCCTATGTTTTGAAATAAAGAAGAGTAGAAAAATATATTTTTAGAATATATATAAATTTGATTTTAAATCTCAAGTATATATATTATAAAAGAATATTTTAAAAATCAGAAGATAGTTTTAAAAACAAACGAAGTTTAAAACAAAAGTTTATTTAAAAACAAAAACGAAGAATATTTTAAGGCTAAAACATCTTTTTGAAAATCATTTGAAAAGATAATTTTTAAGGCTAAAACATTTTGAAAAACAGTTTTGAAAATCATTTTGAAAAACCATTTTGAAGTAGTTTTGCAAGCTTCTTCCTGTAGAATATCTCATCACATCAGCACTCGAGAACTTGTGCAAAACCAGGATGTTCGTGGGTTTGTAAGCCACTTGTCGTAGGTTTGTAAGCTACTTGTCGTGGGTTTGTAAGCCACTAAGAAGATAGAAATGGGTTCCATCCCAAATGAAATTTGGAATGAAGATATTCGTGCTATTATGAAGTTTTAACAATAAACTAGACACATATCTTGAAATCTTGATCTTGATACTCTAGAGTCTTCAATCTTGAATCTTGAGTCTTGAGTCTTTATACTGATCAGTCTTCAGTAATCAATACCTGCATATATATATATATATATCCTGCATATACATATCTATCTAGACAATAGTGTTAGTATATATTTTATAATAAGATAAGTTAAAAAGGTTGTTGTCATCAAAACCAACATCTCAGTTCCTATATGTCCGCGTTCCCGAAGGCACCCCTCTCTTTCAAGAGGATTCGCGGCATGTCAAGCCCTGGTAAGGTTCTTCGCTTTGCATCGAATTAAACCACATGCTCCACCGCTTGTGCGGGCCCCCGTCAATTCCTTTGAGTTTCATTCTTGCGAACGTACTCCCCAGGCGGGATACTTAACGCGTTAGCTACAGCACTGCACGGGTCGATACGCGCAGCGCCTAGTATCCATCGTTTACGGCTAGAAAGTGAACTAAGACACTAAGAGCAATGCCCATCACTAGAGGTAGCGCAGCTAGTTCTTTTTATGAAATGATAGAGAAAAGAATTTCCTAAACTTTTCAGTTGATTACTTTTCAAAATTCTGAGAGTAAAATGGTGAAAAGCCGAGAGAAGATGACCTATTTTCGGGTTATGTTTTAGAGCTGTGAAGCTTTTCAAGTTCTAAAACATTTCAAGATTAGGAAAGCTTTATGGTGACTATATTCTAATCTTTTTGGGAAAGATTTTATCTATGTAAATGTTTGTCATTATGGCTAAATGGATGATGTTTGTTGTATGGATTATGACTTGGTTTTGATAGACATATATGTGCTAATATGTGGTTAGCATTAGATATGAAAATAATGGTTTAAGTGCTATGTTTGGATATAAAGTTGTGAACTTGATATGTTATGCAAATGATATGCTTGTATATGTGAGATCTTGAATTTTGGTCAAATGGTTATGGAAAGATTAGTAATTTGGAATGTTGAAAAGACTTGAGATCCATTTTGGAAATCTAATCATTTACTAGTTTTGAGTTAGTAAATATTTTTGTTTAAATTCTAACTCGAGTTAAGATTTTCAAAACCCTTTCTTTTATGTATTAAAAGATAATCCAAAGTGGAAGGTTAAAGTTTTAGACGGTAACTTAGAGAAGCAAATTCTAAGTTATTGCGTCCATAGCGATAGTCGCTATGGATGCAGTTTGAAAAAGTTTGATTTCCAACTTTAAAGTTTTCTTTTAAAAATGATTTGAAAACCTATTTTCAAACATAATTAGCAACCCATAAGTTAATTATAACTTGACTAAGTATGTTTAATAATTAATTAATTAATTAATTAAGGATAATTATTTATTAATTAATTAGTAATTAGATTAAGTAATTAGCGACTAATTAGTGATAATTAAGTAAGTTATTAAGAAGTTTTAATTAATGATTAATTAAGTTAAAAAGGGTAATTATTTTTATTTAATCAAGTTTAATTATTTTAATTATTATTTAATTAAAGATTAATTATTACTTAGTTAGGGATTAATTTTATGCAAATGTTTATTTGTTTTTAAGTTTAATTATTAATTTACTTTAATTAATTATGACTTGATTATGATTTGATTTTGATTATTTAAGATTTAATTAAGCTTTAATTTATATTAAATTATAATTTAAGTATTAAAAGTTATTTTAAACTTTATAGGTTATGTTCTAATTGGGCTCTTTTCTAAGTGGTTTGATTTTAACCAAAGGTCCCTTTGTCCATGATATTAAATAGACAAACAACCGTGAATAAGTTAGAATGTGATTGTTTGTGTCGTATGGACTTTCATTAGTAGAATTAAAAGATAATTAATTAGTAATTAATCTTTAGTTAATTAGAATTAATAAACCTTGTTTAATTCTTAATTAATTTATGCATTATTAAAAACTTGATCAATTAAAATTAATAAATAAAACTTTAGTTAACCTTTTTAAACATCATTTTTACATTATAAAACATTTACAAAACAATCTCAAGTATAAAAAATTAGTTTCCATAAATCAGACTTTTTAAGCGAATGGTATCCGTTGCGACTATCGCTATGGATACTCGAAATTTAAACTTATTTTAACTTCCTTTGAAACTTAAAATTTAAAAGATTACTAAATTTTCTAAAACATAAGTTTTAAACTAAATAAAAGTAAGAAAGTTTGAAATCAAAATAAACTTTGAAATTTTAGTTAACAAACTAGTAAACTCCTTTTGATTTTCCCAAAGATCTAATGTCACTTTAACAATTAAAGGTGCTAACTTTCTAACATGTGCATCACAAGCACATTCCATAATATGACATACAAGCCATATTTCTAACCATAAGCAAGTTCACCACTTTCAACCTTACTACTAATTAACTTACATTCTCAAATTCATATTCCATGCAAACACATAAGCATACACGCAAAACATCATCATTTTCAACCAAATCCAACTATGATTATCAAACCAACATGAATATACAACAATCGATAATATATTATACCATAAAACACAACAATACATGGAGTTGAATTCTTTCCAAAAGATAAGGAAATTACCTCACCAAAATTTTCCAACTTTGTAAAAATTGATTTAAGACTCTAGATCCTTGCTTTATGAAAACCAAAGTTGGACTTTTGGCCAAAAAGGAACAAACACATGGCTCGACCATGACATGATAGGCTCGACCATGGTGCTAATAAGGCAAGGCCTTGGTGCTTTAAGGATGTGTGGCCTTGGACTTGAAAATGGAGGATGTAAAAATGGAAAAAGAGGAGATTTTAATAATGTTTTATGGATTTTAAAATGAAAAAGATTTAGGATTTTTGAACTTAGAAATTTTCTTTTGGAAGCCATTAACATTCATGAAAGCTTGAAGAGGAAATTATAAAATGGAAATTGAATGGTAAAATGAGAAATAAATTATGAAATTCGTTTTTATAAAAATGGATTAAATAAAATTACCTTTTTACCCTTGTACTCTTACCCGCCACTACATTGTGCCACCTCACCACCCTTGCCTCCCTCCCTCTTCCTCATGTTTTTGAACTTGTCATCTCCTTCACAAACACTAGCAAACATGTTTAGACATATTTTGATACCTTAATGTACCTATGTCTTCACATGATGTGACATATACCCTTTTTTCTTAATTATATCTATATAACAAAATAGAGCAGATTTAACGGAGTAAGTTAACAGAAGACAAACAAAACATAAAGAACGGTTCTGATTTAAGCTTTAATAGACATCAGATGGTAGTACACTAATCCATGTATCATCTTACATACCTCCGTTAACCCAGTTCACAGTAGTGCTCCTGCCCACGTTTACAAGATTGACACACGTCACTCCACTTCCCATGCAAATCTCTACCTGCCCACTTTCCTCCATCCCTTCTCCATCTATATTTATACTGTAGCAGTTTCAAGTCATATTACCCATCATAGCTTCTCCTCTTCCTTCATCGCAAATTCTTGGGTACTGATTCATCTTCCTTTCTTCTTTCTACCACCTTTCTTCCACCTTTAAATTTTTTACAGTTGTAGCTTCTGTTTTACTCATTTTCGTTTTCTGCACATGAATTATTTGCGTAAATACATATATAAAAAAGTAAACTGATTACTAACTCTATTTGTTTTTGTTTCTCAGTTTCCTGATATTTCAAACAAAAGTTTCACATGAAGCGGGTACTTTTCATGCTCCTTCAAATTTGTGCAACACTTTTACTTACTTTCCTTACTGTTTATTCTTCTAATATGGTAGAAAGCAACTCCTAAAAAGAGAGGAATCAAAGGGCAAGAATGTTGACTCCACCATCGCAATGAAAGTTGAAGCAAAGGGGATACCAATTTATTAGATGCTTTACAAAATGAACTTAGTCGAATATGTAATGCTGCTTCTTAATCCACTTCCATTCAGGTTAGTCTCTGTTTGTTTTCAATTTGAGTATATATACGTATGCATGCATGCATGTTACTGTTTGAGACGTGCTTATATTTGTCTACATAGCAAAAGTTGTTTAATCTCACTTATTACTCTTTGTTATATTTGCTATTGGGGATTTGAATTTTTTTATCACAATCGTTACTTCAAACCGAGGTGAATATGTAGTTTAAAATTTGTCACACTCAGGTTAGATAACATCAACGAATATGGGCAATCATATCTTGATATTGGCTATATTGATGCATCCTCCATACTTGGTAATTTAGCACATAACATAGTCCACTGTATTCCATTTTGAGCCATTATTTTGCGTTCGAGTCTAGATGCCTATGCATTTTAATCTATAGCCTTTTGTACCTTTTTAAAAGTATAATATCATGTTTCAAAAAATACTTGGTTATAATAAAAACTTGAAATAGTATATGTTAAAAATGTATGGTTGATTCTATTTTAGTTTTCATGTTGTATCTATTGCTTTGCTTTTAGTCAAAAGTATAGTTGGTATTCCTTTCCACTTTTCATGTTCCTATCTACCATCACCTATTAGTCTATTGTGCAACTTCTATTCATTTCTCATGTTCAAACCAATTTAACTATTTTGCTACGAAAATCTAGGAAAAAGACATATATCAAGTGAAGGCATATGAAAAATGTCATGATGAATGTAAAGCCTATATCATCAATTGTTTGATTACATTTATTTCGGTGACTATTCTAATAAGTTATAATCAAAACATGTGTGAAATTTTGACAAATGATGGGATTCTCATAAAACTTTGCAAAACAGGACACCATGTTTAATGCATAGGTGTATTGATAGCTTAACAAATATTGCAATGGGCCTGTTTAATACGAAGTTGTATTGATGGCATTTGCTGTTTCAAGGGTCCATGATGATGAGATTTGCCTTACATGATGGCAACTAATGATTCTCACCGATTTCAACTGAAAATTTTGATCGATTGAGTAACGCGACTAAGACGACGCTCCAATTTCCTACAAAATTAATTAGCTTTTTAGTTTCTAAAGGGAACAAAGATTAGTGCATAATCAGGGAGAATGATGGTTTGGAGAAGGAAGGAGAAGGAGCGCAACAATTGAACAATGCTGAGAAGAAAGAAAATCTGTTGGATTCCTACACTAAATGGTAAAAGCTGGAAGAACTAAGAAGGAGAGATTAATTGTTGGTTCTGTTCAAAATGAATTCATTTGTTTTGATATTGTTTCATTGAGAGAAGTTGTAATGATATTGTTGTGGAAGTATTAAAAGATGATAAAAATATAATAACAATATTAGATTTTTATTATTAATAAACCTTGCTTGGTTTTAGTGGCATGTATTATTTTTTCTTTACTGTGGAAGCTATAATAATGCTACATGATATTTTTGTATGTTATATTTTGTGGACTTTTGATTTGAAAGTCTCAAATTTAAAGCCTATGTCAAATTAAGTTTCTATAAGTTGTATTACTAATAACAATATTAGTATTTTCTTATAAGGAAAAACCTACTGTCAAATTATTCAATGCAATGGATGGAAGATAAATAACAGATACTGTTATTTGTCATGAATCCGGTATAGGAGCGTGGTAACAACAAACTATGTGAGTAAAATAAAATTTTGGTCTGTCATGCCCGTACTGTACTACATTTTAATCTCCTAACTCCTCAATTAATAACTAAATTTTAGAAAGATATGAACTATAGTGATCACCCTTATATGAACATGACACTAATATATAAATAAGGTAACATAAGCATAAGATTGCTCATTGTGTTCAATGGGATAGGAAAAGGTCAAATTATAGATCAAAATAAAAGTTCATTTCATTTTATAATTTGATTCATCAGCCAACATTACAGTCCTTCGTCTAATAGAATGTCCTCCAACAGCCTATTTGATCATAAATATTCTAAAGAGTAATGTGATCAACAAATATTAAATTCCATGCTTCACTTTATATTTTTCAAATACATTACACAAACACTATATTTTTTACACTTTTTTATAAAACATTGTTTACAATGTTCATAATTTGCATCACTGCAGCATATAGTGCCATAAGCTATGTGTACTCTTTAATGGAAATCGCATAGTTGAAAAGCATTACAAAACATATAACTACTCCATACTTATATGCATACACATACACACAAAACTTTTGATCCATAAAACAAATAACATCCAAGTTTATATACAAATTAAAATTCGTATCCGTGCCATCGGCACGGGCTCCATACTAGTATATATATATGTACGTATTTTACCTTATATGCTAAAGTGAATACATACATACATACATATATATACACACACATGTGAAATGAAATCCTAACTTTAGTTATAAATGAATGTATATACATATGCTATTTTGATCATAACATTTCCGATAACTTTTAGTCGACGAAAATTCGAAAAGCGAATTCCGGTCACATTTTCATTTTTTCTTCAAACTAAATATTTTTATAAACAATTTTGGAAAACTATTTCATTATCATTATTTATCATTTAAAAGAGTTTTATTTTGATTATAAAATTAATTATTTGAATATTTAAAATTAACTAAATGTTCGCAAATTAAAACAGTGAAATTCTGGGTCGTTACATTTAATATTTATCTTGAAAGAAACCTAAAAAGATTTATATAAGTTAGAAAACACTATTTACCCCACTTTAGTGTTAAATTAGCCTTAAGATCCATTTTTCTGCAACCCTCATTTAGTATCGGAGTACTAATTTTCCAAAAACTCATAATCTAATTTTTGAAAAGTGTAAATGGCTACCAACATTTTTAGTACACTTGTTAACTCTTTTGTAGAAGGACAATCTATTACTAGACCCCTACTTTTTAATTGCTATAATTACACTTATTGTTCATGTAGGATAAAGATTTATTTGTAGTCAAATGTTTTAGATATTTTGAATATTACACAGAATGAGTACACTGAACCCCAGATTGACTTTTCATAATGGACTACTAACCAAAAGACACAAGCACTTAATAACTCTAAAGCCATGAATATTTCGTTTTTCTCATTAGGTAAAAATGAATTTAAAAGAGTGTCCATTTGTAAGTCGCATATGATATTTGGAGGATATTGCAAGTTACATGTGAAGGCACTAGTAAAGTTAAACAAACTAAAATTTCCATGTTAACCAAGTAGTTTCAATTATTTAAAATGAATCAGAATGGGTCTATTTTTGACATGTGTTGTAGGTTTCAAGATATTAATCTTTAGTATCATTAGGTGAAAACTTTTCTAAAGAGAAAAGTTATCAATTCATTCTCTTCAGAGTAGGGTCAAAAGACATTAGCAATAGAAGAAGCAAATGACATTAGCATTCTAAAAATTGAAGAGTTAATAGGTAATTTAGTGTCCTATAAAGCACAATTGCAGGGAAGAAGATAAAGCAAGGCAATAGAAAAGAAATCCATTGTTTTCAACCCAATAACCAACGATCAGGACTTAGGCAATAGCAATGATGAGGAAATTGCCTTCATGACTAGGGATTTCATAATGTTCTCGGAGTATAGAAAGATGAACAACTTTCGTAGACCTAAAAATAAGACTCCTAGAAATGAAACTACGATTGGATGTTTCAACTATGATGAACCTGGTCATCTGCTAAGAGACTGTCCGCATCAGAATAAATTAAGGACCTCGCCAATTGTTGATTCATCTAGAAAAAGAAAAAGGGCTTACACAACAATATTAGATGATTCAGATACTATTTCAAGTGATAATGAACCAGACACTGATGCAAACATGTATTTCATGGTAATAGTAGAATAATCAGAATTGATCAAAGGAAAGGAGCAAAAAGTGGTACTTTTTACATTTAATTTTATTTCGTTTTTTTGAATTATTGAATTTAGGAATAAAATATATATTAGTAATAATATTGGATGCATACAAATATATAGATATATACATAGGAATCGTTTACCTTAATTTTATTTTTGGATTTTTCGGCTCATATGTCGACATACCCAAATCTATAAGTCGACATTTCTACCAGAATTTTGAAATTTCATTTCAATTTCAAAATTTGAATTTCCCTCTCTTTTGCATTTATTCCGAAAAAACCTAAAAGGAATCTTTTGACCTGAAACATGTCAGTTCAGTATCTATTAATTCACCTCATTTATATCTCTTCATTTACTCACATTTTATTTCAAAATTCAAAACTTTCCTAACTTTAAAATTTCAAAACAATGTCTTCCTCAAGCCAACCCTCCTCATCTAAAGCTATTAGACCTACCAAAAAGATCAAAAGTTATCTCTTTGATGGTTCAAGAGTCCACAGAAACTTATATTGAGTATGCTACTTATGAAAAAGTGTTTTTAGGAAAATTTGCTAATTTTGATGAATTTTCTTCTTATGGTTTACAAGATCTTGCTTTCGAAAAATTGTATTTTTTGTTTAACCGATTTATCTCAAAACAAATTTGATTGCTATCTCGATTTAGTTAAAATATTTTATTCAAATTTAAATAGAAATTTTTTCAAGATGAGTTTGGAGTAGTTTGAAAGGCACTATAATTATTATAGATTGTGAAATTTTGGGTCAAATACTTGGTTGCAAATTTAATGGAATTAACCTCTCCACCTTTAAAATTGACGAACAAAATCATGAAGTTTTTATAATATTTTTGAAAGTGATGAAAAATGTGATTTCAAACACAAATATGTTAGACCAAAATTGAGATTTATGAGTCTCATTTTACAACAAAGCATCACTTCGAGAACGAGTAATCACAATAAATCGACTCAAAATGTTTTTAAGGCTCCTTTTGCGATTTATGGAAATTATGACATCAATTGGGCACAAATCATCTTAGATTATTTTGTTCAAAAGAACATTTCTAGACATGAGAACACACTTTTATCATGGTGTGTGTCTCACAAGATTCTTTTGAATATTTTGGTGTCGATTTACGAGGAGAACCCACTTTACCGCAAAAACTTTTCAATAAATCCAACATATCTCTCATGCATATTCCTCTCTACTTTGAACCTTATGGGACTCTTCCCCAAAAGGAAGAAAGACTAGTGAGGGAAGAGCAACAAGAAATTGAAGAAGAGGAAGGAGAAGAAGAAAGTTATGGAATTCAAGGAGAAGATGAAGAAGAAGAGGGGGAGGAAGTAGAGACTTCTCTTGAAAGTTTTAAGACCATCTCAAAGCTCAAGCAAAGGAATTCTTATAAATCAAAAGAAAATTTTCAAAAATCAAAAGAAGCTAAGTAAGAAATTCACTAATCTTTCTAACAAAGTGGATAAGCATTTTGGAAAGATTATGAAGAAACTTGATGGAAGCTCGTCTTCTTAGTTATCTTTTTTTATCTAGTTATCCATTGTATTTTTCTAGCTTTTATTTCTTTGTATTTCCTTAGTTTAATTCATGTTATCTTCTTGTATTTTCGTTCATGCTACGTATCATCTTATCCCTATCAATGAAAATTAGTTCTTGTTGTTATATATTGTTCTATTAGTCTCTGGAAACCATTGAAATAGAATGATATTGAGTAGAAACTAAAAACATATCAAAAACTTAAAAATTGCAATTTTAGGCACATATGTCGACTTACTATAACCGTTTGGCCAAAATTTCAAATTTTAAAATAACTACCACCAATACAAATATTCTAGACGACTTTTTACTCCTATTTAAGTCTATTTCTTCTAGAAAACTTCACTCGTTAATTCATCTCTCCATTCCTCTTTCATTCTTCACATTTTCCTTAATAAAAATGTCTTCTCCTTACCAAAACTTTGTGGAAACCTTGAAGAGACACTCCAATCATTCAAAGATATTCTCTCCATCATACTAAGAAATCTAAGGCATTTGGAACTAAGCCAAATGCAAATGATTAAATAACAAGAGAAGCATTTCGATGCTCTTCGATGGTTAGTTTCCTCTCTTATTAAAGATGATCAAACCAACAATCCAGAATGCTTAAACACCAAGGACAATGATGATTGGGATGCCATCAAAGCAAATCCAATCTTTGGATCTGAAGGTTGGGTTAAAGTTCCTAGAAATGTCTAAATTTTGGTTTGTCTTTATTTGTAAATATATGTTTTAGAAACTTATATATTTTGATTTGACTTGGTTTGTTTAGATGTGTATGCTTAGTTTGGTTTGTATAGTTTGATTTGAATAAATAAAGATTGTCTTATCTTATTTATTTAAAGTCTTCATATACTTATCAACTTTGATCATTATATATCTTAATATATGCCATGATTATATCATATCCAGTATTAATCATCATTCATATCATATATTAATCATCATTTATATGTCATAATTATATCATATTTCATCTTAATATACATCATATTTAGTATTTTTATGTATGCATAAACTAATTTAGCTCCAACTAATTTAGTCCAAAATTATTGATTTTGATTCCTTAGTTCATATGTATATCATTAAGGAGAAGTTTTAATTTTTCACCCATTTTTTTATGACAAAGGGGGAGAAAAATATACAATATATACATGCATATACTTAAGGGGAGCTATGTAACTCAGGGGGAGCTATATCATATTTTATATACATGAATATCTAATGGTGGTCGTCATTAAAAAGGGGGAGATTGTTAATACCTCAGTTATAGATTTTGATGACAACAAACCATACAAAATATAGATACTAATGTTTTTCCAAGTTATATAATATATAGTGTAGAATATTATACATGTATTGAATCGAAGATTGTACAATATAAAGACTCAAGATAAAAATATGAAGACTTATAAGTTCAAAGACAAAGAAATAAAGATCCCAAGGTTATAATTTATTATTTAGAGTCATTAGAATATATTGTTAATGTCCTTGATAGCAACTCTGATCTTTATCTCCAATTTCAAATCTCTGATAAATTATTTTAATTTCAAAATATATTTTTAAAAACATTTTATAAATGTTTTTAAGAATTCAAAATATTTCAAAACTATGTTCAAATTATTTTGCAAAGTATAGGATTTTCCAAACAATTAAAGAAAAGTATTTTAAAAATTACTAGGAATTGTCGACATACTTACTTTGTATATGTCGACATATACACCGTTGGACTGTTTATTATATTTTGAATGGAAGTGTCTTTTGGACATAACTCTTCACGGATGGATACACCTGTTCAATTACTATATAAAAGGGAGTGCAAACGAATTTTTAACTAATTAGTTAGTCACTTTCTTCCTACTCCTTACTTAGTTGAAAATTCTATTGAAAGATATACTCTACATTCTTAAAATCATATAGAATCAATTCGTACTTCATTGTATTGATTTCAATACTACTTTCTTACTATTTTGGAAATATCTCTCTCTAATTTCAAGATCAAAAGTGCTATCCAAAAGGCTATAGGATCCATTGTATCCAAAGTTCAAGAACTTTTCTTTGGAAAAACTATCAACTCTCCTCGTGTTTGTTTGGGTTTGTTTGTAGCCCATTCAAATCAAGAGAGTGTACTAGTAGCCTATTTATATCAAGTGGGTAGTCTTAGTAGTCCGGTAAATCTAGTGGGTGATCTTATGTCCCGGTCAAATCAAGAGTGTTTACCCTGGACTCGTGATACAGGAGGGTGTGTCTCATAGCCTCGAAATCGAGATTATAATCTGGTTTGCCTTCTACTTGGTTAAAAGATTGGCATTTGAAAAGAAATCTGTACAAGCAATTGTACGGGACTTGTTGTAGGATAAATCCGAATAAAATCCCTTTTTCCATCTCTCTAACTTTTTATAGCAAAGCTAGCAAGGTTGGCTGGTCCCCTACTAGATTTTATTAAACAAAAAAGGAAAAACTACTCAAAACATGCTTTGAGTAGGAAATAACAGAATAGAAAAGAACTAAAAGACATGGAAAAAGGAAAAGTGCGCAGGGAGAACTCGAAGTTGAAGGCAACTACCCGAAGTAAACCCCGAAGACACCAAGAAACTACCATGGATGCATTGCCTCGAAGTACCACAGATGGCAACGGAGAAGATTCCCGAAGCCAGCAGATGAATATGAACTACTAATCCCGAAGAAGAGGTAGAAGAACAGAATTACGTTCCAGTAACTCATGCATGATGGAATGTTTTAAGACTAACCATAATTGAAGTTGGGACTGCTCAATATTATTAAAGCACCGCTAGTTCCTCTCGTTCCAGATTGAACGAACATATTTCTTTAGATAGAAACTAAGGAGATCACCAGGATCATCCTTCTTACGAGTTGCTTTTAAAATCAAGTCCCATTGACAAGAGGATTGAACAGGCAACCTGGACCTTCCAAGCTTGTCCATCAACCTCTCCTAATTTTGATGCAAGTAGCTGCATTCAAAGAACAGATGCTTACTACTCTCAATATGGCTTTTGCAGAAGACACATAGATGATCAGAAACAGAAGCGAACCCTGTCATCCAATCTTTAGTCATGATAGCATTCGTAATAACTTTCCATAACAAAAGATTATCAGAGGGAGTGGATTGCTTATTCCAAACAACTTTATGCCATGGGAACATCAGTTTATTTCGAGTATTAGACAGTAAGTGATAGACATGATTTATAGATTGAGGTTTACCATCCCAGCAGAGCAAATCAGTTTCAGGGAAGTTATTATGATAATTACTAAAGCTAGCCCAAAAAGCTCTCAAGTTGTGATTGCTAGTATACGGAAGGGATAGTTTGTTGTCGACAATGAAGTCAACAGCATTCGCAGAAGTACTAATGCCAGATTGATAGATTTGCTGAGAAGTTAAAGCTGTTGAAAGGATGAGACCCCTACTTAACCAAGGATCATTCCAAAAATTCTTAATGCTATGACTTGAGAGGGAGAATTGGAGATATGGCAGGAAAACTGAACGCAAAGAAAGAATCTTACGCCATATCCAGCTGCAACCGCTAGGGGGATCCAAAACCCAAATGCTTCTATTTCTTAAGATATGAGTAACTGACCATTGAACCCAAAGGCTATTTTTGTTCGAGAGTAACGAGTCAAATTGATGATTGATTGCAGCAACATTCCAACGCTCAATATTTAAAATTCCCAAGCCACCACACGATAGTGGTTGTTCAATGCTATCAAATGAGATTGGAATAGGCTTCCTATTGTGAATGCTACCAGTCCAGAAGAACCGTAGCATAGCACGTCTGGCAAGTCGGAGCAGTTTTTTTTGGGTAAAAGATAAGTTCTAGCCCAATACACAATAATGGAAAAACACATTGATTTAATCAAGACGAGTCTACCGGCCTGAGAAAGAAATCGATTGGCCCAATTAGCAAGCGTTCTAGTGATTTTAGAGTAGAGCATATGGCAGTTTGATAAAGTGACTCTAGAAGTGCAAAGAGGGATACCAAGGTAGACCATGTCACTTTGCATGGGAAGAAGACCAGAGTAAGCAGTCAAGGCATAAGAAACTGGGGGTGGATACCACCGAACAAGATAGATGATTTAGAAAGATTGAGCTTTAGACCAGTGCAGGAATAAAAGATGTCGAGGGTTTGTTTAATTTTATCTATGGATTCATGAGAGGGGGAGGTGAAAATCATTATGTCGTCTGCGAAGAGGAGGGAGGTGATCAGAGGCTGTTTACATTTGGGATGGAATTTTATCTCTTTAGCACGATATCTAGCATTCAACATTCTAGTTAAAATTTCCATGATGAGGAGGAAAATGTAAGGTGATAATGGATCTCCTTGGCGAATGCCTTGTTTACTTTTAAAATACCCAGCAACTTTACCATTAAAATTTAGAGAGAAGGAAGGATTGGAAATACAAGTGTAGATCCAAGCAACAAATGGTTTCGGGAATCCCATCTGTGCCATAACTCTAACAATAGAAGACCATTGGAGAGAGTCATAGGCCTTGGAGAGATCAAATTTTAGCATAGCTCTCGGGGATGAGTTAGCACGACCATAACCCTTTAAAAGTTCATGCACAATCATCACATTATCTAAGGAATTTCTTCCAGGCAGGAAAGCAGTCTGATTAGATGATATAAGATCAGGGAACACAGATTTAAGTTTGGAAGCAATAATCTTAGCAATGCATTTGTAAAGCACATTACAGCAGGCTATGGGTCTGAACGAAGAGACATCAGTAGGAGGACTAGCTTTGGGAATGAGAACCAAATTAGTAGCATTGACTTCATTAAGGAGCTTGAAATTGGAGAAGAAGTTGTGAATAGCTCGGCAGAAATCAGATTTGATTATTTCCCAGTTGTGAGTGAAGAACTGAACATTGAATCCATCGGGACCCCCGCTAGATTTCTTATTCATACTAAAGAGAGTGAGTTTAATTTCATCATCAGAGACAATAGATATAAGGTAATCAGCTTGAGACTGATTGATGGATGGAAGGTCAGTGCTATCAATGTGGTGGAGATTAGCCGAGAAGTTATCGGAATTTCCGAGCAGGCTAGAGAAGTATTTAATCAGGGCATTATCAATGTCAAGAGGAGTGGAAAGCATATCACCATTGACATCCCGAATTCGATAAATCTGCTCGTGAACTTGCTTCGCCTTTATCGCTGCATGGAAGTAAGCAGTATTGTTGTCACCCTCAGTCATCCATTTATAATGAAGTTGTTGCCGCCTCATAGAGCATTCCATCTTTAAAGCATCAGAAAGGGATAAAAATAGGACACTTTCGTATGCTGCAATATCATCATCATTTGGATTATTCTGCAATTGAATTTGAATATCTTCGAGTTGCTTCTTAATAGTCTCTGACTTCAAAGTACCATTTCCAAACTTAATATCTCTCTAACTTTTACTTTACTTTATTGTTTTTATATTTATCCATGATTGCATCTGTGACTGATTTTTAGTATAATTCTATATTATTAATCTATGATTTAATATTAATCTTAAAAGAAAATTTAATTTTTTACATAAGTTAGAAAACACTATTCACCCCCTCTAGTGTTAAATTAGCCTTAAGATCCATTATTCTGCAACCCACAGAGGGAAATGATGAGCTTGAATGGCAAAATCGTCATTATAAGTAGGTTCATCTCAAAGGCGATCAATAATTGTATAACATTTTTTGATGCCCTCAAGAAGGAAGTAGGAAATTATGATGGACGGATGAATGTAAAACTGCTTTTTAGAATCTATTGGAACATATTTGGAAACCACAAACCTTATCCAAGCCTTTGGAAGGAGAACTTTATATATATTTGGTGCTATCGACTCATGTATTATGTGCAGCCTTGGTGCGTGAGGAGTGAAAAATCCAATGGTCGGTATACTGCATCAACAAGTAGTTGAATGAAGAGAAAAAGATATATCCAAAACTAGATAAATTAGTAATAATTATTGATAACATCAAGAAAGCTGAAACCATTTTTCCCAGTTCATATGATTATAGTTGTAACAACCCGAGTTCTAGCGGTCCGGATTTTTCTTTAGAATGCTAAAAATCAAGTCCACTGAAACCCGAGTTGGGTATCTGGTATCCTGCAAATAGGCAAAGATGAATATATATGTGTTCAATTAATTATCTCACAGTAGAGTTGGCTAAAATATAATAGTAAGTAAATACTCACCCAAATAATAACACGTTCTAAGCAAGTGTCGCAAAGTTGAGAAGTCTCTGCCATCTACCTAACCTGTAGGATGTTATGAGGAGGGGGTCAGAACAAAAGTTCTAGTAAATGGATAAGTTATATACTTCTAGGCTTAATTCTACACATACCGTTTTATTTCCATTTATTCTTATATTAGATTCATTAGGTCACAATACTCTCACCTCTACTCGTGAACCATGCCCATCTACTCCATTGTGGATAAAAACCTAATAACTAATATATACATATATGTCGCTATATACCCAATGACCATATTGGTCCTAAGTACCACCGACGGTACCTTCTGTATCCTCCTCGAAAAGGACTCCATCGTCTAGCTTCGAGAGCATTCCGTAACTACATCTGTAAAGGACCACTTCGTAAGACCTACAATACAGATGCTCCTCTACTTACTACGAAAATGTAAATTGCATCCGCACTCGTCTATACCAGTGCTCGGATATCCACAATGTACCACCCAGTGCATATGTTGAGGACTACATAATCGTTTTGTCTACTATCTGAGTCCCGCCAACAAGGTCTACCTTGTACGGAACTCAGTCGGGGATTTTCTATATTTGTAAAGGATTGCTTCGTTAGGCTTACAATACAGATATTCTAGTTGGTCTGTCCCTTTCTCTTCATGGCTATGGCCCCACACAACCACCCCTCAACTAATCGAAAGACTTTCAAGAGTTAAGTGGCTGTACCCTATTGCAAACAATCTAACATCCAATTGGCAGTGCCCCTCCATCCAATGTCTCGATAGTGAAAGTATCATTGGACTGTCGGTTTATCTCTAGTCTTTCCCGAACTCGCTCTTGGTCTTGATGCTGGCTGATATCCGCATGCGACTATCCTTAACCTTACTTGCAAGTACTGGACATATGAATACCCTACTCCGAACACCAAGCCCTTCTGACTGCCTACAAAGGATCCGCTTCGTTAGGCCTACAATGCAAATGCAGTCAAGGCATACTCCTTTGATGGAACACCTACAGACCTACCTACGGGGATGCAGCTTCGTTAGGCCTAGCCAGAGGGCCATCCTAGAGTATCCTCACATCCCATTGAAGCCGCGTACTTCCCTCTAGCCCGAAATCACTAAGTTGGACGTGCTCTTTCATTTCTGAAATTCATGATGAACTGCTTCGTTAGGCGCTTCATCCTTTGGGCTGCTCCAAGCGTATTTCGATTCTTTTATTAGGCCCTAAGTCTAATATTTTAATTTGGGTTTAGTTTGCTTTCTTATTATGTTGGCTACCTATTTTAATTTCATTAGCATATTCTTGCCCCCATCTAATAGGGAATGCTGTTAGTATGAGCCACATTTACTATCTTGCTTATTTAACTTAATATATAAATTCTTAAGTTCCTTAAAATAAGCCTCTTTTATTATTTCTATTTTATTTGCTTATTAACTTAATACAAGTTGTTTAAATAAGCTTCTATCATTATTCTCAACTATCCTCACTTACCAATTTGTTTTAAGTTTCACGATAAGTTTTTCCATTCTTATTTCATAATTACAACCTATGTTATAATTCTACTTGGAATCGTTACTTTTTCTTCTTTTATAGTCTATTATACAGTTACAAGTGTTTCTTGCCTAGTCTGCCTTCTTTTATTACGATATAGAATTTTCTTTAATTCTCTAATATTACATGATTCGCTTATCATAATAATTGCCTAGTTAAATAGCCTACGCAGTAAATGCAGACTCAAGTTTCTTAAATTTCTTCATAGCCTCAAATTCTTAAATTAATAATTATCTTGTTTCAAATCATACTTTACTTTATTGTCCGATATTTTAGGAAGTAATTCTATTTTATTCGGTTGGTTATGAAGACTATATAATCCATTTCCATATTTTAATGTTGAATAACACTATAAACAATAATCCATAACTGCAAGGTGTCTCTTTTACTATTTTGGAGTAGTGTAAAATACGGTGGTTTCTCTATTTTACACTAATTTTTCCTTTTTATTTCTTTTATTTTGGTAGTTATGTTATCGTTATCTTTTAGCTATTAAATTATGGAAATGTATCCTCCTTCTAACCAACCCATTAATCTAATAATTACCCCCTAATTAACTTTTTCCGTTTCATAGCAATTTATTACAGAAATTTTATCTCTCAACTGTTATTATTTTACATCTATTTTCTTTCATTTCAGTTTTCTTATTTATAATCCATATTCGCGTTATATCTATTCTAATCTATACGCGAAGAAAGAAAAGAAGGGATGGAAGAAAACTGTCGCTTGCATAAAAATCCAAAACGTAGAACAAAAGATGTAAATAAGGCATAGAAATCAGTGTTTAGATATTGTAAATAAACTGCAAGTTTTCTCGTAGTTTATCCTAATTTAATTAATATGATTTATTATCGAATAAATTTTCTAAACAGGAATCTAATGATAATATATCTTAAACCTAAAGGATATATAAATAAATCCACTCACTTGTCGTCCTTTGCTTCGCTTGTGCTCCGCCTGGTTCCATAGTCCTTCTGGATCCCCTTCTTCCAATGCATATAATATTTTAATTCAGAAGATCTTCTCCCTAGAAATTATTTTCTATTTAGGGCTCAGCCTTAGGCAATGAACCCATGGGAGAAAATCTAATTGTGAGAATATAGCTGGGCCTAGGGTCCTATTTATATTGGAGCTTGGGGATCTCAGACCGTCGGATTCTTGGATTGAACCTGGAGCCACCACGTTACAGCGTCGTTTTGAGCCATAGGATTGAAGAACGTATGTCTTAGATCACACAAAAAGGAGAAAACACGTCATGGTATAAATCTGGAAAAATCCTCGTCCATATTGCACGCGGGTCGACCGGCCTTAACAAGCAGTCGACCGTTGCGTACATTGGGTCGACCTCCTGGTCGGCCCATATCCGTGTTATTTATTATATTTTATATTTTTTTTGGTTCGATCGCTTATTTTGTTTCGTTCTTAACTCCTTCATATCGGTTCGGTTTTAGACAAGTTATATATGGAACTGATCAGAAAATTGCCTTGGACGCAATGGTACAAGTTCTGGAGCCATTATCCGACAATTCCAAAATTATTTATTTTCATTGGTTATCGTTATATGTTACATTTTAACTATATAAAAATGCGGGGTGTTATATTCTCCTTCCCTTAGGAAATTTCGTCCCTAAAATTTGACAAGGGTAAAAATTTATGTAATCTCTTGCATTAATTACAACAATTTTGTGTACATCCAATTTTGCAACCATCCGTGCTTTTGTGCAAAAAATCTTTTCAAGCCAATGTATATGCATGTACATAAATCTCTAAGGGATACCTCCTATATGAATGCTTTTTATTTATTTAAAAGTTTACTTTTAAAACATGATGCACACAACCTAAATATGCTTGCAATTTCTATATGAATGCAACTTTTTGAAAAATTAAAATATTTTTCATCCAATTTTTCCCACACTCTTATTAAATAGGGTGTAGTTCAATCAATTTTTCGTTCAAACCCTAATACACAACTTTTAATATTCGAATTTCAGAAAAATCTAATTTTGTGAATTCGAGTTCTTATGTTATAAAGAAGACAGAAAACAGAGAAACTTCATTTTCTTTTTCGTCCCTCTTTCCCCGTACTTGGAATTTTGGGTTGCTATCCTACAAACCCCCCCCCTTTTTTTAATTTTTTCCCAAGCATGGTTTATAGAAGAAAATAGCTTTAATTTGCTGTTTTCCTTTTTGTTATTCTTATAACGTTCTTATGTCCTTATTTTCCACTTGTGAATATCACAAAAATAAAGAGAAAAAGCATCGATACTGATATACTACCATAGAATTTTAAAGGCATACTTACGAGTACAAATTTTATAACTAAAAAGAGAAAATAAACCCTAGTACAGTACGATACTAAATAGATGACATACATATGCTAACATAGCCATCATCTGGGGCTAGGGGGCCTATGCCCCTGTCCGCCCTGACACAGGAAAGCTCTCATAAAGGAATCCAAACAGCTAAGGCGCACCTCCTACCGCCTAGTGCTTGCCTCAACCTCACGCTGAGACCTAGCTAACTCATCCTGCCTCCTAATCATCTCCTGCTGCCCCCTGAAGAATCTCTGCATGCTCCCTAGTAAGCCGCTCTTGTCTCTCGGCAAGGGTCCTAAACTATCCTCGTAGCTCATCGGCGGAGGGGGCTGAGAGGGTCCTGCTCTCTCTCTCCAAGATCCATATCCATGTCCATATTCCCACGTACTCTACGTCTTGGGCTCTAATGGCCAAACGGGCCATGGTGACTCGGTATGTCCTATGCCACCTCCAAACGGTGGCGTAGGAAAGTGCTGATGGTCATGAAAGTACTAGGGTGCCTGCCAGTGTGGTGAGGGCTGTGGTGATGGCTGCTGCTCGTGCTCCTACTCCTCCTACGGAGCTTGAATATGGGCCAATCCTATGTGCATCCTCCTCAGAGTGGATGAATCTATCATGGGGTGGGCCTGCTCACTGTAAGGCTCTCTCTCCATCTCCACCCCGACCCACTTGAAGACCCGTGTCCAAAGGTGACAATAAATCATAGTGGATCGATGAAGTCTGGTCGCTGTCATATACTGGGCCATAATCATCCTTGTCCAGTTCACCTGCAATCCTCCAAATATGGCGTAGGTTGCCCGCCTCACAATAGGGTATATCTGATCAAAACTCCTTGTCATGGCCCGTTTTCCCATACCCTTTGAATTGACAACCACTACTCATGTCCAACTCAAATTGCACGAAAAGACAGAACATGAAGGATAATAAAGAAAAATAGACAGAACATAATCTCACACGAATGGAATAACATATAATATTGAACAAATATTTTTACAGCGGAAAACTTTTAAATACATATATCAAAGTCTAACCTAAATTCAGCTTGGACAGTTATAAATATTTGCCCTTACAAATGCTGACAAACAACAAACAAAAACAAACAGATAGTAGCGGATAGAATATGTCCATACGTAGATGAATATCTCCAGCCCTCCTTTGGAAACTCCAACCGTTTTCGACTAAACCTGGAACTACTCGGATCTGACCCGAGTATTGAAAATACCCGGATCAGGCTTGATAAACCAGCGTGAGAAAAACTCAATAATAGATGACGGTGTCATATATCAGCCTTTTAATAAAATCCTTTGAAAAGAAAGAGTATCTCATAAGACCACGCCCACACATAAACTTAGACGGGTTTTTACCTTATGATAACTAAAGCACTTTTATATATCAAGATGTTTGATATTATTTCTAATGACATTCTTTGAAAACATTTGCAAATAAACTTATTAATCTTAGCCGAAATTGTTACCATTATTAAATTCCAGCATACTAGGCTCTACAACCAAAACCGTAGGTTCTTATTGGAGAATGGATTTCCATACAAATGACAAGGTGAAGGGACTACCTTCCGATGGGTACACCTCTAGATGGATGCCCCGAGAACCATCACAAAGTTTAAGGACCCGATTCTTCGATTTCCGAATATCGACATCGATACGTCCACTGTATCAACTGCCGAGAAAACGAATGCCGGAAAACCGAATTCTTAGGGTTTAAAAGAAGAGATAGAAGAAAAGATAGAAGAAAAAGAAAAGCAGAACAATAGAAAACACAGAAACAGAAACAATATCAGAATCTCACATATCGCAGTGGAACAATATATAATAGATAATCACTAGTCATTTAAAACAAAGAACTATATCAGTTTATACATACATCAATCAGAGTCAATATACAACAATGGACAGTTATATAAACTTGTCCTCATACAGAACACACAGCGGAATAATACAAAGTATAGGTGATACGTTTCGCCAACCAGCTTGCTTCCAAAGCTCCAGATTATCCAGAATATCCTGATAACATAACTCTAGACTGCCCGTGTGTAAATTGGTGGGCACCCAGAGTTTAGAAGGGAAACAATAAACTCCGAGTCAGTCATGGTGACTGGTGTGAGATCGTAAAACAGTTATTTATCTTTAAAATAAACAACGGGAAATTTTTAAAGTCAAATCGAAATGCTTTTGGAAAATGAAACTACCATAAAACCTCCCGCCACACACACAATGCAAACGCAGAATTGGAGGAGATTTCTTCTTATGATATTCAAAGATGCTTACTACGCAAAATCAAATCATTTTTTTTTGATATTATTATTAGTGCATAGTGTAGAAAACTTTTCGAAAGTATAATATAAATCTTAGCCAGCATAGGCATTCCGCACTTATGCCTACTATAGCTACTATGTTCAATAGCAGGTTACCGCCACATTCCATAGCAGGTAATACAACTAAAACCGTACAAGTCACATATTGTTTCTTTGGATTTCCAACAAATGGTCAGGCCAAGGAACTTCCCATTGCCACATGGAAACGCCTCTGGAATGACGTCCCGAGAAATAACCTAACATTACGGTTAGATCTCTGCCAACACAAGGCCGGGTTACCCCTAACTGGGTAACTACTGACACGAATATGTCATCCCCCGATCGTAACCGATCTATATCCGAGGATCCTCGATTCCAACAACCACATAAGAATAATAATGCAGCAACCACAGAGGTTAAGTATCTGGGCTCCATACCATGATACCACCTCTATCCAGAAGGAATGACATACACTAAAGGGGCGCTACCCCCTAATAACCTTGCCGCATCTTTCCTGTTTTGACCATTTCCGGGATGTGAGGTCCGACGAAGTCTCGTCCACAAAGCTACGCTTTGTCACAAAGCCAAGCTTCGGGTCAAACAAATGATCAAAGTAATGATCACAAAGATAAATGATCAAACAACTGATCCTATCACAAATGATCAAACAATGATCATTTCACAGCAACACTCAGTATGCCACGTTACCAAATTGGGATTATATCGCTGATAAATTTCAACTACATAACCTCTGAGCTCGTACGTCTCAGAGAAGGGTGTTAGGCTAAGAGAATAAATTCTCCGCCACCAACAGAAATGTATTTGAAAGAAATCAGCTTTATATCTCAATTTGTAACGTCAGACACACAACTATACAAGTCTGTTCCGGGATCGAACAGAACCGAAGGCACTTCTCACGAAGCCCTTGCAAATCCGGATAATTTTCTAATCACATCCGGACTTCCCGTCACTAAGGGTGATAAAACCTCTAAATCGGAGATCAGCCGATGTAGAGTAACTCGACGGTAATCCTTCCGTTTTCAAAAATATCCGGTCTTCAACACCGGTCATCAAATGCAATTCATAACGTCGTATCACATATTCGGAATGGGTTATACGACCCCATGGTCCTTTCCCGGCTAACCCGAATAGTGAGCGCTTATTCAAAAATAAGTATGGCATTCACATTCAAACAAATCACAACAAATACCTATTTAAAGGTAAATATTGATAGTCGGTTATTTAACTATCAATAAAGATGCGCAACATCATCAGATTCCAAATAATTTTCCAAATTATTTATTTTCCCAAAATATCTTTACTAGATATAAAATCTCCACACTTCGAAAATAAATCAATATTTATTTTTAAACGAATTTGCATTTCTTTTATAAATTCCATAGTGAATTTATATTTTCAAATATCTACTGATATACGATTTTCAATCGATTTCAATATTCACTTTCAATTTATCTTTACAAAGATAAATTCTCAAAAACGTTTCATTTCATTTTTGGGAAAACATTTTCATACTTATTTAATAATAAGTAGTTCACAAATCTATTTATTTTCAACGTTTGAAAATATTCGATATACTTAAATCAATATTAAGTATAAATTTCATTCTTTAAGGAAATCATTTACTATAACAACATCTATTTGAGTCAAAACGAATGTTACGTAAAACATCGTTGCAACGACTCAAAAATCACTAGTATAGGGATTCGAAATTAAGATAGATATGTAAATCCCAATACTAGATAAAAACATTTCCTTTCGGAAATCATTTACTATAACAACAGTGTTATAGTCCACCATTTCCTTCTTTCTCGAAAACGTCTATTTCAACAATGAATGTTGAAATCTATGATTTCGATATTTAACACGTTTTAAAACATCGTTAAAACAATTAACTTCATTTTTTAAATGTCACTTCTCCAAACATATCCATTTTATTCAATAATATATATTCACTGTCAAAAATCGTGAATATACTTTATTTACCCCCATTCAGTATTTCTACACATTTATCAAAAGATTATCCACTGTCCAAAATCGAGGATATAAATCGTTTACCAATTTCAACACTTCCACATATTTAATTTAAGGATTTCCCACAGTCCAAAATCGTGGATATAAATCCCTTAATAATTTCTATATTTACTTATCAAATTTACTTGATTACGGATTTATAAAACAACATTTATACATTTCATTTCTATTTTTATAACAACTTCGATTTATAAATCTCCTTTAATTAACTTCTATGATTCACTTATCAAAATAAGTGATTTCAGATTTATAAACAACGTTTATAAATCACATTTATACTTTATAACAATTTCAACTTGTAAAATCTTTTTTTTAGCAAATTCTATTCAAATCCCATCTAAGTGCAAAAATCTAATTTATAAGCAAATTACTTATAAATCTTCTATTCTACAACTTCTATACAATTTATACTTCACAATTTATAAATCTATAAATCTCGTTCACTTATGATTTTTATTATTTCATCTCATTCTAACACTTACAAAACTCGTTTTAAAATCCCGATGTTTTAAATTTATAAATATCAACTTTTAAAATCTTTTAAGTAAACCGTTTATAATACTTTAAAAACCTCAATTTAAACCATTTTATAAATTACTTAACTTTTATTTCAAAAATCATACTTTGGTTATATTTCACAAAAATCTTAACTTTTGTAACTTTAAAATTGGATCCGATGATGCCACAACACCAAATAATCAAACACGACATCCAAACATCATATATCAATATGACAACAATATATAACAATATCTGTAAATAAATCAATACAGTTGAGGAATCCAGTCGGATCCCTCCAACCTGTTTCCCTCCATCCACAGACGTTAGCACAATACCAATTCCACTTCGAGGTGGAATATCGCGGTATATGGGTTTTATAAAAATATCATCCGCTTACTAACGGCGCAATAGGGTCTCATCCGCTATACAATGCGGGAAATCAATCAATCCAATATATACATATGCCAATATGTATATATCTATACTATAATAAAAAACCCTTGGTCAAAGGGTCAAAGTGAAGCCTTTTTCGTGATGTCTAAAATAACCCTATAGCATTTTTATTGTCATATTTTAATATTAAGGGCAACTTTGTCATTTGAATAATGCCACGTTTTGTGGTTATGAAACCACCCAGCCCAAACCAAATTGTACTTCCTCCTGTTATCAAACTGCCCTTCCATTTAGCGAGAAGAAATAATAACGGAGCACGTATACAGTGGGTATATTTGTAACTCCATTAGCCCACGTTTTTTGATAACTGTAATGCCCACTTATCAACGCTTGCTTCCCCGTTCCCAAAATTATTGTTCTTCAGTAACTAAAATCGAATTATGAAACGGAAGGAGAAATCTAAATCTAATAATGGCATCAAGAAAGAACTTATCGACAGCACTAACTAAGAAGCTCAGCCTCCACTTCTTTTGAAAGCCGCTTTCCATCTGCTACACTCGGTACATCCCAAAACCCTAATTTTATCCTTATCTGGTACTTGATTCTCTTCATATACGGTTATTTTTGACATGTTTTTTGGTTTGTTTTTTTGTTCTGACTTTTGTGCTTGATTGCTCTTAACTTCCCTTAATTGCCTGATTTAATTATACATACATGAATGTCAAATTGAATATGAATATTTTCAGTTTTGTTGGATTATTTTTGCCAACAAATTATTTGTTTTGTTAACAAACCTGATTATGCTAAGCAGTGCACCAGAAGTGAGCCTAGGTAAATTTACTCTGTTATTTTTTCCGATTGTAATCGATTATTTACTATCAGCATAATCCATGTAATGAAATTTGCTTTCTGTGATGAAGAATTAATTGGTGTCCATTAAGTTCAATTTTCTAACCTACCATTAGTATGCATTTGGTAAAAGTTACATGCGTTAATATTTGATAATGATACCTAAAATGTTTGGTGAAGATAATTGTCAGTAATATTCATAGCCTATTAATGGCAGTTGTTCATTTAACTATCTCATTATTTTCAGTTATCATACTGATAATTGTAAGCGTGGAAAGTATTGATTGTATTTGGTTCTAGACATTGTATTTTGGTGCACTGTGATATTTAAATGAACGACTATCACGTAGCAGTAGAAAATACAACAGCTCTTTCCTTTTCATAATTGCTACTAATATTCATATCCTATAGGACCAAGTACACTGCTTATGATTTTACCCAGTTTTCCTGAAAGTTGATCAATTTGTTAAAGCGTACATACTTTATACTGTACTACATGCTGTTTGTTTCTATAGCCTGAAAGATTACTCATAACACTTACTTGCTTAACTCTTCCCACTCAGTTTCAACTTCATAATATGTGCTTCCAAATCGGCCGACGTGTTTGGAGTTGAGAATTTTAAGAATACTGCTCAAGATACATTCGAGCGGACCATAAATCAGTTGTCACTATTTCTGTTTGAGGTATGTACGTCTGACTGTTACTCTCATAATTAATTGATTATCCTATCAATGTTAGCATATACACATGAAATGTTTGTATACTCGCAATGTTTTTGTTCCCAATATGTCATATCATATTGATGTCAGTCAGTTTGAACTATAAATCTTTAATATGCTGAACTAAGTACTTACCATTGAACTCAGAATGCGTTATATACTATCATTAGTTTTATTAACAGACTGAAGCTAGTGCATGCGCACGCCATGTATGTATACTGACATATGTGATATTTCATTAAGTTATATTCCAAAACACACACACACACATATTAATTCACTGTTTTTTAATCAAAAATTGTGCAGTATAAAGTAAGAAATTTTGCAGTGAAAAATATACGTGTTTTATTGGTAATTCCATTTATTAACATTTTCATCAAACTAAATACTCTATGTTGTGTCAAGCTTAATTATAGGAATGAGGATAATTTTTAAAGGTTGGGAGCATGCATGTATTTTTCCAAGTATTTTCTATCCCTCAACTGACATATAACTTAGAAACAAGGTTCCACTTTGGGATTTACATCTATTTTTCAGCTTAGGGAAAATTATGTTAAATAAGTGTGTATTATCTCTTGAATGCATGTATTCTTCGACTATAATTAACCCTTGCTGATAAAATGTCTATCTGTACTTAGCTTGCTTTTATATATCTTAATATTGTAGATGAGGAAAAACATATCTGGAAATTGATGTGGTTATTTCTACGGGGAAGTTATATGCTGAATTGTTAAGTAAAAGAAAAGCAAAAAATATTCAGCCTCTTGCTGATCTTCCACTACTGTATGTACTGTAAGCTCATTACTTTGTTGTCCTTTTCATATCATATTTATTTTAGGCGGCACAAATCATGATTAAATAAACTAAATCACGAAATATTATTAGGCTTTCAAATAGTATAAGCTTTTCTCCGGCTAACCATATTGGATGAGTGTGTTTGTACATACACATTGCATTCCGCGATGAGTCAGTGAGTTGCTTTCAGTCAACACCGAGAGTGTACTCATGGTTGAATTGAGGCAGCAAGAAATGAGTTGAGATGTGCAATTGCAGGTGTTGAATGTGCTCGATGTCTAGAGTTATAGGAATGTATCAGGCTTTGTTTGTTATCATCAGTTATCCTCAGTTCAACATGAATTGTAGATAATCCAAAATCCTTGCATCTCAGCGCATAAATGGATCAGCAAACGAAGCTTCACGTAAGTTCAGCATGTGATATTAAGCATCAAGTGAAGCAAAATGGTCATTTGTTTCTGTCAGCATGCATGACAAGACCAAGAGAATAGCATGTGAATGTGGGTAGTTGATGCATTAATGACCAGAACTGAGAATGGGTGATGATGCAGCATGCCAGGATGTTGCTGTTAATGAGTACTGAGTTGTATCAGCGAGAGTGAGAAGCATGCCAGGGTAACTTCAGCCTTGAAGTAATCCATCAGAAGCATTGTACAGAGGCTGGGCATGGAATGAAGTGTGTAGTAGAGAGAATGGGTTACTGCAAGTTGCACAAAATACGATCTAACAACGCAGTTGAGAGGCAGGCCTGTAAGGCATACACTGATGTTTTTACTATTTTGCTCTCTCAGTTTGATGCGGTCTATTATGGTTTAAGAAGAATAAAAGCAGAGTAAGCACTGCTTTCTTACTCTATACATGTGATGAAAGAATACAATTTGTCACAAATTTTACTTCATTTACTTTTTTTTATCAGAAAAACTATAGTTTGTATAAACAAAGTTCCATTTGTGCATATAAGAAGAAAAAGGAATAGCTAGAGCCAATCAATATATCCAGTCGTGTAGGTATTTAAATATATGTGATGTCTCAACTTTGGATGATTTGATTCTGTACTGAGATCTTAATGACCGCTAAGTTGGTTGTTAATGCTATTATTGTCTAATCATTTACCTCCACTGTACAAATTTTCTATTATTGGGCTTTCAATGTTTCTTTCATTAATTATATTCCCGTATTCTTGTTTACGAGAGTTGGATGCTTATATTTTTGTTGTGCCAAACGCTAAACGACAAGAAAAGTGTTAGAAAACAAAACAAGGGGGAGACATGCTTGAGGCAAACACAGCCTACTTCTACGGGCAAGAGATAAAGTGCATGTATATGAATATTTGCATACTGATGCCATAGCCACTCAAATAATCAGAATTATTTTAAGGAAGAATCCAATGCATTTTTTTCTTTTCTTTTCATGTCTGTATGAATGATAGGGAAAGGAAAGTGTGATGGTAATAAGTTTGGGGACAATGCATACAAAATGTACAAGCAATAAACATAAATAGTATAGTGGACCCTATGAAGATAATGCCCATGTACTTAAGTTGGAAAAAACTTGAAGGCAAGACTAGCAGTAAGTTGGGCATAGTTAGTACGTCTTTCGTATTGGTAGAGCATGTGTAGAAAAAGGAATTTATAAATATGTTCTATGCAGTTATTGGGGGAACCTACAACTGACAAAAGAGGCTGTAAAACACAACGAATTTATAAATATGTTCTATGTAGTTATTGAGGTCAAGTATGAATTTGGCGACAAAAGTAGTTAGTTTGCTTTTTTTCGCACGTCCATCGGACGTGCCTTAGTACTCTCACAATATCATAATTGTAACAAAGACAAAATACGTCACTTCCTTCTTTGCACACGTCCAACGGACGTGCCACCATACTTGTTGCTATATATTTAGATATATCCTACTATATCTAATATCACATCCAAACAGTCAATCAATCAAATCAATAACTGTAAAACCCAATTTTCATTCGAGTGAGAAAATCTCACCTTAGCTTTTTATTTTGCCATCCCATTTTTCATTTCGACCATTTCTTCACGGTTTCAAACCTTGTATAAACAATTATACACTTTATTAATATTCGAAGTGATTGAACAATCAATTTCCGTTTAATAGTTTTTTTTCTTTAGTTAATAATTCTTTTTAAACCAATTTCCTCTTACCAATTTAATTAAATCGAATTCCCTTTTGAAAATCTTTTATATAAATCAGAAATAATTTAAATTAGCAATTCAATAAGTATCATTAACAGGTTAATCCCATATTAAATTGTTTAAATAAAACCAGTAATTGAACAAATGAATATATTACATTATTTAAAATAACTGGTAGATTTAGAAAATGTGTCTATGTGTTTTTAATTTATTTTTCATCTCAAAACTGCATATAAACAAATAGTAATTTTTTTCCTTGACTGTTACAAATTATTTTCTTCAATCTGTATAGGGTTTTAAAAATTCTAATTTTAAATTCTTTAACATTTAAAACATCCATTTTCAAAAATCCTATATATATATAGGTATATAAATAGATTTTACTGTATAAGAACATTCTCATACATATATATATTAATAACAGTAGTGTTTTGCTGTTCAATTTCTGGCACTTAAATTTTTAAACCACAAATTTAATCAAAGTTTCTGCTTAACATTCAATTAAAATTTAAACTAAAATAAAACTGAAAAATACCTTACTGACGAACTTCTACTCAAAATCGCGACTACACGCTGCTTGACATCGCGATACCCATCATCTCGCAAACACCCACGCTGCCTCCCCTGCCATCCCCTAATTCGCGATATCGTCGAACTCGCCGCCTCCACCTGCCGCGAATCCCACTGCCGAGCTTCCAAATCCTATTGACTTCGCCTGTCGTGCTCCCAGTCGAGATTCATTCGCGAACCACAATTCTGAAATCGAGTCGAGCTCGAAAATCGGCTGCCGCTTCCAATCGACACGCCCTGCTCGAACTCGAGCCTTTTGACGCCGCCATAACTCGATGCTCGACGAACTCGCACGCGAACTCCCACTATTCCAAAGGAAACCTCGGAGGGAACCAGCTTCGATTAGTTTTTTTTCTTTAAATGAACGAGTTCGTTCGATTTATATTTGAGTGAAAGGAGGCTCGACCATGATTTAGTTTATTTTGATTTGATGTTGAAAACTGAAGAGGGATTTCGTTTTGAACCTGAGAGGGGCTTCGGCCATTAATAATTTTTTTCTTCTGTTGGATTTAGAACTAAGGAGGGAGAGACGTGATATTTAAAAATGAACGAACATGCTCCTTGTTTTCGGCTGCGATGTTTTGAAAGAAGGGGACAAAATCGATTACTAGGGTGGCTTAAGAAATGTAGGTTGGCTGATGGAGATTGAAATTTGACTGGTGAAAAAAAATATATGATTTTTAATTAAAACGATTAATTATTTTCCATGCGTTTTTATTTCGTACGATCACACAATAGCACTGAAAATTACAAAATTTTAAAATCCGATAATAATACAATATTACGGATCCAATGGAACTGGTTTCGTCGAATTCCGAGACTATGCCTCGGACGGCTATTTTCAAATATCGATTCGAACAATATAAATTCAAAACCGAACAAAACAGTTTGAAATTTAATTATGAAGCTTCTATTATTTTCAGTATCATCGATATAAATTTTAAAAGCTTTTGAATTATTTTTCTTCAGCTTAAAACTAAAGATTCAAATTTATATTCAACTTTCAATAGATTAAATTTTAAACTTTAATCGCCAATTTATTCTGATAATTTGAAATTCAAATCAATCCATCATTCAAATATTTAAAATTAATTAAATATTTTCAATTTAATTTGTTCAAAATTCTGGGTCGTTACAATCTTCCCTCCTTAAAAGAATTTCATCCCGAAATTACAAGTTAGGAAAAAAGGTCCTTAACTCGTCTACTATTTTTCACAATCTAAATAGTTTTATCAATTCATCGAAACAAATCTTTCTACTAAAGATTCGTTATCAATTCAACTAGCTTTCCAACTTCAATTATAAGTTTCAAACAACATTGTTTACTTCAAAATTCAAATTTAAACTTTCAAATTTTCTCAAAAATTTTCTAACACTCGAAATTTTCGAAAAATTTCGCCAGCGTCTCCTTTGCACGGCTAACACAGTACGACTACAAAATGTCCCTACGGACTATCAGATTTCAAAAAGAAAAGAAAAAGCCAAGCGGCTAGATAAGAAAATCATCAAATCTCATATTTAAATTTAAATACATACCTTTTGTCGAGCAATTCAAATTTATCTTCGAAATCAAAATTTCCAATTCCTTTATACACCTGTATATCCTACTAGCCATAATATCTAGTTACAACATTCAACCCATTTTGCAAATTCTATTACAAAATTTTCAATACTTCTTATATCGTCTTTAGTTCACTATTGAAGTTACACATTCATTTTTAAACAAAACGAATTCATATCCATTCTAGTTTATAACTAATTCAAATTGATACCAATTCAATTTATTTTTTATTCTACTTCATTTCAATTGATTCCATTCAATTTAATTTGCATTTCATATTTTCATTCGGTTTATTTTATTAACCAAACAACTTTCATTCAAACCATTTCAAATCTATTCCATTCACTAATTTAATTCAATTAGTACATTCACTTATTCATTTTAAATTTCAATTTCCCTATTCAATTCATCTCAAATTTCGTTTACTAACAATTTTAAAACAAAGTTCAACATTCAGCTTTAATTTCATTTACTTGCAATTGTAAATTTCATTCATTCGGAAATTTATTTCTACTTACTTGAATTTATTTGCAATTTCGAACCATTCTTTTATTTAGTTCACAATTCAAGCCTCAATTTATCTAATTCAACTTCCACTTCATGAATTAATTAATTATCAAAGTAGTTTATTCGGATTCAATCCATTTTATTTTTCTCTTTCAATTCATTTATTTACAAATGTCATCTCATTTGTTCATTTACAAACACAATTTAATTTAACTTAACTTAATACCAATCAAATTTCAAATATGTTATAAGTTATTAACTTGTTCACATCCCATTATTGAATTTTGTTGCAAATATTCTTCTGAAACTCTATTTCAGATTAAAAATCACATTTACAATTTATATTCACAAATCCTATTTGTATATGGATTTTATTTCTTGGTTCTTTGTTTTTGATTTCAATTTCATATATAATTTTCACATATATATATATATCAATGATGATAATTAACATCATCACTTCCTAACAACCATGCATCCATATATCATAATAATTCATAGAAAATTATTTCCTTTATATACAAAAATAGTTTTAGGTAAAATCATCTCATTTACCTGTTTTAAAATCAATACTGTGTCGGTTTATCTTGTTTAGAGTTTAGAAACCCCTATCGATTACAGTTAGCTAGACTGTTCCGACCAGAATCTATAAATAATCAACCGATAAGTCAACGCAATACAAAACAATTTATATTCACTAACAAATACGCACTCGTATCTATTATTACACTCACACTCATTCTAGAGTACTACTGACTCTATCTCTAATGAGTAACACCCAACAGAGCAAGGTTGTCGCTTAACCATATGCTCTGATACCACGTTGTAAGGACCCGATTCTTCGACTTCCGAATATCGACATCGATACGTCCACTGTATCAACAGCCGAGCAAACGAATGTCGGAAAACCGAATTCTTAGGGTTTAAAAGAAGAGGTAGAAGAAAAGATAGAAGAAAAAGAAAAGAAGAACAACAGAAAACACAGAAACGGAAACAATATCAGAATCTCACATATCGCAGCGGAACAATATATAATAGATAATCACTAGTCTTTTAAAACAAAGAACTATATCAGTTTATACATACATCAATCAGAGTCAATATACAACAATGGACAGTTATATAAACTTGTCCTCATACAGAATACACAGTGGAATAATACAAAGTATAGGTGATACGTTTCACTAAACAGCTTGCTTCCAAAGCTCCAGAATATCCAGAATATCCTGATAACATAACTCTAGACTGCCCGTGTGGAAATTGGTGGGCACCCAGAGTTTAGAAGGGAAACAATAAACTCCGAGTCAGTCATGGTGACTGGTGTGAGATCGTAAAACAGTTATCTATCTTTAAAATAAACAACAGTAAATTTTTAAAGTCAAATCGAAATGCTTTTGGAAAATGAAACTACCATAAGACCTCCCGCCACACACACAATGCAAACGCAGAATAGTAGGAGATTTCTTCTTGTGATAGTCAAAGATGCTTACTACGCAAAATCAAATCATTTTTTTTTTGATATTATTATTAGTGCATAGTGTAGAAAACTTTTCGAAAGTATAATATAAATCTTAGCCAGCATAGGCATTCCGCACTTATGCCTACTATAGCTACTATGTTCAATAGCAGGTTACCGCCACATTCCATAGCAGGTAATACAACTAAAACCGTACAAGTCACGTATTGTTTCTTTGGATTTCCAACAAATGGTCAGGCCAAGGACTTCCCATTGCCACATGGAAACGCCTCTGGAATGACGTCCCAAGAAATAACCTAACATTATGGTTAGATCTCTGCCAACACAAGGCCGGGTTACCCCTAACTGGGTAACTACTGACACGAATACGTCATCCCCCGATCGTAACCGATCTATATCCGAGGATCCTCGATTCCAACAACCACATAAGAATAATAATGCAGCAACCACATAGGTTAAGTATCTGGGCTCCATACCATGATACCACCTCTATCCAGAAGGAATGACATACACTAAAGGGGCGCTACCCCCTAATAACCTTGCCGCATCTTTCCTGTTTTGACCATTTCCGGGGTGTGAGGTTCGACGAAGTCTCGTCCACAAAGCTACGCTTTGTCACAAAGCCATGCTTCGGGTCAAACAAATGATCAAAGTAATGATCACAAAGATAAATGATCAAACAACTGATCCTATCACAAATGATCAAACAATGATCATTTCACAGCAACACCTAGTATGCCACGTTACCAAATTGGGAGTATATCGCTGATAAATTTCAACTACATAACCTCTGAGCTCGTACGTCTTAGAGAAGGGTGTTAAGCTAAGAGAATAAATTCTCCACCACAAACAGAAATGCATTTGAAAGAAATCAGCTTTATATCTCAATTTGTAACGTCAGACACACAACCATACAAGTCTGTTCCGGTATTGAACAGAACCGAAGGCACTTCTCACGAAGCCCTTGCAAATCCGGATAATTTTCTAATCACATCCAGACTTCCCGTCACTAAGGGTGATAAAACCTCTAAATCGAAGATCAGCCGATGTAGAGTAACTCGACGGTAATCCTTCCGTTTTCAAAAATATCCGGTCTTCAACACCGGTCATCAAATGCAATTCATAACGACGTATCACATATTCGGAATGGGTTATACGACCCCATGGTCCTTTCCCGGCTAACCCGAATAGTGAGCGCTTATTCAAAAATAAGTGTGGCATTCACATTCAAACAAATCACAACAAATACCTATTTAAAGGTAAATATTGATAGTCGGTTATTTAACTATCAATAAAGATGCGCAACATCATCAGATTCCAAATAATTTTCCAAATTATTTATTTTCCCAAAATATCTTTACTAGATATAAAATCTCCATACTTCGAAAATAAATCAATATTTATTTTTAAACGAATTTCCATTTCTTTTATAAATTCCATAGTGAATTTATATTTTCAAATACCTACTGATATACGATTTTCAATCGATTTCAATATTCACTTTCAATTTATCTTTACAAAGATAAATTCTCAAAAACGTTTCATTTCATTTTGGGAAAACATTTTCATACTTATTTAATAATAAGTAGTTCACAAATCTATTTATTTTCAACGTTTGAAAATATTCGATATACTTAAATCAATATTAAGTATAAATTTCATTCTTTAAGGAAATCATTTACTATAACAACATCTATTTGAGTCAAAATGAATGTTACGTAAAACATCGTTGCGACAACTCAAAAATCACTAGTATAGGGATTCGAAATTAAGATAGATATGTAAATCCCAATACTAGATAAAAACATTTCCTTTCAGAAATCATTTACTATAACAACAGTGTTATAGTCCACCATTTCCTTCTTTCTCGAAAACGTCTATTTCAACAATGAATGTTGAAATCTATGATTTCGATATTTAACACGTTTTAAAACATCGTTAAAACAATTAACTTCATTTTTTAAATGTCACTTCTCCAAACATATCCATTTTATTCAATAATATATATTCACTGTCAAAAATCGTGAATATACTTTATTTACCCCCATTCAGTATTTCTACACATTTATCAAAAGATTATCCACTATCCAAAATCGTGGATATAAATCGTTTACCAATTTCAACACTTCCACATATTTAATTTAAGGATTTCCCACAGTCCAAAATCGTGGATATAAATCCCTTAATAATTTCTATATTTACTTATCAAATTTACTTGATTACGGATTTATAAAACAACATTTATACATTTCATTTCTATTTTTATAACAACTTCGATTTATAAATCTCCTTTAATTAACTTCTATGATTCACTTATCAAAATAAGTGATTTCAGATTTATAAACAACGTTTATAAATCACATTTATACTTTATAACAATTTCAACTTATAAAATCTTTTTTTAGCAAATTCTATTCAAATCCCATCTAAGTGCAAAAATCTAATTTATAAGCAAATTTCTTATAAATCTTCTATTCTACAACTTCTATACAATTTATACTTTACAATTTATAAATCTATAAATCTCGTTCACTTATGATTTTTATTATTTCATCTCATTCTAACACTTACAAAACTCATTTTAAAATCCCGATGTTTTAAATTTATAAATATCAACTTTTAAAATCTTTTAAGTAAACCGTTTATAATACTTTAAAAACCTCAATTTAAACCATTTTATAAATTACTTAACTTTTATTTCAAAAATCATACTTTGGTTATATTTCACCAAAATCTTAACTTTTGTAACTTTAAAATTGGATCCGATGATGCCACAGCACCAAATAATCAAACACGACATCCAAACATCATATATCAATATGACAACAGAATATATAACAATATCTGTAAATAAATCAATACAGTTGAGGAATCCAGTCGGATCCCTCCAACCTGTTTCCCTGCATCCACAGACGTTAGCACAATACCAATTCCACTTCGAGGTGGAATATCGCGGTATATGGGTTTTATAAAAATATCATCCGCTTACTAACGGCGCAATAGGGTCTCATCCGCTATACAATGCGGGAAATCAATCAATCCAATATATACATATGCCAATATGTATATATTGCTATATATATAGATATATCCTACTATATCTAATATCACATCCAAACAGTCAATCAATCAAATCAATAACTGTAAAACCCAATTTTCATTCGAGTGAGAAAATCTCACCTTAGCTTTTTATTTTGCCATCCCATTTTTCATTTCGACCATTTCTTCACGGTTTCAAACCTTGTATAAACAATTATACACTTTATTAATATTCGAAGTGATTGAACAATCAATTTCCGTTTAATTGTTTTTTTTTCTTTAGTTGATAATTTTTTTTAAACCAATTTCCTCTTACCAATTTAATTAAATCGAATTCCCTTTTGAAAATCTTTTATATAAATCAGAAATAATTTAAATTAGCAATTCAATAAGTATCATTAACAGGTTAATCCCATATTAAATTGTTTAAATAAAACCAGTAATTGAACAAATGAATATATTACATTATTTAAAATAACTGGTAGATTTAGAAAATGTGTCTATGTGTTTTTAATTTATTTTTCATCTCAAAACTGCATATAAACAAACAGTAATTTTTTTTCCTTGACTGTTACAAATTATTTTCTTCAATCTGTATAGGGTTTTAAAAATTCTAATTTTAAATTCTTTAACATTTAAAACATCCATTTTCAAAAATCCTATATATATAGCTATATAAATAGATTTTATTGTATAAGAACATTCTCATACATATATATTAATAACAGTAGTGTTTTGCTGTTCAATTTCTCGCACTTAAATTTTTAAACCACAAATTTAATCAAAGTTTCTGCTTAACATTCAACTAAAATTTAAATTAAAATAAAACTGAAAAATACCTTACTAACGAACTTCTACTCAAAATTGCGACTACACGCTGCTTGACATCGCGATACCCATCATCTCACAAACACCCACGCTGCCTCCCCTGCCATCCCCTAATTCGCGATATCGTCGAACTCGCCGCCTCCACCTACCGTGAATCCCACTGCTGTAACGACCCGGAATTTTGAACGAATTAAATTGAGAATATTTAATTTATTTTAAATATTTGAACGGCAATTTAATTTGAATCCCCGATATAATTTTGAAATTTGCGATTAAACTTTAATTTTTAATCGATTGAAAGTTGAATAGAAATTTAAATCTTCAATTTAAAGTTGAAGAAAAATATTTCGAAAGCTTTTAAAATTTAAATTGATGATACCGAAGGTAATAGAAGCTTCAGAATCGAGTTTGAAACTGTTTTGCTCAGTTTTGAATTTATCGTTCGAATCGATATTTAAAATATAGCTGTCCGAGGCGCAGTCTCGGAATTCAACGAAACCAGTTCCATTGGGTCCGTAATATTGAATTATTATCAGATTTCAATTTTCGTATTTTTCGATGCTGGTACGTGAGCACTCGACACATTAATGCGTTGAAATTTTTAAAACAAATTCAATATAAATTTAAATTTAAAATATGTGGTTACATCAGCACGACACCCTTCCTCAAATCGTGCCTAATATCACGAAATGATCGTGCAACCCATCATGCTTCCTCTGTTTTAAATTATATCTCCTCACTTCATTTTCGTTCACAAATCGAAAGGAAAAATGGCCGTCCACTTTAAATTGAAATCGTGACTTCATTCCTCAGCAAATCGTCGCTCGAGTTTAGAGTTCGCAATGGTTTTGGGGAAACTCGAGCAAGGTGGCGCGCGCAAGTATCAGTGATGGTGTCGCGATCGCGTGAGTGGGCAGAAGGGAGGCGTTCGCGATGGCGATTGGGTCGCGTGAAAGTTGGATTTTTTTTCGTTCGTTCGCATCTCGAAAATCTCGTGAGCACGGTTTGGGGGCATGGCAACTTCGATGCGAAGACAGGGAGGCGCTGGCCACGTGGAGCAGTTGAGCTCAACATTGATGGGTGGTCGAACATCGAATTCGAGGCTAGGGTTGGTGATGTTGCAGTGTTCGAGCTCGAGCACACGTACGATTTGGGGATTCGCGGCTGCTGGCGTTCGCGATGAAGAAAGACAAAAATTTGCGATATGATTTGGGGGTTGGTAGTTGATGAACAGCTGCAGGAGGCGATGTAGTTCTGGTGGGTGGTACCGTCATGACGAGGTTCGATTTACTGTGATGGTGAGACGACTCCGGTCTCGACGGCACGACAATTGGTCGCGAGTGGGGCCTGAGTTGCTTAAAGGCAGTGAGGTAATCTTATTATTTGAATTTAGTCAGCAAATATACATAACAGCAAAGAAATAATTATATGCACATTTGAATTTATACGAGTAAATATATATATATATATATACAGTTAGTAAATATACAGGTAAAACTGTTAATTTAACCAAGTAAATTTAAATTTAAAATCTGTTTTAATTTAAGATGATAAATATATGTTTATGCAGTTTTTAGATTTATAAGAAAGAAATTTATATAAGAAAAATGTTGAAATATTTATGTATGTATTTACATTTAGAAGAAAGAAATTTTAATAGTAAAGTGAATCTTGTTTTTACTGTTTGTTTATTTCCAGAGAAAAATAAAATAAAATATAAATGTATTTTTGACTTATCTAAAACTATTTAGATTACTAGAGAAAAATTTATATAAAAGGGGTTTATTTTTAAATATAAAATTTTAAGTTAAATAAATTTATTAAAAGAAACTGGGTGAAAATAAAATCATTGGGGAATTAAAATTACCAAGCGGAAAATTTATTATTCGATTTATTTCGAGTATTAATAAAACTGTATAATTGTTTATACCAGGTTAAAATCGAGAAAACAAAACTGAAATGGAAATGGATGGCAAATAAAAAGCTAAGGTGATATTTTCTCACTCAAATGAAAATGAATTTCTACAGTTATTGACTGATTGATTGCTATTGGATGTGATATTAGATATGGTAGGATATATCTATATATATAGCAATATATACATATTGGCATATGTATATATTGGATTGATGATTTCCCGCCTCGTATAGCGGATGAGACCCTATTGCGCCGTTAGTAAGCGGATTATTTTTATAAAACTCATATACCGCGATAATTCCGTACTGGAGCGGAATTGGTATTGTGCTAACGTCTTTGGATGCAGGGAAACAGGTTGGAGGGATCCAACTGGATTCCTCACCAGTAGTTATTTATTTACAGATATTGATGTATATTCTGTTATCATATGTTGATATATGATGTTGTTGTTGTGATGGACTAATTGATGCGTTGCATCATCGGATTCAGTTTTGAAGTTTTAAAATAACGACTTTTATTTTAAAAGGGTTTTTAAAGTGATTTTTGAAAGTATATGGTTTATTGAATTTTTGAATTGATTTATTTCAAATAAATAAGCGTCTAAAATTTTAAAGTTATAAAAGATAAGATTTTTGGTGAAATTTTACCAAAGTGTGATGTTTGAAATAAATAGTTGATTTATTTAGAAAATGGTTTAAGTTGGGATTTTTGAATAACTATAAACGATTTGTATAAAAAGATTTAAAAAGTTGATATTTATAAATTTAAAATATTGGACTTATAAAACGAATTTTTATAAGTGTTAAAAAGAAGTATAAATGGATTTCATAAGTGAATGAAATTAATAGATTTATATTGTGAAGTTAAAAATGAATGAAGTTGTAGAATAAAGGATTTATAAGTAATTTACTTATAAATTGGATTTTTGCCTTTAAATGGAATATTGATCGAATTTGTTCATAAATGATTCTTTTTAAAAAAGTTGAAATCGTTATAAAGTACAAATGCAATTTATAAACGTTGTTTATAAATCCGAAATCACTTATTTTTATAAGTGGATTTTAGAAGTTAATAAAATGAGATTTATAAACCGGAGTTGTTAAAGAAAATAGAAAATGGAATTTATAAACGTTGTTTTTATAAATTCGAAAATAAATCAAATTTGATTGATTTTAAATATAGAGATTTTTAAGGGAATTTTATCCACGATTTTGGACAGTGGATAATTCTTGAAATAAATGTGTAAAAAAGGGATTGAAACTTGGTTATTGAAGTATATTCACGATTTTGGACAGTGAATATATTATTGAAGAAAAAAATGGTTATGTTTGGAAAAGCGATATTTTGAAATGAAGTTAATTGTTTTAAAAGATGTTTTAAAACGTGTGAACTATCGAAATCATAGATTTCAACATTTATTGTTGAAATAGTTGTTTTCGAGAAATAAGGAAATGATGGACTATAACACTGTTGTTATATTAAATGATTTCCAAAAGGAAATGTTTTATATAGTATTGGGATTTATATATCTATTTTAATTCCGAATCCCTATACTATTGATTTCGAGTCGTCGTAACGATGTTTTACGTGACATTCGTTTTGACTCAAATAGATGTTAAAATTTATGATTTCCTTAAAGAATGAAATGTATACTTAATATTGATTTAAGTATATTGAATATTTTCAAATGTTGAAAATAAATAGATTTGTGAAATACTTATTTATAAATAAGTATGGAAATGTTTTCCCAATATGAAATGAACTGTTTTGAGATTTTATCTTCAAAGATAAATTGAAATGTGAATATTTGAAATTTGTTTTCAAATGATTAAGTGTGGAAATTTTATATATAGTAAAAGATATTTTGGAAGATGAAATAATTTGGAAAATTATTTGGAATCTGATGATGTTGCGCATCTTTATTGATAGTTAAATAACCGACTATCAATAATTACCTTTAGATAGGTATTTGTTGTGAATTGGATGAATTTGAATGCCACACTTATTTTTGAATAATCGCTCACTATTCGGGTTAGCCGGGAAAGGACCATGGGGTCGTATAACCCATTCCGAATATGTGATACGTCGTTATGAATTGCATTTGAAGACCGGTGTTGAAGACCGGATATTTTTAAAAACGGAAGGATTACCGTCGAGTTACTCTACATCGGCTGATCTCCGATTTAGAGGTTTTATCACCCTTAGTGACGGGAAGTCCGGACGTGATTAGAAAATTATCCGGATATGCAAGGTCTTCGTGAGAAGTGCCTTCGGTTCTGTTCGATCCCGGAACAGACTTGTATGGATTGTATGTTTGACGTTACAATTTGAGATATAAAGCTGATTTCTTTCAAATACATATCTATTGGTGGCGGAGAATTTATTCTCTTAGCTTAACACCCTTCTCTGAGACGTACGAGCTCAGAGGTTATGTAGTTGAAATTTATCAGCGATATACTCCCAATTTGGTAACGTGGCATACTAAGTGTTGCTGTGAAATGATCAGTGTTTGATCATTTGTGATATGATCATTTGTTTGATCTTATATCTTTGTGATCATAGGTTGATCATTTTGTTTGACCCGAAGCAGGGCTTTGTAGAAAGCGTAGCTTTGTGGACGAGACTTCGTCGAGCCTCACACCCCGGAAATGGTCAAAACAGGAAGGATGCAGCAAGGTTCTAGGGAGTAGCGCCCCTTAGTGTATGTCATTCCTTCTGGATAAAGGTGGTATCATGGTATGGAGCCCAGATACTTAACCTCTGTGGTTGCTGCAAATTTATTACTTTGTAGTTGTTGCGAATCGGGGATCCTCGGGAAGATCGGTGACGATCGGGGGATGGCATACGCGTGTCAGTAGTTACCTATTTTTGCAGAGGTAACCCGACCTTGTGTTGGCAGAGATCTAACCGTAATGTTAGGTTATTTCTCGGGTCGTCTATTCCAGGGACATACCCATCGTGGAAAAGGAAGTTCCTTAGCCTGACCATTTGTTGGAAATCCAAAGAAACAATACGAGCCTTTACGATTTCAATTGTATAACCTGTCTCCTCAGGAGGCAGCTATAGCAGGCATAATATAATGGTACCTATGCTGGCTAAGATTTATATTCTACTTTCGAAATGTTTTCCACTATGCACTAATAATAATATCCAAAATGATTTGATTTTTGCGTAGTAAGCATCTTTGACTAACATAAGAAGAAATCTCCTCCAAGTCTGCGTTTGCATTGTGTGTGTGGTGGGAGGTCTTATGGTAGTTTCATTTTCCAAAAGCATTGCGAAATTTACTTTAAATTCTCCTGTTCTTTGTTTTAAAGATAAACTATTTTACGATCTCACACCAGTCACCATGACTGACTCGGAGTTTATTGTTTCCCTTCTAAACTCTGTGTGCCCACTATTTTCCACACGGGCAGTCTAGAGTTATGTTATCAGGATATTCTGGATATTCTGGAGCTTTGGAAGCAAGCTGGATGGCGAAACGTATCACCTATATTTTTGTATTATTCCACTGTGTATTCTGTATGAGGACAAGTTATATAACTGTCCATTGTTGTATATGACTCTGATTGATGTATGTATAAAATGATATAGTTCTTTGTTTAAAGATTATTCATTTATTTATTATATGTTGTTCCGCTGCGATGTGTAAGATTCTGATATTGTTTTCTGTTCTATTGTTGTTCTGTTGTTCTTCTCTATTTTCTTCTTCTGCTTTCTTCTTCTTCTGCCTTTTCTTTCTTTCTAAAACCCTCACTATTGGAGTTTCCGGCACTCGATTGCTCGGCAGTCGATAAAGTGAGTATCGATGTCGAATTTTCGAAAGTCGAAAATTTCGGTACGTGATAGCGTGGTATCAGAGCATATGGTTAAGCGACAACCCTGCTCTGTTGGGTGTTACTCATTAGAGATAGAGTCAGTAGTACTCTAGAATGAGTTGAGTGTAATAATAGATATGAGAGCGTATTTGTTAGTGAATATAAAAAAATGTTTTATATTGTGTTTGCTTATCCGTTGAGATGTTTGTGAATTTTGGTCGGTATGTGGGACGCCATATTATCGATAGAGATTTCTAAACACTTAAACGAGGCAAGACGACATAGTATTGTTTTAAAATAGGGTGAATGAAATAATTTTTCCCAAAACTATTTTTGTATAGAAAAGAAATAATTTTCTATGAAGTACTATAGTATATGGATGTTTGGTTGTTATAAAATATAATCATTGTTATATTGAAATTGAATAAGAAATAAAGTAATAATCGAAGATTTAAGAAATAAAATTCACATACAAATGAAATTTAAGAATGTAAATTATAAACGTAACTTATAATTTGAAACGGAATTCCAGAGAAGTATTTGGAAATGTTTTGAAAAGAATTTGATATTTTGGAGATTTGTAAAGTTTAAATTCCTTTTTGATTTGAAAATGAATTTCAAAGGTTTGAAAAGTATTTTGGAGAGATGGAAGCTCTAAACTCTTTTCGGTCGCTGGAAAATAATCCTGATGATGGTGGCCACATCATTAGAATTCATTTTCGGGTTTCCAAAAGAGGAATTGCTGCCAAATTATTTTAAATGAAAGTTGTTTGGAAAATTTGGGTTTTTTGTTTTGGAAATTCAAATGGAATTTGAATTGTTTTCAAAATGGCTTTGAAATGTTGGTAAACTCTGGAATGCTATGTAAAGATATTTATGAAATATTACTAAGTTGATAACTTATACCAATTGAATTTTGGTAGAATAAATTTAACTTAAAAGAATGAAGTTAAATCAAAGCAAGTATAAGTGAATCAATTAAATGAAAATGAAATTGAAGGTTGAAATTCATTTCGAATTCATAAGCAAATGAATGGAATTGAATAATTGTAAATGAAAGATGAATTAAAATTCGTATGGAAATTGGAAATCCAGTTTAAATGTAAGTAGATTTAATCGAAGTAGAATTAGAATAAATTGAATTGATATCAATTTGAATTAGTAATTGGAACTAATTTAAGACAGTGCAGTTGTAAAGGACAGATAATTGATAAAATTCAATATTTCAGAATTGAAAGTAAATTGAATCCAAATTTAGTTGAAATGGTAAACTAAATACAAATGAATGGGAAATGTAAAATTGAATGAGAATAGATATGTAACTTCAACAGTGAAGTAAAGATGTATAAGCAGTTGATATGGAAAATTTTGTAATAGAATTTGCAAAATGTTAGTTGAATGTTGTAACTAGATATTATGGCTAGTAGTATACAGGTATAAAGGAATTGGAATTTAATTTCGAAGATAAATTTGAATTGCTCGAAAAAGGTATGTATTTGAATTTCAAATATGAATTTTGATGATTTCTTGTCTAGCCGCTTGGCTTTTTCTTTTCTTTTTGAAATTTGAGAGTCCGTAGGGATGTTTTATAGTCGTGCCGTGTTAGCCGCGCAAAGGAGACGCTGGCAAAATTTTTTGAAAATTTCGAGTGTTAGAAATTTTTTGAGAAAATTTTGAAAGTTTAAATTTGAATTTGAATTTAAATTTGAATTTTGAAGTTAAACAATGTTGTTTGAAGATTATGAAAATGTTTAGAAAGTTAGTGGGATTAATAACGAATCTTTAGTAGAAAGATTTGTTTCGATAAATTTGATAAAACTATTTAGATGGTGAAAAATAGTAGACGAGTTAAGGACCATTTTTCCTAACTTGTAATTTCGAGGACGAAATTCTTTTAAGGGGGGAAGTCTGTAACGACCCGGAATTTTGAACGAATTAAATTGAGAATATTTAATTTATTTTAAATATTTGAACGGCAATTTAATTTGAATCCCCGATATAATTTTGAAATTTGCGATTAAACTTTAATTTTTAATCGATTGAAAGTTGAATAGAAATTTAAATCTTCAATTTAAAGTTGAAGAAAAATATTTCGAAAGCTTTTAAAATTTATATTGATGATACCGAAGGTAATAGAAGCTTCAGAATCGAGTTTGAAACTGTTTTGCTCAGTTTTGAATTTATCGTTCGAATCGATATTTAAAATATAGCTGTCCGAGGCGCAGTCTCGGAATTCAACGAAACCAGTTCCATTGGGTCCGTAATATTGAATTATTATCGGATTTCAATTTTCGTATTTTTCGATGCTGGTACGTGAGCACACGACACATTAACGCGTTGAAATTTTTAAAACAAATTCAATATAAATTTAAATTTAAAATATGTGGTTACATCAGCACGACACCCTTCCTCAAATCGTGCCTAATATCATGAAATGATCGTGCAACCCATCATGCTTCCTCTGTTTTAAATTATATCTCCTCACTTCATTTTCGTTCACAAATCGAAAGGAAAAATGGCCGTCCACTTTAAATTGAAATCGTGACTTCATTCCTCAGAAAATCGTCGCTCGAGTCTATAGTTCGCAATGGCTTTGGGGAAACTCGAGCAAGGTGGCGCGCGCAAGTATCAGTGATGGTGTCGCGATTGCGTGAGTGGGCAGAAGGGAGGTGTTCGCGATGGCGATTGGGTCGCGTGAAAGTTGGATTTTTTTTCGTTCGTTCGCATCTCGAAAATCTCGTGAGCACGGTTTGGGGGCATGGCAACTTCGATGCGAAGACAGGGAGGCGCTGGCCACGTGGAGCAGTTGAGCTCAACATTGATGGGTGGTCGAACATCGAATTCGAGGCTAGGGTTGGTGATGTTGCTGTGTTCGAGCTCGAGCACACGTACGATTTGGGGATTCGCGGCTGCTGGCGTTCGCGATGAAGGAAGACAAAAATTTGCGATATGATTTGGGGGTTGGTAGTTGATGAACAGCTACAGGAGGCGATGTAGTTCTGGTGGGTGGTACCGTCATGACGAGGTTCGATTTACTTGATGGTGAGACGACTCCGGTCTCGACGGCACGACAATTGGTCGCGAGTGGGGCCTGAGTTGCTTAAAGGCAGTGAGGTAATCTTATTATTTGAATTTAGTCAGCAAATATACATAACAACAAAGAAATAATTATATGCACATTTGAATTTATACGAGTAAATATATATATATATATATATATATATATATATATACAGTTAGTAAATATACAGGTAAAACTGTAAATTTAACCAAGTAAATTTAAATTTAAAATCTGTTTTAATTTAAGATGATAACTATATGTTTATGCAGTTTTTAGATTTATAAGAAAGAAATTTATATAAGAAAAATGTTGAAATATTTATGTATGTATTTACATTTAGAAGAAAGAAATTTTAATAGTAAAGTGAATCTTGTTTTTACTGTTTGTTTATTTCCAGAGAAAAATAAAATAAAATATAAATGTATTTCTGACTTATCTAAAACTATTTAGATTACTAGAGAAAAATTTATATAAAGGGGGTTTATTTTTAAATATAAAATTTTAAGTTAAATAAATTTATTAAAAGAAACTGGGTGAAAATAAAATCATTGGGGAATTAAAATTACCAAGCGGAAAATTTATTATTCGATTTATTTCGAATATTAATAAAACTGTATAATTGTTTATACCAGGTTAAATGTGATATCCCGGATTTTCGGGCATCAGATAATTGGATAATTATCTGATTTAACTTTTAAAAAAAAATACTGATTTATAAATTGAACAAATTTAGATGTGATAATCTCCAGTAAATTATTTAAAATTTGGCAAAAATTGTTAATTTCAAACCAATAATAATAATGTGTTGTGTGTGTGTATATATATATATTAAATAGAATTATTATTACAAATTTGAAAATAGACATATGCAAACTTTATAATATTGGGAATTTTAAGTGTGTACTTATACATATATACAAGTGTATATATATTTATATTATGATTAGGAAGCTATTGTTTTGAGTTCAACATGATGATTTTCAAAAGCTATTTAAGAAAACATGATTCATAAGTTAATAAAATGAAAGAGGTTAAGTATAAAAATTTAATAAAATTTAAGTAAGGGTTTAAAACAAGTTATAAAAATATTAATTTAAACAAGGACTTAAACACAATTTAAATAACAAATGACATTTGGAAAACTATGAATATGAGAAATAAACACATGTAAGCTATGATAACAAGTGGCATCTCACAAAATTCTTTTAATTTGGAAATCGTATAAAAATGTATAAGAGAAAATAACCAGGCTTCTCTTCTCATTTCTTTTCTTTCATATATTCCAAACCAAACCTGAAAACAAACCAGAGAATAAAATCAAAATTTAACAACTCTTTCAAACTTTCAAAACTGAAGCAACATAGGATTCAAGATTCAATTCAACTTAAAGAAGATCTGATTAAATTCAAGAATCAAGTTCCAGATTTTCATAGTTTAAATCAAATTTCCAGATTTTTCCAAACCATTCTCTGTTCAACATTTTAAAGGTGAGTAAACCCAACTTGTTTTGTCTTAAATCTGGTTGCTTAAATAAATCATCAATGTTGATATATATATTGTTTGCATGATGATGAATTAGATGTCTGAATAATTGAAATGTGCATGATATATATATCTATGTTAGCTCTGTTCATCTTTTAAAAACTGTGAGTAAATTAAGTTTAAATAGTTTTTAATTAGATTTATGTGATAGATGTTTAAAGTAAAATTGTGATGCATGTTGAATATATATATGCATGATGTTGTGAATATGAATATATGTATATATGAGTATAGAAACTGTGTGCATGTCTGGGTATATCAATGATCATCTCTGTTTAAGTTTCACAGTTTAAAATTTAGATTTAAATTCCAATTCTTCTCATCTAATCTCTGTTAGGCTTAGGGATTCAAACAAATTATGTTTGTTTAAACATAAGCTAAGGTTTAAAATTATTTTTAAGTATAATAAGTTTGAATATAATCTGGAAAATCAAAGAATACAGTGGAGTATCTAAAACATGTTAAATTCAAACATTTTGATTCTTGAATTCACTCATATAATCTGAATAGTCTTTGAAAACTAGGATTTTTAAAAGGAAAATCACGATTTTTAGTTTCGTTTCGAGTGAGAAATTCGTGGTTGAACTGTGATGGGTTTTCTGTCAAATTCTGGTGATCGGGGGATGATTGGGCCTCGAGATCGTGGATGAAGTTAGCTTGGATGTTGGCGATTCCAGGAAAAATACTCGCAAAAATTTTCATCAATCATGATGGTCAAGCGGAATGATTTTAGGGTTTTGTGAGATGGTTGAGTCGCCGATGTGTTTGAGTTCGCTGTGATGTCAGGGGTTGATTGGACTTCACCGCAAGTGGAGGAATCAAAGCTGGAGACCGAGGTGAAGCTTGGATGATGAAGGCGTGGATGATCGTGGACGAGATCATCGGCGATTGGTGGATTTCCGATCACGTTTGGTTCCAGTTTTCTATCAATTAGCTCGATTTCGATTTCTTGATAATTTCGACGATCTGGTTTATTGAGATCGTTGGCGAAGTCATCAGTGACATGTCGAAAGCGTTGGTGATGGTCGGAGATGACCAGATTGATCGTGCACGTGTACACGTTTGGGTTTGGCAGCGTTGTTTGTTTTTGGGGAAGAAAGGTGATTATCGGGGCGTACTCGAAGATTCTAGTGTTTGTCTCGAAGTTGAGTGGATATCCTGAGTTACTCGGTTATATGCTCGAGTAAATTTTGGGTTTACCTCGGATTAAAAATCATAGGTTATCAAGTTTAAGTTTAACCAAGTTAAGACTAAATTTAATTATCTTTAAAACTATTTTGAGTAATAAGAGATTTATTAAATGTTAATTTAAGTTAAGAATTTATTTTAAGTTTTAATTAAAGATGGGTTAAGCAAGGTTAAGTGATTAATTAATTAAGAAATTAAGTTGTAATTAGTGATTAATTAATTAAGTTGTGATTAAGCATTAATTAAGTAATCAGAGATTAATAAATGGGTAATTAAGAATTGATTAATTAATAAAGTTTTATTAATTAATAATTAAGGATTAATGAATTAAGTAATTAAGATTGATAAATTAATGATTAGAGATGAATTAATTAAATAATTAAGATTGTTAATTAAATAATTAGAAGTTAATTAATTAAGTAATTAGAGATTAATTAGCTGGTAAATAAAAAGTACTTAATTTGTAATTAAGTTTATTAATTAATAATTAGGTTTTATTAATTAATAATTAAGAAATAATTAATCTATAAAGATTAATTAAGGATTAATTAACTAATAATTAAGGATTAATTAATTTGTTATTAAGATTTATTAATTGATAATTAAGGTTTATTAATTAATAATTAAAGAATAATTAATCTGTAATTAAGGTTAATTTATTTGGTATAAGGAAATTAAGGGATGGATTACTAAATTGTAATTAATAAATGAATGTGATTAATTTAGGAATCTTAATTAATTAATTAATATTAATTGTAATTAATAAATACAAGTTACTCAATTGTATTCACTTGAATAACTTGGGTTAAGATGACATTGGATTCGAAGAGACCGGAGTCGGGTATTAGTTAATATCCGAAACCACTTCGAATCTTTATAAATTTGATGTGGAATCAATAGGTTGAAACAGAATGATTTAAGTGAATTGAACCATTTAATCTAAGTTCTGGTACTTAGAAATTGATGTGTGTTGTAAGTGATGTCTATAACGACTTGTGAAGTTGTAAATTGATATAAGTTACCCGGGTTTTAAATAGATGTATGCATTAGTATTTCATGTTAGGTGAGTTTACTCACGCTGGTTTCCAGCCTGACCCGGGTGTTACTTTGATGTAATGCTCGGGTCAGACCGAGTATTACAGATTTTCAGGTAAGGACGTTCTGGAGCTCAGGAATCGAGCTGGATGGCAGGAACGTATGGAGTGTTTCTACTGTGTTATATTATTGTATATCTGAGACTTGATAATTGTGTATATCCAGTGTCTGTATAAATGTGTAACTCTGATGTATTAAAATGTAATCGACAGATATAATATTGTTTTGTAAACTGTTATTATTTATTATTATATTTTATCCGCTGCGAATGTGAGATGTTGATGTTTCTGATCTTCTTCTTCTTCTATCTCTTTCTTCTTTTTCATAACTATCTGGAATTTTCGGGTTCGAAAACTCCGGGTCGTTACAGTTGGTATCAGAGCTGAAGGTTAAGCGAGAACCTTGGCTCTGTTGGGATTACTCGTTAAGGATAGGGTCAATGGTACCCTAGAACGAGTTGAGTGTATATATATATATGAGAGCGTAATTGTTATTTTCTTATATAAGGATTTTAAATGATTTTATATAAGAATATATTTTGATATATAAAATGATATTTCTTTCTAATAAATATTAAGGTAATTGGTTGTTAAAAAATTGGAATTAAATTAAGTGGTAATAGAAATAAAGCCAAATTAAAATTGAATGAAGATAAGTTTGAAATGAATTCAAACTAAAATTAAAATCATGAATTTGTAGAAATGTTATCAAGAATAAAGGTAATAATGAATTGGTTTCCAGATATGATAATCTTGGTTATTATCATAAATGGTAATTGTGTTTAATAATGAATGTTGTTAATTTAGCAAAATGAAATGTTCAGGGAAGTAAACATTTAAGTGAGTATAACTTATAAATTGGAATTGAAGAGAATTTAAAATTGTGAAATTTTAAATCTAAATCCAGAAAACTTGAAATTGTTTTAAAAGAAGTTGTTTTGAATTAAAACCAAAGGTGGTTTAAAAATTTAAAGTATAACTTGGTGTGTAAAGAAAATGTATATATGAGGAATATATATAATACCAATGATGATTTGAAATAAACACTTAGTGTTGAGTTTTAAATTGGAATGTGATGTAAAACCCAAAGTAAAGTAAGTTTTTTTAAACTTAAAAAGGGAAAGACTATTAATCTAAAGTTTAAAATTTGAATGGGAATTCAAATTGTGAAAAGTTGACCGGATTAAGTAAATTTAACTTGAAGGAAGTTAAATAAGTTGAATTAATAACTTGAATTGGAAATTTCAAGATGAAAATTTAAATTTAACTTGGGTAGTTAAATGGTTAATTTAAAAGGGAGTTGTGAGTGATCTCAAAATGGGTTTGAGATCTGGAAATTGAAAATGGATAATACATTAGAATCTGAAGATTAAATTGTTTTTGAATTCTTATTTGAACTTTGTAATAAGTTAAGTAAAGATAATTTTAAAATGGAATTTTGAAATTTGAATTCAGAATTAAAAGGTTTAAAGATTTAATTTGTTAAAAAAAAATAAAGGTTGAATTAATTTAAAAGTGAAGGAATTGTGATTTAAGGAATTAAATCAATATTTAAAAATTTTAACTCGAATTTATATAATTCGAGATAGTTTAAAATTGAGATTTAAATTGAATTAGTTCAAACTGAATTTGATTTGAATAAATGGGAATTGTGATTTAAGATAAATAAGTTTAAAATTCAAATGAAAAATTTGAATTGAATTAATTTAAAATAAAAATTGAAGATTGAATGAGTTCAAAAATTCAAATGGGAATTGGGATTAATTCATATAGAAATTGAAATGATTTGAAATTTAAGTGGATTCAATTTGAAATTAGTTTGAATAATTTGAAATTGTAATTAAAATGAATATGTTTAAAATCAAATGGAATTTGATTTGAAATTTGGAAAGGAATTAAGATTAATTCAACTTGAATTGGGATTGAATAAAATTCAATGGAAATTGAAGTATTGAGTCAATTTAAATGGAAGTGGAAATTTAAATTGAATTAATGGGAAATTAATTGGAAATGGAGATTGGGAAATTAAACAGTTTGGCTCTGGATTATTTTCAAATTGTTTTAATACAAATATATGTTTCCAAACTATTTACTATACAATCTTTCTTCTTAAAAAACCCCAAACTATCTTATACTTATTTTACAATTATTTTGAAACTATTTAATTATTTCGAAATTATTTAACTATTTTGAAACTGTCTTATAAACTAATTACTATTTTTCAGTTACTTATATCTAATCGCTATTTTAAAAACTATTTTGCAATTATCTAACTATTTTATACCTACTTAACTATTTTACAGCTATTTTACAAACTAATAACTATTTTTCAACTACTTATCTACTTTAAACTTTTCCAAGCTATTTTTAAATTTAAATAAGTCAGAGTTCAAACTGTTTGTAATTGAAGTAATAACTCAATTGGAAATGGAAGCAATTGAGAATAAGTGAATGGAATTGAAGGAAATGTGAATAGAAAAGAGAATTGATTTGGCTAATAACCAACAAAGATAAATACGTAGGATATACGTATATTATTCTATTCGCATAGTGATTTGATCCAGATTCGAACACAGAATTTCGAGATAGTATTATCGATCCGAGTTGGGATTTTTCGCTCGATTTTCGACGGCGAACCTGGATATGGGTTTTGATTGGTTCTGGATATTCTCTATCATAGCTACGACTATGCAAGGAGAATGACGGTTTCTGATCAAGAAATCAGATCTGAGTCCGCACTAGGAAGTCGGGTGGACGATACTAGTTCGGAAGTGAAATTGTGTGATCGATTGAGCGATCAGATTGATATTGCGTACGGATGATATGTGTACATCGTACGAGTTTGAATGAAATTGATATTGAAGTTTGTGGATAAGGATTATAAAATGATCTTTGAAATGAAAAGTATATTTGTGAAATATAATGGAATTGGATATTTCTTTGGTTGAAATTTACTTTATGGGGGTAAGTAAATGATAAATAACTTTATAAAGAAATCAAACTTCAATATTTGATTAAAAATAAATAAAGTTATATTTTGTAATATGATAAACTTCCCTTATTGAATCTAGCCAGAATAAAAAGGGTTTTGAAATATTTGAAGTATAAATGAGGTTTTATACAAGTTTGAAGTGATCCAAAGATTTTTAAAGTTATATATATCTATATATATATATAAAGGATCTTATGAGAATGATTTTGAAAAAGGCTTTGGGAACCTATGTAATTTTGGAAAGGCTTTTGATTTTTGAGAAAAATCAGTTTTGGATTTTGGAAAGCCAAGTTTGGAACTATCGATTTTGGATATCGATTTTGTGTAAAGGAGATTTTGATATAAATCATAAAGGGTATGATTTGATGGTACTATAAGTGTATAGTATAAAGTGGTTTGAGAATAGCTCTGGGGAAAAAGGCGCTCCCTTGAAATGAACTTCTCAGGAGTGCCACTGGGTGGTACTGCCTTGAGCCCCAGGGGGGGTTTCTAAAGTTGATCCTGTGAGGAGTCCGGACAAAACTAGTTCCTGAGGATTATTTGTGTAGCGAAAGTCGAGGGGCTGGTGCCCACAGAGGCATTTGAGTTATGCCGTGACAACAATTTAACTCAATGTCACTGCGATCTACTGCAGACCATAGCGGAAGTCATGTGTGCCGCTGAGAGCCAACTGTCTACGTTTGATTTTATATCGGTAGACTGTGACACTATGGTAACATAGCGAAAGTCGTTTGTGCCGCTGAGAGCCAACAGTCTGCGTTTGATTTTATATCGGTAGACTGCGACCTATGTGGGAGAAGTTTCATTTTGACAGCGAAATCGTGTGTGCCGCTGAGAGCCAACAGTTACATGGACTTTTGCTGCGACGGCAACGTAACCCTCGATGTAACTGCGATCTGTTGTGGGTTCCATGGTGTAATCAGTTACATGGACTTTTGCTGCGATGGCAACGTAACCCGTGATGTAACTGTGACCTTGGATGGGGGTGATGATTTCTAGAGCATTCTCACCAAAGATATTTCCTCTATTTTCAAAAATGTTTTCTATATTTTCAATAAATTATTTTCTAAATATTTTCACTAGGTGTTGAAAATGAGTCTGCTAAGTACTTATAGATTTTCAGTCCTACGTCTGATCAACGTATTACCGAATTTCTATGAGAACAAAGATGGACTTGTTGAGACATTGAGTTATAAAAGTATTTTTATAAAAAAAAAAAAAACTATTTTTGTAATATTATATAGATTTTAAAGTATTTTAAAATTTTTATAAAGGGAGTTTATAGTTTAAAATGTTCAACAAGAAATTTATCTGATAATAAGTAAATAATAAATTTCGGCTTCGTTCCTTTTCGAGGACGAAAAGATTTAAAGGGGGGAGGAATGTGATATCCCGGATTTTCGGGCATCAGATAATTGGATAATTATCTGATTTAACTTTTAAAAAAAAATACTGATTTATAAATTGAACAAATTTAGATGTGATAATCTCCAGTAAATTATTTAAAATTTGGCAAAAATTGTTAATTTCAAACCAATAATAATAATGTGTTGTGTGTGTGTATATATATATATATATTAAATAGAATTATTATTACAAATTTGAAAATAGACATATGCAAACTTTATAATATTGGGAATTTTAAGTGTGTACTTATACATATATACAAGTGTATATATATTTATATTATGATTAGGAAGCTATTGTTTTGAGTTCAACATGATGATTTTCAAAAGCTATTTAAGAAAACATGATTCATAAGTTAATAAAATGAAAGAGGTTAAGTATAAAAATTTAATAAAATTTAAGTAAGGGTTTAAAACAAGTTATAAAAATATTAATTTAAACAAGGACTTAAACACAATTTAAATAACAAATGACATTTGGAAAACTATGAATATGAGAAATAAACACATGTAAGCTATGATAACAAGTGGCATCTCACAAAATTCTTTTAATTTGGAAATCGTATAAAAATGTATAAGAGAAAATAACCAGGCTTCTCTTCTCATTTCTTTTCTTTCATATATTCCAAACCAAACCTGAAAACAAACCAGAGAATAAAATCAAAATTTAACAACTCTTTCAAACTTTCAAAACTGAAGCAACATAGGATTCAAGATTCAATTCAACTTAAAGAAGATCTGATTAAATTCAAGAATCAAATTCCAGATTTTCATAGTTTAAATCAAATTTCCAGATTTTTCCAAACCATTCTCTGTTCAACATTTTAAAGGTGAGTAAACCCAACTTGTTTTGTCTTAAATCTGGTTGCTTAAATAAATCATCAATGTTGATATATATATTGTTTGCATGATGATGAATTAGATGTCTGAATAATTGAAATGTGCATGATATATATATCTATGTTAGCTCTGTTCATCTTTTAAAAACTGTGAGTAAATTAAGTTTAAATAGTTTTTAATTAGATTTATGTGATAGATGTTTAAAGTAAAATTGTGATGCATGTTGAATATATATATGCATGATGTTGTGAATATGAATATATGTATATATGAGTATAGAAACTGTGTGCATGTCTGGGTATATCAGTGATCATCTCTGTTTAAGTTTCACAGTTTAAAATTTAGATTTAAATTCCAATTCTTCTCATCTAATCTCTGTTAGGCTTAGGGATTCAAACAAATTATGTTTGTTTAAACATAAGCTAAGGTTTAAAATTATTTTTAAGTATAATAAGTTTGAATATAATCTGGAAAATCAAAGAATACAGTGGAGTATCTAAAACATGTTAAATTCAAACATTTTGATTCTTGAATTCACTCATATAATCTGAATAGTCTTTGAAAACTAGGATTTTTAAAAGGAAAATCACGATTTTTAGTTTCGTTTCGAGTGAGAAATTCGTGGTTGAACTGTGATGGGTTTTCTGTCAAATTCTGGTGATCGGGGGATGATTGGGCCTCGAGATCGTGGATGAAGTTCGCTTGGATGTTGGCGATTCCAGGAAAAATACTCGCAAAAATTTTCATCAATCATGATGGTCAAGCGGATTGATTTTAGGGTTTTGTGAGATGGTTGAGTCGCCGATGTGTTTGAGTTCGCTGTGATGTCAGGGGTTGATTGGACTTCACCACAAGTAGAGGAATCAAAGCTGGAGACCGAGGTGAAGCTTGGATGATGAAGGCGTGGATGATCGTGGACGAGATCATCGGCGATTGGTGGATTTCCGATCACGTTTGGTTCCAGTTTTCTATCAATTAGCTCGATTTCGATTTCTTGATAATTTCGACGATCTGGTTTATTGAGATCGTTGGCGAAGTCATCAGTGACATGTCGAAAGCGTTGGTGATGGTCGGAGATGACCAGATTGATCGTGCACGTGTACACGTTTGGGTTTGGCAGCGTTGTTTGTTTTTGGGGAAGAAAGGTGATTATCGGGGCGTACTCGAAGATTCTGGTGTTTGTCTCGAAGTTGAGTGGATATCCTGAGTTACTCGGTTATATGCTCGAGTAAATTTTGGGTTTACCTCGGATTAAAAATCATAGGTTATCAAGTTTAAGTTTAACCAAGTTAAGACTAAATTTAATTATCTTTAAAACTATTTTGAGTAATAAGAGATTTATTAAATGTTAATTTAAGTTAAGAATTTATTTTAAGTTTTAATTAAAGATGGGTTAAGCAAGGTTAAGTGATTAATTAATTAAGAAATTAAGTTGTAATTAGTGATTAATTAATTAAGTTGTGATTAAGCATTAATTAAGTAATCAGAGATTAATAAATGGGTAATTAAGAATTGATTAATTAATAAAGTTTTATTAATTAATAATTAAGGATTAATGAATTAAGTAATTAAGATTGATAAATTAATGATTAGAGATGAATTAATTAAATAATTAAGATTGTTAATTAAATAATTAGAAGTTAATTAATTAAGTAATTAGGGATTAATTAGCTGGTAAATAAAAAGTACTTAATTTGTAATTAAGTTTATTAATTAATAATTAGGTTTTATTAATTAATAATTAAGAAATAATTAATCTATAAAGATTAATTAAGGATTAATTAACTAATAATTAAGGATTAATTAATTTGTTATTAAGATTTATTAATTGATAATTAAGGTTTATTAATTAATAATTAAAGAATAATTAATCTGTAATTAAGGTTAATTTATTTGGTATAAGGAAATTAAGGGATGGATTACTAAATTGTAATTAATAAATGAATGTGATTAATTTAGGAATCTTAATTAATTAATTAATATTAATTGTAATTAATAAATACAAGTTACTCAATTGTATTCACTTGAATAACTTGGGTTAAGATGACATTGGATTCGAAGAGACCGGAGTTGGGTATTAGTTAATATCCGAAACCACTTCGAATCTTTATAAATTTGATGTGGAATCAATAGGTTGAAACAGAATGATTTAAGTGAATTGAACCATTTAATCTAAGTTCTGGTACTTAGAAATTGATGTGTGTTGTAAGTGATGTCTATAACGACTTGTGAAGTTGTAAATTGATATAAGTTACCCGGGTTTTAAATAGATGTATGCATTAGTATTTCATGTTAGGTGAGTTTACTCACGCTGGTTTCCAGCCTGACCCGGGTGTTACTTTGATGTAATGCTCGGGTCAGACCGAGTATTACAGATTTTCAGGTAAGGACGTTCTGGAGCTCAGGAATCGAGCTGGATGGCAGGAACGTATGGAGTGTTTCTACTGTGTTATATTATTGTATATCTGAGACTTGATAATTGTGTATATCCAGTGTCTGTATAAATGTGTAACTCTGATGTATTAAAATGTAATCGACAGATATAATATTGTTTTGTAAACTGTTATTATTTATTATTATATTTTATCCGCTGCGAATGTGAGATGTTGATGTTTCTGATCTTCTTCTTCTTCTATCTCTTTCTTCTTTTTCATAACTATCTGGAATTTTCGGGTTCGAAAACTCCGGGTCGTTACATTAAAATCGAGAAAACAAAACTGAAATGGAAATGGATGGCAAATAAAAAGCTAAGGTGAGATTTTCTCACTCAAATGAAAATGAATTTCTACAGTTATTGACTGATTGATTGCTATTGGATGTGATATTAGATATGGTAGGATATATCTATATATATAGCAATATATACATATTGGCATATGTATATATTGGATTGATGATTTCCCGCCTCGTATAGCGGATGAGACCCTATTGCGCCGTTAGTAAGCGGATTATTTTTATAAAACCCATATACCGCGATAATTCCGTACTGGAGCGGAATTGGTATTGTGCTAACGTCTTTGGATGCAGGGAAACAGGTTGGAGGGATCCAACTGGATTCCTCACCAGTAGTTATTTATTTACAGATATTGATGTATATTCTGTTATCATATGTTGATATATGATGTTGTTGTTGTGATGGACTAATTGATGCGTTGCATCATCGGATTCAGTTTTGAAGTTTTAAAATAACGACTTTTATTTTAAAAGGGTTTTTAAAGTGATTTTTGAAAGTATATGGTTTATTGAATTTTTGAATTGATTTATTTCAAATAAATAAGCGTCTAAAATTTTAAAGTTATAAAAGATAAGATTTTTGGTGAAATTTTACCAAAGTGTGATGTTTGAAATAAATAGTTGATTTATTTAGAAAATGGTTTAAGTTGGGATTTTTGAATAACTATAAACGATTTGTATAAAAAGATTTAAAAAGTTGATATTTATAAATTTAAAATATTGGACTTATAAAACGAATATTTATAAGTGTTAAAAAGAAGTATAAATGGATTTCATAAGTGAATGAAATTAATAGATTTATATTGTGAAGTTAAAAATGAATGAAGTTGTAGAATAAAGGATTTATAAGTAATTTACTTATAAATTGGATTTTTGCCTTTAAATGGAATATTGATCGAATTTGTTCATAAATGATTCTTTTTAAAAAAGTTGAAATCGTTATAAAGTACAAATGCGATTTATAAACGTTGTTTATAAATCCGAAATCACTTATTTTTATAAGTGAATTTTAGAAGTTAATAAAATGAGATTTATAAACCGGAGTTGTTATAGAAAATAGAAAATGGAATTTATAAACGTTGTTTTTATAAATTCGAAAATAAATCAAATTTGATTGATTTTAAATATAGAGATTTTTAAGGGAATTTTATCCACGATTTTGGACAGTGGATAATTCTTGAAATAAATGTGTAAAAAAGGGATTGAAACTTGGTTATTGAAGTATATTCACAATTTTGGACAGTGAATATATTATTGAAGAAAAAAATGGTTATGTTTGGAAAAGCGATATTTTGAAATGAAGTTAATTGTTTTAAAAGATGTTTTAAAACGTGTGAACTATCGAAATCATAGATTTCAACATTTATTGTTGAAATAGTTGTTTTCGAGAAATAAGGAAATGATGGACTATAACACTGTTGTTATAGTAAATGATTTCCAAAAGGAAATGTTTTATATAGTATTGGGATTTATATATCTATTTTAATTCCGAATCCCTATACTATTGATTTCGAGTCGTCGTAACGATGTTTTACGTGACATTCGTTTTGACTCAAATAGATGTTAAAATTTATGATTTCCTTAAAGAATGAAATGTATACTTAATATTGATTTAAGTATATTGAATATTTTCAAATGTTGAAAATAAATAGATTTGTGAAATACTTATTTATAAATAAGTATGGAAATGTTTTCCCAATATGAAATGAACTGTTTTGAGATTTTATCTTCAAAGATAAATTGAAATGTGAATATTTGAAATTTGTTTTCAAATGATTAAGTGTGGAAATTTTATATATAGTAAAAGATATTTTGGAAGATGAAATTATTTGGAAAATTATTTGGAATCTGATGATGTTGCGCATCTTTATTGATAGTTAAATAACCGACTATCAATAATTACCTTTAGATAGGTATTTGTTGTGAATTGGATGAATTTGAATGCCACACTTATTTTTGAATAATCGCTCACTATTCGGGTTAGCCGGGAAAGGACCATGGGGTCGTATAACCCATTTCGAATATGTGATACGTCGTTATGAATTGCATTTGAAGACCGGTGTTGAAGACTGGATATTTTTGAAAACGGAAGGATTACCGTCGAGTTACTCTACATCGGCTGATCTCCGATTTAGAGGTTTTATCACCCTTAGTGACGGGAAGTCCGGACGTGATTAGAAAATTATCCGGATATGCAAGGGCTTCGTGAGAAGTGCCTTCTGTTCTATTCGATCCCGGAACAGACTTGTATGGATTGTATGTCTGACGTTACAATTTGAGATATAAAGCTGATTTCTTTCAAATACATATCTGTTGGTGGCGGAGAATTTATTCTCTTAGCTTAACACCCTTCTCTGAGACGTACGAGCTCAGAGGTTATGTAGTTGAAATTTATCAGCGATATACTCCCAATTTGGTAACGTGGCATACTAAGTGTTACTGTGAAATGATCAGTGTTTGATCATTTGTGATATGATCATTTGTTTGATCTTATATCTTTGTGATCATAGGTTGATCATTTTGTTTGACCCGAAGCAGGGCTTTGTAGAAAGCGTAGCTTTGTGGATGAGACTTCGTCGAGCCTCACACCCCGGAAATGGTCAAAACAGGAAGGATGCAGCAAGGTTCTAGGGAGTAGCGCCCCTTAGTGTATGTCATTCCATCTGGATAAAGGTGGTATCATGGTATGGAGCCCAGATACTTAACCTCTGTGGTTGCTGCAAATTTATTACTTTGTGGTTGTTGCGAATCGGGGATCCTCGGGAAGATCGGTGACGATCGGGGGATGACATACGCGTGTCAGTAGTTACCTATTTTTGCAGAGGTAACCCGGCCTTGTGTTGGCAGAGATCTAACCGTAATGTTAGGTTATTTCTCAGGTCGTCTATTCCAGGGACGTACCCATCGTGGAAAAGGAAGTTTCTTAGCCTGACCATTTGTTGGAAATCCAAAGAAACAATACGAGCCTTTACGATTTCAATTGTATAACCTGTCTCCTCAGGAGGCAGCTATAGCAGGCATAATATAATGGTACCTATGCTGGCTAAGATTTATATTCTACTTTCGAAATGTTTTCCACTATGCACTAATAATAATATCCAAAATGATTTGATTTTTGCGTAGTAAGCATCTTTGACTAACATAAGAAGAAATCTCCTCCAAGTCTGCGTTTGCATTGTGTGTGTGGTGGGAGGTCTTATGGTAGTTTCATTTTCCAAAAGCATTGCGAAATTTACTTTAAATTCTCCTGTTCTTTGTTTTAAAGATAAACTATTTTACGATCTCACACCAGTCACCATGACTGACTCGGAGTTTATTGTTTCCCTTCTAAACTCTGGGTGCCCACTATTTTCCACACGGGCAGTCTAGAGTTATGTTATCAGGATATTCTGGATATTCTGGAGCTTTGGAAGCAAGCTGGATGGCGAAACGTATCACCTATATTTTTGTATTATTCCGCTGTGTATTCTGTATGAGGACAAGTTATATAACTGTCCATTGTTGTATATGACTCTGATTGATGTATGTATAAAATGATATAGTTCTTTGTTTAAAGATTATTCATTTATTTATTATATGTTGTTCCGCTGCGATGTGTAAGATTCTGATATTGTTTTCTGTTCTATTGTTGTTCTGTTGTTCTTCTCTATTTTCTTCTTCTGCTTTCTTCTTCTTCTGCCTTTTCTTTCTTTCTAAAACCCTCACTATTGGAGTTTCCGGCACTCGATTGCTCGGCAGTCGATAAAGTGAGTATCGATGTCGAATTTTCGAAAGTCGAAAATTTCGGTACGTGACAACTGCCGAGCTTCCAAATCCTCTTGACTTCGCCTGTCGTGCTCCCAGTCGAGATTCATTCGCGAACCACAATTCTGAAATCGAGTCGAGCTCGAAAATCTGCTGCCGCTTCCAATCGACACGCCCTGCTCGAACTCGAGCCTTTTGACGCCGCCATAACTCGATGCTCGACGAACTCGCACGCGAACTCCCACTATTCCAAAGGAAACCTCGGAGGGAACCAGCTTTGATTAGTTTTTTTCTTCTTTAAACGAACAAGTTCGTTTGATTTATATTTGAGTGAAAGGAGGCTCGGCCATGATTTAGTTTATTTTGTTTTGATGTTGAAAACTGAAGAGGGATTTCGTTTTGAATCTGAGAGGGGCTTCGGCCATTAATAATTTTTTTCTTCTGTTGGATTTAGAACTGAGGAGGGAGAGACGTGATATTTAAAAACGAACGAACATGCTCCTTGTTTTCGGCTGCGATGTTTTGAAAGAAGGGGACAAAATCGATTACTAGGGTGGCTTGAGAAATGTAGGTTGGCTGATGGAGATTGAAATTTGACTGGTGAAAAAAATAATATGATTTTTAATTAAAACGATTAATTATTTTCCATGCGTTTTTATTTCGTACGATCACACAATAGCTCTAAAAATTACAAAATTTTAAAATCCGATAATAATACAATATTACGGATCCAATGGAACTGGTTTCGTCGAATTCCGAGACTATGCCCCGGACGGCTATTTTCAAATATCGATTCGAACAATATAAATTCAAAACCGAACAAAATAGTTTGAAATTTAATTCTGAAGCTTCTATTATTTTCAGTATCATCGATATAAATTTTAAAAGCTTTTGAAATATTTTTCTTCAGCTTAAAACTGAAGATTCAAATTTATATTCAACTTTCAATAGATTAAATTTTAAACTTTAATCGCCAATTTATTCTGATAATTTGAAATTCAAATCAAACCATCATTCAAATATTTAAAATTAATTAAATATTTTCAATTTTATTTGTTCAAAATTCTGGGTCGTTACACAAAGGGTTCTCTACCAACACAAGACCGGCCTATCTCTGTAACTAGATAGTACTGAATATATCATCCCCCGGTCATTACCGACCTTTAACCGAGCTCGCTCTAGCATACAAACTACATTAATTTACATCCCGAACGTCATAGTGGGAAGAAATATATCTAGAAGGGGATGATCATACCCTAATTGGGAATGACCCACTTAGCCTTGCTGCATCTAACCCTGTTTCGGTCATTTCTGGTTAATGAGGCTTGAGGCTACGATTACCTTTGCACATAGCATATATCACATCTCTGAATGCCACATTGCCATTTCCGTTGACTACTAATTTGTAATGACCCAAGATTTTAGGAATTTATCCTGAAAAATATAAATGAGTTTAAAATAATTTTTAAATAAATTTTAAAGGAGGAATTGATATAGCTTGATAATGTATCAGTGTGTGTACATGAGTGCACAGGAAATGCACATGAATATAAGCTAAAACCCTGAACTCCAAGAATACATACATATTGATGTGTATGGAAATATATATATATATATATATATATATATATATATATATGTAGATTAAATTCTTAAAAGTAGTATGCATAAGTAAATGTATATATGAGTGCTACTGAATAATTTGAGTGTACATGTGCATATGTGTGTGTGTCAGTATAGAATGATGTATGAATATATATGTGGGTATACTAATTATTTCAGTAAGACATATATATATGTGTTAATGAAATACTAGAGTTTAAACTAGTGAAATAAAATATACAGACATATTTTAAGATAAGCAGAAATAAAAAGGAATGAAGATATAAAAAGGAATAATTCTCTTATAAATAAATGAAGGAAGTACATACCATTTGCATGAAAGCTAAAAATAGAAAAGAGTATTTAATAAATAACAAAACCAAGTCACATTTTTAGCATGATTGTAGACAAGGGGGAAAAGTATTTTCTGAAAAGCAAATTTCTGAAAAAAATGTGTAACCACTTTTCTCTTCACCCAAATTAAGCCGGGAAGGGGTAAAACTTTGGGTTTAAAATGCAGATAACATGATTTTTCTGGTGGGCAAAAATGGACTTAGCCAATACCCAAAACCCTAAGAGAGACCCTGTATATATATACATGTATATGCAGCAGCCTCCTCTTCTCCTCAGAAAAGAATTTTGAAAAAAAAAAGAAGAAAAACAATACCACAGAAATCATAAGACAAGGGAAGAAAGAGAGCTTGAGGATAAGAGCAGGAGTTCATCTGTTAATTAAGGAAACAAAGGAGAGAGCTAGGTGAGAAAACTCACTCAAATATCTAAGGCAATAAGTCCTAATGTAGGCAGCCAGTTAAAAGTATTTTCTTAAAAGAGTATTTTCATATATGAATGTTTATCTGTGAATTTAAATCTGAAAATGTTTTGATTTTCTTTGGTTGATCACTTGTTTTATTATAACAAAGTTTATTTATGTGTTGTTAGTATACATATCTGTTTTATACACTCAGATCCCTGTTATGTTAATGTTTGGGGATATAAACAAATACCCAGAAAATAAAATGTTGAGAATAGGCAAGTAGTATTGGTTTTGGCTCAACCCAGAAAGATGTAAATAATGTTGAGCTGCAATATACTCATGTATAAGTGCTGAGGCTTGAAATAGAAAGGAATTAGGGGTGCAATAGGGTTGCCTATGTGCTGATGCTCCTGATTCAATAAAATGCATAGCAAACAAAATTTTGTGATTCAGTGAAACCAGATTATTCTGAGTTTAAGTCAAGCACAAATGGTTGCAAAAAGAAAAAAAGAAACTCCCCCAGAAGCCATAAACCAATGTTAGCTGCCTAAACTCCTTTAAAGAAAAATATACCTGGATGAATATCTATATATATATACAGAACCTTATTTTGTAGTCACCAATGGTTGTTTGCTTGTTGTTCCAGTATGGTCATGAATAATATGAGATACCATGATATAGATGTTTTCAGTTGATGGATCACTGAATGGTTTTGTCATGAACAATCAAAAGGGGTTATTATTAACTAAAACCTGATTAGGAAATTGGGGTCAAGAACACTGCAGGAATGACTTGTGTGCTTGAGTAACATAAGTTGACACATGGCTTGTTTAAGTCCTGAGATCTTTGTGTAATGGAGTGAATTAGTTCATTACAGTGTGTCCATTGATTCATAAATATTGCAGATGAGACCAAGGATAGATAAATATACCAAGGAAATAATACTTGAGCAGATGAGAAAACTAGAGTTTTTCCCAGATTTGAAATATGAGAATTGAATAAATGATTTAACTCATATTAGTTATTTTCCTGTTTGGTATGAATGATTGTTTGTCTATGATTGAGTTGTGTGCTTGAATGTATGTGCCATATTCATATGTGTAGTCTCTGGAAAGAAAGTTAAAGTGTGCACATGCACAATGACACAGAGCATGCACACAAGTATTTACCTGATTCAAAAGGACAGAACCTTATGTATTTGTACTTAACTTGATTTTAACCTAATTAACAAATTGCTTTTGTGAATTTTCTCATACCAGACATGTGTCTGACCCTAGTGTGCTAATGGCATCTGGGGTGTCTCATTTAAAATGAGGCAGTTTCAAATGCTTTTTCAGGGATTGCAGCAACTAAATAGGAGTAGGAGCAAGGCCTTGAGAAGAAGATATAGCATGCTAAACTTAGTTAGATAAGAGCCTAAATGTTGAAATCTGCATGTATTGACAATTTAAATTGCTACTTGTATTAAGTGTTGAATATTGGATGGTTATTTTGTTAGGTATTTTGTTAAGAATTTGACTTGTATCTGGAATCTATGAACCTAGTTAAATTTCTGATATGTTTAAAAGTTAATCGAAATCTTGTAAGTGGATTTAGCAAGAACACCATGTTAAAATTGGATGATTACCTTTTTTTTAAATGCATTAGTAAATCATGAATCTTTGGAAAGGATTTAAGTTTTGGAAAATCAGGATAGTTGATTTTTCAGAAAATTAAATGGTTTTATTTTCTATTATGGCATATGTATACAAAAGAAATAGGCATAGGTTGAATGTTTTTATTTGGCTGCAAGGTTTCCATAATTAAACTTGTTCCATACAAATGGTTCCTGTCCTATTTTTAATTAAAGAAAGGATTTGTAATAAGGGAATTGTAAGCCGGATCCAAATAGTTGCAGATATATATGCACATAAATATGTTTAGTGCAAACATTACCACATCTTTTCCTTTGCACTTGTAATAGGAATCTAAATTTCACTCAGATTTTAACCAAATGCATTTTAAATGCCAGACAGATCTTATAAGAAGAAATACAAACCTGAATAATGATAAACACCTCTATCATCCTCAAAACCCAAGAACCAGACTCTTAACTCATATCAATCCTGAAGCCTTCCAGGTTATAGGGATGGGTTTCAAAAATAATTAAGCAAGAATTATTGTTTTGTGTGATGGAATATAGGCAAAAATAAAGTATATATATATATGTGCAGATATAGGTAGATAATAGATTGCAAACTGTACAGGAGAAAAAAAAATGAAAAACAAAAATTGTGTTTGAACCAACCAGCATAGTACTCGAACTCGTGATCTCTTGTGTATAAGTTAGGCGCGTTTCCATTACGCCTAGATGTTGCTTGTGTTCACTTAGGATCCACTTCTTTTTAGCTTGATTTTGTCACTATTCAGAGCTTAACACAAACATCTATATTAAAAGCTTGTTTACTACTGATTATTACTTGATCACTTCTTAGTTAGTATAAACAGACTAATGTGTATGTTTCCAGTGGATTGTTTTGGTCAAAAAAAAATAAATAAAATAAATTAGCAATCCAACATCCTCTTGTTTTCCAGAACTCTGATTCAAACAAGAGAGGCATATACATCCTCACATGTATGTGCTTATCTTTGTGAATGTACTGATATATTTATATTGGTTGATTATTGTGATCCTGGATATATTTTGGTTTATTGGAGAAAGATATTGACCCTGAGAATTATATTTGCAATGGATGATATATCTATATATTTATATATCCTCTTTACCTTAAAAAAAAAATTCCTTATGAAATTAGAGTAGAAATAGGAGGGTCATTTCAGTTGGTATCAGAGCGAGGTTATTTAACATAGAAGAAGTAAGGATCAAGTTCTTAGATAGAAATAAAATTAAAAGGAACTAAATATATATATAACAATGTGCTCAGTGTGAGAAAAAAAAAACCACTGAAATAATAAAATTACTAATCAAACTAACCAGCTATGTAAATTATTATTAGCAAACTATGGTAGGGAGACCACCAAATCAGGGAGCAGGATCTTCCCATGCACCACCAATGGTCAATCTGCAAGACTTGGTGAGAGCATTTAGGGATGGGGCAGGACAAAGGCAAGAAAATCCCTATGAAGAACTCTCAAAATTACTTAAGACATATACTCATTTAGGAGGCAAAAGCTTTGAAGGGACAGAGAGTGTCATGGAAATTCAAACATGGTTGAGAACATTGGAAAGAATTTTCAATGACATGCAACTTGATGATCAAAGAAAGAGGCAAGTGGCTTCAAGACAGCTAAAAGGAGTAGCTTTAGGCTGGTGGGAAGTAATCATAGCAGGAAGGAATGAGAATGAAATCACTTGGAATCAATTCAAAGAGATGTTGGAAGCAAGGTTTGTACCAGCATCAGCAAAGACTACCTTGCTAGAAGAATTCATTAGACTTAGACAAGGAACCATGACTGTCACAGAATACACTCAAAAGTTTGAGGGGCTTTCCACATATGGAGCAATGCTTGTGGCAGATGAGGCATCCAAAAATGATAGGTACATAAAAGGTCTGAACCCAGGACTTAGCAGAGCCATGTTACCCTATGCAGACAAGACTTTTGATCATGTGATAGACTTAGCTTTGAGGTTGGAACAGCATGACAAGGAAAGGGAGAAGTCCAGAAATTTTAAGAGCAATAATAACAAGAAAGGTAAGGGGAGGTATCACCCTTATGATAAGAAGAAAGAAGAGGCTAGTAACAAAAGCACTGGAGATGTCAAAGCTAAGGAAGACAAGAAGAAAATTGTGTGCCATCAGTGTGGAAAGGAAGGGCATATCAAACCAAGATGTCCAGAATTGAAAGGAGGAGCTTTCAAATGCTATCTATGTGGGAAAGAGGGGCATATGAAGAGGAATTGTCCTGAGTATAAACAACAAGGCAAATTGGCAAATTTGGAAGGGAAAGGCAAAGCCACAGTGGAAAGTAACACTGTAAACCATAGCCAAGTGGAAGGTACATTACTTATTTGTACCATACCCATAGCAGTAGTATATGATACTGGGGCAACTCACTCTTTAATTTCTTATGAATTGGTTAAAATGCTAAAACTGAATTGCATATTGGTTGAAACCCCATTGCATATACACAGTCCATTGGGGAGTTCTAGTGTTTTAAATATGATTTGTGTGGATGTGGAATTAAACATAGGAGGAAATATTTTTATTTCCAATTTATATGTTTTGAATTACCCAAATATAGGTGTTATATTGGGGGTAGACTGGTTAAGGCAATTTAAAGCCATAATTAATTTAGACTCATCCACCATATCATTGCAAAATTCTAGAGGCCAGAGAATCACAGTTTTATGTGAGGTAGCTAAGGAAGGAAAACTATATCATTTAGTTGACTCAGAGAAAGATTTCAGTGAACTAACCATTGAAGAAATTCCCATAGTCAATGAATATTTGGATGTGTTTGGTGAGGTCAAGGGTATTCCACACCATAGACCAGTAGAATTCCAGATCAATCTAGTTCCAGGAGCAAGCCCAGTGATTAAAAAGCCAACTAGAATGGGGCCAAATGAACTAAAAGAATTAAAGAAACAGTTAGAAGAATTGGAAGAAAAGGGTTTTATAAGACCAAGTAATTCTTGCTGGGGAGCACCAGTGGTATTTGTTAAGAAGCAAGATGGCTCCTTAAGACTCTGCATAGATTATAGAGAATTAAACAAAGTAACTATTAAAAATAAATACCCATTGCCAAGAATAGATGATCTTTTTGATCAATTAGCAGGGGCAAAAGTATTTTCTAGACTAGACTTAGCATCTGGTTTTCATCAAATGAAGGTGGAAGAATCAAGCATCAAGTACACTGCCTTTAACACTAGGTATGGGTTGTATGAATTTTTGGTTATGCCATTTGGCTTGACCAATGCACCATCTTACTTTGTAGATTTAATGAACAGAACCTTTAGAGATTGTTTAGACAAGTTTGTGCTTATTTTCATAGATGACATTTTGATTTATTCCAAGACAGTGGAAGAACATAAGCATCATTTGCACCTGGTTTTGTCTAGGCTAAGGGAAAAAGATTTAAAGGCAAAATTTTCAAAATGTGTGTTTTGGAAGGAGGAAGTACATTTTCTTGGCCATGTTATATCTCCCAAAGGAATTTCTGTGAACCCCAATAAAGTAGTGGCTATTCAAGCATGGAAGAGGCCAAGCACTGTGAGTGAAGTGAGGTCATTTATGGGGATGGCAGGGTATTATAGAAGGTTTATAAAAGATTTTTCAAAAATTTCTACACCACTCACTAACCTAACCAGGAAGAACCAAGCTTTTGTTTGGTCAGAAAAATGTGAAAAGTCTTTTGAACAATTGAAGGAGGCATTGGTGAATGCTCCAATTCTAAAGGTACCACATGGAAATGAAGAATTAGCGGTATATACTGATGCTAGTGGATTTGGCTTGGGTGCAGTGTTGATGCAACAAGGCCAAGTCATTGCATATGCATCCAGACAACTTAAACCCCATGAAGTAAGGTATGCCACACATGATCTCGAATTAGCAGCTGTGATATATGCTTTAAAACTTTGGAGACATTATTTATTAGGCACAAAGTTTGAACTCTACACTGACCACAAGTCTCTAAAATATTTATTTTCACAAAAAGATTTGAACATGAGGCAACATAGATGGGTGGAGTTCTTAGCTGCCTATGATTTTGACATACTCTATACACCAGGCAAAGCAAACAAAGTTGCAGATGCTCTAAGTAGACAGCATGCTAAATTGGCTATGATGATGATAGCAGAATTTAAAGATTTGTCTTTGCTAACTGAGTTAGAGATTGAGGAGAATGGTTGTGTGCAGATGCATGGTGCACAAGAAGATAAAGGGAAGTTAAGCTTAATGACACTTCAACCAGATTTAATTCTGAAGGTAGAAAAAATGCAAGAACAAGATGCTCACTTATTAGAGAAGAGAATGCTCCTCTCAAGAGGGGAGGAAGTAATGAAACACCACATTGATAAAGATGGTTATGTGAGATACCAGAATAGGATGTGTGTACCAGAGGACATAGAATTGAAGAGGGAGATATTGAATGAATATCACAGGAGTAAATACTCCATACACCCAGGTAACACAAAAATGTATCAAAATTTGAAAAGAGACTTCTGGTGGAAGGGGATGAAATCTGATATAGCCAAGTACATTGCCAAATGTATGACTTGCCAACAAGTCAAGGCTGAAACTCAAAGACCATCAGGGTTGATGCAACCTCTTAGTGTACCACAGTGGAAGTGGGAAGACATATCTATGGACTTCATAGATGGACTGCCTAGATCTAAGAGAGGTAATACAAGCATATGGGTGATAGTTGATAGGCTAACCAAGGTAGCACACTTCATCCCAGTCAAGTCAGAAAGAACAGCACCAAAACTAGCTCAGATTTTTATAAAAGAAGTGGTAAGGTTACATGGCCTTCCCAAAACCATTGTGAGTGATAGGGATACCATCTTCACTTCAAAATTCTGGAGAAGCTTTCAAGAAGCAATGGGAAGTGAACTATGTTTAAGTACTGCCTACCATCCTCAATCAGATGGGCAGACTGAGGTGGTAAACAAAGTTTTGGAGGACATGTTGAGGGCATGTATACTGGATTTTGGGGGCAACTGGGAAGATTATCTTTATCTAGTTGAATTTACATACAACAACAGCTACCAAAGCACCATAGGAATGGCTCCATTTGAAGCCTTATATGGTAAACCCTGCTTGTCACCTGTTTGCTGGGTAGAAGCAGGAGAAAGGTCTATTTTAGGACCTGAGTACATACAAGAAACCAAGGAGAAAATTGAGTTGATAAGAAGAAGAATGACAGCAGCTCAAGATAGGCAAAAGAAATTTGCAGACATGAGAAGGAGGCAGGTAGAATATGAAGTGGGAAATTTTGTTTTCATCAAAATCTCACCCATGAAAAATGTGTTGAGGTTTGGAAAACAAGGCAAATTAACCCCAAGATATATTGGACCATACAAAATTCTGGAGAGAATTGGTCCCTTGGCATATAAGTTGGAATTACCAGAAAACATGCAAGGCATACATGATGTTTTTCATGTATCACAATTGAGAAGGTGGGTCCATGACAAGGCAGAAATTCTTGAAACCCCAACCCAAGTGCAGATAAATCCTAATTTGATTTATGAAAAGGATCCAGTGGGAATTTTGGCAAAAGATGTGAAGAAGTTGAGGAATAAGTCTCTGAAACTTGTGAAGGTACAATGGAGTCTAGATCCTAGTGATTGCACATGGGAATTAGAAGACAAAGTTAGGATGAATTATCCTAAGCTATTTTCAGATTAAGGTAATTCTGATTTTTGATTGTTTTCTTTATTTTGGATGAATATATTTTTAGTTAGTATAGAACTAAGAATCTATTTGGTAGAGAATATACTTGTTCTCTGAATTAAGTTTAAAATTTATTTTAAGCTTAGGAAAATTGTGGGACACAATTTCTAAAAGGAGGGGTGTATGTAATGACCCAAGATTTTAGGAATTTATCCTGAAAAATATAAATGAATTTAAAATAATTTTTAAATAATTTTTAAAGGAGGAATTGATATTGTTAGCACCAAAATTGGTCACTAACCTCGTTCAGAAAGATTGTGTAGAGATATAAGTGATGAAAGTAAATTAAACAGAGGAGACAATGCTAATTTAAATGCAGAAAGTAAGAACACCGAATTTATAGTGGTTCAGCGTAATTGCCTACATCCACTTTGAGTTTTGATCTTTATTTCTTTCATAAGTAGTTGAATACAGATACAATCCATATATTAATGACTTGAATACCAGTTTTCGTTAAAAAGAGGAGAGTATAAAAAATGGCAGAGTCTCCCCATTGTTCTCCCAAAAAAGGATCCCTTTCCACTGTGACCCTGCCCCTCTATTTATAGACAAATATGGGCTGGACTTCCCAGGTGGGCTTGGTGGCCAAACACTCTAGCCCAAGCATAGTGGTCGCTGCATGCCGAACCAGATATGTCGAACACCATAATGCCGAACGATCCTTTCTATGCCGAACGGTATGTTTGGTGTGCGGGAAGTGCAGAATGGTTGTCAGTCGAGGCCGAACGTGCCTCTGGATGCCGAGTACTACTATCGCCGAGTTCTACTTGATGTTGAGCACTACGCCGAGTACCCCTGTTGCCGAGTTCTACTGGATTGTCGAGTACTACGCCGAGTACTCCTATTGCCGAGTTCTACTGGATGTCGAGTACTACGCCGAGTACTCATGTCGCCGAGTTCTACTGGGCGCCGAGCACTACGCCGAGTACTCATGTCGCCGAGTTCTACTGGGCGCCGAGTACTACCTGATGCCGAGTGCTACCCGATGCCGAGCACTACCTGATGCCGAGCACTAGTTGACTGGTCAAATCTCCAGGAAACACTTGCCCCCCAAAGTGTATTACGTGACTGCACGTAATACGCTTTGAACTATGTATCCTCCATGTCTCGTTTCAAATCCTTGAATAAATTCTAATGGAGATGCCTTCTTGAGAATATCAGTGGTCATCCGTGTCTGATTCTGTAGAGCTATTAGGCTTCGGCTATCTGATCTAGTCTTCTCTTAATAACCCTTAGTGAGAATTCAATTTCTGTTGATTTCAAGAAGTCGTACTTTTTCGGACGTACACATGCACGTTCGGGTACATGTTCTTGCCATTGGCTCTCGGATGCGTATAAGTCGTCGCCAACTCCATCTAGTTTAATTGCAATTCAATCGCGATTCCTTGTTTGTATTTTCTGTGAAATAAGGGTTGCAATTAGCCACTTGAGGAGTTTTCCAAACCTTTCTTCAGTACAAACTCTATGATTTTGTTCACAGCTTCGACCTGTCCATTTGCAGTTATAATGGATCATGGAAGGTCATAAGGACAGATGACGTTACGGATAAAGGAGTTGATTATTTTCTTCATCTTCGTCGTGGTTAAGAGTTCTTCATCTGCCCATTTGGTGACGTAATCAACTGCTATGATGGTGTATTTTGCACCACCTTTAGGATCGACAAGAAGATGATTTTAGTGCCCCCAAGTGGCAAACGGCTATGAACTAGCCATTTGACTAATTTCCATCGGCGGGGTTCCCGGACTTTTTGCAAACATGTTGCACTCGTCACATTGTCTAGCATGATCAACCGCTTCTGGGTTGATAGTTGGCCAGTAATACCTGTAGCAGAGTATCTTCTTTATCATGGTTTTCCCTCTGATGTTATTACCGCATTCTTCTTCATAGAATTTTCTCAAGATATCATCATGGGCGATATGCCGAGCGTGGGGATGGATAAACTCCTTTTGACACACGACTTATTCTTAGATGATTTGGCGTGAAGCTTTGAGGAGGATCTGTCGTTTTCCATTCCTCCATTCAATAAGAATTCTTTATTGTAGATAGTCTTTGATAGGAGTCAACCATGACACCTTTTCATTTTGTTCACTGAGTTCGTGTGTAATGATGTAATACGTGAAGTCGGTTAGTAGCTCTTGGACTTGGCCGAGATAAGGAGCAAGACAATGCCCCCTAGCAAGATCAACTTCCTTAAATTTGTATACTACCAATCAAGAACCACAAAAGTATGTAAAGTTTTCACTTCAAATCCTCTAGCAGATTTGAGGCTGGCAGTCAAGGCTTCATACTAAGCATCGTTGCTTGTTATAGGTAAATCGAGTTTTAGGACGTAGTAGATTGATCGTTCCTCAGGAGTCATTATCATGATTCCTATTCCATAACACTGATCATTGGGTGCTCCATCCGCGTACATTTTCCATCTTATGGTTGGTTCTCTGCTACTCTTTGAATAGTCATCTGAGGTAGTCAATTTGAGTGTGAGGTCTGCTAATTTCCGTCCTTGGATAGCCCTTCGTGAAAAATAAGTGATATCGAATTAGCTTAGTTCGATATTCTATTTAAATAGTCTTTCAGACGTCTCAGGCCATCGTATGCCCTGTCGCAATGGCTGGTGGGCATAGGCGTTGATGGGGTGAGCCTAAAAGTAAGAGTGGAGCTTTCATGAAGAAATCAATAGAGATTGTGCTAGCTTTTGTAGCTTCGGGTTGATATCCAATGCATGGCTCGCGATAGTTAATGAAATCACATATGCATGTCAGAATGGGTCCAAGGGAAGATATCATCATTTATTCAGAAAAATTCAACTAATTCTTTTATCATCACTGCACTGAGCTGTGATCCGATATTCAGCGCCCGGAAAGGGTCGCCATGGCTGGTTGTAATGTCGACCGTCAGATTAGCAGGTGCCATCCCAGATTCTTTGAGTAAAGATGTAACTATCATAACATTCAATGTGAAATATGGTTGGGACGGCCAAAGTTGATGGTTACTCTAGTCGAATCCTAGAGTCTTGTCATGAGTTATTGAGCCTAATAGCGAAGGGTTCTGAATGCTTTAATAGATTATCAGCAAATGGCCAAAGATCAGGCTTAAAAGCACGTTGAAGGAAACGTCGAGTAGGGGCCAGCCTCGAGTTGCGTGCAACTGCATAGCTGGATCTTGCCATGAGTTTGAATTTGCCTGTATATTCGAGTAACGCATTTTCTATTCGATGCATTCATGATCCTTCACTCGTCCTTCGGGTTGGAGTGACAGTCAGTTACCCACAAGCTTTGGCATTGATTTAATGATTCTATCTCTGGGCATCCTTTCGGTCGTTGCCTTGGGTAGCTGTAAGCACTATACACAAGTTTTAATACTGAGCTATCGTAGCCAATCTTTGGATGACCATGCGTCTTCTCCCAGTCTCGGGTTGATAAATGTACTACATGGACGGTTGTGTCTCGTTCTAGCTATGTATATGTTTTCACCTAAACTCCAAAGACATAGAGGTGATTGGTGAAAAGTCGGTTCACATTCATCTTGCTTCTTGCTCGTGCCCCCAGGTCTGGGGCATATACTGATAAGTAGGAAGGCTAACCACGCCCACTTTAGCTTTACTCTCTTTCCCGTTGAATCGTGGGATCATGTCAGTCGATGGGAGACTAGGTCTCGCCTATCTTGGATTTTATCGTGGTTTTTCATTCCAAGAGGAATACTTCGATGCCACGTAAGTTTCAGGGCGTAATTTGGACAGTGGATGGTCATCCACGTCCACTTTGGTTCATGCTCTGTAATCAGATCTCGGGGTAAAGTTGGCTACAAATGCATTCGGGTTATGCTCATCCAGTTTCATACTCCTCCTGACGAATCGAACGAGGGTGCTGGAGAATTTTTGACCAAGTATTCGTGGTTTACCCTCCTTTCCATACTCTGGGGGTCATAGTTTTTCAAAAAACAAACATCCGAGTCACATTCGTATGTGCTTGGCGCGGATCGGCATTGACCCTTGGTCTGAGGTATGATATAGTAGGTTGCTCGTAGCTTTGGATTCCGTTTCGATTGGTTCTGTATTGAGGCCTCCCTGCAGTCGCTGCCTCAAGTTATAAAGAACGCCATGCTAGAGCTATAGTAAGCTGTTGTATTCGGCTTTTTAGTGTTTTGTACCCCTGCCCCCAGCATTGATTTGGCCAGGTCACTAGTTGGATGGTCGAACTCCATCCTCAGCGTGTTAATAATCCTCCTGTCGATTCCAGGCCGAAGTTTACGGAATAGAAAATGGTCGGAATCCACTCGTCTATTTATCGATGATCATACACCAATCTGCACTCTGGTGACTTAGTGTTATTCTCCCCCCGGTTGAATCGCGCCCAATTTGTGTTCATGCTTCGGTCCACGCTCCGGGGACTTAGAGATTTGTCGAACGGTTTATGCTTTAGTCCACAGTTCGAGACGCAGAGATTTTCATCAACTCGTTTATACTCTAGTTCGCACTCTGGGAACTTAGAGTAATCTGGTCCGCTTCTGGGATTTAGGGATTTTTCTAAAGTTGTCTATAATCTAGTCCATGCTCTGGGGACTGAGAGTACTGTAGTCCGCACTCTGGGGACGTAGAGGTTTTTGAGTCATTTATACTCTAGTCCACGCTCAGGGACTTAGAGTACTTTAGTCCGCATTCTGTCTCCCATTCCAAAGGGTGAGACCCCCTGGATGGCTGAGAGTCTGCCTAGATCTGGTAGATAATCCTTCTCTTTAAGATTCTCTTTAAGATTTCGAAAGTCGTTATTCTTTATGTAGGACTATTGCATTCTAATGCTTGTTTTCCATGATTTTGTGCAGGCCGTTCTGACCCCGAGCCCACTCCAAGGAGCGATGTCGCCAAGGAAGTGGGGGAGAGAACAAGTGAAGCCACTTACGCAGGGGAGGCTCCTGGTCCAGACGCTCAGGTGATCGGAGCGCTTGATGAAGACAAGTCTGAGACCTTCTCTCCTACCGACGGGGGTTATAAAGTAGAAATTACAGGCGTCTCTGGGCACACATCTGAATTGAGCATGGAGGAGCGGCTCGAGATAAAGAAGGGGGAGACGGTCAAGGTCATAGTAGAGCCCCGAGTTGTGGACTTGGACGATCCTTTGAACAAGCCGTTGAAGGTCATCCTTCCTGGCGGATCCAAGCCCATGGAAGGCCCCCGTACTCCTTCAGTTGCTACCCCTCTATCAAAGAAGAGTACCAAGGGTAAATGCTCTGGAGAGGAGCCATCTGGAAAGAAGTTAAAGAAGCACAAGAAGTGATTACTATCCTCGTTCAACGAGAGTTAGTTTAAGTCATGTAATTATTTTCATCTATTTCCTAGTCCTTGTAAATAGAATGTCGACTCCGAACTTTGGAGGGGTTGTAATAGAAACTCATTTCTGAATAAGGTTTAGTTCTTTTTCTGTCTTACAAATGACTCTTATTGTTCAGTTTTCTTTGTGATTGTGACTTTAATCCAAGCAGTTGTGAGTAACATAGACTTCTCAGTCCATCTTAATATAACTCGGAAACTCTTCGGGAGTCGCTGAACTTCCATTCTGTGCTTCGAGCACTTAGAAAACTTTCTAGCCCGTATGTTAGGGATTTGACAAATTCAAGTCATCTGTGTCATAGTTCATATTCAGGGAACTTGGAGATCCAATTCGCTTATATTCGAGTCCGCACTCTGGGGAGTTAGAGTACTCCAGTTCGCACTCTGGGGACTTGGAGGTTTAAGTCATTTATACTCTAGTCCGCGCTCTGGGGACTTAGAGTACTCCAGCCCGCACTCTGGGGACTTGGAGGTTTAAGTTGTTTATACTCTAGTCCACGCTCTGGGGACTTAGAGTACTCCAGTCCGCACTCTGGGGACTTGGAGGTTTATGTCATTTATACTCTTGTCCGCGCTCTGGGGACTTAGAGGTTTAAGTCATTTATACTCTATTCCACGCTCTGGGGACTTAGAGTACTCCAGTCCGCACTCTGGGGACTTGGAGGTTTAAGTCGTTTATACTCTAGTCCACGCTCTGGGGACTCAGAGTACTCCAGTCCGCACTCTAGGGACTTGGAGGTTTATGTCATTTATACTCTATTCCACGCTCTGGGGACTTAGAGTACTCCAGTCCGCACTCTGGGGACTTGGAGGTTTAAGTCGTTTATACTCTAGTCCGCGCTATGGGGAGTCAGAGTACTCCAGTCCGCACTCTGGGGACTTGGAGGTTTAAGTCGTTTATACTCTAGTCCACGCTCTGGGGACTCAGAGTACTCCAGTCCGCACTCTGGGGACTTGGAGGTTTAAGTCGTTTATACTCTAGTCCACGCTCTGGGGACTTAGAGTACTCCAGTCCGCACTCTGGGGACTTGGAGGTTTATGTCATTTATACTCTAGTCCGCGCTCTGGGGACTTAGAGTACTCCAGTCCGCACTCTGGGGACTTGGAGGTTTAAATCATTTATACTCTAGTCCGCGCTCTGGGGACTTAGAGTACTCCAGTCCGCACTCTGGGGACTTGGAGGTTTTAGTTGAGAGCAGTCGTATTTCCATTTTTTAATTTGTATTCATCTACTGTATCGAGGCTAATGTCGTCGAATGAACAATCGAAACACGTTTGCTCACGGAATGGGATTCTGCCCCCTAGGATGAGGGACGAAATTAGAAAAATGGACGATCGATTCTCGTCCGCTTGGTGATTATAGCTCTTCCAATCAAGTCAAGGAAGGAGGTATATGACAGATGGTTGAATCACATCCATGTTGGGTTAGACAGCCAAATCTCTTACAATTTGCTCTGTATCTCCTTCTAGAAAATAAGGATAATAGATTGTTGAGTAGACAAAGTAAGTTGCATATGTTCCAAGGTGCAGTCGTGTCCGTATTTTGACAGCGATGGTTAGTGAGTACGCAGTCTACCATAGCTACTTCAAGTTGGGCTTTCGAACAACCTTTCGTGTTCAGGGTAGGATTTGATGTGTAGATGATCAAATCACGTCCACTTTAGACGGATCCCGGTGTCACTGAGCTTCATGAGGTGTATCTGTATTTTGTCGAACTTTGTTCTATGACTCAATTGGAGTGGATGATCGGGCCATGTTCATTCCAAGCAGTTTAGGTCTCCAAGTCAAATGTGGAGGTCGATGGATGGATGGTCGGTTGTTCGAATCGATCATAAGTTGAGCATACGAACTCGGATCGTCTTGAGACTTGGAACATTGGCTTCCCTGGCTTTGATTGTTATGTCTTGTTAATCGTGGCTCGATCCAGACTCGGACAAAATTCATCGATATCCATAGTGAGCCTTTGTGTAACCGATCTCCAAGACGAACTGTCACTGGTTTCTAATCAAGTTCTTGGTGTCACGGTCTTGCCAAAAGGCGGGATAACATTTGCCCTCGAAAGGACGTCTTGTGTAAACATGACGTGCTTTGAAAAAACCGCAGTCTTTCATGCTGAATATTTCCGTTCAGTTGATTGCTTGACAGTCGTCTCTTAATCGTTTCGTTGCAATCTTCTTTTAGACAAATGTTCAACTAGCATGCTTTGCTTTGGTTCTGCCCCCAGTTTTGGGGATGAGTATGGAGTTGATGTATGTTTATACTCCGTCTCGCACTCTGGAAATACGGAGTTGATTAATGTTTATACTCCGTCTCGCACTCTGGGAGTACGGAGTTAAGTAGATGTTTATACTCCGTCTCGCACTCTGGGAGTACGGAGTTGATTAATGTTTATACTCCGTCTCACACTCTGGGAGTACGGAGTTAAGTAGATGTTTATACTCCGTCTCGCACTCTGGGAGTACGGAGTTGATTAATGTTTATACTCCATCTCACACTCTGGGAGTACGGAGTTGATTAATGTTTATACTCCATCTCACACTCTGGGAGTACGGAGTTAAGTAGATGTTTATACTCCGTCTCGCACTCTGGGAGTACGGAGTTGTGCGAAGGATCGTCGTGTATCAACCCATTTTTAGCCTTGATGTGATGGCTTGCCCCCGAGCTCGAGTTTCACTTAGTGAGTGGTTGGTCGTATCGCAGCCGCTCTCTACTTGAATAAATTCCACTTGCAGGATGGAATTCAGCTCTCCGTTCATCGTGATGTTGTACATTGTATTTAATCCATAGCCCCAAATCAAAGGCATATGGTTGATGATGAGCAATAGAATTATTCTCGTCCAGATGTAACTCCACACGTCCGATCATGGTCTGCGTAGATTGGTTGGCAACCAAATCTGAGTACCTGGACACCTGCATCGTTTTGAAAGTAGTTTAGTTCAAGCTAGTCGTAGTTCATAGAACAATTGAAATAGAGATGGAAATGGAAATAATTCAAAGAAGATTATGGTAAATCTCATTGATATGTGAAGCAGCGTCGTGTGCTCGCTAATCGACTCCGCCCCTGGCTTCTTTCAAAGGGATGTTGGCCGTCAACCGTCCAATTGATAATCATAACCCTTTATTAATAGGCATCAGATATTCGCTGCCCGCCATTCTGCTGGACTTGTACATACTATTGAAGCTTTCCTTTCCAGGTCATCTTTTCGATCACACCTCGGAGGTGTTTGTAATCGCTCGTGTTAGGATTAGTGAGCATCTGGGAATATACAACATTCCCCTGATTTTCTTTAGACTTTGGTGTACTCTCTCGAGGTTGGTTTCCAGTACCACTTTGAGTCGTGAGTCTTCAAGTAGAGGTTGTCAATTGAATCTTTCAAAGAGCATATGAGCTGAATTCTGAAGTCTTGTTTCGGCTACTGGGATCTACATCCTTAGCCAACGGGCCTTCATTGTTATTTTTCTTAGTCTGCTCCACTCCTCCTCACTTTAGTTCTGATTCATTTTGTAGAAGAAACGATCCATAGTCGTAGGAGGCTCTTTAGCTAACTAGCTGCCAAAATATATCTGGAGGTCGACTTTCCTCAAACGCGATCAGTATGATACCCTTGTTAAATTCGAAGTGCTGGGTCAGCGAAGAATGGTGCTTGGAGTCATCTTGGCGTTTGCTAGAGTCATATCATCTATGTTCTCCAACCTTTGGGAGTACCGTTTGAATAGCGGTTGCTTGTCTGTTCCCTTGATGCCGTTCATAAGCTGCCGCTAGATCCTCTATGCCCTAGTCGATCATGGGATGTCAGGGAAGTGGATAGAATGTTCCTTTACTAAGTTGAGTTTTGAACTCATTATCCGGAGGCACTGCGCTGCGGCTAGGGTTCGGGGGGCCTGCCCCACGAAAAATTTTTTTTTTAGCCTCTTTTTTGGAAATTTGGGTCGTACCCGAAAATATTTTTTTTTTAGAAATAGGGGTTGTATAGGTGGCCGGTGTAACTTAATTCCAGAGGTGCTCGGCATACAATACCGTTCGGCATTGATGAGCGTTCGGCATTACAGAGGTGTGGATCGGCCTGGAAGAACGTTCGGCCTAGAGGTATGGTCGGCCTGGAATGGTTCGGCCAAAGTTGTTCGGCCAAATTGGGTCGGTAGAGGCTGTTCGGCCAAAGTGGATCGGCCTGGAGTGGTTCGGCCAAAGCTGTTCGGCCAAGACTGTTCGGCCAGAGTGGTTCGGCCAAAGTTGTTCGGCCAAGACTGTTCGGCCAGAGTGGTTCGTCCAGAAGTGGTTCGGCCAAAGCTGTTCGGCATCCACACTGTTCGGCACAACCGAGTCGTTCGGCATACAATACCGTTCGGCATTAGGGCGTTCGGTGTAGAGGTATGCTCGGCCTAGAAGAGTGTTCGGCCTAGAGGTATGTTCGGCCTGGAAGAGCGTTCGGCCTAGAGGTACGTTCGGCCTGGAAGAGCGTTCGGCCTAGTGGTATGTTCGGCCTGGAAGAGTGTTCGGCCTAGAGGTATGTTCGGCCTGGAAGAGCGTTCGGCCTAGAGGTACGTTCGGCCTGGAAGAGCGTTCGGCCTAGAGGTATGTTCGGCCTGGAAGAGCGTTCGGCCTACGCCTTTTCTGGAGCGTTCTGATGGTCTGGGCCTCTAGCCTCCATTTGTACTCCTGTCCTGAAGTTTCCAGCTCTTGCTTGGTCACGGTCTCCAGCTGTTTGAACAGCAGCTTCAGTCTTGCGGCGTCTGCGCCTGGGAGGTTCATCAGAGGAAGTAGAGCTGTCAGATGAGGAATAAGGAGCGGGATTGCCCCCAGCATTCTGTTGCTGCTGTTGAGTGAGTTGTGCCATCAGGTTGGCGTTAGCTTGCATCTGCTCTCCTAGTTGTCTCCTGCTTTCCCTGAGCTCTCTCATCAAGTCATTGAACTCTATTCTGGCGACAACTGGAGTTTGATCATGGGCGGCAATTCCTTCACCCGGAATTGCTGGTTGATTGCTAGGTCCTGCTTGTTGCACGCTAGCTGTCTCGCGGGCATCCGCATTATGAGAAGCTGACCTGGTACGTGGTCTTGCCATTGTAGAGTTATTGGTATGAACTCTGAGTAGAATCAACGGATGTCCTATCAGTAAGTCGGATCTTCTTTGGGGGATTTGTTCAATCCAGTAGCTTCAAAGCAGATCCTTGAGGTCTGAGAATTCGATTCTCAGTGAAAGCACCAAAGTGTTAGCACCAAAATTGGTCACTAACCTCGTTCAGAAAGATTGTGTAGAGATATAAGTGATGAAAGTAAATTAAACAGAGGAGACAATGCTAATTTAAATGCAGAAAGTAAGAACACCGAATTTATAGTGGTTCAGCGTAATTGCCTACATCCACTTTGAGTTTTGATCTTTATTTCTTTCATAAGTAGTTGAATACAGATACAATCCATATATTAATGACTTGAATACCAGTTTTCGTTAAAAAGAGGAGAGTATAAAAAATGGCAGAGTCTCCCCATTGTTCTCCCAAAAAAGGATCCCTTTTCACTGTGACCCTGCCCCTCTATTTATAGACAAATATGGGCTGGACTTCCCAGGTGGGCTTGGTGGCCAAACACTCTAGCCCAAGCATAGTGGTCGCTGCATGCCGAACCAGATATGTCGAACACCATAATGCCGAACGATCCTTTCTATGCCGAACGGTATGTTTGGTGTGCGGGAAGTGCAAAATGGTTGTCAGTCGAGGCCGAACGTGCCTCTGGATGCCGAGTACTACTATCGCCGAGTTCTACTTGATGTTGAGCACTACGCCGAGTACCCCTGTTGCCGAGTTCTACTGGATTGTCGAGTACTACGCCGAGTACTCCTATTGCCGAGTTCTACTGGATGTCGAGTACTACGCCGAGTACTCATGTCGCCGAGTTCTACTGGGCGCCGAGCACTACGCCGAGTACTCATGTCGCCGAGTTCTACTGGGCGCCGAGTACTACCCGATGCCGAGTGCTACCCGATGCCGAGCACTACCTGATGCCGAGCACTAGTTGACTGGTCAAATCTCCAGGAAACAGATATAGCTTGATAATGTATCAGTGTGTGTACATGAGTGCACAGGAAATGCACATGAATATAAGCTAAAACCCTGAACTCCAAGAATACATACATATTGATGTGTATGGAAATATATATATATATATATATATGTAGATTAAATTCTTAAAAGTAGTATGCATAAGTAAATGTATATATGAGTGCTACTGAATAATTTGAGTGTACATGTGCATATGTGTGTGTGTCAGTATAGAATGATGTATGAATATATATGTGGGTATACTAATTATTTCAGTAAGACATATATATATGTGTTAATGAAATACTAGAGTTTAAACTAGTGAAATAAAATATACAGACATATTTTAAGATAAGCAGAAATAAAAAGGAATGAAGATATAAAAAGGAATAATTCTCTTATAAATAAATGAAGGAAGTACATACCATTTGCATGAAAGCTAAAAATAGAAAAGAGTATTTAATAAATAACAAAACCAAGTCACATTTTTAGCATGATTGTAGACAAGGGGGAAAAGTATTTTCTGAAAAGCAAATTTCTAAAAAAATGTGTAACCACTTTTCTCTTCACCCAAATTAAGCCGGGAAGGGGTAAAACTTTGGGTTTAAAATGCAGATAACATGATTTTTCTGGTGGGCAAAAATGGACTTAGCCAATACCCAAAACCCTAAGAGAGACCCTGTATATATATACATGTATATGCAGCAGCCTCCTCTTCTCCTCAGAAAAGAATTTTGAAAAAAAAAAGAAGAAAAACAATACCACAGAAATCATAAGACAAGGGAAGAAAGAGAGCTTGAGGATAAGAGCAGGAGTTCATCTGTTAATTAAGGAAACAAAGGAGAGAGCTAGGTGAGAAAACTCACTCAAATATCTAAGGCAATAAGTCCTAATGTAGGCAGCCAGTTAAAAGTATTTTCTTAAAAGAGTATTTTCATATATGAATGTTTATCTGTGAATTTAAATCTGAAAATGTTTTGATTTTCTTTGGTTGATCACTTGTTTTATTATAACAAAGTTTTTTTTATGTGTTGTTAGTATACATATTTTTTTTATACACTCAGATCCCTGTTATGTTAATGTTTGGGGATATAAACAAATACCCAGAAAATAAAATGTTGAGAATAGGCAAGTAGTATTGGTTTTGGCTCAACCCAGAAAGATGTAAATAATGTTGAGCTGCAATATACTCATGTATAAGTGCTGAGGCTTGAAATAGAAAGGAATTAGGGGTGCAATAGGGTTGCCTATGTGCTGATGCTCCTGATTCAATAAAATGCATAGCAAACAAAATTTTGTGATTCAGTGAAACCAGATTATTCTGAGTTTAACTCAAGCACAAATGGTTGCAAAAAGAAAAAAAGAAACTCCCCCAGAAGCCATAAACCAATGTTAGCTGCCTAAACTCCTTTAAAGAAAAATATACCTGGATGAATATCTATATATATATACAGAACCTTATTTTGTAGTCACCAATGGTTGTTTGCTTGTTGTTCCAGTATGGTCATGAATAATATGAGATACCATGATATAGATGTTTTCAGTTGATGGATCACTGAATGGTTTTGTCATGAACAATCAAAAGGGGTTATTATTAACTAAAACCTGATTAGGAAATTGGGGTCAAGAACACTGCAGGAATGACTTGTGTGCTTGAGTAACATAAGTTGACACATGGCTTGTTTAAGTCCTGAGATCTTTGTGTAATGGAGTGAATTAGTTCATTACAGTGTGTCCATTGATTCATAAATATTGCAGATGAGACCAAGGATAGATAAATATACCAAGGAAATAATACTTGAGCAGATGAGAAAACTAGAGTTTTTCCCAGATTTGAAATATGAGAATTGAATAAATGATTTAACTCATATTAGTTATTTTCCTGTTTGGTATGAATGATTGTTTGTCTATGATTGAGTTGTGTGCTTGAATGTATGTGCCATATTCATATGTGTAGTCTCTGGAAAGAAAGTTAAAGTGTGCACATGCACAATGACACAGAGCATGCACACAAGTATTTACCTGATTCAAAAGGACAGAACCTTATGTATTTGTACTTAACTTGATTTTAACCTAATTAACAAATTGCTTTTGTGAATTTTCTCATACCAGACATGTGTCTGACCCTAGTGTGCTAATGGCATCTGGGGTGTCTCATTTAAAATGAGGCAGTTTCAAATGCTTTTTCAGGGATTGCAGCAACTAAATAGGAGTAGGAGCAAGGCCTTGAGAAGAAGATATAGCATGCTAAACTTAGTTAGATAAGAGCCTAAATGTTGAAATCTGCATGTATTGACAATTTAAATTGCTACTTGTATTAAGTGTTGAATATTGGATGGTTATTTTGTTAGGTATTTTGTTAAGAATTTGACTTGTATCTGGAATCTATGAACCTAGTTAAATTTCTGATATGTTTAAAAGTTAATCGAAATCTTGTAAGTGGATTTAGCAAGAACACCATGTTAAAATTGGATGATTACCTTTTTTTTAAATGCATTAGTAAATCATGAATCTTTGGAAAGGATTTAAGTTTTGGAAAATCAGGATAGTTGATTTTTCAGAAAATTAAATGGTTTTATTTTCTATTATGGCATATGTATACAAAAGAAATAGGCATAGGTTGAATGTTTTTATTTGGCTGCAAGGTTTCCATAATTAAACTTGTTCCATACAAATGTTTCCTGTCCTATTTTTAATTAAAGAAAGGATTTGTAATAAGGGAATTGTAAGCCGGATCCAAATAGATGCAGATATATATGCACATAAATATGTTTAGTGCAAACATTACCACATCTTTTCCTTTGCACTTGTAATAGGAATCTGAATTTCACTCAGATTTTAACCAAATGCATTTTAAATGCCAGACAGATCTTATAAGAAGAAATACAAACCTGAATAATGATAAACACCTCTATCATCCTCAAAACCCAAGAACCAGACTCTTAACTCATATCAATCCTGAAGCCTTCCAGGTTATAGGGATGGGTTTCAAAAATAATTAAGCAAGAATTATTGTTTTGTGTGATGGAATATAGGCAAAAATAAAGTATATATATATATGTGCAGATATAGGTAGATAATAGATTGCAAACTGTACAGGAGAAAAAAAAATGAAAAACAAAAATTGTGTTTGAACCAACCAGCATAGTACTCGAACTCGTGATCTCTTGTGTATAAGTTAGGCGCGTTTCCATTACGCCTAGATGTTGCTTGTGTTCACTTAGGATCCACTTCTTTTTAGCTTGATTTTGTCACTATTCAGAGCTTAACACAAACATCTATATTAAAAGCTTGTTTACTACTGATTATTACTTGATCACTTCTTAGTTAGTATAAACAGACTAATGTGTATGTTTCCAGTGGATTGTTTTGGTCAAAAAAAATAAAATAAAATAAATTAGCAATCCAACATCCTCTTGTTTTTCAGAACTCTGATTCAAACAAGAGAGGCATATACATCCTCACATGTATGTGCTTATCTTTGTGAATGTACTGATATATTTATATTGGTTGATTATTGTGATCCTGGATATATTTTGGTTTATTGGAGAAAGATATTGACCCTGAGAATTATATTTGCAATGGATGATATATCTGTATATTTATATATCCTCTTTACCTTAAAAAAAAAAAATTCCTTATGAAATTAGAGTAGAAATAGGAGGGTCATTTCTTAATTTCCTTCCACAAAAATACAACCCTTGAGCTCATACGTCTCAAGGAGGGTGTTAAGCTAAGAGAAGTTGCCTTCTCCGCCACCAACTGATGTACGTTTGTAAAAACCAATGTACGTAATCTTTAGAAATGCAATGTCAGACAAATGTCCATACAAGTTGTTCAGGAACTGGACAAACCGAAGGCACTCTCCTACTACCACTAGTAGCGAGTAGTCCTTGCAATTCGAAAAATCTCCACAACGAGGAGACCACTGCTATAATTAACTCTATAATGGGAGCTACCCAGAGCATGTCAACAAGCAGTCCTCATGCCACGAAGATCCATGGTCTTCAATAATCATCATCTTCAACATGTCTTCACTTTCGAATGTATACATTGGTTCGAAGTGGTTTTCGGATAGGAATCACCCAAATCCGACCCTGGTTCCTTCGAAGCCAATCATCGATAAAAAGTGAATATGAGAATATAGAAATTATTAAGTCTCTTTTCACTTTAATTCTTTTCAGATGATTTCGAAATCTATTTCTTTTGACTTAGAATAATTCTAAATAATTCATTCTTTTGCTTTGGATAATATCTCAAATTTCCTCACTTAACTCTTGATCCAAATTCCTTAACTTTTAGGCGGGTCAAAAACAATGTTATTTAAGACATCGTTTACGATAAACCCAAAAATTAGTCTTAGAAAAACATTTTTGAGTAAATAGGATCATAGAAATCATTCATTTTGGGGATTGCTTAAATTTTGGATAATACCAATCTTCTTTTATTTTGGAAAACTTAATATAATCTTTTTATCTTAGAGCATCTGGGCTTTCTTTTCGATCTGTTCCACCTCTCGCCTAAGAAACGAAAACATAGGCCAGGTAAGTTCAGGACACTGGTTGCTCCATCCCTAACCTTAGTTAAACACCTTGTTTTATCTTTCCAGATCTCACAGGTGGAACAAATGTACTAGTCGTTTCCGCATACTCAGTTATCATCTTTATTTTGGAATTGATTATAAAAATTCAAAATTATCTTTTAAACACTTAGTTTTTCTTTTAAAAATATTCACAATTGATTCCAGGAAAATTGTTACATTTAAACTCATATTCAAAAAGTTATACAAATTCGCAGCATAAAAGTGTTGCGGAAAGTGCTATATAAGCTTATTTGATTTAAACAACTTTTTAATATTTGAAAATTCATATTTTCCAATCCAAATCTCTTTTAAACTATTTAAATGGATTTATCAAATTTATTCCATAATTTAAAACGTTCACTTAAACAGATTTCTTGTTATGGTCACTTAACTACACTAACGCGATTTTTCTAGAAAATTGATTTGGACTTAATTCAAAATCTACTCAACGAAATTTTGATTTTCTTTCTTTGTTTAGGAGATATGGATATAATAGTCCGAAATTTTTGTATCTCGAAGAATTCCGAGCTATATTCCACTCTACACATTCATTTGAACTTATCATGAAAAAAGAGACCAATAATAAAGAATTGATTAGACCAGCAGTAACATGGTTTGCAACACATTTTCATTGCTTGGAATTCTTGAATTTATTTGATGTCATCATTTGACGAGCTGCTACTATTTTCATTGCTTTGACTCTTTGTTGCTCGTGCAGGTATACTATCAACAGCAGCGCCTGCATCATTCAGTGTATTGGTCATCCAAGGGTCGTGTTCCAACAAGGGTGGTTCAGTTTCAGTAGTCCATTCTGCTAATGGATCCTCTTCATGGAATATATAGTCCAGATCGATCAATTGATTTTCAGTATCGCAGCGTCTGGAATTTTTTGCTCTTAGTCTCATGTTGTAATGCACATATACCAATTTTTCTAGGTTTTTCATTTTCATTCTATTTCGTAATTTTGTATGAATCATTGAAAATGTAGTCTAGTTTCTTTCACAGTTTGAAGATGAAACTGTTTGGCTTAAAATATGCATTGCTAAACGTGTTAAATTTGGAGCATGTTCTCTTCCAATTATTAACCACCATTGAGCGGGGAAACATGTCTTTACTGCTGCGTATTCTTTTGCAGAACCAAATGCACCAATTTTCTTTCTATATTTCTCTACTTGTTGATGTATAGGTTAAATATTTTATGTCTTAAATGTTAAATGTTGTCATAATTATTATATATGTTAATTTTACCTCTTTTCCAATTTCAATTTGTGTTACAATATCCGGTACCATTTTTCAACGACGTTATTAAATCCATTTAATACTTCTCCATCGTTTGTTGCATCCCCATATTGAATGATGGGGTTAAGAAAATAACCTACATGAGAAAAGTGTAACATATTATTGAAATGTTATGTATTTAATTGTTTGTATGATGATAAGATAAATCAAATTACCTGCCGCGTGAAGAGGTCGATGTAATTGTCTTTCCCACCTTTTGTCTATTATATCCCACCATTTTTGACATTGCCTTCCACCAATATTTTTTCTTATCGATTCTTTTGCTCGATCCATCGCCTCATAAAGATATCCCATATCTGCTTTGTCATCACTATCTACCATTCGTAAAACCTTCACAAGTGGCTCAAAAACAAGAATGATGGAAGTAGCACCGGTCCAAAAAGCATTGTTGTAAATTAGTGTAGAGATATTATTTGCTGTTCTTTTATCTTTAGTATTGACTCTAGGAACTCTTGATGTCCACTCTCTCGAAGCAATCATCATTCTCAGATCATCTTTATGTTTATGAATAGATTCTAGTGCGATGGAATGTGTTGCAAACCATGTTACTGCTGGTCTAATCAATTCTTTATTATTGGTCTCTTTTCTCGTGGTAGAAAGTAACCAACCATGATTGTATATAAATGTCATTATTAATTGACAATTTGTGATAATAGTTGTTACCTCTGACTCTTTGGAAATATCTTCCAAAATCAAATCAATGCAGTGTGCTGCACATGTGTCCAATATAAATGCCTTCTTTTCTGCATCAATAATTGACCGATAGCTTTGTAGTTTGCTCTGTTATCTGTAACAACTTGCACTATTCTATTTTAACCGATTGTTTCGACGACATCATCCATTAATCCATAAATATATTCTCCACTTTGGAATTCATTTGTGGCATCCACAGATTTGATAACTACCATTCCATGGGTAGAGTACACGAGAAAATTAATTTTTTTTGTCAATTCTGTGTACTCCAACCATCACACATTAGTGTGCAACCATATTCATTCCAGAAATTGTGCAATGTTTTAATATATTGTCCAATTTCTTCTATTTCCATTTCAAGGTACGAGTGTGATATTTCATATGAAGTTGGTGGATTAATTCCACGACCGCATTCTGCAATCGCGTCAACCATTGTTGTATAATATGGACTATTAGCAACGTTATGCGGAATATGGTTGAAAAAAAAGAACTTAGAAATTGCTCGACCTATATGTTTTTTGTTATCTTTAATACCTTTCATTGTAGATTTAATAGAAGGTTGAGTTCTACCTCCTCGTTTTCGCATGTATGAGTCGATTCGTCCAGCAGCATTATTGTCAAAATCATCATCTACTCTGATAGATTTTCCAACAGTATTAGATCTGTGCAATGTTTGACTTGAACCACCACCCGATCGTCGAACAGTATGAGATCTGCACAGCTCTTCATCTCTAAATGCATCTCTGCTTTGTCGCATGACATGTTGAAGTTCTTCATCATCTTCATTTTCATTGTCTGATAGTTGGTGTGGTCTGCTCATTAATTCCTCTTGTAAGCGTTGTTTGTCTAGTTTTTCTTTGCTTCGTTTATTTCTCTTTTGAATGATATGTGATCGTACAAGTTGTTTAACTTCTTTAGGGACAATTAGACATGCTGATACATCGCCGCCCACTCCTGCCAGATGTTCTTTCAAACGTGTCACACCACCGCCATTAATTAGTTTATTGCAAAAGTTAAATTTTGTTTTTCGAAGATTACCGTCGATCGCAGTACCATAATTCCAACCAATTTCATTTGGATTTGCCATAACATACCTGCGATTATAATTAAACGATATAATATACACATAATTAAACAAAAGTCAATGCTAAGCAATTTAATATTCCAAATCAAATCAAAAATAAAATAAAAATGCATAAATAACATTCATCGAAGTCGTCAGAATTCATTGTTCAAGTTCAATGTCCATGTCCAATATTCAAGTCCATATTCCAATCCAACATATTCAAGTTCAACATTCAAGTCCATATTCAAATCAGCATATTCAAGTCCAATATTCAGGTCAGTACAGCATATTCAGGTCAGTCGACTTATTAAAGTCGGTTCAACATATTCAAGGCCGTTTGCATAGGCAGTACCAAACAATGTCCATGTTCAACATATAATAGGAAAAGGCCATGGCTTAAAAAAATAAAAACAATGCCTATGTTAAGGCCAAGGCTAAAAAAAAACAAGGCCCAAAAAAAAACAAAGGCCGTTTATTTACATTCATGTATTTTTTCCCTCCTCCTCCCACTTCACGACCAAACGCTGACGCACTCAAAAAAAATCGAGCGAAAGCTAGGGCAGAAGACAGAAAACGAAAATGGGCAAAAAAATTCACCTTCCTTTGAAAGCTAGGGCTGAAGACGGAAATCAAAAATCGCGAATCGAAGCTCGGTTCTCCTCCTACCAACTCGAAGAACAACACCGCGACGTCGAAGCTTTCTCGAATTTGGGCGAACCCGCGATTCTTCTTGCTCGAATTGGGAGGACTGCTGAAGCACTAATTGTGGTAATTTACATTCGCGGTCGTTTATTTATAAGCAAAAATTTTATGCTTTAACTGTGCAAGCACGAGATGATTCTCTGTTTGTTTTGCTTTTTCGAATTTGGATTTTACTGCAATTTGGTGTCGGTTGTTGCTCTTTTATCAATTTTGCAAATTGCTTTTTTTTATCGCAGTTTGAACGAGACGGGATTTTGCCTTAATCCCGTCCCGGTGATGGCCGGAACCGATACGAGGTGGTCGGAATCTCGTGGTTCCGGCCGGATCCTCAATCATTGGTATTTATAGGAAAAGTAAGGAGTGGTGAATTACAAAACCAACCCTTTACGAAATTACCAAAATATCCTTACTTTATCTTACCTTTTCAACACTTACCATCACCTTATCACATCATCACTTTATGTCTTAATCACTTAATATTTAATTAAAGAAAAGTACTGATTTGGTTGGATTTGATGTGAAATGTTTTGTCCTTTTGTGTTTACCTTTGCTAATTGTTTGTAAACTTGTTTAGTAAAAGTAAACTTGATTAGTGAATTAAAAAATACTTATACTATTTGAATATATATTCATATATAAGAAAATAAAGGTGTAACAACGTTGCGATAACTTTTAATAGACAAAATGTTTTACGGTCACATTTTGACGTTTTAGTTAAACTATTCATTTATGTAAACCAAATTTAAAATGAACTTTTTTCTTCTTTTAAATAAATTAAAACATGTCTCTTTATATTTTAAAATCATATTTAATTAATATGAAAATCTCTAATTTTACAGTGTATGTAAAACTGACAAAATGCGACAAAATTTGGTTATTTTTGTAAAATGGTTATTAACATACTTTTAAATATATTAATATACTTTTATTATCTTTATTAGATGTTTTAAATAAGATTTATGTCACGACCCGACTTTCTATGCCCAGAAAGACGTATCGTGAATTAAGAAAGAAAGGGATAGAAGAAGAAAAGAAAGAAAAGAAGAAAGAACAACAACATCAGAAACTCACAGCGGAACGAATGAAATATAATATATCATAAGATATTACATAGTATCATATACATCAGAGTACACAACTTATACATCACAGAATAGACAGTTATAAACTTCTGTCTATTATACAACACCAGTACATCAGTACAATACAGATTAATACAAACACAGCGGAAACTTTTTATATCTACACGCTGAAGCCTCCTGCTCCTCAGCTCCTCCAGAATTCGTCAAGACTATCCTGAATCCCTCGACTACTCAATACAATATTGAGTACCCAAGAGTTTAATAAAACAGAAAATAAACACTTGGGTCAGACATGGGTCTGGTGTGAGTAAACGGTTAGATTGCTTAACTTTGAAAACCTTTGAAAACAAAAGTATCACGTAAGACTCCCCACAAATAAACATGGGTAAGTTTTTATCTTACGCTAACTAAAACATTTGATAGGAAATCTGATTGTATTATAATAGGGTCTAGGGTTTTCAAGTAAAATACAGAAATAGCTGAAATGCTTACATCTCACATTCCAACGTAGTTGGGCACAACTAATACGTACGGTACTTATTGGAGTTTGGATTCCATACAATGGCAGGGCTACTGGGGTATCGCCCATCACAGTACGTGGCCTAGATCACCGTACCGAGGAGTACGCCCGCTCCCCTGCAACACAAAGCCGGAACCATCCCTTACTGGATAATTCCGAACAAGATAATCCCGTAGTTGGCGCGACCAACCACACACTAAGCCGAATAAAAGAAAAGGGACCTCTATACAGGGATCTATCTTGCTCTCAGTGGGTGCTACCCACGAAACCTTGTTGCACCTTCCCTGTTTTAGCCATTCCCGGTTGATGAGGCTTGAGGTTATGATTACCTTTAATCAGAACATATCACTTAGAATGCTCATCGTCCGCCTGACGATGTGCTGAAAGCATTCAATCCATACAAGTTCGTTCCGGGTTCGAACGAAACCGAAGGCATTATCTCGTTACACTCATTTTGGAATCACCCTCAGAGTTAACGACAATAACCTTTGCACTCTGAATCTTCATCTTCACTTGAGATTCATGACCTAACGTTTAACTTGGATCGATGTGGTATTCGGGTCTCCAGACCTGGAATTCCGGTATACGGAAACCCGATCCCGGTCTCATCGAAATCCAAAACGTATCTTTTAAGTCCAAGTTGTTTAAAGGTTTAAACAATTTAATTCAATTAAATACTTGAATTCATATAGCATTTAACAGATAAATATCACACATTTATCACAGATATATCCAATATCATATCACAGAATATCAAAGCATATCATCCAATAGATATCATCCAATTCAGATATTCTACACAACAATATATATAAGCAACAATTATTAACCCTATGATATAATTAATTCAATTAACTTAAATTAAATTAATTACTTAAGAATTAATTTCTAACCTTGCTTAATCAATCATTAATTAATTACAACCTTTAATTAATTAATTACTCATTAAATATTAATCATCCTTGATTAATTATTCATTAATTACATAAAGTAATTATCCTTTAATTAATTTCACAAATTAATTATTTTTAATCATTAACAGTAATTAACCATTTATTTATTAATTAATTAACTATAATTAATTACATTAATACTTAATTAATTACATTAATTAATTATACATAATTAATTATCTCCATTAATTAACCTTAAATAAATCATAAACAGTGATTACCATCCTGTAATTACTTACCTTATTTAATTAACTCCTTAATTAATATTATTAATCCTTTAATTAATTTCACCAAATAATTAATCCTTAATTACTTTTACAAAGTAATAATACTTCAATTACTGCCCATTAAGTAATTCCCTTTAAATTAATTACATCTTGAAATTATACATTAATTACTTATACTAAGTATTTACACTTATAAATTTTATTAAGTATTTATACTTAATCAGCATCGAAATTATCTTTAATTAATTTACAAATTAATTAACTTAAATTAATCACATCTATTTATTTATTACACTTGAGTAATTCATTCCTTAATTACTCTTTAACAAATTAATTAATAAACCTTAATTATCAATTAATAACAAATTAAGTACTTCTTAATTATTAGTTAATTAATCCTTAATTAATCTTTATAGATTAATTATTTCTTATTTATTAATTAATAAAACCTAATTATTAATTAATAAAACTTAATTATAAATTAAGTACCTCTTAATTACTAGCTAATTAATCTCTAATTACTTAATTAATTAACTTCTAATTACTTAATTAACAATCTTAATTTCTTATTTAATAATCTTTAATTACAATTAATTAACCTTAATTAATTAATTATAACCCTCAATTATAAATTAATTAAATCCTTAATCATTAGTTAATTAAATTAATTAATTATTCTTAATTAATTACTTAATTTACCTTTATACTTAAATTTCTTAATTAACTAAATTAATCTCACTCATTAAAACCATAATTATCTTAAGATAAAACCTTATCTTATTTATGCCTTAATTATCATTAAACATTATTTTTAAAAATATTAACTTACTTAATTAAATCATTAATTAAGTTCAAAATACTCACTCAACATGATAAATTAAAAGTTACAAATCACAACCTACCTTTAAATGTTTAAAAATATTATAAAGTAATAGTTTTAAATCTAGTTTCAATTTAAATTAAATAGCTTGCTTTATAAAATATCTAAATTTCTTTTCTACTTAAGTTTTTAAAATAACTTTAACTTTATTTAACAAAATTTAAATTAAACAAAGTTTTCAAAACTACTTAAACAATGTTGAAGCAAACAACTATTATAAATAATTTATATAAACAAGTTTAAACTAATTTCATTTTAAATTTCAAAACCAAGTTTAGTTTTAGTTTAAGTTTTAAAATTTAAAACCTGCAAATTAAACTCACATCATCAACTCGAGTTCAGATTTGAGCTACCATCCCAATACCCGATACTAACTTCGAGTCGCACCCACAAATTCTCGAGACCAACCCGAGTAAAATTGCTTCTTCCCCAAATCGCAAACAACCCAGATTCACAAACGTGCACACGTGCACGTGCACGATCGCCAGAACAACTTCCGATCATCGCCGCCGACTTCGACACATCGCCTACGACCTTGCCGTTCAACTTGTGCACTCAGTTCGTCGAAATAATCATGAATACGAGATCGAGCTGATCGACCCATCCTGGAAACACTCTTCGATCGGAAAATCGATCGCCTGCTGACGAACTCGCCACCGGAGCTCACGTTCCTCCGTCCAGAGCTGCAACTCAGATCCACTCAACGTTTCCCCCTCTCGCGGTGAACTCCGATTGTCCCTTGATGACGTACTAATCCCTGTCAAGCTCGACTCCTACAACATGGTAAAACCCTACTTTGTCGATCTCTGTCCACCACAGCTACTAATAAAATCAACCATCATTTTCCAGAGATCAACATCTCTAAAGCCATCCTCGACCACAATCCCAAGTCTCAAATCGTCCCCAATCTCCAACGATTGACGAAATACCCAAATTCGAACAACTCGGCAAATCTCAACTTATATCAAACTAAAAATTTTGATATCAATATTAAAAATTATGATTTTCTACTATAATTCCATTTATGCAATTCAAACATGAAATCGAATTTATTGATTTTCGACTTCTTTTTGATTTTTACTGTAATTTACCAGTTTCGAAATAAATATGCAATATAAACACTTGGGTTTATTTTTAAAAATTCTATTACATTCATACCATCATCTCTTCTTTTGAGATCATAATCTAAATTTGGATATATAAGAAGAATTTGAATTCTTTTGTTTTATCTTTAAGTCTGTGATCATAGCAGAGACCAATATACATAAACTCAGGCATACACTCATATCAACAGCGCAGTTTAAAAATGTATATTCCAAATAAAACAATCATGCAAACCACATTACAATATTTCTATCCATATTCATCACATGCATAAATATGAACATAGATTAAAAACTGTTATTAAGAAAATGTTTACTCACCTTTTTATTTCCAGAGAACAAAACAGAGCAGTGTTTTCCAGGCTTCTACATTTGATTTGCGAAAATGTTGAATTTGAAATCCTACTGCATGCTTTCAATTTGATGTTGAAACTGAAACTGATGTTGATTCTTGTTTGATATTAATTTCTCCTCAGGTTGATCTTTGAAACGGTTGTTTGATTTAGTTGCTTGATCCTCTTCTTAATTGTAGATTTGAATTTCAGGTTTCTGTTTTGCTTTGAGAATTTTATACGGTTTGATTTTAGTTTGAGGATTTGTTTTCAGGTTGGAATCCTTTGTTTAGAGTTTCTTGATTTTGAACTGAGAATAGAGAAGAATAGGAAAAGAAAAATGAAGAAGAAGGAATGTATGTTTCTTTTATAAATTTAGTTATGATTTATTAAAAAGAAAATAAAATTTTAAATGAATGACACTTGTTAACTTGAAATGTCCCTATGCTTACAATTGTAAATATATGTTGTAATAATCTTACACATGTCCTAAGTAATTTAAATAAATTTTTATTTAATTTAAATGTTAATATAAATATTTTCATACTTACTTTATTAATAAATAACACTTATCTTAATATATGTATATATAAACTATTTTAAAGAAACATATTATAAAACAAATAAAATCTTATATATTTTTAAATCCAATTTAATTATCTTTTAAGAGATATAAATTAAAATACCAAATACCCTTTGAAAAAATATTATATTAAATTATACATTCCAAATTATACTTTATATATATATATATATATATATATTTGAAACACTTTTATTAAATTCAAACCAAAATCCCAATATATACAAATATACATATATATTTAAATAGAAATATTTTTAACACAAATTTGAGAATTATTATATTAAATTTCAATACAACTTCAAATCATAACATATACATACATATATATTACAATTTGAAAATACATCTTTTATTTAAACATAAGATTTCTATTCACAATATATATAGCAAAATATATATTATAAATAGATTAAAACTTTATTAGCTTTGAAAATAAATCTTATTAATTTTAAATCAATATTTCCAGATTAAATATTTCCAGATTATTAAATTTATATTGCGCAAAAACCCGGGATATCACATTCCTCCCCCCTTAAAATAATTTCGTCCCCGAAATTAAAAGCAAAGTTAATTTAATAATCCAACAAATATTTTAAAACAGCAAAGCATACCTATCATCCAGTAACTAACAACCATAGCAACCAATCAAACAAACAAACCTAACTAACTATTCTGATACAAATCAGGATAGATCTTCACTAACACTATCTAGAGTTTCCCAGATATAACACCCGAATACTCGCTCTACAGAATCTAACAATACCACTATAATCCAGAGCTCCTTTCTTCTCTAGATCCACTAATCTGAACAAAAATATCAGACCACACTCAAGTCCAGTTCAACTTCCAAATCCATCTGAACTGCATAACCTACAATCAACAATGAATCATACACGTACTCCCTCAGAAATACGTGAAATACAATGAATTCCAGATATCCAAACTGGCTATTCAATCCTGTAGATCAAAGAACTACTTTTCTCGAGAACACAGGAAAATCCAAAATAATTCAGTGCTAGCTTTCCAGACTTACCAAATCTGATAGCTTTATAATCGGAGAAAACTTAAAACAAATTTCCAATCTCCAACTCCGAATTCCAAACTCTGTCTCATATCTGCATAACTCATTAGACGATCCTGGGCTACCTCATCTCTTCCTGGTCAGCTTAACCTTCGCTGATGCTTCTTGAAACAAATATGAACCAAGCACAAAATGATCTTCAAATCTGCTGAAATCCACAAATTCTACTCCACAAGAAATAGAAGACTGAACTTCCTTCTTCTAGATTCCAGAAAATCTATACACACTTAGAAATTCACATAAACTTCTTGTAGAAATCTGAGGTTACTTCCTTTCTTGCACAGCTACTACCTTTGCTTTCGCTGCACAACTCTGATTTGAAATAGATGAGAATGTCGATGAACTCGAGCACAAACTAGATCCACAAACAAGCGGAAACATTGGTTATCTTAAAGACACAACCAACTTCTCAAAGAATAGACGAGTCCTCGGTCAAGGGTACTGTCTTCAGCTATCCTTGGCTAGAGGAAACTCGAAACTAGAAGCAGAAGAGAAAACACAGATACTCCATAAAATTCTAAGATACTTCACCAAATCCTTCTCTAGGAACAAATCGATATAAACTAAATCTTTGACCTCTTCGATAACTTTTACTTTCTCTTGAGATGCCTCAACTCCATCCAAAAGATTACTCAAGATGAACTCTCAAACTAATCGCAAGTCACTTTTGCGATCCTACCTAGTTCGGATTCCAAAGATACTGTTCTCTCTTTACCAATTAAAACAGCCTTAAGCTTTTCCAAACAAGGTTAACCCTTCAAGAAAGTCTTCACCATCTACCCAGACTGCTGATAGAAGATCCACAAAGATTCCTGAACCATTCGAAAAACGGACCACACTTCTGTTTCCAAACTCTATCTCGACAGCACACCGAACACTCCGAGCTGTACTGCTATCACAGCTAACCAAGAACTTCTAATCCAAAGGCTTCTCAACTAAAACCATCAACTAACTTCACAACGGACCTCCGAGATGGCAGACATTCCAAAAGAAAACTCGGCTCCAAACCAAACGCCAATAACTTACTCTTCTTAAGGGAAACAATGAGACCATGTCCGAAGAACAACTAATCGACCTTAGTCCCATACTTCCCAACAGATAAAACTCTCTTACTCGATATCAAAGAATTCCTATACAGCCGAGTCTTTCCTATGGTAGACATCAACTGTTCCTCCAATACCTTCTTAATCTTGCTCCAAAAAGAAAATCTCCTTCGGGAACATCCATAGGTACTGCGTCTTATCACACAACTGCTCCTTCCTGAAGTCGCTAAGCTACCATCACTTACTTCTGCACAACTGATAGATTCAACTCTAGAAAATCTGCTCACCCGAGCTCAACCAATTTTACATTCCAATAATGGACTCCGAATCTTGAAAAGGATTTTCTTCAGAGATCCGAGACATCCTTACTCCATACTGCCAATTTACTCGAGACGATATTGGGTTTACAGTCTCGATATATACTTCCAACCTCAAACATTCAAACTCCAACTATTGGTAATTGTGTTACACACACTACCACCTTATCTACCTTTATAACTTATATTGGAAAACCCGAACAGGTAACCCAATAAATAGGTAGAAATACATAAATATATATATATATTTAAAATGATATATATTTTTTTAAATAGAAATTATTTCTGGGTAAAATTATTTCATCTACCTCTTTAAAACAATATTGTGTCCGTTGGCCTGGTTCAAGTGTTTAGAGATCCCTATCAATAACGTTAGCTACTCGTATTGACCAGAATCCATATACCACTCAACCGATCAATTAACACAATATAAAACCATTTTTATATAACTAACAATTACGCGCTCTCAAGATAGACACCACTTCAGAGCCTAGGTATTCACTCAACCTACTGCTCTGATACCAACTGTCACGACCCGACTTTCTATGCCCAGAAAGACGTATCGTGAATTAAGAAAGAAAGGGATAGAAGAAGAAAAGAAAGAAAAGAAGAAAGAACAACAACATCAGAAACTCACAGCGGAATGAATGAAATATAATATATCATAAGATATTACATAGTATCATATACATCAGAGTACACAACTTATACATCACAGAATAGACAGTTATAAACTTCTGTCTATTATACAACACCAGTACATCAGTACAATACAGATTAATACAAACACAGCGGAAACTTTTTATATCTACACGCTGAAGCCTCCTGCTCCTCAGCTCCTCCAGAATTCGTCAAGACTATCCTGAATCCCTCGACTACTCAATACAATATTGAGTACCCAAGAGTTTAATAAAACAGAAAATAAACACTTGGGTCAGACATGGGTCTGGTGTGAGTAAACGGTTAGATTGCTTAACTTTGAAAACCTTTGAAAACAAAAGTATCACGTAAGACTCCCCACAAATAAACATGGGTAAGTTTTTATCTTACGCTAACTAAAACATTTGATAGGAAATCTGATTGTATTATAATAGGGTCTAGGGTTTTCAAGTAAAATACAGAAATAGCTGAAATGCTTACATCTCACATTCCAACGTAGTTGGGCACAACTAATACGTACGGTACTTATTGGAGTTTGGATTCCATACAATGGCAGGGCTACTGGGGTACCGCCCGTCACAGTAGGTGGCCTAGATCACCGTACCGAGGAGTACGCCCGCTCCCCTGCAACACAAAGCCGGAACCATCCCTTACTGGATAATTCCGAACAAGATAATCCCGTAGTTGGCGCGACCAACCACACACTAAGCCGAATAAAAGAAAAGGGACCTCTAGACAGGGATCTATCTTGCTCTCAGTGGGTGCTACCCACGAAACCTTGCTGCACCTTCCCTGTTTTAGCCATTCCCGGTTGATGAGGCTTGAGGTTACGATTACCTTTAATCAGAACATATCACTTAGAATGCTCATCGTCCGCCTGACGATGTGCTGAAAGCATTCAATCCATACAAGTTCGTTCCGGGTTCGAACGAAACCGAAGGCATTATCTCGTTACACTCATTTTGGAATCACCCTCAGAGTTAACGACAATAACCCTTGCACTCTGAATCTTCATCTTCACTTGAGATTCACGACCTAACGTTTAACTTGGATCGATGTGGTATTCGGGTCTCCAGACCTGGAATTCCGGTATACGGAAACCCGATCCCGGTCTCATCGAAATCCAAAACGTATCTTTTAAGTCCAAGTTGTTTAAAGGTTTAAACAATTTAATTCAATTAAATACTTGAATTCATATAGCATTTAACAGATAAATATCACACATTTATCACAGATATATCCAATATCATATCACAGAATATCAAAGCATATCATCCAATAGATATTATCCAATTCAGATATTCTACACAACAATATATATAAGCAACAATTATTAACCCTATGATATAATTAATTCAATTAACTTAAATTAAATTAATTACTTAAGAATTAATTTCTAACCTTGCTTAATCAATCATTAATTAATTACAACCTTTAATTAATTAATTACTCATTAAATATTAATCATCCTTGATTAATTATTCATTAATTACATAAAGTAATTATCCTTTAATTAATTTCACAAATTAATTATTTTTAATCATTAACAGTAATTAACCATTTATTTATTAATTAATTAACTATAATTAATTACATTAATACTTAATTAATTACATTAATTAATTATACATAATTAATTATCTCCATTAATTAACCTTAAATAAATCATAAACAGTGATTACCATCCTGTAATTACTTACCTTATTTAATTAACTCCTTAATTAATATTATTAATGCTTTAATTAATTTCACCAAATAATTAATCCTTAATTACTTTTACAAAGTAATAATACTTCAATTACTGCCCATTAAGTAATTCCCTTTAAATTAATTACATCTTGAAATTATACATTAATTACTTATACTAAGTAATTACACTTATAAATTTTATTAAGTATTTATACTTAATCAGCATCGAAATTATCTTTAATTAATTTACAAATTAATTAACTTAAATTAATCACATCTATTTATTTATTACACTTGAGTAATTCATTCCTTAATTACTCTTTAACAAATTAATTAATAAACCTTAATTATCAATTAATAACAAATTAAGTACTTCTTAATTATTAGTTAATTAATCCTTAATTAATCTTTATAGATTAATTATTTCTTATTTATTAATTAATAAAACCTAATTATTAATTAATAAAACTTAATTATAAATTAAGTACCTCTTAATTACTAGCTAATTAATCTCTAATTACTTAATTAATTAACTTCTAATTACTTAATTAACAATCTTAATTTCTTATTTAATAATCTTTAATTACAATTAATTAACCTTAATTAATTAATTATAACCCTCAATTATAAATTAATTAAATCCTTAATCATTAGTTAATTAAATTAATTAATTATTCTTAATTAATTACTTAATTTACCTTTATACTTAAATTTCTTAATTAACTAAATTAATCTCACTCATTAAAACCATAATTATCTTAAGATAAAACCTTATCTTATTTATGCCTTAATTATCATTAAACATTATTTTTAAAAATATTAACTTACTTAATTAAATCATTAATTAAGTTCAAAATACTCATTCAACATGATAAATTAAAAGTTACAAATCACAACCTACCTTTAAATGTTTAAAAATATTATAAAGTAATAGTTTTAAATCTAGTTTCAATTTAAATTAAATAGCTTGCTTTATAAAATATCTAAATTTCTTTTCTACTTAAGTTTTTAAAATAACTTTAACTTTATTTAACAAAATTTAAATTAAACAAAGTTTTCAAAACTACTTAAACAATGTTGAAGCAAACAACTATTATAAATAATTTATATAAACAAGTTTAAACTAATTTCATTTTAAATTTCAAAACCAAGTTTAGTTTTAGTTTAAGTTTTAAAATTTAAAACCTGCAAATTAAACTCACATCATCAACTCGAGTTCAGATTTGAGCTACCATCCCAATACCCGATACTAACTTCGAGTCGCACCCACAAATTCTCGAGACCAACCCGAGTAAAATTGCTTCTTCCCCAAATCGCAAACAACCCAGATTCACAAACGTGCACACGTGCACGTGCACGATCGCCAGAACAACTTCCGATCATCGCCGCCGACTTTGACACATCGCCTACGACCTTGCCGTTCAACTTGTGCACTCAGTTCGTCGAAATAATCATGAATACGAGATCGAGCTGATCGACCCATCCTGGAAACACTCTTCGATCGGAAAATCGATCGCCTGCTGACGAACTCGCCACCGGAGCTCACGTTCCTCCGTCCAGAGCTGCAACTCAGATCCACTCAACGTTTCCCCCTCTCGCGGTGAACTCCGATTGTCCCTTGATGACGTACTAATCCCTGTCAAGCTCGACTCCTACAACAGGGTAAAACCCTACTTTGTCGATCTCTGTCCACCACAGCTACTAATAAAATCAACCATCATTTTCCAGAGATCAACATCTCTAAAGCCATCCTCGACCACAATCCCAAGTCTCAAATCGTCCCCAATCTCCGACGATTGACGAAATACCCAAATTCGAACAACTCGGCAAATCTCAACTTATATCAAACTAAAAATTTTGATATCAATATTAAAAATCATGATTTTCTACTATAATTCCATTTATGCAATTCAAACATGAAATCGAATTTATTGATTTTCGACTTCTTTTTTATTTTTACTGTAATTTACCAGTTTCGAAATAAATATGCAATATAAACACTTGGGTTTATTTTTAAAAATTCTATTACATTCATACCATCATCTCTTCTTTTGAGATCATAATCTAAATTTGGATATATAAGAAGAATTTGAATTCTTTTGTTTTATCTTTAAGTCTGTGATCATAGCAGAGACCAATATACATAAACTCAGGCATACACTCATATCAACAGCGCAGTTTAAAAATGTATATTCCAAATAAAACAATCATGCAAACCACATTACAATATTTCTATCCATATTCATCACATGCATAAATATGAACATAGATTAAAAACTGTTTTTAAGAAAATGTTTACTCACCTTTTTATTTCCAGAGAACAAAACAGAGCAGTGTTTTCCAGGCTTCTACATTTGATTTGCGAAAATGTTGAATTTGAAATCCTACTGCATGCTTTCAATTTGATGTTGAAACTGAAACTGATGTTGATTCTTGTTTGATATTAATTTCTCCTCAGGTTGATCTTTGAAACGGTTGTTTGATTTAGTTGCTTGATCCTCTTCTTAATTGTAGATTTGAATTTCAGGTTTCTGTTTTGCTTTGAGAATTTTATACGGTTTGATTTTAGTTTGAGGATTTGTTTTCAGGTTGGAATCCTTTGTTTAGAGTTTCTTGATTTTGAACTGAGAATAGAGAAGAATAGGAAAAGAAAAATGAAGAAGAAGGAATGTATGTTTCTTTTATAAATTTAGTTATGATTTATTAAAAAGAAAATAAAATTTTAAATGAATGACACTTGTTAACTTGAAATGTCCCTATGCTTACAATTGTAAATATATGTTGTAATAATCTTACACATGTCCTAAGTAATTTAAATAAATTTTTATTTAATTTAAATGTTAATATAAATATTTTCATACTTACTTTATTAATAAATAACACTTATCTTAATATATGTATATATAAACTATTTTAAAGAAACATATTATAAAACAAATAAAATCTTATATATTTTTAAATCCAATTTAATTATCTTTTAAGAGATATAAATTAAAATACCAAATACCCTTTGAAAAAATATTATATTAAATTATACATTCCAAATTATACTTTATATATATATATATATATAAATTTGAAACACTTTTATTAAATTCAAACCAAAATCCCAATATATACAAATATACATATATATTTAAATAGAAATATTTTTAACACAAATTTGAGAATTATTATATTAAATTTCAATACAACTTCAAATCATAACATATACATACATATATATTACAATTTGAAAATACATCTTTTATTTAAACATAAGATTTCTATTCACAATATATATAGCAAAATATATATTATAAATAGATTAAAACTTTATTAGCTTTGAAAATAAATCTTATTAATTTTAAATCAATATTTCCAGATTAAATATTTCCAGATTATTAAATTTATATTGCGCAAAAACCCGGGATATCACAATTTAACTTATCAAATAAATATTTAAACCTATTTATTTAAACCTTTATTTATTTTCCACAAAACTTTACTTTTGTTGATTTGTTCTAAAATCCAAATTTATACTTTTTAAATTATAAGAATAAATAAATTTCCTCATTATTATCTATTATATATAACATTTTAAATTCTTTTTAAATTTAAAATGAACGAAATCTCTTATTTTCGAAGTAGCGAAATTACGGGTCGTTACACTCCCCATCTTAGGGAAAAGGTAATGCTGCAGAATGCAGATAACTAACCTAGCTAATGGGGTCAACTGCCCTGCGCTCCAGTTGGGATGCTGGGGGTCTTCAAGAATCTGCTGCAAAACGGCCATGTCCGTCATCTCGATCTGCCCTACCTCTAAGCCATGCCCTTTGATATTTAAAATACTAGCCAACTGAGACTCGGTAAAAACTATCCCAACTTCCTTGACCTCCGATTGGAAGGCCAACTCCTCATCCTCATTGCTAGTACATAAGTTAGCATTAAAAAGACGTACTAACCTAGGATACGCTCGCTACTCGAACGTCTCATGGCTAAGAATCTGTCGCAGCCCTGTGTCCAAGAAGAGCTGCTCGAAATGCGTGCTCGGAAAATCAGTAAACTTCAATACCCTTCCTTGCAGAAATTGGTATGCGGCTGTATCAGGGTAAGACTATACTATATGCCTATCACTCTAATACCAAGCCATCTCCTGTGGTGTGAGGTGGGGAAAGAGGTGAACTAAAGAGGGTCTTGAAGGCATGGTGAAAAAATCTCAGATCTACTGTAACGGGGTATGGATCCGAGTAGATCTCACGACGCGCTTTGATTTGGCACTAATGGCGAGTCAAACAGTGGAGTTTTGGAGGAATTTGGGTGGTTGGAAGTGGAGATTTTTGGGTGTGGCTGCTGCCTTCGGGGAGGAGCAAAAATGATGAAGGGGAGCAAAAATGAGTAGGAGAGGGGCAAAGCACGCGTATATATACGCGTGCAATTTGCAAGCGAACGGTCGACTGCACGGTCGACAAGCCGGTCGACCGCTCGGTCGATCGCATGGTCGACCTGGTCGGTCTGTGCTATATTTATTTATATTATTATTATTTTTTGTCTCGTCCGCCTCCCCTTAACTAATCGAAGCCTACGCAAATTCTACCCACTACCGGGCTATCTGAGTCGCAGTTACGACTTTGGCTAAATATCCTTGTCCAATTTCCACCCTCCAAGTAGAGCCTGACGTCTTCTATACTTCAATTAAACCTACATTAATGTCCATAAGCTTGCTCCAGCCACTTAGGTCGTCTAACCCATAAAAAACTTAAATTTCTTTACAACCAGAAAAATTATTTTTACCTACTTATAAACCATTTCGTACTTAAATAAGGATTTCGAAATACTTTTTTTCCGGCTAAGACAGATGTTGCGTAAAACATCGTCACTACAGTCCAAAATACTAGTTTTCAATTAAAGTCAATCAAATTAAAAAATGCTTTTAAAATTGTTTTTCCCTTATTTAAACCAATAAAATCGTAAAGCTGTGAACTTCTAAAGTTAGAACTTGAAAATCTTTCAAAACTTTTCAAATTCCTAAAAGTTTAATTGCTGGGTTAGACTAAAAAGTGGCTTTTTAATTTGCTTTCACCTTTCCAAATATCCCTTACTGAATCCAAAAATCTTTGCTATATGAGGTCTTTTAGCTTTTGGAATTTCCTCGTTTCAAGTTTTGATATACTGAATTGTTTTCCAAACTTTCTCCAACTATTGATTTACTTAAAAGAATAGACTTCTCCTTGGGGTTTTAAGAGTGTATATATATATATATATATATATATATTTATACTAAAATACAAATACGTTCACTCACTATCTACCTGGAAATCTAAACCTAGGCTCTGATACCAAATGTAACTACCCGAGTTCCAACGGGATTTTTCGCCAGAATGCTAAAAACCAAGTCCACTGAAACCCGAGTTGGGTATCTGGTATCCTGCAAATAGGCAAAGATAAATATATCCGAGCTCAATTAATTATCTCACAGCGAAATTGAATAAAATATAATAATAAGTAAATACTCACCCAAATAATAACACTTTCTAAGCAAGTGTCGCAAAGCTGAGAAGTCTCTGCCATCTACCTAATCTGTAGGATGTTATGAAATGGGGGTTAGAATAAAAGTTCTGGTGAATGGATAAGTTATATACTTCTAGGCTTAATTGTACATATACCATTTTATTTCCATTTATTCTTATATTAGATTCATTAGGTTACAATACTCTCACCTCTACTCGTGAACCATGCCCATCTACTCCATAGTAGATAAAAACCTAATAACTAATATATATATATATATATATATATGTAGCTATATACCCAATGACCATATTGGTCCTAGGTACCACCCACGGTACCTTCCGTATCCTCCTCGAAAAGGACTCCATTGTCTAGTTTCGAGAGCGTTCCGTAACTACATCTATAAAGGACCACTTCATAAGACCTACAATACAGATGCTCCCATAATTACTACAAAAACGTAAATTGCATCCGCACTTGTCTATACCAATACTCGGATATCCACAATGTACCACCCAATGCGTACGTTGAGGACTACGTAATCGTTCTGTCTACTATCTGAGTCCCGCGACAAGGTCTACCTTGTACGGAACTCGGTCGGGGATTTTCTATATTTGTAAAGGATTGCTTCGTTAGGCTTACAATACAGATATTCTAGGTTGTCTATCCCTTTCTCTTTGTGGCTATGGCCCTACGCAGCCACCCCTCAACTAATTGAAAGACTTCTAAAGAGTTAAGTGGTCGTACCCTACTGCAAACAATCTAACATCCAATTGGCGGTGCCCCTCCATCCAATGTCTCGATAGTGAAAGTGTTTCTTGCCTAGTCTGCCTTCTTTTATTACGATATAGAATTTTCTTTAATTCCCTAATATTACATGATTCACTTATCATAATAATTGCCTAGTTAAATAGCCTGCGCAGTAAATGCAGACTCAGGTTTCTTAAATTTCTTCGTAGCCTCAAATTCTTAAATTAATAATTATCTTGTTTCAAATCATACTTTACTTTATTGTTCGATATTTTAGGAGGTAATTCTATTTTATTCGGTTGGTTATGAAGACTATATTATCCATTTCCATATTTTAATGTTGAATAACACTATAAACAATAATCCGTAACTGCAAGATGTCTCTTTTACTATTTTGGAGTAGTGTAATATACGGTGGTTTCTCTATTTTACACTAATTTCCCCTTTGTATTTCTTTTATTCTGGCAGTTACGGTTATCATTATCTTTTAGCTATTATATTATGGAAATGTATCCCACCTTCTAATCAACCAATTAATCTAATAATTACCCCCAAATTAACTTTTCCCATTTCAATGCAATTTACTACAGAAATTTTATCTCTCAACTGTTATTATTTTACCTCTATTTTCTTTCATTTCAGTTTTCTTATTTATAATCCATATTAGCATTTTATCTTTTCTAATCCATACGTGAAGAAAGAAAAGAAGGGATGGAAGAAAACCGTCGCTTGCATAAAAATCCAAAACGTAGAACAAAAGATGTAAATAAGACATAAAAATTAGTGTTTAAATACTGTAAATAAACTGTAAGTTTTCTCATAGTTTATCCTAATTTAATTAATATGATTAATTACCGAATAAAACTTTCTAAACAAGAATCTAACAATAATATATCTTAAACTTAAAAGTTATATAAATAAATCCACTCACTTGTCGTCCTTAGCTTCGCTTGTGCTCCGCCTGGTTCCACAGTCCTTTTGGATCCCCTTCTTCCAATGCATTTAATATTTTAATTTAGAAGATCTTCTCCCTAGAAATTATTTTCTATTTAGGGTTCAGCCTTAGGCAATGAACCCATAGGGGAAAATCTAATTGTGAGAAGATAGCTAGGCATAGAGTCCTATTTATATTGGAGCTTGGGGATCTCATACCGTCGGATTCTTGGATTGAACCTGGTGTCACCACGTCACAGGGTCGTTTGGAGCCATAGGATTGATGAACGTATGTCTCAGATCGCACAAAAATGACAAAACACGTCACAATATAAATTTGGATGAATCCTCGTCCAGATTGCACGCGGGTCGACCGGGCGATTGACCGCCTTTAGCAAGCGATCGACCGTTGCGTCCATTGGGTCGACCTCCTGGTCGGCCCATATTCGTGTTATTTATTATATTATATATATTTATTCGGTTCGATTCCTTATTTTGTTTCGTGCTTAACTCCTTTATATCGGTTCGGGTTTTGATAGGTTATATATGGAAACTAATCATAAAATTGCCCTGACGCAATGGTACAATTTCCGGAGCCATATTCCGACAATTCCAAAATTATTTATTTTCATTGCTTATCGTTATACGTTACATTTTAACTATATAAAAGTGTGGGGTGTTAAAATAGTGTTAATGGATCAACCCCTTAGGCACATACTGCATCGCCCTGAGACTTCAAAACGATTATTGAAACGAACATTGAGATGGGTCGGTATAAAATTACTTGTCATCCTAGGTAAGAGATTTGAGGACAAGCATTAGCGGATTTCATTCCAGATTCACTATATGGGATAATGAAGTCGATGAGGAAATGGTTGAACTTTCTTAAAGAAACTGTATGTAGATGAAGCTTCCATTGTCCATGATTCCATCGCTAAGGTAGTTTTGATTACTCCAAAAGGTTGAAGGATCTGATATGCATTAAAACTTGAGTTTCGTGCCATGCATAACAAAGCTGAGTATGATGCATTGGTAGCGGGACTTAAGATTGCGAAAGAGTTGGTAGTGTTGAAACTACATATCTATAGTGACTCCCAACTAGTGAATTGTTAGGTCAAGATGGAATTTCAGGCTAAGGGAGCATGACTTGCCCCAACCCAACGAAAGAGTTGGAACAACTAGATGATATTGAACACTAAATGATAACGCAAATCCCTAGAGAGGAGAATATTAATGCTGATTAACTGGCCAAATTGTCGAGCTCTAGTGATGTGCGGGTCGTGGGAATCATACCAGTAGAAGAATTGAAATCAATGAGTGTATATGAGATGGATAGTGACTACATCTTTTAGATCGAGGAGAAGGAATCATGATGACTCCATTTAAGGATTATTTACTGAAGGGAATTTTCAAGAAGATCCAGAATGAAAAAAGGAAGCTCTTGCGTAAGGTACTATGCTTTATTATGCAAGATGAGGTCTTATTTCGAAGAGGATTCTTAACCCCCTACTATGATGCACCAATAAGGATGAAGCTAAGAAGATCAGAGCGGATGTTAAGGCATCGGCCTAGGAGGAAGTGGGTTGAATGAGTGAATTTAAAAAAAAAATCATTTGGGATCTTTGTTGAGCCTATGAAGTCTAAGTTATTTTAGATCCAATTTAAAAATTATTTTAAATAAAATCTTAATTTATTCAATTTATTTAAAAGGAGATTTAATTTAATTTAAATATTTAACGAGAGTGTCTAATATGCACATATGTGTATGGTGCAAATGCAACATATAAATAATGTATATGGTTAATGTATGTGTTTATATATATTGAAATTTACACCGCAAAGATACATTCGCCCTTATATATATCATTGTTATCCACATTTTATTTTGAAAACATTTATAAAATAATGATTTTATATACATAGTTTACTTATACTTATATATTATATGTTATAAAATATTTTTAACTAATTGATAATATTATACCTATATTTATAACATGACAATTAATGAGTTTAAGTAGGCATTTAAGAAGCGGAAAAGACGGGGGACTTTTCTCATTCCTTTACTCATTCATTCAATGTCATTCAACACATTTGAACATTTAAAGCATTATAAATACTAAAATTAATTATGGTAGTGTTTTGAAATTTAAAATTGACATTTTGATATCTAGTTTTGACTTAAGAAGGATTTAATCATTAGATTTATGGTTATAAACAAAAGTCCTTTAAAATTTTGAATTAAAATTATATATATGTATATATATACATATACATAAATAATAACAAAATATATACCTAATTCCTAACTAGAGAGCTTCTCTTGTCCTTCACTAATTATGGTTAAAACTCTATAAATTACAAATGCCAAAGTAGGAATAACACCTAATATTACTAGAAATGTGTAACATCCCTAATTTATAGAAGCTTTATTATGATATTTGATTAGTCAAAATTAAATAAGAATAATATGATTTGATGAGAAGAATGAGAATCTATTACTTAAGTAGGTCGTACCTTAGTTGATAAACAAATTAAAGAAAATAAAAGGTTAGGATTAAAAGGAGGAATATGATAAGATAAAATGGGAATAGCCTTCATTCCTACCCCTTAAACCCTACTATCTTCATTTCCTTTATTCATTACACACATACAAACTAAACCTAGAGTGAGGTCAGCCATAGCAAAGGGATAATAAGAAAGAAACTAAAAGATTAAGGAATCAAAGATAAAAGGAATCAAGTCTATACCAAATCTCGTCTTTCTCATCAAAATCAAGGTGAATAATGAATATACATCTCATGATTTTGATTTATATGGGTTTTAAGTGTAAACCCATTTCTTTTGCAAGTATTATGCCATGTTTTAGTAGTTTGAATGATTATATGCTTGTTGGTGATTTTCTAGAATTTAAATATGAAATTCAATGATATGCTTTAGTTGGAAAACCAATCATATAATACCCAAATGACTTGAGATTTTGATATTATGTTAGAAATATCATTTTAGAAGTGGGTTTTAATTTCGTAATTTTCCAAGCAAGGATGGATTTTATATGAATTTTCTAAGTGGAGAAATTGGTGGATTTCAGGTTTAATTATTTAAAATAATTAAATAAAGTTTTTGGCCTTGAAATTTTTATATGTCGAAGAGTATGATTAGTTTGCTTTATTTAGATTTTTAGGGATTTTTCCTAAGAGTTTAAGAATGATAAATAAATAGCTTAAGTTTAAAGGGATTATTTGTTTAATTAAAAGGTTTATAAAATGAGTTAAATTGTAAAAATGTTTAGTATTGAAAATTATGGCATGCGGTAGTTTTTCAATAAAGAATTTGATAAATTTTTGTTAGCCAATAAGCTTTTGACAAATTATAGAGGTTTTTTTAGAAGGAAACACTTTTTATAGTGATTTTGCACTTTTCAAGCTAGTTACCATTCGCCATGTCGACATCGACTATGTCGAGCCACATCTCACCACACTTCATCGTCATTGGCATGGAACAAACCAATACGCATGACTTCAATGAGTTTGGCATGAAGCGAATTTGGTTGGAACCTCGTCGAGGCCATAGTAACAAAGATGAAGAGGTAGACATCTATGGGGTCATGTCGATGCGCATAATGCCATGTTTTATACTAAGAAGCATGCATAGCGCATATATTACTTCGAGCCTTTTTCCTCGTCAACCCAATGGTCATCGAGCCTAACGCTTTAAATGGTCATCGAGCCAAACGCATTTAACTTATTATTGAGCCTAACCCTTGCTGCTTTTAACTAGTTATTGAGTTTACTCTATGCCGTTTTTAATATTGTTAGCGAGCCTTGTCAGTGTCGCTTTTAACTAGTCTTTGAGCCTAGCCCATGCTTTTTATAGTTATCAAGCTTAACCATAATCTAAATTTTATACCCTCGATGAGGCCTTGGGGCCAATGTTTTTATGTGTCATCGAAGTTTAATTTTTATAGTTTTACACCATGACTTATGACGTTATGACTTCGACATCACTCCTCATATATTTTCAAATAAAAGACTTCGACATGCTTTATCTTTAATGGCGATGACGTCGCCAAGTTTTAAATTGTAAAGGTATTACATAGTTTTGGCCTTATAGCCTAAGTTTTAAGAGGGTCGAAGAACCCAATTATTTCAAGTTTCATCAACAAGGTTTTGTAAAGCATGTATCATGGCATAAGTATTTTGAGTAAAGGACTAGTATTTTCCTTGTTTTAAGTATGATTTCAAAGATTAAACCATTTACAAAGATGAGATTAGTCAGATTGCTTGGTTGGCTAAGAAAGTGGTCTTTTGTCTTCAAGGAAATATGTATAGGGTAGTTAACCCAGGATTTTACTAAAAGAATGACTCGGAGATTAGAAAACCAGATGGGACTGGTGTAGGGATGTGCGCTATACTTTAGATAGTAGCCCCTAACTAATATAAGCCAAAATTCTAGTGTGTAAGGCTTTGTCATAGGTAAGACTAAAAGAAGGTTACACACAGAAAGGAATACATAGAGTAGAGATAGGTTATTGGTGAGTCTGCAAAACCATTAGGATCATTTGACCCTAGAAGTAGTAAGTTATGGACAGACCGTCTAGTTTTCCTCTAACAACGAGTTAGAGTATTTATTATGTCTGGTAGGCCTGTGTTAGCCATAGGTTTATAGTCGGCCTGATAAAACTATGATGTTGGGACAGATAGTCCACTGTTTACCTATTTTGTATGCATACCAATTATTGTATATTGTTTACTATAACCAGTTTGGTTGTAGGATTTTAACTGCAAAAGATATGCTTTTATAGGATATTAGTGAGGGGAAACCCATTCTGCTAGGTGACATGGCCTCATTTAATATCGATAAATTGAGATGTCATATTATTCACACCAGGCTTAATGTCTGACTCAAGGTTTATGTTTTCCCATTAAACTCTCAAGTGCTCAAAATTTAATTTGTGTAGGTTGAGAGTTAATGTTTTTAGGTTTAGAGTTTTGGCGAATAAAGCTTCCAAAGATGTGTAGAAGGCAAAGATTAGCTATGTAGGAGATTATCTATTTATCTATTCCGCTGTGATTGAATGTTGTATGTAATGACAGATGTTATAACCATCTATTTAGTAACTTTGATCATCCAAGGGAGCATCTTCATGTGTCGCTCTTGGTGTATTTTGTAATAATTATATTTATCTGAACCTGGATAATGTTATGGGATTATGTACTAAATATGAAATGCTAATTTGAAATGTATTGAGAAAAGTTGTTTTGAAACTGTGTTTTAAATATTTCATATTCTTGTGCTTTTGATATTATTGAATACCATTAATATTATCGCATTTTATCACCGAAAATTAATACTATAGATGACTGCAGCATCTATAGCGATTAATTTCGGGCCTCAAAATAGGAGATGTTACAAAATGCCCAGAAAATATCATATTCGTGAAGTAGAAGCATAAATGGACTCCTATTAATGTGGAATAAGTTGAATTATTCGAAGTGAATTTCAATTGTAAATTCTTCTAGGACTTCTTGAAGGAAAAGAGAACTTTTAATCAAATAAAACTACATAGTTTAGAGTTTGTTTACCATAGTGCATGCCTTATTTAAAGATTCATACAATGGAACCTCACTTACCTTTTTTTGGATTTCATTTAGATATGGTATTAATTCATGATGTTCCCAAAAGAAATTCAATTATTAATCGATTTCCACTTTTTTTAAAAGCAATTCAATTAAATACAAAAATAGTATAATTAGAATACTAATTAATAAGAGTAATTATAGCATAAGAAATCATATTAGTATAATTATATTTTTCAAGTTCATTTTATATTATAAAAATACAAATATAAAATGCAATAATTTAATTCTTAATCCATTTCCACCTTTTTTCTATCAAAATGGAAAAAAGTGGAATGTCTTAGGGCTATACTGATACAAACCATAGACCTTCTTGGTAAAACAGATTATAGTAATTATTATCAAAATGATGCGAACAATTTTAAATGACCCAACATGCATTTTTTCGCATTGGACTCTTTCATCAACCTATTGATATAAAGATCAGTTACACCACCATATAAAGATCAGGTCGGTTTAAAATAATTATATCTAGGCCATTCGTCATTTGAGTAATCCTAGCCGCCACAACTCGCACCGGTTGACCACTCCTACCTAGGTGGTTGATCAGCCTTAGGTTGTGTAACGACCCGTAAATTTCAACTTAAATTTGATGAAAATAAGATATCTTCGAAACCTGAATATTTTTATACAACAAAAATGTATACTACTTTCTGAGTGATACGTCATATTTCGTTTCGCCAAATTTGGACTACTATAGCCCCGTTTATCTTATTTTCGATATTTTAGCAACAGTTTTGGAAGCGAATATCGACTTTTGATAGGATAATCATATCATTGATATCTATGTACCATTCTGTTCGTCTCGTCATGCTGATTTCCGCAGTATATTCATTGCTTTATTTCGTTATCCGGTACGTGGTGAAATCTGCGAAACGGTTACCCATATCGGTACCCATTTTTGAGCCTTTTTATTTCCTGTGTCTACTCATTCGTTCCTTGTGTAAAACGAATAGCCATCAATTGTTATTTTTCCAGAAAACCCAATGTATGACATTTTCTATTCAATCCAGACTTTTACTATTCCAACCTGTTCAACAAATTTTTATTTGTTCGTTTAATTTTTTTTTCAATCTCTGCCTTCTTTTGATTGGTCCTGTTCACTTGAAAGAAAAATATAAACAATATACAAAGCATTCTCATATGTTTGTGAACAGTTCATCACCATCTTCCCATTGCTTTCTTCGAAACCATATCCCCTTCATCATTTTGCCGATCGTCCTCTTCCTTCCTCTTCGCCCACTGACCACTTCCTTCACCTTACACCCATCACCGATCTGCCACGAACTTGTCGACAGCGTGCCCCTCAATCTCCCACCACCTGGCCTCACGAAACCCCATGCCACGACACAGTCAACCTTCTCCTTTAAACCCCTGCCGCCCATCAACCGCCTACGCTAGCTACCGAGCACCCACCCTCCCTCTCCGCTGTTCTCCCTCCGACCCTCCACCTGACTCACCTCGTCTCCACGCAGCCAAACACCACCACCCACTACTGTAGCTTCACATTCCTTGTTTCCCTCCTCGACAACATCAAACTCCCCTCCCTGACCCGCGCCACCCGTACCGAAACTTTTCGACCCATCCTCTCTGACCCGAGCAGCCGAAGCTTGCAACAGTCCTTCACACACCCGCCACCACCTTCAAACCCAACCCACCTTTCTTCCCTCCTCTACTGCCGTGTGCCCAAGCTTCCAGACCCGGATCTTCCCTCCTCCACGACTACAACATGTGTCAGCCTTCCCGTGATCCTGATCCGACCCATAGTTCTTCCAGCACCCCAAGCCTGCTTCACGTGTGCAAACAACCTCCTTTTATAAAAATAATATTAGTTATGAAATTATATGTAAAAACTTTTATCTATGAAAAGCTCTGCTCATCTGCTTTGCTCGAAGCCTGCAACTCTTCTCCATAAAGCAAGTTAAACATAAATTATGAGTTATTATACAGTGAATAAGCATGGTGGTATTTGCTGTTATATATGATATTAAAGTAAGATTTTATATATGTTTAAGTTTTTCACTTAGATGTATATTAATATCTTAAAACAAACTTTTGGAATATAAATATGTTGTTCAATTTTGAAAACATGGGTTTAATAAATATTGATTTTAAATTTAATATGGAAATTTTATCTTAAACATGTGTTTTAATTAGATATTGGTTTACAAAGAGAAAAATATAATATATATATATATATATTGTTTCCATTTATATATATATATCTAGCTATTTTGATTTGTTCCATCGATTCTTATCAGCTTTGATCATCGAATCCGTGTTCACCTTACTTTGATTTGAGATTTGTCGATTGGATCGGTCGATTGTCGAGTCCGTGATTCAATTCGTAGCTTATTATGCCGTCTATCTTCTCTAGCCTCAAAAGGTGAGCAATCACTCACGATTAACATTCTTATATTTAATAAATTTAATTTACATTGAAATGATGATTGAAATATGTTGTTAAATTTAAATTGGTTAGTTATTTAATTGTTAAATATGATATGTTATTATTCGCATTTGTTCATCGATGTTAACTGACAATATTGACCCCATAACCTGTTGTATATAGTAAAATTGTTAATTATGATATATGCTTGTTAGTCGATATGTTATGCTATTTATATTATTCTTTTATTGTTCTCACTCTGCAAGTTCCCTGTTAATTTAGAATTCCCTATGGGCTGAAATGATACATACCCGAACGATATTATAGAATAAGGGAAAATCGTTATGTGTTGAAATGATAAACCCAAGCGATTTTCATTGATTTTTTTGAATTTTGGGATTGTGGGTTGAAATGATATATACCCGTAAATATTTAATTTCCAGATTGAAATGATAAATATCTATATCACTCGACCATAGGATAGAAAATTATATACGGACATCATCGGTCTATATTTCGACAATGATTTCCGAAGTTTGAAAGGAAATATATGGGTTTGAATGAATATTGATTTTTTTAAATATAATATATAAATGTTATTTCTATATGTGTATAAAATTTAGATTTTAAGACAATATGTTTTGGAAATATTAATTTATAAGTTTGTTTTGAAAAATATAAGCTTTAAGATTTTACTTATAATTTTATTTTATTTTTAAAATATATAATATAAGATTCAATATAAAACAAATTTAATAATAAGATTTAATTTAATAAAATTTAATTTAATTGGTTTATAATATGTTTAAGTATTTATTTAAATTTATATTAACATTTTAAAAATAGGGTTTTTAATAATAAAGGTGGGGAAGATAAATTAATGCTGACTTGGAATTTAAATTGGTTAATAATTGAATTTAAATAAGAATTGATTTAAACTTATTGATTTTGAGATTTTGAAAGACATGATTTATAACTTGATTTTATAAAAAGTGATTAAATGAATATTCTCAATTTTAAATAAAATTGAGACAAAACGTTTAATATTGATTTAAATTTATAAATTGAGATTTTATTTAATTGTTATTAAAATGAGTAAGTGAATATTTTCCAATTTGAATAAAATTAAAGTTAAATGTTGAATATAAATGAAACTTATATTGAAAATGTTTGAATATTTAACTTTGAATCTTATTGACTTGAAATGATAGTTCAAACCTGGATTTGAAATCGATAAAAATTAAAATGGTTTATTGAGAATGTGAACTGTATCTTTAACCTTTTAAATTGAAAGTGTTAAACTGAGATTGATTTAAATTGAATTTGGAATTTAAGTTGATTTGAATCGATTTGTGGAATTGGATAAAACAATTCTAATTTGGAAACTATTTCAGTATAATCTCTTTAAATAAATATAAACTATTTTAATTTATAACTATTTTAATATATAAATTATTTTAATATATAAACTATTTTAATTTATAACTATTTTAATATATACTATTTTCAATATCTAAACTGTTATGATTTCAAAACTATTATGATTTCAAAAGTGTTATGATTTACAAAGTGTTATGATCTCGAAAATGTTATGATCTCGAAAGTGTTATGATCTTGAAAGTGTTATGATTCTGGAAATGAATATTATTTAAAGTGAATAATGATGTCGAATTGATATGGTTTTGAAATGAATATGATTTTTGATATGAAGTATGAACTATTTCAAATGAAATGACCACGGAGTGAAATAACTGTTTGGTTGTTAAAGAGACCGGGATCGGATATTGTCATACTCTCTGCCAATACCGAAAACCACTTTAACAACTATGTACGTGGTGGAGACTCCAGAACGAAGTAGGATGGTTCGACGATGATTCTATATGAGGTTTTAGCGCATCCCTGACTCCCGTGAGTCAGCTTGATGTGGCTAAAACAGAAGCTATACCGGGCCAAGTGGGGTCATTCCCCCTATCGGGCACATTTCTTCGATACCATTCTATTGCTTTTGTGATTCGATTGGGTGCACCTTTGATTTGGGAGTGTGTCTCGAGGTGGGCGGTAGTAGCTGCTATGCGTTACCACCAGTCCGGGAGTGCAAACGGTATTTCTACCCTGGCATTGTCTCACGTGCCATGTCACATGCCTTATCGCACCTTCTACGAGTTTGGTTTTTACCATACCTATGGAGTGCCCTCTGATAGCCCTCCAGTTTATGGAAGAATTACAGTACCGTATAGACTATGGGAATATATAAAAATGTGTTAAGTGGGATATGGTTAACGCCTTAACACTATTTTAATACTTTACTTTACTGATAGACATAATATAATACCGTATATTACTACATAGTAGATAGTTCCACGGATCCTTAGAGGATGGAAATCCCAAACATCCTTTAAGTTATTTGTATTTCAGTTGACATTTCACTTGAGTTAAATTTAATGATGTAAGAATGTTAATCCTGACTCGAGTGTTTTGTGTTTTTCTTTAAGCTCGGGTCAGACTGAGTGTCACAACATTTGAGACTCACCTTTGGAGATTGGAGCTTTGTTTGAAGATCCATCTATCCAGCTTTCAGTTATTTTGGTTTATTCCAGTCACTTATGTTCAGACTCGTCAGTTGATTATGTATTAGAGATTCATTTGTATTTGAGATTCTGGTGTATTTTGTTTCAGACTCTGATGTTTTGTAGTTGCTTCATGAACTACTATTTATCTATTCCGTTGCTTATTGTTGTAATACTCTGTGTCTGTGATTGATTTATTTACTGTATATGCTAAGTTTTGCCAAATATAAATTAACAATCTGTTGTTTTGAGCAATTCAAGTTTGACTTGAGTGGATGATTGTCGATTTGAACGGTTTGAAATGCCGGATCGTTACAAGTGGCATCAGAGCTTTTGTTTAGGAAAAACTTAGCATATGGAGTAAACATTTAATTACAGAATCATATTCGTACGAGCTTGAAATTCTTAGTTAAGATCCTCCTAGATTATGAATTCTTTCCAATTTTGGAACTTTCCTCTCTGTTCTGAAATCCATTCTTGAATTTTCCTGTTCGTGTTCTTTTGATACTGGAGCATCACATAACTTCAACTTCAACGGTCAACTCCATCCTTTTGTGTAGCAAATCCCATCAGCGATCCCGCCAACCTTAGTATGATTTGTAAAGGGGTGAAACTCTTTTACAACAGGCATCGATTCACCAGAGATTTCTACGTCCTCGGTTTTTGATGCTTTTTTTTCATGAAAGCCCGAATCGTTTCTCTTGTAGACAACCAGAGTAATTCTCTAGAAATTGAATGTCGACTGCCTCAAGTTTATATAGATAGTTTTATCTTTTCGCTTGATGCCCAGCCTAGTGATCTCGACTCCACTCAGTAATTAGGAATTTTCCTGATGTTTTGGTGAAGTCACTTCACCTTTCCTCAAGCGGGAAATTTGAATTCCGCTTCGATCTTATTCCAGTAGTTCGACCTATTGTCCTTCCTTCCAGCGAATGGTTTCTTTGAAGGGTTAGTCATCCCTTTGGATTAACCAATGCTCCTGCCTTCTTCGTCGATCTCATGAGTCGCATATTCCACGATGTTCTCAACAAGTTTGTTCCCATTTTCGTTGATGATATTCTCGTCTTTTCTAAGTCTCAGTTGACCCGGTTAAGGTCGCTGCGATTAATATAAGTCTATCCATCTTTTCCCTTTGTAGTTTAATTATTTTATCTTCCTTTCGAGCCTATCATCTTTGTTAGAATTCTCTTTGACTAGGGTTCCTCTATATTTGAATATCTATCCTTGTCTTAAGTTCTATTCTTGAATCATCCTATAAGGAAGTGTATTTGTAATTAATATAAAATGTTTTATATTGTGTTGTTTGAGTTGTTAAGATTGATTTTTGGTTTCAATCGATTCGTCTGGCCAACGCTATTGATAGGAATTTGAAAACACTTGAACATAGCAAACTGATACAACATTGTTTTCGAAATTTGATAAATGAAATATAATTTATGTATGATTTTATTTTATATGTATAAGTATAATTTTTTAAAGTTAAATAGTTAAATGAATTGATGTTTGAAATGATAATACTAGATTATCATTTATTGTTTTGAAAACCATTAACTATTGTTGTATATTATAAGAAGATGAAATTTTTAAAACATGGTTTATAAGTCTGATTTGCAAATAAAATGGATTTAAACTAAAGGATTTAGAATTAAATTTTTGGTGCTTTCAAATTTGATTTTCAAAGTTTTGAAAAAATATTATTTGAAAATATTTTCGAATGGAAATTGTTTTTAAAGATTTTTAAAAGAAGTAAGTTAGTACTCTCTTCTTTTGTCGTTGGAAAATAATTTCGGTGATGACTGCAGCATCATCGACATTCATTTTCAAGTCCCAAAGTGGAGAGGCCACTTAATAAGTTTGGTACAATTTTGTTTTGGGAAATGGATTTGATTTGGATTTCTTGAGTATGATTTGATGTATATATTTATTCCAAATTGGTTTGAAGAGAAACCGGAAAGAGAAACCGGAAATTTAACTCTTAAGTTTTAAAGTTAAGTAATGGTTTTCAATTATTAAAATGAAGCAAATTTATCGGTATAATAATCAATTGCATTCTAATATAAATAACCTGCTACTTCTATTTTTCTATCCTGTTCCTTTTCAGAGATGAAAAGTTCTGATTGAGAGAGAGTGTAACGACCCGTAAATTTCAACGGTTTTTATAACGTAATTAACTGAAATTTTTCTTGAAATTAAACAATAGAATTTGGCAATGAAAGTTTGATATTTGGAATACGTCTATTTAAAACATAACAAATGGTAAATTTTTCTTGGAAAATATGAAAGTTTATTCTATTGTGTAATTTTCAATTTCAATTTAAAATCAATTAAATTTGATGAAAATAAGATATCTTCAAAACCTGAATATTTTTACACAACAAAAATGTACACTACTTTTTGAGTGATACGCCATATTTCGTTTCGCCAAATTTGGACTACTATAGCCCCCTTTATCTTATTTTCGGTATTTTAGCAAAAGTTTTGGAAGCGAATATCGACTTTTGATAGGATAATCGTATCACTGATATCTGTGTACCATTCTGTTCGTCTCGTCATGCTGATTTCCGCACAATATTCATTCCTGTACTTCGGTATCCGATACGCGGTGAAATCTGCGAAACAGTAACCCATATCGGTACTCATTTTTGAGCCTTTTTATTTCCTGTGTCTACTCATTCGTTCCATGTGTAAAATGAATAGCCATCAGTTGTTATTTTTCCAGAAAACCCAATGTTCGAGTTTTGCTATTCAATCCAGACTTTTACTATTCCAACCTGTTCAATAAATTTTTATTGGTTCGTTTATATTTTTTTTTCAACCTCTGCCTTCTTTTGATTGGTCCCGTTCACTTGAAAGAAAAATATAAACAATATAAAAAGCCTTCTCATATATTTGTGAACAGCTCATCCCCATCTTCCCATTGCTTTCTTCGAAACCATGTCCCCTTCATCATTTTGCCAATCGTCCCCTTCCCTTCCTCTTCGCCCACCGGCCACTTCCTTCACCTTGCACCCATCACCGATCTGCCATGAACTCGTCGACAGCACGCCCCTCAATCTCCCACCACCTGGCCTCACAAAACCCCACGCCACGACACAATCAACCTTCTCCTTCAAACCCCTACCGCCCATCAACCGCCCACGCTAGCTGCCGAGCACCCAGCCTCCCTCTTCGCTGTTCTCCCTCCGACCCGCCACCTGACTCACCTCGTCTCCACGCAGCCAAACACCACCACCCACTACTGTAGCCTCACACTCCTTGTTTCCCTCCTCGACAACATCAAACTTCCCTCCCTGACCCGCGCCACCCTCACCGAAACTTGCCGACCCATCTTCTCTGACTCGAGCAGCCGAAGCTCATAGCAGTCCTTCACACACCCGCCACCACCTGCAAACCCAACCCACCTTGCTTCCCTCCTCTACTGCCGAGTGCCCAAGCTTCCAGACCCGGCTCTTCCCTCCTCCACGACTACAACATGTGTCAGCCTTCCCGTGAACAAGATCCGACCCATAGTTCTTCCAGCACCCCGAGCCTACTTCACATGTGCAAACAGCCTCCTTTTATAAAAAAATATTAGTTATGAAATTATATGTAAAAACTTTTATCTATGAAAGGCTTTGCTCATCCGCTTTGCTAGAAGCCTACAACTCTTCTCCATATAGCAGTGACCACGTTCTAGGCTCGTGGGTAAGTCTATGGTTTAAATTTATACTTGATTTATTTTATATTTTATATATTACACTATATTGCATATATTCGATTACACACATATATTATAATAGGTATTCGATATGGGTTCGCTTTTTTAAAAGTAAGTTAAACATAAAGTATGAGTTATTATACAGTGAATAAGCATGGTAGTATTTGCTGTTATATATGATATTAAAGTAAGATTTTATATATGTTTAAGTTTTTCACTTAGATGTATATTAATATCTTAAAACAGACTTTTGGAATAACATTTATAAATATGTTGTTGAATTTTGAAAACATGGGTTTAATAAATATTGATTTTAAATATAATATGGAAATTTTATCTTTAACATGTGTTTTAATTAGATATTGGTTTACGTAGAGAAAAATATAATATATATATATACATATTGTTTCCATTTATATATATCTAGCTATTTTGATTTGTTCCATCGATTCCTAATTATCAGCTTTGATCATCGAATCCATGTTCACCTTACTTTGATTTGAGATTTGTCGATTGGATCGGTCGATTGTCAAGTTCGTGATTCAATTCGTAGCTTGTTGTGTCGTTTATCTTCTCTACCTCAAAAGGTGAGTAATCACTCACGATTAACATTCTTATATTTAATAAATTTAATTGACATTGAAATGACGATTGAAATATGTTGTTAAATTTAAATTGGTTAGTTATTTAATTGTTAAGTATGATCTATTATTATTCGCATTTGTTCACCGATGTTAACCGACAATATTGACCCCATAACCTGTTGTATATAGTAAAATTGTTAATTATGATATATGCTTGTTAATCGATATGTTATGCTATTTATATTATTCTTTTATTGTTCTCACTCTGCAAGTTCCCTGTTAATTTAGAATTCCCTATGGGCTGAAATGATACATACCCGAACGATATTATAGAATAAGGGAAAATCGTTATGGGTTGAAATGATAAACCCAAGCGATTTTCATTGATTTTTTTGAATTTTGGGATTGCGGGTTGAAATGATATATACCCGTAAATATTTAATTTCTGGATTGAAATGATAAATATCCATATCACTCGACCATAGGATAGAAGATTATATACGAACACCGTCGGTCTATATTTTGAAAATGATTTCCGAAGTTTGAAAGGAAATATATGGGTTTTTAATGAATATTGATTTTTCTAAAATATAATATATAAATGCTATTTCTATATGTGTATAAAATTTAGGTTTTAATAAAATATGTTTTAGAAATATTAATTTATAAGTTAGTTTTGAAAAATATAAATTTTTAGATTTTACTTATAATTTTATTTTATTTTTAAAATATATAAAATATGATTCAATATAAAACAAATTTAATAATAAGATTTAATTTAATAAAATATAATTGAATTAGTTTATATTATGTTTAAGTATTTATTTAAATTTATATTAACCTTTTAAAAATAGGTTTTTAATAACTTTAATAATAAAGGTGGGGAAGGTAAATTAATGTTGACTTGGAATATAAATTGGTTAATAATTGAATTTAAATAAGAATTGATTTGAACTTATTGATTTTGAGATTTCGAAAGATATGATTTATAACTTGATTTGATAAAAAGTGATTAAATGAATATTCTCAATTTTAAATAAAATTGAGACTGAATATTTAATATTGATTTAAATTTATAAATCGAGATTTTATTTAATTGTTATTAAAATGAGTAAGCGAATATTTTCCAATTTGAATAAAATTAAAGTTAAATGTTGAATATAAATGAAACTTATATTGAAAATGTTTGAATATTTAACTTTGAATCTTATTGGCTTGAAATGATAGTTCAAACCTGGATTTGAAATCGATAAAAATTAAAATGGTTTATTGAGAATGTGAACTGTATCTTTAACCTTTTAAATTGAAAGTGTTAAACTGAGATTGATTTAAATTGAATTTGGAATTTAAGTTGATTTGAATCGATTTGTGGAATTGGATGAAACAATTCTAATTTGGAAACTATTTCAGTATAATCTCTTTAAATAAATATAAACTATTTTAATTTATAACTAATTTAATATATAAATTATTTTAATATATAAAATATTTTAATTTATAACTATTTTAATATATATACTATTTTCAATATCTAAACTATTATGATTTCAAAAGTATTATGATTTCAAAAGTGTTATGATTTCCAAAGTGTTATGATCTCGAAAGTGTTATGATTTCAAAAGTGTTATAATTCTGAAAGTGTTATGATTCTGGAAATGAGTATTATTTAAAGTGAATAATGATGTCGAATTGATATGGTTTTGAAATGAATATGATTTTTGATATGAAGTATGAACCATTTGAAATGAAATGACCATGGTGTGAAATAACCGTTTGGTTGTTAAAGAGACAAGGATCGGATATTGTCATACTCTCTGCCAATAACAAAAACCACTTTAACAACTGTGTGCGTGGTGGAGATTGCAGAACGAAGTAGGATGGTTCGGTGACGATTCTATATGAGGTTTTAGCGCAGCCTTGTCTCCTGTGAGTCAGCTTGATGTGGCTAAAACAGGAGCTATATTGGGCCAAGTGGGGTCATTCCCCCTACCGGGCACATTTCTTCGATACCATTTTATTGCTTTTGTGATTCGATTGGGTGCATCTTTGATTTGGGAGTGTGTCTCGAGGTGGGCGGTAGTAGCTGCTATGCGTTGCCACCAGTCCAGGAGTGCAAACGGTATTTCTACCCTGGCATTGCCTCACGTGCCTTGTCATATGCCTTATCGCGCCTTCTACGAGTTTGGTTTATACCATACCTATGGAGTGCCCTTTGATAGCCCTCCAATTTATGGAGGAATTACCGTACTATATAGACTATGAGAATATATAAAAATGTGTTAAGGGTGATATGGTTAACGCCTTAACGCTATTTTAATATTTTACTTTACTAATAGACATATTATTATAGCGTATATTACTACATAGTAGATAGTTCCACGGATCCTTTAAGGATGGAAATCCCAAACATCCTTTAAGTTATTTGTATTTCAGTTGACATTTTACTTGAGTTAAATTTAATGATGTAAGAATGTTAATCTTGACTCGAGTGTTTTGTGTTTTGCTTTATGCTCGGGTCAGACTGAGTGTCACAATATTTGAGACTCACCTTCGGAGATTGGAGCTTTGTTTGAAGATCCATCTATCCAGCTTTCAGTTATTTCGGTTTATTCCAGTCACTTATGTTCAGACTCGTCAGTTGCTTATGTATTAGAGATTCATTTGTATTTGAGATTCTGGTGTATTTTGTTTCAGACTCTGATGTTTTGTAGTTGCTTCATGAACTACTATTTATCTATTACGCTGCTTATTGTTGTAATACTCTGTGTCTGTGATTGATTTATGTAACAACCCACTATTTTGGACCATTCAAATCGACAATAAATCCACACATGTCGGACTTGAATAATTCAAAACAATAGATTGTTAATTTAAGTTTGGCAAAACTCAGAATATACAGTAAATAAATCAATCACAGAATCACAGACACAGAGTAATACAATAATACGCAGCGGAATAGATAAAGTAGTAGTTCATGAAGCTACTATATAAACATCAGAGTTTGAAATAAAATACAACAGAATATCTCAAATGCAGTGAAGTCTCCAGTACAACAGATGACTTCTCTGAACCAATCAACTAGAAGAGCTGAAAGCTGAGGCGATAGTTGGATCTCCAAAGGAAGCTCCAAACTCCAAAGGTGAGTCTCAAATGCTGTATCACTCGATCTGACCCGAGCGTAAAGCAAAACACAAAACACTCGAGTCAGGATTAACATTCTTATATCAATAAATCCAACTCAAGTGAAATATCAACTGAAATACAAGTAACTTAAAGGATGCTTGGGATAACCATCCTCTAAGGATCTGCGGAACTATCTACCAGGTGGAAATATACACTATAACACCGTGGTCATTTCAAACAAATTTATACTTCAAAACCAAAATATCATTTTCATTTCAAAAATATATATTTTCCAAAATAGTGTATATACATTAAATAATTTATAAAGTAAAGTATTTATAATTTCTTCAAGTCTCACAAATTGATTCAAATTAACTCAAATTCCAAATTCAAATTTATTCAAAGCTCAATTCATCAATTCAATTTAGTTCTCAATAGACCATTTAAATTTTTAATATATTTCAAGGCTTTAATATTCAATATTTTTAAAGTTAAATTTAACAGTTTCATATAGCTCTTGATTTAACTTCATTATTATTTAATCAGGGAATATTCACTTAATAAATTCAATATCATTTAACTAGCCTTAAATTTCATTTTTACTAAATATTTCCTTAAATTTATTTAAACAAGAATTATTCATTAAATTATTTAAATCAAACCAGAGTTATAAATCCTATCTTAAATCTCAATTTCAATAAGTTTCAAATCAGTTTAATTAAATAAAATTCTTTAATGAATACAATTTCAACTAAATTCAGATTATCTTCCCAACTTTAACTTATTCAAATTATTGCCAAAATCTATTTTGAAATATAAATTTACATACTTAACCATATTATATGTATTAACTCAATCTTAATTAAATTAAATATTATTATTAAATCTATATACATCATTACCATTTATAGATAATTATTTAAGAATCAACATTTATTAAAACTATATATTTCTTTCCCAAAACCATAGAATTTATTTTCAAAATACTTATATATGGACCAACGGTGTCTGTATAAAATTTCATATCCTACGGTCAAGTGATACGGATATTTATCATTTCAATCCGTAATTTAAGTATATATGGGTAGATATCATTTCGACCCGCAATCCCAAATTCAATTCAAATGATAATCGCTTGGGTCTATCATTTCAACCCATAATAATTTTCTCCTATTCTAAAGTCCGTTCGGGTATGTATCATTTCAACCCATAGTGAATTCTATACTAACGGGGAACTTGCAGAGTGATAGCAGATAATAAAATAATAACAGGCATATATCATCAATAATTTAAATAAAATATAAACAACAGGATATGGTGTCATATCCCACAGTGAACAGTTACAGATAATAGCATATATAACAATTTAAATAACTACAGCAGCATATTTCAATTGTCGTTTCAATTGAAATCAAATTTAATAAATATAAGAACGCTAAATCGTGAGTGATTACTCACCTTTCGAGGCTAGAGGAGTTTGACAAAGAAATGGGCTAAGAACCCCAAAGCAAGGCTGGATTGGCACGAATTCGACGAACAGAGCTAAAAGCTTGGAATAGACGAAATCGAATCAAACTGGATTGATGAAGATAAATGGTATAAGTGAATTTATATATATAACTATATATATAGATAAAATCATATTCTAAATTCAAATACATTTCAAAAAAATAATATATATATATATATATATGTATTTCAAAATCTATTGTTTGAATCTTAAAATACATGTATTAAACTCAGTATATATGTATATATACATCATATACTTAAAAATACTATACTTACACTGCCATATTCAAAATTAGAATTTATAAATCAAATATTATTATATATACATATTTTTTTTAAACATACATTAGAATTAAAATATATATATTATTATAATAAAACCCGACTCATGCATGTAAGTCAATAGTGCATAAATATACAATGCAGCCTAGTAGTATATATATACAATAAAATATGTTTGCAGACCCGTAACAATATATACAACCAACATATTATTACAAGATTTCAAATATATAAATATACACGCAAATTGTCACATATAAGAGATGTATATACATTGTATACTTTTTAGAAATAAATCTATTTGTGCCGTGACTATACAACCTACAAGAGCACTTAACAGGACACACCACTATAGGCTAATATATAGTTACTTTATAGCTACATATATATAAACAGATGTACGTTTTAAACCGATATACAACTAACAGACAACCCATACAGCAACCTATATACTAGACTCATATATTGAGTATAATATATGCAAACTATCACCAGGATAAGTGCAGACTTGATTTGTAATATACTAACATATTTTAGCTTCCATCCTCATAATCCAATATACTTTATTAAAATTCAAATCAACACATCAATATGGATATCTATATAAGTAACCAGATCATTTCTTTATCTCCTAAAGTCAAACAATTCTCTATGCACTTCATATTCCTATAAATTAATACACATACAGAAGGTAATAAAGCAACTTTTAATATAAGTAAAGCAGGTAATACATAATATAATCATAACAAATCATATATAGGCAACGCGAGTTAGACTTTTATACTATAACCTTAAAAATCATATACAGCAAAGACATTTATAACATATTGTAAAAGTACTTATAAAGATACAGAGGGAATATTATATACTACTAACATAATATATACAACAACTTATGTAACCTTTTGTTCAAAACATATCTTAAGGTTTATATACTTTTATATAAAATAAACAGAACTGATACCTTATAACACACTATAGCAACTATATGCGCTAATATATACCACTGTTTATATGTATAAAAGATGAGTCAGCGAGCTTATATAAACATGAACATGCAATAGCGAAAAAGAGGGTGAGGTGGCCAAGCAAAGTGGTAGGAGAACAGCAAAAACACATCACCTTATATAATATTTGAAAACAAACTCATGTATTAATATATACATATAACTAATGTTGGGTGAATTTTCACCACCGGACCAACCCTAGCCGAACCAAAGTCTACAGGCTGCCTAACCAACACCTACCGAACCAAACATCTCCACATCAATACCGAACCAGCATCACCGGTTCAACCACCGAATGAAGCATTACCGAACCACCACACTCCTACCACCGGATCAAGGTACACCGATCCACTCGTCTTCTTCCACCGGACCAAGATGCCGGACCAACTCAATACCGAACCAACTTGATGCCGGACCAACTCAATAATGAACCAACTCCATGCCGGACCAACCATCGCCGGACCAAATGCTACCGATCCGAGACGTGCCAGGCCAGATCACATCAGCCCAGGCCCACCAGCGGCTATATACATCCAAGACCCCTACCCCCAGCCTCACTCTATAAATAGAGGGGCAGGGGTACAACAATGGGGATGAGTTTTGAGAGCTCAAGCACGGAGAGAACTTTCAAACAACTTTCTTTTACTTGTATCAAAGCTTTGTACTTGTAATCTAAACAAGAGAAGAGAAATATCATATAAAGTGGACGTAGGCACATTCTGGCCGAACCACTATAAATCTGCGTGTCTTTTTACAGTTTAGCCCCTGCTTTTCATATATTTGCATAAATCACCCAAATCACTAAGAACAACATAAGATCTACTAAATCATACGACTTTGAGGTGTTTGTCCATTTTTTGTGCAAACATTTTTGGTGCTTTCACTGAGAACAAGAAGCTCGAAGCTTCAGCTTCATCCACTTAATATTTTTTCTAACAGCATCGTTTGCCACTTGGAAAACATGCCTCCCAAACAGAGGAAAGATGTTAACAAAGGAAAGAACATCACATCCAGCAGTCTTCCAGATCCAGCTGTCACGAATCAAGTAAATCGTCCTCCTCCAGCAGCAATAGCAAATGAAGGACAGGCTAATCCGACCACTCCTGCCACAGAACAGCTCGTAGCAATTACTAGGGCAGATTTAGACAGGGTTGTGGTTGAAGTAACTAACCGCTTCACGTCCCAGCAGGAAGCCTTGGTGGACCATCTCATGTCACGCTTAAGGGATGCTGAAGAGTCCAACCGCAACACTGAATCATGGGGAAGTCCCAGTCTGGAGGATCTCAGAGACAACAAAGGTCTTCCTTCTTCGAAGGAGCTAACGGCAGAAGCAGCCATGGTAGGAGTCGAGATCAAGCACAGCCCAAAGTTAGGCCTGAAGAAACGCTTGGAACCGAAACCCCCGGGGGAGGTACAGGGCGAAGGTCAACTGTAGCTGAGCCTGTCATACTGCCTAACCACGGAAACGCCAGTGAATGAGGCCGAGCTAGAGTCCAGCCCGAAGTTGGACCCGAGGAAGTGCTTAGATCAGAACCCAGCAGGGGAAGATCAAGGCAAGGGCCAACTATGGCTGACCCTAGCATGCTCCCAGAAGACCAAAGGCAGCCACCGGAAAATATGAGGAATGATAGACGATACCATCCTTACAGATCATCTGGACGGGATCAATCCCACAGGACAGAGCCAAATTCGTTTCTATCTGCTCCAAATTCTGATGAAAGGATGGCACGCTTATTCAGAGAGTGCGTCCAATGGGAGAAAAGAGATCGAGGGATATGCGCTAGGGTAACAGCCCTTTCGCCCGCAACATCAAAATTGCTATCACCCCCCGAGAATGGAAGATGCCAACAATGGAACCTTACAAAGAAACCTCCGACCCCGTTGTACACTTGCAGAGATACACACAACATATGCTCATGAGTGGAGCGACAGAGGGAGTACTGTGCAAATGCTTTCCACTCTTCTTAGCAGATCTCGCTACCTCCTGGTTCTGTCATCTACCTCAGGGATCCATCAGCTCGTGGGAAATGTTGAAAGAAAAGTTTATCAGTCAGTTCCGCATTCATGTGGAACAACCCAAGGACGCTTATTCCTTATCCAGCATCAAACAGAAACCTGGAGAGAAACTGCAGTAATACCTAACCCGATTCAATGCCGCAGCGGCCGCAAGCCAAGATGCCGATGAAAAGCTTATCCTAATGGCCCTCTGTAGTGGTGTGCATCCGGACACTAAATTTGCTAGAAGGTTGACAAAAGAAAAACCAGCTACTTTACCCGATTTCTTCCATGAAGCCAGGAAATATATGAGGCTTGAGGATGATGCCGTTGAGGGGAAGTCAGGACAGCAAAATAAGGCAACTCACAACAACGCCCCTGCTGTGGCAAGGGACGTTCGAAGAAATGATTCCAGAGACAATGCTGGGGGCAAGAAGGGAGAAAAGCGCCTATCTCGGCCAGGACCGAGATTCGACACTTACACTCCTTTGAACGAGACCGTCGAAAATATCTTCCTTGCCACCCAAGGCGAAGTTAGATACAAACGCCCACCATACAAGAAGGAATCAGATAACGCGCAGAAGTCTGGAAAGTTCTGCCGCTTCCACGAATCTCATGGGCATGATACCAATGAATGCCATCATCTCCGGGACTTGATTGAGGAACACATCAGAAGGAAGAAACTGGAACGTTATGTAAAAGGTCAGGACAGGACTCCAGCTCCTGCCAATGAGAACCCAAGGCTACCGTCACCGGAGATCGGCAGAGGAAACCGCAACACTAGCGGCTCTAGTCAAGAGAAGATAGTGGTCCATACCATCTCGGGAGGACCGCACATCGCAGACAGAAGCTGGAAAGAGATGGAAAGATATGGAAAGTCGCTTAGAGACAATAAAGACTGTCAATTCGGTTATAGAAGAGCGCCACCCGAAGCGGAAAGAAAGTGATGACATCACATTCGGTAAGCGTGACCTAGAAGGAAGGCAATACCCTCACATGGATCCCATGGTTATCTCTGCCCGGCTCGGTCCCGCCGAAGTTTACCAAATCATAGTAGACACTGGAAGCTCAGTAAATATCCTATTCAAACAAGCATTTGACAAAATGAAACTATCAATGAAGGATGTATCCCCCTGCAATAAACCACTACACGGTTTCACTGGAGATGCGAAGATGCCCCTCGGGCAACTGGACCTCTTTGTTGAGATTGGAAGCCATCCCCGCTCCGTTGTACGGAAACAGACGTTTGTGCTAATAGAAAACCATTCGGCCCACAACGCCTTCTTAGGAAGGCCAGCCTTGTCTGACTTCCAAATTGTCCTAGCCCCATGGTGCCTAAAGATGAAATTTCCAACGGACAATGGAGTAGGGGAAGTGGAAGGGGACCAGGACGTTGCTCGAGACTGCTATGTGACTGAACTTCGCAATAACCACAGGAAGGACAAAGGGAAGGGTGTAGAGGTTGTCTTCTGCACAAAAAGTCTAGAAGCATAGCAATTAAAGAAGGCCCCTCCTCTTCGATATACCAGCGACCCTTTCAATGAATTAGACCCTAGGGACAAAGAGGAGGAGGCCACCGCCGAGCCTGCAGAGGCTATGGAGTTTGTATCTGTAGACAAGCACGACTCGAGTAGACTATTGAAGATTGGGTCCCAACTAAAAGCAGAGTTGAAGGAGAAACTCATCGACTTTCTCCACCACAACTTGGATGTATTCGCATGGTCACACGCTGACATGACCGAAATCTCCCCCGACATAGCATGCCACGTACTAAACATTGATCCTACCAAGGAGCCCGTAAAACAAAGAAAGAGAAGTATGGGGGCAGAGCGATCAGCAGCCCTCGATGAAGAAGTAAAGAATCTACTTGCCAATGACTTTATACGAGAAGCCATCTACCCGGAATGGATCGCTAACCCGGTACTGGTAAAGAAGGCTAATGGGAAGTGGCAGACATGCATTGACTTCTCCAACCTAAATGACGCCTGCCCAAAGGATTACTTCCCACTTCCTTGAATCAACCAACTTGTAGACAGCACAGCCGGGCACAAGCTCCTATCTTTTATGGACGCATACTCAGGATATAACCAAATTCCTATGCATGCTCCCGACCAAGACCACACTAGTTTCATCACTGACCGGGGTTTATACTGCTATAAGGTAATGCCTTTCGGACTTAAAAATGCAGGAGCCACCTACCAGCGCCTCGTCAACAAGATGTTTGCAGGGCTAATAGGGCAAACTATGGAAGTATATGTGGATGACATGCTGGTAAAGTCAAGGAAAGCCGACGATCACGTAAGCCACCTAGGCAAGATGTTTCAAGTACTTCGCCAGTATGGAATGAAGTTGAATCCTCTAAAATGCTCCTTCAGAGTGTCATCAGGAAAGTTCTTAGGATTCATCGTCCATGCCAGAGGGATTGAAGCAAACCCTGAACAAGTCCGAGCGCTAAGGGATATCAAGATACCTTCCACTCGAAAGGAAATGCAAAGCCTGAATGGAAAAGTGGCCGCCCTAAGCCGATTCATCTCCAAAGCAACGGACAAGTGCGTCCCCTTTTTCGAAGCTCTAAAGAAAGACAAAGGGAAGTTCGAATGGACTGACGAATGCTTGACCGCTTTCCTTAACTTAATCGAACACCTCCAGAAACCACCCGTACTCTCGACTCCAAGCGAAGGCGAAGAATTATACCTATACCTTGCTGTGTCATCTCACGCCCTAAGCACTGCCTTGGTAAGGGAAGACAACCGCACGCAGCGGCCAGTTTACTTCGTCAGTAAGAGGTTTACGGGGGCAGAAGTCAGATATCCTAAACTTGAGAAGCTAGCATACTGTTTACTAATCACATCACGGAAACTGCGTCACTACTTCCAGTCCCATTCCATCAAAGTTCTGACCGATCAGCCACTAAGGCAGGTACTCCATCGCCCCGACACTTTTGGGCGACTACTTAAATGGTGCATTGAACTAAGTCAGTATGATATCACCTATCACCCTCGCACCGCTATCAAGGGATAAGCCATGGCTGATTTCATTGCGGAATTCACTACCAACGAAGATAAGGAGCAATTGGAAATAGCAGAAGACATCAAGTGGAATCTCTTTGTGGATGGTGCATCAAACGAACAAGGCTCGGGGGCAGGTGTGGTAATAATCACTCCCAGAGGAAATAAGCTGCACTATGCTATAAGGTTGGAGTTCGCTGCCACCAACAACGATGCAGAATATGAAGCAGTGATAGCTGGATTAGAACTTGCCATAGAAATCGGAGCCAATTCTTTGTGTCTTCATAGCGATTCTCAACTTATTGTTAATCAAATACTAGGAGAATTCCAAGCTCGAGAAGAACGACTCATAGCATATTTAAAGAAGACCAAGTTACTTCTCAGCCGATTGGACCACTACTTAGTCAAACACATCCCTCGGGAAGAGAACCAAGAGGCCGACGAATTGGCAAAGCAAGCAAGTATGAGAGACATCGCCATCTTCGGAGCAGTGACCATCTCAAAGCAACTGACCCCAAGTTTTGAGCAAGTGAATCTGATAGCTGCGACCGAAGAAGTAACTTGGATGACTCCCATCCGAGACTACCTACAAAGCGGCACACTACCCAACGGGCGTAACGAATCCAAGAAAATCTTGAGGAAAGCTTCCCGCTACACAATTCAAGAAGACATACTCTATCGGCGCGGATTCTCTAACCCGTTATTAAGGTGTGTCACTGGGAGGGAAGCCAAGGAAATCTTATCCAACATTCATCAGGGAAGCTGCGGAGATCACACCGGAGGGCAGACGTTAGCAAAAAAGATACTTCGATATGGATATTTCTGGCCCACCTTAAGCAAGGACGCCTTGGATTTCGTCAAAAAGTGTGACAGATGCCAGAAGTTTGCTAAGATTCCGCGGCTGCCAACAACTGAGATTACTCAAATGACCAGCCCTTGGCCCTTTGCAGTATGGGGAATTGACTTAATCGGCGAACTGCCAATGGGCCGAGGCGGGGCCAAATATGCTATAGTGGCAGTCGACTATTTCACCAAATGGGTGGAAGCAGAACCTCTGAATAAAGTATCTTCAGCAAAAGTTATTAACTTCTTGATCAAAAATGTTCTGTGCAGGTACGGAGTCCCACTCAAAATCATATCGGACAATGGACTTCAGTTTGACAGCGAGGAATTCGCCAACTGGTGCCAAGAGCACGGAATTCACAAGAGCTTCTCATCCGTAGCGTATCCCTAGGCAAACGGACAAGTCGAAGCCGTTAACAAAATTCTGAAAACTCTAATAAAAAAGAAACTCGAAAAATCAATGGGCGCTTGGGTGGATGAACTCCCTACGGCACTGTGGGCCTATCGCACATCTTTCAGAACATCAACAGGGCATGCTCCTTTCTCTTTGGCATACGGATCGGAGGCTATGCTCCCAGTTGAAACCATCGTGCCTTCCCACCGTAGGATCCACTATAACCCAGAAGAGAACGAAGAACTCCTTCACATGTCTTTGGATCTAGTTGAGGAGAGAAGAAATGATGTAATCCTTAAAGCAGCAGCCCGCAAGAAAAAAGTGGCAGCACAATACAACTCCAAAGTCAAGCATCGTACCTTACAAGAAGGGAATCTTGTCCTCAAGCGAATCTTCCCTCGCCCCGGAGCACTAGACCCAATCTGGGATGGACCATATGTAATTCATAAAGATCTCCACAATGGAGCTTATATTTTGTCAACAGTGGACGGAGAGGTGTTCCAGAGGGCATGGAACATCCAACACCTCCGTCGATACTTTTCTTAACTTGTACTGCCCATATGAAGTGAATTAACAAAGAGAATCCGTGGACGTAAGCCTTTTCGTGCCGAACCACTTTAAAAAACCTTGTCTCTTTTTTAACTTGTTCCTTTGTATCTTGGCTGCTTGTTAACTTTATCCTTTTCTGTTGAACAAAATCCTATGCGTATAGCATTTCCACTCAATGCACTCCACATCGCAACTTCACCTGGACAAGACCTAACATGTACTATGCGAATCTATGCCCTCGCCAATGAGACACTTTTGCTCCAGCATCCCTCTGGTGCGGGTTAACTCATTGCTCGCGACGGCCCTTAAAGCCAACTGTAATGAGCCGATTATAAGCCACCGAGAAGGCCGATTATAGCCGAGGCAGCTCATTACGGCGTTCGGCTCGCCGGCAACTGTGAACCGACTATAAGCCCCAACATAAGGTGTGGCCAGCCAGGGGCAGTTCACGGTTGACGATCGGCACCCATGCTAGCCGGCCACATTAAATCGAATAATACCCACGATTATGGGCCATAATGGCCCGGGTAGTTACTGTGCGCGATCTCGGCTCCGATGTGTCTTAAGTGCGGCTGTGGTAAAAAAGAATTAACTCCCCGCGGAGGCGTAAGATGGGTGACAAATGTCTCCAAGACCCACAGCTAGGGAAAGTGACTACAAAGCCCGTTTGCCACGAACTTAAGACATCGACGGCCTTCCGTGATTGGAAGTTTTACTTTTTCACATATTTCAATTTTACTTAAGAAACTCTTCTCCTATCCTTTGTAACAATCCCTGAAGTACAGGACACAGAACAGGAGACACTCACTAATAGAAACGGATACACACAGCAAGATACTAGACCGCATCCCTTACTCGGTCACACAGGATATTCAAAGCTGCCATCTACAAGCAAAATATAAAGGGCGGTATTTCCTTCTTTCATATGTAAACACATGACTATAGTTTATTCACACCTCACACTAACATTGCAAATCATGAAATTATGTTTTAAACAAGAACCTAACATCAAACACAAATTGATTACAAGAATATGCATAGCTATATTTCTCATACAACATGTCAAAATAGCAAAAAACATTCAAAAGACGACAAAATCAGCTTAAGTTAAAGAATTACACGTCGAGAATAGAGCTATTTATTACAAGTAGCAAAAATTACAACCTAAGACTTACTCTACTGTTTTAAGACTAACATATACAACCATGTCAAGTCCATAAAAAAGAATTTTCCAGGTCTAATCAAGAAGCCGGCTGCGTCGGAGTATTATCCTTGTCCTGTTGCCCACCTGTCCGGTCAGAAAAAGGATTCGTTAGTGATAAGCAACCAAGTTAATGGAAAGACTAGAGAGGAAGACTTACCAGCATCTGATCCTTGATCAGCTTGATCATCATCCTCCGCTTGCACACCTGTCTCATCAGCTACAAGCAACCGCATGCCCTCCTTCACCGCCACCTTCTCCTCCTTGGTAAACTGGGCAGTAACAACATCCATCCTAAAGGCCACGCCACCCTCCTTATCTGCCTCAGCCTGGGCCTCCTCTAGAGCCCTGAGATAGATCCTAGCCATAACCCGAGGGTAATCATCCATCCATGACAAGTTACCCTGCCTCCAAGTACGAAAGTACATATCCTGGAGCATCCCCTCCATCAGCTCCTCGTTCTCTTCAAACTCCCTCGCCCGGGCCTCAGAATCCGACAACCTTACGACGGCGGCATCTCTCTCCAATCGGTATCTCGAGCAGTCAGCCTGAAGGGATTTCCGCATTGCCTCCATCTCCTCCCTCAACTTGGCTTGAGCAAGCTCTGCAGCCTCAAGCTTCCCAGACAACTCCTCTATCTGCTCAAGATCTGCTTTCCGAACCTCGTCCACCGTGGAAATGGCCATATCGATCCGTTCCTTGCAAGTAGCCTCCATTTTCCGCAGTTCGGCCCGGCTGGCCTCTTCCATAGTTTTCTTTAGACGTCCGGAGGCGGCCTCATGCTGAGAGATCCGGATGGCCTGATCAGCGAGTTGCTTGGCCTGGTCGGAAACCACTAACCGTAGTCTTATGTTGGCACTCCCAATCTCCTCCCCGGCCTTGACCAATCGGGCATGATGCCCCATCAACTTCCTGGTCTCCTCAGCAACCCGGTCGATATTTTCTTTAGCTTCGTTCCCCATAGCGACAACCCGAGTAGTGAGCAAATTAAGGTCCAGAGATTTGGCCTCGTCAAGCACCTTTACCATAGGGTTGCGAGGAAGAAGGTGCTCACCGGTAACCTCGTCGAAGGAAATATCATGAGAACTTGGATCCAGATCAGGATGACCTGCAAATGGATTACGAGCCAAGCCAGGATGATCAATCTGAGTAACAGTAGGGTTTTCAGACGGGTGCGGAGAGGGTGTGAATTCAGTATCCTCCTCCGTAATATCATGAAGAGGCTGAATTGGGGGCTGAGGACCAGGTGAAGATTTGGATAAGGAATGACTCCTCCTTCTCTTTTGAGTACCCTCTTCAATAACCCCGAGAAGAGGACGGTAGCCGACTACATCCCCAGAATGGTGGGTCGAAGGCTTCGGCTTGGCGGAAGCTTTGGAGAGCTTGTATTGTTCAAGCCTGTACCAAAGATCTGAGGTCTTGACCATTTTACCTACTCCTGATATAAAAACCAAGTGTTACCAACATGTATTGGGCCATCACTCAAGAATAAAAAAGTAAAGTGAAGTTCACCTTGAACCGCCGAAGTTGTTTCGGTAGAGGCACTCCTGGAAGACAGATCGACGCCGGTCCCAACGTTATCGGCTTTCTGGGGCTTCTCCGTCCCCTCCAAACCCTCGAAGGCTTGGCGAAAAGCGTCATTCGTCCACTCTTGCATCTCGCCTACTTGCCCGGAAGACAAAGCCCCGACACCGTCGCCACCTCCAGCACCTTCTCCTCCATCTTCTCCTTGCCCCTCCTCCACGTCTCCCTCCTCCGGGATATCTGGACATGAGCTGGGAGAGGGACCGTCAGACTTTTTGAGCTTCTTCCCCCGGCAACCGGGTGTTTCGAAAATGGCCTCCTTTTACTGCTCTTCAACTCGGTCCCTTCTTTAGCTTGGGCAGCCTTCTCTTCAGCCGTGTCCCTCTGCTTGACCACGGACTGTTGTGGAAGGATCAAGTTGTACTCCAAGAGTGTAGCATTCCTGATCAGGTAGGCAGCCGACCTATCTCTCCCAGTAATAGCTTCTATTTCTGTTGCCGTCTGAACCAGGCGGTCATTCTCCATGACCGCAAAACCACCTGTAGCTAGCAAAAATAAAAACACATGAGAAAGAGTATTGCAACCAGAACGGGAATTAAAGATAAAGCTTTGACTTACATCCAGAGGTGAAGCGCCGAATAGAAACAGAGTCATCCCTGACAAAGAACCATTCCTTCTTGAACATGCTGTACTTGGAGTATAAATCCAGGACCGGCTTAAAGGTTACGGCCGATTCCAAGCTGATGTAGGGAGACCCTTTCTTGTAGCCTCTCAGGTTGTACAAATACCGGATCTCCCGGTTGGAAGGAGGACACCCATATCTCCTCTGGAAGATGACGAAGAGACTCACTGGAATGGCATAAGAGTTGGGCTGAAGCTGGAATGGAACTACCTTTAGATATGTGAGAAAGCTGATTACCTAGGCGTTGAGAGGCGGGATGGCACCACACATACAATGGTATCTGCTGTAGGCAAAATATCCTTCAGGAGGATCATACGGCATCACTACCGCATCCGGCAATAACATGCGTGCTCGGTCGATCCCGAAGGAGCGAGATATAACGTCGAGTTGCTCGCCCTTGAGTAAGCTAGGAAAGCAATCGGGAGGCGAATTAAGAAGTTCCTGAGGACCGTATCCATCCACTAATGATCTCGAGGTGGGCCCGTGATGGACAGGTCCTGGCTGAGCTAGGGGCACGGCGGAAGGCTCTTCTCTGTCATGAGATCTCTTTTTCTCTGATCGGGTTTCTACTCTTTGAGACATTTATCTGCAAACACAAAAAAGCGCGTTGTTAGAACGAAGAATGCAGAAGTATGAAACAAGCAAGTGCAAACAGTCTGGGGTTTTCGTTTGTGATTTAAAAAGCCCGAGAGACCTGGCAGTTCATTCGGCATTCCCAATACTACAGTTCATTCGGCATCCCCAATATCACAGTTCATCCGACATTCCCAATACTACAGTTCATTCGGCATCCCCAATATCACGGTTCGTTCGGCATTCCCAGTATCAAAACTCATTCTGCACTCAAGTACCTATGGAGCAGATTCATTCGGTAATTCAAAGAATAAGAGCCATTCGGTAACTACCTGATTCGGTAGTCAAGGATGATCCGGCAATGACTTTGATTTGGCAGACGAGAATTTCGATTTGGCTGACTTCAAATGGTAAGGAATGGTGGAGACATAAGGCCCATACTTATAGGGGGAGGTTGATTGACCGGACCAGCCGGTTCGGTTCTCAGGCCGAATGAGATCAACAAACTGAAACAAAGCACAACATATGTTAAACATATGCCCTGCTTTGGGGGGCAAATGTTGGGTGAATTTTCACCACCGGACCAACCCTAGCCGAACCAAAGTCTACAGGCTGCCTAACCAGCACCTACCGAACCAAACATCTCCACATCAATACCGAACCAGCATCACCGGTTCAACCACCGAATGAAGCATTACCGAACCACCAAACTCCTACCACCGGATCAAGGTACACCGATCCACTCGTCTTCTTCCACCGGACCAAGATGCCGGACCAACTCAATACCGAACCAACTTGATGCCGGACCAACTCAATAATGAACCAACTCCATGCCGGACCAACCATCGCCGGACCAAATGCTACCGAACCGAGACGTGCCAGGCCAGATCACATCAGCCCAGGCCCACCAGTGGCTATATACATCCAAGACCCCTACCCCCAGCCTCACTCTATAAATAGAGGGGAAGGGGTACAACAATGGGGATGAGTTTTGAGAGCTCAAGCACGGAGAGAACTTTCAAACAACTTTCTTTTACTTGTATCAAAGCTTTGTACTTGTAATCTAAACAAGAGAAGAGAAATAACATATAAAGTGGACGTAGGCACATTCTGGCAATATAAGGTAATAAAGCAACTTTTAATATAAGTAATAAAGCAACTTTTAATATAAGTAAAGCAGGTAATACATAATATAATCATAACAAATCATATATAGGCAACGCGAGTTAGACTTTTATACTATAACCTTAAAAATCATATACAACAAAGACATTTATAACATATTGTAAAAGTACTTATAAAGATACAGAGGGAATATTATATACTACTAACATAATATATACAACAACTTATGTAACCTTTTGTTCAAAACATATCTTAAGGTTTATATACTTTTATATAAAATAAACAGAACTGATACCTTATAACACACTATAGCAACTATATGCGCTAATATATACCACTGTTTATGTGTATAAAAGATGAGTCAGCGAGCTTATATAAACATGAACAGGCAATAGCGAAAAAGAGGGTGAGGTGGCCAAGCAAAGTGGTAGGAGAACAGCAAAAACACATCACCTTATATAATATTTGAAAACAAACTCATGTATTAATATATACATATAACTAATGTTGGGTGAATTTTCACCACCGGACCAACCCTAGCCGAACCAAAGTCTACAGGCTGCCTAACCAACACCTACCGAACCAAACATCTCCACATCAATACCGAACCAGCATCACCGGTTCAACCATCGAATGAAGCATTACCGAACCACCACACTCCTACCACCGGATCAAGGTACACCGATCCACTCGTCTTCTTCCACCGGACCAAGATGCCGGACCAACTCAATACCGAACCAACTTGATGCCGGACCAACTCAATAATGAACCAACTCCATGCCGGACCAACCATCGCCGGACCAAATGCTACCGAACCGAGACGTGCCAGGCCAGATCACATCAGCCCAGGCCCACCAGCGGCTATATACATCCAAGACCCCTACCCCAGCCTCACTCTATAAATAGAGGGGCAGGGGTACAACAATGTGGATGAGTTTTGAGAGCTCAAGCACGGAGAGAACTTTCAAACAACTTTCTTTTACTTGTATCAAAGCTTTGTACTTGTAATCTAAACAAGAGAAGAGAAATATCATATAAAGTGGACGTAGGCACATTCTGGCCGAACCACTATAAATCTGCGTGTCTTTTTACAGTTTAGCCCCTGCTTTTCATATATTTGCATAAATCACCCAAATCACTAAGAACAACATAAGATCTACTAAATCATACGACTTTGAGGTGTTTGTCCATTTTTTGTGCAAACAACTAATATATAACATAAACGGTGACACTTTAGACATATTATCAATGTATACCTTTATAAATTTATATAACTTATATACTCATCATATTCTTAAAACAATATATAACAAATATATGCAAGCTTTGAACAAGACTACTTTATAACAGAGAAGAAAAGGAAGTCAGGCGAAGGGGTTGCGGAAGGAGCAAGCGGATGAACTAGCTCGGGGTTGGATCTATAGAGGGCGGTGGGAGGCTTAGGTGTGGTTGGTGGGGATTCGGTGGTTGAAGGCTGGCGATGGAAGAAAGGGAGTGAGTGGGGAGCCTGGGGCCGGCATAGATCTGGGTGGCTGTCGAAATATATGTGGATGTTTTTGGCTATAGGGATGGCGAAAGCTTGCGGGTGTGTAGAGTGGGAAGGGACGGGTGCATGCCATAGGGATGCGTGCTCTGAGGAGGAGAGCGGGGCAGAGGATAGGCTACTGGTTTATTTTGTTGTTTTTTTTGAAGAGGGGAGACGGAGGAGCACAGAGGAACACGATGCGGGGGAGAAAGATAAAGCAACAGTGAAAGCTTCAAAGGAAAAATGAATAAATATAAAAAGTGTGAACAGTAGAGAAATGAAGAGACACAAAATAAACGTACAGACAAATAATAAATTGTCATCAAAAGTTATTAAAGCAATATATTATATTGCTTTTGCTGCACGTTTAGATTTGAAAAGCAAAGAAAAGTGAAAAGCCACCAATTTGGTACCGTTACAACGGATTGTTATTATCGTTTCCGTTACGTACCGAAACTCAAAACATAGAAATGAATATACCGTAGAGATCAGCACGACGAGACGATCAAAACGGTATACAGATATCAGTGATATGATCATCCGATCAAAAGTCGATATTCGAACACTGATATACTTGCTATTCCATACGGAAAAATCCAAACGGAGCTAGAAATGTTCGAATTTCGCACTCAGATTCAGAGTGTTCTAAATAAATTTTCTCAAGTTGACACTTTTAGGTTTCGGAACACTTTTAAATTCAACTGTTTTTAACTGATTTAAATTGAGATAAAATTTCACAAAATTCAGTTAAATACGTTATTAAAACCAATCAAAATTTATGGGTCGTTACAATTTATTTACTGTATATGCTAAGTTTTGCCAAATATAAATTAACAAAATGTTGTTTTGAGCAATTCAAGTCCGACATGACTGGATGATTGTCGATTTGAACGGTTCGAAATGCCGGGTCGTTATAGGTTGGCAGTCGACTGATCGTTTAAATATAGGAATGTATCCTTTCGTGTCGTTTAATATTTTTTTAATTCCATGTTTAATTTTTAATGTTACCAGTTCTTTTAACGTTTAATTAACCCTTAAGTTTCTAACTACCATTATTTTTTTAAATTTCAAATTTTTGCATTAGTTACAATTTGAATTTGAATTCCGTTCTGACTTTGAAAACTTAAAATGCCAATAACTTTTTCATTTGAGCTCCGATTACAAAACTCAATATATTAAAATTGATCAGAAAATCACCACGAACACAACGACACAAATTCTATGGCTGAATTCCGACAATAACAAAATTTCCATTTTTAGCATTATTATTAATTTATTACTTAGTTAATCTCTTATTAATTTTTATGGAGTATTAAATTCTCCCCACCCTTTAAAAAGGATTTCGTCCCCGAAATTCCTGAGGGACAAACAGTGTAACACACACGAAAAATACATGTTGTATAACCAAGTTGTCCACACAACCATCTACTCAAACAAAGTGCAATGTGATTATGTATGTAGACATACTATAGGTGAGTTCAAATCCTAAGTTAAATGCAAGGTTGTGACAAATAGGCATGTATGCAAGCATCATAAACATGCACAAAGTTCTCTATAAATGCAAAAATGATAGTAAAAGGTGTGGAAACAATCACTTACCATCCAATCTAGCAACCATGATGCAACCAAAACCTAATTTTTGGAAAGAAAAAGTTTACCAGAGAAAAGCTCAGGATGAAAACTCCTCATCTTCTCTTTAGTTTCCCATGTGCTTTCTGTCGGATTATCTCCCTATTTTACTCGAACCAGCCTAATTTCTTTGTTACGGAGCTTCCTAGTCCCGTACTCCATAAATGCATGCGGTGGTATGAGGTGCTATCGGCCCCTTCTCTATGTTTATAACCTAATTATGGTGGTTGTGTATGAAGGCTTCTCCTCAAGTGTGAAACCTGAAATACATCATGGATCCTGCCAACTTATCCCGTAGCTCCACTTGATATGCAAGTTTCCCTATTCTTTCCAAGATCAAGAATGACCCAATAAACCATAGCTCCAATTTCCCTGACTTACCAATTCTCATAACTTTCTTAAGAGGGGAAACCTTAACGAACACCATGTCTCCTAACTCAAAATCCAATACCTTTCTTCACTTGTCCGTATAGGATTTCTAGCTAGCTTGCGGAGCCTTCATTCCCTGTCTAATCAACTCTACCTTTTTCAAGGTCTCACAAATAAAGTCTGGTCCGAGTAGAATTTTGTTGGTGGTTTCCCACCAATAATTAGGCAATTTTCACGGCCTCCCATGTAGCGCTCCAAAGGGTGCCATGCCAATCGTTGCTTAGTGACTATTATTGTAAGCGAATTCTACTAAAGGTAAGTACTTCTCCCAATGTCCTTTGAAATCCATGATGCAAGCTCTTAGAAAGTCTTCCAAGCTCCTATTCACTCTTTCAGTTTGACCGTCGATCTATGGGAGGTAAGAAGTGCTAAGATTTATTGAGATTTCTACAGTTTACTGTAAACTCCTCAAAAATTCGCTAGTAAATAAGGGATCCCTATCAATCAAGATGCTAACTAGGATTCCACGAAGTTGAACCACCTCCTTAATATAAGTTTGCACTAAAGATGCTATAATCCTATTACCCCTAACGGGAATAAAATGGGTGCTTTAAATGAGTTTATCCACCATATCCCAAAGAGCTTCATCGTCTCTTCGAATCCTAGGAAACCCATCTATAAAGTCTATTGATATGTTCTCATTTTCAAGTTTGTACTTCTAGTGGTAATAACAATCCTCCAGGCTTCCCTTGTTTTGCCATTATCCTTTGGCAAGACAAACATCTAGCGAAAAAATTCTGCTACCTTCTTCTTCATAACCAGCCAATATAAAATTCTCTTCATATCCCTATATATCTTATCTACTTGAGGGAGAATGATCACCCTTGAATAGTGACACTCTATAAGCCTTTCTCCAAAATATCATCAACCATTAAAACACAAAGGCATCCATCTCTCCACAAGCATCACCTTCCATAAATCACATATCTACCATCATGGGGAAAGTGCTCCCTTCTCCTCAACTTGCCCAAGATATTCAGCATCACCTCATCTTTCTTTTGATCTAGTCCAATGTGGTCCATTAATGCCAGCCTAAACTCCATTGGTGATAAACAACCTAGAGTGGGTTCTGTTGGCAGTTGGAAATAGGCTTGTAAATGGTTGGGTACATATTCGAATAGTGCCTTATCCATATCCGTATCCGAAATCATTTCTGAATATTGAATATCCTTATCCAGGGATGCAGACAGATATCAGATATTTATTCGATATTCTTTGATCAGTTCCCAACTAATAAATCTAAATAAATACAAAATTTTTATTTATTATAAACCCATTTCAATACTAAAAATATAAAAAATAATAAATGCGTTAAGAAAAATAATTTTATGCAGCAAAACTAATTTTTACGTACATATTAATTTTTTTACCTAGATAAAATAGTAAAGACAACCATTTTATGTACTAAAATACAAAAAAACTATGATCTTAATAAAAATCGGACTGATAATTATCGAATACGGATATATCCATTCCCACATCCGTATACTTTTTTTGAATATTGGATAATTTTTCATGTTTCAGATATAGCACCTAGGATAGCATGCCCCTTGCTAAGGGCATCAAAGATGACATTCCATTTTTGGGGATATATTGTATCCCAAAGTCATATGATGCTATAAACTCCATCTACCTCTGGTGCCTAAGGTTTAAATCTTTTTTGAAAAATAGGTATTTAAGTGATTTGTGGTCGGTACACAACTCAATTCTCCCAAAAGATAGTGCCTCCACATTTTTAAGAAACAAATAATGGCTATTAACTCCAAGTCATGAGTTGGGTATCTCTTCTCATGGTCCTTCAATTGCCTACTAACATAAGCTATCACCCTTCCTTCTTGCATAAGAACTGCTCCTAATCCTATACCACAAGCATTAGTGTAAACTGTGAAAGGCTTCATCTCATCAGAATAGTTAATACTGGAGCGCTCATTAACAGTTCTTTAACTTCTCAAATGCTTCCGTGCGTCTCTCATCCCATGTAAAAACAAGATTTTTCTTGGTTAAGCGAGTTAATGGGACTGCTATCTTTGCGAAGTCCTTGATGAATTTACTATAGTAATCCCCCAACCCAAGAAAACTCCTAACCTCCATTACATTCTTCGGAATCTTCCAATCTTGAATAGCTTCCACCTTTGCGGGGTCTATCGACAAACCCTTTTCGGAAACAATATGCCCAACAAATCTCACTTCTTTCTTCCAAAAGTGACATTTTGAGAATTTTGCTTTAATTTGGTGCCTTCTCAAAGTTCCTAGTAGCTCCCTTAAGTGGTTTTCATGCTCTCCATCACTCTTGGAGAGTACTAAGATATCATCAACAATTCACGATGAATTTATTCAGCTCTCCCCTAAATACTCTACTCATCAAATCTACAAAGTTTGCAGGGCATTCATCAATCCAAAAGGCTCACTTCTCATTCATACAGTCTGTTCGAAGTGCAAAATGCGGTCTTTTTCTTGCTATCTTCTATTATCCTAAATTGATGAAATCCAGTGGCTAAGTCCAATTGGGAAAAGATTTTGGCTCCAATAAGCTGGTCAAACAAGTCATCCATTCTAAGTAAGGGGTATTTATTCTTCTTAGTCAACTTGTCGAGTTCTCTATAATTGACGCATAGCCTGAGTGAGCCATCTACCTTAGTGGAAAAGAAAACAGGTGCTCCACATTTAGAAGTACTTCGACAAATGAATCCTTTCTATAATAGCTCCGAAATCTTCTTATCCAACTCTCTCCTTTCTTTGGAGTCATGTGTCTTAATAGCATAGCAACAGTTTTTGAATCCTTCTCTAAATCAATCCTAAACTCAATCTCCCGTCAGGGAGTGAGACCCGAGACTTCTTCAAAAACGTTGGGAAATTCTCAAACTATGGGTATGAATGAGAGCTCATATTGTGATAGGCTCAATGACTATAGATAGCTTAACTTGACTGAGTTTTTGGGTGTACAACGAACATCTATATCTCGTCCTTTACAACTCCTTAACCATACAATCCTCCTTTTGCAATCTAAGATAACCCCATAGTAGATAACCAATCATCCCTAAGACAATTCCATACCTCACAAATCTAAGAACATACATGTTACATGCAAAAGCGACGTTACATTTGTATGTAACTAGGTCTTTGCAAATTAAGGAAAGATGTTTTGACCCCCAATAGGGTTTGATACGACTATTGGATTGGTGACAACTTGGGTTTTAAGACTTAAAGAATTAACTAGACTTTTAGCTATGAATGAATGTGATGCTCCCGAGTCAAACAGGGTATGAATACTATGTCCAGAAATAACAGTTCTACCTTCCGTTGCAATCTTCCTTGATCTCTAAAGGGAGGTATACTCGAGATAGGAACAACTTCAATGGCGTAGGATTTCCCACCCTGCCCTTCCTTTGCAAGCTTCGGACATTGGTTCTTGAAGTACCCCACTTCGTAGCAGTGATAGCACTTCCTTTTGAATTCTTCCATCATCAAACTCACTCTACAATCTTTAGCAATGTGTTCTTTCATCAGGCAATTCTGACATGCTACACCCTCCTTCTTGAACTTGCCCTTGGTCTTCTTCGCTTAAAAACCTCCCTTAGCTTCTCCTTGATTGTGCCAGTCCTACCTTCTCCTTCTCCTTCTCATCTGAACTAACCATTTGAAGCAAAGCCATCTCAACTAACGTCTAATAAGTAGCGCCAGTGGGTACTTGGGTCAAAAGCAATTCTCTAAGTAGAGAATTCATGCCTTTCACAAACTTCATGGTCTTCTTCATGGGGGTATCAATTAAAATTTAATATGAACTTAGCTAGTTCTATGAACTTAATGATATATTCCTTCAAAGTAAAATATCCCTGCCTAAGTTGTATAAACCATTCTAATTGCAAATTCACCTCCGCACTAGACATAAATCACGACTCAAAGCAGTTTCTGAACTCAGCCCAAGTGACAACTCTCTCAGCATTCTCCTTAGCTATAACAGTTCACCAATCTAAGGCCTCTCCTTTAAAATGTCATGATGCCATTCTCCTCTTAATATGGTCCTCCTTACTAAGCTCCCAAAAGATACACTCACAATTGTTAATCCAAGCCTTTGTTTCCACAAAACCTTTAATTCCCGTATACACCATTCCAACCATATTCTGGAAGTCTTTGCATATCTTGGGGAAGCCTATAAAGCAGGGTGCTACTTTAATAGGCGATGTAGCGGTACCACTGGTGGAGTTTGTTAAGGAATGGGAATATGCCCTACATGCCTTAGGTATTGCTCGAACCATTCAGGCATCCTTCGGACAGTGGGTATCTCTTGGGTAGAGAGGTTCCCAGCCTCAGAGGAGTGATTTTCAGCCACTATCAACTATATGTAGGTTTAAGCTTTTAGTTACAATTTCCTAAGATAATATTATTTTCTAAAAAGAAGATTTGCTTAGTGTGATTGCATATGTTCAAAATAAGTATATATAGTAGGGTTTTGAAAAATATTTTCAAAAATAACAAATACGTACTCATACGTGTAACTATACCCATTGATCGAGCAACCTAAGCTCTGATACTAAATGTAACAGCCCACCCAAAAACGGGCCTAATTTTCAACTCAGAAAAGGCCATCGAACATTCGACCTATTCCAAAGCTGGTTATTGGTTGGTAAAGTTTTACAAAACTTAGAGCTATCTATCTAGACATCAGAATCTTACAGTGAATGGATAAATGTAATATCAGAAATAGTATCCATTTTATAAAAGCTCAACTCTAAAAAAAAAAACATAAAACAACATAATAGCCCGAAATATTCATAGTGTAATATCTCAAAATACAACATCATCATGTCTAAATGGGTACATCAAAACTATAAGAACAACATAAGTAAATAGGTAAATAACTGCCACAAGACTTCGTCTTCGCCTTCATCTCCTAAAGACTGCATCGTCTTCTCTAACCTGTGTTGTAATGAGGAGAGAGTCAAAACAACAATGTCTGGTGAATACAAATCTCGAATCTTTCCATATTAGTACTTGGGCAGTATAATTTGGATAAGAATATACTTACGCATCCAAAATATATCATATAATTTCTCCATCTGTAAGCTCTAAAGCTTTTCCAGTCCAATACCATAACCTACACTATTCTAATCTAATACTATAAATTACCCTTAACTGTAGGCCAAATGCCGTTCCTAGTCCCACGCATCTACCGTCAATCATATCCTCAACAATGTGAGAGAAAGTATCCAAACCACTTAATACCTTTTTAGTGGAAATTAGGCAGACCCTAACCATTTGATACCTATATCTTAGCAAGTCCCTATCATTTAATACCTAACCCAAGGATGACTCCTTTTTAGTACTATCTAGCTAACATCGTATAGAATCTCATCAGCCCACTTAATACTTCTTTTTGGAAGAGGCGGACCCTACAATAACCACTTAATACCTCGAACCCAAAGCAGACTTTTCTCGAGATTTCCTATTATCATGCCTAAATGCTACCCCTGAACATTTAATACTTCCTAATTAAGAAGGAGGCGGACCATATAACAAACACTTACTACCACTACAAGAAAACTAGTATTATTGGCATAATATAGTGGGTTTTTAATCTTATGTGCTACCTTTGTTTATTGTGGACATGTTAATGAAAAATGAAGTGCTACCCATACTAAAAATATTTGGCAGGACACCAATATTAGGCGGCAACATTTATTTGGTCATTGGAATTCATTTTCATTAGCGCCATCTTTTAGTTCTCAATTTTCTTTCAAAGAAATCCAAATTTTCCCTATCGAAATCTCAACTTTTTCAACCCAAAACCCCGACTTCCCTAATCTAAATTCAATCGATTCTTAGGGTAAACTTCTAGATCTGGAGGATTTGGGCTCATCCCTAAAACTTTTATATAACCAACCACTTCACCGTTTGACTAACAATTTGCTATAATGGGATTGAGATCGAGTCAGAAGTGAGAGTGAAAATAAATTAGATTCAATCATACACCCAATTAAGGCAAAGGCGATCATTTGGGCCAATGAAGAACTTCATAGGCTCACTTTTTATCATCTTCAATTAACAAAGTTATGGGCTTTAGATCCTTTGTATGAAGCCCGAATTGATGTTGTTCTTCCTTCTTGGTAAGCCCGTTAACATTTTTCAATAAAAGGTAAATTTTTGTGTGAGTCGATTTTCTTAGGAGTATTGAAATATCATCCCAAATGTTATTCCATTCTTTGTTATTTTTCATTCGGTACAAGAACTATGAGTAAAATTTTATAAACCATCATTTGTTGTGTAGTTAAAATAATTGTATAATTACATATTTCATAGCAACTCTATGAATAATACTTATGATATGAAATTGTTTGTTTGACTCATAAGGTTAACTTTGTGTTTCTTTTATAAGTTCTAACTATTACTTTGTATATTTTTAGTTCTGCTACTTCCTATTGTATTGGATACAACTTTTACTTGCTAATGGTCTACAGTTTGGATACAACCTTTGCTTTCTAATTCTTTGTCATATAGCCACGCATTAACATATCACATAAATAATTCAAATAGAGAGAATCTATAGATCCTATTATACCAGATTTCTTGTATTCATGTATGCATATCGAAAATAACCTGAAGGTGGAATGTGTAATTCGTATGATCTTTAACATATCGTATTTCTTATATGTGCAAATATATGCCTAAGTTAACTTTAGTAAATCTAAATCTTAGTCTATTGCACATTGTAATACGACCATAGCCTAAAGGAAAAAAGATTAAGATCATGTAAGAGACTTGTAAGAGTTTCACCTTAGCTCCATGGCTTTAGTTCCATACGAGATTTCACACCAGCGAAGGCTAATTAACTCAGCGTCGATCTCTCCAAATCCAGAATCAAAAGTTTTAAGTTCTGGATCTGAGATTTTATCCTATGATTTGATACTTTTATCCATAATTGTATGACCTGCACATTTAGTTTTTATAATTAGATTCTGGCATCTTAAATCATTAATTGATTAAGATCTAACGAGTATTGTTTTTGTTTTGGATTTGAATCATCTAACAATTTTATTCATTTATCTAATTACTCATGGTTTTGAGCTAAAGGGATATTTGATCCAATTGTATTTCATACTTAATATGGCAGATGATTTTTTTTATTCAATAAATGTGTAGACCTGCAATGTGCACATATGGCTTATCACTCCCGATGTCACATCAACTCAGCTCTCTTCTCATCTACCTCTCTTATATGTACTCCATCACTCTTTTTTCCTTTCCCGTAGTTAACTCAATCAAGCATTTACTTTAAAAAGATAATATAATCTTTTCTAATATCGTGGAATCATATAAAATGTGTTCCCTTTAGACATATATATAATAGCGATCATCGATTTTCAAATAGAAAAGTAGATTTGTGTTGATAAAGACATGACTCTAAAAGGATAATATATCTTTGTAAATGATTTTATAATATATACTTTGTAAAAGTTTTGATCCATGTTTATGCTATAAGTTCAGAATGTAAAAGGATCCACCTTTGTCAATGGTGTAGTTATTATATTCAATTTAATCATCTATGATTGAAATACCATCGGGTAGTTCTCAAAAGTCATCACCACTATTTGAATAAAGAGTTTGAAATACATATGAAACTCTAATCTTGTTTTGCCAATTTAGGACTTCATTTCCCTTAGGATATCACACATATCCTATAATCCCATCACTTTCTTGTTCTATCCTTTTAGCATCCCTTTCATCACAACATGGAATTTTTTTTTGAGGAAAAGGGTGGGAAAATTTTCCCCACCCATAAATATATATAACATCAAACAAATGGTTCATACAACACAACAGCATACACCATAAAACAACCTAAATGAATAGCTAGTAGAAGCATAACAACAACAAAGCCAAAGTTAGCTACAGATCTCATAACTTACAACATACAGACTACAAAATAGACTGCCACAACAACAAAAAGCAATAGAAAAAAATCTAATTTAGCAAGTACAACAACAAACAGCTTCAGCACCAACAACATGAAAAAGCACCAGCAACCCAAATCAGCCATCTATATCCAGAAATTTCTTCCAATTCAGAAATACGTCTCCTACAAGCAACTCTAACTCCCACCGAATTTTCAAGAATAGTAAGCCTTCTAGTCAGATATTCATACCGAGTTTTCCAATCAACTTTCCTTTTAAGAGCACCCGACCAAAAGTAAATTAGATTAATTATACTTTTAACAGCAATATCAGCAGGTTTATATTTATCATGAAAGCATCTTTGGTTGCGCTCGACCCAAATGAACCAAGTAGTAGCTAGATTAATAATATCACAAAGGCTTCTACACTCCTTATTATCAATTCTTCCCCTATCTTCCTCCCAATACCAGAATTGAGTGCTAAAGCAAGGAAAGTTATGTATGTTAAAGAATTTGTGGCAATAATCTACAATGTTAAAGGTAGTAGGACAGTAATAGAAAAGATGGCAACAGTCTCTTCATGTAGGTCACAAAAATAACATAAATGAGACAAGTTCATCTCCTTCATCCTAAGCAAATCAACAGTGTTCAACTTGCCCTGAATACACAACTACATGTGAATTTTAAATTTTGGAGGGTTTGCAGCTTTCCATAAAGCCTTGTGATAATTAAAATGAACCCCAGCAAAGTTTCGAAATTTGTACATAGACGATAGTAAATTCGTTTCCTCCTAGCAGCCCCCATTCATAAGTGTCCTCCTCATCTTCAACAAGAGTAACTTGCTCCGGAATTTCTAAGAGCTTGAAAAAATGAATCAAAACAAATCCTTCCAGAGTATTACAAAACATAATATTCCAATTGCCTTTGCTTATATAAAGATCAACAACCCAACAATCTTGATGAAGGATAAGAAGTACAAGTCAAGGAATTCAGTCATAAGAGGAATACTAAGCAGCCAAGGTTGCAACTAGAATTTGGTTTTCTTGCCATTAATGACATTTACCTTCAAGCCAAGCTGAAATATCTTTTGAAAAGAAATGATATTATTTCAAAAATTAGAAACATGTCTAGGAAGAGCGAAGTTAAAATCAAAATTGCCTCTGTAATAGCAACTCAAAATCCATTTTTTCCAAATAGCATCACTATCATCCACCAACTTCCAAATCCATTTACAAAGAAGAGAACAATTCAAATCCTCCAAATTAATCACTCCTAAACCCCCTTGGTTTTTGGTCTTGCAAACATTACCCCAAGCAACAAGGTTATTAATAGAAGAACCATCCCTTCCACCCTTCGAAAAGAAGTTTCTTCTAATCAAATCAATTCTATCAATAACCCATTTTGGCATCTTACAAAAAGACATCCAGCAGATAGGCATAGCAGAAAGCACAGAATTAATTAAAGTAAGTCTTCCATCCTTCGACAAACAATTACCCTTCCATCTAGCAAGCCTAAAATCAACCTTATCAATCAAAGGCTACCAATCCTCATGCTTAAGCCTAGAAGGTCTGAGGGTAATACCAAGATAGTTAATGGGAAAATATTCAAATTTGCAGTTCAGGCGAGCAACAACATCACAACCAAGATGAGGAGGTCCTCCAAGCAAAATAATAGAGCTCTTGTTGAAATTAATCTGCCACCCTGAAAGGTTCTCAAAGCCATAAAGGATAAGCTTCAAAGTATCAATATGTTCAGGCTTGGTGGAACTAAAAATTACAGTATCATCGACATATTGAAGAGTGAAGATTCCCTTCTCAACCACATTACAGCCAATAGTAGACAACATATTATCTCGAACAACAACATGAATGATACGAGCAAAAATGTCAGCAACAATGTCAAAAAGAAGAGGTGAGAGGGAATCACCTTGTCTCAAACCCCTTCTTGACTTGATCTTCCTCCCATCTATACCATTAATAATAATGAAAGAAGTACCACTTTCAAGAATATTATGAATCCAATTTATCCATTTCTGTCCAAAACCTCTAGCTTTCATGGCTTCAAGAAGAAAATCCCAATCAACCGAGTCAAAAGCTTTAGAAAAATCCAACTTCAACAAAACACTAGGGATATCATTCTTAGAGAAATTAGAGATAACTTCTTGAGCAGCAGCAAGTCCTTCCAATATATATCTATTTTTAATAAAAGCAGTCCGAGTTTTGCTGATAAGCGAATCCATCTTCATCTTCAATCTATTCGCCAAGACTTTGGTAATAATTTTGAAAATGCAATTAAGCAGGCTTATGGGTCTGAAATCCTTTAAATCCTCAGCCCCTCCTTCTTGGGAATAAGAATAACCCTAGCATAGTTCAGGCAACCCAACTGCAAATTCCCTACATGCAACTCATTAAAAAGCAACACGATATCATTCTTAATACCCATTCAATATCTCTGAAAGAAAAAGGATGGAAACCCATTAGGACCAGGTGCTTTATCACCAAGCAGGTCACTGATAGCGTTCCAAACTTCTTCCTCACTGAAAATGCGATCCAAATCATCCAGAGGACATGAAACCACATTATCATAAAGTAAATTCCAGTCAACAGAAATGTACCTGTTAATTTTGGTGCCAAATAATTTACGATTAAAAGTTGTAAACTCTCTGGAAATATCCTCTCTATCGTTGTATTCCACATCATCAACCTTGATTTGACAGATCAGATTAGATCTCTTCCTACCATTAGCAATCTTATGACAATAAGAAGTGTTGGAATCTCCTTCTTTCAACCATTGAACTCTAGATCTCTATCTCCACATGATTTCTTCTTGATTGATGAGAGTCTTCAATTCAGTGTTCTTAAAAAACAACTGTTCTTTCTCAAGATCAGCCAGGTCTCTCTCTTCCTCCAAACAACAAAGCAAGTCAATTTCACAATTCAAATCAGAAATTCTCTCCTTGACATTGCCAAAATTCTCTTTCTCCCATTTTTCAAAAACTTTCTAAGATTACTCAGCTTGTAAATGAGTCTCTTAGCAACCTCTCCATCACAAGCAAAAGAATACCACTTATTCAAGATAAGATCATCAAAGTACTCTTCTTCGAGCCACATTTTCTCAAATATGAAAATCTTAGGAGTCTTCAAGTCATCATTAGTGCTGAGAATAATAGGACAATGATTTGAAAAAATAGCATCAGCAGTAGCATGAGAAGTTAAAGGAAATTTATCATCCCATAAATCATTGATAAAAAAGCTATCCAACTTAGCCATAATAGGAGAATCTCTATTATTGCTCCAAGTGAATTTTCTGTCGTTGAAAGGAAGGTCAATTAGCCTACAGCAGCCCACAAAATCACTAAAATCATTCATATCACCAATACCACCTTCTCTCACCACAAAATATTGTCACATTGAAATCACCTCCAACAACCCAAGGCCCACTGATACCTCTAGCAACATCAATACAGAAATCCCACACTTCCTTCATTTTACATCTAATTTGTGGTCCATAGATGTTAGTTATAAAAATATTGCTTCCATTCGCAATACTCTTAAGAACTACATGAAGAACATTTCTATGCTTAATTTCCAATTGTAGCAAGAATTTATCACCCCTCCAACCCACAAACAAACACCAGAACTTCTCAATGAATTCAAAAAACTCCAATCAGACAAAACAGTACCACCCAAAGAACTAAAGAACCCATCAGAATTAGCAATTTTGGTTTCCTGAAGCAAAACAATATCAAAAAAATGCGACATAAAGGTATTCTTAACACTGGAACATTTATTAGGGGTGCCATGCCCTCTTACGTTCATGATATAATCTTCATGAGTTGGAGTTAGACCTCAAGTTTTCTAAAAACTTTAATAAGTCTAAATCAGAGTCACCATTATTAAAACTTAAACCCACATCTTTAGCTACATGATATAACTCGGATGAAGATATAGCCTTTAATATAACAAGTAAATGAATAGTACCCAAGGATGAGCAAGTGACTTACAAGAGGTTGATGGCCCTGACTCCATAGACTTAATATCTGCTCTCTTCTCTACTTTGGTAAGGATGAGCAACATGGAATTTTTGATATTAAATCGATTGTTTAATCATGTTTTATCCATTAATGTTATCGATTACCTTTGTAAACGTTTATTTTGTGAAGATTCTGACATTCTTCTTTATTGCTTAGCGTATTGAGGCTTTGAATTCATTGTGAACTAATTATTTTTGTAGATTTTCTATTATCTACTGCTACTGCAGAATTCAAAGGTCCTATTATTTTTAGAGTTGTGCGCATAGCTTAAGTGAACATGGAGTTACCCAGAATTGATGCAAATTTCAGTGGATTGCCATCGAGCAAACTTGGATGGGCTATTAATGAATTTGGTGACTTGACTAGAGGTATAAAAAGCACCGATGAAATATACAATTCGAAAAACAACACTTCAAAAATGGTTATTACTCAGAGCTTTTTGTTATGTTTTAATTTTCCTGAAGTCTTTGGGTTAAGCCATCAGCTATTCTTTCATTTGCTTACTTCATCTCATTCACGAGTAATATTATTTCAACCCAATAAAATTATAAGATTCTGATAAAAAGAAACTCCATAGGTCCATAATTTTCTCACTTTATCTTGTTTGCAAATATTATTATTTCAACCCCAATAAATCATTAAATCCTAATAAGAAGAAGCACCACAGGTCCATATATTGTTTTACTGTAAGAATTTAAGTCAATGCAAGTATTGTTGATCATTTGTTTGCAAAGATTTATAACATGACTTTATAAGCTGAAAAGTGTATTGTTATTAAATGTATGATCTCGGAATGGTGATCTGTAACGACCTGTACTTTTAACTATTTAAAATTATTAAATTTAATATGATTATTGAATAAAAATGGTTAAAAATAAAAATTTGATGATTTATTAATGCAAGCTACTGAATATGAACTTGAATAAAATTTTAAAATAGTTAATTTCGAAGATTTTGACGATAACAAGTATTGAAATAATTTCTATGTATTGACTATGTTTAAAATCAATAGTGAAATTGAATAATGAATATTGAATGACTGTAAAATGGAAATAGTTGTTTTATAATTTGAATTCATTTTAAAAGTTAAATTTTATAAGTTCAATAACTTATATTTCAGTTATATTGATTTATTGGGTACTTAAATTGTTTAAAATTTGGAAATTATTTGAATAATTGAATTCTGAATTTAATGTGAATGAAAATGATTCGAAAGTCGATCTAAATTTTATTTAAACAACAATAAAGATTGTTAACTTTTAAAATTGAATTTAAAAGAGAATAAATAGAATTGGGAATTTTATATTTTAATTGACGAGTGTTTGCACAAAAAATGGACAAACACCTCAAAGTCGTTTGTTTTAATTGATTTTATGTTGTTCTTAGTGATTTGGGTGATTTATGCAAATATATGAAAAGCAGGGACTAAACTGTAAAAGACACGCAGATTTATAGTGGTTCAGCCAGAATGTGCCTACGTCCACTTTATATATTATTTCTCCTTTCTTCTTCAGATTACAAGTACAAAGCTTTGATACAAGTATCTGAAAGTTGTTTGAAAGTTCTCTCCGTGCTTGAGCTCTCCAAACTTGTCCCCCATTGTTGTACCCCTGCCCCTCTATTTATAGAGTGAGGCTGGGTGCAGGGGTCTTGGATGTATATAGCTGATGGTGGGCCTGGGCTGATGCAATCTGGCCTGGCAACTTTGGTTCGGCAATGCCTTGGTTCGGTGGTAGATGGTTGGAGTTGAGGCCTCGGTCCGATAGTACTTCGGCTCGGTGAGACTTTGGTCCGGTGGTCTGGTGTGGTGGTGTTGGATGGAGTTGGTTCGGTGGTGAGATGTGGTATGTTGGTCCGGCAGGCTCCTGGTTCGGCAGTGGCTTGGAGTGTGTTGGTTCGGCATCACTTGGTTCGGCGGCAGCTGGTAGAAGAGTTGGTTTGGCATCCCTTGGTTCGGCATCACTTGGTTCGGCGGCAGCTGGTAGAAGAGTTGGTTTGGCATCCCTTGGTCCGGTGGATTCGTTGGTCCGCTTTGGTTTGGAGGGTGGCTGGTCCGGTTATTCTGGTGGTGACAATTCGCCCAACATTTGCCCCCCAAAGTGGGGCGTATGCTGGCATACGGCTTACTTTGTTTCTTGGTCATCTTCATTCGGTCCCTGAGTGCCGGTCCAGTTGGTCCGGTGCCCTATATTTGCCTATAAGTAGAGGTTCGGGCCTTTATACATCCTCCATTATTTGAGACAACCGATCCACATAAGCGCCGAATCAGTTAAGTGCCGATCCACTCAGTGCCGAATCATCTAGTGTTGAGTCATCTTAACGCCGAACCAGGCATGCTCTCTTTTGCTGAATGAGATTTTCTTTGTTTTACCGAATGAGCATAAATGTCTCTTAGTACCGAATGAAAAAACTTTTCATGCCGCGTTGACTTAACACCGGATGTATTTGATACCGGATGAACTTGAAAACTTTATGTTGTATATCTCTACATCTCTTGTTTTAACGACGTGCTTTCTTGCGTTTGCAGATAAATGTCTCACAAAGTGGAAACCCGATCGGAGAAGAAGAGATCTCAGGATAGAGAAGAGCCTTCTGTCGTGCCCCCAGTCCAGTCAGGACCGGGACGTTATGTGCCAACCCCGAGATCATTGGTAGATGGATACGGTCCTCAGGAACTTCTGAACTTGCCTCCTAATTGCTTCCCTAGCTCACTCAAGGGCGAGCAACTTGATGTTATATCTCGCTCTTTCGGGATTGACCGAGCGTGCATGCTATTGCCGGATGCGGGAGTGATGCCGTATGATCCTCCCGAAGGATATTTTGCCTACAGCAGATACCATTGCATGTGTGGTGCCATCCCGCCTCTCAATGCCTGGGTAGTCAGCTTTCTCACATATCTAAAGGTAGCTCCATTCCAGCTTCAGCCCAACTCCTATGCCATTCTGGTGAGTCTCTTCGTCATCTTCCAGAGGAGATATGGGCGTCCTCCTTCCAACCGGGAGATCCGGTATTTGTACAACTTGAGAGGCTATAAGAAGGGGTCTCCATACATCAGCTTCGAATCAGTCGTATCCTTTAAGCCGGTCCTGGATCTGTACTCCAAGTACAGCATGTTCAAGAAGGAATGGTTTTTTGTCAGGGATGATTCCGTTTCTATTCGGTGCTTCACCTCCGGATGTAAGTCAAAGCTTTATTTTTAATTCCCATTCTGGTTGCAATGCTCCTTCTTATGTGTTTTTATTTTTTACTAGCGATAGGTGGTTTTGCGGTCGTGGAGAATGATCGCCTGGTTCAGACGACAGCAGAAATAGAAGCTATTACTGGAAGAGATAGGTCGGCTGCTTACCTGATCAGGAACGCTACACTTTTGGAGCACAACTTGATCCTTCCACAGCAGTCCGTTGTCAAGCAGAGGGACACGGCCGAAGAGAAGGCTGCCCAAGCTAAAGAAGGGGCCGAGTCGAAGAGCAGCAAAAGGAGGCCCTTTCCAAAACATCCGGTTGCCGGGGGGAAGAAGCTCAAAAAGTCTGACGGTCCCTCTCCCAGCACATGTCCAAATATCCCGGAGGAGGGAGATGTGGAGGAGGAGCAAGGCGGAGATGGAGGGGAAGGCACTGGAGGTGGTGATGGTGTCGGGGCTTTGTCCTCTGGGCAAGTAGGCGAGATGCAAGAGTGGACGGATGACGCTTTCCGCCAAGCCGTCGAAGGTTTGGAGGGAACAGAGAAGTCCAGGAAAGCTGAGGAAGTTGGGACCGGCGTCGATTTATCTTCCGGGAGCGCTTCTACTGAGGCAACCTCTGCGGTTCAAGGTGAATTTCCCTCTGTTCTTTTTAATTCTCGAATGATGGCTCAATGCATACTGGTGACACTTGATTTTTACTCCAGGAGTGGGAAAAACGGCCAAGACCTCAGATCTTTGGCACAGGCTTGAACAATACAAATTCCTCAAAGCTTCCGCCAAGCCGAAGCCTTCTACTAATCGCCCGGGAGACATAGTCGGCTATCGTCCTCTTCTCGGAGTTATTGAAGAAGATATACAGAAGAGGAAGAGGAGTTGATCTTCGTCTGAACCTCTTCTTGAACCCCCGGCCCCACTCCAGCCTATTCACGACATTGAGGAGGAGGACACCGAGCTTATACCTTCCCCACATCCGTCTGAGAATCCGACCGTCATCCCGATAGATCATCCTAGCTTAGTTCGCAATCCGTTTGCGGGTCATCCGGACCTGGACCCGGCATCTCATGACATCTCCTTCGACGAGGTTACTGGTGAGCATCTCCTCCCTCGTAATTCTATGGTACGGGTGCTTGACGAAGCTAAGTCCCTGGATCTTGATCTGCTTACTACCCGGGTCGTAACTCTGGGGAATGAGGCTAAGGCAAACATTGACCGGGTTGCTGAGGAGACCAGGAAATTGATGGGGCACCACGCCTGACTGGTCAAGGCTGGGGAAGGGATAGGAAGCGCCAACATTCGGCTACGGTTGATGGTTTCCGACCAGGGTAAACAACTCGCCGACCAAGCCATCCAAATCTCCCAGCATGAGGCCGCATCCAGACAATTGAGGAAGACTATTGAAGAGGCCAGTAGGTCGGAGTTGCAGAGGATGGAGGCCGTTTGTAAGGAGCGGATTGACATGGCCATTGCCACGGTGGATGAGGTTCGGCAAGCGGACCTCGAGCGGGTAGAGGAACTATCGGGGAGACTTGAGGCCGTGGAGCTTGCTCAGGCCAAGTCAAAGGAGGAGATGGAGGTGATGAGGAGGTCCCTTCAGGTTGACCGTTTACGGTATCGATCGGAAAGGGATGCTGTTGTTGCAAAGCTGCGGGCTTCTGAGGTCCGAATGAGGGAGTTTGAAGAGAACGAGGGGATGATGGATGGGATGCTCCAGGATATGTACTTCTGTACTTGGAGGCAGGGTAACTTGTCCTGGATGGATGATTACCCCCGGGTTATGGCTAGGATCTATCTCAGGGCTCTAGAGGAGGTTAAGGCTGAGGCGGATAAGGAGGGTGGTGTGGCCTTCAGGATGGATGTGGTTACCGCCCAGTTTACCAAGGAGGAGAAGGTGGCGGTGAAGGAGGGCATGCAGTTGCTTGCAGCTGAGGAGGCAGGTGTGCAAGTAGAGGATGATGATCAAGATGATCAAGGAGCAGATGCTGGTAAGTCTTCCTTTCTAGTCTTTCCGTTAACTTGGTTGCTTATCACTAATGAATTCTTTCTCTGACCGGACAGGTGGGCAACAGGACAAGGATAAGACTCCGACGCAGCCGGCTCCTTGATTAGACCTGGATATCTTTTTTGTGGACTCGACATTGCTGTATATGTTAGTCTTAAAACAGTAACGTAACTCTTAGGTTGTAATTATGCTACTTGTAATAAACAACACTATTCTTGGCGTGTAATTCTTTAACTTAAGCTGATTCTGTCGTCTTTTGAATGTTTTTGCTATTTTGACATGTTTGTATAAGAAATATAGCTATGCATATTCTTGTAATTAAATTGTGTTTGACGTTAAGTTCTTGTTTAAAATATAATTTCATGACTTGCAATGTTAGCGTGAGGTGTGAATAGATTATAGTCACGTGTTTACACATGAAAGAAGGAAATACCACCCTTTATATTTTGCTTGTAGATGGCAGCTTTGAATGTCTTGTGTGACCGAGTATGGAATGCGGTCCAGTATCTTGCTGTGAGTATCCGCTTCCATTAGCGAATGTCTCTTGTTCTGTATCATGTACTTCAGGGATTGTTATAGAGGATAGGAGAAAAGTTTTTTAAATAAAATTGAAATATGTGAAATAGTAAAACACCCAATCACGGAAGGCCTTCGATGTGCTTAAGTTCGTGGCAAACGGGCTTTGTAGTCACTTTCCCTAGCTGTGGGTCTTGGAGACATTTGTCACCCATCTTACGCCTCCGCGGGGAGTTAATTCTTTTCTACCACAGCCGCACTTAAGACACATCGGAGCCGAGATCGCGCACAGTAACTACCCGAGCCATTATGGCCCGTAATCATGGGTATTATTCGATTTACTGTGGCCGGCTAGCATGGGTGCTGATCGTCAACCGTGAACTGCCCCTGGCTGGCCACACCTTATGTTGGGGCTTATAGTCGGTTCACAGTTGCCGGCGAGCCGAACGCCGTAATGAGCTGCCTCGGCTATAGTCGGCCTTCTCGGTGGCTTATAATCAGCTCATTACAATTGGCTTTAAGGGCCGTCGCGAGCAATGAGTTAACCCGCAGCAGAAGGATGCCGTAGCGAAAGTGTCTCATTGGCGAGGGCATAGATTCGCATAGTACCTGTTAGGTCTTGTCCAGGTGAAGTTGCGCTGTGGAGTGCCTTGAATGGAAATGCTATATGCACAGGATTTCGTTCAACAAAAAAGGATAAAGTTAACAAGCAGCCAAGATATAAAGGAAGCAGAAAAAGAGACAAGGTTTTTTAAAGTGGTTCGGCACGAAAATGCCTACGTCCACTGATTCTCTTTGTTAATTCACTTCATATGGGCAGTACAAGTTAAGAAAAGTATCGACAGAAGTGTTGGATGTTCCATGCCCTCTGGAACATCTCTCCGTCCACTATTGACAAAATATAAGCTCCGTTGTGGAGATCTTTATGAATTACATATGGTCCATCCCAGGTTGGATCTAGTGCTCCGGGGCGAGGGAAGATTCGCTTGAGGACAAGATCCCCTTCTTGTAAGGTACGATGCTTGACTTTGGAGTTGTATTGTGCTGCCACTTTTTGCTTGTGGGCTGCTGCTTTGAGGACTGCATCATTTCTTCTCTCCTCAATTAGATCCAAAGACATGTGAAGGAGTTCTTCGTTCTCTTCTGGGTTATAGTGGATCCTACGGTGGGAAGGCACGATGGTTTCAACTGGGAGCATAGCCTCCGATCCATATGCCAAAGAGAAAGGAGTATGCCCTGTTGATGTTCTGAATGATGTGCGATAGGCCTACAGTGCCGTAGGGAGTTCATCCACCCAAGCGCCCTTTGACTTTTCGAGTTTCTTTTTTATTAGAGTTTTCAGAATTTTGTTGACGGCTTCGACTTGTCCGTTTGCCTGGGGATACGCTACGGATGAGAAGCTTTTGTGAATTCCGTGCTCTTGGCACCAGTTGGCAAATTCCTCGCTGTCAAACTGAAGTCCATTATCTGATATGATTTTGAATGGGACTCCGTACCTGCACAGAACATTTTTGATCAAGAAGTTAATAACTTTTGTTGAAGATACCTTATTCAGAGGTTCTGCTTCCACCCATTTGGTGAAATAGTCGACTGCCACTATAGCATATTTGGCCCCGCCTCGGCCCATTGGTAGTTCGCCGATTAAGTCAATTCCCCATACTACAAAGGGCCACGGGCTGGTCATTTGAGTAATCTCAGTTGTTGGTAGCCGCGGAATCTTAGCAAACTTCTGGCATCTGTCACATTTTCTGACGAAATTTAAGGCGTCCTTGCTTAAGGTGGGCTAGAAATATCCATATTGGAGTATCTTTTTTGCTAAAGTTTGCCCTCCGGTGTGATCTCCGCAGCTTCCTTGATGAATGTTGGATAATATTTCCTTGGCTTTCCTTCCAACGACACACCTTAATAAGGGGTTAGAGAATCCGCGCCGATAGAGGGTGTCTTCTTGTATTGTGTAGCGGGAAGCTTTCCTCAAGATTTTCTTGACTTCGTTACGCCCGTTGGGTAGTGTGCCACTTAGCAAGTAGTCTCGGATGGGAGTCATCCAAGTTGCTTCTTCGGTTGCAGCTATCAGATTCACTTGCTCAAAACTTGGGGTCAGTTGCTTTGAGACCGCTACTGCTCCGGAAGTAGCGCCGTCTCTCACGCTTGCTTGCTTCGCCAATTCGTCGGCCTCTCGATTCTCTTCCCGAGGGATGTGTTTGACTAAGTAGTGGTCCAATCGACTAAGAAGTAACTTGGTCTTCTTTAAATATGCTATGAGTCATTCTTCTCGAGTCTAGAATTCTCCTAGTATTTGATTAACAATAAGTTGAGAATCGCTATGAAGACACAAAGAATTGGCTCCGATTTCTAAGGCAAGTTCTAATCCATCTATCACTGCTTCATACTCTGCATCGTTGTTGGTGGCAGCGAACTCCAACCTTATAGCATAGTGCAGCTTATTTCCCCTAGGAGTGATTATTACCACACCTGCCCCCGAGCCTTGTTCGTTTGACGCACCATCCACGAAGAGATTCCACTTGATGTCTTCTGCTATTTGCGATTGCTCCTTACCTTCGTGGTAGTGAATTCTGCAATGAAATCGGCCATGGTTTGTCCCTTGATGGCAGTGCGAGGGTGATAGGTGATATTATACTGACTTAGTTCAATGCACCATTTAAGTAGTCGCCCAGAAGTGTCGGGACGATGGAGTACCTGCCTTAGTGGTTGATCGGTCAGAACTTTGATGGAATGGGACTGGAAGTAGTGACGCAGTTTCCGCGATGTGATTAGTAAACAGTATGCTAACTTCTCAAGTTTAGGATATCTGACTTCTGCCCCCGTAAACCTCTTACTTACAAAGTATACTGGCCGCTGCGTGCGGTTGTCTTCTCTTACAAACGCAGCGCTCAGGGCGTGAGATGACACAGCAAGGTATAGGTATAATTCTTCGCCTTCGCTTGGAGTCGAAAGTACCGGCGGTTTCTGGAGGTGTTCGATCAAGTTAAAGAAAGCGTTTAAGCATTCGTCAGTCCATTCGAACTTTCCTTTGTCTTTCTTTAGAGCTTCGAAGAAGGGGACGCACTTGTCCGTTGCTTTGGAGATGAATCAGCTTAAGGCGGCCACTTTCCCATTCAGGCTTTGCATTTCCTTTCGAGTGGAAGGTATTTTGATATCTTTTAGAGCTTGGACTTGTTTAGGGTTTGCTTCAATTCCTCTGGCATGGACGATGAATCCTAGGAACTTTCCTGATGATACTCCGAAGGAGCACTTTAGAGGATTCAACTTCATTCCATACTGGCGAAGTACTTGAAACATTTCTCCTAGCCCTGCAAACATCTTGTTGACGAGGCGCTGGTAGGTGGCTCCTGCGTTCTTAAGTCCGAAAGGCATTACCTTGTAGCAGTACAACCCCCGGTTAGTGATGAAACTAGTGTGGTCTTGATCGGGAGCATGCATGGGAATTTGGTTGTATCCTGAGTATGCGTCCATAAAAGATAAGAGTTCGTGCCCGGCTGTGCTGTCTACAAGTTGATCGATTCGGGGAAGTGGGAAGCAATCTTTCGGGCAGGCATCATTTAAGTTGGAGAAGTCAATGCATGTTCGCCACTTCCCATTAGCCTTCTTTACTAGCACCGGGTTGGCGATCCACTCTGGGTAGATGGCCTCTCGAATGAAGTCATTGGCAAGTAGATTCTTTTCTTCTTCGTCGAGGGCTGCTGATCGTTCTGCCCCCATACTTCTCTTCTTTGTTTTACGAGCGCCTTGGTAGGATCAATGTTTAGTATGTGACATGCTATGTCAGGGGAGATTCCGGTCATGTCAGCATGTAACCATGCAAATACATCCAAGTTGTGGCGGAGAAAGTCAATGAGCTGTTCCTTCAACTCTGTTTTTAGCTGGAACCCGATTTTCAATAGTCTACTCGAGTCACGTTTGTCTATAGATACAAATTACATAGCCTCTACAAGCTCGGCGGTGGCCTCCTCCTCCTTGTCCCTGGGGTCTAATTCATTGAAGGGATCGCTGGTATATCGAAGAGGAGGGGCTTTCTTTAGTTGCTATGCTTCCAAACTTTTTGTGCAGAGGGCAACCTCTACACTCTTCCCTTTATCCTTCCTATGGTTGTTGCGAAGTTCAGTTACAAAGCAGTCTCGAGCAACGTCCTGGTCTCCCTCTACTTCCCCTACTCCATTGTCCGTTGGAAATTTCATCTTGAGGCACCATGGGGCCAGGACAATTTGGAAGTTAGACAAGGCTGGCCTTCCTAAGAAAGCGTTGTAGGCCGAGTGGTTTTCTATCAACACAAATGTCTGTTTCCGCACAACGGAGCGGGGATGACTTCCAATTTCAACGAAGAGGTCCAGTTGCCCGAGGGGCATCTTCGCATCTCCAGTGAAACCGTGTAGCGGTTTATTGCAGGGAGAAACATCCTTCATTGATAGTTTCATTTTGTCGAACGCATGCTTGAATAGGATATTTACTGAGCTTCCAGTGTCTAATAGAATCCGGAAAACTTCGGCTGGACCGAGCCGGGCAGAGATAACCATGGAATCCATGTGAGGGTATTGTCTTCCTTCTAGGTCATGCCTACTGAATGTGATGTCATCGCTCTCTTTCCGCTTCGGGTGGCGTTCTTCTACAACAGAATTAACACAGTCTTCATCATTTCTAAGCGACTTTCCATATCTTTCCATCTCTGCCCAGCTTCTGTCGGCGATGTGCGGTCCTCCCGAGATGGTATGGACCACTATCTTCTCTTGACTGGAGCCGCTAGTGTTGTGGTTTCCTCTGCCTATCTCTAGTGAGGGCAGCCTTGGGTTCTCATTGGCAGGAGCTGGAGTCCTGTCCTGACCTTTTACATAGCGTTCCAGTTTCTTCCTTCTGATGTGTTCTTCAATCAAGTCCCGGAGATGATGGCATTCATTGGTATCATGCCCATGAGATTCGTGGAAGCGGCAGAACTTTCCAGACTTCTGTGCGTTATCTGATTCCTTCTTGTACGGTGGGCGTTTGTATCTAACTTCGCCTTGGGTGGCAAGGAAGATGTTTTCGACTGTTTCATTCAAGGGAGTGTAAGTGTTGAATCTTGGTCCTGGCCGATATAGGCGCTTTTCTCCTTTCTTGCCCCCAACATTGTCTCTAGAATCATTTCTTCGAACGTCCTTTGCTGCAGCGGGCGCGTTGCCATGAGCTGCCTTATTTTGTTGCCCTGACTGCCCCTCAGTGGCAGCATCTTCAAGCCTTATATATTTCCCGGCTTCATGGAAGAAATCGGGTAAAGTAGCTGGTTTTTCTTTTGTCAACCTTCTAGCAAATTTAGTATCCGGATGCACACCACTACAGAGGGCCATTAGGATAAGCTTTTCATCGGCATCTTGGACTGCGGCCGCGGCGGCATTGAATCGGGTTAGGTATTGCTGCAGTTTCTCTCCAGGTTTCTGTTTGATACTGGATAAGGAATAAGCGTCCCTTGGTTGTTCCACATGAATGCGGAACTGACTGATAAACTTTTCTTTCAACGTTTCCCACGAGCTGATGGATCCCTGGGGTAAATGACAGAACCATGAGGTAGCTAGATCTGCTAAGAATAGTGGAAAACATTTGCACAATACTCCCTCTGTTGCTCCACTCATGAGCATATGCTGTGTGTATCTCTGTAAGTGTACAACGGGGTCGGAGGTTCCTTTGTAAGGTTCCATTGTCGGCATTTTCCATTCTCAGGGGGTGATAGCAATTTCGATATTGCGGGCGAAAGGGCTGGTTACCCTAGCGCCTATCCCTCGATCTCTTTGATCCCGTTGGACGCACTCTCCGAACAAGCGTGCCATCCTTTCATCAGAATTTGGAGCAGATAGAAATGAGTTCGGTTCTGTTCTGTGGGATTGATTCCGTCCAGATGACCTGTAGGGATGGTATCGTCTATCATTCCTGATATTTTCCAGTGGCTGTCTCTGGTCTTCTGGGAGCATGCTAGGGTCAGCTACAGTTGGCCCTTGTCTTGATCTTCCCCTACTGGGTTCTGATCTAAGCACTTCCTCGGGTCCAACTTCGGGCTGGACTCTAGCTCGGCCCCGTTCATTGGTGTTTCCGTGGCTAGGCAGTATGACAAGCTCAGCTACAGTTGGCCTCCGTTCGGTACCTTCCCGGTTGGGTTCGGTTCCAAGCATTTCTTCAGGCCTAACTTTGGGCTGAGCTCGGTCTCGGCTCCTACCATGGCTGCTTCTGCCGTTAGCTCCTTCGAAGAAGGAAGACCTTTGTTGTCTCTGAGATCCTCCAGGTTGGGACTCACCCCATGATTCAGTGTTGCGGTTGGACTCTTCAGCATCCCTTAAGCGTGACATTAGATGGTCCACCAAGGCTTCTTGCTGGGATGCGAAGCGGTTAGTCACTTCAGCCACAACCCTGTCTAGATCTGCCCTAGTAATTGCTGCCGGCTGTTCCGCGGCAGGGGTGGTCGGATTTGCCTGACCTTCATTTGGTACTGCTGTTGGAAGGGGACGATTTACTTGATCAGTGACCACTGGATCTGGAAGACTGCTGTTTGCGATGTTTTTTCCTTTGTTAACATCTTTCTTCTACTTGGGAGGCAGGTTTTCCAAGCGATGAACGACGCTGTTAGGAAGAAGGTTAAGTGGAAGAAGCTGAAGCTTCGAGCTTCTAGTTCTCAGTGAAAGCACCAAAAATGTTTGCATAAAAAATGGACAAACACCTCAAAGCCGTTTGTTTTAATTGATTTTATGTTGTTCTTAGTGATTTGGGTGATTTATGCAAATATTTGAAAAGAAGGGACTAAACTGTAAAAGACACGCAGATTTATAGTGGTTCAGCCAGAATGTGCCTACGTTCACTTTATATATTATTTCTCCTTTCTTCTTCAGATTACAAGTACAAAGCTTTGATACAAGTATCTGAAAGTTGTTTGAAAGTTCTCTCCGTGCTTGAGCTCTCTAAACTTGTCCCCCATTGTTGTACCCCTACCCCTCTATTTATAGAGTGAGGCTGGGGGCAGGGGTCTTGGATGTATATAGCTGATGGTGGGCCTGGGCTGATGCAATCTGGCTTGGCAACTTTGGTTCGGCAATGCCTTGGTTCGGTGGTAGATGGTTGGAGTTGAGGCCTCGGTCCGATAGTATTTTGGCTCGGTGAGACTTTGGTCCGGTGGTCTGGTGTGGTGGTGTTGGATGGAGTTGGTTCGGTGGTGAGATGTGGTATGTTGGTCCAGTGTGTCTGGTCCGGTAGGCTCTTGGTTCGGCAGTGGCTTGGAGTGTGTTGGTTCGGCATCACTTGGTTCGGCGGCAGCTGGTAGAAGAGTTGGTTTGGCATCCCTTGGTTCGGCATCACTTGGTTCGGCGGCAGCTGGTAGAAGAGTCGGTTTGGAATCCCTTGGTCCGGTGGATTCGTTGGTCCGCTTTGGTTTGGAGGGTGGTTGGTCCGTTTATTCTGGTGGTGAGAATTCGCCCAACAACGAGTAAAAATAGCTTTCCGGGGCACTTTCTTGGAATTCGACGCAACCAGTTCCATTGGATCCGTAATAGTGTATTATTATCGGATTTCAAATTTCGTAGCGTTTAGAGTTACCGTTTGGTCGTACAGGATAGAAACGTGCTGAAATTAATATCGAGAATTTAATATTTTAATTCGATTCAAAAGCTATCTTCCACATACGATCGAATTTAGACTCGAGACTTATTCCATTGCGTACGGAAAAGGGGTATAATATTATGAATGGCGGCACGCCTCGATTGGGATCCGAAATTTACAGCTTGATATTTTGAAAATTTAATAATTTATTTTCATTGATTGGACTAGGCAGTTACTTTCTTTCACTCTGCCACCCTACCACTGTGCAAGCCACCCTACCTGGTCTACTACCTCATTCCTTTTAAAACAAGCTTCTTCTTACTTTATCTTAAAATAGAGCACAACGCAGTGGGAAAAAATTAATATTCAACTTCAAAAAAACTATTATCTCCAAACTTACTCAACGAAAAAAATGTGGAACGACCTTTAAAAATCTAGTTTTGATTTAAGCTTCGATCTGGAATGTTTTTTTGAAGTGCTACACTCTTTGGTCGAGCTCGTTCATATCAGGCATGGCTAGGGTTAGAATTTTTTTAAATTCTGGTTGACAATTCGCAAATGGGAGGTCGTATTCGAGGTCGTGGGGTCGTATGGCATCTAGGGTATGATTTTGGAGGCATGTGGCTGCTTGGGAGAACGTGCGACATGTTGTACGACATGGATATGCTCGAGCAGGTCACATTAGAGCAGAGGTCATGGAGGGGAAAAGGATGGTGCCATCGTGTAAAGCTCGAGGAGAACGACGTGGGTGTGGGCTTGGAAGCGGCAATGGCGGTCGGGGAGTCACGTGCATGTGCACGCCGTGTGCGATGATGGGTCTAGGAAGAAGAATGGAGTTTGGGGGAGGGAACCATAGAAGCAGGTTGTTTAGTTTGGGTTGGGCCGTTCTTTTTGGGGTAATTGAATTTTAAAATTTTAATTAAGTTAAGTTAATTATATATTTAAGATTGTAAAACTTATATGCACGATATCTTCTTCATACGAAATCAGATTTGGACGAAACAAGCTGCATTTGTTCGTATTAACGAGATCTTTGCTATGGAATCATAGTGGTTGAATTTAAAGCTTAATGAATTTTTCAGTTAAATTCGAACGCGTTCGAATTTAATCGAAACCAAAATGCAAAAGCGACAACAGAAAATAAAAGGTGAGTGTTTTAACGCTCACGACGTACTATAATATTTTTATGTTCGTTAAAATTGAATTGTGAAGTTATCTAATTTTATTGTCTGTTAATTGAAAATGAAATTGACATATGAATTGACTATAGATATTAAAATTGACAGTTAAATTTGAAATTGGAATTTAATTGCCAGTAAATTACCTGATATTTATAACTATGAAATTGTTGTAAATTATTGGCTGATTTGGATGTTGATTGTGATTGATGCTATTGGTTGATATTTTGGATGATTTGGATGTTTATTTATTTTGATATATCCAGTTATCACCCTGAAAATTATTTACAGCGTATAAAACTATTAATTGAATTATTTCGAATAAATTAAGAAATAGGTTGAAATGATATACACTTATGGCATTAATTTTGGACTGAAATGATATATATCCATCCCTGAAATTAAATCGAAATAACTATTCACTTGGCCATAGGATAGAAAATTATATAAGGACACCAGATTGGTTAAATTAAATGATTTTAAAATTTTTGATTTGAAATTTATTTAAATGATTTGATTGTAAGAAAATAAAAATCAAATTTATGGAAATCGAATTATTTTCAAACTGGAGCTCGAAATGTTGAAATTTAAATTTGGTAAACGAAATGTTTTAAATAATTGAAGTTGAGACTTTTAAGTTATAATCGAAATATGATTTAAATTTCAGAAATTGATTTGATTTAAAGGATTAGACTTTTATTCGAACTTTGATAATTACTAAGTAAAAGTGATATAAAACGATATTTCGAAATTGAGCTCGGAATTGAATTATATTTGAAATTTTGGATTTTAAATTGGGTATTGAAGGAAATTTGATTTAAGTGCATTTAATTGATATTTTAAAAATCGAACTTGGAATTGATATAAATCGAAATGGTTTAAATTTGGGAATTGAGTTGAAATTGATTTAGAATTGGAATTGAAATTAATTTGGAATTGGAATTGAAATTAATTTAGAAATGAAATTGCAATTAATTTGGGATTGGAATTGGAAGTGAAATTAATTTGGAATTGAAGTAAAATTCGACTTGAAATCGAAATTGAATCGATTAAATCGAAATGGAAATTTAAAGTGATTTGAATTAGGAAATTTGGAATTGAATCGGTTTGACTTTGAAACTATTTTCAAAATAAATTATTTTAGTATATAAGCTATTAAAAATTTATCTTTTTAAATATTCAAATTATTTTTATTTTCCAAACTATTTTACTATATAAACCATTTTCAATACTCAAACTATTTTCTATTAAACTATTTTAAAACTATTTTATAAAAATTCAAACTGGTCAAAAGGGTGGAATGTTTATATTTAAATCTTGGATTTAAATACGAATTGGGTTAAAATGAAGTTATAACCTAAATTGAAATTCAAAACAATTTTGGAAACGAAATCGAGATATAAAGACAAACATGATTTTGAATTGAATAGTATATTTTGAGTAAACATGATGATTTCAAAATGAATTTGATTTTGAAGCAAATATGATATTTTGATATCAAATACGAATTGTTTCGAAATTTGAAAGTAGCAACCGGTGTGTAAAACGACGTTTGGTTGTTAAAGAGACCGGAGCCTCATATTGGCATACTCTCTATCAATATTGGAACCACTTTAACAAATGTGTACGTGGAGTGATGATCTAGAATGAAGTGGTTGGATTTGGCATCGTTTGTTGGATTTGAAGAAAGAGAACGATGATGGATTGGCCTGACACTTGTGTCAATTTGAAATGACTAAATCAGGAGCCATACCGGCCAATGAGGCTAGCTACCTCTAGCGGACACACTTCTTCATATTTCCATCATTTACATTGTGATTTATTGGTGCGCAACCTTTGATTTTGGGAGTGTTGGACGTAGTGGGCCGTTAGGGGTTACCACCAGCCGAGAAGGGTAAACTGGTAGTATCCTACCTTGGGCATTGCCTCACCATGAATATTAAATATGCATTGCAGGATGATCATGGATATCGATGAATTTTGTCCGAGTTCGGATTGGGCTGTAATTGACAAGACATGGCATACCAAGCCGGGAGAGCCAACGTTTCAAGTTTCAGCTTAATCGGGGTTCGTAGTAGGGAGATATGATTAATGCAAGTTAAATAGGCATGCTGTTCGTATCCATCGACGAGCTAGGGTGATGATGTGTTCGAATCCATCGAATCAATCATATTCGAATCCATCAGAAACCATCGCATTGGCTTGTTCGAATCGATCAGTTCCGTGTCCATCTGGGCGACGCCGCCTCAAACTGTTCGAATCTATTCTAGAACTTTGTTCGAATCGGAGTTGTTCGAATCCATCCGATATTGGACTCCTCGCATCGATCCATAGGCGGTAGCGTCGTATCAGTTTAGCCCGTATCCATCGTAGGCGAAACATTTCGTATCGACCAGGGGTAGACCCGGTTCGAATCGATTACCGAGCCTTGGTTCGTATCCATGTGATTCGTGGTTATTCGAATCGATAGCGCCTAAGTCCTTCTTCGTATCCATGCGAACGAGGACCGCGTCGAATCGATAACTGTTAAGACAGAAGCACGTGGATGCGAATAAAGAGTTGGTATGGGCGAAATTTCGGCGCTAGATGCGAATGACTCGTTCGACGCGGCAAAAAAGGTGGAGAGATCCAAGAGTTCTGCACCACGTCACTGCGCGTTCACGTGCCCAGGTCGACTCGGAGCGATGGATACGAATCCATGGATTCGAACAGAGCAGCACACACGAAAATACGATCTTGTATCGATCATATCTCACAAATCCCTGATCCAAATGCAACGAAATTTTCAGAGTAGCTTCCATGCAAGGTAAAGAGCAATCCTGCCAAGTTTCAGCTCGATTGGAGCATTTCCTGATCGATACGAAATTGATTCGAATCGATCACAGATTGAGTTGAAACTTGGTGGGACCGGTCGCGTGGGCCCCCTCACGTGCCAGAAGAAGTCTCCTGAAGTTTGGGCGAGATCTGAGCCTCCTACGCCTATAAATAGAGCCCCAGAATCAACAGAAAAGGGGGATCTTCCAGCGATTCAACGTCCAGACTCTGCCGGATTCAACTCTACTCCTTTCCATTGCTGTTATATTCAGATTCATTCATTGTATTTGCTGTAATCATCTGTAATCAGTGAAGAACATCAATAAAAGATAAAAATCCTTGAAGTGGACGTAGGCCGGAGATAGCCGAACCACTATAAATTGCGTGTCACTGTTCATTATTTCTGGATTGTTGTTCGCTGCTTGCTTAGATCTGATATTTGTGTTTGAATATTGCTGATTTGTATTCATACACTGGTGCTTTCGCAACACTTGGGGTTGTTGAGTCAAGATTTTTATAGAGTTTTGATTTCTGACAAAGGGATAAGCCGTGATCGACAAAAAGAAGTTATTCATTGTTTTAAAGAGACACAAAGAGCTCCATACATTAGAGGTTGATTATTTGGTATGTTAGTAGTGTTATTTATGTTAAAATCTATCCTCAAATAATCTCATACCTTCAATCTTTGAATACAAATGTATATATGTATGAGTGCACATTAACTGTGCAGTCTGGGCTAAACCGGTCGACCGGTTTAAAACAAGGCGGTCGACCGTTTTTGTCCAGAATGCACAGATAACGTGCACAAGTGTACATAACGTATATATATTCAAATTCCTGTCTACCGGCCATTTTTGACCTGTCGACCGTTTTCAAACAGAAAGCAACCTTTCGTACAGACACTTCCTTTTCTTCAACGGTTGCTTCTCTTTCTCTTCACCAATGATCATGACCTTTGTTTGTATCTTTTCACAAAGGGTTACAACTGTTTATTTCTTATATAAACATCATGAAATCATTATTCCAGATAAGAATAACCAATTCTATTATTCTAATCTCAATTCTATTGATCTCTGTCTTGAACTCTCAAACTTTTCAATTGCTTATTGAATCATTGAAATCATTTCATATCTTTTGATTCTATAAGTAATATACTTCCTTTAATCTTCACAAACATCATTCACATATTTTGAGGATAAGATTATAGGAAGGGTGTACTACAAGTGACAAATCAGTGTTATCAAGAGCACAAGTTGTCAACGACAATTGTATTTGTTTTTGTTGAAGTCCTCAGTGTTATAAGAGGCACGAAATCCCGTTCGGCTGTTCGGGTATTGTAAACCTGTTCCTCCGGGTGAAGCGAGGTAGTTGGTTGTGAAAATCCAGATAGGAGTCTGGGACTGGACGTAGGACGGGAGGTCCGAACCAGTATAAAAATCCCTGGTGTGATTTTACTGTTTACTGCATTTACTATTCTATATCTGTGAATTGCTATATAGTTAGTTTATTGAATATTTACTTATATAGCAATTGTAAATAACATTCCGCATATATTAGTCCATATTACACGATCCGTAATCAGTGTGCACAAGCGTACACACTTTCATTTGGTATCAGAGCATACACACTTTCATTTGGTATCAGAGCACGGTCATCATATAACCGTAAAACCGTTATTTGATATATTCTTGTAATATGGCAAATAACGCAAGTACTAGCTCTAGCACTTACACGGAAGGTCAATCAACACAAAGACCTCCATTCTTTAATGGTCTCAACTATAGCTATTGGGCTACACGTATGTCATTTTTCATGCAATCAAATAGCTATGATGCTTGGAATGCTACTCAAAAAGAAATAGTAAATCCAACAACTGAATATTCAGAATGGACAACGGCTGAGAAAACAGCAGCAGCTGTAAATGCAAAGGCAATAAATATGTTGTTTTGTGCATTAGACCAAAATGAATATAACCGTGTTAGTATCTGCACTACTGCATATCAAATTTGGCAAACGCTGAAAATCCAGATAGGAGTCTGGGACTGGACGTAGGACGGGAGGTCCGAACCAGTATAAAAATCCCTGGTGTGATTTTTACAGTTTACTGCATTTACTATTCTATATCTGTGAATTGCTATATAGTTAGTTTATTGAATATTTACTTGTATAATAACATTCCGCATATATTAGTCCATATTACACGATCCGTAATTAGTGTGCACAAGCGTACACGCTTTCATTTGGTATCAGAGCATACACACTTTCAGGGGTTTGTGACCATTTTTGGTGCAAACACTTTGGTGCCTTCACTGAGAAGAACTAGCACCCGCTACACCAGATTCGAAGTTCAGATTTGAAAACTTGAAGATTTGAAGACAATGACTCGACAAACAAGTAGAAGACAAAGAGCTGAGAGAAGCCATCAAGGAGGAAGTCAAGAGGCATCCTCTGGTGCTGGAGAAGAGCCGGCTTCGATCTACATCACTAGAGACGAAATGGAGACCATGACCAATCTGATGCACGAAAGAATGATGAAAAGTCAACAAGAGATGCTGCAGAATTTCTTTGAACAGATGAGAGCTGCAGGGACGCAGAGCCTAGGACCAGCTACAGCGGCTATGAATGTGGAACAGGGAGCTAGGACTGTGGAACTTGATGAGGGACAGAATGCAGATCCAGTGGACAATCGACAAGGACTCGGGGGCAGACCCACGGGATCCGATACTGGAAGGCCGACAGACGGAGCTCAACAAGCTAGGGCCAATGCTGATGCTAACGGGCCACACGAAGAGTACATACCAGAATACCCTTCAAGACCAAGAGGGCAACCCCAGGATGGAGATGAAAAGATGGCTGGATTAGTGCGACGACTCATGAGAGGAGGATTGTCTATCGGAGGATTGGAGGAAGTCAGTCGGAGTCCGTTCACTCCAAATATCAGGAATGCAAGGAACCCTCCAAAGTTCAAACTGCCGACGCTGAACCCGTATGACGGAAAGTCAGACCCGACCATGCACGTTACCAGATACATCAGGCATATGGAAGTGCTGGGGGCATCCGAGGAAGTGATGGCACGATGCTTCCCTTTATTTCTATCAGATTTGGCTGCGCTTTGGTTCAGACAACTAGAGACTGGATCAATCAGGACATGGGGTGAGCTAGTGGAATGCTTCATGAGACAGTTTAGGGTACATGTGACGCGACCCAAGAGTGTGATGACTTTAGCCTCGATAAAGCAAAGGACCGGAGAGTCCATAAAAGATTTTCTATTGCGATTCAATGCAACGGTGGCTTCTGTAGATCGCCCGGATCCATCAATGATTTTGATGGCGGCAGTAGCAGGAATTGCAGAAGGCACCGAGTTCAAAGATTCTCTGACCAGAGACCCACCGCAAGATCTAGGAGAGTTCTATCATGAAGCTGAAAAATTCATTCGACTAGAGGAATCACGAGCCGAGAGGCAGGAAATAAACACTACACGAAGCGAAGGAACCGCAGGAGGACAGTCTGGAGCAGACAAAGGAAAGAGAAAGCAGGATGACACACATGATGGTCCTGATAAACGGAAGAAATTCAGAGAGTCTAGATTCAGGCAATTCACAGATTTGACGGCAAGCCTAGAAAGGATTTACACTGAAACTCGGGGGCAACTCCCCTATCGAAAACCACCCAGGAGAGATCCCACGGAGCGGGAACGCAGGACTGGAAAATACTGTCTATTCCATGAGCTGGATGGACACACTACCGATGAATGCCGCCACCTAAGGGATGAGGTGGAAGAACATGCCAGGAGTGGTAAACTGCCACAATATGTCAGAGAACGGGCAGCAGCGGTAAGGCCTGAACAACTACCGCCTCCACCTAACAGAAACGATCCTGGATCGGGATCACGGCTCATCATCAACTGATTAAGATGGCAAGGGCCAAGTTCGAGATCTGGACTTCGGCCAAATAATTTCATTAGATTTGCTTTCAAAATAAAACGGCTATTCCACTCACTCATGTACGGGAACCAGAGAGACCCCTAGGCATGCTCTGAGATGGTATAGACCGTTCAGCCCGGAGAGGCGTTGTTTACTTTTTCCCTGATGTTTGAGATTGAACATCTAGGGTCTGAATTTAATAAATAAACTTGAATTTCCTGAATAAGCCTTTGACCGGAGAGTTAAAGGACGAATATTACGTACTAATACAAAATTATGATCGCTTTATGACCCTACCCGGAGAGACGGGGTCCGGAGTGCAAGAAGTGAGTTGCTTCGCCGGAGAGCGACAGGATCGACTCACTTAAGCGCTGTTTCCCCTTCACCGAAGTGTGACAGGATGGGATCCAGCAAGAGCCCGGAGAGGCTATGATCGGCCGACGATTTAGGCCAAGATATCGCTTAATGTTCAGATACACTGAACCGGAGTGCAAGAAGTGGATCGCTTCGCCGGAGAGCGACAGGATCGACCCACTTAACGTTGTTTCCCCTTCACCGGAAAGTGACAGGATGGGATCCAGCAGGAGCCTGGAGAGGCTATGATCGGTCCAGAACGGCCAAGACATCGCTTCACGCCCTAACTGGGGCCAGAGTGCAAGGGATAGAAAGCAACGCCGGAGTGCAATAGGATCTTTCTATTCGACCGCTAAGTCTGGAATGGGCTTCGCAAGGGTCCGGAGCGATCGACAACAGTCCGGAGAGACTGTAGAATTTCATTCTTAGCTTCCACTGGCAGAAATTGATAATGCTTCGGCTTCGAACAGCCATGAGCTCGATTGAAAGTATCATAAGATTCGAATGAAACCCGAGCTTACTACATTCGAATTGAGACTAATCAAAACACACCTTTTACCAAAAGGCATGTTTTGGGGGGCAAAGTGTTATCCCACTTTTTGGCAAAGCTGAGATACCCAAAAATTAACTGAAATCAATATTAACCAACCATGAATATTAAATATGCATTGCAGGATGATCATGGATATCGATGAATTTTGTCCGAGTTCGGATTGGGCTGTAATTGACAAGACATGGCATGCCAAGCCGGGAGAGCCAACGTTTCAAGTTTCAGCTTAATCGGGGTTCGTAGTAGGGAGATATGATTAATGCAAGTTAAATAGGCATGCTGTTCGTATCCATCGACGAGCTAGGGTGATGATGTGTTCGAATCCATCGAATCAATCATATTCGAATCCATCAGAAACCATCGCATTGGCTTGTTCGAATCGATCAGTTCCGTGTCCATCTGGGCGACGCCGCCTCAAACTGTTCGAATCTATTCTAGAACTTTGTTCGAATCGGAGTTGTTCGAATCCATCCGATATTGGACTCCTCGCATCGATCCATAGGCGGTAGCGTCGTATCAGTTTAGCCCGTATCCATCGTAGGCGAAACATTTCGTATCGACCAGGGGTAGACCCGGTTCGAATCGATTACCGAGCCTTGGTTCGTATCCATGTGATTCGTGGTTATTCGAATCGATAGCGCCTAAGTCCTTCTTCGTATCCATGCGAACGAGGACCGCGTCGAATCGATAACTGTTAAGACAGAAGCACGTGGATGCGAATAAAGAGTTGGTATGGGCGAAGTTTCGGCGCTAGATGCGAATGACTCGTTCGACGCGGCAAAAAAGGTGGAGAGATCCAAGAGTTCCGCACCACGTCACTGCGCGTTCACGTGCCCAGGTCGACTCGGAGCGATGGATACGAATCCATGGATTCGAACAGAGCAGCACACACGAAAATACGATCTTGTATCGATCATATCTCACAAATCCCTGATCCAAATGCAACGAAATTTTCAGAGTAGCTTCCATGCAAGGTAAAGAGCAATCCTGCCAAGTTTCAGCTCGATTGGAGCATTTCCTGATCGATACGAAATTGATTCGAATCGATCACATATTGAGTTGAAACTTGGTGGGACCGGTCGCGTGGGCCCCCTCACGTGCCAGAAGAAGTCTCCTGAAGTTTGGGCGAGATCTGAGCCTCCTACGCCTATAAATAGAGCCCCAGAATCAACAGAAAAGGGGGATCTTCCAGCGATTCAACGTCCAGACTCTGCCGGATTCAACTCTACTCCTTTCCATTGCTGTTATATTCAGATTCATTCATTGTATTTGCTGTAATCATCTGTAATCAGTGAAGAACATCAATAAAAGATAAAAATCCTTGAAGTGGACGTAGGCCGGAGATAGCCGAACCACTATAAATTGCATGTCACTGTTCATTATTTCTGGATTGTTGTTCGCTGCTTACTTAGATCTGATATTTGTGTTTGAATATTGCTGATTTGTATTCATACACTGGTGCTTTCGCAACACTTGGGGTTTGTGACCATTTTTGGTGCAAACAAACGCTAAGAAAAATATTTATTTTATTGATTAGACATTATATATGTAGTGTATTCTACTATATATAAAATATTTGACGGATCCTTAGGAGATGTGAAATCCCGTAACATCTCTTGAGTTATTGCACGCACGTTATACACTGGATAGGAGATGTGAAACCCCGTAAGCATCTCTAATGCCGTAGCACTCATGTTATATGCAATATTGATTTGACTCACATAAGAATATTTTAGTTCCAATTCGAGTGTTTTGTCTTTTCATTATGCTCGGGTCAGTCCTGAGTTTTCAACGCATTGAAGATTATCTTTTAGAGGACGAAGATGAAGATTTGGTATATTATTATTACTATTATTATTCCATCACATTGTTGTCTGTTGCATTATTTATTTATCCCTGTTGTATATATAACTATGATAAATGTTGTATAATTATAATCAAATGTATAATATAAACAGGTTCATGAACTGTTTATTTGATTATTATATTTTGTCATTCCGTTGCGAGATTCTGTGTTTGTTTTCTTCTTCTTTTCTTATTTTTCTTAATTAATCCCAATGATTATCTATGTTCTGGATTGTTTAAGTTGGACAAGTGTGGATTATTGTCGATTTAAACCTTCCGAAATGTGGGTCGTCACAATTGGTATCAAAGCTTTGGTTTAGTGATAACCTTAGCTTTGTGGGGTTTGACTCATTAGAGATAGGGTAGTAATACCCTAGAATGAGTCTGTTTGAGTGTATATATATGAGAGAGCGTATTTGTTAGTGTTGTATTAAATGTTTTATTGTGTTGTTTGAATTGTTAAGTTTGAATTTTGGGTTCTAATCGGTACGTGGGACACCACTATATCGATAGGGATTCCAAAACACTTGAATAAAGCAAACCAACACAATATTGTTTTTGAAATTTGATAAATGAAATAATTTTACCTAGGATTATATTTTATATATAAAAAAATGGTTTTCTGAAATTTAGATAGTTAAATGAATTGGTTGTTAGAAATGATAATATCGATCATTATCATTTAGCGTTTGATTAGTCAATATTCTTAAATTATTAGCTATTATATGATTATAAGAAAATGAAACTGTATAAATGTGATTTATAAAATATAATTTGTAAGTAAAATGAATATAAAATTAATAATTTGAGAAATTTAAATTTCGGTGTTTATGGAAAAGTCTTTCAAGATTTGGAAAATAATATCAGTATCGTTTAAAAGTATATACAAATATAAATTATTTTCAAATAAATTTTAAAAGGAACGAATTCAGTTTTCCCCTCTTCTGTCGCTAGAAAATAATTTCGGTGACGACTACGCAAGATCATCGACGTTCATTTTCGTGTCTCAAAGTGGGAGAGACTTCTGAGAAGCTTTGCTACGAAATTATTTTGATAAACGGATTTTGGTTTAAACTCAAAAAGTATGATTTGATATACAAAAGATATAAGTATATATACTTATTTCAAATGATTTAAAATGAACTCGGTATTTAAAATTTTTAGGTTCTGTTAATTAGTAATCTTCAAATTATTTGAATGAAATGAAATATTTGAATAACCAGAACTTATAAAATAAGAGAATTAAGAAATCTAAGCTAAATGTTTTGAGAAACTTTAGAGTTGAAGTTTGCAACTCTTAAATTGAAAGTAAAGAAAATTTAAACAAGTTAAAATAGTGAACATTCTAATTAAGTAAAATGAACCAGATTAATTTGTATAATACCAAATTGCATTCTAATAACATATAATAAGACTTACCAAATGTTAAAAGTTAAAATGATGATTTGGATATGTAATGGGATATTATACAAGTAAACAAAACTTAAAAGTAATTCAAATGTATATAAATGGAAATTTAGTTGTAATAATAAATGTTATATACTTAATTAGTATATTATGAAATGATAAATGACTAAATGGAATAAGTATGTGGAACTTAAGAAAGTAGACAAATGAAATAAATAATATCTTTGTAAATTGGTTATAGAATTAAATATAAATTTTCAAAGAAATTTTGAAATTGAATTTGTAACTTTGGAGATAATTATAAACTTAGATAAAGTCATATATAAGAAGTTGGATTTTTATAGAATGATTAAACTAAAGTGATGATTAATAAAATGTTTCACAAATAATTTTTTTATTAAATGAAATTTTGAAAATAAATGTGAATTAAGTTGAAAAGAAACTTAAGTAAGGATATAAAAAATAATTCATTAATGATGTTGATGCTAAAAATGGAGATATGAACATTATAATTCAAATGTTTCGCGAAAATGTAAAGTAAAGTTTATAGTTTATAACTTTGACAAATGTTAGTTAAACAAGTTATTAAATTAATTGGATATGGATGGTAAAGGAAGGAAGCTAATATTGAATTATGAAATGAACTTTAACTTATGAAAAGCTAACCGAAATGAATAAATGGAAGAAGTTAGTGAATTGTATTAGTAAAATGAGTAAATGAAATAACATTGATTTAAAATGAAAATGAACTTAAGTGTAGAATGAATGTGAATAAATGAATTGATATGAGATGTTGTTAAATGAAAATTGAAACAATTGAAATTTAACAAATTGAATTGAATAAATTGAATGCAAATGAAATAGATTTGAATAAATTGGAAGTAAATTAATTAAATGTTGATGAAATTTGGATGTTAATAAGAAATGAAGTGTATAAATTGAAATATTGACATTGGAAATGTAAATGTTAATAATTTGGATTAACTGGATGAATATTAATAATCGTGAATGGTTTTTTTGGTTGTAAATCATCGATTTTATTATTTTGGCTACATATGATTGTTTTGTCGGATATTGGTGCTAATGTTTATGGTTCGGATTCACAATTCATACTATGCGATTCTATTTAACTCATAAATGCTTCCCATATCTTCTTAATTGACTAATATTATAAATTGAGATGAGATAGGTACATACGAAGACCGTTTGGATGTATATGCAGATTTTATATGCTTTTGCTTGCTTTCTACGAGCGAACTCGTTCGTACTATTAATAATAAGGTACGCATCTTGGATTACATACAGCGCTTTTATATTTTTCCTACGGGATGCCTTATTATTGAGATGGGATGTATATTTGATATCTATTTGGTATATTTGTGTTATATATTGCATTGTAAACAATTTCTGATCGAGCCGTGCAAAGGAGACTCTGCTGAAATTTTCCGTAAATCCGGGTGATAGAAAAATTCTGAGATTTTAAATTTTATAACTTATTTTATATATAAGTTGTAATTTCCGTAGAACTGATATCAGAGTGGCATATAAGCGTCGTAAAAGTTTCTAATAAGATTTTATTGTTTTATAAATTGATTATTTTGAATAAAATATATCAAATGTTAAATTCTTTACTTAATGCCTTTTCGAGGACAAAAAGTTTTGAGTGGGGGGGAATGTAACGACCCGTACTTTTAACTATTTTAAATTATTAAATTTATTATGATTATTGAAAAAATGGTTAAAAATAAAAATTTGATGATTTATTAATGTAAGTTACTGAATATGAACTTGAATAAAATTTTAAAATAGTTAATTTCGAAGATTTTGACGATAACAAATATTGAAATAAATTCTATGTATTGACTATGTTTAAAATCAATAATGAAATTGAATAATGAATATTGAATGACTGTAAAATGTAAATAGTTTTTTTTATAATTTGAATTCATTTTAAAAGTTAAAATTTATAAGTTCAATAACTTATATTTCAATTATAGTGATTTATTGGATAATTAAATTGTTTAAAATTTGGAAATTATTTGAACAATTGAATTCTATATTTAATGTGAATGAAAATGATTCGAAAGTCGATCTAAATTTTATTTAAACCACAATAAAGATTGTTAACTTTTAAAATTGAATTTAAAAGAGAATAAATAGAAATTGGGAATTTTATATTTTAATTGACGAGTAAAAATAGCCTTCCGGTGCACTGTCTTGGAATTCGACGCAACCGGTTCCATTGGATCCGTAATAGTGTATTATTATCAGATTTCAAATTTCGTAGCGTTTAGAGTTACCATTTGGTCGTACAGGATAGAAACGTGCTGAAATTAATATCGAGAATTTAATATTTTAATTCGATTCAAAAAGCTATCTTCCACATACGATCGAATTGAGACTCGAGACTTGTTCCATTATGTGCGGAAGAGGGTTATAACATTATGAACGGCGGCACGCCTCGATTGGGATCCGAAATTTACAGCTTGATATTTTGAAAATTCAAATAATTTATTTTCATTGATTGGACTAGGCAGTCACTTTCTTTCACTCAGCCACCCTACCACTGTGCAAGCCACCCTACCTGGTCTTCCACCTCATTCCTTTTAAAACAAGCTTCTTCTTCCTTTATCTTAAAACAGAGCACAACGCAGTGAGAAATAAAATAAAATTCAACTTCAAAAAAATTATTATCTCCAAACTTACCCAACGAAAAAAATGTGGAACGACCTTTAAAAATCTAGTTTTGATTTAAGCTTCGATCTAGAATGTTTTTTTTAAGTGCGACACTCTCTGGTCGAGCTCGTTCATATCAGGCATGGCTAGGGTTAGTATTTTTGTAACTTCTGGTCGACAATTCGCAAATTGGAGGTCGTATTCGAGGTTGTGGGGTCATATGGCATCTAGGCTAGGATTTTGGAGGCTGTGACTGCTTGGGAGAATGTGCGACATGTTGTACGGTATGGATATGCTCGAGCAGGTCGCATTCGAACAGAGGTCGCCGGAGGGGAAAAGGATAGTGCCATCATGTCAAGCTTGAGGAGAGCGATGTAGGTTTAGGCTTGGAAGTGGCGATGGCGGCCGAGGAGTCGCGTGCATGTGCACGCCGTGTACGATGATGGGTCTAGGAAGAAGAATGGAGTTTGGGGGAGGAAACTGTAGAAACGGGTCGAATTGTTTAGTTTGGTCCAGGCCGTTCTTTTTGGGGTAATTGAATTTTAAAATTTTAATTATGTTAAGTTAATTATATATTTAAGATTGTAAAACTTATATGTACGATATCTTCTTCATACGAAATCAGATTTGGATGAAACAAGCTACATTTGTTCGTATTAACGAGACCTTTGCTATGGAATCAAAGTGGTTGAATTTAAACCTTACTGAAATTTTCAGTTAAATTCGGATGCGTTCGAATTTAATCGAAACCAAAATGCGAAAGCGACAACAGAAAATTAAAGGTGAGTGTTTTAACGCTCATGATGTACTATAATATTTTTATGTTCATTAAAATTGAATCGTGAAGTTATCTAATTTTATTGACTGTTAATTGAAAATGAAATTAACATATGAATTGACTGTAGATATTAAAATTGACAGTTAAATTTGAAATTGGAATTTAATTGCCAGTAAATTACCTGATATTGATAACTATGAAATTGTTGTGAATTATTGACTGATTTGGATGTTGATTGTGATGGATGCTATTGGTTGATATTTTGGATGATTTGGATGTTTATTTATTTTGATAAATCCTGTTATCACCTTGAAAATTATTTACAGTGTATATGTAACGACCCGGTATTTTCAACCATTCGTATCCGCACATGTTGGACTTGAATTGCTCAAAATATCAGATTGTTAATTTATATTTGGCGAAACTTAGCATATACAGTAAATAAATCAATCACAGAATCACAGACACAGAGTATTACAATAGTAAGCAGCGGAATAGGTGAATAATAGAGTTGAAATAAAATACAACAGAATATATATGTACAATGTAGTCTCGAATACAACAGATGACGAATCTGAACAAAACCACTGGATAGTTGAAAGCTGAATAGATACAGATGGATCTCCAAGCGAAGCTCCAACTCCAAAGGTGAGTCTCAAATGTTGTAACACTCAGTCTGACACGAGCGTAAAGCAAAACACAAAACACTCGAGTCAGGATTAACATTCTTATATTAATAAATTCAACTCAAGTGAAATGTCAACTAAAATACAAGTAACTTAAAGGATGTTGGGATACCCATCCTATAAGGATCCGTGGAACTATTTACTATGTAGTAATATACGCTATTATAATATGTCTATAGTAAAGTAAACTATTAAAATAGCATTAAGGCGTTACCCATATCCCCCTTAACACATTTTTATAATGCCGTAGTCTATACAGATACTGTAAACTCCACCCGCGGGTGGGCTATCAGGGAGCACTCAATAGGTACGACGCAAAACAAACTCGTAGAAGGCTCGATAGGGCATGTGACACGGCACTCGAGGCAATGCCAGGGTAGATATACCGTTTGCGGATCCGGACTAGTGGTAACGCATAGCAGATACTACCGCCCACCTCGTGACACACTCCCAAATCAAAGGGTGCACCCAATCAAATCACAAAAGCAATAGAATGGTATCGAAGAAATGTGTCCGATAGGAGGAATGACCTCACTTGACCCGGCATGGCTCCTGTAACGACCCCAAATTTCATAAGTATTTAAATTAATAATTAAATGAATTTATGAATTAAATTGACAATTAAATAAATTTTTGAATAAAAATTGTGAAATTAAATTGATTAAATGGAGCGATTTTCCCCGATATCCAAGTATATTCTGAATAAATCATTTGAGATTAAAATATTGTAAATAGTGTATATGTGAGTATATGTGTGTATATTGAACGTATATATATATTTAGGTATATACGAGTAAATTTAATATATATATATGTAGATATATATATTTCTATTTGAATTTAAAACTTAAATAAATGGTTTAGAGATAAATGATAAATATATATATATATATTTGAATTGATGGTTAAAGATGGTTTGAGTTATAAAAATAAGATAATAAAACACATTAACTATGAAATTCATTTTAAATTATAAAAATAACAAAAAGCAAAACAAATACAAAGTAACAAAGCAAATAAATTCACATATGTAAAGCAAGACACCTCTAACATACCAAAAATGATCTTATCAGCCGAAGTCAAAAATGATGCAAGTAAACAAAAATAAAAAGATAAAGTACAAAGCATATCAAAGTAAAGTTGTACAAGCCCATAACTGAATCACTTCAGCCATACCTCTAAAGCAACCTTTAGCCGTGCCTATTTGTATAAACAAATACAAACACCCTTCTCTCCACATATACACATCTATATTGTTCCAGTTCGTTCAAGAAAACAAAACTTAGCAAGCAAAGGGAAATATTTATACCCTGAAACCGTTTAAAAACATCAACCTGTAAGCTATTCCTTCCATCACTTTCCATGTCCAGTTCGAGCTAAGCAAATACAAAATGAAACTCCATTTTTAATCTTAAACAAGCTTCAACAAGCATCAAGCAACTAAACAAAACAGTGAAGCCAAGTGATGGGCAGGGGGTATCAAGTGGAAACATGTTTCCAGATTTCGAATTCTGTTTTCAAAAGACAAACCATGCTCTGTCCATTTTCTCTGATCAAAGCTGTAGTTTTCAAACAACAAAGCAGTTCTCTGTTCTTCTCTGCTTCAACAAAAACAGGTGAGCAACTTTAATTTTTCTTTTAGACCTCTTTGTTCTTTTATCTGTGAGTAAACTTCTTTCTAAAAAGCTTAAACTTGTTTCATCTGTGATACCTGGGATTTTCTTTGAATTTATGTTGTGAATGATGTTTGCACGTATGAAATGAATGGAATGTATGTATATAGGTAGTACTTGTTTGTGCATGTCTGTATACCAGGCTCTGTTCTAAGTTTACAGGTTTAAGACCTGTTCAAAAATCAAATACACTTCCTCCAATTCTTGTTAGGCCTTGAACTTCAAACAAAATATGACTGGTTGAGTATAAGGTAGATTTTAAAATTTAACTCATGCTAAATAAAGTCGATCTGCTCTGGGAGGAACTTAAGAACAGTAATACTTAATATAAGTGACATTTTCGAACATCTTAAATTGTCAATTCAGGTTTACAAATAGATTTCTAAATCAAAAATAGGATTTTTAAAATTAAAATCACATTTTTTAGTAATGAAATGAAGGAGCAGTTCGAATTTGTTCAAATGTCATTTCATTGGCAAATTCTGGTGATCTACTGGGTTGTGATGGCTGGGATTTCGCGTGGAGGTGGGGAAACCTATGGTGGTGTTGGGAAAAATGACTGGAGTCGTTCCAGTTCGACGAGGCGACGGCGGCGAAGTTTTAAAATTTTTAAACCTAGTTTTGACACAGTTTTGTTTTGATCTCGTTCGACGACCAGAGTTGATCGAGTCTTATGGGCTGTTGGGGGATGGAAGAGGGAGTGTCAACGAGGGTTTGGCCGGAGTTTCAGACTGTCTGGTGGTCGGGGATGCGTTGATGAGGCGGCTCCAAGTTGCGATGTCGTTCCAGTGGAGCTCGAGAACACTCGATTTCATTTTGGGCTTCGCGGCGTTAGTTCGTGGGTCAGAATCGTTCAGGTGGTGGATCGCCGATGTGTGTGAAGAGTCACCGGAGGTGGCGGCGGCGTGGATGATTTGTGCACGTGCACACTCGAATTGGGGTATCACGTATATCAGGAAGTTGTTGTGGAGTTTGGGAAGATGATGGTTTCTCGGGGATGATCTCGAGTGGTCTTCGTGTGAGACTCGGGGGAAAGAGGTATGCGAGTTTCTCGGGAAATACTCAGAAAAGAAACGAGGGTGGCTCGGGGTTGAGTGTTTGGTATGATAGCAGGTTTTAGATTTAAAATTAAAACAAGTTTATTCAAAATTTTAATTAAAACAAGTCTTAAACCTTTTCTGATTTATTCTTGTAGGATAATAAATGTTTTAAGTTAACTTTGGAATTAGGATTAAAGTAAAAAAAAATTTTTAAAGTTAATTAAGTTTAAGCTTAATTAAGAAATTACTTTAAAAGGGAACGATGTTTTCAAATTGATTTTTGACTTTAAGGCCTTAAGTTAATTTGTGGATTAATAATGATTTTGTTCCAAAGATTAAATGTTTTTTTTTAGTTAATTAAGAAATAACTACTTTGGGTAATTAAATTAAAGCTATTTACTTGGTGTAATTATTTTAAGGCTAATTAATTATTGTGATTTAATTTAAAGAATAATTAATGTAATTAATTAAAGATTTATTAATTAAGGGTAAATAATTAATTAAAGATAATTACTTAATGAAAGTAATTGAAAGTAATTAATTTATGATTAAAGTTGGTTAATCACATGTTTAAATAATAATTAATTAAAGAATAATTAATGAAAGTAATTAAGGGATAGTTAATTTATTAACTAAAGATAATTAATGTTAATCAACCAGGATGAGTAATTCATAAGAAATCAATCTGATTGGAATTAATCAAACCATTAACTGATTTTACTTGTGAATGTTTGGATTCTATTGAATGATTTGAATTGTTTGATATCCCTGATATATGATGCTTTGTGATACACCCTGATTTATGTTGCGATCTGTAGTTTACTTACCTGTGATATATATCTGTGATCTGTGAATGAACGATAAGCGTATAGTTTATATCGCTTATCAACTATATCCTGTATTTTGTTATGTGATGATTGTATGATGTTGCATTACTGTGTGAAACCCCTGGACCACACCTTTACACACACAAATATGGATTTCACGTGGAAATCGGTTAAGTCACAGATAATTTAAATTTGATGTTTTGAAATTGAAATTTTAATTTCAATTGATTTTGAAATTTGAAATTTGGGGTTTTAAATGGGAAAGCTTTTAAAATTGAATTTCAAAGATAAAAGTTATTTTAAATAACTTAATCGAGTTTTGAAAATTTAAATAGTTAGATTTAAATTTGGATTCAAGTTTGAAATTAAGCTATGATTTGGAAACTAGGGAGTAAAGATGATATAAATGTGTTTATATGAATTTAAACCATTTTAAAAGTATAAGTTAAGAATTTGGATTTAACCCAAGAACCTTAACTCGTATAAATGAATCAGATTTCCAAAATGAAAACTGTTTGTTTTCAAAGAATAAAAGCTTTTAGATAAGAAATGAAATTCCAATTTAGGTAAAGGAATTTCAAGATTTAATTGAAAAATGGTTTTCCAAGTTATAAATGAATTCTTTTCGAAAGCTATGAATTAAATCTGTTTATTTTTAACAGATTTAAAATGATGTTTTGTTAAACCATTCGAAATGAAATTGTTTTGAAAGCTATTTGTTAAATCTTTGATTTAAAGATTCAACGAATTAATTAAATTGAAATGGAAATCGATTTGGAAAATCTGTGAATGAATCTTTGTGAAATTAAGTGAACTTTGTGAATTAAATCTTTTTGTTTAAAAAAAGATTAAAATGGAAATTTGTTTAACCATTTGAAAGAGAAAGTTTGGGTTTAAATTGTGACTTAATTGAAATCTCATTATCCATTTGTTTTTGAATATTGCGCTCACTATTCGGGTTAGCCGGGAAAAGACAATTGTGTCATATAACCCATTCCGAATAGTGATACGTCGTATATGGATAGCATTTGAAGACCGGTGTTGAAGACCGGATATTTTCGAAAATGAAAGGACAACCTGTCGAATGTCTCTGCACTGGGTAGCTCCCGGTATAGAGATTTATATCACCCTTTTGTGATGGGAAGTCTGGACGTGATTTGAAAATTATCCGTATTTGCAAGGGCTTCGTGAGAAGTGCCTTCGGTTCTGTTCGAACCCGGAACAGACTTGTATGGATACATGTCTGACATTACACTTTGAGATATAAAGCCGATTTCTTTCAAATACATATCTGTTGGTGGCGGAGAATTTATTCTCTTAGCTTAACACCCTTCTCTGAGACATATGAGCTCAGAGGTTATGTAGTTGAAATTTATCAGCGATATATCCCAATTTGGTAATGTGGCATGCTGAGTGTTGCTGTGTGATGATCAGTGTTTGATCATTTGCGATATGATCATTTATTTGATCTTATATCTTTGTGATCATAGGTTGATCATTTGTTTGACCCGAAGCATGGCTTTGTGACAAAGCGTAGCTTTGTGGACGAGACTTCGTCGAGCCTCACACCCCGGAAATGGTCAAAACAGGAAAGATGCGGCAAGGTTCTAGGGAGTAGCGCCCCTTAGTGTATGTCAATCCTTCTGGATAGAGGTGGTATCATGGTATGGAGCCCAGATACTTAACCTATGTGGTTGCTGCATTTTTAATATGTGGTTTGTTGCGAATCGAGGATCCTCGGGAAGATCGGTGACGATCGGGGGATGGCATACGCGTGTCAGTAGTTACCTATTTTTGCAGAGGTAACCCGGCCTTGTGTTGGCAGAGATCCGGTTAGGTTCTCGGGTCGTCTATTCCAGGGACGTACCCATCGTGGATAGGAAGTTCCTTAGCCTGACCATTTGTTGGAAATCCATCTTCCAATACGAACTTTGTACGGTATTAGTTGTAGAACCTGCCATTTACGTACGGTGGTCACCACTGTTTAGATGGTAGCTATAGTAGGCATACGATACTGGTCGTATGTTGGCTAAGATTAATATTATACTTTCGAAATGTTTTCTACACTATGCACTAATAATAATATCAAATGATTTGATTTGCGTAGTAAGCATCTTTGACTATCATAAGAAGAAATCTCCTCCAATTCTGCGTTTGCATTGTGTGTGTGGTGGGAGGTCTTATGGTAGTTTCATTTTCTAAAAGCATTGCGGATTTCAATGTTTTAAAATTCTTTTGCTGTTGTTTAAAGATAAACTGTTTTTGTTGCTCACACCAGTCCCATGACTGATCCGGAGTTTATTGTTTCTTTCCTAAACTCTGGATGCTCAAAATTTTTCTACACGAGCAGTCTAGAGTTTGGTTTTTCAGATAGTCAGATTAGTAGGTTATCTGGAGCTAGTTCAGTCTTTGGATCGGACTGCACTTGCTTATCTTGATGTATCGTTATTGGGAGTTCAAGCTATTTCTGGATTAGTGCTTTGAAGATGGAGATTATCCGCTGCTGATGTTATCGTTTTCTTTCCGCTGCTATTTGTTGTATCATATCTCTGATGTATATAGATATTCATTGTATCATCATTGTATCTGGATATTGTATCAGATGTTGGATGTCTATATTCTTTTTCTTTTCCGCTGTGTTATTTACTTAATGTTGTTATAAGCTCCGGCGACTCGGATTTGAACGATCGAATCTGCGGCATTCGAGTACGATGTAAAGTATGGATGTCGATTTTCGAGCGCGAAAATCTGGGACGTTACATTTGGTATCAGAGCTAAGGTTGAACTTTAGCTCAGGAGTATAACACGTTAAGTAGCTCGTTAGAGATAGAGTGAAGTAAACTCTAGAATGAGTAATCCTTAAGATATCCGTCTGAATGTCTCAGTAAATTCTCTTACTATCCACTGATAGTGAGTATGAGTGCAAGAAGAAGACGAGATAGGGGACAAGGGAATACGACTATAAATGGTCAATACCCTGCAACAGTGGAAACAATCTTTCTTATCAATCTCTTTGATTCGTTTCCAAATTCTTTTCATTGCCTCGTATCTTCATCGGTTTCTTATCAGCTTTTTGATTTGAGTCTTATTGAAGTTGAATTGGAAATTTTAAATCGAATTAAATCGATTAATAGAATATGAGGATAAAATTGAATTAAATAAATTAAAACGATATCGTCTAAAAACCAAATTTTGAAATTCTATTGAAATTTCTTGTGAATACCAAAGTCCGAAGAGGGATAAATTGGTATGTATTTTGAGATATTCCTACTTGTATTCGAAATCCGTATCTTGAGTTTGAGGAATTATAGGAGATCGAATCTATCTATCTTCGTTGTTTTCGTGCTTGCGAATTTCGAGGACGAAATTCTTTTAAGGGGGTAAATTTGTAACGACCCCAAATTTCATAAGTATTTAAATTAATAATTAAATGAATTTATGAATTAAATTGACAATTAAATAAATTTTTGAATAAAAATTGTGAAATTAAATTGATTAAATGGAGCGAGTTTCCCCGATATCCAAGTATATTCTGAATAAATCATTTGAGATTAAAATATTGTAAATAGTGTATATGTGAGTATATGTGTGTATATTGAATGTATATATATATTTAGGTATATACGAGTAAATTTAATATATATATGTAGATATATATATTTCTATTTGAATTTAAAACTTAAATAAATGGTTTAGAGATAAATGATAAATATATATATATATATATATTTGAATTGATGGTTAAAGATGGTTTGAGTTATAAAAATAAGATAATAAAACACATTAACTATGAAATTCATTTTAAATTATAAAAATAACAAAAAGCAAAACAAATACAAAGTAACAAAGCAAATAAATTCACATATGTAAAGCAAGACACCTCTAACATACCAAAAATGATCTTATCAGCCGAAGTCAAAAATGATGCAAGTAAACAAAAATAAAAAGATAAAGTACAAAGCATATCAAAGTAAAGTTGTACAAGCCCATAACTGAATCACTTCAGCCATACCTCTAAAGCAACCTTTAGCCGTGCCTATTTGTATAAACAAATACAAACACCCTTCTCTCCACATATACACATCTATATTGTTCCAGTTCGTTCAAGAAAACAAAACTTAGCAAGCAAAGGGAAATATTTATACCCTGAAACCGTTTAAAAACATCAACCTGTAAGCTATTCCTTCCATCACTTTCCATGTCCAGTTCGAGCTAAGCAAATACAAAATGAAACTCCATTTTTAATCTTAAACAAGCTTCAACAAGCATCAAGCAACTAAACAAAACAGTGAAGCCAAGTGATGGGCAGGGGGTATCAAGTGGAAACATGTTTCCAGATTTCGAATTCTGTTTTCAAAAGACAAACCATGCTCTGTCCATTTTCTCTGATCAAAGCTGTAGTTTTCAAACAACAAAGCAGTTCTCTGTTCTTCTCTGCTTCAACAAAAACAGGTGAGCAACTTTAATTTTTCTTTTAGACCTCTTTGTTCTTTTATCTGTGAGTAAACTTCTTTCCAAAAAGCTTAAACTTGTTTCATCTGTGATACCTGGGATTTTCTTTGAATTTATGTTGTGAATGATGTTTGCACGTATGAAATGAATGGAATGTATGTATATAGGTAGTACTTGTTTGTGCATGTCTGTATACCAGGCTCTGTTCTAAGTTTACAGGTTTAAGACCTGTTCAAAAATCAAATACACTTCCTCCAATTCTTGTTAGGCCTTGAACTTCAAACAAAATATGACTGGTTGAGTATAAGGTAGATTTTAAAATTTAACTCATGCTAAATAAAGTCGATCTGCTCTGGGAGGAACTTAAGAACAGTAATACTTAATATAAGTGACATTTTCGAACATCTTAAATTGTCAATTCAGGTTTACAAATAGATTTCTAAATCAAAAATAGGATTTTTAAAATTAAAATCACATTTTTTAGTAATGAAATGAAGGAGCAGTTCGAATTTGTTCAAATGTCATTTCATTGGCAAATTCTGGTGATCTACTGGGTTGTGATGGCTGGGATTTCGCGTGGAGGTGGGGAAACCTATGGTGGTGTTGGGAAAAATGACTGGAGTCGTTCCAGTTCGACGAGGCGACGGCGGTGAAGGTTTAAAATTTTTAAACCTAGTTTTGACACAGTTTTGTTTTGATCTCGTTCGACGACCAGAGTTGATCGAGTCTTATGGGCTGTTGGGGGATGGAAGAGGGAGTGTCAACGAGGGTTTGGCCGGAGTTTCAGACTGTCTGGTGGTCGGGGATGCGTTGATGAGGCGGCTCCAGGTTGCGATGTCGTTCCAGTGGAGCTCGAGAACACTCGATTTCATTTTGGGCTTCGCGGCGTTAGTTCGTGGGTCAGAATCGTTCAGGTGGTGGATCGCCGATGTGTGTGAAGAGTCACCGGAGGTGGCGGCGGCGTGGATGATTTGTGCACGTGCACACTCGAATTGGGGTATCACGTATATCAGGAAGTTGTTGTGGAGTTTGGGAAGATGATGGTTTCTCGGGGATGATCTCGAGTGGTCTTCGTGTGAGACTCGGGGGAAAGAGGTATGCGAGTTTCTCGGGAAATACTCAGAAAAGAAACGAGGGTGGCTCGGGGTTGAGTGTTTGGTATGATAGCAGGTTTTAGATTTAAAATTAAAACAAGTTTATTCAAAATTTTAATTAAAACAAGTCTTAAACCTTTTCTGATTTATTCTTGTAGGATAATAAATGTTTTAAGTTAACTTTGGAATTAGGATTAAAGTAAAAAAAATTTTTTTAAAGTTAATTAAGTTTAAGCTTAATTAAGAAATTACTTTAAAAGGGAACGATGTTTTCAAATTGATTTTTGACTTTAAGGCCTTAAGTTAATTTGTGGATTAATAATGATTTTGTTCCAAAGATTAAATGTTTTTTTTTTATTTAATTAAGAAATAACTACTTTGGGTAATTAAATTAAAGCTATTTACTTGGTGTAATTATTTTAAGGCTAATTAATTATTGTGATTTAATTTAAAGAATAATTAATGTAATTAATTAAAGATTTATTAATTAAGGGTAAATAATTAATTAAAGATAATTACTTAATGAAAGTAATTGAAAGTAATTAATTTATGATTAAAGTTGGTTAATCACATGTTTAAATAATAATTAATTAAAGAATAATTAATGAAAGTAATTAAGGGATAGTTAATTTATTAACTAAAGATAATTAATGTTAATCAACCAGGATTAGTAATTCATAAGAAATTAATCTGATTGGAATTAATCAAACCATTAACTGATTTTACTTGTGAATGTTTGGATTCTATTGAATGATTTGAATTGTTTGATATCCCTGATATATGATGCTTTGTGATACACCCTGATTTATGTTGCGATCTGTAGTTTACTTACCTGTGATATATATCTGTGATCTGTGAATGAACGATAAGCGTATAGTTTATATCGCTTATCAACTATATCCTGTATTTTGTTATGTGATGATTGTATGATGTTGCATTACTGTGTGAAACCCCTGGACCACACCTTTACACACACAAATATGGATTTCACGTGGAAATCGGTTAAGTCACAGATAATTTAAATTTGATGTTTTGAAATTGAAATTTTAATTTCAATTGATTTTGAAATTTGAAATTTGGGGTTTTAAATGGGAAAGCTTTTAAAATTGAATTTCAAAGATAAAAGTTATTTTAAATAACTTAATCGAGTTTTGAAAATTTAAATAGTTAGATTTAAATTTGGATTCAAGTTTGAAATTAAGCTATGATTTGGAAACTAGGGAGTAAAGATGATATAAATGTGTTTATATGAATTTAAACCATTTTAAAAGTATAAGTTTAGAATTTGGATTTAACCCAAGAACCTTAACTCGTATAAATGAATCAGATTTCCAAAATGAAAACTGTTTGTTTTCAAAGAATAAAAGCTTTTAGATAAGAAATGAAATTCCAATTTAGGTAAAGGAATTTCAAGATTTAATTGAAAAATGGTTTTCCAAGTTATAAATGAATTCTTTTCGAAAGCTATGAATTAAATCTGTTTATTTTTAACAGATTTAAAATGATGTTTTGTTAAACCATTCGAAATGAAATTGTTTTGAAAGCTATTTGTTAAATCTTTGATTTAAAGATTCAACGAATTAATTAAATTGAAATGGAAATCGATTTGGAAAATCTGTGAATGAATCTTTGTGAAATTAAGTGAACTTTGTGAATTAAATCTTTTTGTTTAAAAAAAGATTAAAATGGAAATTTGTTTAACCATTTGAAAGAGAAAGTTTGGGTTTAAATTGTGACTTAATTGAAATCTCATTATCCATTTGTTTTTTAATATTGCGCTCACTATTCGGGTTAGCCGGGAAAAGACAATTGTGTCATATAACCCATTCCGAATAGTGATACGTCGTATATGGATAGCATTTGAAGACCGGTGTTGAAGACCGGATATTTTCGAAAATGAAAGGACAACCTGTCGAATGTCTCTGCACTGGGTAGCTCCCGGTATAGAGATTTATATCACCCTTTTGTGATGGGAAGTCTGGACGTGATTTGAAAATTATCCGTATTTGCAAGGGCTTCGTGAGAAGTGCCTTCGGTTCTGTTCGAACCCGGAATAGACTTGTATGGATACATGTCTGACATTACACTTTGAGATATAAAGCCGATTTCTTTCAAATACATATATGTTGGTGGCGGAGAATTTATTCTCTTAGCTTAACACCCTTCTCTGAGACATACGAGCTCAGAGGTTATGTAGTTGAAATTTATCAGCGATATATCCCAATTTGGTAATGTGGCATGCTGAGTGTTGCTGTGTGATGATCAGTGTTTGATCATTTGCGATATGATCATTTATTTGATCTTATATCTTTGTGATCATAGGTTGATCATTTGTTTGACCCGAAGCATGGCTTTGTGACAAAGCGTAGCTTTGTGGACGAGACTTCGTCGAGCCTCACACCCCGGAAATGGTCAAAACAGGAAAGATGCGGCAAGGTTCTAGGGAGTAGCGCCCCTTAGTGTATGTCATTCCTTCTGGATAGAGGTGGTGTCATGGTATGGAGCCCAGATACTTAACCTATGTGGTTGCTGCATTTTTACTATGTGGTTTGTTGCGAATCGAGGATCCTCGGGAAGATCGGTGACGATCGGGGGATGGCATACGCGTGTCAGTAGTTACCTATTTTTGCAGAGGTAACCCGGCCTTGTGTTGGCAGAGATCCGGTTAGGTTCTCGGGTCGTCTATTCCAGGGACGTACCCATCGTGGATAGGAAGTTCCTTAGCCTGACCATTTGTTGGAAATCCATCTTCCAATACGAACTTTGTACGGTATTAGTTGTAGAACCTGCCATTTACGTACGGTGGTCACCACTGTTTAGATGGTAGCTATAGTAGGCATACGATACTGGTCGTATGTTGGCTAAGATTAATATTATACTTTCGAAATGTTTTCTACACTATGCACTAATAATAATATCAAATGATTTGATTTGCGTAGTAAGCATCTTTGACTATCATAAGAAGAAATCTCCTCCAATTCTGCGTTTGCATTGTGTGTGTGGTGGGAGGTCTTATGGTAGTTTCATTTTCTAAAAGCATTGCGGATTTCAATGTTTTAAAATTCTTTTGCTGTTGTTTAAAGATAAACTGTTTTTGTTGCTCACACCAGTCCCATGACTGATCCGGAGTTTATTGTTTCTTTCCTAAACTCTGGATGCTCAAAATTTTTCTACACGAGCAGTCTAGAGTTTGGTTTTTCAGATAGTCAGATTAGTAGGTTATCTGGAGCTAGTTCAGTCTTTGGATCGGACTGCACTTGCTTATCTTGATGTATCGTTATTGGGAGTTCAAGCTATTTCTGGATTAGTGCTTTGAAGATGGAGATTATCCGCTGCTGATGTTATCGTTTTCTTTCCGCTGCTATTTGTTGTATCATATCTCTGATGTATATAGATATTCATTGTATCATCATTGCATCTGGATATTGTATCAGATGTTGGATGTCTATATTCTTTTTCTTTTCCGCTGTGTTATTTACTTAATGTTGTTATAAGCTCCGGCGACTCGGATTTGAACGATCGAATCTGCGGCATTCGAGTACGATGTAAAGTATGGATGTCGATTTTCGAGCGCGAAAATCTGGGACGTTACATTTGGTATCAGAGCTAAGGTTGAACTTTAGCTCAGGAGTATAACACGTTAAGTAGCTCGTTAGAGATAGAGTGAAGTAAACTCTAGAATGAGTAATCCTTAAGATATCCGTCTGAATGTCTCAGTAAATTCTCTTACTATCCACTGATAGTGAGTATGATTGCAAGAAGAAGACGAGATAGGGGACAAGGGAATACGACTATAAATGGTCAATACCCTGCAACAGTGGAAACAATCTTTCTTATCAATCTCTTTGATTCGTTTCCAAATTCTTTTCATTGCCTCGTATCTTCATCGGTTTCTTATCAGCTTTTTGATTTGAGTCTTATTGAAGTTGAATTGGAAATTTTAAATCGAATTAAATCGATTAATAGAATATGAGGATAAAATTGAATTAAATAAATTAAAACGATATCGTCTGAAAACCAAATTTTGAAATTCTATTGAAATTTCTTGTGAATACCAAAGTCCGAAGAGGGATAAATTGGTATGTATTTTGAGATATTCCTACTTGTATTCGGAATTCGTATCTTGAGTTTGAGGAATTATAGGAGATCGAATCTATCTATCTTCGTTGTTTTCGTGCCTGCGAATTTCGAGGACGAAATTCTTTTAAGGGGGGAAATTTGTAACGACCCCAAATTTCATAAGTATTTAAATTAATAATTAAATGAATTTATGAATTAAATTGACAATTAAATAAATTTTTGAATAAAAATTGTGAAATTAAATTGATTAAATGGAGCGAGTTTCCCTGATATCCAAGTATATTCTGAATAAATCATTTGATATTAAAATATTGTAAATAGTGTATATGTGAGTATATGTGTGTATATTGAATGTATATATATATTTAGGTATATACGAGTAAATTTAATATATATATGTAGATATATATATTTCTATTTGAATTTAAAACTTAAATAAATGGTTTAGAGATAAATGATAAATATATAAATATATATATATTTGAATTGATGGTTAAAGATGGTTTGAGTTATAAAAATAAGATAATAAAACACATTAACTATGAAATTCATTTTAAATTATAAAAATAACAAAAAGCAAAACAAATACAAAGTAACAAAGCAAATAAATTCACATATGTAAAGCAAGACACCTCTAACATACCAAAAATGATCTTATCAGCCGAAGTCAAAAATGATGCAAGTAAACAAAAATAAAATGATAAAGTACAAAGCATATCGAAGTAAAGTTGTACAAGCCCATAACTGAATCACTTCAGCCATACCTCTAAAGCAACCTTTAGCCGTGCCTATTTGTATAAACAAATACAAACACCCTTCTCTCCACATATACACATCTATATTGTTCCAGTTCGTTCAAGAAAACAAAACTTAGCAAGCAAAGGGAAATATTTATACCCTGAAACTGTTTAAAAACATCAACCTGTAAGCTATTCCTTCCATCACTTTCCATGTCCAGTTCGAGCTAAGCAAATACAAAATGAAACTCCATTTTTAATCTTAAACAAGCTTCAACAAGCATCAAGCAACTAAACAAAACAGTGAAGCCAAGTGATGGGCAGGGGGTATCAAGTGGAAACATGTTTCCAGATTTCGAATTCTGTTTTCAAAAGACAAACCATGCTCTGTCCATTTTCTCTGATCAAAGCTGTAGTTTTCAAACAACAAAGCAGTTCTCTGTTCTTCTCTGCTTCAACAAAAACAGGTGAGCAACTTTAATTTTTCTTTTAGACCTCTTTGTTCTTTTATCTGTGAGTAAACTTCTTTCTAAAAAGCTTAAACTTGTTTCATCTGTGATACCTGGGATTTTCTTTGAATTTATGTTGTGAATGATGTTTGCACGTATGAAATGAATGGAATGTATGTATATAGGTAGTACTTGTTTGTGCATGTCTGTATACCAGGCTCTGTTCTAAGTTTACAGGTTTAAGACCTGTTCAAAAATCAAATACACTTCCTCCAATTCTTGTTAGGCCTTGAACTTCAAACAAAATATGACTGGTTGAGTATAAGGTAGATTTTAAAATTTAACTCATGCTAAATAAAGTCGATCTGCTCTGGGAGGAACTTAAGAACAGTAATACTTAATATAAGTGACATTTTCGAACATCTTAAATTGTCAATTCAGGTTTACAAATAGATTTCTAAATCAAAAATAGGATTTTTAAAATTAAAATCACATTTTTTAGTAATGAAATGAAGGAGAAGTTCGAATTTGTTCAAATGTCATTTCATTGGCAAATTCTGGTGATCTACTGGGTTGTGATGGCTGGGATTTCGCGTGGAGGTGGGGAAACCTATGGTGGTGTTGGGAAAAATGACTAGAGTCGTTCCAGTTCGACGAGGCGATGGCGGCGAAGGTTTAAAATTTTTAAACCTAGTTTTGACACAGTTTTGTTTTGATCTCGTTCGACGACCAGAGTTGATCGAGTCTTATGGGCTGTTGGGGGATGGAAGAGGGAGTGTCAACGAGGGTTTGGCCGGAGTTTCAGACTGTCTGGTGGTCGGGGATGCGTTGATGAGGCGGCTCCAGGTTGCGATGTCGTTCCAGTGGAGCTCGAGAACACTCGATTTCATTTTGGGCTTCGCGGCGTTAGTTCGTGGGTCAGAATCGTTCAGGTGGTGGATCGCCGATGTGTGTGAAGAGTCACCGGAGGTGGCGGCGGCGTGGATGATTTGTGCACGTGCACACTCGAATTGGGGTATCACGTATATCAGGAAGTTGTTGTGGAGTTTGGGAAGATGATGGTTTCTCGGGGATGATCTCGAGTGGTCTTCGTGTGAGACTCGGGGGAAAGAGGTATGCGAGTTTCTCGGGAAATACTCAGGAAAGAAACGAGGGTGGCTCGGGGTTGAGTGTTTGGTATGATAGCAGGTTTTAGATTTAAAATTAAAACAAGTTTATTCAAAATTTTAATTAAAACAAGTCTTAAACCTTTTCTGATTTATTCTTGTAGGATAATAAATGTTTTAAGTTAACTTTGGAATTAGGATTAAAGTAAAAAAAATTTTTTTAAAGTTAATTAAGTTTAAGCTTAATTAAGAAATTACTTTAAAAGGGAACGATGTTTTCAAATTGATTTTTGACTTTAAGGCCTTAAGTTAATTTGTGGATTAATAATGATTTTGTTCCAAAGATTAAATGTTTTTTTTAGTTAATTAAGAAATAACTACTTTGGGTAATTAAATTAAAGCTATTTACTTGGTGTAATTATTTTAAGGCTAATTAATTATTGTGATTTAATTTAAAGAATAATTAATGTAATTAATTAAAGATTTATTAATTAAGGGTAAATAATTAATTAAAGATAATTACTTAATGAAAGTAATTGAAAGTAATTAATTTATGATTAAAGTTGGTTAATCACATGTTTAAATAATAATTAATTAAAGAATAATTAATGAAAGTAATTAAGGGATAGTTAATTTATTAACTAAAGATAATTAATGTTAATCAACCAGGATTAGTAATTCATAAGAAATTAATCTGATTGGAATTAATCAAACCATTAACTGATTTTACTTGTGAATGTTTGGATTCTATTGAATGATTTGAATTGTTTGATATCCCTGATATATGATGCCTTGTGATACACCCTGATTTATGTTGCGATCTGTAGTTTACTTACCTGTGATATATATCTGTGATCTGTGAATGAACGATAAGCGTATAGTTTATATCGCTTATCAACTATATCCTGTATTTTGTTATGTGATGATTGTATGATGTTGCATTACTGTGTGAAACCCCTGGACCACACCTTTACACACACAAATATGGATTTCACGTGGAAATCGGTTAAGTCACAGATAATTTAAATTTGATGTTTTGAAATTGAAATTTTAATTTCAATTGATTTTGAAATTTGAAATTTGGGGTTTTAAATGGGAAAGCTTTTAAAATTGAATTTCAAAGATAAAAGTTATTTTAAATAACTTAATCGAGTTTTGAAAATTTAAATAGTTAGATTTAAATTTGGATTCAAGTTTGAAATTAAGCTATGATTTGGAAACTAGGGAGTAAAGATGATATAAATGTGTTTATATGAATTTAAACCATTTTAAAAGTATAAGTTAAGAATTTGGATTTAACCCAAGAACCTTAACTCGTATAAATGAATCAGATTTCCAAAATGAAAACTGTTTGTTTTCAAAGAATAAAAGCTTTTAGATAAGAAATGAAATTCCAATTTAGGTAAAGGAATTTCAAGATTTAATTAAAAAATGGTTTTCCAAGTTATAAATGAATTCATTTCGAAAGCTATGAATTAAATCTGTTTATTTTTAACAGATTTAAAATGATGTTTTGTTAAACCATTCGAAATGAAATTGTTTTGAAAGCTATTTGTTAAATCTTTGATTTAAAGATTCAACGAATTAATTAAATTGAAATGGAAATCGATTTGGAAAATCTGTGAATGAATCTTTGTGAAATTAAGTGAACTTTGTGAATTAAATCTTTTTGTTTAAAAAAAGATTAAAATGGAAATTTGTTTAACCATTTGAAAGAGAAAGTTTGGGTTTAAATTGTGACTTAATTGAAATCTCATTATCCATTTGTTTTTTAATATTGCGCTCACTATTCGGGTTAGCCGGGAAAAGACAATTGTGTCATATAACCCATTCCGAATAGTGATACGTCGTATATGGATAGCATTTGAAGACCGGTGTTGAAGACCGGATATTTTCGAAAATGAAAGGACAACCTGTCGAATTTCTCTGCACTGGGTAGCTCCCGGTATAGAGATTTATATCACCCTTTTGTGATGGGAAGTCTGGACGTGATTTGAAAATTATCCGTATTTGCAAGGGCTTCGTGAGAAGTGCCTTCGGTTCTGTTCGAACCCGGAACAGACTTGTATGGATACATGTCTGACATTACACTTTGAGATATAAAGCCGATTTCTTTCAAATATATATCTGTTGGTGGCGGAGAATTTATTCTCTTAGCTTAACACCCTTCTCTGAGACATACGAGCTCAGAGGTTATGTAGTTGAAATTTATCAGCGATATATCCCAATTTGGTAATGTGGCATGCTGAGTGTTGCTGTATGATGATCAGTGTTTGATCATTTGCGATATGATCATTTATTTGATCTTATATCTTTGTGATCATAGGTTGATGATTTGTTTGACCCGAAGCATGGCTTTGTGACAAAGCGTAGCTTTGTGGACGAGACTTCGTCGAGCCTCACACCCCGGAAATGGTCAAAACAGGAAAGATGCGGCAAGGTTCTAGGGAGTAGCGCCCCTTAGTGTATGTCATTCCTTCTGGATAGAGGTGGTATCATGGTATGGAGCCCAGATACTTAACCTATGTGGTTGCTGCATTTTTACTATGTGGTTTGTTGCGAATCGAGGATCCTCGGGAAGATCGGTGACGATCGGGGGATGGCATACGCGTGTCAGTAGTTACCTATTTTTGCAGAGGTAACCCGGCCTTGTGTTGGCAGAGATCCGGTTAGGTTCTCGGGTCGTCTATTCCAGGGACGTACCCATCGTGGATAGGAAGTTCCTTAGCCTGACCATTTGTTGGAAATCCATCTTCCAATACGAACTTTGTACGGTATTAGTTGTAGAACCTGCCATTTACGTACGGTGGTCACCACTGTTTAGATGGTAGCTATAGTAGGCATACGATACTGGTCGTATGTTGGCTAAGATTAATATTATACTTTCGAAATGTTTTCTACACTATGCACTAATAATAATATCAAATGATTTGATTTGCGTAGTAAGCATCTTTGACTATCATAAGAAGAAATCTCCTCCAATTCTGCGTTTGCATTGTGTGTGTGGTGGGAGGTCTTATGGTAGTTTCATTTTCTAAAAGCATTGCGGATTTCAATGTTTTAAAATTCTTTTGCTGTTGTTTAAAGATAAACTGTTTTTGTTGCTCACACCAGTCCCATGACTGATCCGGAGTTTATTGTTTCTTTCCTAAACTCTGGATGCTCAAAATTTTTCTACACGAGCAGTCTAGAGTTTGGTTTTTCAGATAGTCAGATTAGTAGGTTATCTGGAGCTAGTTCAGTCTTTGGATCGGACTGCACTTGCTTATCTTGATGTATCGTTATTGGGAGTTCAAGCTATTTCTGGATTAGTGCTTTGAAGATGGAGATTATCCGCTGCTGATGTTATCGTTTTCTTTCCGCTGCTATTTGTTGTATCATATCTCTGATGTATATAGATATTCATTGTATCATCATTGTATCTGGATATTGTATCAGATGTTGGATGTCTATATTCTTTTTCTTTTCCGCTGTGTTATTTACTTAATGTTGTTATAAGCTCCGGCGACTCGGATTCGAACGATCGAATCTGCGGCATTCGAGTACGATGTACAGTATGGATGTCGATTTTCGAGCGCGAAAATCTGGGACGTTACAGCTCCTGTTTTAGCCACATCAAGCCGACTCACGGGAGTCAGGGCTATGTAAATACCATATAAAATCGTCACCAAACCATCCTACTTTATTCTGAAATCTCCACCACGTACACAGTTGTTAAAGTGGTTTTCGGTATTGGCAGAGAGTATGACAATATCTGATCCCGATCTCTTTAACAACCAAACGTTATTATAACACCGTGGTCATTTCATTTCAAATCATATTTCAAAACCAAAATATCATATTTATTTCAAAACCATATCAATACAATATCATTATTCACTCAAATAATATTCATTTCCAAAATCATAATACTTTCCAAAATTTTAACACTTCTGAAATTATAACATTTTTGAAACCATAACACTTAGGAAATCATAACACTTGGAAATCATAACACTTTGAAATCATATTACTCCCACTTAAACAGTTTAGATATTAAAATAGTATATAAAGTAAAATAGTTTATATAATAAAATAGTTTATATAAAATAAAATAGTTTATATAAAATAAAATAGTTTATAAAATAAATAATTAGTATATTGAAAATAGTTTAAAATTAAGATAGTTTATATTTAATTAATTTATAAAGTAAAATATAAAATAGTTTCAAATATATATTTTAAAATAATAAAATAGTTTCCTCAAATTTCACAAATCGATTCAGATCAACTCGAATTCCAAAATTTAATTTAATTTAATCTCAATTCACCAATTTCAATTCAGTTCAAACCATTTAAAATTTATAGCGATTTCAAATACATATATAAACTACAATTTAAACCATTTCAATTTCAATAGAATTCAAAGCTTAAATTCATTTACATTTCAAATTCAACTTTACCATTATTTAATATTGAAAAATTCACTTAGTCAATCCAATATGATTTAAATAAAACCTTAAATTACAATTTAAATAAATAAATATTCCCTTCAATTTATTTACTTGAAATATTCATTTAATCACTTTTAAATCAAAAAATCAAGTTAGAAATTATATCTTTAAAATCACAAATTCAATAAGTTTCAATCAATCTTATTTAAGTATAATTCTTAAATAAATAAAATTTCAAATCAATTTCAAATTTATCTTTCCAACCTAAATTTATTTAAATTTATTATAAAATCTACTTTTAAAGATATAAATTTAAATAAACACTTAAAACATATATATATAATAACATTTATATATATAATATTAAAAAAATCAATATTTATATAAAACCATATATTTTTTTAAACCTTGGAAATCATTTCAAAATACATATAGACCAACAGTGTCTGTAAATAATTTCCTATCCTATGGTCAAGTGATATGGATATTTATCATTTCAATCCGTAATTTAAATATATACGAGTATATATCTATTCAACCTGCAATCCCAAATTCAATTCAGTGAAAATCGCTTGGGTTTATCATTTCAACTCATAATGATTTTCCCCTATTCTACAAGATCGTTCGGGTATGTTTCATTTCAACCCATAGGAAATTCTAAAATAACAGGGAACTTGCAGAGTGAGAACAGATATGATAAAATTTAATATATCAACAACAAACATATAACAATAATAACAAAAATAAAATATAAACAATAGGATATGGTGTCATACCCCACAGGTGAACAATTTCAGATAACAGCATATCATATATAGCAATTATAAAATTAACAGTTCAATTTAGCAGCATATTTCAATTGTCGTTTCAATTGAAATCAAATTTAATAAATATCAGAACTTTAATCATGAGTGATTGATCACCTTTCGAGGCTAGAGATGAACGAGAGTAAGATGAGTTACGAATCCAAGCACAAATTTTGAAGCAATGCACGATGGAAACAATTTCAACGAACAAAGCTGATAAATAGGAATTGACGAAATCAAATCAGAACTAGATTGATGATGATAAATGGTAATCGATGATGATAAATGGTATAAGTGAACTTATATATTATAACTATATATAACTATATATATATATAAATCATATTCTAAATTCACACATATATTAAAAATAAGATGTATATATATATTATATTTATTTACAAATCAATATTAATTTAAACACATCTTAAATTAAATATATATGTACTTATTAGAAATGCAAGATACTTATATATATTCACTGCAAAATATCAACATTACTTTATACATATATTTTTCTTATATAACTCATATACAAGAAGACATATGTTCATGCTAGCAAATATATAAGCCTATACGTACTATATATATCTCTTTTCTTGCTTTAAATATAACGATAGAAACAACCAGACAAAACTTTATAATATAATATGTATAATAATTTAAAACATAAACAAGATACACTATATAATATGAAAGCAGCATGAAATGTTCCTAAAACAGAATTATATTCGAAGCCAATATATATAGCAATAGGTGTACCTTTATATTGTAACCATATAATATATACAGAAAATATATATATATGCTTTATAACATTGATTCACAAAGGAAAAGTTTATACTATACTATATAACTTATATAATCAACCTTTGCACAAAACTGCCAAAACATATAACCTGTACACTTTTAGACAATGACATATACTACTTTCCATATTATAATATATAACAAATATAACACTATTTATACAAAACAGAACATATACAACAGAGACACTATTAAAATATTTAGTACTTCATTATATAATATTACTTATATAATTTGTACTATCAAACATGTATATAAATCCCTATCCTCTAAATCGAAGTTTTTGCCAAACATACATAGTATATATATAGGTAACAGTTAATAAAAAAATCACTATACCCATCATTGAAACTGTTTCGAGAAAAAAAAATACAGCATAGCTGAAAAAAATAGTTTATCATTATATATATATATCTAATAACCTATATATATATACAACAACATAAAATAAAAAATATATTTATATATATTACCTATATATATGAAGAAGAACAGATGGGCCCAGAGGAAAGGAAAAGGAGGAGTATGGGTTGGGATCAGCTAGAAGGCAAGGTGGCAGCCTGATGTGCTTGGGTTCAGGTTGCAAGGCCGAGGAGGCACGGGACGCTGGGGTGGCTGACACGTGGGTGGAGGAGGAGATGGAAAAAAGGAGGCCGAGACTGCATGGGGCTATCACGGGTAGGGTAGGCTCGGGCTGATGGTGGGGTGTGCTCGGCAAATTGGAAGGGCAGGCGGCCGTGTTCTTAGGTGGAATAAAAGCAGAGCGAGGGCGGTGGAGAGAAAAGTGAAGGAGGTGATGGCATTTTCATTTGGGCAGAGGAGCGAATACACGGTCATAGGAAAAATAATATAACATTATATATATATATATATATATATATATATATATATATATAATCTGGAAAGGGAAGAGAAATAGGCAGAGAAACGTACCACAATAATTATAGTCAATGAAAAAAGTGAACGCAAAGTGACAATTCTGGAAAAGCAAAAGTCAAGCTGAAAATAAATAAATGCTACAGGCCGTTTATTTCAGCAGTTTGAAATTTGAATGGATACAAACCATCGAAAGTTCAAAAGTGGTACCGGTACGGTTAACCGTTTTCACTGATTTCACCGTGTACCGGACTCTGAAATGTATAAAAAAATATACTGCGGAGATCAGCACGACGAGATGAACAGAATGGTACTTAGATATCGGCGATACGATCATCCTATCAAAACTCGATATTCGGTGCCCAAAATGCTGCAAATCTATCAAAAATAAGATAAACGGAGCAATAACAGTCCAAATTTGACGAAACGAGGTATGACGCCTCACTCAGAAGATGATTTACAAATTTATTATATAAAAATATTCAGGTTTGGAAAACATTATATTATCATCAAATTAACTGATTTAAATTGAAATAAATATTACACAATAAAATAAACTTTCACATTATCTGATGAAAATTTACCAGTTGCTATATTTATATAGACGTATTCCAAATATCAAAATTTTATTTCCAATTTTATTTATTTAAAATTTCTCAATTACGTTATTTAAAATCGTTAAAATATACGGGTCATTACACTCTCCCCCACTCAGAACTTTTTGTCCCCGAAAAATAACGAGGTAGGAGAATAGAAACAACCAGAAAGAGATATAGATTGAAGTATAAAATAAAACAATTAATTTAAAACCATATAACTACATTTATTTTAAAATTTGTTTATATCCAATTAATTGATTCCAATTTGTTTTATTTAACTAATCAAATTTATTGTGTTCACATTTAATTGATTTCAATTCCATATATATTCATTTAGTTGATTTGTCTTCAATTTAGTAACATTTATTACAAAACCTTCCCAACAAAATTTGTTTTATTTAACTCATTATTAAATCTATTTGATCAACCATAGTAAATTCCACCTCAACATTCAACTTGAACTATTCAGAACTATATAGATTTCAATTTTAAATAAATTACTATTCAACAATTTGGTTTAATCCCTTTTATTCAACTAGTCATTCAATTTAAAATTGATTTTCTTCCATTTTATCAACATTTCTTTCAAACAAATTCATTTTTAAATTATCTCATTTATTTTATCCATTTATCTTCAGCTAAGTTGATTCCACTAAAATTCAAGTTCACTATTATTAAGTGCATATTTATTGTAATGACCCGCCACTCATTCTACAGAATGACGTATCATTAATAAGAAAGAAAGGGGTAGAAAATAGAAAAGAAGAGAAGAGAAAGAAACAACAACAACGATCTCACAGCGGAACGAATAAATTATATTAATAACACATAAACTATTACATAGTATACAACAATTTACAGAGTTACACAGCATATACATCACTTACTAGACAGTTATAAACATCTGTCTAGACATTACAACTCAAATACAAGACAAGACACTATCACAGATATCAACACAGCGGAATACTATATCTACGAACGCCGAAGCCTCCTGCTCCATTGCTCCTCCAGAATATTCGTCAAAGCTAAACCTGAATCCCTTGGCTACTCGTAAAAATTTGAGTACCCAAGAGTTTATAAAACAGGAATAAACACTTGGGTCAGACATGGGTCTGGTGTGAGTAACAGGTTAAACTTGCTTAACTTCAAAACCTTTTGAAAGAAAAGGTATCACGTAAGACTCCCCACAAATAAACATGGGTAAGTTTTTACCTTACGCTAACCAAAACATTTGAAAGGAAATCTGATTTTATTATAATAGGGTCTAGGGTTTTCAAGTAAAATATAGAAATAGCTGAAATGCTTACATCTCACATTCCAACATAGTTGGGCACAACTAATACATACGGCACTTATTGGAGTTTGGATTCCATACAATGGCAGGGCTACTGGGGTACCGCCCGTCACAGTACGTGGCCTAGATCACCGTACCGAGGAGTACGCCCGCTCCCCTGCAACACAAAGCCGGAACCATCCCTTACTGGATAATTCCGAACAAGATAACCCCTTAGTTGGCGCGACCAACCACACACTAAGCCGAATAAAAAGAAAAGGGACCTCTAGACAGGGATCTATCTTGCTCTCAGTGGGTGCTGCCCACGAAGCCTTGCTGCACCTCCCCTGTTTTAGCCATTCCCGGTTGATGAGGCTTGAGGTTACGATTACCTTTAATCAGAACATATCACTTAGAATGCTCATCGTCCGCCTGACGATGTGCTGAAAGCATTCAATCCATACAAGTTCGTTCCGGGTTCGAACGAAACCGAAGGCATTATCTCGTTACACTCGTTTTGGAATCACCCTCAGAGTTAACGACAATAACCCTTGCACTCTAAATCTTCATCTTCACTTGAGATTCACGACCTATCGTAAATTTGGATCGATGTGGTATTCGGGTCTCCAGACCTGGAATCCCGGTATACGGAAACCCGATCCCGGTCTCATCGAAATCCAAAACGTATCTTTTAAGGCCAAGTTGTTTTAAGGTTAAAACAATTCAATTCTTATCTATACTACACAGATAGATAATTTACAATAGATAATCCATATTATCATCCAAACAGATAATTCATATTATCATTTCAATCCAACCAAACATCTATATCATAGATCAGCACATCTCTTATCAGAGATATCAACAATGCAAAGCATTCAATATCATTCATCCATTCTTAAGTAATGATTTATCATCTCTAATTAATTTAAAGTGAATTAAATTAATTACTTCATCCTATAAATCCTGCTTACTTAATTATTAATTAAACCAATTAATTAATCATACTTTAAGTATCATCTTAATTAATCATTCCTGATTAATTATACTTTAATTACTTTAAGTAATTAAACCTTAATTAATTTCATAAATTAATTATCTTAAACCATTTCAGTAATTAATCTTTAATTACTTCATTAATTAATTAATTATACTTAATTATCTTAATCCTTAATTAATTACAATTAATTAATTACTTTAATCACTTATTATTTCTTAATTAATCTTAATTAATCAATTCTTAATTACATCATTAATTTTATTAATTAATGATCCTTAATTACTCTTAATTAATTATCTTATTTAAATTAATTACATTTAATAATTAATTAGTCACATTTATTAATCACCTTTGATTAATCTCATTTAGTAATTAACTTCCCTTAATTACTCCACTTCATAAATTAATTACTCCTTAATTAATTATCCTTTAATTAATCCCTTGATTAATTATTCAAAAGTAATTAACTCAAATTACTTTTATTATTAAATCATCTTCAGTTAATTACATCCAGTAATTACCTTTAATTACTTTCCTAAGTAATTATACTTTACTAATTACATTTAAGTAATTACTTATCAATCACCAAGTGATTATCTTAATTTAATTAATAAATTAAACTTATCAAATTTATCTAATTAATTACCTTAAGTAATTATACTTAACCAATTTCATATAAATTAATTAATCTAATTGATTATCAAAATTAATCATATTAATTAATTATCTAATAATCCCTAATTAATGAACCCTCATTAATTATTAACGATTCTTTAATTACTTTCTTTAAGAAATTTAGCTTTAATCAACTATTTATTAATTACAACTTAATAATTTCTTAATTACCAATTAATTTCTAATTACTAAATTAATTGCTTAATTAATCTTTAAATTAAAGTATTAACCTTTAACTACTTTAATTATTATTAACAAAGACTTTAAAACATTTTACTTTAAAATCTTACCTTAATTCATTTCAAATTAAAGATTTTAAATAAATTACAATTTAGCTTTAACCAATTTTAAATCCAATTTACAAAATCTTTTTAAATCCAAATGTTAAGAAACACTTAACATTTATAAAGAAAATTAAGATTTTTGAACAAATTCATTTATTCAAACCCTTTTTAAAAATATACTTTAAATATTTTAAAGTTGTCTAAACATTTTAAATTAAATAAAAACTTATTTATTTCAACTAGGATACCAATTTAAACTTGAATCCATATGAAAACTTGATTTAAACTTAGTTTTAATCCTGCCTTCAAATTTTTAAAGTCATTTTAAATTTTAAAAACACTGTCAGGTTTAAAACCTGTAACATCAAAAGTTTCCGAGCCTATCTCGATTTACTTCGAGTCGAAACCCTCCACGCTTCGAGCCACTCACGTATTTAACTCGAGAAAACTCCTCTGCTTAAAAACCCAAACTAAAACACTGATGCCCAAAACCACTCACTGATATACGTGCACGTGCACAGGCGAATTGGTCGCCTACGATCATCGATTCCATCGCCTACATCTCGTCTACGACCATCTCCCACGATCCCGATCACCAGCGACTCGAACCATCTTCCCGATCGAAATCGAAACGCTAATCCCAAACCTGGAACAGAACCCAAACTGGAAAACTTCTCGAATTCTCCCAATGTCGAACATCGGAAAGCCTATGCTTCCAGCAGCGCCTTCGCCATCCATCGAGTTGCCAATCACCAGAGTTCTGATGAACTCGATCCACCAGAGATGTTTTTATCGCCAAAATCTCGATCATGCCCAAAATTAGGTTTACAGACCTTCCCAAACAACCCCCATCGCCACAGTACTTTACTCCACTATCTGACAATTTTTCTGACCTCTCCGATCATTCCACTACCACCAGAGAAGATCATGTCTACCCCGAACAACTGGATCACCCGAGACAGCCCAAAACATTTATTCCAGTTTAACTCGAACTGCTCTCATATCCTAATACTAAAAATTATAATTTCATTTCTAAAAATCGTGATTTTAGATAAGATTTCAGTTTATGATCCTGGATTGCTAAATTAAGATGTTTGAATTTCCACTTATTTTAAACTTGTTCTGTTCTTTTTAATTTCCAGAGATATTACATTATTATTTTGACTTAAATAAAATTTAAATCTTAATCTAAATCAAACAAACAAGTCTTGTTTGAAGCCTAGGTCCTAACAATAAGTAGATCAAAAGATATTGCATTTTGAACAAATCATGTTGCCTGAAAACTAGAATCAGGAAACTCAGATACAAAACATGCACACCCATAAATACATTCATGCAGAACTTATCTATATATATAATCACACAAAACATATACATTACAGAATTTAGTATGCAACCAGACTATTCAAATACTTAAGCTTTTTAAAGAAAAGTGTTACTCACTTGATAAATAACAGAGGATAGGTTTTTATATGTAAACAGACAGGCTCACACACATATTTATACCAATTCATATAAATTCAAATTAGAAACTTCAATTCCAGCCAATACCATCACATGCAAACATATATCATATTCTTAAGTTTTAAAAATTGTAAGTTACTCACCTTATATGTATTGAAACAGAGCCTATCCTTGAACTGCTTTTGAATTTTAAAACTGGAATTGCCTTGCTTTTGAAAACTGTAAACTTGCATGCCCTTTTGATTTAAAAACTTGAGTTATAGAAGCTTTAAACTTGATTAAACTACATGCATGTTGGCTTCCAGGTTTGAGAAGAATGTAGACAGGTTGCTTAGATTCCAGACTTGAAAAGAAAACAGGCTTTTGTTTCCAGGGTTTTGAAAAAGATGCAGACTTTGATTTAGTAGCATTTTGTTTGATTCGAATTGTAACTTGAAACTGAAATGCTTAGATCTTGATCTTAAACTTGCTTTTGAACATGCATTTCAGGGATTGATTTTCTGGGTTTTGAAGAAGGGATTTGCAGGTTGAACTTTGATGTTGGAAAGAATTGCAGGTTTGTTTTTGAGAGGATTTTGGTTGAGAAGAAAATTTAATTACAGATTTGTTTTTGAGAGATTTGTTTAAATTTTCAGGCTGAAAGTTTTTCTCTTTGAATTCAAGAAGATAGAAAAATAAAATGAAAGGAGAGGTATGCATATATAAGTTAATTTGTAGTTTCTTAAAAATAAAGGAAAACAAAATTTTAAAAACTTGACATTTGTCATTAGTGTGGTTAATTAGTTAACACTTGTTATAACAAAGTATTTAGAGAATTACACATGTCTTTTTATTTAATTTATATTTATTTTAGATGTAAATACAAACCCTTTACTTAATTTATAAATTACTTATCTATATATATATAAAACAATACACTATTAATATTGTGTTTTAAACTTATCTATATATATACTCTTAAATCTTATTTATTAAGCAATATTTAAATAAATCTTATTATTAACCTTACTTAAAACCATATAATTATTTGTTTAAATAACTTTGAAAAGCTAATATTAAATAAATCATAATTTCTAATTATCAAAATATATATTAGAAATTTAAAATAAGACTTTATTCATTTATTAAATTTCAACCCAAAGCCAAATCTATTTATAATATATACATTATAAATAGAAATCATTTTATTGGTTTTTAAAAGATAAATTCACTCAGTAAATATTTATTCAATTAGATTATTAAACCAATTCAAATATTTATTATCAAACATTATCAATCAATTTAATTATTTAAACAGATTATTAAATTGATATTGCCCCAAATTTCCGGGATATCACATTCCTCCCCCCTTAAAATAATTTCGTCCCCGAAATTTAAAACAAAGGTAATTTAATAATCTATTTAAATCACAATCATATATTATCATCTATATGCTAACAACCATAGCAACCAATTCATCCAATCAAACAATTCTAATTATCCAAACAAAATTCTGAATACAATCTCCTCGAGTTTCCCCAAGTATAAATATACTGGGATACTCGCTCTACAAAATCCAAACAATCAACAATACTAAGCTATAGAGTTCTTACTCATCTAGATCTATAGAACTAAACAAGATATCAGACTACAGACGAGTCTGACTCAACAACCAAATCTTCCAGAACTGCTGGTTCCAAAACCAGAGATGGATCAAACACGTACTCCCTCAGAGATACGTAAAATACATTGAATTCCAGTTATCCAAACTGACAATTCAACCCTGTAGATCAAAGTACTTATCCAAATTAGATCACAGAAAAGATCCAAAATAACTCGGAGCTAACTTCCAGACTTACCCAATCTTATAGCTCCCTTTAACCAGAGAAAAACTTCACAACAACGAAGTCTCCAACTTCGAATTTCAAATTCCTTCGTCTCTTATCCACAAAATCTTCAGACGATCTCGGGCTACCTATAAATCCTTCCTGATCAACTCAACCTTCGCCGATGCTTCTAGAAACAAACTGGACCAAAAATAACTCAATAGAATGATCTCTCCAAGATCTATCCAATCCAAAACAAAACTCTACTCACAAACATCAGAAGATCGAACTAACTTCTCCTATCAGGAAAAGACAAACAGGAGCACTCGCCAAACTGCTTCCACTGCACCACTCTGGTCTGGAGTAGAATGAAAATGCTGATGAAGAACACAAGCACAGACTGGACAACACATCCCAGAAAATCTCAGATACCCAAAAGAATACTCAAACTATCGCAAGTCACTTTTGAGATCAACCCAGCCTAAATGCAAAGAAAACTGTTCTCTCTTTACAAACCAGAACAGCTCATACTTAACTATCCAATTCATCGAAGAAATGGATTCACTATACTGCTTCTGAACTCTACCTTCAGAAAAACTGCTCAGCCAGAAAACTTCTTGCGAATGCACAGAATACTCCGAGCTGCACTACTGCCACAGGTGCCAAAGACTTCTCAATCCAAAGCTTCTCGAGAAACTCGATTCCCAAACAGAATCACCATGGTGAACTCAACCACAACACCGAAGCAGACACACTTCCTTAACTTGTTCCAAAGAAAACATCTTCGGGAACATCCATAGTCACTGCATCTCATCACACAGCTACTATTTTCTGAGATATCATCTCTTGCTTCTGCCTAACCGACAGATCCAACTTCAAAGATAAACTCCGAACCATAACAGGTTTCCTTCAGAGATCGTGAAATCCTTACAATTGCAAAGTTCACTCGAGACGGTATTAGGTTTACAGTCTCGACAAATACACTTCCAACCTCAACACTCAGACTCCTAATCCTAGATGATAAATTATTATCATCTCAACCAATCATTACAAATACCATATACATTTAAAATGATACTTTTTTTATATAGAAATTATATCTGGGTAAAATTATTTCATCTACCTTTTTAAAACAATATTGTGTCTGTTGGCCTGGTCCAAGTGTTTAGAGATCCCTATCAATAACGTTAGCTACTCGTATTGACCAGAATCCATATACCACTCAACCGATCAATTAACACAATATAAAACCATTTTATATAACTAACAAATACGCGCTCTCGAATATATATACACTCAGACTCAAACAGGTTGCTACAGATCCTATCTCTAATGAACAATCCTTCCGAACCTAGGTATTCACTCAACCTAGTGCTCTGATATTCACTTAACCAAAAGCTTAGGCATTCGCTCAACCTATGCTCTGATACCACTGTAATGACCCGCCACTCATTCTACAGAATGACGTATCATTAATAAGAAAGAAAGGGGTAGAAAATAGAAAAGAAGAGAAGAGAAAGAAACAACAACAACGATCTCACAGCGGAACGAATAAATTATATTAATAACACATAAACTATTACATAGTATACAACAATTTACAGAGTTACACAGCATATACATCACTTACTAGACAGTTATAAACATCTGTCTAGACATTACAACTCAAATACAAGACAAGACACTATCACAGATATCAACACAGCGGAATACTATATCTACGAACGCCGAAGCCTCCTGCTCCATTGCTCCTCCAGAATATTCGTCAAAGCTAAACCTGAATCCCTTGGCTACTCGTAAAAATTTGAGTACCCAAGAGTTTATAAAACAGGAATAAACACTTGGGTCAGACATGGGTCTGGTGTGAGTAACAGGTTAAACTTGCTTAACTTCAAAACCTTTTGAAAGAAAAGGTATCACGTAAGACTCCCCACAAATAAACATGGGTAAGTTTTTACCTTACGCTAACCAAAACATTTGATAGGAAATCTGATTTTATTATAATAGGGTCTAGGGTTTTCAAGTAAAATATAGAAATAGCTGAAATGCTTACATCTCACATTCCAACATAGTTGGGCACAACTAATACGTACGGCACTTATTGGAGTTTGGATTCCATACAATGGCAGGGCTACTGGGGTACCGCCCGTCACAGTACGTGGCCTAGATCACCGTACCGAGGAGTACGCCCGCTCCCCTGCAACACAAAGCCGGAACCATCCCTTACTGGATAATTCCGAACAAGATAACCCCGTAGTTGGCGCGACCAACCACACACTAAGCCGAATAAAAAGAAAAGGGACCTCTAGACAGGGATCTATCTTGCTCTCAGTGGGTGCTACCCACGAAGCCTTGCTGCACCTCCCCTGTTTTAGCCATTCCCGGTTGATGAGGCTTGAGGTTACGATTACCTTTAATCAGAACATATCACTTAGAATGCTCATCGTCCGCCTGACGATGTGCTGAAAGCATTCAATCCATACAAGTTCGTTCCGGGTTCGAACGAAACCGAAGGCATTATCTCGTTACACTCGTTTTGGAATCACCCTCAGAGTTAACGACAATAACCCTTGCACTCTGAATCTTCATCTTCACTTGAGATTCACGACCTATCGTAAATTTGGATCGATGTGGTATTCGGGTCTCCAGACCTGGAATCCCGGTATACGGAAACCCGATCTCGGTCTCATCGAAATCCAAAACGTATCTTTTAAGGCCAAGTTGTTTTAAGGTTAAAACAATTCAATTCTTATCTATACTACACACAGATAGATAATTTACAATAGATAATCCATATTATCATCCAAACAGATAATTCATATTATCATTTCAATCCAACCAAACATCTATATCATAGATCAGCACATCTCTTATCAGAGATATCAACAATGCAAAGCATTCAATATCATTCATCCATTCTTAAGTAATGATTTATCATCTCTAATTAATTTAAAGTGAATTAAATTAATTACTTCATCCTATAAATCCTGCTTACTTAATTATTAATTAAACCAATTAATTAATCATACTTTAAGTATCATCTTAATTAATCATTCCTGATTAATTATACTTTAATTACTTTAAGTAATTAAACCTTAATTAATTTCATAAATTAATTATCTTAAACCATTTCAGTAATTAATCTTTAATTACTTCATTAATTAATTAATTATACTTAATTATCTTAATCCTTAATTAATTACAATTAATTAATTACTTTAATCACTTATTATTTCTTAATTAATCTTAATTAATCAATTCTTAATTACATCATTAATTTTATTAATTAATGATCCTTAATTACTCTTAATTAATTATCTTATTTAAATTAATTACATTTAATAATTAATTAGTCACATTTATTAATCACCTTTGATTAATCTCATTTAGTAATTAACTTCCCTTAATTACTCCACTTCATAAATTAATTACTCCTTAATTAATTATCCTTTAATTAATCCCTTGATTAATTATTCAAAAGTAATTAACTCAAATTACTTTTATTATTAAATCATCTTCAGTTAATTACATCCAGTAATTACCTTTAATTACTTTCCTAAGTAATTATACTTTACTAATTACATTTAAGTAATTACTTATCAATCACCAAGTGATTATCTTAATTTAATTAATAAATTAAACTTATCAAATTTATCTAATTAATTACCTTAAGTAATTATACTTAACCAATTTCATATAAATTAATTAATCTAATTGATTATCAAAATTAATCATATTAATTAATTATCTAATAATCCCTAATTAATGAACCCTCATTAATTATTAACGATTCTTTAATTACTTTCTTTAAGAAATTTAGCTTTAATCAACTATTTATTAATTACAACTTAATAATTTCTTAATTACCAATTAATTTCTAATTACTAAATTAATTGCTTAATTAATCTTTAAATTAAAGTATTAACCTTTGACTACTTTAATTATTATTAACAAAGACTTTAAAACATTTTACTTTAAAATCTTACCTTAATTCATTTCAAATTAAAGATTTTAAATAAATTACAATTTATCTTTAACCAATTTTAAATCCAATTTACAAAATCTTTTTAAATCCAAATGTTAAGAAACACTTAACATTTATAAAGAAAATTAAGATTTTTGAACAAATTCATTTATTCAAACCCTTTTTAAAAATATACTTTAAATATTTCAAAGTTGTCTAAACATTTTAAATTAAATAAAAACTTATTTATTTCAACTAGGATACCAATTTAAACTTGAATCCATATGAAAACTTGATTTAAACTTAGTTTAAATCCTGCCTTCAAATTTTTAAAGTCATTTTAAATTTTAAAAACACTGTCAGGTTTAAAACCTGTAACATCAAAAGTTTCCGAGCCTATCTCGATTTACTTCGAGTCGAAACCCTCCACGCTTCGAGCCACTCACGTATTTAACTCGAGAAAACTCCTCTGCTTAAAAACCCAAACTAAAACACTGATGCCCAAAACCACTCACTGATATACGTGCACGTGCACAGGCGAATTGGTCGCCTACGATCATCGATTCCATCGCCTACATCTCGTCTACGACCATCTCCCACGATCCCGATCACCAGCGACTCGAACCATCTTCCCGATCGAAATCGAAACGCTAATCCCAAACCTGGAACAGAACCCAAACTGGAAAACTTCTCGAATTCTCCCAATGTCGAACATCGGAAAGCCTATGCTTCCAGCAGCGCCTTCGCCATCCATCGAGTTGCCAATCACCAGAGTTCTGATGAACTCGATCCACCAGAGATGTTTTTATCGCCAAAATCTCGATCATGCCCAAAATTAGGTTTACAGACCTTCCCAAACAACCCCCATCGCCACAGTACTTTACTCCACTATCTGACAATTTTTCTGACCTCTCCGATCATTCCACTACCACCAGAGAAGATCATGTCTACCCCGAACAACTGGATCACCCGAGACAGCCCAAAACATTTATTCCAGTTTAACTCGAACTGCTCTCATATCCTAATACTAAAAATTATAATTTCATTTCTAAAAATCGTGATTTTAGATAAGATTTCAGTTTATGATCCTGGATTGCTAAATTAAGATGTTTGAATTTCCACTTATTTTAAACTTGTTCTGTTCTTTTTAATTTCCAGAGATATTACATTATTATTTTGACTTAAATAAAATTTAAATCTTAATCTAAATCAAACAAACAAGTCTTGTTTGAAGCCTAGGTCCTAACAATAAGTAGATCAAAAGATATTGCATTTTGAACAAATCATGTTGCCTGGAAACTAGAATCAGGAAACTCAGATACAAAACATGCACACCCATAAATACATTCATGCAGAACTTATCTATATATATAATCACACAAAACATATACATTCCAGAATTTAGTATGCAACCAGACTATTCAAATACTTAAGCTTTTTAAAGAAAAGTGTTACTCACTTGATAAATAACAGAGGATAGGTTTTTATATGTAAACAGACAGGCTCACACACATATTTATACCAATTCATATAAATTCAAATTAGAAACTTCAATTCCAGCCAATACCATCACATGCAAACATATATCATATTCTTAAGTTTTAAAAATTGTAAGTTACTCACCTTATATGTATTGAAACAGAGCCTATCCTTGAACTGCTTTTGAATTTTAAAACTGGAATTGCCTTGCTTTTGAAAACTGTAAACTTGCATGCCCTTTTGATTTAAAAACTTGAGTTATAGAAGCTTTAAACTTGATTAAACTACATGCATGTTGGCTTCCAGGTTTGAGAAGAATGTAGACAGGTTGCTTAGATTCCAGACTTGAAAAGAAAACAGGCTTTTGTTTCCAGGGTTTTGAAAAAGATGAAGACTTTGATTTAGTAGCATTTTGTTTGATTCGAATTGTAACTTGAAACTGAAATGCTTAGATCTTGATCTTAAACTTGCTTTTGAACATGCATTTCAGGGATTGATTTTCTGGGTTTTGAAGAAGGGATTTGCAGGTTGAACTTTGATGTTGGAAAGAATTGCAGGTTTGTTTTTGAGAGGATTTTGGTTGAGAAGAAAATTTAATTACAGATTTGTTTTTGAGAGATTTGTTTAAATTTTCAGGCTGAAAGTTTTTCTCTTTGAATTCAAGAAGATAGAAAAATAAAATGAAAGGAGAGGTATGCATATATAAGTTAATTTGTAGTTTCTTAAAAATAAAGGAAAACAAAATTTTAAAAACTTGACATTTGTCATTAGTGTGGTTAATTAGTTAACACTTGTTATAACAAAGTATTTAGAGAATTACACATGTCTTTTTATTTAATTTATATTTATTTTAGATGTAAATACAAACCCTTTACTTAATTTATAAATTACTTATCTATATATATATATAAAACAATACACTATTAATATTGTGTTTTAAACTTATCTATATATATACTCTTAAATCTTATTTATTAAGCAATATTTAAATAAATCTTATTATTAACCTTACTTAAAACCATATAATTATTTGTTTAAATAACTTTGAAAAGCTAATATTAAATAAATCATAATTTCTAATTATCAAAATATATATTAGAAATTTAAAATAAGACTTTATTCATTTATTAAATTTCAACCCAAAGCCAAATCTATTTATAATATATACATTATAAATAGAAATCATTTTATTTGTTTCTAAAAGATAAATTCACTCAGTAATTATTTATTCAATTAGATTATTAAACCAATTCAAATATTATTATCAAAAATTATCAATCAATTTAATTATTTAAACAGATTATTAAATTGATATTGCCCCAAATTTCCGGGATATCACATTTATTTTCTTAAATAGCATCCTTTTCTCATTTGATTTATTCCACTTAACATATTTTACAACATATGTTAAGTGTATAAACATTTATTATTCAACCAATTAATTCTTTTTTTTAATGTTCAATTCATTATCCAATTTATTATTTATAAATTCCCTTAACAAAATATCATTTTTGATATCCTATAACTTATATCATAGTGTATATTATCCAATTACATTCTAATTACATTTAAACTTTCTAGGTAAGTTATATAAATGTCTATGAGAGCAATTAAATATTATACAAATTTTCCTTCTATCTACAACATTAATATTAAGCCAGATTTTAGTTTGAACAAATTTTATTACTTAAGTTTTCTTCTTGTACAACCCTATTATATCCTAACATTTTAACTTTTTGAATATTTTAGGCAAGTTATATATGTTAGAATGTAATTTAGTATTATACAAATAAGTTTTTATTCAAATTCGACTATTTCAAGTTGGTTATATTTCACTTATTATTTTAGATATTCCAATTATTCAAAAATTCACTTTATTTCAATAATCGAAACCATTGCTTAATATAAAATTTAGGATTCAAATTTCCGGTTTCACTTCAAACTATTTTGAAATAATTATATACATATATATTATATAAATCAAATCATATTCAAGAACTTCAAATCAAATCCATTTTTCAAAACAAAAGGGTAGCAAAGCTACCAACTCATTTCTCCATATTGAAACTCAAAAATGAATGTCGATGATGTTAGTCCCTAAGGAGTTGGTTTTGATGACAACAACCTTAGAATAGATTATAAAATATAAATACTAACATTACAAGTTTAGATATATATGTATATGCAGGATCTAACCATGCAGATATCAAGAATGAAGACTGTACAGTATAGAGATTCAAGATATCAAAGATTGAAGACTCATGAGTATCAAGATTATCAAGAGTTCAAGATTTCAAGGTTAAGTTTGTTTTATTAGGAATATTTGTTAAAACTCGTAGAAAAGCAGTGACATCTTAATATCCAATTTATTCGTGGAATGGAATCCACTTCGAGCCCGTTAAAGGGATGGAACCCTAAGTAGGATGGAACCTACAAAAATCTAGTGGGACATTATTTTGTATCCACTAATTTTAATTCAAATGATTTTACAAAATTATCTTGTTTTCAAAATGATTTCAAAACTTTCTTTTTAAAAGATTCAAAACTCTCTGTCCTGATTTTAAATAATTTTAGCCTCAAAAACATCTTTAATTTCAAAGTCAAATTACTCCTGATTTTAAACTATCTTTTCAAATAAAATATTTAACTTTTAAATATTTATACTTAGATTTAAATATAAAATTATAGTTAAATTATGTATATATTGGTCTTTATATTTACTTATGAATTTCATCTATAATCAAGTATATTTATAAAGTTTAAAATAATTTTAATATAAGATAGAGGTTATTTTCAAAGAAAATCAAAACACCAAAAATCCCTTTGGGATGTCGACATGCCCATATACCCCATGTCGACATAGTGTCAGTTGGCTTCAAAATTCAAATTTCAAAAGAAGTGTCTATTCGCCATAACTCTTCATGAATGGTAATGGTTGTTGCTCTTCTATAAATAGGGGTCAGTTTCAACAAATTTTCAATCACTTTTTTCTGGTTTTCACTCCTCTTCTTCTTCCACATTACTTAATACAAAATCATACCATTACTCTGCCGAAATCAACATCGAATCATACTCGATTACTTCTAGTGTGATTCTCCATCACTTTCTCTACAAGATCCAAGTGCTAACCTGAGTTATAGACTTTTTGTAATCAATCGAGCGAGAAAAGGTGTAATTGTAGCCTTGGAAATCAATTGAGCGAGAGAAGGTGTGAATGTAGCCTTGGAAATCAATTGGGTGAACTTGTTGCCCCGGAAATCAAGTATCTCTACCCAGAGGATTGTTATTCTGGAGGGTGTACCTTGTAGCCTTGAAACCGAGGGTTGTAATTGTTGAATTGACTTTGAAAGGAAATCCGTACTTAGTTGTGCGAGACTGGATGTAGGGTAACTCCGAACCAGTATAAAATCCGGTGTGTTCTTTCCTTTACTGCTTTTACTTTATATTTGCATCTGTGTTTGATTCTGTGTTCATATCTGTGTCTGATTAGTGCATACATTGTTAACAAATTAAGATAAACTCAAAAAGATTAACATATTTCTTAAAATACTATTCACCCTCCTCTAGTGTTAATTCTAGCCTTAAGATCCTTAATCCGCATTTCTCACATTTGGTATCAGAGCTTTGTTTTCAAAAGTTTCATCATCTGAATTTTGAAAAGTTTTAAAATGGCTACTAACACTAGTACTGCTATTTCCACCAACACTAGTTCATTTGTAGAAGGTCATTCTACTGCCAGACCACCACTTTTTAATGGCAGTAACTATGCATATTGGGCATGTAGGATGAAAATATATTTACAGTATGTAGGATTAGAAACATGGAATAGCACACAAACTGAATATTCTAAACCCACAACTAATTTTGCACAGTGGACCACTGAGCAAAAGACTGTTGCACAAAATAATTCTAAAGCAATGAATATTCTGTTTTGTCCACTTGAAAGAAATGAATTTAATAGAGTGTCAGTTTGTAAGTCTGCATATGAAATCTGGAAAACGTTGCAAGTAACTCACGAAGGAACAAGCAAAGTTAAACAGACCAAAATTTCCATGCTCACAAATCAGTTTCAGTTATTTAAAATGAATACTAATGAGTCTATTTCAGATATGTATAGTCGATTTCAAGATATTGTGCATTCTTTAAAATCTTTGGGAAAGGAATTTTCGAAAGAAGATCAAGTCAGAAATTTTTTGAATTCTCTCACTTCAGAATGGGATCAAAAGACACTTGCGATTGAAGAGGCAAATGACATCAGTACTTTAAAGATAGAAGAATTGATTGGAAATCTAATGTCGTTTGAAGTTCAAATGATCGGGAGAAGAGAAAGCAAAGCATCTGAAAAGAAATCAATGGCATTCAATGCATTAACCGATGGATCAGATTCAAACAGTGATAATGATGAAGAGATAGCATTTATGACCAGGAATTTTTGGAAATTTCTGAAATACAAAAAGATGAATAATCTCAAGAGAAACAATTTTAAGAATTCCAGTAATCAGACTACAGTACCAAACTTTGTCAAATGCTTCAATTGTGACGAACCAGGACATATCAAAAGAGATAGTCCGCATCCAGATAAGCAAAACTCTCCTACAAACAATGATTCTGCAAAGAAACGGAAACGTGCATTCACTACTACTCTAGATGACTCTGACTCATCCTCCAGCGACGATGAACAGAAGAAAGATAATTCAAATCTATGCTTCACAGCAATTCTCGATTTAGTTGATACCAAAGACACGGACTCTGAAAAAGGTACACGTTTACAATATATTGGCTGAAATTGCATGCTTGAATTGATTGATTGATTGGTTGTTTTTGAATTGCTTGAATTGATTTATTTTGAATTGATATGTTATTTGATTTTTAAAATTTTCTATTTTTTATTATTATTATTTTTTTATTTTTTTATTATCTTATTATTATTTTTATTATTTTTGACACATTCTGAAATATATTATAAGTACAATAATATTTCAGAAATATAGACATTAATAATAATATTTATATATGTATATTAGATAACTTAGGAAAATCATGTCATGAAAATTCAAAGGCACATGTCGACATGGCCCCTACCACAATGTCGACATGCCTACCTGAATTTGAATGTCAAATTTTGAATTCAAATGTTTGAATTTCCCTCCACCTTTTCACTTCATTTATTTCTCTGAAAAGATACCTTTTGACCAGAGAATATGTCCTTTGAAAGTCTATTTAGTCACTTTCTTTTATCATATCTTTTCACTTTCATTTTCAAATTCAAACTCTCTCTTCATATCCTCAAGCTCTCTACTCTCTACTCTAATGGCTTCTTCAAGCAACTCCTCAACCATGAGAATTTCTAGAAAAATCAAAGAGCAATTACTCAATGATCCGGAGGCAATTAAAACATACATCAATTATGCTAATTATGCCAAAGTCCATCCCAGAAAATTTGCTATTTTTCAAGATTTTTCTTCTTATGAAATTGATTCTCTTTTTGCAAACAATGGTGTTTTAAGTCTTATTGACTCATCTCAAAATGATTTTGTTTGCTATCCTAATCTTGTCAAAATCTTCTATGCTAATTTAAACCGTGGATTTTATATTGGAAATGAGAATGAAATTTGGAGTAATGTCAAAGGCACTCAAATTGTTTTGAATTGTGACCTTTTGGGTACCACTCTCAATTGCAAAAGCACGGGAATGGATCTTTCTAGTTTTCAAATCGATGAACATGATCGTGAGACATTTCATCATATTTTTGAAGGAAATGAAAACTTTGAATTTAAGAATCAAAACTTTCGTCCTAAAGCAAGAATTGTCAATCTTATCTTACAACATACTTTGACCCCAAGATCGGGAAATTTTAACAATCCTACTTCAAAAGTGTGCAAAGCACTTTTTGCTATTTTCGAAAATTATGATATCAATTGGGCGCAAGTTATTTTGGATGAACTTTGTCCTAAAAATTTTGAAATGGGAGAAAACACTTTATATCATGGAATTTACCTTACTCGGATTTTCAACTATTTTGGAGTAAATTTCAAAGGAGAAGAATTTATTTCGAGAAAAGTTTTTAATCTCTCAAACATTTCTCTCATGAAAATCCCATATGTTTTTCAACCTTATGAAACCCTTACCGAAAAGGAATAGCGTTTGGCTCATGAAGAAATGGAAGAGGAAGAAGAAGAAGAAAGAGATGAAATGGAAATAGAAGAAGAAGAAGAAGGTGAAACATCTCTAGAAAGTATTGAATATCCATCCAATCCTTCCAACAAAACCCTTCTCAAAAACCAAAAGATAATTGTGGAGAATCAACGGATTTTAAAACGATCCGTTAGTAAGAAGTTGGATAACATGTCTTCGAAGATGAACAAGTTTTTTTCAAAAGTTAGCAAGAAACTTGGACTATCTTCATCATCTTCATCTTCTAACTAGTTTTATCTTTTAGTATCTTATTGTATTTGTCTTAGTTTGTTTTTCTTTTGAATGTTCGTGTAGTTCATTATGCTTAATCTTTGTATTATCGTAATGAAATTGAATTTTCTTTCTGTTATCTAGCTTATCTTATCACCTGAATAAATGTTAGTATATTATAAATTTATATATATCCACAATTATTCACAAAATCAAAATTGTCATAAATTTTCACTAACCCATCTCGACATCCCCTTGTAGACCATGTCGACATATACTGGTCAGAAGTGACTATTGATTTTGAATTTGAATTATGAATAACTACCAAATGTCTATTCATTTCAAACGAACTTCTACACATATATATACCTTTTTCTTCCAGAAATCTTCACTGAAATTTATTTCTCATTATCTTATCCTTCATTTCTTTCTCTAATTCAAGTATGGCCAATCCTATTCACAATCAATCTGAAAATCTTGAAGAAACACTCAATTCTTTCAAGAATCTTCTCTCTTTTATTCTACGAAACCAGCATCACTTAGAGTTAAGTCAAATGCAGATGATCAAGGAGCAAGAAAGGCATTTCGATGCCATTCGATGGATGATCTCCTCTCTACACAAGGACGATAATGAAGTACATCCTCCTGTCTCTCTCACCAATGACAATGAGAATTGGGATGCAATTAAAGCAGACCCTATATTTGGAGAAGATGGATGGGTAGATGTTCCCCGAAACGTTTAATTGTCTTTCTTTGTTTGATTTGTTTGAATTAATTTTTTTGATTTGATTTGATACTTTGAGTGGATTGATTTGATTTGGTTTGAAGTTTGATGTGTGAAACATATTTATATACACTGAAATTAATATAGTTTTTAAATAAGTTGTTATGCTCATAAGTATCATTATTTCTTAATCTATATAGTATATATTCCGTTGTATAGTTTATCAATGCAGGTATTGAAGTCCAATAATAAGGGGGAGTAAGTTCTTTGTTGATGACAAGGGGGGAGAAATATAAAATAGGGTAGTTAGGCATAGATTAAGGGGGAGTTATTAGGATAGAAGGAATATTTTATAAACAAAGGTTGTCATCATCAAAATGGGGGAGATTGTTAGTCCCTGAGGAGTTGGTTTTGATGACAACAACCTTAGAATAGATTATAAAATATAAATACTAAGATTACAAGTTTAGATATATATGTATATGCAGGATCTAACCATGTAGGTATCAAGAATGAAGACTGTACAGTATAGAGATTCAAGATATCGAAGATTGAAGACTCATGAGTATCAAGATTATCAAGATTATCAAGAGTTCAAGATTTCAAGGTTAAGTTTGTTTTATTAGGAATATTTGTTAAAACTCGAGGAAAAGCACTGGCATCTTAATATCCAATTTATTCGTGGAATGGAATCCACTTCGAGCCCGTTAAAGGGATGGAACCCTAAGTAGGATGGAACCTATGAAAATCTAGTGGGACATTGTTTTGTATCCACTAATTTTAATTCAAATGATTTTACAAAATTATCTTGTTTTCAAAATGATTTCAAAACTTTATTTTTAAAAGATTCAAAACTCTCTGTCCTGATTTTAAATAATTTTAGCCTCAAAAACATATTTAATTTCAAAGTCAAATTACTCCTGATTTTAAACTATCTTTTCAAATAAAATATTTAACTTTGAAATATTTATACTTAGATTTAAATATAAAATTATAGTTAAATTACGTATATATTGTTCTTTATATTTACTTATGAATTTCATCTATAATCAAGTATATTTATAAAGTTTAAAATAATTTTAATATAAGATAGAGGTTATTTTCAAAGAAAATCAAAACACCAAAAATCCCTTTCGGATGTCGACATGCCCATATTCCCCATGTCGACATAGTGTCAGTTGGCTTCAAAATTCAAATTTCAAAAGAAGTGCCTATTCGCCATAACTCTTCATGAATGGTCATGGCTGTTGCTCTTCTATAAATAGGGGTCAGTTTCAACGAATTTTCAATCACTTTTTTCTAGTTTTCACCCTCTTCTTCTTCCACATTTCTTAATACAAAATCATACCATTACTCTACCAAAATCAACATCGAATCATACTTGATTACTTCTAGTGTGATTCTCCATCACTTTCTCTACAAGATCCAAGTGCTAATCTGAGTTATAGACTTTTTGTAATCAATCGAGCGAGAAAAAGTGTAATTGTAGCCTTGGAAATCAATTGAGCGAGGGAAGGTGTGATTGTAGCCTTGGAAATCAATTGGGTGAACTTGTTGCCCCGGAAATCAAGTATCTCTACCCAGAGGATTGTTATTCTGGAGGGTGTACCTCGTAGCCTTGAAACCGAGGGTTGTAATTGTTGAATTGACTTTGAAAGGAAATCCGTACTTAGTTGTGCGGGACTGGATGTAGGGTAACTCCGAACCAGTATAAAATCCGGTGTGTTCTTTTCTTTACTGCTTTTACTTTATATTTGCATCTGTGTTTGATTCTGTGTTCATATCTATGTCTGATTAGTGCATACATTGTTAACAAATTAAGTTTAAACTCAAAAAGTGTAACGACCAATAATTTTCGATCCCGAAAATTCCAGATAGTTAATAAAGAAGAAAGAGATAGGAGAAAGAAACAGAAATCACAACACAGATTCTCACATTCGCAGCGGATCAAAATATAATATTAAATAATAACAGTTTACAAAGAATACTGTATATGTCAATTTACAATTATAATAATCAAAGTTATAATCATATACACTAACAATGGACATATACAAATCAAATATGTCTCAGACAAATAGAAATAATAGTCACAATGGAACACTCTATACGTCCTGCCATCCAGCTCGCCTTCTAAGCTCCAGAACATCCTTACCTGGAAATCTGTAATACTCGGCCTGACCCGAGCATTACATCAAAGTAACACCCGGGTCAGGCTGGAAACCAGCGTGAGTAAACCCATCTAACATGGAATACAACATCATATAACTTATATAAAACCCGGGGTAACTCGTATCAATTCACAAATCCACAATTTGTTATAGACATCACTTATTTCACATATCAATTTCTAAGTACCCAAACTTAGATTAAATGGCCCAATTTACTTAAATCATTTCATAATAGTCTATTGATTTCACCTATAAATCTACAAAGAATCGAAGTGGTTTCGGGTATTAACTAATACCCGATTCCGGTCTCTTCGAATCCCATGTCATTTATTAAACCAAAAGTTTAAGTTTAAACAATACAATTCATATTCAGGATATCTTACAACAATTCAACTCAGATAGGTAACCTACACTATCACATTTTAACCCACTCATATCCCAACACATCTCATTTCACCCATCAGAGATAAATCAATCCAATATCATTCAATCATCCATAACAAGTTTACTCAGTCTTAATTAATTTAATTATTCTCTACTTAAATTAATTACTAACCTTTGATCACTTGGATTACCTTAATCCACCCTTCTTAACATTAATTTAATTACAAATTAATTAATCATCTCTTATTTATTTATCTTAATTAATCTTCCTTGATTAATTATCCCTTAATTACAATAAGTAAATAACCTTCAATTAACTCCACAAATTTATTATCCTTAACTATTCACATTAATTATCCTTAATTAAATAAATCTTTAGTTATTAACCAATCAATTAAATAATAAATTTTAATTACCCAAACCTTAATTAGTTTTAAGATAATTCATTTATCTTATTTACTTCCTTAATCATTATCGAAATTAATAAACTTGGAATTAATTATCATTAACTTAAACGCATAAAGTTTAATTAAAAATTTAAAACACTTAATCTTTCAATTAAACTACTTAATTATCTGATTAATTAAGCTTTTTTTTAAAACATCTTAAGGATAAACTTAAATAATGACTTAAAATAAATTTCAATTTTAACAACCAAACATTTAATAATCAATTACTATTTAAAAGAAATAGTTTTTAAGTTAACTAGTTTTAAACATGTCTTTGTTAAATTTAAAGCTTTGAAAATAAAATTTACCTTACCCGAGTAAATCCCAAGATCTACTCGACTAACTCCCGAGTTATCTCAACTCTTTTCCCAGCTTCCTCTTTCTTCATTAAAACCTAGTTTAAATTTAAAGGAAACTGTTATACTAAACACTCTCGTACTCTCGAAACAATCCCGAGCTTAAGCAAAACAAAACCCGAGCCATCCTGCCAGAAATCCCGAGTAAAACATAAAAATTCCGGAGCTACTCACGAACCAACATCCTCGAGTTTCTCACGAACACTACACGAGATCGTCCCCGAGAAATAGCTCCTTCCCCCAAACTCCAAACAACACCCAGACACCATTTGCTCGTGTGCACGTGCACAGATGGTCGGAGCATCTCCGATCATCGTCACCACCCCTGATAAGTCGACGACATCACACACCTCTGGTTCCAACCTTCAAAACAACGAAACAAGCACCAGAACGAAATCGAGCGGTTCGAATGGAACCAGGAACCATGTCGATCGCCAAAATTCCCTTGCGTCGCCTCCCTCGATCACCAGAAACCCCGAAACCCTACCCATAGACTCACTGTCGCCCCACGCTTCTATTCCACCCATCCTGACCTAGTCCGATGCACCATAGTCGGCGGAGATTGACTCAAAAACATGGACGAACCCACAGGCTACAAAACCCTACATTAGTTTCGTCGCGCCACCCCGTTGCTCCAGAAAATCGCCTACTAATTTTCCTACCATCCCAGACCCACAAGCTTCCCCCGATATGAATTCCGACCTCACCGAGTCCCTTGCTCGCCTGAAGTCGACGAAAGCTTGATTTCAGTTAAACATGGAATTCCTCTCGAATTCCAATCCTAAAAATCTTGATTTTGGATTTAAAAATCCTAGTTTTCGACTACAATTCAGTTTATGAACCTGAAACAAGAAATCATTCAAGTTAAAATTTGTTAAGACTGGGGTTTTTACTGTACTTCTTCTTTGAAAAAACTAGCTACTGTTTTAGCTTAAAAATATTTTTAAATCTGATATTATGATATAACTAACCAGTTTTGCTCATACATTATGTCTCCAAGAGACCAGGGGAGGAGATCATGATTTTCTTTGATCATAGCTTACCTAAACAACAAGAATAGAACCAATGTTCTGTAAACAGTCACACACACCCATTTACTTCAAATACATATAAATTTCATATTAAGAAACCATATGAACATTTATCACTCTTCACTTTAAACTTCTGCATGCAACATGATTTTAACAACAGATTAATAATTTGTTTATTCACAGTTGTAGAGATGAACATAGGACATATATACTGTTATGCAGTCATTCACACAAGTATTTATATACATATTTACATTCATTCATGCAAACATTTTGGCTAACATTCATCAGATTTTACCTCAAACATTTACTGCCTGAACCAAGTTTATATTATTAATTTTTAAATTTTTTTTTCACTGTTCCCGTTTGAACAAAGACTTACTTTCCATGTTCAGTCATGTATATAATTATTAACACACCTATATATATATACTTATAATCATTTTAAAACACCATGCATAGCATGGTTCACATTATAATTCAAAGATCATCACAGCAACTTCAAAAATGTACCAAAATTCTCAGAGTTACTCACCTGGAAACCAGCCGAACAGAGCTTGATAATAGAGAACAGCCTGTTTGTTGCAGTATTGAGTTCTAAGAGTTTTGAAATGGTAAACCTTCTACTCTTTTTGTTCTTCTTTACTTCTAATGGCAGATTTTATACTCTGCTTTATTTAAAATAGGAATGTTGCTTTATCTTTTACTGATATGCTAAGTTTTTAAATGAACGAAAGAAATGAGGAGATTGATATACAGAAAAGAGTTCAGGCTTTGTATTATGGTACAAAATTGTTGGCAGAGATATTATTATTATTATTATTATTTTGAATTTGACCAGAGATTTGTTTCTCCAAATGTAGGCTGAAATGAAAGAAAGTGTGCTGCATTAATTAACTTGGCTTGTTATATAAGTTTTATAAGCTTAGGCTTATCTTCATTTGCTTGTACATAGTTGAAGTATTAATTTAGATTCAGTGGCAGGATTTCTGGTATGCTAAGTTGTGTACGAACTGAAATAAGTTAGGTATATAAATAGAAAAGGTTTTCATGGAGTAGGTGTTTACTGGTGTAAACATTTTCTTCTTTTCTTTGGTCAGGTTAGATTTATAAAAACTGATTGTGGAAAATGAAATGAGTTGTTTTGTACTTGAATTGATAACATACCTTTATACACTTGTATTTTTTTCTATATTCATTTCCATTTTGTATCTTAACCATCAACATTTAAATTATACATAAGTTTTATTTACATTTAATATTTATATTTTATATTGATAGACTTTGATTTTATTTCAAACAGTATCCTTTATTTATCAGATGTTAACAAGGTAAGCATTTTAATATAATTATATAAGATAAATTTTATTGTACATATTATTAAGAGATTTTATTTAAATTTTCAATACAAATCCATACAAATAAATGGCAATTATTCCAAAAGTCATATTCATTTTAAAATGATAAGTTTACCCTTTTTTTTAATTAGATTAAATAACTATTAAAATAATACTGCTAAAATACCGGGTCGTCACATTCCTCCCCCCTTTGAATCTTTTCGTCCTCAAAAAGGAACGAAGCCAGATTAATTAAAATACTAAAAATCATATAATTTTTCTTTGATCATTTTTAAACTACTTTAAAAATCTATATAACATTTCTAAAATAGTTTTTATAAAAATACTTTTATAACTCGATGTTTTGACAAGTCCATACTCGTTCTCACAGAAATTCGGTCATACGTTGATCAGGCGTACGACTGAAAATCTATAAGTACTTGGTAAACTCGTTTCCAACACCCAGTGAAAATACTTGAAAATAATTTTATTGGAAATATAGGAAATAATTTGAAAATAGAGAAAATAGCTTTGGTGAGAATGCTCTGGAAATCATCACCCCCATCCATGGTCATAGTTACATCCTGGGTTACGTTGCCATCGCAGCAAAAGTCCATGTAACTGATTACTCCATGGAACCCACAACAGATCGCAGTTACATTCCAGGGTTACGTTGCCATCACAGCAAAAGTCCATGTAACTGCAGGCTCTCTACGGCCTCTCGATTACGCCGTCGAAATGAAACTTCTCCACTCCTACATAGGTCGCAGTCTACCAATGTAAAATCAAACATAGACTGTTGGCTCTCAGCGGCACACACGACTTTCGCTATGTTACCATAGTGTCGCAGTCTACCGATGTAAAATCAAACGCAGACTGTTGGCTCTCAGCGGCACACACGACTTTCGCTATGGTCTGCAGTAGATCGCAGTGACATCGAGTTACACTCTCGTCACAACATAACCCAAATGCCTCTGTAGGCACCAGCCCCTCGACTTTCGCTACACAATAATCCTCAGGAACTAGTTTTGTCCGGACTCCTCACAGGATCAACTTTAAAACCTCCCCCTTAGAGGCTCAAGGCAGTGCCACCCCGTGGCACTCCTGAGAAGTTTATTTCAAGGGAGCGCCTTTTTCCCCAGAGCCAATCTCAAAGCACTTTATACTATACACATATAGTATCTTTCCAAGTCATACACCTAGTATGAATTTCAAATATATGCCTTTACACAAAATCGATTCTTAAAATCGATAATCCACAAACTAGGCTTTCCAAATTTTCAATATTGGATTTTCCCAAAAATCAAAAGCCTTTCCAAATGCCATAGGTTCCCAAAACCTTTCTTCAAAATCATTTCCAAAAATCCTTTATATATATATATATATAATAATCTTGGGAAATCTTTAAATCACTTTATACTTATATAAGTTTCCTTTGTATACTTCAAAACTTTCAAAAACCCCTTTTATTCTGGCTAGATTCAACAAGGGAAGTTTTATCTTATATAACAAAGATATATAACTTTGTTTATTCCAAATCATATATTCAAATTCGATTACTCTTTTATAAGGTTATTTACCATATTACTTACCTCCATAAAGTGAATTTCAACCAAAGAAATAGCCAATTCCATTATATTCCACAAATATACTTTTCACTTCAAAAATCATTTTACATTTCTTATCCACAAGTTTTCAATATCAATTTCATTCCAACTCGTACGATGTACACATATCATCCGTACGCCATATCAATTTGATCGCTCACTCGATCACACAATTTCACTTCCGAACTAGTATTGTCCACCCGACTTCCTAGTGCGGACTCAGATCTGGTTTCTTGATCAGAAACCGTCATTATCCTTGCATAGTCACAACTATGATAGAGAATATCCAGAACCAATCAAAAATCCATATCCAGGTTCGCCGTCGAAAATCGAGTGGAAAATCCCAACTCGGATCGATATAACCATCTCGAAATTCTATGCTCGATCTGGACCAAATCACTATGCGAATAGAATAATATACGTACATCCTACGTATTCATCTTCATTGATTATTAACTAAATCAATTTCTCTTTCTATTCATATTTCCTTTAATTCCTATCCACATAATCACAATTGTTTCAATTCCATTGGACTATCACTTTAATCCTTATCCCAAAAGGATATTCAATCATAAACAGTTCGAACTCTGTCCAATTTAAATTTAGAAAATAGCTTGAAAATTTTAAAAATAGACAAGTAGTTGAAAAATAATTATTAATTTGTAAAGTAGTTGTAAAATAGTTAAGTAATCGTAAAATAATTGAAAAATAGTAAAATAATTGCAAAATAGTTGTAAAATAGTAATTATTTGTAAAATAGTTGAAAATTAGTGATTAGTTTATAAAACAGTTGAAAAATAGTTAAATAATTCCAAAAGTAATTGTAAAACAAGCTTAAAATAGTTTTAGGTTTAAAAGGAAAAGTTGTGTAGTAAATAGTTTGGAAAAATAGATTTATATTAAAACAATTTATTTTGAAAATAGTCCACAGCCAAACTGTTCAACTTCCCAAACTCCATTTTAATCAATTTCCCATTCAATTGATCCGGTCTCAATTCAAGTTGAATTACCCACAATTTCTTTCCAAATTCGAATCAAATTCCATTTGATATTAAACATATTCACTTAAATTACAATTCCAAATTATTCAAATCAATTTAGACTAATTTCAAATTGAATCCACTTCAATTTCAAATTATTTCAATTTCTATATGAATTAATCCAAATTTTCCATTTAAATTTTAAACTCATTTAATCTTCACTTATATTTTAAATTAATTCAAATCAAATTCAGTTTGAACTAACTCAATTTAAATCTCAATTTTAAACCATCTCGAATTATATAAATTCGAGTTAAATTTTCAAATGTTGATTTAACCCCTTAAATCAAATTAACCCTTATTTTTAAATCAATAATCCCAATCTTTACATAATTTAATTCTGAGTCCAATTCTCAAAATTCCATTTTAAATTATCTTTACTTAACTTATTTCGAAGTTCAAATAAGAGTTCAAAACAATTTTAATTTACAAATTCAATTATTCAAATAGTTCAGTTTAAAGTAATTCGATATCCTTAATTTCAAATTAAAGTTTAATTTTATATTATCACAATAGTGGATATATTACCACACTTCATTCCTTATTCATTTAAACAAATCCAATTCACAATTTAAGAATTATTAATAACAATAGGATGATATCATTAAATTTATTTTGAAACATCCATCCATTTTAAATTTTCAGATCTCAAACCCATTTTGAGATCACACCAACTCCCAATTTAACTTAACCATTTAACTTCCCAAGTTAACCGCCGGTTTCATCTTGAAATTTCCAATTCAGATTGTTTGTTAACCTATTTAACTTTCCAAAGTTAAATTCAATTTTACTTATTCCAGCCAACCATACCAAATTTGAATTTCCATTTCAAATTTTAACTTCACATTAATAATCTGATAAGTTCAAAACTTATCCCCTTGGCATCCCATCTTATTCCAAATTTAAAATTCAACATTTGGAATTTATTTCAAATCATTTTTAGTATCATGTATATTCCTCATATATACATATTATTTCCTTTGTACACCAAGCTACACCTTAAAAATTTAAACAACCTTTGGTTTTTAAATCAAAACAAATTCCTTTAAATTTTAAACAACTCTTGTTTGATATAAGACCCCTTTATTTAAATACATTCAATAATATTATTTATTATTCCTTTATCACTTTGAAACAAATTTTAACTTTTAAAACTTCATAACCAAGATCATCTTCAGTTTCATTTTATAAGTCAAACTTATATAAAACATTTCATTTTGCTTACCCATTAATTCACATCTTATTATTAAACACAACAGTCATTTATAATAATAACCAAGATTATCATATCTGGAAACCAATTCATTATTATCTTATTCTGCAACTTTTCCCCAAATTCATGATTAAATTTTAGTTTGAATCCATTTCAAACTTACCTTTATTTAATTTCAATTTGGTTGTATTTCTATTACCTCTTAATTTAATTCCAATAATTGAACAGCCAATTACCTTAATATTTATTAGAAAAAATATTTCCTTATATATATCAAAATATATTCTTATATAAAATCATTTAAAATCTTTATATATGAAAATAACAAGTACGCTCTCATATATATATATACACTCAACTCATTCCAGGGTACTATTGACCCTATCCCTGATGAGTAACCCACCAGAGCCAAGGTTCTCGCTTAACCTTCGCTCTGATACCAACTGTAACGACCAATAATTTTCGATCCTGAAAATTCCAGATAGTTAATAAAGAAGAAAGAGATAGGAGAAAGAAACAGAAATCACAACACAGATTCTCACATTCGCAGCGGATCAAAATATAATATTAAATAATAACAGTTTACAAAGAATACTGTATATGTCAATTTACAATTATAATACATCAGAGTTATAATCATATACACTAACAATGGACATACACAAATCAAATATGTCTCAGGCAAACAGAAATAATAGTCACAACGGAACACTCTATACGTCCTGCCATCCAGCTCGCCTTCTAAGCTCCAGAACGTCCTTACCTGGAAATCTGTAATACTCGGTCTGACTCGAGCATTACATCAAAGTAACACCCGGGTCAGGCTGGAAACCAGCGTGAGTAAACCCATCTAACATGGAATACAACATCATATAACTTATATAAAACCCGGGGTAACTCGTATCAATTCACAAATCCACAATTTGTTATAGACATCACTTATTTCACATATCAATTTCTAAGTACCCAAACTTAGATTAAATGGCCCAATTTACTTAAATCATTTCATACCAGTCTATTGATTTCACCTATAAATCTACAAAGAATCGAAGTGGTTTCGGGTATTAACTAATACCCGACTCCGGTCTCTTCGAATCCCATGTCATTTATTAAACCAAAAGTTTAAGTTTAAACAATACAATTCATATTCAGGATATCTTACAACAATTCAACTCAGATAGGTAACCTACACTGTCACATTTTAACCCATTCATATCCCAACACATCTCATTTCACCCATCAGAGATAAATCAATCCAATATCATTCAACCATCCATAACAAGTTTACTCAGTCTTAATTAATTTAATTAATCTCTACTTAAATTAATTACTAACCTTTGATCACTTGGATTACCTTAATCCACCCTTCTTAACATTAATTTAATTACAAATTAATTAATCATCTCTTATTTATTTATCTTAATTAATCTTCCTTGATTAATTATCCCTTAATTACAATAAGTAAATAACCTTCAATTAACTCCACAAATTTATTATCCTTAACTATTCACATTAATTATCCTTAATTAAATAAATCTTTAGTTATTAACCAATCAATTAAATAATAAATTTTAATTACCCAAACCTTAATTAGTTTTAAGATAATTCATTTATCTTATTTACTTCCTTAATCATTATCGAAATTAATAAACTTGGAATTAATTATCATTAACTTAAACGCATAAAGTTTAATTAAAAATTTAAAACACTTAATCTTTCAATTAAACTACTTAATTATCTGATTAATTAAGCTTTTTTTTAAAACATCTTAAGGATAAACTTAAATAATGACTTAAAATAAATTTCAATTTTAACAACCAAACATTTAATAATCAATTACTATTTAAAAGAAATAGTTTTTAAGTTAACTAGTTTTAAACATGTCTTTGTTAAATTTAAAGCTTTGAAAATAAAATTTACCTTACCCGAGTAAATCCCAAGATCTACTCGACTAACTCCCGAGTTATCTCAACTCTTTTCCCAGCTTCCTCTTTCTTCATTAAAACCTAGTTTAAATTTAAAGGAAACTGTTATACTAAACACTCTCGTACTCTCGAAACAATCCCGAGCTTAAGCAAAACAAAACCCGAGCCATCCTGCCAGAAATCCCGAGTAAAACATAAAAATTCCGGAGCTACTCACGAACCAACATCCTCGAGTTTCTCACGAACACTACACGAGATCGTCCGCGAGAAATAGCTCCTTCCCCCAAACTCCAAACAACACCCAGACACCATTTGCTCGTGTGCACGTGCACAGATGGTCGGAGCATCTCCGATCATCGTCACCACCCCTGATAAGTCGACGACATCACACACCTCTGGTTCCAACCTTCAAAACAACGAAACAAGCACCAGAACGAAATCGAGCGGTTCGAATGGAACCAGGAACCATGTCGATCGCCAAAATTCCCTTGCGTCGCCTCCCTCGATCACCAGAAACCCCGAAACCCTACCCATAGACTCACTGTCGCCCCACGCTTCTATTCCACCCATCCTGACCTAGTCCGATGCACCATAGTCGGAGGAGATTGACTCAAAAACATGGACGAACCCACAGGCTACAAAACCCTACATTAGTTTCGTCGCGCCACCCCGTTGCTCCAGAAAATCGCCTACTAATTTTCCTACCATCCCAGACCCACAAGCTTCCCCCGATATGAATTCCGACCTCACCGAGTCCCTTGCTCGCCTGAAGTCGACGAAAGCTTGATTTCAGTTAAACATGGAATTCCTCTCGAATTCCAATCCTAAAAATCTTGATTTTGGATTTAAAAATCCTAGTTTTCGACTACAATTCAGTTTATGAACCTGAAACAAGAAATCATTCAAGTTAAAATTTGTTAAGATTGGGGTTTTTACTGTACTTCTTCTTTGAAAAAACTAGCTACTGTTTTAGCTTAAAAATATTTTTAAATCTGATATTATGATATAACTAACCAGTTTTGCTCATACATTATGTCTCCAAGAGACCAGGGGAGGAGATCATGATTTTCTTTGATCATAGCTTACCTAAACAACAAGAATAGAACCAATGTTCTGTAAACAGTCACACACACCCATTTACTTCAAATACATATAAATTTCATATTAAGCAACCATATGAACATTTATCACTCTTCACTTTAAACTTCTGCATGCAACATGATTTTAACAACAGATTAATAATTTGTTTATTCACAGTTGTAGAGATGAACATAGGACATATATACTGTTATGCAGTCATTCACACAAGTATTTATATACATATTTACATTCATTCATGCAAACATTTTGGCTAACATTCATCAGATTTTACCTCAAACATTTACTGCCTGAACCAAGTTTATATTATTAATTTTTAAATTTTTTTTTCACTGTTCCCGTTTGAACAAAGACTTACTTTCCATGTTCAGTCATGTATATAATTATTAACACACCTATACATATATACTTATAATCATTTTAAAACACCATGCATAGCATGGTTCACATTATAATTCAAAGATCATCACAGCAACTTCAAAAATGTACCAAAATTCTCAGAGTTACTCACCTGGAAACCAGCCGAACAGAGCTTGATAATAGAGAACAGCCTGTTTGTTGCAGTATTGAGTTCTAAGAGTTATGAAATGGTAAACCTTCTACTCTTTTTGTTCTTCTTTACTTCTAATGGCAGATTTTATACTCTGCTTTATTTAAAATAGGAATGTTGCTTTATCTTTTACTGATATGCTAAGTTTTTAAATGAACGTAAGAAATGAGGAGATTGATATACAGAAAAGAGTTCAGGCTTTGTATTATGGTACAAAATTGTTGGCAGAGATATTATTATTATTATTATTATTATTTTGAATTTGACCAGCGATTGTTTCTCCAAATGTAGGCTGAAATGAAAGAAAGTGTGCTGCATTAATTAACTTGGCTTGTTATATAAGTTTTATAAGCTTAGGCTTATCTTCATTTGCTTGTACATAGTTGAAGTATTAATTTAGATTCAGTGGCAGGATTTCTGGTATGCTAAGTTGTGTACGAACTGAAATAAGTTAGGTATATAAATAGAAAAGGTTTTCATGGAGTAGGTGTTTACTGGTGTAAACATTTTCTTCTTTTCTTTGGTCAGGTTAGATTTTATAAAAACTGATTGTGGAAAATGAAATGACTTGTTTTGTACTTGAATTGATAACATACCTTTATACACTTGTATTTTTTTCTATATTCATTTCCATTTTGTATCTTAACCATCAACATTTAAATTATACATAAGTTTTATTTACATTTAATATTTATATTTTATATTGATAGACTTTGATTTTATTTCAAACAGTATCCTTTATTTATCAGATGTTAACAAGGTAAGCATTTTAATTTAATTATATAAGATAAATTTTATTGTACATATTATTAAGAGATTTTATTTAAATTTTCAATACAAATCCATACAAATAAATGGCAATTATTCCAAAAGTCATATTCATTTTAAAATGATAAGTTTACCCTTTTTTTTAATTAGATTAAATAACTATTAAAATAATACTGCTAAAATACCGGGTCGTCACAAAAAGATTAACAGATTTCTTAAAACACTATTCACCCCCTCTCTAGTGTTAATTCTAGCATTAAGATCCTTAATCCGCATTTCTCACAGATGATGCTGCAGTCATCGCCAAAATTATTTTCCTGCGACAAAAGAAGAGAGTACTGATTTAAAACCTTTAAAATTCTTTGGAAACGATTTCTATTTAAAATACTTTCAAATAACTAATATATTTTATTTTCTAAAACTTTGAAACCCAAATTTGAAAAACACCAGAAATTTAATTCTCAAATCTTAATTCATCTCAATTCCAAATCAATTTATAACCATGTTTTATAATTTTTCAACTTCTTATAACATACAACAATAGTTAATGGTTGACAAACAATAAAGGATAACATAGTATTATCATTTTCAATAACCAAATCTTATTAACTATCCAATTTCAGAAAATTATACTTTTATATATATAAAATATAACTATACATAAAATTATTTCATTTACAAATTTCGAAAACAATATTGTGTCAGCTTGCCCTGTTCAAGTGCGAAGGAAATCCGAGTCAAAGAGGAAGAGATTCAAGCTCGAATGAAGGTGATTCTGTAATTAATTTCTACTACATATGCTAAGTTTTGCCTAAAACCAGAGCTCTGATACCACTTGTAACGACCCGGTATTTTCAACCATTCTCATCCGCACATGTCGGACTTGAATTACTCAAAATATCAGATTGTTAATTTATATTTGGCAAAAATCAGCATATACAGTAAATAAATCAATCACAGAATCATAGACACAGAGTACTACAACAGTAAGCAGCGGAATAGGTAAATAATAGAGTTGAAATAAAATACAACAGAATATATATGTACAATGTAGTCTCGAATACAATAGATGACGAATCGGAACAAAACCACTGGATAGCTAAAAGCTGAATAGATACAGATGGATATCCAAGCGAAGCTCCAACTCCAAAGGTGAGTCTCAAATGCTGTAACACTCAGTCTGACACGAGCGTAAAGCAAAACACAAAACACTCGAGTCAGGATTAACATTCTTTTATTAATAAATTCAACTCAAGTGAAATGTCAACTGAAATACAAGTAACTTAAAGGATGTTGGGATACCCATCCTCTAAGGATCCGTGGAACTATCTACTATGCAGTAATATACGTTATTATAATATGTCTATAGTAAAGCAAACTATTAAAATAACGTTAAGGCGTTACCCATTTCCCCCTTAACACATTTTTATAATGCTGTAGTCTATACAGATACTGTAAACTCCACCCGCGGGTGGGCTATCAGGGAGCACTCCATAGGTACGACACAAAACAAACTCGTAGAAGGCGCGATAGGGCATGTGACACGAGACTCGAGGCAATGCCAGGGTAGATATACCGTTTGCGGAGCCGGACTGGTGGTAACGCATAGCAGCTACCACCGCCCACCTCATGACACACTCCCAAATCAAAGGGTGCACCCAATCAAATCACAAAAGCAATAGAATGGTATCGAAGAAATGTGTCTGTGACGACCGCCCATGACCCCTGCACCGAATCTAAAGATAGAGCGCTGTAAAGTGTGCCAGGCGACCATGGACGATTGTCAGGGTAAGATTTAAAAACAACAGAATCTATCGTATTACTCACAGCGCATGGACAAAATACAATAGAACATATGTATAGTGAAGCTTCACAGAACAAAATGACATCATATAAAACTCCATAATAGTTGAATACAAGCATCCACATAGTCAATACATCTAGCCTCACTACATATCTCTCAGAGAATACAAAACAGCGGAATATCCAGTATATATAATAAGAAGATAATATGCAACCCTCCAGCTCGTCTTCGATATCAGCATCGTGAGAAGAGAACAGCACCTGTCACCTGCTACCTAGTCTGCCCGTCCCAAAATGGACGAACAACCCAAGGCAATAAGAATTAAAACATAAAGCCTTGAGTCAGACAACAGTCTTAGTGAGCAGTAAATTAACTAACAACATACCAAAAGAGCATAAAGGAAAAGGAATAGGAATACAACCCTCCCACTCCAACCTCATTCTACAGTGATAGCCCCCAGACACACACTAAGCAGAAGCAAACATAGCAGAGCATACAATTTAAAGTAAAGCTACTATCACTCGAGTCAAGGGCGATGTTTTCCAAGTACCAAGGCCTAATTCAGATAAGCACCCAGAAAATACCGCTCTTGAGTCCGAAATGACGTTACAACCAAACATCCATGACTCTGGCTATCACTGTTATCATTGCTTCGATATCACCGTTAATTGAATGACCGGCACATTCTTTCAGCCGTCCGTCAAGGGCTAATGGAAACCTCGGTTCTAGACATAACTCCCGCACGTCGTCGCAGCCCATGCCTAGGACTATCGAATCTGCCCAGAGTACTCGACCATCAACAGTTGGCCGTTGGGACTATCGAATCTGCCCAAACGTACTCTTGCTTAGAGCATGCTAGAACCTTCAACAATGATGCTATCCAAGCCTCCTAGTCATCCTCCTCGACGACTATTCTCATATCCATTCATTATCCTCAACTCGAATCATATCACCGAGTTATCAACATGCTTGGAATGATCCCGTCTGGATTAGACCAAGTCTTCATCACATGATTGCCTCGCTTCATTACATCCTCGCAAAGCCTCATCTCATCATCACATCATCAAATCTATGCATAAGAGCTTCATTATCCCGCTACATATGCCACGAGCAGCTTTCCCAATTCAAGAGCCTTTCCCTTAGCTTTTGAATCACCTTCGATCTAAATCTAATCATCAATCATCTAGTTCATAACAATCAATCAAATCAAACATTAATCCAAGCAATCAAGCATTCAAAAATGATCTTAGTAGACAATTATAACAATAATGGCATTTTCGTAATTAAAGAGTTGAAAGTCCAATAAGCATGAAAACATGGATTATATCTCTACAAACTTGATGAATGAACTTGCATAGGTTAACATATGATAAAATGGATGTAACATCATCATGAACAATGGATCTATATGGATCGACACTTAGGATGAAGAAAATGCATGGAAATCTCTATTTAACACCAAATCGAGCCAACGATCCGATATACTCCTTTGGATCCGTGTGAGAGATAATCACCACTCACCAAATCACCTAAACAACCTCAAATCAATATGCTTCAGATCTGGACAGCGAAGGATCAAGCTTGATCTAGCACGAATCCGCTTCAAACGATGAAATCTCTCTTGAAAAGATGAAGATCTTCAACCTTGAATCTTCAATCTTGATCTTCGATTTGGATGGAAGGAAGCACTAGATTAGAGTGGAGAAAAGAAGTGAAGAAGTGTAGTTGTCGAGCTCTCAAAATGGCAGCTCTTCGTCGCTTTAAAATCCGGATCCCAAAAATGAAGAGAAGCTCTCCTATTTATAGCTGAAATCCCTATCTCGTCTGTCTCCATGAGTCGTTTACGACTCACGACTCAAAGCCCTACGACTCATCGACTTAACACACTTCAGCCTATGACTCATGATAAATCAGCTATCTCCTAAGTCGTCTCCGACTTATAGCATGCGCCTACGACTCACCAGACCCCCTGTCTACGACTCAAATGCGCACGCCTCACTTGGTTAGACGACTCAACTACTAACTCGTATACGACTCATCACAATGGCTACGACTCATCTACTTGCGCGAGTTATCACCTACGCGCGACTCAACAGCTTACGACTCATCAGATAACTGGGTACGACTCGTCAGATGACTCGGGTACGACTCATCAAACAACAGGAATACGACTCATCAGATGACTCGGGTACGACTCATCAAACAACAGGAATACGACTCATCTGCTACAACTTAAGCCTTATCTCGCCCAGTCCTTAAGTCGCACCTACCCCTTAAGTCGTTCAAACGACTTATCCTTACACCCTTAACTAGCCAAACCCCTGAGTCGCTCCTATCCCCTAAGTCGTATACGACTCACGACTTACACTAAGTTGTTCACGACTCAGGACTTAGCCATTTTCGCCTAAAATCTGAAATGGCTCAAAAACTCTAAAATTCCAGATTTTGACGAACTTGTCGATCCGTAAAAATACGGGTCGTTACATTCTCTCTCCCTTAGGAATTTCGCCCCCGAAATTCCAAACAAACAAAGCAATCGAAGACTATTCTGTACGCCTACCAACCATAACAATCAGCAAACCATGCATCCAATTCTAGCTTAGCGTACAGAATTCTAAGACTTAGAACAAGTTACAATGTTGTTAGATGATACGACACCTTAGGGCCATACCTTGAAGAGTTCAGGATGAGCTGCCTTCATCCTCTCTTCCACCTCCCACGTACAGTCGTTATCATCGTCACTCCATTGTATCTTGAGCAACTTAACTACCTTCCTCCTAAGCTGTTTCGTGTCGGTTTCAATAACACGAAGCGGCTTACGAGGTCTTCTATCGACTGGATCAACTTCAAAGTCTTCACAGCTATCAGCAGAAACCACTGTATTCGAGTCGTGCACATACTTCCGTAGATATGATACATGAAAAACATTGTGCACACCCGACATCTTCTCAGGTAACTCCAACCTATAGGCGAGCTTTCCAATTCGCTCGATGATCGGGAATGGTCCAACAAATCTCGGAGTCAATTTTCCTTTCTTCCCGAATCGAATAACATTCTTTAGTGGAGAAATCTTCACAAAAACCATATCTCCTGCGTCGAATTCCAAATCCTTTCGACGCTTATCAGCATAACTCTTTTGACGGTCTTGGGCTGCCTTCATTCGTTGCCGAATGATCTCTATACAATCTGAAGTCTGACGAATCATCTCTGGCGCAAGCATCAGCTTTTCTCCAGTTTCCAACCAACATGTTGGAGAGTTACACGGTCTTCCATACAATGCCTCATACGGTGCCATACCAATGCTTGACTGGTAACTGTTGTTGTACGCAAACTCCACCAAATGAAGGTAATCTTCCCATGATCCTCCGAAGTCCAAAACACATGCTCTTAGAAGATCTTCCAAAACTCGGTTGACTCTCTCGGTCTGACCATCTGTTTGGGGATGATAAGCTGTACTCAAACACAACTCGGTTCCCAAGACTTCCTGGAAGCTCTTCCAAAATCCACTAGTGAACAATGGGTCTCGATCGCTCACTATACTCTTCGGAATACCATGGAAACGAACTATCCACTTAACATACAGCTCAGCCAACTTTGATGCAGTCCTAGTCGATCGAACAGGAATGAATCGTGCACTCTTAGTCAGACGATCCACAATGACCCAAATCCCTTCATTTCCCGTTCTGGTTCTAGGCAATCCATCGATAAAATCCATCGACACTTGTTCCCACTTCCATATAGGAACTTCTAATGGCTGAAGCAATCCATTTGGCTTCTTCTGTTCGGCTTTTACCAAATGGAAGTTCATACATTTGGAAATAAAATTTCCAACATCCTTCTTCATACCTTCCCAGTAGTAGGTTCTCTTCATATCCCGATACATCTTATTTCCACCTGGATGAATTGTCAGCTTCGAGTGATGACTTTCCTTCAGAACTTCACTCCTCAATTCATCTATATCGGGAACAACTAGTCGTCCTTGCTTCCGAAGCCAACCCTCTCGATCGACCTCGAATCCTTTATCCTTTTCTGGATCCAATCCAGATTCCAATTCACGGATAATCTTGACAAGCTTATCATCTCGCTTTTGGCTCTCACCAATCCTTTCCACAAGAGTGGGTCTTATTGATAAGTTTGCCAACATCTCAGGTTCCAATTCGCATCTAGGCCTGAAGTCAAATCCAGCTAAATACTCGAGATTCTTCCATTCAGAAAACATGGCTCCCAATCCTGCATGTCTTCGACTTAACGCATCTGCCACTGCGTTACCTTTTCCCGGAGTATAAGCTATACCAAAATCATATGATGCCAAAAACTCTAGCCAACGTTGCTGCCGAAGATTCAGATCCTTTTGGGAGAAAAGATACTTCAAAGATTTATGATCTGTAAACAACTCGAATCGAACTCCCAATGATAATGTCTCCACATTTTCAGAGCAAATACAATCGCCGCTAACTCCAAATCATGAGTCGGGTAATTCCTTTCATGCGGCTTTAGTTGTCGACTGGCATACGCAACAACTTTATCCTTCTGCATCAGCACTGCTCCAAGTCCAGTACCACATGCGTCGGTGTAAACCACCATCTCATCATTCCCACTTGGAATAGTCAAAACAGGAGCACTCGTCAATCGCTCTTTCAGGATTCCGAAAGCTTGCTCACACTTAGCATCCCAACTGAACACTTGGTTCTTTTTCGTCAATCCTGTTAATGGTGCAGCTATCTTGGAGAAGTCTTTGATAAACCGTCGATAATATCCTGCTAATCCAAGAAAACTTCTCACATCAGATGCATTCTTAGGTCTAACCCAATCCTGGATTACTGCCACCTTAGCGGGATCAACCGCTATTCCACTTCCAGAAATCACATGGCCTAAGAACCTCACTTCACTCTTCCAGAAGTGACACTTCGAAAACTTAGCCTTCAACTGATGTTTCCGCAAGATTTCCAAAACCATACGCAAGTGCGTCTTGTGCTCCTCTTCCGTTCTGGAATAAATCAGAATATCATCCACGAACACAAGTACGAACTTGTTCAACTGATCTCTGAACACTCTATTCATAAGATCCACAAAATATGCTGGCGCGTTAGTCAATCCAAACGGCATTACCAGCCACTCAAAGAAACCGGATGGTGTCCTAAAAGCAGTCTTCGGCACACTATCCTTAGCTACTCTCAACTAGTGAAATCCCGTTGCCAAATCCATTTGAGAAAACACCTTAGCTTCGTGAAACTGATCAAACAAGTCATCTATCCTCGGCAATGGATACTTGTTCTTCTTAGTCACCTTATTCAGCTCACGATAATTGACGCACATTCTCAACGACCCATCAGCCTTGGTTGCAAACACAACTGGTGCACCCCACTCGGACACACTACGCCGAATGAATCCTTTCTGTAAAAGGTCATCAACTTGCACCCTCAACTCCTGCTGTTCCCTAGGCGCCATCCGCCTAAGAGGCATCACAACAGGTCTGGCTCCTTCTACTAGATCTATTCGAAACTCGATCTCTCTATGCGGCGGCAACCCTTTGACTTCGTCAAAGACATCCTCGAATCCATTCGTGATTGTCACTAAAGACAGTCCATCCCGTGGAACAACTAGCGAATACATGAAGCTCATGAAGACGCCTTCCTCATGCTTACATCGTATCACAATCTTTCGCCCTTCCACATTCTCGACTGTCACCTCCAGCCTCTCACAATCAACCTTAGCCGCATACTTCCTAAGCCAGTCCATACCCAAGATAATTCCGAACCCCGCAAAGTTCAGAACAAAGCAATCACAAACAAAAGAGCAACCATGACTCGACACAACTAGACCACGACATAACATACACAAACAAGACGAACCCCCAACTGGATTAGTCACAACCAATGGCCTATCAACAATATCCGATGCCAAACCTAACCGGCCTACGAGTTCACTACAAACAAATGAATGCGACGCTCCAGTATCAAACAGAACTCTAACTGGAACACCACATAGGAAAAGAGTACCTTGAACAACCACACTCTTTCCCTTCTCTTCAGCAGTGGGAGCTTTCGAAGACGACGGAACAGCTCCTAAAGCATAGGCTTGCACAATCTGCCTGTCCTTCCTTGGTTCTGGACAATTCTTCCTGAAATGCCCCGGCTTGTCACAGTTATGACACTTCATCGGCACCTTAGGATTCTTACAATCCTTCGAGAAATGGCCCTTCTGCTGACAGTTGTAGCAAGTCACCTCGCCTTTCGGCTTCTTCTGGCCATCCTTACCCTTCTGCTGCTACTGCTGCTTCCTCTTCTTATTTCCACCCTGCTGGGGTTTAGACTCTTCCCTGGTCACAACAACAACAGATCCATCCTTAGGAAATAAACTCTCATGTCTGAGAGCTTTTTCCACAAGCTTCTCAAATGAATCATCCAAATGATCCACCAACTGCCTCCCAAGATAACTATCCAAGCCGGTCACAAACTTCTCATTCTTCTGGTAAGCAGACTCAATATATGACCGGGCATACTTGGACAAAGCTTCAAACTCAGAAACATACTCAAGAACAGATCTTCCACCCTGCTTGAGCTCCACAAACCTCTTGAACAGAACAGACTTCTGAGCTGTAGAAATGAACTTAGCTTCAAATCTGACTTGGAATTGCTCCCAAGTAATCTCTTCTTCCGGAGTAGTGATGGTAATAGAGTTCCACCAATCAGAGGCTCTCCCTTGAAGCTGCCTTGATGCCAACTTCCTCTTAGTTGCATCATCAATTCCCAAATCACCAAAGATCCTTCTACAAGCATCTATCCATCTCTGGACTTCGATAGTTGATTCTGTTCCCAAGAAAACCTTCCCTCCAAGAGCAGTATAATCCTTGCACAACTTAGCAAAATCCACTGGTTTCGGAGCTTGGACTTGAACTCCAACATCTACTGCTGCCCTCGGAACCGGTATCCTTCTCATGATCGAAGTCATCATAGCTTCGAACATGGCTGCATAATCAGCAGTCTCTTCAGTAGCACGGCCTTCCTTAGCAGCTGGTCTTCCTCTTCGACTCATTCTCAATATCTATAAAAAGGAATGATTAGAACATCTAGAGAAACAACTGCATAAAGGACTCAAACTCTACTAAGCTACTATATTATATATAGTAATGATCCATCAAAATACAATTACGTCTCTCATACGTAGTTACGACGGCGAGCGTTGGGTAAAATCGATTAACCTGGCTCTGATACCAAATGTGACGACCGCCCATGACCCCTGCACCGAATCTAAAGATAGAGCGCTGTAAAGTGTGCCAGGCGACCATGGACGATTGTCAGGGTAAGATTTAAAAACAACAGAATCTATTGTATTACTCACAGCGCATGGACAAAATACAATAGAACATATGTATAGTGAAGCTTCACAGAACAAAATGACATCATATAAAACTCCATAATAGTTGAATACAAGCATCCACATAGTCAATACATCTAGCCTCACTACATATCTCTCAGAGAATACAAAACAGCGGAATATCCAGTACATATAATAAGAAGATAATATGCAACCCTCCAGCTCGTCTTCGATATCAGCATCGTGAGAAGAGAACAGCACCTGTCACCTGCTACCTAGTCTGCCCGTCCCAAAATGGACGAACAACCCAAGGCAATAAGAATTAAAACATAAAGCCTTGAGTCAGACAACAGTCTTAGTGAGCAGTAAATTAACTAACAACATACCAAAAGAGCATAAAGGAAAAGGAATAGGAATACAACCCTCCCACTCCAACCTCATTCTACAGTGATAGCCCCCAGACACACACTAAGCAGAAGCAAACATAGCAGAGCATACAATTTAAAGTAAAGCTACTATCACTCGAGTCAAGGGCGATGTTTTCCAAGTACCAAGGCCTAAATCAGATAAGCACCCAGAAAATACCGCTCTTGAGTCCGAAATGACGTTACAACCAAACATCCATGACTCTGGCTATCATTGTTATCATTGCTTCGATATCACCGTTAATTGAATGACCGGCACATTCTTTCAGCCGTCCGTCAAGGGCTAATGGAAACCCCGGTTCTAGACATAACTCCCGCACGTCGTCGCAGCCCGTGCCTAGGACTATCGAATCTGCCCAGAGTACTCGACCATCAACAGTTGGCCGTTGGGACTATCGAATCTGCCCAAACGTACTCTTGCTTAGAGCATGCTAGAACCTTCAACAACGATGCTATCCAAGCCTCCTAGTCATCCTCCTCGACGACTATTCTCATATCCATTCATTATCCTCAACTCGAATCATATCACCGAGTTATCAACATGCTTGGAATGATCCCGTCTGGATTAGACCAAGTCTTCATCACATGATTGCCTTGCTTCATTACATCCTCGCAAAGCCTCATCTCATCATCACATCATCAAATCTATGCATAAGAGCTTCATTATCCCGCTACATATGCCACGAGCAGCTTTCCCAATTCAAGAGCCTTTCCCTTAGCTTTTGAATCACCTTCGATCTAAATCTAATCATCAATCATCTAGTTCATAACAATCAATCAAATCAAACATTAATCCAAGCAATCAAGCATTCAAAAATGATCTTAGTAGACAATTATAACAATAATGGCATTTTCGTAATTAAAGAGTTGAAAGTCCAATAAGCATGAAAACATGGATTATATCTCTACAAACTTGATGAATGAACTTGCATAGGTTAACATATGATAAAATGGATGTAACATCATCATGAACAATGGATCTATATGGATCTACACTTAGGATGAAGAAAATGCATGGAAATCTCTATTTAACACCAAATCGAGCCAACGATCCGATATACTCCTTTGGATCCGTGTGAGAGATAATCACCACTCACCAAATCAACTAAACAACCTCAAATCAATATGCTTCAGATCTGGACAGCGAAGGATCAAGCTTGATCTAGCACGAATCCGCTTCAAACGATGAAATCTCTCTTGAAAAGATGAAGATCTTCAACCTTGAATCTTCAATCTTGATCTTTGATTTGGATGGAAGGAAGCACTAGATTAGAGTGGAGAAAAGAAGTGAAGAAGTGTAGTTGTCGAGCTCTCAAAATGGCAGCACTTCGTCGCTTCAAAATCCGGATCCCAAAAATGAAGAGAAGCTCTCCTATTTATAGCTGAAATCCCTATCTCGTCTGTCTCCATGAGTCGTTTACGACTCACGACTCAAAGCCCTATGACTCATCGACTTAACACACTTCAGCCTATGACTCACGATAAATCAGCTATCTCCTAAGTTGTCTCCGACTTATAGCATGCGCCTACGACTCACCAGACCCCCTGTCTACGACTCAAATGCGCACGCCTCACTTGGTTAGACGACTCAACTACTAACTCGTATACAACTCATCATAATGGCTACGACTCATCCACTTGCGCGAGTTATCACCTACGCGCGACTCAACAGCTTACGACTCATCAGATAACTGGGTACGACTCATCAGATGACTCGGGTACGACTCATCAAACAACAGGAATACGACTCATCAGATGACTCGGGTACGACTCATCAAACAACAGGAATACGACTCATCAGATGACTCGGGTACGACTCATCAAACAACAGGAATACGACTCATCTGCTACAACTTAAGCCTTATCTCGCCCAGTCCTTAAGTCGCACCTACCCCTTAAGTCGTTCAAACGACTTATCCTTACACCCTTAACTAGCCAAACCCCCGAGTCGCTCCTATCCCCTAAGTCGTATACGACTCATGACTTACACTAAGTTGTTCACGACTCAGGACTTAGCCATTTTCGCCTAAAATCTGAAATGGCTCAAAAACTCTAAAATTCCAGATTTTGACGAACTTGTCGATCCGTAAAAATACGGGTCGTTACAGTGTCCGATAGGACGAATGACCTCACTTGGCCCGGCATGGCTCCTGTTTTAGCCACATCAAGCTGACTCACGGGAGTCAGGGCTACGTAAATACCATATAGAATCGTCACCAAACCATCCTACTTCATTCTGGAATCTCCACCACATACACAGTTGTTAAAGTGGTTTTCGGTATTGGCAGAGAGTAGGACAATGTCCGATCCCGGTCTCTTTAACAACCAAACGTTATTATAACACCGTGGTCATTTCATTTCAAATCATATTTCAAAACCAAAATATCATATCTATTTCAAAACCATATCAATACGATATCATTATTCACTCAAATAATATTCATTTCAAAATCATAATACTTTCCAAAATTTTAACACTTCTGAAATTATAACATTTTTGAAACCATAACACTTAGGAAATCATAACACTTGGAAATCATAACACTTTGAAATCATACTACTCCCACTTAAACACTTTAGATATTAAAATAGTATATAAAGTAAAATAGTTTATATAATAAAATAGTTTATATAAAATAAAATAGTTTATAAAATAAATAATTAGTATATTGAAAATAGTTAAAAATTAAGATAGTTTATATTTAATTACTTTAAAAAGTAAAATTTTAAAATAGTTTTAAATATATATTTTAAAATAATAAAATAGTTTCCTCAAATTTCACAAATCGATTCAAATCAACTCGAATTCCAAAATTCAATTTAATTTAATCTCAATTCACCAATTTCAATTCAGTTCAAACCATTTAAAATTTATATCGATTTCAAATACATATATAAACTACAATTTAAACCATTTCAATTTCAATAGATTTCAAAGCTTAAATTCATTTACATTTCAAATTCTACTTTACCATTGTTTAATATTGAAAAATTCACTTAGTCAATCCAATATCATTTAAATAAAACCTTAAATTACAATTTAAATAACTAAATATTCCCTTTAATTTATTTACTTGAAATATTCATTTAATCACTTTTAAATCAAAAAATCAAGTTATAAATTATATCTTTAAAATAAAAAATTCAATAATTTTCAATCAATCTTATTTAAATATAATTCTTAAATAAATAAAATTTCAAATCAATTTCAAATTTATCTTTCCAACCTTAATTTATTTAAATTTAATATAAAATCTACTTTTAAAGATATAAATTTAAATAAACACTTAAAACATATATATAAAATAACATATATATATATATAATATTAAAAAAAATCAATATTTATAAATATATCTTTTTTAAACCTTGGAAATCATATCAATATATATATATATATATAGACCAATGGTGTTTGTATATAATTTCCTATCCTATGGTCAAGTGATACGGATATTTATCATTTCAATCCGTAATTTAAATATATACGGGTATATATCTTTTCAACCCTTAATCCCAAATTCAATACAATGAAAATTGCTTAGGTTTATCATTTCAACTCATAACGATTTTCCCCTATTCTACAAGATTGTTCGGGTATGTATCATTTCAACCCATAGAGAATTCTAAACTAACAGGGAACTTGCAGAGTGAGAATAGATATGATAAAATTTAATATATCAACAACATGCATATAACATTAATAACAAAAATAAAATATAAACAATAGGATATATTGTCATACCCCACAGGTGAACAATTTCAGATAACAACATATCATATATATAGCAATTATAAAATTAACAGTTCAATTTAGTAGCATATTTCAATTGTCGTTTCAATTGAAATCAAATTTAATAAATATAAGAACGTTAATCGTGAGTGATTGCTCACCTTTCGAGGCTAGAGATGAACGAGAGTAAGATGAGTTACGAATCCAAGCACAAATTTCGAAGCAAAGCATGATGGAAACAATTTCAACGAACAAAGCTGATAAATAGGAATTGACGAAATCAAATCAGAACTGGATCGATGATGATAAATGGTAATCGATGATGATAAATGGTATAAGTGAACTTATATATTATAACTATATATATAAAAATCATATTCTAAATTCACACATATATTAAAAATAAGATATATATATATATATCTATATATATATTATATTTATTTACAAATCAATATTAATTTAAACACATATTAAATTAAATATATATGTACTTATTAGAAATGCAAGATACTTATATATATATTCACTGCAAAATATCAACATTACTTTATACATATATTTTTCTTATATAACTCATATACAAGAAGACATATGTTCATGCTAGCAAATATATAAGCCTATACGTACTATATATATCTCTTTTCTTACTTTAAATATAACGATAGACACAATCAGACAAAACTTTATAATATAATATGTATAATACTTTAAAACATAAACTTGATACACTATATAATATGAAAGCAGCATGAAATTTTCCTAAAACAGAATTATATTCGAAGTCAATATATATAGCAATAGGTGTACCTTTATATTGTAACCATATAATATATATATATAATATATATATACCTTATAACATTGATTCAGAAAGCAAAAGTTTATACTATACTATATAACTTATATAATCAACCTTTGCACAAAACTGTCAAAACATATAACCTGTACACTTTTAAACAATGACATATACTACTTTCCATATTATAATATATAACAAATATAACACTATTTATACAAAACAGAACATATACAACGGAGACACTATTAAAATATTTAGTACTTCATTATATAATATTACTTATATAATTTTTACTATCAAACATGTATATAAACCCCAATCCTCAAAATCAAAGTTTTTGCCAAACATACATAGTATATATATAGGTAATAGCTAATAAAAAAATCACTATACCCATCATTGAAACTGTTTCAAGAAAAAAAATACAGCATAGCTGAAATAAATAGTTTATCATTATATTTATATATATGTCTAATAACCTATATATATATATATATTCAACAACATAAAATAAAATATATATTACCTATATATATGAAGAAGAATAGATGGGCCCAGAGGAAGGGAAAAGGAAGATTATTAGTTGGGCTCGGCTAGAAGGGAAGGTGGCGGCCTGATGTGCTTGGGTCCAGGTTGCAAGGCCGAGGGGGCACGGGATGCTGGGGTGGCTGAAACGCGGGTGGAGGAGGAGATGGAAAAAAGAGGCCGAGACTGCATGGGGTTGTCACGGGTAGGGTAGGCTCGGGATAATGGTGGGGTGTGCTCGACAAATTGGAAGGGCATGCAGCCGCGTTTTCAAGTGGAAGCAAAGCAGAGTGAGGGCAGTGGAGAGAAAAGTGAAGGAGGTGATGGCGTTTTCATTTGGGTAGAGGAGCGACTACACGGTCACACGAAAAATAATATAATGTTATATATATATATATATATATATATAAAATTTGGAAAGGGAAGAGAAATAGGCAGAGAAACGTACCACAATAATTATAGTCAATGAAAAAAGTGAACGCGAAGTGACAATTCTGGAAAAGCAAAAGTCAAGCTGAAAATAAATAAATGCTACGGGCCGTTTATTTCAGCAGTTTGAAATTTGAATGGATACAAACCATCAAAAGTTCAAAAGTGGTACCGGTACGGTTAACCGTTTTCACTGATTTCACCGCATACCGGACTCTGAAATGTATAAATAAATATACTACGGAGATCAGCACAACAAGATGAACAGAATGGTACTCAGATATCGGCGATATGATCATCTTATCAAAACTCGATATTCGGTGCCCAAAATGCTACAAATCTGTCAAAAATAAGATAAACGGAGCAATAACAGTCCAAATTTGACAAAACGAGGTATGATGCCTCACTCAGAAGATGATTTACAAATTTATTATATAAAAATATTCAGGTTTGAAAAACATTATATTATCATCAAATTAACTGATTTAAATTGAAATAAAAATTACACAGTAAAATAAACTTCCACATTATCTGATGAAAATTTACCAGTTGCTATATTTGTATAGACGTATTCCAAGTATCAAAATTTTATTTCCAATTTTAATTATTTAAAATTTCACAAAATTCAGTTAATTACGTTATTTAAAATCGTTAAAATATACGGGTCATTACACTCTCCCCTACTCAGAACTTTTCGTCCCCGAAATGGAACGAGGTAGGAGAATATAAACAACCAAAAAGAAAAATAGATTGAAGTATAAAATAAAACAATTAATTTAAAACCAAATAACTACATTCATTTTAAAATTTGTTTATATCCAATTAATTGATTCCAATTTGTTTTATTTAATTAATCAAATTTATTGTGTTCACATTTAATTGATTTCAATTCCATATATATTCATTTAGTTGATTTGTCTTAAATTTATTAACATTTATTACAAAACCTTCCCAACAAAATTTGTTTTATTTAACTCATTTATTAAATCTATTTGATCAACCATAGTAAATTCCACCTCAACATTCAACTTGAACTATTCAGAACCATATAGATTTCAATTTTAAATAAATTACTATTCAACAATTTGGTTTAATCCCTTTTTTCAACTAGTCATTCAATTTAAAATTGATTTTCTTCCATTTTATCAACATTTCTTTCAAACAAATTCATTTTTAAATTATCTCATTTATTTTATCCATTTATCTTCAGCTAGTCGATTCTACTAAAATTCAAGTTCACTATTATTAAGTTCATATTTACTTTCTTAAATAGCATCCTTTTCTCATTTGATTTATTCCACTTGACATATGTTACAACATATGTGAAGTGTATAAACATTTATTATAATCATTTATTATTCAACCAATTAATCCCTTTTCTAATGTTCAATTCATTATCCAATTTATTATTTATAAATTCCCTTAACAAAATATCGTTTTTGATATCCTATTACTTATATCATAGTGTATATTATCCAATTACATTCTAATTACATTTAAACTTTCTAGGTAAGTTATATAAATGTCTATGGGTGCAATTAAATATTATACAAATTTTCCTTCTATCTACAACATTTATATTAAGGCAGATTTTAGTTTGAACAAATTTTATTACTTAGGTTTTCTTCTTTTACAACCCTATTATATAGACGTATTCCAAATATCAAAATTTTATTTCCAATTTTAATTATTTAAAATTTTACAAAATTCAGTTAATTACGTTATTTAAAATCGTTAAAATATACAGGTCATTACAGTATAAAACTGTAAATTGAATTATTTCGAATAAATTAAGAAATAGGTTGAAATGATATATACCTATGGCATTTATTTTGGATTGAAATGATATATATCCATCCTTGAAATTAAATCGAAATAACTATTCACTTGGCCATAGGATAGAAAAATTATATACGGACACCAGATTGGTTAAATTAAACGATTTTAAAATTTTTAATTTGAAATTTATTTAAATGATTTGATTTTAAGAAAATAAAAATCAAATTTATGGAAATCGAATTATTTTCGTACTGGAGATCGAAATGTTGAAATTTAAATTTGGGAAACGAAATGTTTTAAATAATTCCAGTTGAGATTTTTAAGTTATAAATGAAATATGATTTAAATTTCAGAAATTGATTCGATTTAAAGGATTGGACTTTTATTCGAACTTTGAATATTACTAAGTAAAAGTGATATAAAACAATATTTCGAAATTGAGCTCGGAATTGAATTATATTTGATTGGATTTTAAATTGGGTACCGAAGGTAAATTTGATTTAAGTGTTTTGAATCGATATTTTGAAAAATCGAACTTGGAATTGATATAAATTGAAATTGTTTAAATTTAGGAATTGAGTTGAAATTAATTTAGAATTGGAATTGAAATTAATTTGGAATTGGAATTGAAATTAATTTAGAATTGAAATTGCAATTAATTTGGAATTGGAATTGGAAGTGAAATTAACTTGGAATTGGAGTAAAATTCGACTTGAAATCGGAATTGAATCGATTAAAGCGAAATGGAAATTTAAAGTGATTTGAATTTGGAAATTTGAAATTAAATCGGTTTGACATTGAAACTATTTTTAAATAAATTATTTTAGTATAAGGTATTAAAAATCTATCTTTTAAATATTCAAATTATTTTGATTTTCCAAACTATTTTACTATATATATACCATTTTCAATACTCAAACTATTTTCTATTAAACTATTTTAAAACTATTTAAACTATTTTCTAAAAATTCAAACTGGTCAAAAGGGTGGAATGTTTATATTTAAATCTTGGATTTAAATACGAATTGTGTTAAAATGAAGTTATAACCTAAATTGAAATTCGAAACAATTTTGGAAACAAAATCGAGATATTAAGACAAACATGATTTTGAATTAAAATAGTATATTTTGAGTAAATATGATGATTTCGAAATGAATTTGATTTTGAAGCGAATATGATATTTTGATATCAAATATGAATTGTTTCGAAATGTAGAAGTACCAACTAGTGTGTAAAACAACGTTTGGTTGTTAAAGAGACCGGAGCCTCTTATTGGCATACTCTCTATCAATATTGGAATCACTTTAACAACTGTGTATGTGGAGTGATGTTCTAGAACGAAGTGGTTGGATTTAGCGTCGTTTGCTTGATTTGAAGAAAGAGAACGATGAAGGATTGGCCTGACACTTGTGTCAATTTGAAATGACTAAAACAGGAGCCGTACCGGGCAATTAGGCTAGCTACCTCTAGCAGACACACTTCTTCGTATTTCCATTATTTACATTGTGATTGATTGGTGCGAAACCTCTGATTTTGGGAGTGTTGGACGCGGTGGGCTGTTAGGGGTTACCACCAGCCAAGAAGGGTGTAACGACCCGTAAATTTCAACTGTTTTAACAACGTAATTAGTTGAAATTTTGTAAAATTTTAAACGAGAAAATTTTTAAATAAAATTTAATATTTGGAATACGTCTAGTTAGACATAGCAACTGGTAAATTTTCGTCCGAAAATACGAAAGTTTATTTCGCGCGTAAATTTACTTCAATTCAATCAGTTAAAAAGCGATGAAAATAAAGTATTTCCGAACCTAAATATTTTTATATAGAAAAATTCTAAACCATCTTCTGAGCAAGATGTCAGTTTGTCGCTTTTCCAATTTCGGAAATCTTTGGCTCCGTCGATCTTATTTTTCAGTGTTTTTCTCGCATTTTCCGCCAGTAGAAAAAAATTCGAATTTTATAAATCCGATCGTACCACTGATATCGGTATACCATTTTGGTCGCCTCATCGTGTTGACCTCAACGATGTATTCATTTAAGTATTTCGGAAATCCTGTACGCAATGAACGTGTGGAACCGTTATTCCGTATCGGTACCCCTTTAACCTTTTGTTACTGTCCATTCGTTTCCCTTAGCTGTTATGAATAGTCATAAACCATTTAGTATTTCCAGGATAACTTTTGGCTATTCCTATGTCAATTTACTATGTGATGTTCGTTCATTTAGTTGGTTAATTCAATTCCTTAGCTCTGGAAAAAAATGTGATATATGCAAACTTATATTACTTCCTGAAACCTGCTTTCTTTGCTTCGAGGATTTCATTTCTTTTCTAAGGGATCCAACCGCCTCCCTCCTCTCTCTATCTCCTCGACTCCTCCACTTCGCCAAGATCTCCACTAACCGACCGTTCTTCTCCCATGGCCACCACCTTCACCTCTTCACGTCGACCAAAACCTGGCCTCACCTCCGAGTGCCGATCCACGCAAGCCTGCTCCATCGAGCTTCAGCCAGCTGTTCCACCACCCATCTCCACGCAATATCCCCACAGCAGCGGCCACGTCCTCCTTGTCACACGCGCGGGTGAATCCCCCTCGGATCCGCCGCCAAACCCATACTTATACTACCTCCACCCGCAGTCCACTGGAGCCACACCACATCGCCGCAGTTGCTCGGCCTCGTCCATCATACGCGGCAGCCACCTGGCCGAAGTTTTCTCCTCGGCAGCTGGGCTTTCCACTTTCTTTGATTTCGCTGGTGATTGGTATATTTTTTTTATATACAAGTTATTCACATTTTCATATAGATCTGCTAGTTATATATAATATTGTTTTAAATGTATGGTGATTGCAATTGGCAGCTTTCGTATACTTTCAAAGGTATGTTGAATTCATAATTAAATTTTGTTACATATATATCACTATATGCAAATTGTTAAACATATGTTTGTATATCTATATTTCAGTTTATAGAATTTTATCTATACATATATATATTTACATAGATTACTTTGAACTATCTGTTGTGTACATTTAGCTATAAGTTAGATGTGTATAGTGTTATCTATTATATACATTTGTATGTTGCAGCTGTATTTATATACGTAAGTTATATTGTTAAGGATCTTTTATAGGATTAGTTGGATTTTTGTATACGCATGTTAGTTTATGGGTATGTATACAGAAGGTTGTTTCGTTTCATTGATTTTTTTTATGCTTATATATATTGTTGAAAGCTATTTTGTTTTATATTTTGGTTTGTATATACATACATATTTATAAATATACTTTGTGGCAGTACGTATGTGTTGCTTTTGAATAATTGCAGATATAGTGTTGCGAACAAGCTACTTATAATTGTATATTTATATAAGATTTTAACAGTTGCAAACAGTAGATTTTGTTTGGATTCTTGTTAGCCTGTATATATATGTTGCATACTAGTTTTGGGTATATTACTCTGTTAACTTATAAGCTTTAAAGTTGTTTTAGATAAAGTTAATATGTATATTTTTACATAACTTTCGTAAATGTTGTATGCTATATGTATATAGGTAGGCTACAACTTTTGTTTCAAGCATGCATCACCTGTTCTTATGTGGATGCTATATTTTATAAGAATATTTTTTTACTGTTCATATTTATATGTTGTACCATTTAAATTATATGATTGTCAGCTTGTATAGAATATATTCATCAAGTAATACGTTAGTATATATAAATAGATCAGTTATCAAAGCTGTACACCTATATAGTTATGTGCATATGGAATTTCGAAATATATAATATGGTATTGGTTTTATTATATATGTTATATATACATATATGCGCATGCATATAAGCTTATATGTTTTAAATATGTATTTAGTATAGTGACTGGTTTTTGTAGTATATATATATGTATATAATTTTGAAACGTATGTGCATTTTAACATGACTACTTGTTATATGTTTGCATGTATGTATAATAGGTATATAGTGTAGGCTATTGGCATATAAAGTATCTGGCAATTTCATTATGTTCTGGTTTCAGTGTTTTTGCAACTCAATTTATTCATCTTGTATCACAGTAACTTGAGTCGGACTATACGTTAAACCAAAGTTTGAATTTGTACATGTTTTAGTTTTGCGTACTGTATATATACTGCATATGTATAGTTTGCGTCTCTTATTAAAGGTATATAGATATATTTTGTTTTGTAATATACAAAATTTGGTTCTTATATATTGCCGATGTACTATCATATTGATTATATAATATATATAATAATAATATATTGTTTTATTAGATTTCTTTTTTTAATAATATGTAAAGGATGGTATGTCTGGACAAGATTTATTTTGATTTGTTTAAATGTTGATTCTTAAATATAAAGTAAGTATCTTTGATTTTAAATATTCATATTTTAAGAATAATGATTTGGATTATATATATATATATATATATAGTTCTATTCCTATCAAACTAATTGGTTGTTCTCATCGATTCCAGCCTTGTTTGATCGTCGAATTCGTGCTCATCTTGCTTCGCTTTGGATTTCGTAACTCAACTTCATTGTCTATTTCTCTAGCCTCGAAAGGTGAGCAATCAGTCATGATTAACGTTCTTTTATTTATTAAATTTGATTTCAAATTGAAATGACAATTGAAATATGCTGCTGGTAGTTAATTACACTGTTTTATTTGCTATTACCTGTATCAGTTCACCTGTGACATCTGACACCATTATCTGTTAATTATTTATGCGATGATAATACAGTTTGGCTGATAATTGATTGATTGTTGATGTTTATATTGGATGTTAAATTGTTAATGTTAAAATGATAAATAGTATGAAATTGAAATTTATATAGAATAGTTAAATGTTAAATTTGATTAAATGACATTTGTATAATATGACCCATTTAACCGTCAAAATTTATTGACACGTAGGATTTGTTTAATTACATCTTGAACCACTGAATGTATGTTGTTAAATTGATGTTGGATGAAATTGTAATAGATGACAAGTGAAAACCGTAATGTAGTAATCTTTAATCTACATGAAATGATAGTGTAGATTCTAGAAATAATTATATTAATTCGTACAAATAACAATGCGAATTAATACGATTATTTCGAGATTATTTAAATTGATTATTGGATTGTTATTAGTTGTTGTTATTGCTTGTTTATTTACTTTGACACCATCCCAGTTATCACACTGCAAGTTCCCTTTGCTATGTTTTGATTTTGAATTGAATTGGAATCGGGTTGAAATGATAAATACCCAAATTGAACTTTGACCTTGGATATAGAGAATTAAATAAAACCCGATTGGTCAATAATTTGATTTAAAAATAAACGAAGATTTTATTTGAATAAATAATATGGTTTTGAAATGAAGTTGAAATTTGAATTTTTAAGGAAAGGAAAATGTTAATATTTAATAATCTGAAACAAAATGTTAACAATGTAATGTGATGGAAGAACGATGTTTAATTTGAGAAATGATTGAATTAAGTTTGAAATTATAATTAAGTTTGAAATTATAATTAAGTTTGAAATTATAATTAAGTTTGAAATCATTAAACTTTGAAATTATTTAATAATTAAGTTTTGAATTATTTAATAATTAAATAAGATTGAATTATTGAATGATTAAATTGAATTAAATTCTTTAATAAGTAAAATTGGACTTTTGAATAAGTGAATTTACTTCGTAAATAATTGAAATTGAGTTTTCTTTATTAATTAAGTTTTGGAAAATTATTTAAGTAAGTAAATAAGCGAAATTGAATTTCTTTATCAAGAAATAAAATGTGATATTTTGGAATTAATGTAAGACTTGTAATTGAAAGAAATGATTCGACGAATTTAATTTAAATTCAAAATTGTAAGTTTTGTTTTAATGAAGTTGAACTTAAGAAATTGATTTTATGATTTGGAAATTTAATAGAAATGGTTTTGAATGATAAAGTAACTTAACGAATATTGAATGAAATCGATAAATGATTTTAAATTGATTTAAATGTTGAATCAAATTAATTTAAATGATTTCGAAATGAAACTTATATACGAACTTAAATCAATATTTGATTTGTTTTAAAGGAAATTGAAATTGAATTATAAGATTTTGAAATGATAATTTGGAAGTTTTGAAACGTAAATTATTGGAAATTGGTTTTGAAAGACAAATGAAATGTTGATTTACGAATTCTATTTGAAATTGAAATTGATTTGGTTTTTGAAATATATAAATGACCAATCGGTGTAATAATTACGGAAGTTATTAAAGAGACCGGAATCGGTTATGGATATACTCTCTATCTAAACCGAAACCACTTTAATAACTATACGCGGAGTGATGATCCAGAATGAAGTGGTTGGAATGATGTACGTGTTGATTGAAGAAAGAGAACGATAATGGATAGCCTTGACACTTGTGTCAAATTGGAAATGACTAAAACAGGAGCTGTGCCGGGCCAATGGAGGATTAGCTACCTCAAGTGGACACACTTCTTCGAACTACTTATACTTGTTGTCGATTGGTGCACCCTTGATTTTGGGAGTGTTGTTTCAAGGTGTTGCGGGCGCTGCGGCGTTGCGTTCTCACCAGTCCGGATCAGGCGAACGGTAGTATCACTACCTTGGGTATTGCCTCATGTGCCTTGTCATACTTGTATTCCATTTATACGCGACCACTACGATTTTGATTTGTACCTTTAGTATATGGATTGCCCTCTGGTGACTTCCGGTTTTGGGGAAACTACGGTCTTGTATATGCTTTTGGGAATAAAAATGTGTTAAGGATGGAATGGGCCATGACTTAACGCTATTTTGATATCTTTACATATTACTGATAGACATTATCTACTTAGCGTACATTACTACATAGTAGATAGTTTGACGGATCCTTAAAGGATGGTTATTCCAAACATCCTTTGAGTTACTTGTATTTCAATTGCTATTTCACTTGAGTTGGATTTATTAATATAAGAATGTTAATCCTGACTCGAGTGTCTTGTGTTTTTGCTTTACGCTCGGGTCAGACTGAGTGTACCAGTATTCGAGACTCACCTTTGGAGTCGGAGCTTTGCTTGAAGATCCAGCCATCTATTCTGCTTTCAGTATTCGATGATTCCAGTGATGTATTCTGATTTGTATCTGATGTATCGTATTACTCTTCTGTTGTAAACTCTAATGTATTTTATATATTTATATAGTAGCTTCATGAACTACTATCTCCTTTATTTCCGCTGCACTTATTACTCTGTGTCTGTGATCTGTGATTATTTATTTACTATATATGTTCAGTTTTGCCAAATTTAAATTAACAACGCGGTATTTTGAGCAATTCAATTCCGGCATGAGTGTCTACCTATACACTTATAATGGATGCGAATGGTCCAAAATATCGGGTCGTTACAGTTGGTATCAGAGCTTTGGTAGCTCTAGGCAAAACTCAACATATATGGTAAATGTATTTACAGAATCACTCTCATTCGAGTTTCAATCTCTTCCTTTTGACTCGATTTCTTAGAATTTTGGAACGTTCCCTACGGTTCCAAATTTCATTCGTGTCCCTCACTATTCGTCTCCTTTAAAATTCTAGAGCATCACATAACTCCACTGCGAATGACCCTTATAGTGAATCGGCGGTCTCGCCAAACTTCGAATAATCTGTAAAAGGATGAAACTCCTTTATAATAGGCATTGATTTACCGGAGATTTCTGTATCCTCGGTTTACGATGCTATCTATTCCCTGCTATACCTAAATTCCATCTCTTGAGATCGAGTGTTGATTTACCTTGGAATTCCGCATCGATCTTATTCTTAAAGTTACGGACGACCCAGCTAAGGTTGCCCGTGAATTAAATAAACTCATCCATCTCTCGATTGTGGTAAATTGAATTATCTTATCTTCTGTTTCAAACCTATCTTCGAATCGAAATTCTCTTTGATTTGAGTCCATCAAATTTGAATCTCTATCTTTGCCTTGAAATCCATTATTGTATCGTCGAGCGAGGAAGTGTATTTGTAAATAAATATTTAAAAGTGTTTAAAATATTGTTTTCAAATTTGGTAGATAAAATAAAAGTTTTGTATGATTATATTATATATAAATATAAGTTTTCTGAAATTAAATTGTTAATGAATTAGTTGTCAAAAATGATAATATTTGATTTTCATTTCTTGTTTTGTAAACCATTGACTATTGCATAATATAAATAAATGAATTTATAAACTTGGTTATAAATTGATTAGAATTTGAAATGAATTTAATTCAGAAATTTGAGAATTTATTAGTTTCCGGTGATTTCGAACTTTGGTTTTTAAAATCTTACGTATATATTATTGAAAGTATTTTCGAATAGAAACCGTTTCAAAGAATTTTAAAATGTCAAAATCAGTGCTCTTCTCTTTTGTCGCTGGAAAATAATTTCGGTGATGGCGGTCGCATCATCGACATTCATTTTCGAGTTTCGAAGTGGAGATACCATTCTGTAGCTTTTCTACGGTTTTGTTTTGAGAAAAAAAAATATTTTGATTTAAATTTCTTCAGTATATTTTGATTTACATATATATAGGTATCTTATTTTAAAATTTAATTTGATTTGATATAAATATATTATATATATCTCTAAATTGTTTGAAGTTAATCGGAAATTAAATTCTTAAATTTTGTTAAAGGATGATTTTAATTATAAATAAAACCAAAATTTGAAATAAATATTTAAACTTGAATAATTGGATTGGGAAAATTTTATTTGTATATTGTTCAACTGCATTCTAATACAACTTACCTAAATCATTCAGAAGTTGAATATGTAATTGGATAATATATAATATAAACTGAATTTATAATAAAATTTGAGCGGTTATAACAAGTGTTATACACTTAAATTTTAATTATAAAATGTTAATAGAGATAAATAAAATAATAAGATAATTGAAAAATAAATTTTAAGGTTAATTAATAAATTGAAATTAGAACAACTTATGAAAATACTTTGAATTTAAAGGCAATTAGTGAATATAAATTTATTTAAATCGAAACTTTTATGGTTTGAATTAATTTATATGGGTTAAATATATGTAATAAGATATATTAAGTGGAACAAATCTAATAATAATTTGGAATAAAGAAGAATTAGATTTGTTGAATAAAATATGATTAAAATAAAAGACTATTCAAGTTTATGATTTTAGAAATTGTTAATAAAGGATAATTGGATAATAAAACAATGAATAAATGAGATAAATAAAATAAAATTTTGTTTTGAAGAAATCTTTTGGTATCAAATATTAATAAATTGGAATTAAATCAACTTATTGAAATACCCTGAATTTTAAATCAAATATTGAGTATTAATTAAGGTAAATTGAAATTTATACAGTTTGAACCAATTGTTTTATTTTGTTTTCAATCTGTTTTTCTTTTTGGTTGTTTCTATTCTCCTACCTCGTTCCTTTTCGGGGACGAAAAGTTTTGAGTGGGGGAGAGTGTAACGACCCGTAAATTTCAACTGTTTTAATAACGTAATTAGTTGAAATTTTGTAAAATTTTAAACGAGAAAATTTTTAAATAAAATTTAATATTTGGAATACGTCTAGTTAGACATAGCAACTGGTAAATTTTCGTCCGAAAATACGAAAGTTTATTTTGCGCGTAAATTTACTTCAATTCAATCAGTTAAAAAGCGATGAAAATAAAGTGTTTCCGAACCTAAATATTTTTATATAGAAAAATTCTAAACCATCTTCTGAGCAAGATGTCAGTTTGTCGCTTTTCCAAATTCGGACATCTTTGGCTCCGTCGATCTTATTTTTCAGTGTTTTTCTCGCATTTTCCGCCAGTAAAAAAAATTCGAATTTTTTAAATCCGATCGTACCACTGATATCGGTATACCGTTTTGGCCGCCTCATCGTGTTGACCTCAACGATGTATTCATTTAAGTATTTCGGAAATCCTGTACGCAATGAACGTGTGGAACCGTTATTCCGTATCGGTACCCGTTTAACCTTTTGTTACTGTCCATTCGTTTCCCTTAGCTATTATGAATAGTCATAAACCATTTAGTATTTCCAGGATAACTTTTGGCTATTCCTATGTCAATTTACTATGTGATGTTTCGTTCATTTAGTTGGTTAATTCAATTCCTTAGCTCTGGAAAAAATGTGATATATGCAAACTTATATTACTTCCTGAAACCTGCTTTCTTTGCTTCGAGGATTTCATTTCTTTTCTAAGGGATCCAACCGCCTCCCTCCTCTCTCTATCTCCTCGACTCCTCCACTTCGCCAAGATCTTCGCTAACCGACCGTTCTTCTCCCATGGCCACCACCTTCACCTCTCCACGTCGACCAAAACCTGGCCTCACCTCCGAGTGCCGATCCACGCAAGCCTGCTCCATCGAGCTTCAGCTAGCTGTTCCACCACCCATCTCCACGCAATATCCCCACGGCAGCGGCCACGTCCTCCTTGTCACACGCGCGGGTGAATCCGCCTCGGATCCGCCGCCAAACCCATACTTATACTACCTCCACCCGCAGTCCACTGGAGCCACACCACATCACCGCAGTTGCTCGGCCTCGTCCATCGTACGCGGCAGCCACCTGGCCGAAGTTTTCTCCTCGGCAGCTGGGCTTTCCACTTTCTTTGATTTCGCTGGTGATTGGTATATATTTTTTTATATACAAGTTATTCACATTTTCATATAGATCTGCTAGTTATATATAATATTGTTTTAAATGTATGGTGATTGCAATTGGCAGCTTTCGTATACTTTCAAAGGTATGTTGAATTCATAATTAAATTTTGTTACATATATATCACTATATGCAAATTGTTAAACATATGTTTGTATATCTATATTTCAGTTTATAGAATTTTATCTATATATATATATATATTTACATAGATTACTTTGAACTATCTGTTGTGTACATTTAGCTATAAGTTAGATGTGTATAGTGTTATCTATTATATACATTTGTATGTTGCGGCTGTATTTATATACGTAAGTTATATTGTTAAGGATCTTTTATAGGATTAGTTGGATTTTTGTATACGCATGTTAGTTTATGGGTATGTATACAGAAGGTTGTTTCATTGATTTTTTTTATGCTTATATATATTGTTGAAAGCTATTTTGTTTTATATTTTGGTTTGTATATACATACATATTTATAAATATACTTTGTGGCAGTACGTATGTGTTGCTTTTGAATAATTGCAGATATAGTGTTGCGAACAAGCTACTTATAATTGTATATTTATATAAGATTTTAATAGTTGCAAACAGTAGATTTTGTTTGGATTCTTGTTAGCCTGTATATATATGTTGCATACTAGTTTTAGGTATATTACTCTGTTAACTTATAAGCTTTAAAGTTGTTTTAGATAAAGTTAATATGTATATTTTTACATAACTTTCGTAAATGTTGTATGTTATATGTATATAGGTAGGCTACAACTTTTGTTTCAAGCATGCGTCACCTGTTCTTATGTGGATGCTATATTTTATAAGAATATTTTTTTACTGTTCATGTTTATATGTTGTACCATTTAAATTATATGATTTTCAGCTTGTATATAATATATTCATCAAGTAATACGTTAGTATATATAAATAGATTAGTTATCAAAGCTGTACACCTATATAGTTATGTGCATATGGAATTTCGAAATATATAATATGGTATTGGTTTTATTATATATGTTATATATACATATATGCGCATGCATATAAGCTTATATGTTTTAAATATGTATTTAGTATAGTGACTGGTTTTTGTAGTATATATATATGTATATAATTTTGAAACGTATGTGCATTTTAACATGACTGCTTGTTATATGTTTGCATGTATGTATAATAGGTATATAGTGTAGGCTATTGGCATATAAAGTATCTGGCAATTTCATTATGTTCTGGTTTCAGTGTTTTTGCAACTCAATTTATTCATCTTGTATCACAGTAACTTGAGTCGGACTATACGTGAAACCAAAGTTTGAATTTGTACATGTTTTAGTTTTGCGTACTGTATATATACTGCATATGTATAGTTTGCGTCTCTTATTAAAGGTATATAGATATATTTTGTTTTGTAATATACAAAAATTGGTTATTATATATTGCCGATGTACTATCATATTGATTATATAATATATATAATAATAATATATTGTTTTATTAGATTTCTTTTTTTTAATAATATGTAAAGGATGGTATGTCTGGACAAGATTTATTTTGATTTGTTTAAATGTTGATTCTTAAATATAAAGTAAGTATCTTTGATTTTAAATATTCATATTTTAAGAATAATGATTTGTATTATATATATATATAGTTCTGTTCCTATCAAACTAATTGGTTGTTCTCATCGATTCCAGCCTTGTTTGATCGTCGAATTCGTGCTCATCTTGCTTCGCTTTGGATTTCGTAACTCAACTTCATTGTCTATTTCTCTAGCCTCGAAAGGTGAGCAATCACTCACGATTAACGTTCTTTTATTTATTAAATTTGATTTCAAATTGAAACGATAATTGAAATATGCTGCTGGTAGTTAATTACACTGTTTTATTTGCTATTACCTGTATCAGTTCATCTGTGACATCTGACACCATTATCTGTTAATTATTTATGCGATGATAATACAGTTTGGCTGATAATTGATTGATTGTTGATGTTTATATTGGATGTTAAATTGTTAATGTTAAAATGATAAATAGTATGAAATTGAAATTGATATAGAATAGTTAAATGTTAAATTTGATTAAATGACATTTGTATAATATGACCCATTTAACCGTCAAAATTTATTGACACGTAGGATTTGTTTAATTACATCTTGAACCACTGAATGTATTGTTAAATTGATGATGGATGAAATTGTAATAGATGACAAGTGAAAACCGTAATGTAGTAATCTTTAATCTACATGAAATGATAGTGTAGATTCTAGAAATAATTATATTAATTCGTACAAATAACAATGCGAATTAATACGATTATTTCGGGATTATTTAAATTGATTATTGGATTGTTATTGGTTGTTGTTATTGCTTGTTTATTTACTTTGAAACCATCCCAGTTATCACACTGCAAGTTCCCTTTGCTATGTTTTGATTTTGAATTGAATTGGAATCGGGTTGAAATGATAAATACCCAAATTGAACTTTGACCTTGGATATGGAGAATTAAATAAAACCCGATTGGTCAATAATTTGATTTAAAAATAAACGAAGATTTTATTTGAATAAATAATATGGTTTTGAAATGAAGTTGAAATTTGAATTTTTAATGAAAGGAAAATATTAATATTTAATAATCTGAAACAAAATGTTAACAATGTAATGTGATGGAAGAACGATGTTTAATTTGAGAAATGATTGAATTAAGTTTGAAATTATAATTAAGTTTGAAATTATAATTAAGTTTGAAATCATTAAACTTTGAAATTATTTAATAATTAAGTTTTGAATTATTTAATAATTAAATAAGATTGAATTATTGAATGATTAAATTGAATTAAATTTTTTAATAAGTAAAATTGGACTTTTGAATAAGTGAATTTACTTCGTAAATAATTGAAATTGATTTTTCTTTATTAATTAAGTTTTGGAAAATTATTTAAGTAAGTAAATAAGCGAAATTGAATTTCTTTATCAAGAAATAAAATGTGATATTTTGGAATTAATGTAAGACTTGTAATTGAAAGAAATGATTCGACGAATTTAATTTAAATTCAAAATTGTAAGTTTTGTTTTAATGAAGTTGAACTTAAGAAATTGATTTTATGATTTGGAAATTTAATAGAAATTGTTTTGAATGATAAAGTAACTTAACGAATATTGAATGAAATCGATAAATGAGTTTAAATTGATTTAAATGTTGAATCAAATTAATTTAAATGATTTCGAAATGAAACTTATATACGAACTTAAATCAATATTTGATTTGTTTTAAAGGAAATTGAAATTGAATTATAAGATTTTGAAATGATAATTTGGAAGTTTTGAAACGTAAATTATTGGAAATTGGTTTTGAAAGACAAATGAAATGTTGATTTACGAATTCTATTTGAAATTGAAATTGATTTGGTTTTTGAAATATATAAATGACCAATCGGTGTAATAATTACGGAAGTTATTAAAGAGACCGGAATCGGTTATGGAAATTGTGACGACCCGGCTTTCTATGCCCAGAAAGTCGTATCATTATGAAGAAAGAAAGGGGTGAGAAGTAGAAAAGAGAAGAAGAGAAAAGAAACAAACACAAATACTCACAGCGGAAACGAACAAAATATATTATATCATATAAATATTACATAGTATCATATACAACACTTATCAGAGTTACACAGATTACACATCATATACTAGACAGTTATAAACATCTGTCTAGTTATTACATCTCAATACAAAACAAAGATCTAAACAAGATCAACACAGCGGAAACTACTATCTATCTACAACGTCGAAGCCTCCTGCTCCATTGCTCCTCCACAATTTGTCAAGGCTAACCTGAATCCCTTGGCTACTCGTAAAAATTTGAGTACCCAAGAGTTTATAAAACAGAAATAAACAACTTGGGTCAGACATGGGTCTGGTGTGAGTAACAGGTTAAACTTGTTTAACTTCAAAACCTTTTGAAAACAAAGGTATCACGTAAGACTTCCCACACATAAACATGGAAAAGTTTTTACCTTACGCTAACCAAAACATTTGATAGGAAATCCGATTGTATTATAATAGGGTCTAGGGTTTTCAAGTAAAATACAGAAATAGCTGAAATGCTTACATCTCACATTTCAACATAGTTGGGCACAACTAATACGTACGGCACTTATTGGAGTTTGGATTCCATACAATGGCAGGGCTACCGGGGTACCGCCCGTCACAGTACGTGGCCTAGATCACCATACCGAGGATCACTCCCAATCCCCTGCAACACAAGGTCGGAACATCCCTTACTGGATAATTCCCGCACAAGATACCTCACGGTTGGGATCAGCAACCGCACACACTAAGCCGAAATAAGAAGGGACTTCTAGACAGAGGTAATCTTGTCCTACTTGGGTGCTACCCACTAACCTTGCTGCACCTCCCCTGTTTTAGCCATTCCCGGTTTGTGAGGCTTGAGGTCACGATTACCTTAGAAAAGAACACAAACTTAGAATGCTCATCGTCCACCTGACGATGTTCTGAAAGCATTCAATCCATACAAGTTCGTTCCGGGTTCGAACGAAACCGAAGGCATTATCTCGTTACACTCGTTTGGAATCACCCTCAGAGTTAACGACAATAACCCTTGCACTCTGAATCTTCATCTTCACTTGATTCACGACCTATCGTTAATTTGGATCGATGTGGTATTCGGGTCTCCAGACCTGGAAATCCGGTATACGGAAACCCGATCCCGGTCTCATCGAAATCCAAAACGTATCTTTTAAGGCCAAGTTGTTTTAAAGGTTAAAACAAATTCAATTCAATTATCTTTATACACATAGAAGGATAATTCACAATAGATAATCAACATTATCAGATAATCCATATTATCATCACAATTCAACTAAACATCCATATCACACAGCATATATCTCATCAGAGATATCAATCAATGCAAAGCATTCAATATTATCATCCATTCTTAAGTAATGATTTATACCATTTCTAATTAATTTAAAATGAATTAAATTAATTACTTCATTCTATAAATCCTGCTTACTTAATCATTAATTAATTACAAATTAATTAATTATCCTTTAATTACCCTTTAATTCCATTCAGGTAATTTATCTTTAATTAATTACTTAAATTAATTATCCTTAACCACTTATAGTAATTAACCTTTAATTACTTCATTAATTAATTTACTAAAATTAATTAACTTAATCAACTATAATTAATTACATTAATCCTTAATTAATTACATTGATTAATTACTTCATTTATTAATTATTTCTTAATTAACCAATCTTAATTACATCATTAATTATATTAATTAATGATCCCTAATTACATTTTTTTTTATTATTAATTACTTTATTTAAATTAATTACATTAAGTAATTATCTTTAATTAAATCATAATTATTAATCTCTCTTGATTAATCATATTCAGTAATTAACTACCCTTAATTACTTCTTTAAATAAATTAATTATTCCTTAATTAATTATCTCCATTAATTAATCCTTTGATTAATTACAAAAGTAATTACCCAAATTACTTACTTACAAATCATCTTATATTAATTACATTAAGTAATTACCATCTAATTACTTCCCTAAGTAATTATGCTCCATTAATTACACCAAGTAATTTCACTTATCCAAAATTAATTAAACTCAATTAATTAACTTAAATTAATCATATTATCAAAATTAATTACAATAAGTAATTAACCTCTTAATTACTTTTATCAAGTAATTACATTTAACAATTTACAATAGATTATCTAAATTAATCAATCTAATTAATTATCAAAATTAATCACATTAATTTAATATTTAAATAATCGTTAGTTAATTATCTTCATTTATTAAAAACAATTCCTTAATTAATCTCTAATCATAAATTAATCTAAAATTATTAATTTATAAATTAAATACAAAAGTCCTCACTTAATTATCTTACTAATTCACTTCAATATCTTAATTATCTAAGATAAATTATTCCTTTATTAATGACTTAATAATTATTGAAGTGTATTTTAAACATTACCTCTTTTTGAATTTAAATTTGAATCCCATTTTGAATTTAAGATTCAAAATGATTTACCATTTAACATTAACCAAATTTAAATATTAATTTATAAAGTTTTAAAAGAAATGTAAAAACATTTATTACTTATATAAGAAAAGCCTTTTAATTTAAACTACTTAATTTTAAAACATTCAAATTTAAAAAACTGATTTAAGATTTCAGATTTGAATTCAAGAAAACTTGAATCTATAAATTTAACTTTGATTTAAATTCGATTTACTTGCTTTTAACCTTGATTTTTAATTCTTGATTTAAACTCCAAATTCATTTTAAAACCTTAAGATTCAAAAGATTCGTTTGAATCCATACTTTAAATTTATATTTAAATCATAGTTTAAATCCTGCTTTTAAATTTGAATAAAATTTAAAAACCTGGAAATAGACAAGCTTACAATTGCCTGAACCAAACAATTGACTCGAGACAACCAGATTTTTGCTTCGAGTCCTTCGTCCTCTGCTTCGAGTAAATCACGAAATAACTCAAGAGTCTTCTGCTTCAACCAGGCTACCAAACTTTCCCAGGTTCCAGAACTCGTGCACGTGAACGTGCACGGCATCTCTGATCAACTCCAGACGTTGCCTCGACGTCGAACAGGTCGGCGATCACCCATACTTCTCTCCCCGATCGCCAGAGCTTTGTCTTCATCTCGAATTCGAAATCGAACTCGAATTCGAAACCTGGAACAACATATTCCCACCATCACCAGACCTGTCATCATCCCTTCCTCGAAATTCCGACCACTTGAACTCCAGCGCCTCCGGCCATAGCACCCACTACTACACCTCTACCAATTCCCAAAGTCTTAGAACACTCGGTGCATCACAGAGATCAAAAAGTTACAAAACTTCGACATCATCAAATTAGGGCTAAAACTTAGAAATCACTACTGCCATCGCCTCCCACCTCTGATCATCTATTACCCAATTTTCCCCCACTCTCACATCAATTCTCCCCCTCCAGGCAGAACCACATCACCCCAATATCACTAGGAAATTAGATAAACCCAAATTTCCAATATCTATTCAACCCAGTGATGCTCACTCCTCAGAAATTTTAAAAATGTGATATTGGTTTTAAAAATCATAATTTCATACATGCATTCAATTTATAAACTTGTTTCAATGATTTAAGATGTTTGATATTTTTGCTTATTTCAATTTTTTATACTGTTGTATTTGTTTCAGAGGTAACAGACTTTTCAATATAATTTAATGTTGATTTTTGAACAAAATTTCTTACTAACCAAACATCCTTTGTTTACCCATTAATTTCACTAAATGGAAATAAATTTCACCAAAAACCTGAGCTTCAGAACAGATGCAGGTACCCAGATCCTTGTAAACATACATATTTATGTGTATATGTAAATGTACACAGAATATCTATCCAAAACAAAGTCATACAAAACCAACTTATTCCATTTATCCACATGCAACATATGGATTAAAGCTTCTTAATATTATGGGGTTATTTACTTTGAAAGAAATGAAGCACTTGCAGTTTAATCTATAACAGTTTTTATATTATATATATATTTTTTTAAGAAAGTCTTAGTTTTTGTGACGACCGCCCATGATCCCTGTACCGAATCTAAAGATAGTGCGCTGTAAAGTGTGCCAGGCGACCATGGACGATTGTCAAGGTAAGATTAAAACAACAGAATCTATCGTATTACTCACAACGCATGGACAAAATACAATAGAACATATGTATAGTGAAGCTTTACAGAACAAAATGACATCTTATAAAACTCCATAATAGTTGAATACAAGCATTCATATAGTCAATACATCCAGCCTCACTACAAATCTCTCAGAGAATACAAAACAGCGGAATATCCAGTACATATAAGAAGATAATATGCAACCCTCAAGCTCGTCTTCGATATCAGCATCGTGAAAAGAGAACAGCACCTGTCACCTGCTACCTAGTCTGCCCGTCCCAAAAATGGACGAACAGCCCAAGGCAATAAGAATTAAAAACATAAAGCCTTGAGTCAGACAACAGTCTTAGTGAGCAGTAAATTAACTAACAACATACCAAAAGAGCATAAAGGAAAAGGAATAGGAATACAACCCTCCCACTCCAACCTCATTCTACAGTGATAGCCCCCAGACACACACCAAGCAGAAGCAAACATAGCAGAGCATACAATTTAAAGTAAAGCTACTATCACTCGAGTCAAGGGCGATGTTTTCCAAGTACCAAGGCCTAAATCAGATAAGCACCCAGAAAATACCGCTCTTGAGTCCGAATGACGATACAACCAAACATCCATGACTCTGGCTATCACTGTTATCATTGCTTCGATATCACCGTTAATTGAATGACCGGCACATTCTTTCAGCCGTCCGTCAAGGGCTAATGAAAACCCCGGTTCTAGACATAACTCCCGCACGTCGTCGCAGCCCGTGCCTAGGACTATCGAATCTGCCCAGAGTACTCGACCATCAACAGTTGGCCGTTGGGACTATCGAATCTGCCCAAACGTACCCTTGCTTAGAGCATGCTAGAACCTTCAACAACGATGCTATCCAAGCCTCCTAGTCATCCTCCTCGACGACTATTCTCATATCCATTCATTATCCTCAACTCGAATCATATCACCGAGTTATCAACATGCTTGGGATGATCCCGTCTGGATTAGACCAAGTCTTCATCATATGATTGCCTCGCTTCATTACATCCTCGCAAAGCCTCATCTCATCATTACATCATCAAATCTATGCATAAGAGCTTCATCATCCCGCTACATATGCCACGAACAGCTTTTCCATTTCAAGAGCCTTTCCCTTAGCTTTTGAATCATCTTTGGTCTAAATCTAATCATCAATCATCTAGTTCATAATAATCAATCAAATCAAACATCAATCCAAGCAATCAAGCATTCAAAAAATGATCTAAGTAGACAATTATAACAATAATGGCATTTTCGTAATTAAAGAGTTGAAAGTCCAATAAGCATGAAATCATGGATTAAATCTCTACAAACTTGATGAATGAACTTGCGTAGGTTAACATATGATAAAATGGATGCAACATCATCATGATCAATGGATCTACATGGATCTACACATAGGATGAAGAAAATGCATGGAAATCTCTATTTTAACACCAAAACGAGCCAACAATCCGATATACTCCTTTGGATCCGTGTGAGAGATAATCACCACTCACCAAATCACCTAAACAATCCAAAAGATATCAACTTCAGATCTGGACAGCGAAGAGCTAAGCTAGATCCGACAAGATCTCACTTCAAACGAAGAAATCTCTCTTGAAAAGACGAAGATCTTCAATCTAAGCTCTTGAATCTTCAATCTTGATCTTCGATTTGGATGGATGGAAGCACTAGATTAGAGTGGAGAAAAGAAGTGAAGAAGTGTAGAAGTCGAGCTCTCAAAATGGCAGCACTTCGTCGCTTCAAAATCCGGATCCCAAAAAGTGAGAACAACCCCTCCTATTTATAGCTGAAAACTGCTCTAAGTCGTAACTCGGCTATCTCCCTAGGTCGTTTCCGACCTAAGCCTCTCCGACCTAATAGATGCACGCGACATAACAGTCTTCGACCTAACGACTTAGCCAGACCCAGCGACTCATCGCACGCGCGACCTAACCTCTTACGCGCTTAGCGACCTAACAGGCCTCCCCATCTTACGACCTAACGATGTTACGACCTAACACTTAACTCCTAGGTCGCTTTCGACTTAAAGCATAGGCTACGACCTAACACTTAAACTATCTAAGCGACTTAACAACCTACGACTCAGTTGGGTTGCGACCTAACAACTTAGGCTCCTACGCGACCTAACACATGTCGACCTAAAACAACATACGACCTAACAGTTAGATCCACGCGACCTAATACTTAAACTATTCTAGCGACCTAACAACTCACGCGACCTACGACTCAGCAAACTCGCGACCTAACACACACGCGACCTAACCATCTTAGGTCGCCTACGACCTAACTCAACACAGATCTAACGACCTAACTACGCTATCACTTAGGTCGGTCAATCCCATAGGTCGCTAACTCTTATAGGTCGCAAACTGCTTATTCCCTAAGTCGTTAACTCTACTAGGTCGCTAACTCGAACTGCCGACCTAACACTTGACTCACCCAAACACTTAGGTCGCTCACACATTTTCTTAGGTCGCCTGAACCTCTTAAGTCGGTCACGACTTAACCCCTTAGGTCGCCTACGACCTAACCAAAGCCAACAACTAGTCTTCCTTAAGTCGTCTAACGACCTAACTCCAAACCCTGAGTCAACACTCCCACCTCCTAAGTCGTATACGACTTACGACTTATGCTAAGTCGTGAACGACTTAGGACTTAGCCAAAAATTTCCTAAAATCTGAAATGGCTAAAAATGCTAAAATTCCAGATTTGACGAACTTTTCGATCCGTAAAAATACGGGTCGTTACATTCTCTCCCCCTTAGGAATTTCGCCCCCGAAATTCCAAGCAATCAAAAACTATTCTGTACGCCTACCATCCATAGCAATCAACAAACCATGCATCCAATTCTAACTTAGCGTACAGAATTCTAAAATTAGAACAAGTTACAATATCGCGAGATGACACGACACCTTAGGGCCATACCTTGAAGAGTTCAGGATGAGCTGCTTTCATCCTCTCTTCCACCTCCCACGTACAGTCGTTATCATCTTCACTCCATTGTATCTTGAGCAACTTAACTACCTTTCTCCTAAGCTGTTTCGTGTCGGTTTCAACAACACGAAGCGGCTTACGAGGTCTTCTATCGACTGGATCAACTTCTAAGTCTTCACAGCTATCAGCAGAAACCACTGTATTCGAGTCGTGCACATACTTCCGTAGATATGATACATGAAAAACATTGTGCACACTCGACATCTTCTCTGGTAACTCCAATCTGTAAGCGAGCTTTCCAATTCGCTCGATAATCGGGAATGGTCCAACAAATCTCGGAGTCAATTTTCCTTTCTTCCCGAATCGGATAACATTCTTCAGTGGAGAAATCTTCACAAAAACCATATCTCCTACGTCGAATTCCAAATCCTTTCGACGCTTATCAGCATAACTCTTCTGACGGTCTTGGGCTGCCTTCATTCGTTGTCGAATGATCTCTATGCAATCCGAAGTCTGTCGAATCATCTCTGGCCCAAGTATCAGCTTTTCTCCAGTTTCCAACCAACATGTCGGAGAGTTACACGGTCTTCCATACAACGCCTCATACGGTGCCATACCAATGCTTGACTGGTAACTGTTGTTGTATGCAAACTCCACCAAATGAAGGTGATCTTCCCATGATCCTCCGAAGTCCAAAACACATGCTCTGAGAAGATCTTCCAAAACTCGGTTGACTCTCTCGGTCTGACCATCTGTTTGGGGATGATAAGCTGTACTCAAACACAACTCGGTTCCCAAAACTTCCTGGAAGCTCTTCCAAAATCCACTAGTGAACAATGAGTCTCGATCGCTCACTATACTCTTCGGAATACCATGGAAACGAACTATCCACTTAACATACAACTCAGCCAACTTTGATGCAGTCCTAGTCGATCGAACAGGAATGAATCGTGCACTCTTAGTCAGACGATCCACAATGACCCAAATCCCTTCATTTCCCGTCCTGGTTCTAGGCAATCCATCAATAAAATCCATCGACACTTGTTCCCACTTCCATGTAGGAACTTCTAAGGGTTGAAGCAATCCACTTGGCTTCTTCTGTTCAGCCTTTACCAACTGACAGTTCATACACTTGGAAATGAAATCTCCAACATCCTTCTTCATGCCTTCCCAGTAGTAGGTTCTCTTCATATCCCGATACATCTTATTTCCACCTGGATGAATTGTCAACTTCGAGTGATGACTTTCCTTCAGAACTTCACTCCTCAATTCATCTATATCGGGAACCACTAGTCGTCCTTGCTTTCGAAGCCAACCTTCTCTATCGACCTCGAATCCTTTATCCTTTTCTGGCTCCAATCCAGATTCCAATTCACGGATAATCTTGACAAGCTTATCATCTCGCTTTTGACTCTCGCCAATCCTTTCCACAAGAGTCGGTCTTATCGATAAGTTTGCCAACATTTCAGGTTCCAATTCGCATCTAGGTCTGAAGTCAAATCCAGCTAAATACTCGAGACTCTTCCATTCTGAAAACATGGCTCCCAATCCTGCATGTCTTCGACTTAACGCATCTGCCACTGCGTTACCTTTTCCTGGAGTATAAGCTATACCAAAGTCATATGATGCCAAAAACTCTAGCCAACGTTGCTGCCGAAGATTCAAATCCTTTTGGGAGAAAAGATACTTCAACGACTTGTGATCTGTAAACAACTCGAATCGAACTCCCAACAGATAATGCCTCCACATCTTCAGAGCAAATACAATCGCCGCTAACTCCAAGTCATGAGTTGGGTAATTCCTTTCATGCGGCTTCAGTTGTCGACTGGCATACGCAACAACTTTATCCTTCTGCATCAGCACTGCTCCAAGTCCAGTACCACATGCATCGGTGTAAACCACCATCTCATCATTCCCACTTGGAATAGTCAAAACAGGAGCACTCGTCAATCGCTCTTTCAGGATTCCGAAAGCTTGCTCACACTTAGCATCCCAACTGAACACTTGGTTCTTCTTCGTCAATCCTGTTAACGGTGCAGCTATCTTGGAGAAGTCTTTGATAAACCGTCGATAATATCCTGCTAATCCAAGAAAACTTCTCACATCAGATGCATTCTTAGGTCTAACCCAATCCTGGATTGCTACCACCTTTGCGGGATCAACCGCTATTCCATTTCCAGAAATCACATGGCCTAAGAACCTCACTTCACTCTTCCAGAAGTGACACTTTGAAAACTTAGCCTTCAGCTGATGTTTCCGTAAGATCTCCAAAACAATACGCAAGTGCGTCTTGTGCTCTTCTTCCGTTCTGGAATAAATCAGAATATCATCCACGAACACAAGTACGAACTTGTTCAACTGATCTCTGAACACTCTATTCATAAGATCCACAAAATATGCTGGCGCGTTAGTCAATCCAAACGGCATTACCAGCCACTCAAAGAAACCGGATGGTGTTCGAAAAGCAGTCTTCGGCACACTATCCTTAGCAACTCTCAACTGGTGAAATCCCGTTGCCAGATCCATCTGAGAAAACACCTTAGCTTCGTGAAGCTGATCAAACAAGTCATCTATTCTCGGTAATGGATACTTGTTCTTCTTAGTCACCTTATTCAGCTCACGATAATCCACACACAATCTCAATGACCCATCTGCCTTAGTTGCAAACACAACTGGTGCACCCCACTCGGACACACTACGCCGAATGAATCCTTTCTGTAAAAGGTCATCAACTTGCACCCTCAACTCTTGCTGTTCCCTAGGCGCCATCCGCCTAAGAGGCATCACAACAGGTCTGGCTCCTTCAACTAGATCTATACGAAACTCGATCTCTCTATGCGGCGGCAACCCTTTGACTTCGTCAAAGACATCCTCGAATCCATTAGCGATCGGCACTGATGACAGTCCATCCCGTGGAACAACTAGCGAATACATGAAGCTCATGAAGACGCCTTCTTCATGCTTACATCGTATCACAATCTTTCGCCCCTCCACATTCTCGACTGTCACTTCCAACCTTTCGCAATCAACCTTAGCCGCATACTTCCTAAGCCAGTCCATACCCAAGATAATTCCGAACCCCGCAAAGTTCAGAACAAAGCAATCACAAACAAAAGAGCAATCATGACTCGACACAACTAGACCACGGCATAACATACACAAACAAGACGAACCCCCAACTGGATTAGTCACAACTAATGGCCTATCAACAATATCCGGTGTCAAACCTAACCGGCCAACGAGTTCATTACAAACAAATGAATGCGACGCTCCAGTATCAAACAGAACTCTAACTGGAACACCACCTAGGAAAAGAGTACCTTGAACAACCACACTCTTTCCTTTCTCTTCAGCAGTAGGAGCTTTTGAAGATGACGGAACAGCTCCCAAAGCATAGGCTTGCACAATTTGCCTGTCCTTCCTTGGTTCTGGACAATTCTTCCTGAAATGCCCCGGCTTGTCACAGTTGTGACACTTCATCGGTACCTTCGGATTCTTACAATCCTTAGAGAAATGGCCCTTCTGCTGACAATTGTAGCAAGTCACCTCGCCTTTCGGCTTCTTCTGGCCATCCTTACCCTTCTGCTGCTGCTGCTTCCTCTTCTGGTTTCCACCTTGCTGTGGTTTAGATTCTCCCTTGGTCACAGCAACAACAGATCCTTCCTTAGGAAACAGACTCTCATGCCTAAGAGCTTTCTCCACAAGCTTCTCAAATGAATCATCCAAATGATCCACCAACTGTCTCCCAAGATAACTATCCAAGCCGGTCACAAACTTCTCATTCTTCTGATAAGCAGATTCAATATATGACCGAGCATACTTGGACAAAGCTTCGAACTCAGAAACGTACTCAAGAACTGATCTTCCACCTTGCTTAAGCTCCACAAACCTCTTGAACAGAACAGACTTCTGAGCTGTGGAAATGAACTTAGCTTCAAATCTGACTTGGAATTGCTCCCAAGTAATCTCTTCTTCCGGAGTAGTGATGGTAATAGAGTTCCACCAATCAGAGGCTCTCCCTTGAAGCTGCCTCGATGCCAACTTCCTCTTAGTTGCATCATCAATTCCCAAATCACCAAAGATCCTTCTACAAGCATCTATCCACCTCTGGACTTCAATGGTAGATTCTGTTCCCAAGAAAACCTTCCCTCCAAGAGCAGTATAATCCTTGCACAGCTTAGCAAAATCCACTGGTTTCGGAGTTTGAGCTTGAACTCCAACATCGACTGCTGCCCCCGGAACTGGTATCCTTCTCATGATCGAAGTCATCATAGCTTCGAACATGGCTGCATAATCAGCAGTCTCTTCAGTAGCACGACCTCCCCTAGCAGCTGGTCTCCCTCTTCGACTCATTCTCAATATCTATAAAAAGGAATGATTAGAACATCTAGAGAAACAACTGCATAAAGGACTCAAACTCTACTAAGCCACTATATTATATATAGTAATCATCCATCAAAATACAATTACGTCTCTCATACGTAGTTACGACAGCGAGCGTTGGGTAAAATCGATTAACCAATGCTCTGATACCAAATGTGACGACCGCCCATGATCCCTGTACCGAATCTAAAGATAGTGCGCTGTAAAGTGTGCCAGGCGACCATGGACGATTGTCAAGGTAAGATTAAAACAACAGAATCTATCGTATTACTCACAACGCATGGACAAAATACAATAGAACATATGTATAGTGAAGCTTTACAGAACAAAATGACATCTTATAAAACTCCATAATAGTTGAATACAAGCATTCATATAGTCAATACATCCAGCCTCACTACAAATCTCTCAGAGAATACAAAACAGCGGAATATCCAGTACATATAAGAAGATAATATGCAACCCTCAAGCTCGTCTTCGATATCAGCATCGTGAAAAGAGAACAGCACCTGTCACCTGCTACCTAGTCTGCCCGTCCCAAAAATGGACGAACAGCCCAAGGCAATAAGAATTAAAAACATAAAGCCTTGAGTCAGACAACAGTCTTAGTGAGCAGTAAATTAACTAACAACATACCAAAAGAGCATAAAGGAAAAGGAATAGGAATACAACCCTCCCACTCCAACCTCATTCTACAGTGATAGCCCCCAGACACACACCAAGCAGAAGCAAACATAGCAGAGCATACAATTTAAAGTAAAGCTACTATCACTCGAGTCAAGGGCGATGTTTTCCAAGTACCAAGGCCTAAATCAGATAAGCACCCAGAAAATACCGCTCTTGAGTCCGAATGACGATACAACCAAACATCCATGACTCTGGCTATCACTGTTATCATTGCTTCGATATCACCGTTAATTGAATGACCGGCACATTCTTTCAGCCGTCCGTCAAGGGCTAATGAAAACCCCGGTTCTAGACATAACTCCCGCACGTCGTCGCAGCCCGTGCCTAGGACTATCGAATCTGCCCAGAGTACTCGACCATCAACAGTTGGCCGTTGGGACTATCGAATCTGCCCAAACGTACCCTTGCTTAGAGCATGCTAGAACCTTCAACAACGATGCTATCCAAGCCTCCTAGTCATCCTCCTCGACGACTATTCTCATATCCATTCATTATCCTCAACTCGAATCATATCACCGAGTTATCAACATGCTTGGGATGATCCCGTCTGGATTAGACCAAGTCTTCATCATATGATTGCCTCGCTTCATTACATCCTCGCAAAGCCTCATCTCATCATTACATCATCAAATCTATGCATAAGAGCTTCATCATCCCGCTACATATGCCACGAACAGCTTTTCCATTTCAAGAGCCTTTCCCTTAGCTTTTGAATCATCTTTGGTCTAAATCTAATCATCAATCATCTAGTTCATAATAATCAATCAAATCAAACATCAATCCAAGCAATCAAGCATTCAAAAAATGATCTAAGTAGACAATTATAACAATAATGGCATTTTCGTAATTAAAGAGTTGAAAGTCCAATAAGCATGAAATCATGGATTAAATCTCTACAAACTTGATGAATGAACTTGCGTAGGTTAACATATGATAAAATGGATGCAACATCATCATGATCAATGGATCTACATGGATCTACACATAGGATGAAGAAAATGCATGGAAATCTCTATTTTAACACCAAAACGAGCCAACAATCCGATATACTCCTTTGGATCCGTGTGAGAGATAATCACCACTCACCAAATCACCTAAACAATCCAAAAGATATCAACTTCAGATCTGGACAGCGAAGAGCTAAGCTAGATCCGACAAGATCTCACTTCAAACGAAGAAATCTCTCTTGAAAAGACGAAGATCTTCAATCTAAGCTCTTGAATCTTCAATCTTGATCTTCGATTTGGATGGATGGAAGCACTAGATTAGAGTGGAGAAAAGAAGTGAAGAAGTGTAGAAGTCGAGCTCTCAAAATGGCAGCACTTCGTCGCTTCAAAATCCGGATCCCAAAAAGTGAGAACAACCCCTCCTATTTATAGCTGAAAACTGCTCTAAGTCGTAACTCGGCTATCTCCCTAGGTCGTTTCCGACCTAAGCCTCTCCGACCTAATAGATGCACGCGACATAACAGTCTTCGACCTAACGACTTAGCCAGACCCAGCGACTCATCGCACGCGCGACCTAACCTCTTACGCGCTTAGCGACCTAACAGGCCTCCCCATCTTACGACCTAACGATGTTACGACCTAACACTTAACTCCTAGGTCGCTTTCGACTTAAAGCATAGGCTACGACCTAACACTTAAACTATCTAAGCGACTTAACAACCTACGACTCAGTTGGGTTGCGACCTAACAACTTAGGCTCCTACGCGACCTAACACATGTCGACCTAAAACAACATACGACCTAACAGTTAGATCCACGCGACCTAATACTTAAACTATTCTAGCGACCTAACAACTCACGCGACCTACGACTCAGCAAACTCGCGACCTAACACACACGCGACCTAACCATCTTAGGTCGCCTACGACCTAACTCAACACAGATCTAACGACCTAACTACGCTATCACTTAGGTCGGTCAATCCCATAGGTCGCTAACTCTTATAGGTCGCAAACTGCTTATTCCCTAAGTCGTTAACTCTACTAGGTCGCTAACTCGAACTGCCGACCTAACACTTGACTCACCCAAACACTTAGGTCGCTCACACATTTTCTTAGGTCGCCTGAACCTCTTAAGTCGGTCACGACTTAACCCCTTAGGTCGCCTACGACCTAACCAAAGCCAACAACTAGTCTTCCTTAAGTCGTCTAACGACCTAACTCCAAACCCTGAGTCAACACTCCCACCTCCTAAGTCGTATACGACTTACGACTTATGCTAAGTCGTGAACGACTTAGGACTTAGCCAAAAATTTCCTAAAATCTGAAATGGCTAAAAATGCTAAAATTCCAGATTTGACGAACTTTTCGATCCGAAATGAAGCACTTGCAGTTTAATCTATAACAGTTTTTATATTATATATATATTTTTTTAAGAAAGTCTTAGTTTTAAAACAAACAAGTATGCAGATTCTTGGCACAGCAACACACCTATACATATTTATATATGTCTACACAAATTTTCAACATCATATAAGGATACAAGCATATTCATTTCTATACATTCACATGCAGCAGATAATTTAAGTTCTTTGCATTGAGGTTACTTACTTCTAAAAGAAACAGAGCAGTTTCCATCCAAACTGTTTTTAATTTATGTGAATTAGAACTTGAGTTCTGGAAATTTTTGTTTAACTTTGATTTTAAAAAAAAGAAAACTGTTTTTAAAATAGAAGTTACTCACATGATTAAAGATGAAACAGAGGCAGACTTAAGCTTTTGAAAACTTGAATTGTTGAATCTTTAAATTGCTTTAAATCTACATGCAAATTGGCTTCCCGTTTTGAAAAGAATGCAGCAGTTGCTTGTTATTGAAACATGCAGAGATGACTTGAAGCCTTGTTGAAGATGACTCAGATTCAAAACAGAGATGAAAATGCTTGCAGGCCTTTTTATTTCCATCTCAGGTTTGAAGAAGATGTTCTGGTTTTGGTTGAAGAAATGATACAGGTTTTTGGGTTTTGATTTTGGTTTGAGGAGTGAATTGATTATTGAGAGTTGTTACTGATTTGTTTCAGCTGAAAACAAATCTTCTTAAATTTGAAAAAAATGAAGATTAGAAAAGAAGATAAAGGAGTGAAGTATGTGTTTATATAGGATAAAATGATTTATTTATGAATTAAAAGAAAATCAAAAATAAAAAGAACACTTGTCATAAACATTGATTACTTAAATTACACTTGTTAAAACAAGGCATTAGATAAAGACACATGTCTTTTAAGTAATTACTCATATTTCTATTTATTTTAAAATTATTTAAAAAGCCCTTTCTTATTTATTTAAACACTTATCTATATATATTACTTTTTAAAGAGAAACAAAAGCTAATTATATTTATAAATAAAAGTTTATACAAATATTCTAAAATTCAAAACAATTTAAATATATATATTCTTTTGAATTTCAAAACTTTAAATTCAAGTTTAAATAAAATTAAATCCTAAGATTCAATTTTAAAAGTTAAGTTATATATATTTACATACACTATTTATTCAATTTAAAATAACAATTCCTTAGTCTTTTAAAATCCATTCATATTTATAAAAATAATACATTATACTTATTATTTGAAAATAACATATTTGATACTTATTTAATTAGATTATTAAATTAAATTCAAATTTTATTATCAAAGATCATCAATATCAATTTAATTATTTAACAGATTATTAAATTGATATTGTTAAAATTTCCGGGATATTACATTCCTCCCCCCTTAAAATAATTTCGTCCCCGAAATTTAAACAAAGGTAATTTAATAATCTTATTAAAGATTTTAATTTAAAACACAAGCATATACAATCATCCATATGCTAGCAACCATAGCAACCAAATCATCCAATCAAACAATTCTAATTATCTAGACTAAATTCTAGATAAAATTCCTCGAGTTTCCCCAAGTATATATATATATATACCGGGATACTCGCTCTACAAACAATCTAAACAACCAAGCTATAGATCTCCTACTCATCTAGATCTACAGAACTAAACAGAATATCAGACTACAGACGAGTCTGACTCAACAATCAAACCTCCAGAACTGCAGATTCTAAAACCAGAAATAGATCAAATACGTACTCCCTCAGAGATACGTAAAACTCAATGAATTCCAGTTATCCAAACTGACAATTCAATTCAGAAGTCCAAATACTTATCCAAATCAGAACACAGACGAGATCCAAACATAACTCTACTTCACAACATCAGTAGATTCCAAACTTACTTCTCCTATCCAGAGATACACTCCAAACTGCTTTCGCTGCTCAACTCTGATCTGAGGTAGAACACAAGCACAGACTGGACAACTCACTTCTAGAAATAAGGTTTACTGATCCATAAGGAAAACTCAGATATTCCAGCAAAACTTGAGCTGCTTCACCAAACTCTATCTCTAGGAAAACATCCTTCAACTAGACTGAACCACTGGTATCACTCATGGAATCCAGTTGATAAGAAAACTCAACCTTCAGATGCGGACAAACTTCTGACTTCTCTGAAGACATCCAGAAAAACTCTGACAACACAAGAGAACACTCAGCAATCACAAGTCACTTTTGCGATCAACCCAACCTATTTCCAAAGAAAAACTGTTCCTCTTTACCAATCAGAACAGCTTACACTTATTTATCCAATTTATCGAAGAAATGGATCCACTCTGCTGCTTCTGAACTTCACTTTCAGAAAAACTGCTCATCCAGAAAACTTCCTGCCAATGCACAGAATACTCTGAGCTGCACTGCTGACACTGATGTCTAGGTCTTCCTACTCCAAAGATCTTCGAGAAACTCGAACTTCAAACCAAAGCAGAAACTTCATGCTGAGCTCAACCACAACACCGAAGCATTCACACTTCCTTAATCCTGTTCCAAAGAAAACATCTTCGGGAACATCCATCGTCACTGTATCTCATCATACAGCTACTATTACCTGAGGTATCAAGGTACCATCACTCACTTCTGTTCGACCGACAGATCCAACTCTACTCATCCAAACTTCAGAGATAAACTTCGAACCATTACAGTTTCCTTCGGAGATCGATGAAATCCTTCACCACAGCAAAGCTTACTCGAGACGGTATTGGGTCTACAGTCTCGACAAATACACTTCCAACCTCAACATTCAACTCCAACCATTGGTAGTCGTGTTTCACACACCACCACCCTATCTACCTTTATATCCTATATTGGAAAACCCGAACAGGTAACCCAACAAATAGGTAGAAATATATATATATTTAAAATGATACTTTTTATATAGAAATTATTTCTGGGTAAAATTATTTCATTTACCTCTTTAAAACAATATTGTGTCGAATTGTTCTATACAAGTGTTTAGAGATCCCTATCAATGTTGTGGCGTCCCACACATCGACCAGAATCCATAAACTACTCAATAAACCAATCAACACAATATAAAACAATTTTATATTCACTAACAAATACGCGCTCATATCTATTAATACTCTCAAAATTCCCACCAGAGCCAAGGTTATCGCCAACCTAAGCTCTGATACCACGTGTGACGACCCGGCTTTCTATGCCCAGAAAGTCGTATCATTATGAAGAAAGAAAGGGGTGAGAAGTAGAAAAGAGAAGAAGAGAAAAGAAACAAACACAAATACTCACAGCGGAAACGAACAAAATATATTATATCATATAAATATTACATAGTATCATATACAACACTTATCAGAGTTACACAGATTACACATCATATACTAGACAGTTATAAACATCTGTCTAGTTATTACATCTCAATACAAAACAAAGATCTAAACAAGATCAACACAGCGGAAACTACTATCTATCTACAACGTCGAAGCCTCCTGCTCCATTGCTCCTCCACAATTTGTCAAGGCTAACCTGAATCCCTTGGCTACTCGTAAAAATTTGAGTACCCAAGAGTTTATAAAACAGAAATAAACAACTTGGGTCAGACATGGGTCTGGTGTGAGTAACAGGTTAAACTTGTTTAACTTCAAAACCTTTTGAAAACAAAGGTATCACGTAAGACTTCCCACACATAAACATGGAAAAGTTTTTACCTTACGCTAACCAAAACATTTGATAGGAAATCCGATTGTATTATAATAGGGTCTAGGGTTTTCAAGTAAAATACAGAAATAGCTGAAATGCTTACATCTCACATTTCAACATAGTTGGGCACAACTAATACGTACGGCACTTATTGGAGTTTGGATTCCATACAATGGCAGGGCTACCGGGGTACCGCCAGTCACAGTACGTGGCCTAGATCACCATACCGAGGATCACTCCCAATCCCCTGCAACACAAGGTCGGAACATCCCTTACTGGATAATTCCCGCACAAGATACCTCACGGTTGGGATCAGCAACCGCACACACTAAGCCGAAATAAGAAGGGACTTCTAGACAGAGGTAATCTTGTCCTACTTGGGTGCTACCCACTAACCTTGCTGCACCTCCCCTGTTTTAGCCATTCCCGGTTTGTGAGGCTTGAGGTCACGATTACCTTAGAAAAGAACACAAACTTAGAATGCTCATCGTCCACCTGACGATGTTCTGAAAGCATTCAATCCATACAAGTTCGTTCCGGGTTCGAACGAAACCGAAGGCATTATCTCGTTACACTCGTTTGGAATCACCCTCAGAGTTAACGACAATAACCCTTGCACTCTGAATCTTCATCTTCACTTGATTCACGACCTATCGTTAATTTGGATCGATGTGGTATTCGGGTCTCCAGACCTGGAAATCCGGTATACGGAAACCCGATCCCGGTCTCATCGAAATCCAAAACGTATCTTTTAAGGCCAAGTTGTTTTAAAGGTTAAAACAAATTCAATTCAATTATCTTTATACACATAGAAGGATAATTCACAATAGATAATCAACATTATCAGATAATCCATATTATCATCACAATTCAACTAAACATCCATATCACACAGCATATATCTCATCAGAGATATCAATCAATGCAAAGCATTCAATATTATCATCCATTCTTAAGTAATGATTTATACCATTTCTAATTAATTTAAAATGAATTAAATTAATTACTTCATTCTATAAATCCTGCTTACTTAATCATTAATTAATTACAAATTAATTAATTATCCTTTAATTACCCTTTAATTCCATTCAGGTAATTTATCTTTAATTAATTACTTAAATTAATTATCCTTAACCACTTATAGTAATTAACCTTTAATTACTTCATTAATTAATTTACTAAAATTAATTAACTTAATCAACTATAATTAATTACATTAATCCTTAATTAATTACATTGATTAATTACTTCATTTATTAATTATTTCTTAATTAACCAATCTTAATTACATCATTAATTATATTAATTAATGATCCCTAATTACATTTTTTTTATTATTAATTACTTTATTTAAATTAATTACATTAAGTAATTATCTTTAATTAAATCATAATTATTAATCTCTCTTGATTAATCATATTCAGTAATTAACTACCCTTAATTACTTCTTTAAATAAATTAATTATTCCTTAATTAATTATCTCCATTAATTAATCCTTTGATTAATTACAAAAGTAATTACCCAAATTACTTACTTACAAATCATCTTATATTAATTACATTAAGTAATTACCATCTAATTACTTCCCTAAGTAATTATGCTCCATTAATTACACCAAGTAATTTCACTTATCCAAAATTAATTAAACTCAATTAATTAACTTAAATTAATCATATTATCAAAATTAATTACAATAAGTAATTAACCTCTTAATTACTTTTATCAAGTAATTACATTTAACAATTTACAATAGATTATCTAAATTAATCAATCTAATTAATTATCAAAATTAATCACATTAATTTAATATTTAAATAATCGTTAGTTAATTATATTCATTTATTAAAAACAATTCCTTAATTAATCTCTAATCATAAATTAATCTAAAATTATTAATTTATAAATTAAATACAAAAGTCCTCACTTAATTATCTTACTAATTCACTTCAATATCTTAATTATCTAAGATAAATTATTCCTTTATTAATGACTTAATAATTATTGAAGTGTATTTTAAACATTACCTCTTTTTGAATTTAAATTTGAATCCCATTTTGAATTTAAGATTCAAAATGATTTACCATTTAACATTAACCAAATTTAAATATTAATTTATAAAGTTTTAAAAGAAATGTAAAAACATTTATTACTTATATAAGAAAAGCCTTTTAATTTAAACTACTTAATTTTAAAACATTCAAATTTAAAAAACTGATTTAAGATTTCAGATTTGAATTCAAGAAAACTTGAATCTATAAATTTAACTTTGATTTAAATTCGATTTACTTGCTTTTAACCTTGATTTTTAATTCTTGATTTAAACTCCAAATTCATTTTAAAACCTTAAGATTCAAAAGATTCGTTTGAATCCATACTTTAAATTTATATTTAAATCATAGTTTAAATCCTGCTTTTAAATTTGAATAAAATTTAAAAACCTGGAAATAGACAAGCTTACAATTGCCTGAACCAAACAATTGACTCGAGACAACCAGATTTTTGCTTCGAGTCCTTCGTCCTCTGCTTCGAGTAAATCACGAAATAACTCGAGAGTCTTCTGCTTCAACCCAGGCTACCAAACTTTCCCAGGTTCCAGAACTCGTGCACGTGAACGTGCACGGCATCTCTGATAAACTCCAGACGTTGCCTCAACGTCGAACAGGTCGGCGATCACCCATACTTCTCTCCCCGATCGCCAGAGCTTTGTCTTCATCTCGAATTCGAAATCGAACTCGAATTCGAAACCTGGAACAACATATTCCCACCATCACCAGACCTGTCATCATCCCTTCCTCGAAATTCCGACCACTTGAACTCCAGCGCCTCCGGCCATAGCACCCACTACTACACCTCTACCAATTCCCAAAGTCTTAGAACACTCGGTGCATCACAGAGATCAAAAAGTTACAAAACTTCGACATCATCAAATTAGGGCTAAAACTTAGAAATCACTACTGCCATCGCCTCCCACCTCTGATCATCTATTACCCAATTTTCCCCCACTCTCACATCAATTCTCCCCCTCCAGGCAGAACCACATCACCCCAATATCACTAGGAAATTAGATAAACCCAAATTTCCAATATCTATTCAACCCAGTGATGCTCACTCCTCAGAAATTTTAAAAATGTGATATTGGTTTTAAAAATCATAATTTCATACATGCATTCAATTTATAAACTTGTTTCAATGATTTAAGATGTTTGATATTTTTGCTTATTTCAATTTTTTATACTGTTGTATTTGTTTCAGAGGTAACAGACTTTTCAATATAATTTAATGTTGATTTTTGAACAAAATTTCTTACTAACCAAACATCCTTTGTTTACCCATTAATTTCACTAAATGGAAATAAATTTCACCAAAAACCTGAGCTTCAGAACAGATGCAGGTACCCAGATCCTTGTAAACATACATATTTATGTGTATATGTAAATGTACACAGAATATCTATCCAAAACAAAGTCATACAAAACCAACTTATTCCATTTATCCACATGCAACATATGGATTAAAGCTTCTTAATATTATGGGGTTATTTACTTTGAAAGAAATGAAGCACTTGCAGTTTAATCTATAACAGTTTTTATATTATATATTTTTTTTTTTAAGAAAGTCTTAGTTTTAAAACAAACAAGTATGCAGATTCTTGGCACAGCAACACACCTATACATATTTATATATGTCTACACAAATTTTCAACATCATATAAGGATACAAGCATATTCATTTCTATACATTCACATGCAGCAGATAATTTAAGTTCTTTGCATTGAGGTTACTTACTTCTAAAAGAAACAGAGCAGTTTCCATCCAAACTGTTTTTAATTTATGTGAATTAGAACTTGAGTTCTGGAAATTTTTGTTTAACTTTGATTTTAAAAAAAAGAAAACTGTTTTTAAAATAGAAGTTACTCACATGATTAAAGATGAAACAGAGGCAGACTTAAGCTTTTGAAAACTTGAATTGTTGAATCTTTAAATTGCTTTAAATCTACATGCAAATTGGCTTCCCGTTTTGAAAAGAATGCAGCAGTTGCTTGTTATTGAAACATGCAGAGATGACTTGAAGCCTTGTTGAAGATGACTCAGATTCAAAACAGAGATGAAAATGCTTGCAGGCCTTTTGATTTCCATCTCAGGTTTGAAGAAGATGTTCTGGTTTTGGTTGAAGAAATGATACAGGTTTTTGGGTTTTGATTTTGGTTTGAGGAGTGAATTGATTATTGAGAGTTGTTACTGATTTGTTTCAGCTGAAAACAAATCTTCTTAAATTTGAAAAAAATGAAGATTAGAAAAGAAGATAAAGGAGTGAAGTATGTGTTTATATAGGATAAAATGATTTATTTATGAATTAAAAGAAAATCAAAAATAAAAAGAACACTTGTCATAAACATTGATTACTTAAATTACACTTGTTAAAACAAGGCATTAGATAAAGACACATGTCTTTTAAGTAATTACTCATATTTCTATTTATTTTAAAATTATTTAAAAAGCCCTTTCTTATTTATTTAAACACTTATCTATATATATTACTTTTTAAAGAGAAACAAAAGCTAATTATATTTATAAATAAAAGTTTATACAAATATTCTAAAATTCAAAACAATTTAAATATATATATTCTTTTGAATTTCAAAACTTTAAATTCAAGTTTAAATAAAATTAAATCCTAAGATTCAATTTTAAAAGTTAAGTTATATATATTTACATACACTATTTATTCAATTTAAAATAACAATTCCTTAGTCTTTTAAAATCCATTCATATTTATAAAAATAATACATTATACTTATTATTTGAAAATAACATATTTGATACTTATTTAATTAGATTATTAAATTAAATTCAAATTTTATTATCAAAGATCATCAATATCAATTTAATTATTTAACAGATTATTAAATTGATATTGTTAAAATTTCCGGGATATTACAGAAATACTCTCTATCTAAACCGAAACCACTTTAATAACTATACGCGGAGTGATGATCCAGAATGAAGTGGTTGGAATGATGTACGTGTTGACTGAAGAAAGAGAACGATAATGGATAGCCTTGACACTTGTGTCAAATTGGAAATGACTAAAACAGGAGCTGTGCCGGGCCAATAGAGGATTAGCTACCTCAAGTGGACACACTTCTTCGAACTACTTATACTTGTTGTCGATTGGTGCACCCTTGATTTTGGGAGTGTTGTTTCACGGTGTTGCGGGCGCTGCGGCGTTGCGTTCTCACCAGTCCGGATCAGGCGAACGGTAGTATCACTACCTTGGGTATTGCCTCATGTGCCTTGTCATACTTGTATTCCATTTATACGCGACCACTACGATTTTGATTTGTACCTTTAGTATATGGATTGCCCTCTGGTGACTTCCGGTTTTGGGGAAACTACGGTCTTGTATATGCTTTTGGGAATAAAAATGTGTTAAGGATGGAATGGGCCATGACTTAACGCTATTTTGATATCTTTACATATTACTGATAGACATTATCTACTTAGCGTACATTACTACATAGTAGATAGTTTGACGGATCCTTAAAGGATGGTTATTCCAAACATCCTTTGAGTTACTTGTATTTCAATTGCTATTTCACTTGAGTTGGATTTATTAATATAAGAATGTTAATCCTAACTCGAGTGTCTTGTGTTTTTGCTTTACGCTCGGGTCAGACTGAGTGTACCAGTATTCGAGACTCACCTTTGGAGTCGGAGCTTTGCTTGAAGATCCAGCCATCTATTCTGCTTTCAGTATTCGATGATTCCAGTGATGTATTCTGATTTGTATCTGATGTATCGTATTACTCTTCTGTTGTAAACTCTGATGTATTTTATATATTTATATAGTAGCTTCATGAACTACTATCTCCTTTATTTCCGCTGCACTTATTACTCTGTGTCTGTGATCTGTGATTATTTATTTACTGTATATGTTCAGTTTTGCCAAATTTAAATTAACAACGCGGTATTTTGAGCAATTCAATTCCGGCATGAGTGTCTACCTATACACTTATAATGGATGCGAATGGTCCAAAATATCGGGTCGTTACAAAGGGTAAACTTGTAGTATCCTACCTTGGACATTGCCTCACGTGCCTTATCATACTTTTATCCTTATACGAGACCCTTACGATTTTTGTTTAGTGTTGTCATATCATGGTGCATTACTGACTACCAACGTTCTACTGGTTGTGTCAAATGCAAATTGTACGCTAACGCTTAAAAATGCATTAAGGGGGATTAATGTAAATCCTTAATGCTAAGAAAAATATTTATTTTATTGATTAGACATTATATATGTAGCGTATTCTATTATATATAAAATATTTTGACGGATCCTTAGGAGATGTGAAATCCCGTAACATCTCTTGAGTTATTGCACGCACGTTATACACTGGATAGGAGATGTGAAACCCCGTAAACATTTCTGATGCTATGGCACTCATGTTATATGCGATATCGATTTGACTCACATAAGAATATTTTAGTCTTGACTCGAGTGTTTTGTCTTTTCATTACACTCGGGTCAGTCCTGAGTTTTCAGCGCATTGAAGATTATCTTCTGGAGGACTTAGACGAAGATTTGGTATATTATTATTACAATTATTATTCCATCACATTGTTGTATGTTGCATTATTTATTTATCCCTGTTGTATATATAACTCTGATAAATGTTGTATAATTATAATCAAATGTATAATATAAACAACTTCATGAACTGTTAATTTGATTATTATATTTTGTCATTCCGCTGCGAGATTCTGCGTTAGTTTCTTCTTCTTTTCTTATTTTTCTTAATTAACCCCAATGATTATCTATGTTCCGGATTGTTTAAGTTGGATATGTGTTTATTATTGTCGATTTAAACCTTCCGAAATGTGAGTCATCACATGATCTTGTTTGGATGTACTAGATTTCGATTTACGTTGGAAATCGTTCTAAATACATATACTTTTGTAAAAAGTTAAGTTGAAGAATTACTCAAGTTAAGCTTTCCATTATTTAGAATGCATTCACTTGCATGAATCACGTTTTTGTAAAATTGACATGATTACTGAAAGTTACTAATGTAATCTTTATTTACATGATCTTGTAATAGATGCATGAACAAAAAATGTAACATCCCGCCGTTTTGGACCATTCAAATCGATAATAAAACCACACATGTCAGACTTGAATAATTCAAAACAACAGATTGTTAATAAAATTTGGGGCAAATAAAATCAATCACAGAATCACAGACACATAATATCAGAATAACTCGCAGCAGAAATAAAATAAACATAGGAGTTCATGAAACTCCTAGATACATAGTCTCAAACTAATACATAATACCCAAGTCTGAAAACAAATACAACGGAAAGTTTAGATACATAAGTTCTCTACTACAAAAGCAAAAGCTGAGTGGAAATAACTGGAATGGAAATATCAGGTAAACAGCTAAATCTTCGGCAGATCTCTAGCTCCAAAAAGGATGAAACCAAAGCTGTGAAACTCAGGTTGACCCGAGTGTAAAGAAAAAACACAAAACACTCGAGTCAGGACATACATACTTATAAAATGTAAATCAACTCAAGTGAACTGTAAAAGAAATGCATCAGTAACTTAAAGGATGCTTGGGATCGCCCATCCTTTAAGGATCCGTTAAACTATCTAGTATGTAGTAATATACGCTATTATAATAATGTCTAAAGTAAAGTGAACTATTAAAATAGCGTTAAGGCATTACCCATTTCCACCTTAACACATTTTATAATGCCAATAGTCTATATAGTACCGTAACTCCCCGTAAACTGGGGCCGCCAGAGGATACCCCATAGGTACGACATAAAACAAACTCGTAGAAGGCGCGCTAGGGTAGGTGACACGGCATAACTAGGCAATGCCAGGGTAGATATACCAATTACACTTCCGGACTGTTGGTAACGCATAGCCGCAACTACCGCCCAACTCGATCCACACTCCCGAATCAAAGGTGCGCACCAAATCAATCACAAAGTAATAGAATGGCTAACGATGAAGTATGTCTGATCGGAGGAGCTATCTCACTTTTGCCCGTCAATTGCTCCCGTTTTAGACACCTTATGATATCTTACGGGAGTTAGGTCCACGTATGTATACCTTTAGGATCGTCGCCACCATCCTACTTCATTCTGGAATCTCCACCGCGTACACAGTTGTTAAAGTGGTTTTCGGTATCGACAGAGAGTATGCCCATATCCAATCCCGGTCTCTTTAACAACCAAACGTTGTTATAACCCGTGGTTATTCAATTTCAATTGGTTTATTTTTCATATCAAACATATTCCTTTCAAAACCATATAAATTCCATATCATTGTTCTTTAAAATATTATTCATTTTTCCAAAGTCGTACACTTCCAAATTCATTTAATTATAACCCCTTTGAAACGTAAAAATTTCGAGATCGTAGCACTTTAAAAATGTAACCTTTAGAACCTTAAAATTCAGAACTAAAACCCTTTAGGAAATTTTGTACCATTATGGAAATGTCACTTTTAAGAAAATGCAGCAGTACAGAAATGCTACTGTAAGAATTCGCAACAGTGTTGAATTGTTAATGTAAGAATCCGCAGCAGTGCAGAATTGCGACAGTAAGAAATCGCAGTAGTTTTGAATTGTTACCGTAAGAAATCGCAGCAGTTTTGAATTATTACTGTAATACTTCCTACTACAATAGTTTATATAATCAAATAGTACATATATTTACAGTTTTTATCATAGTCATTATATCATTCTTATTATATTACTCTAATTTTTGCTATTTGGTCATTAAAGAAACCACACCTTTAGTTAAATAACTTTGTTACTATAATGTCAAAATTTAAAGCCAAAATCCTTATGCTAAGTTAAAAGTACGTTATTAACTTGCAATTTATTTTCCTTTCAGTAAATAACATTTATCATTTTTTTATTACCCAACTTATACCACTTACATTTTTTTCCACAAAAAAACCATTTATCATTTTAATCACTATTACATGAATTAAAACTTACAATTTATAGGTTAGAATAAAATACCATTATTAAGTCAAATCGGATTATTAAGTTTCAATTAACCTTCATACTGTAAATTAGATTCCAAAATTTACATTTCCAACTATTTATTTCTTATAAAATTTTTAACTCATGTGAACAAATTCACAGAAATTATTACATTAAATTTTAGTTGAGATTCATATATAGAAATCCAAAATACTTAATAATTTTTAGAAAATCATTTTAAATGAACCACTGAGTCTGTATAAAATTCTCTACCCTAGGGTCAAGTAAATACGGACATACATCATTTTAATCCCAATTTATTAAGTTTCCGGGTTTTATATCGTTTCAAACCCGCAATACCAAGTCAAATAAAATTGCTCAGACCTATCATTTCAGCCCATAGTGAAGGAACTTGCAGTGTGAGAATAGAATATTAAATAAACATAACAATATTCAATATATCATGGCATATGATCATAATAGGTAAAATATGATATGAAATAACATAATATAAACATATGTGAAATTCTCAACTTGCATATACAATCCATACAATTCCATTGTCATCAATTCACCAAAATATAAGTACGTTGTCAAGAGTGATTACTCACCTTTCTTTTGTTAGAGAAGTGATTCAAAATGCAACACAATGACTACGATAAGCACAAAAAATTACGGACAAGCTTGAGTGAGGGGAGAATCCAAATCCGATGCTTTGAAAAATAAAATAAATTCCATACGTAAACAAATAATTCACATAGAAAAATAAAAGTAGAAAAATTATATATTTGTAAACATGTGAAGATGGCTTGTCTAGGGAACACATAGGTTTGGTCTAGGGTTTATTTGGGTTCGTCCATAGGGTTTGGTTTGGGTTTGGGTTCGACCATAGGGGTTTGGACTAGGTTAGGGTTCGGCCATAGGGGTTTGGACTTGGTTAGGGTTGGGTTTTGATGGAGAAGGCTCGGCGTAGGGTTAGGGTTTTGGTAGTGGAGGCTCGGCCTAGGGTTTTGGTGGTGGAGGAGATGGTCACGGCCAAAGCAAAGCAAAGCAAGGGGAAGGGTTTGAGGAAGTTCGGCTATGGGGTTTGTGGTGGGAAGAAGAGGAGTGTAGGCTGAAATTTGTGAAGAGGGAAGGGAAAAAGGAAAGAGGAGAAGTGGTATTTGGCTAGGGTTTGTGGTTGGAGGGAGAGGAGATAGGTGTGGTCGAAATTTTTGAGGGGAGGAGGAGGAAAATTTGTAGAGGAAAAGAGGAAGAAAGTCTAGGGTTTTGAGGAGGAAGATGAAGAAGAAAACTTACATTGATTTCTTTTTGGGGAGGCACAAATGAAAAATGAGGAGTCTAGAAAACCCTAGGATATTATATAGTTATCTCAATAGGTGGCTTCTCATCTAACTAAAGCATTTCCTAGCCCACTAGTATAAGCCCAAACAAATCAAAATATAAATAAGATAAAAGTTATAGGGAGAATAACCGCATGTAATACGCCAAAAGTTGTAAATTTTAAGAAGTAGGAATCAAAATTTAACAAAACGAAAAACAAAGAATATGTTAGAATTAAATCCATCTTCATAAAAAAAAAGAAAAAGTTCAAAATTCAAAATTCAAAATTTTCACAGAAAGTCGAACTTTGACCAAAGTTGAACAAAATTTGCATTTTAAGAAAAATCTTTATTTTATTAAATTTGGAAGAACATTTCACATCAAATCCCAAAATATTACATTAAATTTCCAAATTTAGCCAATTTTAAAATAATTATATTCAAAGTTTCAAATGAATTTTCATTTAAAATATTTTCAAAATTTGCGGGTTATTACACTCTCCCCCACTCAAAACTTTTCATCCTCGAAAAGGAACGAGACCCAGAAAATAAAAAAGGATAAGGTAGGATAACAAATAGTACCTGGAACAAACAATTCTGTATTTGAAGCACGAATGCTCTCCTCTGTTTCCCAAGTACAACCCCGATCATCAGTGCTCCATTGCACTTTGACCAGGTTGACAGATTTTCTTCGTAGTTGCTTCGTACCTCTATCAATAATACGAAGTGGCTTCCTCTCGACAGTAAGGTTCGACTCAACATCCAAACTCTCGAGAGCAAAAGGCTGGACAATCAAAGATGGATCATGAAGATACCGACGAAGATGCGAAACATGGAATGCATTATGCACTCCAGAAAGCTTCTCAGGAAAATCCAAACGGTAAGCTAAGGAACCAACTCTCTCTAAGACGCGAAAAGGACCAATAAACCTAGGAGCGAGCTTCCCTCTCCGACCAAAACGAATCACATTTCTTAATGGAGAGACCTTAAGGAAAACCTGATCACCAACAGAAAATTCTAAATTCCTCCTACGCTTGTCAGCATACTTCTTCTGTCTATCCTGAGCAATCCTCATCTTTCTCCTAATCTCCTCAACCTTCTCAGATGCTTCTAGAATCATATCAGGACCAAGAACCAAATTGTCACATACCGAATTTTTCGACTTTCGAAAATTCGACATCGATACTCACTTTATCGACTGCCGAGCAATCGAGTGCCGGAAACTCGAATAGTGATGGTTTTAAATATAAGAAAAAGGTAGAAGAAGAAGAAAAAAAGATAGAAGAAAAGGAAAGAAGAAAGAACAACAGAAGAAGAGAGAATAAAGAGAAGAAGAAGAAAGAAGAACAACAGAACAACATCAGAACAGAAAACAATATCAGAATCTTACACATCGCAGCGGAACAATATATAATAGATAATTACTAGTCTTTTAAAACAAAGAATTATATCAGTTTATACATACATCAATCAGAGTCAATATACAACCATGGACAGTTATATAAACTTGTCCTCACACATAATACACAGCGGAATAAATACTATCAGATACAAATACTACGTCTCGTCCTCCAGCTTATCTCCAAAGCTCCAGAATATCCAGAATATCCTGATAACCTAACTCTAGACTGCCCGTGTGGAAATTTGTGGGCACCCAGAGTTTAGAAGGGAAACAATAAACTCCGAGTCAGTCATGGTGACTGGTGTGAGATCGTAAAACCGTTATTTTTCACAAAGAAAATAAAACAAATTCGCAATGCTTTTGGAAAATGAAACTACCATAAGACCTCCCGCCACACACACAATGCAAACGCAGAATTGGAGGAGATTTCTTCTTATGATAGTCAAAGATGCTTACTACGCAAAATCAAATCATTTTTTTTATTATTATTAGTGCATAGTGTAGAAAACATTTCGAAAGTAGAATATAAATCTTAGCCAGCATAGGTACCATTATAGTATGCTTGCTATAGCTGCCATATTAGATGGCAGGTTCTACAACTAAAACCGTACAAGGCTCGTATTGTTTCTTTGGATTTCCAACAAATGGTCAGGCTAAGGAACTTCCTATCCACGATGGGTACGTCCCTGGAATAGACGACCCGAGAAATAACCTAACATTACGGTTAGATCTCTGCCAACACAAGGCCGGGTTACCTCTGCAAAAATAGGTAACTACTGACACGCGTATGTCATCCCCCGATCGTAACCGATCTTCCCGAGGATCCCCGATTCGCAACAAACCACATAGTAAAAATGCAGCAACCACATAGGTTAAGTATCTGGGCTCCATACCATGATACCACCTCTATCCAGAAGGAATGACATACACTAAGGGGCGCTACTCCCTAGAACCTTGCCGCATCCTTCCTGTTTTGACCATTTCCGGGGTGTGAGGCTCGACGAAGTCTCGTCCACAAAGCTACGCTTTCTACAAAGCCATGCTTCGGGTCAAACAAATGATCAACCTATGATCACAAAGATATAAGATCAAACAAATGATCATATCGCAAATGATCAAACACTGATCATTTCACAGCAACACTCAGTATGCCACATTACCAAATTGGGAGTATATCGCTGATAAATCTCAACTACATAACCTCTGAGCTCGTACGTCTCAAAGAAGGGTGTTAAGCTAAGAGAATAAATTCTCCGCCACCAACAGAAATGTATTTGAAAGAAATCAGCTTTATATCTCAAATTTGTAACGTCAGACACACAATCCATACAAGTCTGTTCCGGGATCGAACAGAACCGAAGGCACTTCTCACGAAGATCTTGCATATCTGGATAATTTTCTAATCACGTCCGGACTTCCCGTCACTAAGGGTGATAAAACCTCTAAATCGGAGATCAGCCGATGTAGAGTAACTCGACGGTAATCCTTCCGTTTTCAAAAATATCCGGTCTTCAACACCGGTCTTCAAATGCGATTCATAACTGTAAGTGTACGTGTAGTACTAAGGATCGTGTAATATGGTATATTAATGCGGAAACTGGTAATAACAGTAAAGTAAAAATTAAAGTAAGCACACCAGGAATTTTTATACTGGTTCGAACTTCCCGTTCTACGTCCATTCCCAGAATACCCTCTGGATTTAAACTAAACCCCTCACTTAACCCGGAGGAATAGGTATACGACACCTGAGCAGCCGAACAGGAATTTTTCCGCCTCAACAACCGAAGAGGACTTCAACTTAATACAAAATGTTTGTTGACGAATGTGTTCTAAATAACACTGATTGTCTTTTGATAGTACAACTTTCCTATAATCAAATCCTCAAGAATATGTATGTGTGTGAAGATTTAGAAGGAAGATAATCACGTAGAATCGAAGTATATGAATAAATTCAAGGATTCTAGTTATATTGAATAAGAGTGAATGCTTTTATTTGCAGAAATGAAAAGAGATTAGTTTTCAGAAATATAAACAAGAATCGGTGATTGTAGAAGTGAATTGAATATGTTTATATAGTTGTAGAAGAGTTGTAATCTTTCATGAATAGTTTTAGTTAACAGTAGTGCCCATACCTCTTGAAATAGAGGACATTACTCTTCATGAAGAGATCGTGTCTCTTCAGAAAACTAGCCGTTTTTCTCTGGTCGGTCGACCGGAAAAACTGGCCGGTCAGCTGAGTTGAAAAACGTATACAAAACAGAAAGTCACTGTGCATATGATACAGGGTCGGTCGACCGAGGATCCTGGTCGGTCGGCCGACCTGGTTTTATATGCACAGTGAACATAGTTTTTGATATAAAATGTTTTGTATGTGTGTGTGATTATTTGAGGAATGATTTTAACATTGTTCTAAGACTCAAATAAAATAAAATATCCATACTAATCTCTGAATTGTAAGATTATCTTCTTTGTAGTGCACGGTATGCACTTATTCTCTTTTTGTCGCTTTCATATAGCATTCTCGTCGTATGATCTCTGAAGCTTGTGTCATGAATCAAAACTCATGAATCAACATTCTCCCCCTTTTTGATTGATGACAATACTTATGTGACGAAGTAATATAGACATATATATTATAGTTCTCCCCCTGAATATATGGCGACTTTTCTGCAAAATTCGTTAATTTGCATACATTTCTCCCCCTTTGTCATCGAAAAAAAGGAATACTTATAACAGATTGAAGTAATGCAAAAAAAAAATTTAAATTTACATGGTACATTCTTTGAGCTTAATTAGAAATAATTTAAAGATGTTTGCTTAGAACATAACATAACAATTAATTAAGAAACAAATAAAGTACAAGAGATTCAAAATAGTCGTCGTCCGGGGAAGTATAAGAGAGATGAGAATTTTCAGAATTGTAGACATCATTGTTAGAAGACATTTTTGTTTTAAGTTTTTGTTTTGTATTTGATGTTCTATTCAATAAACATATGTATGTATATATATAACCATATTTTCTAAAAAAATAGTGGTCTAAAATCAAATTTTAGTTTTAATCACAGAATTCTTTAAACAAAAAATGTTTACAAATGAATGACATACAATGCTTTAGAGTTAAAAAAAATAGTATATTCTGAAATTAAGTTTCAATGATGTAAATTAGAAACAGAGTTGGAACAAGAAACACCCATAGCCCAAGTGGCTATACTACAACATCTAACATATAAGTCAGAAGTCATGAGTTCGAGTACCGCTTTGGTCAGAAAAATAATTTTATATTTTTCATCATTATATATATATATATATATATATTTTTTTTTTTTATTCATAAGTCTTTAAACGACATTATACCTAAATCTCGTCTTAGTTTTATAAAAGAAATTTCATTTAGTGGTTTAGTAAAAATGTCAGCTATTTGATTTTCAGTATTGATAAATTCTAGATTTATTAATCCTTTTTCCAAACAATCACGAAGAAAATGATGACGAATATCTATGTGTTTTGTTCGGGAATGATTGACCGGATTTTTTGAAAGGTTTATTGCACTGGTATTATCACAATAAATTATTGATTTTTCAAGATGACAATTAAAATCTTGTAATGTCTGTTGCATATATACGACTTGTGCACATGCCAAAGCAGCAGATATATATTCTGCTTCACATGTTGATAAAGAAACGCAATTTTGTTTCTTACTAAACCAAGAAACTAAGGAACGTCCAATGAAGTGACACGTTCCGCTCGTACTTTTTCGATCCGTCCGACTTCCTCCAAAATCAGCATCATGGTAGGAAACTAATTCAAAAGGACATTCTTTCGGATAAAATAGTCCGAAATCTTTGGTTTTAGTTAGATAACGAATAATGCGTTTAACTGCTCTCATATGTGATTCTTTGGGATTTGCTTGAAATCGAGCACATAAACAGACACTCATCATAATATCGGGGCGACTCGCTGTTAAATAAAGTAAAGAACCTATCATACTACGATATAACTTTTGATCAACACTTTTTCCATCTTCATCTCTATCGAGATGAACCGTTGTACTCATAGGAGTTGGTTTGGCAGCAGTATTTTCAAGACCAAAACGTTTGATTAAATTATAACAATATTTTTCTTGATTAATAAAAATTCCATTTTCAATTTGTTTAATTTGTAATCCAAGAAAATATGACAATTCCCCCATATGAGACATTTCAAATTCATTTGTCATTATGGTTGAAAATTCTTGACATAACTTTTCATTTGTCGAGTCGAAAATAATATCGTCAACATATATTTGAATTATTAAAATATCTTTATTAGTTTTCTTAATAAAAAGTGTTTGATCTACTTTACCGATTTCAAAACCAGATTCTAATAAATAACTTTTAAGACGATCATACCAAGCACGTGGTGCTTGTTTTAAACCGTATAACGCCTTTTTAAGTTTATATACATGATCCGGAAATTTTTCATGATTAAACAAAGGTGGTTGTTCAACAAAAACATTTTCTTTTATGAATCCATTTAAAAATGCACTTTTAACATCCATTTGATATAGTTTAAAATTATGAAAACATGCATAAGCTAATAATATTCGTATTGCTTCAAGTCGGGCGACTGGAGCAAACGTCTCTTCGTAATCAATACCTTCTTCTTGATTATATCCTTGTGCAACTAATCTAGCTTTATTCCTTGTTATATTTCCTAGTTCATCTGCTTTATTTTTGAAAACCCATTTAGTACCGATGACTGATTGATCACTAGGTCTAGGAACGAGTTCCCAAACTTCGTTTCGTTCGAATTGATTTAATTCTTCTTGCATGGCAAGTATCCAGTAGTCATCAGTTGAAGCTTCTTTTATATTCTTAGGTTCTATGTTTGAAAGAAAAGCAACATGACCAGCTTGATTTAATTGATGTCTGGTTTTAACATTCGTATTAACTTCTCCAATTATATTTTGCACAGGATGATCTTTTAAAATTCTAGGTGGAGATTTTATTAAATTAGAAGTTACATTTGTATTGGTTTCATGAATATCAAGATTTTCATTTGTACTAATATTCTCATTCTGAGTAGATTCATCATCAGAATCAATAGTAACACTCGGATTTATATTTTTAAAATTTTCGTTAAAAGAAACATGTAGACTTTCTTCAATAATTTGAGTTCGTTTATTATAAATTCGATAGGCCTTGCTTCGTTTCGAATATCCAACAAATATACCTTCATCGGATTTTGGATCGAATTTGCCTAGTTGATCTTTAGTGTTTAAAATAAAACATTTGGAACCAAAAACTTTTAGATATGAAATATTTGGTTTTCTTCCATTTAGAAGTTCATATGGTGTATTTTTAGTTAATGGTCGAATAGAAACGCGATTCAGTACGTAACAAGAAGTAGCTACAGCTTCTGCCCAAAATTGTTTCGATAAAGTTGTTCCATTTAGTAAAGTTCTTGCACATTCTTGTAACGTTCTATTTTTCCTTTCTACAACTCCATTTTGTTGTGGTGTTCTAGGAAAAGAGAAATTATGGTTAATACCTTTTTTGTTACAAAATTGTCCAAAAACTTCATTTTCAAATTCGCCTCCATGATCACTTCTTATATTTTTAATTTTCAAAGTTTTAATATTTTGAATTCTTTTACAAAAACTTTAAAATTATCAAAAGTATCACTTTTATTTTTCAAAAAGAAAATCCAAGTATATCTAGAGAAATCATCTACAATAACAAAAACATATCTATTATGATTAATAGATTGCACTTGAGTTGGACCAAAAAGATCCATGTGTAAAATTTCAAGTGGTTGTTCTGTAGATATTACTTTCTTTGATTTAAAAGAAGATTTTGTTAATTTTCCTAATTTACATGCATCACAAAATATGTTAGTTTTGAATTTTTTATCGGGTAACCCTTTAACTAATTTATTTTTAGCAAGTTTGTTGATGGTATTAAAATTTATGTGACAAAATCTTTTGTGCCAAAGGCAAGAATCATTCTCCTTAGCTACTAGACACAGATTTGAATCATTATTAACATTCATATTTAGGATATAAATATTTTTATCTCTATTTCCTTCGAAAATAATGTTGTGATTTTTATCAAAAATGTTACATTTATTTTCTAAAAAAGTTATATTAAAACCTTTGTCGCATAGTTGACTAATACTTAATAAATTATGTTTTAAATTTTTAACTAATAAAACATCAGTAATGAGAGGTAAATTAGATGTACCGTTGCTATTGACATTGCCTTTGCCGATGATATACCCTTTTGAGTTATCTCCAAAGGTGACTGCTCCTCCATTTGAGTATATAATGTTTGATAACATTTCTTTGTTTCCAGTCATGTGTTTTGAGCAACCGCTATCTAAAATCCATTTTCCTCTCTTTTTATGTGGTACCTGCAAAAAATTATAAAAAGTTGGTACCCAATCTTTTTAGGGTCCTAAGAGTTAGATCTTAGGAAGCCAAACCCATACGGGTTCAGAATTCCCTTTATAAACATAATTCTTGTTATTATGAACAGTTTCCATAAAACTTTTGATATGTTTATTCCTTATCAATGTATTATTGGTTTTTGAAATCCATATCTTAATAGTTTTAGTATTTGAATAAACTGTTTTCCTAATATCTTTCTTAATTTTATTATTAATTTTACTTTTAGCATAATTATTTTGTTTCTTAAATCCTAGTCCAGATTTATTGTTGGAAGTTTGAGAGTTTTCTAGTATACTAGAAAGATTTTCTCTTCCTTTATTGAAATTAGAAACATTTTTAGAAATATCATCAAATTTTATTTTAAGACTAGATTTTTCTAACTCTAAATCCTTAATTTTAGATATTAAATCATTATTTTCAAAAAGTAAAACATCATTTTTATTTTTCTGAATTTCTAGTTCCTCAGATATTGACGTAATTTGAGAAGATAAGTTAGAATTCGATTGTTGAGAGATTTCAAGTTCTTCTTCCAATATTACCTTCTCATCTTTTAACATATCTACTTCTAAAACTGTTCTATCTAACTTTCTTTGCAACTCCTTATTTTTCTTTTTAAGTTGTTTTGTTAAATTTACTAATTCAGAATTTATTTCAATTAAATCTTCAAAAGTAAAATCACTTACATCGTCTGACGAAGCCATGAAGCATACATTTGCTTGTTCATTATCACTTTCACTCTCTGATGAGGATGATGAGTCAGTGTCGTCCCAAGTGACTGAAAAAGCTTTTCGTTTGTTTTTGTCCTTCTTGAAATTATTCTTTTTACGATCTGGACAATCTTTCTTCATGTGTCCTTTCTTGTGACATTCATAACATTCCATTGTTGAAGATGATGGTTTGCTGCTATTAGAATTGTTGTTGGAATTATTTTTGTTTCCCTTGAATTTGTTTCTGTTGAATTTCAAAAACATTTTGAAATTTTTAGCGATCATTGCCATATCTTCATTATCTGAGACGGAATCATCTTTTTCTGCTTGAAATGCTACATTTTTCTTTTCTTGTGCTCCATTTCGTTTTGCCTGCAAATTTACTTCGTAGGACATTAAATTACCTATCAATTCTTCTGGTTTTAATGTTGACAAATCAGTTGCTTCTTCAATAGCTAGGACTTTTTGTTCCCATTCGTCCGTTAAAGAATTCAAGATTTTTGTAACAACATCAAAATCAGTAAACTTTTGTTCTAGAGACAATAGAGCATGATAAATATCCTGAAATCTAGAGTACATGTCATTTATAGATTCATTTGGCCTCATTTTAAAGTTTTCAAATTGATGTTTCAGCATAGAAATTTTGCTCAATTTAACTTTGTTCGTTCCTTCATGTGAAACTTTAAGAGTTCTCCAAATTTCATAGCCGGAAGTACACATACTAACTCTATTGAATTCATTTCTATCTAATGCACAAAATAAAATATTCATAGCCTTAGCATTTGATGTAGCATCTAGTTTTTGTGTGTTACTCCAAGTCGAGTATTCTCCAGTAGGAATTGTGTATTCCCTTTGTATAATATTCCAGATATCAAACCCACTTGATTGCATATAGATTCTCATTCTAGTTGACCAATAATTATAATTTATCCCATTGAAAAGTGGAGGTCGTGAAGTCGATTGACCTTCTGTGAAACTAGAATTAGTGTGAGTGTTAACATCGTTAATTTGTGTGGTTGCCATATTACTAAAAATAAGTAAATATCAAATAACTTTGTGATGGTTATAAGATAACCTTGCTCTGATACCAAATGTAAGTGTACGTGTAGTACTAAGGATCGTGTAATATGGTATATTAACGCGGAAACTGGTAATAACAGTAAAGTAAAAATTAAAGTAAGCACACCAGGAATTTTTATACTGGTTCGAACTTCCCGTTCTACGTCCAGTCCCAGAATACCCTCTGGATTTAAACTAAACCCCTCACTTAACCCGGAGGAATAGGTATACGACACCTGAGCAGCCGAACAGGAATTTTTCCGCCTCAACAACCGAAGAGGACTTCAACTTAATACAAAATGTTTGTTGACGAATGTGTTCTAAATAACACTGATTGTCTTTTGATAGTACAACTTTCCTATAATCAAATCCTCAAGAATATGTATATGTGTGAAGATTTAGAAGGAAGATAATCACGTAGAATCGAAGTATATGAATAAATTCAAGGATTCTAGTGATATTGAATAAGAGTGAATGCTTTTATTTGCAGAAATGAAAAGAGATTAGTTTTCAGAAATATAAACAAGAATCGGTGATTGTAGAAGTGAATTGAATATGTTTATATAGTTGTAGTAGAGTTGTAATCTTTCATGAATAGTTTTAGTCAACAGTAGTGTCCATACCTCTTGAAATAGAGGACATTACTCTTCATGAAGAGATCGCGTCTCTTCAGAAAACTAGCCGTTTTTCTCTGGTCGGTCGACCGGAAAAACTGGCCGGTCAGCTGAGTTGAAAAACGTATACAAAACAGAAAGTCACTGTGCATATGATACAGGGTCGGTCGACCGAGGATCCTGGTCAGTCGGCCGACCTGGTGTTATATGCACAGTGAACATAGTTTTTGATATAAAATGTTTTGTGTGCGTGTGTGATTATTTGAGGAATGATTTTAACATTGTTCTAAGACTCAAATAAAATAAAATATCCATACTAATCTCTGAATTGTAAGATTATCTTCTTTGTAGTGCACGGTATGCACTTATTCTATTTTTGTCGCTTTCATATAGCATTCTCGTCGTATGATCTCTGAAGCTTGTGTCATGAATCAAACTCATGAATCAACAATAACGACGTATCACATATTCGGAATGGGTTATACGACCCCATGGTCCTTTCCCGGTTAACCCGAATAGTGAGCGTTTATTCAAAAATAAGTGTGGCATTCAAATTCATCCAATTCACAACAAATACCATTCAAGGTAATTATTGATAGTCGGTTATTTAATTATCAATAAAGATGCGCAACATCATCAGATTCCAAATAATTTTCCAAATTATTTCATCTTCAAAAATATCTTCATTTGATATAAAATTTCCACACTTCACCATTTGAAAACAATTTCAAATCAATTTCCACATTTCATTTTATCTTTGAAGATAAAATCTCAAAACAGTTCATTTCATATTGGAAAAGCATTTCCATACTTATTTAAAAATAAGTAATTCACAAATCATTTATTTTCAACATTTGAAAATATTCAATATACTTAAATCAAATTTAAGTATAAATTCATTCTTTAAGGAAAACATTCTTTTAACACCTTTATTTGAGTCAAAACGAATGTTACGTAAAACATCGTTACGACGACTCAAAATCACTAGTATAGGGATTCAGATTTTAAGATAGATAAATAAATCCCAATACTACATATAAAAAAAACATTTCCTTTCGGAAATCTTTTACTATAACAACAGTGTTATAGTCCATCATTTCCTTATTCTTTGAAACGTCTATTTCAACAATAAAATGTTGAAATCTATGGTTTCGATATTTCCCACATTTTAAAAACATCTTTAAAATGTTTACTTCATTTTTAATGTCACTTCTTCAAAAATGAATCCATTTTATTCAATAATATATTCACTGTCCAAAATCGTGAATATAATTCACTTAACCCAATTTTAATCATTTCTACACATTTATTTCAAGAATTTATCCATTATCCAAAATCGTGGATAAAATTCCCTTAATAACCTTCTATATTCAATCCATCAAATTTGATTGATTTTCGAATTTATGAAACAACATTCATAAATTCCATTTCTATTTTGTAACGATTTCAATTTAATAAATCCCCTTTATTAACAATTCGATTCATAACTCAAATCTTATACCAACAATCCATATTATAAGTTAAATACTTATAATTCCTTTATTTTACAAAATCATCTCCATTTATAAGTTCACAATTTATAAATTCCATTTATTTATAAATTCTTAAAAATTCATTTTAATGCTTATAAAAACTCGTTTTATAATACTAACATTTTAAAGTTATAAATATCAATTTTTGTACATCTTTTACATACATCGTTTTAATAATTCAAAAATTCCCATTTAAAACCATTTTATAAATTTCTTAACTATTTATTTCAAAAGAAATTACCTTTTGGTTATAATTCACAAATCTTAACTTTTATAACTTTAAAATCTTAACGTTTATAAATCAATTCAAAAATTCTATAAAACGTATATTTTCAAAAATCACTTTAAAAATCCTTTTAAAGTAAAAGTCGTTATTTTTAAACTTCAAAACTTGAATCCGATGATGCAACAACACCAATTAGTCAATCACAACATCAAATATCATATACCAATATGATAACAGAATATACATCAATATCTGTAAATAAATAAATACTGGTGAGGAATCCAGTTGGATCCCTCCAACCTGTTTCCCTGCATCCACAGACGTTAGCACAATACCAATTCCACTTCAAGGTGGAATATCGCGGTATATGGGTTTTATAAAAATAATCCGCTTACTAACGGCGCAATAGGGTCTCATCCGCTATACGAGGCGGGAAATCAATCAATCCAATATATACATATGCCAATATGTATATATTGCTATATATAGATATATATCCTACTATATCTAATATCACATCCAAACAGTCAATCAATAAATAACTGCAATACAAAATTTTATTTGAGTGAGAAGATCTCACCTTGATTTTAAATTCCGTTCCAGCGTTTATTTCGAATAAAATTAAACGCGCGTTTAATTCTACCCGAAATCTAATATCAGGGCCGTGCACGTTGTTTCCCTCCTCACGCGTTCATCTTCTCCCCTTCATCCTCCAGGTCGCGTACGAGACGAACCCAACATCACGTTCCAAAAACTTCGACGTCGCCTCCCCCATACTCGACGAGATCCCATCACAACCATACCACATCAAAGCTCGTCTCGAGCTCGACCCACGCCCGCCACCACGCTGCACTCGGCCTCCCCGACGCCTCGTATTGCGTGCACGAACGTTGGACGTTCGTGGCCACATTGAAGATGATCCACTCAATGAAAACCCATCATACTCGTATAGATTTAAAGCTCTCACTTCGCTCTTTAAGTTTGTAGTTGGAAGATTTTTGAAATGATGATTGGATCACGAGTTATCGAGGAGGAAAGAAGGGATGTTTCTGGCCATCGATTTACAAAAGAGGCGGCTGTAACAAAATTAGGGTTAGGGTTAACTTTTTCTTTTTTATTTGTGATAAAATGGGCCTATTTATAGAAGTTTGAACGACACTATTCATCCGGGATTTCCAAACTCCGATTTACGTGCGGTCACCATCGTTTCTAGGGTTTATCCCGCGTTCCGGACACAATGGAACAGGTTTCGAAAGCTAATTCGATCGTCTATGTGAGATATGACAATAAACGATCAATTTAAATTAAACCGATTTAAATCGATTTCGAGGCGTTTTAATTTGTACCGGACAAATGGTAAATCCAAGAATTACAAAATTTGAAACCATGCAAAAATATCACATTACGGATCCGATGAAACTGGTTTCGTCGAAATCTGAGACTGTTCGAAAATTGGCTATTTTTACAATCGATAATTAAATATTAAAATATTCAATTTTCATAGATTAACTCCAATTTCAATTTTAAAAGTTCTACAACCTTTCTATAACTCCAGTATGATTAAATAAAATTTTCCTAATCAATTTTAATCATTTTAAACTCGATTTTCAATTATCTCTGGAATTTCACTATTTAATTTATCGATTTAATTATCAAATAAAACCCAATATTCGAAAAATAAATCATTCGACTTCTAAATTCCATTTATTAATATTTAAAATTAATTAAATATTCAAATTTTAATTATCAAAAATTCTGGGTCGTTACAAACTCCCCCCCTTAAAAGAATTTCGTCCTCGAAATTACCAAGTAAGGAAAAATGGTCCTTAATTCGTCTACTATTTTTCACAATCTAATAGTTTTATCAATTTATCACAACAAATCTTTCTATTAAAGATTCGTTATCATTCAACTCGTTTTCCAACTTCTGTTGGGTACGTTTCGACCCTATTCCAGACTGCCGAACCAACCTCCACTCGAGACTGCCGAACCAAACCTCCACTCGAGACTGCCGAACCAAACCTCCACTCGAGACTACCGAACCAATACAACCGAATCAACTCCTCTCCACCGATCCAAACTACCACCGAACCAATACAACCGAATCAACTCCTCTCCACCGATCCAAACTACCACCGAACCAATACAACCGGACCAAATCCCATCCACCTATCACCAAACCACCTCATGACCGAACCAAGAGGATGCCGAACCAAACTGCCAGGCCAGATCACTTCAGCCCAGGCCCACCAGCAGCTGTATATATCCAAGACCCCTGCCCCCAACCTCACTCTATAAATAGAGAGGCAGGGGTACAACAATGGGGGACAAGTTTTGAGAGCTCAAGCACGGAAGGAACTCTTCAAACAACTTTCTTTTACTTGTATCAAAGCTTTGTACTTGTAATCAAAACTAGAGAAGTGAAATAACATATAAAGTGGACGTAGGCACATTCTGGCTGAACCACTATAAATCTGCGTGTCTTTTTACAATTAAGCCCCTGCTTTTCATATATTTGCATAAATCTCCAAAATCACTAAAAACAACATAAAATCTACTAAATTATACGACTTTGAGGTGTTTGTCCATTTTTTGTGCAAACATTTTTGGTGCTTTCATTGAGAGAAAGGCTCGAAGCTTCAGCTTCATCCGCTTGACAAGTTTTCCTGACAGCATCGTTCGCCACTTGGAAAACATGCCTCCCAAACAGAGAAAAGATGTTAACAAAGGAAAAAACATCGCATCCAGCAGTCTTCCTGATCCAGCTGCCGCGAATCAAGTAAATCGTCCTCCTCCAGCAACGGTAACAAATGAAGGACAGGCTAACCCAACCACTCCTGCCACAGAACAGCCTGCAGCAATTACTAGGGCAGATTTGGACAGAGTTGTTGTTGAAGTAACTAACCGCTTCACGTCCCAGCAGGAAGCCTTGGTGGACCATCTCATGTCACGCTTGAGGGACGCTGAAGAATCCAACCGCAACACTGAATCATGCGGCGAGTTCCAGTCTGGAGGATCTCAGAGACAGCAAAGATCTTCCTTCTTCGAAGGAGCTAACGGCAGAAGTAGCCGTGGTAGGAGCCGAGACCGAGCACAGCCCGAAGTTAGGCCTGAGGAAACGTTTGGTACCGAACCCAACAGGGAAGATACCGGACGAAGGTCAACTGTAGCTGAGCCTGTCATGCTGCCTAACCACAGAAACACCAGTGAACGGGGCCGAGCTAGAGTTCAGCCCGAAGTTGGACCCGAGGAAGTGCTTAGATCAGAACCCAACAGGGGGAGATCAAGGTAAGGGCCAACTGTAGCTGACCCAAGCATGCTCCCAGAAGATCAAAGGCAGCCACTGGAAAATATGAGGAATGATAGACGATACCATCCCTACAGGTTATCTGGACGGAATCAACCCCACAGAACAGAACCAAACTCATTTCTGTCCGCTCCAAATTCTGATGAAAGGATGGCGCGCTTATTCAGAGAGTGTGTCCAACGGGAGCAAAGAGATCGAGGGATAGGCGCTAGGGTAACCAGCCCTTTCGCCCGCAATATCGAAATTGCTATCACCCCCCGAGAATGGAAGATGCCAACAATGGAACCCTACAAAGGAACCTCCGATCCCGTTGTACACTTACAGAGGTACACGCAGCATATGCTCATGAGTGGAGCAACAGAGGGAGTACTGTGCAAATGCTTCCCGCTCTTCTTAGCAGATCTTGCTACCTCCTGGTTCTGTCATCTACCCCAAGGATCCATCAGCTCATGGGAAATGTTGAAAGAAAAATTCATCAGTCAGTTCCGCATTCATGTGGAGCAACCTAAGGACGCTTATTCCTTATCCAGCGTCAAACAGAAACCTGGAGAAAAGCTGCAGCAATACCTAACCAGATTCAACGCCGCAGCAGCAGCAGTTCAAGATGCCGATGAGAAGCTTATCCTAATGGCCCTCTGCAGTGGGGTGCATCCGGACACTAAATTTGCTAGAAGATTGACAAAAGAAAAACCAGCTACTTTACCCGATTTCTTCCATGAAGCCGGAAAATACATGAGGCTTGAGGATGCTGCCATTGAGGGGCAGTCAGGACAGCAAAGTAAGACGACCCATGGCAACGCCCCTGCTGTGGCGAGGGATGTTCGAAGAAATGATTCCAGAGACAATGCTGGGGGCAAGAAAGTAGAAAAACGCCTATATCGGTCAGGACCAAGATTCGACTCTTACACCCCTTTGAACGAGACCGTCGAAAATATCTTCCTTGCCACCCAAGGCGAAGTTAGATACAAACGCCCACCATACAAGAAGGAATCAGATAACGCACAGAAGTCTGGAAAGTTCTGCCGCTTCCACGAGTCTCACGGACATGATACCAACGAATGCCATCATCTCCGAGATCTGATTGAGGAACACATCAGAAGGAAAAAACTGGAACGCTATGTAAAAAGTCAAGACAGGACTCCAGCTCCTGCCAATGAAAACCCAAGGCTACCCTCACCAGGGACCGGTAGAGGCGACCGCAACGCTAGCAGCTCTAGTCAAGAGAAGATGGTGGTCCATACCATCTCAGGAGGTCCGCACATCGCAGACAGAAGTTGGAAAGAGATGGAAAGATATGGGAAGTCGCTTAGAGACAATAGGGACTGTGTCAATACGGTTATAGAAGAGCGCCACCCAAAGCGGAAAGAAAGTGATGACATCACATTCAGTAAACGCGACCTAGAAGGAAGACAGTACCCTCACATGGATCCCATGGTTATCTCTGCTCGACTCGGTCCCGCCGAAGTTTACCGAATCCTGGTAGACACTGGAAGCTCTGTTAATATCCTGTTCAAACACGCATTCAACAAAATGAAGCTATCAATGAAGGATGTATCTCCCTGCGATAAACCACTACACGGTTTCACTGGAGATGCGAAAATGCCCATCGGGCAGCTGGACCTCTTCGTTGAAATTGGAAGCCATCCCCGCTCCGTTATAAGGAAACAGACGTTTGTGCTGATAGAAAACCATTCGGCCTACGATGCCTTCCTAGGAAGACCAGCCTTATCTGACTTCCAGATTGTCCTAGCCCCGTGGTGCCTGAAAATGAAATTTCCAACAGACAATGGGGTAGGGGAAGTGGAAGGAGACCAGGATATTGCACGAGACTGCTATGTAACCGAACTTCGCAACAACCACAGGAAAGATAAAGGGAAAGGTGCAGAGATTGCCCTCTGCACAAAAAGCCTTGAAGCATAGCAACTAAAGAAAGCCCCTCCTCTTCGATACACCAGCGACCCTTTCAATGAATTAGACCCTAGGGACAAAGAGGAGGAGGCCACCGCCGAGCCTGCGGAGGCTATGGAGTTTATATCTGTAGACAAGCATGACCCAAGTAGGCTACTGAAAATTGGGTCCCAGCTGAAAGCTGAACTGAAGGAACAACTCATTGATTTTCTCCGCCACAACTTGGATGTATTCGCTTGGTCACACGCTGACATGACCGGAATCTCCCCCGACATAGCGTGCCACGTACTAAACATTGATCCTACCAAGGCGCCTGTAAAACAAAAAAAGAGAAGTATGGGGGCAGAGCGATCAGCAGCCCTCGATGAGGAAGTAAAGAATCTACTCGCCAATGACTTCATACGAGAAGCTATTTACCCAGAATGGATCGCCAACCCGGTACTAGTAAAGAAGGCTAATGGGAAGTGGCGGACCTGCATTGACTTCTCCAACCTAAACGACGCCTGCCCAAAGGATTGCTTCCCGCTTCCCAGAATCGATCAACTTGTAGACAGCACAGCCGGGCACGAACTCCTGTCTTTTATGGATGCATACTCAGGATATAACCAAATTCCTATGCATGCTCCCGACCAAGACCACACTAGTTTCATCATCGACCGGGGTTTGTACTGCTACAAAGTGATGCCCTTCGAACTTAAAAATGCAGGGGCCACCTACCAGCGCCTCGTCAACAAGATGTTCGCAGGGCTAATAGGACGAACAATGGAAGTATATGTAGACGACATGCTGGTAAAATCACGGAAAGCCAAAGATCACATAAGCCACCTAGGCGAAATGTTCCAGGTACTTCGACAGTATGGAATGAAGTTGAATCCACTAAAGTGCTCCTTCGGAGTGTCATCGGGAAAATTCTTAGGATTCATCGTCCATGCCCGAGGGATAGAAGCAAACCCTGAACAAGTCCGAGCATTAAGGGACATCAAGATACCTTCCACCCGAAAGGAAATGCAAAGCCTAAATGGAAAAGTGGCTGCCCTAAGCCGATTCATCTCCAAAGCAACGGACAAGTGCGTCCCCTTTTTCGAAGCTCTAAAGAAAGATAAAGGAAAGTTCGAATGGACGGACGAATGCTTGACCGCTTTCCTTAACCTAATCGAACACCTCCAGAAACCACCGGTACTCTCGACCCCAAGCGAAGGCGAAGAATTATACCTATACCTTGCTGTGTCATCTCACACTCTAAGCGCTGCCTTGGTAAGGGAAGACAACCGCACGCAACGACCAGTTTACTTCGTCAGTAAAAGGTTTACTGGGGCAGAAGTCAGATATCCTAAGCTTGAAAAGTTAGCATACTGTTTACTAATCACTTCACGAAAGCTACGTCACTACTTCCAATCCCATTCCATCAAAGTTCTGACCGATCAACCATTGAGGCAGGTACTCCATCGTCCCGACACTTCCGGGCGACTACTTAAATGGTGTATTGAGCTGAGTCAATATGATATCACCTATCACCCTCGCACCGCCATCAAGGGACAAGCCATGGCTGATTTCATTGCAGAATTCACTACCAACGAGGATAAGGAGCAACTAGAGATAACAGAAGGTATCAAGTGGAATCTCTTTGTGGACGGTGCATCTAACGAACAAGGCTCGGGAGCAGGTGTGGTAATAATCACTCCCAGGGGAAATAAACTACACTATGCTATAAGGTTGGAGTTCGCTGCCACCAACAACGATGCAGAATACGAAGCAGTAATAGCCGGATTAGAAATTGCTATCGAGATCGGAGCCAATTCTTTGTGTCTTCACAGCGATTCTCAGCTTATTATTAATCAAATACTAGGGGAATTCCAAGCTCGAGAAGAACGACTCATAGCATATCTAAAGAAGACCAAGTTACTTCTCAGCCGATTGGACCACTACTTAGTCAAACACATCCCTCGGGAAGAGAACCAAGAGGCCGACGAATTGGCAAAGCAAGCAAGTATGAGAGACGTCGCCATCTTCGGGGCAGTAACTGTCTCAAAGCAAACGATCCCAAGTTTTGAGCAGGTGAATCTGATAGCTGCAACCGAAGAAGCAACTTGGATGACTCCCATCCGAGACTACCTACAAAATGGCACACTACCCGACGGGCGTAATGAAGTCAAGAAAATATTGAGGAAAGCGTCCCGCTACACAATACAAGGAGACATCCTCTATCGGCGCGGGTTCTCTAACCCATTGTTAAGGTGTGTCGCCGGAAGGGAAGCCAAGGAAATCTTATCCAACATTCATCAAGGAAGCTGCGGAGATCACACCGGAGGGCAAACGTTAGCAAAAAAGATACTCCGATACGGATATTTCTGGCCCACCTTAAGCAAGGACGCCTTAGATTTCGTCAAGAAGTGTGACAGATGCCAAAAGTTTGCTAAGATCCCTCGGCTACCAACAACCGAGATTACTCAGATGACCAGCCCTTGGCCCTTTGCAGTATGGGGAATTGACTTAATCGGTGAACTGCCAATGGGTCGAGGCGGCACCAAATATGCTATAGTAGCAGTCGACTATTTCACCAAATGGGTGGAAGCAGAACCTCTAAATAAAGTATCTTCAGCGAAAGTTATCAACTTCTTAATCAAAAATGTTCTGTGCAGGTACGGAGTCCCACTAAAAATCATATCAGACAATGGACTTCAGTTTGACAGCGAGGAATTCGCCAACTGGTGCCAAGAACACAGAATTCACAAAAGCTTCTCATCCGTAGCATATCCCCAAGCAAACGGACAAGTCGAAGCAGTCAACAAAATTCTGAAAACTCTGATCAAAAAGAAGCTCGAAAAGTCAAAGGGCGCTTGGGTGGATGAACTCCCTACGGCACTATGGGCCTACCGCACATCTTTCAAAACATCAACAGGACACACTCCTTTCTCTTTGGCATACGGATCGGAGGCTATGCTCCCAGTTGAAACCATTGTGCCTTCCCACCGTAGGATCCACTATAACCCAGAAGAGAACGAAGAACTCCTCAACATGTCTTTGGATCTAGTCGAGGAGAGAAGGAATGATGCAGTCCTAAAAACAGCAGCCCACAAGCAAAAGGTGGCAGCACAATACAACTCCAAAGTCAAGCATCGTACCTTACGAGAAGGGGATCTTGTCCTCAAGCGAATCTTCCCTCGCCCCGGAGCACTAGACCCAATCTGGGATGGACCATATGTAATTCATAAAGATCTCCACAACGGAGCCTATATTTTGTCAACAGTGGACGGAGAGGTGTTCCAGAGGGCATGGAACATCCAACACCTCCGTCGATACTTTTCTTAACTTGTATTGCCCATATGAAGTGAATTAACAAAGAGAATCAGTGGACGTAGGCATTTTTTCGTGCCGAACCACTTTAAAAAAGCCTTGTCTCTTTTTTAACTTGTTCCTTTGTATCTTGCCTGCTTGTTAACTTTATTCTTTTCTGTTGAACAAAATCCTGAGCATATAGCATTTCTATTCAAAGCACTCCACGATGCAACTTCACGTGGACAAGACCCAATAGGTACTATGCGAATCTATGCCCTCGCCAATGAGACACTTTTGCTCCAGCATCCCTCTGCTGAGGGTTAACTCATTGCTCGCGACGGTCCTTAAAGCCAACTGTAATGAGCCGATTATAAGCCACCGAGAAGGCCGACTATAGCCGAGGCAGCTCATTACGGCGTTAGGCTCGCCGGCAACTGTGAACCGATTATAAGCCCCAACATAAGGTGTGGCCAGCCAGGGGCAGTTCACAGTTGACGATCGGCACCCACGCTAGCCGGCCACAGTAAGTCGAATAATACCCATGAGTACGGGCCATAATGGCCCGGGTAGTTACTGTGCGCGATCTCGGCTCCGGTGTGTCTTAAGTGCGGCTGTGGTAAAAAAGAATTAACTCCCCGCGGAGGCGTAAGATGGGTGACAAATGTCTCCAAGACCCACAGCTAGGGAAAGTGACTACAAAACCCGTTTGCCACGAACTTAAGCACATCGAAGGCCTTCCGTGACTGGAAGTTTTACTATTTCACATATTTCAATTTTACTTAAAAAACTTTCCTCCTATCCTCTATAACAAACCATAAAGTACAGGATGCAGGGTAAGAGATACCCGCCAATGGATGCAGAGATTCACAATTAGATGGCAGGGCATTCAACTGCTTTCCATGCTTGGTCATACAAGATATTCAAAACAGCCATTTGCAAACAGAACATGAAAGGCGGTATTTTCTTCCTTTATGTGCAGATGCATGACTGTAATTTAATTTTTTCACACCACACGCTAACATTGCAAGTCATGAGATTATGATTTAAAACCAGAATCTGACATCAAACACAATTTAATTACAAGAATATACATAGCTACATTTCTCGTACGATATGTCGAAATAGCAACAAATATTCAAGAAACGACAAAATCAGCTTAAGCTAAAAAATTACACGTCAAGAATAATGTTATTACAAGTAGCAAGAATTACAACTTAGAAGTTACTCTACTGTCTTAAGACTAACAGATACAACAATGCCAAGCCTACAAAAAGAATTTTCCAGGTCCAATCAGGGAGCCGGTTGCGTCGAAGTCTTGTCCTTGCTCTTTTGCCCGCCTGTCCGGTCATAAGAAGGATTCATTAGTGATGAGTAACCAAGTTAACGGAAAGACTAGAAAGGAAGACTTACCAGTACCTGCTTCTTGACCGTCCTGGTCGTCATCCTCTACCTGCACACCTGCCTCTTCAGCAGCAAGCAGCCGCATACCCTCCTTTACCGCCACTTTCTCCTCCTTGGTGAACTGGGCAGTGACCACATCCATACTGAAGACCGTACCACCCTCTTTATCTGCGTCAGCCTGAGCCTCCTCCAAAGCCCGAAGATAGATCTTGGCCATGACCCTGGGATAATCATCCATCCAAGAGAGATTGCCCTGCTTCCAAGTCCGGAAATACATGTCCTGGAGCATGTCATCCATCATTCCCTCATTCTCCTCAAACTCCCTCATCCGGGCATCGGAAGCCGACAACCTTTCGACGGCAGCATCTCTCTCCAGTCTGTATCTCGAGCAATCAGCCTGAAGGGACCTCCGCATCACCTCCATCTCTTCCCTCAACTTAGCTTGAGCAAGCTCTGCAGCCTCAAGTTTCTCGGACAACTCCTCCACCTGCTCGAGATCCGCTCTCCGAACCTCATCCACCGTGGCAATAGCCATGTCAATCCGCTCTTTGCAAGCAGCTTCCATTTTCCGCAATTCAGCCCGACTGGCCTCTTCCATGGTTTTCCTTAGTCGCCCAGTAGCAGCCTCATGCTGAGAAATCTGGATAGCCTGATCCGCAAGCTGTTTGGCCTGATCCGAAACCACCAATCGAAGTCGGATATTAGCACTCCCAATCTCCTCTCCGGCCTTAACTAGCCGAGCATGATGCCCCATCAGCTTCTTGGTCTCCTCGGCCACCCGATCAATATTAGCTTTGGCCTCGTCTCCCATAGTGACTATACGAGTAGTGAGTAGATCGAGATCTAAAGACTTGGCTTCATCAAGTACTCGTACCATGGGGTTACGGGGGAGAAGGTGTTCGCCAGTGACTTCGTCAAAAGTAATATCATGAGAACCTGGATCCAGATCAGGATGACCCGCAAATGGATTACGGGCCAAGTTGGGACGGTCGATATGAATAACAGAAGGGTTTCCGGACGGGTGCGGAGAGGGTACAAACTCGCTACCCTCCTCAGTAATATCATGGATAGGCTGAGCCGGAGGCTGAGGATCGGGCAAAGTTTCGGATAAAAGATGACTCCTCTTCCTCTGCTGAATACCCTCTTCGATAACCCCAAGAAGAGGACGGTATCCGACTACATCCCCGGAGCGTTGGATTGAGGGCTTCGGCTTAGCAGAAATTTTGGAAAGTTTATATTGCTCAAGCATGTGTCGAAGGTCTGAAGCTTTGGACGTCTTGCCTGCTCCTGATATAAAGAACAAATGTCACAATCTTACATCACTATACGATTCGAGAAACGCGGTAAATTACAAGTTAAAAAAGGGGAAAAGAAACACAGCTGTGATTGTACAAACCCTGGGGAGGAGTGGGATACTGCAATAAGTCCTGGATTTCATTCCAGGACGGGAGCGGGTCATAAAATATTCCTAAGTCCCTATCATTAGTGAAGCATGCAGGGGTCAAGAGTTCACCTTGAGTCGTCAGAGCCACCTTGGCCGGAATGGTCGGAGAAGACTCACTTGCACCAGTCCCGGCTTTGTCCGCCTTCCCGGTCTTCTCTACCAAAGCCGGATCATCATCCAACCCCTCAAAAGCTTGGCGGAAAGCATCATCCGTCCACTCTTGCATTTCGCCTACTTGCCCAGAAGACAGAACCCTGGAACCATCACCACCCTGTCCATCGCCACCATCATCACCAAGACGCTCAACGTCACTTCCGCCCTCAGCCTCACCTCTTTCTTCCTCCACATCTATCTCCCCCTGAGTAAGTGGACAATTGCTGGGAGAAGGACTGTCCGACCTCTTAAGTTTCTTACCTCCGACGGCTGGAGGTTTCGTGAATGGTTTTCTCTTTCCACCCTCTGCTGCAACGCCTCCCTTAGCCTGAGCAGCCGCCCTCTCTTCCGCCGTTTCCCTCAGCTTAACTACAGACTGCTGCGGAAGGATCAAGTTATATTCCAGAAGAATCACATTTCTAATCAAGAAGGCAGATGATCTGTATTTCCCAAGAATGGCTTCTATCTCAGCCGCCGTCTGAACCAGGCGGTCAGTCTCCACAACCGGAAAGCCACCTGTCGCTAGCAAAAATGAGAAAGTATGAGAAGAAGCATCGCAATCGGAATAAAAGTTATAAGTAAAAGCATCAACTTACATCCAGAGGTAAAGCGCCGGATGGAGACGGAGTCGTCCCTAACAAAGAACCACTCTTTCTTGAACATGCTGAATTTAGAGTACAGGTCCAGGACCGGCTTGAAGGTCACAGCGGACTCCAAGCTAATATATGGGGACCCCTTCTTATAGCCCCTTAAATTATACAAGTACCGGATCTCCCGGTTGGAGGGAGCGCGACCATACTTCCTCCGAAAAATAACGAAAAGGCTCACCAGTATGGCATAAGAGTTGGGCTGAAGCTGGAATGGGGCCACCTCCAGATACGTGAGGAAGCTGACTACCCAAGCATTGAGAGGCGGGATAGCACCACACATGCAATGGTACCTACTATAAGCAAAGTATCCTTCGGGAGGACTGTATGGCATGACTCCTGGGCCCGGCAGCAGCATGAGGGCTCTATCGATCCCAAAGGAACGAGATATAACATCGAGTTGCTCCTCTTTGAGAGAGCTAGGAAAGCAGTCAGGCGGGGAATCCAGCAGCTCCTGGGGACCATATCCATCCACTAATGACCTCGGGGCGGGCCCATGACGCTCCGATCCTGATTGAGCTGGGGGCACGGCCGAGGACTCTCCTTCACCCCCGGATCTCCTCTTATCTGATCGAGTTTCAACTTTTCGAGACATTTTATTTGCAAACATGGGAAAAGTATATCGTTAGAATATACAAGCAGCGTAATCTGGGATTTCGCTTAAAAATTCGAAGTATGAAACACATGTTCACTCGGTACAATAGTTCATTCGGTCGTACAAATCAATGGTTCATTCGGTCGTATAAGTCAATAGTTCATTCGGTCGTACAAATCAATAGTTTCATTCGGTCGTATAACTCAATGTTTCATTCGGTCGTTCAAATCAACAGTTCACTCGGCAGAAAAAATAGTACCTGGTTCGGCTAAATCACTTGGTCCGGCTAGAATGCTTAATAACTTGGTTCGGCTAAATCACTTGATAGGAAAAGCGATGGCCTAAGCCCCCTACTTATAAGGGAAGGATGAATGACCGGACCAGCCGGTTCGACTCAGGTACCGAATACGGTCACTCGAGACAAAACAAAGCACAACGTATGCCGTCATACGCCCCGCTTTGGGGGGCAAATGTTGGGTACGTTTCGACCCTATTCCAGACTGCCGAACCAACCTCCACTCGAGACTGCCGAACCAAACCTCCACTCGAGACTGCCGAACCAAACCTCCACTCGAGACTACCGAACCAATACAACCGAATCAACTCCTCTCCACCGATCCAAACTACCACCGAACCAATACAACCGAATCAACTCCTCTCCACCGATCCAAACTACCACCGAACCAATACAACCGGACCAAATCCCATCCACCTATCACCAAACCACCTCATGACCGAACCAAGAGGATGCCGAACCAGACTGCCAGGCCAGATCACTTCAGCCCAGGCCCACCAGCAGCTGTATATATCCAAGACCCCTGCCCCCAACCTCACTCTATAAATAGAGAGGCAGGGGTACAACAATGGGGGACAAGTTTTGAGAGCTCAAGCACGGAAGGAACTCTTCAAACAACTTTCTTTTACTCGTATCAAAGCTTTGTACTTGTAATCAAAACTAGAGAAGTGAAATAACATATAAAGTGGACGTAGGCACATTCTGGCTGAACCACTATAAATCTGCGTGTCTTTTTACAATTAAGCCCCTGCTTTTCATATATTTGCATAAATCTCCAAAATCACTAAAAACAACATAAAATCTACTAAATTATACGACTTTGAGGTGTTTGTCCATTTTTTGTGCAAACAACTTCAATTATAAGTTTCAAACAACATTGTTTAACTTCTCAATTCAAATTCGAGTTTAAATTCAAATTTTAAACTTTCAAAATTTCTCAAAAATTTTCTAACACTCGAAATTTTCGAAAAATTTCGCCAGCGTCTCCTTTGCGCGGCTAGTACGGTACGACTACAAAACGTCCCTACGGACTCTCAGATTTCAAAAAGAAAAGGAAAAAGCCAAGCGGCTAGACAAGAAATCATCAAAAACTCATATTAAAACTCAAATACATACCTTTTTCGAGCAAATTCAAATTCATCTTTGAAATAAATTTTCCAATCCCTTTATACACCTGTATATCCTACTAGCCATTATATCTAGTTACAGCATTCAAACTATTTTGCAAATTCCATTACAAAATTTTTTGATACTTACTTCTTATACATTTTTACTTCACTGTTGAAGTTATATATCTATTTTCATTCAATTTTACATTTCAATTTTCATTTGAATTCAATTCACAATTCCAATCTTATTTGGATTCTATTTAACTTCTGAATATTGAATTTTATCAATTATCTTTCATTCACAACTGCATCATTTTAAATTAGTTTCATTTACTAATTTATCACAAATTGTAATTCACTTTATTCAAATTTGTTTTCAACATTCAGTTTCAATTCCAGTTTTATTCTTTCGTTCATTCCCAAAATTTATTTTCAATTTGCCATTTTGGTTTATAACCACTCATATTAAACTGGATTTCAAATTCCATATGAATTTAATTCATTTCACTTTATTTAATTGATTCACTTTGTAACGACCCGTAAAATTTCAACTGTTTAATAACGTAATTAGTTGAAATTTTGCGAAATTTCAAACGATAAAATTTTGAAATAAAAATTTAACATTTGGAATACGTCTAGTTAAACATAGCAACTGGTAAATTTTCGTCCGAAAATATGAAAATTTATTTCGCGCGTAAATTCACTTCAATTTAATCAGTTAAAAAGCAGTGAAAATAAAATGTTTCCGAAACCTAAATATTTTTACATAGAAAAATTCTAAACCATCTTCTGAGCAAGATGTCAGTTCGTCATTTTTCCAAATTCGGACATCTATTGCTCCGTCGTTTTTATTTTCTGCAAAATGCAGCATTCTGGTACCGATATCGATTTTTATCGGATGATCGTACCACTGATTTCTATATACCGTTTTGATCGTCTCGTCGTGCCGATCTCTACGGTATATTCGATTGTCAAATTCGGAGTTCCGTTGTACGTTGCACTTTGCGTAACGCCTAACCGTACCGGTACAAAATTCAAACTTTTGATTTCGATCCGTCCTTCTATATTCCACCGTGTAATCACCCCTAACCTTTAATATTCCTAGATATTGATGACAAGTCATTTACTATTCTACCTTTCCAATGTAATCATCGGTTCTTCTCACCCTTTCAGTTAGCTGGAGAACACACAAATGATAATGATATACACTATTCATTTCTTTGGTTGGTTTCCTCCGTATCTTCCCTCTCAAGCACACTATCACCTTTTTGCCTCTCCACTCACACCTCCCTTTCACGCAACCCCCTCGGCCTTCCACCACTGCCACAACCCCACACATGCCGCCATCAGCTCCTTCCCCTTCATCCCGAACCTACCCGCACCCCATCATCTCACCACAAGCCGTCCACTGCTCGACCCCGACCTAAGTGCAGCAACTCCAAATTCACACCGAAGCCATGCCGCAAGGCTAGGCCGAGACCTTCCACGAACCGCCACCACTGACCGACACCGTCTTCTCCCATGTCCATCGCCAAGCTCCGCTGCACACTCATCTTCCCCTGCCATCGACCTTCCGCCCGCCTATGCTTCGCCCTTCCCCACCAAGACTATAACCAATAACTCCACCTTGTGCCATCGAGATTCACCACCTACCCTCGGCCTTGCAGTCCGCCTCCCAGTCCGTGAGTTTACAATATTATATTTTAGTATATTTTATTATGTCATATTATCTTATAAGCTGCTTCTCTTTTTACGTTAGTATATATACGTATGGAATATATGTCAAATATATATATGTGAAGTTTTATGTTGCATACAAATTTTTTTTTGTTAGAATTCAATGGGTATGCTCATATATCTATATAACTGTAAATAATGTTTATACGTGAGCACTTTTTTTTTTGTGTATGTTGAATGGGTATTTACAAGTTTCAGTTCATAAAGAAGATATTACGTATGATTGTCTGCAAATGTATACTTTGATATTATAGAAATAGGTAGGCATATTAGTTCAGTAATACATAAGCTTTAATTTTGCCAGCTCATTTGTGTTCACTCCCATTTTATGCGTTTGTTCAATATAAACTTGATTTGTTTATTCTGACGTCTGTAGTAATAGTTTGCTTTTTGGCATCGGTTGTGGTACTATTAAGTATATCTTTCTTTTTGGTTCTGAATTTAGCAAGTTCTTCCAGTAAATGGTAATATGACATGTTCAAGTAACGACTTTGCATGAATTTGTTTAGTGCAATCTTACATTTCATTTTCAAATTTAGTGACATATTGTTGTTAAGAGAACACAAATGCAGCCTACTGCTTTGGGATGGGTAGCTAGATTTTATAAGTTATAAATATATTTTAATAAATTGATATATTGGTTTTATAATAAATGTTGATATTTGGATTTTCTTTAGGAATTTATATATATGTAAAAAAAAAAAAAAAAAAAAAATTGGGAAGATATATATGAATAATATTTATTTCTGTTCTATCAGAGTAGTTCTGATCATCTTCATCGACCAGTCCTGATTTGGATTTTTTGTCTATTCTTATTATCAGCTTCGCTCGTTGAATTTGTGCCGATTTCTGCTTTGCTTCGATTCGTCATTCAGTTTCAGTGTCCGTATTTGTGAGCGTATCCGTGTCATCTTTGATTTCTCTAACCTCGAAAGGTGAGCACTCACTCACGATTAACGTTCTTTTATTTATTAGATTTGATTTCAATTGAAACGACAGTTGAAATATGCTGCTGTTTGATATTTACACTGTTATTACCTGTATCAGTTCACCTCTGACATCTGACACCATTATCTGTTATATATGCAATGATAATCCAGTTTGGTTGTTAAATGATTGATTGTTGATGTTTATATTGGACGTTAAATTGTTAATGATGTAAGTGATAAATAATTTGAAATTGAAATTGACGTAGGATAGTTAGATTGGATATATGTATTAAAATTTGATTAAATGACATTTGTATAATATGACCCCTTTTAATTGTTAAATTAATTGACATGTAGAATACTGATAATTGCACTTTGAAACATTGAACGTATTTGATTAATTGTTGTAGTGTAAAAAAAAAATTGAAATTGAATGACAAGTGAAAACCGTAATGTAATAATCTTTAATCTACATGAAATGATAGTGTAGATTCTAGAAATAATTTTATTAATTCGTACAAATAACAATGCGAATTAATACGGTTATTTCGGGATTATTTGAATTGATTATTGGATTGATATTGATTGTTGTTATTGCTTGTTTATTTACTTTGACACCATCCCAGTTATCACACTGCAAGTTCCCTTTTGTTATACTTGATTTTGAATTGAATTGGAATCGGGTTGAAATGATAAATACCCAAACTGAACTTTGACCTAGGATAGGAAATTAAATAAAAACCCGATTGGTCAATAATTTGATTTAAAATAAAATGAAGATTTTATTTGAATAAATAATATGGTTTTGAAATGAAGTTGAAACTTGAATTTTTAAATGAAAGGAAAATGTTAATTTTTAATAATCTGAAACAAAATATTAACAATGTAATTGATGAAAGAACGATGTTTAATTTGTGAAATGATTTAATAATTAAGTTTGAAATTATAATTAAGTTTGAAATTATTAAACTTTGTAATGATTTAATAATTAAGTTTGAAATGATTTAATAATTAAGTTTGAACTTATTAAACTTTGAAATTATTTAATAATTAAGTTTTGAATTAGTTAATAATTAAATAAGATGGAATTATTTAATAATCAAATAATAATTTAAATTCTTTGTTAAGTAAAATTGAACCTTTGAATAAGTGAATTTACTTCGTAAACAATTGAAATTGAGTTTCTTTATTAATTAAGTTTTGGAAAATTATTTAAGTAAGTAAATAAGTGAAATTGAATTTCTTTAACAAGAAATAAAATTTGTTTTATTGAAAATAATGTAAGACTTGAAAATTAAAGGATTTGATTTGATGAAATTAATTTAATTCAAATTTGTAAGTTTTGATATAATGGAGTTGAACTTAAGAAATGGATTTAATGAATGAGAAGTTTAATAGAAATTGTTTTGAATGATAAATTAATTTAACGATATTGAATGAAATCGATAAATGAATGTAAATTGATTTGAATGATAAAACTAAATTGATTTAAATGATTTCGGAATGAAACTTTTGTGCGAACTTGAATCAATATTTGAATAGTTTTCAATATAAAGATTGAAATTGAATTATAAGATTTTGAAATGATAATTTGGAAGTTTTGAAACGTAAATTATGGGAATTGATTTGGAAAGACAAATGAAATATTGATTTACGAATTGAAATTAAAATTGAATTTGATTTGGTTTTGAAATATATAAACGACCAATCGGTGTAATAATTACGAAAGTTATTAAAGAGACCGGAATTCGGTTATGGATATACTCTCTATCTAAACCGAAAACCACTTTAATAACTATGCGCGGAGTGTTGATCCAGAATGAAGTGGTTGGAATGATGTACGTGTTGACTGAAGAAAGAGATCGATAATGGATAGCCTTGACACTTGTGTCAAATTGGAAATGACTAAAACAGGAGCTGTGCCGGGCCAATGGAGGATTGATACCTCAAGTGGACACACTTCTTCGAACTACTTATACTTGTTGTCGATTGGTGCACCCTTGATTTTGGGAGTGTTGTCTCACGGTGTTGCGGGCGCTGCGGCGTTGCGTTCTCACCAGCCCGGATCAGGCGAACGGTAGTATCACTATCTTGGGTATAGCCTCATGTGCCTTGTCATACTTGTATTCCATTTATGCGCGACCACTACGAATTTGTTTTGTACCTTGAGTATATGGATTGCCCTCTGGTGACTTCCGGTTTTGGGGAAACTACGGTCTTGTATATGCTTGTGGGAATAAAAATGTGTTAAGGGTGGAATGGGCCATGACTTAACGCTATTTTGATATCTTTTTATATTACTGATAGACATTATCTACTTATCGTACATTACTACATAGTAGATAGTTTGACGGATCCTTAAAGGATGGTTATTCCAAACATCCTTTGAGTTACTTGTATTTCAATTGCTATTTCACTTGAGTTGGATTTATTAATATAAGAATGTTAATCCTGACTCGAGTGTTTTGTATTTTGCTTTACGCTCGAGTCAGACTGAGTAGTTCAGCTTTCGAGACTCACCTTTGGAGTTGGAGCTTCGCTTGGAGATTCAGCTATCTATCCAGCTTTCAGATATTCGGTGATTCCAGTGATGTATTCTGATTTGTATCTGTTACTCTTCCGTTGTATCTAGTTTAACTCTGACGTATCGTATTACTCTTCTGTTGTAAACTCTGATGTATTTTATATATTCATATAGTAGCTTCATGAACTACTATCTCTTTTATTTCCGCTACACTTATTACTCTGTGTCTGTGATCTGTGATTATTTATTTACTGTATATGTTCAGTTTTGCCAATTTAAATTAACAACGCGGTATCTTGAGCAATTCAACTCCGGCATGAGTGTCTACCTATACACTTATAATGGACGCGAATGGTCCAAAATGGCGGGTCGTTACAGTTGGTATCAGAGCTTTGGTAGCTCTAGGCAAACTCAACATATAGGGTAAATGTATTTACAGAATCACTCTCATTCGAGTTTCAATCTCTTTCTTTCGACTCGATTTCTTTGAATTTTGGAACGTTCCCTACGGTTCCAAATTTCATTCGTGTCCCTCACTATTCGTCTTCTTTCAATCATGGAGCACCCCATAACTCCATTCTAAATGTTATCTATAATAGATCGGCGGTCTCGCCAATCTTAGAGTGATTCGTAAAGGAGTAAACTCCTTTATAATAGACATCGATTTACCGGAGATTTCTGTATCCTTGGTTTACGATGCTATCTATCTCCTGCTATACCTGAATTTTATTTCTCGAGATCGGATGTTGATTTACCTCGGAATTTAGCATCGATCTTATTATCTAAGTTATGGACGACCCGGTTAAGGTTGCCCGTGAATTAAATAAACTCATCCATCTTCCGATTGTGGTAATTGAATTATCTTTTCTTCTATTTCAAACTTATTTTCGAATCAGAATTCTCTTTGATTTGAGTCCATCAAATTTGAATCTCTATCCTTGCTTTGAATCCATTCTTGTATCTTCAAGCGAGGAAGTGTATTCGTAAATTTATATTTAAAATAATTTATTTTATATTGGGTTGTTTGAGTTGTTGATGTTGATTTGGGTTTCCGATCGATTCGTCTGATCAGCGCTATCGATAGGATTTCCAAAACACTTGAACAGAGCAAACTGACACAATATTATTTTCAAGTTTGGTAAATAAAATAAATTTGTTTGATTATATTGTGAAAATATAAGTAAAATTTTTCTAGAATTTAATAGGTTAATGAAATTGTTTGTTTGAAATGATAATATTTGATTATCATTTATTGTTCTAAATAAATTTATAAATACGGTTTATAAATTGATTTGAAATTTGAAATGAATTTAATTCAGAAATTTGAGAATTTAGTTTCTGGTGATTTCGAACTTTGATTTTATAATTTTAAAAGTATATATTATTTGAAGTATTTTTCGAATAGAAATCGTTTCCAAAGAATTTTAAATGTTGAAATCAGTGCTCTTCTCTTTGTCGCTGGAAAATAATTTCGGTGATGGCGGCCGCATCATCGACTTTCATTTTCGAGTTTCGAAGTGGAGAAACCATTCTGTAGCTTTGCTACGGTTTTGTTTTGAAAAATATTTTGATTTGAATTTCTTCAGTATAATTTGATTTATATATATATGGGTATCTTATTTTAAAATTAAATTTGATTTGATAAATATATTGTATATATCTCTAAATTGTTTAAAGTTAATCGGAAATCTAATTCTTAAATTTTGTTAAAGGATGATTTTAATTATAAATAAAACCAAAATTTGGAATAAATATTTGAACTTGAATATTTGAATTGGGAAAAATTTTATTTGTATATTGTTCAACTGCATTCTAATATAACTTACCTAAATCATTCAGAAGTTGAATATGTAATTGGATAATATATAAGATAAATTGAATTTATAAGTAAAATTTGAGTGTTTATAATAAATGTTATACACTAAATTTTGATTATAAAGATGTTAATAGAGTTAGATGTGATAATAAGTAAAACTCAGTTAATAAAGAATTAATAAATTTGTTTTGAAAGAATTAATAAATTGAAATTTGATCAACATATGAAAATACCTTGAATTTAAAAGAAATTAATAGATGTAAATTAATTTAAATCGAAACTTTTATGGTTTAAATTAATTTATATGGGTTAAATATATGTGGTTAGATATAGTAAGTAGAAAAAATTTAACAATAATTTGAATAAAGAAGAATTTAAATTGTTGAAAATAAAATATGATTGTAATAAAAGATTATTCAAATTATGGTTTTAGGAATTGAAAATTTAGGGTAATTGGATAATAAGATAATGAATTTAGAAATAGTTGAGATTTATTTTAGTAAAAATCAAATAGATTAAATCAATTATTGAATATCAATTAATTTAAATTTGAATTTATACGGTTTAAATTAATTGTTTTTGTATTTCAAAATCTGTTTTTCTTTCTGGTTGTTTCTATTCTCCTACCTCGTTCCTTTTCGGGGACGAAAAGTTTTGAGTGGGGGAGAATGTAACGACCCGTAAAATTTCAACTGTTTAATAACGTAATTAGTTGAAATTTTGCGAAATTTCAAACGATAAAATTTTGAAATAAAAATTTAACATTTGGAATACGTCTAGTTAAACATAGCAACTGGTAAATTTTCGTCCGAAAATATGAAAATTTATTTCGCGCGTAAATTCACTTCAATTTAATCAGTTAAAAAGCAGTGAAAATAAAATGTTTCCGAAACCTAAATATTTTTACATGGAAAAATTCTAAACCATCTTCTGAGCAAGATGTCAGTTCGTCATTTTTCCAAATTCGGACATCTATTGCTCCGTCGTTCTTATTTTCTGCAAAATGCAGCATTCTGGTACCGATATCGATTTTTATCGGATGATCGTACCACTGATTTCTATATACCGTTTTGATCGTCTCGTCGTGCCGATCTCTACGGTATATTCGATTGTCAAATTCGGAGTTCCGTTGTACGTTGCACTTTGCGTAACGCCTAACCGTACCGGTACAAAATTCAAACTTTTGATTTCGATCCGTCCTTCTATATTCCACCGTGTAATCACCCCTAACCTTTAATATTCCTAGATATTGATGACAAGTCATTTACTATTCTACCTTTCCAATGTAATCATCGGTTCTTCTCACCCTTTCAGTTAGCTGGAGAACACACAAATGATAATGATATTAATTCATACACTATTCATTTCTTTGGTTGGTTTCCTCCGTATCTTCCCTCTCAAGCACACTATCACCTTTTTGCCTCTCCACTCACACCTCCCTTTCACGCAACCCCCTCGGCCTTCCACCACTGCCACAACCCCACACATGCTGCCATCAGCTCCTTCCCCTTCATCCCGAACCTACCCGCACCCCATCATCTCACCACAAGCCGTCCACTGCTCGACCCCGACCTAAGTGCAGCAACTCCAAATTCACACCGAAGCCATGCCGCAAGGCTAGGCCGAGACCTTCCACGAACCGCCACCACTGACCGACACCGTCTTCTCCCATGTCCATCGCCAAGCTCCGCTGCACACTCATCTTCCCCTGCCATCGACCTTCCGCCCGCCTATGCTTCGCCCTTCCCCACCAAGACTATAACCAATAACTCCACCTTGTGCCATCGAGATTCACCACCTACCCTCGGCCTTGCAGTCCGCCTCATAGTCCGTGAGTTTACAATATTATATTTTAGTATATTTTATTATGTCATATTATCTTATAAGCTGCTTCTCTTTTTACGTTAGTATATATACGTATGGAATATATGTCAAATATATATATGTGAAGTTTTATGTTGCATACAAATTTTTTTTTGTTAGAATTCAATGGGTATGCTCATATATCTATATAACTGTAAATAATGTTTATACGTGAGCACTTTTTTTTGTGTGTATGTTGAATGGGTATTTACAAGTTTCAGTTCATAAAGAAGATATTACGTATGATTGTCTGCAAATGTATACTTTGATATTATAGAAATAGGTAGGCATATTAGTTCAGTAATACATAAGCTTTAATTTTGCCAGCTCATTTGTGTTCACTCCCATTTTATGCGTTTGTTCAATATAAACTTGATTTGTTTATTCTGACGTCTGTAGTAATAGTTTGCTTTTTGGCATCGGTTGTGGTACTATTAAGTATATCTTTCTTTTTGGTTCTGAATTTAGCAAGTTCTTCCAGTAAATGGTAATATGACATGTTCAAGTAACGACTTTGCATGAATTTGTTTAGTGCAATCTTACATTTCATTTTCAAATTTAGTGACATATTGTTGTTAAGAGAACACAAATGCAGCCTACTGCTTTGGGATGGGTAGCTAGATTTTATAAGTTATAAATATATTTTAATAAATTGATATATTGGTTTTATAATAAATGTTGATATTTGGATTTTCTTTAGGAATTTATATATATGTAAAAAAAAAAAAAAAAAAAAAAATTGGGAAGATATATATGAATAATATTTATTTCTGTTCTATCAGAGTAGTTCTGATCATCTTCATCGACCAGTCCTGATTTGGATTTTTTGTCTATTCTTATTATCAGCTTCGCTCGTTGAATTTGTGCCGATTTCTGCTTTGCTTCGATTCGTCATTCAGTTTCAGTGTCCGTATTTGTGAGCGTATCCGTGTCATCTTTGATTTCTCTAACCTCGAAAGGTGAGCACTCACTCACGATTAACGTTCTTTTATTTATTAGATTTGATTTCAATTGAAACGACAGTTGAAATATGCTGCTGTTTGATATTTACACTGTTATTACCTGTATCAGTTCACCTCTGACATCTGACACCATTATCTGTTATATATGCAATGATAATCCAGTTTGGTTGTTAAATGATTGATTGTTGATGTTTATATTGGACGTTAAATTGTTAATGATGTAAGTGATAAATAATTTGAAATTGAAATTGACGTAGGATAGTTAGATTGGATATATGTATTAAAATTTGATTAAATGACATTTGTATAATATGACCCCTTTTAATTGTTAAATTAATTGACATGTAGAATACTGATAATTGCACTTTGAAACATTGAACGTATTTGATTAATTGTTGTAGTGTAAAAAAAAAATTGAAATTGAATGACAAGTGAAAACCGTAATGTAATAATCTTTAATCTACATGAAATGATAGTGTAGATTCTAGAAATAATTTTATTAATTCGTACAAATAACAATGCGAATTAATACGGTTATTTCGGGATTATTTGAATTGATTATTGGATTGATATTGATTGTTGTTATTGCTTGTTTATTTACTTTGACACCATCCCAGTTATCACACTGCAAGTTCCCTTTTGTTATACTTGATTTTGAATTGAATTGGAATCGGGTTGAAATGATAAATACCCAAACTGAACTTTGACCTAGGATAGGAAATTAAATAAAAACCCGATTGGTCAATAATTTGATTTAAAATAAAATGAAGATTTTATTTGAATAAATAATATGGTTTTGAAATGAAGTTGAAACTTGAATTTTTAAATGAAAGGAAAATGTTAATTTTTAATAATCTGAAACAAAATATTAACAATGTAATTGATGAAAGAACGATGTTTAATTTGTGAAATGATTTAATAATTAAGTTTGAAATTATAATTAAGTTTGAAATTATTAAACTTTGTAATGATTTAATAATTAAGTTTGAAATGATTTAATAATTAAGTTTGAACTTATTAAACTTTGAAATTATTTAATAATTAAGTTTTGAATTAGTTAATAATTAAATAAGATGGAATTATTTAATAATCAAATAATAATTTAAATTCTTTGTTAAGTAAAATTGAACCTTTGAATAAGTGAATTTACTTCGTAAACAATTGAAATTGAGTTTCTTTATTAATTAAGTTTTGGAAAATTATTTAAGTAAGTAAATAAGTGAAATTGAATTTCTTTAACAAGAAATAAAATTTGTTTTATTGAAAATAATGTAAGACTTGAAAATTAAAGGATTTGATTTGATGAAATTAATTTAATTCAAATTTGTAAGTTTTGATATAATGGAGTTGAACTTAAGAAATGGATTTAATGAATGAGAAGTTTAATAGAAATTGTTTTGAATGATAAATTAATTTAACGATATTGAATGAAATCGATAAATGAATGTAAATTGATTTGAATGATAAAACTAAATTGATTTAAATGATTTCGGAATGAAACTTTTGTGCGAACTTGAATCAATATTTGAATAGTTTTCAATATAAAGATTGAAATTGAATTATAAGATTTTGAAATGATAATTTGGAAGTTTTGAAACGTAAATTATGGGAATTGATTTGGAAAGACAAATGAAATATTGATTTACGAATTGAAATTAAAATTGAATTTGATTTGGTTTTGAAATATATAAACGACCAATCGGTGTAATAATTACGAAAGTTATTAAAGAGACCGGAATTCGGTTATGGATATACTCTCTATCTAAACCGAAAACCACTTTAATAACTATGCGCGGAGTGTTGATCCAGAATGAAGTGGTTGGAATGATGTACGTGTTGACTGAAGAAAGAGATCGATAATGGATAGCCTTGACACTTGTGTCAAATTGGAAATGACTAAAACAGGAGCTGTGCCGGGCCAATGGAGGATTGATACCTCAAGTGGACACACTTCTTCGAACTACTTATACTTGTTGTCGATTGGTGCACCCTTGATTTTGGGAGTGTTGTCTCACGGTGTTGCGGGCGCTGCGGCGTTGCGTTCTCACCAGCCCGGATCAGGCAAACGGTAGTATCACTATCTTGGGTATAGCCTCATGTGCCTTGTCATACTTGTATTCCATTTATGCGCGACCACTACGAATTTGTTTTGTACCTTGAGTATATGGATTGCCCTCTGGTGACTTCCGGTTTTGGGGAAACTACGGTCTTGTATATGCTTGTGGGAATAAAAATGTGTTAAGGGTGGAATGGGCCATGACTTAACGCTATTTTGATATCTTTTTATATTACTGATAGACATTATCTACTTATCGTACATTACTACATAGTAGATAGTTTGACGGATCCTTAAAGGATGGTTATTCCAAACATCCTTTGAGTTACTTGTATTTCAATTGCTATTTCACTTGAGTTGGATTTATTAATATAAGAATGTTAATCCTGACTCGAGTGTTTTGTATTTTGCTTTACGCTCGGGTCAGACTGAGTAGTTCAGCTTTCGAGACTCACCTTTGGAGTTGGAGCTTCGCTTGGAGATTCAGCTATCTATCCAGCTTTCAGATATTCGGTGATTCCAGTGATGTATTCTGATTTGTATCTGTTACTCTTCCGTTGTATCTAGTTTAACTCTGATGTATCGTATTACTCTTCTGTTGTAAACTCTGATGTATTTTATATATTCATATAGTAGCTTCATGAACTACTATCTCTTTTATTTCCGCTGCACTTATTACTCTGTGTCTGTGATCTGTGATTATTTATTTACTGTATATGTTCAGTTTTGCCAATTTAAATTAACAACGCGGTATCTTGAGCAATTCAACTCCGGCATGAGTGTCTACCTATACACTTATAATGGACGCGAATGGTCCAAAATGGCGGGTCGTTACACACTTATACTTAATTTAATTTAACTCCATCCTTTAAATTGAATTTATTCTATCAATTCAAATTGTATAAGTTATCAACTTAATAATATTTCATAAATATTTCTACATAGTATTCCAGAGTTTACCAACATTTCAAAAACCATTTTTGAAAACAGTTCAAATTATCCTTTGAATTCCAAAACAAACCCAAATTTTTCAAACGACTTCCATTTAAAACAATTTGGCAGCAATCCTCTTTTGGAAACCCGAAAATGAATTCTAATGATGTGGCCACCATCATCAGGATTATTTTCCAGCGACCTAAAAGAGTTTAGAGCTTTTATCTCTCCAAAATACTTTTTCAAAATCCTTTGAAATTCATTTTCAAATTCAAAAAGATTTAAACTTTTCAAATCTCCAAAATTTTCAAATTCTTTTCAAACATTTCCAAAAACTTCTTTGGAATTTCGTTTTAAATTACAAATCACATTTATAATTTATATTCTCAAATTTCATTTGTGTGAATTCATCTCTTTATCTTTCAATTCACATTTATAAATTTCATTCGTTAAATGGATTTATTTCCAAATCTTTGGTTATTATTTTAATTTCTCATTTAATTTCAATGATAATAGTTTAATATTATCACTTCTAACAACCATGCAACCATATACTGTAATAATTTACAGAAAAATCATTTCTTTTATATACAAAATATAATCAAGGTAAAATTATTCCATTTACCCAATTTAAAACAATACTGTGCCGAATTGTTCTATATAAGTGTTTAAAGATCCCTATCGACAGAGTTGTACGGACAATACCGACCAGAATCCATATACCACTCAACAAACCAATCATCACAATATAAAACAATTTTATATTAACTAACAAATATGCACTCGTATCTATTATTACACTCAACTCATTCTAGAGTACTACTGACTCTATCTCTAATGAGTAACACCCAACAGAGCAGGGTTGTCGCTTAACCATATGCTCTGATACCACTTTGTCACATACCGAATTTTTCGACTTTCGAAAATTCGACATCGATACTCACTTTATCGACTGCCGAGCAATCGAGTGCCGGAAACTCGAATAGTGATGGTTTTAAATATAAGAAAAAGGTAGAAGAAGAAGAAAAAAAGATAGAAGAAAAGGAAAGAAGAAAGAACAACAGCAGAAGAGAGAATAAAGAGAAGAAGAAGAAAGAAGAACAACAGAACAACATCAGAACAGAAAACAATATCAGAATCTTACACATCGCAGCGGAACAATATATAATAGATAATTACTAGTCTTTTAAAACAAAGAATTATATCAGTTTATACATACATCAAGCAGAGTCAATATACAACCATGGACAGTTATATAAACTTGTCCTCACACAGAATACACAGCGGAATAAATACTATCAGATACAAATACTACGTCTCGTCCTCCAGCTTATCTCCAAAGCTCCAGAATATCCAGAATATCCTGATAACCTAACTCTAGACTGCCCGTGTGGAAATTTGTGGGCACCCAGAGTTTAGAAGGGAAACAATAAACTCCGAGTCAGTCATGGTGACTGGTGTGAGATCGTAAAACCGTTATTTTTCACAAAGAAAATAAAACAAATTCGCAATGCTTTTGGAAAATGAAACTACCATAAGACCTCCCACCACACACACAATGCAAACGCAGAATTGGAGGAGATTTCTTCTTATGATAGTCAAAGATGCTTACTACGCAAAATCAAATCATTTTTTTTATTATTATTAGTGCATAGTGTAAAAAACATTTCGAAAGTAGAATATAAATCTTAGCCAGCATAGGTACCATTATAGTATGCTTGCTATAGCTGCCATATTAGATGGCAGGTTCTACAACTAAAACCGTACAAGGCTCGTATTGTTTCTTTGGATTTCCAACAAATGGTCAGGCTAAGGAACTTCATATCCACGATGGGTACGTCCCTGGAATAGACGACCCGAGAAATAACCTAACATTACGGTTAGATCTCTGCCAACACAAGGTCGGGTTACCTCTACAAAAATAGGTAACTACTGACAAGCGTATGTCATCCCCCGATCGTAACCGATCTTCCCGAGGATCCCCGATTCGCAACAAACCACATAGTAAAAATGCAGCAACCACATAGGTTAAGTATCTGGGCTCCATACCATGATACCACCTCTATCCAGAAGGAATGACATACACTAAGGGGCGCTACTCCCTAGAACCTTGCCGCATCCTTCCTGTTTTGACCATTTCCGGGGTGTGAGGCTCGACGAAGTCTCGTCCACAAAGCTACGCTTTCTACAAAGCCATGCTTCGGGTCAAACAAATGATCAACCTATGATCACAAAGATATAAGATCAAACAAATGATCATATCGCAAATGTTCAAACACTGATCATTTCACAGCAACACTCAGTATGCCACGTTACCAAATTGGGAGTATATCGCTGATAAATCTCAACTACATAACCTCTGAGCTCGTACATCTCAGAGAAGGGTGTTAAGCTAAGAGAATAAATTCTCCGCCACCAACAGAAATGTATTTGAAAGAAATCAGCTTTATATCTCAAATTTGTAACGTCAGACACACAATCCATACAAGTCTGTTCCGGGATCGACCAGAACCGAAGGCACTTCTCACGAAGCCCTTGCATATCCGGATAATTTTCTAATCACGTCCGGACTTCCCATCACTAAGGGTGATAAAACCTCTAAATTGGAGATCAGCCGATGTAGAGTAACTCGACGGTAATCCTTCCGTTTTCAAAAATATCCGGTCTTCAACACCGGTCTTCAAATGCGATTCATAACGATGTATCACATATTCGGAATGGGTTATACGACCCCATGGTCCTTTCCCGGTTAACCCGAATAGTGAGCGTTTATTCAAAAATAAGTGTGGCATTCAAATTCATCCAATTCACAACAAATACCATTCAAGGTAATTATTGATAGTCGGTTATTTAATTATCAATAAAGATGCGCAACATCATCAGATTCCAAATAATTTTCCAAATTATTTCATCTTCAAAAATATCTTCATTTGATATAAAATTTCCACACTTCACCATTTGAAAACAATTTCAAATCAATTTCCACATTTCATTTTATCTTTGAAGATAAAATCTCAAAACAGTTCATTTCATATTGGAAAAGCATTTCCATACTTATTTAAAAATAAGTAATTCACAAATCATTTATTTTCAACATTTGAAAATATTCAATATACTTAAATCAAATTTAAGTATAAATTCATTCTTTAAGGAAAACATTCTTTTAACACCTTTATTTGAGTCAAAATGAATGTTACGTAAAACATCGTTACGACGACTCAAAATCACTAGTATAGGGATTCGGATTTTAAGATAGATAAATAAATCCCAATACTACATATAAAAAAAACATTTCCTTTCGGAAATCATTTACTATAACAACAGTGTTATAGTCCATCATTTCCTTATTCTTCGAAAACGTCTATTTCAACAATAAAATGTTGAAATCTATGGTTTCGATATTTCCCACATTTTAAAAACATCTTTAAAATGTTTACTTCATTTTTAATGTCACTTCTTCAAAAATGAATCCATTTTATTCAATAATATATTCACTGTCCAAAATCGTGAATATAATTCACTTAACCCAATTTCAATCATTTCTACACATTTATTTCAAGAATTTATCCATTATCCAAAATCGTGGATAAAATTCCCTTAATAACCTTCTATATTCAATCCATCAAATTTGATTGATTTTCGAATTTATGAAACAACGTTCATAAATTCCATTTCTATTATATAACGACTTCAATTTAATAAATCCCCTTTATTAACAATTCGATTCATAACTCAAATCTTATACCAACAATCCATATTATAAGTTAAATACTTATAATTCCTTTATTTTACAAAATCATCTCCATTTATAAGTTCACAATTTATAAATTCCATTTATTTATAAATTCTTAAAAATTCATTTTAACGCTTATAAAAACTCGTTTTATAATACCAACATTTTAAAGTTATAAATATCAATTTTTGTACATCTTTTACATACATCGTTTTAATAATTCAAAAATTCCCACTTAAAACCATTTTATAAATTTCTTAACTATTTATTTCAAAAGAAATTACCTTTTGGTTATAATTCACAAATCTTAACTTTTATAACTTTAAAATCTTAACGTTTATAAATCAATTCAAAAATTCTATAAAACGTATATTTTCAAAAATCACTTTAAAAATCCTTTTAAAGTAAAAGTCGTTATTTTTAAACTTCAAAACTTGAATCCAATGATGCAACAGCACCAATTAGTCAATCACAACATCAAACATCATATATCAATATGATAACAGAATATACATCAATATCTGTAAATAAATAAATACTTGTGAGGAATCCAGTTGGATCCCTCCAACCTGTTTCCCTGCATCCACAGACGATAGCACAATACCAATTCCACTTCGAGGTGGAATATCGCGGTATATGGGTTTTATAAAAATAATCCGCTTACTAACGGCGTAATAGGGTCTCATCCGCTATACGAGGCGGGAAATCAATCAATCCAATATATACATATGCCAATATGTATATATTGCTATATATAGATATATATCCTACTATATCTAATATCACATCCAAACAGTCAATCAATAAATAACTACAATACAAAATTTTATTTGAGTGAGAAGATCTCACCTTGATTTTAAATTCCGTTCTAGCGTTTATTTCGAATAAAATTAAACGCGCGTTTAATTCTACCCGAAATTCAAACTAGCTCCAAACGACTCCAATCCAATTGCATCGCGTAGTGCTCGTCGAAACGGTTCCAACGCAAAAAATCTCGTCGAATTCCGACCTCGTATCAAGTAGATATGATATTTTAAACATCGTACAATTTAAAATGAGATAATAAATCAATTTTTTTTTATTTACATTTTACTTCACAGATCTGGACCGTTCGATATTCCTTGCTTCCATCAGGGCCGTGCGCGTTGTTTCCCTCCTCACGCGTTCATCTTCTCCCCTTCATCCTCCAGGTCGTGTACGAGACGAACCCAACATCACGTTCCAAAAACTTCGACGTCGCCTCCCCCATACTCGACGAGATCCCATCACAACCATACCACATCAAAGCTCGTCTCGAGCTCGACCCACGCCCGCCACCACGCTGCACTCGGCCTCCCCGATGCCTCGTATTGCGTGCACGAACGTTGGACGTTCGAGGCCACATTGAAGACGATCCACTCAATGAAAACCCATCATACTCGTATAGATTTAAAGCTCTCACTTCGCTCTTTAAGTTTGTAGTTGGAAGATTTTTGAAATGATGATTGGATCACGAGTTATCGAGGAGGAAAGAAGGGATGTTTCTGGCCATCGATTTACAAAAGAGGCGGCTGTAACAAAATTAGGGTTAGGGTTAACTTTTTCTTTTTTATTTGTGATAAAATGGGCCTATTTATAGAAGTTTGAACGACACTATTCATCCGGGATTTCCAAACTCCGATTTACGCGCGGTCACCATCGTTTCTAGGGTTTATCCCGCGTTCCGGACACAATGGAACAGGTTTCGAAAGCTAATTCGATCGTCTGTGTGAGATATGACAATAAACGATCAATTTAAATTAAACCGATTTAAATCGATTTCGAGGCGTTTTAATTTGTACCAGACAAATGGTAAATCCAAAAATTACGAAATTTGAAACCATGCAAAAATATCACATTACGGATCCGATGAAACTGGTTTCGTCGAAATCTAAGACTGTTCGAAAATTGGCTATTTTTACAGTCGATAATTAAATATTAAAATATTCAATTTTCATAGATTAACTCCAATTTCAATTTTAAAAGTTCTACAACCTTTCTATAACTCCAGTATGATTAAATAAAATTTTCCTAATCAATTTCAATCATTTTAAACTCGATTTTCAATTATCTCTGGAATTTCACTATTTAATTTATCGATTTAATTATCAAATAAAACCCAATATTCGAAAAATAAATCATTCGACTTCTAAATTCCATTTATTAATATTTAAAATTAATTAAATATTCAAATTTTAATTATCAAAAATTCTGGGTCGTTACACAAATGATTACCGGATTCAATCCAGCAAGATGGAGATTTGCAAGGGCGTCTATAAAGAGCAGCAAATGGAGCCATTGCGATACTAGCCTGAATTCAAAAATGGGATAAGATAGATCAATGTTTAAGACAACCTTAAACAGTTATTTGAGATTATACCTGATAACTATTGTTATAGGTGAATTCAACGAGATGGCGATGATCTTCCCAAGATCCTCCATAATCAAGGACACATGCATGAAGAAGATCTTCCAAAGTCTGATTCACTCTTTCCGTTTGACCGTCGGTCTGCGGATGGTAAGTAGTGCTCAGATTCAGACGAGAACCTAAAGATTCCTAAAAAGCTTTCCAAAACTGACTGGTAAAGATGGGATCTCTATCACAAACAATACTGACTGAAACACCATGAAGACGAACAATCTCTCTCATATAAGTCTCAGCTAAACTCGAAGCAAAACGGTTGGACCTAACCGGAATGAAATGAGCTGACTTGGTCAATCTATCCACAATTACCCAAATACTCTCATTACCTCTCCTAGTCCTCGGTAATCCATCAATAAAATCCATAGAAACTTGTTCCCATTTCCAATTGGGAACCTCAAGGGGATGCAATAATCTAGCGGTCTTCTGATGATCAGCCTTAACCTGCTGACAAGTTGCACATCTACTAACAAAAAGGGAGATATCACGCTTCATACCACTCCACCAATACAGCTTCTTCATATCATGGTACATCCTCGTCACACTTGGATGAATAGAAAGTCTAGACCGATGATTTTCCCGAAGTAACTCTTGCCTTAATCCATCGACATTTGGGACACAAATCCGATTATTAATCCTCAAAATCCCTTTATCATCGATCTGAGCTCCACTTTCATCTTGGCTATTAACACGAACCCTGCTACGAACATTTTCCTTAATAAGCCTAAGCATCTCATCCTTATCTTGCTTAGCAATAATACGATCCATAATAGGGAAGAAACAACAAGCTGACACAACATCGCCTTCTTTCGACTCAAAGCATCGGCTACAACATTAGCTTTCCCGGGGGTATAGGTTATGTCGAGGTCATAAGAAGCTAGAAACTCTAGCCACCTAACCTGCCTCAAATTCAAGTCCTTTTGGGTGAAAATATATTTCAAAGACTTATGATCCATAAAGAGCTCAAACTTAGTTCCCAATAGATGATGTCTCCAAAGCTTCAAAGCAAAAACTACGAAAAGCAATTCCAAATCATGGGCTGCATAATTGGCTTCATGAGTCTTCAACCGACGACTGGCATAAGCGATAACCTTCCCATCCTGCATCAGAATGGCTCCCAAACCTTCATGACTGGCATCGGTGTATACCGTTAATCCCTCATTTCCATTTGGAACGGTAAGAACTAGTGCGGAAGTAAGCTTGTGCTTCAACTCATTGAATGCAGCTTCACACTTATCATGCTATCTAAACTTAGCATTCTTACGAGTTAGAGTGGTGAGAGGTGCAACAATCCGAGCAAAATTCTCAATGAATCTCCGATAATAACCGGCAAGGCCTAGAAAATTACGGATATCAGATGGAGTCCTAGGAGTTTCCCAATTCTAAAATAGAATAGGGAGAATAAGAACCGAGAAAGAGATAGAATATAATGTACAAAGGAAGAAGAGAAGATAGACTTACATTGATTGCAGCGATCTTAACTGGATCAATAGAAACTCCGTCACCAGAAACAGTATGTCCAAGAAATCAGATTTCATCTTTCCAGAAATGGCATTTTGAGAATTTTTCTTTCAACTAATGACTCCTAAGGGTCTTCATAACAAAATTCAAATGTATTTCATGTTCCTCCTTAGACTTAGAGAAAACCATAATATCATCGACGAAGACTAGAACAAATTTATTAAGAACATCACGGAAAACCCGGTTCACAAGGTCGACAAAGAAAGCTGGGGCGTTAGTCAAACCAAAAGGCATAACTAACCATTCAAAGAAACTATCCTCAGAACGGAAAGCGGTTTTGGGAATACTTTCCTCAGCAATTCTGAGCTGGTGGAAACCGGTGGCAAGATCAAGCTGAGAGAATGCAGTAGCTCCATAAAGCTGATCGAACATATCATTAATACGAGGCATTGGATATCTGTTTTTCATAGTGGGCTTGTTCAGCTCCCTATAATCAACACACATCCTCAAAGAACCATCCGACTTAGTGACAAAAACCACTGATGCTCCCCATTCAGAATGACTGGGTCTGATCAAACCTTTGGAGAACAAGTCTTCAATTTGCTTCCTCAACTCAACCTTCTCATGGGGTGCCATTCTTCTGGGAGGAAGAACCACAGGTCGAGCTCCAGGAATGAGATCAATACGGAATTCGATTTCCTATTTAGGAGGTAATGGAGTTACTTCACCAAACACATCGGGATAGAATTTGACCATAGGAGTAGAATCAAGATAACTAGGGGAAGAATCAAGAGAATAGATAAAACTGCCTACATACTCCTGAGGCATATGGCACTGAATCACCAAGGGCTTACCAAAATCATTAACAAGAGAAACAGTATGGGTTTTACAAGAGATAGCAACTTCATGCATCTTTAGCCAATCTCCTCCAAGCAACATGTCAAAAGCATCGAAACCAAGAACATAGAAATCACCAGAAAAGCGATGGTCGGAAAAGAAGAGTTTCACATTGTTACAAATCCTACTAAGGTTTGCGGGACCACCAATCAGTTAGTAACACACAAAGATTCAGTTGCAAACTTAGGTGAAAGGATATACCCAAACTTATCCCAAAGGTCCACAGAAATGAATCTATAAGAAGCTCCCGTGTCAAATAGAACATGAACTGGAAAGTTAAACAAAGTAAAAGTGCCCTGGAGAGTACCTTGGGTATCACACGGAGCAGGTGGAGTAGGCGAAGCACGAGTGGAATAAGTCATGGCAAAGACTCCAGACGTCTTGCCCTTCAAATACAAGGGACAATCATTCTTGAAATGGCCAGGTTGCAAACAGACATGGCAGAGGTTGTTCTTGGTATTCTGAGGTGGAGGAATGGCGGCACTGGCAGGTGCTGGACAACTGTTGGCATAGTGACCCTTCTGATCGCACTTGAAGCAAGTGATGGAAGAAAGATCAATAGGCTGCTTCCAAGAAGAAGAAGATCCTAAACCTGGATTCTTAAGCCAATTCTGCTTCTATCGATGGAAATTAGACTTCCTCTTCTTAGAGTTGCCATAAGATGGATGAGATGAAGGTGCACGAGCAACAGATGCTTCCTTAGAAGTGGGGTTCTCATATCTAATGGCCATATCCATCAATCCAGTAAAAGGGCTGTGCACATGAGAAATCAGACGATCATAAAACTCTGGGCGAGCTCCTGCTATAAACTTCTCATTCTTCTTAAGAGGGGTATCAATCAAGCTAGGACCAAACTTGGAAAGTTTGTTGAACTTCCGCTCATACTCAGCAAATGACATATCCCCTTGCTTAAGATCCATAAACTCCCTGTATAGCCGAGACTTCCTAGCTTCTGGCATCCACTTCGCCACAAAAGCCTCCCGAAACTATTCCCAAGAAATATCTGCCTCAATAGTGTTGGTGTAACTGACTCCCACCAATCCAGGGCTGCCTTCTGTAACTGCCAAGCTGCTAACTGATGCTTCTGAGCATCGGTGATCTCCAAACCAGCGAAAATCCTTTCCAAACTCCTCATCCACTGCTGAGCCTCAATGATGGTCTCTGATCCCGTAAACTTAGTACCACCTAGCTGAGTGAACTTCTTACAGAGAATGGTAAACCTAATGGGTGCAACTAGTGCTGGAACTGGGGCAACACCACGACCCTGACCTTTGGCATTCCTACGATTCATCCTGGAAATTCAAGAATGAATTTTTTTCTTTAGGACCAAGATAGGAGAAAGACAAAAGAAAAGATTCAACTAGAATGTAAATCTTAATCAAAGAATTCTATTAAACAAGGTGGATTCGAAAAGAAGGGAAATTCTAAGGAAAATTAGATTTTAAAACAAGAAAAATTTTATATCCAAAATAATCCTTTAAAATCATTTGAAAACCATTTTATACTTGAAAATACGTTCTCTCGCAAAGAATGATTCTAAGATTGATTTTACTCATTCTAGGGTATTTCTACCCTATCTCTAATGAGGTTTTGCCCCGTAAGCTAAGGTTTGCCTAAAACCAAAGCTCTGATACCAACTGTAACATCCCGCCATTTTGGACCATTCAAATCGACAATAAAACCACACATGTCAGACTTGAATAATTCAAAACAACATATTGTTAATGAAATTTGGGGCAAATAAAATCAATCACAGAATCACAAACACAGAATATCATAATAACTCGCAGCGGAAATAAAATAAACATAGGAGTTCATGAAGCTCCTAGATACATAGTCTCTAACTAATACATAATACCCAAGTCTGGAAACAAATACAACGGGAAGTTTATATACATAAGTTCTCTACCAAAAAAGAAAAAGCTGAGTGGAAATAACTGGAATGGAAATATCAGGTAGACAGCTAAATCTCCGGTGGATCTCTAGCTCCAAAAAGGATGAAACCAAAGCTGTGAAACTCAGGCTGACCCGAGCATAAAGCAAAAACACAAAACACTCGAGTCAGGACATACATACTTATAAAAAGTAAATCAACTCAAGTGAACTGTAAAAGAAATGCATCAGTAACTTAAAGGATGCTTGGGATCGCTCATCCTTTAAGGATCCGTTAAACTATCTACTATATAGTAATATACGCTATTATAATATTGTCTAAAGTAAAGTAAACTATTAAAATAGCTTTAAGGTGTTACCCATTTACCCTTAACACATTTTATAATGCCAATAGTCTATACAGTACCGTAACTCCCCGTAAACTGGGGCCGCTAGAGGATACCCCATAGGTACGACATAAAACAAACTCGTAGAAGGCGCGCTAGGGTTGGTGACATGACACAACTAGGCAATCCCAGCGTAGATATACCAATTACACTTCTAGATTGTTGGTAACGCATAGCCGCAACTACCGCCCAACTCGATCCACACTCTCGAATCAAAGGTGCGCACCAAATCAATCACAAAGTAATAGAATGGCTAACGATGAAGTGTGTCCGATCGGAGGAGCTACCATACTTGGCCCATCAATTGCTCCTGTTTTAGCCACCTTATGCTAACTCACGGGAGTTAGGTCCATGTATGTATACCTTTAGGATCGTCGCCACCATCCTACTTCATTCTGGAATCTCCACCGCATACACAGTTGTTAAAGTGGTTTTCGGTATCGATAGAGAGTATGCCCATATCCGATCCCGGTCTCTTTAACAACCAAACGTTATTATAACCCATGGTTATTTATTTTCAATTGGTTTATTTTTCATATCAAACATATTCCTTTCAAAACCATATAAATTCCATATCATTATTCTTTAAAATATTATTCATTTTTCCAAAGTCGTACACTTCCAAATTCATTTAATTATAACCCCTTTGAAACGTAAAAATTTAGAGATCATGGCACTTTAAAAATGTAACCTTTAGAACCATAACATTCGGAATTTTAACCCTTTAGAAAATTTTGTAGCATTCTGGAAATGTAACTTTTAAGAAAACGCAGCAGTACAGGAATGCTACTGTAAGAATTCGCAGTGGTGCAGAATTGTTACTGTAAGAATTCGCTACCGTGCAGAATTGTTACTGTAAGAATTCGCAGTAGTGCAGAATTGTTATAGTAAGAAATCGCAGCAGTTTTGAATCGTTACCGTAAGAAAGCGCACCAATTTTGAATTGTTACTGTAATACTTCCTACTACAATAGTTTATAGAATCAAATAGTACATATATTTACAAATTTTATCATAGTCATTATATCATTCTTACTATATTACAATAATTTTAGCTATTTGGTCATTAAAGAAACAACACCTTTAGTTAAATAACTTTGTTACTATAATGTCAAAATTTAAAGCCAAAATCCTTATGCTAAGTTAAAAGTACGTTATTAACTTGCAATTTATTTTCCTTTCAGTAAATAACATTTATCATTTTTTTATTACCCAAGTTATACTACTTACATTTTTTTCCACAAAAAAAACCATTTATCATTTTAATCACTATTACATGAATTAAAACATACAATTTATAGGTTAGAATAAAATACCATTATTAAGTCAAATCGGATTATTAAATTTCAATTAACCTTCATACTGTAAATTAGATTCCAAAATTTACATTTCCAACTATTTATTTCTTATAAAAATTTTAAGTCATGCGAACAATTTCTCAGAAATTATTACATTAAATTTTAGTTGAGATTCATATATAGAAATCCAAAATACTTAATAATTTTTAGAAAATCATTTTAAATCAACCACAGAGTCTGTATAAAATTCTCTACCCTAGGGTCAAGTAAATACGGACATATATCATTTCAATCCGCAATTTATTAATTTTCCGGGTTTTATATCATTTCAAACCCGCAATCCCAAGTCAAATAAAATTGCTCAGGCCTATCATTTCAGCCCATAACCATTTTCCTTAATCTAAAGGTCATTCGGGTATGTATCATTTCAACCCATAGTGAAGGAACTTGCAGTGTGAGAACAGAATATTAAATAAACATAACAATATTCAATATATCATGGCATATGATCATAACAGGTAAAATATGATATGAAATAACATAATATAAACGTAGGTGAAATTCTCAACTTGCATATACAATCCATACAATTCCATTGTCATCAATTCAACAAAATATAAGTACGTTGTTAAGAGTGATTACTCACCTTTATTTGGTTAGAGAAGTGATTCAAAATGCAACACAACGACTATGACAAGCACAACAAATTACGGACAAGCTTGAGTGAAAGGAGAATCCAAATCCGATGCTTTGAAAAATAAAATAAATTCCATACGTAAACAAATAATTCACATAGAAAAATAAAAGTAGAAAAATTATATATTTGTAAACATGTGAAGAGGGCTTGTCTAGGGAACACATAGGTCAGGTCTAGGGTTTATTTGGGTTCGGGCATAGGGCTTGGTTTGGGTTTGGGTTCGACCATAGGGGTTTGGACTAGGTTAAGGTTCGGCCATAGGGGTTTGGACTAGGTTAGGGTTGGGTTTTGAAGGAGAAGGCTCGGCCTAGGGTTAGGTTTTTAGTAGTGGAGGCTCGACCTAGGGTTTTGGTGGTGGAGGAGATGGTCATGGCCAAGACAAAGCAAGGGGAAGGGTTTGAGGAAGTTCGACTATGGGGTTTGTAGTGGGAAGAAGAGGAGTGGAGGGCGAAATTTGTGAAGAGGGAAGGGAAAAAGGAATGAGGAGAAGTGGTTTTTGGCTAGGGTTTTGAGGAGGAAGATGAAGAAAGGTGTGGCCGAAATTTTTGAGGGTAGGAGGAGGAAAATTTGTAGTGGAAAAGAGGAAGAAAGTCTAGGGTTTTGAGGAGGAGATGAAGAAGAAAACTTACATTGATTTCTTTCTACGGAGGCACAAATGAAAAATAAGGAGTCTAGAAAACCCTAGGATATTATATAGTCATCTCAACAGGTGGCTTCTCATCTAACTAAAGCATTTCCTAGCCACTAGTATAAGCCCAAATAAATCAAAATATAAATAAGATAAAAGTTATAGGGAGAATAACTACGTGTAATACGGCAAAAGTTGTAAATTTTAAGAAGTAGGAATCAAAATTTAACAAAACGAAAAACAAATAAAATGTTAGAATTAAATCCATCTTCATAAAAAAAAGTAAAAGTTCAAAATTCAAAATTTAAAATTTTCACTGAAAGTCAAACTTTGACCAAAGTTGACCAAAATTTGCATTTTAAAAAAAATCTTTATTTTATAAAATTTGGAAGAACATTTCACATCAATTCCCAAAATATTACATTAAATTTCCAAATTTATCAAATTTTAAATAATTATATTTAAAGTTTCAAATGAATTTTCATTTAAAATATTTTAAAATTTTGCGGGTTGTTACAAAAAACCCAAACGATTTGAAGAGTTGCACCATTTGGAAATAATGTTTTCTACCGTGTCTTTTAAGGTTAACTTGTTATATCGTTAAGGAAACAAAGCTTTTTACAACAACAAAAGAGCAAAACAAATTCAAATTTCATGTGATTGTATGTACTTATGATCGTCTAATTTGTAATGATAATGATGATGATGATAATTGCAGCAATAAACTAAGTTTGATAAAAAGTAACTAAATTAAAAAAAAACAATAATAATTAAATAAGTTTATAACAATTAACTAAGTATTACAAAATTCTTAAAATTAATTAAGTTTTATAAAAATTAACTAAGTACTCTAAAATTTTAACTGTGTTAATTAAGATTTTTTAAATTAACAAGTTTATACTAATAATAATAAACTAAGTTTGATAAACTTAGTTAAGTTTATAATAATGATAACAACAACAACAAATATAATAAATTAACCAAGTTTATAAAAATTAAACAAGTTTACTAAGTTTTAGAAAAATGAACTAAGTTTTTATAACGACCCGTAAATTTTAACGGTTTTTATAACGTAATTAACTGAATTTTTTGAAATTTAAAACAATTGAATTTGAAAATAAAATTTTGATATTTGGAATACGTCAATTTTAACATAGCAGCTGGAAAATTTTCGTTGGAAAATATGAAAGTTAAACTTATTGTGTAACTTTCAATTCCAATTTAAATTAGTTAAAATTGATGTAATTAAAATAATTTCCAAATCATAATATTTTTATATAAGGAATTTTTTTTATATTTTCCAAGTGAGACGCCATCTTTCGTTTCGTCAAATTTGGACTTCTTTAATCCCGTTTATATTATTTTCGATAGATTTGCAGCAGTTTAGCAACGAAATATCGACTTTTGATAGGATGGTCGTATAGCAGATATCTATGTACCATTCTATTCGTCTCCTCGTGCTGATTCGGTAGTATATTCATTTGTGTATTTCGGAGTCCGGTACCTAGTGCCGAACCCCCATGCACGCATTTCAGTATAAGGTGCTTAAGTTTGTTATGCTCTGGTTCATGTATAATTGCATAATTATATAAATTTTATAATATGTGAGTTATAAAATGTTAAAATCTGTCAGTATACATATATACGTTAGTTTACCTATATTAGTTTATATATATAATCTATATACATGTAAGCTATAAAGGTTGTATGTGTTAATAATATAAAACACAAGTTTATCAAGCTATGAATAGTTGATGTATGTTTATATATTATAAAGTACATTCTTTCGGTCTGTTTTTTCTTCTTCTTTCCAATTGCTTAAACATTGGGTTTATAATTCTTTCATTTACAGTTTTATAAGTTTCAAATTTTATACTGTTGGGTGTAAGTCGAATTTTAAGTCGGGTACTTTTATTCGTACATTTATAGAAAAAAAAGAAAAAAATAATTTCACATTTTTGCGTTTGGTTACAGTATTGTATATATAATATATGCTGTATATTACAGCATGTATATCTTGGCTACAACAAGTATATTTTGTTTTTTTTCTATTTTCCAGCTTTTCAAACTTGCAGTTTTTATATATACTACCTATTTTATATCATCCGCATATGTATGAATATAGTAGCTTTAAAGTATATATTACATTATAATATATATTTAAGTGTTGTTATAAGTGTTGTTTTAAAATATAATATATATATTTGCATGTACATATATAAAGTTTGAACCATTTATATTATATGCTACATAGTATATGTCCTAAAACGGTTATCCAATGTACAACATTCTTTTAAGAGTAGATTTTATAATAACTCTTATATGTATAAAATATGTTTAAATACTTATTAGAAAAGTTTGGTAAGAAATAATGATTTGGAAATAATATATAAAAGATTTTAATCTGATATGTGTTTTAAATTGAAATTTGACTTTAGGAAAGAAAAATTGATAATAATATATATATTTTGATTTTGATAATGTTTGATTTTTCTAATATAAGGTTTATTTTGTTTAATATGTGTGTAAGTTAAATATTGATTATGAAATATATTATAAAGATTTTAATTTTATCTTATTTTAATATGAGTTAATATTAGACTTTAAATTATATATATATATATTTGTTCTCATCAATTCCTATTTATCAGCTTGTCCGTCGAATTCGTGCCAATCTAGCTTTGCTTTGGAATTCGTGCTTGGATTCGTAGCTCGTTTCATTGTTGAATATCTCTAGCCTCGAAAGGGGAGCAATCACTCACGATTAACATTTTGATATTTATTAAATTTGATTTCATTTGAAACCACAATTGAAATAAGCTGCTAAATTGAACTGTTAATCATTTAATTGCTGTATATGATATGCCATTATCTGTATTTGTTCACCTGTGAGATATGATACCATAGCCTGTTGTATATATTTTATTTAATTTATCATTGATGATATATCCTTGCATTGATATGTTATATTATTATCATATTTGTTCTCACTCTGCAATTTCCCTATTAGTTTAGGAATTCCCTATGGGTTGAAATGATACATATTCGAACGATTTTGTAGAATAGGAGAAAATTGTTATGGGTTGAAATGATAAACCCAAGCGATTTTCATTGATTTTAAATTTTGGGATTGCGGGTTGAAATGATATATACCCGTAAGTATTTAAATTGCGGATTGAAATGATAAATATCTGTATCACTTGACCATAGGATAGAAAACTATATATGGAAACCGTTGGTCTATATTTTGAAATGATTTCCAAAGTTTTGAAAGGAGATATATGGTTTTAAATAAATATTGATTTTTAAAATATTATATATATAAATGTTATCTTGTATATGTCTAAATTGTAGATTTTAAAATTTATATGTTTTGGAATTTTAAATTTATAAGTTAGTTTTGAAATTATAAATTTTAAGATTTTTCTTAAAATTTTTATTTTCTTAAAAATATATATAATAAGATTTAATTTAATAAAATTTAATTTAATTAGTATATAATATGTTTTAAAATATTTATTTAAAATCTATATTAATATTTTAAAATAGATGTATAACCTTAATAATAAAGGTTGGAAAGATAAATTAATGTTGACTTGGAATTTAAATTGGTTAATAATTGAAATTAAGAAAGAATTGATTTAAACTTATTAGTTTTGAGATCTTGAAAGATATGATTATAACTTGGTTTATAACTTGATTTCATAAAAAGTGATTAAATGAATATTCTCAATTTTGAATAAAATTGAGATTGAATATTTAATATTGATTTAAATATATAAATTGGGATTTAAATACATCGTTATAAAAATGGTTAAGGGAATGATTTCCAATTTGAATAAATTTAAAGTTAATGTTGAAATATAAATGAAGTTTATATTGTAAATGTTTGAATATTTAAACTTGAATCTTTGAACTTTAAATTGAAATGGTTAAACTGGAATTGATTTAAATTGAATTCTGGAATTTAAGATGATTTAAATCGATTTGCGAAATTGGAGGAAACTAATTTTATTTTATAAAGTAATTTAATATATATACTATTTTCAACATCTAAAATGTTTAGGTGGGAAGTGTTATGATTTCAAACTGTTATGATTACAAAAGTGTTACGATTTCAATATTTTATGATTTCAAAGTGTTATGGTTTCAAAAGTGTTATGACTTCAAAAGTGTTATGATTTCAAAAGTATTATGATTTCGAAAAGTGCTATATTTGAAAATGTTATGATTCTGAAAATGAATATTATTTAAAGTGAATAATGATATCGAATTTGATATGGTTTTGAAATGAATATGATATCTTTACATGAAGTATGAACTATTTGAATTGAAATGACCACGGTGTGAAATAAGTGTTTGGTTGTTGAAGAGACCGCGATCAGATATTGTCATACTCTATACCAAAACCGAAAACCACTTTAACAACTGTGTACGTGGTGGAGATTCTAGAATGAAGTAGGATAGTTTGGTGACGATTCTATATGGTATTTACGTAGCCCTGACTCCCGTGAGTCAGCCTGATGCGGCTAAATAGGAGCTACGCCAGGCCAAGTGAGGTCATTCCTCCTATCGGACACATTTCTTCGATACCATTCTATTGCTTTTGTGATTTGATTGGGTGTACCCTTTGATTTTGGGAGTGTGTCACGAGGTGGGCGGTAGTAGATGCTATGCGTTACCACCAGTCCGGGTCTACAAACAGTATATCTACCCTGGCATTGCCTCGAGTGCCTTGTCGCATGCCCTATCGCGCCTTCTACGAGTTTGGTTTGTACCGTACCTATGGAGTGCCCTCTAATAGCCCTCCAGTTTACGGAGGAATTACGGTACTGTACAGACTATGGGAATATATAAAAATGTGTTACGGGGGATATGGGTAATGCCTTAAACGCTACTTTAATAGTTTACTTTACTATAGACATATTATAATAGCGTATTGTACTACATAGTAGATAGTTCAACGGATCCTTTGAGGATGGAAATCCCAAACATCCTTTATGTTACTTGTATTTCAGTTGACATTTCACTTGAGTTTAATTTATTAATATAAGAATGTTAATCCTGACTCGAGTGTTTTGTGTTTTTGCTTTGCACTCAGGTCAGACTGAGTGTCACAACATTTGAGACTCACTTTTGGAGATTGGAGCTTTGCTTGAAGATCTGTCTTATCTATTCAGCTTTTCCAGTTGATTTGTTCAGAGATGTCATCTGTTTTTATTCGAGACTTCATTGTATTTGAGATATTCTGTTGTATTTTATTTCAAACTCTAATGTTTATATAGTAGCTTCATGAACTACTATTTATCTATTCCGCTTCTTATTGTTATTACTCCGTGTCTGTGATTCCGTGATTGATTTATTTACTGTATATGCTGAGTTTTGCCAAATATAAAATTTACAATCTGTTGTTTTGAGCAATTCAAGTTTGACATGTGCGGATGCGAATGGTTTGAAATACCAGGTCGTTACAGTTGGCATCAGAGCTCTAGTTTAGGCAAAGCTTAGCATATAGAGTAAAATTTAATTGCATAATCACCTTCGTTCGAGCTTGAATTTCTTCCTTTTTGATTTGCATTTCCTTTGAATTTCAGAACCTTTCCTTTGTTCTGAAATCCATTCTTGTCTCCCACTATTCGTGTTCTTCTTAATATTGGAGCATCCCATAGCTCTATTTCGGTTGATCTCTATAATCAATTTGAGCTTATCTTACCACTTCTATTGGCAGCTTTATCCTTGAGTGTGACTGATCCCATATGCCATCCTGCCTTTTTAGTATGATTGGTAAAGGGGTAAAACTCCTTTACAATAGGCATCGATTCACCGAAGATTTCTATGTCCTCGGTTTACGATGCTATTATTTCTTGCAAAGCCCGAACTGTCTCTAATAGATGATCAGGGTAATAACCTAGTAATCTTGACTCCACTCCGATAATCAGAGATTATCCTGATATTGAGTGAAGTCACTTCTCTTCCCTTCAAGCGGGAAATTGAATTTCCGCATCGATCTTATTCCTAGAATCTCGGTTGCCCCGGTTAAGGTCACCCGCGATTAATATTAGTCTATCATCTTCCTCTTTTGTAATTTAATTATCTTACCTTCGTCTTGAGCCTATCTTCCTCGTTAGAATTTTCTCTGATTAGAGTCCCTCTAAATTTAAATCTCTATCCTTGTTCTAAAATCTATTCTTGAATCATCCTGTGAGGCAGTGTATTTGTAATTTATATAAAATTGCTTTATGTTGTGTTGTTTGAGTTGTTAAGTTTGAATTTTGGACTTTGATCGATTCGTCTAGCTAACGCTATCGATAGGAATTCCAAAACACTTGAACAGAGCTATCCGACATAATATTGTTTTCGATTTTGGTAAATGAAATAAATTTTGTATGATTATTATATATATATAAGTATAAATTTTCTAAAATTAAATAATTAAATGAATTGGTTGTTAGAAATGATAATATTTGATTATCTTTTATTATTTATAAACCATTGAATATTGCAACATGATATAAATAAATGAAATTATAAAACATGGTTTATAAATTTGATTTTTAATGAAATGAATTTAAATTAAGATTTTGAGAATTCAATTTTCGGTGCTTTTCAAAAATTTGGTCTACGAAGTTTTGAAAATTATATTATTTGTAAGTATTTTCGAATAGAAATTGTTTTCCAAAATTTTTTTTTTAAAATAAAGTAAGTCAGTACTCTTCCCTTTTGTCGCTGGAAAATAATTTCGGTGATGACTGCAGCATCATCGATATTCATTTTCGAGTTTCAGAGTGGAGAGACCACTTAGTAGCTTTGCTACAGTTTTGTTTGGAAAAAGAATTTAATTTGAATTTCTTGAATATGAGTTGATTTATAAAATATATATGTATATAATTATTTCAAAGTAGTTTGAACAGAAACCGAAAAATTTGAATCTTAAGTTTATATTAAGAAATGGTTTCAATTATTGAAATAAAATGCAATTTTTGAACAAGTGGAATATCTAAAATGATAAATGAAATTTAACCAACTTGAAATAGTTGAATTTGAATAAAATTTATTTGTATAATAATCAATTTGCATTCGAATATATACAACTTACCTAAAATATTCAAAAAGGTTAAAATGTTTATGTGAATGAAATTGAAGGTTATACAAGAGAAATTTAAAGAATAAAATGTTCAAACTAAAATTTTGTTTGATAGAAACGTTGAAAAAAATAAATTAAAGTTGTGTAGTGTTCAATTATATTCTAAAACATTAACTCCCCTAGGGGAAAAGAGTATAAATGTAATAAGAATAGATAATTTAATAATGTACAATATAAATGTGAACAATAAGATGTCCAAAAATGATATTTTGTTAAGGGAATTTACTGATAATAAATTGGATAATAAAAAGGAAAATTTATTTGTTGAATAATATATGATTATAAAATGTATGCACCTAATATATGTTGCAAAATATGTTAAGTGAAATAAATTAAATAAATAAAAGAGAAGACTATTTAAGCAGATAAATATGAACTTAAGAATAGTGAAATTGAAATTTAAGGGAAATCAACTTAACTGGGGTCAAAAGGATTTAATAAATGAGTAAAATAAAACAAATTTGGTTGTGAAGCTTTTTGCAATAAATGTTAATAAATTTGAAACAAATCCATTGAATAAAAATATATGGATATGAAATCAATCAAAATGTAAACACAATAAATTTGATTGATTAAATAAAATGAATTGGAATCAATTAATTGAATATAAACCTATTTTAAACAAATGTACTTTATATAGTTATAAATTAATTGTTTCATTTTGTATTTCAATCTATCTTTCTTTCTAGTTGCTTCTATTCTCCTACCTCGTTCCTTTTCGGGGACGAAAAGTTTTGAGTGGGGGAGAGTGTAACGACCCGTAAATTTTAATGGTTTTTATAACGTAATTAACTAAATTTTGTGAAATTTAAAACAATTGAATTTGAAAATAAAAATTTGATATTTGGAATACGTCTATTTTAACATAGCAACTGGAAAATTTTCGTTGGAAAATATGAAAGTTAAACCTATTGTGTAACTTTCAATTCCAATTTAAATCAGTTAAAATTAATGTAATTAAAATACTTTCCAAATCTGAATATTTTTATATAAGGAAAATGTTTTATATTTTCTAAGTGAGACGCCATCTTTCGTTTCATCAAATTTGGACTTCTCTAACCCCGTTTATATTATTTTCGACAGATTTGCAGCAGTTTAGCAGCGAAATATCGACTTTTGATAGGATGGTCGTATAGCTGATATCTATGTACCATTCTATTCGTTTCCTCGTGCTGATTCCATAGTATATTCATTTGTGTATTTCGGAGTCCGGTACACGGTGAAATACGTGAAAATGGTTAACCGTATTGGTACCCATTTTGGAGTTATTGATATTCTTTGACCATTCAATAGTCAAGCGACTGGAACAAATAGTCATTACTTTTCAAATTCTCAGAATTTAATATTGCTGACCTTCACTATTCCCTATTGCCCGATACTATTTCTGGTTCACTTTTCAATGTCGCTTCCATTTCTGTTTATACATTAAAATAAATAATAAATTTGTGAACAGTTTATATTTATAAAGCCTGTACATTCTTATCTCTAGCCTGCCATTAGTCTTTTGTAGCTCATCTTCTTCTCCTTGTTCCTCTCTCCAACGGCCAGCAACAGCTCCGCCTTGAGAGCACCACAGCCCTCCGATCGAACGCCACATGCCATCAATCTCCGACCCTTCCCACGTTCAACGCAACCGCCAAAAAAACCTCTACCACGCCTGCCCCCTACGTCCTACCACCAATCCCGCCACCGCTGGCCAAAGACCCACCGACCCAAGCAGCTCGCCTTCCATCCCCTTCTGCGATGTCCACCACTCCCTGACCTAGTGTCGAACCCCATGCACGCATTTCGGTATAAGGTGCTTATGTTTGTTATGCTATGGTTCATTAATAATTGCATAATTATATAACTTTTATAATATGTGAGTTATAAAATGTTAAAATATGTCAGTATACATATATACGTTAGTTTACCTATATTAGTTTATATATATAATCTATATACATGTAAGTTATAAAGGCTGTATGTGTTGATAATATAAAGCACAAGTTTATCAAGCTATGAATAGTTGCTGTATGTTTATATATTATAAAGCATATTCTTTCGGTCTGCTTTTTTCTTCTTCTTTCCAATTGCTTAAACATTGGGTTTATAATTCTTTCATTTACAGTTTTATAAGTTTCAAATTTTATACTGTTGGGTGTAAGTCGAATTTTAAGTCTGGTACTCTTATTCGTACATTTATAGAAAAAAAATACATTCACATTTTTGCGTTCGGTTACAGTATTGTATATATAATATATGTTGTATATTCCAGCATGTATATGTTGGCTATAGCAAGTATATTTTGGTTTTTTTCTATTTTCCAGCTTTTCAAACTTGCAGTTTTTATATATACTACCTATTTTATATCATCTACATATGTATGAATATAGTATCTTTAAAGTATATATTACATTATAATATATATTTAAGTGTTGTTATAAGTGTTGTTTTAAAATATAATATGTATATTTGCTTGTACATATATAAAGTTTAAACCGTTTATATTATATGCTACATGGTATATGTCCTAAAACGGTTACCCAATGTACAACATTCTTTTAAGAGTAGATTTTATAATAACTCATATATGTATAAAATATGTTTAAATACTTATTAGAAAAGTTTGGTAAGAAATAATGATTTGGAAGTAATATATAAAAGATTTTAATCTGATATGTGTTTTGAATTGAAATTTGACTTTAAGAAAGAAAAATCGATAATAATATATATTTTTTGATTTTGATAATGTTTGATTTTTCCAATATAAGGTTTATTTTGTCTAATATTTGTGTACGTTAAATATTGATTTTGAAATATATTATAAAGATTTTTATTTTATCTTATTTCAATATGAGTTAATATTAGACATTAAATTTTATATATATTTGTTCTCATCAATTCCTATTTATCAGCTTGTCTGTCGAATTCGTGCCAATCTAGCTTTGCTTTGGAATTCGTGCTTGGATTCATAACTCGTTTCATTGTCGAATATCTCTAGCCTCGAAAGGTGAGCAATCACTCACGATTAACATTCTGATATTTATTAAATTTGATTTCATTTGAAATGAAAATTGAAATATGCTGCTAAATTGAACTGTTAATCATTTAATTGCTGTATATGTATGCCATTATCTGTATCTGTTCACCTATGAGATATGACACCATAGCCTGTTGTATATATTTTATTTAATTTATCACTGATGATATATGCTTGTGTTGATATGTTATATTATTATCATATTTATTCTCACTCTGCAAGTTCCCTGTTAGTTTAGAAATTTCGTATGGGTTGAAATGATACATACCCAAACGATCTTGTAGAATAAAAGAAAATCGTTATGAGTTGAAATGATAAACCCAAGCGATTTTCATTGATTTTAAATTTTGGGATTGCGTGTTGAAATAATATATACCCGTAAGAATTTAAATTGTGGATTGAAATGACAATATCCGTATCACTTGACCATAGGATAGAAAACTATATACGGACACCGTTGGTCTATATTTTGAAATGATTTCCAAAGTATTGAAAGGAGATATATGGTTTTAAATAAATATTGATTTTTAAAATATATATAAATGTTATCTTACATATGTCTAAATTGTAGATTTTAAAATTTATATGTTTTGGAATTTTAAATTTATAAGTTAGTTTTGATATTATAAATTTTAAGATTTTTCTTATAATTTTGTTTTCTTAAAAATATATATAAAAAGATTTAATTTAATAAAATTTAATTTATTAGTATATAATATGTTTTAAAATATTTATTTAAAATCTATATTAATATTTTTAAATAGACGTATAACTTTAATAATAAAGGTTGGAAAGATAAATTAATGTTGACTTGGAATTTAAATTGGTTAATGAAATTAAGAAAGAATTGATTTAAACTTATTAGTTTTGAGATTTTGAAAGATATGATTATAACTTGATTTATAACTTGATTTGATAAAAAGTGATTAAATGAATATTCTCAATTTTGAATAAAATTGAGATTGAATATTTAATATTGATTAAATATATAAATTGGGATTTAAATACATCGTTATAAAAATGGTTAAGGGAATAATTTCCAATTTGAATAAATTTAAAGTTAATGTTGAAATATAAATGAAGTTTATATTGTAAATGTCTGAATATTTAAATTGAAATGGCTAAACTGGAATTGATTTGAATTGAATTTTGGAATTTAAGATGATTTAAATCGATTTGCGAAATTGGAGGAAACTAATTTTATTATATAAAGTAATTTATTATATATATATAAACTATTTTTATTATATAAAGTATTTTATTATGTATATAAACTATTTTAATTTATAAAGTAATTTAACATATATACTATTTTCAACATGTAAACTGTTTAGGTGGGAAGTGTTATGATTTCAAACTGTTATGATTACAAAAGTGTTACGATTTCAAAGTTTTATGATTTTAAAGTGTTATGGTTTCAAAAGTGTTATGACTTCTAAAGTGTTATGATTTCAAAAGTATTATGATTTTGAAAAGTGCTATAAATTTGAAAATGTTACGATTCTGAAAATGAATATTATTTAAAGTGAATAATGATATTGAATTTGATATGGTTTTGAAATGAATATGATATCTTTATATGAAGTATGAACTATTTGAATTGAAATGACCATGGTGTGAAATAAGCGTTTGGTTGTTGAAGAGACCAGGATCGGATATTGTCATACTCTCTACCAATACAGAAAACCACTTTAACAACTGTGTACGTAGTGGAGATTCCAGAATAAAGTAGGATGGTTTGGTGACGATTCTATATGGTATTTACGTAGCCCTGACTCCCGTGAGTCAGCTTGGTGTGGCTAAAACAGGAGCTACGCCGAGCCAAGTAAGGTCATTCCTCCTATCGGACACATTTCTTCAATACCATTCTATTGCTTTTATGATTTGATTGGGTGCAACCTTTGATTTTAGGAGTGTGTCATGAGGTGGGCGGTTGTAGCTGCTATGCGTTACCACCAGTCCAGATCTGCAAATAGTATATCTACCCTGGCATTGCCTTGAGTGCCTTGTCGCATGCCCTATCGCGCCTTCTACGAGTTTGGTTTGTACCATACCTATGGAGTGCCCTCTAATAGCCCTCCAATTTACGGAGGAATTACGGTACTGTATAGACTATGGGAATATATAAAAATATGTTAAGGGGGATATGGGTAATGCCTTAACGCTACTTTAATAGTTTACTTTACTATAGATATATTATAATAGCATATTATACTACATAGTAGATAATTCAACGGATCCTTAGAGGATGGAAATCCCAAACATCCTTTATGTTACTTGTATTTCAGTTGACATTTCACTTGAGTTGAATTTATTAATATAAGAATGTTAATCTTGACTCGAGTGTTTTGTGTTTTTGCTTTACGCTCAGGTCAGACTAAGTGTCACATCATTTGAGACTCACTTTTGGAGATTGGAGCTTTGCTTGAAGATCTGTCTTATTTATTCAGCTTTTCCAGTTGATTTGTTCAGAGATGTCATCTGTTTGTATTCGAGACTTCATTGTATTTGAGATATTATGTTGTATTTTATTTCAAACTATGATGTTTATATAGTTGCTTCATGAACTACTATTTATCTATTCCGCTTCTTATTGTTATTACTCTGTGTCTGAGATTTTGTGATTGATTTATTTACTGTATATGCTGAGTTTTGCCAAATATAAAATTTACAATCTGTTGTTTTGAGCAATTCATGTCCGACATGTGCGGATGTGAATGGTTCGAAATACCAAGTCGTTACAGTTTTCAAAACCTGAATAAGTTATAAAAATTAACTAAGTATTACAAAAATTTAACCAAATTGTAAATTTTTTAAGAATTAAAAGGTTTATAATAATAATAAACTAATTTTTTTTAAGAATTAAAAGGTTTATAATAATAATAAACTAAGTTTGATAAAAATTAACTAAGTTTATAATAAAAATAATAATAAATGAATTAAGTTTATAAAAATTAAACAAGTTAACCAAGTTTTGTAAAAACTAAACAAGTTAACTAAGATTTGTAAAAATTAAATATGTTTATAAAAACTAAATAAGTTGTAACATCCCGCCTTTTTGTACGCTTTAAGCAGACACACATGCCGACTCAAACCATACAGAAGGGCAGATTGTTATTGGGGTGAATAAGAAAAAAGAGAAAGAAATAAAATAATTACAAAATCTCGCAGTAGAATGACAAAATATAATAATCAAATAACAGTTCATGAAGTTGTTTACAAAATATTTGATTATACTTATACAATACTAAATCAGAGTTACACATATCAGAGATAAATAAATAATGCAGCGGGACAGTATGATGTAGTGGAATAATATAGTAAATAATAGTAGTACAAATCTTCGTCTTCGTCCTCCAGAAATAAGGTCTTCAAATCCTGAAATGCTCAGGCTGACCTGAGCGAATTGAAAAGACAAAACACTCGAGTCAGAACTAAAAGATCTTATATGAGTTAAATCAACGGTAAATAAATATGAGTGTAAACAGCGTCGGAGATGTTTACGGGGTTTGACATCTCCTATCCAGTGTCTAATGTGAGTGCAATAACTTAAGAGTGTTCGGGATTCACACCTCCTAAGGATCCGTTAAACTATCTACTATGTAGTACAATACGCTATTATAATATGTCTACTATAATATAAACTATTAAAATAGCGTTAAGGCATTACATTTTCCCCCTTAACACATTTTTATTTCCTATAGTCTATACAGTACTGTAATCCCACCCGTAAACTGGGTGCTGTCAGAGGGCACTCAATAGGTATGGTACAAACCATACTCGTAGAAGGCGCGCTTGGGTAGGTGACACGGCACAACTAGGAAATGTCAGGGTAGATATACCAATTACACTTCCGGACCGGTGGTAACGCATAGCAACTACTACCGCCCACCTCGGAACACACTCCTGAATCAAAAAAAATCGAGGGTGGCCACCAAATAAATCACAAAGTCAGAATATAGTATCGATGGAATGTGCCCGATCGGAGGAATGACCTCACTTACCCCGTCAATTGCTCCTGTTTTAGCCACCTTAAGCTAACTCATGGGAGTCAGGTCCACGTATATACCTTTAGAATCGTCGCCACCATCCTACTTCATTCTGGAATCTCCACCGCGTACACAGTTGTCAAAGTGGTTTTTGGTATCGACATAGAGTATGCCTATATCCGATCCCTGTCTTTTTAACAACCAATCTCTTATTCACACCGGATGGTTCTTTTACATTTCCAAACATCATTTCATAATTGATATCAAAATATCATATTAAATTCAAATCATATCACTTTCGAAATCATTACTTACTTCCGAAATTATACCACATTGAAATCATAGTTCGAAATTATATTTCCTTTCAAAAGTCGTGTTTCCAAAATAGGTTAAACTCTCATTCCAAAATTATCATATTAAACCATATATGCCATTTAAATCCAAACTTACGTTATAATGTCGCTTAACCCCATTCACTTAAAAAAATCGAGAATCTGAATATAAACCCATCCATTTTACTTAGTTTGGAATTTAGAAGAAAATAGTTTACATAGTTATAAATAGTTAATATAGATTTAAAATAGATTAAATATACTTAAAATAGATTAAATAGCTTTAAACTAGATTAATTAGATTTAAAATAAGTCAAATGGTTTAATTAGTTTAAAATTTTGAAAATCTTAATAATTAAAGTCTTTTAAAATAATATATTTAAAACAGTTTATATGAAAATATTAATTTGAAATTTATATCAATTTAAACTATTTATTTCAATCCAACACATTTTGACCATTTCAATGTCCCAAAACCCAATTTCAAATTTTCCGATTCAGAATTCTAAATAAATATTAAATTCAATATCGCTTAAATCCATGTTGAAACATCGATTTAATTACTCAAATTTCAATATACTTCAAAGTTATACTTCAACGATTTTTAATAACTCAATTTCGATAAACTTCACTTATATTTCGAATTCACTATAAAATTCAATTTTATTCTTTCAACAAATCTTTCAAACAATTTGATTTTAATATAAAACTCGATGTTCGATAAAAATTCGATTTATATAACCCAAATTTTATATCAAAAAATCATTTAACTCAATACAAAATTTAAGGATTCAAAATCATTCAAAACAGTTTAGTTTCAGAAATAGCAGCACTTATAAAGTGCTGTAGTAGACATATTGGTATTTTCAGAAATAGTTCAAATTCAGAAACAGTAGCACTTATAAAGTTCAATAGTATTTTAGTTATTTCAGAACATAGTTAAATTTCAGAAACAGCTGCACTTTGGAAATGCTGCCAATACAATTTTAGATTTATTATAACATTTCAGAAACATTAAACTTCAATTTTAGCCATTTTTTTAACTTATAAAACATATCTCACATTTCAGAAATATTCATTTGGATATCAATTTACTTATAGTTTACATAAAATAACGTTTATAATTAAAATATCCAAATTTACTATAATTCATTTATTAAGTCAAAAGTGCACTATTTACTTAACTTTTTTTTATTTTAACAAGTAACTTAACACTTTATTTGAAATACCCATTTCATAAACAAAATATTCTTTTAATAAGTCAAACTTCACATTTCCAATTGAAACCAAATTTTCCATTATAAAGTTAAGTCATAATTTAAGATACATTTTTCCATTTAAATCATAATTATTTGTTTTACAAAACAAATCCATTTCATAAAATAAAATCTATTAAAATCACTAGGTTAGATTTAAAATTTCACATCAAATCAAATTTAATTATTAAATTATTTATCATCAATGAAGATCTTTAAATTCAATTTAAAACCAATATATCTTTAAAATTTCAAGTAAAACCACTTATTGACTTATAAAATTTTATCTTATAGGAAACCAATGTATCTTTATATTGTAAACCAGTAAACCACAATTTAAGTTAAAATGTCAGAAAATAAAATTTAAAATACTTAATAATCTTTAGGAAAATATTATTTAAAAATTATCCATGGGTCTGTATAATATTTTCTAACCTAGGACAAGTGATACAGATATGTATCATTTCAATCCGTAATTTAAAAATAAAAATCCGGGTTCTATCATTTCAAACCCGCAATCCCAAGTCAAACGAATACAATAAAAATCACTCGAGCCTATCATTTCAGCTCATAATGATTTTTCCTTATTCTAAAGTCCGTTCGGGTATGTATCATTTCAACCCATAGTGAAAGGGAACTTGCAGTGTGAGATACAGAAAATAAAATAACAGTAGAGCATATAATATCATATCAGGTAATGTAACAAATATATAAGCAGATATAACATCATATAATTATATCACAAGCATATATGAACATAGCATATTAATTTCCACAATTCACATGTCATTGTTTCACAATTTTATAAGTACAAATGTCGAGAGCGATAAACTCACCTTTTTAAAGCTAGAGATCAAATTAAAACACAAAAACAAACTCCGAAAAGCACGACAAAGCATGAATCAATTTCGAGTAAATGGAGGGCCAATATTCAAATCTTGCAAACAACAAATATACAACATATATAAGTATATGATTGTACAAAAGAATTTTGACTTAAACAAAATCAAAATATGAACAAAGTGAAGCAAGAGGACTTAACCAAATCAAGCGGGCTCGGTCACTTCACAATTGGGCTTGACCATCATCAAACATGGCTCGTCCATTATCAGATCTGAAGCAACTAGGCTCGCCTTGGTCAGAAATGAAGGGTATGTGAAGGGATTGGCAAGTTAAAAGTCAAGTGAAGGCAAAAGGTCAAGGGAATGCAACTTTGGGTTCGGTCATGGTGCATAGTGGCTCGGCCTGGGTTCATAGTTTGGATCAGGTCTGGTCACAGCCTGGAGTGGGTTCTGGTTAAGGCAAAGCAAAGGAATGGATGTGAATGGCTAGGGAATGTGAAGAGATGGCAAAACAATGGTCAAGTAAAGGCAAAAGCAAAGGACATGTGAGATTTGGGTTCGGCCTAGGCTACTATGCTCGGCCCTATGTGTTAAGATCTGGTCAAGTGATATAATGGATTAAGACACATTTGGTCAGGTCACGGTAAGGATAGGAATGGTCATGGCATGGCAAAGGAGGTGGAGGAATTGGTGGTGGCCGAGGCAAGCAAGAAGAAGGTGGTGATGTATAGGCTCGGCTAGGGTTTGCAAGGCAATTTTGTGATGTTGTTGGCATCTATGGTCACGGCATGGCATGTGGATGGTGATGAGATGGTGGTGGTCGGTCATAGGTGGTGGTAGTGGAGATTTGGTCGGCTAGGAGCATGTGATGGTGGTTATGGCCGAACTTAGTATAAGGAGGAGGAAGAAATAAAATAAGAAAAAGTGGAAAAGAGAAGAGAGACTTACTGTAAATATTTTAGTCAGGAGATGAAATGAGATGAGAAACAAAAAGTTTTGTACGTGAATAAGAATGAGAAAGTGAACGGCAAGGAAATGGAAAGGCTAGGAAAAGGAAAAGGCACCAATTCAAACAAGTAACCTATGACTCTTGAATTTCCAAAGCCCAATATCAAACCCACTTCAAAACAAATTCAACACAAATAAAATTTCAAAGCCCAAACAAATAAAAGATGGAAAATAAATAGAAAAATGAAGATAGAAAATAGATTAATGAAATACAGAGAATAATTGCATGTAAAACACTACATTTCTTAATAATTTTAAAAAGCATAAAATAGAATTTAACAAAACGAAAAGCAGAACGAATATCAGGAACACATACTGTTTCAAAGAAAAAGATTAGAATAAAATTTTAAATTTACAAATTTCAACTGAAAATCAAAGTTTGACAAAAATTGAACAAAATAAAATATTTCCAGAAAATCATTATTTTATTATATTTGGAAAATAAATTATAAACAAAATCCAAAATACATTGGAAAATTCCAATATTTCAATTTTAAATGATTTAAAAATCAAAGTTTTCAAATAAAAATTTAATTAAAAATATTTACAAAATTATGGGTTGTTACACTCTCCCCCACTCAAAACTTTTCATCCTCGAAAAGGAACGAGACAGAGAAAACAAGGAAAACAAGATAAAATGAGATAGGATTAAGGAAAGATGAAAAAGAAGATTGAAATTATACCTGATAACTGTTGTTATAGGTGAATTCAATAATATAGAGATGATCTTCCCATGATCCTCCATAATCAAGAATACAAGCATGAAGAAGATCCTCTAGAATCTGATTCACTCTTCCTGTTTGACCGTCGGTCTGTGGATGGTAAGTAGTGCTCAGATTCAGGTGAGTACCCAAAGATTCCAGAAAGACTCTCCAAAACTGACCGGTGAACATGGGATCTCTATCATGAGCAATACTGATAGAAACACCATGAAGACAAACAATCTTCCTCACATAGATCTCAGCCAAACATGAAGCATAGCGAATAGACTTGACCGGAATGAAATGAGCGGACTTGGTCAGTCTATCCACCATAACCCAAATACTCTCGTAAAACTTAACATTCTTACGAGTCAAAACAAGGAAAAGTGCAGCAATCCGAGCAAAATTCTTAATGAATCTCCGATAATAACCGACAAGGCCCAGAAAACTACAAATATCAAACGGGGTGCTAGGATTTTCCCAATCCTGTACAGAATAGGAAGAGATATAGGGACAACAGAAAAGACAGAATGATCGAATGATAAAGAGAAAAAGAAGGAAAAGAAGACTTACATTGATCGCAGCGATTTTAACTGGATCAACAGAAACTCCATTACCAGAAACAATATGCCCAAGAAATCGGACTTCATCCTTCCAAAAATGGCATTTCAAGAATTTAGCTTTCAACTGATGACTCCTAGGAGTATTCAGAACAAATCTCAAATGGGAATCATGCTCCTCCATAGACTTAGAGAAGACGAGAATATCATAAACAAAGACTAGAACAAATTTGTTAAGCACAACACGAAAAACACGATTCATCAAATCAACAAAGAAAGTTGGGGCATTAGTGACACCAAAAGGCATAACTAACCATACATAAAAAAAACTATTCTCAATACGGAAAGTGGTCTTGGGAGTACTTTCCTTAGCAACACTGAGCTGGAGAAGCCTGTGGTAAGATCAAGCTGAGAGAAAACAATAACTCCATAGAGCTGAATTAAACACATCATTTATGCGAGGCATTGGATATCTGTTTTCCTAGTGAGCTTGTTCAGCTCCCTATAATCAACACACATCCTCAAAGGACGATCAGACTTACTCAACCTTCTCAAGGAGTGACATTCTTCTAGGAGGAAGAACTACAGGTCGAGCTCTAGGAATAAGATCAATTCGAAATTCGATTTCCCACTTAGGAGGTAGGAGAATAGGAACAACCCGAAAGAAAAATAGATTGGAAAATAAAATAAGATATTAGATTTAAAACCATGAAAATTTCAACTTAAATTAATAATTGATTTCATCTATTTGATTTCACCTAAGTTAAATAAATCTTAACTATTTCTTATTTCATTATCTTATGATCTAATTAACAATTTATAAAATCATGAATTTGAAAATCATTTATTGTACTCATAATTTATTCAATAAATTTTAATTCTTCTTTATTCCAATTTATTATTAAATTTATTCCACTTAATGTGTCTAATCACATATATTAAGTCTATTTACACTTATTATAACTACTCCAATTTATTATAAATTCCTTTAACACCATTTTATATTGTACATTATTCAATTACATTGTTAACATCTAAATAATTAAGGTAAGTCATATTGGAATGCAACAGAATATTATACAAATAAAATTTTCCCAAATTCAATTATTCAAGCTTAAATATTTATTCAAATTTTGGCTTCATTTTATAATTGAAATCATCCCTTAAGATAAAATTTAAGAATTAAATTTTCGACTAACTTCAAACTATTCTAGAGATAAATAAATATATATACATAATATATATCAAATCAACTTTAAATCATATATCAATATATATATTATGAATCAAGTCAATTTCTTTAGAAATGCAAATCAATTTAATTCTTCAAAGCAAAACTGTAGCAAAGCTACATAATGGTCTCTTCACTTCGAAACTCGAAAATGAATGTCGATGATGTTGTAGTCATCAGCGAAACTATTTCCCAGCGACAAAGAGAAGAGCACTGATTTAAAACTTTGAAAATTCTTTAGAAACGATTTCTATTCGGAAATATTTCAAATAATATATCTTTTAAAACTTTAAAACCAAAGTTCGAAATCATCGGAAATTAAATTCTCAAATTCTTGATTTTAAATTCATTTAAATTTCCAAGTTAATTTATAACCATATTTTATAGTTCAATTATTTATATATAAACCAAAAGCCAATAATTATAAGATATATACAAAGTCAAATGTTATTTCTTAACATCCAATTCAATAAACTATCAAAATTCAGAAAATTATACATATATAAATATAATTATACAAAATTTATCCATTTACCAAGTTTGAAAACAATATGGTGTCGGTTTGCTCTGTTCAAGTGTTTGGAGATCCTATCGATAGCGTTGATCAGACGAATCGATCGGAAACCCAAATCAACATCAACAACTCAAACAACACAATATATAATAAAACATTTTAAATATTAGTTTACAAATACACTTCAAGAATGATTTGAAGATAAGTTGGAAACAAAAGACAAGATGATTAAATAACAGAATAAGGGAATGAATAAGCTTATATAAATCACTGGCAACCTTAACCAAGTCGACCATGACTTCAAGAATAAGATCGATGTAGAGTTCTGGGACAAACCTGCATACGATCTCAAGAGATAAAATTCGGGATAACAAGAGATAGATAGCATTGTAAACCGAGGATGCAGAAATCTTCGGTGAACCAATGCTTCTTGTAAAGGAGTTTCACTCCTTTACAATCATTCAAAGATCGGCGAGACCGCCAATTTATTATAAAGATAATTCGAAGTGGAGTTATGGGATACTCCAGAATCAAAAGAAGGCGAATAGTGGAGAAACAAGAATGGATTTGGAACCGCAGGGAACGATCCAAAGTTCAAAAGAAATTGAGTCAAAAAGAAAGAGATTCATGCTCGAACGAAAGTGATTCTGTAAATAAATTTACCATATATGCTAAGTTTGCCTATAGCCAAAGCTCTGATACCAAATGTAACGACCCACTATTTTGGACCATTCAAATCGATAATAAATCCACACATGTCGGACTTGAATAATTCAAAACAATGGATTGTAAATAAAATTTGGCAAACTCATCATATACAGTAAATAAATAAATCACAGATCACAGACACAGAGTAATATAACAATGCACTGGAAGCAAGAAATAGTAGTTCACGAAGCTACTATATACATATACATCAGAGTTAAACAAGATACAACAGAGGTCACGAATACAAGGATGTCTTAATACAATAGTCAAATACAAGATCAGAATACATCATTGGAAATCAACCGAATATCTGAAAGCTGGATAGATAGCTGGATCTCCAAACGAAGCTCCAACTCCAAAGGTGAGTCTCGAATGCTGTATCACTCAGTCTGACCCGAGCGTAAAGCAAAACACAAAACACTCGAGTCAAGGCATACATACTTATACAATGTAAACCAACTCAAGTGAACTGTAATAGAAATGCATAAGTAACTTAAAGGATGCTTGGGATCGCCCATCCTTTAAGGATTCGTTAAACTATTTACTATGTAGTAATATACGCTATTATAATAATGTCTAAAGTAAAGTAAACTTACTTAAAAATAGTGTTAAGGATTTACATTTTCCACCTTAACACATATATAGTGCCAATAGTCTATACAGTGCCGTAATACCTCCAGATCGGGAGGCTACCAGAGGATACTCCATAGGTACGACACAAATCAAACTCGTAGTAAGGCGCGCTAGGGTAGGTGACACGGCACAAATAGGCAATGCCAGGGTAGATATACCAATTACGCATCCGGACTGGTGGAAACGCATAGCAGCCACTACCGCCCACCTCGAGCCACACTCCCAAAAATCCGAGAGGTGCACCCAATCAATCACCAAGTAATAGAATGGTACCGAAGGAGTGTGTCTGATCAGAGGAGCTACCTCATTGGCCCGTCAATCGCTCCTGCTTTAGCCACCTTATGCCAACTCACGGGAGTCGGGTCCACGTATATACCTCAATAGGATCATCGCCACCATCCTACTTCATTCTAGAATCTCCACCGCGTACATAGTTGTTAAAGTGGTTTTCGGTATCGACAGAGAGTATGCCCATATCCGATCCCGGTCTCTTTAACAACCCACCGTTATTATAACCCATGGATATTTATTCAAAGTAGATTATACTTCAAAACCAAATATCATATCCATTTCAAAACTAGTTTATACTTCAGGACCAAAATATCATTATCCATTTCAAAACTAGTTTATGCTTCAAAACCAAAATATCATTAGAATAAACTCAGATTCCCAATCATTGAATATTTCTTTCAATTTATTTAAACTTGAAATATTCCTTTTTTTCATCTTAAACCAAAATGTAATACCCCAAAATTTTGTGAAAAATCATTTTTGAAAAATGATTTAATTTTGAAATATTTAGATTTAAATATGGTGAAGTCTCAGGAATAAATAGTGTGCAGGTATATGTGTGCACGTGCACACTGAAATGGCACAAGGAAGAACTCCAGATTTCTTGGATTTAAAACAAGAATTAAAGGGCAATACAAACATGATTTGGCAACATGGTTGTTTGATTTCTGAAATTATATGGATCATCTTAGAAAGTAAGAAAAAGTAGGCTTTACTTTAAATCAGTAAACAAATTTTATTTAAAACCCAGAAGAGAAAATTATGTATATTAACCTGTATACATATAGGTGCATATGCTTCTGAAATTAAAGAGAAATTAAAATAAGCTTAGATAAGATATGTGTACAAATATATATTTTTTTTTTTAAACACTGAAAAGTATATATATATATATATATATAAGCAAGTAAAACTATGACATTAAAATGACATGAAATGTGATACAAGTTAATGAGCTTGTATAGGCAAAAATAGCAAAAGGGGATTTTCAGAAATAATTAAAATAAAAATAGGATAGTCACACTTTTAACATGACTAGGAGAGTGGCCATTTTCTGAAAAGTAAAAGAAAGAAAATGCAGCCTTTAAATTGGTTAATATGGCCGGGGTATTATGAATGAAAAATGCATGATGCTAAGCCAGGACAGAAATGGAATTCTGTTTCAACAAAACCCTAGAGGAAAAATGCTTATAAATAGGCAGTTTAGCCAGTAGAATCATTTTTACCCCGAGCTGCACAAAAATAAGAAAAGAAGGAAAATATTGGAAGAAAGGAGAGAACACTCAAACAAGAATTTTCTGGATTAAACATTTAGGTGAGTAATCTCACTAAGTTCATGGCATTAAGACCTGAGATGAGGCAGCCACTTTTTATTTCCATTTATATATATTTCTGGTTTTGATGTATATGATTTCATCAATGCTTTCTGGATGTTTTATTTTAAATCTGATATGATTTAATATGGATGATTTTGGATGACCTTTGATTGGTTGAGACATTTGTCTTTGGATGAGTATCATACTGATTTATTTATACTCACAAATGTTAAAGTTTAGGATCTCAAAAATCATATAGAGAATACTCTCAGCTGTTATAGATCTATGGCATGGAAACTTTATAAAAATGATTAGAGCTGCATTATACTTGGTATAAGTGCTGAGGCTTGAAAAGAAAAATGTTAAGGGTGCAATAGAAATTTTCTAAGTGCTGAGCCCTTAATCAAATCAAAAAAAAAGAAGAGAAACCCACAAGCTAAAATTATGATTGAACCAGATCTTGAATCTGAATCAATCATAAAGGCTTGCAGATCAATATAACATGCCATGCCTCTTTTACAGTTGAAAATATTCTCATATTTTACTAAGATCAAGACATATTGACCCCATTTAGGAAATAACTGTCTGATTATTTCTGAGGAGAATTATGCTAGAAGAAATTATGGATGTTTCCATGTTTGCAGTGATATGTTCACTTAGCATATTTGATGATAGGATTTAAGACTATACACTAGTAAATAAACTAGGGAAGGGAAGGCCAAGAAAGCTGCTGGAATGCTTGTCATATTTGAAGTATGCAAGTTGGCACATGGTTTGTTTAAGCCCTGAGATCTTTGTGCAATGATGTGAATTAGTTCATTGCAATGTGTCCCAGTGATTCCTTAATAGCAGATGAGGCAGGAATTTAAATTGAATATTACAACCTGTAAATGAAGAAATAGGAATATGGATATTTCTTAGGTTGAATGGTATGGAACCAAGATGATTCCAGTAAGTGAAATTGTTGCAAATAGATAATTATGTTTGCATGATTATGTATGCAAGTGAAAGAATGATAAATGAATATATCATACCTGAATCAACATAATTATACTATGTTAAAACAATTGATTGCAGAAATTTGCTTAAACAACTGAATTGCATATTAGTTGAATCAACAAGTTAGTACCCTTATATTCTCTATTGCTTAATATCATGAATGAATTGATGTTACTCATACCAGATCATAGATCTGACCCTTGTTTGCTCATGGCATCTGGGGTGTCTCATTTTAAAATGAGGCAGCCACTTATGTTCTTTCAGGTAACCCAGGCACTAAGTAAAAATGAAGTTATGGCTTTTATGGAGGAGTGAATGAACATGCTAGCTAGTTTCAATAAGAGTTTAAATCGATTATATCTGCATGTATTCAGGAAAAATTTTATGTTCTAAGATTTCCAGTTATGTAATGAATTCTATTATGGTTAGATGAACTAGTTGTATCATGTTAAATATATTGTTATGCACTAAGGTTTAAAATCTCAAAGGAAAAATCTGAGTGGGAAACAAGGAAATGATTTTAATTACTGATATGGATGTTTGGAAGAGAAATATGCATATGTAGTTGAGCTGTTGTTTTGTAAAGTTTATATTATGTAATAGTTAATCTTGAGATATAACAGAGCACTAAGTTTTAGAACAAAATCTGGATTTAGCAAGAAGTAAACTTAACAGGATTTTATTTTCTTTTTACTGAAATGCTTTGTAATTAAGTTTGAATTCATTTCTGAATTGAATTGAGAAGAGTAAGATGTTTTCCTAAAGCTTTAAACAGAATGCAATGAAATTGAACTAGTGTGGCAGATACAGGATTCATGAGTTAACCAGCTTCAATTAAAATGAAGTATTGGTTGATCATGATAGATTGTATTCTGAAAATAAAAATGCATTTCAAAGCTTAGTACATTTAGCAATTGATTCACCCAGTTTTCTGGAAAATGAGCAGAAATATTGACATGTACATGTACATCTGTGTACATGTTGATATTTGAGCAAAAATATGATCATAAATTCTTAAAACAGTTGTAGGAATGGGATACAAAAATAGTAAGTAAGAAGGATTGTTTTGTATGTTGGGTTATAGGTAAAAATTAAACATATATGTACAATTATAGGTAGGTATCAGATTTCTAACCTTTCAGAAAAAAAAAAAGAAGAAAACCAAAAATTGTGTTTGAACCGACCTGCATGGTACTCGAACTCGTGACCTTTTGTGTATAAGTTAGGCGCGTTTCCATTACGCCTAGATGTTGCTTGTGTTCACTTAGGATCCACTTTCTTTTATACTGAATCTAATATTATCCAGACTTTAAACACAATCATCAACATTAAAAGCTTGTTTACTACTGAATATTACTTGATCATTTCTTGATCCTAATGACAGACTAAAGTACATATTTTAGTGGATTTTATGGCCAAAAATCTGAATACAATAATGTATCTGAATTACTAAATCTCTAAACCAAACAGGATGTTATTGAACAAAAAAATAATAATAAAGTATATACTCTGAATTTAAACAAGCAGAACACATACATCTTCATATGTATGTGTATATTATTAGATATGCACTGATATATTTATATTGGTAAGTTATTTTGATCCTGGATATATTTTGGTTATTGGAAAAAGAAAATGACCTTGGAAAATATGTTTGTAATGAATGATATATCAATATATCATCTCATAGCAAAAAAAAAAAATCCTTATGAAATTAGGGTGAAAATAGGAGGGTCATTTCAGTTGGTATCAGAGCTATGTTATTCAACATAGTAGAAGTAAGGATCAAGTTCTTAGATAGAAAAATAAAATTAAAAGGAACTAAATATCAAACTAACCAGCTATGTAAATTATTATTAGCAAACTATGGTAGGGAGACCACCAAATCAGGGAGCAGGATCTTCCCATGCACCACCAATGGTCAATCTGCAAGACTTGGTGAGAGCATTTAGGGATGGGGCAGGACAAAGGCAAGAAAATCCCTATGAAGAACTCTCAAAACTGCTTAAGACATATACTCATTTAGGAGGCAAAAGCTTTGAAGGGACAGAGAGTATCATGGAAATTCAAACATGGTTGAGAACATTGGAAAGAATTTTCAATGACATGCAACTTGATGATCAAAGAAAGAGGCAAGTGGCTTCAAGACAGCTGAAAGGAGTAGCTTTAGGCTGGTGGGAAGTAATCATTGCAGGAAGGAATGAGAATGAAATCACTTGGAATCAATTCAAAGAGATGTTGGAGGCAAGGTTTGTACCAGCATCAGCAAAGACTACCTTGCTAGAAGAATTCATTAGGCTTAGACAAGGAACCATGACTGTCACAGAATACACTCAAAAGTTTGAGGGACTTTCCACATATGGAGCAATGCTTGTGGCAGATGAAGCATCTAAAAATGATAGGTACATAAAAGGTCTAAACCCAGGACTTAGCAGAGCTATGTTACCTTATGCAGACAAGACTTTTGATCATGTGATAGACTTAGCTTTGAGGTTGGAGCAGCATGACAAGGAAAGGGAGAAGTTCAGAAATTTTAAGAGCAATAATAACAAGAAAGGTAAGGGGAGGTATCACCCTTATGATAAGAAGAAAGAAGAGGCTAGTAACAAAAGCACTGGAGATGTCAAAGCTAAGGAAGACAAGAAGAAAATTGTGTGCCATCAGTGTGGAAAAGAAGGGCATATCAAACCAAAATGTCCAGAGTTGAAAGGAGGAGCTTTCAAATGCTATCTATGTGGGAAAGAGGGACATATGAAGAGGAATTGTCCTGAGTATAAACAGCAAGGCAAATTGGCAAATTTGGAAGGAAAAGGCAAAGCCACAGTGGAAAGTAACACTATAAACCATAGCCAAGTGGAAGGTACATTACTTATTTGTACCATACCCATAACAGTAGTGTATGATACTGGGGCAACTCACTCCTTAATTTCTTATGAATTGGTTAAAGTGCTAAAACTGAATTGCATATTAGTTGAAACCCCATTGCATATACACAGTCCATTGGGGAGTTCTAGTGTCTTAAATATGATTTGTGTGGATGTGGAGTTAAACATAGGAGGAAATATTTTTATTTCCAATTTATATGTTTTGAATTACCCAAATATAGGTGTTATATTGGGGGTAGACTGGTTAAGGCAATTTAAAGCCATAATTAATTTAGACTCATCCACCATATCATTGCAAAATTCTAGAGGCCAGAGAATCACAGTTTTATGTGAGGTAGCTAAGGAAGGAAAACTATATCATTTAGTTGACTTAGAAAAAGATCTGAGTGAACTAACCATTGAAGAAATTCCCATAGTTAATGAATACTTGGATGTGTTTGGGGAAGTTAAGGGTGTTCCACACCACAGACCAGTTGAGTTCCAAATTAATCTCATTCCAGGAGCAAGCCCAATAATCAAGAAACCTTATAGAATGGGGCCAAGTGAACTGAAAGAATTGAAAAATCAGTTGGAAGAATTAGAAGGCAAGGGATTTATAAGGCCAAGCAATTCCTGCTGGGGTTCTCCAGTAGTGTTTGTAAGAAAACATGATGGTACCTTGAGAATGTGCATAGATTACAGGGAGCTAAATAAAGTAACCATCAAGAATAAATACCCATTGCCTAGAATAGATGATCTCTTTGACCAACTCAGTGAAGCTAAAATATTTTCTAGGCTAGACTTAGCATCAGGATTTCATCAAATGAAGGTTGAAGACTCAAGTGTTAAGTACACTGCATTTAACACAAGATATGGCTTATATGAATTTTTGGTTATGCCATTTGGTTTGACAAATGCTCCTTCATATTTTGTTGATTTGATGAATAGAATATTTAGAGATTATCTAGACAAATTTGTACTGATTTTTATTGATGACATTTTGATTTATTCCAAGACAGTGGAAGAGCATAAAAATCATTTGCATTTAGTTTTGTCAAGACTAAGGGAAAATGATTTAAAGGCAAAATTTTCAAAATGTGCATTTTGGAAAGAAGAAGTGCATTTCCTTGGGCATGTCATCTCTGCCAAAGGAATATCAGTAAACCCTAACAAGGTAGTGGCAATCCAAGCATGGAAAAGGCCTAGCACCATCAGTGAGATTAGATCATTTATTGGGATGGCAGGATATTATAGGAGATTCATAAAAGATTTCTCAAAAATATCATCACCACTTACCAATTTAACTAGAAAGAACCAAGCCTTTGTATGGACAGAAAAATGTGAGCAAGCTTTTATCAAAATAAAGGAAGCTCTGATTAATGCACCAGTGTTGAGAGTGCCAGAAGGAAATGAAAATTTGGTTGTGTACACTGATGCAAGTGGCTCTGGGTTAGGGGCTGTGTTGATGCAGCAAGACCAGGTGGTAGCCTATGCATCTAGGCAATTAAAGCCACATGAAACCAGGTATGCAACCCATGATCTTGAACTAGCAGCAGTTGTGTATGCTTTGAAACTTTGGAGACATTATTTGTTAGGTGCCAAATTCATTTTGTACACTGATCATAAGGCACTGAAATATTTATTCTCACAAAAAGATTTGAATATGAGGCAACATAGATGGGTAGAGTTCCTAGCTGCCTATGATCTAGATATACTGTATACACCAGGCAAGGCAAATAAAGTTGCAGATGCCTTGAGTAGACAACATGCCAAAGTAGCCATGTTGATGATGGAAGAGTTTAGGGATTTGTCTATACTTACTGATTTGGAAATTGAGGAAAGTAGTGAGGAACAAATGATGCCCATTGAAGAAGGTGAAGGTAAAGGGAAATTAAGTATGATATCTCTGCAATCAGATTTACTTCTTAAGATTGGGCAAATGCAGGAACAAGACCTAAACATGGTGGAAAAGAAAATGCTCATATCAAAAGGGGAGGAAGTAATAAATTATCAAGTTGATAAAAATGGGTATTTGAGGAATAAAAACAGGATATGTGTTCTAGAAAATATAGAATTGAAAGAGGAAATATTAAATGAGTACCATAGGAGTAAGTACTCCATACACCCAGGTAGCACCAAGATGTATCAAAATTTGAAAAGAAATCTTTGGTGGAAGGGGATGAAGTCAGATGTGGCCAGATATGTTGCAAGGTGCATGACTTGCCAACAAGTCAAGGCAGAGACACAAAGGCCATCAGGACTATTGCAACCCCTTAGCATACCACAGTGGAAGTGGGAGGATATATCTATGGATTTCATAGATGGTCTGCCTAGATCTAAGAAGGGAAACACAAGTATATGGGTAATTGTGGATAGGCTAACTAAGGTAGCACATTTTATCCCAGTTAGAGCAGAAAGAAATGCTCCAAAATTGGCTCAAATATTCATGAAAGAGGTAGTAAGGTTGCATGGCATACCTAAAACCATTGTGAGTGATAGGGATACCATCTTCACCTCAAGGTTTTGGAAAAGTTTTCAAGAGGCTATGGGGAGTGAATTGTGCTTAAGCACTGCCTACCATCCACAATCAGATGGTCAAACTGAGGTGGTGAACAAAGTCTTAGAGGATTTGTTGAGAGCATGTACACTGGACTTTGGAGGCAACTGGGAAGACCACCTCCATCTAGCTGAATTCACATACAATAACAGTTACCAAAGCACCATAGGGATGGCACCATTTGAAGCCTTATATGGCAAGCCATGTTTATCACCTACATGCTGGGTAGAGACTGGAGAAAGGGCTGTTCTTGGACCTGAATATGTTAAAGAAACTACAGAGAGAATTGGGTTAATAAGAAAAAGAATAGCAGCAGCTCAAGATAGGCAAAAGAAATTTGCAGATAGGAAGAGAAAGCAAGTGGAATATGAAGTGGGAGACTTTGTTTTCATCAAGATTTCACCTATAAAGAAAGTCATGAGATTTGGCAAGCAAGGTAAGCTTACACCAAGGTATGTTGGACCCTATAAAATTCTGGAAAGAATTGGTTCATTGGCTTACAAGTTAGAACTACCAGAGGAGATGAAAGCAATGCATAATGTTTTTCATGTGTCCCAACTTAGAAAATGGGTACATGATAAGGAAGACATTTTGGAAGAGCCTACCAAAATTCAAATAAATCCTGACTTGGTTTATGAAAAAGAACCAGTGGGGATTGTAGCCAAGGAAGAAAAGAAATTAAGAAGCAAAACCTTGAAACTAGTTAAGATCCAGTGGATTATTATTCTTATGACTGCACATGGGAGTTAGAGGATAAGATTAGAATGGATTATCCTAAGCTTTTTGCAAATTAAAAGGTAATTTTTTTTTTCTTTCTGGAAAAATTATTTGTTATGCATGGTTGATATGGTTGAATTTGTTTGCTTATGCATATGTTTGATAAGTTTTCAGAAAAGAAAAAGATGCTCACTATAAATGTTAGAAAAATTGTGAGGACACAATTCCTAAAAGGAGGGGTGAATGTAATACCCCAAAATTTTGTGAAAAATCATTTTTGAAAAATGATTTAATTTTGAAATATTTAGATTTAAATATGGTGAAGTCTCAGGAATAAATAGTGTGCAGGTATATGTGTGCACGTGCACACTGAAATGGCACAAGGAAGAACTCCAGATTTCTTGGATTTAAAACAAGAATTAAAGGGCAATACAAACATGATTTGGCAACATGGTTGTTTGATTTCTGAAATTATATGGATCATCTTAGAAAGTAAGAAAAAGTAGGCTTTACTTTAAATCAGTAAACAAATTTTATTTAAAACCCAGAAGAGAAAATTATGTATATTAACCTGTATACATATAGGTGCATATGCTTCTGAAATTAAAGAGAAATTAAAATAAGCTTAGATAAGATATGTGTACAAATATTTTTTTTTTTTTTTAAACACTGAAAAGTATATATATATATATATATAAGCAAGTAAAACTATGACATTAAAATGACATGAAATGTGATACAAGTTAATGAGCTTGTATAGGCAAAAATAGCAAAAGGGGATTTTCAGAAATAATTAAAATAAAAATAGGATAGTCACACTTTTAACATGACTAGGAGAGTGGCCATTTTCTGAAAAGTAAAAGAAAGAAAATGCAGCCTTTAAATTGGTTAATATGGCCGGGGTATTATGAATGAAAAATGCATGATGCTAAGCCAGGACAGAAATGGAATTCTGTTTCAACAAAACCCTAGAGGAAAAATGCTTATAAATAGGCAGTTTAGCCAGTAGAATCATTTTTACCCCGAGCTGCACAAAAATAAGAAAAGAAGGAAAATATTGGAAGAAAGGAGAGAACACTCAAACAAGAATTTTCTGGATTAAACATTTAGGTGAGTAATCTCACTAAGTTCATGGCATTAAGACCTGAGATGAGGCAGCCACTTTTTATTTCCATTTATATATATTTCTGGTTTTGATGTATATGATTTCATCAATGCTTTCTGGATGTTTTATTTTAAATCTGATATGATTTAATATGGATGATTTTGGATGACCTTTGATTGGTTGAGACATTTGTCTTTGGATGAGTATCATACTGATTTATTTATACTCACAAATGTTAAAGTTTAGGATCTCAAAAATCATATAGAGAATACTCTCAGCTGTTATAGATCTATGGCATGGAAACTTTATAAAAATGATTAGAGCTGCATTATACTTGGTATAAGTGCTGAGGCTTGAAAAGAAAAATGTTAAGGGTGCAATAGAAATTTTCTAAGTGCTGAGCCCTTAATCAAATCAAAAAAAAAAAAGAGAAACCCACAAGCTAAAATTATGATTGAACCAGATCTTGAATCTGAATCAATCATAAAGGCTTGCAGATCAATATAACATGCCATGCCTCTTTTACAGTTGAAAATATTCTCATATTTTACTAAGATCAAGACATATTGACCCCATTTAGGAAATAACTGTCTGATTATTTCTGAGGAGAATTATGCTAGAAGAAATTATGGATGTTTCCATGTTTGCAGTGATATGTTCACTTAGCATATTTGATGATAGGATTTAAGACTATACACTAGTAAATAAACTAGGGAAGGGAAGGCCAAGAAAGCTGCTGGAATGCTTGTCATATTTGAAGTATGCAAGTTGGCACATGGTTTGTTTAAGCCCTGAGATCTTTGTGCAATGATGTGAATTAGTTCATTGCAATGTGTCCCAGTGATTCCTTAATAGCAGATGAGGCAGGAATTTAAATTGAATATTACAACCTGTAAATGAAGAAATAGGAATATGGATATTTCTTAGGTTGAATGGTATGGAACCAAGATGATTCCAGTAAGTGAAATTGTTGCAAATAGATAATTATGTTTGCATGATTATGTATGCAAGTGAAAGAATGATAAATGAATATATCATACCTGAATCAACATAATTATACTATGTTAAAACAATTGATTGCAGAAATTTGCTTAAACAACTGAATTGCATATTAGTTGAATCAACAAGTTAGTACCCTTATATTCTCTATTGCTTAATATCATGAATGAATTGATGTTACTCATACCAGATCATAGATCTGACCCTTGTTTGCTCATGGCATCTGGGGTGTCTCATTTTAAAATGAGGCAGCCACTTATGTTCTTTCAGGTAACCCAGGCACTAAGTAAAAATGAAGTTATGGCTTTTATGGAGGAGTGAATGAACATGCTAGCTAGTTTCAATAAGAGTTTAAATCGATTATATCTGCATGTATTCAGGAAAAATTTTATGTTCTAAGATTTCCAGTTATGTAATGAATTCTATTATGGTTAGATGAACTAGTTGTATCATGTTAAATATATTGTTATGCACTAAGGTTTAAAATCTCAAAGGAAAAATCTGAGTGGGAAACAAGGAAATGATTTTAATTACTGATATGGATGTTTGGAAGAGAAATATGCATATGTAGTTGAGCTGTTGTTTTGTAAAGTTTATATTATGTAATAGTTAATCTTGAGATATAACAGAGCACTAAGTTTTAGAACAAAATCTGGATTTAGCAAGAAGTAAACTTAACAGGATTTTATTTTCTTTTTACTGAAATGCTTTGTAATTAAGTTTGAATTCATTTCTGAATTGAATTGAGAAGAGTAAGATGTTTTCCTAAAGCTTTAAACAGAATGCAATGAAATTGAACTAGTGTGGCAGATACAGGATTCATGAGTTAACCAGCTTCAATTAAAATGAAGTATTGGTTGATCATGATAGATTGTATTCTGAAAATAAAAATGCATTTCAAAGCTTAGTACATTTAGCAATTGATTCACCCAGTTTTCTGGAAAATGAGCAGAAATATTGACATGTACATGTACATCTGTGTACATGTTGATATTTGAGCAAAAATATGATCATAAATTCTTAAAACAGTTGTAGGAATGGGATACAAAAATAGTAAGTAAGAAGGATTGTTTTGTATGTTGGGTTATAGGTAAAAATTAAACATATATGTACAATTATAGGTAGGTATCAGATTTCTAACCTTTCAGAAAAAAAAAAGAAGAAAACCAAAAATTGTGTTTGAACCGACCTGCATGGTACTCGAACTCGTGACCTTTTGTGTATAAGTTAGGCGCGTTTCCATTACGCCTAGATGTTGCTTGTGTTCACTTAGGATCCACTTTCTTTTATACTGAATCTAATATTATCCAGACTTTAAACACAATCATCAACATTAAAAGCTTGTTTACTACTGAATATTACTTGATCATTTCTTGATCCTAATGACAGACTAAAGTACATATTTTAGTGGATTTTATGGCCAAAAATCTGAATACAATAATGTATCTGAATTACTAAATCTCTAAACCAAACAGGATGTTATTGAACAAAAAAAAAATAATAAAGTATATACTCTGAATTTAAACAAGCAGAACACATACATCTTCATATGTATGTGTATATTATTAGATATGCACTGATATATTTATATTGGTAAGTTATTTTGATCCTGGATATATTTTGGTTATTGGAAAAAGAAAATGACCTTGGAAAATATGTTTGTAATGAATGATATATCAATATATCATCTCATAGCAAAAAAAAAAAAAAATCCTTATGAAATTAGGGTGAAAATAGGAGGGTCATTTCACAAAAACACTTTATAAAGTCATATTCTTAAATTTTCAATTTCAAATCAATATATTCAAGACAATTCTTAATTAAATACTATTTCAATTAAATTCATTTCCAAAATCATAGTACTTTCAAAGTAATAACACCTTTGAAACCAAACACTTTGAAACCATACTACTTTGAAATCATAACCCTTTTGAAATGTTATTATTTGGTAATCATAATACTTAGAAAATCATACACCTTTAAAACAATATTCATTACAAAAGTTATAGCCTTTTAAGTTCATTCGTTCAACTATACCAATTTCCAAAACATTGCATTAACTTATAAATTTCAAAAGTGGTTTATTTTTCACTCAAAACATATTCATTTAAACCATTTAAATTCAATATCAAAATCTTCCAAAATAATATTCATTTCCCAAGTTCATTGTAATTTCAGCAACAACAGCACTTATAAAGTGTTACGGTAAATATATTAACATTTCAAAAACATTGTCAAATTCAAAACATCAGCACCTATAAAGTGCTACGGTAGGTATTAATATTTCAAAACAGTTTAGTTTCAAAAACAGCAGCACTTATAAAGTGTTGTAGTAGACATATTGGTATTTTCAGAAATAGTTCAAATTCAGAAACAACAGCACTTATAAAGTGCTGTACTATTTTTTTTATTTCAGAACATAGTTAAATTTCAGAAACAGCAGCACGTTGGAAATGCTGCCAATACAATTCCAGATTTATTATAACATTTCAGAAACATTAAAACTTCAATTTTAGCCATTTTTTTAACTTATAAACCATATCTCACATTTCAGAAATATTCATTTTGATACCAATTTACTTATAGTTTACATAAAATAACTTTTATAATTAAAATATCCAAATTTACTATATTTCATTTATTAAGTCAAAAGTGCACTATTTACTTAACTTTTTTTTTATTTTAACAAATAACTTAACACTTTATTTGAAATACCCATTTCATAAACAAAATATTCTTTTAATAAGTCAAACTTCACATTTCCAATTGAAACCAAATTTTCCATTATAAAGTTAATTCATAATTTAAGATACATTTTTCCATTTAAATCATAATTATTTGTTTTACAAAACAAATCCATTTCATAAAATAAAATCTATTAAAATCACTAGGTTAGATTTAAAATTCCACATCAAATCAAATTTAATTATTAAATTATTTAACATCAATGAAGATCTTTAAATTCAATTTAAAACCAATATATCTTTAAAATTTTAAGTAAAACCACTTATTGACTTATAAAATTTTAACTTATAGGAAACCAATGTATCTTTATATTGTAAATCATTAAACCACAATTTAAGTTAAAATTTCAGAAAATAAAATTTAAAATACTAAATAATCTTTAGAAAAATATTATTTCAAAATTATCCATGGTTTTGTATAATATTTTCTAACCTAGGTCAAGTGATACGGATATGTATCATTTCAATCCGTAATTTAAAAAGAAAAATCCGGGTTCTATCATTTCAAACCCGCAATCCCAAGTCAAACGAATATAATAAAAATCACTCGAGCCTATCATTTCAGCTCATAATGATTTTTCCTTATTCTAAAGTCCGTTCTAGTATGTATCATTTCAACCCATAGTGAAAGGGAACTTGCAGTGTGAGATACATAAAATAAAATAACAGTAGAGCATATAATATCATATCAAGTGATGTAACAAATATATAAGCAGATATAACATTATATAATCATATCACAGGCATATATGAACATAGCATATTAATTTCTACAATTCACATGTCATTGTTTCACAATTTTATAAGTACGAATGTCGAGAGTGATAAACTCACCTTTTTAAAGCTAGAGATCAAATTCAAACACACAAACAAACTCCGAAAAGCACGACAAATCACGAATCAATTTCGAGTAGATGGAGAGCCAAGGTTCAAATCTTGCAAACAACAAATATACAACATTTATAAGTATATGATTGTACAAAAGAATTTTTGACTTAAAAAAAATCAAAATATGAACAAAGTGAAGCAAGAGGACTTAACCAAACCAAGCGGGCTCGGTCACTTCACAATTGGGCTTGACCATCATTGTCACGTACGGGAATTTTCGACTTTCGAAAATTCGACATCGATACTCACTTTATCGACTGCCGAGAAATCGAGTGCCGGAAACTCCAATAGTGAGGGTTTTAAAAAGAAGAAAAAGGAGAAGAAGAAGAAGATAGAAGAAAAAGAGAGAAGAGAAAGAAAGAACAACATCAGAAACAGAAAACAATATCAGAATCTTACACATCGCAGCGGAACAATATATAATAGATAACACTAGTCTTTTAAAACAAAGAACTATATCAGTTTATACATACATCAATCATCAGAGTCAATATACAACGATGGACAGTTATATAAACTTGTCCTCATACAGAATACACAGCGGAATAAATATATCAGATACAAATACTACGTCTCGTCATCCAGCTTGCTTCCAAAGCTCCAGAATATCCTGATAATATAACTCTAGGCTGCCCGTGTGGAAATTGGTGGGCACCCAGAGTTTAGAAGGGAAACAATAAACTCCGAGTCAGTCATGGTGACTGGTGTGAGATCGTAAAACAGTTATTCTTTCACAAAGAAAATAAAACAAATTCGCAATGCTTTTGGAAAATGAAACTACCATAAGACCTCCCACCACACACACAATGCAAACGCAGAATTGGAGGAGATTTCTTCTTATGATAGTCAAAGATGCTTACTACGCAAAAAATCAAATTATTTTGGATATTATTATTAGTGCATAGTGTAGAACTCATTTCGAAAGTATAATATTAATCTTAGCCAACATACGACCAGTATCGTATGCCTACTATAGCTACCATCTAAACAGTGGTGACCACCGTACGTAAATGGCAGGTTCTACAACTAATACCGTACAAAGTTCGTATTGGAGTTTGGATTTCCAACAAATGGTCAGGCTAAGGAACTTCCTTTTCCACGATGGGTACGTCCCTGGAATAGACGACCCGAGAACCTAACCGGATCTCTGCCAACACAAGGTCGGGTTACCTCTGCAAAAATAGGTAACTACTGACACGCGTATGTCATCCCCCGATCGTAACCGATCTTCCCGAGGATCCCCGATTTCCAACAAACCACATAGATAATAATGCAGCAACCACATAGGTTAAGTATCTGGGCTCCAAACCATGATACCACCTCTATCCAGAAGGAATGACATACACTAAGGGGCGCTACTCCCTAGAACCTTGCCGCATCCTTCCTGTTTTGACCATTTCCGGGGTGTGAGGCTCGACGAAGTCTCGTCCACAAAGCTACGCTTTCTACAAAGCCATGCTTCGGGTCAAACAAAATGATCAACATATGATCACAAAGATATAAGATCAAACAAATGATCATATCGCAAATGATCAAACACTGATCATTTCACAGCAACACTCAGTATGCCACGTTACCAAATTGGGATATATCGCTGATAAATTTCAACTACATAACCTCTGAGCTCGTACGTCTCAGAGAAGGGTGTTAAGCTAAGAGAATAAATTCTCCGCCACCAACAGAAATGTATTTGAAAGAAATCAACTTTATATCTCAAATTGTAACGTCAGACACACAATCCATACAAGTCTGTTCCGGGATCGAACAGAACCGAAGGCACTTCTCACGAAGCCCTTGCACATCCGGATAAATTTCTTGTAACGACCCAGAATTTTTGATAATTAAAATTTGAATATTTAATTGATTTTGAATATTAATAAGTGGAATTAATAAGTCGGATAAATTATTTATCGAATATTGGATTTACCTGGGTAATTAAATCGATAAATTAAATAGTGAAATTCCAGAGATAATTGAAAATCGAGTTAAAATGATTGAAATTGATTAGGAAAATTTTATTTAATCATACTGGAGTTATAGAAAGGTTATAGAACTTTCAGAATCGAATTTGGAGTTAATCTGTGAAAATTGAATATTTTAATATTTAATTATCGACTGTAAATTAGCCAATTTTCGAACAGTCTCAGAATTGAACGAGACCAGTTCCATTGGATCCGTAATAGTTAGTTATTATCGGATTTCAATTTTCGTAGCAATCGGAGTTGTCGTTTGACCGTGGCAGATCGAAACGCATCGATATCGTTTTAATTTTAAATCGTCGAGTTAAAATAGTCATTTTTCAAACGGTCTCGGATTTCGACGAAACCAGTTTCATCGGATCCGTAATGTGATATTATTGTAAGATTTTAAATTTCGTAATTTTTGGATGTACCGTTTGTCCGGTACAAATTAAAATGCCTCGAAATCGATTTAAATCGGTTTAAGTTAAATTGATCGTTTAATTCCATATCTCTCACAGACGATCGAATTAGCTTCCGAAACCTGTTCCATTGCGTCCAGAACGCGGGGTAAACCCTAGAAACGATAGTGACCGCGCGTAAATCGGAGTTTGGAAATTCTGGATGAATAGTGTTTTTCGTTATTTTCTATAAAAAGACTTGAACTCTTCACCTTTGCACGAAATCAAAACCCTAACCCTAAATCTCTTCAGCCGCCATATACAAAAATCAATGGCCCAAAAGCAATCATCTTCTTCCTCAAATATCTCTTCCTACACGCAATAATGGCCAACGTCTCCAACAGCAAAAGTGTGTAGCTTCGTGAGTTCTACAGATCCTACGGAGGATTCGTCGTATAGTGCTAAGAATCGACGCGAATTGGTGATTGAAGGGACCGGTTTTGGTTACGTTTTTCTAGGGCTTGGGATGTTCGAGTTCAACCTGATCGTGGGTGGTAGTGGAGCTCGCGAAGGGCTACGGCGTGGGAGTCATTGATCGTCGCATTAGCGAATGAGGGTGGTGCGACTTGGAGGGGTTAAGCGTGCGTATGGGTATTTCTTGCGTGCGTTTTACTGGGAAGTATCGTGAGTGGGGAAGAAACATACGTGCGGCCAAGATCTGAAGCTCGAAATTGAATGGCCAGATTAGGTTGATATTTAAAAAATTATAAAAGAAATTGTGTATTAAATTGTATTTGAAATTGTATTAAGTTTAAAATATCATAACTTTGTCATATATTGTCAGAAAATTACGAAATCAGTTGCATTGGAATCGTCTCGACGTGTACTTCGCTATGGAACTGAATTGGAGTCGTTTGGAACTAGTTTGAATTTCGGGTAAAATTAAACGCCGTTTAATTTTATTCGAAAATAAACGCTGAAATCAGAAATAAAATCAAGGTGAGATCTCCTCACTCAGATTTAAATTTGTATTGCAGTTATTGATTTGATTGATTGATGTTTTGGATAAGATATTAGATATAGTAGGATATATATCTATATATAGCAATATATACATATTGGCATATGTATATATTGGATTGATGATTTCCCGCCTCGTATAGCGGATGAGACCCTATTGCGCCGTTAGTAAGCGGATTTTTATAAAACCCATATACCGCGATAATTCCGTACTAGAGCGGAATTGGTATTGTGCTAACATCTGTGGATGCAGGGAAACAGGTTGGAGGGATCCAACTGGATTCCTCACTAGTAGTTATTTATTTACAGATATTTTGATATATTCTGTTATCATATGATGATATATGATATTGACTGTTGTGATGGACTGATTGGTGTTGTTGCATCATCGGATTCAGTTTTGAAATGTAAAAATAACGACTGTTATTTTAAAAAGGGTTTTTAAAGTGATTTTTGAAAATATACGTTTTATGGAATTTTTGAATCGATTTATTTATAAAATTATAACTGAAGTATCATTTTTAAAATAAAAGTCGATTTATTTATAAAATGGTTTAAGTTGGGATTTTGAATAACTATAAACGATTTGTATAGAAAGATTTATAAAATTGATATGTTGTAAATCAAAATATTGGACTTATAAAACGAATTTTTTTTATAAGTGTTAAAAAGAAGTATAAAAGGATTTCATAAGTGAATGAAATTAATAGATTTATAACGCGAAGTTATAAAGTGAATAGATGTTGTAGAATAAACGATTTATAAGTAATTTACTTATAAATTAGATTTTTGCACTTAATTGGGATATAAATAGAAATTGCTAAATGAAATGATTTCATAAGTTGAAATTGTTATGAAGTATAAATGTGATTTATAAACGTTGTTTATAAATCTGGAATCACTTATTTTGATAAGTAATTTTAGAAGTTAATAAAAGGAGAATTTTATAAATCGAAGTTGTTAGAAAATATAAAGGTGAATTTATAAACGTTGTTTTATGAATTCGAAATCAATCAAATTTGATGAATGTAATATAGAAGTTATTAAGGGAATTTTATCCACGATTTTGGATAATGGATAATTCTTGGAATAAAACGTGTAGAAAAGATTGAAATGTAATTATTGAAGTATATTCACGATTTTGGACAGTGAATATGTTATCAAATAAAATGGATATGTTTCGGGAAAGCGATATTTGAAATGAAGTGATTGTTTTAAAGATGTTTTAAAACGTGTGAATTACCGAAATCATAGATTTCAACATTTATTGTTGAAATAGACGTTTTCGAAAAATAAGGAAATGGTGGACTATAACACTGTTGTTATAGTAAATGATTTCCGAAAGGAAATGTTTTTATGTAGTATTGGGATTTATATATCTATCTTAAATCTCGAATCCCTATACTAGTGATTTTGAGTCGTCGTAACGATGTTTTACATAACATTCGTTTTGACTCAAATAAAATGTGTTTAAAGAATGTTTTCCTTAAAGAATGAATTTATACTTAAGTTTGATTTAAGTATAACGAATATTTTCAAAGGTTGAAAATAAATGATTTGTGAATTACTTATTATTAAATAAGTATGGAAATGCTTTTCCAATATGAAATGAACGTTTTGAGAATTTATCCTTGTAAAGATAAATTGAAATTGAATATTGAAAACGATTTGAAAATCGTATAGCAGTAGATATTTTTGAAATATAAATTCACTATGGAATTTATAAAGGAAAGGGAAACTGTTTAGGAAAATAAACATTGATTTATTTTTGAAGTGGAAATTTTATATCTATTAAAGATATTTTTGAAGATGAAATAATTTGGAAAATTATTTGGAATCTGACGATGTTGCGCATCTTTATTGATAGTTAAATAACCGACTATCAATAATTACCTTTAGATAGGTATTTGTTGTGAATTGGATGAATTTGAATGCCACACTTGTTTTTAAATAAACGCTCACTATTCGGGTTAGCCGGGAAAGGACCATGGGGTCGTATAACCCATTCCGAATATGTGATACGTCGTTATGAATCGCATTTGAAGACCGGTGTTGAAGACCGGATATTTTTGAAAACGGAAGGATTACCGTCGAGTTACTCTACATCGGCTGATCTCCGATTTAGAGGTTTTATCACCCTTAGTGACGGGAAGTCCCGACGTGATTGAAAATTATCCGGAAATGCAAGGGCTTCGTGAGAAGTGCCTTCGGTTCTGTTCGATCCCGGAACAGACTTGTATGGATTGTGTGTCTGACGTTACAATTTGAGATATAAAGCTGATTTCTTTCAAATACATTTCTGTTGGTGGCGGAGAATTTATTCTCTTAGCTTAACACCCTTCTCTGAGACGTACGAGCTCGGAGGTTATGTAGTTGAAATTTATCAGCGATATATCCCAATTTGGTAACGTGGCATACTAAGTGTTGCTGTGAAATGATCAGTGTTTGATCATTTGCGATATGATCATTTGTTTGATCTTATATCTTTGTGATCATAGGTTGATCATTTTTGTTTGACCCGAAGCAGGGCTTTTTGAGAAAGCGTAGCTTTGTGGACGAGACTTCATCGAGCCTCACACCCCGGAAATGGTCGAAACAGGACGAATGCGGCAAGGTTCTAGGGAGTAGCGCCCCTTAGTGTATGTCATTCCTTCTGGATAAAGGTGGTATCATGGTATGGAGCCCAGATACTTAACCTCTGTGGTTACTGCATTATTATTATCTATGTGGTTTGTTGCGAATCGGGGATCCTCGGGAAGATCGGTGACGATCGGGGGATGGCATACGCGTGTCAGTAGTTACCTATTTTTGCAGAGGTAACCCGGCCTTGTGTTGGCAGAGATCCGGTTAGGTTCTCGGGTCGTCTATTCCAGGGACGTACCCATCGTGGATAGGAAGTTCCTTAGCCTGACCATTTGTTGGAAATCCAAAGAAACAATACGAGCCTTGTACGGTTTTAGTTGTAGAACCTGCCATTTAATATGGCAGCTATAGCAAGCATACTATAATGGTACCTATGCTGGCTAAGATTTATATTGTACTTTCGAAATGTTTTCTACACTATGCACTAATAATAATATCAAAAAGAATTTGATTTTTGCGTAGTAAGCATCTTTGACTATCATAAGAAGAAATCTCCTCCAAGTCTGCGTTTGCATTGTGTGTGTGGTGGGAGGTCTTATGGTAGTTTCATTTTCCAAAAGCATTGCGAATTGACTTTAAAGTTTACCTGTTGTTTATTTTAAAGAATAACTGTTTTACGATCTCACACCAGTCACCATGACTGACTCGGAGTTTATTGTTCCCTTCTAAACTCTGGGTGCCCACCAATTTCCACACGGGCAGCCTAGAGTTATATTATCAGGATATGCTGGATATTCTGGAGCTTTGGAAGCAAGCTGGATGGCGAGACGTAGTATTTGTATCTGATAGTATTTATTCCGATGTGTATTCTGTATGAGGACAAGTTTATATAACTGTCCATTGTTGTATATAACTCTGATGATTGATGTATGTATAAACTGATATAGCTCTTTGTTTTAAAAGACTAGTGTTTATTTATTATATATTGTTCCGCTGCGATGTGTAAGATTCTGATATTGTTTTCTGTTTCTGTTTCTGCTCTTGTTCTGTTGTTGTTCTTCTTTCTTTTTCTTCTATCTTCTTCTTCTACCTTTTTCTTCTTTCTTAAAACCATAACTTTCCGGGTTTCCGGCACTCGATGGCTCAGCAGTCGATAAAGTGAGTATCAATGTTGAATTTTCGAAAGTCGAAAATTTTCGGGATGTTACATTTCTAATCACGTCCGGACTTCCCGTCACTAAGGGTGATAAAACCTCTAAACCGGAGATCAGCCGATGTAGAGTAACTCGACGGTAATCCTTCCGTTTTCAAAAATATCCGGTCTTCAACACCGGTCTTCGAATGCAATTCATAACGACGTATCACATATTCGGAATGGGTTATACGACCCCATGGGCCTTTCCCGGCTAACCCGAATAGTGAGCGCTTATTCAAAAATAAATGTGGCATTCAAATTCATCCAATTCACAACAAATACCTATCTAAAGGTAATTATTGATAGTCGGTTATTTAACTATCAATAAAGATGCGCAACATCATCAGATTCCAAATAATTTTCCAAATTATTTCATCTTTCAAAATATCGTTATTTAACTATCAATAAAGATGCGCAACATCATCAGATTCCAAATAATTTTCCAAATTATTTCATCTTTCAAAATATCTTACTAGATATATAAACTTTTCCACACTTTAAAAATAAATCAACGTTTATTTTTCTAAACAGTTTCCCTTTCCTTTATAAATTCCATATTGAATTTATATTTTCAAAATATCTACTGATATACGATTCTCAAATCAATTTCAAATATTCAATTTCATTTTATCTTTAAGAAGATAAAAATCTCAAAACGTTCATTTCATATTGGAAAAGTATTTCCACACTTATTTAAAAATAAGGGTTTCACAAATCATTTATTTTCAACGTTTGAAAATATTCGATATACTTAAATCAAATTAAGTATATATTCCATTCTTTTAAGGAAACCATTTACTATATGTTTGCGCCAAAAATGGTCACAAACCCCGAATGTTGTGAAAGCACCAGTGTATGAATACAAATCAGCAATATTCAAACACAAATCTCAGATCTAAACAAACAACAAACAGCAATCCAGAAATAATGAACAAAACACGAGATTTATAGTGGTTCGGCTATCTCCGGCCTACGTCCACTCCAAAGTTTTTATCTTTTATTGATCGATTCTTGAAGATTACAATTTCCTATCGCGTAGTACAACGGATTTTATGATTATAATCTGAATCTAAGGCAGAAATGGTGATCTGGAGTAAATCTGGCAGAGTCCGGGCGCTCTTAGCTCTCACAATTGTCCGACCCCCTTTCTGAATGACCTGGGGGTCTATTTATAGGTGTAGGAGGCTGATATTTCGCCTAAACTGAAGGGAGACCAGTTCTGGCACGTGAGGGGGCCCACATGCCCGCTTTCTGGAAATCTGGGCCCACTTTGGGATCGATTCGACCCTTGGTTCGAATCGATCAAGAAATCATCCAATCTAGCTGAAATTTGGCGTGAACATTCTTCATCATGTGCTTAAGCTTCTGTGAAAATTTCATGGCATTTGGACTTGTAGAACTCGAGATATGATCGATTCAATGTTGCATTTCTGGAGAACAGGGATACTTCGAATCGATCTTGGTTCGAATCGATTCGGTCGACTCGATGCTTGCTGCGACGTGGCGCGTGTCTCTCGCTTCGATCCGTTTTGTACTCCGGTTTGACTGGGTCGAATCCATGGCTTGGATTCGAGGTAATGGATTCGAAGGATTCTCAGTTGAAATGGATTCGAAGATGATGGAGTCGAAGCAAGGGAAGTTCGACGGAGTCGAGGCAAGGGAAGTTCGATGGAGTCGAGGCAAGGGAAGTTCGATGGAGTCGAGGCAAGGGAAATTCGATGGAGTCGAGGCAAGGGAAATTCGATGGAGTCGAGGCAAGGGAAGATGATGGAGTCGAGGCAAGGGAAGATGATGGAGTCGAGGCAAGGGAAGTTCGATGGAGTCGAGGCAAGGGAAGATGATGGAGTCGAGGCAAGGGAAATTCGATGGAGTCGAGGCAAGGGAAAATGATGGAGTCGAGGCAAGGGAAATTGATGGAGTCGAGGCAAGGGAAGATGATGGAGTCGAGGCAAGGGAAGTTCGATGGAGTCGAGGCAAGGGAAATTCGATGGAGTCGAGGCAAGGGAAGATGATGGAGTCGAGGCAAGGGAAGATGATGGAGTCGAGGCAAGGGAAGATGATGGAGTCGAACAGTACCTTCTTCCTACCTTGTATCGATCGTATCTTCTCCGTACAAACTCCGATTAACCTGAAACTTGAAACGTAGCCTCTCCTAGTCCTCATCATCATTTCCAATCGATTCCGTCCTGATTGGAGCTCGACCAAATTTTGACGATATCCATTGCAGCCTTGTTTCCAATTGAACTCCAATCCTGATATCCAGCCGATTTGTTGATATTCCAGCTTTGACCAAAAAGCGGGATAACATTTGCCCCCCAAAACATGCCTTGTGATAAGAAGGCGTGTTTTGAATAATTCCGTATCTGATACCCAAAGTCCGTAGCCAATTCCATGTCCATCCGAACTCGAAGACCGAGCCTTTGATCCATTCTTATCCAACAGCCAATAGCCAAATCCAGGACCTCTCCGGGCCGATATCCAAATCTATAACCTCTCTGGGCTCTTGTCAAGCGCAATCCACACACGACGACCGTGGTCCAGTGTCCCTGGACGCTGATGTAACCTCTCCGGGTTCTTGCCAAGCGCAATCCACACCTGACGACCGTGGTCCAGTGTCCCTGGACGCTGAGCTAACCTCTCCGGGTTCTTGCCAAGCGCAATCCACACCTGACGACCGTGGTCCAGTGTCCCTGGACGCAAGTAATGCCGTGGCTTAAGTCCTAAGCCGAATCCTGGTCGCTCCGGACCCTTGCTGAGCATAGTCCATACTCAACGACCTGAAACAATAATTGATAATAGGAGGCCTAAGTCCTAGGCCGAATCGTGGTCACTCCGGACCCTTGCCGAGCATAGTCCATACTCGACGACCGTTTATCAAAAACAATAAAGAATCCAATCAAAATCCAATCCGAAAATCAGAAATCCAAACCGACATCCAAAACAGAAAACCCAAAACAAAAACCAGTCATCCGAACGAAAATCCAAAGCAGAAAGCAAACAAAAACCAGGAGTTCAATCCAAACTCCAAAACCAAACCAGAAAACTAAGTGTCCAATCCAAAAACAAAAGACAGATTTCGCAAAACATGGCTTTGCGGTTTATCATCATTCAGAGCATGCCTAGGGGCTATCTCCGTCCCCATACATGTGTAAATGACTCGGTTGCTCGCCAATGGTTTGCTACTTATTTCATATTATCCTGATCAATTGATTACCAATCGACCATTATTCCTGTACCTCATATCCTCATGGTTTGAGGTAGGCGGTGGTTGCTCCTGCTCCACCGCTGCATTCCGAGCCCCAACATACTGCCTCAACTGCCCATTCCTCACATGCTCCTCAATTATATCCTTTAGGTGCCTGCAGCTGTTGGTATCATGCCCGTCCAAATCGTGGAAGAGACAATGCTTTCCAGATGCCCTCTCCCGCTCGGATGATTCTCTCCTAGCCGGCCTCCGGTAAGGAAGGCGATTCCGAGTTTCCATGAATATCCGCTCCTGCGTCTCGTTTAATTCTGTGTATGTGGAAAACTTTGGATCCTTCCATTGCTTCCTGGATTTTCCTGAATCGTCGCCCAACTTCCTTTTTCCTTTATCTTTGTCCGAGCTTCCGTTGGATGGTCCTCCACCCCCAGTCACATTCACCTCTCTTAACTTTAAGTCCATACATGCATCTTCTTGCCGAAGGAACCTTTCAGCTTCGTGGAAGAATTCCCCGAGATCCAGTGGCGGGTCTCGTACTAAAGATACTTTAAAATCTGAATCCTCTCTGACTCCCGACACTGCCGCCATCAAAACCATCGATGGATCCGGCCGATCCACCGAAGCAACCGCCGCATTAAATCGAGTCAAAAATGCTCTAAGTGATTCATCCGTCCTTTGCTTTACCGATGTCAACGTCATCACGTTCTTAGGTCTTTTGATATGAACCCGAAACTGTCCCAAAAACCTGTCCACCAATTCCTTCCAAGTCCTGATAGATCCTTCTTCCAGCTGCCTAAACCACATTGCCGCTAGATCTGTCAAGTATAAAGGGAAACATCTGGCCATCACTTCCTCCGATGCCCCCAGTACTTCCATGTGTCTAGTATATCTCATCAAGTGATCAGTTGGGTCAGCTTTGCCATTATATGCTTCCACACTAGGTAACTTGAACTTAGGCGGATTCTGAGCTACCCTGATTTCTCGAGCGAACGGACTCCTGTTCACTCCTTCCGAATCTCTATTGGTCAAACCTCCACGCATAGTCTTCCTAATAATTTCCATTAATCCAGCGTTGCTTGTTAGGGGTTGCCCCCCATGCTCTCGTGGGAACTCCGGCACATATTCCTCATGTGGCTCATTAGCCGCAACGTTGGCTCTAGCTTGCTGTACTCCCTCCAAAGGTCCTTCTGCGTTAGATCCTGCGGGCCTGCCCCCAAGCCCTTGTTGATTGCCTTCCGGTTCTGTATTCTGTACTCCATTAGGTTCCGCAACCCTAGTTCCTTGTTCCACATTTGTAGTTGCTGTAGTTGGTCCAAGGTTCTGTGTTCCTGCAGCTCTTATCTGCTCGAAGAAAGTCTGCATCATATCCTGTTGACTCTTCAGCAACCTCTCATGTAAAGAATTTGCCATAGCTTCCATTTCATCTCTGGTAATGTAAATCGAAGCTTGTCCTTCTCCAGCACCAGAGGATGCCTCTTGACTTCCTCCCTGTTGGCTTCTCTCAGCTCTTTGCCTTCTACTTGTTTGTCGAGTCATTGTCTTTCAAAACTAAACTTCAATCTGATGTAGCGGGTGCTAGTCCTTCTCAGTGAAAGCACCAAAGTGTTTGCGCCAAAAATGGTCACAAACCCCGAATGTTGTGAAAGCACCAGTGTATGAATACAAATCAGCAATATTCAAACACAAATCTCAGATCTAAACAAACAACAAACAGCAATCCAGAAATAATGAACAAAACACGAGATTTATAGTGGTTCGGCTATCTCCGGCCTACGTCCACTCCAAAGTTTTTATCTTTTATTGATCGATTCTTGAAGATTACAATTTCCTATCGCGTAGTACAACGGATTTTATGATTATAATCTGAATCTAAGGCAGAAATGGTGATCTGGAGTAAATCTGGCAGAGTCCGGGCGCTCTTAGCTCTCACAATTGTCCGACCCCCTTTCTGAATGACCTGGGGGTCTATTTATAGGTGTAGGAGGCTGATATTTCGCCTAAACTGAAGGGAGACCAGTTCTGGCACGTGAGGGGGCCCACATGCCCGCTTTCTGGAAATCTGGGCCCACTTTGGGATCGATTCGACCCTTGGTTCGAATCGATCAAGAAATCATCCAATCTAGCTGAAATTTGGCGTGAACATTCTTCATCATGTGCTTAAGCTTCTGTGAAAATTTCATGGCATTTGGACTTGTAGAACTCGAGATATGATCGATTCAATGTTGCATTTCTGGAGAACAGGGATACTTCGAATCGATCTTGGTTCGAATCGATTCGGTCGACTCGATGCTTGCTGCGACGTGGCGCGTGTCTCTCGCTTCGATCCGTTTTGTACTCCGGTTTGACTGGGTCGAATCCATGGCTTGGATTCGAGGTAATGGATTCGAAGGATTCTCAGTTGAAATGGATTCGAAGATGATGGAGTCGAAGCAAGGGAAGTTCGACGGAGTCGAGGCAAGGGAAGTTCGATGGAGTCGAGGCAAGGGAAGTTCGATGGAGTCGAGGCAAGGGAAATTCGATGGAGTCGAGGCAAGGGAAATTCGATGGAGTCGAGGCAAGGGAAGATGATGGAGTCGAGGCAAGGGAAGATGATGGAGTCGAGGCAAGGGAAGTTCGATGGAGTCGAGGCAAGGGAAGATGATGGAGTCGAGGCAAGGGAAATTCGATGGAGTCGAGGCAAGGGAAAATGATGGAGTCGAGGCAAGGGAAATTGATGGAGTCGAGGCAAGGGAAGATGATGGAGTCGAGGCAAGGGAAGTTCGATGGAGTCGAGGCAAGGGAAATTCGATGGAGTCGAGGCAAGGGAAGATGATGGAGTCGAGGCAAGGGAAGATGATGGAGTCGAGGCAAGGGAAGATGATGGAGTCGAACAGTACCTTCTTCCTACCTTGTATCGATCGTATCTTCTCCGTACAAACTCCGATTAACCTGAAACTTGAAACGTAGCCTCTCCTAGTCCTCATCATCATTTCCAATCGATTCCGTCCTGATTGGAGCTCGACCAAATTTTGACGATATCCATTGCAGCCTTGTTTCCAATTGAACTCCAATCCTGATATCCAGCCGATTTGTTGATATTCCAGCTTTGACCAAAAAGCGGGATAACACTATAACAACATTTATTTGAGTCAAAACGAATGTTACGTAAAACATCGTTACGACGACTCAAAATCACTAGTATAGGGATTCGAATTTTTTTGATAGATATGTAAATCCCAATACTATATAAAAACATTTCCTTTCGGAAATCATTTACTATAACAACAGTGTTATAGTCCATCATTTCCTTATTTTTCGAAAACGTCTATTTCAACAATAAAAATGTTGAAATCTATGTATTCGATATCATAATACATTTTTAAAACATCTTTAAAATGTTTAACTTTATTTTCAATGTCACTTCTTCAAAAACGTATCCATTTTACTTAAAAATATATTCACTGTCCAAAATCGTGAATATAATTTACTTAACCCAATTTCAATCTTTTCTACACATTTATTTCAAAGATAATTCGCTATCCAGAATTGCGAATATATCTTCTTTAATAACCTTCTATATTTAATTTATCAAATTAAATTGGTTTTGAATTTATAAAACAACGTTTATAAATTCTATTTCTATTTTAATAACAACCTCGACTTATAAATCTTCTTTTTGTCAACTTCTACAATTTTACTTATCAAAATAAGTGATTTCGAATTTATAAACAACTTTTATAAATTCCAATTCTATTTATAAAAACTTCAATCCCAAATCAATTTCGATATTGATTTAAAAATTTATTTATCACTACTAAGTAAATTCCTCATTTTTTCTCAAATTATTCAATATTCTGTTTTAAAATGGATTCTTCAAATTGAAATCATTTTACATTGATTTCCCAATTTATTTCAATTTACCAATTAAATTTCTAGTTGGATTTCCAACTTATCTTCTTTTAAATAAATTCCTTTTTAAGGAAATAAATTTCAATCGTTTCTTTCAATCTATTTAAAAATCCAAATTTAAATTAAATTCTTCAATTTAAAATCACTATTTTATGAAATCCATTTATTTAGCATTTTCACTTTATTCTGGAATTTATTCAATACGATTATAAAAATTTACTTTTTATACTTTAAAAATTCCTTTCTTCAAAATTTATTCAATTTCTAAAATTGATTCACTTAGAAATTTTCTACTTGAATTTCAAAAATTCAACTTCGTTTATCTTTGGAATCCAATGATGTCAAAACATCCATTCAGCTAAATTTTAGCTTTCAAACAATTTCCAGATATCAATATGATTAATAGCATCACTATAATCATCCACAGATTCATATCACAATAGAAATAAATTCAATCAATGTGAGGGGTCCAGTTGGATCCCTCCAACCTGTTTCCCTGCATCCAAAGACGTTAGCACAATACCAATTCCGCTCCAGTACGGAATTATCGCGGTATATGGGTTTTATAAAAATCCGCTTACTAACGGCGCAATAGGGTCTCATCCGCTATACGAGGCGGGAAATCATCAATCCAATATATACATATGCCAATATGTATATATTGCTATATATATAGATATATCCTATTATATCTAATACAAACAACAATCAATCAATAACTGAAAATTCCACTTTTCAATTGAGTGAGAAAATCTCACCTTAGCCTTTAAATTTGCCATCCATTTCCATTTCTGCTTTGATTTCTCTATTTAAGACCTTGAATAAACATTATAAAATTTTATTAATATTCGAACAAATCGAATAATCCATTTTCCATTTTATAATTCAATTAACTAGTAATTTATTTTGAACTACAAATTTTCCCTTTGATAAATTTAATTAACTAACAAATTTGATTTTCAAACTAAATTTCCTTTTCTTATAAATTATTTTGAAATAATCCATTAAGTTAAAATGCGCAAATGTATATTGATTTTCCCAAAACCTTCCTTTATATATTTTTCTGTTTTAAACTTTACATATATCTCAAAACTGTATATACATTTATTTCAAATCTTAAATAGCAAACCAATGTATATTTTGTAATCCATATATACTTTTATATGTATGTACAGAATTAACTAAATAGCTATACCTCACTGTCGAATCGATTTCAAACGAAATAGGTTAAATTAAATTTCCCAATCTATAAAAATTCGACACATTACCTTACTCACAAAAACTGCAGCCATCGACAACCCCTTTCGCGATGCCGACCAGCTTTGCCATGAACTACGACCCCCAATACGATCGCCGAGTCCAACGAATCGCCAGAAGCCACCGTGCCCTTAACCACGCTCGCCATCGATTTTCGACCTCCAACACCACTGCGCCTCATGAACACCAATCGAAGACGCCTGCCTCGAGCATCTCCCAGAACGACGCGCACGCCTCAACGCGAAACCCCCACAGCAATCCCTCAATCTCATCGCCCTAGGCCACCACTGCTTCACCAATTCGAACGCGAGCGCCATCCCCAAAACATCGAACCCATGCCCTAGTTGATGTCGACGCCGCCGCTACCTCCATCTCGCGCTCGCGAGTTAACTAAAGATGCTCGGCCATGACTTCGAGCAAATCGAATTTGATTAGAGGAAATGAGGAATACGCGGCTTCCATTTTTGAGATAAGCAGCGCGATTTTATTTGAATAAGGAATTTGATTTTTTTTTCCTTGTTAAGAATGAAAGAGGACGCCATTGTTTTGAATTTTATTTCAGCGCAAACTTGAACGAAGTAATGGGAACGAGATGTATAAAAGTGAATGAAGTATGGTCTGCACGAGTTTGTTTTCGTGATTCTCGGCTTGATTAAAGGCTGAAACAAAGGGGAGAAAACGTGTATTGATATTGACAAATTAAAATTTTAAATTCAAATTGAACTCGATTAAATTTCAAAGCGTTTACCTACCGTGCGGTTACATATCCACTCCGAAAAATATGAAATTGGAAATCCAGTAATAATTCAATATTACGGACCCAATGGAACTGGTTTCGTCGAATTCCGAGACTGTGGCCGGAACGCTATATTTTAAATTTAATTTAAACGATAAAATTTCAAAACTGAACAATTCAATTTCAAATTTGATTCTGAAGCTTCTATTATCTTCAGTATTATCAATATGAATTTTTAGAGCTTTCAAAATATTTTTCTTCAGCTTAAGATTGAAGATTCAAATTTTTATTCAACTTTCAATAGATTAAATTTTATAATTTAATCACCAAATTCAAAGTTATATCCGGGATTCAAATTAAATCATCGTTCAAATATTTAAAATTAATTAAATATTCTCAATTTAATTTGTTCAAAATTCTGGGTCGTAACAAACTTCCCTCCTTAAAAGAATTTCGTCCTCGAAATTACAAGTTAGGAAAAAAATGGTCCTTAACTCGTCTACTATTTTTCACAGTCCAATAGTTTTATCAAATTTCATCAAAACAAATCTTTCTACTAAAGATTCGTTATTAATTCAACTAGCTTTCCAACTTCAATTATAAGTTTTAAAACAACATTGTTTTCTTAACAATTCAAATTCAAATTTAAGCTTAAATTCAAATTTTAAACTTTCAAAATTTTCTCAAAAATTTTCTAACACTCGGAATTTTCGAAAAATTTCGCCAGAGTCTCCTTTGCGCGGCTAATACGGCACGACTACAAAACGTCCCTACGGACTCTCAGATTTCAAAAAGAAAAAGAAAAAGCCAAGCGGCTAGAGAAGAAATCATCAAAAACTCATATTATAATTCAAATACATACCTTTTGTCGAGCAATTCAATTTTATCTTTGCAATTCAAAATCCCAATTCCTTTTATAACACCTGTATGTCCTACTAGCCATAATATCTAGTTACACATTCAACCCATTTTGCAAATTCTATTACAAAATTTTCAATATAAACTACTTATGTCCTCTTTTAATTTACTATTGAAGTTATATCCATTATCATTCAATTTTACATTTCAATTTTCATTTGAATTTAATTCACCATTTCAATTCTATTTGAGTTCAATTTATCTTCAATTCTGAATATTGAATTTTATCAATTATCTTTCATTCATAACTGCACTATTTTTTTAAATTAGTTTCAATTACTAATTCATTACAAATTCTAATTCACTTACAAATTCAAATTTGTTTTCAACATTCAGTTTCAATTTTATTCACTTACAATTGTAAATTCCATTCATTTGAAATTTATTTCTTCTTACTTGAATTTATTTGCAATTCCGAACCATTCTTTTATTTAGTTCACAATTCAAGTCTCAATTTATCTAATTCAACTTCATAATATTCATAGATATTTTCATATGGTATTCCAGAATCTTACCAACATTTCAAAATCATTTGAAAACAATTCAAATTATCCTTTGAAATTCCAAAACAAAACCCAAATTTTCCAAACTCTTCCATTTAAAACAATTTAGCAGCAATTCCTCTTTTGGAAACCCGAAAATGAACATCAGTGATGCTGCAGTCATTACCGAAGTTATTTTCCAGCGACCGAAAAGAGTTTAGAGCTTTTCATTTCTCTTCAGAATACTTTTCAAACCTTTGAAATTTATTTTCAAATCAAAAAGGAATTTAAACTTTCCAAATCTCCAAAATTTTCAAATTCTTTTCAAAACATTTCCAAAAACTTCTCTGGAATTCCGTTTCAAATTACAAATCACATTTAAAATTTACATTCTTTAAATTTCATTTGTATAGGAATTCATCTCTTAACTTTGGAGTTACGATTTTAATTTCTTATTCAATTTCATATAATAATGATAACATTTTAATATTATCACTTCCTAACAAACAAGCATCCATATACTATGATAATTCATAGAAAACCATTTCTTTTCTATACAAAAATAGTTTTGGGTAAAATTATCTCATTTACCCTAATTAAAACAATACTGTGTCGGTTTATCTTGTTTAAGAGTTTAGAAACCCTTATCGATTACAGTTAGCTAGACTGCACCGACCAGAATTCATAAACAATCAACCGATAAGTCAACACAATACAAAACAATTTCATATTCACTAACAAATACGCGCTCATATCTATTATTACACTCAACTCATTCTAGAGTACTACTGACTCTATCTCTAATGAGTAACACCCAACAGAGCAGGGTTGTCGCTTAACCATATGCTCTGATACCACTTTGTCACGTACGGGAATTTTCGACTTTCGAAAATTCGACATCGATACTCACTTTATCGACTGCCGAGAAATCGAGTGCTGGAAACTCCAATAGTGAGGGTTTTAAAAAGAAGAAAAAGGAGAAGAAGAAGAAGATAGAAGAAAAAGAGAGAAGAGAAAGAAAGAACAACATCAGAAACAGAAAACAATATCAGAATCTTACACATCGCAGCGGAACAATATATAATAGATAACACTAGTCTTTTAAAACAAAGAACTATATCAATTTATACATACATCAATCATCAGAGTCAATATACAATGATGGACAGTTATATAAACTTGTCCTCATACAGAATACACAGCGGAATAAATATATCAGATACAAATATTATGTCTCGTCATCCAGCTTGCTTCCAAAGCTCCAGAATATCCAGAATATCCTGATAATATAACTCTAGGCTGCCCGTGTGGAAATTGGTGGGCACCCAGAGTTTAGAAGGGAAACAATAAACTCCGAGTCAGTCATGGTGACTGGTGTGAGATCGTAAAACAGTTATTCTTTCACAAAGAAAATAAAACAAATTCGCAATGCTTTTGGAAAATGAAACTACCATAAGACCTCCCACCACACACACAATGCAAACGCAGAATTGGAGGAGATTTCTTCTTATGATAGTCAAAGATGCTTACTACGCAAAAAATCAAATTATTTTGGATATTATTATTAGTGCATAGTGTAGAAATCATTTCGAAAGTATAATATTAATCTTAGCCAACATACGACCAGTATCGTATGCCTACTATAGCTACCATCTAAACAGTGGTGACAACCGTACGTAAATGACAGGTTCTACAACTAATACCGTACAAAGTTCGTATTGGAGTTTGGATTTCCAACAAATGGTCAGGCTAAGGAACTTCCTTTTCCACGATGGGTACGTCCCTGGAATAGATGACCCGAGAACCTAACCGGATCTCTGCCAACACAAGGCCGGGTTACCTCTGCAAAAATAGGTAACTACTGACACGCGTATGTCATCCCCCGATCGTAACCGATCTTCCCGAGGATCCCCGATTTCCAACAAACCACATAGATAATAATGCAGCAACCACATAGGTTAAGTATCTGGGCTCCATACCATGATACCACCTCTATCCAGAAGGAATGACATACACTAAGGGGCGCTACTCCCTAGAACCTTGCCGCATCCTTCCTGTTTTGACCATTTCCGGGGTGTGAGGCTCGACGAAGTCTCGTCCACAAAGCTACGCTTTCTACAAAGCCATGCTTCGGGTCAAACAAAATGATCAACCTATGATCACAAAGATATAAGATCAAACAAATGATCATATCGCAAATGATCAAACACTGATCATTTCACAGCAACACTCAGTATGCCACGTTACCAAATTGGGATATATCGCCGATAAATTTCAACTACATAACCTCTGAGCTCGTACGTCTCAGAGAAGGGTGTTAAGCTAAGAGAATAAATTCTCCGCCACCAACAGAAATGTATTTGAAAGAAATCAGCTTTAGATCTCAAATTGTAACGTCAGACACACAATCCATACAAGTCTGTTCCGGGATCGAACAGAACCGAAGGCACTTCTCACGAAGCCCTTGCACATCCGGATAAATTTCTAATCACGTCCGGAATTCCCGTCACTAAGGGTGATAAAACCTCTAAACCGGAGATCAGCCGATGTAGAGTAACTCGACGGTAATCCTTCCGTTTTCAAAAATATCCGGTCTTCAACACCGGTCTTCGAATGCAATTCATAACGACGTATCACATATTCGGAATGGGTTATACGACCCCATGGTCCTTTCCCGGCTAACCCGAATAGTGAGCGCTTATTCAAAAATAAGTGTGGCATTCAAATTCATCCAATTCACAACAAATACCTATCTAAAGGTAATTATTGATAGTCGGTTATTTAACTATCAATAAAGATGCGCAACATCATCAGATTCCAAATAATTTTCCAAATTATTTCATCTTTCAAAATATCGTTATTTAACTATCAATAAAGATGCGCAACATCATCAGATTCCAAATAATTTTCCAAATTATTTCATCTTTCAAAATATCTTACTAGATATATAAACTTTTCCACACTTTAAAAATAAATCAACGTTTATTTTTCTAAACAGTTTCCCTTTCCTTTATAAATTCCATATTGAATTTATATTTTCAAAATATCTACTGATATACGATTCTCAAATCAATTTCAAATATTCAATTTCATTTTATCTTTAAGAAGATAAAAATCTCAAAACGTTCATTTCATATTGGAAAAGTATTTCCACACTTATTTAAAAATAAGGGTTTCACAAATCATTTATTTTCAACGTTTGAAAATATTCGATATACTTAAATCAAATTAAGTATATATTCCATTCTTTTAAGGAAACCATTTACTATAACAACATTTATTTGAGTCAAAACGAATGTTACGTAAAACATCGTTACGACGACTCAAAATCACTAGTATAGGGATTCGAATTTTTTTGATAGATATGTAAATCCCAATACTATATAAAAACATTTCCTTTCGGAAATCATTTACTATAACAACAGTGTTATAGTCCATCATTTCCTTATTTTTCGAAAACGTCTATTTCAACAATAAAAATGTTGAAATCTATGTATTCGATATCATAATACATTTTTAAAACATCTTTAAAATGTTTAACTTTATTTTCAATGTCACTTCTTCAAAAACGTATCCATTTTACTTAAAAATATATTCACTGTCCAAAATCGTGAATATAATTTACTTAACCCAATTTCAATCTTTTCTACACATTTATTTCAAAGATAATTCGCTATCCAGAATTGCGAATATATCTTCTTTAATAACCTTCTATATTTAATTTATCAAATTAAATTGGTTTTGAATTTATAAAACAACGTTTATAAATTCTATTTCTATTTTAATAACAACCTCGACTTATAAATCTTCTTTTTGTCAACTTCTACAATTTTACTTATCAAAATAAGTGATTTCGAATTTATAAACAACTTTTATAAATTCCAATTCTATTTATAAAAACTTCAATCCCAAATCAATTTCGATATTGATTTAAAAATTTATTTATCACTACTAAGTAAATTCCTCATTTTTTCTCAAATTATTCAATATTCTGTTTTAAAATGGATTCTTCAAATTGAAATCATTTTACATTGATTTCCCAATTTATTTCAATTTACCAATTAAATTTCTAGTTGGATTTCCAACTTATCTTCTTTTAAATAAATTCCTTTTTAAGGAAATAAATTTCAATCGTTTCTTTCAATCTATTTAAAAATCCAAATTTAAATTAAATTCTTCAATTTAAAATCACTATTTTATGAAATCCATTTATTTAGCATTTTCACTTTATTCTGGAATTTATTCAATACGATTATAAAAATTTACTTTTTATACTTTAAAAATTCCTTTCTTCAAAATTTATTCAATTTCTAAAATTGATTCACTTAGAAATTTTCTACTTGAATTTCAAAAATTCAACTTCGTTTATCTTTGGAATCCAATGATGTCAAAACATCCATTCAGCTAAATTTTAGCTTTCAAACAATTTCCAGATATCAATATGATTAATAGCATCACTATAATCATCCACAGATTCATATCACAATAGAAATAAATTCAATCAATGTGAGGGGTCCAGTTGGATCCCTCCAACCTGTTTCCCTGCATCCAAAGACGTTAGCACAATACCAATTCCGCTCCAGTACGGAATTATCGCGGTATATGGGTTTTATAAAAATCCGCTTACTAACGGCGCAATAGGGTCTCATCCGCTATACGAGGCGGGAAATCATCAATCCAATATATACATATGCCAATATGTATATATTGCTATATATATAGATATATCCTATTATATCTAATACAAACAGCAATCAATCAATAACTGAAAATTCCACTTTTCAATTGAGTGAGAAAATCTCACCTTAGCCTTTAAATTTGCCATCCATTTCCATTTCTGCTTTGATTTCTCTATTTAAGACCTTGAATAAACATTATAAAATTTTATTAATATTCGAACAAATCGAATAATCCATTTTCCATTTTATAATTCAATTAACTAGTAATTTATTTTGAACTACAAATTTTCCCTTTGATAAATTTAATTAACTAACAAATTTGATTTTCAAACTAAATTTCCTTTTCTTATAAATTATTTTGAAATAATCCATTAAGTTAAAATGCGCAAATGTATATTGATTTTCCCAAAACCTTCCTTTATATATTTTTCTGTTTTAAACTTTACATATATCTCAAAACTGTATATACATTTATTTCAAATCTTAAATAGCAAACCAATGTATATTTTGTAATCCATATATACTTTTATATGTATGTACAGAATTAACTAAATAGCTATACCTCACTGTCGAATCGATTTCAAACGAAATAGGTTAAATTAAATTTCCCAATCTATAAAAATTCGATACATTACCTTACTCACAAAAACTGCAGCCATCGACAACCCCTTTCGCGATGCCGACCAGCTTTGCCATGAACTACGACCCCCAATACGATCGCCGAGTCCAACGAATCGCCAGAAGCCACCGTGCCCTTAACCACGCTCGCCATCGATTTTCGACCTCCAACACCACTGCGCCTCATGAACACCAATCGAAGACGCCTGCCTCGAGCATCTCCCAGAACGACGCGCACGCCTCAACGCGAAACCCCCACAGCAATCCCTCAATCTCATCGCCCTAGGCCACCACTACTTCACCAATTCGAACGCGAGCGCCATCCCCAAAACATCGAACCCATGCCCTAGTTGATGTCGACGCCGCCGCTACCTCCATCTCGCGCTCGCGAGTTAACTGAAGATGCTCGACCATGACTTCGAGCAAATCGAATTTGATTAGAGGAAATGAGGAATACGCGGCTTCCATTTTTGAGATAAGCAGCGCGATTTTATTTGAATAAGGAATTTGATTTTTTTTTCCTTGTTAAGAACGAAAGAGGACGCCATTGTTTTGAATTTTATTTCAGCGCAAACTTGAACGAAGTAATGGGAACGAGATGTATAAAAGTGAATGAAGTATGGTCTGCACGAGTTTGTTTTCGTGATTCTCGGCTTGATTAAAGGCTGAAACAAAGGGGAGAAAATGTGTATTGATATTGACAAATTAAAATTTTAAATTCAAATTGAACTCGATTAAATTTCAAAGCGTTTACCTACCGTGCGGTCACATATCCACTCCGAAAAATATGAAATTGGAAATCCAGTAATAATTCAATATTACGGACCCAATGGAACTGGTTTCGTCGAATTCCGAGACTGTGGCCGGAACGCTATATTTTAAATTTAATTTAAACGATAAAATTTCAAAACTGAACAATTCAATTTCAAATTCGATTCTGAAGCTTCTATTATCTTCAGTATTATCAATACGAATTTTTAGAGCTTTCGAAATATTTTTCTTCAGCTTAAGATTGAAGATTCAAGCTTTTATTCAACTTTCAATAGATTAAATTTTATAATTTAATCGCCAAATTCAAAGTTATATCCGGGATTCAAATTAAATCATCGTTCAAATATTTAAAATTAATTAAATATTCTCAATTTAATTTGTTCAAAATTCTGGGTCGTTACAATCATCATACATGGCTTGGCCATGATCAGATCTGAAGCAACTAGGCTCCGCCTTGGTCAGAAATGAAGGGTATGTGAAGGGATTGGCAAGTTAAAAGTCAAGTGAAGGCAAAAGGTCAAGGAAATGCAACTTTGGGTTCGGTCATGGTGCAAAGTGGCTCGGCCTGGGTTCATAGTTTGGATCAGGTCTGGTCATGGCCTGGAGTGGGTTCTGGTCAAGGCAAAGCAAAGGAATGGATGTGAATGGCTAGGGAATGTGAAGATATGGCAAAACAAAGGTCAAGTGAAGGCAAAAGCAAAGGACATGTGAGATTTGGGTTCGGCCTAGGCTACTATGCTCGGCCCTATTTGTTAAGATCTGGTCAAGTGATGTAATGGATCAAGACACATCAAGTCAGGTCACGGCTAAGGATAGGAATGCTCATGGCATGGCAAAGGAGGTGGAGGAATTGGTGGTGGCCGAGGAAAGCAAGAAGAAGGTGGTGATGTATAGGCTCGGCTAGGGTTTGCAAGGCAATTTTGTGATGTTGTTGGCATCTATGGTCACGACATGGCATGTGGATGGTGATGAGATGGTGGTGGTCGGTCATAGGTGGTGGTGGTGGAGATGTGGTCGGCTAGGAGCATGTGATGGTGGTTATGGCCGAACTTAGTATAAGGAGGAGGAAGAAATAAAATAAGAAAAAGTGAAAAAGAGAAGAGAGACTTACTGTAAATATTTTAGTCAAGAGATGAAATGAGAAATGAGATGAGAAACAAAAAGTTTTGTACGTGAATAAGAATGAGAAAGTGAACGGCAAGGAAATGGAAAGGCTAGGAAAAGGAAAAGGCAACAATTCAAACAAGTAACCTATGACTCTTGAATTTCCAAAGCCTAATATCAAACCCACTTCAAAACAAATTCAACACAAATAAAATTTCAAAGCCTAAACAAATAAAAGATGGAAAATAAATAGAAAAATGAAGATAGAAAATAGATTAACGAAATACAGAGAATAATTGCGTGTAAAACACTACATTTCTTATTAATTTTAAAAAGTATAAAACAGAATTTAACAAAACGAAAAGCAGAACGAATATCTGGAACACATACTGTTTCAAAGAAAAAGATTAGAATAAAATTTTAAATTTACAAATTTCAACTGAAAATCAAAGTTTGACAAAAATTGAACAAAATAAAATATTTCCAGAAAATCATTATTTTATTATATTAGGAAAATAAATTATAAACAAAATCCAAAATACATTGGAAAATTCCAATATTTCAATTTTAAATGATTTAAAAATCAAAGTTTTCAAATAAAAATTTAACTAAAAATATATACAAAATTATGGGTTGTTACAGTCAAAATGTCCGGAATTTTAATATGACCCCAACGCAAGAAACCGCGTCCAAATCTGAGTCCATATGTAAAAGTTATGAATTTTATTAGCATAACAATAAATTAAGTTAATTAACACATTAATTAAATAATTAATCTACCTCATCCCCTTCCGTTCAAAGAAGTACTCGAACCCATCAAACGCGCGCACAAACCTCCGGTCGCACGTCCAAATCAACGACCTAACGTCGATCCCAAGCCACCAACGTATGCGCCTCAACCCCCTCGTCCTCCACCTCGAACGCCGCTGAACCCGCCACCTCCGTTCACCACGAAAACCAAAAAAAACGTGCGGCACTCAAAGCTAAAATTTGACCAATCCGTGATGCTTCGGCGCAAATCAACCGTTGGATGTGTAGACCTCGTCGAGTTCTACAACTTTTCCTTTGGAAGATTTTGATTTCGTTGAACGGATAAGGAGAAATCAAGGGAAGAAGCTTAGGAATTTTCGGCCATTGAAAAGAAGAGAGGAGTGGCGGCTAGGGTTTCAGAAATATTAAAATATTATTTTCTCGTTTTGCGCGCCTATTTATAGCGTGAGGTCAAAACAACCCGAACTCCAAACAAAGCGTGCCGCATGGCGTTTCTAATGTTTTACCCCCATTCCGAACACAATGGAACTAATCTCAAGGCCTAATTCGATTGTATTCGGAAGATAACATTTCAACAATCAAATTAATTTAGTTAAATTCCTTAAATGAATTTCTACACGCTTCAAGCTCGCACGATCCAACGGTAGGTCTGATTGCCACGAAACTTGAAATCCTTCAATAATTCACTGTTACGGATCCGATGAAACTGGTTTCATCGAAATCCGAGTCAGTGGCCAAAATGGCTATATTTCAGTTAATTAAATAAATTAATAATTTATTAATTAAATCACTTTTTCAGTTTAAATTTCAATAATTTACAACTTCTATCATATTTGATTTCTTAATCACTTACATTAATTTAAACAAATTTAGATGTCAATTTAAAGTTGATTAATCCATCAACTTCAATGTTTAATTTTGATTTCATTAAATTCAGAAATTATAAATTAAAATTCCAAAATGCATTTATTAAATTTCTAAACCTGGTTATTCAAGTCTTTTATTTCAATAAGGATATAATTAACATTGGTTTATATCTTAGTACATTAATATTTCCCAATTTCATCTTAATTTCTATTTACGTAATAATTAAATATTAAATTTCATTTAATTGCAATTAATCCAATTATCATAATTTAAATTCCAATAAATTGATAAATCTTGGTTTCCATTCTTTATATTCCCAATTATCATATTATGAATAAAATTAACATTATTTCCAAATATTAACTGAATTTACATTAACATAATATTTAATTACATTTATTGAAATTTATTTCCAATTTAAATTAACAGGCTAAATAAATAGGTAATATACAATAATTGTTACCATTAACTTTTAATTACACTTATAAGTTATTATTAACAAATAAACTTTACAATTGCTTGCATAAAATTGTTCTTATCCAATTATCAATAATTATATATTAATTCATCAATTAGTTCATTATCTACACTTGTTTCCTTATATTCAATTCATAGCCAAGTATAACATTTAAATTATTTTTAATTAATTGGAATTTCATTCAAATTGTTAATAATTAACTTTAATTAACATTGTAACCTTTCACCCTTTTTATTATTTCATTATTAATTTACAAATTTTTATTTATTTAGATATTAAATTATCATAATCTTATTAAATTAAAAAAATTTAATTATCGAAAATTTATGAGTCGTTACACTCTCCCCCACTCAAAACTTTTCGTCCTCGAAAAGGAAAAAGAAGGGAAAGAGGGAATTAAGAAATCAATATATATCTTATTCGGAATATTAAATTTATAAACAATTAATTTACAAAATTAAATAATTTAAATAAATTATATCAATTTATAACAGTTAAATCCTTTTATATTCAAGTTAATAAAATTTTGGAAAATATTTCACAAAAATTTTCTAAGTCCAATTTTTTCAGAAAATTTCGGCAAAGTCTTCTTTGTACGGAGAGGCTCGGGAGAAAATAATAATATCAATAATATCAATATATATCATAATATTTCAAAATAATATATCCCAACAGCGGGAAAAAATAATATAATATCGCTAGATTAAACCGTAATCCGAGAACGTACCTATTTGTTGGGCAATTAACGCTTAATTACGAAACCAAAAGCAGTAGCAATTGCTTCCATAACCTATATTTCACTCATATAATCCAAAAGAGGTTAATAATTATATAAAATGAAATATTCAAAGTTGTTTCAACCACTAACAAACAAATCAATATAAACAACAATCACTGACAACCACGGCATACAATCATCATATGAAATCAATAGAATCAACTATCCATCCATAGCAAACAAAACAAATGGTTTGTTCGGTACAGAAATTTTAACCGCCTAAAATGACAAATAAACTACTGAGTGCACCATTTACTCAACAGTCTTAGATGACTCAATAGATTATTCATACATCTTAAACAATTAGAAGTATCCTATCCCAAACAACACATAAACCAAAACAAACAATGTACTTAAGTTATTCTTATTAAATTTCGTTCAAAACATTTTACAGTTTTTTTTTCTTTTCATTCATACAAGGATTATTTCTTTAACTTACATTTATCTCTTACAAAATTTTACTCCCATTCTTTCATTCAGTGTTTATTTCGTTTATTTTTCCTTTATTACTTACAAAAATTCATTTTCATTTATTCATATCATGTCAATTTCTTTTATTGCATTACATTCATTTTATTATCTACTTTAATTATAAATAGCTTCAATATTAACTTAAGTTCAAATTAAATCCTTTACTTACAATACTCATTTTCTATTTCATTTAATTAGTAGTATTACTATTTCAACTCAAGTTTATAACTATTTTCATATCAAATTTCTTATTTATAAAAATAAATTTCATTGAACACTTCCATTACATAAGTTTTACTTGTAAAAATTTCCATTACATATTCTTTTAACATTTCAACTTTTTTTAATTGGTAAGTTATATATATGTCTTTAAGAATGCAATTGAGAGTTACACAAGTTTGACTTACTTATTTTAATTAACTTAAGGTTCAATAACTATCATTTCTTATTTACATATTCTTTTCGTTTACAAGTTACAAATTTCAAATTCCTTGTATATTTCAGTTATAACTTAGCATATATTTCCTATTTTCATTTAGAAGTTTCAATTATTAGATAGTTAATTTTGTTATTCCCTTACAATAATTGAAATTTCTAATTCATAGAAATTTAAGAACTAAATGCCAGGTTACATTTAAATTATTTAAAATAATAATATATATATATAATCATATCTTTTATATATATCAAATCAAAATTGGAATTCAAAATTAAGATTATCAAAACAATTGTGTAGTAAAACTACTACAACAGTCTTCCCACTATGAAACTCGATAATGAACGTCGATGATGCGTGCACTCATCACCGAAATTATTTTCCAACGATAGAGAGGGGAGTACAGAGCTTATTTCTTTCCAAAATTTCTTTAAAACAATTCTTTCAAATTATATTTAAATATTTATATCAGAAAATACTTCTAATAATATTATTATTATATCCCAAAATCATTCGAAAGAAATTTTCAAAAACCCCGGAACTTAAGTTCTAAATTTCCTAATTTCATTTATTTTATTTTCAAATCTTATTACCAACCTATATTTATAAATTTCACTACCTAACAACCAATATATTACAGCCAAGTATAATTTATAAGTCATTATTTTATATACAGAAAATATAATAGGCAAAATTATTTCATTTACCTATATTTTAAAACAAATATTATGTCGGTATGTCCTATTAAGTGTTTAGAAATCCCTATCAATGTCATAGCGTCCTATGCACCAACTAGAATTTATAAATACAAAATGGAATAAATAACACAATATTAAACATTTTATAACACTAACAAATACGCTTTCTCATATATATATACACTCAGCGACTCATCATAGGATATTACTACCCTATTAGTAAAGAGTCAGACCCCACAAAGCTAAGGTTATTGCTAAACCAAAGCTCTGATACCAATTATAACATCCCGCCTTTTTGTACGCTTTAAGCAGACACACATGCTGACTCAAACCATACAGAAGGGCGGATTGTTATTGGGGTGAATAAGAAAAAAGAGAAAGAAATAAAATAATTATAGAATCTCGCAGCGGAATGACAAAATATAATGATCAAATAACAGTTCATGAAGCTATTTACAAAACATTTGATTATACTTATACAATACAAAATCAGAGTTACACATATTAGAGATAAACAAATAATGCAGCAGAACAGTATAATGCAGTGGAATAATATATAGTAAATAATAGTAGTACAAATCTTCGTCTTCGTCCTAGGTCTTCAAATCCTGAAATGCTCAGGCTGACCCGAGCGAATTGAAAAGACAAAACACTCGAGTCAAAACTAAAAGATCTTATGTGAGTTAAATCAACGGTAAATAAATATGAGTGTAAACGGCGTCGGAGATGTTTACGGGGTTTGACATCTCATATCCACTGTCTAACGTGAGTGCAATAACTTAAGAGATGTTTGGGATTCACACCTCCTAAGGATCCGTTAAACTATCTACTATGTAGTATAATACGCTATTATAATATGTCTACAGTAATATAAACTATTAAAATAGCGTTAAGGCGTTACATTTTCCCCCTTAACACATATTTAGTTCCCATAGTCTATACAGTACCGTAACCCCACCCGTAAATTGGATGCCGTCAGAGGGCACTCCATAGGTATGGTACAAACCAAACTCGTAGAAGGCACGCTAGGGTAGGTGACACGGCACAACTAGGCAATGCCAGGGTAGATATACCAATTACACTTCCGGACCGGTGGTAACGCATAGCAGCTACTATCGCCCACCTCGAAACACACTCCCGAATAAAAAAAAATCGAGGGTGGCCATCAAATAAATTGCAAAGTCAGAATATAGTATCGATGGAATGTGCCCGATCAAAGGAATGACCTTACTTAGCCCGTCAATTGCTCCTGTTTTATCCACCTTAAGCTAACTCATGGGAGTCAGGTCCATGTATATACCTTTAGGATCGTCGCCACCATCCTACTTCATTCTGGAATCTCCACTGCGTACACAGTTGTCAAAGTTGTTTTCGGTATCGACAGAGAGTATGCCCATATCCGATCCCGGTCTCTTTAACAACCAATCGCCTATTACACACCGGATGGTTCTTTTACATTTCCAAAAATCATTTCATAATTGATATCAAAATATCATATTAAATTCAAATCATATCACTTTCGAAATCATTACTTACTTCCGAAATTATATCACCTTGAAATCATAGTTCGAAATTATATTTCCTTTCAAAAGTCATGTTTCCAAAATAGGTTAAACTCTCATCCCAAAATTATTATATTAAACCAAATATGCCATTTAAATCCCAACTTAGGTTATAATGTTGCATAACGCCATTCACTTAAAAAAATCGAGAATCTGAATATAAACCCATCCATTTTACTTAGTTTGGAATTTAGAAGAAAATAGTTTAAATAGTTATAAATAGTTAATATAGATTTAAAATATATTAAATATAGTTAAAATAGATTAAATAGCTTTAAAATAGATTAATTAGATTTAAAATAAGTCAAATGGTTTAATTAGTTTAAAATTTTGAAAATCTTAATAATTAAAGTCTTTTAAAATAATATATTTAAAATAGTTTATAAGAAAATATGAATTTTGAAATTTATATCAATTTAAACTATTTATTTCAATCCAACACATTTTGACCATTTCAATGTCCCAAAACCCAATTTCAAATTTTCCGATTCAGAATTCTAAATAAATATTAAATTCAATATCGCTTAAATCCATGTTGAAACATCGATTTAATTACTCAAATTTAAATATATTTCAAAGTTATACTTCAACGATTTTTAATAACTCAATTTCGATAAACTTCACTTATATTTCAAATTCACTATAAAATTTCTATTTTATTCCTTCAACAAATCTTTCAAAAAATTCGATTTTAATATAAAACTCGAAGTTCGATAAAAATTCGATTTATATAACCCAAATTTTATTTCAAAATATCATTTAACTCAATACAAAATTTAAGGATTCAAAATCATTTAAATTTAACCAATCCGATGTCCGTATATAATTCTCTACCCTAGGGTCAAGTGATACGGATATTTATCATTTCAATCCGCAATTTACAATGTTACAGATATATATCATTTCAAACCGCAATCCCGAATTAATAATAAAATCCATAAAATCGCTCGAGTCTATCATTTCAACCCATTACAATTTTTCCCTAATCTATAGATCATTCGGGTATGTATCATTTCAATCCCATAGTGAACTTGCAGTTTATAACGATATAAAATAAAACATCCATTCATCCAATATCAACAATCAACATCCATTAAACATCATCCAAATCAACCAATAAATATCAATATAGAACTGATAATCAATAACAGGTATTTAACTGGCAATTTATATTCAATAATAAATTAAATAACGATTTAATTCAAATAAATTCAAATTAACTGAGATGATGATCTAAAATAAACCAAACAGTCATAAATAAATTTCTAATTCACATCAAAAATTAATTTAACTAACATAAGAAATTTTAGAAGTTGTGAGTGGGTTAAAACACCCACCTTTGAATTTAAATCGAATTTAAATTCAATTTAAGCCCAAAATTCAAACAGTCTCCGAATTTGTCCAAATTAGCGTCAAAATGTCCGGAATTTTAATAAGATCCCAATGCAAGAAACCTCGTCCAAATCCGAGTCCATATGTTAAAGTTATGAATTTTATTAGCATAAGGATAAATTAAGGTAATTAACACATTAATTAAATAATTAATCTACCTCATCCCTTTCCGTTCAAAGAAGTACTCGAACCCATCAAACGCACGCACAAACCTCCGGTCGCACGTCCAAATCAATGACCTGACGTCGATCTCAAGCCTCCAACGTATGCGCCTCAACCCCCTCGTCCTCCACCTCGAATGCCGATGAACCCGCCGCCTCTGTTCACCACGAAAACCAAGAAAAACGCACGGCACTCAAAGCTAAAATTTGACCAATCCGTGATGCTTAGGTGCAAATCAACCGTTGGATGTGTAGACCTCGTCGAGTTCTACAACTTTGCCTTTGGAAGATTTTGATTTCGTTGAACGGATAAAGAGAAATCAAGGGAAGAAGCATAGGAATTTTCGGCCATTGAAAAGAAGAGAGGAGTGGCGGCTAGGGTTTTAGAAATATTAAAATATTATTTTCTCGTTTTACGCGCCTATTTATAGCATGAGGTCAAAACAGCCCGAACTCCAAACAAAGCATGCCGCCTGGCGTTTCTAATGTTTTACCCCCATTCTGAACACAATGGAACTAGTCTCAAGGCCTAATTCGATTGTATTCGGAAGATAGCATTTCAACAATCAAATTAATTTAGTTAAATTCCTTAAATTAATTTCTACGCGCTTCGAGCTCGCACGATCCAACGGCAGGTCTGATTGCCACGAAACTTGAAATCCTACAATAATTCACCGTTACGGATCCGATGAAACTTGTTTCATCGAAATCCGAGTCAGTGGCCAAAATGGCAATATTTCAATTAATTATATAAACTAATAATTAATTAATTAAATCACTTTTTCAGTTTAAATTTCAATAATTTACAACTTCTATCATTTTTGATTTCTTAATCACTTACAATAATTTAAACAAATTTAAATGTCAATTTAAAGTTGAATAATCCATCAACTTCGGTGTTTAATTTCGATTTCATTAAATTCAGAAATTATAAATTAAAATTCCAAAATCCATTTATTAAATTTCTAAACCTTGTTATTCAAGTCTTTTATTTCAATAAGGATATAATTATCATTGGTTTATATCTTAGTACATTAATATTTCCCAATTTCATCTTAATTTCTATTTACGTAATAATTAAATATTAAATTTCATTTAATTGCAATTAATCCAATTATCATAATTTAATCTCCAATAAATTGATAAATCTTGGTTTCCATTCTTTTTATTCCCAATTATAATATTATTAATAAAATTAACATTATTTCCAAATATTAACTAAATTTACATTAACATAATATTTAATTACATTTATTGAAATTTATTTCCAATTTAAATTAACAGACTAAATAAATAGGTAATATACAATAATTGTTACCATTAACTTTTAATTACACTTATAAGTTATTATTAACAAATAAATGTTACAATTGCTTGCATAACACTGTTCTTATCCAATTATCAATAATTATATAATAATTCATCAATTAGTTCAATATCTACACTTGTTTCCTTATATTCAATTCATAGCCAAGTATAACATTTAAATTATTTTTAGTTAATTGGAATTTCATTCAAATTGTTAATAATTAACTTTAATTAACATTGTTACCTTTCACCCTTTTTATCATTTCATTATTAAATTACAAATTTTTATTTCTTTCGATATTAAATTACCAAAATCTTATTAAATTAACAAATTTAATTATCGAAAATTTACGGGTTGTTACATAAGTACTATAAAAATTTAACTAAGTTAACTATTTTTAAACAACATTTTAATAATAATGATAATGATCATAATAATAATAATAAAATTAAGTTTTATATAACTAAGTTTATAATAATAATAATCAACTAAATTTGATAAAAAATAACCGATTTTATAATAATAATGACGACGACAATGATGATGATCAAACATTAACTAAGTTTATAAAAATTAAGCAAGTTAAATAAGTTTTATAAAATTTAAGTAAGATGCATAAAAATTAAATAAATTTATAAAAATTTATCAAAACATAACAAGACTAGTATAAAGTCAATACGACAATTCTGGTAGTCCACAAACCTATTTATAATGGTTTGACATTTATCCTAATCATCTGAAACTCTATTACACTACCATTAAGATACATTTGTATATGTCAAAGGTTTATCGAGTTGCAGTACTGAAATTTGAAGTTTATGCATGTACAAAATTATTTGTAGTACTTATCTATAGGTAATTAGTTTTCAGAGTTGTAAACTAGTTTATGCATTCACACATTTATAAAGTTATATTACTGCTATTGTATAATCTGAATTAGTTCTCATTGTTGACTATCGAACATATCTACAGGTACTTAAGCTTTTTCGGAGAAAAGACTAGTTATGACAAAGAAGTGTGTATCAAGCGGTTAAACTTGAATCTAACCATATATGTATTACAACAGTTTGCTAGTACTAGATATGTAAACTTACTAATGGATGGTTAAGGATTTTTAATGAATTTGGTCATTGTGTTGAAAACTCTTGTATTGAAATTGTTATAAATATTGTATTTGATTATGTGATTACTGTGTTTTTCGATTGTTTAAATATGATGATTATCGTAACAGAAACTAAACAAGCCACTAACAGGGAATAATAGCATGTAAAACTTGCTGCAACACAATCAATATTTATTAGTAGCTTTTATTAAACACTGCATAAAATGTATGGTACATAAAAGAACAAAAAAATATTGTAGCAAACACAAATGCTACGAAAAATATATAGAGCAAAGCACAAACGCTACAAAACATATATGTTGGCAATTTGAAATCGCTTCCAAAAACAAAGAAGGAATGATATTTTGAATGCCACTTATAAAAATTTGTTATCTTTAGTAGCAGTTGATAAACGCTTAGAATGAAACTTTTTGCAGCTTTTGTGAGCAATATGTAAAGTTTTAGTAGCGTTTATGATTGCAGAAAACTTAGGACTTTTAGTAGCAAGTCGTATAACAGTATTTACCGAAACGCTAATAAAAATTTTGGTAGGTTTTTGGGATGCTAGAAAAGGCATTTTTCGGTGTAGTGTCCCCCCGATCCCCATATCAGTTCCTATGTATTATAACCCGTGACCCAATTTTGACGTCTCACATTAGTCCGACTATTCATAAGCACTGGTAGCCAGATTGACTTGGCAGGCTTACCCTATATAATTAGGACTAAACTTGTATCCTTCATGGGTACTTATTATGGGTGATGTCTCACATCAGCATCATAGTCACACTGTTGGTAGCCAAATTAGCTGGGCAAACTTCCATGTGCTTTTGGCTGACCTCGTATCCCTATAACTTAGTCATCTTCTTATTGCGAGGACGCAATTTCTTTAAGGAGGGGAGTCTGTAACAACCCGCATATTTTACGATTGTATATTTAAATGATTTATTTAAATATAGCATCGTTAATCGGATTAAAGTCCGAAAAGCTACTTTTTGCAAACAGTCGAATTAGGACTCGAGACCACTTCCATTGAGCCCAAAATGGTGTTTGCGACCTTTTTGAGTATAAATGTTACGCCCCACCTCTATACCCAAGCTAACCAAGAACACTACGATGTAGTGCTGTCAATTAGCGCGGAGAATAAGGCTGTGGAGGAGCGACCATCCATGTAACTTCTTTGTGCGAGCACCGATACGTCAGATAGAATAGAATGCATATCTTTTAAGGAGGAAATCCGACATACCGGTACAAACACAAAGCTATCACACGGTGGCTATATATAATCTTCGGAAAACAAACATAGAAATAATCATAACATAAATCAGTCACAGACATCCATATCACAAAGGCGGAAGAAGATATGAATAAATATATAACACATGAAAGTGTACATCAGAGTAGTGGTCAGAAAGATCCACGATAATACAAAAGAATAGCAACACATGCTATACAAAAGAATAAGTACACAACATAGAGTCTATATCTCAAAGGTGTACGTCCAAAAACTACTAATCTAAGTAGTTAGCCAAAAGTCAGAAATATCCTGAAGAGAAGTCAAGCAGAAGCACCTGTAACATCTCGGTCTGACCCGAGTATTATTTATAAGAAAATAATAAACGGATCAGTCTAACTATAAATATCAGATGATATGGTATACAGTAAAAGGCATGACATGAACATGTAATAACCATAGCGACATACTACTATAAGTATGTAAATGATAATCAACAAAAGATTAATCAATATCACAAGAATCTTCCCAAAGATAAAATAGGGTATCATACCTTAAACTTGTATTCATAACAAGTCAATAACACATGAATTCACCAATGCACAAAAACTGATATCATATCAATGAAAATCATGAAAATTGGTGAAGCACAAAATTCCAGAAATCATCATCAGAAATCCAGAAAACACATAAAGGGGGGAGGCCTAACACATGAATGGGAGCATGAAAACTCACCTACGCGTAAACACATGACGAGAGGTTATCTCATGGAAGCTATCCATTAAATTTTTACACATGAATGGCCCGAAGACCATAGGAAATGTGATGGCGAAACATCACATAATCGGGGTATAGTCTCCCACGTAGACAAAGAGACATCGCTCAATCGCTAGTCTAAATCACAAAAATGATCGTCATGATCATAAGGAAGTGTCAATCACACCAAGCCAGTAAATATATGAGTTTAGCTTCATGTCCCATAACCACTTGCTTAACTTAAATATTTACGAACAAGCTGTAAATCTTCACTAGGAAATTGTCACAAAAAGGGTTCAATCGAACAAGTCCAAGAGCTAACCGACGAAGTGAACGCAAGCGTTTCATACCACTCGTTTTACTAAGTGGTTTAAGTCGATTTCTCATTCGAGTGAAGTAAAGGCTTGTATATACTAGTAGATTGAAAATCGGTTTGAGAAAACGAACTTTTGATACTTAAAATAGTGTTGAAATCGCTTTGATGAAAGAGTTCTGATATTTACTATTAGTATTGAAATCTTCATATATCTTTAAAGTGACAAGTCATAAAACGATGGTAGAACAAATCAATTCACGTTCGAAGACGTGAGTAAAGTCCAAAGAAGTCAATCCCAAAACCATCAAAGTAGAAATTCTGATCAATGTTTTTCAGACGAGATTGCCTACGTAGAGTAATACGGGGTTCGACCTGCCCGGTCAGGTCGCGGGGGTCCAGGGGGCAGCGCCCCGTCACGGTACGACCTAGTGAAGGCAAGCGGTCCAACGACCTAAGGAGAAGTAGGTCATACGACCTAAGGGAAGACTGCCGTGCAACCTAGCTGAAGAACAGGTACAATGACTAAGTACAAACTCGCGAACGACTTACGACTTAGGGGATAAGGTCATACGACCTAAGTGGAGAATGCCACGCGAGCTAGCAGAAGAACAGGTCAAACGACCAAGTACTAACTCGCGAACGACTTACGACTTAAGGGAGGAAAGCGACTTAAGAGAAGCAGCGACCTACGACTTAACGATTTAAAGCCAACGACCTAGGACTTAAGAGTCATACGACCTAGGACTTAAGGGAGGCAAGAGACTTACGACTTAAGGGAGGCAAGCGACTTACGACTTAAGGGATAAAGTCATACGACCTAAGTCTTGAACGACTTAACGACTTAAGCCTTTAACGACTTAACGACTTAAGCCAGGGCGAGCGAGCTAACTGCAAAACGACCTACGACTTAAGGCCTTTAACTCCTGAACGACTTATGCCTTTAGCTCCTGAACGACTCAAGCCTTTAGCTCCTGAACGACTCAAGCCAGTAACTCGCGAACGACTCAGCCTTTAACTCCTGAACGACTTATGCCTTTAGCTCCTGAACGACTCAAGCCTTTAGCTCGTGAACGACTTAGCATACCCAGAACGACTCAACGCCTGGAACGACTTAACACTTTAACTCGAGAATGACTCAGGCCTTTAACTCGTGAACGACTCAGGCCAGACGAACAGAAATACACGCGCGCGACCTAAGCCCTTAACTCGTGAACGACTCACGACTTAGGCTTAACTCGTGGACGACTCAGCGAAGGCAGAAACGACTTAAGGCCAGAAAAATCACCAAAACGCTGAAAATCGAAGTTTTTCGCCAATCCAATCCAAACCAAATGCAAATGTTGATGCAAATACAATAGGGGATCATTCCCAACAGTCCAAGATAGATATAGGCAAGATGTGAGATCAAAAATCTCACCTTTTCACGGAATTTGATGAAGATGGAGATTTGAGAGCAAAGCAAGAACACCAACAAGCTTGAATCAATGGTCTAAACGTGAATTTGATGTTGAATCTCGGATTTGCAATGGAATTTGTGTTTGGGAGTTTTAATTTCTCTTTCCCTCCACCATTTTTGAAGAAGCTTGAAGTGATGAAGAGAAGAGGGGGTGGGCTGAGTTAAGAAGGTGCAGTCCAAACCAAAGTCTCAAGCGGGAAAAGTGACGAAAATTTCACTATCTCCAAACATATCGAAGTTTACACTCAAAAAGATCGCAAACGTCATTTTGAACTCAATGGGGGTGGTCTCGAGTCCTAATTTGACCGTATGCAAAAAGTAGCTTTTCGGACTAACATCCGACTAACGATAAAATATTTAAATAAAATATTTAAATATAGAATTGATAGATATGCGGGTTGTTACAGACTCCCCTCCTTAAAGAAATTGCGTCCTCGCAATATATATATGGTGGAAATAAAAAGTAACAACCATAAAAGCATATTAACACAAAAGAAATTGGAATTAAGAAGTTTACCTCAAAGAGCATGAGAAAGTAATTCCGGATGTGTACGCTCGATGAATTCTCTAGTTTCCCAAGAGCAATCCTTAGGATTTGAGGACCATTGAACTTTAACCAGCGGAACATCTTTATTTCGAAGCCGTTTGATCTCCGAAGCAATAATTCGAACAGGATGCTGTTCATAAGTTAAATTAGGTGAAACTTCAATCTCTTCCACAACACCGGGCTCAAGAGTAGAATCGGAATCCCGAAGGCACTTCCGTAATTGAGAAACGTGAAACACGTCATGCATAGCAGAAAACTGAGCCGGTAATGAAAGGCGGTAAGCCATGGAACCAATACGTTCAGTGATAGGAAATGGCCCAATATATCGAGGCGCTAACTTTCCCGATCGACTGAAACGTACAACACCCTTCATTGGTGAAACACGAATAAATACAAGATCACCAACAGAAAATTCTAATTTCCTTCTTCGGTTATCGGCATAGGATTTTTGTCTACTCTGGGCTTCTTTCATCCTATGTCGAATAAGTTCAATCTTTTCTGTGGAATCTCGAATAAAGTCTGGTCCTAAAATCAGTTTCTCACCGGCCTCAAGCCAACAAGAAGGAGATCGGCATGGCCTTCCATAAAGTGCCTCGAAAGGAGCCATACCAATACTAGATTGGAAGCTGTTATTGTAGGAAAATTCAACAAGTGAAATATGATCTTCCCAACTTCCACCAAAGTCAAGAACACAAGCACGAAGAAGATCTTCAAGTGTTTGATTCACACGCTCAGTTTGTCCATCGGACTGGGGGTGATAAGCGGTGCTAAAATTAAGCTTCGTTCCCAAAGCTTTTTGAAGACTCTTCCAGAATCCACTAGTAAACAATGGATCCCGATCACTAACAATGGAAGAAGGAACTCCATGCAGTTTAACAATTTCTTTGACAAAGAGTTTGGCCAGAAGAGGAACGGTTCGGTTTGACCGAACAGGAATAAAATGGGCGGATTTAGTAAGTCTATCAACAATCACCCATAAGCTATTATGACCCGAACGAGAACGGGGAAGGCCATCTATAAAATCCATGGAAATTTGATCCCACTTCCATACTGGAATCTCCAATGGTTGCAATAACCCACCGGGCCTTTGATGTTCAGCCTTAACAAGTTGGCAAGTCATGCAACACTTAACAAAGTTAGCGATATCAGATTTCATTCCCTCCCAATAATAAAGTCGCTTCATATCAGCGTACATTTTACTGCTACCGGGATGAATGGAATACTTGGAACGATGAGAATCTTCTAGAACGTCTCTACGAAGATCACTAATATTTGGTACGATCAATCTACCAAATTTTCGAATGCCGCCACGAGAATCGATATCAAAGTCTTTCAAACCTTCAATATCGATTTTATCCTTAAGATTTTGGCAAAGCAAAGCCAATTCAGGATCTAGCTGTTGAGCTTCAAGAATGCGGTCTAATAAAGAAGGACGAGCCTCAAGGCTACATAAAACAAGAGATGAACATAATTCGGAAACACGATCTCGAATTTCACAAGTGGATAAAAGTTCGAGATCGTTCCATTCAGATATCATCATGGAAACAACCGCTTGTTGTTTTCGACTAAGTGCGTCGGCAACTCGATTCCCCTTTCCGGGAGTATAAAGAATGTCAAGATCATAAGAGGCAAGAAATTCGAGCCAACGTTGTTGACGCAAATTAAGTTCCTTTTGAGAAAACAAATATTTCAAAGACTTATGATCAGTATAAAGAATAAACTTTTCTCCCAAAAGATAATGTCGCCAAATTCGAAGGGCGAAAACGATAGCCGCGAGTTCTAAATCATGTGTGGCATATCTAGTCTCAGCCGGCTTTAATTGCCTAGAAGCATAAGCAATAACACGTTCTTTTTGCATAAGAACGGCACCCAAACCAACGCGACTAGCATCGGTATAAACGACAAAGTCTAGATTCCCCTCGGGAATAATAAGAATAGGAGCATCAGAAAGGAGTTCTTTTAATTTCTGAAAAGAAGTTTCACATTTGTCCGACCAAATGTATTTAACACCTTTCTTTGTTAAGCCAGTAAGAGGTACGGCAATCTTAGAAAAGTCTTTTATAAAACGGCGGTAATATCCTGCCAATCCGAGAAAGCTACGGATTTCAGTCACGCTCTCCGGTCTCTTCCAATTTTGAATCGCTTCAATCTTTGAAGGATCCATGGATATTCCGGATTCAGAAATAATATGACCGAGAAATTTCACACTAGATTGCCAAAAATGGCATTTAGAAAATTTTGCTTTTAGTTGATTGCTCCTAAGAGTTTCCAATACAATTCGAAGATGCTTTTCGTGTTCCTCCTCGGTTTTAGAAAACACAAGAATATCATCAATAAAGATGAGAACAAACCGATCGAGAAAATCTTTGAAAACTCTATTCATAAGGTCAACGAAATAAGCCGGAGCATTCGTTAAACCGAATGGCATAACTAGCCATTCATAAGATCCATATCGCGTACGGAACGAAGTCAAAGGAATACTATCCTCTGCAATACGAAGCTGATGGAAACCGGTAGCCAAGTCCAATTGTGAAAATACTCTAGCACCAGTGAGTTGATCAAACAGATCATCAATCCGAGGCAATGGATATTTATTCTTAATTGTAAGATCATTAAGCTTACGGTAGTCGACGCAAAGCCTAAGTGTGCCATCGGACTTACTTACGAAAATAGCTGAAGCTCCCCAAGGCGAGGAACTAGAGCGAATAAGTTGCTTCGTCTCCAACTCGGATAGTTGTTTGCGCATCTCTTCGTTCTCCTTATTAGACATGCGATAAGGAGGACGGGTAATAGGTTGAGCTCCAGGTAAAAGGTTAATTTTGAACTCAATTGCTCGTTTAGGTGGTAATCCTAAAACGGGCTCAAAGATGTCGGAAAATTCACGAACGACGCGAATACGAGCAATGACATCCTCCTCATCATCATTGTCATCATCGCGAGGATTTAAAGAATATAATGATGCAACTAACGCGGAATCCGAATCTTTAAGAATAATAGAAATCTGATTAACAGATTGCGGATGACGGAGATACATAGTCCGCTCAGGACATAGGATATGAGCTTCATAACGAGTAAGCCAATCCATACCCAAAATCATTCCAAAGCCTAAGTAACGCATGACATGCAAATCGGCTAGGAAAGAAAAATCACATAAAATAATCTCTACGTCTTTACAAAGTAAACTAAGAGTTGCGGATCCACCAACCGGATTCGCAATTCTTAATGAAGTCATTAAAGCAGTAACACTTAAAGAAAAAGTATCGACAAGTTCTTTTGATATAAAAGAATGGGATGCACCTGTATCAAAGAGAACTCTAATTGGTTGATCATGAAATAATATAATGCCATCAAGGACAGAATGTGACATACCTTGACGGCCAGATGTGTTACCAGGGGCTTGAGCCACATTAAGCTTTCCCTCCTTCTGTTGAAGCCTTTTGCATTGGTGCATATAATGATCTGTGCCTTTACAGTAGCGGCAAGAGCGGGGCTTTGGACACTTGTTCGAATAATGGCCCTTAACACCACAGTTGTAGCATTTGTTATCATCGGAGGAAAAAGTCTTTGCAGTAGGAGCTGCTTGTTTACCCTTTTTGTTCGGGTAAGGACCTTTAAATTTGTTGGGCCTCTTTTTGTTGTTAAAGCCAGGTTTGGAAGCTACTACTTCAACATCACTTTCTTTATCAGCCTCTTCAAGACGAAGAGCGATATCTACAATTTGGTCGAAAGAAACTTCTAACTTCAGAAGTAATGGCTTCTTGAGGCTTTTGTTTAAGCCATAAACGAACCGCTGGTTCTTCTTCAGTGGAGTATTTATATATTCGACCCCATATTTGGAAAGGGATTCGAATGATGCGACGTAATCCGCCACAGAAGCCTGACCTTGAACAAGGTCAATAAATCGCCGAGCCAATGTTACCTTTTCAGCCTCGGGTACGAATTTCGATTCGAAGCGTTCTCGGAAGTGCTCCCAAGTGAGGTCCGCTTCATTAATTTCGGAAGTGAGAAGTTCATACCAATCCAATGCTCTCTCTTGGAGCATACTGGAAGCCACTTGAACGCGGTGCAGGTCGATAAGGTTCATGCGAGAGAAAATTCGATCGCATGATTTTAACCAAGCTTGAACCTCGATAATAGGTTCGGAACCTTTGAAGGGCTTCCCACCCAAATTGGTGTAATCGCTGCACAACCGTGCAAATCCCGACTTTGGGTGAGTAGGTTCCGGGTTAACTCCAACTGCTTGGGCATTCGTCACTAACTCAAGAAGCTGTTGAGTTGTCATAAAAACTCCATCTCGAGGAGCCGCAGTAGATGTCCCAGCTCTGGGACGGCCTGGTCTTGACATCCTCTTCCTTTAGAAAGAAAGAAGATAAAGAAGAAGGTTATTCATCAATGAACATCAAGCAATCTTGAATGATGAAACAAGGAATCATAAAGAAAATAGGATAAATCGGTTCGAAGACTCGAACTAAATCCTGAAACACAACTCCTAAGGTGGACTTAGGACGATGATCCTTGTTAAGTTATTCTACATTGTTCCGAAGTTTCGCTCTGATACCAAGCTGTTACGCCCCACCTCTATACCCAAGCTAACCAAGAACACTACGATGTAGTGCTGTCAATTAGCGCGGAGAATAAGGCTGTGGAGGAGCGACCATCCATGTAACTTCTTTGTGCGAGCACCGATACGTCAGATAGAATAGAATGCATATCTTTTAAGGAGGAAATCCGACATACCGGTACAAACACAAAGCTATCACACGGTGGCTATATATAATCTTCGGAAAACAAACATAGAAATAATCATAACATAAATCAGTCACAGACATCCATATCACAAAGGCGGAAGAAGATATGAATAAATATATAACACATGAAAGTGTACATCAGAGTAGTGGTCAGAAAGATCCACGATAATACAAAAGAATAGCAACACGTGCTATACAAAAGAATAAGTACACAACATAGAGTCTATATCTCAAAGGTGTACGTCCAAAAACTACTAATCTAAGTAGTTAGCCAAAAGTCAGAAATATCCTGAAGAGAAGTCAAGCAGAAGCACCTGTAACATCTCGGTCTGACCCGAGTATTATTTATAAGAAAATAATAAACGGATCAGTCTAACTATAAATATCAGATGATATGGTATACAGTAAAAGGCATGACATGAACATGTAATAACCATAGCGACATACTACTATAAGTATGTAAATGATAATCAACAAAAGATTAATCAATATCACAAGAATCTTCCCAAAGATAAAATAGGGTATCATACCCTAAACTTGTATTCATAACAAGTCAATAACACATGAATTCACCAATGCACAAAAACTGATATCATATCAATGAAAATCATGAAAATTGGTGAAGCACAAAATTCCAGAAATCATCATCAGAAATCCAGAAAACACATAAAGGGGGGAGGCCTAACACATGAATGGGAGCATGAAAACTCACCTACGCGTAAACACATGACGAGAGGTTATCTCATGGAAGCTATCCATTAAATTTTTACACATGAATGGCCCGAAGACCATAGGAAATGTGATGGCGAAACATCACATAATCGGGGTATAGTCTCCCACGTAGACAAAGAGACATCGCTCAATCGCTAGTCTAAATCACAAAAATGATCGTCATGATCATAAGGAAGTGTCAATCACACCAAGCCAGTAAATATATGAGTTTAGCTTCATGTCCCATAACCACTTGCTTAACTTAAATATTTACGAACAAGCTGTAAATCTTCACTAGGAAATTGTCACAAAAAGGGTTCAATCGAACAAGTCCAAGAGCTAACCGACGAAGTGAACGCAAGCGTTTCATACCACTCGTTTTACTAAGTCGTTTAAGTCGATTTCTCATTCGAGTGAAGTAAAGGCTTGTATATACTAGTAGATTGAAAATCGGTTTGAGAAAACGAACTTTTGATACTTAAAATAGTGTTGAAATCGCTTTGATGAAAGAGTTCTGATATTTACTATTAGTATTGAAATCTTCATATATCTTTAAAGTGACAAGTCATAAAACGATGGTAGAACAAATCAATTCACGTTCGAAGACGTGAGTAAAGTCCAAAGAAGTCAATCCCAAAACCATTAAAGTAGAAATTCTGATCAATGTTTTTCAGACGAGATTGCCTACGCAGAGTAATACGGGGTTCGACCTGCCCGGTCAGGTCGCGGGGGTCCAGGGGGCAGCGCCCCGTCACGGTACGACCTAGTGAAGGCAAGCGGTCCAACGACCTAAGGAGAAGTAGGTCATACGACCTAAGGGAAGACTGCCATGCAACCTAGCTGAAGAACAGGTAAAATGACTAAGTACAAACTCGCGAACGACTTACGACTTAGGGGATAAGGTCATACGACCTAAGTGGAGAATGCCACGCGAGCTAGCAGAAGAACAGGTCAAACGACCAAGTACTAACTCGCGAACGACTTACGACTTAAGGGAGGAAAGCGACTTAAGAGAAGCAGCGACCTACGACTTAACGATTTAAAGCCAACGACCTAGGACTTAAGAGTCATACGACCTAGGACTTAAGGGAGGCAAGAGACTTACGACTTAAGGGAGGCAAGCGACTTACGACTTAAGGGATAAAGTCATACGACCTAAGTCTTGAACGACTTAACGACTTAAGCCTTTAACGACTTAACGACTTAAGCCAGGGCGAGCGAGCTAACTGCAAAACGACCTACGACTTAAGGCCTTTAACTCCTGAACGACTTATGCCTTTAGCTCCTGAACGACTCAAGCCTTTAGCTCCTGAACGACTCAAGCCAGTAACTCGCGAACGACTCAGCCTTTAACTCCTGAACGACTTATGCCTTTAGCTCCTGAACGACTCAAGCCTTTAGCTCGTGAACGACTTAGCATACCCAGAACGACTCAACGCCTGGAACGACTTAACACTTTAACTCGAGAATGACTCAGGCCTTTAACTCGTGAACGACTCAGGCCAGACGAACAGAAATACACGCGCGCGACCTAAGCCCTTAACTCGTGAACGACTCACGACTTAGGCTTAACTCGTGGACGACTCAGCGAAGGCAGAAACGACTTAAGGCCAGAAAAATCACCAAAACGCTGAAAATCGAAGTTTTTCGCCAATCCAATCCAAACCAAATGCAAATGTTGATGCAAATACAATAGGGGATCATTCCCAACAGTCCAAGATAGATATAGGCAAGATGTGAGATCAAAAATCTCACCTTTTCACGGAATTTGATGAAGATGGAGATTTGAGAGCAAAGCAAGAACACCAACAAGCTTGAATCAATGGTCTAAACGTGAATTTGATGTTGAATCTCGGATTTGCAATGGAATTTGTGTTTGAGAGTTTTAATTTCTCTTTCCCTCCACCATTTTTGAAGAAGCTTGAAGTGATGAAGAGAAGAGGGGGTGGGCTGAGTTAAGAAGGTGCAGTCCAAACCAAAGTCTCAAGCGGGAAAAGTGACGAAAATTTCACTATCTCCAAACATATCGAAGTTTACACTCAAAAAGATCGCAAACGTCATTTTGAACTCAATGGGGGTGGTCTCGAGTCCTAATTTGACCGTATGCAAAAAGTAGCTTTTCGGACTAACATCCGACTAACGATAAAATATTTAAATAAAATATTTAAATATAGAATTGATAGATATGCGGGTTGTTACAATAAACATCGATATGTTTGGAGTTGAGTGAATTTTGCTATTTTTCACTTAGGGCTTTGGGTTTGGGTTTTAGCCCATTAACCCAACATATTAACCCAACTCTACTCCACTCCTCTTCATTCCTTCATAATATTTCCTAACACTTCAAGCTTTAGAAAAATGGGGGAAGAGAAAAGGAATTAGAAATTCCTAAGCCCTAGATTCATTTGCAAACTCAAGTTCTAGCTTCAAATCAAAGAGAAGCTTAGGTAAGCATCCTCTTCTTCTTCTCCATCTCAATCTCTCTCCAATTTCAGAAATTTCCTATGACCTAATTTAGGAAATATTGCTTATTAGCTTAGATTGGAGCTTCTTGAGGTGTATTGAAGAGGAATTGGCCTTTCCTTTGTTTTAAAGCTTCTCATTCGTGTTTTGAGTTTTAAAGGTGAGTTCTTTAACTCACATCTACGTCTATAGCTATTATTATTGTTAGGTATGAATTCCTAACATTTATGCATATACATTTGCTTTTGATTTGAATTGATTTGGTGAATTTTCCAAATTTTGGTGTTTTGGTCCAATTTTATGAAAATGATGTTTGGACATTGATGGTTGGGGTGTATCGAAGAGCCTATAAGGCCGGGTTGTCGCTTGGCGTAAATCCTTAGTCGCCGTTGCTCGTCCGATTGCTTCCGATACGTTTTGGCCACTTTGGCCTAGGCAAATTGTTGCCCAGACCAGGTGACCAGACATCTGGTGACCAAGTTCAGACGTCTGGTTTGGATCTGGAGCAAAGATATATGCACGCAGAATTTATAAAAAAAAGCCAGAGACTACCAGACGTCTGAAATCTTAGATCAAACGTCTGGATGGGTCTCAGACATCTGACTTGAAGTTTCAGATGTTTGGAGGTTCTCTGGATTATTTCCAGAGAATAAATCCAGATGTCTAGATTCTAAACCAGATGTCTGGCCATGGTCCAGACGTCTGTTTCGATATTCCAGACGTCTGAGTGGTTTTCTGAACTATTTTTAGAAAACAAATCCAGACGTCTGGATTCCAAACCAGACGTCTGGAAACGTCCATTTTTGACTATTTAGGCTGTTTTGTGTGGATTTCCTATTTTAATCGATTTTAGTTGCTCCGATTAGTTGTTTTCACTTTTACTGACCTTGATGACTTCTTTTTCGGTATTTTTGGGAATATCCATTTTGGTGGATTTGGTATCGATTTCTTTGGATTTAATTCACGTCTTCGTATGTGAATTTTTGGTGATTGATTGTTTCTACAATCATTTCTATGGTTTTGATTCACGTCTTCGAATATGAATCTTTGGTGATTGATTGTTTTTACAATCATTTTGTGATTTGTCAACTTCAAATACAAAGGTTTCTATACTAGTTGTAAATATTCAAACCCTTTCACAACAACGATTTTGACACTACATTTAAATACAAAGCTCATTTTAAAAACCATTTTCCAATCTATTAGTATATAAAAACCTTTTACCTCATTCGCTTGAGAAATCTAATTAAACGGCTTAGTAAAACAAGTGGTATGAAAAGCTTGCGTTTACTTTGTCAGTTAATTCTTACACTTGTTCGATTGAAATCTTGTGACAATTTTCGAGTGGAAATCTACAATTTTTTCGTAAATATTTAAGTTAAGATAGTGGTTATGGGACATGAAGCTAAACTCTTATATTTACTAGCTTATTATAATCGACACTTCTTGATGATCGATGATGATCATTTTATAATTTAGACTAGCGATGTGCGATGTCTCTTTGTCCGCATGGGGGACTATACCCCGATCTATTGAGCTTCATCTCATTTCTTTTATGGGCTAGCGACCCATGGTCTTTGGACCGTTCTTGGAGCTTCGGCTCATTTGGAGGAGTTTCGAATAATAGTCCGCAATGGGGGACTATACCCTGTTTTGAAGAGCTCGGCTCATTTGGAGGAGTTTCGACTCATAGTCCGCAATGAGGGACTATACCCTATTTGGAAGAGCTTCGGCTCATTTGGAGGAGCTTCGGCTCATAGTCCGCAATGGGGGACTATACCCTGTTTGCAGGAGCTCCGGCTCATTTCTGATACACGTGTTGGTGAGTTTTCATGCTCCCGTTTGTGATAGGCCGTCCCCCTTTTATGATTTCTTGATTTCTAGTTAATGATTTCTAGAATTTGTGTTTCACCAATTTTCGTGGTTTGCATTGATAAGCTCTATCATTATTTGTGTTTTGGTGAATAATTTAAAGAATGTGATTCTTTTTGGTGTTTTGAGATGATTTGAGATATTGTATGATTTTTGTTGTTATTTGATGTATACTTGACACAGTATGGCATTTTTTGTTATCATGCGTTTTTGGTCATATCTCTTATCCTATCTCACTTTATCTGATATTTATAGCTAGACTGATCCGTTTATTATTTTCTTCTTAAATAATACTCAGGTCAGACCGAGGTATTTCAAGTGCTTCCGCTTGACTGCTTATCAGGGCTTGTAACCTGACTTTTGGCTAACTACTTTGGCTTAGTAGTTTTTGTTATTATACAGTCGAGATTGAGACTCCTTGATGTATAATTATTTGTTTGACCACTACTTTGATGTACACTTCTATGTGTTATATTCATATCTGTTTCCGCCTTTGTGATATGAATATCTGTGACTGATTTGTGTTATCCTTATTTCTATATTTGTTTCCGAAGGCCTCTTAGCTACTGTGTGGTAGCTTTGAGTTTGTATTTGATATGTCAGATTTCTTCTTGAAACGAAATGTAAGTTATATTATCTGACATATCGGTACTCGCACAAAGAAATTACACAGATGGTCGCTCCTCAACTGCCTTATTCTTCATGCTAGTCGACGGCATTACCCCGTAGTGTCCTATGCTAGCGTGAGTATAGAGGTGGAGCGTCACAGCATGGTATCAGAGCCAAACTTCGGAACAATGTAGAATAATCTAGCAAGGATCATTGTCCTAAGTCTTTCTTAGGAATCGTGCCATAGGATTTAATTCAATTCTTCGTACCATTCTATCCTATTTTCTTTTGTGATGCCTTGTTTTATCAATCAAGTTTGTTTAATATTCATTCTGAGAATAACCTTTTTCCTCTTCTTTCTTCTTTTCTTAAAGAAGAGAAATGGTTAGACTAGGGCGTCCCGGCGCCGGTCAATATAGTGCTACTCCTCAGGATGGAGTATTTATGTCTGCCCAACAGCTTCTAGATCTTGTAAAGAATGCTCAAGCTGTTGGACCTATTCCAGAGCCTACTCATCCTAAATCCGTATTTGCACGCTTGTGTAGAGATTATACCGCTTTGGATGGAAGGCCATTCAAGGGTTCCGAAAATGTTATAGAAATCCAAGCTTGGGTTAGATCATGCGATCACATCTTTTCCCGCATGGATCTTATTGATCTTCATCGAGTCCAAGTGGCTTCTAGCATGCTCCAAGAAAGAGCATTAGATTGGTATGAGCTTTTGATTTCTGAAATTATCGAAGCGGATCTTACTTGGGAGAAATTCCGGGAAAGATTTGAATTGAAGTTTGTGCCGGAGGTTGAAAAGGTAACTTTAGCCCGACTCTTTATTGACCTTGTTCAAGGTGAATCTTCTGTCACGGATTACGTCGCATCTTTTGAATCTCTCTCTAAATATGGGGTCGAGTATATTAATACCCCATTGAAGAAAACTCAAAGATTTGTCTATGGGTTGAATAAGAACCTCAAAAAGCCTTTACTTCTGAAACTGGAAGTTTCTTTCGATCAGCTTGTAGATATCGCTCTTCGACTTGAAGAGGCCGATAGAGAAAGTGATGTTGAAGTTGTGAGTGCCAAACAGAACTTCAACATCAATAAGAAGAGGCATCCCTTTATTAAGTTCGAAAGTCCTAATCCCAACAAGAAGGTGAAGCAGGTAACTTCAGTAGCAAAGACTCCAATCCCTAATCGTGGAGAATGCTACAATTGTGGCTCTAAGGACCACTATATAAATAGGTGTCCAAGGCCTATTTCTTGCCGCTATTGCAAAAGTTCGGATCATTATATATCTTCATGTCCCAAACTTCAAAGCAAGAGAGAGGGAGAGCTGAATGTTATGCATACACCTAGTAACACTTCTCGTGGTCATGGTAATTTTCTTTCTATCCTTGATGACATTAATTTGTTTTGTGATTATCCTATTCGAGTTCCTTTTGATATGGGTTCATTATTTTATATCAAAAGAACTTGATGATTCTTTCTCTTTAAAATTTATGGGTTTGATGACTTCATTGAGAATTGCGAATCCGGTTGGTGGATCCGCAACGCTCAGTTTACTTTATGAAAATGTCGAGATTATTTTATGTGATTATTCTTTTCAAGCCGATTTGCATGTTATGCGTTACTTAGGCTTCGAAATTGATTTTTTGGGAAAGGATTGGCTTAATCATTATGAAGCCCACATCCTATGTCCTGAGCGGACTATTTATCTTCGACATTCTCAATCTGTTAAGCAAATTTCTATTGTTTTTAAAGATTTTGGTTTCCAAATTTGGTGGCAACATTTTATTCTTTAAACCCATTTGATGAAGAAGATGTTATTTCTCTCATTCAAGTAATTTGTGAATTTTTCGGAATATATTTGAGCTTGTCTTAGGATTATCACCTAAGCAATCTATTGAGTGGTGTTAAGGTCTTTTCAGCTCGACCTTGCCACCGGTTTTTATCAGCTACGAGTTGCAGAGGGTAGCATTCCACTAACCGCATTCTGCACTCGTCATGATTCTTGTGAGTGGTTCGTTATGTCATTCGATTTGACGAACCTTCTACCTTATTTCATCCATCTTATGAATCGAGTATTCTACGAATATCTCGATGAGTCCATCCTTGTATTTATTGATTATGGATGAAAACAACAATTTAAAATTTGCAGATCTTTTTAATAAGATATTTATAAGTATGATTGGAATTTGTTCTTAAACGAGCAAAGAATATTTATAAAAATTTTAAGAGACATGTTTATCATATAGAAGATGATTTTTGTGTTGTTTTTCCCATTGAGTGCTTTAAGAATTCTAGTCGATGCGCTTGATCAACGTTATCGATAGGAATCTCCAAAATGCTTTGATGAAACAGTCGGACACAATAATTTGACTTGTAATAAGTAAATTTCCCAAAAAAGATGAATATATAAATTTAATTATAATTTTGGATGTCTTAGCTTTTCGGGAAAGAGGATCATTTCAAAGAACTCTTTTCCGATGCTTTTATTCTTGCGATTCCCGAAGGGAACCAAGACTTCACTGTTTGTACCGATGCTATTCGTATTGGTTTGGGTGCCATTCTCTTGCTAAGGGAATGTGTTATCACCTATGCTTCTTGACAATTAAAGCTTGTCGAGACTAGATATGCCACTCATGATCTAGTGCTCGCGGCTATTGTTTTCGCTCTTATAAGTTGGCATCATTATCTTTTGGGAGAGAAATTTGTTCTCTACTCCGATCATAAATCTTTGAAATATTTATTTTCAAAAAAGGAACTTAACTTGCGTCAACAACGTTGGCTCGAGTTCATCGCATCTTATGATCTTGATATTCTTTATACTCCCGGAAAGGGTAATCGTGTTGCCGATGCCCTTAGCCGAAAGCAACAAGAAGTTGTTTCAATGATGATATCCGAATGGAGTGATCTCGAGACTTTGTCCTTGAGAGATTCGAGATCGTGAATCCGATTCATGTTCATTCTTGTTTTGTGTAGCCATGAGGCTCATCCTTCTTTTTTTTGGACTGTACCTCTTTTGGCTAAACTCTATGTCAAATTTAAATTGCATGGAGTTCCTACTTCTATTGTTAGCAATCGTGATCCATTATTTTACTAGTGGATTTTGGTAAGGTCTTCAAAAGCTTTGGGAACAAAACGTAATTTTAGCACCGCTTATCATCCTCAGTCCGATGGACAAACCGAGCATGTGAATCAAACTCTTGAAGATCTCTTTCGTGCTTGTATCCTTGATTTTTATGTAAGTTGGGAAGATCATACTCTTGTTGAGTTTTCTTCCAATAATAGCTTCCAATCTTGTATTGGTATGGCACCTTTCGAGGCACTCTACGGAAGGCTATTGTGAAGACCCAATTTTTTGAGATAAAAAAAATTTTAAAAGAAAATTGGAAATCAGTTAACAAAGAATATTTAAAGAATAGAATAGTTTGAAAATAAATATTAAGAATAAGTTAAATAATTAAATAAGAGGATAGTGATTTTTCAATGAATAATAATGAAAAGAAAATGATCAAGTATGAGTGAGTTTTACATACACATATATATATATATATATATATATTAAATATGAGTAGCTAGAGAAATATAGAGTGATAAAATAAATTATTCTACTAATTAAAGTGCATAAAACTAGTTTAGTATTATTTATGCATAAATACATTTTTTTTAAAATGAATCAAGAGAAAATAAATGGTCTGAAATAATAGCTAGGAATAATAATAAAAAGAGGTATAAGTGAACTATTCAGGTCTAACAAAATATACAATGAATCTAAGTCACATAAAAACAATGTATAGGTGGATCATGCAAATAGCATGTACACAGAAAAGCAGAGAAGCAACTGCTTTTACCTGAAATAGAAATCAAAAAGAAAATGGCACATTTAGCCATAAACATATATACATAATTCTCTAAATTGTATGAGGATAAAATGGGCTTTTCTCTCTACTAAACCCTAGCTAAATGTTTAAAAAAATGAGAGGATAGTAGCAGTTTGTTACTGAGAGAAAACAGAGAAATAGGAAAAAAAAGAAAAGCAAAACTCACACTGTTTTCAATCTTAAGCATTCTCGGGGAAGAGAAGAGGAAGGTGAGTGATTAATCACTTATGAGATTTGAGGCATTAAGACCCAAGTTAAGGGCAACCAAGTTATTTTATATAAAAATTACATTATGTTTTTCTGTTTGATTTTATTCTCTGAATGAAAATATGTTGATCATGGATGGTATTCTGGTTGAATTTTTGGATGAGATTTTAATCTGTTTTGATCTGTTGTGATGGTTTCAATTTTTGTTTTGAAATATAAATAACCAAACAAATACCCTAATCACAGAAATAGATTTTATATTCTAGTTTTTATATGAAAATGAACTAAATGTTTTACTGAGAAATAGGGTATCAATGAAAGAAAAGAAGTAGGCAGTGTGAATAATGAGATTCATGCTTATGCCTAGTTTATATTAAAAATGATATGAACAGTGCAATATTACAAATATGTGCTGATTTGTTCAGATCACAAGCCAATATGTTTTTATGGGTTTTTCTCAAAAACCATATCCTATGTTCACAGTAAAATAAATATAGTATTTCATATGATTTCACCATATTTATGCAAGCAATGGAAAAATTTCTAGAAAACAAATATATATATATATATAGATAAGCAGATTTTAGAAAATATGATTAAACAAGAAGTGACTTGGAAATAAGTTGTGGAATTTTGTATGAATGCTTTTTGTATCTGGATATAATCTTTGAGTGAGATCCATAATTTTTGATTTATGTCATGAAGGAAAGAACATAAGAATTTCTAGAAATTAAAAAGAAAAATTTCTCAGAAATAAATAAGCATGGTCTCTAAATTATAAAATAATTTAGGAGTAGTGCCTTGATCTATTCATCATCAGGTGGATGATGGGTATGTGCATGACTTGCTTAAGTCCTGTAGGCCTCTGTGTAAAGGGTTAACAGAACTGAGCCCCTTTGCAATGCACATGGTGTTTAATGGCAAGAGTTCAGACCAAATAAAATAAAAAGATGAGATTGAGAAATTATGCTATGGAACTTAGGGGGTTAATCCATAGGAGCTTGTACATGTACAACTGAATGAAGTGAATGGATGAATGCTTGGGTGTATGTTTGTTAGATAAGCTTACATATATACAGATACTCATATTTTAATATGAATTTGATTAGCATCACAGATATCAGCTCTCTGCACAGTCATAGGAATTTACAAGTTATTTTAATCCCTGATTTCACTCACACCAGAATTTATTTCTGACCCTATTTGTTGCCTTTGCAATATTTGGGGTGTATCATTTTTTATTGAGGCAGCTCAAAGTATTGCTGCAGGGAAAGATGCATGAGTAGCTTGCTTGCATGGACATTTGAAGATCTTGATGAATTTAAAATGCTTAAGAAAAGTAGTAGTATTATTGTAATAAGTAAGTTAGGCAAACTCTTTTATGTCTTATGTATTTCTCAGAATTTGTTGTTTACTGGGTTTTGAAAAGAACATGAAAAATCTAAAGTATTATATATGCTGGAGGATTGTTGATTTAAGTAACAGATGTGCTTGTGAGTTATGGATTTAAGTAATATATTCTGAAGTAATCTGATGGATTGAGATGGATGAGAACATGCCATATAATCTGATATGTGGATATGTTCTCCTTAACATATTTGTTTGGCTTCAGTTATAATATTGAAATTGTTCTTGAGTAAATATGTGCCAAAGTTTTAAGTGAATGGGTTGAATAAAGTCCTGGTTAACCAGTAGAGCCTAATCATGACTTGTAATTGATAAAAGCACATGCAAAAGCTTGAAGACATAGCCTGTAATCCTATCTGGGCATTTGATTTTCCAGTAAGAACTTGTATTGCTTTGGGTAATAAGTTCATATGCATGCTCAGTACTTGTAGGCTTCACTTCAACTATACTGAACTAAACCCCATTATCTAGATACTTGATTCAAGTCTGGTTGCATTTGGTTATAGTCAAACCTATTGTAGTTTGTAGTATCATGTGATCTTATTTGTAATAAGCATGTCCATCACTCCACAGCATATTGATCACTATCATTTGTTATTTACTTAGAGAACCTCAGTTGTCTTCATTATAGGATCATCTGAAAGTTTTGCATTGGTCTGATTGTTGACATTGCCTTAATCATACTGTCTTCATGCATATGCTAAGTCTCCATTTGGCATGTTAGTTTAGTTAGCATTCTGGTTTGATTGTATTGTTTTCCTCTGCTTGGCTTTAAACTAGTTTACTACCTTATTATTCATATGATCATTGCATACTTTATAAACTAGAATATGAGTATTTTACCTGACACAAATTGTTGTGTTTGAAATAAGAATCCCGGGCTAAACTAATATGCATGAGTTGTTTTAACACCCTGTATCAATCAAAAAAAAATCAAATATCAAATGCCTAAATCCCAAAGGTTAAATACAAGGGTTTGTAAATCCAGAAATAAATTAATCTGGGCTATAGAACAAGTTGGGAAACAAAACAAGAAAATAATAAGTGGTAATATTTGAATTAAATATTAATCAAGCTTGAATTAAAAAAGAAGAAGATTAAAATAAAAAGGTAGAAATGGCTATGTGACACAAAATCTCTCAAATATGAGAAATACTGTGTGATTGAATTTCTTTGCCATTTTAATTGCTCTGATAGGCAAAGAAACATTTATATATCTTCATATATATAAATGACATGATTTGATTTATATACTAATATTTTTATATTGGTAAAATTCTGGATCTTGGGAAATTAGTTAAGAGAAGTGATCCATTGTTTTATATAAAAAAAAAACTCAACTGAAAATCACTAAAATTGATAATAAAAAAGTGGGTCATTTTAGTTGGTATCGGAGCTATGTTAACAAAAACATAGCATATATAAAAAAAATCAAATTAAAATAATAAATATAATATTCTCAGGAGGAATAAATTGCTGAAATAATTAAATTAGAAACAAGACTAACTAGCTATGCAATTGAATAGTGAATCATGGTAGGAAGACCACCAAGCACTGGAGCAGGATACTCTAATGCAACACCATTGGTCAATTTGCAAGATTTGGTGAGGGAATTTAGGGAAGGAGCAGTGTAGAGGGAAGAAAATCCTCATGAGGAGTTAGCTAAGTTATTGAAAACATTTTCAAATTTAGGAGGCAAGGGTTTTGAAGGCACTGAAGGAGTCATGGGTATACAAACATGGCTGAGAACCTTAGAAAGAATATTTGCAGACATGAAAACAAATGATCAAAGGAAGAGGCAAATAGCTTCCAGAAGGCTCAAGGGAGCAGCACTAGATTGGTGGGAGGTAATCATCACAGGAAGACCAGAAAATGAGATAACATGGGATCAATTCAAGGAGATGCTTGAGGCCAGATTTGTCCCAGCAACAGCTAAGGCAACACTGATTGAGGAATTCATAAGACTGAGATAAGGACCAATGATTGTGACTGAATACACTCAAAAATTTGAGAGCTTGTCTAAGTATGGAACCATGCTCATAGGGAATGAGGAATCAAAGAATTCAAGATTTATTTAAGGACTTAATGTTGGTTTAAGCAGAGTAATGCTACCATACAAAGACAAAACATTTGATCAAGTCATAGATCTCACTCTTTCTTTTGAACAACATGATAATGCAAGAGAGAAATTTAGGAACATGAGGGCTAATAATCAAAAGAATGGGAAAAATAGAGCACATTTTTATGACAAGAAGAATGTAGATAAGAAAGTTGAAGGAGCAGCCATTGGGGAAATTAAGAAGAAAGTTACTTGCTACAACTGTGGCAAAGAAGGACACATGAGCAATAGGTGTCAAGCAGCTAAGAAGACCCCATTCAGTTGCTATAATTGTGGGAAAGAAGGCCATATCAAAAGGAATTGCCCAGAGTTCAAGAAAGGAGCAAAGGTAGGAGCATTGGAAGGCAAAGCAAAAGCAAGTGCAGTGGGAAATTCTGGACAATTGGAAGGTATACTTCTAATTAAAAATTATCCAATCTCAGTTATATATGACACTTGGGCTACACATTCTTTAATATCACAAGACATAGTGGATAAATTGGCTCTCACATGCAATTTAGTTGAAACACCTTTGTTTATTCAGAGTCCCCTAGGTAGCTCTTGCCTGCTAGGATTAAGATGTTTGGGAGTAGAATTAAACATAGGTGGAAATATGTTTAAATCTGATTTATTTGTGTTGAAATATCCTAGAATAGGAATTATTCTAGGGGTAGATTGGTTGAGTAAATTCAAAGCAATTTTGAATTTAGAAAATTTTACTATTTCTTTGAAAACAGAAAATGGTAAAAATATTATAGTCATGAGTGAAACAGCCAAGATAAATTGCCTTAATCAAATATGGAGCATGATTGAAAAAGAATTGACTCTAGAAGATATTGAAGTAATAAGTGAGTACCCAGATGTCTTTGGAGAGATTGTAGGAGTTCCAGAAAATAGGCAAGTTGAATTCCAAATAAGATTAATTCCAAGAGCAAGTCCTATCATCAAAAAGCCTACCAGAATGGGTCCAAAAGAATTAGTGGAACTAAAACAGCAATTGGAGGAATTGGAGCAGAAAGGCTTCATAAGCCCAGCAGTTCAAACTGGGGTTCTCCAGTGGTATTTGTGAAGAAGCATGATGGTACACTGAGAATGTGTATTGATTACAGGGAATTAAATAAAGTTACCATCAAGAACAAATACCCACTCCCCTGAATTGATGATTTATTTGACCAATTAAATGGAGCAAAAATCTTTTCAAGGCTAGACTTAGCCTCTGGGTTCCATCAGATGAAGGTTGAGGAGGAAAGTATTAAATACACTGCATTCAACACAAGGTATGGGCTATATGAATTTTTAGTAATGCCTTTTGGATTGACAAATGCACCATCCTATTTTGTAGATTTAATGAATATGACATTTAGAGATTTTCTAGATAAATTTGTAGTTGTCTTTATTGATGATATACTGGTATATTCAAAATCAGAAGAGGAACATGCAAAGCACTTGCATCTGGTTTTGTCAAGATTAAGAGCACAAAATTTAAAGGCAAAATTTACTAAGTGCACATTTTGGCAAAATGAAGTTAAATTTTTGGGACACATTATATCTCAACAGGGGGTTAGTGTAGACCCAAACAAAGTCATGGCAGTGCAATCATGGAGTAGACCCAAATCAGTGACTGAGGTGAGATCATTTTTAGGAATGGCAGGTTACTATAGAAGGTTTATAAAAGACTTTGCAAGGATAGCCATTCCACTGACCAAACTAACCAAAAAGGAGCAACCATATGTATGGACAGAAAAGTGTGAACAAGCTTTTGAATCATTGAAGAAAGCATTGATGGAAGCTCCAGTCTTGCAAGTTCCAGAGGGAAATGAAGGATTAGTGGTGTATACAGATGCTAGTGGGTCTGGGTTAGAGGCAGTACTCATGCAACATGGAAGAGTCATAGCATATGCATCAAGGCAACTCAAGCCAAATGAAACTAGGTATGCCACACATGACTTAGAACTAGCTGTTGTTGTTTATGCATTGAAGCTATGGAGACACTACTTGTTATGTACTAAATTTGAATTGTTTACAGACCATAAATCACTTAAGTATCTGTTTTCCCAAAAAGACATGAACATGAGGCAACATAGGTGGGTAGAATTTTTAGCTGCATATGATCTTGATATATTGTATACTCCTAGAAAAGCTAACAAAGTGGCAGATGCATTGAGTAGGCATCAAGCAAGATTGGCAAGTTTAATGATGACTGAATTCAAGGATTTAACAATCCTCAGTGAAGTAGAAATAAAGAAAAAAATTGATGCATCAGATAAGGCACACAGTGACATGATTGAATATGGGAAATTAAGTCTCATCTCCTTAAGATCAACCCTGGTTGATAAAATAGGAAAAATGCAAAATCAAGATACTAATTTAAAGGAAAAAAGGGACATGATATCACAAGGTATATCAGTGGAAAGTTATGAGGTTGATGATAAAGGCTACTTAAGGAAGAAAGGGAAGCTCTGCATACCCAATTTGGAAGAACTGAAGCAAGAGGTTATGGATGAGCACCACAAGACCAAATACACCATACATCCAGGTGGTACAAAAATGTACCATGATCTTAAAAGGAATTATTGGTGGCTTGGAATGAAAGGAGAAGTGGCAAAATATGTAGCAAAGTGTTTAACCTGCCAACAAGTCAAGGCAGATTACCAAAGACCCTCAGGCCTACTGCAACCTTTAGAAGTGCCTACCTGGAAATGGGAAAGTTTTCAATGGATTTTGTGGATGGCTTGCCAAGAACAATAAGAGGAAATGATAGTATTTGGGTAGTGGTTGATAGGCTCACAAAAACAGCATATTTTATTCCAGTGAATTCAAACAGAAATGCTCACAAGTTAGCTCAATTATTTGTGAAAGAGATAGTAAGATTACATGGCATCCCCAAGACTATCATTAGTGATAGAGACACCTTGTTTACCTCAAGGTTCTGGGGTAGCTTTCAAGAAGCCATGGGGACAGAATTAAGATTAAGTACAGCCTACCACCCACAAACAGATGGGCAAACTGAGATTGTTAACAAGATTTTAGAGGATTTACTTAGAGCATGTATACTTGACTTTGGAGGCAGCTGGGAAGATCATCTCTACTTAGCTGAATTTGCTTATAACAATAGCTACCAATCCACTATAGGTATGGCACCATTTGAGGCCTTGTATGGAAAGCCTTGTTTATCCCCTGAATGTTGGATGGAGGTAGGTGAAAGAGTATTGCTTGGACTAGAACATATGAAGGAAACTTTTGCAAGAATTGAATTAGTGAGGCAAAGAATGAGAGCAGCACAAGAAAGACAAAAAGCATATGCAGACAAAAGAAAAAGTCCAGTGGAGTTTGAGGTAGGAAATTATGTATTTCTCAAGGTTTCACCAATGAGAAAGATACTGAGATTTGGCAAGGCAAGAAAATTAACACCAAGATATATAGGTCCATATGAAATTATTCAAAGAGTAGGAACTTTGGCTTATAAGCTAAAATTGCCAGAGGAATTGAGTAATATACATGATGTATTTCATGTATCTCAATTGAGAAAATGGGTGCATGATAAGGAGACCATTCTTGAATCTCCTACACATGTTGAAATTCAAGAAAATTTGATTTATAAGAAAGAACCAGTGGGCATTGTGGCTAGAGAAGAAAAGAAATTGAGACATAAAGTAATTAAATTGGTTAAAATCCAGTGGAGCTTAGACGAGAATGACTGTACATAGGAGGCTGAAGATAGGATAAAGGATAAATATCCTAATCTATTTTCTGCTTAAAGGTATGCCTAAAATCATGATAAACTAAAACATTACTTAAGTGTGTTTGATTGGTTTTGAGTGCCTGAGTTTTTGAAATTTCTAAAATGAAATTATGTTCTGTATGCAAAAGAATGGAAATGTATGAAAAAAATATATAATAATAATTGTGGGACACAATTCCTTTTAGGAGGGGAGTATGTGAAGACCCAAATTTTTGAGATAAAAATAATTTTAAAAGAAAATTGGAAATCAGTTAAAAAAGAATATTTAAAGAAAGAATAGTTTGAAAATAAATATTAAGAATAAGTGAAATAATTAAATAAGAGGATAGTGATTTTTCAATGAATAATAATGAAAAGAAAATGATCAAGTATGAGTGAGTTTTACATACACATATATATATTAAATATTAGTAGCTAGAGAAATATAGAGTGATAAAATAAATTCTTCTAGTAATTAAAGTTCATAAAACCAGTTTAGTATTATTTATGCATAAATACATTTTTTTAAAATGAATCAAGAGAAAATAAATGGTCTGAAATAATAGCTAGGAATAATAATAAAAAGAGGTATAAGTGAACTATTTAGGTCTAACAAAATATACAATGAATCTAAGTCACACAAAAACAATGTATAGGTGGATCATGCAAATAGCATGTACACAGAAAAGCAGAGAAGCAACTGCTTTTACCTGAAATAGAAATCAAAAAGAAAATGGCACATTTAGCCATAAACATACATACATAATTCTCTAAATTGTATGAGGATAAAATGGGCTTTTCTCTCTACTAAACCCTAGCTAAATGTTTAAAAAAATGAGAGGATAGTAGTAGTTTGTTACTGAGAGAAAACAGAGAAATAGAAAAAAAAAGCAAAACTCACACTGTTTTCAAGCTTAAGAATTCTCGGGGAAGAGAAGAGGAAGGTGAGTGATTAATCACTTATGAGATTTAAGGCATTAAGACCCAAGTTAAGGGCAGCCAAGTTATTTTATATAAAAATTTCATTATGTTTTTCTGTTTGATTTTATTCTCTGAATGAAAATATGTTGATCATGGATGGTATTCTGGTTGATTTTTTGGATGAGATTTAATATGTTTTGATATGTTGTGACGGTTTCAATTTTTGTTTTGAAATATAAATAATCAAACAAATACCCTAATCACAGAAATAGATTTTATATTCTAGTTTTTATATGAAAATGAACTAAATGTTTTACTGAGAAATAGGGTATCAATGAAAGAAAAGAAGTAGGCAGTGTGAATAATGAGATTCATGCTTATGCCTAGTTTATATTAAAAATGATATGAACAATGCAATATTACAAATATGTGCTGATTTGTTCAGATCACAAGCCAATATGTTTTTATGGGTTTTTCTCAAAAACCATATCCTATGTTCACAGTAAAATAAATAAAGTATTTCATATGATTTCACCAGATTTATGCAAGCAATGGAAAAATTTCTAGAAAACAAATATATATATATAAGCAGGTTTTAGAAAATATGATTAAACAAGAAGTGATTTGGAAATAAGTTGTGGAATTTTGTATGAATGCTTTGAGTGTTTGGATATAATCTTTTAGTGAGATCCATAATTTTTGATTTATGTCATGAAGGAAAGAACATAAGAATTTCTAGAAATTAAAAAGAAAAATTTCTCAGAAATAAATAAGCATGGTCTCTAAATTATAAAATAATTTAGGAGTAGTGCCTTGATCTATTCATCATCAGGTGGATGATGGGTATGTGCATGACTTGCTTAAGTCCTGTAGGCCTCTGTGTAAAGGGTTAACAGAACTGAGCCCCTTTGCAATGCACATGGTGTTTAATGGCAAGAGTTCAGACCAAATAAAATAAAAAGATGAGATTGAGAAATTATGCTATGGAACTTAGGGGGTTAATCCATAGGAGCTTGTACATGTACAACTGAATGAAGTGAATGGATGAATGCTTGGGTGTATGTTTGTTTGATAAGCTTACATATATATAGATACTCAGATTTTAATATGAATTTGATTAGCATCACACATATCAGCTCTCTGCACAGTCATAGGAATTTACAAGTTATTTTAATCCCTGATTTCACTCACACCAGAATTTATTTCTGACCCTATTTGTTGCCTTTGCAATATTTGGGGTGTATCATTTTTTATTGAGGCAGCTCAAAGTATTGCTGCAGGGAAAGATGCATGAGTAGCTTGCTTGCATGGACATTTGAAGATCTTGATGAATTTAAAATGCTTAAGAAAAGTAGTAGTATTATTGTAATAAGTAAGTTAGGCAAACTCTTTTATGTCTTATGTATTTCTCAGAATTTGTTGTTTACTGGGTTTTGAAAAGAACATGAAAAATCTAAAGTGTTATATATGCTGGAGGATTGTTGATTTAAGTAACAGATGTGCTTGTGAGTTATGGATTTAAGTAATATATTCTGAAGTAATCTGATGGATTGAGATGGATGAGAACATGCCATATAATCTGATATGTGGATATGTTCTCCTTGACATATTTGTTTGGCTTCAGTTATAATATTGAAATTGTTCTTGAGTAAATATGTGCCAAAGTTTTAAGTGAATGGGTTGAATAAAGTCCTGGTTAACCAGTAGAGCCTAATCATGACTTGTAATTGATAAAAGCACATGCAAGAGCTTGAAGACATAGCCTGTAATCCTATCTGGGCATTTGATTTTCCAGTAAGAACTTGTATTGCTTTGGGTAATAAGTTCATATGCATGCTCAGTACTTGTAGGCTTCACTGCGACTATACTGAACTAAACCCCATTATCTAGATACTTGATTCAAGTCTGGTTGCATTTGGTTATAGTCAAACCTATTGTAGTTTGTAGTATCATGTGATCTTATTTGTAATAAGCATGTCCATCACTCAAGAGCATATTGATCACTATCATTTGTTATTTACTTAGAGAACCTCAGTTGTCTTCATTATAGGATCATCTGAAAGTTTTGCATTGGTCTGATTGTTGACATTGCCTTAATCATACTGTCTTCATGCATATGCTAAGTCTCCATTTGGCATGTTAGTTGAGTTAGCATTCTGGTTTGATTGTATTGTTTTCCTCTGCTTGGCTTTAAACTAGTTTACTACCTTATTATTCATATGATCATTGCATACTTTATAAACTAGAATATAAGTATTTTACCTGACACAAAATGTTGTGTTTGAAATAAGAATCCCGGGCTAAACTAATATGCATGAGTTGTTTTAACACCCTGTATCAATCAAAAAAATAATCAAGTATCAAATGCCTAAATCCCAAAGGTTAAATACAGGGGTTTGTAAATCTAGAAATACATTAATCTGGGCTATAGAACATGTAACAACCCTAGATTTTGGCCTATATTTTAATTTTTGACTTTATTTTATTTTAAATTATTTTAAACTTGTTCTATTTCAAACATTTCGTTTTAAATATAAATGTTGACTATTAAGTGATTTATAGTTCAAACTAGTATAAATTGGATATTTCACTGAAAAGTGAATTTCTATTGAAACTGGTCAAACTTTGACTTTTGAACTTTAAATTTAAATATTTCAAATTCTTAAATTTTATCTTTTATTATGAAAATATATTTAGTTCCATGGATACAGCTTTTCGTTTCGTTGGAAACGGAGTTAAATTGTGAAAGTTATGTATATTTCAATATTGTGTGTAAACTGATGTATTTAGCAATATTGTCTATTTTAAATTATATTTTATTTGTAATATTTTGTTCTAATATGTGTTAGTATTTTATTTTATGTATAATTTTGTCTTTTAAATAATTTAAAGTGATTTTATAATTTTTCCAAAGCGTATTGAATTTATTTTCTATTTTTAAAGGCTAGTTTCTATTTTTCTGCTATTTTCTTCAATTAAATTATATTTAATTAAAATTTATTTATTCATTTTGTGAATGCATTTTTATTTTATGTTATTATCTTTGTTTATAAATGTTTTACAAGTCCATAAACTTTTTCCAAAGTTCATTGCATTTATTTTTCATATTTTCAAGACTAGTTGCAATTTTTGCTGTTTTACTTAATTAAATTTTATATAATTAATAATTAATTAATTTATTTTTGTTTATTTACTAAATTTTCGTATTTTATCTGAGTTTATATATATATTTCAGTTATATAAAACTTAAAAAGAAATTAGAGGAAATATGAAAAGTTTTAAACTATTGAAATTCCTATGGCTTTTCACCTCCCGACCTTTCACTTTCTCAACTCCTCTCTTCAATGTTTTTGGCCATGCATACCCTATTCTTTTCAGCGGACTTCTTTTCATTTTTTCACGCAAACACTTCTCTTTCTCCTCCAAAAAAATCACGGCCATGGCTTCAAAATTTTGGGTAAAAATTCCTTCTTTCTTCCTTGTTTTCTATGTTTTTTCTATTGAAACTGCATATGCTCTCTACCTTCATAGTTTGGTTCCTCCTCCTCCAGGCTTTGGCCGACCACCACGACCCCCTTCCTCTGACCATCACCCATCCTAGCAACCCTCCTCCTCAGGCCTAACCAATCCAAGTCCAAGATCTACACAAAATCCACCAAAAACCATCACAAACTATCACTTATGACCTAGAATTGTCATCTCCTCCTTCTACCACCTTTTGCCACCACTACCTCCACCACCACCACCTCTGGCCCACACTCCAGCCACCACCTGACCACCACATACCATGGCCAAGCCACATCAGCAAGGGGCCGAACCCTATGGTGCAACAAAAGCCACACTTTTCCTTGAAACCCTTTGGTATTCCATTGCCTTCAACACCTTGTAACTTCCACTCACCTTCATCACCTTGTAGCCGCACCTTTTCCAGACAATACCTGATCCAAACCATGCCTTTAGCCATGCCATTTCAGATCTGGAGCTGAAGCATAGGTGGTAGGAAGCAAGTGCAAACACTTTGACTTTGTTTATGCATCCATTTCTAGCATTGTTTATTGAATTTTTGGGTTGAAATCTTATGTTGTTTGTAATTGTTTGGTTTGAATGTGACAAGGCAATTAGCTTTGGCTCTCCCACACTCAAATAATTATCGTGCTCTCGTGCCTCTGGAATTCTTTGTTGTGCATTTGTGGTTGTCATCTCCAGCTTGAACAAGTGAGTAATTCTCACCAGACAATGTGTACTTATATAACTAGTAAACTGACACCATTTGGATCTGTAAAATTATATCATCCTATTGTAACTGTTATATTATGATCATATAATGTTTACCCCTGTTATTACATATGTTATATCATCTATTACTGTTATCTCATGCTATTCTGTTTATTTATATCAGTTTATCACACTGCAAGTTCCCTGTAAATTAGAATCACTATGGGTTGAAATGATACATACCTGAACGGACTTTAGAATAAGGAAAAATCGTTATGGGCTGAAATGATAGGCCTGAACGGTTTTTATTTATTTATTTATATTACTTGGGATTGCGGGTTTGAAATGATAAAACCCGGTTTTTCTTTGTAAACTGCGGATTGAAATGATACATATCCGTATCACTTGACCTAGGCTAGAAAATTATATACAGACCCGTGGTTTATATATTTTTCTGAAATTTTTAAAATACTTTTTATTAATGTAAATATTATGGTATTTGATTTAAATTTCATTAAAATGATTTCTATAAAGTATTTGTGATTTTCTACAAATTAAATAAGTGAATTAAGTAAATGGTGAAGTAGAATTTGAAATGTAAGTTAATTTTGGAATTTATGATTTTGTTTATAAATGGAATTTTTGTAAAGTAAGAAAATATGACAAATTTGATTTAAAGATGAATTTAATGATTTTTATTAAGTAATAATAATGTTTTAAAGGTGTTAATGATTTTGTATAAATAAAAATATGGAATAAATGAACATTTAAGCTGAATTTGGAAATATAACTTAAATTGAATTTTGTGAAATTTGTTTAAAAGTGAAATTTTAATTAAGTAAAATAAATGGAAATAAGCTATGTTTTTGGAAATTTAAACTTAGTTGTTAAGTTAATAATATAATTAAAGAAATGAAAATTTAATTGTTATTAAATTTGATTTTTGTATGGAAATTTGACTTTATAAAATCATAGAAATAAAGGTATTTAAATGATTGTGTTAAATGTGAAATATATGATTTTATAAGTTAAAATGATTTATATTAAAAGTTAATTATTTGTGGAATTGTAAATAAAACTCTGAATATGATTTAACAGCATTTTTAAATGTAATGTAAAGGATATTTCAGGATTTTGTAAATGTTGTAGTGTTTTAAATGAACTAAAAGGTTAATTTAAAATAAAGGCTATTATAGCACTTTGTAAGTGCTATAGTGGTTAAACTTAACATGTAAGTTAATTGAAACTTAAAAGAAATCTATTACAGCATTTAACGCTGTCTTTTGTTAATTAACTGTTTTAAACTATAACTTTACGTAGCATTTTATAAGTGCTACGGAAACTATATTTTGTTGTTTTAAATTAATTTTAATGAAAAATAATCTCTGGAAAATGATATAATTTTGGGAAATTAAATGTTAAATTTCTAAAGATAATGAAGAGATATTTAAGTGGAAGAATTTGATTTCTAATGTGAGTTTAAAATGGTATTTAAATTTAATAAAATGAATGGATTTAAATGGTATTTAAATGAATAAAAATGAATGGTGTTTTGAATAATATTTTGATATTGTGAAATGAGTTTGAAATGATACTTGATTTCTGACTTATTTAATTTATTTGATAAATGAATATTTGAAGTATATATTAATTGAGTTTATTTAAATGATATTGGATTTATGAAATGTGGGAGATTTAAAGTTTTGAAATATACTAAAGATTGAATATTGTATTTTGTGGATTAAATCTATATTGGAAATTGATAAGATTTGAAACGGTTTGTTGGTAAACTGTAATTGAATTGAAATTTGATGGTTTGAATTTAATAAGTTTGTAAATGTATAGAATTAAAAGATGATTTTAAATATATGATTTCGAAATGCTATGATTTTCAAATTATAATGATTTCAATGTTTTGTTTCAAAAGAGTTATAACTTTGAAAGTATAGACTATTTGAAAGGTGAATATATGTTTGAAATGGAAATGATGTTGTTTTGAAATGAACATAGTTTTGAAATAAAATGATTTTGGTTTCGAAGTATAACTATCAAAGGTATGATATTTTGATATATAAAAATGATTTGAAATAAAGTTTGAAAAGATATGATATTTTGATGTATTAAAATGATTTGAAAAGAAGTTTGAAAGGATACGATATTTTGGAATATTGAAATGATTTGGAAATGATAAATCTTTATTTTGATAAAGACATGATTTTGAAATGATATCTTATTTTGAAGTAAAGTATTGTTTTTAAAAGTTATAACCACGGGTTATAATAACGATTGGTTGGCAAAGAGACCGGGATCGGATATGGACATACTCTCTGTCGATACCGAAAACCACTTTGACAACCGTGTACGCGGTGGAGATTCCAGAATGAAGTAGGATGGTGGCGACGTTCTTAAGGTATGTTACGTGGACCTAACTCCCGTGAGTTGGCATAAGGTGGCTAAAACAGGAGCGATTGACGGACCAAGGAGGTAGCACCTCTTATCGGACACACTTCTTCGATACCATTCTATTACTTGTGATTGATTTGGTGGCCACCCTTGATTGGGAGTGTTGTTCGAGGTGGGCGGTAGTGGCTGCTATGCGTCACCACTAGTCCGGATGCGTAATTGGTATATCTACCCTGGCATTGCCTAGTTGTGCCGTGTCACCTACCATATCGAGCTTTACTACGATTATGATTTTAAGATCCGACCGCGTTAAGGTTCTCCATCCCCTTAACGCTATTTTCTATATGATTATACTTTACTGATTAGACATTATTATAATAGCGAATATTACTACATAGTAGATAGTTTAACGGATCCTTAAAGAATGGGCGGTCCCAAGCATTCTTTAAGTTACTTGTACCTTATTACAGTTCACTTGAGTTGGTTTATATTATATAAGTATATATTGTCCTGATTCGAGTGTTTGTGTTTTGCTTTACGCTCGGGTCAGCCTGAGTATTCACAGATTTGGATTTCCACCTTCTGGAGATTTGAATCGCTGGAGATTATCTGCTAGTCTTGTTCTATCGACTTCAGTTATGTTGCTCTGTTCAGCTTGTACTTGGTTATCTTATTTATACTTCCGTTGTACTCTATTTCTTCTATTGTATCTTATGTACTCTGATATATTTATATAGTAGCTTCATGAACTACTATTTCTTTTACTTCCGCTGCATTGTTTTACTCTGTGTCTGTGATTATATTTATTTACTGTATATTCTGAGATTTGCCAAATTTTAATTACAACGCGGTATTTTGATCAATTCAACTCCGGCATGAGTGTCTACCTATACACTTATAATGGATGCGAATGGTTGAAAATATCGGGTCGTTACAGTTGGTATCAGAGCTTTGGATTTGAGGCAAAACTCAGCATATAGAGTAGATTTATTTACAGAATCACTTTCGTTCGAGTTTGAATCTTTTCCTCTTGATTCGAATTTCCTTTTAATTTTTGGAACGTTCCCTGCGGTTCCAAAATTCATTCTTGTCCCTCACTATTCATCTTCTTTTGATTCTGGAGTATCCCATAACTCCGCTTCGAATGAGCTTTATAGTGAATTGGTGGTCTCGCCAATATTCTAATGACTTGTAAAAGGGGGAAAACTCCTTTACAAATTTGCATCGATTCACCAGAGATTTATATTTATCCTTGGTTTAGATGCTAATATCTTTTGTTATTCCAAACTCTATCTCTTGAGATCGGATGTAGATTTACCCCAGGAAAATCCACATTTGCTCTTATTCATTAAGTCACGGTTGACCCGGTTAAGGTTGCCCGTGATTTATCTAAGCTTATCCATCTTCATATTTTGTTAATTAATCATCTTGTCTTTGTTCTAAACTATCTCCAACATTTTGAATTGTACTTTTAAATCTATATTTTATTATATATTGTGTTGTTTGAGTTGTTGATGTCGATTTGGGTTTCCGATCGATTCGTCTGATCAACGCTATCGATAGGATTTCTAAAACACTTTGACAGAACAAACCGATACAATATTATTTTAAAATTTGGTTAATTAAATAAATTTTAATATATAAGTAAATTTATGGAACTTAATAAATTGGTTTAAATTGATTATTTAAAATGATAATACTTGATTTATCATTTATTGTTCTACAAAGGAATTTATAAATAGTTGTTTATAAATTTATTTAGGAACTGAAATGAATTTAAAAAAAGAAATTTAAAGAGTTTAATTTCCGATGGATTTCAAACCTTGTGTTTAAAATTTTTAAAAGGATATTATTTAAAATATTTTTGAATAATTTTTTTTTTGTCTCTAAAGGATTTTAAAGTTTAAAAATTAAGTGCTCTTCTCTTTGTCGCTGGAAAATAATTTCGGTGATGACTGCAGCATCATCGACGTTCATTTTCGAGTTTCGAAGTGAAGAAACCATTCTGTAGTCTTGCTACAGCTTTGTTTTGGGAAACTTGATTGATATAAATTTCTAAAATATGATTGATTTATAAAATATATAGATATATATTTAAATTTGATTTGACAAATTATGTACATACATTTATCTATCTCTAAATGGTTTGAAAGGAATCAGAGATTTTATTCTTAAATTCTATCTTAAATAATAACTTCAAGTATAAAAAGAAAATCAAAATTTTTGAATAGATGATTCAAGCTTGAAATGATTGAATTAGGATGTTTATAGTGTATATTAATTTTAGAAAGTTTTATTTGTATAATTCTCAATTGCATTCCAATATAACTTACCTTAATTTTTAGAAGTTAACAATGTAATTGGATAATATACAATATAAAAAGATTTTTATAAATAAAATTTGAGTGGTTATAATAAATATTATACACTTAAATTTTAGTTATAAAAAGATTAACACAGGTAAATAGACTAAAAGGTTAATTGAATAATTTACAATACAAATGATGTTAAGGGAATTAGGAATAAATTAAAACAGTTATAATAAGTGTAAGCATATTTAACATATGTGATAAAATATTTGAGAGGGATAAATTTAATTATAATTAGGAATAAAGAAGAATTAAATTTATTGAATGTTATACACTTAATTTTAATCAAATCATGATTTTAGAGATGGTTTGTTTAAGAAAATTTGATGATAAGATAATGAAATTAGAGATAGTTAAGATTTATTTAACTTGTGTAAAATTAATTATCAGTTAAGCTGAAACCATGGAAATTTCAAACCTATTATCTTATTTTGTTTTTCAAACTTATTACCTAATTTTGTTTTTCAAACTGTCTGTTAGTTGTCCTTATTTTTCCTTATCTTGCTACAGACTGGTATAGGCATCTATCTATAATATTTTTGCTTAGAAATCTTTCTATAATCTTTATAATCTTTGGTACTCATTTTAAATCTGAGCACTGCTTTCCACCCACACACTGTCGGTCAAGCGGAAAGAGTGAATCAGATTCTAGAGGATCTTTTCGTACTTGTGTTCCTGATTCTGGAGAATCTTGGGAAGACCATCTCCACCTTGTTAAACTTACCTATAACCACAGTTATCAGGTATAATTTCAATCTTTTGTCATCTTGTCTTAATCTCATTTCAATTTTATCTTTCCTGTGTTTTCCCGTACTTCATTCCTTTTCGGGGACGAAAAGTTTTGAGTGGGGGAGAGTGTAACAACCCTAGATTTTGGCCTATATTTTAATTTTTGACTTTATTTTATTTTAAATTATTTTAAACTTGTTCTATTTCAAACATTTCGTTTTAAATATAAATGTTGACTATTAAGTGATTTATAGTTCAAACTAGTATAAATTGGATATTTCACTGAAAAGTGAATTTCTATTGAAACTGGTCAAACTTTGACTTTTGAACTTTAAATTTAAATATTTCAAATTCTTAAATTTTATCTTTTATTATGAAAATATATTTAGTTCCATGGATACAGCTTTTCGTTTCGTTGGAAACGGAGTTAAATTGTGAAAGTTATGTATATTTCAATATTGTGTGTAAACTGATGTATTTAGCAATATTGTCTATTTTAAATTATATTTTATTTGTAATATTTTGTTCTAATATGTGTTAGTATTTTATTTTATGTATAATTTTGTCTTTTAAATAATTTAAAGTGATTTTATAATTTTTCCAAAGCGTATTGAATTTATTTTCTATTTTTAAAGGCTAGTTTCTATTTTTCTGCTATTTTCTTCAATTAAATTATATTTAATTAAAATTTATTTATTCATTTTGTGAATGCATTTTTATTTTATGTTATTATCTTTGTTTATAAATGTTTTACAAGTCCATAAACTTTTTCCAAAGTTCATTGCATTTATTTTTCATATTTTCAAGACTAGTTGCAATTTTTGCTGTTTTACTTAATTAAATTTTATATAATTAATAATTAATTAATTTATTTTTGTTTATTTACTAAATTTTCGTATTTTATCTGAGTTTATATATATATTTCAGTTATATAAAACTTAAAAAGAAATTAGAGGAAATATGAAAAGTTTTAAACTATTGAAATTCCTATGGCTTTTCACCTCCCGACCTTTCACTTTCTCAACTCCTCTCTTCAATGTTTTTGGCCATGCATACCCTATTCTTTTCAGCGGACTTCTTTTCATTTTTTCACGCAAACACTTCTCTTTCTCCTCCAAAAAAATCACGGCCATGGCTTCAAAATTTTGGGTAAAAATTCCTTCTTTCTTCCTTGTTTTCTATGTTTTTTCTATTGAAACTGCATATGCTCTCTACCTTCATAGTTTGGTTCCTCCTCCTCCAGGCTTTGGCCGACCACCACGACCCCCTTCCTCTGACCATCACCCATCCTAGCAACCCTCCTCCTCAGGCCTAACCAATCCAAGTCCATGATCTACACAAAATCCACCAAAAACCATCACAAACTATCACTTATGACCTAGAATTGTCATCTCCTCCTTCTACCACCTTTTGCCACCACTACCTCCACCACCACCACCTCTGGCCCACACTCCAGCCACCACCTGACCACCACATACCATGGCCAAGCCACATCAGCAAGGGGCCGAACCCTATGGTGCAACAAAAGCCACACTTTGCCTTGAAACCCTTTGGTATTCCATTGCCTTCAACACCTTGTAACTTCCACTCACCTTCATCACCTTGTAGCCGCACCTTTTCCAGACAATACCTGATCCAAACCATGCCTTTAGCCATGCCATTTCAGATCTGGAGCTGAAGCATAGGTGGTAGGAAGCAAGTGCAAACACTTTGACTTTGTTTATGCATCCATTTCTAGCATTGTTTATTGAATTTTTGGGTTGAAATCTTATGTTGTTTGTAATTGTTTGGTTTGAATGTGACAAGGCAATTAGCTTTGGCTCTCCCACACTCAAATAATTATCGTGCTCTCGTGCCTCTGGAATTCTTTGTTGTGCATTTGTGGTTGTCATCTCCAGCTTGAACAAGTGAGTAATTCTCACCAGACAATGTGTACTTATATAACTAGTAAACTGACACCATTTGGATCTGTAAAATTATATCATCCTATTGTAACTGTTATATTATGATCATATAATGTTTACCCCTGTTATTACATATGTTATATCATCTATTACTGTTATCTCATGCTATTCTGTTTATTTATATCAGTTTATCACACTGCAAGTTCCCTGTAGATTAGAATCACTATGGGTTGAAATGATACATACCTGAACGGACTTTAGAATAAGGAAAAATCGTTATGGGCTGAAATGATAGGCCTGAACGGTTTTTATTTATTTATTTATATTACTTGGGATTGCGGGTTTGAAATGATAAAACCCGGTTTTTCTTTGTAAACTGCGGATTGAAATGATACATATCCGTATCACTTGACCTAGGCTAGAAAATTATATACAGACCCGTGGTTTATATATTTTTCTGAAATTTTTAAAATACTTTTTATTAATGTAAATATTATGGTATTTGATTTAAATTTCATTAAAATGATTTCTATAAAGTATTTGTGATTTTCTACAAATTAAATAAGTGAATTAAGTAAATGGTGAAGTAGAATTTGAAATGTAAGTTAATTTTGGAATTTATGATTTTGTTTATAAATGGAATTTTTGTAAAGTAAGAAAATATGACAAATTTGATTTAAAGATGAATTTAATGATTTTTATTAAGTAATAATAATGTTTTAAAGGTGTTAATGATTTTGTATAAATTAAAATATGGAATAAATGAACATTTAAGCTGAATTTGGAAATATAACTTAAATTGAATTTTGTGAAATTTGTTTAAAACTGAAATTTTAATTAAGTAAAATAAATGGAAATAAGCTATGTTTTTGGAAATTTAAACTTAGTTGTTAAGTTAATAATATAATTAAAGAAATGAAAATTTAATTGTTATTAAATTTGATTTTTGTATGGAAATTTGACTTTATAAAATCATAGAAATAAAGGTATTTAAATGATTGTGTTAAATGTGAAATATATGATTTTATAAGTTAAAATGATTTATATTAAAAGTTAATTATTTGTGGAATTGTAAATAAAACTCTGAATATGATTTAACAGCATTTTTAAATGTAATGTAAAGGATATTTCAGGATTTTGTAAATGTTGTAGTGTTTTAAATGAACTAAAAGGTTAATTTAAAATAAAGGCTATTATAGCACTTTGTAAGTGCTATAGTGGTTAAACTTAACATGTAAGTTAATTGAAACTTAAAAGAAATCTATTACAGCATTTAACGCTGTCTTTTGTTAATTAACTGTTTTAAACTATAACTTTACGTAGCATTTTATAAGTGCTACGGAAACTATATTTTGTTGTTTTAAATTAATTTTAATGAAAAATAATCTCTGGAAAATGATATAATTTTGGGAAATTAAATGTTAAATTTCTAAAGATAATGAAGAGATATTTAAGTGGAAGAATTTGATTTCTAATGTGAGTTTAAAATGGTATTTAAATTTAATAAAATGAATGGATTTAAATGGTATTTAAATGAATAAAAATGAATGGTGTTTTGAATAATATTTTGATATTGTGAAATGAGTTTGAAATGATACTTGATTTCTGACTTATTTAATTTATTTGATAAATGAATATTTGAAGTATATATTAATTGAGTTTATTTAAATGATATTGGATTTATGAAATGTGGGAGATTTAAAGTTTTGAAATATACTAAAGATTGAATATTGTATTTTGTGGATTAAATCTATATTGGAAATTGATAAGATTTGAAACGGTTTGTTAGTAAACTGTAATTGAATTGAAATTTGATGGTTTGAATTTAATAAGTTTGTAAATGTATAGAATTAAAAGATGATTTTAAATATATGATTTCGAAATGCTATGATTTTCAAATTATAATGATTTCAATGTTTTGTTTCAAAAGAGTTATAACTTTGAAAGTATAGACTATTTGAAAGGTGAATATATGTTTGAAATGGAAATGATGTTGTTTTGAAATGAACATAGTTTTGAAATAAAATGATTTTGGTTTCGAAGTATAACTATCAAAGGTATGATATTTTGATATATAAAAATGATTTGAAATAAAGTTTGAAAAGATATGATATTTTGATGTATTAAAATGATTTGAAAAGAAGTTTGAAAGGATACGATATTTTGGAATATTGAAATGATTTAGAAATGATAAATCTTTATTTTGATAAAGACATGATTTTGAAATGATATCTTATTTTGAAGTAAAGTATTGTTTTTAAAAGTTATAACCACGGGTTATAATAACGATTGGTTGGCAAAGAGACCGGGATCGGATATGGACATACTCTCTGTCGATACCGAAAACCACTTTGACAACCGTGTACGCGGTGGAGATTCCAGAATGAAGTAGGATGGTGGCGACGTTCTTAAGGTATGTTACGTGGACCCAACTCCCGTGAGTTGGCATAAGGTGGCTAAAACAGGAGCGATTGACGGACCAAGGAGGTAGCACCTCTTATCGGACACACTTCTTCGATACCATTCTATTACTTGTGATTGATTTGTGGCCACCCTTGATTGGGAGTGTTGTTCGAGGTGGGCGGTAGTGGCTGCTATGCGTCACCACTAGTCCGGATGCGTAATTGGTATATCTACCCTGGCATTGCCTAGTTGTGCCGTGTCACCTACCATATCGAGCTTTACTACGATTATGATTTTAAGATCCGACCGCGTTAAGGTTCTCCATCCCCTTAACGCTATTTTCTATATGATTATACTTTACTGATTAGACATTATTATAATAGCGAATATTACTACATAGTAGATAGTTTAACGGATCCTTAAAGAATGGGCGGTCCCAAGCATTCTTTAAGTTACTTGTACCTTATTACAGTTCACTTGAGTTGGTTTATATTATATAAGTATATATTGTCCTGATTCGAGTGTTTGTGTTTTGCTTTACGCTCGGGTCAGCCTGAGTATTCACAGATTTGGATTTCCACCTTCTGGAGATTTGAATCGCTGGAGATTATCTGCTAGTCTTGTTCTATCGACTTCAGTTATGTTGCTCTGTTCAGCTTGTACTTGGTTATCTTATTTATACTTCCGTTGTACTCTATTTCTTCTATTGTATCTTATGTACTCTGATATATTTATATAGTAGCTTCATGAACTACTATTTCTTTTACTTCCGCTGCATTGTTTTACTCTGTGTCTGTGATCTGTGATTATATTTATTTACTGTATATTCTGAGATTTGCCAAATTTTAATTACAACGCGGTATTTTGATCAATTCAACTCCGGCATGAGTGTCTACCTATACACTTATAATGGATGCGAATGGTTGAAAATATCGGGTCGTTACAGAACAAGTTGGGAAACAAAACAAGAAAATAATAAGTGGTAATATTTGAATTAAATATTAATCAAGCTTGAATTAAAAAAGAAGAAGAAGATTAAAATAAAAAGGTAGAAATGGCTATGTGACACAAAATCTCTCAAATATGAGAAATACTGTGTGATTGAATTTCTTTGCCATTTTAATTGCTCTAATATGCAAAGAAACATTTATATATCTTCATATATATAAATGACATGATTTGATTTATATACTAATATTTTTATATTGGTAAAATTCTGGATCTTGGGAAATTAATTAAGAGAAGTGATCCATTGTTTTATATAAAGAAAAAAAACTCAACTGAAAATCACTAAAATTGATAAGAGAAAAGTGGGTCATTTTAGCTATGCCGATTTCCTTCGTGTTGGCTTAAAGCTGGTGAGAAGCTGGTTTTAGGTCCATATTTTATTGGTGTTCATTTGTGTTTCACCTATGATGGGTGTTGTGCGTTTCAGTCGATCGGGAAAGTTAGCACCTCGATATGTTGGTCCCTTTCCCATCACCGAACGTATTGGTTCCGTGGCTTATCGCCTTTTATTACCGGCTCTGTTTTCTGCTATTCGTGGTGTTTTCCACGTCTCTCAACTACGGAAATACCTTAGGGATTCCGATTCTATTCTTGAGCCCGGTGTAATTGAAAAAATTGAAGCTTTACCAAATTTGACTTATGAGCAACATTCTATTCGTATCATTACTTCGGAGGTTAAACTCCTTCGAAATAAAAATGTTCTTCTTGTGAAAGTTCAATGGTCCTCAAATCCTAAGGATTGCTCTTGGGAATCTTGAGAATTCATCGAGAAAACACATCCAGACTTACTCTTTCGTGCTTTTTATGGTGAACTTCTTATTTCAAATCTTTTATTGTGTTGATATGCTTTTATGGTTGAACTTCTTAGTTCAATGGATCTTGTTTGACCACTACTTTGATGTAAACTTCTATGTGTTATATTCATATCTGTTTCCGCCTTTGTGATATGAATATCTGTGACTGATTTGTGTTATGCTTATTTCTATATTTGTTTCCGAAGGCCTCTTAGCCACTGTGTGGTAGCTTTGAGTTTGTATTTGATATGTCAGATTTCCTCTTGAAATGAAATGTAAGTTATATTATCTGACATATCGGTACTCGCACAAAGCAATTACACAGATGGTCGCTCCTCAACAGCCTTATTCTTCGTGCTAGTCGTCGGCATTACCCCGTAATGACCTTGGCTAGCGTGAGTATAGAGGTGGGGCGTCACAAATAACATAAGGATAGACATTTCGCTTTGGGGTAATTTTGGGGTTTAGATTTGAAGTTTTTGTGAACCAAAATTCCCCAAGGCATATATCAAACCCAACTTTACTATACAACTAATAAAATGAGAAAAACTAAGATTTCCACTCATAGAAAATTCCCAGCTTCCTCCTTGGATTTGAACATGCCTGCTTTTTAATCTCTTCCTTTTGAACTATACAATAAGTGGATTATGTATAAATTAGATTCAAAATTTCAAGGACTGGAGGAGGATATAATTAGAAATTGAATGTTAACATCTAGAATTCCTTACCTAAAGACTTTAAAAAAATTGTGAATTGTGAAGAAAGAGAGACTAACAGAGTTCTACCTACGTTCCTAATAATTTATGAATAAAGGTGTGGGGGCTAGGCTCTTATTTACAATGGTTAGAAAGCACAAGAATAGTTAGATTCAAGCCGGTTTAAAATAATAAAAGTCAAGCCGTTTGTGGTCTGAATAACTTTAGCCGCCATAACTCGCACCAGTCGATCACTCCTACCTAGGCAATCAACTGGTCGCTTAAATGTGGGAACGCATTCTTTTGTGTTGTTTAATATTTATCTAATTCCTTATTTAATTTTTAATGTTACCATTTCTTTTAATATTTACTTAACCCCCAAGTATATAATTATCATTAATTTTTAAATTTAAGTCATAATGGGGTGAGGCTCCAGGAATGATCATTATGGGGTGAGACTCTGGAAATGATCGTACCAAAGTGAGACTTCAAAAATACCTTGAAAATGTTACGATGAAGATGGACTTTGAGAAAGTTATAATGGAATGAGACTTTAGAAAGGATTGGTGAAGTGAGACTTCAAAAAGGATCATGGTGAAATGAGATTTTAGAAAGGATTGTGTTGAAGTGAAACTTCCATGATAATTATGGTGGCATGGGATCTTGGGGACGGTCGTGATGATGTAAGGCGAGGTAAGACCTTAGTGATAGACAAGGTGATATGAGACCCCAACGATGGTTATCATTATGTGTTTACATTATATTTGTTATGATTACGAAAATAGATGTGATGTTGGATGTCTTGTGATGTTAATATGCTTGAAATAGGTACCATGGCACCTGTAATGCACTTAGTGTAGTATACTCATATGATGATGATGATAGTATAGCATATATCGTATTATATGCTAACACTTTGGATGTAGAGACAAGTCAGATATGATTACCCATACCCTATGTCCTTTACTATATCGGTTTTTATAATATTTTGAGAATGTTTATCATATGCACCAGACTGTTTTCTGACTTGGAGTTTTATTTTTTTCTTCTTATTATCTATGGTACTCTTAAATGAGTAGACTAGATAACATGTTTAAGATTAGCGCATGGAGCAATATAGAGGATGAGCAGGAGGCTGTCGCTATTATATTTATTATTAAAGTTTGTTGCTTGTTACATTGTGCTGCACTGTAGAGCTTTATCAGTGCTTTATTTTATTTGGAGACAAATTTCCTTTGAGTTTATTTTGATCCATTTGCCTTGTATGACTATTGTGAACCTTGCGCTCTAATATTTGTTTTAGTTCATTAAGTTATACTTATCTTTCTCTCCCGTTCTATATGTATGTTGATATCTTTTTTTATTCGATGCACTATGAGATATACGACAAATTATGATTATAATTTAGTTATTTTACCCTTGACAATCATCCTACGTCGGTCGGGTACCATTGTAGCACCTTCTTCAGGTATATTGGGTACCAAAGGCGCATGATGGTCGTCACACGTGGTATAAGAGCTTTGGTTAGGCGATTCCTCACTTAGGTCGATCATTAGAATCTGAATTGGTACTTAGATGCATTAGAGATAAGGTAAGCATAATACCTTAGAATAGATCAAGCGATATGTAAGAGAGCATACTTGTTATATATTTTGATTTTTGAAAACCGCATATTAGTAGTATATATAGTATAGCACTATTGGCACAGTTTTCGTTCATGAGAGACTAACTATTCTTATAATAGAGTTTAAGAATGAGTCAACATACAAGGAACACTGCTAGGAATTATACGTTTGGAGTAGAAGGAGAAAGAGCGAGCTCGGGGACAACAAACCCCGATATGCAGGCCATGTTCACAGAGATGGTGTGGAACATGCTGCAGAATACCCAAGGTGCAGCTTCACTTAGTGTTGGTGGCGGTGCCCTAGTGCAAGTGCTTAGAAAATACTTTGCTAAGTAAAAGAAGGACTATTTTAGCCTTAGAGGCAAACCGTTCCTTGGAATGGAATCATCTATGGAGCTTCAAGATTGGTTGGATACCTATAAGCAAGTTCAAGGTTGCACCATGGGATGTGTAACGACCCGTATTTTTAACTATTTTAAATTATTAAATTTAACATAATTATTTGATAAAAATGGTTAAAATAAAAAAAATTATAATGTATTAATGTGATTTATTGAATATGAACTTTAATAAGATTTTGAAATAAACAATTTCAAAGATTTTTGTATTAACAACCATGGAAATAAAATTTTAGATATTGAATGTGTTTATAATCAATAACTGGACTTGAATAATAAATGTTGAATTATTTAGATGAAAATAAAATAATTGTTGATAATTATATTTCAATTGAAATTTTATGTTATTAATGTCATTTATTTAATAATTGAATTGTTTAAAATTTAATATTGGGAATTATTTAAATAATTGAATTATGGATTGAATATGAATGAAATGATGTCGGATGTTGATTTAAAATTTATTTAAATAACAATGAAGATTGTTAACATTTAAAATTGAATTTAAAAGTGAACAAATTAAAATTTGGAATTACTTGTTTTAATTAACGAGTAAAAATAGCCATTTTGGCCACTGTAACGACCCGCAGAATTTAATGGTTTTAAAAGTATATTTAACGGGAAATTTGTGAAATTTTAAACAATAAAATTTGAAATTAAAATTTATTATTTGGAATACGTCTATTTTAATATAGCAACTGGTAAATTTTCATCTGATAATATTGAAGTTTATTTTCCTGTGAAATTTCATTTCAAATCAAACCGGTTAATAACAGTGAATTTAAAAGTTTTCCGAAACCAAAATATGTCAACAGGAGAAAATTTATTCAGATCATTCTAAATCAGACTGTGAAATTCGTTTCGCGAAATTCGAACGTTTCTAGCTCCGTTTGGATTTTTCCGTATGGAATAGCAACGTATATCAGGGTCCGTATGGACTTTTGATAGGAAGGTCCTGACACTGGTATTTCTATTTTCTTTTGTCCGTCTCGTCGCGCTGATCACTGTGATGTATTCATCGGTGTATTTCGGAGTCCGGTGCGCGACGGAATCAACAAAATGTAAAATGTGACGATTCGCCAAATTGGATCCATTTGAAATTCTGTGTCCTCCATCTGATTCAGCTTGTTGTGTTAATCACATATATAACCTGTGTCCTTTTATATTCGTCAGTTTTGACACTCAAAAGTCAAAATCTGAAAGGACAAACGTTTTCAGGTGCACGTATATTTCTTTTCTCTTTTGACTGTTTTCAATTCTTTTGCATTCGTTCTTCACTATTTTTCTCCATCTCCTTTTGCCTGCTCCTTCCTTTTGTCATGCCTCTCCCTTGAAATCCAATAAATCTCACCACCGCAAGCCTCTACATCTCATTCCTTTCCGCCTTCACCTACTACACGGCAAGCCAAGCCTCCACGTCCCTGCTTCTGGCCAACCGAACGCCATTGCCTCATCGCCTCTTTCTCTGTTCTTTCTCACGCCATCACCACGTTTCATCTCAGAGCACCCAACTCGTCCCCAATATTTTCACCACCTCCCCGAGCTGTTCGACCAAACCGACCACCGTTCGCATCCCTTCGTCCATCACCCAAACAACCGAAGCACCGACCTTCGCACTGCCCTCCACCTCAACCTCCATGATCGGCAACCCTCCAGATCCGCCTATGTAGCTCATGAACGTTTCCCCTGACCGAAGCATAATGCACCTCTCGCCTTCAAAACAGCATGCTACCTGAACTTCATTGCCTTGCTCCAGGTCAGCCACTTCATCGCAAGCAGCCTACTTCGGCGGCAAACACCCAGGCGCCGACCCATTCCTCCCTCCACCATGCTTGGTTCGTCCATACTTTTATATATATACAGTATATTATATTATAAAGGTATTGTATTTATGATATTTTGGAGGAATATTATACATATTATACTGTTTACATATTATACAGTTCTATATATATATAGATTTATAGTTGAACATATATACCTATTTATATATGTATAAGTTAGGTAAATCATTTTAAATATATAAGTTGTTTGCATATACTTATTTAGTTGTATACTATATATATATATATATTTTGAGTTTACATTTATAGCTGTATTTTATGAATAACTGAGTTTGCATATTAGAGTTGTATATCCAGATTTGTAATTTATATATACAGTTGATGGGTCTGCATATTTATACAGCATGCATATGTTTAACCACATATATTTATAATTTATATATATCCTAGATGTGAGCCTGAGCAGTTTATATACATAAATATATATTTTGTTTCTTATATAAAATCTGCATAAATGATTTTTAGTAGCTTATATAAATACATATAGGGTTGCAACAGTATCGTTTTTAAGGTATATAGGTATGTATGTATACAATAATATTGATATTACGCATGTTATAATATTTTATTTATATAAATTATGATGGGTCAGTTTATACATATAGAGGTTACATGAGTTTGAATATGGATATATAGATAGTTATTTATAAGCTATGAAGTATGTATGCCAATTTATATAAGTTAAGTAAGCTATATAGTATATACACATAGATTTTTAAAATTTTCAATTTCTATTTAGGTTATATATATTATTATAATAAATTGTTTATATTGATCTTTTTTCTGATTTGGATTTTTCTTTAGAAATATATATATATATATATTAAATATGAGTTTAAAATTTTATATTAATTAATAAAGAATATATATAGATATAATATTTATTTGTTTCAGTTTATCAAGCTAATTTGATTCATTCTCATCGATTTCCGATTTATCAGCTTGTCCGTCGAACTTGTGTCCATCGTGCTTCACTTTGGAATTCGTGCTTGGATTCGTAACTCATCTCATTCTAGTTCATCTCTAGCCTCGAAAGGTGAGCAATCACTCACGATTAACGTTCTTTAATTTATTAAATTCAATTTCAATTGAAACGACAATTGAAATATTACTACTGTTAGTTAGTTCATTGCTGTATATATGATATTTTCTGTAACTGTTCACATGTGACATCTGACACCAGTATCTAGTATTTATATGTCTGTTATTACTATCATCTGTAACTGTTCACCCGTGACATCTGACACCAGTATCTAGTATTTATATGTCTGTTATTACTATCATCTGAAATTGTTCACCCGTGACATCCGACACCAGTATCTGTTTTATTATTATTGATGATATATGCCTGTTGTTGTATTTTATATTATCTGTTATCACCCTGCAAGTTCCCTGTTAGTATAGAATTCACTATGGGTTGAAATGATACATACCCGAACGGACTTTAGAATAGGAGAAAAGCGTTATGGGTTGAAATGATAAACCCAAGCGATTTTCATTTGAATTGAAATTGGGATTACGGGTTGAAATGATATCTACCCGCATATATTTAAATTTCGGATTGAAATGATAAATATCCGTATCACTTAAGCATATGATAAATATATATACAAACACCGTTGGTCCATATATATATATATATATATAAATATTTTGAAATTGAATTCTATGGTTTTGGAAAGAAATATTTGGTTTTAACAAATGTTGATTTTTAAAAATTGATAGATAAATGGTAATGATATATATATAGATTTAATAATGATATTTAATTTAATTAAGATGGATTTAATACATATAATATGTTAAGTATAAAATTTATATTTCAAAATAGAATTGGGTAAAAATTTGAATAAGTTAAGGTTGGGAAGATAATTTGAATTTAGTAAAGAATTTTATTTAATTAAACCAATTTAAAACTTATTGGAATTGGGATTTAAGATATGATTTATAACTTGAGTTTGATTTAAATAATTTAATGAATATTTCTTGTTTAAATAAATTTAAGGAAATATTTAGTAGAAAATGAAATTTAAGGCTAGTTAAATGATATTGAATTTATGAAGTGAATATTCCCTGATTAAATAATAAAAATAAAGTTAAATCAAGATCTATATGAAACTGTTAATTTGAACTTTGAAATGTTGAATATTAAAGCTTTGAAATATATTGAAAATATAAATGGTATCTTTAGCACCGAATTGAATTGATGAATTGAGCTTTGAATAAATTTGAATTTGGAATTTGAGTTAATTTGAATCGATTTGTGAGACTTGAGGAAATTATAAATACTTTACTTTATAAATTATTTAATGAACATACACTATTTTGGAAAATTGATATATTTGAAATGAAAATTATATTTTGATTTTTGAAGTAAATAAATTTAAAATGACCACGGTGTTATAATGTATATTTCTACCTTGTAGATAGTTCTGCAGATCCTTAGAGGATGGTTATCTCAAACATCCTTTAAGTTACTTGTATTTCGGTTGATATTTCACTTGAGTTGGATTTATTTATATAAGAATGTTAATCCTGACTCGAGTGTTTTGTGTTTTGCTTTACGCTCGGGTCAGACCGAGTGATACAGCATTTGAGACTCACCCTTGGAGTTTGGAGCTTCCTTTGGAGATCCAACTATCGCCTCAGCTTTCAGCTCTTCTAGTTGATTTGTTCAGAGAAGTCATCTGTTGTACTGGAGACTTCACTGCATTTGAGATATTCTGTTGTATTTTATTTCTAACTCTGATGTATATATAGTAGCTTCATGAACTACTATTTTATCTATTCCGCTGCGTATTATTGTATTACTCTGTGTTTGTGATTCTGTGATTGATTTATTTACTGCATATGCTGAGTTTTTCCAAATTTAAATTAACAATCTGATATTTTGAATTATTCAAGTCAGACATGTGTGGATTATTGTCGATTTGAATGGTCCAAAATAGCGGGTCGTTACAGTTGGTATCAGAGCGAGGCTCTAGGCAAAACTTAGCATATATGGTAAATTTATTTACAGAATCACTTTCGTTCGAGTTTGAATCTCTTCCTTTTGACTTGATTTCCTTTGAACTTTGGGACGTTCCTTACGGTTCCAAAATTCATTTTTATCTCTCCCTCTTTGTATTCTTGTGATTCTGGAGTATCCCATAACTCCACTTCGAATAACCTCTATAAGAATAGGCGATCCCGCCGATCTTTGAATGTTTTGTAAAGGGGTGAAACTCCTTTACAATTGGCATTGATTCACCGGAGATTTATATATCCCTTGGTTTTGATGTTGCCATCTCTTGTTATGCCGAATTCTATCTCTGGCGATCGAATGTCGATTTGCCTTAGATTTCCACATCGATTATATTCTTGAAGTTATGGTTGACCCGGTTAAGGTCGTCCACGATTTATATAAGTGTACCCATCTACTGTTTTGTAATTAATTATCTCATCTTCGTTCGAGCCTATCTTCGAATCAGAATCCTATTGATTAGAGTCCCTCTAAGTTGAATTTCTATCTTTGTTTTGCAATCCATTCTTGAACCATCCTTTGAAAAATCAGGCTTGCTTATATTTTAGAAATTGTTTTATATATCGAAATTATTATATTCTATATATAAAAGTGAAATGTTTTCGATAAAGATTATAAAGCCTTTAAAAATAAGAATTTGAGGTTTCGAAAGGATTTGTAATTTTGAAAAAAAAACTATATAAGAAATTTGATTTATAACTGAAGGATTTTAAATTTGAAATTTGAGAATTGAACCCCGGTGTTTTGAAATTGGTTTTAAGATTTTGAAATATATAATAATAATATGATTTAAAAGTATTTTTCCAAATAAGAAATGTTTCAAATGATTTTAATGAGTTTCGAAGAAATTTCAAAAGAAGTTTGAGAAAATAGAAGTCCAGAACTCACTTATGTCGCTGGAAAATAATTTCGGTGATGAGTGCACGCATCATCGACATTGATTTTCGAGTTTCAGAGTGAGGGATAGGCCACTTCAATAGCTTTGCTATGCGAATGATTTTGCGAAACCAATTTTGATTCCAAATTCCGAAGTAAGATTTGATATTCAAAGTATATATATGTATATATATTTGAAATGATTTGAAGTAAACCGGTGTTCATTCCTCGAGTTTCGGATTTGATATAACCCTATCTATTAAAATTGATTTACTGATTTATTGCTGATTTCCAACTCTTGAATTTGAAAATGATTTCTTCAACTATTTTGAAGGTTCGAGCACTTCCAAATCAAGGTTAACTTCAAAGCTAAGAAATTTTGAAAGTATGAATAAATTAATAAAGTATATAAATTTGTTTCGAATGTTTAAGTATGAAGTAATATGATTTAAATAAGTTGAAACTGTTTTGTTAAGTAAATGAATAAGGCTATTTTGAATTTTTTTCTAAATATGGAATTTAGATTTGAAATGTTTTGAAAGAATTTGGGCTTCAATATATTTTGAATAAAATTTAGTTAAATGTTTTAATTTAGTAACATCTTTATGAAACTATATATTTAACTAGTTGGAATAAATATATAAGTTGTACGTATGCTGTTTTATTCGCATAATTAATTTGATCCCGGTTTGAGTACAGAAGTTCGAGGTGAATTACACCATTTCGTGTTAGGATTTTTCATTCGATTCTTGATGGCGAATATCTGATATGGATTTTGGGCTTGATTCTAAAATTCTTTATCGTAGTATATGGCTATGCAAGGAGACTGATGGCTTCTAGTCGAGAAACCATATCGAAATCCGCATTAGGGAAGTCGAATGGACAATACTAGTTCGAAAGCGAACTTGTGTGATCGAGGGAGCGATCAAATGTGATTGTGCGAAATGATGACGTATGTACATCTTATATTCTAATATCATTGATATATTTTGACACTGAAATTGAAAGCTGTCATGTTAGAATATCTTTGCTTACTAAAAGAAATTTCCAATTTAAATTACAAAGATATATAACCCATAAAAGCAAAGATATTCAATCCCATATGGCTCTTCATACAGCGAAATTTATTTTTGAAAAATTTGATCCTTATATAAGATGGACCTTACATAAGTATAAGAGGATTTTGAAAACATTTGATTTTGGTAATGAATTGGTTGACTTAAATTATTGATTTGGAAATTTGGATTTATTTTCTAAATCTATTATTTTGGAAACTTTGAAACTAAAGATATTTAATTTGAGAAGAAATAGTTTGGTGAAATTGTATATGATTTTGAAATTGAACTGAAATTGAAACAAATTGAAATTTGAGAACCTTATGTTACTAAACATTTGATTTGGGAGTTGTCGAACTTATATAAAATTGATTTGTATGAGTATGAAATTGATTCGAAAACTATAGACTTGAAAAGGTACTCAATTTGAAAGTGAAATCTTATATAATTGAAGTCTATATAAGTATGATTTGATATACTATTGATTTTGGAAAGTATTTGATTTGAAAATTAAATCTTATATATAATGGATTTTATATAAGTACGATATTTGAAAGTGATTTGAAAAGGTACTATATGATACATATTTTCGAAGTAAAGATATGGAAAGTGCCTTCTGCTTGATATCCGATTTGTGGCCACATCTTGGATTCATTCTATCGATATTATTCTCTCTGATTTTGGTTTTCCGGATATGATACTCGAGTGTCCTTCGAATTCCATGGCGTTACCCATGGTCTTACGAACTCGACTGCATAGCGTAATTCGTAAGGCAGTGATTGCTTAAAAGGTACGGATGTTTCCTGGGGGATCCAGGCGTAACCATTGTGTATCTGCGATCTATGGTCGTGTTAGTGGCGTAATCCGCAAGGCAGAGATTGCTTAAGGGATATGGATGTTTCCTGGGGGATCCAGGCGTAACCATTTTTATGTATCCTGCGGTCCACCGTTTTGTTGCATGGCGAAATTCGCAAGGCAGTGAATGCTTAAAAGGTACGGATGTTTCCTGGGGGACCCAGGCGTAACCATTGTGTATCTGCGATCCATGATTTGATTCGTTTTTTGATTGGATTGTACTTTCCATATCTATTTTTAAAGGTTTTTCGAGTATTTTCACTGGGTGTTGAAACAGGTCTACTAAGTACCTGGAGAATTCTAGTTTTGCGCCTGATCAACGCACTACCAGAGTCTACAGGAACAAGGATAAACTTGTTGAAACATCGAGTTATAAAAGTATTTTCGAAAGAAAATTTGTTTCGTTATAAAGGTATTTTATAATAAAAGTATTTCCAACAAAGAAAATTTTGTATCAATATTTGGAATCAAAACCCTTATGGTTCTAATTTAACTATTCATGCCCGATACTACTCCTTGAATCTACCTTATCTGCTCAGCTTTATTTATTCATCTATATTCTGCTTTTCCAAATCCTCCTTCTTCTCCTTGTTGACTATATCCTTTTTAAGTATTGTTTATTTATATACTATATGGTTTAATATATATATATATATAAAATATAGTGTTATAAATAGAAAATTTTGGTGTTAAATATTTTAGAAGTTATTAATTAAATACAACATATTTAAAGAAATGATTATTGATTTATTAATAATGTTGAAAAGTATCTTGAGATAAATTAATAAATTTATGAATTATGGATTTAATAGCTTCTTTGTAAATATAAGTAATAATGTAAATAATTGTTTTAAATAGTTTTCATATATCTATAAAGTTGTTATTTAAGCATATAAATGGTAATTGTAAAGGAAGCAAGAAATTTTGCAAATGGGTCTTGAAAAAGTTTTAAAGTATATAAGACAATTGAATTGCAAATGAAGTTTTCAAATTTAAGTAAATTTTATATAGTTCAAATTAATTGTTTAATCTTGACTTTCAATCTACTTTTATTTCTGGTTGTTCTATTCTCCTACCACCTTCCTTTTCGGGGACGAAAAGTTTTGAGTGGGGGAGAGTGTAACGACCCGCAGAATTTAATGGTTTTAAAAGTATATTTAACGGGAAATTTGTGAAATTTTAAACAATAAAATTTGAAATTAAAATTTATTATTTGGAATACGTCTATTTTAATATAGCAACTGGTAAATTTTCATCTGATAATATTGAAGTTTATTTTCCTGTGAAATTTCATTTCAAATCAAACCGGTTAATAACAGTGAATTTAAAAGTTTTCCGAAACCAAAATATGTCAACAGGAGAAAATTTATTCAGATCATTCTAAATCAGACTGTGAAATTCGTTTCGCGAAATTCGAAAGTTTCTAGCTCCGTTTGGATTTTTCCGTATGGAATAGCAACGTATATCAGGGTCCGTATGGACTTTTGATAGGAAGGTCCTGACACTGGTATTTCTATTTTCTTTTGTCCGTCTCGTCGCGCTGATCACTGTGATGTATTCATCGGTGTATTTCGGAGTCCGGTGCGCGACGGAATCAACAGAATGCAAAATGTGACGATTCGCCAAATTGGATCCATTTGAAATTCTGTGTCCTCCATCTGATTCAGCTTGTTGTGTTAATCACATATATAACCTGTGTCCTTTTATATTCGTCAGTTTTGACACTCAAAAGTCAAAATCTGAAAGGACAAACGTTTTCAGGTGCACGTATATTTCTTTTCTCTTTTGACTGTTTTCAATTCTTTTGCATTCGTTCTTCACTATTTTTCTCCATCTCCTTTTGCCTGCTCCTTCCTTTTGTCATGCCTCTCCCTTGAAATCCAATAAATCTCAACACCGCAAGCCTCTACATCTCATTCCTTTCCGCCTTCACCTACTCCACGGCAAGCCAAGCCTCCACGTCCCTGCTTCTGGCCAACCGAACGCCATTGCCTCATCGCCTCTTTCTCTGTTCTTTCTCACGCCATCACCACGTTTCATCTCAGAGCACCCAACTCGTCCCCAATATTTTCACCACCTCCCCGAGCTGTTCGACCAAACCGACCACCGTTCGCATCCCTTCGTCCATCACCCAAACAACCGAAGCACCGACCTTCGCACTGCCCTCCACCTCAACCTCCACGATCGGTAACCCTCCAGATCCGCCTATGTAGCTCATGAACGTTTCCCCTGACCGAAGCATACTGCACCTCTCGCCTTCAAAACAGCATGCTACCTGAACTTCATTGCCTTGCTCCAGGTCAGCCACTTCATCGCAAGCAGCCTACTTCGGCGGCAAACACCCAGGCGCCGACCCATTCCTCCCTCCACCATGCTTGGTTCGTCCATACTTTTATATATATACAGTATATTATATTATAAAGGTATTGTATTTATGATATTTTGGAGGAATATTATACATATTATACTGTTTACATATTATATAGTTCTATATATATATAGATTTATAGTTGAACATATATACCTATTTATATATGTATAAGTTAGGTAAATCATTTTAAATATATAAGTTGTTTGCATATACTTATTTAGTTGTATACTATATATATATTTTGAGTTTACATTTATAGCTGTATTTTATGAATAACTGAGTTTGCATATTAGAGTTGTATATCCAGATTTGTAATTTATATATACAGTTGATGGGTCTGCATATTTATACAGCCTGCATATGTTTAACCACATATATTTATAATTTATATATATCCTAGATGTGAGCCTGAGCAGTTTATATACATAAATATATATTTTGTTTCTTATATAAAATCTGCATAAATGATTTTTAGTAGCTTATATAAATACATATAGGGTTGCAACAGTATCGTTTTTAAGGTATATAGGTATGTATGTATACAATAATATTGATATTACGCATGTTATAATATTTTATTTATATAAGTTATGATGGGTCAGTTTATACATATAGAGGTTACATGAGTTTGAATATGGATATATAGATAGTTATTTATAAGCTATGAAGTATGTATGCCAATTTATATAAGTTAAGTAAGCTATATAGTATATACACATAGATTTTTAAAATTTTCAATTTCTATTTAGGTTATATATATTATTATAATAAATTGTTTATATTGATTTTTTTCTGATTTGGATTTTTCTTTAGAAATATATATATATATATATATTAAATATGAGTTTAAAATTTTATATTAATTAATAAAGAATATATATAGATATAATATTTATTTGTTTCAGTTTATCAAGCTAATTTGATTCATTCTCATCGATTTCCGATTTATCAGCTTGTCCGTCGAACTTGTGTCCATCGTGCTTCACTTTGGAATTCGTGCTTGGATTCGTAACTCATCTCATTCTAGTTCATCTCTAGCCTCGAAAGGTGAGCAATCACTCACGATTAACGTTCTTTAATTTATTAAATTCAATTTCAATTGAAACGACAATTGAAATATTACTACTGTTAGTTAGTTCATTGCTGTATATATGCTATTTTCTGTAACTGTTCACATGTGACATCTGACACCAGTATCTAGTATTTATATGTCTGTTATTACTATCATCTGTAACTGTTCACCCGTGACATCTGACACCAGTATCTAGTATTTATATGTCTGTTATTACTATCATCTGAAATTGTTCACCCGTGACATCCGACACCAGTATCTGTTTTATTATTATTGATGATATATGCCTGTTGTTGTATTTTATATTATCTGTTATCACCCTGCAAGTTCCCTGTTAGTATAGAATTCACTATGGGTTGAAATGATACATACCCGAACGGACTTTAGAATAGGAGAAAAGCGTTATGGGTTGAAATGATAAACCCAAGCGATTTTCATTTGAATTGAAATTGGGATTACGGGTTGAAATGATATCTACCCGCATATATTTAAATTTCGGATTGAAATGATAAATATCCGTATCACTTAAGCATATGATAAATATATATACAAACACCGTTGGTCCATATATATATATATATATAAATATTTTGAAATTGAATTCTATGGTTTTGGAAAGAAATATTTGGTTTTAACAAATGTTGATTTTTAAAAATTGATAGATAAATGGTAATGATATATATATAGATTTAATAATGATATTTAATTTAATTAAGATGGATTTAATACATATAATATGTTAAGTATAAAATTTATATTTCAAAATAGAATTGGGTAAAAATTTGAATAAGTTAAGGTTGGGAAGATAATTTGAATTTAGTAAAGAATTTTATTTAATTAAACCAATTTAAAACTTATTGGAATTGGGATTTAAGATATGATTTATAACTTGAGTTTGATTTAAATAATTTAATGAATATTTCTTGTTTAAATAAATTTAAGGAAATATTTAGTAGAAAATGAAATTTAAGGCTAGTTAAATGATATTGAATTTATGAAGTGAATATTCCCTGATTAAATAATAAAAATAAAGTTAAATCAAGATCTATATGAAACTGTTAATTTGAACTTTGAAATGTTGAATATTAAAGCTTTGAAATATATTGAAAATATAAATGGTATCTTTAGCACCGAATTGAATTGATGAATTGAGCTTTGAATAAATTTGAATTTGGAATTTGAGTTAATTTGAATCGATTTGTGAGACTTGAGGAAATTATAAATACTTTACTTTATAAATTATTTAATGAACATACACTATTTTGGAAAATTGATATATTTGAAATGAAAGTTATATTTTGATTTTTGAAGTAAATAAATTTAAAATGACCACGGTGTTATAATGTATATTTCTACCTTGTAGATAGTTCTGCAGATCCTTAGAGGATGGTTATCTCAAACATCCTTTAAGTTACTTGTATTTCGGTTGATATTTCACTTGAGTTGGATTTATTTATATAAGAATGTTAATCCTGACTCGAGTGTTTTGTGTTTTGCTTTACGCTCGGGTCAGACCGAGTGATACAGCATTTGAGACTCACCCTTGGAGTTTGGAGCTTCCTTTGGAGATCCAACTATCGCCTCAGCTTTCAGCTCTTCTAGTTGATTTGTTCAGAGAAGTCATCTGTTGTACTGGAGACTTCACTGCATTTGAGATATTCTGTTGTATTTTATTTATAACTCTGATGTATATATAGTAGCTTCATGAACTACTATTTTATCTATTCCGCTGCGTATTATTGTATTACTCTGTGTCTGTGATTCTGTGATTGATTTATTTACTGCATATGCTGAGTTTTTCCAAATTTAAATTAACAATATGATATTTTGAATTATTCAAGTCAGACATGTGTGGATTATTGTCGATTTGAATGGTCCAAAATAGCGGGTCGTTATCGGATCTCGATGAAACCAGTTTCATCAGATTCATAATAGTGAATTATTGTAGGATTTCAAGTTTCATAGCGATCAGACTTGTCGTTTGACCGTGCGAGCTTGAAACGCGTAGAAATCATTAATGGAATTTAAATTAATATAATTTGATTTTAAACGCTAACTTCTATAAACTTTTGAATTAGTGTTTGAAACTAGTTTCATTGAGTTTAAAAATATTTAAGACCTATATTTCGATATATTGGATGACCTATATTCATTTCGGGAACAGAACGGGCTTTTCGGGTCGTTGTTATCGTTTCGACCCAAATCGATATGTCCATCCATTCTTATCCAACTCTGTCTATATAAATAGATTTTTCCTCTAACCCTAGTAGTCAATTTCTGTACGTACGTGTATTCTCATCTGCTCCTTTCTTCCTTCCTAATGTTAGAGGTATCAAAACCCTAAATTCCCAATTCCAAATCAAATCGAAAATTCAAACTCCTCAAACCAGATCAAAATATATATCGTTGGAAAGCTCTCGACGAACGTAATCTATTTATGCAATTCGTTTTTCGATTAGAGGCTTTGTTTAGCTAGAAATTTGCGAAGTACTCTCGGTCGTCCATTCTAGGTTTTCGATTTCAACAGTTGATCTTCACCCATTCGTTGATCAGGAGGTGCTGCGTCGTAGAGGGCATCAAGGGCATTCAATCCACGGGTTCATTCATGTCAGAAGTGTCTCGAGTCGGCCAGAAACGGCAAAGAAGGCGAGCGGCGGCACACCGCCGCCGATGGTTTCGAGATGCTCGCGCGACCATGGTGAGGAGCTCCTTGGCATGGGCGACGTGGCGGCACTCTCTGATGGGGTCGGAGGCGAACGTGGCGGCGGCGGCAGCAGACGTTTAAAGGTGGCGACACGTGATAGGTTGCGTGCTTGAGTCTGTGCTAGGGTTTCGTGGAAAGGAGGTAAACGAATTACTATTTTACCCCTATATTATTTTTTTAATTTTAAATTTAAATTTTGAACGTTCTAACTTCAATAACATTTGCATACGAACTCGGATTGACGCGCAGTTTCTTCCGTTGGGATCGTATCGAATTTTCGAGCGATATGTAATTGGTTTGGCTACATTTGGAGACTGTTGGAATTTGGGTGTTCTTTTGGATTTTTAATCGACTATAAATCAAAGGTGAGTGATTTAACCCACTCACACAGTACTAAATCTTCTTATGTTAGTTGAATTAAATTTATGACGTGATAAGAATTTTATTAATTGATGTTTGGTAATTTAAATTGTCATTTAAATTTAATTTGAATTTTTTGAATTAAATTGCTATTTAAATTGATATTGAAATTAAATTGCTAGTTAATTACCCGATATTGATAACTAGTTGATTCTTGTGATTTATTGACTGATTTTGATGTTGATTGTGATGAATGCCTATTTGTTGACATTTTGGATAGTTGGATGTTTATTTATTCATATATATTCCTGATATGTTAGCTAGGAAAACCACTATGGGTTGAAATGATACACACCCGAATGATCTTATAGATTAGGAAAAATCGTTATGGGTTAAAATGATACATACCCGAGCGATTTTATAGATTTGAAAATTTATTGATTTGCGATACGGGTTGAAATGATATATACCCTAAAAATTTAACTATTTTGGGTTAAAATGATATATGCCCGATCACTTGACCATAGGGTAGAAAATGATATACGGACATCGTTGGTCGGTTTAAATTATTTTCTAAAATTGTAAAGCATGTTATGATTTAATAAATTTAATTTTAAAATTTAATTTAAAGATTTTATTTAAAATTTATAGTTTAGTTAATATAAGTTTTAAAAATCTAAATTTTAAGATTTTAACTTATAATTTGTTTAGTTTTAAATATATAATTAACTAATGTAATATAATAGAAACACTTTAAAAATCTAATTTAATAAAATATTTAATATAGTTTTAAAAGATTTATTTAAAAATTTAATTTAAGATAATAGATATAGACTTTTTTTAATAACTTTAATAGATAAAAGATTTTTGTAAAAGATTTTAGAATTTTGTAAAAGGTTTTGTAAGGAATTTATAAAAGTTTTGTAAGAGATTTTATAATGGATTTTATAAAATGATGTTTATAAAAGATTTTTATAAAGGATTTTATAATGGTTTTATAAAGAAATTATAAAGGTTTTAAAGGATTTTATAAAAGAACTTGTGTAAAGGGATTTGGAAGCGTTTTAAAGGAATTTGCGTAGAGGTTTATGAAAAGGGGAAGAGTTGTAAACTGTTTTGGAATTTATAAATAGCTTTATAAATGGTTCTAAAGCATATAAATAGTTTATAAATAGTTTAAGAGAGATTTATAAATTATTTTTGAAATTGATTGAAAGAAATCTTCCTCGGTATTTATAAATATATTTATACTTTTGGAATAAGTATATGGATATCTTGATATGAAGGTATAAACTTTTTTCTGGATTTATTATTAAAAATGTTTTATAAAATGACCACAGTGTGAAATAAGCGTTTGGTTGTTAAAGAGATCGGGGTCGGATATTGTCATACTCTCTGCCAATTCCCAAACCAATTTAACAACTGTGCATGTGGTGGAGAATCCAGAACGAAGTAGGATGGTTTGGCTAACTCTACCGGTATGAGGAAAGAACGTAGCCTTAACCTTCGGGCAGCTTGATATGACTAAATTAGGAGCTATCCCGGGCCAAGTGAGGTCGCTCCTCCTATCAGACACGCTTCTTCAATACCATATCTGTTACTTTGTGATTGATTGGTGGCCACCCTCGATTTGATTATGGGAGTATGTCTCGAGGTGGACGGTAGTAGCTACTATGCGTTACCACCTGTCCAGGCATGCAAAATGGTAGAATCCTACCCTAGGCATTGCCTCGCATGCCTTGTCATATGCCTTATCGATCCCACTACGATTTTGGTTTGTGTCGTACCCGTGGAGTGCTCCGTAATAGCCCACCAATTTACGGTGGAGCTTACAGTACTGTATAAACCACGATGCCTATAAAATGTGTTAAGGGGGATAAGGGTAACGCCTTAATGCTATTTTTAATATTATACTTTACTGATAGACACTACATATATAGTGTATACTACTACATATAAATAGTTTAACGGATCCTTAGAAGATGGAAAATCCCAAACATCGCTTAAGTTATTGCACGCACGTTATACACTGGATAGGTGATGTAAAATCCCATAAACATCTCTGAAGCTATCACACTTATATTTACTTGTTGATTTAACTTACATAAGATCTTTTAGTTCTGACTCGAGTGTTTTGTCTTTTCATTACGCTCGGGTCAGTCTAAGCTTTTCAGTGTATTGAAGACCATTTTATTTTTAGAGGATGAAGATGGAGATAGGTATACTATTTATTATATATATATTCCACTGTATCATGTTGTTCCGTTGCATTATCCTATTATACCTGTTGCATGTATAACTCTGATTTTATTGTAAAAGTGTAATCAAATGTTATTTGTAAAATAGCTTCATGAACTGTTTATTTGATTATTATATTTTATCATTCCGCTGTGAGATTATGTGTTTTGTTTTCATTCCTTTCTCTTATTTTCTTATTTACCCCATTGATAATCCTCCCTTTTGAATGGTTTGAGTTCGGCATATATGGTTTATTATTGATTTAAACCGTCCAAAAAGGTTTAGCGATAACCTTAGCTTTATAGGGTTTGACTCATTAGAGATAGGGTAGTAATACCCTAGAATGAGTTTGTTTGAGTGTATATATATGATAGCGCGTACTTGTTAGTGTTATAAAATGTTTTATATTATGTTTACTTATCCGTTGAGTTGTTTATGAATTCTGGTCGGTGCGTGGAAAGCCATGTTATCGATAGGCGTTTCTTAACACTTAAACGAGGCAAGTCGACATAGTATTGTTTTAAAATCAGATAAATGAAATAATTTTACCTAAATTATATTTTATATATACAAAATGATAATTTTCAATGGATGTTAGTTGTTAGGAGATGATAATATTTAATTATCAGTGATTATTGGTTGGATTAAATTTAAAAATGAATACTTTGTGAACTCTATTTCACGAAGTGTTCGATAATTAAATTGAATTGAAATCAATAAAAATAAGAACTGGTAAAATGACAAAAATGTAAATTAGTGAAATATTTTCATAATAAGGTAATGAAATTATATAAGTATATTTATAATATGGCTTATAAATAGAAAGGATTTAAAAGTCGAGTTGAATTTAAAACCTGTTACTTTCAAAATTGTTTTCAAAGCCTCCAAAATTAATAAGAATATTATTTGAAAGTGTTTTGATGAGAAATATATTTTGAAAAGATTTTTGAAAGAAATATAAGCATTGAACTCGCTTTGGTCGCTGGAAAATAATTTTGGGGATGACTGCAGCATCGCTAGTATTCATTTTCGAGTTTCTGAGTGAGAATTGCTACCAAAAGGAATTTATTTTCGATTAAAACAAGTTTTGATTGTGAGAAAATATTTTAAGTATGATTTTGATAAGTATATGAAAATATTTTTGAACTTATAATTGAAAATAGCATAGATAAAAATAAGTTATAACTTGTAGATTTGAACAGGACAATAAAAATTTAAATTTTAAAACTATTGAATATTTTGGTTTAGAAAACAAAAGAAAATTTGAATTTGAGCTACGAACTAAAATAATTAACATAAGAAATGTTAAATAAATTGAGTTAGTATAATGAAGAAAATAAAATGAGGTTTAACTCAAGAAAGCTTTAATAAAAGTGAACGGTATTTGAAATGAATTAAATAAAATAACAAAATGAATTTTAAGTGAATATATAACTTGTTTTGAGAAATATTAAGGTCAAACAAATTCATATTTGTTCAATGTGAATGATAAGAAGAAGTATTTTTTTTAAAATAGAGTTAAATAAACCGAGTAATGGATTAAATGAAATAAATTTAACTTAATAAAGATTAAATGAATTGAATTGGATTTGAATGGAACTAGATAAATTAGTAAAGTGAATTAATTCCACTTAAGCTATAAAATGAATTAATAGTGTGAATACAAACTTGAATTATAAAATGAAATGCAATTTGAATTGTGAAAGAAATTGAATGAAAAAAAATGAGTGTATGTAAAATTAATATGTGTAATTGAATTTAATTTGAATTGGATGTAAATAAATTAAATGCAAATAGAACGAGTTTCAATAAAGTAGAGTGGTAATTAATTGAATATGAAATAAGTTAATGGAATAAATTATAAATTGAAGTTAACTTAAGAAAGTTGAATGAATTGATTGCGATAAAAAGAAATTTTTAATATGAATTGAGTTATAAAATAAAAATTACTCAAGTAAATAATTAATATGAACTTGAATGAATGAAATAAACTAATAAAGTGAACCAATGTGTGACGACCGCCCATGACCCCTGCACTTAAACCTAGAAATAGTGCGCTGTAAAGTGTGCTAGGCAGCCATGGACGATTGCCAAGGTAAGTTAAAACAGCGGAGTCTATCGTATTACTCACAGCGCATGGATAAAAATACAATGGAGAATATATATAGTGAAGCTTCGCAGAATAGAATCTCATCAATAAAACTTCATATAGCTGAATACAACATCTGAATAGTCAATACATCAAGCCTCACTACATATCACTCAGAGAATTATACAAAACAGCGGAACATCCAGTGCATATAGTAAGAAGATAATATGCAAGCCTCCAGCTCGTCATCGTCATCAGCATCGTGAGAAACTAAGAACAACACCTGTCACCTGCTACCTAGTCTGCCCGTCCCAAAATGGACGAACAGCCCAAGGCAATAAGAGTTAAAACATAAAGCCTTGAGTCGGACAACAGTCTTAGTGAGCGGTAAATTAACTAACAACATACCAAAAGAGCATAAAGGAAAAAGGAATAGGAATCCAACCCTCCCACTCCACCTCTTTCTACAGTGATAGCCCCCAGACACACACTAAGCAGAAGTAAACATAGCAAAGAAACAATTTAAGGTAAGCAATTATCACTCGAGTCAAGGTCGGGGTTTTCCAAGTACAAACCCCCAAGGCCTAAACCAAGATCAGATAAGCACCCAGAAAACATCGCTCTTGAGACCGAATGACGATACAACCAAACATCCATGACTCTGGCTATCACTGTTATCATTGCCTCTATACCACCGTTAATTGAATGACCGGCACATTCTTTCAGCCGTCCGTCAAGGGCTAATGGAAACCCCGGTTCTAGACATAACTCCGCACGTCGTCGTGACCCGTGACTAGGACTATCGAATCTGCCCAGAGTACTCGACTACCAATCAGTAGTCTTCAGGGACTATCGAATCTGCCCAGCGTACTCTTGCTTTGAGCATGCTAGAACCTTCAACAACGATGAAATCTCAGCCTTCTAGTCATCCTCCTCGACGACTATTTCCATACTAGCTCAAGCGCCTCTCGAGCAATCCATTATTCTCAACTCGAACCATTTCACCGAGTTATCAACATGCTTGGAATGATCCCGTCTGGATTAAACCAAGGCTATCTCATATCATGCCTCGCTTCATCTTATCATAGGAAAGCCTCATCTCATCAACATCATCATCAAATCTATCCATATGAGCTTCATCATCCGCCACATATGCCACAAGCAGCTTTTCCAATTCAAGAGCCTTTCTCTTAGCTTTTGAATCATCTTCGACTATCTTGTCTAAATCAAATCATTAATCAACTAATTCATAACAATCAATCAAGTCAATCATTAATCCATGTAATCATACATTCAAACATGATCTAAATAACAATTATAACAATAATGGCAATTTCGTAAATAAAGGGTCCAAATCTAACAAGTATGAAAACATGAGCAATATCTCTACAACTTGATGAATGAACTTGCATAGGCTAACATGTAGTAAAATGGGTGTCAAATCATCATGAACAATAGATCTACACTTAAGTTTATGAAAATGCATGGAAATCACTATTTTAACACCAAATCAAGCCAACAATCTGATATACTCCTTTGGATCCGTGTGAGAGATAATCACCACTCACCAAATCACCTAAACACCTCAAAAGTAACACTTCAGATCTGGACAGCGAAGAATCTAACTCGATCTATCAAAACTCCACTTCAAACAATGAAATCACTCTTCGAAGAATGTAGATCTTCAACCTAAGCTCTTCGATCTTCGATTTGGATGAAAGGAATCACAAGATTAGAGTGGAGAAAAGAAGTGAAGAAGTGTAGAACTCGAGCTCTCAAAATAGCAGCACTTCGTCGCTTCAAAATCCGGATCCCAAAAATGAAGAAATGGACGTGTATTTATAGGCTGGAATTCCCTAAGTCGTCCGCCTCCTTAAGTCGTCCACGACTTATAGAACATCACTACTTACGACTTAAGAAATACCACGACTTACGACTTAGTGAGACAACCCATCCTACGACTTAACAGATCCACCAGTCTACGACTTAACGACTCAACACAATAAGTCTTCATGCAACTTAACAGCTCACGACCCGACACTTAGCGACCTAACAATCTCGCGACTTAACAAACCATACGACTTAACCTTGCGCGACTTAATATGCGCGACCTAACCCTTTGGCACGACCTAAGACTCAACGACTCAACCTTCCTTGCGACTTAACGACTCAACTGTGATACACCTTAACGACTTAACAACTCTACGACTCAACAACCTCACGACTTAGCTAGATTACGACTTATCACCTTCACACGACTTAACGTCTTACTGGGATACGACTTAATAACTTTAGGTCGTCTAACGACTTAACTACCCAACATACTATCCTAGGTCGTCTACGACCTAACTAAACATGCCAAAGCGACTCAACGACTCATCAACTTATCCCCTTAACTCGTCCACGACTTAACTGCTAGGCTTAAGTCGCTCACGTCCTAATTACAACACTCCTTAAGTCGCTCGAACGACTCAAACTTCCTAAGTCGCTAACTCGCCCAGTTTCCTATGCCGCCTACTCTTAGTCGCCGCTTCCCTTAAGTCGCCAATTCCTTAAGTCGTCTACGACCTAACCTCCTTCACGACCTAAGCTCCAACAAGACCAATCTCCTTAGGTCTCTTCTATCTCTTAAGTCGCTCCATGACTTAAGCTACCACTCGACTCAAGCTTCAAACGATTTAACAATACTATCGTTTTAATGACAACAGTTTTAAGATGTTTCGATCCGTAAAAATATGGGTCGTTACATTCTCTCTCCCTTAGGAATTTCGCCCCCGAAATTCCAAACAAACAGAGCAATCAAAGACTATTCTTCATGCCTACCATCCATAGCAATCAACAAACCATGCATCCAATTCTAGCTTAGCATGCAGAATTCTAAAACTAGAACAAGTTACAATATCGTGAGATGACACGACACCTTATGGCCATACCTTGAAGAATTCAGGATGAGCTGCCTTCATCCTCTCTTCCTCCTCCCATGTACAGTCGTTAACATCATTACTCCATTGTACCTTGAGCAACCTAACTACCTTCCTCCTAAGCTGTTTCGTGTCAGTTTCCACAACACGAAGCGGCTTACGAGGTCTCTTATCTACTGGATCAATCTCAAAATCTTCACAGCTATCGGCAGAAACCACTGTTTTCGATTCGTGCACATACTTCCGTTGATATGATACATGAAAAACATTGTGCACACTCGACATCTTTTCTAGTAACTCCAATTTATAGGAGAGCTTTCCAATTCGCTCGATGATCGGGAACGGTCCAACAAATCTCGGAGTCAATTTTCCTTTCTTCTCGAATCAAATAACATTCTTCAGTGGAGAAATCTTCACAAAAACCATATCACCTACGTCGAATTCCAAATCCTTACGACGCTTATCGGCATAACTTTTCTGTCGGTCTTGGGCTGCCTTCATTCGTTGCCGAATGATCTCTATACAATCCGAAGTCTGTCGAATCATCTCTGGCCCAAGTATCAGCTTTTCTCCTGTTTCTAACCAACATGTCGGAGAGTTACACGGTCTTCCATACAATGCCTCATACGGTGCCATACCAATGCTTGACTGGTAACTGTTATTATACGAAAATTCCACCAAATGAAGGTGATCTTCTCATGATCCTCCGAAATCTAAAACACAAGCTCTGAGGAGATCTTCCAAAACTCGGTTGACTCTCTCGGTCTGACCATCTGTTTGAGGATGATAAGCTGTACTCAAACACAACTTGGTTCCCAAAACTTCCTGGAAGCTCTTCCAAAATCCACTAGTGAACAATGGATCTCGATCGCTCACTATATTCTTCAGAATACCATGGAATCGAACTATCCACTTAACATACAACTCAACCAACTTTGATGCAGTCCTAGTCGATCGAACAGGAATGAATCTTGCACTCTTAGTCAGACGATCTACGATGACCCAAATCCCTTCATTTCCCGTTCTTGTTCTAGGTAACCCATCAATAAAATCCATCGATATTTGCTCCCACTTCCATGTAGGAACTTCTAATGGCTGAAGCAATCCACTTGGCTTCTTCTGTTCGGCTTTTACCAACTGGCAGTTCATGCACTTGGAAATAAAATTTCCAACATCCTTCTTCATACCTTCCCAGTAGTATGTTCTCTTTATATCCTGATACATCTTATTTCCACCTGGATGAATTGTCAGCTTCGAGTGATGACTTTCCTTCAAAACTTCACTTCTCAATTCATCTATATCGGGAACAACTAGTCGTCCTTGCTTCCGAAGCTAACCCTCTCGATCGACCTCGGATCCTTTATCCTTTTCTGGATCCAATCCAGATTCTAAATCACGGATAATCTTGACAAGCTTATCGTCTCGCTTTTGGCGCTTGCCAATTCTTTCCACAAGAGTAGGTCTTATCGATAAGTTTGCCAACATCTCAGGTTCCAATTCAAATCTAGGCCTGAAGTCAAATCCAGCTAAATACTCGAGACTCTTCCATTCTGAAAACATGGCTCCCAATCCTGCATGTCTTCGACTTAACGCATCTGCCACTGCGTTACCCTTTCCCGAAGTATAGGCTATACTAAAATCATATGATGCTAAAAATTCTAGCCATCGTTGCTACCGAAGATTCAAATCCTTTTGGGAGAAAAGATACTTCAACGACTTATGATCTGTAAATAACTCGAATCGAACTCCCAATAGATAATGTTTCCACATCTTCAGAGCAAAAACAATCGCCGCTAACTCCAAATCATGAGTCGGATAATTCCTTTCATGCGGCTTCAGTTGTCGACTTGCGTACGCAACAACTTTACCCTTCTGCATCAGCACTGCTCCAAGTCCAGTACCACATGCGTCGGTGTAAACCACCATCTCATCATTCCCACTTAGAATAGTCAAAACAGGAGCACTAGTCAATCGCTCTTTCAGGATTCTGAAAGCTTGCTCACACTTATCATCCCATCTGAACACTTGGTTCTTTTTCGTCAATCCTGTTAATGGTGAAGCCACCTTGGAAAAGTCTTTGATAAATCGACGATAATTTCCTGCTAATCCAAGAAAACTTCTCACATCAGATGCATTCTTAGGTCTAACCCAATCCTGGATTGCTGCCACCTTAGCGGGATCAACCGCTATTCCATTTCCAGAGATAATATGTTCTAAGAACCTCACTTCACACTTCCAGAAGTGACACTTCGAAAACTTAGCCTTCAGCTGATGTTTTCGTAATATTTCCAAAACAATACGCAAGTGCGTCTCGTGCTCTTTTTCAGTTCTGGAGTAAATCAAAATATCATCCACGAACACTAGCACGAACTTGTTCAACTGATCTCTGAACACTCTATTCATAAGATCAACAAAATATGCTGGCGCATTAGTCAATCCAAACGGCATTACCAGCCACTCAAAGAAACCGGATGGTGTCCTAAAAGCAGTCTTTGGCACACTATCCTTAGCCACTCTTAACTGGTGAAATCCCGTTGCCAAATCCATCTGAGAAAACACCTTAGCTTCGTGAAGCTGATAAAACAAATCATCTATTCTCGGCAATGGATACTTGTTCTTCTTAGTCACTTTATTCAGCTCACGATAATCTACACACAACCTCAACGATCCATCTGCTTTGGTTGCAAACACAACTGGTGCACCCCATTCGGACACACTACGCCAAATGAATCCTTTCTGTAAAAGGTCATCAACCTGCACCCTCAACTCCTGCTGTTCCCTTGGCGCCATCCGCCTAAGAGGCATCACAACAGGTCTGGCTCCTTCAACTAGATCTATAGGAAACTCGATCTCTCTATGCGGCGGTAACCCTTTGACCTCATCAAAGACATCCTCAAATCCATTAGCGATCGGCACCGATGACAGTCCATCCCGTGGAACAACCAGCGAATACATGAAGCTCATGAAGACGCCTTCCTCATGCTTACATCGTATCACAATCTTTCGCCCCTCCACATTCTCGACTGTCACCTCCAACCTTTCGCAGTCAACCTTTGCCGCATATTTCCTAAGCCAGTCCATACCCAAAATAATTCTGAACCCCGCAAAGTTCAGAACAAAACAATCACAAACAAAAGAGCAATCATGACTCGATACAATCAGACCACGGCATAACATACACAAACAAGACGAACCCCCAACTGGATTAGTCACAACCAATGGCCTATCAACGATATCCGGTTCCAAACCCAACCGGCCTACAAGTTCATTACAAACAAACGAATGCGACGCCCCAGTATCAAATAACACTCTAACTGGAACACCACATATGGAGAGAGTACCTTGAACCACTACACTCTTTCCTTTCTCTTCAACGGTAGGAGCTTTCGAAGATGATGGAACAGCCCCCAAAGCATAAGCTTGCACAATCTGCTTGTCCTTCCGCGGTTCTGGACAATTCTTCCTAATATGCCCCAGCTTGTCACAGTTGTGACACATCATCGGCACCTTCGGATTTTTGCAATCCCTAGAGAAATGGCCCTTCTGCTGACAATTGTAGCAGGTCACTTCGCCCTTCGGCTTTTTCTGGCCATCCTTACCCCTTTGCTGCTGCTGCTTCCTCTTCTTGTTTCCACCCTGCTGTGGTTTAGACTCCTCCTTGGTCACAGCAACAACAGATCCCTCTTTAGGAAACAGATTCTCATGCCTGAGAGCCTTCTCTACAAGCTTCTCAAATGAATCGTCCAAATGATCCACTAACTGCCTCCCAAGATAACTGTCCAAGCCTGTCACAAACTTCTCATTCTTCTGATATGAAGATTCAATATACGACCGGGCATACTTGGACAACGCTTCAAACTCAGAAACATACTCAAGAACCGATCTTCCACCTTGCTTGAGCTCCACAAACTTCTTGAACAGAACATACGTCTGGGCTGTAGAAATGAACTTAGCTTCAAATCTGGCTTGGAATTGCACCCAAGTAATTTCTTCCTCCGGAGTATCAATGGTGATAGAGTTCCACCAGTCAGAAGCTCTTCCTTGAAGCTGTCTTGATGCTAGCTTCCTTTTAGTCGCATCATCGATTCCCAAATCACCAAAGATCCTTCTACAAGCATCTATCCACCTCTGAACTTTAATGGTTGACTCTGTTCCCAAGAAAACCTTTCCTCCAAGAGCAATATAATCTTTACACAACTTAGCAAAATCCACTGGTTTTGGAGTTTGAACTTGAACTCCAACATCTACTGATGGCCCCGGAGCAGGCATCCTTCTCATGATCGAAGTCATCATAGCCTCGAACATAGCAGCATAATCAGCAGCCCCCTCAGTAGCATGGCCTTCCCTAGCAGCTGGTCTCCCTCTTCGACTCATCCTTAATATCTATAAAAGGAATGATTAGCACACGTTGAGAAACAACTGCATAAAGGTTCAACCATTCTAAGCTACTATATTATATATAGTAATCATCCATCAAAATACAATTACGTCTCTCATACGTAGTTACGTCAGCGAGCGTTGGGTAAAATCGATTAACCAAAGCTCTGATACCAAATGTGACGACCGCCCATGACCCCTGCACTTAAACCTAGAAATAGTGCGCTGTAAAGTGTGCCAGGCAGCCATGGACGATTGCCAAGGTAAGTTAAAACAGCGGAGTCTATCGTATTACTGACAGCGCATGGAAAAAAATACAATAGAGAATATATATAGTGAAGCTTCGCAGAATAGAATCTCATCAATAAAACTTAGAATAGTCAATACATCAAGCCTCACTACATATCACTCAGAGAATTATACAAAACAGCGGAACATCCAGTACATATAGTAAGAAGATAATATGCAAGCCTCCAGCTCGTCATCGTCATCAGCATCGTGAGAAACTAAGAACAGCACCTGTCACCTGCTACCTAGTATGCCCATCCCAAAATGGACGAACAGCCCAAGGCAATAAGAGTTAAAACATAAAGCCTTGAGTCAGACAACAGTCTTAGTGAGCGGTAAATTAACTAACAACATACCAAAAGAGCATAAAGAAAAAAGGAATAGGAATCCAACCCTCCCACTCCACCTCTTTCTACAGTGATAGCCCCCAAACACACACTAAGCAGAAGTAAACATAGCAAAGCAAAAATTTAAGGTAAAGCAATTATCACTCGAGTCAAGGTCGGTGTTTTCCAAGTACAAACCCCCAAGGCCTAAACCAAGATCAGATAAGCACCCAGAAAACATCGCTCTTGAGACCGAATGACGATACAACCAAACATCCATGACTCTGGCTATCACTGTTATCATTGCCTCGATACCACCGTTAATTGAATGACCGGCACATTCTTTCAGCCGTCCGTCAAGGGCTAATGGAAACCCCGGTTCTAGACATAACTCTGCACGTCGTCGTGACCCGTGCCTAGGACTATCGAATCTGCCCAGAGTACTCGACTACCAATCAGTATTCTTCAGGGACTATCGAATCTGCCCAGCGTACTCTTGCTTTGAGCATGCTAGAACCTTCAACAACGATGAAATCTCAGCCTTCTATCATCCTCCTCGACGACTATTTCCATACTAGCTCAAGCGCCTCTCGAGCAATCCTTTATCCTCAACTCGAACCATTTCACCGAGTTATCAACATGCTTGGAATGATCCCGTCTGGATTAAACCAAGGCTATCTCATATCATGCCTCGCTACATCTTATCGCAGCAAAGCCTCATCTCAACATCATCATCATCAAATCTATCCATATGAGCTTCATCATCCGCCACATATGCCACAAGCAGCTTTTCCAATTCAAGAGCCTTTCTCTTAGCTTTTGAATCATCTTCGACTATCTTGTCTAAATCAAATCATCAATCAACTAATTCATAACAATCAATCAAGTCAATCATTAATCCAAGTAATCAAACATTCAAACATGATCTAAATAACAATTATAACAATAATGGCAATTTCGTAAATAAAGGGTCCAAATCTAACAAGTATGAAAACATGAGCAATATCTCTACAACTTGATGAATGAACTTGCATAGGTTAACATGTAGTAAAATGGGTGTCAAATCATCATGAACAATAGATCTACACTTAAGTTTATGAAAATGCATGGAAATCACTATTTTAACACCAAATCAAGCCAACAATCCGATATACTCATTTGGATCCGTGTGAGAGATAATCACCACTCACCAAATCACCTAAACACCTCAAAAGTAACACACTTCAGATCTGGACAGCGAAGAATCTAACTCGATCTATCAAAACTCCGCTTCAAACAATGAAATCACTCTTCGAAGAATGTAGATCTTCAACCTAAGCTCTTCGATCTTCGATTTGGATGAAAGGAATCACAAGATTAGAGTGGAGAAAAGAAGTGAAGAAGTGTAGAACTCGAGCTCTCAAAATAGCAGCACTTCATCGCTTCAAAATCCGGATCCCAAAAATGAAGAAATGGACGTGTATTTATAGGCTGGAATTCCCTAAGTCATCCGCCTCCTTAAGTCGTCCATGACTTATAGAACATCACTACTTACGACTTAAGAAATACCACGACTTACGACTTAGTGAGACAACCCATCCTACGACTTAACAGATCCACCAGTCTACGACTTAACGACTCAACAGAATAAGTCTTCACGCAACCTAACAGCTCACGACCCGACACTTAGCGACCTAACAATCTCACGACTTAACAAACCATACGACTTAACCTTGCGCGACTTAATATGCATGACCTAACCCTTTGGCACGACCTAAGACTCAACGACTCAACCTTCCTTGCAACTAATTGACTCAACTGGGATACGCCTTAACGACTTAACAACTCTACGACTCAACAACCTCACGACTTAGCTAGGTTACGACTTATCACCTTCACACGACTTAACGGCTTACTGGGATACGACTTAATAACTTTAGGTCGTCTAACGACTTAACTACCCAACATACTATCCTAGGTCGTCTACGACCTAACTAAACATGCCAAAGCGACTCAACGACTCATCAACTTATCCCCTTAACTCGTCCATGACTTAACTGCTAGGCTTAAGTCGCTCACATCCTAATTACAACACTCCTTAAGTCGCTCGAACGACTCAAACTCCCATAGTCGCTAACTTGCCCAGTTTCCTATGCCGCCTACTCTTAAGTCACCGCTTCCCTTAAGTCGCCAATTCCTTAAGTCGTCTACGACCTAACCTCCTTCACGACCTAAGCTCCAACATGACCAATCTCCTTAGGTCTCTTCTATCTCTTAAGTCGCTCCACGACTTAAGCTACCACTCGACTCAAGCTTCAAACGATTTAACAATACTATCGTTCTAATGACAACAGTTTTACGATGTTTCGATCCATAAAAATACGGGTCGTTACACAATGTATTAATATGAACTTAAGCTATGAAATAATAATAAAAATGAGTAGCATTTTATAAAATGTTTATAATAAATATAAATGATTTTATGAAATGATCTATAAATGATATTAGTATTAAAGAGAATACACTAAGTGAAAGTGAAATAAAATTTAAATTAAACAAGGTTAAATAGAATAATTTTATAAATGGTTCATAAATGAATATATGAAATATGTTAAACAAAAAGTTAAAAAATTGGAATTTAACAAATAGAATTGAATAAATTGAATGTAAATGAATTAGATGTGAATAAATTTGAAGCAGACCAATTAAATGTAAAAAAAATGAATGTTAATAAAAATGATGTGTATAAATTAGCTATGGACATCGGAAAATATAAATTAAAATGGTTATGAGTTAATTTGATTAATTGCGTGTATATTGGTGGTTGGATAGTTTCTTGTGTTGCAAACCATTGTTATTACTGTTTTTATTGCATATGATTGTGTATGTTGTGTATTTGTGCTTGTGTTTATGATTTGGATTCAAAATTCATGCTCTGTGGTTCTGTTTCACTCATACATGTTTTATATCTTATTATAAGTGACTAATATTCTAAATTGAGTTGAGATAGGTACATACGAGGACCGTTTGGACGTATACGTGGATTATATTCTGCTTTTTCTTGCTTAGTACGAGCGAACTCGCTCACATTAATAACAATAAGGTACACATCTCGGATTACATACCACACTTTTATATTTTTTCCCTTCGGGATGCCTCATCATTGAGATGAGATGTATATTTGATATATTTGATACATATTTGGGTTATATATTGTAAAAAATTTCCGATCGAGCTGTGCAAAGGAGACTCTGCCGAAATTTTCCGTAAATCCGGGTGTTTGAAAAATTTTGAGGTTTTAAAATTTTTTATAACTTGTTTTTACAGGTAAGTTGTAATTTCCATAAACCGATATCGTAGTGGCGTAATATAAGCATAATAAAAGTTTTGTAAATAAGATTTTAATGTTTATAAGGATTATTTTGAATAAAATATATCGAATGTTAAATTCCGTACTTAACCCCTTTTCAAGGACGAAAAGTTTTGAGTGAGGGAGACTGTTACGACCCGTATTTTTAACTATTTTAAATTATTAAATTTAGTATAATTATTGGATAAAAGTGGTTAAAATTAAAAAAAATATAATGTATTAATGTAATTTATTGAATATTAACTTTAATAAGATTTTGAAATAAACAATTTCAAAGACTTTGGCAATAACAACTATGGAAATGAAATTTTAGATATTGAATGTGTTTTCAATAACTGGACTTGAATAATAAATGTTGAATTATTTAGATGAAAATAAAATAATTGTTTATAATTAATTTCAATTGAATTTTTATGATTTATTAATGTCATTTATTTAATAATTTAATCGTTTAAAATTTAATATTGAGAATTATTTAAATAATTGAATTCTGAATTTAATGTGAATGAAAATGATGTCAGAAGTTGATTTAAATTTTATTTAAATAACAATAAAGGTTGTTAACATTTAAGATTGAATTTAAAAGTGAATAAATTAAAATTTGGAATGACTTGTTTTAATTAACGAGTAAAAATAGCCATTTTGGCCACTGTCTCGGATCTCAACAAAACCAGTTTCATTAGATCCGTAATAGTGAATTATTGTAGGATTTCAAGTTTCGTAGCGATCAGACTTGTCGTTTGACCATGCGAGCTTGAAATGCATAGAAATAAATTAATGGTATTTAAATTAATATAATTTTATTTTAAACACTAACTTCTGTATACTTTTGAATTAGGGTTTAAACTAGTTTCATTGTGTAACGACCCAGTTTTTCAGTCATTCGAAATTGGAATATTTAACTAATTTTAAATATTCAAAAATAATTTTTTTAAGTTGAATAACTTATGTTTCAAATATAGTGATTTATTTGGATAAGTAAATTGTTTAATTTAATATTTGAAATTACAGAAATAATTGAATATTGGATTTAATATGAATAAAAATGAATTATAATATTGTTTTAAATTCTATTTGAGTTAGAATAGAGTCAGTGAGCTTTTAAAATTGAATTAAAAGTTTATTTACAGAAATTGGAAATTTTAATATTTAATTAACATGTAAAAATAGCAATTTTTGACACTGTCTTGGATTTTGACGAAACTAGTTTCATTGGATCTGTAATAGTGAATTATTATAGGATTTCAAATTTCGTGTCAATCGGACTTGCGGTTTGGTCGTGCGAAGCTGAAACGCATAGAAATTTGTTTAAGTAATTTTTAATAAAAATAATTCGACTCAAGAACCTATCTTCCAAATATGATGGAATCGGCCTTCGATATATATTCCATTGTGTTCGAAATAGGGGTAAAACATTATAAATGCCAGGCGACATGCTTCGTTTGGAGTTCGAAATATTTTTGGATGAATAGTGTCACGAAATTTTATATAGAAGGATCCCACTTTCTCCATTTTTCACAAACCCTTGGGTTAGAAGCCCCAGCCGCCACCATTAAATCAATGGCTAGAATTTCATGCTCATCTCCCCTCGATTCCTCTCAATCCCTTCGTTTTCACGCTCCGACTTCTACACAAAAGTTGGAGAGCTCGTCGAGCACTACGAGATCAACGGTCAAAATCTGAATCGGAGCGACGTGGTGGCACGTAATTGCTCACGTTCATGGAGTATTCGAAGGCGTTTTATATGGCAGCAGCGAGGCTAGGGGCTTGTGCACTGGGGCTAGAAGGAGAGTTGGAGGTCGGCGTTCGAATGGGGATGGTTGATCGATTTTCGGTGGTCGATTGGAGGCGTGGCAATTGGATGAAGCGAGCGACATATAGGTTCAAACGTACATGACTTTCCTGGGAATATAAGTGAGAAGGAAGATGTAATTAAGGTGGATAATTATATTAATTATTGTAATTAAGGAAATTAATTATTTTATTAAAATCGTGTAATCTTATAAATCGTGTAACTTCTTCATACGAGGTCGAAATTGGATGAAACAAATTACGTTGGGTTCGTATTGACGAGCACTACATTTTAGAGCTAGATTGGACTGATTTGGAGCTAGTGAAAATTTTAGTTAAAATTAAACGCTTGTTTAATTTAATTGAAATAAATCGTTATTACGACGACTGCATACAATGTGAGTACAACTCACTCTTTCCGACTCGCTTATATTTTTATATAAGTGAGAATAAATTTTATTTATGATGATTGATGATTGTTTGGATGATATATATATATATATATATATGTATTGGTTTGGATATAGTCCCGCATATTTTAGCGGATGAGACCCTATACGTTCCAGTGTATTAACCGATGACCCTTTGTACGCGCGTCTGCTACGAAGTAAACATTGTACATATTTTCTAATATGTATATTTGTTGCAGGTGACAGGTTGGAGGGATCCAACTAGATTCCTCACCGTTGTTGATTTTATTTACAGATATTGTTATATATGTTGTTATCATGTGATATATGATATTTGGACGCCATGATTGATATGATTGATGTGAATTCCCTTATTTAGCGCTTTTGCCGAATTGGGCCATATTTTTGGAAATTTTAAAATATAAAATGAAGATTTCAATTTAAAAATGATTTTCAATGTGATTCTGAAAATATATAATATTTTAATGATTAAAGAAATGGATTTATTTTAAATAAATAAAATGTTATAATTTTTATGTTATAAAAAGTATTGTTTTGTGAAATATAATCAAAATATGATTTTTGAAATATGGAGTTAACTATTTTGTAAAATAAGTTAGATTGAGATTTTTGGACTTATTATAAATGGTTTATATATAAGATTTATAAAATTGATATTTTATAAATAAAAGTAATGGAATTATAAAAGTGTTTTATAAATATTAGAAATGGAATTGTAATCAAATTTGTAAATGAATTTGCAATTGAAATTTAGAAATGAATTTATAATGGGTTTTATAAATAATAAGATTTAAAAAGAATGATTCTGCAAATAAAAGAAATTTATAAGTAAATTAACATATAATTGGATTTTTTACTTATAAATGAGATAGAAATGGAAATTTATAAAAAAGGAATTTTATATATGGAAGTGTTTATAAATTATAAATGGAATTTATAAACATTGTTTTATAAATCTGAAATCAATTTAATTTGATAAGTTAAATATGCAAGTTTATTAAAGGAATTATATTCACGCTTTTGCGTTGTTGGTGCGAAGAGACCGGGATCAGATTTATCTGAAAACCACTTCGGACTGACATTTATACGACGATTGTGTAGGTTGGTCGATGATATTGATATTCAGGATTTTCATAGTGAAGGACTGCTTGTTGATCATTTTGGGTTAAAATCCTTATATACATATATAGTAGCAATAGTCTCTTCATTATGAAATATCCATTGCAAGGACTATTCGCTACTAATACTAGGGATTTCCCGACAGGATGTGGTAGGAAAGTACCTTCGGTTTGTCCTGTTCCTGGACAACTGTATGGACGAGTGTCTAACATTGCATTTCTATGATTACATACATCTGCTTGGCGGTGGAGAAGGAAACTTCTCTTAGCTTAACACCCTCCTTGAGACATATGATCTCAAGGGTTGTATTTTTGTGGAAGGCAATTAGTAGTCAACGGAAATGGCAATGTGGCATTAAAAGATGATATGATATGTGAAAGGTAATCGATACCTCTTTTGGCCTCACTCCCCTGAAAATGAATGAAACAGGGATAAAAGTAGCAAGGCTAAGTGGGTCGCTCCCAGTTAGGAGATGTCTTCACTCTTCTAGATATATCTTTACACGCTATGACATTGTGTATCTAATTATTGTTGATGTATGCTTGTGGCCACGGATTTTAGGTTGATAACGATCGGAGTGATGACATATTCGGTACTATCCAGGTTTGGGTAGGCTGGTCTTGTGTTGGTTTAGGCGCCGAGTAGCTCGACCCTAGGTACATCCCTCTAGAGGTGTACCGAGTTTCGGAAAGGTAGTCCCTTCACCTAGTCATTTGTATGGAATCCAAAATCCAATACGTGCCTGCCATTTTTGTATGTAAACCTATTACGCTGGAATTTAATAATGTAACAATTTTAGCTATTTGATTTATTTTGTGTGCAATAGATACTATTATAATACAAGATAATTTGATATGAAATGTTTTGGTTATCGTAAGGTAAAAACCTTGTCGGTATTTATTTGCGACTCGGTCTTACGAGATACCTTTGGTTTTGATAAAGGAAAAGTTTTGATAACTTTATAAATTCAATTGAGGTGTGTTTTCTCATGCTGGTTTACCAGAATGATCTGGGCCTTCTTCCCTTTCAATGCGCGGGTCAGACCGAGTATATTTATAGGTTTAGATTTGGTGCTTTTGGAGCTTCAGCAGGCGTGCTGGAGATCTTCATGTCGTATACACGTATCTGTTTATTTTCCGCTGCTTTGCATTGTTGTCGTTGTAAATTACCAGCATTTGTGAGGACAGGTTATTAAAACTGTCCAAGCTGATGATTATTTATTGTGTACTCTGATATTGATTTATGTATACTATAGTTTCTCTTTGAAAAGATTATTGATCTATATTATATGTTATTCCGCTGCGATGTGAGATTCTGTATTGTTTTGGTTCTGCTTCTCTCTTCTTCTTTCTTCTCTCTTTCTTCTCACCCACTCTTTTCTTTCTCATGATCATCTGCAATCGGTGAGTTCTGGGTCGGACATGTGTGGTTTATTGTCGGATTCAGAGGGTGCCGAGTGCGGGTCGTCACAACATGGTATAAGACCTTAGGTTTAGTATATTCCTAGGCTTTGATGTGTACTCGGTATAGATAGGGTCCGTAGCACCCTAGATTGTGTTTGAGCATATTATATATATGAGCGCGTATTTGTTAGTGAATATAAAATTATTTTATATTGTGTTGATTGATCTGTTGAGTGGCTTATGGGTTCTGATCGTTACGTCTGGCCAACGTTATCGATAGGGATCTCTAAACACTTGAACATGGAGATTGGACACAATATTGTTTTCAAAATTAAGTAAATTAAATAATTTTACCTCGATTATATTCAATATATAATTATATATTGATTGTTGGTTGTTAATGAATGGTAATATTTAATTATTATCATTTGTTATTTGTTGTGTTTAATAAAAAGTTGTTATTATTATAAATCTAAATAAGATAAATAAATTTGGAATGATCTTATATAAGTAAAGTGAATAAGTGAAATTATATAAGTATAAAATTTATAAATGTGATTTGTAAATAAATGGATTTTAAATAAAATAAAAAGCACTGAATTCACTACATTTGCTGGGAAATAATAACGGTGATGACTGTAGCATCATCAGTATCATTTTCGTGTTTCTATGTAATTGATTTGCTACCGCTAGTAAATTGAAGTTTTGTTGTGATAAATAAATTTAAATTTAAAATCAAGTTTGAAATTAATCATAGAAGTGAAATGAGTTTGGACTTATAATATGAAATTAAAATTTAACTTAAGTAAAGTTAAATAAATTTGAGTTAGTGTAACAAAATATATGATTAGAAATTTAACTAAAGGGAAGTTAAATAAAAATGAATTAGATAAGTTATTGAAAAGAATATACACTTAAGATTGTAAAGTGATTATATAACCATGAATTGAAATTATAAGTGGTAAATGGAACATAATCCAAGTAAATATTCATGGATCTTAAGTAAATAATTTTATAGCTTATAATTTGAGAGATAGTAAGTAAAAAACATTTCTATTTGATTGAATAAGAGTGTTAAGAAATGAAATTTAAATTTGAATTATAAGTTGGGAGTTAAGTTAAACAAAATGAATGTTGTAAAGGAAGTAAACTTAAGTAAGATTAAATGAAGTTGATTTTGATATCAAAGTAAATTAATAAAGTGAATTATTGAAATGAGGTAATGGAATGAATATGAACTTAAGTTATTAAATGAAATTCAACTTTGATTGTAAAATAAGTTAGTAAACGGAATATGATTGGAAACGTTGTTGTTATAATTTAATAAACTTAAGTTGTGGATTGATAATAAACATTAGAAATGTTGTATAAAAATGCTAATTGAACTTAAGTAAGTGATTTAGGAAATAAATCATAAGTGTTATTAGTATTATAAGAAAATATACTAAGTAGTGACTGTGAGTGTAAATGTAAATGAAGTGGAATGTAAATAACAAATGAATGTTAATAAATTTGAATTGGACTAGATATAAATTAGTGAATGTACACTAACTGAATGTGAATAAATTGAAAACCAAATTAAGTGAATGTTAATAAAATTTGGAATGAATATTGGTTTGGTTATATTGGATAGATGTTAGTTGTTTAATGATTGCTTATGTTGCACATGTTTCATTTCCATATGATAGTCGTATAGTATATTATATATGTTGATATTACTTTCCATATATGTGTTCTCATTGGTTGTTGAGTGTTTAGTAGGTGCGGACGGCATTTGCTTCGCATTTGGAGCTCGCTTTCACGCTATATTAGCCGTATATGCTTGTTAATAATATATAAGGTACATATCTAGGATTACATATCGTACTTTTATATTTTTTTCCCTACGGGATGCCTTATCCTCGAAGATGAGATGTATATTTGTGATATATATATATATATATATATATTATGATTTTACTACGATCGAACCGCGCAAAGGAGACTCTGGTGAATTTTTCTGAAAATTCAAGGGATTAGAAAATTTTTGGAAATTTTGGAAAATTTTTGATAACTAAGAATTTGATTTTGAGTTGTAAGTTGAAATTATATTAGATATTTTTTATGAAAGAGTATTAGTAAATAATTATGAATGAATTTGGAAACTTAGAGAAGTTTTTATTAAAAAGTTGCAACTAAATGATTTTGGAAAAGTTAAGCACTTAAAAGAATTGGTAATCTATTTTAGCCAGTTGATTTTGAAAAACTAATGGGATTTTGGGTATTTTTCTTACGTAGTAATTTCGGGGACGAAATTCTTTTGGGGGGGGGAGAATGTAACGACCCAGTTTTTCAGTCGTTCGAATTTGGAATATTTAATTAATTTTAAATATTCAAAAGTAAATTTTATAAGTTGAGCGACTTATATTTCAACTATAGTGATTTATTTATATAATTAAATTGTTTAATTTAATATTTGAAATTGCAGAAATAATTGAATATCGGATTTAATATGAATAAAAATGAATTATAATATTGTTTTAAATTCTATTTGAGTTAGAATAGAGTTAATGAACTTTAAAATTGAATTAAAAGTTAATTTACAGAAATTGGAAATTTTAATATTTAATTAACGTGTAAAAATAGCCATTTTTGACACTATCTCGGATTTTGACGAAACCTGTTTCATTGGATCCGTAATAGTGAATTATTATATGATTTCAAATTTTGTGTCAATCGGACTTAAGGTTTGGTTGTGCGAAGCTAAAACACATAGAAATTTGTTTAAGAAATTTTTAATTAATATAATTCGATTCGAAAACCTATCTTCCAAATATGATGGAATTGGCCTCCGATGTATATTCCATTGTGTTCGGAATATGGGTAAAACATGATAAACGCCAGGCGGTACGTTACGTTTGGAGTTCGAAATATTTTCGGATGAATAGTGTCACGAAATTTTATATAAAAGGACCTCACTTTCTCAATTTTTCACAAACCCAAGGGTTAGAAGCCCTAGTCGCCACCATTAAATCAGTGGCCAGAATTTCATGCTCATCTCCCCTCGATTCCTCTCAATCCCTTCATTTTCACGCTCCGCTTCTACACGAAAGTTGGAGAGCTTGTCGAGCACTATGAGATCAACGGTCAAGATCTGAATCGGAGCGACGTGGTGGCGCGTAATTGCTCGCATTCGTGGACTGTTCGGAGGTGTTTTATATGGCAGCAGTGAGGCTAGGGGCTTGCACACTGGGGCTGGGAGGAGAGGCGGAGGTTGGTGTTCGTATGGGGATGGTTGATCGATTTTCGGAGGTCGATTGGAGGCGCGACAATTGGATGAAGCGAGTGACATATGCGTTTGAACGTACGTGACTTGCCTAGGAATATACGTGAGAAGGAAGATGTAATTAAGGTGGATAATTATATTAATTATTGTAATTAAGGAAATTAATTATTTTATTAAAATCGTGTAATCTTATAAATCGTGGAACTTCTTCATACGAAGTCGAAATTGGACAAAACGAATAGAGTTAGGTTCATATTGACGAGCACTACATTTTAGAGCTGGATTGGATTGATTTGGAGCTAGTGAAAATTTGGTTAAAATTAAACGCTTTTTTAATTTTAATTGAAATAAATTGCTATTACGACGACTACAAGCAATGTGAGTACAACTCACTCTTTCTGACTCGCTTATTTTTTTATATAAGTGAGAATAAATTGTATTTGTTGATTGATGATTGTTAGGATGATATATGATATTATATATATATATATGTATATATATATTGGTTTAGATATATTCCCGCATATTTAGCGGATGAGACCCTATACGTTCCCGTGTATGAGTGGATGACTCTTTGTACGCGCGTCTGCCTCGAAACGGACATTGTACATATTTTCTAATATGTATATTTGTTGCAGGTGATAGGTTGGGGGATCCAACTACATTCCTCACCTTTGTTGATTTTATTTACAAATATTGTTATACCTGCTGCTATCATGTGATATATGATATTTGGAAGCCATGATTGATATGATTGATGTGAATTCCCTTATTTAGCGCTTTTGAAGCATTGGGCCATATTTTTGGAAATTTTAAAATATAAAATGATGATTTCAATTTAAAAAGGATCTTCAAAGTGATTTTGAAAATATATAATTCTTGAATGATTAAAGAAATGGATTTATTTGAAATAAATAAAAAGTTATAATTTTTATGTTATAAAAAGTATGGTTTTGTGAAATACAATCAAAATATGATTTTTGAAATATGGAGTTAACTATTTTGTAAAATAAGTTAGATTGAGATTTTTGGACTTATAATAAATGGTTTATATATCAGATTTATAAAATTGATATTTTATAAATAAAAGTAATGGAATTATAAAAGTATTTTATAAATATTAGAAATGGAATTGTAATCAAATTTGTATATGGATTTGCAATTGAAATTTAGAAATGAATTTATAATGGGTTTTATAAATAATAAGATTTAAAAAGAATGATTCTGCAAATAAAAGAGATTTATAAGTAAATTAACTTTTAATTGGATTTTTAACTTATAAATGAGATAGAAATGGAAATTTATAAAAAAGGAATTTTATATATGGAAGTGTTTATAAATTATAAATGGAATTTATAAACATTGTTTTATAAATCTGAAATCAATTTAATTTGATAAGTTAAATATGCATGTTTATTAAAAGAATTATATTCATGATTTTGGACAGTGAATAATCCTTGAAATTAAATGTGTAGAAGTAATGAATTTGGTAAGAGAATTATATTCACGATTTTGGATAGTGAATAATCCTTTAAATTAAATGGATGTTTTGGAAAGTGATATTATAAAATGGAGTTTAAATGGTTTGAAAATAAAATGATTTGTAAATTATTTATTATTAAAATAAGTACATGGGAATGTTTTCCAAATATCCAATAAGTGAAATGGTTTTGAATATTATCTTTTTAAAGATATTTTGAAGTGAATATCCCCGGAAAATGACTGAAACAAGGATAGAAGCAGCAAGGCTAAGTGGGTCGCTCCTAATTAGGAGATGTCATCACTCTTCTAGATACATCTTTACACGCTATGACGTCGTGTATATGATTATTGTTGATGTATGCTTGTGGCCACGAATTTTAGGTCGGTAACGACCAGAGTGATGACATATTCGGTACTATCCAGGTATGGGTAGGCCGGTCTTATGTTGGTTTAGGCGCCGAGTATATCGACCTTAGGTACATCCTCTAGAGGTGTACCGAGTTCGAAAAGGTAGTCCCTTCACCTAGTCATTTGTATGGAAATCCAAAATCCAATGCGTGCTTGCCATTTTTGTATGTAAACCTATTACGCTAGAATTTAATAATGTAACAATTTCAGCTATTTAATTTATTATGTTTGCAATATACACTATTATAATATAAGAGAATTTGATATGAAATGTTTTTGTTATCATAAGGTAAAAACCTTGTCGGTATATATTTGCGACTCGGTCTTACGAGATACCTTTTGTTTTGATAAAGGAAAATTTTTGATAACTTTATAAATTTAGTTGAGGTGTGTTTTTTCACGCTGGTTTACCAGACTGATCCGGGTATTCTTCCCTTTCAATGCTCGGGTCAGACCGAGTACAATTACAGGTTCAGATTTGGTGCTTTTGGAGCTTCACCAGGCGAGCTGGAGATCTTCATGTCGTATACACGTATCAATTTATTTTTCCGCTACTTTGCATTGTTGTGGTTGCAAATTATCAGCATTTGTGAGGACATGTTATTATAACTGTCCAAGCTGATGATTATTTATTGTGTACTCTGATATTGATTTATGTATATTACAGTTTCTCTTTGAAAAGATTATTGATCTATATTATATGTTATTCTGCCGCGATGTGAGATTCTGTGTTGTTTTGGTTTTGCTTCTCTCTTCTTCTTCTCTTCTCTTCTTCTTTCTTCTCTCTTTCTTCTCACCCTCTCTTTTCTTTCTCATGATCATCTGCACTTGGTGCGTTCTAGGTCGGACATGTGTGGTTTATTCTCGGATTCAGAGGGTGCCGAGTGTGGGTCGTCACACATTGAGTTTAAAAATATTGAAAACCTATATTTCCATATATTGGAGGACCCATTTTCGTTTTGGGAACGAACGGGCTTTTCGGGTCGTATATATCATTTCGACCCAAATCGATCTGTCCATCCATTCTTATCCATCTCTATCTATATAAATATATTTTTCCTCTAACCCTAGCAGCCAATTTCTGTACGTACTTGTATTCTCATCTGCTCCTTCCTTCCTTCCCAATGTCAGACGTATCAAAACCATAAATTCCCAATTCCAAATCAAATCAAAAATTCAAACTCCTCAAACCACATCAAATTATATATCATTGGAAAGCTCTCGACGAACGTAATCTACTTATGCAATTCGTTTTTCGACTGGAGGCTTCATTTGGCCAGAAATTTGCGAAGTACTCTCGGCTGTCCATCTAGGTTTTCGATTTCAACGCTGGATCTTCACCCATTCTTCGATCGGGAGGTGCTGGGTCGTAGAGGGCGTCAAAGGCTTTCGATCCATGGGTCCCTTTACATCTGAAGTGTCTCGAGTTGGCCAGAAACGACGAAGAAGGCGAGCGGCGACGCACCGCCGCCGGTGGCTTCGAGATGGTCGTGCGACCATGATGAGGCACGCCTTGGCGTGGGGGACATGGCGGCGCTCTCTGATGGGGTCGAAGGCGAACATGATGGCGACGGCAGACGTTTGAAGGTGGCGGCGTGTGATAGGTTGCATGCTCGAGTCTGTGCTACAGTTTCGTGGAAGGAGGTAAACGAATTACTATTTTACCCCTATATTATTTTTTAATTTGAAATTTAAATTTTGAACATTATAACTTCAATAACTTTTGCATACGAACTCGGATTGACGCGTTGTTTCTTCCATTGGGATCGTATCGAATTTTTGAACGATATGGAACTGATTTGGCTACATTTGGAGACTATTGGAACTTGGGCGTTCTTTTGGATTTTTAATCGACTATAAATCAACGGTGAGTGATTTAACTCACTCACACAATACTAAATCTTCTTATGTTAGTTGAATTAAATTTATGATGTGATAAGAATTTTATTGATTGATGTTTGGTAATTTAAATTGGCATTTGAATTTAATTTGAATTTTTTTGAATTAAATTGCTATTTAAATTGATATTGAAATTAAATTGCTAGTTAAAATACTTGATATTGATAACCAGGTGATTGTTGTGATTTATTGACTGATTTTGATGTTGATTGTGATGGATGCCTATTTGTTGACATTTTGGATGATTAGATGTTTATTTATTCTTATATATCCCTGGTATGTTAGCTAGGAAAATCAGTATGGGTTGAAATGATACACACTCGAATGATCATATAGATTAGGGAAAATCATTATGGGTTGAAATGATACATACCCGAGCGATTTTATAGATTTGAAAATTTATTGTTTTGGGATACGTGCTGAAATGATATATACCCAGAAAATTTAACTATTTTGGGTTGACTTGATACATACCTAATCATTTGACCATATGGTAGAAATTATATACGGACACCGTTGGTCGGTTTAAATTATTTTCTAAAATTGTAAAGTATGTTATGTTTTAAAATTTTTGATTATAAAATTTAATTTAAAGATTTTATTTAAAATTTATAGTTTAGTTAATATAAGTTTTAAATATCTAAATTTTAAGATTTTAACTTATAATTTTATTTAGTTTTAAATATATAATTTAAATAATGTAATATAATAAAAACACTTTAAAAATTTGATTTAATAAAATATTTAATATAGTTTTAAAAGATTTATATAAAAATTTATTTTTAGATAGGAAATATAGACTTTTATAATAACTTTAATAGATAAAAGATTTTTGTAAAAGATTCTAGAATTTTGCAAATGGTTTTGTAAGGAATTTTTTTTGTAAGAGATTTTATAATGGATTTTATAAAAGGATTTTTATAAAAGATTTTATAATGGTTTTATAAAGGAGTTATAAAGGTTTTAAAGGATTTTATAAAGGGTTTTATAAAAGAACTTGTGTAAAGGGATTTGGAAGCGTTTTAAAGGAATTTGCGTAGAGGTTTATGAAAAGGGGAAGAGTTGTAAACTGTTTTGGAATTTATAAATAACTTTATAAATGGTTCTAAAGTAAATAAATAGTTTATAAATGGTTTAAGAGAGATTTATAAATTATTTTTGAAATTGACTGAAAGAAATCTTCCTCTGTATTTATGAATATATTTATACTTTTGGAATAAGTATATGGATACCTTGATATGAAGGTATAAACTGAAATGACCCTCCTATTTTCACCCTAATTTCATAAGGATTTTTTTTTTTTTGCTATGAGATGATATATTGATATATCATTCATTACAAACATATTTTCCAAGGTCATTTTCTTTTTCCAATAACCAAAATATATCCAGGATCAAAATAACTTACCAATATAAATATATCAGTGCATATCTAATAATATACACATACATATGAAGATGTATGTGTTCTGCTTGTTTAAATTCAGAGTATATACTTTATTATTATTTTTTTTGTTCAATAACATCCTGTTTGATTTAGAGATTTAGTAATTCAGATACATTATTGTATTCAGATTTTTGGCCATAAAATCCACTAAAATATGTACTTTAGTCTGTCATTAGGATCAAGAAATGATCAAGTAATATTCAGTAGTAAACAAGCTTTTAATGTTGATGATTGTGTTTAAAGTCTGGATAATATTAGATTCAGTATAAAAGAAAGTGGATCCTAAGTGAACACAAGCAACATCTAGGCGTAATGGAAACGCGCCTAACTTATACACAAAAGGTCACGAGTTCGAGTACCATGCAGGTCGGTTCAAACACAATTTTTCGTTTTCTTCTTTTTTTTTCTGAAAGGTTAGAAATCTGATACCTACCTATAATTGTACATATATGTTTAATTTTTACCTATAACCCAACATACAAAACAATCCTTCTTACTTACTATTTTTGTATCCCATTCCTACAACTGTTTTAAGAATTTATGATCATATTTTTGCTCAAATATCAACATGTACACAGATGTACATGTACATGTCAATATTTCTGCTCATTTTCCAGAAAACTGGGTGAATCAATTGCTAAATGTACTAAGCTTTGAAATGCATTTTTATTTTCAGAATACAATCTATCATGATCAACCAATACTTCATTTTAATTGAAGCTGGTTAACTCATGAATCCTGTATCTGCCACACTAGTTCAATTTCATTGCATTCTGTTTAAAGCTTTAGGAAAACATCTTACTCTTCTCAATTCAATTCAGAAATGAATTCAAACTTAATTACAAAGCATTTCAGTAAAAAGAAAATAAAATCCTGTTAAGTTTACTTCTTGCTAAATCCAGATTTTGTTCTAAAACTTAGTGCTCTGTTATATCTCAAGATTAACTATTACATAATATAAACTTTACAAAACAACAGCTCAACTACATATGCATATTTCTCTTCCAAACATCCATATCAGTAATTAAAATCATTTCCTTGTTTCCCACTCAGATTTTTCCTTTGAGATTTTAAACCTTAGTGCATAACAATATATTTAACATGATACAACTAGTTCATCTAACCATAATAGAATTCATTACATAACTGGAAATCTTAGAACATAAAATTTTTCCTGAATACATGCAGATATAATCGATTTAAACTCTTATTGAAACTAGCTAGCATGTTCATTCACTCCTCCATAAAAGCCATAACTTCATTTTTACTTAGTGCCTGGGTTACCTGAAAGAACATAAGTGGCTGCCTCATTTTAAAATGAGACACCCCAGATGCCATGAGCAAACAAGGGTCAGATCTATGATCTGGTATGAGTAACATCAATTCATTCATGATATTAAGCAATAGAGAATATAAGGGTACTAACTTGTTGATTCAACTAATATGCAATTCAGTTGTTTAAGCAAATTTCTGCAATCAATTGTTTTAACATAGTATAATTATGTTGATTCAGGTATGATATATTCATTTATCATTCTTTCACTTGCATACATAATCATGCAAACATAATTATCTATTTGCAACAATTTCACTTACTGGAATCATCTTGGTTCCATACCATTCAACCTAAGAAATATCCATATTCCTATTTCTTCATTTACAGGTTGTAATATTCAATTTAAATTCCTGCCTCATCTGCTATTAAGGAATCACTGGGACACATTGCAATGAACTAATTCACATCATTGCACAAAGATCTCAGGGCTTAAACAAACCATGTGCCAACTTGCATACTTCAAATATGACAAGCATTCCAGCAGCTTTCTTGGCCTTCCCTTCCCTAGTTTATTTACTAGTGTATAGTCTTAAATCCTATCATCAAATATGCTAAGTGAACATATCACTGCAAACATGGAAACATCCATAATTTCTTCTAGCATAATTCTCCTCAGAAATAATCAGACAGTTATTTCCTAAATGGGGTCAATATGTCTTGATCTTAGTAAAATATGAGAATATTTTCAACTGTCAAAGAGGCATGGCATGTTATATTGATCTGCAAGCCTTTATGATTGATTCAGATTCAAGATCTGGTTCAATCATAATTTTAGCTTGTGGGTTTCTCTTTTTTTTTTGATTTGATTAAGGGCTCAGCACTTAGAAAATTTCTATTGCACCCTTAACATTTTTCTTTTCAAGCCTCAGCACTTATACCAAGTATAATGCAGCTCTAATCATTTTTATAAAGTTTCCATGCCATAGATCTATAACAGCTGAGAGTATTCTCTATATGATTTTTGAGATCCTAAACTTTAACATTTGTGAGTATAAATAAATCAGTATGATACTCATCCAAAGACAAATGTCTCAACCAATCAAAGGTCATCCAAAATCATCCATATTAAATCATATCAGATTTAAAATAAAACATCCAGAAAGCATTGATGAAATCATATACATCAAAACCAGAAATATATATAAATGGAAATAAAAAGTGGCTGCCTCATCTCAGGTCTTAATGCCATGAACTTAGTGAGATTACTCACCTAAATGTTTAATCCAGAAAATTCTTGTTTGAGTGTTCTCTCCTTTCTTCCAATATTTTCCTTCTTTTCTTATTTTTGTGCAGCTCGGGGTAAAAATGATTCTACTGGCTAAACTGCCTATTTATAAGCATTTTTCCTCTAGGGTTTTGTTGAAACAGAATTCCATTTCTGTCCTGGCTTAGCATCATGCATTTTTCATTCATAATACCCCGGCCATATTAACCAATTTAAAGGCTGCATTTTCTTTCTTTTACTTTTCAGAAAATGGCCACTCTCCTAGTCATGTTAAAAGTGTGACTATCCTATTTTTATTTTAATTATTTCTGAAAATCCCCTTTTGCTATTTTTGCCTATACAAGCTCATTAACTTGTATCACATTTCATGTCATTTTAATGTCATAGTTTTACTTGCTTATATATATATATATATATATATATACTTTTCAGTGTTTAAAAAAAAAAATATATTTGTACACATATCTTATCTAAGCTTATTTTAATTTCTCTTTAATTTCAGAAGCATATGCACCTATATGTATACAGGTTAATATACATAATTTTCTCTTCTGGGTTTTAAATAAAATTTGTTTACTGATTTAAAGTAAAGCCTACTTTTTCTTACTTTCTAAGATGATCCATATAATTTCAGAAATCAAACAACCATGTTGCCAAATCATGTTTGTATTGCCCTTTAATTCTTGTTTTAAATCCAAGAAATCTGGAGTTCTTCCTTGTGCCATTTCAGTGTGCACGTGCACACATATACCTGCACACTATTTATTCCTGAGACTTCACCATATTTAAATCTAAATATTTCAAAATTAAATCATTTTTCAAAAATGATTTTTCACAAAATTTTGGGGTATTACATTCACCCCTCCTTTTAGGAATTGTGTCCTCACAATTTTTCTAACATTTATAGTGAGCATCTTTTTCTTTTCTGAAAACTTATCAAACATATGCATAAGCAAACAAATTCAACCATATCAACCATGCATAACAAATAATTTTTCCAGAAAGAAAAAAAAAATTACCTTTTAATTTGCAAAAAGCTTAGGATAATCCATTCTAATCTTATCCTCTAACTCCCATGTGCAGTCATTAGGATCACTACTCCACTGGATCTTAACTAGTTTCAAGGTTTTGCTTCTTAATTTCTTTTCTTCCTTGGCTACAATCCCCACTGGTTCTTTTTCATAAACCAAGTCAGGATTTATTTGAATTTTGGTAGGCTCTTCCAAAATGTCTTCCTTATCATGTACCCATTTTCTAAGTTGGGACACATGAAAAACATTATGCATTGCTTTCATCTCCTCTGGTAGTTCTAACTTGTAAGCCAATGAACCAATTCTTTCCAGAATTTTATAGGGTCCAACATACCTTGGTGTAAGCTTACCTTGCTTGCCAAATCTCATGACTTTCTTCATAGGTGAAATCTTGATGAAAACAAAGTCTCCCACTTCATATTCCACTTGCTTTCTCTTCCTATCTGCAAATTTCTTTTGCCTATCTTGAGCTGCTGCTATTCTTTTTCTTATTAACCCAATTCTCTCTGTAGTTTCTTTAACATATTCAGGTCCAAGAACAGCCCTTTCTCCAGTCTCTACCCAGCATGTAGGTGATAAACATGGCTTGCCATATAAGGCTTCAAATGGTGCCATCCCTATGGTGCTTTGGTAACTGTTATTGTATGTGAATTCAGCTAGATGGAGGTGGTCTTCCCAGTTGCCTCCAAAGTCCAGTGTACATGCTCTCAACAAATCCTCTAAGACTTTGTTCACCACCTCAGTTTGACCATCTGATTGTGGATGGTAGGCAGTGCTTAAGCACAATTCACTCCCCATAGCCTCTTGAAAACTTTTCCAAAACCTTGAGGTGAAGATGGTATCCCTATCACTCACAATGGTTTTAGGTATGCCATGCAACCTTACTACCTCTTTCATGAATATTTGAGCCAATTTTGGAGCATTTCTTTCTGCTCTAACTGGGATAAAATGTGCTACCTTAGTTAGCCTATCCACAATTACCCATATACTTGTGTTTCCCTTCTTAGATCTAGGCAGACCATCTATGAAATCCATAGATATATCCTCCCACTTCCACTGTGGTATGCTAAGGGGTTGCAATAGTCCTGATGGCCTTTGTGTCTCTGCCTTGACTTGTTGGCAAGTCATGCACCTTGCAACATATCTGGCCACATCTGACTTCATCCCCTTCCACCAAAGATTTCTTTTCAAATTTTGATACATCTTGGTGCTACCTGGGTGTATGGAGTACTTACTCCTATGGTACTCATTTAATATTTCCTCTTTCAATTCTATATTTTCTGGAACACATATCCTGTTTTTATTCCTCAAATACCCATTTTTATCAACTTGATAATTTATTACTTCCTCCCCTTTTGATATGAGCATTTTCTTTTCCACCATGTTTAGGTCTTGTTCCTGCATTTGCCCAATCTTAAGAAGTAAATCTGATTGCAGAGATATCATACTTAATTTCCCTTTACCTTCACCTTCTTCAATGGGCATCATTTGTTCCTCACTACTTTCCTCAATTTCCAAATCAGTAAGTATAGACAAATCCCTAAACTCTTCCATCATCAACATGGCTACTTTGGCATGTTGTCTACTCAAGGCATCTGCAACTTTATTTGCCTTGCCTGGTGTATACAGTATATCTAGATCATAGGCAGCTAGGAACTCTACCCATCTATGTTGCCTCATATTCAAATCTTTTTGTGAGAATAAATATTTCAGTGCCTTATGATCAGTGTACAAAATGAATTTGGCACCTAACAAATAATGTCTCCAAAGTTTCAAAGCATACACAACTGCTGCTAGTTCAAGATCATGGGTTGCATACCTGGTTTCATGTGGCTTTAATTGCCTAGATGCATAGGCTACCACCTGGTCTTGCTGCATCAACACAGCCCCTAACCCAGAGCCACTTGCATCAGTGTACACAACCAAATTTTCATTTCCTTCTGGCACTCTCAACACTGGTGCATTAATCAGAGCTTCCTTTATTTTGATAAAAGCTTGCTCACATTTTTCTGTCCATACAAAGGCTTGGTTCTTTCTAGTTAAATTGGTAAGTGGTGATGATATTTTTGAGAAATCTTTTATGAATCTCCTATAATATCCTGCCATCCCCATAAATGATCTAATCTCACTGATGGTGCTAGGCCTTTTCCATGCTTGGATTGCCACTACCTTGTTAGGGTTTACTGATATTCCTTTGGCAGAGATGACATGCCCAAGGAAATGCACTTCTTCTTTCCAAAATGCACATTTTGAAAATTTTGCCTTTAAATCATTTTCCCTTAGTCTTGACAAAACTAAATGCAAATGATTTTTATGCTCTTCCACTGTCTTGGAATAAATCAAAATGTCATCAATAAAAATCAGTACAAATTTGTCTAGATAATCTCTAAATATTCTATTCATCAAATCAACAAAATATGAAGGAGCATTTGTCAAACCAAATGGCATAACCAAAAATTCATATAAGCCATATCTTGTGTTAAATGCAGTGTACTTAACACTTGAGTCTTCAACCTTCATTTGATGAAATCCTGATGCTAAGTCTAGCCTAGAAAATATTTTAGCTTCACTGAGTTGGTCAAAGAGATCATCTATTCTAGGCAATGGGTATTTATTCTTGATGGTTACTTTATTTAGCTCCCTGTAATCTATGCACATTCTCAAGGTACCATCATGTTTTCTTACAAACACTACTGGAGAACCCCAGCAGGAATTGCTTGGCCTTATAAATCCCTTGCCTTCTAATTCTTCCAACTGATTTTTCAATTCTTTCAGTTCACTTGGCCCCATTCTATAAGGTTTCTTGATTATTGGGCTTGCTCCTGGAATGAGATTAATTTGGAACTCAACTGGTCTGTGGTGTGGAACACCCTTAACTTCCCCAAACACATCCAAGTATTCATTAACTATGGGAATTTCTTCAATGGTTAGTTCACTCAGATCTTTTTCTAAGTCAACTAAATGATATAGTTTTCCTTCCTTAGCTACCTCACATAAAACTGTGATTCTCTGGCCTCTAGAATTTTGCAATGATATGGTGGATGAGTCTAAATTAATTATGGCTTTAAATTGCCTTAACCAGTCTACCCCCAATATAACACCTATATTTGGGTAATTCAAAACATATAAATTGGAAATAAAAATATTTCCTCCTATGTTTAACTCCACATCCACACAAATCATATTTAAGACACTAGAACTCCCCAATGGACTGTGTATATGCAATGGGGTTTCAACTAATATGCAATTCAGTTTTAGCACTTTAACCAATTCATAAGAAATTAAGGAGTGAGTTGCCCCAGTATCATACACTACTGTTATGGGTATGGTACAAATAAGTAATGTACCTTCCACTTGGCTATGGTTTATAGTGTTACTTTCCACTGTGGCTTTGCCTTTTCCTTCCAAATTTGCCAATTTGCCTTGCTGTTTATACTCAGGACAATTCCTCTTCATATGTCCCTCTTTCCCACATAGATAGCATTTGAAAGCTCCTCCTTTCAACTCTGGACATTTTGGTTTGATATGCCCTTCTTTTCCACACTGATGGCACACAATTTTCTTCTTGTCTTCCTTAGCTTTGACATCTCCAGTGCTTTTGTTACTAGCCTCTTCTTTCTTCTTATCATAAGGGTGATACCTCCCCTTACCTTTCTTGTTATTATTGCTCTTAAAATTTCTGAACTTCTCCCTTTCCTTGTCATGCTGCTCCAACCTCAAAGCTAAGTCTATCACATGATCAAAAGTCTTGTCTGCATAAGGTAACATAGCTCTGCTAAGTCCTGGGTTTAGACCTTTTATGTACCTATCATTTTTAGATGCTTCATCTGCCACAAGCATTGCTCCATATGTGGAAAGTCCCTCAAACTTTTGAGTGTATTCTGTGACAGTCATGGTTCCTTGTCTAAGCCTAATGAATTCTTCTAGCAAGGTAGTCTTTGCTGATGCTGGTACAAACCTTGCCTCCAACATCTCTTTGAATTGATTCCAAGTGATTTCATTCTCATTCCTTCCTGCAATGATTACTTCCCACCAGCCTAAAGCTACTCCTTTCAGCTGTCTTGAAGCCACTTGCCTCTTTCTTTGATCATCAAGTTGCATGTCATTGAAAATTCTTTCCAATGTTCTCAACCATGTTTGAATTTCCATGATACTCTCTATCCCTTCAAAGCTTTTGCCTCCTAAATGAGTATATGTCTTAAGCAGTTTTGAGAGTTCTTCATAGGGATTTTCTTGCCTTTGTCCTGCCCCATCCCTAAATGCTCTCACCAAGTCTTGCAGATTGACCATTGGTGGTGCATGGGAAGATCCTGCTCCCTGATTTGGTGGTCTCCCTACCATAGTTTGCTAATAATAATTTACATAGCTGGTTAGTTTGATATTTAGTTCCTTTTAATTTTATTTTTCTATCTAAGAACTTGATCCTTACTTCTACTATGTTGAATAACATAGCTCTGATACCAACTGAAATGACCCTCCTATTTTCACCCTAATTTCATAAGGATTTTTTTTTTTTGCTATGAGATGATATATTGATATATCATTCATTACAAACATATTTTCCAAGGTCATTTTCTTTTTCCAATAACCAAAATATATCCAGGATCAAAATAACTTACCAATATAAATATATCAGTGCATATCTAATAATATACACATACATATGAAGATGTATGTGTTCTGCTTGTTTAAATTCAGAGTATATACTTTATTATTATTTTTTTTGTTCAATAACATCCTGTTTGATTTAGAGATTTAGTAATTCAGATACATTATTGTATTCAGATTTTTGGCCATAAAATCCACTAAAATATGTACTTTAGTCTGTCATTAGGATCAAGAAATGATCAAGTAATATTCAGTAGTAAACAAGCTTTTAATGTTGATGATTGTGTTTAAAGTCTGGATAATATTAGATTCAGTATAAAAGAAAGTGGATCCTAAGTGAACACAAGCAACATCTAGGCGTAATGGAAACGCGCCTAACTTATACACAAAAGGTCATGAGTTCGAGTACCATGCAGGTCGGTTCAAACACAATTTTTGGTTTTCTTCTTTTTTTTTTCTGAAAGGTTAGAAATCTGATACCTACCTATAATTGTACATATATGTTTAATTTTACCTATAACCCAACATACAAAACAATCCTTCTTACTTACTATTTTTGTATCCCATTCCTACAACTGTTTTAAGAATTTATGATCATATTTTTGCTCAAATATCAACATGTACACAGATGTACATGTACATGTCAATATTTCTGCTCATTTTCCAGAAAACTGGGTGAATCAATTGCTAAATGTACTAAGCTTTGAAATGCATTTTTATTTTCAGAATACAATCTATCATGATCAACCAATACTTCATTTTAATTGAAGCTGGTTAACTCATGAATCCTGTATCTGCCACACTAGTTCAATTTCATTGCATTCTGTTTAAAGCTTTAGGAAAACATCTTACTCTTCTCAATTCAATTCAGAAATGAATTCAAACTTAATTACAAAGCATTTCAGTAAAAAGAAAATAAAATCCTGTTAAGTTTACTTCTTGCTAAATCCAGATTTTGTTCTAAAACTTAGTGCTCTGTTATATCTCAAGATTAACTATTACATAATATAAACTTTACAAAACAACAGCTCAACTACATATGCATATTTCTCTTCCAAACATCCATATCAGTAATTAAAATCATTTCCTTGTTTCCCACTCAGATTTTTCCTTTGAGATTTTAAACCTTAGTGCATAACAATATATTTAACATGATACAACTAGTTCATCTAACCATAATAGAATTCATTACATAACTGGAAATCTTAGAACATAAAATTTTTCCTGAATACATGCAGATATAATCGATTTAAACTCTTATTGAAACTAGCTAGCATGTTCATTCACTCCTCCATAAAAGCCATAACTTCATTTTTACTTAGTGCCTGGGTTACCTGAAAGAACATAAGTGGCTGCCTCATTTTAAAATGAGACACCCCAGATGCCATGAGCAAACAAGGGTCAGATCTATGATCTGGTATGAGTAACATCAATTCATTCATGATATTAAGCAATAGAGAATATAAGGGTACTAACTTGTTGATTCAACTAATATGCAATTCAGTTGTTTAAGCAAATTTCTGCAATCAATTGTTTTAACATAGTATAATTATGTTGATTCAGGTATGATATATTCATTTATCATTCTTTCACTTGCATACATAATCATGCAAACATAATTATCTATTTGCAACAATTTCACTTACTGGAATCATCTTGGTTCCATACCATTCAACCTAAGAAATATCCATATTCCTATTTCTTCATTTACAGGTTGTAATATTCAATTTAAATTCCTGCCTCATCTGCTATTAAGGAATCACTGGGACACATTGCAATGAACTAATTCACATCATTGCACAAAGATCTCAGGGCTTAAACAAACCATGTGCCAACTTGCATACTTCAAATATGACAAGCATTCCAGCAGCTTTCTTGGCCTTCCCTTCCCTAGTTTATTTACTAGTGTATAGTCTTAAATCCTATCATCAAATATGCTAAGTGAACATATCACTGCAAACATGGAAACATCCATAATTTCTTCTAGCATAATTCTCCTCAGAAATAATCAGACAGTTATTTCCTAAATGGGGTCAATATGTCTTGATCTTAGTAAAATATGAGAATATTTTCAACTGTCAAAGAGGCATGGCATGTTATATTGATCTGCAAGCCTTTATGATTGATTCAGATTCAAGATCTGGTTCAATCATAATTTTAGCTTGTGGGTTTCTCTTTTTTTTTTGATTTGATTAAGGGCTCAGCACTTAGAAAATTTCTATTGCACCCTTAACATTTTTCTTTTCAAGCCTCAGCACTTATACCAAGTATAATGCAGCTCTAATCATTTTTATAAAGTTTCCATGCCATAGATCTATAACAGCTGAGAGTATTCTCTATATGATTTTTGAGATCCTAAACTTTAACATTTGTGAGTATAAATAAATCAGTATGATACTCATCCAAAGACAAATGTCTCAACCAATCAAAGGTCATCCAAAATCATCCATATTAAATCATATCAGATTTAAAATAAAACATCCAGAAAGCATTGATGAAATCATATACATCAAAACCAGAAATATATATAAATGGAAATAAAAAGTGGCTGCCTCATCTCAGGTCTTAATGCCATGAACTTAGTGAGATTACTCACCTAAATGTTTAATCCAGAAAATTCTTGTTTGAGTGTTCTCTCCTTTCTTCCAATATTTTCCTTCTTTTCTTATTTTTGTGCAGCTCGGGGTAAAAATGATTCTACTGGCTAAACTGCCTATTTATAAGCATTTTTCCTCTAGGGTTTTGTTGAAACAGAATTCCATTTCTGTCCTGGCTTAGCATCATGCATTTTTCATTCATAATACCCCGGCCATATTAACCAATTTAAAGGCTGCATTTTCTTTCTTTTACTTTTCAGAAAATGGCCACTCTCCTAGTCATGTTAAAAGTGTGACTATCCTATTTTTATTTTAATTATTTCTGAAAATCCCCTTTTGCTATTTTTGCCTATACAAGCTCATTAACTTGTATCACATTTCATGTCATTTTAATGTCATAGTTTTACTTGCTTATATATATATATATATATACTTTTCAGTGTTTAAAAAAAAAATATATATATTTGTACACATATCTTATCTAAGCTTATTTTAATTTCTCTTTAATTTCAGAAGCATATGCACCTATATGTATACAGGTTAATATACATAATTTTCTCTTCTGGGTTTTAAATAAAATTTGTTTACTGATTTAAAGTAAAGCCTACTTTTTCTTACTTTCTAAGATGATCCATATAATTTCAGAAATCAAACAACCATGTTGCCAAATCATGTTTGTATTGCCCTTTAATTCTTGTTTTAAATCCAAGAAATCTGGAGTTCTTCCTTGTGCCATTTCAGTGTGCACGTGCACACATATACCTGCACACTATTTATTCCTGAGACTTCACCATATTTAAATCTAAATATTTCAAAATTAAATCATTTTTCAAAAATGATTTTTCACAAAATTTTGGGGTATTACATAAACTGTTTTCTGGATTTATTATTAAAAATGTTTTATAAAATGACCATGTTGTGAAATAAGTGTTCAAGTTGTTAAAGAGACCGGGGTCGGATATTGTCATACTCTCTGCCAATTCCGAAACCACATTAACAACTGTGCACGTGGTGGAGAATCCAGAACGAAGTAGGATGGTTTGGCGAATGCTACTGGTATGAGGTAAAAACGCAGCCCTGACCATCCAGTCAGCTTGATATGACTGAAACAGGAGCTATCCTGGGCTAAGTGAGGTTGCTCATCCTATCAGACATGCTTCTTCGATACCATATCTGTTACTTTGTGATTGATTGGTGGCCACCCTCGATTTGATTATGGGAGTGTGTCTCGAGGTGGGCGGTAGTAGCTGCTATGCGTTACCACCAGTCCGGGCGTGCAAAACGGTAGAATCCTACCCTGGGCATTGCCTTACGTGCCTTGTCATATGCCCTATCGAGCCCACTACGATTTTGGTTTGTGTCATACCTATGGAGTGCTCCCTGATAGCCCACAAGTTTACGGTGGAGTTTACTGTACTGTATAGACTACGATGCCTATAAAACGTGTTAAGGGGATATGGGTAACGCCTTACCACTATTTTCAGTATTATACTTCACTAATATATACTAAATATATAGCGTATACTACTACATATAAATAGTTTAACGGATCCTTAGGCGATGGAAAATCCCGAACATCTCTTAAGTTATTGCACGCACGTTATACACTGGATAGGAGATGTAAAATCCCGTAAATATCTCCGAAGCTATCACACTCATATTTATTTGTTGTTGATTTAACTTACATAAGATCTTTTAGTTCTGACTCGAGTGTTTTGTCTTTTCATTACGCTCGGATCAGTCAGACCTTTTCAGTGTATTGAAGACCATTTTATTTTTGTAGGATGAAGACGGAGATCGGTATACTATTTATTATATATATTCCACTGTATCATGTTGTTCCGCCGCATTATCCTATTATACCTGCTGTATGTATAACTCTAATTTTATTGTAATAGTGTAATCAAATGTTATTTTTTAAACAAGTTCATGAACTGTTTATTTGATTATTATATTTTGTCATTCCGCTGTGAGATTCTGTGTTTTGGTTTCATCCTTTTCTCTTATTTTTTTATTTACCCCATTGACAATCCTCTCTTTTAAATGATTTAAGTTCGACATGTGTGGTGTATTGTCGATTTAAACCGTCCAAAAAGGTGGGTCGTCACAGGATGGTGGAATACTGTCAAAAAGATCAGTTCACTTAGGAGTAATTTTAGGCTAGATTCGAAGAAAAGTTCAAACGGCCTTACAGAAATCGGTATTTCTTAGGAAGTTTTCTGTGTTGAAACAAAGTGAGAAGACTATCTCGTAATGTGTGGATGAGTCCGACATGCTACTGAAATATGGATTATCTTTAATTGATACCCCTCTAAAAAGAACGAGAAGTTCATCATAGGGTTGGATAATTATCTAGGGGAGAAGCTGGTAGGATATATCGATGAGTCCTTCGAGAAGCTGGTTGAGAAAGCTTCGAGGCAGGAGAGTCTGTACCTAAAGCCAAAAGCTGAAATCGTTTTTCTTAAGGAAGAATCAAGACCACAAGCGAATGGTGGAGGTTAGAGGAAATGGATAACAAAGAGAAGAAGCAGTCTCTGGAAGATGATAGCCAAAAGAAAAACAAGTAGGACCTGAAGTGCTTTAATTGCAATAAGACGTGACATCTTAAAAAGGATTAAGGCCCCGAAGAGTGGGGAGAGGAAGTGTCATCTGTGATAATGCTGGGCACTTGAAGAGGGACTACCCAGAATTGTAGAAGAGTAAGTAGAGTGCTACTGCTTATACATTAAAAGCCGCTCTTACTACGTCAACTGCTCCATTAGTGAAAGAGAAAGGGAAGGGCATTTTTTTAGGTATGCTTTATTTATGCTATATCCATACAAATTTTCATTTGATATTGATAGTTAGACCCTTTATATACCAAGTGGCTTAGTGAGTAGGTTAGAATAATGACCTGACCTAGTAGACAGACCTTTAGTTGTTTCGAACTTAGCTGTAGTTCGACCGACTTAGTGACAGTCTATTAAGGCTTAGTGCACCGGGTCATGGATGTTTATTTGCTTGGGTTATCTTTCTTTAGGTCTTGTAGGGTTTAATATTATTTGGCGTGAGATGATCAAAGGGATACGATGCTGTGGTGAAATGGTGAGGTGTTGTAGACGATTGAAGGGCTAATGGAGAGCGAAGGATAGAGTAAGGTTGTACACCTGAGAGGGTATAGTTATGGTCAGCTTAGTGTATTCGCTTAAGATCATGTAAGAGGAGTCGTCATTGTTTTCCATAGTAAGGGAATGTCCAGAGGTAGTCGGATTTTTTTCATGCAAAGAGATGGGGTTCTGTATCAATCTAGTGATTATCGTTATATCTTTAAGGAAGATAACACTCAAAGAGGAAGAAGAACCGAAAGTGTAGGTTAGTGGTCTGTGGAAGGGGTTCATTCATGGTGTTATATCTGGGTAAGGAGTACTTATAGTATTCGCATGGTGGGCGAATGATCTTTTGAGATGGTGGAGTGCCGGGAGCTTGAGAAGCTTATATAGGAATCCATATGTGATGTTTTTGCCTTCTAGTGGAGAAGAAGTACAATTTGCGGTTGAGGTAGTCCTTAAGGTGTTATGGAAAATGCCTGTTGAGGAGTGGAATCCCTATTTCAGATACAATTGGGTGATATTAAAATTGAACCAAAAGAAACTTATAAGGAAGGTGTTGAAGTCAGTAAAAACTCAGCAAAAGTGAAAGCAAAGGCGATGATTGGAATAGGACCAAGGAGAGCACGAGGAATGATGATGCATAATGCTTTGTTTGGTAGGGTTTTCTATGTATTGCATTCTCTTTCACTTATAATGTCATAGAGGATAGCTTTGTATCCCTTATGCTAGGATAGACATAGATACTATTTGATTGCTTATCATTACATGGATGTGTATTTGATGTTTGAGATGACTGCTTATGGTTGTTAGGCATGCTGGGTTATTGTGGTTGATTTTTCCTTGTTTGACTGGGATTTCAGGGGCAAAATTCCTAAAGGAGAGTGTAATGACCTTTATTTTACGTATCGGAGGATCATAAAATATTACTTTTAAATTCATATAAGATCTTATGACTTTATAATTTGGGGAGATGTTAAATAGTGATATTTTCCATCTTTAGAATTATTATGACACAGTTTTGATTCTAAAAATCTAATAGAGCCTATAACTTTTGATAGGGGCCGAATTACGGTTCGAAATTACTTTCATTAGATTGGATGATGGTTTCTCTATTTCGTAGAGTGATTATATTAAGAATTTGGGTTTACCATTTAAGCGTTATAACTTTTTTAAGTTCTGATTGATTTTGAGAATATATTTTTTTGGCAAAGCCAGCCTGTTTTTATAGTGGACAGTCCACAATTAATTAAACCAAAATCAATTACAAAGATAAAAGGCTACAAAGCAAGAACGGATACAACATTACAACCTGACAAATAAAACAGCGACACATCACTGTAAAATTTTGAAAAAAAGAGCAGAAATCGGAGAGGAAGAATGCAAGAATCTGCGTGAATTCCTTTCCTCCCAAATCACCGCTACAGTAAGCTTGAGAAATCGGAGAAGACGAGTGGAAGAAACACTCTTCCATCTGGTTTGTTGAAAGATACGAACCCATTCGAGGCTGTAATCTCTGAACGGAGGCCGCTCATGAATATGAAGAAGAACACGTTTCCAAAGATGGTAGGGAAATAGGCAATTGAAAAACAAGTGTCCAACATTTTCAGAAGCACGATTACAAAGAATGCACACAGAGTGACTGATAACTTGCCTTTTGACAAGATTATCCTGAGTATGAAGAGCATTCATCAGGCATTTCCAGAGAAGGAGATTGTGCGTAGGTATCGATCCAGTCTTCCATATATGAACATGCCAAGGAAAATGTGAAGTGTGATACTGTTGAATTATAGCTTTGTAAACCAATGAAGTACTGTGATGCTTGTCATTCCATTTAAGCCCCGATTGATCCACCATCTTAAATGAAGCAGCAATAGAGGACCAGAGGTTGTTCAACGTGGGAGAACACACTTGAGGCAAAAGGAGCTCCTCATTAACAATAAAGGCATTAGCATTAGCATTTTGAGGTATACCAGAGTTAATAATAAGGCTATATTCAATCGAGTGGGCAAGAATCATACCTGGAGCACACCAGGGGGAATACCAAAAGGAATTGTTAGTGCTGCATTTCACCATAGGCAGGTAATGACTTCTATTCTTCATAAGTCTTTTCCAAAGGAAGCTAGCTTCTTTATTAATATCCATAGTCCAGTAGTTGCCACCTTTAAGGTTGTACTGTCTATTCCATACTTCCCACAACCCCATAGAATTACCAAGTAATCTGTTGACATGTTGTGAAGCAGTGGCAATGTTCCAAATTTTAAGATTAATGATACCTATGCCCCCCTTATTAAAAGGGAAAATAATCTTCTTATATGCAATCGGTATGAGTTTAGTGGAGTAGATATTTCCATGCCACAGGAAATGATTAAAGGCCCTATTTAACATGTCAATAAGTTTAGTAGGGATGATGAAAAGCCTAAAATAGTAAGCACACATAGAAGTAGCAATGCTTTTTAGGATCACAAGCCTACCAGCTTGTGAGAGATTATTAGCATTATAATTATTTAGTATAGTTGTTATTTTTTCAAATAAAGGAAGGCATTGCGCTTTAGTAATTCTGGACTTACACATAGGGGCACCAAGGTACATGGCATTCTGATCCATGACCTGCAGACCAGAAATCAAAAGAATGTTCTGGTAATTGATTTCTGTAACCCTAGAAATTTTTATATGAGATTTAATTTTATTTATGTGGAGACCAGTCATCTGATTGAATTTTTGAAGAATGAAGAACACCCTGTTGATGGATTTACTATTAGGTTTAGTAAAGAGCAAGAGATCATCAGCAAACATTAAAGTGGAGATTTGATGTTTTTGACATTTAGGATGAAAGTCAATATTTTTATTTTTGCATTCTAAACTAAACATATTAGTAAGACCTTCCATAACTATTATGAAAAGAGAAGAAGAGATAGGGTCCCCTTGCCTTATTCCCTTTTGAGTTTTGAAATAGCCAAAAGATTCGCCATTAAGAGATAGAGACACATAAACAGTAGAAATACACGTGTATATCCAAGCTAAAAAAGGGAGGGGAAAGTTCATCTTGGACATGATAGCAATGATAGAATCCCATCTAACAGAGTCGTAGGCTTTATGAATATCAAGTTTCAGGAAGCATCTAGGAGAGATATTTTTTCTATTGTAACCCTTTATAAGTCCTTGAGAAAGTAAAATATTATCAGTGATAGATCTCCCAGGTATGAAACCATTCTGATTAGGAGATATAACATTAGCAAGGCAAATTCTCATACGAGCTGAAATAATTTTAGCAATACATTTATATATGACATTGCAATAAGCAATGGGCCTGAATTCAGAAACAGATTGGGGAAGATTAACTTTAGGGATAAGGGCAAGTTTAGTATGATTAATACCATTCAGCAAGGTGTTGGATTTGAAAAAATGTTGAATAGCTTTACAAAAATCATGATTCACAATATGCCAGCTTTTTTGGAAAAACATAGCAGAGAACCCATCAGGGCCAGGAGAGCTAGAGGGTTTCATTTTTAAGATAGTTGCATGAATTTCTTCAGGAGTAATAAGTTTAATTAAATTACTAGCTTGTTCGTTAGTGATAGAATTTAAGGGAAAATCATTAAGGACATGAAGATTATCACCAGAATCAGAGTGATCAAAAAGATGTTTATAATAATTAAGAAAGGAGTTCTTTATACTAGAATGGGTGTTAACTTCAAAACCATGCATATCCTTAATAGAGTGGATTAAGGCAGAAGACCTTTTAAGTTTCAAGGAATTATGAAAAGTTTTAGTATTTCTATCTCCTTCAATATTCCATTTTTGTTTATTTTTTTCACGGAGCATAAGGAGCTCAGATTTGATGGCTACTTTCAAGTTTTTGGTAAGCACATGAACTTTATCAGAAAGCATTAAATTACTGGGATCAGACTGCATCAGTAAATGAATATCATTAAGTTCAGAGCTTAATTTTGCATACCTAAGGTTACCAGAACCAAACTTATTTAATGCCCAAACTTTAATAGCAGCTTTACATTCTTTAAGTTTTGATTGTAGGATATACATTGGATTGCCAAATTTGGGAGAGGCCCAAACATGATCAATCATTGGAAAAAAATTTGGATCTGAAATCCAGCAATTGAAGAAATGAAATGTAGAAGGACCTTTATTATTTCTAACTCCCCAATCCAAAATGATAGGACTATGATCAGAAAGAGATGGAGTAGGGAAAAAAGAGATAAGAGAAGGCCAAGCATTGAAAGCAGATGAATTAAAGTAAGAACGATCTAATTTGCAAAAGGTTCTAGTACCAGATCTGCTATCACTAATTTGAGAATATTAGTGGGTAATTAAGGAGTTATTAGTGTAGCTCATTAGCCCAATTCGAGATTATGGTTAAGACCCCTTCTTTCCAGCTATCACTAGTCATTTATCTTCTTCCCTAATGACCTCCCAATCCCATTGATCCAAACTAGAGCTAAAAACCACTATTTCTTCAATCTAATTAGTTTATCTAAAGGACCTAAGAGAGATTAACATAAAAAGATAAGAGATCTGCTATTCGGCAGCTTTGGGATTTGTGTAGCTACTGTTCCATATCATATTTGCCTAGGGATTTATGCGCCTTGATCCAAGGTGAGCGATTTTATCTCTCTTGCTATACAATGCTTACTCATGTATTAAAAATGTGATTTTTAGCACAAATATTAAAGTAAAAATGATTGAAAACTTAGATCTGGATAAGTAACACCTTAGAATAGATTAAAAAGATAGATCTGTAATTTAACATGATTTATATCGTTTACCAACCACAACTGCTACTTTATACAAAATCAAACCTAGGTGATTCAGGTTAGTAAATCATGCTTGGATGTTATACGATGATGTTTGGTAGTTGTATGGATTGTTTTAATGTGTTTGCTTGTTATTTTGCGTAGTTAGAAAAGGTAAGCTATTTGTGTAAATGATATAAAAGTTGTCAAAATGTAATGAAATTTGGATATGTTGTGCTGGACGATGTGAGGAGACTACTTAAAAAAATTCCAGTGGTTTGGAGTTGATTTGAGAGTCCAAAATTATGTCGTCAAAAGACGTTGTGGTAGGGCAAAGTGCTCGAAATGCAATGAAATTTGGATAAGATGTTCACAAAGTTTTGGTGAGTCTGCACAAAGAGTTTGAAGAAATTTGGAGTTGATTTGATAGCCCAAAACGTTGTCGTTGAAAGTTTTCGATGGTGGGAAAAAAGTGGTCGGTAGTGAGCACTTTCTTTAAAAAAAGGGGGAGAAACTTTGGGTCTTTGAGTGGCTTGCTTAGGGTTGAGCCTAGGAGGAAATAGGTAGGTGTTTTAAATAATTTAGGCAAAATTTTGTACGGTGGAAAGTGGTCGGGACCAACCACTTTTACTTCATGGTCTCTGGGTGATTACTTTGAGTACGAGAAGAAGATGCTTCGGGTCATAGAGGATCAAGGCAAGGAAGTAAAGTACTTTGATTTCATGAAACCTTGGTCTTGGCCCAAATGCTTTGGGACGACCACTTGTGGTTAGTATCAACCACTCTTGGTGGTGGGAAATTGGGGCCTGGCCTTAAGGACATGCACTTGATGTTTTGATGATTATGCATGTATGTTCGTTCGATCGTTAAACGATCTTTTTTTATGGTTACAAAGTGATGAAGATCGATGACAAACAATAAGGCAAAGCCGTGACACTTCAACTTGATGACTTCAAAATTGTGATGAGATGAATCTATGACATGTAATGGATAAGTAGAGATATTCCAAAGTTCAATGATGCAAGGCGTTTGATCGAGTACTTCAAGTGTGAATTTAATGGATGAAACTGGAGTAGTTTGAGGAAGCAAGTTCAACAAGGATAAGGAGTGTAGAGGGGCATGTGGTGTTCCGGATCGAGTCGGATGCTGAAGGGATCATTCATAACTCAGGGTAGGATAGTTGTTCCTAGGAGCAAGGGTATGTGAGAATGCTCTCATGTGTACCATGGATATTGAGACGGTCTGGCCCCTGAGAGGGTAGTACCAATGAGATAGGTATCCGAAAGAATACCGGATCCACTTGTGGCATGAGATATTACTGGCTTGGGGGGTCGTAGAATGAGTTATCATGTATCCAACAGACCTTGAGAAGGTCATGTTAAAGGAGGACTTTGAAAAGTCATAATAGGGTGAGACTCCAGGAATGATAATGATGGGATGGTGTAATGCCCCACCTTTATACTCATCTTACCTGAGAATATTATAAGTAATATTGTCAAGTAATATGAAGAATAAGGCTGGTTAAGAGCAACCATCCACAACCTTACTTTGGGCGAGTATTGATGCGTCGAATATTGTGACTATATTTTTTTCATTTTCTAGTGAGGAGGGATTCGACGCATATAATCCAGGCGTAAAACAATAATATGGTGCTTACTAATAATTCAGAACAATATATCGTATAATATACAACACAACTTACTAATAATTCAGAACAACATATCACATAATATACAACACAAAATCACAAGTTGCAACGAAAACAGAACACATTAAAATAATCATAATGTGTAAGTCTACAAAAGGGAAAACTAAGCTTACATATTCAACAATATACACACATAGACTATGACCGGTCTAAAAGTATACATAACAACTCAAGTCAACACCACATTAAATATATAATATTAATACATGTAAGACCAGCATCTCAAAATAAACCTTCTCATATAGATAACACTGCATAGATTAGCTAGCCCACATCCAAAGTCACCAAGTCCCTATACCTGTCAAGTCTCGATCTGACCTGAGTATTATAAATATAATTACCGGGTCAGACTATCTCTATATATCCAAAGGATGAGATCATAATAATAATCATGCATGTACAACAAGGGTATAGAAACTCATAGGGTAAATTAAACTAAACAAGTTCAACTACCATAATAATAACTCCCAGCGAATAATTCCAAACTCTAGAAATAGCCATAAGAGAATAAATGGAAACACATCACATATTCACTAAACTATAAACACAAATATAGCCTTTAATAGGGAAACCTGAATTATGGTGAAATCCCAAATTGAATCTTAATAGCACCCTATAGCCACTTAGTGGCAAAACACAAAAGGACATTATTATCCCAAAAATTTATTCATCAAATCCAAAATCACTTTTATCTCATAAAAGCAAAACCCAGGAAATATTTGGTGAAAATAAAAATCTCATAGAATCTAGAAATTAGTAACAGAAATCCAGAAATAAAAAGAGGGGCCTACCATAAATATGTGAGCATGAAAGCTCACCGAAGACGGGTGTACACAAAAATAGCCTATAGGACACACGGATAGACATGAAACCCATAAAACACAAATGAGCACAAGGCTCCACAGATTAGTACAAAGCTCATAGTTTCATGGATGGGCGTAAAGCTCCATGGATGAGCCTAAAGGTCCATGGATGGGCGTAAAACCCATAAACATAGATGAGCATGAAAGCCTATAAAACACAGATTAAGCGTCATAAAAACACGAATAGTAATCATTCGAGCAACGACCGTATGTCCTTTAACCACTCGGTTTTAGTTGAATATTTGCTATAAGTTAGTAAACTCCACTCGATAAGTGTAATATATTTTTGACTTGTAACTAAATGAGTATCGTCCAATGTCCCATAACCACTGTGCGATACTTAAATATTTACTAAACGATTGTACATCCCACTTAACTAAAATATTCAATCGAATGAGTCGAATAATTAACCGATAAAGTAATATAAATGTTCTATACCACTTATATTGCTAAATCGTTTAATTAAATTTCTCATTCAAATAAAGGCACAAGAAGGCAATAATCCCAAAAGCCATACAAGAATGCCAAAAATAGCATAAAATAGCCAAAGGCTAAGCATAATAAGATTTGATAAGAGTTCAAAGTCTTGAAAGTAAATAATAAACTTTTAATCGTATAGAAAATGATTTCTAAAACACTTTATTTATATATTACTTTCAAATTCTTATTTAAATCCATAAACTCATTTATTATTCTACTATTTATTTATTTATTTATCACTTCACAAATATATACTTATAAATCTAAATAAATATCTAAACATATTTATATCTCTATAGTTGTTCCAAAAATTCCATAAACACAATATAGTTCAACAAACTATTTTCAAAAGTCGTATATAGTTATACTACTATTAAATTAGGAACAATATAGGTTAATATTTAGAAACCATACCTTTAAATCCATAAACCATTTCTACTAACTATACTTAATATAATTACTTAATATAATCATTTATAAAAGGAATCAATTTGAATTGGAAATAAGTTTGAAATCGATATATTATAATAAACAATCTTTTGCAAATTTCTTTTATTTAAACTATACATATTAGATAGATATACTTATTTTTAACTTCAAAGACCTCGAATCAAAGAATTATCAAAATAGGAGAATAAAAACTCAGAAAATCAAAAAGTAAGATAGTAGAAATCGCCAAACAAAACAAGGCATCAAACCATAAACAAAACCTAAAAAGGTTAAATTTACAGAAAATACATAAGAGAGCTCATGATCAGTCGACTGAAAGTCACTTCAGTCGACTGGTCGAATACCCGGAACACTCGGAAAACACACGTTCAGTTGACTAGAAGGCTCCCCTCAGTCGACTGAATGAACACTTATAACCAACTTCTGGTAGTTTCTTAAATTGTTTAAGATGACGATTTCATCGATTCCGGCCATTAATTCATGATATTTGCAGCAGCACTACTACACAACCAAACTTGCATGCAACAACTCATAACATATAGAATCCACAACCATCAAAATAAAATCAATTTGGTTGCTAAATTTTCAAATAGGTAGGGTTTTAAAATTTAAGTTCAGAAACTTATCCACAGATAGTATAAACTAGCAAGCACTCAACAATTTAACTTAAATTCAATCAACAACATGCAATTAGATATTAAAAAACAGGTTATGGGAGCAGTAACTCACCTTGAATCCCCAATTCATTTTCCAAACCCACTCATTTTCAACAAACCCTATAAACAACTCAAACCCAAAACAAATAGCATCCTAAATTAAAAACTGTAAAACTAAAATTGAGCTATCAAAAAAGCTAGAATAGGTTATAAAATCATTACATTAATTATATTGGATTTATTAGCAATTGATTCCCCATTTAATTTGCTGATTTGATTTTTAAGTTTTAAGAAGAAACTTAGTCTTTTTCTTTTTGGTTTCTATTTTCTACTTACTGTAAGTGAATAAACGTACTAAATATTGTTAAGGAGAACTTCTCATAGCTAAGTGAGCTTGGGTTGTTAATAAACCCAGTAAGAATATAAAATATTATTTATTATAAAAGAACTTTTCTCTTTTAATTATCTTATAAACCTAACTTCATATTTTAATTATTTACAAGGAGCTTCATGAATCAAAAGCCTAAGTATTTAAATCATAGCCTAATTAAATAAAAAGACATCTTAATTTATCTTGATTAAGATAAATTTCAATAATGATCTAAAAAGAGAATATTACACTTTTTAATTTAAAGATAATTTAAACACTAATTAAATTTAGTTATCAGAAATGAAATAAAATCCAAATAATGGTTTTTAATGATTACTAACATTTTGAAAATTCCATCATTTTATAATTTCATAATTATTTAGATTAAACATTCTAAAATAAATCATCTTTTATAAAAAGATACAAACTCCAAAATAATGATTTAAATTCTCTAATTTAAATTATTACTTATTTTATTTAATCAACAAAAATATTTGGATTCTTACAGACAAGACTCCGAAAATGAGCATAGGGAAGTGAGACTTCGGTGATACTTTGAGAAGGTTATGATGAAGATAGACTTTGAGAAAGTCAAAATGGAGTAAGACTATGGAAAAGATCGGTGAAGTGAGACTTCAGAAAGGATCATGGTTAAGCGATACTTTAGAAAGGATCATGGTGAAGTGAACTTCCGTGATAATTATGGTGGTGCGGGACCTTCAGGACGGTCGTGACGATGCGTGATGAGGTGAGACCTTGGCGATAGATATAGTGATACAAGACCCCGAGAACAATTGTCATTACATGTTTACTTTGTGTTAGTTATGATTACGACGATTGATGCGACGTTGGATGTCTTGTGATGTTGGTATGCTTAAGATAGGTACCCTGAAACCCATAATATATTTAATATAGTATACCCGTATGATGATAGAAGTATAACATATATCATGTTATGTGCTAACTCTTTAGATGTAGGGACATGTTAGGTATATTATCCATACCCTATGTCCTTTATTATATTGGTTTTCATCGTACTTTGAGATTAATTATCGCTCATACTAGACTATTATCTAACTTGAGGTTTTATGCTTTGCTTCTTATTTTCTCAGGTTTGACAGAGTATGGAGCTGTTCAAAGGATGAACAGAAGGCTGACACTATTATATTCATTATTAGAGTTTGTTGCTTACTCCGCTCTGTAGCACTATGGAGCTTTATTAGTGCTTAACTTTATTTAGAGACAGATTTCCTTTGAGTTTATTTTGATCCATTTGCTTTGAATGGCTATTGTGAACCTTGCACTATGATATATTTTTTGGTTCATTTAATACTTACCTATCTCTCCTTCTTTATATTTATGTTGATATAATATTTTATTCGGTGCGTTATGAGATATATGACATGTTGAGATTAGGTATTTTATACTTGATAATCGTCCTACAACAATCGGGTTCCTTTGTAGTGCATTCTTCACGTATATTGAGTGCCGAAGGCATAGGGCAGCCATTACAATTATCTTTGGATCTCCAAGATCCACAACCTATCCTTACAAGAGATGAATGAACCACTCATGTTTCATTTTATTTAATGTTTGCATTTGATTTAGAGTTGATAAACTTTGAAAATCTTCATTTTGTTTTTTTCCTGCCTTAGAAGATTAGGAGGGGAAAATAGAAAATTGAATGAAGAATGAATGTCTACAAGAAATGAATTAATGGACTTGTTTTAATTGAAAAGAATGAAACATTTCTCATTCTTTTAATTTATACTTCCATGATTATTTATTTTAGTTTTCTCTCTCTCTCTCTCTCTCTGCACTCCTCTTTTCACATGGTATGGCCGAAATTACTTTTCATCAAATGACATAAAATTACTATAAATCCCTTCATGCAGTTATCTTTTATTTAAACCAATTTAAAATACACTAATATCATATATTGATGTGCGCAAATATAACTTTTATATATGCATTCAAATAATTTACAAACAAATCTCAAACGTTAAATAAATTAAATAATAACGAATATTTTTCAAATATTTTTTAGTTTAATTAATCTAAAATATTTTATAAATTAATTGAGAATTCATCATTATGTTTGTGTGACTCGAAGGTGTAAATCCAGTCATTAGTTAATATCAAACAATTAGAATATTAACATTCGCACATTGCCTTAGCTAGTGGTGTGACATTTTAGTCGAATTTATTATTCGCACATCTTCTTCATAAAATCCTATTTTAATATTATTAGCGGTACCTTATAATAATAATTAAATAAACCAATTCTCTTTGTCAAACTATATCACTTTAGGACTTATGGAATCGGGTTTTGTTTAAAACTCCAGTATCATCCATATTCAACCTAATTAGTCCAATTACAAAATCCTTGATTCAATAATAACATTTATTATTAATTTTACTACTATGGCCAGGCACTTTGACTTTGATTTGGCTACAGTTAATCATGATACTAACCTCCTATAATGAGGAGATGAATTCTCCATTAAATAGTATTTCACTTCAAATGCTTTAACTCAGACCCGACAATAATCGCTCGATGGATCGTCATGCCATATTTAACTATAATCAAGGTGAAGTATCCACATTGAAATTCCACAGCATTCTCAAGTCGAGGGAATTATGTAACATCGTCGCTTCGAGAAATCCTATTTGACCTGAGTTATAATTAACCAACATAAAACTCTCAAGTGGGTCATTTCATAGTTAATAACTAACTATTACCATGTAAGCCCTTGGTCCTCCAACATAAATGAATAATATACTGCCCAACATTTGGAGATTGTTACATACTCTATTCTCAGTGAATCAATTGATATCCTTTCTTGAAATATCTTAGCAAGGAATTTTTAAATAATATGTTATTTTAATATGATAAAATTCTCATGATCATAGTACATTGTAATTACTATAATATAACATATCATTTAATGAGTTACTATTTATATACTACAAATTAATTACATAATTGATTATATCATAATATAACAAAGTATATTATAGAAATCAAACACCTTTTATTATGAACAAGATTGGATAACGATTTAAATGTATATGACAAACTATATAATTGTCCATACGGCATACTCCTAACTCTATCAGGATGTTCATGTAGGAAGCTATGGCGATCACATTGGGGGCAGGATTTAGCAAAGAAGGTTCTTTACTATGGATATTTTTGATCAATTATCATTCGAGACGCAACATAATACTCATAGAAATGTGACAAATGATAAAGATTTGCAAATTGAGAGCCTAATCCTATAAGATTGCACAGGTAGTCTATGGCCATTTGTTATTTAAGTAATTTAAATTATTAGAGTGCTATCAATGTCTGATGAAGGAGCAAAATATGCAATTGTTGCAGTGGACTGCTTCACAAAATGGGTCAAAGTGAAGCCCTTCACAAAGATAACTTTATCCAAACTAATCGATTTGTAGTGAAGAACATTTTTTATAGGTTTGGAATGCCACTAAAATTCTTAATGGATAATGGAAATCAATTCCAAAGTGCAAGATTTTATGAATCCTATGTTTGATATCGAATTGAAAAGAGCTTTTTGATAGAAGCATATTCGTAGGTAAATGGACAGGTGGAGGTAGTAAATAAGATAGAATCCATCACAAAGAATAAATGAACTGGGCTAAGTGCAACTTGGTGGATGAGTTACCATTGGCATTATGGGCCTGTTGGACAAACCAAAAGTGGCTAATTTGAGGGTCTATGATAGCATCCCTCTTACAAACAGATGCATTATGAACCTAAGATGAATACGGGTCTATTGGTAACATCCCTCGACTTGGTGGAGGAAAAGAAAGAAGTGGCTAATTTGAGGGTTGCTTCCCACCAATAAATAGTAGCAAGGCAGTGTAACGCCAAGGTCTAAAACTGTACTTTTGGGTAGGTGATCTCATTTTGAAATGGGTCTTTCTGAATATGGGGACACCTAATATAAATTGGGAAGAACCCTATGTGATAGGACAAAAGCTTGAGATGGTAATTTCAAGTTATCAACAGTCGATGTGGACTTAATTCCATGGGCATGGAATAATGAGCATTTGCAGTGCCATTTCATTTGATATCACTCATTTTATTAGGCATTCTCATTTGGAAGTGATGTGATAAGAAAGATTTGGCATTGGATTTGTAATAAAAGTTAGCATTTTGAATCAATAGAACCATATTCATTAAGTATAACTTTATGGTATAGATTCAGTAGCACAATCAAACATTATGTGGTCTAAAAACTGGATGTCTAGGTACCTAAAGGTCACTAGTAATGGATTCCTTTAGACCATGATCGCTTCATCGAAGTACAATCGGACTGGTAAAATATTAGGTAGTTTTCCCATACATATCTTATCTTAGAATAATGCCCGAAGATAGGTGAGGTCGAAAATAGATGCCTAGAGATAGGCACCACAAACACTAATACCCAGAGATATGCTTTAGTGTATAATTGAAATTTTGTTGGTACAAATACTGGGTTATATTAGTGCTTGTGTGTACACAAGAGGAACACCATATAATTTCGATCGTAGCATTACAACAGAGTTTTATTTATAATTGAATATGATAAGTTTCACTAATAATAAAAAAACTAAGTAAAGGAAAAAAATCATTGATTAATTACGAAGGTTTATTTATTTGCATAAAGTTGTGGTAAATAAATGCATCACACAGATAACAGATACAGGCATGTATAATATATCCCTAACTTGATACAGGCAATTATATATTATTACATGCAAAAATAGTACGTATGTGTAGAAATTAAGAGATGCGATAAAAGTAAAGAATGCAGGATTTGTCCATTATTACTTCATTTTTATATGCAAGTTACGTGGTTGGGCCCATAAAACCACAACCTATGTACGTCAAAAATCCAAAATGAACAAAATGGCAAAATCTGCAAAAGTCCTTCTGAAGTGACCAGAGCTTTCGCTTATTTCTTCCCTTTCCGCCCTTCCTTGGTTTTGTAATCGATCTTTTCTGTTGCTTGGATATGGATGGTGTACTCTGGTGGCATGGTGACTTCTTCAGTGATCAAAGGATTATCGCTGGCTGATAAGACATATTCTCTCTTTGACAATTGAGTAACTTCGAAGGCAGGTGGAGTAGTAGTTGGCACAGAAGAGAATGACGACACCGGAATGGAAATAGACAAGGGCAGTGCAGAATGATCAGATCAAGCTCAATCTTAACATTGAGAATCTTGGAAGTATCTTATGTAAGGTTGGTCTCGATGGAAGGCCCAGCCCTGAGATGTGTGTAATCACAACTTCTTCACTATTATCTAAAGAGGTACTTTGTTTATCTGTCTCCTTCAGTGCCTCTATTGGTTCAACATTTGGACTAGGGTCGGAACCAACCGAGGAGGTAGGAATGGTAAAGAAAGATGAGACAACTGTTGGGTAAATTCCTCACCCAGGAGATCTCAAGACCATGAAGAGCTAGGCTTCATTCAACATCCTCACCACATCCGAACCAGCCACCACCGAACGAAAGACACTCACCTCTACCGAATCAAGCTTCATCCCATTGCCGAACCGACTCCAAAACCATGTCACACCGTACCAAGCTTCCTACCGATCCATATTTCCCACCGGACCAACTGCAATACCAAACCACGCTCCACCATACTCCCACCGAACCAACTGCAATACCGAACCATGCTCCACCATACTCCCAACGGACTAACTGCAATACCGGACCATGCTCCCTTCCACCATGCTCCCTTCCACCATACTCCTACCGGACCAACAGCGATACCGGACCAACTATAACAAGGCCAGCCCAGGCCCATCAGCAACTACACACATCCTAGACCCCTACCCCCAGCCTCACTCTATAAATAGAGGGGCAGGGATACAGCAATGGGGACCGGTTTTGAGAGCTCAAGCATGGAAGGAACTTTCAAACAACTTTCTTTTATTTGTATCAAAGCTTTGTACTTGTAATCAAAACAAGAGGAAGAGAAATAACATATAAAGTGGACGTAGGCACATTCTGGCTGAACCACAATAAATCTGCGTGTATTTTTTACATTTTAGCCCCTGCTTTCCATATATTTGCATAAATCTCTAAAATCACTAAAAACAACATAAGATCCACTAAATCTTACAACTTTGAGGTGTTTGTCCATTTTTTGTGCAAACATTTTTGGTGCTTTCACTGAGAGATAGAAGCTCGAAGCTTCAGCTTCATCCGCTTAACAAGTTTTCCTAACAGCATCGTCTGCCACTTGGAAAACATGCCTCCCAAACAGAGAAAAGATGTTAACAAAGGAAAAAACATCGCGTCCAGCAGTCTTCCAGATCCAGCTGTCACAAATCAAGTAAATCGTCCGCCTCCATCAACAGTAACAAATGAAGAACAGGCTAACCCAACCACTCCTACCACAGAACAGCCTGCAGCGATTACTAGAGCAGATCTGGACAGAGTTGTGGTTGAAGTAACTAACCGCTTCACGTCCCAGCAGGAAGCCTTGGTGGACCATCTCATGTCACGCTTAAGGGACGCTGAAGAATCCAACCGCAACACTGAATCATGGGGCGAGTCCCAGTCTGGAGGATCTCAGAGACAACAAAGATCTTCCTTCTTCGAAGGAGCTAACGGCAGAAATAGCCATGGTAGGAGCCGAGACCGAGCACAGCCCGAAGTTAGGCCTGAGGAAACGTTTGGTACCGAACCCAATGGGGGAGGTACCGGGCGAAGGTCAACTGTAGTTGAGCCTGTCATGCTGCCTAACCACAGAAACGCCAGTGAACGGGGCCGAGCTAGAGTCCAGCCCGAAGTTGGACCCGAGGAAGTGCTTAGATCAGAACCCAGCAGGGGGAGATCAAGACAAGGGCCAACTGTAGCTGACCCGAGCATGCTCCCAGAAGACCAAAGGCAGCCACTGGAAAATATGAGGAATGATAGACGATACCATCCCTACAGGTCATCTGGACGGAATCAATCCCACAGAACAGAACCAAACTCATTTCTATCTGCTCCAAGTTCTGATGAAAGAATGGCACGCTTATTCAGAGAGTGTGTCCAACGGGAGCAAAGAGATCGAGGGATAGGCACTAGGGTAACCAGCCCTTTCGCCCGCAATATCGAAATTGCTATCACCCCCCCCCCCCGAGAATGGAAGATGCCAACAATGGAACCCTACAAAGGGACCTCCGATCTCGTTGTACACTTACAGAGGTACACGCAGCATATGCTCATGAGTGGGGCGACAGAGGGAGTACTATGCAAATGCTTTCCGCTCTTCTTAGCAGATCTTGCTACCTCCTGGTTCTGTCATCTACCCCAGGGATCCATCAGCTCATGGGAAATGTTGAAAGAAAAGTTTATCAGTCAGTTCCGCATTCATGTGGAACAACCCTAGGACGCTTATTCCTTATCCGGTGTCAAACAGAAACCTGGAGAGAAGCTGCAGCAATACCTAACCCGATTCAATGCCGCAGCAGCCGCAGTCCAAGATGCCGATGAGAAGCTTATCCTAATGGCCCTCTGTAGTGGTGTGCATCCGGAGACTAAATTCGCTAGAAGGTTGACGAAAGAAAAACCAGCTACTTTACCCGATTTCTTCCATGAAGCCGGAAAATATATGAGGCTTGAGGATGCTGCCGTCGAGGGGCAGTCAGGACAGCAAAATAAGGCAACTTATAGCAACGCCCCTGCTGTGGCAAGGGACGTTCGGAGAAATGACTCCAGAGACAATGCTGGGGGCAAGAAGGGAGAAAAGCGCCTATATCGGCCAGGACCGAGATTCGACACTTACACTCCTTTGAACGAGACCGTCGAAAATATCTTCCTTGCCACCCAAGGCGAAGTTAGATACAAATGCCCACCATACAAGAAGGAATCAAATAACGCATAGAAGTCTGGAAAGTTCTGTCGCTTCCACGAATCTCACGGGCATGATACCAACGAATGCCATCATCTCCGAGATCTGATTGAGGAACACATCAGAAGAAAGAAACTGGAACGTTATGTAAAAGGTCAAGACAGAACCCCAACTCCTGCCAATGAAAACCCAAGGCTACCCTCACCAGGGGCCGACAGAGGAAACCGCAACGCTAGCAGCTCTAGTCAAGAAAAGATAGTGGTCCATACTATCTCAGGAGGGCCACACATCGCAGACAGAAGCTGGAAAGAGATGGAAAGGTACGGAAAGTCGCTTAGAGACAATAAAGACTATGTCAATTCGGTTAAAGAAGAACGCCACCCGAAGCGGAAAGAAAGTGATGACATCACATTCGGTAAGCGTGACCTAGAAGGAAGGCAGTACCCTCACATAGATCCCATGGTTATCTCTGCCCGACTCGGTCCCGCCGAATTTTACCGAATCCTGGTAGATACTGGAAGCTCAGTAAACATCCTGTTCAAACACGCATTCGACAAAATGAAGCTATCAATGAAGGATGTATCTCCCTGCGATAAACCACTACACGGTTTCACTGGAGATGCGAAGATGCCTCTCGGACAACTGGACCTCTTTGTTGAGATTGGAAGCCATCCTCGCTCCGTTGTACGGAAACAGACATTTGTGCTAATAGAAAACCGTTCGGCCTACAACGTCTTCTTAGGAAGGCCAGCTTTGTCTGATTTCCAAATTGTCCTAGCCCCATGGTGCCTAAAGATGAAATTTCCAACGGACCATGGAGTAGGGGAAGTAGAAGGAGACCAGGACGTTGCTCGAGACTGCTATGTGACTGAACTTCGCAACAACCACAGGAAGGATAAAGGGAAGGGTGTAGAGATTGCCCTCTGCACAAAAAGTCTGGAAGCATAGCAACTAAAGAAAGCCCCTCCTCTTCGATATACCAGCGACCCTTTCAATGAATTAGACCCTAGGGACAAAGAGGAGGAGGCCACCGCCGAGCCTGCAGAGGCTATGGAGTTTATATCTGTTGACAAGCACGAATCAAGTAGACTATTGAAAATTGGGTCCCAACTAAAAGCCGAATTGAAGGAACAACTCATCGACTTTCTCCGCCACAACTTGGATGTATTCGCATGGTCACACGCTGACATGACCGGAATCTCCCCCGACATAGCCTGCCACGTGTTAAACATTGATCCTGCCAAGGCGCCTGTAAAACAAAGAAAGAGAAGTATGGGGGCAGAGCGATCAGCAGCCCTCGATGAAGAAGTAAAGAATCTACTCGCCAATGACTTCATACGAGAAGCTATCTACCTGGAATGGATCGCCAACCCGGTGCTGGTGAAGAAGGCTAATGGGAAGTGGCGAACCTGCATTGACTTTTCCAACCTAAACAACGCCTGCCCAAAAGATTGCTTCCCACTTCCCAGAATCGATCAACTTGTAGACAGCACAGCTGGGCACGAGCTCCTACTTTTATGGATGCGTACTCAGGATATAACCAAATTCCTATGCACGCTCCCGACCAAGACCATACTAGTTTCATCACCGACCGGGGTTTGTACTGCTATAAGGTAATGCCTTTCGGACTTAAAAATGCAGGAGTCACCTACCAGCGCCTCGTCAACAAGATGTTTGCAGGGCTAATAGGACAAACTATGGAAGTATATGTGGATGACATGCTGGTGAAATCACGGAAAGCCAAAGATCACGTAAGCCACCTAGGCGAGATGTTCCAGGTACTTCGACAGTATGGAATGAAGCTGAATCCACTAAAGTGCTCCTTTGGAGTATCATCGGGAAAGTTCTTAGGGTTCATCGTCAATGCCAGAGGGATTGCAGCAAACCCTGAACAAGTCCGAGCGCTAAGGGATATCAAGATACCTTCCACCCGAAAGGAAATGCAAAGCCTAAATGGAAAAGTGGCCGCCCTAAGCCGATTCGTCTCCAAGGCAACAAACAAGTGCGTCCCCTTTTTCGAGGCTCTAAAGAAAGACAAAGGAAAGTTCGAATGGACCAACGAATGCTTAACCGCTTTCCTTAACCTAATCGAACACCTCCAGAAACCACTGGTACTCTCAACTCCAAGCAAAGGCGAAGAGTTATACCTATACCTTGCTGTGTCATCTCACGCCCTAAGCGCTGCCTTGGTGAGGGAAGACAACCGCACGCAACGGCCAGTTTACTTCGTCAGCAAGAGGTTTACTGGGGCAGAAGTCAGATATCCTAAACTTGAGAAGTTAGCATACTGTTGACTAATCACATCACGGAAACTGCGTCACTACTTCCAGTCCCATTCCATCAAAGTTCTGACCGATCAACCACTGAGGCAGGTACTCCATCGTCCCGACACTTCCGGGCGACTACTTAAATGGTGCATTGAACTGAGCCAGTACGATATCACCTATCACCCTCGCACCGCCATCAAGGGACAAGCCATGGCTGAATTCATTGCTGAATTCACTACCAACGAAGACCAGGAGCAATTGGAAATAACAGAAGATATCAAGTGGAATCTCTTTGTGGATGGTGCATCGAACGAACAAGGCTCGGGGGCAGGTGTGGTAATAATCACTCCCAGGGGAAACAAACTGCACTATGCTATAAGATTGGAGTTCGCTGCCACCAATAACGATGCAGAATATGAAGCAGTGATAGCCGGGCTAGAAATTGCCATAGAAATCGGAGCCAATTCTTTGTGTCTTCATAGCGATTCTCAACTTATTGTTAATCAAATACTAGGAGAATTCCAAGCTCGAGAAGAACGACTCATTGCATACCTAAAGAAGACCAAGTTACTTCTCAGCCGATTGGACCACTACTTAGTCAAACACATCCCTCGGGAAGAGAACCAAGAGGCCGACGAATTGGCAAAGCAAGCAAGTGTAAGAGACGTCACCGTCTTCGGGGCAGTAACCATCTCTAAGCAACTGGCCCCGAGTTTTGAACAAGTGAATCTGGTAGCTACAACCGAAGAAACAACTTGGATGACTCCCATCCGAGACTACCTACAGAGTGGCACACTACCCAACGGGCGCAACGAGGTCAAGAAAATCTTGAGGAAAGCATCCCGCTACATAATACAAGAAGACATCCTCTATCGGCGCGGATTCTCTAACCCGTTATTAAGGTGTGTCGCTGGGAGGGAAGCCAAGGAAATCTTATCCAACATCCATCAGGGAACCTGCGGAGATCACACCGGAGGGCAAACGTTAGCAAAAAAGATACTCCGATACGGATACTTCTGGCCCACCTTAAGCAAGGACGCCTTAGATTTCGTCAAGAAGTGTGACAGATGCCAAAAATTTGCTAAGATCCCGCGGCTACCAACAACCGAGATTACTCAAATGACCAGCCCTTGGCCCTTCGCAATATGGGGAATTGACTTAATCGGCGAGCTACCGATGGGCCGAGGCGGGGCCAAATATGCTATAGTGGCAGTTGATTATTTCACCAAATGGGTGGAAGCGGAACCTCTAAATAAAGTATCTTCGGCAAAAGTTATTAACTTCTTAATCAAAAATGTTCTATGCAGGTACGGAGTCCCACTCAAAATCATATCGGACAATGGGCTTCAGTTTGACAGCGAGGAATTCGCCGACTGGTGTCGAGAACACGGGATTCACAAAAGCTTCTCATCCGTAGCATATCCCCAGGCAAACGGACAAGTCGAAGCAGTCAACAAAATTCTGTAAACTCTGATAAAAAAGAAGCTCGAAAAGTCAAAGGGCGCTTGGGTGGATGAACTCCCTACGGCACTCTGGGCCTACCGCACATCTTTCAAAACATCAACGGGGCACACTCCTTTCTCTTTGGCATACGGATCGGAGGCTATGCTCCCAGTTGAAACCATTGTGCCTTCCCACCGTAGGATCCACTATAGCCCAGAAGAGAATGAAGAACTCCTCCACATGTCTTTGGATCTAGTTGAGGAGAGAAGAAATGATGCAGTCCTTAAAGCAGCAGCCCACAAGCAAAAAGTGGCAGCACAATACAACTCCAAAGTCAAGCATCGTACTTTACAAGAAGGAGATCTTGTCCTCAAGCGAATCTTCCCCCGCCCCGGAGCACTAGACCCAATCTGGGATGGACCATATGTAATTCATAAAGATCTCCACAATGGAGCTTATATTTTGTCAACAGTGGACGGAGAGGTGTTCCAGAGGGCATGGAACATCCAGCACCTCCGTCGATACTTTTTTTAACTTGTACTGCCCATATAAAGTGAATTAACAAAGAGAATCAGTGGACGTAGGCCTTTTCATGCCGAACCACTTTAAAAAACCTTGTCTCTTTTTAACTAGTTCCTTTATATCTTGGCTTCTTGTTAACATTATCCTTTTCTGTTGAACAAAATCCTATGCATGTCGCATTTTTCACTCGATGCACTCCACTGCGCAACTTCAACTGGACAAGACCTAACAGGTACTACGCGAATCTATGCCCTCGCCAATGAGACACTTTTGCTCCAGCATCCCTCTGCTGCGGGTTAACTCATTGCTCGCGACGGCCCTTAAAGCCAACTGTAATGAGCCGATTATAAGCCACCGAGAAGGCCGACTATAGCCGAGGCAGCTCATTACGGCGTTAGGCTCGCCGGAAACTGTGAACCGACTATAAGCCCCAACATAGGGTGTGGCCAGCCAGGGGCAGTTCACAGTTAACGATCGGCACCCACGCTAGCCAGCCACAGTAAATCGAATAATACCCACGACTACGGGCCATAATGGCTCGGGTAGTTACTGTGCGCGATCTTGGCTCCGATGTGTCTTAAGTGCGGCTGTGGTAAAAAAGAATTAACTCCCCGTGGAGGCGTAAGATGGGTGACAAATGTCTCCAAGACCCACAGCTAGGGAAAGTGGCTACAAAGCCCGTTTGCCACGAACTTAAGCACATCGAAGGCCTTCCGTGATTGGAAGTTTTACTATTTCACATATTTCGATTTTTTCTTAAAGAGTTTTCCTCCTATCCACTATAATAATCCCTAAAGTACAGGATATAAGAGTAGGAGATACTCGCCAATGGATGCAGGGATTCACAATCGAATGGCAGGGCATTCAACTGCTTTCCATGCTCGGTCATACAAGATATTCGAAACTGCCATCTACAAACAAAACATGAAAGGCGGTATTTTCTTCCTTTATGTACAAATACATGACTATAATTTGTTCATACCACACGCTAACATTGCAAGTCATGAAATTATGTCTTAAACCAGAACCCGACATCAAACACAATTTGATTACAAGGATATACATAGCTATATTTCTCATACGACATGTCAAAATAACAGCAAACATTCAAAAGACGACAAAATCAGCTTAAGTTAAAGAATTACACGTCAAAAATAAGACTATTTATTACAAGTGGAAAAATATTACAACCTAAAGACTACTTTACTATTTTACGACTAACTTATACAACTCTGTCAAATCCACAAAAAGAGTTTTTCCAGGTATAATCAAGGGGCCGGCTGCAGTGGAGTTTCATCCTTGTCCTATTGACCACCTGTCCAATCAGAGAAAGGATTCATTAGCAATAAGCAACCAAGTTAATGAAGAAACAAAAAGGGAAGACTTACCAGCGCCTGCTTCCTGACTATCCTGATCGTCATCCTCTACCTGCGCGCCTACCTCCTCAGCGGCAAGCAACCGCATACCTTCCTTCACCGCCACCTTCTCCTCCTTGGCAAACTGAGCAGTGACCGCATCCATGCTGAAGACCACGCCACCATCTTTATCCGCATCGGCTTTAGCCTCCTCCAAAGCCCGAAGATAAATCTTAGCCATGACCCTGGGATAATCATCCATCCAGGATAAGTTGCCCTGCTTCCAGGTTCGAAAGTACATGTCCTGAAGCATGTCGTCCATCATCCCCTCATTTTCCTCAAACTCCCTCATCCGGGCTTCGGAAGCCGACAACCTTTCAACGGTGGCATCTCTCTCCGATCGGTATCTCGAGCAGTCTATCAAAAGGGATTTCCGCATTGCCTCCATCTCCTCCCTCAACTTGGCTTGGGCAAGCTCTGTAGTCTCAAGTTTCCCGGATAGTTCCCCTATCTGCTCAAGATCCGCTTTCCGAACCTCGTCCACCGTGGCAATAGCCATGTCAATCCGTTCCCTGCAGGTAGCTTCCATTTTCCGTAGTTCAGCCCGGCTGGCCTCTTCCATGGTTTTCTTTAGTCGTCCAGAAGCAGCCTCATGTTGAGAAATCTGAATGGCCTGATCAGCAAGCTGTTTGGCTTGATCCGAAACCACCAATCGAAGTCGGATGTTGTCGCTCCCAATCTCCTCTCCAGCCTTAACCAGCCGGGCATGATGCTCCATCAGCTTCCTAGTCTCCTCCGCCACCCGATCAATATTAGCCTTGGCCTCGTCTCCCATGGTAACTATCCGAGTGGTAAGTAGATCAAGATCTAAGGACTTAGCCTCATCAAGCACCCGTACCATGGGATTGCGGGGAAGAAGGTGCTCACCAGTAACCTCATCAAAGGTAATATCGTGGGAACTTGGATCCAGATCAGGATGACCCGCGAATGGATTACGAGCCAAGTCAGGATGGTCAATGTGTGTAACGGAAGGGTTTCCGGACGGGTGCGGAGAGAGTGCAAACTCACTATCCTCCTCCGTGATATCATGAAGAGGCTGAGCCGGGAGCTGAGGACTAGGTGAAGGTTCGGATAAAGGATGACTCCTCTTTCTCTGCTGAATTCCCTCTTCAATAACCCCAAGGAGAGGACGGTAGCTGACTACGTCCCCGGAGCGGTGGGTCGAAGGCTTCGGCTTGGCGGAAGTTTTGGAAAGCTTGTATTGCTCAAGCCTGTGCCGAAGATCCGAGGCCTTGGATGTCTTCCTGCTCCTGATATAAAGAACAAGTGTCACAAACTTACATCACTATATAATTCGAGAAACGCGGTAAATTACGAGTTAAATGAAGAAAGAAAGCACGTCTATTATACAAACCCTGGGGAGAAGTAGGATACTGCAATGAGTCCTGGATTTCGTTCCAGGACGGGAGCGGATCATAAAATATTCCTAAGTCCCTATCATTAATGAAGCATGCAGGAGTCAAGAGTTCACCTTGAGTCGTCGGAGCCACCTTGGCTGGAATGGTCTGAGAAGACTCGCTTGCATCGGTCTCGGCCTTGTCCACTTTCCCGGTTTTCTCTACCAAAGCCGGATCTTCGTCCAGCCCCTCAAAAGCCTGGTGGAACGCATCATCCGTCCACTCCTGAATCTCGCCCGCTTGCCCAGGAAGCAAGGCCCCGATGCCATCGCCACCTTTATCACCTTCCCGACCATCTCCGCCCTCACCTCTTTCCTCCTCTATGTCTTCCTCCTCCTGGGTAAGTGGACAATTGCTAGGGGAGGGACCGTCCGACTTCTTGAGTTTCTTACCTCCGACGGCTGGAGGTTTTGTGAAAGGTTTCCTCTTGCTACTCTCTACCATAACACCTCCCTTAGTCTGAACGGCGGCCCTCTCCTCCGCCGTTTCCCTCAGCTTGACTACTGACTGCTGTGGAAGGATTAAGTTATACTCCAGAAGGGTCTCATTTCTGATCAGGAAGGCAGATGATCTATATTTCCCGAGAATAGCTTCTATCTCAGTCGCCGTTTGAACCAGGCGGTCAGTCTCCACAATCGCAAAGCCACCTATCGCTAGCAAAAATGAGAAAGTATGAGAAGAAGCATCGCAATTGGAATGGAAATTATAAGTAAAAGCATCAACTTACATCCAGAAGTAAAGCGCCGAATTGATACGGAGTCGTCCCTGACAAAGAACCACTCCTTCTTGAACATGCTGAATTTAGAATACAGATCTAGGACCGGCTTGAAGGTCACAGCTGACTCCAAGATAATGTATGGGGACCCTTTCTTATAGCCCCTCAGATTATATAGATACCGGATCTCCCGATTGGAAGGAGCACGACCATACTTCCTCTGGAAGATGACGAAGAGGCTCACCAGTATAGCATAGGAGTTGGGTTGAAGTTGGAATGGGGCCACCTTTAGATATGTAAGGAAGCTGGCTATCCAAGCGTTAAGAGGAGGAATGGCACCACACATGCAGTGGTATCTGCTGTAGGCGAAGTACCCTTCAGGAGGATCGTACGACATAACTTCTCTCCCTGGCAATAGCAAGTGCGCCCTATCAATTCCAAAAGATCGGGAAATGACATCAAGCTGCTCCTCCTTGAGGGAGCTAGGAAAACAATCGGGCGGGGAGTTCAGAAGTTCCTGAGGGCCGTACCCGTCCACTAGTGATCTCGGGGTTGGTCCGTGACGTTCTGGATTCGGCTGAGCTGGAGACACGGCAGAGGAACCTCCTTCACCCCCGGATTTCTTTTTGTCTGATCGAGTTTCGGCTTTGCGAGACATTATCTGCAACATAGAAAAGCGTGTAGTTAGAACGGAGGATGTAGACAAATAAACATCAGTAGTCCATTCGGTAATATATAGTATAATCTTTCATTCGGTGGTAAAGCAACTCACATGATTCGGCACGAGTTGATTCGGCTACACGTGATTCGGCTACAAGTGATTCGGCACAAGTTGATTCGGCTGCACGTGATTCGGCTACAAGCGATTCGGCACAAGTTGATCCTGCAATCTTGATCGGTGAAGAAATACAATGGCCTAAGCCTCCCATTTATAGGAGAAGATCGAATCACCGAATCACCTGGTTTGGTTCTGGAGCCGGATGTGATTGCTCAAACTCAAACAAAGCAGGACATGCACACGCGCACGTCCTACTTTGGGGGGCAAATGTTGGGTAAATTCCTCACCCAGGAGATCTCAAGACCATGAAGAGCTAGGCTTCATTCGACATCCTCACCACATCCGAACCAGCCACCACCGAACGAAAGAAACTCACCTCTACCGAATCAAGCTTCATCCCATTGCCGAACCGACTCCAAAACCATGTCACACCGTACCAAGCTTCCTACCGATCCATATTTCCCACCGGACCAACTGCAATATCGAACCACGCTCCACCATACTCCCACCGAACCAACTGCAATACCGAACCATGCTCCACCATACTCCCACCAGACCAACTGCAATACCGGACCATGCTCCCTTCCACCATGCTCCCTTCCACCATACTCCTACCGGACCAACAGCGATACCGGACCAACTATAACAAGGCCAGCCCAGGCCCATCAGCAACTACACACATCCTAGACCCCTACCCCCAGCCTCACTCTATAAATAGAGGGGCAGGGGTACAGCAATGGGGACCGGTTTTGAGAGCTCAAGCACGGAAGGAACTTTCAAACAACTTTCTTTTATTTGTATCAAAGCTTTGTACTTGTAATCAAAACAAGAGGAAGAGAAATAACATATAAAGTGGACGTAGGCACATTCTGGCTGAACCACTATAAATCTGCGTGTCTTTTTTACAGTTTAGCCCTTGCTTTCCATATATTTGCATAAATCTCTAAAATCACTAAAAACAACATAAGATCCACTAAATCTTACAACTTTGAGGTGTTTGTCCATTTTTTGTGCAAACAACAACCATCGCTATAGTTATAGAAGTGTAAGGTCTGGAGCAATGATAACTGGAGAAAGTGGTGTGAGAGTCAGTTGACCTATAATTAAGTAGATAGATTGATAAAGGTTAGCTATGTATTTAATGGATATTTGAATTCTTCCAAGTATAAGAGTATTCAGTCAAATACCTTTAGTTGAAGAAGTAAGTGCGATGAACATAAGAAAAATCCACCCTTCTTTTGGAATTCGAAATAATGCATGATTGGTAGAGCAGATGTAGGGAGTTAAGGGAACTCAAAATCATTACCTTAAATAGTAGCAGCGGTAGAAGATGTTGTAAAAGGAATAGATGTAGGAAGGGTGACAGCCTCAGAGCTGGCTACCATATATTAAGAATCTACAGATGAGGCTTCTCAAAAATAGGGGTATAAATACCTTCAATTAATCCTCCAAAAGGGAATCAATAGGAGCCCTAATGGGCATCTTTTGCAGCAATCTCTACATTTCGCTATGCTCTGCACTTTTCAAGGGCTTTCAAATCTTCTTCTTCGAAGGGGGCTTCTTTAAGTTCTTCATCATTAAATTCTCCCCTTCCTCCTCTCTATTGTCTAACTCTTTATCATAAGCAACGGTGAGGACCTAAGGGTAGGTGCCTCCAAGCCATCTTAGTCCCTTGGATTTGAAAATGTTGTCGTAGAAGCAGAAGAGCGTGCTTTCCACTTCCTCATCATAGTCATCGTTCTTCTCATTGGCTTAGGAAGGTTCAGCTTCAAGTTCGACAACCTTATCCTAAAGCCCTCTGTTTTCCTTCTTCAACTTCATTAACTTGTAGCACGATATATCTCTTGGCTTCAAACTCTTGTCATTCTATCACCAGCTTTAGTTTCCCCATATCTGCTTTAGTAGTGGCAAACTTTAGATTAGTGGCATCAATATTTTTTTTAAGTTATTCAGTTTCCTTAGTCATCTTGCTATTTTGGTGATGTGCCTGTTCAATTTTTTCTTGGATCACAAAGATGTTATTATTCAATGCTTGGATCGTAGCTCGATGGATCTCTCTTTCCTTGTCAAAAACCTATTTATTGGCTTTTAACCCCTTTTAAGATCAAGTTGATACGATAGGTTCATTCAGATTCTCATGTCATCTTTAACTCGATGCTCCACCATGGTTTTATGGATGTTCTAACAGAGGTCGATATCTTTCTATAGGATGTCAATAAGGTTGCAGTTCAAGAGGACCCCGATCAAATACATTTCGAGATACTAAAGCTGCATCGCTGATACAGGAGTAAGCAAAGGAGGTATCAGAGTAGACGAGGTAGCGGGAGCTTCCTTTTTAGGTATATGGGGGTTAAAAGAAGAAGATATCACATATGTGGGTTATGAAGTCCTTGTCTTATGGGAAGTCGGGATAAAAGGAATGGCAAGAATAGGCTACCCCAAGTAGTAGAAAAAAGGCATGAGATGTTTGAATGGAGCTTAAAGTAGGAGCCATGAGAGGAGGTAACGATGGAGTTCGCCACATCAAGGAACTCCTCCTATAGGAATAAGGATATTTAGAGTGGCCAGATGAAGAAACCCTTTTGAGTAATTAGAGCAAAAGCGCCTCGGAGATTACGGGCTCCATCTGAAGTTCGCATTCCTATGAACCTAATTATAGTGGTGGTGTTCCCTTTTAATTCTAGGGACAAGGCTTCGTTGGTAGTGCCGAGGAGATGGCTACACCATCGAGAGTAAGGAATGGTAAGTCAGCCCAATCACTAAATAGATCTTGCAACATAAGAGTGTCAAAGTCGGGCCCTTGACAATCAGCGGCTCTGAGGTTGCACAATGAACCGTAATGTCATCGTGAGCTGGAGCCAGAGATGATTTCCCAATCTTCTTCGACATTCTCCCTAGTTAACTTGCTCCCTTCTTTTCTTCCTTTTGTTCTTCCTCTTATTCTTCCTTATTCTCATCACATGTCTCTTCCTCTTTATCTACATCTTTGGAAGTGATGTCCACTGATTTTTCCTTTTCGTCAATGACTCAATGGAAAGACAAAACTGGAAGAGCTATCCCAACTTATGGGGTGACTTGTGGAGTGGCTTGAGCAGTAGGAAGATGAGGCACGAATTGGAATCTTAGACCATTATGTAGATGACGGTGCTAGTGGAGATGAAGGTTTGTAGGTGGATATGTGATCCTTTGCTCATTCTCGAGGACAATCTGCACCTTCCCTAGCATCTGCCTCATGCATGGTCCTTAATTCTCGAAGAGATAACTGCATTAAATAGGTGAAAGTTAGTTATCTGAATGGAGTATATTTAGATAAGGCCCGAATTAGAGTAGGTGTAAGACTAACATTTGTATAGCCACCTTTAGGAGAATCCGAATTGACTGAAAGTCGCTATGGATCGAGGAATATGAATTGCTCTACTAAATTAAAACGTGTATAACAATAGTTTAAATAAAAAATGCTCTAAAGTAAAGTGCACCGGAGATTATTATGGTTCGAACTTCCCGTTCTACGCCCAGTCCCAGACTCCTTCTTGATTTAAACAATAACCCTCAATTAACCCAGAGGAACGGGTATCTTACAAAATCATTTGAATGAGTAGGACTTCGTGCCTAAAGATCTCCAACAGGACTTCAACTACAAAAGTAGTAAACAATTGACTTTGTGTGCTTTAAATAACATGGATGAGTCGATATAGTAAAACCTTCCCATAATCTTTTTCATAAGCAGTATATTGTATGTATATATGAAAGAATAGAAGTAGTTAATCACTTAAATGATATAACTTGAATGTTCAAGTGATCAGAAATTGCAATGTAATCCTTTGAATGCAAGAGAAGGTTTCAAAGAGAATTTGAGAGTATAGTAAAGAGATTACTTACTAGAATCTTGAATCAAAGTGTTATTTATAATGTTTAAAGAGTTGTATGCGTTCATGAGAAGTCGCTGTGATTAGGTACAGTTGTAACTCTTCATGGAAAAAGTGCCTCTTCATTGAAGAAGAAGAAGATCTCTTCTGAAAATTCAAAAAATATAGCAGTTATGTGTAACCAATCGACTGGTAGAGTATCAGTCAGTCAACTGGTTATAGTTGAAAATAATGAATTTACAAATAGAAAAAAACAGTTTATTTTTACCCTTATTTAGTGGATTAAAACTATGCAACCAGTCAACTGGTTGGGCTATTAGTCAATTGTTTGTGTAGTATTAGTCGACTTGTTAACTTGTATTTATAAAAATTATAATACACATGATATAAATCAACTAAGCAATTATGACCAATCGATTGATATTGGTTTAGTCGACTGTTTGAAAGATTTTAGTCGACTGAAACAGTATTTTTCTTTCTTTTAAAATTAAAAGTGCTATTTTGATGAATTGTGTGTGTACCACTTTGAAGATATTTTAACAATCATATACTCCTAGACACAAAACACTATGACTAATATAACTTTGTTTGCCATCATCATCTTGGCATCGTCATCGCCTCTCTTCATTGGTCGATATATTTTCTTACAAAGTTAGAATATATATAAATATCTCTTAGATAGTTGTTCCTATCAAAATATCAAACTATGAGGTTCTAACATTCTCTTCTTTTTTGATGATAACAATTATACAATTTATAAAATAAATTTATATGATAAAATAGTTCTCCCCTCTAATATATACTCCCCCTATCGATATGGTTGTATAGTTTTTCTCCCCCTTTATTATCGACAAAAAGGAAAAATATATGCCAGTAGGAGTAAGTATGAAAAATGAACAATCTTAGAGGGATTAATAATATTACATAACATCACAAGGGTCATGCTATCACACAACAATAAATCATTACATCACAAGTTCAACATCACAAAATAGACATATGACATCACTAATAGTTTTTAAAGTTACAAACTTTTAACATCACAAATTTAAATACCACAAGTTTAAAGCATAACAAATTTTCAACATCACAAACCAAAAGACCAAGAAGTTTCAAAACACAACTAAAAATACCTCGCTCATAATCACTAAAATAAATTCTAAAAGACAAGAACAACGAGAAACATAAAGTTCTAAAGCATGAAACATAAAAAAAAAATCAAACCATACTTTCCAAATTTACTCTTTGTTGCTTCCTTATTGCTTACTTTTCTCATTCCCCTCTTCATCACCTTCCTTTTCAAAAGAATCCCCATTGTAAGGACCTTCATAAGTTGGAGCTCCTTTTGGTGGAGGAGGAGATCCCAAAGTAGAGGATCTACTGCAGTTGATCTTCTTCCATATTTTCAAGAAACCCTTTCATTTTTTCAATCTTGGATTCAACTCTTGTTATATGAAAATCCAACTTTCTTTGATTTTGAGACATGATGGTGAAGATTTTCTCATATATGATTCAATGAATAATTCAATAATTACTTCATCCTTATCCAATTCTTCTGACTCATGCTCTAATATTGGAATGTACGAGGAAGTAAGGGTGGATTTAAAGATGAAGGAGGTGCAGATGCCATTATAGCTTCCCGTTCTAACCATTTGACATAAGTCATATACCCTTCATTTCTTATTGGAAGCTTCACTAATATCAAGGTTTTGGCTCCAAGATGTTTTATACTAATAAACTCTAAGGCAAGTATATTAGTATGAAAATAAAAGAAGATTATCATAATGTAGGAAGCATAGTGAATGGTTTTTCTTTTACAATTGTGAAAGCAATAAATCCCATCCATGATGAATTTTGCCCAATTAATTCGCTTTTCGATATACATTCTAATAAGGCATGATAATTATTTTCATATACCTTATGGTAGCTTCCGGTTCGAGGCATGATAGTGCGAGTTAAGATTTTATGAATGAGTTTTGCTTTTGGTCTTAATGATATGGCTTTCAAATTCCCATGGTCATCACTTAGAAAATTATGACTAACCTCATCCCCAGCGTAGTAATTATAATTAATCTCATTCAACTCCTCTCCTTCAAATCGACAATTCAAGATATGCCCTAGTCTAGGTAATTGTATAATGATTTTTTCTTAAAAAGTTAAACTCCACGTAATGTCTTCGATGGAGTAGGGTTTGTGAAAGTATAGGTTGCCATTAATGGAACAATTTTTACATTATTAGCATTAAAATCGTTTAAACTCATATACCATATTCTGTGTGAACTCACAAACTGCGTAGGTAGAGAAATCCTCTATCTTGGCGAAGGACCTTTCAAAAATCTGACAATTTTTCAATCATTCATATCATTGATGACAGTATCATTGTGTATCCACTTGCGGATTTGGGCTTAAGTCGGTTCTTTGAAGATAAAGAAGGTCGATCCTATCATTTTGGCGTAGGAGATTTTGTTGCTTTTGAGGAGGAAAGTTTTTTAATTTGGTAAAGTAGAATAGGGGCTAGTTCAGGGTAGATAAGCATTAAAGAGATATTGATTGGTAAATGAATGGGTGTATGCATAAAAAGATGTGCCTATTTGACCACGGTTTCGTTTTGGAATTTTTTTTATAACCAGTCGATTAAAAATGGGACCACTCTACTGGATGTGTTGGAATTTACAGGGATGTAAACCAGAAAGAAATAGGCGTAAAATTAGGGTCTATCAATCGATTAAAAGTCGATAATCAGTCAACTGATAAGGGTATTAATTGACCGATTATAAACTATTAGTTGTCCGATTTCTGACAAAATATCAAAAATTTATATTACTTGCATTAGTCGACTGGTATTGTTAATTTTTATTTTTGAGACTTTGTAAATTTTGACATTCGATTTATGATGATGGTATGATGGTATATTCTTGAGTTGGTAGACTGACTTTGTGGTTCGTCTACCCTATTGGTAGTTGTTAATATACCATTAAATTTGATCGACTGTTTCACCTTCTTTCCTCTAAGAGAATAGCCGGCATGGTCGATTGGTAATGTAGTAATCTTTAGTGAAGATGAACTATCATTTGAAGAAAGTGTGAATTTTGATGAAGAAGAAGATGTATTCTTTGATGAGACCATTATTAACATTGAATAAATTTTGATTAAAAACTATCTGTTTTGTGTTTTCAATTGTCAAGGTTGCAGGTTTATATATTTGTTTAGATGAAAAAAATAGAATTGTACGTATATGGTCGAAATTCCTTTAACCATAAGTTTTGCATTCTATTTATAGTTTTAAGGTAAAAACTGAATACAACCATAGAAAAATAGACAATAATATTTGCTCCTTTTATTTTTATACAGAAAAAATAAACTATCATTTTATTTTAGTAAAGTAACTCATATATATATAATTATTTCCTGTAATGAAAAAATTCCAAGCTCTCTACATAGTTTAATAATGAGTTTTCATTTAATGGTTTAGTAAAGATGTCAGCAATTTGATTTTCGGAAGTTACGAATTCTAGTGAAATAATTTCCTTTTCTATAATGTCTCGTAAAATATGATGACGAATGTCTATATGTTTTGTACGAGAATGATTTACTGGGTTTTTAGATAAGTTTATAGCACTTGTGTTATCATAAAATATTGAAGATTTTGGTAAAATATTTTGAAATCTTGAAGTGTATGTTGCATGTATATTACTTGAGCACATGTCAAAGCAGCTGAAATATATTTTACTTCACAAGTCGAAAGTGAAACACAATTTTATTTCTTACTAAACCATGATACTAGAGACTGTCTAATAAAATGGCAGGTACTACTCATACTATTTCTGTCCATTTGACATCCTTCGAAGTCAGCATCACTATATGATACTAACTCATACGGACATTCTTTTGGGTAAAAGAGTCTGTAGTCTCTGGTGTTGGTAAAATAGTGAAAAATTCGTTTTACTGATCGCAAGTGTGATTCTTTGGGATTTTCTTGAAAACGTGCATACAAACAATGCTCATCATAATGTCGGGACGACTTGCTGTAAGATATAATAATAAACTGATCATATTTCTATATAAATTTTGATCCGTATTCTTACCATTTTCATCTTTATCTAGATGTATCGTAGTACTTACTGGTGTCGGTTTACTAGAAGTTTTTCCATACCAAACCATTTAAGTAGATTATTACAATATTTTTCTTGATTAATGAAAATGCAATTTTTAATTGTTTGATTTGTAACCAAGAAAATAAAGTTCTCTCATACGAGACATCTCAAATTCACTTTTCATAATATTTGCAAATTCATTACATAGTTTTTTATCTATAAAGCCAAAAATAATATAATCAACATATACTTGTATATTTAAAATATCTTTATTTTCTCATTTAATAAAAAATGGTTGATCCACCTTTCCTATTTCAAAACCAGAAGCTATAAGATAGCTTTTTAATTGTTCATACCAAGCATGGGGTGCCTGTTTTAAACAATAAAGAGCTTTCTTTAGCTTATAACCATGATCAGGAAAAAAATTCATGTATAAATAAAGGAGGTTGTTCTACAAATACATTCTCTTTTATAAAGCCATTCAAAAATGTGCTTTAACATCCATTTGTTATGGCGACAAGAGAAAGCTAAAAGAATATGCATTGCTTCTAATCTAGCTATAGAGGTGAACGTTTCTTCATAATCTATACCTTCTTCTTGATTATATCCCTGTGCAACAACCATATATTTATTTCTAGTTTTATCTCCATTTTCATCATTTTTACTTTTGTAAACCGATTTCTTTCCAATGACAGTTTGAACAATTGGGCCTGGAACCAATTCCCAAACATCATTACATTCGAATTGATTTAATTCTTCGGGCATTGCAAGAATCCAAAAATCATCTTTAGATGCTTCTTTATCATCTTTAGGTTCAGTATTTGATATAAAATCTATATGACTCATTTGATTTGATTGACTTCTAGTTTTAACATTAGTATTTACTTCACCAATTATATTTGTAACATCCCCCTACTTGGAGGCCCAAAACTAACGGCTACGAAAGCTGCAGTCATCCATAGTTATTAATCTTCGGCGACCAAATACGGTGGTGTTAGATTCATTGATACATAGAAACACATGAATATGGAAAAAATTTAAAACTTCAAACAATATCACATTCCATTTCAAAACATTTCCAATTCATTACAGAATCCCACAATCGTAAACGACGTTCAGAGAAATATATTTATTACAACATACGCCAAGAATGACATATGAGGATGCCCCCTTGAATGATCAGAGTACATACAGGCAATTTAACAACTTTGCCATTACAAACAACACGGCAAAATCAAAAGAAAAGAGAACTCTAAATAGCTATCATGCCTCCTTCATGTCTCCAGAAGCTTATTCGTCTAATGAGGTACCTGACAACCTCAAATCTCAAACTACTCAAAATCAATTGAGCACCCGAGAGTTTAAGGGGAAAACATAAATTTCAAGTCAGACATAAAGCCTGGTATGAATTATAATCTACCATCTCAAATCATTTAGATATCTAGTGATACCACGCCGCTTAGCGGAATGGGTTTTCCCTTAAAACCTTTATAAAACCATATACTGTGCTCCTGCATCCACATTGGTTAAAACATAATCATTTCAAATTATTATGATGATATGCAAACAAGTTAAAACATTCTGGATTTCCCGTCCTCTGTTTAATTGACTCCCTGCCATATTTATAGTTTCTAGGGTCACTATTAACCTATTAGTTTTCATATTTATATGCTTTCGACCTCATTGGATACCCACCTTCGAAAGCATATAGTCCTTCCTTCAAAACCTCAGGCTCCTGCCTTTCGAACACTTTAAAACCTTTCTTTCGAAACCTTTCGAATGTATTAAAGTATGAACATTTAAATTTAGAAGCATAGCTTCAAAACCAATTGAAAGTACCCCTTTCGAAACCCTTAGAAGTAACCCTTCCGAAATCATTAAAAGTCCCCCTTTCGAAACCGTTAGAAGTCCTCCTTTCGAAACTATTGAAAGTAACCCTTTCGAAATCATTGAAAGTCCCCCTTTCGAAACCATTGGAAGTAACCCTTCTGAAATCATTGAAAGTTCCCCTTTCGAAACCATTGGGTTTATACTTAAAATATTATTTGGGTCAAAGTGAATATAGATGAAAGTACCTCTTTCGAAACCATCCTTCATCATATAAAAATATTGGGGAAAACATGATAGCGTCGGCACCATCTCTTTCGAAAGCTTTTAAATCATTTAAAACATTGAAGGGTAGCTTCGAAACTCCTTTCGAAGCTATTGCCTTCGAAACTCTTGGACCCTTGCTAAAGCATTTAAGAAGAGGTTTATAACATCTTTAAAACAAACACTACCTTGTGAAAGCATTGATGACTTCAATACCATCGAAAGACTAAAGAACGGCAGCAGGGCTTCGACTAAGTCGGAACCCCTTCTTTCAAAAGCATTATTTCATAAGTAAAGGAACCCATTCGACAGCAAATATAAGTTGATGGCAACCCCTTCGAAAGCTTTTAAAAACCTCTTTCGAAAACATATGCTTCGACTCCTTTGAAGCCTTAAATAAAACAATGGCAGACGCTTCTCTTTTTTAAACAAACCAAGGTAACGACTACTTCGGAAGCCATGCTTTCGACACCTAACCTTCCACCTTTCTCCAATCCACTACGTACCATCTTTGTGATACCTTGTGTATTGGTTTCGGCTTAGTAGATTTCGACTGGGTTGAAGGCGGAAGCTCTGAGTCGAAAGGTACTCCTGAAGTAGGCGAAACCAACTTTTCTGGGTAAACCTGGTTTAATACTATTAAAGCAAACCCTTTTCTAACTAACCTGCCATGTGTAAACACCAGATTGGTTGCCTCAACATTTCAAATTCTTTACTAAAATAACTGCCGCTAATTTCATATCTAAACTAGGGTTAAGTTAATCAAATAAACCCTTCCATTAAGAAAAACCAATACTGCAAAGAATTCCCTCTTCTAAATAATTTAATTTTCATAGCAAATCACGTTGGAAAAATCCCCAAAAATTCCAGAAATTCACTTTAATCATGTTGTTTAACATATCAAAATTTCAGACCCAAATTATCAATATATTTTCCGAAATAAATTTATAAACCCAAATAACCATATTTTCCTTTGAAAATTAAAAACAATCTTTCCATAGCTTGGAAAATTATGAAAATTAAAACCCAACTCCAAAATCATGTTTTATGCAACATAAATTTTTTCCATGGCATTTAAACATCAACCTAAATCGGTTTCTCCCTAAAACCGTGTATATTTTCATTTAAACAATCTTGTTTAAATTAAACAAATTAATATTCAAGCATATCACCATCTAGTTCACCATAAAAATGGATTTACCCTTAAATTTGAAAGCATATGATTCAAATAAAATAAAGATGGAATTATTATTCACGTTGATTAAGATTAGGAGATTGGATTGAGATTGATTTCCCCTAAGCTTGAATCTCTAGCTTTTGATTTACTTCCTCTTCTCTTAACGGCCGGCTCCTCTTTAAGTTTTTGTTTACGTTTTCAAAATAACGTGAATAGGAATGAGATGGTAGGAATGAGAATATATTAGGGTAAGGGTTATGTGTGGAAAATTCCTAATATAACCTTAGGTAGATTAATTAACTTAAAAACCATTCTTAAGCCCATTTTATTATTTAATTGAGCCTGCCTTAATTGTATTTATTCAAATCTCAACCCCTTATCACTTAACATTTAAATTATTCTATTTAATTTATCTAATCAAATCTCCTGAATAATGTTATGAAAAATTAGGGGTGTTACAGGCTTCCCTCCTTAAAGAATTTCATCCTTGAAATTTAGTAAGGACTAAATACTAAACATAGCAATCATCTGTAACGACTCCTAACAACCATACTAGTCTACCTGACTAGGAATTATCTATATAAATCTAATGTAGACATACCCTCAAAGTAGATCAGGATAAGTATCTCGAATCCCGTCTTCTATCTCCCAAGTACAGTCCTTCTCGTTGTCGCTCCACTGAACTTTCACCAACTTGACTATCTTGTTCATCAATCTTTTCTCATCTCTCGCAACAACCCAAACTGTTTGTCTAACAAAAGTCAAATTAGGCTCTACTACTAGATCTTTCAACCCTGTCGGAGGAGTAGTAGCCCCTGGATCATGCACATACTTGCAAAGATGAGACACATGAAATACATTATAGACACCTGCCATACTACTCTGCAACTCTACTCTATATGAGAGCTTTTCAATCCTTTCTATAATTTGGAATGGACCAACATACCTCGGTGTAAGTTTCCCTGACTTCCCGAACTGTACCACACTTTTCATTGGTGATACCTTTATGAAAACCCTATCTCCAACTGAGAAGTCTTGGTCTTTACGCCTTTTATCTGCATAACTCTTCTTCCTGGATTGAGCTTCCTTCATCCTTTCTCGGGTCAACTCAATCTTCTCTGATGCCTCCCTAACCAAATCTGGACCTAAGACCAGTCTGTCTCCAGTCTCCAACCAACATACTGGTGATTTGCATGGCCTTTCATACAATGCTTCAAAAGGCGCCATTCCTATACTAGTTTGATAACTATTGTTATAGGAAAACTCAACCAACTGTAGGTGATCCTTCCACGATCCACCAAAGTCCAACACACAAGCTCTCAACAAATCCTCGAGTACCTTGGTGACTCTCTTTATCAGCCCATCCATTTGTGGGTGATATGATGTACTCATCTTGAGCTTGGTACCTAATACCTCTTGTAGACTCTTCCAAAATTCGCTGGTGAATAATGCATCTCTGTCACTGACTATGCTACTAGGAATCCCATGAAGTCTAACTATGTTCTTCATGACCAACTTAGCCAAAACAAGTGTCGTCCTGGTTGACTTTACTGGAATGAAATTGGCACTCTACGTCAATCTGTCCACTATGACCCATATACTTTCATTTCCTTTTTTTGACCTTGGCAACCCGTCTATAAAATCCATGGATATCAAATCCCATTTCCAAACTGGAATCTCTAGAGGCTGAAGCAATCCACTCGGCTTCTGATGTTCGGCCTTCACTTGTTGTCAGTTTACATACTGCCTAACCCACAACCCAACATCCCTCTTCATGTCTTCCCAATAGAAGCTCCTCTTCATATTTTGATACATCTTGGTCCCTCCAGGATGAATCGTAAACTTGGATCGATGACATTCTCCAAGAACTTCTTTCCTCAAGTTCTCAACATTTGGAACACATAACCGTCAATTCTTTCTCAACCATCCTCTCTAGTCAAGACAAAAATCTTTCAAATCATCGAACTCAGTTCCAACCTCAAGCCTTCTGATCTTCTCGGCTAATAAAGGATACTCCTTTTGCTTAGAAGCAATTCTCTTGATCAACAATGGTAAAACTTCTAAACAGGACAACATGGCAGTACTCTGACTAGAACTAGCAGTCAATCTTAACTGCACACCACAACTGGCCAAAGCTTCTAGATTCTTCCATTCTGCCAACATAGCCAACACCACATTCCGATGTCTTCTGCTAAGAGCATCTGCTACTTTATTACCTTTCCCTAGTGTATACCCTATAGCGAAATCATAAGTAGCCAAAAACTCCAACTCTGTTGTCTCATATTCAACTCCTTCTGAGAGAATAAATACCTTAAAGACTTATGATCTATGTATAGCTCAAATCTCTCTCCTAAGACATAATGCCTCCAAATCTTCAATGCAAAGATCACTGTGGCCCACTCTAAATCATGAGTAGGATATCTCACCTTATGCAATCTAAGCTGTCGTGAAGCGTAGGCAATCACTTTACCCTTCTGCATCAACACAGCTCCCAATCTAGTTCCATATGCGTTGATATACACCACCAACCCTTGGTTTCCGTTTGTAACTACAAACACTAGTGCATTAGTCAATAAATTCTTTAACTTATGTTTCCTCACATTTGTCGGGCGAAACAAACTTCACCTCCTTCCTGGTAAGCTTAGTCAAAGGCGCTGCTATCCACGAGAAATCCTTGATGAATCTCCGGTAGTAGCCAGCAAGTCCAAGAAAACTTCTAATCTCAGTCACCATCTCTGGCCTCTTTCAATTATGAACAGCTTTGATCTTATCTGGATCGACTGACAATCCTTTCTCTAAAACTCACGTGACCAAGAAACTTAACCTCTTTCTTCCAAAAATGACACCTGGAATACTTCGTCTTTAGCTGATTCTGCCTCAGCGTCTCAAGCACCACTCTAAGATGATCTTCATACTCTCTTTCATCCTTATAATATATCAAAATGTCACCTATAAAGACCAACACGAATCTATCCAAATACTCTCAGAAGACTCGGTTCACCAAATCCACAAAGAAAGCAGGTGCATTCGTCAACCCGAATGGCATTACTAACCACTCATACGAACCATATCTAGTTCGAAATACTGTCAAAGGAATGCTGTACTCTGCCACTCTTAACTGATGGAAGCCTATCGCCAAATCCAACTGGGAAAACACTCTAGCTCCACTCAACTGATCAAATAGATCATCAATTCTCGGCAGAGGATACTTATTCTTTATCGTCCTTTCGATCAACTTACGATAGTCGATACACATCCTTAATGTCCCATCTGGTTTCTTCACGAATACCGCGGCTGCTCCCCAGGGCGAACTGCTTGGCCTAATAAAATTCCTTCCTTCAAGATCCACTAGCTGCACCTTTAATTCTTTCAACTCAGTCGGTGCCATTCTGCTAGGTGCTCTACTCACAGGTTTAGCTCCTGGCACAAGATATATCTGAAACTCAATAGCTCGTTTCGATGGTAGTCGTGTGACTAGCTCAAAGACATCTGTAAACTCTTTTGCTACTCGAACCTGACTTAGATATTCTCTCACTTCCATTCCACTTAACAAAGCACAACTACTTCGGTCATAATTCTCTACTGAGAATATAATTTGGTTATGACTATCAGGGTGTCTTAGTGATATCTCCCCATCCTGGCAAAATATCCTGGCCTCATACCTTCTCAACCAATCCATACCCAAAATGATTCCGAAATCTACGAAATCGAAAACATACAAACTGCATGCAAACATATGACCTAACAAATCAAGTTCTAACTGGTCACATCTTATCCCCAAAGTTGCATACCCTCCTATTGGATTCGCAACTCTTAAGGAAGTAATAAGGTATGTGGGTTCTAAGCATAACCTATCAACCAAATACTGTGATATAAATGAATGTGATGCACCGGTACCAAATAGTATCCTAACTGGTATACTCTAAATCAAAAACATACCTTCCATCACAGTCTTTCCTTTATCAACTACAGTAGGCTTAGCTGATGACCCAACAGCAAAGACCTTTCCTGTATCCGCCCTGACTGGCTCTAAACATTGTTTCTTATAATGACCAACTTGATCACAGTTGAAGCACTTCACATTCTTCTTATCTGCAGCCTTCTTTCCCTCGCTTGACTAGAACACATGAGCATAATGACCCTTCTTGTCACACTTGAAGCACACCAAATCAGCCTTTGCCTTTTTGGGAGCATCCCCTTTCTGGGTTCCCTTCTTCTTAAAGAATTTCTGTTTCTTTCCCCGAGGACCCTGGGATTCAACTGGCTTCTCTCTAGCACAACCAACTAGCATCTCTTCATGGCGAGTGACCATCTCCACCACCACATTACACGGTTCTCGGATATGGGTCATGGTCATTCTAGCAAGCTCAGGTCTTAGTCCTCGAATGAACCTTTCATTCCTTCAGTTGTCAGTGTCTAAAGTGGCATATCCATAACGAGACAACTCATCAAACTTAGCAGCGTACTCGATTACTGACATCTCTCCTTGAACTAGGTCCATGAACTTCCTTATCAATGTCAACTTAGCAACCTCAGATCGAAACCTCTGCTCAAACTCTTTCTGAAATCAGCCCATGTCAGTTCTTCCTTTGGAACTCCGGTAGTCACACTATTCCACAAGTGAAGCGCTGCCCCTTGCAACTTATGTTTCCTTACATTTGTCGGGCCAAACAAACTTCATCTCCTTCCTGGTAAGCTTAGTCAAAGGCGCTGCTATCCATGAGAAATCCTTGATGAATCTCCGGTAGTAGCCACCAAGTCCAAGAAAACTTCTAATCTCGGTCACCGTCTCTGGCCTCTTTCAATTATGAACAACTTCGATCTTATCTGGATCGACTGACAATCCATTCTCTGAAACTCACGTAACCAAGAAACTTTACCTCTTTCTTCCAAAAATGATACCTAGAATACTTCGTCTTTAGCTGATTCTGCCTCAGCGTCTCAAGCACCACTCTAAAATAATGGCAGGCGCTTTTCTTTTTAAAACAAACCAAGGTATCGACTCCTTCGGAAGCCATGCTTTCGACACCTATCCTTTCTCCAATCCACTACGTACCATCTTTGTGATACCTTGTGTATTGGTTTCGGCTTAGTAGATTTCGACTGGCTTGAAGGCGGAAGCTCTGAGTCGAAAGGTAATCCTGAAGCAGGCGAAACCAACTTTTCTGGGTAAACCTGGTTTAATACTAATTAAACCAAAAGTTGAGGGCAATCTGGATTTTGTCAATAAGTCTTATCTCTTTGAGTTAAAAAATGGCTTCCTCCAACCATACCTCTTCCTCCTCTCCTCCTCCTCCTCCAATCTCCTTTGTTCCCCCCAGATATGCTCCATACTTCAGTCATCCTGCCTCAGCTTATCCTCCCGTCCTGCCTTCACCACCATCGTTTGCTACACCACCCGATCCCCAACCACTTGACCCGATGCTCGCCTTGCTTGAAGTGACCAATTGCTATGCCCGCAAACCTCCCACCTACTATAAGGACGGTCGTAGCTACGCTCAGGTCGTGCTATCTCAACCATCTCCACCTCTCCTCACCAAACCCAAGTGTCCCAAACTTGTCCCAAAATTCAAATCTACGCGGGAAACGATCATTTTCCTGAGTTCCAGAGGGCGGTGCCTGAAATGTGCGGGTAATGGACACGTGGCAAAATCTTGCAGAAATGGAAAGATTTGCTATTATTGCGGATTCTTTGGTCATTTTTCCTCCACCTGCCCCTCGAAGAGACATTCCTCGTTCCCTGTGCAGCCCGTCCTCTCGTCTTCCAAGACAAACACTGCCAAAAAGCACTCCCCTCCAATTAATAATCCCCATTCTTCATCCCAAACCCGAATTCCCAAACCAAATCTTTCTCAAGGCCCCACTGGCAGAAAAGTGTGGGTCCCCCATACTGAAACAAAGTCGACTCATATCCCTTCGTCATCATCAGCCCAACATCCAATTTCCAATGCCAACTTAAACCCTTCCTCTCCCAAAATCACCCCTCACAATCCTTTAGCTCCTCTCTCCGCAAAACAATTTCCAAACCCAGAATTTCTCATGGAGAACTCTACCCGCTACCTCATTGCCACAATAACCCAAGGCTTTTGGAGTGCGCTAGATATCCAAGCTTCCCTCAACCAACATGGGTTTCGAGAACGTCCGATCTGGATGTTGACTGATAATAGCTTTCTCATCTTCTGTGATTCAGAGATCGAGAGAAATGTCTTCGTCGCGACAGGCTCCTTAACAAAACCAGGAGGTACAGTATTCCTGAGACCATGGGCTGACCAAGACAACTTCACCGCTCCCTCCCTCGAACCTGAGTCATGGGCGAGAGTTGAAGGTTTCCCCGAACTCTTCAAAGAAAACCTAGATGCTATCAGAGAAGCCTTGAAACCCATGGGCAGATTCATTGCTTTGGACGAATGTGACTGGGCCTACATTGACCACCGGTTTCTTTACGTCAGAATCCAATTCTTCGCGGGCATCTCCACCCCCTGCTCCTACGTGGCCTCCCTTAATAACTCTGACTTCTTCCTAACCATTAACCGTTGGGAACACTCACACCCGAACCATGCCCCTGACATCACCTACCTTGGCCTCGATTACAACCTTGAACAAAACTTCAACTTTCTTGACCAGCAGTGGTCTACCCCCGAAATCCTTCTTGACCAAGATGACCTCTTTGACGCCATGATTCATGAAGCCACCTTGCCTACCCCTATCCTTCCAGCTCTACCACCCCAAGACGACTCTTTTGAAGTATCGGGTCCTAGAAGGGGGTTCCCAGCCCAAATGACGGATAGAAGGGACCTAATGCTAGACCTAGATCTTTCCGCCCCTCTCTACCTGCAATCCAACCAGCCTCTCGACCCTGCATTTGCCCCCTCCATCCTCGTCCTCCCTGATTCCCAAATATCCCAGCTCCTGCCCAAGATGTCACCCACTCCATCAATGTCACTTCCCCCCTCAACGTGGCCCCTCCTCATGAACTTAATCAAGATAACACAGCCCATGAGGAAGATACTCATCTGCAACAATTTGTGCATGACGAGGAAGTTCAGACAACCCAGATAGACACAGCACAATTCTTCTCCCCGGCACTGGTTAGGCGCAACTCCAGATTGGTTGGGGCAGCATCCGATCCTGGTCAAACTGGTAGCTTTTTAATGCCTATTGTTTTTTCCTCTGCAAATAATAGGCTTAATAAAATCTTATCACGTTGCGTGGGTGTGAGTTTGCATGATGAACACTACACATGCATGCAAACTCTAGAACAGGAGCGTATTTCCCAATCCTAATGAAACTTATCACATGGAATGTTCGTGGGTTGGGGGACCCATCTAAGCGTTATGCTATTAACACTATTCTGTCCCCCCACAAAATTGATATTCTAATGCTTCAAGAAACTAAGCTATCCGACCCCACACAATCACACTTGACATAAACTGTTGGTACACATTTATCTGGGTGGGCCCACATTGATGCTATTGGATCCAGAGGAGGGATCATCACAGCATGGAATGAAAATATATGGTCCCTACATCAAATTATCAAATTCCCTTCAATCCTTAATGTTGCACTTCGTAACTCTGAATCAGGCATTATCTACTTCTTCTCGAACGTATATGGTCCCACTGACACACAGGGCAGGGCTGTCCTTTGGGATCATTGTATGGACTTCGCAGCCCGAATAAATGGCCCATGGATTATTGTCGGAGACTTCAACACCACTAGACACCCCTCTGAAAGAAACTCTGTAAACCTATCCCAAGATTCTACTGCCTTCAATAATTTCATTAACACTTGCGTGCTGATTGACCCCCCCATCAGTAACCGCCTCTTCACCTGGACCAACCGTAGAGATCACTCATCCCTAGCCAAATTAGATAGGTTCCTCTTTAACACAGCCTGGGAAGACCAACATCCCCTCTCAACTGTCTCGGGGTTGGCAACCATGATCTCCGACCACTGCCCCCTCCTATTTGACTCTGGTTCACTGAACACCACTCATAAACCATTTAGATTTGAACAGCTCTGGTTATTAGAGCCCTCCTTTGATGATTTCATTAAGTTGGCCTGGTCCCAACCCACCAATCTAGAATCTCCTACTGCTTGTATTGTGGCCAAGCTCCATTTGCTCAGAAAGTTGATAAGACCGTGGGCCAAATACATCTGGGGTTCCCTAAGATTTTGCATCTCTCAAACCCAAGACGAAATCCTCAATCTTAATATCCTTGCCGAGTCTCAACCCTTAGTCGATCCAGAATTGCAACAGTTGATTCTCCTTGAAAAGGAATTGGAAAGGCTCCTTAAACAGGAAGAAATTGGTTGGAAGCAACGCTCCAGAGCAAAGTGGCTTGAAGAAGGAGATAGAAACACGGCATACTTCCATAGGTTAGCAAATGGGCGCCGCAGATCCTCGATTATCTCTAACATACATCACAACAACGTCACCTACTCTGACCAATCAGATCTCCTCCGCCTCTTCACCAACCACCACCGCAACATCCTAGGCAAACCTTCCACCCCTCTACCCGACATAGACTGGAATCTCCTTTACCCTGACCCACAGAATTCGCAAGTTGATCATCCCTTCATGGAAGAAGAAATCTGGGCTGCAGTCAAAAATATGTCCGACAATAAAGCCCCTAGACCAGACGGTTTTGGCCCCTTATTTTTCAAACACTTCTGGAGTACAGTGAAGTCCGACATAATAGACATGTGCCTTGAATTTCAAAATGATCCCAGCTCGATTGCACGAATTACTTATGCCAACATCATCCTCATCCCAAAAACTGATGACCCTACCTCCCTTGATTCCTTTCGACCTATCAGCCTCCTCAACACCACTTTCAAAATCATTACCAAGATCCTTGCAAACCGACTTCAATCTGTAATATCCCCCTAGTGGGCATGGAGCAATCGGCCTTCATCCTCGGTCGCAATATCCTAGATTGTGTGGCCGCCACTCAAGAAGTTGTGTCTTTTTGCCACAGAACCAACACCCCAGGAATCCTACTCAAACTTGACTTCTCTAAGGCCTTTGACTCAGTCAATTGGAACTTCATACTCGAACTATTGCGAATCAGAGGCTTCCCACCGAGATGGTGCTCCTGGATATTCTTTATCCTAAACTCCAGCATGTCTTCCATATCAGTCAATGGTGAACTTGGTGGTCTCATCAAGTCTAAGAGAGGCCTACGACAAGGAGACCCTCTTTCCCCCCTAATCTTTGTTCTAATTGCAGATGTCTTCAACCGCATGATTAAACTGTCCATCTCCAATAACCACTTGGCCGGAATTAGTATCCCTACATCTAACCTTCAAATATCCAACCTCCAATTTGCTGACGACACCATCCTCTTTGCCTCACCTGAACCTAACCACCTCCACTGCCTCGAAGTTCTCCTCTATGTCTTCGAACTTATCTCTGGCCTCTCCATCAACTTCCACAAAAGCTCCATAATCATGCTAGGCCATACCAACCATCTTGGCCCTGCAACCGCTGCTGTCCTCAACTGCAAACTCTCCCAGTTTCCAATCTCCTACCTTGGCCTACCTATTCGTCCCACTAGACTCACACGCCCTGACTGGCTACCCCTCATTAACAAAATTGAATCCTGCCTCTCATCCTGGAAAGCTGCTTCCCTCTCGTCTGCTGGTAGATTAATCTTAGTTAAATCGGTCCTCTCTGCCATCCCCTCCTACTGGATCTCCTTTCACAAACTCCCCTCCTGGGTATCCAATAAAATTGACAAATCTCGCAGAGCCTTCTTATGGAATGGCTCCAAAGCAAAGTGCCTAATCAACTGGCGCTCAGTCTGCCTCCCAAACCCCATGGTGGCCTTGGTGTCCCTGATCTCTCCTCGCTCAACACTGCTCTATTAACAAAATGGCTCTGGCGTTTTCTCTCCCCCGATAATTTCCTCTGGAAAGACTGGATCCTACATACATATCACTACTCCAATCCACACCTAGCCCTGCATCACCCCCCCATTTGCAGACCATCTCCATTCTGGTCCGGCGTCCTCCATACCATCCACCGAGTCAAATCCCTCTTTCATGTCATAATAGGCAATGGCAACAACTGCCTATTCTGGCATGACACGTGGGTGGACCCTTCCCCCCTGGCCAAATCACTTCCTAACCTTTTCTCCTCCTCCAACCTCCAACTCGCCACCATCAATACCCTCTGTCACCTGGGCCCCGGTAGCCTTCATCCCCCCTCCCTTTTTTCCATCGAAACTTTTAATGAACTTCGCGAAGCTTCTAAAAACCTCTAATCTCTTCGCCTTTCCCACTCACCGAACCGCTTCATCTGGGCACTCAATCCATCTAAAGGCTTCTCTGTTTCCTCTTGCTACTCCTTCCTCACCCACCCTGGCCGCCTATTCCCCTTCAGCAGGATTTGGAAATGCCATTCACACCCAAGATTCCTCTTCTTCCAATGGTGCCTCATTCATAACCACATTAACACCAAGGATAGACTTATTCGTTTAAACATCCCCACAGATCCACTCTGCGTACTTTGCTCCTCCCATGTCGAAACCATCACTCACCTTTTCATAGATTGTGATTTCTCTTTCGCAATTTGGGCCCCAGCCAGCGCGCATCTCCTTGGTTACATACCGGAGTTCACTTCATCCTTTGAGTACTGGCAGCAAGATCTCGAAAATCACAAACTTGACATCTTTATCACCATTTTCTATTGGTGCATCTGGAAAGAAAGAAATTCCCACGTCTTCAACAAACCAAGATCTTTTGCGGCCATTTGTAGTCGAATCTCACATCTTTTCAATTACTGGACAGGTTCCAACTCTGCCCCGTTCAGATTTCGACTGAAGACCGCCTCTGCTAACTCTGCGCAATCAATGGGCAGCACCAGCGCCAACCCTCGGTAGCAGCTCCAAAGCGAAACAGATTAGCCCTATTTTGTCAGTTGAAACATCGAATATGATGCTTGTGTTCCATCCTGTAATCCATTGCTCTTATGTACATTTTTATGCTATCTAGTTAAGCCTATTTTTTTGGGCCACCGGTTGGGTTTGTCAGCCGGACCTTACTACCTATTATCCTACTATTATTAATTGGCTGTGTAGTATATCACTACACATCCGTCTTTCTCAAAAAAAAAATACTAATTAAACCAAACCCTTTTCTAACTAACCTGCCACGTGTAAACACCAGATTGGTTGCCTCAACTTTTTAAATTATTTACTAAAATAACTGCCGCTAATTTCAGATCTAAACCATGGTTAAGTTAATCAAATAAGCCTTTCCATTAAGCAAAACCAATATCGCAAAGAAGTCCCTCTTCTAAAATAATATAATTTGCATAGCAAATCACCTTGGAAAAATCCCCAAAAATTCCAGAAATTCACTTTAATCATATTATTTAACATATCAAAATTTCATACCCAAATTTTCAATATATTTTCCGAAATAAATTTATAAACCCAAATAACCATATTTTCCTTTGAAAATTCATAACAATCTTTCTATAGCTTGGAAAATTATCAAAATGAAAACCCAACTCCAAAATCAAGTTTTGTACCACATAAAATTTTTCCATGGCATTTAAACATCAACATAAATCGGTTTATCCCTAAAACCGTGTATATTTCTGTTTAAACAATCTTGTTTAAATTAAACAAATTAATATTCAAGCATATCATCATCCAATTCACCATACAAACGAATTTACCCTTAAATTCGAAAACATATGATTCAAAACAAAATAGAGATGGAATTATTATTCACCTTGATTAATATAAGGAGATTGAATTAAGATTAATTTTTGTTTTTTATTAAAAAATTTGTATGCTTTACTTCGTTCTGAATATCTAGTAATTTACCTTCATTGGATTTTGGTTTGAATTTCGCTAATTGATCTTTTATACTAGGATAAAACATTTTGAATTGAAAATTATAGAATAGTCAATATTTTGTTGTCTACCATTAAATAGTTTGTATGGTCTGTGTTTTGTTAGAGGTCTTATAGTGACACAAATTAGAGCATAGTAAGCAGTAGACACAGGTTTTACCTAAAGTTCTTTGGTAATTGGCTACAACTTAGCAAAGTTCAAGCGCGATCCTGTAGCATTCTATTTTTCCTTTATATAATGCCATTCCGTTATGGGGTTCTAGGAAAGGAGAAATTGTGGCTAATAACCTTTTAAATACAAAAATTATTAAATAGTTCGTTTTCAAATTCGTCACTATGATCACTTCTAACACTTTTACTTTTAAACTCTTTATATTTGTATTCTTTTTGCAAAGATTTTAAAAGTTTCAAAAGTTTCACTTTTATGTTTTAAAAATAATGTCTAAGTGTATCTAAAGAAATCATCCACTATAACAAAAACGTATTTATTATTATTTATAGATTGTACTTGTTTTAGACCAAAAAGATCCAGATGAAATAGCTCTAAAGGTTGTAATGTAGATATCACTTTCTTATATTTAAATGAAGATTTTTTTAACTTTCCTAATTGACAAGCATCACATAAATTATTAAAATTAAAATTCATTTTTGGCAAATCTATTTACTAGGTCATATTTAGATAGGTTATTTATCGATTTAAAGTTGATTTGACAAAATCTTTTGTGCCAAAGCCAAGGATCATTGTCTTTAGCCATTAAACACATATACTATGATTTATTTTCTTATTTAAAACATAAATATTTCATTTTCTAATTCTTTCAAAGATTAAAATTTTATTTTGGTCAAAATTATTACAGTTATCTTTTCAAAAGAAATACTAAAACCTTTGCCACAAAGTTGACTAATGCTAAGTAAATTTTGTTTTAAGTTCTTAACTAATAAAACATTTGTAATAAGAGGTGAATTAGGTATACCGTTGTTTGCTCTCATCGCCTTTTCCAATGACGTATCTTTTGGAGTTGTCTTCAAAAGTGATGGTTCCTCCATCTGAGTGTATAATGTTTGATAACATTTCTTTACTTCCCATCATGTGTGTAGAGAAACCACTATCGAGTATCCATTTGCATCTTTTTTATTTGTTATCTACAAAAAATATTAATTTGAATTGGTACCCACTTCCTACATTAGAGTCCTAAGAGTTAAATCTTAGGAAACCACACCCAAGAGGGTTTGGTGTTCCCTTGAAAAATAAAACCAGAATTTTTATGTACGTTAGATACAAATGTTTCTATATACTTATTTTGAATGAAATTATTGTTAGTTTCTAGAACCCATATCTTAATAGATTTATTATTTTTAGTAATTGGTTTGATTGACTAACTTTCCTTTCCTTTATGAAATTAGTATATAGTGAATTATGATGTTTAGGACTAGATTTTAACTTGTTCGAGTTTTTAAATCCTAGACCATTTTTATTATTGGAGATTGTGAGCTATTTATAATTTTAGATAAATTCTCTTTTCCTTTCTAAAAATTTAAAAAATTCTTAGACTGATTTTCAAAATTATTTTAAAGCTCTTTTATCTTTGCACTAAGTGAATCAATATTATAATTTAGATTACAATTCTCTTTTGCTAATTTAACATTCTCAATTTTATAAATAGCAACTTCACTTCTCAAGATAGTGTTTTGAAATGTTAAATTATTGCAAGATTCTTATGATCTAGCTAGTTCTTCTTCTAAAATTGTCTTTTCATCTTTTAATAAGTCTACTTCTAATTTTGTTCTATTTAATTCCTAAGATTTCATTATACATTCTTTCGAGATCTTTTAATTTGTCTAATAATTCCGAATTAATTTCTACAAGATCATCAAAAGAAATATCACCCACATCATTGTTCGAGGCCATGAAGCAAACGTTTGCTTGTTCCTAATCGCTTTCACTTTCTAATGATGAAGATGAGTCTGAATTATCCCATGTGACTTGAAAAGTCTGTTCCTTCCTTTTGAGGAATCTTTCTTTTTTGTTCTTGAAGCCATTTTTCTCCTTTTTGAGATTCGGACAATCCTTTTTTATGCAGCTAAATTTGTCGCATTCGTAGCATTTGAATGATGAAGATTATATGTTTTTTATTGTTGCCAAACTTCCTATTCTTCATTTTCAGAATTTTTTGAAATTTCTAGTTAGAAGTGCAAGACCATCATTATCAATATTGGATTCTTCCTTTTCTACTTGAAATTCTATTGTTTTCCTTTCTTGAGCGTAACTTCTTTTTTCCTGCAAATTCACTTCGTATGTCATGAGATTTCTTATCAACTCTTCGAGTTTTATGGTAGAAAGATCATTAGCTTCTTCGATAGCTAGGACTTTTCATTTCCACTCATCCTTTAAAGAGTTAAGGATTTTTGAAACAATATCGAAATATGTAAATTTCTCACCTAGTGCTATTAGAGAGTGTTGAATGTCTTGAAATCATGAATACATATCACTAATATTTTCATTTTGCTTCATTCTAAAATTTAGAAACTGGTTTTTCGATATTAAAATTTTACTTTGTTTAACTGTATTTGTTCCTTTTATGAGTTGCTTTCAAAGTATGCCAAATTTCATAAGAAGATGTACATACACTAAATCTATTGAATTCATTTTTCTCCAGAGAGCAAAATAGCATGTTCATAGCTTTAGAATTACTAGTAGATATATTTTTTGGGTGTTTGACCATTATGCATAATCAGTGGTAGGAATTGTATATTCCTGTTGTGTAATATTCCAAGTGTCATACCCATTAGCCTGCATATATATTCTCATCCTAGTTGACCAATAAGTATATTTAAATCCTTTAAATAACGGTGGTAATGCAGTAGATTGTCCTTCAACAAAAGTACAAGTAGTGTTTTCCATGTTACTTGAATAATATTCTATAAACTCTGTTACGGTTATACGAATGCCTAGCACTAATACTAAAAAAAGTCGTTATGAATCGAGTAATATGAATTGTTCTACTAAATTAAAACTTGTATAACAATAGTTAAAATAAAAATGTTCTAAAGTAAAGTGCACCAGAGATTTTTATACTGGCTCAAACTTCACATTCTATGTCCAGTCCCAGACTCCTTTTGGATTTAAATAATAACCCTCACTTAACCCGAAGGAACGGGTATCTTAAAAAACCACCTGAGCTGCCAAAGAGGACTTTGTGCCTGAAGATCACCAATAGGACTTCAACTACAAAAGTAGTACTTCGTCTACTCTAAATAACATGGGTGAGTCGATATAGTAAAACCTTCATATAATCTTCTTCGCAAGTGGTATATTGTGTATATGTGGAAGAATGGAAGTAGATGATCACTTAAATGATATAATTTGAATGTTTAAGTGATTAGAAATTGCAATGTAAGCCTTTGAATGTAAGAGAGGATTTCAAAGAGAATTTGAGAGTAAAGTAAACAAATTATTATTAAAATCTTGAATCAAAGTACTATTTATAATGTTTGAAGAGCCGTATGCGTTCATGAGAAGTCACTACCATTAGATATAGTTGCAACCTTTCATGGAAGGAAGTGTCTCTTCATTGAAGAAGAAGAAATCTTCAAAAAATCCATAAAATATAGTAGTTACGTGTCACCAGTCGATTAGTAGAGTGCCATTCAGTCAACTTGTTATAGACGAAAACTTGAGTTTTCAAACAAAAAAGAAATTATTTATTTTTGCCCTTATTTAGTTGGCTGAAACTATGCAACTAGTCGACTGGTTGGGTCATTGATCGATTGTTTGTGTTGTTTTAGTCGAATGGTTATCTTGTATTTATAAAAAATATAAAGCACATGATATCAGTCGACTAACCAATTATGATCAATTGACTGATATTTTTTTAGTCGACTGGTTGAAAGGTTTTAGTTGACTAAAACTGTGTTTTTCTTTCTTTTAAAAATAAAGGTGTTATTTTTATGAATTATGTGTGCATACCACTTTGAAGAGATTTTAACAGTCATATACTCCTAGACACAAAACACTATGACTAATATAACTTTTCTTGTCATCATCGTCTTGGCTTCTATTATCCGGGTTTTTAACCCAATGGGATCCAATAGAAGACGGGATAAGTTGACGAAGTCATAATGGCTCGGGACTCAACCAAAAGGGCAAAAGCAAAAAAGCTAAATGGGGCCAAGTCATATTACTAAAGCATCGATTGAGTTTGATTAAATCAAGGGACCAGCATCCGTTGAGTCCAATCAGCAGCTAAATACAACTAGCTAGTAAATCGTCATCAAAACAGAGCACCGCGCAATGAGACTACACAAACAACGTCGATGCAAAGCAACAAAAGCATGCCAGTCATCAAAGTCCAAAAATAACCTAAGTGCATGGATCGCTAGCGATCCATACACTATGGATCGCCAGCGACCCATACTTCATTATGAGTCGCCAAGGCATATGAGGAGCGAAAGAAGCAAAAATAGGCTAAGTTTATGGATCACCAGCGATCCATATACTATGGATCGCCAGCGATCCATATTTTCTCATGGTCTCTTCGCGAGCTAACTAGGAAAAAATGAGGGAAGGAAGAGCTAAACAATTGGCTCGCATACGAGCCAAATCTATGGATCGCTAGTGATCCATGCTTTTGGCTCGGATCACGTGCTAATCTGCGTGGCATCTTCATATGATCATTTGTGAGCAGTTAATGAACAGGCCTGGCCCAGAAGCTCCCCGGTTCCTATAAATACCATTCTACCTGCAACATAAACTGGATCTTCTCCGGACTGGTTGCTGAAGCTCTACTGGAAACTTTCTTCACTCTTCATCTCCCTCACAACAATCTCCAAAGGGATTCACTGTGATTCTCCAGTAGGTTCCAACTCTGGGGATTCAACCTAGTTAAGGATAATCAAAAGTCTTGTAATCAAACACTACTTGTAATAGCGATCAGTCATAATAAAACTATAAAGTGGACGTAGACTTCGTTAACAGTCGAACCACTATAAAAATCTTCTTGTCTCCTTTCTTTTATAGTTCTTTTATATACTTATTATCTGTATTATTGCTCTGTACAAACAGGGCTGGTGTTTTCACACTCAAACAAAGGTGTTGATCCATTTTTTGGGTTAACATTTTGGTGCTTTCACTAAGAACCCCAACTCAGGATTTAGACCTAGCTATGTACTTTGGATCCCACAGGTCTAGAAGTTAAATCCCCAATCTTTTCTTGAAAGATCTACCACTTGAAATCAATGGCTCCTAGAAGAAAAAGAACTTCCTCTGGAAGGTCCATAGTGGCAGTGATAGTTGGAGAAGTTGTTAATCCTCAACATACTAAATTAAATGGCGCTAACTTAGGAAACCAGGCGCCAACATCCTCTAGTCAGCACGAAGTCGTTACTAGGGATGAGTTGAACAAGGTGGTTGATGAAACCAACTTAAGGATGGAAAGTAGCCAGAAGGCTCTGATGGAAAAGCTTAATTCTCTCTTAACCCTACAGTCAAATCCTGTTCCAAGAACTATGCCTGAACCCACGACTGCTATAGAACAAGAAAATTCTTTTGTTTCTGGTCTAAATAGAAGGAATGGAAAACATTCGCTAAAAAGAGTAACAATGGGAACCATAGGACATAACGTGGAAGAAAATACGAATACTCCACCCGCCGCAAGGAAACCAAGTCTGAACTTAAATTAGGGGGCCAAAACCCCATAAGAAGATATAGCCATGTATCTCTCCAATTCAGAAGATGGAGAGCAAGATAACCAATAGGAAGAGAATGGCAATGCATTTAATGATTCTAGGAACGTCTAAATTGCCCCCAATCAGGCCAATAGCAAGCCAACGGGGTCCCGCGGGAGTGGCTCTCCCAAAGACAGGAGAGCCTAGGCTTTAACCCACACGCCAAGACCATTTGCAAAGCCAAACACTTGGTGTAGTGACTGAATTCCACCCCTAGGACCACCGGACATCAGAGGCATACATATCAGACATGGTCAAATGATTAATGGACCAAAGTAAAAAATGAAGAGATGATGAATGGGGATCTGCTCCAAGTCGGACTCTCTTTATCGATGAAATCTTGAATGAAAAATATCCAGACAAATTCACAATGCCAACTATCCCATCCTACGACGGGATGAAGGACCCAAAACCCCATTTATATAAGTATAGCTGGTATATGGATGGAGCTAATGCTTTAGAGGCTGTTCGCTGCAGATGTTTCCCTATCTTTCTAGAAGAAGTTGCATCTATATGGTTCACCAGACTTCCCCCAAGATCTATCTCTACCTTTGAAAAATTAGCAACAAGGTTCCTTGACCAATTTAGGCTCCATACCGCGCAACCAAAAGATGTCATGTCCCTAACCAGATTGTTCCACGGACGTAATGAATCATTGAAATCTTTCATGAACCGGTTCAATACCACGGTGATGAAAGTAGGCGACATAGTTTTTACGGTGTTAGTCCGTGCCATTCACCCAGAGACTGAATTCAAAAAATGGATTAAAATAAAGCAGCCTACCACAAGGAAAGACTTCAATGGTAAAGCGAGTCAGTACTTAAGATTGAAGGAAGCGTAGGAGCTGGAAAGAAAGTCTACTAGTGTGCAATCAATGAACATCGGACAAAGCGATGTAACAATGAATCAAAACGCGCACGATTCTAGAACTGCTCAAGGAGTCACAGGGAAAGATGGGAATCAAAAGAGGAAAAATCATAAATCCAATAAAAGAAATGGTAATGGCAGCAATAAAAGGCTTAAAGGGTTCAGGCTGGAAGATTATATCCTTTTAAACGGCACTCCAGAAAATATTTATCTCGCAACACAGGGGACTGAGGAATACAAGAATCCCCCTAGGAAGGAAGCAACTGAGCAGCAAAAATGCTCGGGAAAGTTCTGCCACTTCCATGAGACTCATGGACATAAAACGAACGAATGCCACCATCTAAAGAATCTCACTGAAGAGTTGATTCGGGAAAACAAGATCTAACAGTACGTGAGAAAGCCACAGAACCTTGATCAACCAAATGCTGCTCAGCCTCCTAGGGAACGAAGGAATCAAGCCGGAACTAGTGAGGAAGGGTCCAAACGAACTAACCAGAGACTCGTTATAGGAACAATATCTGGGGGACCACACCCCGCCCAAAGAAGTTAGGGAGAGATGGAGCGATATGCAAGTTCGTTGAAGCATGTTCCAAAGGAATCATGTCTCGCACTAGAAGATGAAACCCCAACCAAGCTACAGAAAGTACTGAATGATGACATAGTGTTTTGAAATTAGGACGCCGAAGGATCAAAGCCCTAACTCTCAATCCAATGGTGGTAACAGTGGGAATCGGTCCTGCTGTTGTTCGGCAAGTGTTGGTTGATAGTGGTAGCTCTATTAATCAAATGTACTTTCAACCAAATGAAAATCGACATGAAAAGCGTGTCTGCATGCCAAACGAAGATCCAAGGTTTCACTGGCGAGCCCAAGCAACCTGTGGGGATTATCGACCTGCCGTGGAACTTGGAGAGGGCGATCGAAGAGTCACTCTCATTTAGACTTTTGTAATTGTGGATGAAATGTCAGCATATAATGCCTTCTTGGGGCAGCCAGCTCTACCAGATTTTAGAATAGCTCTGGCCCAATGGTGTCTAACCATGAAGTTCCATACTGCAAAGGGAATCGGAGTGGTGAAAGGAGATCAGTGTGCTGCCAGAGAATGTTACATTGAAGAGTTATGAGAATCCAAAAGAAAGGAAAAAGGGAAGGACGTGGGGAGAACTCCCCACATCCATGAACCCTTCGAATAGCAACTACAGAGCCACCCTTGGCTTAGGTACCATAGCCGATTCGACAAGGCTTTGGACCCTAGAAAGAAGAGCTTAGGGGCGGAACGGGCAGCGCTGGTAGAATTGACGGTGTCCGTCCCGGTTGACATGGATGACCCAACTAAAGTCTTGAAAATTGGAACGCGCCAACTTGGATGTGTTCGCATGGATGCATTTCATATGTGTGGGGTATCTCCAGAAATCGCATGTCACGCACTCAACATTGACTCCAAGTTCACACCAGTAAAGCAAAAGAGGCACAACCTAGGTCCCGAACGGTCCTAGGCGCTAAGAGAAGAGGTAGACAAGTTGATGGCCAACGGTTTCATCCATGATGCAATTTATCTAGAGTGGGTATCTAACCCGGTCTTAATCAAAATGTCCAATGGGAATTGGCAAACCTGTATCCACTACTCGGACTTAAACAAAGCTTGCCCGAAAGACAGCTTCCCTCTCCCCAAAATATACCAACTTATGGACGGAACGACAGGACACGAGCTGCTATCATTCATGGACGCATACTCCGGGTACAACCAAATCCTGATGCATGAACCTAATCAAGAAAAACCAGCTTCATCACCGACAGAGCCTATACTACTCCAGAGTAATGCCATTAGGTTTGAAGAACACAGGGGCAACTTAACAAAGGTTGGTAAATACCATGTTCAAGCGTTAGATCAAAAAAATGATGGAGGTTTATGTGGATGATATGTTGGTCAAATCGCAAGAAGGTGTTAATTACCTGGCTAACGTCGTTGAAATGTTCAAAATACTCCAAAAGTACGGAATGAAACTCAATATGCTCAAATGTCACTTTGGAGCAGCTTCTGGAAAATTCTTAGGATTCATCATAAGTGCTAGGGGAATTGAAGCAAATCCAGAACAAATAACGGTAGTACGAGAAGTCCAATCTCCAAAAAATAGGAAGGAACTACAAAGCCTGAATGGAAAGGTCGCAGCGCTAAGTCGATTTATCTCGAAGGCTACCGATAAGTGTATACCATTCTTCGACGCACTAAAGAAAGGAAAGAAGAACTTTTAATGGAGTGAGGTTTATCAAATGGCATTCAAAGAATTGATGCGGCACATGGAATCCCCACCAATCCTATCAAAGCACGTGGATGGAGAGGACCTGTTCAACTTAGTGATCTCATCACATGCATTGAGCGTCGTTCTTGTGCGTGAAGAAGAAAAAATCCAACGACCCGTGTATTACATTAGCAAGCGGTTCACTGGAGCAGAGAAAAACTACTCGAAACTGGAAAAGCTAGCGTATTGCCTCTTGATCGCATCTAGGAAATTATGGCCCTACTTTCAGGCTCATCCGATTAAAGTGTTGACTGAATAGCCCCTGAAGTAAGTGTTACATCGACCTAAAACTTTTGGACAACTTCTCAAGTGGAACATGGAATTGAGTTAATATGATATCACATAACACCCAAGGAAAGCCATCAATGGGCAAGCGTTAGCAGACTTCATCACTGAATTTACTATACGGGATGACGAGGAAGAAGTCCAGCTGGTAGTAAACACACAATGGAAGCTCTTTGTCGATGGCGCATCCAACATCACTACAAGAAAAATGGTCTTTCGCAGCGTTTTAAAAACGCTGTCAAATCCTTTCGCAGCGTTATGAAGAACGCTCTCTAACGACAAGCTGTAATAGAGTCAAGACATATCACAGCGTTTCTAAAACGCTGCAAAATTAGCAACATATTACAGCGTTTTCTTATTACAGCGTTTTAATGATGGCTGTAATATGTCCTTGCCCATTGTTTCTTCTTCCTTTAGACAACATTTTAAAAACGCTGCAATACTTTTTTACAGCGTTTTGAAAAAGCTCGTAAATGAGCATTTAGCACCATAAAGCAAACGCTGCATATGGGTGGATGTTTCACAGCGTTTCCCTTTTTGCCTGACATCTGCAGCGTTTTTTTCTTTTTTACAGCGTTTTTGAAACGCTGTTAAATATGAAAAATACCATGCACAATATTTACAATCATCCCACCAGCTATAAAATTTTATATCTGATAATATCAGTTAATTAAAAACACAATAAATAAATATAATCTTCGCATGTTATATATAATAAAGTTGCACTAACTCCATACTCAAAATAAACGATAATCGTATATATACATAATGTTGTAAGCAAATATGATAGTAACATTGTTTTACATAAATAGCATATTAAATTAAGCAAAATATGAGTTGTGAGAGTCCAAGCTAATCCTCTTCAAAAATTCAACCTCCACTAGCTAAGTCAGTCAAATTACATAAGCATGCTCACTTTGAAACTGCGAAGATGTAAAGAAAAAACATGTTAATAGGTAATTCTTGCAAGAAAAAACAAACGGTTGGTGGTTACCACCAAAGCTAATTTAACAGAATACTGTTACGGTTTGTAAATAGTTCAAACTACGAGGTAAAATGTTATAAATTCGACCAACGAGATTGACAATTGTTGACAATAAGAATGCTTAAGCTACTGTTTGACAGTGGTTGAATACTGAAGCACTGATGCCATAAAAGAAAATGACGAGGAAGACCTGCTATTATGCTGTATGCCTGAGCTAAAGCAAAAAATAAAATGCCTATTTATTGAATTAAAGGCAGTCATGAAGCATCAAAGAGAAAAAGGCCAGAATTATTAATATTAAAATCAATGAAGTGGATGAATACATAAAGCAGAGGCAGGCATAAAGATGATGAGATATATAACAGGTCACCGTACTATGCTGGCAGACTGAGGATTGAGACATCTTACAGAAGGAAACATGTGCAGTGGTTTAGGACTAGACTATATCGAAATGAGGATGAGACTGAATGCTAGGATGCTTGCTGATATTTGATGAGAGGTGCTAGTATTGACGTACAGAAGTTGATGTACACAGTGGTGCAATAGAAACAGGAAGTGAACTGGACTGGATAATATGAGTTAAGGAATGGATGAAATGAAACAATTGTCGAGATGAACTGGACCAAAAAGGAGCACATTTGCAGAGATGCTAATGCTCTGAACTGGACGAGCATTGTTGGGATGCCAATATAGAGATTGAAGCACAATAAGCGAAGCACATTTGCTGAATTGAACTGACAAATGCAAGTCTAAACTGAATTTGCTGAATCGGTATCAATGCTGAAGCTATACTAGGACACTGATTCTGCAGGCACAATTGGGTCTTCAATATCATCAAATTTTGGTGGCATGAACTATATTAGATATGGGTATAGTACCATGTAAAACTAATTTTACTAGATTAGAGTGACCGCCATAGTGAAATGTGAACAATTTTACTAGTATTATTTATTTCTCATACTTGTAAAACACATCAACACATTCCCATAGCAACATCCACAAGATGAAATCTAAGTCTATTTGATGTATAAGCAGAATCAAACATGCTTTCCATTGGCAAGGGATTAAACGAGATGTTCGGAACTACATAGCTGCTTATGACATTTGCCAACAAATGAAGCATGAAAACATCAATATTCTTGGACTTTTACAACCATTACCCGATCCAGAATAGATTTAGGAAAACAATAGTATAAATTTTATCACATTACTACATCCTTGCAATCACTACTCTGTTATTTTTTTAATTATTGACAGGTTATCGAAGTATACTCACACATTCATATACAGCGCCTCAGGTTGCACATAAATCCTTTGATAATGTGGTTAAACTTCATGGCATGCCTAATCTATTACTAGTGACAGAGATGCTGTATTCACTAACTTATTCTGGCAAGAACTTTTCAAAATCCAAGGCAGCCAACCATGGTAAGGATGTGCTAAGCATAATAAATTATATTGCAAGAAAAAAAAGATAATTCATACTTAGTTGAAGTTGATTAGGTTATAATATTCGTGGATGGCCAAGCTATCGTCGAACCAAGTGCATCTTCAATAAACTCAAAATAAGAAGTAGGTCTCCACAAAGGCGCATTTGGAACTTTTATAACATCAACCCAAACTTTGACTGCGTTTTCCCCTAGTGGAACAAAATGGACCAATGCTTTAGGGTCGGTTGAAGCCACACGCCCTTCAGCAATTACTTCTTTGGCTCCTTGAACGCTGATCAGCTTGCATTTCATATCTGTCTTGGAGTTTGCACTCTGTCAGAAGGGGAACTTCAGTCTACAATTAACTTAACTCAAATATCAACCTATTTTTTATTCGTATATGGATCAACCTAATTATGTAAATGAAATCAAAGAAAATCAACATCAACAACATGCACTTATATTTATCTCATATGCTCCTTTTTTATTCAAAAAATGCACCTATATTTTAACTCATGTAAGCCTCTCAGTAGCTCGAGAAAGGGAATTCCAATCTGGACAAAGCCATCCATTCACAAGGAGAAAAACTTCATAACCAGAAATAAAATAAAATAGAAGCTTACCTGAGAGCACTACAGTGGTAAGATAATGAAAATCTCATTAAAGCGATTAATATCTTGGCTAATTTATATTCCAGTTTGGCCAAATTTCCTCACAATTTGACACAGCAAAATGTATAAAGACAATATTAATTAGAATTGCATGCCAACATAAAATATCCAAGAGAAAAACCAGTAATTTGTAAAACAAGTATGCACGACTACATACCAGAAGTATTTTACAGGTTTTCTTTAGCAACATTCCCGGCATTAAGGATACTTGTCCTAGCTTCTTCAGAGAGAGTTGCAAAAGGGCCAGCTTTTGAGTAGAAGCTAGCCAAGGATCTTATTGTCTTTTCTATTGCAGCATAGGGCTCCTAAGATAACGTATATATTTATTATGTAAAATAAAGGTTTTATTTTAGTCAAAAACCAATCCTAATTTTTTAATCCAATTTTTTATTTCTGATTTGTTATGCTAGTTGTGTATGTATTTAACATTGTATTAGTTTTATAATCATGACTTACACATTATGCATTACTTCGTTGAATATAATAGTATTGTCCAACATCAAATGTTATTCTAACTAAAGCCTTCTATGTTAATCAACATCTAAGGAAAATTTAATCCAAATTTACTAGAAGTACATGTACAATTTTTCCAACATCACTATCTATATCTTTAGACTATGCATGTAGATGCAATCAGATATTATTCATTGTTTATAACCTTATGCTAAGGTGTAAAAAAGCAATAATGTAGATCACTGTCTATAACCTCGTTCTAAAAAAAGTAATAATGCCATTGAAGATACAAATTTGCTTATCAAGGCCTCAAGGGAGATGCCTCGTTTAAAAAAAAAAGAAGTAAATTCAGTTTTCACACTGCGGCAGATATTTTGTTTTAAAACGACTGGTCACTAATTACAGTTCACTTGCTTATAGAGGCAGAGAAAAATTGAAGTAATTTAAATTCAAACATCATATCGTGTACATTATACCAATATATATAACTATACAAAAAAGGTGAAATGTAAAATGCTAAAAATCCCTATGCTTGTTAGGATCGAACCTTAAAACCATTGAATCCCGACAGTGGCGATGCAAGCAGAGGTGCTCACATTGCTAGAAATGACTATCATTTTTATTTCTTCATGTTCCACATTGTACTTCTTCTTTATTTGCTCATCGTATACACATAATATAAGTCCATCATAAATATATTTTAGACAAACACTTGCTAAAAAGATATGCATTCCCATGAATTTATTAACTACATCATGTAGATAAATGCAATGCAACAAAATCTCCAATGTATTATCTAGAACTGATTCCAGAAGGGAGAAACAAAAGACAGATAAATGTCAATATCAATCTGGTATCTTCGGAAGATTGGAATTAAAATGTCACTTTGAGCATTAAAGTAAGCAAGAGAGGTTTTCTTTTCAAGAATGTATCAACAAGATTAAGATCCAGACAGGTACTGAGCTGTTCTATCTATATTCCATGTTATTGTTTTAGGCCTCTAAGCAAGTTGTCATATTATAATTCTCTTTTGCAAACCATATGTATTAGCTCATTATTAGGCATAAAATGATACAGGAAGTAACAATTTGAGCAACATCAGGACCATTAGCTTTTATTCAAAGAAACTACTTCATTAGGAAAAAGAATATAAAAATATAATGAACTGAATGGAAAAATAGTCAATCCTCTCAAACAGAGGATTAGTTGCAGTGAACTTGGCATGATGAATTCACATTATATGATACTAACAGTGCAATATTAGCTATTAGCACAACACCTTAACACAAGGTTACTTAACCAAAGATCAAATAATTACGGCGGTTTCTATTGATTCAAGCCTTTTCTCCACATTGCTCTTATGAACTTGCCGTAATGAATAACTTAAAAATATGACTAGGAGTATATATCCAAAAGTTAGTGTTTCATTAGACAGTAGACTTTTGAGCTTCTAGGTTTACAACAAAAACTACTATAAAAACAATAATGCATGCATAACTGTTAATTGAACAGTTAACTTGATAATTATTGCAAGTACAAATTTCCTAATTAATATTTCATGACCTTACATTACTAACCTAAATGCATCAAATCAGAACACATAAAAAGACAATTGGTTAATATCCAACTTTAGTAAATAAAAACATCAAACACATCACATGCAAAACCAAAATCGAAAGCTAGGAATTTTACCTAAATGATATTAGGAAGCCATAATCTCAACAGAAGGGCAACCTCAGAATTGAATAGCTGTTCAAGCAACCCTGCTAAAACTGCATCTCCTCCGTTGGACTAATCAACTTAATCGCAAACTCTTTCTCCTTATAAAATCAAATTAGCACCTTCAAATAGGACACATATTCAAATTATCCCCTTTTACATGGCTAAGACAAGAGCCGACCGATGGCTGAGGAGTGGAGCTAAGTTGTCGCGATGGAAAGGGAATGGATAACAGTAATGGCGATGATGGTTAGTTACGAGATGATAGTGCGAAGAGGAATACTAATGCAAGACTATGATAGCGAGATGGTGGTGAGTTTGAGTCATGAGACCTGCTAGGAGCAACATGATGGATTTATAATAGTTGAAGCAGATTCAATGTAGTTGATAGAAGGAATATTATGAATTGAAAGTGGTATTTAGGGATGAAGGAAAATTTGAGAAAGGAGGGCTCCAAAATAATTGAGAGCGCTCTCCCAATTTTTATCATTATGCAGCGGTTTTGTATACTAATTTTTTATTTTGTAAACTAAGATTGGATCAAGGGCAGCTTTTGCATTAAAACGCTGATATGTAATGCTGCCAAAGGACAGTTTTCTTGTAGTGGTACAACCTCTATTCGGGGTCAGGAGTAGTGCTTGAAACCCCCGAAGGATGAGCCATTAGCTATGCTCTACGCTTGGAATTCCCAGCTAAAAACAACGAAGAGGAATACGAAGCACTGATTGCAAGACTAAAAGTTGTGAAAGAGCTCAAGATAAAATCTATCTACATATACAATGACTCCCAGCTAGTCGTCTGTCAAGTAAAAGGGGAATAACAGGCTCGTGGGGAGAATCTTGCCCCATACCTATCCAAAGTGCAAGAACTGCTAAGCGACATTGAACACTACACTATAACTCACATTCCACGGGAGAATAACACCAAGGCAGATTATTTGGCTAAACTGGCAAGTTCCGGAGAAGCTCAGTCATTGGGGCTAGCCCCAATTGAGACTCTAACCAACCCAAGCACAGACGAAATGGACATCAACTGGATCCTCTAGATCACTGTCGAACCAGATACGTGGATGGCACTGATAAAGGAATATTTACTAGCAAGGACTCTTCCGACAGACCGGAATCAACGGAAAAGCTTCTTCGAAACGCACCATGATTCATGATACAAGATGGAGTACTGGGGGGCAAACCCTTGTGTTGGGCGGATTCTCACCAACGGACCAGCCACCCTCCAAATTAAAGCTCCACCGGTCCACTTCCAAGCAACACAAAACCAGAGCATCTACCGGACCAAGCTTCTCCCACCTCGTTGCCGAACCAACTCCAACTGCCGGACCAAGCTTCTCCCACCTCGTTGCCGAACCAACTCCAACTGCCGGACCAAGCTTCTCCCACCTCGTTGCCGAACCAACTCCAACTACCGGACCAAGCTTCTCATACCACTGCCGGACCAAGCTTCTCCTACCACTGCCGGACCAACCGTCTCCTAGCTGCCATCAAACCAAGCTCCTACCGGACCAAGACATTCCGAACCAACACTACCAGGCCAGATCGCGTCAGCCCAGGCCCATCAGCAGCTGTACACATCCAGGACCCCTACCCCCAGCCTCACTCTATAAATAGAGGGGCAGGGGTACAACAATGGGGACAGGTTTGAGAGCTCAAGCACGGAGAGAACTTTCAAACAACTTTCTTTTATTTGTATCAAAGCTTTGTACTTGTAATCTAAACAAGACAAGAGAAATAACATATAAAGTGGACGTAGGCACATTCTGGCTGAACCACTATAAATCTGCGTGTCTTTTTACAGTTTAGCCCTTGCTTTTCATATATTTACATAAATCACCCAAATCACTAAAAACAACATAAGATCTACTAAATCATACGACTTTGAGGTGTTTGTCCATTTTTTGTGCAAACATTTTTGGTGCTTTCATTGAGAACTAGAAGCTCGAAGCTTCAGCTTCATCCACTAAACAGTTTTCCTAACAGCATCGTTCGCCACTTGGAAAACATGCCTCCCAAACAGAGAAAAGATGTTAACAAAGGAAAAAACATCGCATCCAGTAGTCTTCCAGATCCAACTGTCACGAATCAAGTAAATCGTCCTCCTCCAACAGCCCACAACAATTACTAGGGCATATTTTGACAGGGTTGTGGTTGAAGTAACTAACCGCTTCACATCCCAGCAGGAAGCCTTGGTGGACCATCTCATGTCACGCTTAAGGGATGCTGAAGAGTCCAACCGCAACACCGAATCATGGGGCGAATCCCAGTCTGGAGGATCTTAGAGACAACAAAGATCTTCCTTCTTCGAAGAAACTAACGGCAGAAGCAGCCATGGTAGGAGCCGAGATCGAGCACAGCTCGAAGTTAGGCCTGAGGAAACGCTTGGAACCGAACCCCACGGGGGAGGTACCAGGCGAAGGTCAACTGTAGCTGAGCCTGTCATGCTACCTAACCACGGAAACGCCAGTGAGCGGGGCCGAGCTAGAAACCAGCCCGAAGTTGGACCCGAGGAAGTGCTTAGATCGGAACCCGGCAGGGGAAGATCAAGGCAAGGGCCAACTATGGCTGACCCTAGCATGCTCCCAGAAGACCAAAGGCAGCCACCGGAAAATATGAGGAATGACAGACGATACCATCCCTACAGATCATCTGGACAGGATCAATCCCACAGAACAGAGCCAAATTCGTTTCTATCTGCTCTAAGTTCTGATGAAAGGATGGCACGCTTATTCAGAGAGTGCGTCCAACGGGAGCAAAGAGATCGAGGGATAGGCGCTAGGGTGACCAGCCCTTTCGCCCGCAACATCGAAATAGCTATCACCCCCCCGAGAATGGAAGATGCCAACAATGGAACCTTACAAAGGAACCTCCGACCCCGTTGTACACTTGCAGAGATACACACAACATATGCTCATGAGTGGAACGACAGAGGGAGTACTGTGCAAATGCTTTCCACTCTTCTTAGCAGATCTCGCTACCTCCTGGTTCTGTCATCTGCCTCAGGGATCCATCAGCTCATGGGAAATGTTGAAAGAAAAGTTCATCAGCCTGTTCCGCATTCATGTGGAACAACCTAAGGATGCTTATTCCCTATCCAGTATCAAGCAGAAACCTGGAGAGAAGCTGCAGCAATACCTAACCCGATTCAATGCCGCAACGGCCACAGTCCAAGATGCCGACGAGAAGCTTATCTTAATGGCCCTCTGTAGTGGTGTGCATCCGGATACTAAATTTGCTAGAAGATTGACAAAAGAAAAACCAGCTACTTTACCCGATTTCTTCCATGAGGCCGGGAAATATATGAGGCTTGAAGACGCTGCCACGAAAGGGCAGTCAGGGCGACAAAATAAGGCAGCTCACGGCAGAACGTCCGCTGTAGCAAAGGACGTTCGAAGGGATGCTTCTAGAGACAATGCTGGGGGCAAGAAGGGAGAAAAGTGCCTGTATCGGCCAGAACCAAGATTTGACGCTTATACTCCTTTAAATGAAACGATCGTAAACATCTCCCTGGCCACTCAAGACGAAGTTAAATACAAACGCCCCCCGCACAAGAAGAAACCAGATATCCTAAACTTGAGAAGCTAGCCTATTGCCTAATAATCACATCACGGAAACAGCGTCACTATTTCCGATCTCATTCCATCAGAGTTTTGACCGATCAACCACTAAGGCAGGTACTCCATCGTCCCGACGCTTCTGGGCGACTACTTAAATGGTGCATTCAACTAAGTCAATATGATATCACCTACCATCCTCGCACCGCCATCAACGAACAAGGCTCGGGGGCAGGTATGGTAATAATCACTCCCAAGGGAAATGAACTACACTATGCTGTAAGGTCAGGATTCACTGCCACCAACAACGATGCAGAGTATGAAGCAGTGATAACTGGATTAGAACTTTCCTTAGAAATCGGAGCCAATTCTTTGTGTCTTCATAGCGATTCTCAACTTATTGTAAATCAAATACTAGTAGGATTCCAGGCTCGAGAAGAATGACTCATAGCATATTTAAAGAAGACCAAGTTGCTCCTCAATCGATGGGATCACTATTTAATCAAACACATCCCTCGGGAAGCAGAACCCCTAAATAAAGTATTTTTAGCAAAAGTTATTAACTTCTTGATCAAAAAATGTTCTATGCAGGTACGGAGTTCCATTCAAAATCATATCGGACAATGGACTTCAGATTGACAGCGAGGAGTTCGCCAACTGGTGCCAAGAGCACGGAATTCACAAAAGCTTCTCATCCGTAGCTTATTCCCAGGCAAACGGAAAAGTCGAAGCCGTCAACAAAATTCTCAAAACTCTAATCAAGAAGAAACTCGAAAAGTCGAAGGGCGCTTGGGTGGATGAAACCTCCTACGGCACTATGGGCCAATCGCACGTCTTTCAGAACATCAACGGGGCATACTCCTTTTCTCTTTGGCATACGGATCAGAGGCTATGCTCCCAGTTGAAACTATAGTGCCTTCCCACCGTAGGATCCACTACAACCCAGAAGAGAACGAAGAGTTCCTCCTCATGTCTCTGGATCTAATTGAGGAAAGAAGAAATGATGCAGCCCCCCAGGGCAGCAGCTCACAAGCAAAAAGTGGCAACGCAATACAACTCCAAAGTCAAGCATCGTAGCTTACAGAAAGGAGATCTTATCCTCAAGCGAATCTTCCCGCGCCCCGGAGCGCTAGATCCAATCTGGGACGGACCATATGTAATTCATAAAGATCTTCGCAATGGAGCTTATATTTTGTCAACAGTGGACGGGGAGGTGTTCCAGAGGGCATGGAACATCCAACACCTTCGTCGATACTTTTCTTAACTCATACTGCCCATATGAAGTGAATTAACAAAGAGAATCAGTGGACGTAGGCGTTTTCGTGCCGAACCACTTTAAAAAACTTGTCTCCTTTTAACTTGTTCCTTCATATCTTGGCTGCTTGTTAACTGTATCCTTTTCTGTTGAACAAAATCCTGTGCAAATAGCATTTTCATTCAAGGCGCTCCACAGCGCAACCTCTCCTAGAAAAGACCTAACAGGTACTATGCGAATCTATGCCCTCGCCAATGAGACACTTTTGCTCCGGCATCCCTCTGCTGCGGGTTAACTCATTGCTCGCGGCGGCCCTTAAAGCCAACTGTAATGAGCCGATTATAAGCCACCGAGAAGGCCGACTATAGCCGAGGCAGCTCATTACGGCGTTAGGCTCGCCGGCAACTGTGAACCGACTATAAGCCCCAACATAAGGTGTGGCCAGCCAGGGGCAGTTCACAGTTGACGATCGGCACCCACGCTAGCCGGCCACAGTAAATCGAATAATACCCATGATTACGGGCCATAATGGCCCGGGTAGTTACTGTGCGCGATCTCGGCTCCGATGTGTCTTAAGTGCGGCTGTGGTAAAAAAGAATTAACTCCCCGCGGAGGCGTAAGATGGGTGACAAATGTCTCCAAGACCCACAGCTAGGGAAAGTGACTACAAAACCCGTTTGCCACGAACTTAAGCACATCGAAGGCCTTCCGTGATTGGAAGTTTTACTTTTTCACATATTTCAATTTTATTTAAGAAACCTTTCTCCTATCCTCTGTAACAATTCCTGAAGTACAGGACACAAAACAGGAGACACTCACTAATAGAAGCGGATACTCACAGCAAGATAATGGACCGCATCCCTTACTCGGTCGCGCAGGATATTCAAAGCTGCCATCTACAAGCAAAATCTAAAGGGCGGTACTTCCTTCTTTCATATATAAACACATGACTATAATTTATTCACACCTAGCGCTAACATTGCAAGTCATGAAATCATGTTTTAAGCAAGAACCTGACATCAAACACAATTTGATTACAAGAATATGCATGGCTATATTTCTCATACGGCATGTCAAAATAGCAACAAACATTCAGAAGACGACAAAATCAGCTTAAGTTAAAGAATTACACGTCAAAAATAAGGCTATTTATTACAAGTGGCAAAATATTACAACCTAAGAGTCACTTTACTGTTTTAAGACTAACATATACAACCCTGTTAAGTCCACAAAAAGAGTTTTTCCAGGTCTAATCAAGGGGCCGGCTGCATTGGAGTTTTATCCTTGTCCTGTTGATCACCTGTCCAGTCAGAGGAAGGATTCATCAGTGATAAGCAACCAAGTTAATGGAGAGATTAAGAAGGAAGACTTACCAGCACCTGCTTCTTGACTATCCTGGTCGTCATCCTCTACTTGCACACCTGCCTCCTCAGCAGCAAGCAACCGCATACCCTCCTTCACCGCCACCTTCTCCTCCTTGGTAAACTGGGCAGTGACCACATCCATGCTGAAGGCCACGCCACCCTCTTTATCCGCATCCGCCTTAGCCTCCTCCAGAGCCCGAAGATAAATCTTAGCCATGACCCTAGGATAATCATCCATCCAGGATAGGTTGCCCTGCTTCCAAGTTCGGAAGTACATGTCCTGAAGCATTTCATCCATCATCCCCTCATTCTCCTCAAGCTCCCTCATCCGGGCCTCGGAAGCCGACAACCTTCCAATGGCAGTTTCTCTCTCCAATCGGTATCTCGAGCAGTCAGCCTGAAGGGATTTCCGCATCGCCTCCATCTCCTCCTTCAGCCTAACCTGAGCAAGCTCTGCGGCTTCAAGCTTCCCCGACAGCTCCTCTACCCGCTCAAGATCCGCCCTCCGAACCTCATCCACTGTCGAGATGGCCATATTTATCTGCTCCTTGCAGGCAGCCTCCATCTTCCATAGTTCCGCCTTACTAGCCTCCTCCATAGCCTTCCTCAACCGCCCGGAGGCAGCCTCATGCTGAGAAATCTGAATGGCCTGATCAGCAAGCTGTTTGGCCTGGTCCGAAACCATCAATCGTAGTCGGATGTTGGCACTCCCAATCTCCTCTCCAGCCTCAACCAGCCGGGCATGATGCCCCATCAGCTTCCTAGTCTCCTCCGCCACCCGATCAATATTAGCCTTGGCCTCGTCTCCCATGGTAACTATCCGAGTAGTAAGTAGATCGAGATCTAAGGACTTAGCCTCATCGAGCACCCGTACCATGGGATTGCGGGGAAGAAGGTGCTCACCGGTAACCTCGTCAAAGGTAATATCATGGGAACTTGGATCCAGATCTGGATGACCCGCAAATGGATTACGAGCCAAGTCAGGACGATCAATCTGAATAACGGTAGGGTTTTCGGACGGGTGCGGAGAGAGTGCAAACTCGCTATCCTCCTCCATGATACCATGAAGAGGCTGAACTGGGGGCTGAGGACCAAGTTAAGGTTCAGATGAGGGATGACTCCTCTTTCTCTTTTGAATACCCTCTTCAATAACCCCGAGAAGAGGACGGTAGCCGACTACATCCCCGGAACGGTGGGTCGAAGGCTTCGGCTTGGCGGAAGCTTTGGAAAGCTTGTATTGTTCAAGCCTGTGTCGAAGATCTGAGGCTTTGGCCGTTTTACCTGCTCCTGATATGAAGAACTAGTGTCACAAGCTTACATTAATCCATAATTCAAGAAACGCGATAAATTAAAAGTTAAAAGAAGAAAGGAAACACGTCTGATATACAAACCCTGGGGAGAAGTAGGATACTGCAATAAGTCCTGGATTTCATTCCAGGACGGGAGCGGATCATAAAATATTCCTAAGTCCCTATCATAAATGGAGCCTGCAGAAGTCAAAAATTCACCTTGAGTCATCGGAGCCACCTTGGCTGGAACAGTCTGGGAAGACACGCTTGCACCGGTCTCAGCCTTGTCAACTATCCCGGATTTCTCTACCAAAGCCGTTTCTCCGTCCAGCCCCTCGAAAGCCTGACGAAATGCATCATCCGTCCACTCCTGAATCTCGCCTGCCTGCCCAGGAAGCAAGGCCCCGATGCCATCGCCACCATCATCACCTTCCCGACCATCTCCACCCTCACCTCTCTCCTCCTCTACGTCTTCCTCCCCCTGGGTAAGTGGACAATTGCTGGGGGAAGGACCGTCCGACTTCTTAAGTTTCTTACCTCCGATAGCTGGAGGTTTCGTGAAAGGTTTCCTCTTGCCACTCTCTACCGTGACACCTCCCTTAGCTTGAGCAGCCGCCCTCTCCTCCGCTGTTTCCCTCAGCTTGACTACTGACTGCTGTGGAAGGATCAAGTTATACTCCAGAAGGGTCGCATTTCTGATCAGGTAGGCAGCTGACCTATCTCTCCCGGGGATAGCTTCTATCTCAGCCGCCGTCTGAACCAGGCGGTCAGTCTCCACAACCGCAAAGCCACCTGTCGCTAGCAAAAATGAAAATGTATGAGAAGAAGCATCGCAACCAGAATGGAAATTATAAATAAAGCGTCGACTTACATCCAGAGGTGAAACGCCAAATAGAAACAGAGTCGTCTCTGACGAAGAACCACTCCTTCTTGAACATGCTGAACTTAGAATACAGATCCAAGACCGGCTTAAAGGTTACAGCTGACTCCAAACTGATATATGGGGACCCCTTCTTATAGCCCCTCAGATTATATAAGTACCGGATCTCCCGGTTGGAAGGAGCACGCTCATACTTCCTCTGGAAGATGACGAAGAGGCTCACCAGTATAGCATAGGAGTTGGGTTGAAGCTGGAATGGGGCCACCTTTAGATATGTAAGGAAGCTGGCTACCCAAGCATTAAGAGGCGGAATGGCACCACACATACAGTGGTATCTGCTTTAGGCAAAGTACCCTTCGGGAGGGTCATATGGCATAACTTCTCTCCCTGGCAACAACATGCGCGCTCTATCGATTCCAAAAGAACGGGAGATGACATCAAGCTGCTCCTCCTTGAGGGAGTTGGGAAAGCAATCGGGCGGGGAGTTCAGAAGCTCCTAAGGGCCGTACCCGTCCACCAGTGATCTCGGGGCAGTTCCGTGACGTTCCGGTCCTGGCTGAGAAGGGGGCACTGCGGAAGATTCTCCTTCGCCCTGGAGCTTCTTTTTATCTGATCGAGTTTTCGCTTTGCGAGACATTATCTACAACGCCGGAAAAACACATTGTTAGAACAGAGGATGTAAACAAGTAAGTGTGTAATGTGAGATTTCACTCATAAAATCAAAACGCTCAAACTCCCATTGTCATTCGGTAAAGTGAGTATAAAATTTCATTCGGTGTCGGAGTCTCAAAAACCATTCGACACTCGGAATCCCCAAATTCATTCAGTAAATTCCAACCAAAAGCTCATTCGGCATCCCAATATGAAAGTTCATTCGGTCATTCGAAAGTCCAAAGTTTCCAAGTTCATTCGGTGTTTAAAACGCCCTGAGCTCATTCGGTATTCGAACCCCTTTTGTCCATTCGGTAACCTAGCCCCAGAAGTTCGTTCGGCAGAAACAAACTCACCTGGATCGGCAGTGAAGAAGGATTCGGTACTCAGACGATTCGGTCAAGCTTGATTCTGCACTCAGTGGATCGGCTATCTCACTCGGTAAGGAATGACGAAGGCTTAACGCCTCTACTTATAGGCAAATGAAAGACACCGGGCCAACTGGACCGGCACTCAGGGACCGAATAAACAAAGTAAGCCGTATGCCAGCATACGCCCCACTTTGGGGGGCAAATGTTGGGCGGATTCTCACCACCGGACCAGCCACCCTCCAAATTAAAGCTCCACCGGTCCACTTCCAAGCAACACCAAACCAGAGCATCTACCGGACCAAGCTTCTCCCACCTCGTTGCCGAACCAACTCCAACTGCCGGACCAAGCTTCTCCCACCTCGTTGCCGAACCAACTCCAACTGCCGGACCAAGCTTCTCCCACCTCGTTGCCGAACCAACTCCAACTGCCAGACCAAGCTTCTCCTACCACTGCCGGACCAAGCTTCTCCTACCACTGCCGGACCAAGCTTCTCCTACCACTGCCGGACCAACCGTCTCCTAGCTGCCATCAAACCAAGCTCCTACCGGACCAAGACATTCCGAACCAACACTACCAGGCCAGATCGCGTCAGCCCAGGCCCATCAGCAGCTGTACACATCCAGGACCCCTACCCCCAGCCTCACTCTATAAATAGTGGGGCAGGGGTACAACAATGGGGACAGGTTTGAGAGCTCAAGCACGGAGAGAACTTTCAAACAACTTTCTTTTACTTGTATCAAAGCTTTGTACTTGTAATCTAAACAAGACAAGAGAAATAACATATAAAGTGGACGTAGGCACATTCTGGCTGAACCACTATAAATCTGCGTGTCTTTTTACAGTTTAGCCCTTGCTTTTCATATATTTGCATAAATCACCCAAATCACTAAAAACAACATAAGATCTACTAAATCATACGACTTTGAGGTGTTTGTCCATTTTTTGTGCAAACACCTTGCGAAGAAAGTCCTTCGGTATGGATACTTCTGGCCAACAATAAACGACAATACTGTAGACTACGCCAGGAAATGTGATCGCTGCCAAAGATTCAGAAAAATTAAAAGAACTCCTTCAACAAAGCTTGTAGAATACAATAGCCTATGATTTTTGTTTGATGATAATAAACATATATATATATATATATATATTTGTTTAAATGTATTTGTTATTGTACTAATTTATTTTTCCACATAATTAAATAAATATTTGTTAAATAAAATAAATAACTCAGAATTCATATTTAAACAAATATTTTATTACAAATTTGAATAGTGAAAATTTGAGCTCACACTACATTTACACATTTTCAATTACAATACAATTTCGATTACAACACAATTTTCACTTTACAATTTCACCTCACTACATATTCACTCTTCACCCATACACTTGATCTTGACTTGCTCCAGCTTGTGTCCAGCCATCTGTTATACCTGCAAATAAATAACGCAGTAAATTGGAAAAAGAAACAAATTTAAATTGCAAAAATAAATTGGATTTAAAATTTATTTTTGCCTCAGGTATTTGGGTTGTTTCTTTTCATATTTTTTAACAGGGACCAAATATATGTGCATGAACAACTTGTAATATGCACAGTGTATTACTGTGAACAACACAAGGCCGTTTCCCAATTCCATCTCATAGACTAGTGCAAATGCACACATGTACAAATCGAATATAAATGGATACAACACATGTATTACATAATTACACATATATACATGCATATGTATGCATGTATATACATGAATATGGGCATGATTTTCAAAATCAATGAGCAAATGCAGGTTAAGAGGCAACCCAAACCAGAACAGATTCAACTTCAAATGGCACAAGAATAGACCAGCTCATATGTAACCAGACTAAAAGAACAAATGGTACGTGGATATGCAAGCATTTCAGAAATGTACACATGAAGACTCCAACCAGATTTCAAAATCATCATAACCAGAAAATGACAGCAACATATATGCATAAATATACACGCATATATGTACGACAAACAGCAAGTATGACTCGAAGCAATGCAAGGCTAACAGGACATGGTAAGGAGCAACTAAATCAAAGCAACACAATTCCAGACAATCATAACTCAAGCAAGAACAGACCAGCATCTCGAGAATCAACCAAAACAGCCTCAACTAACATGAAACCATGGAACAAAATGCAAAGCAATTCAGCATGAAACCAGATTATCATAACCTAGAATAGAGCAGTGAACGAACACAGCAGTTCAGACCACCAAATGTTCAAAATACAACCAGACTTAAAACAACAACAATAGGGTTAACAAGAAGACTCAAATCAACATGAAACCAGACCAGAGTTCAAAGTGTACTAGATCAAACATCACATGAAACCATACAAGTTCAATGTAATGGTCACTACATTCAGGTATGAACACTCGGCCAAGCAACAATCAACCTCTGTTTCAACACAGCAGTGTACAAAGAAGCAACAACCAAGTGCAGACTCATGGAGACCAAAATAAAAATATGAACCAAGCAAGAAGTTCAAAATCAAGTTCTCTAAATCAAGCGCAGAATCAAAATGTATAAAGACACATGTATGCATATATGCGTATATATACATATGCATTAGAGCATGTATGCATATATGCATACACATATCAGTTCAGGTATGAAGGCAACAGGGTAACCCAGCAAACAGTGAAAGGAATACAAGGAAATGAATTTTGAATTCGACAACAACTAGCACGAAATCACAATGCAACATGTTTAGATTACTAGTACAAGGCAATGTTCAAAAATCGTAAATAACAGTAGCAGTTCGAACCAGTCAAGGAGTATAAAAATGTTGCAGTGAAGTTAATCAGAGGAAACGAATTGAACAAGTCAAATTTCATCAAGTCTGGATTATCTTAAAATTCAAAATGCCAAAGTCATAGGAGCACAGAACGGAACCGACCCAAAGCAATTCAAGAAAATTCAACAATGAACAAATCAGAGGTCACAGAGTTCGTTCGATTAAAAAATCAACGCAAGAGATAAAATCACGGAAAATTCAAACTCAAATATACGAACGTAATTATAGGGTTTCGTTCCCTATAAATTAAACCCAAATCATCATTGGCATATTCATTCGAGTTCGAGACAAAATTCAGAGAGGTTACTTAGAACAAATCACAGAAAAAATCCAAAACTCGAATCATCAAGTTGAGCATAAACAAAATCGAAAAAGGGAAAATCACATACCAATTCAAAGCATTCGAGCTCGACATTTGAAGCAACCTTATGCAATCAAAGCCACGAGTTGATTGACAAAGCACATCAAAACGAATTCTTCTCTTCAATTAATCGATTTTAAAGTGGTGGCTTCAAATTTGATCGAACCCTAATTTTTTTTGAAGAAGCAAAAGGAATTAGCCACAAACAAAATGTAGACCGACGTTCTAATCTAATTATATTTGGGCCGGTTTTCTTTTAATTGCATTGGGCTTAATTTTATATAATAGGGTTTTGTTGTTTAATTTTATTTGTAACTTCCTTTTAAAATTGGGTGAATTTCTAGTTGTGTAACTATGTACAAACTACGTGGCATAGTTTGAGAATTCTCAACTCAGTGGTAGGGTTTTGAGCTTAGAGTTAGGTTAATAGAGTTAGCAGGTCACGAGTTTACATGTGTTTGTAAGCGTCTGATTACCTAATTTCTAGTAGAAACCTTGGGGGCGGCACGTAGGCATGTTATTGCCGAAGCTGGGTAAAACTGTATGTGATCTTTACTACATTACTTTCTATTTTTATTTTTATTTCCGCATTAATTTTTAGTATCACCCTATTCACCCCCCTCTAGGTTGAAAACGATCCTACAGAGCTAACATAGATGGTCAGTCCATGGCCATTTGCAATATGGGGGATCGATTTGATTGGCGTCCTGCCGATAGTGAAAAGAGGGGCCAAATATGCTATAGTTACTATTGATTATTTCACGAAATGGGCTGAAGCGAAACCGCTGGCCACCATAACCACAAAGAAAGTCATAAATTTTATTACTAAAAACATTATTTGTAGGTTTGGCATGCCACAAAAAATCATCAATGACAATGGAACTCAATTCGAAAGCGCCGAGTTCTAAGGCTTCTGCAAACGCTTTCGGATTAAGAAAAGCTTCTCAACAGTCGCTCATCCGCAAGCAAACAAGCAAGTGGAAGCAATAAACAAGATCATCAAATCTACCATCAAAAAGCGACTAACTAAAGCTAAAGGAAACTTGGTTGATGAACTTCCACTCGCATTATGGGCTTACAGAACCACCCATAAAAAGGCAATCGGCGACACTCTGTTCGCTCTGTCGTCCGGCTCAGAAGCAATGATCCCTGTTGAATTGGAAGTCCCCTCACACCAAAGGCAAAATTTCAATCAGAAGCAAAATGAGCAACTCCTACTCAAATCGCTAGATATGATCGATGAAAGAAGAGAAGAAGCCGAGTTGAGAACCGCCGCCCACCAAAAGAGGGTCGCACGGTACTTCAACTCCAAAGTTCACAACCAAACCTTCGAAGTGGGAGATCTTGTGCTCAAGTGAGTCCACTCCATTTCAGGGGGCCTTCAGACCGAACTGGGAAGGACCATATGTCATCAATCAAAAGCTAAGGAACATAACTTTCAAGTTAACAACCGTCGATGGAATCCAAATTCCCAAGGCATGGAACAGCGAATCACTCTGCCATTACCTCATTTGAAAACTACCTTATGCATTCTTTATTTTTCAGCAAATAAGCCATCCCGGGATACCGGGGCATTGTAAATAGGCAAAAGCCTGCCTTGCTTTCCTTAATAAAATTTGATTCGCTTTTTGAACCAACAAAACTGTGTTCATAGTAACTACCCGCCGAATCGACGGAAGCAAATTGACTCAAACCGTTGGATCGGCGGAACTTGGTCTTTGCCTTCTAAATACCGGTGCAGCTCCGGCAATATCGAGAAGGCAAAAATACTAACTCCTCACGTTTCCTGAAGATAGGCAACACCGAGGAGTACAAAAAGCCACGCACTTCATATGCCGCGCACAAAATTTCAAAATACCAACTCCTCACGTTGTCCGAAGATAGGCAACACCGAGGAGTATGAAAGTCGCGCATTCCATAAGTCGTGCACTAACTCTTAAAAATTACACTCCTCACGTTGCCAGAAGATAGGCAAAGCCGAGGAGTACGAAAAGCCACGCACTTCATAAGTCGCGCACTAAATTTCAAAATACCAACTCCTCACGTTGCCTGAAGATAGGCAACACCAAGAAGTACGAAAGCAGCATACTCCATAAGTCACGCACCGACTCTTAAAACTTAAACTCCTCACGTTGCCCGAAGGTAGGCAACAATGAGGAGAACTAAAACCATTTCGAACTGACGGGTCATATCAATCCCAAAAGCCGAGCATTTCATAAACCGCGCGTTAACTCCCAAAGCTGTGAAATCACACTCCTAAAACATAAACTCCTCACGTTACCCGAAGATAGGCAACATCGAGGAGCGCCAAGACCGTTCCAAATCGATGACATATCGATCCTAAAATCTGCGCATCCCATAAACCGCGCCCACTTTCAAGTCCCGAAATTGCCCCGACAATCCTAGGAACTTATCCATACAGGAATAACCAGAATCAAGCCACTCCAACTGTCGGAAATGATAGGGATGACTCCAACCAAACCGGAGTACGACAAATTATTACATTAAACGTTGACAACGTGTACCTTCCCACAGTCAACTTATGCAATGTGCACATCTCAAACATGCATATATTGCATACTTACCAAAATATCGCAAAAGGCTCGGACTACGCGCTCAAGCCACAAAACTTCTGAAAAAAGAAAATTCGAGTTGTGGTTTAGTCAAATTTCAAGTGTTAATGTGCAGACTATTTAAACCCTAAGTTACCGGTCATTTGTCAATTGTTTGAAGTAAACAGCCCTGTGAACTGGGGGCATACACCGGCACTTAAATAAAAACACTTAAAAACGATATGTTCACAAGTGCACTTAAATAAAATCACTTGAAAACGATAATTTCACAAGTGTACTTAAATAAAAACACTTGAAAACGATAAGTTCATAAGTTTTGTTACTCCAAACAAAGAGTTGTTACTCCAAATAAAAATTTCGGCAGTAATCATAAGAACTGGATAAGTGTAAATGAAAAAAGCACAAGTGCACAGAACACATATGAACAGACAAATAAGAGTACAGTCAAAATATCAATATATTACTTATAATTTTCTTCATACAGGGTCAAAACATGGGGGTCGTACCCACACAACACCGGCCAACGAAAGGAAAATACAGACTCTACAACAAAAACACTAAGTGCAGACTCCGCACTTGAACAAAATGACTCAAAAGAACCAAAATCAGATTGGTTACCACCCAAGCTCCTCAGCACTTCTTTCCACCACTCTCATTTCCGCCCTTTGTTTGAAGTTTCTGCCTCGTCTCGAGAGTGGTGTCGCTGCCAGTAATATCAACAAACTCCTCAGCGCCAACATCCTCCTCTTGCTCTGCAGCCTTCTTAGAAGATTCTACCTTCGCTTTGTGCTTCCGTGATTTGCGGAAGCTCTTTGAGGTTTTGATCGGTTCAAACTTCTCCTTCTTAATAGCGACCAATTCATGTTGAGTCTTGCGAGGCTGCTCCGTTTGAACTTCCTGCTCCTTAACTTCTGTCGTTGTTACGTCGCCTTCCAAGGACACAGAAGGGTCATCCAATCCATGAAGCACGACTATCTTTTCGGACTCCAGCCCCAGCTGCGAGCCAGACACAGACATGGAAACAGGAACAGGAATTGAAACAAGCACGGAGGATGTGGAAATAGAAGCAGGTCCGGGGCGAGGAAGTTGACACATCAACAGGAAAGGTGGGCGGACCTATAAGATCAAAAATGAAAGTATTAAATTCTTCCTGCTCTTGCGGCGTAAGCTGAAAGCTCCCGAACTTGGCAGAAACGAGAGGATTACCTGCACTAGAAGAGTGGCCGAGAATGTTAACTTCATATTCACCCCCTTCACCCTCCTTAGACGGTTCTATCACTCGAGGGGAAGCCCCAAGCCCAGAACTTGTTGGCAAATTGCGGAGCTGCTCTAATGTCTCGTTGGCGCCAGAAATGAAAGGCTCTGTAAGTGCTTCGGCAGCCGCAGTCATGGCATCATCGGCAGCTTCTTTCTCCCTCTCGATCCGAGAATATCTCCTGGCCCTCCAGCAACGCCTTCTTTGATTCTTCCTTAAGATAGGTGTTTTTTAACTCTCTCTTGGTGTAGACGTCACCGCTGTCATGGAAGCGGGTCAAGATTTTTTCCCAAACCACAACGAGATTGCGTGAAAATTTCAGGCCCAAGTAGCTAAGGCTCCCCTGATGAAGTAGAGAATTGACATAGAAATTTAGGATGGTCTCGTCCATCTTCCTCTTGAAAGCATTTTGAAGCTCTAGATAATCTGCCGTAACAACGGCCTTTTCGACCTCAACGCGAGATTTATCAGCGCTAAGCTACGCAACTTGGTCCTGTAGTCGGGTGATCATCGTAGCCTAATCAGAGATGGTCTTGTTGTGCCCCTCGATGATAAGGTCATGGTCAGAGATAGTTTTCTTCTGGGTTTCAATCGTTTTGTTGTGAGCGGCCACTTCCTCTTTCAATTTGGCCTCCTCGGCATGAGCCTTCTTTATTTCGTCCTTTTAGACGACCTCAATTCTTTCATGGGCCTCCTTCACTTCTTTTAGCAAGTTGGTGTTCCTCTAGCTCTCCCGCAGCGCTGCTTCTTTCTCATCCTCCAGTTGTTTAATCCTGGCATAGCGTTCTGACAATGCTCTTTCAAAATCATCCTTCTCTGACTCAAAAGAGTGAATTTCCTGGTAGTTGTTGCGATTGGTATCTCCCAGCTGCTTACACAATTTTTCCCACCCTTCGCCCTAGTCTAAATCGTTTTGAATAGCCTGAAGATGTGGCATGTAAGAATCTCTATAGACTGGATGGAGATCACAATCGAACTTAACTCCTCTTAGAAATCACCCGAGGAGTACTGCCTCAAGTTTGGGAGGACCAAATGGAAGAACATAGGCAGGTCTCTAGTGGGTACGCGGAACACCAGGGGCAAGCACAACAGAAGATGGTGGGATGCAAGTTGAAGGTGGAACAGGGGCATAAGTGACGGGGATATCTTGACCTATTGAAGAGTGCATCGGAGCAAAAGGTTGTTGTTCCGAAGAATGCGAATGGGTCGATCTTTGATCAGTTCGATGGCTCCTCCCTTTCATTAAAAGACCTCCTCTTCGCATACCCGAATTTGTACGACCGGCCCCGTTCTCTTTCCTCTTAGCGATGGGTTTTGGCTTCTAAATCCTTTCTTCTCCTGTACTCTTCCTCTGTCTCTCAGGGCTGATGACGGCCGGAAGAACACTTAGACCAGCGCTGGGAGTTAATGAACTCTTCGAAGTCATCATAATGGTCGCGTCCTCTCATTATACCTGACACAAAGCACAAATAAAAAGCTTTAGAAAATAGAAAATAAGGCATGGAAAGTGTGTGCAGAAGTGAGTGTGACCCTAGTGAAGCGTGTGGTGTGTTTGGGAGGATAGCCTAAAACGACGTCACAAATCGGATCGGGCAGGCGCCACAGAGGGAATCAGACTAATTTCAGATGCGACATGGCTTAAACGGGGGGCACCTCCTCAAATCTGAAATCTTCCCCCACAAGCGCATCGAAATCGACGTAAACATCACTGAAATCACCAAACTCCATGCCAACATCTTTGCTCGGAGAAACCTAACGTCCCTCGGCCCCTGGGGCATTGTCCTTGTCACTTGTCTCTAGGGGAGGCGAACTCGGAATAACGAGGCTCATCCCCAAAGTCTCATCACACGATTCAGAAGCCCTATCATCGGATTCTGCGTAGAAGTCATCACTAGAAGTAGACTCGTCGCTACTACTCCCAACTTCCCCCTCTTCTTTTTCTAAGTCCAGAGCGTCTTTGTCATCTCTCTGTTTGAACTCTTCCTCTCCTTCCTTTGGAATCGAAGGCATTCTGACCGGGCAACTAAATCCGGCCGTAGCAACGTCTCTCCCATCATGAGCCTCTTCGGTTGATTCTCCAGATAAGCCCTCTCTCTCTTGAGAAGCGCCTTCTTCGGACCAGTGAGAAGAGGAGGTGGATCGCATGCAAACCCTGGATCGGGAAGGAGATGGGGCTTCAACTGAAACGGCAGACCTCCTCGGATAGAACAATACATATCGAAGTAAGTTCTCATCGGTCAGCAAGACTTTATCAAACCTCTCCACATCATCAATAGCCTTCAGGGTTCGACAAACTTCATCAAGAGATAGGTCCATATTTGGCATCGGGATAACTACAAGAAACATTCGACTCACTAAAAGCCCGGCAGCGATGCGTCGAAATTCAATAAATAGGGAAAAGAACTTATCCCCCGTCGTCCATAAGCGATTAAACCCTTTAGGGCACCTGACGAAGAAATATTGGATCTTAAACTAGGACAGGTTGCTCTGGAGTCGTAGTATGATTTTCCTTTTTCTTTAGGCTTCGATTATGACCAAAGACAGACACTCATCCCTTCTCTTGAATGAAAGAAAATACCGCAACTCATTGAAGCTTGGAGCCCGGTTGAATGTGCGCATGAAAAGGACATACAAACAAGTCAGGATGGCGTAGCCATTGGGATGGATCTGGAATGGGGCAATGCCTAGATTTGAGAGAGTCTCGCACAAGAAGTCATTAAAAGGGGGCACAGCTCCATTCAGACACATATATCGATGGCAAGCGGTATATCCCGGGGGAGGCATGTGAGTGAACTCGTTATTTTCTGGGAGGCATATATCTTACTCTGGTATGTCGAGTTGCGCACAGATGTTGTGCAGAACCTTAGCAGAAACCATGGAAGAAGCCCTTTCTGGCGGGGTTAGAAGAACCTTAAAAGGGAGGAGTTCGATCCAAGATCGGACCTATTAGGACCAACTGGCCGTATTCAACCTGTGAAGTGGAAGGAGAAAGGGCAACGGACGACGACTCGGCTGCCGAAAGTGCCGGGCTTCCTCCACTCCATTTACGTCATGAAGATGGATGCTTCATTCTAAAACAACGGAAATCGCATTCAAAACGGTCAGGTAATTCTATTCTAAATTAATAATTCCCCTTGCAACACTTGAACTCCAAAGGGATATCGATTCGTGCCGACACAACGGATTTCAAGTATGTACCAGGGCAAGTGCAATGTGTTATCTATAGTGGGTGAGTTCGGCATCCGAAACACTACGAATGCTCTATCCCTTGTAGATAGTTCACTCGTAGTGGAAAAAGAAAAGGATTTCCCGTATCGTTTCCATTTGTTTTGACTTCCTCTACACTTACCGATTATCGATCAACAATTGATAACGGATCCATTGTCTGAAGCGACGTGGAAAATTGACGCAGCGGATTATACTAAAACAAAGTCGTTCGATGAGAGAAGTAATCGATGGATTGAAAGATACTGAAATGCCCAAATTCGTTGATCCGAAGATACCGAATTCTAGCTATCCCGAACTCGTTGATCGCGCACGATACCGGGTTCAAAGATCTTCAATTCTTCAAGCGTTGATCAAGCGCACTTGATTCCGCGAATCGACTTCTACAATCGTTGAATCGAGCGCACTCGATTAACCGAAAGAGGAGATAGGAGATTACACTCAACTACCAATTTAGATGAAAGCACACAGCAATCAAAAGAGAATTTTATTCAAAAATCAACAACCTCTTACAAATGACTCACACGGCCTATTTATAGGCGTTACAAGTTTACAACAGAAATTACATTAACTCCTAAGTCGGAACCAACTTATCACGTACGACTTAAGAAATACAGACGACATACGACTTAAAAATTACAACAATACAAGCCTTGCCGACTTACGACTCAAAAGAATACAGACAATCATAAGACTTACACACAGACGACATATGAAAACAGACGACATACGACTTATAAAAGAAGACGACCTATGATTTAACAATCTGGAGAATACAACAGAACATTATTCACTTAAGTCGTTGCCGACTTAACATCTTCTCACGACTCATCAATAGCAGTGTTTTAAGAATCAACGGTCTAGATTAACTCGGCATAAGATTCAACAACATCCAGCTTTCGCGACTTAAAGACAACCAGCTTTATTCGACTTAAGAATCAACGGCTTAGATTAACTCGGCGTAAGGATCAACAGTCTTCAGGCTTTGGCGACATAAGATGGTACGACTTAACTGAGTCGTAACTCGGTGCCGACTTATCATCTGTTTTAAGTCGTATCTGACTTATCACTTGTGCATTCTTCACTTGAGCTGCTCCTCCTGTATCCTTCTTGTTGAGTCGTTGAAGACTTATCTCCTCGCCTTCGTTAAGTCGTAGATGACTCATGCGACTCATGTTTGTTTCCTTAAGTCGGTCACGACTTAGGCCTTCTCCCCAGTTGAGTCGGTCACGACTCATGCCTGTTTCTATAAGTCGGTTACGACTTATATTTCCCTCGTTATCTTTAGCTCGTGGACGACTTACGACATTGCCCTTAAGTCGTAGACGACTTATATCTTCCGTGTTAGTTTTAGCTCGTGGACGACTCAAGACAATTCCCTTAGGTCGTAGCCGCCTTAAACCTTCAACACTCACAGCTATTTTGTTATCTCGTGCCTCTTCTATAAGTCGTGGACGACTTATATCTGATTCCTTAAGTCGTGTACGACTTATGCCTTGAAGGTTGTAGGTTGCGCTGCATCATCCTCCCCAGGTTGAAAGAAATTCGTCCTCGAATTTGCACATTCCTCCTCCGCAATATGCTCATCCTCGTGATAAGGTACGAGATGCTTAACGTTGAATACGTCTGATGTGTACACATCATCTGGCAGCTTCAATTTATAAGCATTTTCATTGATTCGTTTCATGACTTCTACAGGACCAATTTTTCTAGCTTTTAACTTGTTATAAGCGCCCACTGGAAAACGATCCTTTGTTAACATTGCATAAACCCAATCACCTTCATTAAATTCAACATTTCTTCGCTTCAAATCTGCATAACGTTTATATTTCTCATTCACTTTCTCCAATCGTTCCTGAACGATTTTATGACATTCTGTCAATCCTTCAACAAAATCAGCAGCTTTCTTAACGGTCTTCTTTGATTGCGGCACTACCGTTAGATCCAACGGTCCCTTCGGTAAGCTTGAGTATACTATCTGAAATGGACTGAACCCTGTGCTACGATTTACCGCATGATTATGAGCAAACTCTGCCTGGCATAACTTCACATCCCAACTCTTCAGATTATCTTGCACAAGACACCTCAGCAAATTTCCCAATGATCTATTCACAACCTCGGTCTGTCCATCCGTCTGCGGGTGATAAGCACTACTAAACTTCAGCTTCGTTCCCACCATTTTCCACAAACTCAACCAAAAGTGACTAAGAAATCGAGTATCTCTATCCGACACAATAGATTCTGGCAATCCATGAAGTCGATAGATCTCCTTGAAAAACAACTGAGCAACATGAACAACATCCGCCGTCTTCTTACAAGCAATAAAATGTGCCATCTTCGAAAATCTGTCCACCACAACGAATGTAGAATCATTTCCCCTCTGAGTTCTAGGCAATCCCAAAACAAAATCCATATTGATATCCACCCATGGTTTTACAGGCACGGGTAACGGCATATATAAACCAGCATTAGTCGTAGTTCCTTTCGAAACCTGACAAATATGACAACGCTCCACAAACCTCTCTACCTCTTTCCTCATTGATGGCCAAAAGTAAGATTGTGAAATCAACTGTAATGTACGGTCTCTCCCAACATGTCCTTCTTCATGTAGCTCCTTCACAATTTTCATTCTCAAACTGCAATCAGGTATGCACAATCGATTTCCTTTGAACAGAAAACCATCTACCATCACGAATTCATTCGTCTCCCCATTCTTGACTTTATCAACAAACTTCATAAAGTAAGGATCTTACACAAATAATTCCGGTAACGTGTCAAACCCCGTCACTTCAACCTTCATTGTTGTCAACAAATGATTTCTTCTACTCAAAGCATCAGCCACACGATTCGTCACCCCTGACTTGTGTTTAACAACAAAAGTAAACTGTTGCAGATATGCAATCCACGATGCATGTCTTGCTGAAATCTTGTCTTGCCCTTGCAAATGCTTCAATGCCTCATGATCAGTATACAGAACAAACTCTTTCTGAAATAGATAATGTCTCCAGTGTTTGATAGCTTGCACAATAGCATAGAATTCCACATCATATGTACTGTATCTCATTTTCGCTCCTGATAACTTCTCACTGAAATATGAAATGTGATATCCCCTTTGACTCAACACCCCTCCAATTCCAACCTTCGATGCATTAGTATGTAGTTCAAACAACAACTGAAAATCAGGTAATGCTAGAATTGGCGCTGTCGTCAACAACTCCTTGATTCGTTCAAAAGCAACTCCTGCTCCCTCCGTCCATGGAAACTGTTTACCCTTCATACAATCAGTCACAAGCGCCATCACACTACTAAAGTGTGGAATAAACCTCCGATAAAATGAAGCCAACCCATGAAAACTACGAACTTCCGTTATCGTCTTGGGCTGCGGCCAATCTCTAATCGCTTCGACTTTACTTTGGTCAACCTGTATTCCTTTTTCCGACACAACATACCCCAGAAATAAAACACTCCTTGCCATAAAGACACACTTCTTTGTAGCAGCATAGAATTGTTCTTCGCGAAGAATAATTAACACTTTCTTCAAATGTTGAACATGCTCTTCCGTACTAGCACTGTAGATTAGAATATCATCAAAGTAAACCACAACGAATTTCCCAATGTACGGTCGGAAAATTTGATTCATCACCCTCATAAATGTACTTGGTGCATTCGATAGACCAAACGGCATTACCAGCCATTCATACAAGCCTTCCCTCGTCTTGAATGCTGTCTTCCATTCGTCCCCTGGTCTAATGCGAATCTGATGATAACCGCTCTTCAAGTCAATCTTAGAAAAGATTACAGACCCACTAATTTGATCCAATAAATCATCAAGCCTCGGCATCAGAAATCTGTATCTGACTGTGATCTTATTCAATGCTCTACTGTCTGTGCACATCCTCCACGTTCCATCCTTTTTGGGTACCAATAAAGCTGGTACAGCACAAGGACTTAAACTCTCCTGCACACGCCCCTGTTCAAGCAATTCTTCTACCTGCCTCCGCAACTCTTCATGTTCCTTCGGACTCATTCGATAATGTGGTCTGTGTGGCAACACAGCACCTGGAACAAGATCTATCTGATGTTGTATATCCCTCAACGGTGGCAATTCCGTTGGTAACTCCTCTGGAAATACATCGTCAAATTCTTTCAAAACTGGCTTCGCTTCTTCCGAAATTTCAACCTCTTCACTGCTCTCTCGCCCAATCAACAAAAACACTTCAGGCTCCTCCTCTACTTCCTTCACAAACTCCTTCAAAGATAACAAAGTTTTAAGCTCTTCAATCTCCTCCAACTTGTTTTCCTCCTGTTGTTGCTTCTTTGGAACTAGAGTAATCTTTGTGCCTTCAAACATGAAACTGTAACTGTTGGTACGCTCATCATGTTGTACTGCTCTATCATACTGCCACGGTCTTCCCAGCAACAAATGACAGACATCCATATCTACAACATCGCACCAGATTTCGTCTTTATATTTCTTCCCAATTGAAAACTTCACACGAGCCCTTCGTCCAACCTTCACCTCCCCGCCTTTCCTCAACCAAGCTAGCTTGTACGGTTTCGGATGTTTCTCAGTCTTCAACGCCAACTTCCTCACAGCTTCGGAAGAAATTATATTATCACAGCTTCCAGCATCAATAACAAATTTGCATACTTTCCCCAGAATAGTACATGTTGACTGAAAAATATTGCTCCTTAACCAACTACAATCCTCCTCTTGCTTTGGTGTTAAACAGGACCTCTTCATCATTAGATTGTAACCTTCGTCTCCTGTCACTTCTTCTTCCTCCTCATCAGGTGGTGAATTGGAACATTCAGCTTCTTCATCCTCATCCTCAACCTCTGCTATCATAGCTCTCTTCTTCAAAATCAGATGTATATCGTTGTCTATCTCGTCCACCCACATCTCTACTACCTTCACGTCTACCACCATCATCCCTTCTATCTACATTCCTCCGTTCACGATCATTCACGTTCCTCCCACGCCCTTCATCATTTTCAACACTTCTGTCTCGATTGGAATGTGGCGAGACTCTACTACCCCCATGGTTAGATTCAGGTGAAGCCCGTCTCCGATTTTTATTCATCTCCGTCATAAGCTTCTCTAACCGGCCAATTCCTTCGTTAAGCTTTTCACTAAAGTTTTCATTGATTCTTTGCTCCATCTCATCAGCCTCTTCTCTTCGATACAAAGCTTCAACGTTTTGATGTCGATTGGCTCTCCTTGGCGGCATGATTGAAATCTTTACAAATTCTTCAACACTTCAAAATTCAAACACTTTTCGAACTTTGATCCAAAATGAAATGGATCGACAACTTCCACTTGTTGCAAATCGCGATGAAAACGATGAACACAACTTCTCCAAATGATGCAAATTTGATCTCCTACTCTTCTACTTAGCTTGGCTACTCACTTCAAGCTCGGCTATCACTTGATCTCTTCAAAACTCCAAAATGATTAGGCTCCAAGTCTCGATCTAGCTATGATTGGCTAGAACAAGCTCTGATACCAAAACTGATGCAGCGGATTATACTCAAACAAAGTCGTTCGATGAGAGTAGTAATCGATGGATTGAAAGATACTGAAATGCCCAAATTCGTTGATCCGAAGATACCGAATTCTAGCTATCCCGAACTCGTTGATCGCGCACGATACCGGGTTCAAAGATCTTCAATTCCTCAAGCGTTGATCAAGCGCACTTGATTCCACGAATCGGCTTGTACAATCGTTGAATCGAGCGCACTCATTAACCGAAAGAGGAGATAGGAGATTACACTCAACTACCAATTTAGATGAAAGCACACAGCAATCAAAAGAGAATTTTATTCAAAAATCAACAACCTCTTACAAATGACTCACACGGCCTATTTATAGGCGTTACAAGTTTACAACAGAAATTACATTAACTCCTAAGTCGGAACCGACTTATCACGTACGACTTAAGAAATACAGACGCCATACGACTTAAAAATTACAACAATACAAGCCTTGCCGACTTACGACTCAAAAGAATACAGACAATCATAAGACTTACACACAGACGACATATGAAAACAGACGACATACGACTTATAAAAGAAGACGACCTATGATTTAACAATCTGGAGAATACAACAGAACATTATTCACTTAAGTCGTTGCCGACTTAACATCTTCTCACGACTCATCAATAGCAGTGTTTTAAGAATCAACGGTCTAGATTAACTCGGCATAAGATTCAACAGCATCCAGCTTTCGCGACTTAAAGACAACCAGCTTTATTCGACTTAAGAATCAACGGCTTAGATTAACTCGGCGTAAGGATCAACAGTCTTCAGGCTTTGGCGACATAAGATGGTACAACTTAACTGAGTCGTAACTCGGTGCCGACTTATCATCTGTTTTAAGTCGTATCTGACTTATCACTTGTGCATTCTTCACTTGAGCTGCTCCTCCTGTATCCTTCTTGTTGAGTCGTTGAAGACTTATCTCCTCGCCTTCGTTAAGTCATAGACGACTCATGCGACTCATGTCTGCTTCCTTAAGTCGGTCACGACTTAGGCCTTCTCCCCAGTTGAGTCGGTCACGACTCATGCCTGTTTCTATAAGTCGGTTACGACTTATATTTCCCTCGTTATCTTTAGCTCGTGGACGACTTACGACATTGCCCTTAAGTCGTAGACGACTTATATCTTCCGTGTTAGTTTTAGCTCGTGGACGACTCAAGACAATTCCCTTAGGTCGTAGCCGCCTTAAACCTTCAACACTCACAGCTATTTTGTTATCTCGTGCCTCTTCTATAAGTCATGGACGACTTATATCTGATTCCTTAAGTCGTGTACGACTTATGCCTTTGAAGGTTGTTGGTTGCGCTGCATCAAAAATTCTTCTCATTGCAGGGACACCGAGCTTGCAAAAAACAAGCAGGATAAGTCCAAATTCTCCAGAAGAGCCAGGACCAATTTGCGATGTGTCATGCAGTATCGGTTATGGAACTTGGCACAAGTCAATTCTGGCTTAATGGATGAAGATAGCAAAACGTCTCAAGCACTTGGGCGAGGCCCGAATGTCGTTCTGGGAGAAACTCACGACTCAATTTACTATCTTCCTCTATTAATCCACAATCAACTCAAACTTCTCGCGACCAACATCACAAACGTGGCCTCGCCATCAAATCGTAAAATGAAGGCTACGGTTAGCAAACCCACCTCAAATTGAACTCTAAAACATGGAAGTGGTCAGAGACTTAGAATCAGCAAACTGTAATTAGGTCGGAGGTGACCTAAGGGATGGACCGGCGGTTACCTAAGGCTATGGCGAGCTAGGGTTTCGATCGGAGATGGCCTGAGAAGGCAGTGGCAAGGCTTCAGTGGCGGCGATGCAGAATCATGGTAGATGATAAGGTTATATGGATGGAAATTGATGGATCGAATCACTAAGAAGGCACGAATCATTGAAGTGGAAGGATCAAATCATTGGAAGGATGAATCGCCTAGAGTTTAGGTCGCATGAACATGAAGTTGGCTCGGGTCGAATGGGTGAGTGGATCGGGTCGAAGGAGCATATATAGGCAAATGAAAAAGAAAAAGGCAAAAAATCTCTCTAAGTAATCAGGTCGTTAGCGATCCATCATTTATGGTTTGCTATCAACCCATGTCTTTGAAGGCAAAATGCTTGCTGAAAGTTGTTAAGTAATCAGGTCGCTGACGATTCATAGTCTATGGATCGTTAGCGATCCATATGGTTGGAGGAGGATTCTTCTCAAATTTGCATTGCGACACTTACCCATTATTCCAAAGTATACCGGGATGCTATGAAGAGAAATTCGATCCGTTATGGCAACAGTAGTGGCTAAGACCAAAACTAAGTGATCAGCTGCGTAACTTGCCACGTATCAGCGAAACTCAAACACGATTACTTGGAATTTGACAAATAGATACTAAAATTGATAACTTCCAGAGCACGCCTTATTTCCAAAGAAGACGCACTATGGAGGGCAAATGTTATCTAGGTTTTTAACCCAGCAGGATCCAATATAAGACAGATAAGTTGATGAAGTCAGAATGGCTTGGAACTCAACCAAAAGGGCTAAAGCAACAAGTTAAAGGGGGACAAGTCATATTACTAAATCATCGATTGAGTTTGACTAAATCGAAGGACCAGCGTCCGTTGAGTCCAATCAGCAGCTAAATATAACCAACTAGTAAATCGTCATCAAAACAGAGCAACGCGCAATGAGACTGCACAAATGACCTCGATGTAAAGCAAAAAAAGCACGCTAGACATCAAAGTCCAGAAAAAACCTAAGTACACGGATCGCCAGCGATCCATACACTATGGATCGCCAGCTGTCCATACTTCATCACTAAGTCGCCAAGGCATATGAGGAGCGAAAGAAGAAAAAATATGCTAAGTGTATGGATCGCCAGCGATCCATATTTTCTCATGGTCTCTTGGCGAGCTAACTAGGAAAAAAGGGGAGGAAGGAAGAGGAAAGCAATTGGCTTGCAAGCGAGCCAAATCTATGGGTCTCTAGTGATCCATAGATCATGGATCGATAGCGATCCATGCTTTTGGCTCGGATCGCATGCTAAGGTGCGTGGCATCTTCCTATGATCATCTTTGAGCAGTTAGTGAATAGGCCTGGCCCAGAAGCTCCTCGGTCCCTATAAATACCATCCTACCTGCAACATAAACTGGATCTTCTCCGGGCTGGTTGTTGAAGCTTTGCTGAAAACTTTCTTCACTCTTCATCTCGCTTACAACAATCTCCAAAGGGACTCACTTTGATTCTCCAGTGGGTTCCAACTCTGGGGATTAAATCTAGTTAAGGATAATCAAAAGCCTTGTAATCAAACACTACTTGTAATAGCAATCAGTCATAACAAAACTATAAAGTGGATGTAGGCTTCATTAATAGCCGAACCACTATAAAAATCTTCTTGTCTCCTTTCTTTTACTGTTCTTTTATATACCTATTATCTGTATTATTGCTCTGTACAAACAGGGTTGGTGCTTTCACACTCAAACCAGGGTGCTATTCCATTTTTTGGGTTAACAACTTCATCATCGTATCTCTTCATTGGTTGATATATTTTCTTACAAAGTTAGAATATATAAAAATATTTCTTGTGTAGTTTTCACCATCAAAATACCAACCTATGAGGTTCTAAAGTGACATCAAATGAACAAATATTCATCCTTGAAATAGATTCATTTTTTGTACAGGTTTATCAATATGCTATAGTTTCGAAAAGCTTCAAAAAAGGTTAAGGGATTGTAAGACCAATGTTTGAAGTTGTACTGTATCGGATCTCCACGAAGGAAGGATTCCTTCTAAGATGCCTCATAAAGATTATGTAGAGGATGAACATAATTGCATAGGATTTTTTATGTAGTTGGGAATGAGAGATCCTTGGAGACTGCAGAATATGTCTAATGAAGGGGTTGAATGTAGGCACCGTCGTGGATAAGCACATATATCGACTTCATGCCATGTATCTGTCTAGAGGGTTGTGGGCTGATGATGAAGTTGAGGTAGCACTACTTCATCCATTAGAATGTCGAACCTGGGCATATCCTTTGGAGCTCGGTAGAGGCCAGTCTAGAAGCTAGGGAATTCAGTGGATTATTTAAGACCATGATTCTGACGAGGTCGGCATCAGTAGAAACTTCATTGTGTGGCTCTAAACCATCATCAACCGAGCCACTTCTTATTGAAGTACATGATCATATGGGGTTTATGAGTTCCAAGAGGAATGGATATGGAAACGGTGTAAAGCCGTAAGCCACTATCAGAGTAGTTGATGTTGAAGCAGTCGTTGCCACGGTAATGATCCCTCGAGAGCATCTACGAGACTCCATTAGATACTAAAAGTTTGGAAGATGGGCATGTAGGTAATTTTAATTTCTCGTGATTATTTGAATGGACCTCCATTCACTGTGTGTGATTGATGTATAGTGTCCAATGAACATCGATATGTGTTGACCAATCAAATTCTATATATCGAATGTAGGCAATGTTGTGTCTTATGTAGTATGTGCATCTTGTGTCCTATGCACTTTGTATGGAAGCACTTTGTTTATAAAACCCTCTTGTATTGGAAAATGAGCTCTGACATGCGATGGAACTGTGTGTTGGTTCTTACTGATTTATGTAGGATTTACACTAACAAAACTAGATGAATTCAAAAGCAGGATATATCTCTTGACCAGGGAATTCCATAGAGACGATGTTATCTTTATAGGATAAAGCATCTTCATTGGGAGGATTTGAATTTCAATGGAATATGCATCCAAGGACATATTGACACTTGGATTCACTAGAAATTAGAATACACTTCTTGGAGCAATTCGATGAATCATCTCAAGATCAACGAAAGCCGACCAATAGCCATGTTAGTTTAAGGAATCATCTCTATCGATCACTACCTTCAACTGAAACACCATGCTTAGCCCAAGTTTGTAGCCTCAATATTGAATCAAAGACATTGAAAGATAGTAATGTGGCGGCATGGATCGGCAATAATTGATGGTGATGATGGAAGAATCGAGGCGATAGCACAGTCAAGGCTATAGTGGCAATAGTTTAGATCGAATGTTGGCAGTAGCTCTACCTTGGATTGTTGTCGAGATGAAGATGGATCGAAATCATTGTTCTTTGATGGGTCAGTAATAAAAACATGTTCGAAATATGAAAACGATGGTGTATTTGAGCTTAGGTCAGTGTTGGAGACTACATAGGAGGTTTTTCCTTGCAATGGACAAGGAAAGAATGGAATGCTAATATGGGAAAGTGGGGTAAAATATTCAAAGTCTCAAGCATGTATACTTTCTTAGATATGATCCGTCATTACCAATCCATCAAATAGTGGTATTTTAATAAAATGGTAAAGGGAATAAAACTATACCTGACCACGAACTGGAGCAACTTTAAGAAAATTCTCTTTGATCAATGACTTTAGATAAAAGACTTTAACATTTATATATGTTAAGAAGATGTTACTCGATTGTTATTTAGAATGAAGTGTCGATATTCTCAATAAAGATCAATGTTCCATGGAAATGATTCAAGCACTGGAGGCATCTGTGCAGATCTGGAACTAGCCTCTTGTCTCGATTCAAGGCATGCTTTGTGTTCAAAGAAGCATACTTTAGGGTTAAGTGCTGGTATTTATCCAAAGAGACATTTTGATAGAGTTGGACTATGAAAATGTTGATGAATGGATCAAGAAGTTAGGTGAGATCAAAGAGGAAGTACTAAGAAAAATCCATGGAGTTTGGAACAGCACCATGGAGTGGTACCGATCCATGGATGGATCGGTACCGATCTATCAAAAGTTGAAAATTGGAATATTTTGGCTTTTATAACTGATCAACATACTATTTTGAAGGAAAAGGCAAGTTTTGAAGATGTGGAATGGATTGGTACATGTTATCCAACGTCTGAACCAAGCGCCATCTCGATGGACTGTAACTTCAAGGTGATGAAGAAATGGTTTAAGAATCTTAGGGGGTACCTGGAATGATGAACAAGTAAAATAAAAGAAATTTGAGTAAGAATTGTATAAGGCAAATCATGTGCGTACAAACATGATTGATCATGTCATCATGTTGGCACCAACACGATGGAACATGTAGGCACCGAATTGTTTGAAGACAATGGACCCACTTTGGAATAATAGATAAAGTCGCCTCATACTTTGAAGAAAAAGACAAAGATTTGAATCGGATAAAACATCCCGGTACGACATAATTTGGATGGGCAATTTTGTCAAAAAAGATTAAAGCTTGAAGACTTGAATAAATATGAAAAGAATCAAAGATGTGAGTTAAAAACGCATGTCAACATAGACATGGTCATGTCAGTACCAACATGTTGTCAATGCCGAATTCTACTCCTTCTTCATGCCTGAAAGCATGGATCTGATTTTTAACCATTCTACCGTGAGCTAGTAACTTTGAAGAATGAATTCGACTATAAATATCTATCATTTAACAACGGAAGAATAATTTTTCCATCTCATTGATACCTACACTGAATTTTTTCCACTTGTCGTCAATTAGTGCTAGAGTTATACTAATTATTTAAAATTGGTTGTAGTTGTGAGGATCAACTAGAATAAAACTAACAGTGGACATAGTAAATCATTTGAGATCGAACCTACTCTTATTTTAATTTTGTTTTTTACTTGCATCATCTCTGTTGAACCTTAAAATAGCACACGACAACCAAAGAAAACTGAAATTAAGAGAGATCTAGCCAAAAATTATAATCAAACAGAGAGAATACTGGGATTTAGAGTTGTTCGGCAAATTTATGGCCTATATACACATTATTGTTGTTGATTGTAGACTTTTAGTCACTAGTACAAGGGTTTGGCAGTTCTACCAGCCTAGAACAACCAAGAATGGTTTTCTTAGTTACTATGGTCGAGGGGAGATAGAAGATAAAGAGAGGAAAGTGCCAAAAGTCTGTTCCCAAATGTCATAGATGATATATTTATAAGAAAATCAAAGTCAAATCTCAATATACTAAGTCCCACTTCAAACCTAAAAAAGTAGGAGGGGAAGATGGAGTCTCCAGTGCCGTAAAAACAACTTGATACCGACCAAGAGTGGTCAGTACCAACCTGATTTTTAGAGGGGAGTCACTGCGTCTTTTCTCCTTCGGATTTATACCTTCGATCTATTATGTTCCGAGTATTTTCCCTTAGAGGCAGTGTCATTTCCAATAATTTCTAATATCACTTGTACTTGTCTGCTTTCCTTTAAAACTTCGAACGCGTTGTTTACTTACTCCTTGAGAAATGGACTTCACAGTGATCACTCGAGTCAACTATCCATGTGTCGTAGCTCTATGGAGGTAGGAAAAGTGGATGGTACTGACCATAAGTGGTCAGTACTGAGCATTCTACTTAGCTCAATTCTTGCTCCAACTTCCCAAGTTCGTTTCTATTGTCCATCCAAGCATGCTTCCAAGTCCATAAATCATTTCTTCTTCATCCCGGCATTCAAATTCATTCGAAAGCCTACTTTGTTAAAAAGCTGGAAACACTTGCCCCCCTCCAAAGTATGCTTCTGTTGGAAATAAAGCATGTTGTGAAACAAGTCAAGCATTCACAATTATCCGTGTATGTCTGTTGGTTATCCAAGAGTTGCCTTTATTCCATGGATATCTGTTCAACTACTTTGTATAGTAGAAATTCCATTCTTCGTGCTAAGGGAAAAATCCATAATGTAGAGATCATTTTGAACCTTAGCTAGGTCCATACCACCATAACTTCTGTTAATCGACAGAATTTCTATCGAGTTAGAAAACCGTTGAAAAATTTCGAAATAAATTTACCGCAAGCGCACGACGTACACTTGTAGTACGCGGAGAATACGGTTCGATCCGCAGGGAATTGATGATTTTAAATAATCTATTCAATCAAATTAAACCAAAGTCGAGTGAAAGTTAAGCTAGAGAATTAAAGAATTAACTAAATAAAAGAAAAGAGAAGCAAATATAAGAGTTAAGTGACACATTAGAGAATAAATCCACTCTCTGGATCATGTAGATCAACACGTATGAAATCATGATCTCTCTTTTATGGTCACTAGTGCTTTAATTGATGTGCTTATCATAAGTATGGCATATTTGTGCTATTGATTAGCCAACATAAGCCATCAAACAATAACACACCCCTTAAATCACTTACTAACTTTCATGAAACTTGACAATGAAAATGAAATATATTTTAAATATGGCTTACTAACTGTTGATTAGAAATATAGACCACCAAATTTTAATTTCAAATCACTTTCTTATGCCATAGTCATATTTTGATGAAGAGGCATTTTTGTTAGTGATTGTTTAAGCATGGCCTATTTGGTTTCAACAATATAGGCAATCAAATTCAAAGCAAAAACAACTAGTAAACCATTTCTATCATCATCATTAAGCACAAAAAGAGAGCATGAATTAACAAATAGTTGAAACTACATAATTAGAGAGCTTCATTACCCCTAAATTGAAGGGGTTTGGCCTCTCATATTTTTCATTTGATTAACAAATGTAGCTAGCAACATGAAAGGAAAAATGAAAGGAAAATGAAAGCTATTGGAAAAGAGAAGCTAATTAACAAGAATTAAAACTAATCTACTTGCATGAAAGTAAATCTACACTACAAACATTAAAGTAAATAAGCATGAAAAGGAAAGAGCATGTATTAAATTGCAATAAAAAGGAAATTACATGAAAATAAAATAAATGGCTAAGTAGCCATGAAAAGAGAAAGAGAGATTGTCTTTTTATTTTGAGCCTAAACTAAACTAAGAGAGACTAAGAAGAAGAGTGTTACATGAAACATAAGGGGTACTTATACAAGTGATAACCCTAATTCATATTTTTGAAGAATGCCCAAATTACCCTTGAGAAAGAGTGGAGGCCAAGTAATCATTAGCTTCTACTAATCATCATTTAAGTGTACACGAAGCCATTAATTCCATAAGCATGTGCATTAGAATCTAATTTGTGCATTAAGGTAGGTGGGTAGGTGGGGTCCTCCATTATCATGCCTTTGAATTATTTTAATCTTCATTTCTTTATCTTCACTCTTGTGCATGCATACATCTTCATGAAACCACTTGTATATGAAGCCAAATTCCTATAAAAAATATAGAAATTTCCAATTAAATTTTCTCAAATTAATATATGGACAAAAATGACCATTTTGCCTTTGGATGAAGATGAATATGTGACGATTTGAAAATAATATGAATTTTGGTTTAAACAAGTTAAAATGCTTGATATGATCATTTATTTAATTTAAATAGATTAAATATGGTGGTAAAAATATGCATATTTATGTGAAAATCAAATAACCCCACACTTATCTTTTTATTCATCCTCGAATAAAGGAAAAACTAAGATAAATCCATTTTCGTAGGGAGCACGATTGCATTGAGCGTATGCAACAAGCCGTTAAACCTTTGGGTATCTCCAGTAGGACGAGTGTTGTCTCATGAGGGTTTTCAGCGGATACTACCCACAAAATCCAAATGCAGGATTAAAATATTTACAAAATGCAAGATTTATTTACAAAGAGGTGAATGCGAGTTTTTTGAAAACATATACAAATTAAGGGTTTACTTTTAAATCGACACAAATAAGTTAAATATAGGTTTTGGTCATTATCTTGAAATTTAAGTCATTTACTCGTAAAAATTTCCAAAAATTAAATTATCATAACAAATAGACTATAGTTTAACTCGTTGTTTCGGTTGATGACACAGTGTAACTATGAAATAGATCCTTAGTCGATTATCAAAGTTTATCAAAGTGGTATTTTCATTTCTTTTCAATAACAAGTCAAATCAAATAAGTTAAAATAGTACTTGGATTTTATTTGCTTACTCTCTCCATTTTTTCTTTTGAAAATTTTATTGATATTAACACTATTTACATATGTCTAACTCAGATAAACTGAGGCCAGATATATTACCCATGCACTGCCTTGCGGACTGATGTGAGGGGAATACATAGCGTGGAGAGTGAACACACAAGTGTGAACACTTATTGACTGTAGGCGTTATTAGTAAAATAGATTTTATATACACACACGTAACTTAGATAAACTGAGGCCAGATATACCGATCGTCCACTGCCTTTCGGGCTTACGTGAGAAGGGTACAGAGCATGGTGAGTGAACTCACGAGTGTGAACACATGACTCTAGGTGTTTATTTAGAAAATATATACATATATACAAGAAATATATTTTTTTTGTTTTTTTAGAGAGAGAGTTTTGCAAAATCATCTTAGCATCATTTAACTTAGAAGACAAAAAAATGTTATATCCTTTACTTTAAATCAACCACTTTTTAAAACAAAGATTTTCAATTAGGATATATTTCATAATTATCACATATGAATCTTCCTATATACTAGTTAAACCATTTTTATTTGTAATCAAACTTCATTTTTATTTTTGTTAAGACAAATTAAATTTCAAAAATTTCAATTTAATAAACCAAAACCATACATCTATCCTATAGTGTTTCTTTAAAAATAAATCAAAATGCTTTTAAAAAAATTTGTTTTTTTTGTTTTTGAGATTTTTTTTAAAATTTTGGAAAGAAAATAAAAATAAAAATAAATAAACCATGAAAAATCAAAAATGATGATGAGTCTCCCCCCCACACTTGGTTTTGACTGTGTCCCCACAGTCAACCCAAGTGAAAGGAGAAAAATAAAAACAATGACATTTATTTAAATAAAAATTAACGGTATTTACACGAGATCAGAAAGTATATCGTCAAAAAGTAAATGAAACAATCTTCCAAAAACCGATTCATTTGTCTCATCAAATATGCGAGACACAGCTTAAGCTCGAAAAACCAAATCGTAAAAGATTTTGAAGTGGAACGTTGATTTGGAAAAACGAATGTCGTTTTATTAAAAATCGTATGAGTTGTTTTATTTTCGATGATTTTTGGGTTAGATAGGACAATTTGTTGAATTTCACCAAATTGATTTTCAAGCTTATCGTTGAAAACTTCTTTTGAATTATCGATTTCAAAATCAAAGTGGTGATCAATATCTTCCCCTTCAGAATTCAACAACTCGTTTTCAAAAAATCCAAAGAAATCGTGTTCGTTAAATTCGTCTTCCTTTATTGGGTTATCAACAACTTCATTGCGTATATCATTTTCAAAATCCAAAGTTGTTGTATTCAAATTTTCGAAATCGGGAAAAGGAAGATCGAATTTTAAATTTGGTTCCACACCTTCAAAAGAATTGAAATCCAACTCAATTATCGTGTTTTCAACAACTTCATTAAGATTATTATTTCAATTTCAAAAGTTGTTATTTGAAAATCGTCGATTTGGGTAAAAGATGGATTATTTTTTAACTCGTCACACGTTGGGATTTGGTTTTGTTGTTCACGTTATTTCATATAAGTTTCAAACAACGAATCCGGGTGATTATCATAAATTTCATTCAATTGTTCAACAAAATCCAATTTATAATTATTAGCTTGAGGTGTAACAACCCGGGATTTCGTATTGATTTATAATCGTCATTAAACGATTAATGTGCTAGCTTATTGATAGTGAGAGTTTTAATTGGGTTAAAATTCTTTAATAAAAAAAAATTTGTTAAATGTTGAGTGGGCTTCAAAATGCAATCTCGGGCCATGTTTTATTTGGGGCTGTGAAAATTCTCTAAGTAATACCATTCCCCTTCAATTTATTTTCATTCGAAAAACCCTAACTAAATAAACGAGATAATGGCGGCTCGTTCTCTTTCGTTCCTCTTCTCCTTTGCTCGAGAATTAGGGGTTGAGAAATAAGAGTGCCGGCGTTTGTCGATCGTTCATCTCTCGAGATGCTTCAACTCCTCCCACGGCTTCGACTTGAATGGCTCGAGCGATTGATGACTTCGTCTCCTTGCTTGGCTCTCGGCTGCTTTGATTGTGACAAAGGTGAGTGATTTTAAATTGTCACTCACATCTAATTCAAAACTTTGTTGATTTGGAACTTGCGATTTCGTGATTTCTAGCATTTTGATTTCGTGAATTTCTCTGACTTGACTTTAGCATGCTTCCATGATTTTGTTGAGTTACAGAGTTTTGATTTCTGACAAAGAAATAAAGGCGATCGACAAAAAGAAGACATCTTGGCTATAAAGAGACACAAAAGAGCTACATATGGTACTCTAGATTATAGGTCTATTATTTAATGTTGCAATAGTGATAAACTTGTTAAAATCTATCCTCAAATAATCATGCACCTAAATATATACGTTTGAATAGGCATTGCACATTCACTGTGCAATTTAACAGGGACCGGTCGACCGGTGATAATCCAGGCGGTCGACCGTCTCTGTGTAAAATGCACAATGAACGTGCACACATGCACATAACATCTATATTTTCGAAATTCTATCTACCGGCCATCTTTGACCTGTCGACCGTTTTTAAACAGAGAGCAACCTTTCCCAAAAGACACTTCTTTCTCCAATGGTTTCATCTCTTACCTTTCATCAATGATCATATCTATTAATGGCTACTCTTCACAAAGAGTTACAACCATTTATTCTCTATATAAACATGTCTAAATCATTGATTGAAAAAAAACAATTCTTTGCTTTAAATTTCTGATCTTACTTTCTAAATACTCTTGCATTCTAAAAGCTCTCTACTTCAAATTGCTTATTGAATCATTGAAATTATTTCATATCTTTTGATTCAATTAAGTAATATACTTCCTTCAATCTTCACAAACATCATTCACATACTTTGAGGATAAGATTATAGGAAGGGTGTACTACAAGTGACAAATCAGTGTTATCAAGAGCACAAGTTGTCAACGGCAATTGTATTTGTTTTTGTTGAAGTCCTCGGTGTTGTAAGAGGCACGAAATCCCGTTCGGCTGTTCGGGTGTTGTAAACCTGATCCTCCGGGTGAAGCGAGGTAGTTGGTAGTGAAAATCCAGATAGAAGTCTGGGACTGGACGTAGGACGGGAGGTCCGAACCAGTATAAAAATCCCTGGTGTGAACAAGGGTTTTACAATTTCTTTTTCGAATAATAAATGTAGTATTCTAGATAAAGATCATAATTTAATTTTCGAAGGTTATAGAGACAGAAATATATATATTCTGAATATGAATATTAATCATAACTCATATATTTGTCTTGTGGCTAATGATAATGATCCATGGCTATGGCACAAACGCTTCTGTCATATAAACTTCAGAACTATTGACAAGCTAGCCAAAAACAATCTAGTTAGAGGACTACCCAAAATGAGTTTTAAGGTTAACAACATCTGTGATGCATGTCAATTAGGAAAATTAACCAAATCATCTTTTAAATCCAAGAAAGTCATATCAACATTACAACCACTTGAGTTACTACATATGGATTTATTCGGACCAACACAGGTTCAGTCGATAAACCATAATCGATATGTATTTGTAATAGTTGATGACTATTCTCGGTATACATGGACTATTTTCCTGAAAAACAAGAGTGACACTTTTGAACATTTCAAATTTTTCGTCAAAAGAATTCAAAAATCAAAAGGGCTAAAAGTTAAAAATATAAGAAGTGATCATGGTGGTGAATTCGAAAATAACGAATTTGAATTTTTTTGTACAAAGAAAGGTATTAATCACAATTTTTTGTTTCCTAGAACTCCACAACAAAACGGAGTTGTAGAACGGAAAAATCGAACATTACAAGAATGTGCAAGAACGTTATTAAATGGATCCACTTTACCAAAACATTTCTGGGCAGAAGCCGTCGCCACTGCGTGTTATGTTTTGAATCGTGTGTCCATTCGACCACTCACCAAGAACACGTCTTATGAATTATTTAACGAAACGAAGCCAAATATATCTTACTTCAAAGTATTTGGTTCAAAATGTTTCATTTTAAATACGAAAGACCATCTCGGAAAGTTTGATCCGAAAGCTGATGAAGGTATATTTGTCGGTTATTCGGAAAGAAGCAAGGCGTATCGTATTTTCAATAAACGAACCAAAACTATTGAAGAATCTCTTCATGTTTCCTTCGATGAATTCTTTCAGCCCTCTCAACCAAAATCTAATGATGACGAAACTATATTTACTGACAATCCTATCATCACAAATTATGACTCTGACTCTGAAGATATTGTTGAAAATATTTCTCAACAACAACCAGCTTGTAAAATACGTTCCCCTCCGAGATTATTAAGACACCATCCGGTTCAAAATGTAATTGGGGAGGTCGAATCACAAGTAAGAACTAGGAGTCAATTACATCAAATGGGTCATGTTGCATTTCTATCAAATATCGAACCTAAGAATCCTAAAGAAGCAGCTACCAACGAATATTGGATCATTGCCATGCAAGAAGAACTAAATCAGTTCGTGCGCAATGACGTCTGGGAACTTGTTCCAAGACCAACTGATCAGTCAGTGATTGGTACTAAATGGGTCTACAAAAATAAGGCTGATGAACAAGGAAATATCACCAGAAATAAAGCAAGGTTAGTAGCACAAGGGTATAATCAGGAAGAAGGTATCGATTATGAAGAAACTTTTGCACCAGTTGCTCGACTAGAAGCTATTAGAATCCTATTATCTTTTGCTTGTCATTATAATTTCAAACTTTATCAGATGGATGTCAAAAGTGCATTTCTTAATGGATTTATCAAAGAGAATGTATATGTCGAACAACCTCCTTTGTTCGTACATGAAAAATATCCTGACCATGTGTTCAAACTTAAGAAAGCTCTGTATGGTTTAAAACAAGCACCTCGTGCTTGGTATGAACGATTACGTAGCTATCTTATTAACTCAGGATTTCAAATAGGCAGAGTCGATCAAACTTTGTTTATCAAACATTCTCAAAAGGATATTCTAGTTATTCAGATATATGTAGACGACATCATCTTTGGTTCAACAAATAATAAACTCTGTAAGGAATTTGCAAGTATTATGACCAAAGAATTCTAAATGTCTCATATGGGAGAACTGTCATACTTTCTTGGACTTCAAATCAAACAACTTCCGAATGGTATTTTTATTAATCAAGAAAAATACTGCGGAAATCTTATCAAGCGCTTCGGATTAGAAAATACATCTGGTAAACCAACTCCTATGAGTACAACTACACATCTTGAAAAAGATGATAATGGTAAGAGTGTTGACCAGAAATTATATCGAAGCATGATTGGTTCTCTTCTTTATCTTACAGCTAGTCGTCCAGATATAATGATGAGTGTTTGTCTATGTGCTCGTTTTCAAGCAAATCCAAAGGAATCGCATTTACGAGCAGTGAAGCGTATAATTCGTTATCTTAATAATACAAAAGATTTCGGTCTTTTTTATCCAACTGAATGTCCATTCGAATTAGTTTCATATAGTGATGCTGATTTTGGAGGTTCTCGAACGGATAGAAAGAGTACAAGTGGTACGTGCCATTTTATTGGAAAATCACTTGTCTCTTGGTTTAGTAAGAAACAGAATTGTGTTTCACTATCAACATGTGAAGCCGAATATATATCAACGGCACTCACTTGTATTCAAGTATTATATATGCAACAAACACTTCAAGATTTTGATATTCATTTATCAAATTCTATTATATACTGTGATAACACAAGTGCTATAAATCTTTCTAAGAATCCAGTGAATCATTCTAGAACCAAGCACATTGATATCCGTCATCATTTCCTTAGAGATAATATTGAAAAAGGAAATATATGTCTTGAATATGTCCAATCTGATAATCAATTAGCGGACATCTTTACTAAGCCTTTGCTCGAATCTAGTTTTATTAAATTACGAAGAGAGCTTGGTTTAATTTCTAGAAAAGATCTTGTCTAATAATTACTGATGTTAAACTATTAAGTTCTTTCTTTTGGCTATTTTAAGCTATTTTTAATATGAGCCTCTGCTTGTTTACACAGTCAAAATTCCTCTTTTCACTCTTATTCATAGGCTTATATGTAAGGAATTTCTATATAAGCTTGTCAAAAATGTTCTTTTTATTCATCTTCCCTTATCTAAGCATAAATACAAATTTTTCTATGGCACATATTTGTGATGAGTGTGCTCAAAAATCACACATTTCCGTTACAGGTTCTGAGCCAGAAGAATATTTTTCTCCTGAAACACCAAAATATAAACCAAAGTGCCATCATCAATGCTCTCGTACACCTAGAAGTACGCCTAAATCAAAAAAGGCAAAGAAAGTGCTATTCTGTTCTCCTCATACCAAAGAGAAGATCGATGAAATTCATCACTATCAAAAACATCAAATAGATCTTCAACGTCAGCTTCATTATGGACAACAACAGCTTCATCATGAACAAAAGCAGACTTCGGCACGATTATCTATTTTAGAAAGAATGGCATTCTTCTTCTGTGGAACAAACAAACGAGATGTTCATGAGCCAATGCCAAACGCACCTTCATCTTCTAGAACCCCCAACTCATGGGACAGAAACTATGCTCAGAATGAAGGGGCAACTGAAAAATGGTCATCTTGGAAGGCTCGCATTGATGATATCAACGAAGATTCAACCAATCTTCCTTCTTCCACTCCTCATTAATTTTATATTGTATCGTTGTTTATTTTCTTTTGTAATCACTCATATAATAACATTTAAATATTGTAATACGAGTGATACATGATTTATAGAACACGATATATTTTTTCAAAAACAGGTTGAACTGTTTTTCCAGAACAGAACCGGTCGACGGATAAAAAATGAACCGGTCGACCGTTTTGCTCTCTGGATGAAAACGGTCGACCGACCATATTTTATCGGTCGACCGGTATGTGTATACTCTGTTTTTTATATATACGCTGAGTCCCCTATAGTCTTTCTTCCTCTTCATTTGTTTCAACCGGTCAGATTATTCCCAAATCCTAAAAACCCTATTTCTCAATTTCAAGTTCCAATTCTCCAAATCTTCTTAAAATGGCTCCTCCTCAGAAAAGACACAAAAAGGGATCATCATCTGAAATCTCTTTAAGCAATGTCACCGCTCAGAAATGGCTTGAAGATTCTATTGTTGTCACAAGATGGAATCAAATGACCAACTACAATTTCCATTCGGGTTCCTTTATCAATTTTGATGACTTTGCTTCTTATGGAATCCAACGGTTAGCAATTAATTCAAATATTTCATCGTTGATTGATTTTTCGGCTAACAATATTGAGGTTAATCGATTGATGATAAAATTGTTCTATGCAAATATGAATCTCGACAAGTATAAGCCTGATAATCCGGACGTGGTCATTTGGTCTGTCGTTTGTGGAAAACAAGTCTTTATAACTTTTGAAAGAATGGCATCTATACTCGGTATACCAAATCGAGGCATTGAGTTTACATCAGAATTCTGTCAAGTCTTCACTCGTGATAGCACCAGTCATCAATTCATAGAAGATAACAGTAATGGTACGAAATCAGTTGGACTTCGACCCACTGCAAGACTTCTACATCGCGTCTTGATGCTTTCTTTGTTTCCTCGTCTTGGAAACTATGATGCAGTATACAAAGAGAACTTCAAGGCTCTTTATGCTATTTATGGCAATGTCCAAATTAATTGGGTGCGTATGACATTTGGCGAGATTCTCAAGGTAAACGAGTCTACGCGACCTCACTTTTTCTATAATGAATATATCATGCGTATTTTGCTAGATTGTGGTATAACTCCTCCTGCCTCGGCCATCTCGAAACAAAAAGTTATTAATTCCATTACCATCAAACGAATGAAGCTTCCACCTCCTTACTTTAAAATCATGTCGTTTGAAACGTGGCAACAACGGGGTCCAAAAGAACAACAATCTTCATCTTCTCGATCTCGTCCCGAAGATGTTAAATTGCTGAAATCGAAATCATCAACCAAAGCTTCACTTGAAACCATTGCATGCAATCAACACTTGATAGAAGCGCGTCTCAAAAGAAAGGATACGAAGATGGATAAGCGCTTCAATAAAATCAAGTCGTTCTTTGGTCTATTATGGGATTCTATTTCATGCAACACATCCACTGCTGTTCAAGGCCAGGATCCAGGAAAGCGTCCTGCTTCTCCTACTTTTAATTGGTCATCATCAGAAGAAGCTACGGGTTCTAGATCAAATGAAGGTAACGGTGACGAAGATGAAGATGATGAGGAAGGCGATGACGAAGAAGAAGCTGGAGATACTAGTTCCGACTCTTAGTTTATATTATCTCATCTTATCTTATTATCTCTTTTGTTAGTGAAACTTCTTTTTGATATTGTATGATATGGTATGGTATGCTACGGTAATTTCTGAACTTATGGTATGGTGCTGTATGGTATTCATGTTATGTTTGACTCAGTATGGTATTGTATTGCATAGTATTATCTCAGTCTGTAATTCTATATTATTCCATTATCTATTACTCCTTTTTGTCGATGACAAAGGGGGAGAAAGTGCTAACAATTATTTGCAGGAATATATATATATATATATATAAAGAATACAGATCTTATATTCAGGGGGAGATTCAGAACTTCAGATATATGTTGTTATCAATCAAAAAGAAGGAGAATGTTGAGTCACGGAGTTTTGATTTCTGACAAAGAAATAAAGGCGATCGACAAAAAGAAGACATCTTGGCTATAAAGAGACACAAAAGAGCTACATATGGTACTCTAGATTATAGGTTGATTATTTAATGTTGCAATAGTGATAAACTTGTTAAAATCTATCCTCAAATAATCATGCACCTAAATATATACGTTTGAATAGGCATTGCACATTCACTGTGCAATTTAACAGGGACCGGTTGACCGGTGATAATCCAGGCGGTCGACCGTCTCTGTGTAAAATGCACAATGAACGTGCACACATGCACATAACGTCTATATTTTCGAAATTCTGTCTACCGGCCATCTTTGACCTGTCGACCGTTTTTAAACAGAGAGCAACCTTTCCCAAAAGACACTTCTTTCTCCAATGGTTGCATCTCTTACCTTTCATCAATGATCATATCTATTAATGGCTACTCTTCACAAAGAGTTACAACCATTTATTCTCTATATAAACATGTCTAAATCATTGATTGAAAAAAAACAATTCTTTGCTTTAAATTTTTGATCTTACTTTCTAAATACTCTTGCATTCTAAAAGCTCTCTACTTCAAATTGCTTATTGAATCATTGAAATTATTTCATATCTTTTGATTCAATTAAGTAATATACTTCCTTCAATCTTCACAAACATCATTCATATACTTTGAGGATAAGATTATAGGAAGGGTGTACTACAAGTGACAAATCAGTGTTATCAAGAGCACAAGTTGTCAACGGCAATTATATTTGTTTTTGTTGAAGTCCTCGGTGTTGTAAGAGGCACGAAATCCCGTTCGGCTGTTCGGGTGTTGTAAACCTGTTCCTCCGGGTGAAGCGAGGTAGTTGGTAGTGAAAATCCAGATAGAAGTCTGGGACTGGACGTAGGACGGGAGGTCCGAACCAGTATAAAAATCCCTGGTGTGATTTTTACAGTTTACTACATTTACTATTCTATATCTGTGAATTGTTAAAGTTAGTTTATTAAATATTTACTTGTATAGAACATTCCGCAAATATTGTCAGTCCATATTATACGATCCATAATTAGTGTGCACAAGCATACACACTTTCAGATTTCGACTATAGCTTGGTTACTGCTTTTGACTTCACTGTGAATTATGGCCTTGATTTCCTAGACCCTGTGAGCTTCGCCTCTGGCCATCTTTGTGTTCATCCCTTACCTGTTGCACTTGCAACCTGATGTTGAACTTGCTTGATCATTGAACTGTTTTGATCTCCGGTTACGTTGATTTTGTGAGGATGTTTTTCGAACTGTACCATATTTACATGAGTTCTGATTCTCTTGACTTGAAGTTTTATTTACCTGCACACTTGCTTATGCTTCATGTACATTGATGTTGTGACTTTGTGTTGCCCTGCTACATGATGCTTGTATTCATGTGCTTCATGTTGTTCGGTCTTGTAGTATTGTTGTCTTCTTATTGGTTGCTGCATCTTGAACTGTTGTCGAGTTGCAATCTTGGGCTTACTTTGAGCATGTTACATCAGTAGCATTCATTAGCTCATGTGTTTCCATTTGTATTACTAGTTTGATGTACATTAGGCTGGACAGTTTGTTTTGTTGTAGTTGATGTTCTGGTCTTCATGGTCTTTGCTGTATTGAGTTGCACCAGTCTTCGAGTTGAGTTGAGTTTCATCTCCGCTTTGTTACACTTCATATTTCAGTGTACCATGCCTTGTGTTCTTGTGTGGTTCATATAGTGTCTGCATTGGTGCACTGTTGCTATTTGTTGCAATGTGCTTCGAGTTGTGTAGTTGGTTCATCATGTAGTCTGGATTTGTGGTATTTGCATTTGAGTTGTAGTTGCTGCACTTGTCCTGTCTACTTGTCATTACTTTGGTCTCTAACCTGATGTACTTGAGTCTGGTACCTTGATTCACTTTGTACACTGGTGCATCCCTTGACTACTTCACTGCTACTGCGTCTGGTACCTTTGCATTGTAGTACTTCATGTTAGCATTGGCTCTTGAGTTGTGTGTATTGCATTGTTGAGTTGAATATGTTTTACTGATGCATTGCCTTTGTGTGGTCTGCACTTACATTAGTCACTATTGCATTCATATCCTTGCTGTCCCATTGTTTCTTGAATTTGGCAGCCTGGTTGTACATGATTGCATCTTTGAATCTGGGTAGTTTGTCACTGTGTTGCACTTGCTTGACCCAGTTTGGTAGTTGCATGCTTGTTGTGCTTCTTTATCTCGTCTTCGCTTCGCCGTGCACTGTTGCAGTTGTTGGAGCATTGCCTTCACATATTTATGTGCTGTTGACCTGTGCATTGTCCTTGTCTTTGTACCTGTTTGCAACTACAGTTTCATTGTGACATTTACTTTGTATTTGTTTCTGTTCATTGAGTTGAATCCAGCTGAAATGCTCAGGTTTGACCTTGTGCTCGTTTGTGAACTTCCGTTGATCTTTTGTGCATTTCATACTGTACTGGTGAGGCAGTACACGCGTGCGTGTACTGCAGTCCTACTAGATCTGATGTTTTAATGGATGTTTTCTATTGCTAGGATCGTTTTATGTTGCCAATTCAATATATTTTGAATTGTATTTTTGTTTGGTTTAATCTGATGATTTTGTTGGTATCTAATTATCTTTTAAATAATTAGATTATGTGCTTTCTAATTATCGTATCGATAATTAGATTTTTATTGTTTAGGATGTTTCACTGGCTTTGGTTTCACTTTGACCATTTTGTTATTAATTGTCGTCTAGACAATTATGTTGTTTTCTAAATTATCTTCATTGATAATCTTTTTACTTATTTTTGTTGATGGTTGAATTTGCTGATTTGTTGTTTATCACTATTACGTGTTATATCTACCGTTATCCGATTCTCTTATCGAGGAGTCGGATATACGAGATTTCTGTGACTGTCGTCTATTTGTTATTTGATTATTATTGCTTCTGTGCATTAATAACTGAGTTTGAATTAGACCGACCCGTGTATTATTTTCTTTTGAATTTAATACTCGGGTCAGACCCGAGTTATTTCAGGTTGTAGATATCTTGCTTTGGGTTGCTGTTTGAGCTATGAAGACTTTTCATATCTTTTGGAGTAGTCATGTCATAGTATAGGTTGATATGTATTCACGTATATTAGTCGATAATGTACTTGTATATATAACTTCCAGAGTCGACAGTTGTAGTTGTATCATATGTATTGTATCACATGTATTATAACTGACATCAGTTATTATATATATGAGACTTCTTGTTTTATCTGTGTTCCGCATTTACATTATCTGTGTTATTATTATATTTATTGTCCTAAACTATTATAGCCACTGTGTAGTAGCTTTGAGTTTGTATCGGTATGTCGGATTTCCTCCTGAAATAAAATGCATGTTATACTATCTAACATATCGGTGCTCGCACAAAGCAATTACACGGATGGTCGCTCTTCAACAGCCTTATTCTCCGTGCTAGTTGACAAAATTACACCGTAGTGTTCTTGGCTAGCGTGGGTATAGAGGTGGGGCGTCACAGCTTGGTATCAGAGCCTGGGGTTTATGGACATAATATAAAACATAACTTAGATGGAACATGTGTTACAACTATTTGTCGATGTTTTATCTCACATCTTTGTCTATGATTATCTTTGATTGTTAGGTATGAATTCCTAACCCTTATTCATGTGCATTTGAATTTTGATTTGGAATTGGTTTTGTGAATATTCCAATTTTTAGTATTTTGGGTTCAAGTTTTTAAAGATCCTAACTTTGATGTTCGAACATGATTTTGGTGATGCATCGATGAGCCAATAGGACCGGGTAGCCGATGGGCATAATCCCCAAGCATCCGTGATCGACCGGTTGCAAATTGAGTGAGAGATTGCACTTTTATTAAATAGGGTAGGAATTGCAGGATTTGCAGTTCGGTCAACCGACCTGCTCCTATTTCCCTGCTTGCCTATTTATGCTCGTTTTGCTTTGTTTTTCCAATTGTTAATCGATTCTTCTTCTCCGATTAGTTGTTATCACCTTTGTCAACTTTGATAACTTCTATTTTTGGAATTTTTGGGTATTTCCACTTTGATGGATTTGATATCGATTTCTTTGGAATTAATTCACATCTTCGCATGTGAATTTTAGTGATTGATTGTTCCTACAATCATTTTTGTGATTTGTCACTTTAAAAATATAAAGGTTTCAATACTAGTAGTAAATATTAAAATTCTTTCGTCAAAATGATTTCAACACTATTTTATTTATAAAGCTCATTTTCTCAAAACCGTTTTCCTATCTACTAGTATATACAAACCTTTACCTCACTCGTATGAGAAATCTAATTAAACAACTTAGTAAAACGAGTGGTATGAAACGCTTGCGTTTACTTTGCCGGTTAATTCTTGGACTTGTTTGATTGAATCTCTTGTGACAATTTTCTAGTGAAGATCTACAGTTTGTTCGTAAATATTTGAGTTAAGCAAGTGGTTATGGGACATGAAGCTAAACTCATATATTTACTAGCTTAGTATGATTGACACTTCTTTATGATCAATGACGATCATTTTTGTGATTTAGACTAGAAATTGTGCGATGTCTCTTTGTCTACGAGGGAGACTAAACCCCGTTTGTGTGATGTTTCGACTCACATATGTGGGGTAGTGACCAACGGTCTTCGGGCCATTCTTGTGGAGCTTCGGCTCAAAATTAATGGTTAGCTACCATGAGATAGCGTCTCGTTTTGTGTTACACGTGTTGGTGAGTTTTCATACTCCCGTTTTGTGATAGGCCTTCCCCTTTTTTTGTGATTTAGACTAGCAATTGTGCGATGTCTCTTTGTCTACGAGGGAGACTAAACCCCGTTTGTGTGGTGTTTCATCATCACATATGTGGGGTAGCGCCCCACGGTCTTTGGCCCATTCTTGTGGAGCTTCGGCTCAAAATTAATGGTTAGCTACCATGAGATAGCGTCTCGTTTTGTGATACACGTGTTGGTGAGTTTTCATGCTCCCATTCTTGTGATAGGCCTCCCCTCCCTTTTTGTGATTTCTGGATTTCTTGTGATGATTTCTAGAATTTTGTGCTTCACCAATTTTCGTGATTTCCATTGATAAATTTTATCAATTTTTGTGCATTGGTGAATTTGTGTGTTATTAACTTTTTATGAATAAAAGTTTAAGGAGTTTGACATTCCTTTTTATCTTTGAGAAGATTCTTGTGACATTTTTAATGAATGAAAATTCACTGGTATTATGTTTTGATGCTAATTATTTTGATGAGATTTTGACGTATAAAAATTACTGTCGCTTTAACTTCAGTAACCGTCAATTTTAAAATGGATTTTCAAGCGGTTATCCCGCAATGCTGATTTTGTTGTCCGTTTTTACGGTATTTTGAGAAGTGTAATTTCCTTGTCGAAGTTACTATTGATGTTGCTGTTTTAATCACGTGTTTTAAAAAAAAATTGTTTCAAAATAAAAATTGTTTTCAAATTTTTTTACAGTTTACGCTTTCAAAAGAATGAGGAAGCGATTTAAACGTTTCAGCAAAATCGAGGACTATGACCCCTTTCTTTTGCTGATTCGCTTAATTCCAGACTTGTTCGTTTGGGAATGTAAATTATTACTTTTATAAAATAAATGAAAATTGTTTTCAGAAGTTTTGCAGTTTGCGCTTTCAAAAGAATGAGGAAGCGATTTAAACGTTTCAGCAAAATCGAGGACTATGACCCCTTTCTTTTGCTGATTCGCTTAATTCCGGACTTGTCCGTTTGAGAATGTGAAATGTTATTTTTAGAATACACAATTTTGCACTTTCAAGGAAACGTTGAAGAGAATTAAACGATTTAGTAAAACTCGTGGATTATGGGACATGTGCGTTTGCTATTTCGGTTAATTCCGGACTCGTTAATTGAAATATTTGTGATTTCTGATTATCGTTTTTGATAATCAGATATTTGTGATTTCTGATTATCATTTTTGATAATCGGATATTTGTGATTTCTGATTATCGCTTGTGATAATTAGATATTTGAGATTTAATTATCGTTTTGATAATTGAATATTTGTGATTTGAGATTTGATTATCGTTTTTGATAATTGAATATTTGTGATTTCTGATTATCGTTTTTGATAATCGGATATTTGTGATTTCTGATTATCGCTTGTGATAATTAGATATTTGAGATTTAATTATCGTTTTGATAATTGAATATTTATGATTTGAGATTTGATTATCGTTTTTGATAATTGAATATTTGTGATTTGAGATTTGATTATCGTTTTTGATAATTAAATGTTTGTTGATTTGAGATTTGATTATAGTTTTGATAATTGAATATTTGTGATTTGAGATTTGATTATCGTTTTTGATAATTAAATGTTTGTTGATTTGAGATTTGATTATCGTTTTGATAATTGAATATTTGTGATTTGAGATTTGATTATCGTTTTTGATAATTAAATGTTTGTTGATTTGAGATTTGATTATCGTTTTGATAATTGAATATTTGTGATTTGAGATTTGATTATCGTTTTTGATAATTTAATATTTGTTGATTTGAGAATTCTGATTTTCGTTTTGGTGATTAGATAAGAGTAGTTTTTAAATTATCTGGGTGATAACTAGATAATTGTAGTTTTGCGAGTTGTGATTTGTGTTTTATAATTATCTTTGTTGATAATTAGATTTTGCTGCCTTCTAATTTTCGTATCGATAATTAGATATTGTTGTTTTGTGATTTCTGTATTCTAATTATCTAATCGATAATTGAATATTGTTGATAATTGCATTTATTCAGTTTTGTTATTTTCTGATTATCTATTTGATAATTAGATTTTGTGAGAATTTGTAAATTTCTTTTATAAAATTAAAAGATTTCTTTGTCGTTTGTATTCTCGACCTTTATTTTTCTAGCTTAACCAGTTTATGTTAGAAAAATAATTGTTATTGACGACTTTAATTATGAAAATTGCGGGGACGCAATTTTTATAAGGAGGGGAGTCTGTAACAACCCGAGATTTCGTATTGATTTATAATCGTCATTAAACGATTAACATGCTAGCTTATTGATAGTGAGAGTTTTAATTGGGTTAAAATTCTTTAATAAAAAAAAATTGTTAAATGTTGAGTGGGCTTCAAAATGCAATCTCGGGCCATGTTTTATTTGGGGCTGTGAAAATTCTCTAAGTAATACCGTTCCCCTTCAATTTATTTTCATTCGAAAAACCCTAACTAAATAAACGAGATAATGGCGGCTCGTTCTCTTTCGTTCCTCTTCTCCTTTGCTCGAGAGTTAGGGGTTGAGAAATAAGAGTGTTGGCATTTGTCGATCGTTCGTCTCTCGAGATGCTTCAACTCTTCCCATGGCTTCGACTTGAATGGCTCGAGCGATTGATGACTTCGTCTCCTTGCTTGGCTCTCGGCTGCTTCGATTGTGACAAAGGTGAGTGATTTTAAATTGTCACTCACATCTAATTCAAAACTTTGTTGATTTGGAACTTGCGATTTCATGATTTCTGGCATTTTGATTTCGTGAATTTCTCTGACTTGACTTTAGCATGCTTCCATGATTTCAACTATAGCTTGGTTACTGCTTTTGACTTCACTGTGAATTATGGCCTTGATTTCCTAGCCCCTGTGAGCTTCGCCTCTGGCCATCTTTGTGTTCATCCCTTACCTGTTGCACTTGCAACCTGATGTTGAACTTGCTTGATCATTGAACTGTTATGATCTCCGGTTACGATGATTTTGTTGATTTTGTGAGGATGTTTTTCGAACTGTACCATATTTACATGAGTTCTGATTCTCTTGACTTGAAGTTTTATTTACCTGCACACTTGCTTATGCTTCATGTACATTGATGTTGTGACTTTGTGTTGCTCTGCTACATGATGCTTGTATTCATGTTCTTCTTGTTGTTCGGTCTTGTAGTATTGTTGTCTTCTTGTTGGTTACTGCATCTTGAACTATTGTCGAGTTGCAATCTTGGGCTTACTTTGAGCATGTTACATCAGTAGAATTCATTAGCTCATGTGTTTCCATTTGTATTACTAGTTTGATGTACATTAGGCTGGATAGTTTGTTGTAGTTGATGTTCCTGTCTTCATGGTCTTTGCTGCATTGAGTTGCACCAGTCTTCGAGTTGAGTTGAGTTTCATCTCTGCTTTGTTACACTTCATATTTCAGTGTACCATGCCTTGTGTTCTTGTGTGGTTCATATAGTGTCTGCATTGGTGCGCTGCTGCTATTTGTTGCAATGTGCTTCGAGTTGTGTAGTTGGTTCATCATGCAGTCTGGATTTGTGGTATTTGCATTTGAGTTGTAGTTGCTGCACTTGTCCTGTCTACTTGTCATTACTTTGGTCTCTGACCTGATGTACTTGAGTCTGGTACCTTGATTCACTTTGTACACTTGTGCATCCCTTGACTACTTCACTGCTACTGTGTCTGGTACCTTTGCATTGTAGTACTTCATGTTAGCATTGGCTCTTGAGTTGTGTGTATTGCATTGTTGAGTTGAATCTGTTTTACTGATGCATTGCCTTTATGTGGTCTGCACTTACATTAGTCATTACTGCATTCATATCCTTGTTGTCCTATTGTTTCTTGAATTTGGCAGCCTGGTTGTACATGATTGCATCTTTGAATCTGGGTAGTTTGTCACTGTGTTGCACTTGCTTGACCCGGTTTGGTAGTTGCATGCTTGCTGTGCTTCTTTATCTCGTCTTCGCTTCGTTGTGCACTGTTGCAGTTGTTGGAGCATTGCCTTCACATATTTATGTGTTGTTGACCTGTGCATTGTCCTTGTCTTTGTACCTGTTTGCAACTGCAGTTTCATTGTGACATTTACTTTGTATTTGTTTCTGTACATTGAGTTGAATCCAGCTGAAACGCTCGGGTTTGACCTTGTGCTCGTTTGTGAACTTCCGTTGATCTTTTGTGCATTTCATATTGTAGTGGCGAGGCAGTACACGCATGCATGTACTGCAGCCCTACTAGATCTAATGTTTTAATGGATGTTTTCTATTGCTAGGATCGTTTTATGTTGCCAATTCAATATATTTTGAATTGTATTTTGGTTTGGTTTAATCTGATGATTTTGTTGGTATCTAATTATCTTTTAAATAATTAGATTATGTGCCTTCTAATTATCATATCGATAATTAGATTTTTATTGTTTAGGATGTTTCACTGGCTTTGGTTTCACTTTGACCATTTTGTTGTTAATTGTCGTCTAGACAATTCTGTTGTTTTCTAAATTATCTTCATTGATAATCTTTTTACTTATTTTTGTTGATGGTTGAATTTGCTGATTTGTTGTTTAACACTATTACGTGTTATATCTACCGTTATCCGATTCTCTTATCGAGGAGTCAGATGTACGAGATTTCTGTGACTGTCGTCTATTTGTTATTTGATTATTATTGCTTCTGTGCATGAATAACTGAGTTTGAATTAGACTGACCCGTGTATTATTTTCTTTTGAATTTAATACTCGGGTCAGACCCGAGTTATTTCAGGTTGTAGATATCTTGCTTTGGGTTGCTGTTTGAGCTATGAAGACTTTTCATATCTTTTGGAGTAGTCGTGTCATAGTATAGGTTGATATGTATTCACGTATATTAGTCGATAATGTACATGTATATATAACTTCCAGAGTCGATAGTTGTAGTTGTATCATATGTACTGTATCACATGTATTGTAACTGACATCAGTTATTATATATATGAGACTTCTTGTTTTATCTGTGTTTCGCATTTATATTATCTGTGTTATTATTATATTTATTGTCCTAAACTATTATAGCCACTGTGTAGTAGCTTTGAGTTTGTATCGGTATGTCGGATTTCCTCCTGAAATAAAATGCATATTATACTATCTGACATATCGGTGCTCGCACAAAGCAATTACACGGATGGTCGCTCCTCAACAGCCTTATTCTCCGTGCTAGTTGACAACATTACACCGTAGTGTTCTTGGCTAGCGTGGGTATAGAGGTGGGGCGTCACATGAGGATTTTCGATTTGGATTTGTTGAGAACAAAAATTTTCACTTGCATCATAATCGAGATTATTCCCATTGCCAAAATTATTTGAAAAGTGGATCACATTTTCGTTTTGATTTTGAAATTCATTTTGGAGTTCAAAATTGAATTGGCATGGGATATACTTGAAATCGTTTGAATTTTGAAGTGAATTCAAATTTTGATTGCTTTGAAAACTTTGATTTGAATCATTGCCCAAATATGAATTACACAAATCATTTATCATTTGATTTTGTTGTGTAGAGATTTCAAGTAAAGACGAAATGCTCTTTTCAAGATTTGAGGGTTGGTCAACATTTTGAAAATTTTGTGGTTCAAAATTTGAATCATTTAAACCATAGTTGTTGTTAAAATATCCATACGAATTCGGAGTGAAATCATATAGATTATATTGATTTTCGCAACTATTGTAAAATTCAAGTGAGTGGGGAAACTCGGACATTTTCAAGAATGTATTTGTTTTTTTTAAGGCAAAATATTTACAAATAAAATTTATTTTTCAAAAGGGAAATTGAATTTTGTTTGGTTTTTTGGTTTTTCAAATTTTTTTTGTTTTTGAAAAGGTTTTTTTTTTGGAGTTTGGTTTTAAAAAAAAAATTTGGATTTTTTAAAATTTCAAAGAAAAAGGATATAAAAATTTCAAAGGAATATTTACGATTTTTGTTTTGTTTTGGATTTTAATTTTTTTTTTAAATATGCATGAACTAATGCAACTAAATGAATGCAAGGGTTTAATTACAAATTATTTATCCTAAGTTAACCCAAAATTGTATAATCACACTCTATCTTCAATCAACAAGATAGTTCGCAGCCAGGTAATGGACAGGATTTATCGGTGCACCATGAATCACCATAGCAATGTAGTCGAAGGTTTAAGTACCTTTAGAGGAACAACCACTAAATATTTACGAATCACCGTAATACTTTTAAATGGTTATTACTCTACCATAGCCTAGACACCAAGAAATTAAATTGTTGAAAGAAGACAAATTGTCAATATACAATTAAGTGTTAATGATGTCTAACCGTTATTAATAAACAAAATTCTAGAATGTAATGCAAAGCAGAAATTAAACATGTATTAACAATGCAACTACGAATGGATTTTTGTTTCATTTTTGAATTTTTGATTTTTTTTAATATGCAAGCAAACAACAATGCACGACAACCAAAAATAATAAATAGAGGTTAAAAGCAGCAAAAAAAATTTATAGCAAGCAAGCAAAGAAATTATTATTAATTTTTGGCAAGCGGCTCCTTCCTTAATCTGCTTTGTCAACCTGAAAATAAACAAGATATATACAACCTTTTGTTTTTTTAATAAGTTTATCAAAGAAGAAATTAAAATAAGTGAACAACCAAACAAATGAAAACCCTTATTTGTTTTTTTATTTGAAACACTTGTTGTTTGTTTGATTTTTTTTTTTGGAAATTTTATTTTTTATACAGTTTACAACTAAAACAAAGGAAATCCTTCTCTCTTTTTTTAACACTCAACACCGTTCAACACAAAGCCCAACCCACTTAACAATTAACACAATCAAAATCAAATTTCAATAACAAAACTATATGCCCCCAAACCAAATTCAAATCACAGAAAAAAAATCGTGATTGCCAAATAAAAAAAATTCGAATCAAATAAAAACTTGTTCGCAGCCAAACCAAAATCAAGTCAAAGCAATCACAAACTAGCTGCGGTATTTGGGAGATAGTCTTCGGGGGTCGATTGCAGTTTTCGAAGGAAGTGGGGATTCGAGTTGGCGATTGTTTGCAAGGAGGCACGTGCGGCTGTTTCAGGCGATGGAAGCTGGAGTTGTTCGTGATTTGTTGAGGCGATTGGTGAAGAGTTCAAGTTCATTGTCAAGGGGTTCAGATATTTGAAGGTTAGTGAAGAATGTATATAAAACAGTGAAAAAAAATTTCTTTCTTTTTTCGGCTATTTGTGATCGATTCGATTTGTTTTTTTCGGCTATTTGAAGGTCAGTGAAGAATTTGGTTTGATGAGGAGGCAGTTGAAGCAGTTGAGGCTATTGGATGCTTGGATTGTGCAGGGGTGGTTTTTGGATCAGGTAGTGGATTATTGTGTTCAGTAATGTAGTTTGTGATTGCCAGGTGGTTTGTAGCTATGTTGCCGTGGTATTGGGCAGTAGGCTGTGAATGTGGGTTGGGTGATGTATTCAATGTTTGTTGAGAAGGTTTTGACAGTTTTGTCGAAGGAAGTGTGGCACTGGAGTAGTGGATGGTGAAGATTGTTGTCGGTGAATGGAGGAGTGTGGAGTGATCTGTCTTCGGAGATGATGTTGTTGGTGGTTAAGCTGTAGGAAAGAAGCAATGAAGTTTGTGAGTAGTAGGATAGTAGTTATCGGCAAGGATGGTTAAGAAGGTTGAGATGGTTGGTGAGTTGTATGGGTCTGGAGTGGAAGAGCAGGCAGTTGTCGATGATGGTAGTTTGTCTGACAGTGGTTGAAGAAGAAGCAAGAAATAGTGAATGGTAGATGCACAGGGATTGTGGAAGTGATAGGAAGGGGAGGTTTTTGGGTTTGAAGCTGTAGTGGTTGGGTGGGATGATGAAGTAGGCAATTGAAGGCAGTGGTATTGTTGAAAGCAGTTTTTGTTAGAAGAATGCAAGTTATGGGGAGGTTTTGCAGTGTAACAGTTGATTGTAGTGTTTGAGGAGTATGGGTTGTTTGAAATGTGTATTGGCTGTAGTGGTTGCTTGATAGTGGTCGGTTCAGCAAGTGGTTCAGGCGGATGAATGTGTAATGTAGGGGCAGTGATGGCTTATGTTGTGGTTTCTGCGTTGAAGCGTGGGAAGTCTGATGAAGTGTGTGAAGGGTGAATGAGATGGCCAGAGGGAGATGTGTGATGTTGAAATGTTGAAAGGAAATAGGCAGGGTACTGCAGTGGAAGGGGCTATCGATATGAAGTGATGGTATGGGTGTGTCGTACGATGGAGGGTCAGGTAGAATAGTAAGAAAAGGTTAATGAAATGTGACTATATTGTAATGTAACAAATGTATATGAAAATGTCACAGAGAAGGAAAGAGAGCAATTGGGGAGTGGCAGTGGATATATGTTGATGTCAGGGGAAGTTTGATGAAAATGAAAATAGAAAGTATATGTGAAAATGTAAAATGTACAATGTGAATGGCAATGAATTATTATTTTCAAATGAAATTGTGCAAAAAAAATTTAATAGAAATGTAATTAAAATGAAAGTAGAAAACAACAAACACACAATCAAATGCAAAAAAAATCAAACAAACACAAAATATATTTTTTTAAATGAACACACAAAACAAACACATGATAAAATAAAATGAAAATAATTCGAAGAATAGAAAATAGAAATCAAAACAAATCCCCGGCAATGGCGCCAAAAACTTGTTAAACGACGAAATTTCTATCGAGTTAGAAAACCGTCGAAAAATTTTGAAATAAATTTACCGCAAGCGCACGGCGTACACTTGTAGTACGTGGCAAATACGGGTCGATCCGCAGGGAATTGATGATTTTAAAAAATCTATTCAATCAAATTAAACCAAAGTCAAGTGAAAGTTAAGCTATAGAATTAAAGAATTAACTAACTAACTAAAAGAAAAGAGAAGCAAATATAAGAGTTAAGTGACAATTTAGAGAATAAATCCACTCTCTAGATCATGTAGTTCAACACGTATGAAATCATGATCTCTCTTTTATGGTCATTAGTGCTTTAATTGATGTGCTTATCATAAGTATGGCATATTTGTGCTATTGATTAGCCAACATAAGCCATCAAACTATAACACACCCCTTAAATCACTTACTAACTTTCATGAAACTTGACAATGAAAATGAAATCTATTTTAAGTATGACCTATTAATTATTGATTAGAAATATAGGCCATCAAATTTTAATTTCAAATCACTTTCTTATGCCATAGTCATATTTTGATGAAGAGGCATTTGTGTTAGTGATTGTTTAAGCATAGCCTATTTGGTGTCAACAATATAGGCAATCAAATTCAAAGCAAAAACAACTAGTAAACCATTTCTATCATCATTAAGCACAAAAAGAGAGCATGAATTAACAAATAGTTGAAGCTACATAATTAGAGAGCTTCATTATCCCAAAATTGAAGAGGTTTAGCCTTTCATATTTGTCATTTGATTAACAAATGTAGCTAGCAACATGAAAGTAAAAAGAAAGGAAAATGAAAGCTAATGGAAAAGAGAAGCTAATTAACAAGAATTAAAACTAATCTACTTGCATGAAAGTAATTCTACACTATAAACATTAAAGTAAATAAGCATTAAAAGGAAAGAGCATGTATTAAATTGTAATAAAAAGGAAATTACATGAAAATAAAATAAATGGCTAAGTAGCCATGAAAAGAGAAAGAGAGCTTGTCTTTTTATTTTGAGCCTAAACTAAACTAAGAGAGACTAAGAAGAAGAGGGTTACATGAAACATAAGGGGTACTTATACAAGTGTTAAACCCTAATTTATATTTTTGGGGAATGCCCAAATTATCCTTGAGAAGTGTGGAGGCCAAGTAATCATTAGCTTCTACTAATCATCATTTAAGTGTACATGAAGCCATTAATTCCATAAGCATGAGCATTAGCCTCTAATTTGTACATTAAGGTAGGTGGGTAGGTGGGGTCCTCCATTATCATGCCTTTGAATTATTTCCATCTTCATTTCTTTATCTTCACTCTTGTGCATGCATACATCTTCATGAAACCACTTGTATATGAAGCCAAATTTCTATAAAAAATATAGAAATTTCAAATTAAATTTTCTCAAATTAATATATGCACAAAAATGACCATTTTGCCCTTGGATGAAGATGAATATGTGACGATTTGAAAATAATATGAATTTTGGTTTAAACAAGTTAAAATGCCCGATATGATCATTTATTTAATTTAAATAGATTGAATATGGTGGTAAAAATATGCATATTTACGTGCATATCAACTTCCCATTACCTTTCGATTCACTACTGTTCATTACCGAGTGGATTTTCCTTTTCAATTTGGTAACGCTATATATACCGAGTGCTTAGCATTTTCCTTCCTTATGTTTTCGTTTTCCTTGTGACTTCAAACCGATGCCAACTTCTTGCGAATTAACTCCCCAATCCCAAAGCCTTCATTGCTGACCAAATCAGATCACCGTCGCTTTCTTTTCACCACCGTCACCTTTTGAACTTCGTTCTGATTACCACTATTATCTCGAGACAACTCGACCCTGACCTCTCCTTCAAGTCAAGATCTAAACTTGCATTTCAAAGGTAGGTTGTCGCCGCTTCTAGGTGGTGGAGCATGCAGTCGACCTCACTTTGGGGTCGTTGTAGTTGATGAGTGACTGGAATTTTGATTTAGTAATCGAGCCCTTCACTTCCCTTTTGGCTGTTTCTTTCTTTGAGTGTTCCCTAGGTCAAACATATGGCTAGCTCGGAGTAACCATATGAAAAAAATCCAAAATCCCATCCACTCTATGTCAACTTGGTGTGGGAGTTGATTTCACTTGAAGTAGATTTAGAGGACCCAATAACTTTTTGCTACCGATCTATTTTGTTTTCCACCACTCATGAGATGCTTTCCACAAAAAGTCGGTCAATCACTACTTGCTGTTCCAAACTCCATTGGGATGGTCTTTTCCAAAGAACGGTCGTGTCGAATGCACTATGTCATCTGCACAACTTTATTACAAAGGATTTTGAATTTTTGCAATTCCTATGTCCTTGCAAAAGAAATGATGTGCGTCACTCCGACCGTGTTGAACGTCAAGTTTTCCTATTTAGAATGACTCGCCATTCTCCCAAATTTCATGCTAGCGTTAGACCATAAACTCCGCCTAAAGCTAGGTCTACCAGTGCTCAGGCTTCGACTTACACGCCTTCCGGACCGAAATGTTCGATTACCATTGAATTACAAAGACTGATCATTCTGGTGGAACCAATTAAAGAATAGCCTCCACCTTTAAATGAGCACATCGGCTAAAGAGTTCAGGACGAACTACCCGAACAAGTGACAACAATGCTTACTCCCCTAATGCTCCAAACAATTTATCGACAACATGGAATTCCCAAAAGGGACATCTTACTTCCTACTCAAGGCCAACGAGCGCAAAATCCTTCGATGGGCTATACGGCCTGCAATAGATGATAGAGTTAGGGGTATGCTCTAGGGGCAATTATGTGTTTTTACATATATCTAACAAGAAACCGATCTTGTTTAAAATAAAAGGTGTTTTCTTTCTATTATATACTTGATATAGTATGTTATATTAATTAATTAATTAACTAATTAATTAAAAGTATATTTAACAGAAAATTTATAAATGGAATGTTTTGTAATAATAGTTACAAAGTGCTGTAACAATGAGTAATTTATCACAGTAAAAAAATATACCATTTTAAATGTTCCTAGTCAAGATGCATCAAGAGTGGATATTGGTTTATCTGTTGGGACTATAGTATGTAACGCTCTCCAAATATTGGGTAGTGTATTACTCATGACTATTGGGGGATACTTAAGGGTTACGTACTGATAATTATTGGATAATTATGGAACAACTCACTCGATAGTATTCTGTTGGTTAATATAACTAAGGTCATATAGAAAATATCAATGTGACTGATTTACATAGTTCTCTCGACTTGAGAAAACCGTTGATCTTTAATATGAAAGTTCTGCTTTGATTATAGTTAAATCATGGCATAATGTCCATCGAGTGACTATAATTGGGTAGAGTGGAAGTATTGGAAGTGAAGCACTATTCAAGAGAGGATTCATCTCCTCGGTTGTATGAGGTTAGTATCACGGTCAACTGAAGTCAACTCAAAGTCAAAATCTCAGGTCAGAGCATTTCGATTAATAATAATTATTATTATTATTGAACCAAGGACTTTGTGTTTGGACTATACAATCGAATATTAATAATATTGAAATTTTGGACGATTACCAAATTTCATAAGTACCAAGTGATATAATTTCGACGAAGAGAATTGATGTAAATAAAAGTCACAACTGGGTATAACTTAATAAAGTAAAACTAGATTTTACCAAAACCAAGTAAGCGATAAATTTGTCCAAAATGTCACACCACCTGCTAAGTGACGTATGAACGTTAATATTCGAATAGTTCAATATTAACCACTGATTAAATTTACACCTAACGAGTCACACAACCAAAACGATGAATTCTCCTTTGAGCAAACAATTTAATTAATTTATAATTTCTATAAATTGATTAATATTTATGAAATATTAATTATAAAATTTGATTATGATTTGTTGGATAAATATTATTAAATGTATTTATAATAATTATAAATATATCGATCGATATACGACATCGATAAACGATTAAATTGTATTTAATTACATAATATTTAATTTGGGCATAGATGATTTTAGGCCCATCATGGGACTGATATTTTCGACAATAATAAGGCCCATATGTGGCTAATAATTGGGGTTTGAAGGGCTAAAGAATGGATGGCTTGGATTGAAGGAGAATAAGTAAGAGTTGGGATCCATACTTCTCTCATTTCCTTCCACTATATAAGCATCTCTAACCCCACATGACATTGATCTTTTAGTGCCTCCTCCTTAGTGCTTGCTGGCAAAAATCTCTACTGGTCACTCTACATCTCATTAAGTTTAAATTAAGTTAATTTAGTCGTTATCTAATAGCTGGTGGTCACGGTTCAAAGACCAGCTATCTATTGAATTGAAAACAGTTTCAAGAGGTAGAAATCATCTTTTTAAGGTTAATTGAAGGCATTGAGATTAAGGTATGTTTCTAACCAAAACATAGTTATTAATTCTCAATTATAATGGTTTATTATATATGTATATATTATATATTGTCGGTTAGACGATGATTCTGATATGCAAGTAATGTTGTCACAAAGTTGTTTGGTGGTATGCATTTACATATATATTTAAAATAAAATAAAAATTTATCAAATATACAGCAGGTCGGTACAACTCTGAATTAAAAATATAGTTTTTTTTATTTTATTAAATAAATATATATTATTTAATTATATATAGTTTATAATTAATTACAACATCAAACTTTAATAAAAAATAGTCATATAATTTTATATGTATAGAATGAAGGCTATGATAATTTTCGATAGTGGGAAAATATTTTTTTATTAATATTTTGTTATTATTTAATATTATGTAAATCAATTTTTTACAAAAATAAATTATATTAATTTAAATATATTATGAAAATTATATTTCATATTTTATAAAATTATATCAACTACAAAGAAGCTCTCAGCAAAAAATAATAAAGCATTTTTTATTCTTAAAATAGTTATTTAATATTGATCGAAAAAAGGAAAAATTATTTTTAAAATTATTTTAGACCGAAAAAATTATGGAAAATTTTCAAAGCATAAAACATCATTTAGGATTTTTGGAAAATTTAAAATTTGAAATTAAGTTTTGAAATTAATTATTAATTAATATTTTATAAATTTTCGAATGAACATTTAATTAAATGACTTTAAAATTAAAAAAATAATTTTCAAAGCTATAGTGTGCAGGACATGGAATTTTAAATTTGGAAATAAATAAAAAATTATTTTAAATTTTTTATTAATTAATTTATATATATATATCTGTGTTATACATATATTTGTGTACGTGTATATAGATATTTAAAATAACTTTTTTAAATATATATATGTGTGTGTGTAGATATGTATTGATCATGGTTTTTTTTAAATTAATTAATTTAATATCTATAAATAATTTATTTATATTTAAATAAATCTATTATAATAATATGTATGTAATATTAATATTTTATTCATATGATAATATATATAAATATATTTATATACATATAAAATTACTTAAGAAAAACTTTATATATATAATACTTATATATAAATAATTTTTTTATGTGTATGTTTGGAGAATATTTACTTGCATATTGGATGAGCTAACATGTTCAGTGCGATGTAAATCTCAACATCTGTACACGGGCATGCTATACTTTGCATGGGTTGATATGTTACACATGCGGACACACACACACACATATATGTGTGTGTGTATGATACACATATACATACATAGATATATACATACATACATACATATATATATATATATATCAAAACATAAATTAAATAAAAAATATATGTAATTTATAAATTTAAATAAAATAAAAGCCTTAATTTAAATAAAGTTTAGAAATGTTCAAAATAAATTAGATTGCGTAGGCCTAATAAAGATCCAATATGGTAAAAGTAATTGAACTTCACCAATAACTTCCATCGTGGGCTGGTCCAGTTCCAACAATCGATACATGTGCTTAGGTTGCACCATACCGCATTTTAATCCGTTCTTGCGCATGATTCTCTAAGAGCTCGGGCTAGTTCTGTCCCAAGTTCAACCCAACGGATATGCACTACTGAGATCCTTGTCTGTGCTACTCATGATCCAGTTTCAACTACCTTCAAACTTCGTAGAGTTAACCCACATCCTGAGTTTCAAACAATCAGCGTGATTCGCCTTCTTATATGATTATCAAGGCCTAGTGTCGTTGCAAAGTCATTGAAGAGCTCTATAATAAACATTCATATTTTAAGAATGAGTACTTCTTTGTCTGATGTCCGTACGGCTTCAACATGCCCTGGCTTTCCGACATTAGGATCTTTTTCCCTTTATTCTTCTCACATTTAGATTCCTTCTATTTAAGCTTTAACTCTTTGTCTAATTCCTTTATAGATATTCCTACTCAAAACACAAGTCGCGAGCATGCTAAAACCCTGAAAACTCTCAAAAGAGTTTGCTTCCTACATCGCACCACTACTTAGCTTCTAACCAACAAGAACCTTTGCCGGTGTAACCAATTACATCCCAAGCGCTTCACCGTCGCTACTACCTCTCCTCCAAGCAGTTCCAAAATGCATTACCCAATCTTCAGCCCCCACTCGCAACTTTGGTGATAATCTTCAAGGGGAAGTTGAAGGTCTATTGGGTATGGCAAACGTTAATGAGTCGCCCGATAGGGCGGTAGAAGAGCCCATTGTAGGTGAAGTTTGAGAAGAAGGAGATGGAGGAGTTGGAATGCAAATGGTTCAAGAGGAGAGCGATGAGGAAGAGAGAAGAGAAGGAAAGGAGAGGGAGAAAGAAGAAGTAGGAGAAGAGGAAAAAGGAGATGATGACTTCGACATCGGCTAGGAAGGAGATGAATTGTGCGAGGAAACATCTCCTAATGATCCTGAACTTTCTACTTTGCCTCTTTTAAAGCATATAATTACCAAGACTTCCAAAGAAACCACAGAACCAAGCATGAAGCCATTAGCTAAGGCGACTCCTCCGGTTGGTTCTTCAAGGGACATCTTCAGTTCGTTGAGCAATTTTGATATTTCAATTGTCAATCTTCTTAAGGAGGGCTCTCTAGGCTTCACTTTCCCTTTTGAGGGTTTCCTAGCTGAATGAGGCAAGACTCCATCCTTATTTGCATCCAAACATAGTTTATAAAGTAATTAGGGGGATGCCGGCACTTCACACACTTCTAGGATCACAAACACATATTCCTTGTATTCACTCATTTTATGATGTTATGAAACTTATACGATCTTTTTTCTTATTTTAAATACCATGGATAGAGGTAGCTTTAGTAATCTTCAAAATGGCGTCGGTAAGAGAGAAGACACACTCCTAAACTACGTTGTTCCAGCTATCAGAGTCACAATGAAATAGAGGAATAGAGATTTCAAAGAAAGGAGAAAAAGCACGGGGTGGAACAAAACCGTCAGGCCGAAAAGGACTGAAAGAAGAGGCAGGCCGAAGAGCAGCAACTTTATGACCACGAAAAAAGGCATAAGGATTCGCATGATCGTCGCGGTTATTCCTTTGACATTCCTCCACTTCAATCTTAGGTGCAATTTTATGCGCACCAACAAACTCTATTATCCCATTCCTTGATTACTACCATTCCTCCTCATTCCAAATGAATCATTGCCCCTATAACTCTTATTCTAGCTCAACCAAACCACATGCAGGCCGCCTTTCCTGACCTTTGCTTGACCGATGTCATGTTTGATCATGACATCAAAATCATTCCTAAGGATGAAGCAAACCGCAAAGTCGGATGGGTTCAAGAGTTGGCTAGTCAAGGGTATGAATTGAAAGGCTTTGCTATGCATTCTATAAGGTTAACCAAATCAATCGAATGAACATTCAATTGTTTGAATCTTAAAAGAAAACTTACGACAGTCTGATAGAGGGGTATAAGAAGGACTTGAGGGAATCAAAAAAGAAAATGAAGCGGCCCTGGAAGCTGGGAAGAAAGCCAAGGATTCGATGGAGGAAACGAGAAGAGCTCATACCAATGCAGAAATCATACTAAAGGACCTGCTGAAAACTGCATAGGAAGAGAACGCTGCTTTTAAAACGTAGGTTGCCGAAAGAGACTTATCCCTCACCGCAAAGGATGAAACTATCCGGGTCGAGGATAAAACCATCGATGACTGGGCAGCTAAAATCCAAAAGCTCCTGGATGAAAATGATAAAATTGAAACGACTTGCTATTAGCAAAGGATGAGAAACAAGATATTGAACTTGACTATACTATCGCATCGCATGATCTAAAGGAGCTAAAAGAGCAGAAAGCAAAGAGCGAGAGTAAATGTATACCACCCATCAGTTTTTCGCTAATGTTATCCAATACAAGAACCTGAAGTGGCTAGGAAATACATATGCGGTTACCCTCGCTGATGCCTAGAAGGAATTTTTGCATTGTGCAGAGGTGACTAGTGAAAGCCTCACCAAAGATGAGTTGATGGCCAAGTACCTCGATGCTGATGATATAGAAAAACTTAAGGAGGTATAGGCTATATTTGTTGTTGAAGACACTGCTGCTAAGGATGACAGTGAAGCTCTTATCGAACCAAGTGTATCGGGTCAGGTAGAGTCATCAACTCTAAAATCCCAAGGGCTTGCAGCGGATATTCCTGCTATTGAGGGGGCCACTCTGAGGCCACCCGAGTTATCCTGCCTTCCATAGTAGTCACTCCTGTTGAACCTTATGTTCCCCTTATTGTTGGTCCATCAATTCAGCATTCACTCAAAGAGCGAGAAATCTCTAAATCTTTAGTTCCACAATCGAGTGTGAGTGGAGGTACATCCTTTGTTTCTCCAATATTCAAAGTCCTTCAGTTCTCGCCTAAGATTGTAACTAACCTCTACTTCTCAGTTCGTGAAGTTATAGGTCATCCTTCTCTTCCACCTCCTTCATCACAAATCACTTAAGGCATGGGCACTGTTGTAGTCACCATTGAGTCAACTCCCATGACCACGGGACTGTTTTCCAAGTCTTCTTTCTAGCTTTATCCCCAGTTCTGATGTGGAAATAATTATAGCTCTAAAGGGATTAGATGGTGTTTCCCGGTCTTAGGGAGAAGACATCACTATAACTAATGCCTCGGGCCCAACCAAATTTTTTTCTATAGTGGACCAGTGGAAGACTGACTTGTCGAAAGTTAAGAATAAAACTGAGCCTGGTCTTGACAAGCCTACAAGTTCCAAAGAGCTAAAATATTCTTCTCGTATTACTCCTTTTGTTATCCATCCTCCAAGGGGCGATAGCACCGATATCACAATAGAGACTTCCGAGCTTCCTTCCAGTCATCTTGAAGATCCTGGCATCATTGTTTCCGAAAGCAACACCACCCCTTTAGGAGGCAGCACACCAAAAGACGATAAGAGCCATAAGAGACTTTCTGATGGCTTAGGTGGAAAGGTCAGGAGGAAGAAGAAGGGCCATAAGAAATAGACTTCTCAGCTATTCTCCGACGAAGGCAAGATAGTTTCTATTTGTCTATTCGAGACGTACATTTCTATTTTTCTTCGATTGTATATAGGCCGCATTTGTACGGGAGCGACCACTGCAATTTCTATGTATAAAAGTTGAAGTAATGAAAGGCTACTTTTCTTTTGTAATCTTCTTCCATTTACTTTTCTGCACTTTTATATTCTACACCTGCTTATATACAACCGCCTACATATATAATTTAATTTCATATTCTGCAATTTATCCATATTATGCATGTTTGTTTCCATGTAATGCTTTTATTTACTAGAACTTTGTGCATATAAATAAAAATCCTGCAATTTTGTTAGTTACATTTAATTATTTTGTCTTGTTTATAGTTTCCAAAGTGTTTCGTTTGGCTAAACAAACTATAATTTAACCAACTCTATTGTTATTCCTATTTATTTTAGGTCGATTTTCCTTCAACCATTAGCAAGTTATAAATAATAAAAGTTCCATGTGATTCCTCATCTTCGGGGAATGGCAGCTTGAACGTCTATCTCCTAACGTCCCTAATCTCGTCGATAACCAGGCGTGATCGGTATCATCCATAATTTTACAATGTTAAGCCTCGACAAAGCGCATCCTATTAAGCCATGAGTGAAACCGTAGCTTTCATGTTGTTCTATCGCATGGCGAGTCCTTCTTCCGGGACTTATAATTCCAAATGACAAAATCCAAGCATTGTTCACTGACCTTGCCTATTTCTTGGCATTGATCGATGATTAATCACATGGAGCAAATTTTATGATTTCCCCCAATTCGATTATACTCTTCCGATCCTGATCCTATACCGAAGGATTCCGGTAATTCTTGTTTTAATTTTCCAATGACTATCCTCACTTAATCTTGGTCGAGCATGTCCCATTGGGCTACCTGTACAATCGTGAATGTCCCATCTGTAGATTGGTTCATATATCCGAGAACCTGTGCCATTGGACGCCTATTTCCAAGCATCCGCACTTATTCCCATTATTTTTGGGTATTCACCGGGAGTATCCATTAATCATCCTTGCTTATCCTTGGCCTAACATATCCTACCAGGCCGGTAGCATGATCAAGAAATTTCTATCAACATTCCAATTTCTATCTTTGAAAATTGGAGATTTTGCTACCTACCTCCCAATATTCCTTATTGACCTTGCCTATTTCTGGGCAATGGTAAATATCGAAGGAACACGATCGAATTCCAATTGACCCTTATGGTCAGTTTCCTTTGTCCAAATCCTAGACTAAAGGAATCAGTACCTGATTGTATTGCTAACCGTGCAGTATAAGATTTTGCTTATAAGAACATAATTCCATTGGTTTAAGATGCTAACTTTTATTTATAAACAAAAAAAGGTAGCAAGTCCTACCTTATTACATTGCTCCCAAAATCCTTGGATGGGTTATTTGCAAAAGGTAAATTAAATAAAACTAAAAAAATAGTGTTGTAGCGAGTCGGTGTTCCATGCATTAGAAATTGAGATTCTGTCAACAGTAGCTAGCTTGAACATTCCATCCTCGAGCTTTTGCTTAATTGCATAAGGACCTTCGCAATTCGGACCAATGGCCGCCGTATTGAGGAGAGCCTTTTTCAAAAAGATTACCTCAAAAGTACGGTTCTAGACCTTGGTGTTAAAATGTCATACTAATCTTTTTGGTGAGTGGCTACCTATAATTCCACTTCCTCCCTTTTCTCATCAACCAAATGGAGGGACCCAAGAAAGAATTCCTTGTTTACCTTTGGATCATAATGCTTTTTATGATGAGAAGAGATCCAATTCTATTGGGATCATGGCCTCCGATCCATAGGCCAAAGCTAATGGCATATGTCTAGTTGCAAACTTGTGGGTTGTCCTATAAGCACATAATGCTAGTGGAAGCTCATTGACCAAGTTGCCCTTGGCATTCATTAACTGCTTCTTCAAGGTGGGTTTTACGATTTTATTCACTGCCTCCACTTGTCTGTTTGCCTGTGGAGGTGCTACCACTGAAAAGCTCTTCTCAATCTTGTACAGGTTGTAGAAATTCTTGAACTTGGTACTTTCAAACTAAGTTATGTTGTCTGTTATGATCTTCTGAGATACTTCGAACCACCAAATGATATTCTTCGTTACGAAGTTGATCACTTTTTTTGCTATGATCTTGGTAAGTGGTTCTGTTTCGGCCCACTTCATGAAATAATCCACAACAACTATTGCATACTTAGCTCATCCTTTCACCATCGATAGCACACCGATAATATCAATTCCCCAAACAACAAATAGCTACAAGCTGACCATTTGTGTAATCTCTGTTGATGCGGCTCTTGGAATCTTTGCAAATCTCTAACAGTGGTCGCATCGCTTGGTATAATCAGTTACATCTCTATTTATAGTTATCCAAAAATATCCATAGCGAAGTACCTTTTTTGTCAATGTACGCACCCCGTTGTGGTCACCGCTACCTTCATGGATTTTCATGAGGATTTTTCTAGCTTCATCCTTGGTTACACACCTAGCTTTTGAACTAAAATTGGCACAAACACCCAATAGATTTGATAGAGAATAAAAAGTAAATAAAATAAATGAAAAACGAGCAAGAAATAGAACACACAAGATTTATAGTGGTTCAGCGTACTCGGGCCTACGTCCACTTCAAGTTTCCTTTATTATACTTTGTTTTTGCAGTTCAGTTCTTACATATCGGTATGAATCTGTTACGGATCAGTTTAAATCCATGAATGGTTACCAAAAATTGGAGCAATGGAGCAAGAAAGCCAAAAGGATTCATAAAATTGAGCTCTTCCTTCCTATTTATAAAGGTAGGAAGCCTAAAATCTCACTTGAAGATCTCCACCTCCTTCTTCATGCCCGAGACTAGTTCTTTAGAAAATATATGTGCCAACATAGCAAAAATCATGGTACCAATCCATGGCCTTGATCGGTATTGATCTGTAAATTCTTTGTATGGATGGTTTTCAACACCTTGTCTTGGCTTGATTGGCAGTTAGCTTCGGGATTCCAAACTTATTTGCACCATTATTAGCTTGTTTTTGAGTCCAAATGATGGATTGGTAGAAGAATGGAGTTGCTGATTCAAGTGCTCATGGAGATTGATAGCAAATTGCATGGGAATGACAAAATAACACCTCGAAAAGGCATCTAGCCTCAAGTAGAGTAGATAGGAAAAAGTTGGGCAAGATTGGACAAACTATCGTGGATCGGTACCGATCCACATCTTGGATCAGTACCGATCCACCACTTTGGTGGATCATGGTCTCTTTCCTTCTGTGGTGGTTTTATCTTCACTCTTTGGTCTTGGTTGTAATTGAGTTTTGTGCTACACAGTCATTTTTCCGGGTGTCTTTCCTTGATATCTTTGAATTTGACTTGTCAAGTTTGTCCATATAATTCCTGGTCAAAAGGCGGGCAGCACTTGCTCCCCAAAGCACATCTTGCGAATGAAAGATGTGCTTTGCTCAAGAACGAATGTTGAAGTCGATGGGATATCAATAGTGGAATTTTATGGTTATCAGTTGATCAAGCTACTATGAAACATCCTATTTCTTTGGATTCTCTCGTCAATCATGGGTCATTCCAAACCTATTATAGCCTAGGACTACATACTTTACATGAGTGTAGACTATATGTCATCATCATTTTGATTTTCATTTGGAGTTATTACACCGCATATCAAAATCATCTCATGTTCATTCGGGATTTGTCTGTTCTACTCTAATTTCAAGGCATTCAAATCCTTTTATCAAATCTGTATCCATTCTAAGGTTCAATCTCTCCGGATCGTTTTATATTCAGTTTAATGCACAATCTCCCTGAATTGTTCGATGTTTAATTTAATGTGTGATCTCCCCGGATCGTTTAATGTTTAAATTAAGAGAAAGATCTCTCTGGATCATTTATCATTTAAGTTGATGGGATGATCTCTCCGAATCGTTAATCAAATTCGTGGCCATTTGGGGATGATAGTTAAACCGCGATCTCTCCGGATCGTTGATTGAGGTCGTGGCTGTTCGGGGCCGGTATGTAAATTTATGGTCTCTTCAAATCGTTAATCAAATCGATGGCCGTTCAGGGTCGATAATTAAACCCATGGTCTCTCCTGACCATTAATCAAGTTTATGGTTATTCGGGGCCGATAATCAAATCCATGGTCTCTTTGGACCGTTAATCATGTCTATGGTCGTTCAGGGCCTATAATCAAATCCATGGTCTCTCCAGACCCCTACAGAGCATGATCTGCTTGCTCTTTGGCAAGGGGACTCAACGATAAGCAAGCCCATCCGCTCACTCTCCGACGAGGTGACTTACTTCTTCCACTCTGGTCCCTGCTTTCTGGCTGGGGCTTAAAGCGACCAATATCGTACAAATCCATCCGCTCACTCTCTAGCGAAAGGAATTGCACCTTGCACTTTGGTCCCACCTCTCCGGACAGGACTTAAAGCGATCGATATCGCACAGATCCATCCACTCGCTCTCCAACGAGGGGACTTTCACCTGGCACTCCGGTCTTGTCTCTTGGATAGGACTTTAATGTGTTTTTTTTAAAATCCAAATATTCAAATCAAATCAAAGCAAATAAGCAGAAATCTGAAGAATTCATCCCAGACATCCGACTCAAAGCGTGCCTAGAGACTAATTTAGGTCTCATACACATGTAAGCGGTTCGAGGTTGTTACCATCCTAAGTAGTTATCCCAAGCAATTGACTTAGAGCGTACCTGGGGACCATTCGGGATCCCGTATACGTATAAGCGACCAGAGGTTGTTATTGTCTTTATTTCTTAATACAAAACGCAAAATGCAAGAAAAGAAAAGAAAAAACAAAGTGCGGGAATCAAATTCAACTCTCGTCCATCCCGATCATGCGATGACTATACTCGACCGCGATCCAAGGCCATTTCCATTCGCTATGGATGATGGCTGCTCTTGTTTCACCACTGCAACTCGGTTTCTTACATATTTCTACAATTGCTTGTTTCTGACCTGTTCCTCGATCAGATCGCGTAGGTGTCTGCAGTCATTTGTGTTATGCCCATCCATCTTATGGAATAGGCAATATTTTCCAAACGTCCTTTCGTGGTTTGTGGGCTCTCTCCTTGCTTGTTTCCGAGGGGGGATCTATCCCTTAGTATCTAGGTAAATCCGCTTCGGGGTCTTGCTCAAATTTCTATAAGAAGAGAATTTCGATTCCCTCCTTTGTCGCTTCGATCCTTCAAAGCCATCATCCTTTTTTCATTTTCCTTTGCCTTTGATGGATCCTTCTCTAGATGGTCCTTCGCCATCCACAACATTAATTTCTTCCTAATCAGCCTCAGAGTCCTTCTAGTGTAGGTATCTCTCAGCCTCATGATAAAATTCTGTGAGATCCATCGGAGGATCCCATTCCAAAACAACCTTGAAATCCATCTTAGCGGTTATTCCCAAAATCACCACCATCAAAACCATTGATGGGTCTGGCTTATTGACCGCATTAGCCATCGCATTGAACCTTGTCAAAAAACTTTTGAGGGTCTCTCCGGCCCTCTACTTCATACTCGTTAGTGTCATTACATTCTTGATTTGTGAGATATGGACCCGGAACTATTTCATGAATCTGTTTACTAAATCGGACCATGTGCTAATGGAGCCGTTCTCTAGTGGTCTAAACCATAATGCCGCCAAATCCGTCAGATATAAAGGAAAACACTATCCCATAACCTCTTTAAATGCACTCAGCACCTCCATGTGCCAGATGTATCTCATCAAATAAACCGTTGGATCTATCTTCCCATCGTACGTTTCCAATGTTGGTAATTTGAACTCAGATGGATTCCTAGTATACCAAATTTTCGGAGTGAATGGACACATATTTACATACTCCAAGCTTTAGTTAGGCAGTCCACCCTTCATAGCTCATCTCACCATCTCAGCAAGTCTATCATCATCGTTTAAAGGAATTCTAAAGTTTGCATTCTCAGGCTGCCCCCTATTTCCATGAGGGAATTCCAACACATACTCCTTCGGCCGTGCTTCTGCATTATGATCCATGTTCAAATGCCCAGCATCATTTCTAGGATGCACATCATTTCATCCTATGCCAGTAAGACCCATGCCCTTGAGTCCTTGTGGATCGGTACCAATCCGTACCTATGGATCGGTACCGATCCGTGCAATTTGCTCAGGGTTCAATCTGGCTTGTTCCACTCTTCTTCCAAGTGCATATGCCCCGGCTTCAGGTCTTTGGTTCTAGTTTACAGTGACTTTGGTTGTTCCAGCTTATCCCATTCTCCTGAAGAAATTCTCCTTTATCTCTTCCTGGGGAACAATCATACTTTCTTGCAATCCATTCATCATGGTTACTATCTCATCTCTGATTATGTAGATGGCAGTGGGGTTGACTCTTAAGGATGCCTCTTGGCTGTCCCCTTGTTGGTTTTTTTAGTAACAGCCTTCCTAGTTGATTGTCTTATCATTTTGAATCTTTCCAGGTCTCAAATCAACGAATTCAAATGTTTCTCGGTGAAAGTACCAAAATATTTGAACCAAAATTGTTAGAAACACCCAATAGATTTGGTAGAGAATAAAAAGTAAAGAAAATAAATAAAAAACAAGCAAGAAATAGAACGTACAAGATTTATAGTGGTTCGACATACTTCGATCTACATCCACTTTAAGTTTCCTTTTATTATACTACTGTTTTTTAAGTACAGTTCTTACGGATTGGTATAAATCCATGAGTGATTACTAGATTTAGAGTAAGAGAGAAAGAGAGTCAAAAAATCCATAAAAATGAACCCTTTCCTCATATTTATAGAGGTAGGAAGCCTAAAATCTCGCTTGAAGATCTCCACCTCATTCTCCATGCCTATGACTAGTTCTCTAGGAAATATAGGTGCCACCACAGCAAAAATCATGGATTAGTACCAATTCGTAAATTCTTCATATATATGGTTTTCAACTCCTTGTATTGGCTCAATTGGCGGTTAGCTTCATGATTCTAAACTTGTGTGCACCATTATTAGCTTGTTTCCTGAGTGCAAATGACTGATCGATAGAAGAATGGAGTTGCTGATTCAGGTGCTCGTGGAGATTGAAAAAGAATTGCATGGGATTGAGAAAATAACACCTGGAATAGGCATCTAGCATCAGTAGAGTAGATAGGTAAAAGTTGGGCAAGATTGGACAAAGTATCGTGGATCGGTACCAATCCAAGATGTTGGATTGGTACTGATCCACCACTTTGGCGGATCGTGGTCTCTTTTCTTTTGTGGTAGCTTTATCTTCACTTTATGATCCTAGTTGTACTTGAGTTTTGTGCTCCATGATCGTCTCTTCGGGCATCTTGCCTTGATAACTTTAAAGTTTGACTTGTCAAGTTTGTTAGTATACTGTCTGGTAAAAAGGTAGGATAACACCTAGGATGGTGGTTAAGAACCTTCTTCTGTATAGTACTCCTTGCATCATGAACAGTGATGCTTTTCGAAGAAGTTTCTTCCATTCGTTCATATCTCTTAGGAGAATTCCTTTGGGTACATAATCCTTAATTGAAGTCATCCATGGATCCTCTTCATGTACACCTCCAAAATCCGCTCAACGTCCATCTAGTCGATACTTGAAGCCAACATTGTCTCCACTGGAACCAAACCCATTGTTGTGCCTCCCTAGAGCTCACCGGCTTGGCCAACGAATCAGCTTTCGCGTTATCCTCTCTAGGGATATGTGTAATTGTATAATTCTCTATATCATCCAATAGTTATATTGCCTTTGTCAGGTAAAAAGCAGGTCTCACACGCTTAACCTGATATTCCTTCCTCACTTGACAAACCACCAACTAGGAATCACTGAATATCTGCAATGTCCTTATTCCGAGTTCCTTTTCTATCCTCAACCCTGCTATCAACTCCTCATACTTGACCTTATTGGTAGTTGCAGGAAATTCAAATCTTAATATATAACAAATTGATCATCCCTCCAGAGTTACAAGCACTACTTCTACACTTAAACTATGTTCGTTTGAAGCTCCATCCATAAGCAATTTCCAATAAGGCATTCTAACAGTCTTCGTTCCATTCAAAATGCTTCTTACCCTTTTTGAGGGCTCGAAGAATGGTATGCGTTTGTCCATTACCTTTGAGATAAACCGACTCAAAGCGGCAACCATCCTATTTAAGCTATGGAACTCCTTCTTTGTGGTCGAGGCTCTCATGTTCCTTAAAGCGTTAATCTACTTCGAATTAACCTTAATGTCCCTTGAATTCACGATGAATCTCGGAAATTTCCCAGATGCAACTCCAAAAGACATCTTAACAAATTCAACTTCATTGCATACTTCCACAATACCTCGAACATCTCAGAAAGGTCATCACGTGATTCCTTAATAATCATGACATCATGAACATATCATCCGTGTATACTTCCATCGTTCATCCGATATGCTTTCTGAATATAGAATTCACCAACCTCTGGAATGTAGCTCCTACGTTCTACAAATCAAACGGCATTGCTCAAAAATAGTACAATCCCAAATCCATTGAAAAGCTAGTGTGCTCCTGATCCGTCATATGCATCGAGATCTGGTTATAGCCTAAATAAGCATCCATAAATGAGAGCAACTCATGTCCTATGGTCTAGGCCACATGTTGGTCAATCCTAAGCAAAGGAAAGCTATCCTACGGGCATGCTTTATTCAAGTCAGAGTAGTCAATACATGTCTGCAGCTTTCCGTTGGATTTTTTAACCAACACAGTGTTCTATACCAATTTCGAGTATAAGGCATCGTGGATAAAACCATTTGCCATTAGCCTAACCACTTCCTCTTTTAATGTAGAGGATTGCTCCGGACCCAGACTATGTCTTTTCTGGTTCATCAGTAGAAACCTTGAATCTACATTCATCGCATGACATGGTACCTCTGGTGATATCCCATACATATCGAATGCGTCCAAGCATATACGTCCAAATTCTCTTAAAGGAAATTAACCAATTCCTTCCTTAGTCCAGTGCTAAGCTGAGATTTGACTTTAAGAGTCCGAGTAGCATTATTCATATCGACGGAAATATTGACCGTCGGTTCAGCTAGTGTCGCTCACACTTCCACTGACTTCTTCATGGGATCCATAGACTTATCGAACCTACTATGTTTCCCGAGCCAAGACTTGGGATTTAATTGTTATGCTTTCGAGTTCTTAATATAGAGAGTCCTCTCTACATTATTGCCTTCTTCCCGTCACTTTGCCTCCCTTAGCTCAGCGACATAACATTCCCTGCCTACACTCTGGTCTCCTCTTACTAATCCAACCTCATTCTCTATGGGGAACTTCATCATTAAGTACCAAGGAGCCAATGCTATTCTAAAACAAGCTTGGCTTGGTCGACCCAAAAAGGTGTTGTACGTTGAATATTCGTCTACAATAACAAACTTTTGAACTTGCACCACCTTTCGGTCTCTGTCTCCTAACTCCACCGACTAATCAATTGTCCTACTTGGATGTTTCGCTTTTGCCTAGCTTGTAAATCCTTGAATCCTATATTTACAAGGCTTGAGGTCCTTTATATCGATCTTCATCTGGTCAAATGTTCTTTTGAACAACATATCTACAGAACTTCTGCTGTCCACTAAGACCCAATGCACTATAGCCGAGCCAATAACAGCCGTAATCACCATGGGGTCGAAAGTTGGTGCCTCGACTCCATCTGAATCCCTATTCCTAAACACAATGTCATATGTTACCATCCTTTGTTGGTTAGTCGGAGCTCCGTCCTCTATGGAAAAGCAACTCTCATATGGTACGTGTTTCAGCGAGCTCATGTACCACTCCATCTCTCTCCAGCTTTTCTCTACTAGATGAGGTCCTTCTGTTATAGTATTTATAAATATTCTTCCATCAGTTTTCCCGGGTCCCTCTCCGCTAGGTCCAGGTTGATTTCGTTTGGCATTCGGCCCATAAGGTCTAGTATTCTATCTGCCATCATGTGGCTCTCTAACATATTGTTGTAACTTTTCTTCCTTATCAGTTCCTGGATAAAGTCCCTATGATACCAACACTCATTCGTGTTGTATCTATGAGTTTCAAGGAGACGATGGTACTTGCCGGAAAGTCGTTTTTCTTCAGTCGCATCCTTCCTAAGTGGTTGTTTACACCTTTCTGTGCCTTGCGTGGCAAGTTATATATTTTCCAGCATATCATGCAAAGATGTATATTCATAAGGTCTCATGTTTCTTGGGTGCGTTTTGGCTTCATTTCGCCTGCCTCCTGATCCTTGAGTTCTCTTCTTCTGATTATTAGAATTTCCAACATTTACCACTACGTTATCAAAACTCTCGCTGCTTTTTTTAATCGCCACATTACTCTGTATCACTTCCTTCAACTGTCCACTATCGGTCTTTCTAGTAGCCTGGTTTGCTTCTTCCAATTGCAAGAATTGATTGGTCTTCTGTTGAAATTCCTCCATAGTTGTCAGCTGCTTCATCTTCAGCCATTTTTCAAAGTCTGTGTCCGGATGTATGCCCCGAACTAGTAACATAAATACTAAATCTTCCTTTGGATTTTTAAGCTATGTTACTGCACTATTAAACCTATTCAAGAACCCCTTCAAATGAATCCTTAGGTCCTTGACAAAGGCTCGATAATGACATTACGTCCTTAGCCTAAGCGGTGTAGAGCCTATAATGCTCCAGCAATTTCTTTGTCAACTCATCAAAAGTAGATATGGATTTCGGTGCGAGCCACGTAAACCACATCGATGGAGCACCTTCTAGGAAAATGGAAAAACACCTACATTGAACCGCGTTCGTCGCCCTAGCGACATCCATGTGCCATTCATATTTGAACAGGTTCTGCATGGAATCGTTAGTCCCATTATACAATGGCATTGTTAGCATAGTAAACCTCATGTGATACTCCTTCCTTGGAATATTCCCTTTGAATGGAGTTCTGCTTGGCACGAAAACACATTCCTCATTTTTCCTCCATTTGTTCTCTTCTACCAACTACTTAACTATATCCTCTGTATACTCCTTACTAGCTTGGAACTCTGCAGGTCGACTATCAGGAGCTGTGCCAAGTGTTTGACTCTGCAAACTGTCTTAGTTTTCTCATTGGCACCTAAGTTCTCCAGCCTTTGGAAGAACCCACCTTTAGGCATTCTCTAACGCCTAATTGACTCTGTAGCAATTGTCTGCACACCGACCTCCTAAGCACCAACATCTAGCTTATAATCGTCACCATCATGTTGTAAATCATCCTTCAAATTAGACAGATCAACGGCCTTAGCTCTTGGTCCCCTAAAGGGTCTAAGATTCTTCTTGATACCGACCTGATTGTGGTCGGTACCGAGTTGAATCCACTTAGAGGGAGCCTTCCTACTTTCTTCAGTAACTCCCTCTACTGTCCTTGTAGCCTATTCCTTCTGCTTTTGTTTCCCATCTCTTTTGTTCTGACTAGAAACATATGAGTTATCTTCTTCAGATCCAGCATGTGAAATCTCTCTCTTGCTCCTCCTGGTTCTTTGTGACTATTGGGTCAGCAAAGCTATGCTAGCTTCCATATTTTCCAACAGAGCTTTATGACTGTCAACCGACATCTGATTCAGCTCATGTATCATCTTTTCAAACTCCACTCTGGTAACCATCTCTTGAGAAGCAGATGGTCTTGGAAATGACTGTTGATTATTAACCTCCATATGATGAGAAGCTTCTTCATCTGCACCATCTACTACTCTAAACGATCTTCCAGATCTTCTAGGTGTCATTGATTATTGTATGCAAATCCTTTAAGTTACTTAATGAAAATATTCTAGATCTAACCTCTAGACACCCCAATCCAAGATAGAAAGCTAGATCTACACTTGAGAATCTCCTTTCCCAGTGGAAGCATCAAAAGGATTAGCCTAAAAATGGCACAACACCCAAAGAAAACTGAAATTAAGAGTGATCTAGATAAAAACTTATAAACAAATAGAGAGAACACTAGAATTTTATAGTGGTTGGCAAATCTATGGCCTACATCCACAATATTGTTATTGATTATAGACTTTTAGTCACTAATACAAGGGTTTGACGGATCTAGTAGCCTAGAACAACCAAGAATAGCTTCCTTAGTGTCTATGGTTAATGAGAGATAGAAGATAAAGAGAGAAAAGTGCCAAGAGTCTTTCCCAAATGTTATAGATGTTGTATTTATAGGTGAAATCATTCAGTAGAGTCATCAGATCTCAATATACTAAGTCTCACTTCAGATCTGAAAAGGTAGAAGGGAAAGATGGAGTCCCCAGAACCATGAAAACAACACAGTATCGATCGAAAGTGGTTGTTGCTGACCTAATTATTAGAGGAGGAGTCACTCCATTTTCTCTTCTTTGGTCTTCTATCTTTGACCTATTGTATTTTGAGTATTTTTCCTTAAAGATCGTGTCATTTTCAAGAGGTTCTTATATCACTTGTACTCGTCTGCTTTCCTTCGGAACTTCCTTAGAGTTGTTTACCTACTTCCTAAGAAGTGGATGTCATAGTGATCACTCGAGTCAACTATCCACGTGTCGTAGCTCTATGCCCCCAAACGAGGAAATAAAAGTGGTCAGTACCGAGCACTCTACTTAGCCTAATTCTTGCTCCAACTTCCTAAGGTCATTTCTATTGTCATTCTAAGTATGCTTCCAGTTCCATAAATCGTTTCGTCTTTATCCTGACATTCAAATTCATTTAAAAGACTGCTTGGTTAAAAAGCTAGATAACAATCTCATTTTCATTTGATCGAGGGTGTTGTGTCATTTTTTTGTCCAACGGTACCGATCCATCAAAATTACAATTTTTCCCCTGAAGACCCAAAGGTGGAATACTTAAATAAATTTGAAGAAAAATGACGAGGAAAAGCATGGATTGGCACCTTCCTATCAAATCTTGGATTTTATGCCACTTTCACTTGTTCTTCATATTGGTTCTTATATTTGACTGTTCAAACTATTCAAAACTAGATCTAGCGATTTTAGCACATGGATTCATTTATAAATAGCAAAATTTAACATATGAAAATGAACTTTTGGTCGATTTTTACATGTATACTCTGCTGAATTTGAGATCAAGCAATCTTATTCACAAAATTGACTTGTAATTCAATTGTAATAGCAAAATCCATTAATAAAATTATAAGGTAGTCGTGGGCCATAGAATTTGCTGAAACACTATAAAAATCTTACGTGTTGACGTGTTATTTCCTTACTGTTCACGTGTTCTCTCTTCACTATTACATCCTTTCTATTTTATTTTTGTTTTTTTCATTCAATTTGGGTGTTTGCCCTTCTGATATGCAAACGGTTCATGCATGGACAATGCAATCCAGTAGTCAAAAGTTGACGTTGATCAAATAGTTGGAGATGGTAATCATACATTGTATTTGAATTCTTCTTCAATCCCAATCGGCTATTACCAGGCAAGTATTTTTCAATTAATACTATTATGGTTAAGGTCTCCATGTTCTCTTTTGCATTTTCCCTTTCTTCTTTGTTACTTTCTTTTGCTCATTTATGAATTTATTCCCCCTTAATTCATTATTGAATTTTGGATCTTTTTTGAAATTCTTTCGTTCTTTATTTATTATAGTTAATTCTTGCAAAAAAACTAATATCTATAAAAAAGACATTAACTTCATGCCATTATTTTAATCAATGAAAGAAGATGAAACAAAAATTATTTAATGCAAAAGACCCTTCTCATTAATTCATTTTATTTGCTCCATATCTCGATTCAATTTACCTTAGCTTTTCACCAGTTTGGAATATATTATTTTTCCTTTTTCTATATCTGACTTATTTATATGTTATTATTATAAGCTTTGTTGTATAGACATTTTTATCTTCATTTTAAAAAGTATAATTCTCAAAAGCCACTGGTTGTTTGATAGTTTGGCTCGTTTTTGAACCCCTCTTTGGTTGTACTTATTCCCCACTATCATGCTGATCCCTTTATTCTTTTGATATCTCTTATAAAAATAGTTGATTTTTCATAGTGTCACGTTTTCCCATTAGTTATACATCATTCTTAGTTTGTTTTGTTTTCCTTTAGAGCAACTCTACAACGACGACCATTTGTGGATGGAAAGGCAAAAAATAAGTGTTAATTCCTCCCACCATTCTAATGGTAGAGGGTGGAATTGGCTAATTTTTATTTTTCTAAAGAAATAAACTATAAACGGTTTTATGAAAACTGTTTAAACGTTATTTAAAAGCCCTTTTTATTCTGAATGCTCGTCTGAAAACTATTTATACCTTGAACAGTTTTCAAAAACAGCTTAAGTATTCTCGCTTAAAAAATGTAACGACCCGTATTTTTACGGATCGAAACATCGTAAGACAGTTGACATTTGGTCGCATCGTTGATAAGTCATTGTGGTTCTAAGTCTTAGGTCGTATAGCAGTTAGGTCGCGTAGTGGTTTAGGTCGTGTGTTAGTTTGGGACGACCTATAGGATGTTAGCGACCTAAGGGAGATGCGAGCTAAGGAGTATACGACCTAGTGGAGTGGAGCGACTTAGTAGTTAGGTCGGCAACGACCTAAGGAATTGGTGAGTAGCGACCTAAGGATTAGTATCCTACTGTAGTTAGTGAGTTAGTGAAGTGAGCGACCTAAGATGATAAGTCGTAAGCTTCTGTGTTAATTTAGGTCGTAGGCGACCTAAGATAGTTAGGTCGTGAGTTTCTGGGTGAGTTAGCGACCTAAGGGGGATAGGTCGGCAACGACCTAAGGAAGAAGTAGTTAGGTCGCTAGGCCATTAGTCAGTTAGGTCGTAGCCTATCTGTTAAGTCGTAAGTCGCGCATAGTTAGGTCGCGTGCATATGCTATGTGTTAAGTCGCGCGCATTGTTTTAGGTCGAAGGACTGTTAGGTCGTAGGTCGTAGAAGCTTTGATTGTTAGGTCGGAGACCCTGTTAGGTCGGCAACAGTTAGGACGCGCGCGCATGATAGGGCGTAGGTCGCGTGGGTGTTAGGTCGGAGATTGTATAGGTCGTAGGTCGTGGCTCTATAGGTCGTGTACGACCTAATTCCGAGTGACGACTTAAGAGAGGATTTCAGCTATAAATACTCGTCCATTTCTTCATTTTTGGGATCCGGATTTCGAAGCGACAAAGTGCTGCCATTTTGAGAGCTCGACTTCTACACTTCTTCACTTCTTTTCTCCACTCTAATCTAGTGATTTCTTCCATCCATATCGAAGATCAAATCGAAGATTGAAGAGCTTAGATTGAAGGTCTTCAGCCATCGAAGAGAGATTTCATCGTTTGAAGCGGATTCGTGATAGATCGAGTTAGATCCTTCACTGTCCAGATCTGAAGCATGTTGATTTGGGGTTGTTTAGGTGATTTGGTGAGTGGTGATTATCTCTCACACGGATCCAAAGGAGTATATCGGATTGTTGGCTTGATTTTGGTGTAAAGTAGTGATTTTCATGCATCTTTGTAAACTTAAGTATAGATCCATATAGATCCATTGTTTATGATGATTTGACAACCATTTTACTAAGTGTTAACCTATGCAAGTTCATTCATCAAGATTATGGAGACATTGCTCATGTTTTCATGCTTGTTAGACTTTTGACTCTTTATTTACAAAATTGCCATTATTGTTATAATTGTCTATTTAGATCATATTTGAATGCTTGATTACTTGGATTAATGATTGACTTGATTGGTTGCTATGAATTAGATGATTGATGATTTGATTTAGACAAGTTGGTCGAAGATGATTCAAAAGCTAAGGGAAAGGCTCTTGAATTGGAAAAGCTGCTCGTGGCATATGTAGCGGATGATGAAGCTCATATGGATAGATTTGATGATGATGTTGAGATGAAGCTTTGCTATGATGATGATGAGGCGAAGCATGAGATGAGATAGTCTTGATCTAATCCAGACGGGGTCATTCCAAGCATGTTGATAACTCGGTGAAATGGTTTGAGTTAGAGGATAATGGTTTGCTCGAGAGGCGCTTGAGCTAGTATGGGAATAGTCGTCGAGGAGGATGACTAGAAGGCTGAGATCTCATTGTTGTTGAAGGTTCTAGCATGCTCAAAGCAAGAGTACGTTGGGCAGATTCGATAGTCCCTGAAGGCTAATGATTGATAGTCAAGTACTCTGGGCAGATTCGACAGTCCTAGGCACGGGTCACGATGACGTGCGGGAGTTATGTCTAGAACCAGGGTTTCCATTAGCCCTTGACGGACGGCTGAAAGAATGTGCCGGTCATTCAATTAACGGTGATATCGAAGCAATGATAACAGTGATAGCCAGAGTCATGGATGTTTGGTTGTATCGTCATTCGGTCTCAAGAGCGGTATTTTCTGGGTGCTTATCTGATCTTGGTTTAGGCCATGGGGGTTTGTACTTGGAAAACATCGCCCTTGACTCGAGTGATAATTGCTTTACTTTAAATTGTATGCTCTGTTATGTTTGCTTCTGCTTAGTGTGTTTGGGGGCTATCACTGTAGAAAGAGGTGGAGTGGGAGGGTTGTATTCCTATTCCTTTTCCTTTATGCTCTTTTGGTATGTTGTTAGTTAATTTACTGCTCACTAAGACTGTTGTCTGACTCAAGGCTTTATGTTTTAACTCTTATTGCCTTGGGCTGTTTGTCCATTTTGGGACGGGCAGACTAGGTAGCAGGTGACAGGTGCTGTTCTCGCTTTCCACGGTGTTGATATCGAAGACGAGCTGGAGGGTTGCATATTATCTTCTTATTATATGTACTGGGTGTTCTGCTGTTTGTATTTTCTCTGAGTGTTATGTAGTGAGGCTTGTTGTATTGACTACTCAGATGTTTGTATTCAACTATTATGAAGTTTTATTGATGAGATTCTATTCTATGAAGCTTCACTATGTATATATTCTATTGTATTTTGTCCATGCGCTGTGAGTAATACGACAGATTCTGTTGTTTTAATTTACCCTGACAATCGTCCATGGTCGCCTGGCACACTTTACAGCGCACTTTCTCTAGGTCCAGTGCAGGGGTCATGGGCGGTCGTCACATTTAGTATCAGAGCATTGGTTAATCGATTTTACCCAACGCTCGCTGACGTAACTACGTATGAGAGACGTAATTGTATTTTGATGGATGATTACTATATATAATATAGTAGATTAGTAGAGTTTGAGTCCTTTATGCAGTTGTTTCTCTAGGTGCGCTAATCATTCCTTTTTATAGATATTGAGAATGAGTCGAAGAGGGAGACCAGCTGCTAGGGAAGGCCGTGCTACTGAGGGGGCTGCTGATTATGCTGCTATGTTCGAAGCTATGATGACTTCGATCATGAGAAGGATGCCAGTTCCGGGGACAGCAGTTGATGTTGGAGTTCAAGTCCAAACTCCAAAGCCGGTGGATTTTGCTAAGCTGTGTAAGGACTATACTGCTCTTGGAGGAAAGGTTTTCTTGGGAACAGAATCAACCATTGAGGTCCAGAGATGGATAGATGCTTGTAGAAGGATCTTTGGTGACTTGGGGATTGAGGATGCGACTAAGAGGAAGTTAGCATCAAGGCAGCTTCAAGGAAGAGCCTCTGATTGGAGGAACTCTATTACCATCAATACTCCGGAGGAAGAGATTACTTGGGAGCAATTCCAAGCCAGATTTGAAGCTAAGTTCATTTCCACTGCTCAGAAGTCTGTTCTGTTCAAGAAGTTTGTGGAGCTCAAGCAGGGAGGAAGACCAGTTCTTGAGTATGTTTCTGAGTTTGAAGCTTTGTCCAAGTATGCCCGGTCGTATATTAAATCTGCTTATCAGAAGAATGAGAAGTTTGTAACAGGCTTGGACAGTTATCTTGGGAGGCAGTTGGTGGATCATCTGGATGATTCATTTGAGAAGCTTGTGGAGAAAGCTCTCAGGCATGAGAGTCTGTTTCCTAAGGAAGGATCTGTTGTTGCTATAACCAAGGAAGAGTCTAAACCCCAGCAGGGTGGAAACAAGAAGAGGAAGCAGCAGCAGCAAAAGGGTAAGGATGGCCAGAAGAAGCCGAAAGGCGAGGTGACTTGCTACAATTGTCAGCAGAAGGGCCATTTCTCGAAGGATTGTAAGAATCCGAAGGTACCGATGAAGTGTCACAACTGTGACAAGCCGGGGCATATCAGGAAGAATTGTCCAGAACCGAGGAAGGACAAGCAGATTGTGCAAGCTTATGCTTTGGGAGCTGTCCCATCGTCTTCGAAAGCTCCTACCGCTGAAGAGAAAGGAAAGAGTGTGGTGGTTCAAGGTACTCTTTTCCTATGTGGTGTTCCAGTTAGAGTTCTGTTTGATACTGGGGCGTCGCATTTGTTTGTTTGTAGTGAACTTGTAGGCCGGTTGGGTTTGGAACCGGATATTGTTGATAGGCCATTGGTTGTGACTAATCCAGTTGGGGGTTCGTCTTGTTTGTGTATGTTATGCCGTGGTCTGATTGTATCGAGTCATGGTTGCTCTTTTGTTTGTGATTGTTTTGTTCTGAACTTTGCGGGGTTCGGAATTATTTTGGGTATGGACTGGCTTAGGAAGTATGCGGCAAAGGTTGATTGTGAAAGGTTGGAGGTGACATTCGAGAATGTGGAGCGGCGAAAGATTGTGATACGATGTAAGCATGAAGAAGGCGTCTTCATGAGCTTCATGTATTCGCTGGTTGTTCCACGGGATGGACTGTCATCTGTGCCAATCGCTAATGGATTTGAGGATGTCTTTGACGAAGTCAAGGGGTTACCGCCGCATAGAGAGATCGAGTTTCGTATAGATCTAGTTGAAGGAGCCAGACCTGTTGTGATGCCTCTTAGGCGGATGGCGCCTAGAGAACAGCAAGAATTGAGGGTGCAAGTTGATGATCTTTTGTAGAAAGGATTCATTCGGCGTAGTGTGTCCGAATGGGGTGCACCAGTTGTGTTTGCAACCAAGGCAGATGGATCGTTGAGATTGTGCGTGGATTATCGTGAGCTGAATAAGGTGACTAAGGAGAACAAGTATCCATTGCCGAGAATAGATGACTTGTTCGATCGGCTTCACGAAGCGAAGGTGTTTTCTCAGATGGATTTGGCAACGGGATTTCACCAGTTGAGAGTGGCTAAGGATAGTGTGCCGAAGACTGCTTTTAGGACACCATCCGGTTTCTTTGAGTGGCTGGTAATGCCGTTTGGATTGACTAACGCGCCAGCATATTTTGTGGATCTTATGAATAGAGTGTTCAGAGATCAGTTGAACAAGTTCGTGCTTGTGTTCGTGGATGATATTCTGATTTATTCCAGAACTGAAGAAGAGCACAAGACACACTTGCATATTGTTTTGGAAATCTTGCGGAAACATCAGCTGAAGGCTAAGTTTTCGAAGTGTCACTTCTGGAAGAGTGAAGTGAGGTTCTTAGGCCATGTTATTTCTGGAGATGGAATAGCGGTTGATCCCGCTAAGGTGGCAGCAATCCAGGATTGGGTTAGACCTAAGAATGCATCTGATGTGAGAAGTTTTCTTGGATTAGCAGGATATTATCGACGGTTTATCAAAGACTTCTCCAAGGTGGCTGCACCGTTAACAGGATTGACGAAGAAGAACCAAGTGTTCAGATGGGATGATAAGTGTGAGCAAGCTTTCAGAATCCTGAAAGAGCGATTGACAAGTGCTTCTGTTTTGACTATTCCAAGTGGGAATGAAGAGATGGTGATTTACACCGATGCATGTGGCACTGGACTTGGAGCAGTGCTAATGCAGAAGGATAAAGTTGTTGCGTATGCTAGTCGACAACTGAAGCCGCATGAAAGGAATTACCCGACACATGATTTGGAGTTAGCAGCGATTGTTTTTGCTCTGAAGATGTGGAGACATTATCTGTTGGGAGTTCGATTCGAGTTGTTTACGGATCATAAGTCATTGAAGTATCTTTTCTCCCAAAAGGATTTGAATCTTCGGCAGCAACGTTGGTTAGAGTTTTTGGCATCATATGATTTTGGTATAGCTTATACTCCGGGAAAAGGTAACGCAGTAGCAGATGCGTTAAGTCGAAGACATGCAGGATTGGGAGCCATGTTTTCTAAATGGAAGAATCTCGAGTATTTAACTGGATTTGACTTCAGGCCCAGATGCAAATTGGAACATGAGATGTTGGCAAACTTATAAATAAGACTGACTCTTGTGGAAAGGATTGGCGAGAGCCAAAAGCGAGATGATAAGCTTGTCAAGATTATCCGTGAATTGGAATTTGGATTGGATCCAGAAAAGGATAAAGGATTCGAGGTCGATCGAGAGGGTTGGCTTCGAAAGCAAGGACGACTAGTTGTTCCCGATATAAATGGATTAAGAGATGAAGTTCTGAAGGAAAGCCATCACTCGAAGTTGACAATTCATCCAGGTGGAAATAAGATGTATCGGGATATGAAGAGAACCTACTACTGGGAAGGTATGAAGAAGGATGTTGGAAATTTTATTTCCAAATGCATGAACTGCCAGTTGGTAAAAGCCGAACAAAAGAAGCCAAGTGGATTACTTCAACCGTTAGTAGTTCCTACATGGAAGTGGGATCAAGTATCGATGGATTTTATTGATGGGTTACCTAGAACAAGAACGGGAAATGAAGGGATTTGGGTCATTGTAGATCGTCTGACTAAGAGTGCAAGATTGATTCCTGTTCGATCGACTAGGACTACATCAAAGTTGGCAGAATTGTATGTTAAGTGGATAGTTCGATTCCATGGTATTCCAAAGAGTATATTGAGCGATCGAGACCCATTGTTCACTAGTGGATTTTGGAAGAGCTTCCAGGAAGTTTTGGGAACCGAGTTGTGTTTGAGTACAGCTTATCACCCTCAAACAGATGGTCAGACCGAGAGAGTCAACCGAGTTTTGGAAGATCTCCTCAGAGCTTGTGTTTTGGATTTCGGAGGATCATGGGAAGATCACCTTCATTTGGTGGAATTTTCATATAACAACAGTTACCAGTCGAGCATTGGTATGGCACCGTATGAGGCATTGTATGGAAGACCGTGTAACTCTCCGACATGTTGGTTAGAGACAGGAGAAAAGCTGATACTTGGGCCAGAGATGATTCGACAGACTTCAGATTGTATAGAGATCATTCGGCAACGAATGATGGCAGCCCAAGATCGTCAGAAAAGTTATGCTGATAAGCGTCGTAAGGATTTGGAATTCGACGTAGGTGATATGGTTTTTGTGAAGATTTCTCCACTGAAGAATGTTATTCGATTCGGGAAGAAAGGAAAATTAACTCCGAGATTTGTTGGACCATTCCCGATCATCGAGCGAATTGGAAAGCTCGCCTACAGATTGGAGTTACCCAAGAAGATGTCGAGTGTGCATAATGTTTTTCACGTATCGTATCTACGGAAGTATGTGCACGACTCCAAAACAGTGGTTTCTGCTGATAGCTGTGAAGATTTTGAAGTTGATCTAGTCGATAGGAGACCTCGTAAGCCGCTTCGTGTTGTGGAAACCGACACGAAACAACTTAGGAGGAAGATAGTTAAGTTGCTCAAGATACAATGGAGTAATGATGATAACGACTGTACGTGGGAGGTGGAAGAGAGGATGAAGGCAGCTCATCCTGAACTCTTCAAGGTATGGCCCTAAGGTGTCGTGTCATCTAACGACATTGTAACTTGTTCTAGGTTTTAGAATTCTGCATGCTAAGCTAGAATTGGATGCATGGTTTGTTGATTGCTATGGATGGTAGGCATGCAGAATAGTCTTTGATTGCTCTTGTTTGTTTGGAATTTCGGGGGCGAAATTCCTAAGGGGGAGAGAATGTAATGACCCGTATTTTTACGGATCAAAACATCGTAAGACAGTTGACATTTGGTCGCATCGTTGATAAGTCGTTGTGGTTCTAAGTCTTAGGTCGTATAGCAGTTAGGTCGCGTAGTGGTTTAGGTCGTGTGTTAGTTTGGGACGACCTATAGGATGTTAGCGACTTAAGGGAGATGCGAGCTAAGGAGTATACGACCTAGTGGAGTGGAGCGACTTAGTAGTTAGGTCGGCAACGACCTAAGGAACTGGTGAGTAGCGACCTAAGGATTAGTATCCTACTGTAGTTAGCGAGTTAGTGAAGTGAGCGACCTAAGATGATAAGTCGTAAGCTTTTGTGTTAATTTAGGTCATAGGCGACCTAAGATAGTTAGGTCGTGAGTTTCTGGGTGAGTTAGCGACCTAAGGGGGATAGGTCGGCAACGACCTAAGGAAGAAGTAGTTAGGTCGCTAGGCCATTAGTCAGTTAGGTCGTAGCCTATCTGTTAAGTCGTAAGTCGCGCATAGTTAGGTCGCGCGCATATGCTATGTGTTAAGTCGCACGCATTGTTTTAGGTCGAAGGACTGTTAGGTCGTAGGTCGTAGAAGCTTTGATTGTTAGGTCGGAGACCCTGTTAGGTCGGCAACAGTTAGGACGCGCGCGCATGATAGGGCGTAGGTCGCGTGGGTGTTAGGTCGGAGATTGTATAGGTCGTAGGTCGTGGCTCTATAGGTCGTGTACGACCTAATTCCGAGTGACGACTTAAGAGAGGATTTCAGCTATAAATACTCGTCCATTTCTTCATTTTTGGGATCCGGATTTCGAAGCGACGAAGTGCTGCCATTTTGAGAGCTCGACTTCTACACTTCTTCACTTCTTTTCTCCACTCTAATCTAGTGATTTCTTCCATCCATATCGAAGATCAAATCGAAGATTGAAGAGCTTAGATTGAAGGTCTTCATCCATCGAAGAGAGATTTCATCGTTTGAAGCGGATTCGTGATAGATCGAGTTAGATCCTTCGCTGTCCAGATCTGAAGCGTGTTGATTTGGGGTTGTTTAGGTGATTTGGTGAGTGGTGATTATCTCTCACACGGATCCAAAGGAGTATATCGGATTGTTGGCTTGATTTTGGTGTAAAGTAGTGATTTTCATGCATCTTTGTAAACTTAAGTATAGATCCATATAGATCCATTGTTTATGATGATTTGACAACCATTTTACTAAGTGTTAACCTATGCAAGTTCATTCATCAAGATTATGGAGACATTGCTCATGTTTTCATGCTTGTTAGACTTTTGACTCTTTATTTACAAAATTGCCATTATTGTTATAATTGTCTATTTAGATCATATTTGAATGCTTGATTACTTGGATTAATGATTGACTTGATTGGTTGCTATGAATTAGATGATTTATGATTTGATTTAGACAAGTTGGTCGAAGATGATTCAAAAGCTAAGGGAAAGGCTCTTGAATTGGAAAAGCTGCTCGTGGCATATGTAGCGGATGATGAAGCTCATATGGATAGATTTGATGATGATGTTGAGATGAAGCTTTGCTATGATGATGATGAGGCGAAGCATGAGATGAGATAGTCTTGGTCTAATCCAGACGGGGTCATTCCAAGCATGTTGATAACTCGGTGAAATGGTTCGAGTTAGAGGATAATGGTTTGCTCGAGAGGCGCTTGAGCTAGTATGGGAATAATCGTCGAGGAGGATAACTAGAAGGCTGAGATCTCATTGTTGTTGAAGGTTCTAGCATGCTCAAAGCAAGAGTACGTTGGGCAGATTCGATAGTCCCTGAAGGCTAATGATTGATAGTCAAGTACTCTGGGCAGATTCGACAGTCCTAGGCACGGGTCACGATGACGTGCGGGAGTTATGTCTAGAACCGGGGTTTCCATTAGCCCTTGACGGACGGCTGAAAGAATGTGTTGGTCATTCAATTAACGATGATATCGAAGCAATGATAACAGTGATAGCCAGAGTCATGGATGTTTGGTTGTATCGTCATTCGGTCTCAAGAGCGGTATTTTCTGGGTGCTTATCTGATCTTGGTTTAGGCCTTGGGGGTTTGTACTTGGAAAACATCGCCCTTGACTCGAGTGATAATTGCTTTACTTTAAATTGTATGCTCTGTTATGTTTGCTTCTGCTTAGTGTGTCTGGGGGTTATCACTGTAGAAAGAGGTGGAGTGGGAGGGTTGTATTCCTATTCCTTTTCCTTTATGCTCTTTTGGTATGTTGTTAGTTAATTTACTGCTCACTAAGACTGTTGTCTGACTCAAGGCTTTATGTTTTAACTCTTATTGCCTTGGGCTGTTCGTCCATTTTGGGATGGGCAGACTAGGTAGCAGGTGACAGGTGCTGTTCTCGCTTTCCACGGTGTTGATATCGAAGACGAGCTGGAGGGTTGCATATTATCTTCTTATTATATGTACTGGGTGTTCCGCTGTTTGTATTTTCTCTGAGTGTTATGTAGTGAGGCTTGTTGTATTGACTACTCAGATGTTTGTATTCAACTATTATGAAGTTTTATTGATGAGATTCTATTCTATGAAGCTTCACTATGTATATATTCTATTGTATTTTGTCCATGCGCTGTGAGTAATACGATAGATTCTGTTGTTTTAATTTACCCTGACAATCGTCCATGGTCGCTTGGCACACTTTACAGCGCACTTTCTCTAGGTCCAGTGCAGGGGTCATGGGCGGTCGTCTCAAAAAAAATATAGGAGTTCTCTCATTTTTCTCTTTCCCTACGTTCAAATTTACACTTCTAGAGCGTGAGAAAAAGAAAAAAAAAGTGGAGATTCATCGTATTTTAATCAAAATTTACTATGGTGAAGATGCTCTCCATAAGATGTGGATATGGATTAGATTTTATTTTATTACCATCAGTTGTTTCTTTCAACCTTATCTTTGTGTTTTTAATAAAAATAATTAATTTATTTAGCATTATGTAGTGATTGTCCTCTCTTCTAATTACACATAGGCTTCTCAATGGTACGGTTTTTGGTCTAAGCCCTACCCGAGTCCCCTGTTAATACGGGTACGGGTTTTGCCCTAACTATTCAGGCCCGATGCAGGTTTGATCTGGTTGCTATTAGGGTTGGGTATGGTCTTATCAAAACCCGACCCGGTTTGAACCCAACCCGATTATTAGTTTTCCATAATATCAAAACATGAGTGTTTATATTATTTGTTTACCTTTTTTTGCATATAGATGTTTTTGCTTACTTTTGTTGTGAACTTGGCAACAACTCTATCCAATTTGTATGTTATCATTGTTTGTGTATAAATTTTACAAAAAAATGCAAGTTTAAAGTATGATTTTAACATAAATTTATGAGTATAGTATATGGGTATTCAACGAGCTTGAAAAGCTCAACGAGCTGTGCTCGGGTATTGGTTTTGAAATACCCTACTAGTTCGGGTCAGGTTCGGGTTTTGATTATTATAATAGGACTTGGGTTCGAATTTTAAGTTATCCGGATTAAACCCGACCCATTAACAGACCTATTTGCACCAACCCAACATAATCCTGTTGAACTCCAGAAAGACTTCTAAAATCTTACATTCCTCATCTCTCATTTTCTTTTTCTTTCTTGTTTATTTGTTTTTTTGTGCTTTTTGGGCTAGATGAGGCGTGGGTCGTTACAGCACCCATCCCGAGTAAGGTGTGGCGTATCAAATGACACAATATCGACTATAAACGTAGGTTTCATTAGTACACCTGTTTGGTTCCAACATGTTTTTTTTTTGAAAAGAAAACATTTTACTTGGCGAAGGGTAAAGATGTTGTTATCCACCTTAGTTATAGTGGAGTGGTTATTATCATTCATCTCATTTCGTCGCTAACCCAAAAGATATAAAATTTTGACTATTGTAGTCCGATCAAATGCTATTGGAAAGTTTAGGAGCATTTCTCCTTATTCATTTTGAGTACCAAAGCCAGTTCTCCATCTTTTCGTTGTATCATGACAAATTGTTCGTTTATATAATATTTTGTGCACTAGCAATGATCATGACGAATAGTGGCATAATATTTCGTCCTGTGATCGTCTTTGATGCTGGAAATCGGTCAATGCTTCCATTTTGGACCGTTCGAGTGAAAGCTGAAAATCGGACCATTGGCGTCGGACACAATATCCTGTTTCACAGCTCTTCCTCCCTCCTATATAACCCAATCTCACCCTCCTCCACTCCACACCAGCCAAGACAGGCTTCCACTTTCCAAATTTTATTCCGACCCGTTCAAGCTCTTTTTCAGATAATTTTCTCCCCTAGTCTGTTTATTTTTTCCATAACTACTATATATATATATTTTGAATTTTATTTTACATTTGAAAATTTCCATTTTTCAGCATTATGACGCAATCTTCTGACTCTGCTACTGCTTTCGCTTTCTCTCAGTCCATGGCTTTATGGACAGACGAACGAATGAAAGTGTTCATTGATTTATGCATAGATTTCCTGACGGATAAAATGCATGCAGCCAGCGGGTCTTATGTGACTGTAGCTGCGGAATACAACTCGAGATTTAACCTTGATTGGTCCCAAACACATATGAATAATAAATGAGACAATCTAAAGCGTCTCTAGGGCGAGTGGAACAAACTGCTAACGTTAGAAGGCGGAGAATGGGATGTAGATAATGATCGGCTTGACGTTTCCGAGGAGTGCTGGAACGATCATATGCGCAGATATAGGAAATGCAGGAGAAATGCCCCAATAAAATTCAGGAAGCTGAATCAGCAATTTGTTGGTTGCATAAGAAAGGGCACCTGCAGGTATCAGATACCACCAGCTCCACCACTCTGCCTTCCACTGTTGCCGATACAGCTTTGTATCGCGATTGGATGACTAAAGACACCACATCCGTTTAGCCCAAACGTAGCAGACCGACGGAGCATGACAACTCAAGCAGGCATGTGAGAGGACGGTCGTTCGTTCATAGTGATCGTTTCACCAACGCTGTAGCGCGTTGTTATTCTATTTTGTCTGTTGTTAGTGGCGTTCGAATTTGGGAGGTTTTAGATGTTTTTCGTAGCTATTACTCAATCTTGGATGTGGTGGAGATACTCCCTGATGATGAGATATTGTCATATATGAGTTATCATTTAGATCTGTTCTGCAGTCTCGTTGGTTTGTATTTTTTAGTCTGTTTGGTTTATTTTTCTAATTTGTTTGGTTTGCTAGTATTTGAATTTAAAATGTATTGGTGCAGTTTAATGAAATATCGAGTTTGTATTGGTGTGTTTTATTTGCAATTATTAAACTCATATTACACAAAAATAATAATCAATCAACTATAAATCAATTAAATTAAAAATCATATATTAAATACTCTGCTCAAATGTTCCGTTTAAATACCCACTCGTAGCCACAAACGCATACGTCGTTAAACAATATTTTTTTCTTTCAAATACCCCGTTCGTAGCCGCAGACGCATACCCCGTTTAACAATCTTTTCCGTTCAAATACCCCACTCAAACACAACGGCAAAGTGCTCCGCTTCGGTTTTGCAGCAAATGCACCCTTTGTGTTTGACAACTGAAGACATGCGATATGACCAAGTTAAAATAATCATGCACCACTCACCAGTATGAATCACATAATTCCATCGAATGAGACCTAGTAAGTTTTTCATTTCATTTCGTTTAACCCTCCTAAAATATATGCTCCACCTATTTTCAAATCCTGAAGTTATTCAAATTTAAAATTCATACTGTTGTATGGACTCATGCAAAAAAATAAAAAAACAAAAGGAGAGACATTTTAGTATGCTTTTAAATCTCTCCACCACTCATTTGTAGATATGAACTTTTTTTTTAATGACATTTAGAAATTGTTGTTAATTTTATGATAAAGAATGAATATGGGATGGTAAAAATGTAACTTAAAACATATGATACATGGGTTTTAGTTTACATCTAACGTGGAAGTTGAACTTAAAAAAAAACACATTCAGGTTCCTCCGTCAAAACATAACGTGGTTGCAGTAGAAAGTGACGTAGCATAAGCGAGATGCAAGCTACGCCAAGTGATTAGTAATATAGCAATCATTATGTCGGTTAATATCTCCAGTTTAACTTTGAATCACCATCTGTCTCCAGGTCAAAGAAAATGAATGACCGGTCGGACCGGGCCTGTCCGTTGTGCCGTAGCATCAGCAATGTGATGTCAAACGAGGCAGTCCCCACTTTTATGTCGGCTACCATAGCAGTATCTGTGGGCCCTACCACCCTCCCTCCCTCTCAACTTTCCACTCCACGATATAAGGCAGACAGGCACGGGTGGGATTGCTCGTGCCATATGTTTCTCCCACCGCACCAAAACTGATTTAAGAAATTGCGTCCTGCTTATTATCGCACAAAATAATTTATTTTGGAACTATCACGTTTAAACAAGATTTGAGCCCAACCCCTTCTGGTTCAGCTAAGCCTGACACAACTACGATCGACATTCCTATGTCAATCTACTTCCAGCACAACCGCTCGTCAACTTGGTCATCCGACGTCACTCCAGTTGACAGTCGGTACCTATCCAAGCCCACCTTAACAAATGACACATGTAACAATCCGGAATTGCACCGCTTTGATTTGCGAATATTTAATTAATTTTAAATATTCAAATAATACATTTTATAATTAAAAATAAAACTCTTTTAAATGATAATTAGTGATGGTGAAAGGGTTTTCATAATTTGTTTACAAAAATATTTAATTCAAAGAAAAATCGAAAATGTGACCGGAAATCGTTTTTCGAATTTCGACTTTTCGTCGTCTAAAAGTTGTCGAAATTACTGTGAACATTTTAGTATAAACATTCACAAACATTTTCAAATAAGTTAGAATTATATTTTTTATGTATATATATACTTACGTAAAGTATGATGTGACTTATTATGTAAAAGTATTAATATACTTAAAATTTAAAATGAAAAAGGTGTTAAATAATTAAGAAACATAAGTACATTGAGTATTAATGCAGGTTGGGTCAACAAGTGAAGGGGGACGAGGAATTTCATGGGGAACAGGAGGGGGACAAGGTAGATGAGGTGGCAAACATAGAATGGAGGGTATGTACTTAAAGTTAAATTGGTAATTTAATTAGTCCACCTTGCATATATACAAAATTCTAAACTTTTATTCTCATGTTTCCATTTCATTCTCATTTTTCTAAAACTTCCATAAGCTCCATAAAAGCTTTCATGCCTTCCATAGCATTTCTAAAATGAAAACCTTAGTTTTTATCACTTTTAAATCCTTAAAACATTGTTTAAAGCCTCCTCTTTCCTTCCTACACCTTCCTCCTTCAAAAGCAAGTCTAAGAATCCCTCAAGCCACCCTAGGCTGAGCACTCCTCTCATCATGGCCGAACCACCTTGGCACCTAAGGCCTCCAAAAATCTATTTTTGTTAGGAAGAATCAAAGGTCTAGGTCGTATGCAAACCATAGTGGAAGCTTGGTTCGTTTTGGTAGCTTTTCGTGAGTAAAGCTCACTCCTTTTCATAAAGTTTTTTTTACTTTAATTTTCATGCTACTTGATTGCTAAGTTTGATGCTTGGTTGGATGAAATCGATGTTGATTTGTATATATACATATGCATGCTTGTTTGACATGTTGATTATAGATTTGAAAAATGGAGTTAAAAGTCAAATTAGGTTGCAAGTTAAGTCCTTTGCTTATGTTATGTAGTTATGACCTATATATATGTTGTAAACATACGTACAATGTTATAGGTTTATGTTATGATTATGTATGCGATGTATATGCTAAAGAAAACTTATCATTTGAGCTTATGGTTATGTTGCCATATCGAAATCCCTTACTTGAAAAAAATTTTCACTTGGTGTTTTTTAGAAAGTAAATAAAGTTTTTAACTTTACTTTGTTCGTTTTTCAAAAACTTTATTCAAAGTTTAACAGGTAAATTAAAATATAAAAAAATTAAAATATAAAAGATAGAGTTTGAAAGCTATTTGGGTATAAAACAAGTTTTGGAATTACGAGTCATATAACGATAGTCGCTATGGATGTAGTTCGTAAAAACGAACCCATTTTGCAATTAAAAAATTGTTTTCACTTAAGTATCTTTTCAGAAAGTCTTTTCAAAACATATTACAAGTAACAATAAGTAATTATTTATTTATTTCATGATTATTTAACTAATTTATTAAGTAAGGTAATTAGTACTTAATCATTAGTTAAATAAAGAAATTTGTACTTAAGTATTAATCAAGTAAGTTAATTATAATTAGTTAATTCATTAAGGGTTGGTTATTATTTATTTATTAAAATTAATTATTAAATTATTTTATAAAGGGCTTAATTATTAATTAATTACCAATTAAGTTAAGATTTAATTAAAGACTTAACTAAGATTTAATTTTTATTAAATGAAGATTTAAATTATTATTTAATTATTAATTAAAAATTAATTATGATTTAATCATTTATTTAAAGATTAACTATTATTTAATTATTTATTATTATTTAATTATTTATTATTATTAAATTATTTATCTAATAGTTAATTATTAGTTAATTATTAATGAAAGGTTTAATTATTATTAAATAATGAGTTTTAAATGTTATTTGATTATGGAATGAAAGCTTTTGATTTTTAAATCACTTTATTTCAAAAGATCGGTTTTATTTTTAAAGCAACTCTCTTTTAAAAGAATATTTTTAAATCAAAGGGATTTTCTTTGTCGATTACCTTTAAGTAACCTCATTGAATATGAAACCCAATGACATTTGTTTAGCAGAATAAACCACCATTCTGCTAATTAAGTTATATTTGACATCTGTTAGTAGATTGAAACACCATTCTGCTATTATAATGACTTGGCGATTGTAATTAAAATAACTTGGATATTTACCCATATATTAACGGATTGTCATTGCTTGATCCTTTTACATACTTGCTTGTTATGTAAACACCCATGTTATAATTTGAAAGTTAAACTTAATTAAATGTGAACCATTATTGTTGCTAAGCCTCTTTCCGAACTTGTTAAGTCAAATATTTAAATTTTATCCTTATTGAAAATGGTTTAAAGTTTATTATCGTATTTAAATATGATATTTAAAGGATAATTAAGCAATTATTTTACTAAAATATTTGAAGTTAATTTAATAATTTTCAAATGGTTGTTTAAAATCATTATTTTGTTAATGAGATCTAAAGGGTTTTAAATGAAGAATGCTTAAAAAATAACTTATTTATTTAAAGGTGTTTTAAATAATTGGTGTTATCAAAGGAAACTTTATTGATTAAAGTTTATTAAAGAAGTTTGTTTTAAATAAGGAAAGTTTATAAAAGGAGTTTTATATTTGAAAAGAGACCTTGAAATTTGGAAAAGAGTTTTATAAATGATTTGGATATTTATAAAAGAGATTTTATAAATGATTTTGATATTTATAAAAGGGTTTTATAAATGGTTGTGTTATAAATAAACTTGGAGATGTATAAAGAGTTTTTATAAATGAATTTGGAATTTAAATAAAGGAGATTTCATAAAATGAAAAAGAATTATTTAAAAAGGATATATAGAAGAAGTTTATAAAAGAAATCGAGGTTCGATTTCTTTAAACTGGCCTTCTTAATTGTGGTGGTATGGAATATTCGTTCCACACTTAACACCGAAGGAATAGTGTTTAGGGTTATCCTTATCTCCGTTTCTTTTTAAATAACTTTTGTTTATTCCTTTAATATGATTTTGGAATTAGAAATCTTTCACAATGTTTTGTGAATATGCTTATGTCAGTGAGATAAGTATATGAATATTTTGATAAATATTTTGGAAAGGGATTTAATAAATGAAAGATTTATTTAAATGAGGCTTAGTGGTTGCTATGGGTAATTAAATCTCTGAATTGTTGTTGTTTGTTCATTTGATAGTTAAATAACTGATTATCAAATCTTAGCCAATTTTGACTTAGGAAGTAAGTAAGAGCTTCACATGTTCATACGGGTTGAGATCCCTTGGGAGAACTCATTTGGGTGAAACATCTCTAGCATTAAGGGATATATTAGATATCCCTTTGATACTCTGGTATAGTCCGCTTACTTTCGAAAGAACCAAGAATAAGTTAATTAGAAATTATCGGTTGTTGGTTCCGAGAGACCGGGATCGGATATGTTATCCGAAAACCACTTCAAACCAACATCACCGTTCAAATGGTAGACATCTTGATGAAGTTTCGAAGGTGGGGTTTTTTGAAGTGCAAGGGTTACTTACTATTGATCCCGAGGGTGATTCCAAAATGGATGTAGTAGAGGTAGTGCCTTCGGTTTCGTTTAGACCCAGAACGAACTTTTATGGATGAATGTTAGAATTGCATTTCGCCTTGGAGGGCAGTGTTAGCATTCCAAGTGGGAATTGCTAAAGGAAGATAAATCGTTACCTCACTATCCTCACACCTCAAAAATGGCTAAAATATGGGAGTTTCGGCAGGGCTATGTAGGTCGCTCCTATAAGGGTGTGTCATCACCTTTCTAGATTATCATATTATGGATTTGGTTGTGCATGAGAGCTCTCTATAAAGGTTGGGAACATTCGAATGATAACAGATTCGGTACCATCCAATCAGGAGTAGGCCGGTCCTGTATTGGTAGGGTTGCAAAAGGTAATTGCGGCCCATAGTATATTTTATCTAGAGGTGTACAATTTTTCGAAAGGTAGTCCCTTGCCTTGCCATTTGTTGAAATCCATTCTCCAATAAGCACCTTCGGTTTTTGATTATACACCTATTATTGTTGTGATGTACACACATCACAACTACTTGATTATTAATATTTTAAACCCATAGACATTATTATAATACCATTGGATTTTTATATTAAAAATGGTTTGGTTATCGTAAGGTAAAAAACTGTCCGTGTTTATGTATGGCGTGGTCTTACGAGATACCTTTTATTTTGAAAAAGGTTCTCAAATGTTGAAATCAATATGATTTGATTAAACTTTCTTATGTTGGTTTACCAAACTAATCCGGCCGTTATTTTCATATTAGCATTATAAGAAAATTTTGCTAGATGCTTTAGAGCTTTCAAGCGACGAGTTCGATTTTCCAAGACGTATTCACGTATCTTATATTATTCCGTTGTATTCTGTTTGTTCTTGTCTGTATTTGTCAGCAATTGTAAGGACATGTTATTATAACTATCCAAGCTGATAGTTGGTTAAAGAACTTTGATATTTATATAATAAAGATGATTTCTCTTTGTAAAGACTTGTGTATATTATATATTTCTCGTCATAGTGTGAGATTCTGTTCTGTCTTTTCTTTCTTTAACCCCTAATGATCTGTATTTTGGATACTTAAATGATCGGCATATGAATACCACAGATGTATTAAGTATCATCTTTAGGTGTAAGAAAGGCAGATCGTTAAAGCACATCAAGCAATATAGGCTCATGCATGACCTATCGTTAGCCCGGCTTCAGTACAGTCGCCCCCGAAAGTCTCAACAACCCTCCCGGTCGCCTCATGCCCGATTGTGCACCATCTTTCCTACACCGTCGTTAACAAGGTTCCTAGTTTTTTTCATATCGTCGAAAACCGATCAACCGACTCAGCAAGATTTGTTACATAAGCACTCAAGTAACGACAAGTTATCCGTCCGCCTATCTGAAGCACTGTAGCTAGACGGTTGAAATGATGTAGCTTACCATCAACATTATATGCACATTTAATGCGAAGTCTATGCATTAAATGTGAGGATCACACCTGGTGCAAAGAAGCAACTTCAGATAGGTATTACAACTATTATCCATATTCCCTTGCAGCCAGATAAACAATCAGACATTTTTTCCGCCAGTTCTACAACTTAGTCTCAACCGTCCATTATCCACTTCAGCTACTATAATATCTCCTGCATTGCAACTTCAAGAGATTGGAACATATAAGGATTCCGAATACTACACATAATTCAGGGCTCTTGATATCGCAAATCCTTAAGATTACACAGCTTTATTAGTCTTAAATGCTTCCTACTTTCTTATTATTCTCTTATAATTCCTTGTAGTTGTAAGAAAAATATATAGTAAGAGAACTTCACAGTGGACATAGACAACTTTTCTGAACCATGCTATATCTTGTGTTATTTACCTTTCAGCTACGTATCTAATTACTCATTTTTCACTTTAATTCTAGTGTTAACAAATATCACTGTATTTTTCGTCAACCATGGAGTTATGATAATGCGTTGTGAAGAGGAATTTTTTTTTTCTAATCACTATGCTTAATGATGGAAAAATGAAGGGAAAAGGGCATTCAAAGGTAAATAACACCAGATGTGGAGTGGTTTTGCCAAGCTACCAACGTCTACTGTGAAGTCCTCTTACTATAAAGCTTTCTTACAATTACAAGGAAAAATAAGAAATGATCATACGCCTAAGAATAATGAAGTTTTTAAATTCTGCGAGCTCCTGATCTTTGGAAGCTTGAGCGGTGGGTCATTGGTTCCAACCAACATGGGCCACCCTCCACTAGGGGCCCAACCCCTTGGAATGACCATGCATGGGGTTATTATAGCAGTTGAACTGATGCTTGGACGACTAAGATCATGTCACAAAATAGGCGTGAAGCACGTCGAGCCACTTTTATGGTTGAATAGATCTAATGAGAGACAGCCGATGAAAGAAAAAAATGCGTGTCTGAGATGAAAGCTAAAAAAACTATCCAGGAGCATACACTACCATGCTTTGCATTAAATGCACTTATACTTGCAATACGCTTGTAGGAAATATGACATGTTTCTTTTAAGAAATAGGTACATCCGGTTGTACCTCTTATTGCTTTGCTCTTGCATGCCTATGTAGTAGGATGGGACGGGCTGGTTTGCTAAGACCATAAGGGCGATGGGGACCTGGCGAAAGCCAAAGGTCCAAGTCGGTGAGGCGAGATGGAGTGCAGGTCGCAGGTGGTGGTATCGATGCTGAACGATGACATGCCACACTCAAGGCAGTCTCAAACTATGCCAATTAGGAGATAGCCGAGGGATAGATACATAAGCAAGTAGGCTGGCCTATTGCTGGGTTGCAAGCGGGTTGGAGAGAGAGTCGATCGGGTAAAGGGAGATGAGCTGAGCTGGACTTGCGCCTTATTTTGACGAACAAGCTGGTTGCTAGGGTTGATGGAATATGAGGCTTTGCTACCAAAAGGCTTGACATGCAATTGAGCAAAGGAGCCGATGCGAGTCTAGGCTGGATTTGAGATATCATCACACACAGAAAAACTCAATTGACCTTCCACTAGTCGTGGCTGGCTTATGAGCTGACTTAGACCCAGTCGGCCTGGACTGAACTGGGCCAGGCTGAGATACCTTGATCAATCTGACTTCTACTTACGAAAAAAATAAGTAACATTTTGTCCCCTAAGTCTATTCCCATGAGCAAGTGCAAGCTTGTAAAATATCGAAGACTCCATCGATTGATGATTCTACTACGCACTTAATGCACCACCCATGTGGCATTGCACCATTGGCTATGGCGGTTATGCTTCTCGAGACGTGGCAATGATGTGTCGTTTTGCCCATGAGGGTGGTGTGACACAATAATTATCACTTTTGAGAGGTTAAGATCAATTTTTCCTTTTTGATCATAATGGCTATGATTGAAAGGAGAGGTGCATAAATATCCCCTCTTCTTTCCCTTTGAACCTATAAGGCTATTGGCATGCAATTTCTTTAGAAAACTCGAACTTTGCATAGTTTTCTATGAATAAAAACAGATTACTTCGCCTTCCTCTTCCTCTCCCATTTCTCTTAAGCACTTGGGATTTTATCAAATTTGGTTAGGATTAAAAGGAAGGATGTAGCTCTTTAAAGACCAAACTATGTTTGTTGCTTGCAGTTCGGATCACTTGCTTAAATTTCTACTTCTTAAGATGGACTTTACTTTGGCTTGGACCTATGCTTGGGCTTTCTGACCATCTCCTTCATGGGGATTGCTCATTGGTCTCGGATTAATGATCTAGGTGAAGCTAGGGGCATCCTTACTTTGATGCTATGACATTCCCGACCTTAGGTATGTTTGGACGCTTCAGCACCTTACTAAAAAGAGTAGTAGTTGTTGCCTTTGATGCTTCTGTTATGCCGAAGCCTTGGTTTTCTCTTTGGCGAGGTCGTCTAGAAACTTTTTGGGGTCTCTTGCGAGGTTCGATGCATATGGCACCCTTAGTCTTCTTTTAAAAGTTCTTGATTGCTTGAAGTGCTGGGGGTGCTATCAGTGCAGTTAAGCGCAATCTAGGCGGTGATAAAAACACTGGCCGGCTGGCCTCTTAACAGCGCTGTTTGCTTGCTTCTTCTTCCCTTTCTCGTTTTCTTCTTTTCAACTAATTAGCGATTGAAAATCTTTGTAAGCCTACCAAGGGAGTTTGTGCCCCTATGCTCTTTTGAACCGAATAAGAATGGATCTTTTGTTGAAAACTTGTTGTTTATGAACCTAGTTGTTGTCTTTGATTGTTTGCCTATGACTAGTTGGGTAGCGTATCTTGGGTAGCCATCGAAGTCCCTTGCATTGGGTGGACCAATCTGTTTTTGACTGATAAGCCGGGCCGACTAATGGGCTCAGAAGCAAGCATTGACTAAGCAACATGGTTGTTCATCAGGTGTCAAGGCTAGTAAATAGCGTCTGAGCTTCACCGAGCTGTCCCGAGCTGTTTGTTGATGGGCGATCCTGACATGAACCTAAGCATTGAGAGGTTTAAAGGTTATCATGGGCGATGTGTGATCAGGAGGAGTTCTTGCACTATATTTAGAAAAAGTTCCATGTTTAAGATATTCTAAGTAGTAACATTGTCATGCAATGGGCCGAACATAGGCATTGATAAGAGTCAAGTGATGCCCAGGTAGCAAGTGGTGAGTGGCATTGGCATTGAGTGAGAGCACATGTTGGTCCATGGATTGTCCGAGGTGACAAGCGTTCATGTGTAGAGCAGCGGATGCTCCTGACTTAAGCTAGAACGTATGAGGCTTAGGGTTCTCCTAGATGACACGTCACATTTCGTTAGGTGACCATCGGTCTCGGCTTGAACTGGGGCACATGGCTGGCACAAACACTCATGTATAAGGGTGTGGTTAATGGTGAGACGAGTGGCAAGTGCCATCGCTCGTAAGAATTTAGCAGATATAAAAGGTAAAGTGTAAACTCATTTGTGTGTCGCTCTACTGTTGGGTGGTCCCAGCTCGAACCTAAGCACCGGTGGCTTGTAGGTTCTCTAGGGTGACACAGTGCAATAAAGAGATACAGGTCGGCCCGGCTCGAACCTAAGCACCAAGAGGCTTGAAGGTTCTCTAGGGTGATATGCTAAAATAAGGTGCTACAGGAAAGCCCAGATCGAATCGAAACGTTGAGGGGATTGAAGGTTCTTTAGGGTGTAATTCTACAATAAAGAGCTATAAGTGGGGGTGTCATGCTACAATAAAGAGCTATAAGTGGGCCGGATCGAATCTAAGTGCCGAGAGGCTTGAAGGTTCTTTAGGGTGGCACACTGCAATAAGGATCTGGGATGGCTTATTTCTATGCGAGCACACTGTGGATGTTGGACATCAGTATCACTCAGGGTAACAGCGTTTGTCCACTCAGGGTAGGAACCGTTTTGATTGCTTACCCGGTAAAGGGAGGATGTCTCATCCAAACTCACATGGCAGCGAGCATTCCCCAAACTAGGAATTAAATACATGGTGATTCAATCTTGTTGGATAGCCTAGAAGCCACTGACAAGAAAATGGATTCTTGGTAATTCACCCTTGTAGATAGTCAGTCAGATAGGAAAGGAGCGATGGCTCACTTAGTCTTGGATGGCAAAAGTCAGCAGTCCCCAAACAAATTAATGAGCTCACAAAGTCTGGGAATCTTGAGACATGTATGCGTGCTGCTTTAGACACGGTTAAGGGTGAAGATGAATGAGAGTACTATTTGGTGACCCATCGGGGGCAAGTCCTAGCATTAATCAGGAGTGCTGAGTTTTTAGGATTTCTCTTTGGGGCGCGCAATGGGCGGCTGAGATTTTACAGGGGGTTACCCTACCCTTGGGTTTTTGCCATAAAGTGGGTTGACAGGGCGATCTAAATCTTGTGGCAGGCGTCTGTGCAGATGAGCGCGGTAGTCTCAGTGGGCGTACACAAGGTTTCCATAATTTGGTTGATATTAGCAGCAATGTGAGCAGATGAGCGGGTGCTCATAGCAAATACTGGTACTGGGCAAGTCGAAAGCGAGCGAAATAAGTGTATCAAGAAAATTCCTATTTGGGTCTATTGGGCCTATGAAGTTTAAAGAGATTTTAGATTCAATCTAAATGGTGTTTTAAATAAAATCCTTTATTTTATTTAATTAGTTTGAAAAAGTTCAAATTTGACATAAATTTAGATGTATGAGTGTATCAAATACACCCATGTGTTTAATAGTTACTCGTTAATGTTACTATGAGATGTAAACCTTTCGTTTCCTTCTATAAAACCTATGTAATCAACTAAGGAAATAAATAGCTTTAATTGAAAAGAGAAACATTTCATTTTTCTCTCTTTGATTAGATAAAATGCCATTGATGATCAATTAAAACATATCATGAAAAATTACATTCAAATATATTCACAATGTATATTGTGCAAGTACAACATATAAGAAGTTCCCATAGTTAATGATTCCCTTTATATATGCGTTTATAGTCGATAAATTTTGATTTTTTAATATAAAAACAACATTTATTACATGCATGCATATATAAACACACATAATATATATATATATATATATTCTTGTTTACGCTAAAGTTGATTTTTGTTGTTCGACATGTTTCAAAGTAAAGTAAATAATTTAAAACTAAAATTTAATTGATGGATAGTTTAAAATCAAAATTGTAATTTTCATAAAAGCCCATTTTGTAAAGCCTGAATTAAGAACAAATACATATGTGTGTGTGTATGCACATATATGTATACAATAATTGAATCAATGTTTTAATTCAAAAAAAAGTGTAACAAATGAATTCAATTAATCTGTAGTTTAAAATATATATACATTCAATCAAAATAACAATCTTAGATTTAGTAGTCAACTTAAAGTAATTTTTTTAAGAATTAATAGAAAAGTCCATATGTAAATCTTAGAATGAATTACTTTTATTCTAATGTAAATAAGGACCAAAGTTGTTACAAAATAACTTGTAACAATATATTCAATTCCTAAACTTGTAACATAAAATTTGAATCAATTAATCAAAATAATTTTCAAAATAACATATTGTTCTGACAATAATTTCTAAAACAGAAAAGATTAGACAACAAGGCTCATATAAATTCAGGGTAATAGGATTCAAATCTAAACTAAACATACAATATGAACAAAAGAACAAAATAGGTGATGGGTCTAATAATATTAATATAAGAAGAACATGTGTAGATCTGTAACGACCCGTATTTTTACGAATCGAAAAATCGTAAAACTGTTTTTTTAAGTCGTTAGTGTTGATAAGTCGTCCAGAGTTTAAGTCGACCAAAGCTTAGGTCGTGTAGTAGCTTAGGTCGTACAGTAGTTTGGGACGACTTAAGAGATTGGAGCGACCTATAGGAAGTTAACAACTTAAGAAATGGACCGACCTAAGAAGGTTACTGACCTAGGAAGACTGGGCGAGCTAACGACTTAAGGAGATAGGTCGGTTGAGCGACTTAAGGTAGATAGCTTAGGTCGTTTAGTTTAGGTCGTTGTGATCCTGCGTGTAGTTAGGTCGTTAGACGACCTAAAGGTGTTAAGTCGTTAAGTCGCGTAGGTGTTAAGCTGCACATGTTTTAGGTCGCGCATAGGCCTGAGTCGTTAAGTCGCAAGGTCGTTAAGTCGTTGAGTCGTAAGTTGTTAAGTCGTCTAAACGACTTAAGGAGGAACGCGGCTGTGTGTTAGGTCGCGACTGTTGTTAAGTCGCTAGGTCGTGCGCGTGTGTGTTAGGTTGTTGAGTCGGGTGAAGGCTCGAGTTGGTAGGTCTTAAGTCGTGGGGTTTTAGGTCGTAACTCGTGGTGTTTTTAGGTCGTAGGTCGTGGGGTTTCGGTAGGTCGTGGACGACTTAAAAGCGAGCAAGCGACTTAAGGATTTCCAGACTATAAATACACGTCCTTGCCTCACTTTTTGGGATCCGAATTTTGAAGCGACGAAGTGCTGCCATTTTGAGAGCTCGAGTTCTACACTTCTTCACTTCTTTTCTCCACTTTAATTTTGTGCTTCCTTCTATCCAAATCGAAGATCCAAGAGCTTAGATTGAAGATCTACATCCATCGAAGAGAGATTTCATCGTTTGAAGCGGAATTTTGGAGAATCAAGCTAGATCCTTCGCTGTCCAGATCTGAAGTGTGTTGCTATTGAGGTGTTTAGGTGATTCGGTGAGTGGTGGTTATCTCTCACACGGATCCAAAGGAGTATATCGGATTTGTGGCTTGATTTTGTGTTAAAATAGTGATTTCCATGCATTTTCTAAAACTTAAGTATAGATCTATTGTTCATGATGATTTGACATCCATTTTACTACATGTTAACCTATGCAAGTTCATTCATCAAGTTGTAGAGATATTGCTCATGATTCATGCTTGTTAGATTTGGATTCTTTATTTACAAGATTGTCATTATTGTTATAATTGTTTATTAGATCATGTTTGAATGCTTTATTACTTGGATTAATGATTGACTTGATTGATTGTTATAAATTAGTTGATTGATGATTTGATTTGGACAAGTTGGTCGAAGATGATTCAAAAGCTAAGGGAAAGGCTCTTGAATAAGAAAAGCTGCTCGTGGCATATGACGCGGATGATAAAGCTCATATGGATAGATTTGATGATGATGTTGAGATGAGGCTTTGCTATGATGAGATGAAGCGAGGCATGATGTGAGATAGCCTTGGTTTAATCCAGACGGAATCATTCCAAGCATGTTGATGACTCGGTGAAATGGTTCGAGTTTGAGGATAATGGTTGGCTCGAGAGGGGCTTGAGCTAGTATGAGAATAGTCATCGAGGAGGATGACTAGAAGGCTGAGATTTCATCGTTGTTGAAGGTTCTAGCAGGCTCAAAGCAAGAGTACGCTGGGCAGATTCGATAGTCCCAAAAGACTACAGTTGGTAGTCAAGTACTCTGGGCAGATTTGATAGTCCTAGGCATGGGCTGCGACGACGTGCGGAGTTCTGTCTAGAACCGGGGTTACCATTAGCCCTTGACGGACGGCTGAAAGAATGTGCCGGTCATTCAATTAACGATGGTATCGAAGTAATGATAACAGTGATAGCCAGAGTCATGGATGTTTGGTTGTATCGTCATTCGGTCTCAAGAGCAATATTTTCTGGGTGCTTATCTGATCTTGGTTTAGGCCTTGGGGGTTTGTACTTGGAAAACATTGACCTTGAATCGAATGATAATTGCTTTACTTTGAATGTTTGCTTTACTATGTTTACTTCTGTTTAGTGTGTATGGGGGCTATCACTGTAGAAAAAGGTGGAGTGGGAGGGTTGGGTTCCTATTCCTTTTACCTTTATGCTCTTTTGGTATGTTGTTAGTTAATTTACCGCTCACTAAGACTGTTGTCTGACTCAAGGTTTTATGTTCAACTCTTATGACCTTGGGCTGTTCATCCATTTTGGGATGGGCAGACTAGGTAGCAGGTGACAGGTGTTGTTCTTAGTTTCCAACGATGCTGATGACGAAGACGAGCTGGAGGCTTGCATATTATTTTCTTATTATATGTACTGGATGTTCCGCTGCTTGTATATTCTCTGAGTGATATGTAGTGAGGCTGGATGTATTGACTATTCAGATTTTTGTATCAAACTACTATGAGGCTTATTTGATACGATTCTGTTCTGTGTAGCTTCACTATGTATATTTTTCTCTATTGTATTTTATCCATGCGCTGTGAGTAATACGATAGATTCTGCTGTTTTAACTTACTTCTGACGATCATCCATGGCTGCCTGTCACACTTTTCAGCGCACTATTTCTATGTTTAGTGCAGGAGTCATGGGCGGTAGTCACATTTGGTATCAGAGCTTTGGTTAATCGATTTTAGCCAACGCTCGCTGATGTAACTACGTATGAGAGACGTAATTGTATTTTGATGAATGATTACTATATATAATATAGTAGCTTAGAAGGATTTGAATTCCTTATGCAGTTGTTTCTCAAGGTGTGCTAATCATTTCTTTTATAGATATTAAGAATGAGTCGAAGAGGGAGACCAGCTGCTAGGGAAGGCCGTGCTGCTGAGGGGGCTGCTGATTATGCTGCTATGTTCGAGGCTATGATGACTTCGATCATGAGAAGGATGCCAGCTCCGGGGCCATTAGTAGATGTTGGAGTTCAAGTTCAAGCTCCAAAACCGGTGGATTTTGCTAAGCTGTGTAAAGATTATACTGCTCTTGGAGGAAAGGTTTTCATGGGATTAGAGTCAACTATTGAAGTCCATAGATGGATAGATGCTTGTAGAAGGATCTTTGGTGACTTGGGAATCGAGGATGCAACCAAAAGGAAGCTCGCATCAAGACAACTTCAAGGGAGAGCTTCTGACTGGTGGAACTCTATCATCATTGATACTCCAGAGGAAGAAATTACTTGGGTGCAATTCTAAGCCAGATTTGAAGCTAAGTTCATTTCTACAGCTCAGAAATCTATTCTGTTCAGGAAGTTTGTGGAGCTCAAGCAAGGTGGAAGACCAGTTCTTGAGTATGTTTCTGAGTTTGAAGCCTTGTCTAAGTATGCCCGATCGTATATTGAATCCTCGTACCAGAAGAATGAGAAGTTTGTGACAGGCTTGGACAATTATCTTGGGAGGCAGTTGGTGGATCATTTGGACGATCCATTTGAGAAGCTTGTGGAGAAAGCTCTCAGGCACGAGAATCTGTTTCCTAAAGAGGGATCTGTTGTTGCTGTAACCAAGGAAGAGTCTAAACCACTGCAGGGTGGAAACAAGAAGAGGAAGCAGCAGCAACAAAAGGGTAAGGATGGCAAGAAGAAGCCGAAGGGCGAAGTGACCTGCTACAATTGTCAGCAGAAGGGCCATTTCTCCAGAGATTGCAAGAATCCAAAGGTGCCGGTGAAGTGCCACAACTGTGACAAGCCGGGGCATATTAAGAAGAATTGTCCAGAACCGCGGAAGGACAAGCAGGTTGTGCAAGCTTATGCTTTGGGGGCTGTTCCATCATCTTCAAAAGCTCCTACCACTGAAGAGAAAGGAAAGAGTGTGGTGGTTCAAGGTACTCTTTCCATATGTGGTGTTCCAGTTAGAGTGTTATTCGATACTGGGGCGTCGCATTCTTTTGTTTGTAATGAACTTGTATGCCGGTTGGGTTTAAAACCGGATATTGTTGATAGACCATTGGTTGTGACTAATCCAGTTGGGGGTTCGTCCTGTCTGTGTATGCTATGCCGTGGTTTGGTTGTATCGAGTCATGATTGCTCTTTTGTTTGTGATTGTTTTGTTCTGAACTTTGCGGGGTTCGGAATTATTTTGGGTATGGACTGGCTTAGGAAGTATGCGGCAAAGGTTGATTGTGAAAGGTTGGAGGTGACAGTCGAGAATGTGGAAGGGCGAAAGGTTGTGATACGATGTAAGCATGAGGAAGGCGTCTTCATGAGCTTCATGTATTCGCTGGTTGTTCCACGGGATGGACTGTCATCGGTGCCAATCGCTAATGGATTTGAGGATGTCTTTGATGAGGTCAAAGGGTTACCGCCGCATAGAGAGATCGAGTTTCGTATAGATCTAGTTGAAGGAGCCAGACCTATTGTGATGCCTCTTAGGCGGATGGCGCCTAGGGAACAGCAGGAGTTGAAGGTGCATGTTGATGATCTTTTACAGAAAGGATTCATTCGGCGTAGTGTGTCCGAATGGGGTGCACCAGTTGTGTTTGCAACCAAAGCAGATGGATCATTGAGGTTGTGTGTGGATTATCGTGAGCTGAATAAAGTGACTAAGAAGAACAAGTATCCATTGCCAAGAATAGATGACTTGTTCGATCAACTTCACGAAGCTAAGGTTTTTTCTCAGATGGATTTGGCAACGGGATTTCACCAGTTAAGAGTGGCTAAGGATAGTGTGCCGAAGACTGCTTTCAGGACACCATCCGGTTTCTTTGAGTGGATGGTAATGCCGTTTGGATTGACCAATGCGCCAGCATATTTTGTGGATCTTATGAATAGAGTGTTCAGAGATCAGTTGAACAAGTTCGTGCTAGTGTTCGTGGATGATATTTTGATTTATTCCAGAACTGAAGAAGAGCACAAGACGCACTTGCATATTGTTTTGGAAATCTTATGGAAACATCAACTGAATGCTAAGTTTTCGAAGTGTCACTTCTGGAAGAGTGAAGTGAGGTTCTTAGGCCATATTATCTCTGGAAATGGAATAGCGGTTGATCCCGCCAAGATAGCAGCAATCCAGGATTGGGGTAGACCTAAGAATGCATCTGATGTGAGAAGTTTTCTTGGATTAGCAGGATACTATCGTCGATTTATCAAAGATTTTTCTAAGGTGGCTGCACCATTAACAGGATTGATGAAAAAGAACCAAGTATTCAGATGGGATGCTAAGTGTGAGCAAGCTTTCAGAATCCTGAAAGAGCGCTTGACAAGTGCTCCTGTTTTGACTATTCCAAGTGGAAATGATGAGATGGTGGTTTACACCGACGCATGTGGTACTGGACTTGGAGCAGTGCTAATGCAGAAGGGTAAAGTTGTTGCGTATGCAAGTCGACAACTGAAGCCGCATGAAAAGAATTATCCGACTCATGATTTGGAGTTAGCGGCGATTGTATTTGCTTTGAAGATGTGGAGACATTACTTGTTGGGAGTTCGATTCGAGTTGTTTACAGATCATAAGTCGTTGAAGTATCTTTTCTCCCAAAAGGATTTGAATCTTAGGCAGCAACGATGGCTAGAGTTTTTGGCATCATATGATTTTAGTATAGCCTATACTCCGGGAATGGGTAACGCAGTGGCAGATGCGTTAAGTCGAAGACATGCAGGATTGGGAGCCATGTTTTCAGAATGGAAGAGTCTCGAGTATTTGGCTGGATTTGACTTCAGGCCCAGATGTGAATTGGAACCTGAGATGTTGGCAAACTTATCTGTAAGACCTACTCTTGTGGAAAGGATTGGCGAGAGCCAAAAGCAAGACGATAAGCTTGTCAAGATTATCCGTGATTTGGAATCTGGATTGGACCCAGAAAAGGATAAAGGATTCGAGGTCGATCGAGAGGGTTGGCTTCGGAAGCAAGGACGACTAGTTGTTCCCGATATAGATGAATTGAGAAATGAAGTTCTGAAGGAAAGTCATCACTCGAAGCTGACAATTCATCCAGGTGGAAATAAGATGTATCGAGATATGAAGAGAACCTATTACTGGGAAGGTATGAAGAAGGATGTTGGGAATTTTATTTCCAAGTGCATGAACTGCCAGTTGGTAAAAGCTGAGCAGAAGAAGCCCAGTGGATTGCTTCAGCCATTAGAAGTTCCTACATGGAAGTGGGAGCAAATATCGATGGATTTCATTGATGGGCTACCTAGAACAAGAGCGGGAAATGAAGGGATTTGGGTCATCGTAGATCGTTTGACTAAGAGTGCAAGATTCATTCCTGTTCGATCAACCAGGACTGCATCAAAGTTGGCTGAGCTGTATGTTAAGTGGATAGTTCGATTCCATGGTATTCCGAAGAGTATAGTGAGCGATCGAGACCCATTGTTCACTAGTGGATTTTGGAAGAGCTTTCAGGAAGTTCTGGGAACCGAGTTGTGTTTGAGTACAGCTTATCATCCCCAAACAGATGGTCAGACTGAGAGAGTCAATCGAGTTTTGGAAGATCTCCTTAGAGCTTGTGTTTTAGATTTCGGAGGATCATGGGAAGATCACCTTCATTTGGTAGAATTTTCGTATAATAACAGTTACCAGTCAAGCATTGGTATGGCACCGTATGAGGCATTGTATAAAAGACCGTGTAACTCTCCGACATGTTGGTTAGAAACAGGAGAAAAGCTGATACTTGGGCCAGAAATGATTCGACAGACTTTGGATTTCATTGAGATCATTCGGCAACGAATGAATGCAGCCCAAGACCGACAGAAAAGTTATGATGATAAGCGTCGTAAGGATTTGGAATTCAACGTAGGTGATATGGTTTTTGTGAAGATTTCTCCACAGAAGAATGTTATTCGATTCGGGAAGAAAGGAAAATTGACTCCGAGATTTGTTGGACCATTCCCGATCATCGAGCGAATTGGAAAGCTCGCCTATAAATTGGGGTTACCAGAAAAGATGGCGGGTGTGCATAATGTTTTTCATGTATCGTATCTACGGAAGTATGTGCACGACTCGAATACGGTGGTTTCTGCTGATAGCTGTGAAGATTTTGAAGTTGACCTAGTTAATAAGAGACCTCGTAAGCCGCTTCGTGTTGTGGAAACTGACACGAAACAGCTTAGGAAGAAAGGTAGTTAGGTTGCTCAAGATACAATGGAGTGATGATGTTAACGACTGTACATGGGAGGTGGAAGAGAGGATGAAGGCAGCTCATCCTGAACTCTTCGAGGTATGGCCATAAGGTGTCGTGTCATCTCACGTTGTAACTTGTTCTAATTTTAGAATTCTGCATGTTAGGCTAGTAATTGGACGCATGGTTTGTTGATTGCTATGGATGGTAGGCATGCAGAATAATTTTTGATTGCTCTTGTTTGTTTGGAATTTCGGGGGCGAAATTCCTAAGGGGGAGAGAATGCAACGACCCGTATTTTTACGGATTGAAAAATCGTAAAACTGTTTTTTTAAGTCGTTAGTGTTGATAAGTCGTCCAGAGTTTAAGTCGACCAAAGCTTAGGTCGTGTAGTAGCTTAGGTCGTACAGTAGTTTGGGACGACTTAAGAGATTGGAGCGACCTATAGGAAGTTAGAGACTTAAGAAATGGACCGACCTAAGAAGGTTACCGACCTAGGAAGACTGGGCGAGCTAACTACTTAAGGAGATAGGTCGGTTGAGCGACTTAAGGTAGATAGCTTAGGTCGTTTAGTTTAGGTCGTTGTGATCCTGCGTGTAGTTAGGTCGTTAGACGACCTAAAGGTGTTAAGTCGTTAAGTCGCGTAGGTGTTAAGCTGCATATGTTTTAGGTCGCGCATAGGCCTGAGTCGTTAAGTCGCAAGGTCGTTAAGTCGTTGAGTCGTAAGTTGTTAAGTCGTCTAAATGACTTAAGGAGGAACGCAGCTGTGTGTTAGGTCGCGACTGTTGTTAAGTCGCTAGGTCGTGCGCATGTGTGTTAGGTCGTTGAGTCGCGTGAAGGCTCGAGTAGGTAGGTCTTAAGTCGTGGGGTTTTAGGTCGTAAGTCGTGGTGTTTTTAGGTCGTAGGTCGTGGGGTTTCGGTAGGTCGTGGACGACTTAAAAGCGAGCGAGCGAGCGACTTAAGGATTTCCAGCCTATAAATACACGTCCTTGCCTCACTTTTTGGGATCCGGATTTTGAAGCGACGAAGTGCTGCCATTTTGAGAGCTCGAGTTCTACACTTCTTCACTTCTTTTCTCCACTTTAATTTTGTGCTTTCTTCTATCCAAATCGAAGATCAAATCAAAGATCCAAGAGCTTAGATTGAAGATCTACATCCATCGAAGAGAGATTTCATCGTTTGAAGCGGAATTTTGGAGAATCGAGCTAGATCCTTCGCTGTCCAGATCTAAAGTGTGTTGCTTTTGAGGTGTTTAGGTGATTCAGTGAGTGGTGGTTATCTCTCACACGGATCCAAAGGAGTATATCGGATTGGTGGCTTGATTTTGTGTTAAAATAGTGATTTCCATGCATTTTCTAAAACTTAAGTATAGATCTATTGTTCATGATGATTTGACATCCATTTTACTACATGTTAACCTATGCAAGTTCATTCATCAAGTTGTAGAGATATTGCTCATGATTCATGCTTGTTAGATTTGGACTCTTTATTTACAAGATTGCCATTATTGTTATAATTGTTTATTAGATCATGTTTGAATGCTTGATTACTTGGATTAATGATTGACTTGATTGATTATTATAAATTAGTTGATTGATGATTTGATTTGGACAAGTTGGTCGAAGATGATTCAAAAGCTAAGGGAAAGGCTCTTGAATAAGAAAAGCTGCTCGTGGCATATGACGCGGATGATAAAGCTCATATGGATAGATTTGATGATGATGTTGAGATGAGGCTTTGCTATGATGAGATGAAGCGAGGCATGATGTGAGATAGCCTTGGTTTAATCCAGACGGGATCATTCCAAGCATGTTGATGACTCGGTGAAATGGTTCGAGTTTGAGGATAATGGTTGGCTCGAGAGGGGCTTGAGCTAGTATGAGAATAGTCGTCGAGGAGGATGACTAGAAGGCTGAGATTTCATCGTTGTTGAAGGTTCTAGCAGGGTCAAAGCAAGAGTACGCTGGGCAGATTCGATAGTCCCAAAAGACTATAGTTGGTAGTCAAGTACTCTGGGCAGATTCGATAGTCCTAGGCACGGGCTGCGACGACGTGCGGAGTTCTGTCTAGAACCGGGGTTACCATTAGCCCTTGATGGACGGCTGAAAGAATGTGCCGGTCATTCAATTAACGACGGTATCGAAGCAATGATAACAGTGATAGCCAGAGTCATGGATGTTTGGTTGTATCGTCATTCGGTCTCAAGAGCAATATTTTCTGGGTGCTTATCTGATCTTGGTTTAGGCCTTAGGGGTTTGTACTTGGAAAACATTGACCTTGACTCGAATGATAATTGCTTTACTTTGAATGTTTGCTTTACTATGTTTACTTTTGTTTAGTGTGTCTGGGGGCTATCACTGTAGAAAGAGGTGGAGTGGGAGGGTTGGGTTCCTATTCCTTTTACCTTTATGCTCTTTTGGTATGTTGTTAGTTAATTTACCGCTCACTAAGACTGTTGTCTGACTCAAGGTTTTATGTTCAACTCTTATGACCTTGGGCTGTTCATCCATTTTGGGATGGGCAAACTAGGTAGCAGGTGATAGGTGCTGTTCTTAGTTTCCAACGATGCTGATGACGAAGACGAGTTGGAGGCTTGCATATTATTTTCTTATTATATGTACTGGATGTTCCGCTGCTTGTATATTCTCTGAGTGATAATCGTTAGTATCATAAACGATTTGAAAAATACTACTCTCTAGAGCAGTATTTTTCAAATCGTTTATGATACTAACGATTATATGTAGTGAGGCTGGATGTATTGACTATTCAGATTTTTGTATCAAACTACTATGAGGCTTATTTGATATGATTCTGTTCTATGTAGCTTCACTATGTATATTTTTCTCTATTGTATTTTATCCATGCGCTGTTAGTAATACGATAGATTCTGCTGTTATAACTTACTTCTGACGATCATCCATGGCTGCCTGTCACACTTTTCAGCGCACTATTTCTATGTTTAGTGCAGGAGTCATGGGCGGTCGTCAAAAGATCCGAGTTGAATCATTATAATAAACATGCTTCTAATTAAGATAAAGGAGTTTTGATTCACATGTTCAAAATTAATCAATTAAACACATAATGAATTATTCAAATCCAAACATATGAATGATAAACGTATAAATAAATAAATTAGGGAATCGCCTTAGTATGTTTCCTACAACTCACACTTCGAATGATGATATCTCTTCAGATCTTCAAGATCTGCACCCAATCCTTGCAAGAGATGAATGGACCACATGAGTTTCATTTTATTTGATTTTTTTATTTAGAGTTGAATTTTTTTGGAAATCTTTATTTTGTTTTCTATAATGGAAAGTTAGGAGGAGAGAAGATAAAAAATGAATGAGAAAGAATGAATTGTCTATAGAAAATGAATTAATGAATTTGTTTTAAATGAAAGAATGAAACATTTCTCGTTCTTTAATTAAAACTTCCCCCATTAATTCTTTTGTTTATCTCCCTCTCCACTACTCCAGCTTCACATGGTATATCTTAAATATTAATTAATTTACAACATTTTATATATTAATCAAATCATGTAATTTTTCGAAGAATTTGTCATTACGGTTGTGGAACTTAAAATTGTAAATTCAGTCCGCGATTTATATTGAACATATCGAATATAGACATCCACACGTCACCTTAGCTAGTGGTGTGACATTATGGCTGAATTTATCGCTTACAGATCTTGTGGTATATCTAGTTTTATTTATTATAAGCGGTACTTAGTAATAACAATTATTTACACCAATTGTCTTCCTCAAAACTATACCACATTAGGATGTATGGAATTTGGTTTTGATCAAAACTACAATATTGTCGACATTCAACTTTGTAATTCCACACACAAAATCCCTGGTTCAATGATAACAATTATTATTCACCGTACTACTCTGGCCAGAGATTTTGATCTTTAGTTGACTACAGTTGATTGTGGTACTAACCTCATATAACCGAGAAGACAAATTCTCTATTGATTATGTTTCACTTCTAATGCTTCGGCTCAGTCCCAACTGTAGTCCTTCGATGGATGCCATACCACAATTTAACTATAATCAAAGTGGAGTGTCAACATTGAAGTTCCACAATATTCTCAAGTCGAGGGAACCATGTAACATCATCACCTTTAGATTGTCTGTTTGACCTTAGTTATATTAACCAACAGAGAACTCTCAGTTGAATCATTGCATATTTATCGAATAACTATCAGTATGTAACCCCTTGGTGCCTCCAGCAGTCATGAGAAATACACTGCTTAATATTTGGAGAGCATTACGTACTCTAGTCTCAATGGATGAATTGATATCTTTTCTCGAAACATCTTGACTAGAAATATTTAAAACAAAATGTTATTTTAAATGTGATAAAATTCTCATGATTACAACACTTTGCAATTACTATCCCATAACATATCATTTAATGATTTCTATCTATATACTTTAAAATAATTACTTAATTATTCATATCACTATATAACAGAAAGAAAATGCCTTTTATTTTGAATAAGATTGGGTACATAATTATATATATGTAAAAAATTACACAATTGCCACTAGGGCATATCCTTAACTCTACCATTCTCCCATTTGCACTTCGGGTCAATTATGGAATCTAATTATAACCTCTTCCATTGGTTTTCTCAAAAACTAATCGGGTTAGTCTCTTAATGAACGGGTATGCTATTTTTTTAGTCATCTACTCTATCAATTAACTCTCTCCAATATTGATAATCTGCCTTTATCATGTGGAACTATTCGGAGTATGCCCCTCAATTTCTAGTGATCTCTAGGTTCTTTTACAAATTGTGTCATGGCATTGTTATTATATAACAATGTCATGGGATTCTCAACATTTGGTATCACCCCTAGCCCAGTTATAAAATTATGCATTTATTAATACTTCTTGCATTGCAATAGCCTTTGGTTGAATTGGCCACTACTAATTGTTTGGAACAATTCTAATTTAAAGTTCTTGACTAAAGTTTGAACATGAATTTAAGATTAACATACTATACTCGATATTATTAATGAGTTTCGAGCTTGTGCACTCTTTCATAAGGAGTTCATTGTTTCTATAAACAATTATCTAGTATTTTATAAATACTCAAAAATAATATAAACTGTCATTAAGTGATCTTAATTTTGATTTGTTACCTGCTCTATGTATCAAATACATGAGTGAGGTGTGATACCATAAACAATACAACATGTATGATAATTCCTATTGCCAATGAATAAGGAACCCATCTTACATGTTTTATATTAAACAATTTTAATATCATGTCTACGTATATCATTTTGGACAAACCCACCATCCTATTATACTAATTATAAAACAAGTGATTTACGAATTCAATATCGAGTATTAAACAACCAAACTATCACTGATTTTAACATAAGTACATCATTAACAATCAACGATATGTTGTTTACTTATAATTAAGAAATATCTACTAATGTTCTTTCTTATAAAGACATGCTTCCTACGCATTTTGATTTAAAATCAAACTATTTGATATTTCCATCAAAACACTTGTTCAACTTTGATGCTAGTTAAATGATATTTTCATATTCGTTCTTGGATCATACCCGAAAACCCACGAACCCAATATCACTTCATTTACTTTGAGACATTTTGGTTGTTATGTGCAAGTAGTCTATTCTAAATCGTTATGTAGAATTTTCTGTTTCTACACATATGTACCAAAATACAAGGTCATAGTAGGTGATATTTTATGAGTAAAATTCAAATTAACTAGAGCACGTTGAATGATAAATCCGTTATGCTAATTTCAACAATTGAAATTTATGATATTATTTTAATAAATGTGGCCCACTTTATTCCAATTGCATTTGTCTTCTTCTTGAAGATAGTTTTGCAACCGATGGATCATATCCTTTTAGGTACTATAACAACGCATATCTTAAAGGGCCTAAATTCGATAGAAATTGAAACCTAAGTCCATCAAAGCATAAGTCGTTGGAATTGGTACCTGCAAATAAGCATGAGCATTATTAGAGATTGATAGAAATCTAAACTCACAGCGGAAATAATAATAGGATAAGAATACTGATTCTGACTACTACCTTGGAATTAATGGTATTTCTTGGATAGAAGATTGTCACATCAACATTGAGCATGAGAGAACATAAGACTTCTCCAACAACAAAGCATATCCAGCTCCAGTGACTTATTCCTCTAAATCTATCCTGAGGGTTGTAATGAGGAGAAGGTCAAAATAATGTTCTAGTGACTGGAAAATCTATAAACTGTCCATAACAAAAATTTATACCAATTGGTTTCCATTTAATTATTATGTCTACTAAGGTTACCAATTCTAACTTAACCTTGCATTGCACACACGATTATTTACCTATCCATTCCTAGGGTACAAAATATCGACGAAGCCTTATCAACCACCCAATACTTCCAAACTCACTTGCCACTTAATACTTCTAAATATGAAACGGGCTTCTTCAATCACCATATAATAATTTTAAAAGAGAAACAGGCAGACTCTACCATTTAAGACCTCAAGGTAGATCCCGTCATTTAATACCTATTCCCAAGGTGGTTTCCTAACAATGTTGTCAATGGTCGGTGGGTCCTAGCTACAAAGACCTCTTACCACTATTTAAGACTTCCGACATTTAATATCTAACTATTACTGCATCTATCGCCAATAAAATCATAACCATGTAAGAGACAGTACCAAAGCCACTTAATACCTTTAAAAGGATTAGGTAAACTTCTAACCATTTAATACATATATTCTAGGCAGGTCCTACATCACTTAATACCTATCCCCAGGTGCACTCCTCACCGGCACTATCGTTATTACGGCCTTAGCAATGTGAGAGACTGTACCCAAGCCACTTAATACCTCATTAACAAGGACTAGGCATGCCTTTGACCATTTAACACCTATTTATAGATAGGTCATTTCCATTTAATACGTAATCCCAAGGCAGAATCCTCACTGGTACTATATAGCTAACATTGTTTGCAGTCGCACTAGGTTACTTAATTTTTTTTTAGGAGAGAGGCGAACCTTAAATCAGTCACTTAATATATTCAACTCGAAGCGAACCCTCCCCGAGATATCCACTACCAATCTTAATTATTAATTTGGAACCTCACTAGGTTACTTCTTTCGGTAGGGAGGCGGACCCTAAAATAGCCACTTAATACCTCAACATTAAAGTAAACTTTTTAGAGATATCATTATTTATTTGGAATCTCACTGGGTTACTTAATACTTCATTTTAGGAGAGAGGCGGACCCTTCAGCCATTGAATACCTCAAACCAGAAGCGAACCCCTATGGAGATATCCCTCACCGCTCCTAATTCCAAATTAGAACCATTTAATACTTTTTATTTGGGAAAGAGGCGGGCCCTCAAACAACCACTTAATACCTCTGACCCTAAAGCAGGTCCTATCTCTCGCAAAGTCATGGGTCATAGGATTAGTGATATCTCACATCAGTAGTAAGTTCACCCAACTGCTGGTAGCCTCAAAGTGAAAGGCAGTCTGCCGTCGAGTGACTCTACCGACCTCGCATCACTAACCTACTAAGTCCAATTAACTATCCTAAGTCTTTACTTATACTATCTTAGGTTGACATTGGACTTAGCTTACTAGCTTCCTTTTTATTTAAGGCAATAGATTTAATTTATACACTTATCTACCCATAAATCCCCTTATAATGCTAATAAATGTCAATTTGTCCATAAAATCATAACATACATTTCCTAAGACATTTATGTATGATTACTAATTTAAAATTAGTAACCTTTCCATAGTTACTAATTCAACTTCTTTATTTATCAATCTTATTTATCCATTTACACTGTCAAATTATTGCAACTCCCATATTTATTACCATTTATTTCCCATTTATTGGAGTTACAAACTTTTAAATTCCTTTTCCATTAATTAATTATCCTAAATGCAAATATTATGTGTAAGTGTCATTATTAGCTAAATTTTATTTAATTATTATAAGCTCAGTAAATTACGTACAAGTATTTACTTTTATTAAATATATTCTAGTTATATATCTGCACTAAAATATTCTTTCCCATGTTCGATTGTTGGAATCATATGTAAGAAGATTATCTTCTATAATTTCCATAAATTAGTCCAAAACAAAAGATTTAACTTTAAAATATAAAATATTACATCATTTGAAATTACAAGGAATAATCATTTCTTTTTCTTACTGAAATAGACAGTGTAAACTAATATGAATTTATACTTTACACATCTCTTTCTCTTTTTTATGCATCTATTCCTTACTAGATCAAACACTGTATTTTTCTAAAGGGGAAAGAAATCAAACTAATTTATAAATATTAAATGGATCTAAATTTCAACAATCCAAACATAGAAATGTTTACAATCCAATAAAATTACGATGAGTATCCGAATTCATACATTATTATACAACTTATTTTCAGATTTGCAATAAATTTCATTTGAATCAATATTCTAAATTCATACTTTTGGTACTGACATTCAGAACCAGTTGTAAACAATTCTAATCAATTTATAAATAAGAATATTTAGGTGATATTTATTATATTTAGATTTTATTTAATTTTTTGCCTACAACTCAAATAAAATTATACTATTAGGCATAATAACCAAATAAACACTAACGGGATAACTTTCTTATTATAACAATCTATAAAATTTTCCACTTACTTTTTAAAAGCGACCCAAATCTCCAGATCTGAAGTACAACCTTAAATTCATCTCCAAATCCTTTTTAATCCAAGAAATATGTATAAAAAGGGTATATACATACATTAGAATTACAGATCTGAGAAGAGATATGGGATTGGAAGAGAAAATAGATACACACACACACACAGATATATATATATATATATATAAATATATAAATTACCTCAAATACGCGTATAGTTTATTCTCTTCTCTTCTCCTTTTTATTAGATTTCTATTCTTCTCCAATTTATATGAATATAGATATAAATATCTTATTTTTATAATTTAGAAAGGAAGTGGAGAAGAAGATATGATAGTGCTTCGCTACTACTCCAAAAAAATATAAGAAGAGAAGGGATGGTTAGGCCTGAATTTATAGGCGTAAGAATCAACCTCAACCGTCAGATCGAAATATATTAGGCCATTGGGCTTAGGTTAACCCTAGCCACCACACATGAATTAGTCAACTGCCTCCTTCCTCAGGGTCGACCACCCCTGGTCGGCCGCTCCTACATCTCGGTCGACATATAGGCCCTAGATAATTAATATATAAACCTTAATTTATTCCATTCGAACTATTTCTGTTCCGACTTCATTTTTCGTCCGTAACTTCTTCGTTTGGACTCCGATCGGAACACTCCAAATATGAAAGTTGCTCAAAATTTCACCACGTACGCAATGGTGCAAGTTTTATGGTCCAATTCCATTATTTGCATAAATTCCATTTTTTGAGCTTAATTAATTAACTAACTAATTAAATAACTAATGCTAAATTACGGGGTGTTACATTCTTCCCCCTTAAAAGAATTTCATCCCCGAAATTTCACCAATGACTAAGTCATGGTTTTGGCTCCTAATTATCCTAAACTGCATAACCAATGAGTGTACAACCAATTTTGGAACCAAATGTGCACAAGTGCATAGTGTATTACTGTATCACTGTATCACCACACATAAAATATGTATGCATAATGATTCTAAACCAGATCCTCCTATATGAATGCATTTCTTTGAAAACATTTTTGAGTAATATGATGCAAACAACTTATATGTATATTGGTAGTTCTACATGTATGCATCAGTTTGAAAATATTTTCAACCAAAACCTCCATACGCCTACGAATAGAAGTATGAAGTAACCAATTTTGCATCCACTTTCTACCATCCAATAATCTAATGCATCGAAAATCACTTTCTAAACTTTACTCCTATGCCAGAAAAAGGAATTTAGGTGGAGAATTTAACATTCGTGCCACTCTATAATCTTCCTATTCCTGTAGTACAGTGGAAATTTTCTCCGCTGCTCCAAATTTACTCCAAACTTTCCACGTACAAAATGCATAAGGAGGCTTATTTCAAGCTCTAAAACAGAATTGATCTGAAGATAGACTCGCAAGAGTTGTTGACACAGATGGAAATAGAAATTCCTAGGCTAAAATAGCTTTTCTCTTGTTACCACTTGCATTTTTTGCATCGTCGATCCTAATGCACCGCTAAATCCGCAAATTCTAACCCTATTTGTCTTCCCAATGCCTAACATGTGACTTTCAAAATCAAAGATTTCACAAAAATATTTCTCACTTTTCAAATTCGTAGGTCAAAATAAGATCCCAAAATATTTAGACGCACATTTTCCCTTAAAATTAATTTTTTGGACAAAAACTCTAATAATAATTTAAGGGCCAAAAACAACTAAAACTAAAAAAATTCCCTTTCAAAAGAGAACTTTTCAAATCAAAGGAAAACTTTTCAAAATTTTTTCCTTTTCAAAAATTCTGATAAATCAAGCCATAGTTTCAGTGTAGTCAGAAGTCGGTTATGCGTTATCATAAACCAAATTCCAAAATCAACAATTAATCTTTACCCATAAAACTTGACATTTTATTTTAAAATGTCATCACATCTATTATTCAAAAAAATTAGCTTTTAAGGAACATGAGCAATGACCTGTGATACCCAAAACAACTTTATCATGTCATTCGCTAAAAAATTTCATCTATTCTAAACTTCCAGTCTCATATTGCATTTACTGTTAGTCAAATGTTTTTATGAGATTCCCATATTTATACCGCTTCTTTACTATGCATATATAGGAGCGATTTGCACGTCCAAAAACAATAAGACAGTAAATAAATTGAAACTCATAATATCATGCGTGCCTTTTACAAGAGACAATTAACAGTTACGACCCAAATAACCAAAATGAGAAGAACAAATGTTGGAAGGGAAAAGACAACAACACCATAACTCCTAAAATAATGCCTACAGACTACAAGATGCCTTGCTCCACGGCTAGAGCTCAATCCATTGCTATGACCCTTGAATGGTCATAACATGGCGGCTATGCACCCAATCTCATGCCGCTGGCGCTGCTGGTGTTGCTGACGACTTCAGAATTGCCATATTTCTAAGGAAGGATCTCATGATGGTAGAAGGAACCTTCTACTAAACTGCCTCTCCACGGAGATTCACCCATATTACCTAAAGACGAGAGTGGATATGTGAAAATATGGAAAATGAATCTGTGGAGTGCTAATCCTTGATTAACAAATTGAATCAAAAGGGTGCGAGTCCAATTGATGGTGAGCCCGCCAATACTAGCATAGGTGGTCTTTCGCACCATGGGATAAATCTAGTCGTAACTTCCCGTCTTAGGGATGACGTTGTGCCGAATGATGCACATAATCAAACAGATAGTCAGATGTGGATTATCCATCTTCCAAACACTGACATCTTGAGAAAAGACTTGCCATAAAATCTTTGAGTCGGTCACCTCAAAATCATCCAAGTCCGCGTTCTTCATGGAGGCCTCCAAAATATCAGTGAGATCATCATTAGTTAGCTCAATCAAGATATCCTTCACCTCTGAATGAATCAAACTATGCTCCATCGAAAAGGCATGTGCAACATGGGTAATATTCCCGCTCAAAAGTCTCAAAAAAGAGGGTCGGTGCAAATCCTACCATAATGAATAGCCCTTCTAGCCCAAAAGCGGAAAAACCTTCTACTCATTTTGATCCAGCCAAGTGGCCTCTTGAGGGTTGAGACCATAATGGTAAGAGGAAAACCGGCAGTGCAGAAAGGTGTCTTAGACTAAGAAATGGTCAGAGGGAGGGAATAGGGTTTAGATTTGGAGTGGTAGTGGGGAGAGATCTAGCATGCAAAACTAGCACAAGGGAGTGGTGAGGCTACTGCTCCAAGGGAAGCACGACATCGCTTAGGGGAGGAATGGAAGAGAGAGGCTGCTACTTGGAGGAGAGGAGAATGGAGATTAGGTTTGTCTTGTTGAGGAAGGAGAAATGAAAGAATGCAACTGGGGAAATTCAGATGCAACTTTTATAGTCTCGTTCCAGGTTCAAGTTGTGTCAAAAGTCATTAACTGGTAGACCACTATAGGTTAACTGCTAGGTGGTCAACCGCTAGATGGGCTTTGGGCATTAATTGAACCTAGACGCAATTAGGGTCGGATTAAATAATAATAATCGTTTTGAACCGTCTCCTTTGATTCGACATGATATAAGAAATTCCTGTCCTCGTGATGGCGGTGTCAAAGCCTACCACCTAGTCCCGAACCATGCTCCAGCAATTCACAGTAGTCCCAAAAAAACTACTGCGACCAACAACAATTCCAAAAACTCGAAAATATTCCAGCTGCTATTTCCTGCCTACTTCGCATAGAAATATTTCTTTCAATAGCTGGTGGTACAACAACACTTCAAACTACATACCCCAATAAAATTGTACGTCGTTCCTATTTTGTCTGTACCTTACGGAGAGAAGATATTAAAAACCTCGATTTTATAAACCAAAAAATCACTGAGCTTACTATATGCTCCTTTATACTTGTTTCAAAATAATAGAAACCATTTCATACCAGAACTTCTCTTAAAAATCAAATTTATATTTTCAAAAAATCAAAATCAAGCTTTTACTGATATATATATATATATATAAATACTTAAGGATTTTTCCAAAATCCAAGGCATTTTAAAAATATACTTTATAAAAATTCTCTCATAGGTTTTAGATTAAGGAATTGACATTTATTATCCAAAAAAATCCGATTTACCATCATAAAGGTGATCAATGAATGCATCCTAGCAAAAACTTGCTTCTTGACTACTACGACATACAAACTCTAATTTTCCACCCATCTGGAATAAATGTTGTCTCCGACTGGAACTCATCATCAAAATCTAAAATCACAAGGTATCTAAAATCACAACCATCAAGTCGAAGACCTCCAGTCTTCGGGATTTTTGCCATATATTGCACTCATGCTCTAATCAACAGCGCCTTATGCATCGCCACCACTCAATGGGGTACATCGGTATCAACGTGAAAATCTTAACTTTAAGATATTTACAACCCATAGTTGCTTTGCCCATTCCCTTGAAGTTTAACTACAACTACTTCTACAGTCGAAACTCTTAGAATCTAGCATAAACATATAATACAAGATAGGAAAGTACGAATAGGTTCTCTCAATTTATCCTAATTCATCTGATCTACTAACTGATACCAAATGTAACAACCTATACCTTAAAGGGCCTAAATTTTGATAGAAATCGAATCCCAAGTCCATAAAGCATAGATCGTTGCATTTGATACCTGCAAATAAGCATGAGCATTATCAAAGATTGATAGAAATTTAAACTCACATCAAAAACAATAATAGGATAAGAATACCGATTATGACTACTACCTTGGAATTAATGGTATTCCTTTTATAGAAGATTGCCACATCAATATTGAGCATGAGAGAAAAGAAGACTTCTCCAAAACCAAAGCACATCCAGCTCCAGTGACCCGTTCCTCTAATCTATCCTGTGGGTTGTAATGAGGAGGGGGTCAAAACAACGCCCTGGTGACTGGAAAATCTATAAACTGTCCATAACATAAATTTATACCAATTGGTTTCCGTTTAATTGTTATGTCTATTAAGGTTAGCAATTCTAACCTAACCTTACATTGCATACACGATTACTTACCTACCCATTCCCAAGGTACAAAATACCGACGAAGCCTTATCAACCATCCAATACCTCCAAATCCATTTGCCACTCAATACTTCTAAATATGAAGCGGGCTTCTATAATCACAACATAATACTTTTGAAAGAAAAATAGGAAGACTTTGCCATTTAAGACCCCATTCAAGGTAAACCCCATCATTTAAGACCTATTCCCAAGGTGGTTTCCTAACAATGTTATCAATGGTCAGTGGGTCCTAGCTACAAAGATCTCTAACTACTATTTAAGGCTTTCAACATTTAATGTCCAACTATTACCACATCTATAGCCAATAAATCGTAGCCATGTAAGAGACAGTACCTAAGCCACTTAATACCTTTAAAAGGACTAGGTGGACTTCTAACAATTTAATACCTATATTCTAGGCAGGTCCTACATCACTTAATACCTATCCCCAAGCGGACTCCTCGTTGGCACTATCATTATTACGGCCTTAGCAATATGAGAATCTATACCCAAGCCACTTAATACCTCAATAACAAGGACTAGGCAGGCCTTTGACTATTTAACACCTATTTATAGGTAGGTTTTTTCCATTTAATACCTAACCCCATGGCAGACTCCACACTGGTACTATCTAGCTAATATCGCTTGCAATCTTACTAGGTTACTTAATACTTATTTTTAGGAGAGAGGCGAACCCTAGATTAGTCACATAATATCTCGAACCTGAAGCGAACTCCTCCCGAGATATCCACTATCATCTTAATTATTAATTTGGAAACTCACTAGGTAACTTCTTTCGGTAGGGAGGCGGACCCTAAAATAGCCACTTAATACCTCAACAATAAAGTAAACCTTTTTAGAGACATCTTTGTTTATTTGGAATCTCACTAGGATACTTAATACTTCTTTTTAGGAGAGAGGCAGACCCTTCAACCACTTAATACCTCAAACCAGAAGCGAATCCCTATGGAGATATCCCTTACCACTCCTAATTCCAAATATGGAACATTTAATTCTTTTTAATTGGGAAAGAGACGGGCCTTCAAACAACCACTTAATACCTCTAACCCTATAGCAGGACCTATCTTTCACAAAGTCATGGGTCCTGGGATTAGTGATATCTCACATTAGTAGTAAGTGTACTGTAACAACCCGGATTTACCCTCGATTAATTATCGTCCAATGGCGTTTAACCCGCTGGCTAATTGTTTTTAAAAGTTCTAATCAGATAAGATTCTTTTGAGAATTTGTTAAAAATTTGGGTAAAAAAAAAATTCTCTTCTATAATTTGATTGAGGAAGTAAGCGGGCTTTAAATCAACCGGCCCACGTTTCCTTTGGGATGCCATGACATTCATTTGTATGCCGACCCTTTTTCATTTGTTTTCACTGGAACCCTAAACAAAAATAAAAGCAATCGAGCGAATAATGGCGGCTCGATCTCCTTCCCATTCGTCTTCGAAGCTAGGGCTTGTAGAAATCGAAGATGCCGCCTGTTGGTAGCTCGATCGAATGGTGGACTCGTCCCTTGCTTTGCTCGATCTCGAGAGCGCTCGGCGTCGATTTCTTCAGTTCGAACGCGACTACTCCAATTTGTGGCAAAGGTGAGTGACAATTTCACTCACATCTAGCTTAGCCTTCAGTTATATGATTCGAGTTTTCGTTGTATAAATATACTTGTTCAAATTCATGACTTATGTTTTGATGATTGGAAATTGTCAAATGGTTATCTCGGCTATTCGATTTGCTGTTCAATTTTTGGTGATTTGTTCATCTTCTAACTTCGGCCTTGTCACTGATTCGATTTGTGAATTTTTAAATTCTCTGAATACCATGGCTTTGGAGTTTTTGATATTTGAACTTGAATCTTGTTGTGGATTGTTTTTGGGACTTCGGCTGTTGTTTGGAATACTTTGACCCTTGATTAGTCATCTGATTAATTTATATGCGTATATTCGTGATTTCGTTTTGACTGTGACTTTGCATTATAGTCAGCCGTCACCATTTCTTTGATAGTGTTCCTGATCATTTCAATTCGAACGTTATGCTTCTTTATAAGTATCTCTTATGATACTTTGTGTTCGTATATGTGATTCGAGATGAAAGTATTCTTTGATTGTCGTTTGGTTTTATTTTGCTGATTGACGATTTTTACTTTGTCAGTTTCGTGTGATCCGACACTGGATACACTCGGTTTTGAAATGTTTGATTCTCGACAACTTCATCCCTGACTTGTTCATCTTACCCTTGACCACGGCTTTAACTTGTTAATTGCTGCTTTGAGGCTTGGTTGCATGTGTTTTGGTACAACTGCTGTTAATTGCATAATTAATATGCAGATACACCTGAGCATTTTTATAGTTTCACTACAACTTTTGTTGCATATTTTAAATGCAGATACACCTGAGCATTTTGTAGTTTCACTGCAACTTTTGTTTGCACAATTTAAATGCAGATATTTCATTTGATATTGACATGTATGTGTGTACATATATATATGCATACATGTACAATTGAATTTGATTGGCTGTGGAATCATTCGAACTTGATAGATCTTTTCATTTCATTTTATTTTATTTGAAACTGCTGCTTCACGAATTTAATTGTAAATTGCTACTTGGTGTTTTATTTGATCGGTCTGATTGTTATTGAGTTTCTGCACATCGCTGTAGTATTGAGTATGGCTTCATGCCTGAACTTGTTTGGCAGTAGTCTTTTTGTCACTGCTGTTTACATGTTGACTTTGGTATCACCCTGTTTCACTGGAACATGTACCTTTGTGTCTGCACTTTTGTATAGCCTGCACATGTTACTTATATCACTGGTTCTGCCTTCACATATATGTTCCTCTGGTACATTTGTCCTTGTTAGAACCTTGGCTTTTGATGGTTCATCTTGTTGGTTGGTTTAGTGGTGCACTTGCTTGGCCATTGTGTACTTCTGTCCTTTGTTTGGTTCTGGCCTTGCTTTGTGACATGTTGGACTTGGTTCATTTGTTGTCTTTGATCTTGTTTAGTAGTGTTTTGGGTTGTTTTATAGTGGCGAGGCAGTACACGCGTGCGTGTACTGCAGCCCTATCTGGATTGCTACCCGGATTGACAGATTTAGTTGATATTTCGATGGTTAAATATTTGAAGTTATATTTTGAAATAGTTCATTTTGATTTGAGTTGGATTCGTTGACTTTTGGATTCATTGATCTTCTGAGTATTTCATAGACTGTATTGGCGAGGCAGTACACGTCAGCGTGTACTGCAGCCAATCGGCATTGTTTTTTTTATTGACATTTCAATTGTTTAAGCTGCTTTGGATTTCTGATTTGTTGTTTAACACTACTAAGTGTTATATATGCCGTTATCCAATTCTCGTATCGAGAGTTGGATATACGAGATTTCTGTGACTGTCGTCTATTTGACTATCTGATTATTATTGCTGCTATGCACTAATAACTGAGTTTGAATTAGACTGCCCGTGTATTATTTTCTTTTGAATTTAATACTCGGGTCAGACCCGAGTTATTTTAGGTTGTAGATTTTCTTTTTTTGAGTTGCTGTTCAGGATTTGAAGACTTTTCACATCTTCTGAAGTTGTCAGTGTCATTTTGTAGTAGTCGTGTCATTGTATAGAACAATATGTATTCATGTATATTAGTCGATAATGTACTTGTATATATAACTTCTAGAGTCGACAGTTGTAGTTGTATCATATGTATCGTGTCAACTATATTGTAACTGACATCGGTTATATATATATGAGATTTTTGTTAATCTGTGTTCCGCATTTATATTATCTGTGTTATTGTTATATCTAATGTCCTAAACTATTATGAACTATCGTAATTTGTTTTATACTGATAATTGGATATGTCGATGGGAGTAAATAAATAATAGATGAAAAATAAAAAGTATATACCACTCCTATCGAGATAACCAATATTAGTGTAAGGCCAATTACGGATGGTCGCTCCTATCCAGCCTTATTCTTCGTAATAATAGACAGTATTTCTTTTAATACTCTTTGTTATTATGAGCATAGAGGTGGGGCGTCACAGTTGGTATTAGAGCTTGGGGTTTATGGACATAATATAAAACATAACTTGGATGGAACATATGTTACAACTAGTAGTCGATGTTTTATCTGTGATTTGAGTCAAAACTAAAGTTTGAAATTTTGATGAAATTTTTAAATATCGTTATTTAAAAATAAAAGTGGAATTGTGTTTTGTTGTTTGGATGAAATTGTGTTCTGATGATTTGATTGATTTGTGTTCTATTTATCAGAGTGCGCAGCGGAAACAGTGAAACTGTCTTCGCTGAGTACAACTGATAATCTTTTTGATTTAAGAATCAAAATACGAAATTGATATGAATTCCAATTGTTGTTTACATAGCTGTAATTATTTGTTTCTTTGAGAATTTCGAATCCAAATTGAGGATTCGAAGAAATTGCAGATATGTGATTTTTGTTGAAATTTCCGCTGGCTTTCTTTTGTACTAATCATCTATTGATTAGATTTTGCTGTTTTGAATTGTCTTCATTGAAGATACCTTCGAATGGTTTCTTTGTTCATTCTGTAGTACGTGCAAAAATTTGAATTGCGCGTTACTGCATTTATTTTTACGTTGAACCGATGCTTGGTTATGAAACGTATTTTGTTGCCGTTATTTTTATAACGGGATTTTTACACCAATGCTATATTTTGAAGCACGGTGTTTTGTGGCATTGTTGATGAATGAAAATTCACTGACATTACATTTTGATGTAGATTGTTTTGATGTGATTTTGACGTTTTAAAACTGCTGTCGCTTTGGCTTCAGTAACCGCCAAATTTTAAAAGTGGATTTTCAAGCGGTTATTCCGCAATACTGATTTGTAACCGTTTTTACGGTATTTTGAGAAGTACAATTTCCTTATCGAAATTGTTACTGATTTGCTGTTTTAATCACATGATTGGAAAATTGTTTTAAAATGAAAATTGTTTTATAAAATTGTAACAGTTTGCGTTTTCAAAAGAATGAGGAAGCGATTTAAACGTTTCAGCAAAATCGAGGACTATGACCCCTTTCTTTTACTGATTCGCTTAATTCCGGACTTGTCCGTTTGAGAATGTAAAGTGTATTTTTACAAAATACACAATTTTGCACTTTCAAGGAAACGATGAAGAGATTTAAACGATTTAGCAAAAGTGCGGAGTATGGAACCACACTTTTACTATTTCGGTTAATTCCAGACTCGTTAATTGAATATCTGTTGTTTTGATGATTTTGATGAATTTTACACTTTCAAGGAAACGATGAAGAGAATCAAACGATTTAGTAAAACACGTGGTATGGGACATGTGCGTTTGCTATTTCGGTTAATTCCGGACTCGTTAATTGAAATATTTGATGTTTTCGTGTGCTTTCGAGCCACTATGTTGGACCTTCGGGTCATATGTTGGACCTTCGGGTCAAATACCAGTACTAGACCTTCGGGTCATATGTTGGACCTTCGGGTCATTTGTTGGGCGCCAAAAATTATGTTGAGTACTTGGTAGGCTTCGGCCATATGTTGTTGCACGTGCGGCGAATTAAAAACTCGCCATCTGATGGGATCGATCCATGCTTTTATGTTGATTTTCTAGTCTTCTTAATTGATTTCTAGATATTTATTGTTTCCAATTAACTGCAGGTAATTGGATATTTGTTGATATGAGTTCTGATTATCGTTTTTGATAATCGGATATTTGTTGTTTCTAATTATCGCTTGTGATAATTAGATATTTGTTGATATGAGTTCTGATTATCGTTTTCGATAATCGGATATTTGTTGCTGTTTAATTATCGCTTGAGATAATTAAATAATTGTTGATTTGAAATTTAATTATCGCTTGAGATAATTAAATAATTGTTGATTTGAGATTTAATTATCGCTTGAGATAATTAAATATTTGTTGATTTGAGATTTAATTATCGCTTGAGATAATTAAATATTTGTTGATTTGAGATTTAATTATCGCTTTTGATAATTAAATATTTGCTGATTTGAGATTTAATTATCGCTTTTGATAATTAAATAATTGTTGATTTGAGATTTAATTATCGCTTTTGATAATTAAATATTTGCTGATTTGAGATTTAATTATCGCTTGAGATAATTAAATATTTGCTGATTTGAGATTTAATTATCGCTTTTGATAATTAAATATTTGCTGATTTGAGATTTAATTATCGATTTTGATAATTAAATAATTGTTGATTTGAGATTTAATTATCGCTTTTGATAATTAAATATTTGCTGATTTGAGATTTAATTATCGCTTTTGCTAATTGAATATTTATTGATTTGAAATTTGATTATCGTTTGAGATAATCGAATATTTATTGAATTTGAAATTTGATTATCGTCTTTGATAATCGAATATTTGTTGATTTGAAATTTGATTATCGTTTGTGATAATCGAATATTTGTTGAATTTGAAATTTGATTATCGTTTTGTGATAATCGAATATTTGTTGATTTGGAAATTTATTTTCGTTTTGTGATAATCGAATATTTGTTGATTTGAAAATTTATTTTCGTTTTTTGATAATCGAATATTTGTTTATTTGAAATTTGATTATCGTTTTGATAATCGAATATGTGTTGATTTGAAATTTTAATTACAATTTGTGGTAATTAGATATGTGCTGATTTGTTTTTGATTATCGTTTGAGATAATTGGATATTTGATGTTTTCGGATTATCGGCTTTGATAATTTGATAATTGTTGATTGGTTTTCTAGAGTATGCTAATTTTAGTGAATTGCTGTTTTCTATCTATCTTTGTTGATAGTTAGAGTTTGCTGATTATGAAATTTGTGTTTTCTAGTTAATTGTTGGATAACTAGATCTTGGCAGTTTTGCGAATTACGATTTGTATTTTATAATTATCTTTGTGGATAATTGGATTTTGCTGTTTTCTAATTATCGTATCGATGATTAGATATTGTTGTTTTGTGAAATTCTATATTTTAATCATCTAGTTGATAATTGAAGATTGCTGATAATTGCATTTATTTAGTTTTGCTGCTTTCTGATTATCTGTTGATAGTTAGATTTTGTTGAAAGATTTGTGAACTTCTTTTACGAAAGTGAAAGATTTCTTTGATATTTGTGTTCTCGATTCTTATTTTTCTAGCATAACCAGTTTATGTTAGAAGAATAAGCGTTATAGACGACTTTATTTATGAAAATTGCGGGGACGCAATTTTTATAAGGTGGGGAGTCTGTAACAACCCGGATTTACCCTCGATTAATTATCGTCCAATGGCGTTTAACCCGCTGGCTAATTGTTTTTAAAAGTTCTAATCAGATAAGATTCTTTTGAGAATTTGTTAAAAAATTGGGTAAAAAAAAATTCTCTTCTATAATTTGATTGAGGAAGTAAGCGGGCTTTAAATCAACTGGCCCACGTTTCCTTTGGGATGCCATGACATTCATTTGTATACCGACCCTTTTTCATTTGTTTTCACTGGAACCCTAAACAAAAATAAAAGCTATCGAGCGAATAATGGCGGCTCGATCTCCTTCCCATTCGTCTTCGAAGCTAGGGCTTGTAGAAATCGAAGATGCCGACTGTTGGTAGCTCGATCGAATGGTGGACTCGTCCCTTGCTTTGCTCGATCTCGAGAGCGCTCGGCGTCGATTTCTTCAGTTCGAACGCGACTACTCCAATTCGTGGCAAAGGTGAGTGACAATTTCACTCACATCTAGCTTAGCCTTCAGTTATATGATTCGAGTTTTCGTTGTATAAATATACTTGTTCAAATTCATGACTTATGTTTTGATGATTGGAAATTGTCAAATGGTTATCTCGGCTATTCGATTTGCTGTTCAATTTTTGGTGATTTGTTCATCATCTAACTTCGGCCTTGTCACTGATTCGATTTGTGAATTTTTAAATTCTCTGAATACCATGGCTTTGGAGTTTTTGATATTTGAACTTGAATCTTGTTGTGGATTGTTTTTGGGACTTCGGCTGTTGTTTGGAATACTTTGACCCTTGATTATTCATCTGATTAATTTATATGCGTATATTCGTGATTTCGTTTTGACTATGACTTTGCATTATAGTCAGCCGTCACCATTTCTTTGATAGTGTTCCTGATCATTTCAATTCGAACGTTATGCTTCTTTATAAGTATCTCTTATGATACTTTGTGTTCGTATATGTGATTCGAGATGAAAGTATTCTTTGATTGTCGTTTGGTTTTATTTTGCTGATTGACGATTTTTACTTTGTCGGTTTCGTGTGATCCGACACTGGATACACTCAGTTTTGAAATGTTTGATTCTCGACAACTTCGTCCCTGACTTGTTCATCTTACCCTTGACCACGGCTTTAACTTGTTAATTGCTGCTTTGAGGCTTTGTTGCATGTGTTTTGGTACAACTGCTGTTAATTGCATAATTAATATGCAGATACACCTGAGCATTTTTATAGTTTCACTACAACTTTTGTTGCATATTTTAAATGCAGATACACCTGAGCATTTTGTAGTTTCACTGCAACTTTTGAATGCACAATTTAAATGCAGATATTTCATTTGATATTGACATGTATGTGTGTACATATATATATGCATACATGTACAATTGAATTTGATTGGCTGTGGAATCATTCGAACTTGATAGATCTTTTCATTTCATTTTATTTTATTTGAAACTGCTGCTTCACGAATTTAATTGTAAATTGCTACTTGGTGTTTTATTTGATCGGTCTGATTGTTATTGAGTTTCTGCACATCGCTGTAGTATTGAGTATGGCTTCATGCCTGAACTTGTTTGGCAGTAGTCTTTTTGTCACTGCTGTTTACATGATGACTTTGGTATCACCCTGTTTCACTGGAACATGTACCTTTGTGTCTGCACTTTTGTATAGCCTGCACATGTTACTTATATCACTGGTTCTGCCTTCACATATATGTTCCTCTGGTACATTTGTCCTTGTTAGAACCTTGGCTTTTGATGGTTCATCTTGTTGGTTGGTTTAGTGGTGCACTTGCTTGGCCATTGTGTACTTCTGTCCTTTGTTTGGTTCTGGCCTTGCTTTGTGACATGTTGGACTTGGTTCATTTGTTGTCTTTGATCTTGTTTAGTAGTGTTTTGGGTTGTTTTATAGTGGCGAGGCAGTACATGCGTGCGTGTACTGCAGCCCTATCTGGATTGCTATCCGGATTGACAGATTTAGTTGATATTTCGATGGTTAAATATTTGAAGTTGTATTTTGAAATAGTTCATTTTGATTTGAGTTGGATTCGTTGACTTTTGGATTCATTGATCTTCTGAGTATTTCATAGACTGTATTGGCGAGGCAGTACACGTCAGCGTGTACTGCAGCCAATCGGCATTGTTGTTTTTTTATTGACATTTCAATTGTTTAAGCTGCTTTGGATTTCTGATTTGTTGTTTAACACTACTAAGTGTTATATATGCCGTTATCCAATTCTCGTATCGAGAGTTGGATATACGAGATTTCTGTGACTGTCGTCTATTTGACTATCTGATTATTATTGCTGCTATGCACTAATAACTGAGTTTGAATTATACTGACCCGTGTATTATTTTCTTTTGAATTTAATACTCGGGTCAGACCCGAGTTATTTCAGGTTGTAGATTTTCTTTTTTTGAGTTGTTGTTCAGGATTTGAAGACTTTTCACATCTTCTGAAGTTGTCAGTGTCATTTTGTAGTAGTCGTGTCATTGTATAGAACAATATGTATTCATGTATATTAGTCGATAATGTACTTGTATATATAACTTCTAGAGTCGACAGTTGTAGTTGTATCATATGTATCGTGTCAACTATATTGTAACTGACATCGGTTATATATATATGAGATTTTTGTTAATCTGTGTTCCGCATTTATATTATCTGTGTTATTGTTATATCTAATGTACTAAACTATTATGAACTATCGTAATTTGTTTTATACTGATAATTGGATATGTCGATGGGAGTAAATAAATAATAGATGAAAAATAAAAAGTATATACCACTCCTATCGAGATAACCAATATTAGTGTAAGGCCAATTACGGATGGTCGCTCCTATCCAGCCTTATTCTTCGTAATAATAGACAGTATTTCTTTTAATACTCTTTGTTATTATGAGCATAGAGGTGGGGCGTCACATGTACCCGACTGCTGGTAGCCTCAAAGCAAAGGGCAGTCTTCTGTCGAGTGACTCTACTGACCTCACATCACTAACCAACTAAGTCTAATTAACTATCCTAAGTCTTTACTTATACTATCTTAGGTTGACATTGGACTTAACTTACTAACTTCCTTTTATTTAAGGCAATAAGATTTACCTTAAATACTTATCTACCCATAAATCCCATTTTAATGCTCATAAATGTCAATTTATCAATAAAATCCTAATGGACATTTCCTAAGATATTTATGTATAATTACTAATTTAAATTAGTAACCTTTTTAACTATTCCATAGTTATTAATTCAACTTCTTTATTTATCCGTCCCATTAATTCATTTACCTTATCAAATTATTGCAACTCCCATATTTATTACCATTTATTTCCCATTTATTGGAGTTACAACCTTTTAAATTCTTTTTCCATTAATTAACTATCCTAAACGCGAATATTATGTGTAAGCGTCGATATTAGCTAAGTTTTATTTAATTATTATAAGCGCAGTAAATTATGTACAAATATCTACTTTTATCAAATATATTCTAGTTATATATCTTCACTAAAATATTCTTTTCCATGTTCAATTGTTGGAATCATATCTAAAAAGATTATCTGCTATAATTTCAATAAATTGGTCCAAAACAAAAGATTTAACTTTAAAATATAAAAGATTACATCATTTGAAATTATAAGGAATAATCATTTCTTTTTATTATAGAAATAGACAGTGTAAACTACAATGAATTCATATTTTACACATCTCTTTCTTTTTTTATTTGCATCTATTCCTTACTAGATCAAATGTTGTATTTTTCTAAAAGGGAAAGAAATCAAACTAATTTACAAATATTAAATGGATCTAAATTCCAACAATCCAAACATACAAAAGTTTACATTCAGGGTAATAATCCAAATTCATAACATTATTATACAACTTATTTTCAGATCTGGAGTAAATTTCATTTAAACAAATATTATAAATTCATACTTGTAGGACCGGTTTCCAGATCAGGTTGTAAACAATTTTAATCAATTCATAAACAAGAATATATAGGCGATATTTATTATATTCATATTTTATTAAAGTTGTTGCCTACAACTCATTTACAATTATCCAATTAGGCATAATAATCAATTAAACACCAATGGATAATTTTCATATTATGACAATCTATAAATTTTCCACTCACCTTTTAAAAGCGATCAAAATCTGCTTATCTGAAGTAGAACCTTAAATTCATCTCCAAATCCTTTTTAATCAAAGAAATATGTATAAAAAGGGTGTATATATACATTAAAATTACATATCTGAGAAGAGATTTGGGATTGGGAGAGAAAATAAATACAAATATATAAATTACCTCAAATATACGTATAGTTGATTCTCTTCTCTTCTCCTTTTTTTTAGATTTCTATTCTTCTCCAATTTATATGAATAATAGATATAAATATCTTATTTTTATAATTTAGAAAGAAAGTGAAGAAGAAGACATGGCAGAGCTTCGCTACTGTTTCAGAAAATATGACAAGAGAAGGGAGGGTTTGTCCTGAATTTATAGGTGTAAGAATCAACCTCAATTGTCATATTGATTAAATCCGGGCCGTTGGGCTTGGGCTAACCCTTGCCGCCACATATGAAGCGGTCGACTGCTCCTTTTAGTGGGTCGACCTGTGGGCCCTAGGTAATTAACATATAAACCTTAATTTATTCTATTCGAATTATTTCTGTTCCAAATTCGTTTTTCTTCCGTAACTTCTTTATTTGGACTCCGATCGCAAAACTCCAAATATGAAAGTTTCTCAGAGTTTCACCATGAACGCAATAGTGCAAGTTTTGTGGTCCAATTCCATCATTTGCACAAACTCCATTTTTGGAGCCTAATTAATTAACTAACTAGCTAATTGAATAACTAAGTCAAATTACGGGGTGTTACAGGTACCAATATCAAATTATATTTTGATAACCTACTTGGAATCCATTTTTTATTTGTGTATCATACCATATTGTAGATTCAATACCTTTAATGGTTTAATTGACAACTGAGGATTATCTTTTCTTACCGTTGATAAGAAACTCATAGTTTCTCTTTAATGTGCGAAAATACTTATTATGACGTGTTGTTTTCATTTTAGGTTTGGTTAATTTCATTTCTTCCCTCATAATCAATTTTATCCTTAGATCATATCCAAATCCATTTTACTACCAATAATTTTTGAAAGAAATTCCTCTTTATGAAATTGGTATTTCTTGAAGTAACAATTATTTCTCAATGCAATAGAATAGGTATTCACTAATACTTTATGAATTGCATTATATATATATATATATATATATATATATATATGTGTGTGTGTGTGTGTGTAATTTATTTAGTTCTAGTTTATAATACTTATGCTCAAGGCATAAATTAGCCATCCAATGACAGTTGTTTCCAAACTCCTTTTGGAGAGATTCATACAAGATCCCTTATGAACAATTATTATGTGTAGTCTTTCTACTCGCACAAACTGCAAACTCCTTGGCCCAAGATATGTTAGGGTTTCTTATAAACTCTTATCTTGTATGACTTTGTAAACTATTATTTAGAAGAAATTAACTTTAACCTTGTGTACTACTCCTAACTACACGACCTTATATAAAGAAGTTAACTCAACTTCACTCACAATTAATCGTACTTTGTTAAATAAATTCGGTCACTCCTTTTTGATACATCATTAAATTTTATAGGGAGGAGTGACTTTTAAGATCGAATCTTTATTCATTTTTATGTACAATTGGAATTCTTTCCTATAAACTCACATATTCAATCAAACCAAGTCAATTTCATTTTTTTTATTGAATGTTATTTTATTTACTTTTATTTTATACTCTAAGAGTTTATCATAGACATACTACATGTATATCAAATACATATATATCCAAGATGATAACTCATCGGTGAATATAATGAGGTACATGTAAAAGTTTTGGCATTAATAAACTTGCGATTGCATACCTCTATATGTATCAATCCGAAGAGTTTATCAACTTTGATGACCACACCCACCAAATAGGTGCATTTCCCTTTATTGTTTGAGATATAATTTACTAGTACCATATGATTTATCATCATATAATCAAAGAATTTATTTCTCTAAACTTTGGCTTAGTTTATAATTCCATAATAATTGCAAATAAATTTAGATACTTTTGTATTTTCCAATGCATCACAAATATCACTATTATAGTTTTATTTTACAACAAACAATAATAATATTCATATTGAAATAAAACTATGTCTATTATTGAGTCAATACTAAAAAACAATTACTATTTCATAAATAATGTCTGGTACATTTCACGAAAACAATTTTCATAACTTGATGTGACCAATAAGTGTTATTCGGCATGCTCCCACTATTTCTGCCATTCCAATAATAGCGTGTCAAATACGAAGATCCATTTAACCATTTATGTAGGATATTTATTTTATTTACTACACTGGTTTGCAGTCGAGAATTTTCAGATCAAATACCTTAAATTTAAAGAAATAAATCTCATAGAAAACAATTTTCTATATGAAGATACATTTTGGAGTAATAATCATATTTCTCATTCAAATTTTAAGTATCAATTATTATTTTACATTTCTAATTTCCAATGTTTCTTTATGACGTAGAAGTGATCATTCACTCTCTTCATCCCAACCGTGCCTTAAGTTTCATCCACTCTTGTGCGTTCGTTCTCCTTTCTAATGGTCGAACCATTTAAAAGAAAACCTTTACTATTATATTGTGATGAATTCTTTATAAAAATACATTTGCATCCTTAACTTTAAAGGATACAAAATAAATTGCGCTTACTATAAACCGATCAAAATGACATTTCAGTGATGGAATTCTTATATCTATATTTAACTTTTGATCTAGTGTTACATTTAACACAATAAGATCTTGATTTTAATCAATCATATTAAATATTCGATCTCAAACTATGGTTTACTTGCTTATTTCGATGAATTAGTATCATCAGGGTTTCATACATTACGAACTATGGTCGTTCACCATATAACATTTAAATGCGTTCGTATATGGATTAAATATCAACATTCTCGTATTTCTTTTAGAGTTTGAACTCACTGAAGACAACATGGTCTCGGGCAAGTAAACTCGTACCTGACCAAGTTATGAACATATACAGTGGTTGTACAATTAGGCGCTTTCATGGATCAATATGAAACTTTTTATTAGTAAGTATATTTTTATTTCCATCTGTCAATATAAGTTCAGTTCATATGTATATTTTAATTGATAAATATTTTATCAACTATATTAATTGCACAAATTCATCAATGTAGATTATTATAACTTTACATAGCAGATGTTCTTACAATATTAGAAAGGTTAAACGTTACCATTTCGTTTTTCTAGTAAGGCTCCCATTGGTCTTTTATGTTTCTCAAAACCCTAAGAGAAAATTTAGAAATCCTTCGATTTCTCTAGTGGAAGTCAAGACTCATATGCCTTAGTATTTTGATCTTGAGGAAACCTCAACAAATCATAGGCCCACATATGATGGATAACTCTATATTAGTTGTACATATAAAACTCCTAACCTATGGTTTCTTTTACTAATTTCATCTTTACCCTGAGAAACCTCAATAAATAAAGAGAGATTATTCGCTCATACCCACCATTTCGCGACGGTCTAAGTATAATGCACATACCCACCATTTCGCAATGACCTAAATATAGTGCACATACCTTGAGGAAAGCTCAACAGATATGTGCATTTATCATACCTCGTCTATTCAATATATTAATAGTACTACACATAACATCACTAGCTTAAGGAAAGCTCAACAACTAAGAAGTATGCAAGTAATCTATTAATATATAGATGGTAGAGGACAACTTTATATTGAAGATTCATAATCTTTAATATATTGTAGTAAATGATACAGACTTATTGAATAATGTATTTCTTATGAAATACCCTCGTGATTCAAGTGTGGACAGATCGAAATCACGGTATACATACCATATGCATGTAATTATCCCTCAAATCTATTTGGATTTTTTTGTTCCTCCTTTTATTATACATTCATATTTTATAAATTTAATTATTTTATAAATTCTATAATTTAATTAACTTATCTAATAGTCTTATATATGTTATATTAATTAAATCATATTTAATTAATTCAATTAGCTAACACTTTAATTAATTTTATGTTATTCAATTAACTTAATTGAATATGTATACCATAACATTTGTGGTTATACCCATGTATCTTTATATACAAACACACATACACACACATATATATGTGTATGTGTGTATATTTTATTATTTTTTAAATAATATTTAATTAAATATTAATTTCAAAACATTTCTTATATATATACATATATACTTATATCATCCTAAACAATTCAAGATAACATACATACATATATATATATATATATATGTATGTATGTATGTATGTATATGTATCGTACACGTATATGCTTTAATTTATTAACAACTTAATTAATTAATTTAATTTATTAACAACTTAATTAATTAATTTAATTTATTAATCTTAATAATAAATAATAAAATTTTCGAAATATGCTCATCACACTTTCAAAGCACTTTTGATAAATGTATTATAACATTTATAATATATGTTGTATCCAAGGCCAACTTTAAAATCGTATTATAACATTTATAATTTAATTCTTATTTAAACTTACCTTTTAAATGTAAGATCTTATTTTAATTTCAAAATAATTTTGAAATCACATTATAACATTTATAATGTATTTTTTATTTTTAGTTTAACTTTAAAATTTAAAATTTCATTTTAATTTTCAAAACTATTTTGAAAATTAGCCCAAGGCCCAATTCAAATTTGGGCCTTTTCCATTAGAGGCACCTTTTGGGCTCACTTTATTTTTTGGGCTAGGACAATAGCCAGGGATGGCAGGGTACTTGAGTACCCAAACCCAAGCCTTGACACTACTTTTTTAGACATTTTAATAAATTGGTAAGCTGAATTGGTTGGCCCAAAAATGGCTAATTTAGACCGCATAGACTATTTGACTTCGATGTCATTGTTGCTCTGGCCCAAACTCCTTTGCGGTGACACAACCAGGTATCTCATGGGCGAGTTTTACATGCAACATTTTGACTAGCCTAGCACAACCATCATAGAAGATGTAGGGGTAAGAGGCAATGCTTCGTCACAGATCATAATATGAGAACCCCTATCATGCTAGTTGTAGGAATCGAACCTGGAACATCTAATGTACAAGGTGATGCCACAACCAACCTTGATCTGATACCACTGTCGGTAATAAGAAAATCAAAAGTAGGCAAAATAAATGGATTTAAAAAAAATTCTATTTGGATCTATTGGGCCTATGAGGTCTAAATAGATTTTAGACCCAATGTAAAAGGTGTTTTAAATAAAATCCTTTATTTTATGTAATTAGTTTGAAAGAGTTTGAATTTGATATAAATTCAAATGTATGAGTGTATCAAGTACAACCATGTGTGTAATAGTTACTCATTAATGTTAATTTGAGAAGTAAACCTTTCGTTTCCCTCTAAAACCTATGCAATCAATTAAGGAAATAAATAGCTTTAATTGGAGAGAGATGTTAGAAGTCTATTTGCATGATTATTTTAATGATGAAAACTATATAAATATCTCTTGTAGCATCTTTTATGTAGGACTTTGAAAGTAGCAATGACTCGAAAAGACAAGAAGTAAAAGGTAGAAGAAATAGTCGTCATTGTCTTTAGAAACTATTTGTAAAATCTTCTAGATGATTCATATGCATATACTCACTAGTGCACGAGAATTTCCAAAACAATGTCCAAAATAAAATATATTTATGAAGTTTTATTAAAAACCGAAATACATAATAGTAGTCGATTGAATTTCAATCTGGTCCACCGAGGAAGTCGATCGAATTGAAATCCAACCGACTGAGGCAGTCTACTAAACAACCTATTTAATCTACTATTTTGGGTCTTCTTCTCTGGATTGTTTTCAACAAATAGTCAGTCGACTTATCACCATTTTTAGTTGATTGAACAAAAAACAATGATTATATTTTACGGAAATAAACTTTGAAGTGATACGACTTTTCAATGATTTTTCTTCAAAGAGGAGTAACTTTATAAAAGCATACAACTCTTTAGAACAACTATTGACCACTATAAATAGAGTCTAAGACAAGAAGATGGAACTCAACTTGCTATCTTGATTTGTAAACTCTATGGTGACTATTTGCTTTCTGAAAATCAATATTGTTAGTTCGCTCAAAAATCACTCCTTTCACTTCCTTGATCACATTGCATAAAACATTGAATCATCAAAGGATATTATAGGAAGATTGTAACAGAAGTCAAAATCCATGTTTATAGAACACAACATTATCAAGTTAGCAAACTCTTGTAACGTCTATTTCTTTGGGCTAAGTGTGGGTGTTTTCACCAACATTATCCTCATCCCCAAATATACCGGCTCGGCCACCTTATCCTCCTTTCGTCCTATTAGCCTCCTCAACACTACCTTCAAAATCATCACCAAAATCCTGGCCAACCATCTCCAAGATGTTATTGCACCGTTGGTAGGAGCTAAGCAATCGGCCTTCATCCTGGGCCGCAACATCCTCGACTGTGTGGCAGCCACTCAGGAAGTCATCTCTTACTGTCACTACTCTTCCACCCCAGGAGCCCTACTCAAACTCTACTTCTCCAAAGCTTTTGATTCGGTTAATTGGAACTTTCTGCTGGACCTTATGAAGTACAGAGGATTTTCCGATACTTGGTGCATTTTGATCAAGTGCATCCTCAGTACTAGTTTTTCATCAATTTCCATCAATGGCTCGTTGGGGGGGCACATAAAATCTGCTCGAGGATTAAGGCAAGGCGACCCTTTATCCCCGCTCCTTTTTGTCCTCATTTCTGATGTGTTCAACCGCATGGTCAAGCTTACAATCTCCAACAGCCTCCATGCCGGCATTGGACTCCTCAACTCGAACTTATCAGTCTCCAGCCTCCAATTCGCAGATGACACCATCCGGTTGGTTTCCCCTAAACCTGACCATATTCATTGTCTTAAAGTCTTTCTATATGTCTTCGAACTCATCTCAGGCCTATCCATCAACTTTAACAAGAGCTCCATCATCATGCTTGGCAATTCCCTGCACTTGGGCCCCTCTTTCGCCTCTCTTCTCAATTGTAAACTGGAACACTTCCCAATCTCCTACCTTGGTATCCCCCTTCACCCCATTAAACTCGCCCCCCAGGAATGGCTCCCGCTTATATCCAAGATCGAATCTCGGCTTGCAACGTGGAAGGCCAATTCCCTTTCCTCTGCAGGCCGACTTGCCCTTGTCAAATCCGTTCTGTCAGCCCTCCCCTCCTACTGGATGTCATTCCACAAATTGCCAAAGTGGGTTATAAAGAAAATTGATGGTATTAGAAGATCTTTTCTCTGGAACGGTACTCAGACAAAATGCTTGATCAACTGGAAGACTGTCTGTCTACACCAAGACCATAGTTGTTTGGGAATAGTCAACCTCGGCTCATTCAACATAACCCTCCTATCAAAATGGCTTTGGCGTATCATCACACCGGGCAACTTCATCTAGAAAGAATGGATACTTCAGCTTCACTATCATTCCAACCCTCACTTGGTACTTCACTCCACCCCTCGCCTCAAACCTTCCCCCTTCTGGGCTGGTGTGTTAAAATCCATACCCCGAGTCAAGTATCTATTTCATGTTTATGTTGGGAATGGAATTTGCTGTCGGTTCTGGTTTGATACTTAGCACGATCAAACTCCCCTCGCCCGCCTGTTCCCCTCCCTATTTTCCCACACAACCCATCATAACTCATCTGTTAGTGAAATCTATACCCTTGGCCTCGACTGCCTATGCCCCTCTGCTCTCTTTGACCTTAGCACCCTGAACAAACTCACTTCAGCCACTTACCTGCTCTTATCACTCCAGCTCTCTTCCTCGCCAGACCATTATACCTGGGCCTTACCTCCTGCGAAAGGATTCTCAGTCGCCTCATGCTACTCTTACCTCAGTCACCCAGGCAGATCTTTCAGCTTCGCAAGAGTATGGAAATGCAAACTCCCTCCCCGCATCCTCTTCTTCCAATGGTGCCTCATCCACGCTCGTATCAATACCAAAGATAGACTTAGACGTAGAAATATGCCACTAGACCCTCTTTGCGCTTTCTGCTCGAGGAAAGATGAAACTATTCCTCACCTCTTTTTTACATGTGACTTCTCCTACTATATATGGGCTGCGACTTGTGCTAACCTCATAGGATACATCCCTGCTCTACACTCATTCTTTGACCACTGGCAATATAACCCTCCTGATAGAGAACTTGACTCCCTCGTCGCCATTTACAGTTGGTGCATCTGGAAAGAAAGAAATGCGTTTGTTTTCAACAAACCCAAATGCATGGTTGACGGAATCTGTAACAGAATCTCTTATTTTCGCTGTGGACAGGATCGGAACGAAGGTGGCCTTTCACTATGTGCCTCCCCCCAGCGATAATGGCAATGGCGACTGATTGGATATGCGAAGTCTCTCCCTGCTCTCCGCTGGCCCTGCTCTTTCTGGGTCTAGATACTAGTTTCTTTTGCTTATTTGGGCTGTTTATTGTATGTAGCTCTCTTTGTGTATGCTGAACATGGTTATTTTTTGGCTATCGGTCAGGCTTGTTGATCGACTACTACCTACTTATATTATTTTATAATCGGCTGTGTAGTCTCACGCTAGACACCCGTGTTTTTCAAAAAAAAAGTGTGGGTGTTTGATTAGTGGAAATCCAAAGGAAAGCTACAGGACTTGATGTATGACAGGAGGTCCAAACTAGTGTAAAATCTATGTGTGATTGCTTTTTATTTTATTCTACTTTATTATTATCTAGCTTGATCATATACACATTTACATTAGTTTGCCATATTAGAGATCTTTTACGTTTTCATTTGGTATCAGAGTAGGAATTTTCATTAAATGTAGCAAAGTTTTTGAAAAATATAATAATATAGCAAGCATATTTCTTGAGGGTCAATCAACTTCATGACCTCCGCTTTTTACTGGCTCAAACTATGCATATTGGTCTACATGAATGAGAATATATATGGAAGCTAGCGGTCTTGAGATTTGGCAAGCTACTAAAAATAAGTATGAAGCACCTTCTATCGAAATAAGTACCTGGTCGGATGCTCAAAAAATTACAGCAACCAGTATGGAAAAGCTATGAACATTTTATTTTTCTCCCTTGATAAAAATGAATTTTCTAGAGTCATGCTTAGGAAAACTGCCTATAACATTTGGCCCACACTTCACATTAAACACGATGGGACAAGCAAAGTAAAACAACTAAGACTTCACTTCTTTAAAATCAATTTCAGTCGTTTAAAATGAAAGCTAATGAGTCTATTGTAGATATGTATTCAATATTTTAAACTATTCAACATGATCTCATGACATTAGGAGTACAGTTTATTAATTTTGATCTTGTTACACAAATTTTAAGCTCTTTAACGATTGAGTGGAAAATAAAAGTTCAAGTACTAGAAGAAGCCAATGATATTTCCCAAACTAAAGTTGAATAATTAATAGGAAATTTGATGTCGTATGAAGCTAATTTGTAGGCTAGAAAAGAACGAACTCAAGAGAAAAAGAGTATTGCATTTCAAGCAAACGATGAGGATTCATATTTAGATGAAGATGAGATTGTATTCTGTCACGACCCGACTTTCTACCACCAGAAAGACGTATCATGAATTAAGAAAGAAAGGGATAGAAGAAGAAAAGATAGAAAAGAAGAAAGAACAACACATCAGAATCTCACAGCGGAACGAATAAAATATAATATATCACATAAAATATTACATAGTATCATATTACATCAGAGTTACACAACTTATACATCACAGAATAGACAGTTATAAACTTCTGTCTATTATACAACACAAGTACATCAGTACAATACAGACTAATACAAACACAGCGGAAACTCTATATATCTACTCGCTGAAGCCTCCTGCTTCACAGCTCCTCCAGAATTCGTCAAGACTATCCTGAATCCCTTGACTACTCAATACAATATTGAGTACCCAAGAGTTTAATAAAACAGAAAATAAACACTTGGGTCAGACATGGGTCTGGTGTGAGTAAACGGTTAGATTGCTTAACTTTGAAAACCTTTGAAAACAAAAGTATCACGTAAGACTCCCCACAAATAAACATGGGTAAGTTTTTACCTTACGCTAACTAAAACATTTGATAGGAAATCCGATTGTATTATAATAGGGTCTAGGGTTTTCAAGTAAAATACAGAAATAGCTGAAATGCTTACATCTCACATTCCAACATAGTTGGGCACAACTAATACGTATGGCACTTATTGGAGTTTGGATTCCATACAATGGCAGGGCTACTGGGGTACCGCCCGTCACAGTACGTGGCCTAGATCACCGTACCGAGGAGTACGCCCGCTCCCCTGCAACACAAAGCCGGAACCATCCCTTACTGGATAATCCCGAACAAGATAATCCCGTAGTTGGCGCGACCAACCACACACTAAGCCGAATAAAAGAAAAGGGACCTCTAGACAGGGATCTATCTTGCTCTCAGTGGGTGCTACCCACGAAACCTTGCTGCACCTCCCCTGTTTTAGCCATTCCCGGTTGATGAGGCTTGAGGTTACGATTACCTTTAATCAGAACATATCACTTAGAATGCTCATCGTCCGCCTGACGATGTGCTGAAAGCATTCAATCCATATAAGTTCGTTCCGGGTTCGAACGAAACCGAAGGCATTATCTCGTTACACTCGTTTTGGAATCACCCTCAGAGTTAACGACAATAACCCTTGCACTCTAAATCTTCATCTTCACTTGAGATTCACGACCTATCGTTAATTTGGATCGATGTGGTATTCGGGTCTCCAGACCTGGAATTCCGGTATACGGAAACCCGATCCCGGTCTCATCGAAATCCAAAACGTATCTTTTAAGGCCAAGTTGTTTAAAGGTTTAAACATTTAAACTTATTCAGGATGATATAAACAGATAGATAAATCATATTATCACAATTGATAATTCATATCAACATTCATCTCACAAAGCAGCATATATCATATATATATCAGAGATATTCAAATCATCCAATATCAACCAATCACCCAATATCAAACATCCAGTATTAATCAATTATCTAAACAGAATTGATTTACTCTAATCAATTTAATTAACCTTTAATTAAATTAATTACTATCCTTTAATTACTTGGATTATCTTAATCCTGCTCACTATCATTAATTAATTACAAATTAATTAATTAAACATCTAAATGATCTTCCTTAATTAATCTCCTTTGATTAATTATCTTTAATTACATCAAGTAATTATCCTTAACCATATACAGTAATTAACTTTTAATTACTATCATTAATTACAATAATTAATGAACCTTCATAAATTAATTAACTATAATTAATTATATTAATCCTCAATTAACTACAATTAATTAATTATACTTAAATTAATTACTTTTATTAATCAACCTTGATTAATTCATTAATTAAATAATCCTTACTAATTAATTAACCTTTTAATTAATTAATTAATTTTAATCAACCACTTCATTATTTAGTCTTAATTAATCATAAACAGTAATTAACAATTTGTAATTACTTATCTTAATTTATTTATATTAATCTTGATTAATTAATCTAATTAATTAATCTTTAATTACTTCATTAAGTGTTATTAATCAATTTTAATTTAACAAATAATCCTTAATTAATTACTTTATTAATTAATTACTCTTAGTAATTAATCTTAAATTAAACACATTTAATTAATCACATTTATTAATTAACTAAACTATAATTAAGTAATTAATTCTTAATTACTTTCATAAGTAATTTCATTCAATAATTAACCAATAATTACTTTATTAAGTAATTACTCTTAATTAATCCATAATTAAGTGATTATTTAAAATTAAATAAATAATTAACTAATTATTTAAAATTAATTAAACAATTAAATTAATTAACATTCTATATTTAAAAATCCTAAATTAATTATGGAAACATTATTCTTAATTAAACTTTACTTATTAACAAACCATATTTAAATTAAGTATTCTTAAATTTATATCAATACTAATTTAATCTTATTATCCTCATAAATAAATTATTTGAATTATTTAAATCTTATTATTCAAAACAAATTTTTTAAACTTTATTTACAAAATCATAATAATAACAACCTTATTTGGAGATAAAGCATTTATAAATCATTTCCAAATTTACCAAATACTTAAAAACTTGTTTATGCTTTAAATTTAAAACCCAGATATGAATTGCTTTTTAAAATTTCAAAAACCAGGTTACTTAAATTAAAACACCCGAGTAAACCACACTAAAACCCCGAGTCACTCGCGAGTAAACCCACACTCGTCTCTGCTTCGAGTCTTCCACGCGAACAACACGAGAGCGTCCCGAGTCTCTTCCTTCTTCCCCAATGCAAACGAAACCGATAGCACAAACGTGCACGTGGTGCACGTACACCACCAACTCCGACCCCCGGAGACCATCGTGGTGACATTCGACCATCACCTACAACCTCGCAAACCTCTACGCAAATCCAGATCGTTCATAACCCATTCGAATCGAAATCGAGTTAATCTCGATCAAACTGAAACCACCATTGAACAGCACCTCGCCTGAAAATTCATCAACCTCACGATGTCGACCATCGTTCTTCACGAAATTCTGGCCACGACACCCCAATACCTCCACGCTACTATGCCCTAAATCCTACGCAACTCGATTCACTCCAAAATTCCCAGTCATCCCATTTCCAGTCGCGACCCAAAACAATGTTAAACCCTAAATCAACTCGGTCTGAACTCCACAGTGAACTAAAATTCATACGAGCATTTTTCTGATAATCACCTATCCTCCAGCCATCACTAACTTGAACCCCGCCATCCAGTTCATGGCCGATCGCCAGCAAATGCCAAAACTAACAATATTGATCAACTCATAAATTCCCATAAATTTTGACTTTAAAAATCTCAATATTGTTATCAAAATTCATAGATTTCAGGTACGAATTCAATCATATAAATGAGGCTAGAAATTATAACACTTGAATTTTCTGATAAAAATGTTTTTCACTGTAATTTTAAAATTTTAGAATGTCCACTTCATAAATACACTTGAAAATATTTTTAGAATTTGTATTATACTGATATGATCAACTTCATTTAGAAATCATTACCTAAATCTATTTATAATCCGAGATACGAATTTTCTTGAGTTTTGGCTATTCTGTTACTAACAGAAACTTATTTATACAAAGACAGGAATACACATCTATTTCATATATATATATATATATATATTCACGCATATTCATATTCATACCAGGGATATAGCATCAACAACAAGTTTTTATCACTACATCAATAATTCACAGATCAACACATGCATTATAGATACAAATTTAAACTGTTTTTAAGAAAAGTTTACTCACTTGTTATTTTCCAGAGAACAAAACAGAGCAGGTTTCCCAGGCTTTTATATTTTGAATTCCGGAAACTTGCATTTGATTTCCTTTGCTGTTGAAATCCTTTATATGCCTTTAATTTTGATGATTTAAAAATTGCAGATGATCTTCATTCGAAATGCATGTTTGAATCCTAGATTTTTATCTTCATTTGCATTGAGAATTTTTTTACAGGCTTTGATCTTTTTCTTTGAAAATTTGTTTTCAGTTTTCTTTTAGATTTTAGAAAAGAGGAGAAAAAGAATTGAGAAAATATGTTTTGAACGATTTGAACTGAAGAAAAATGAAGATCAGATCTTCTTCTATATTTACTTATAATTTAAATTTCAAAAGAAATTAAGTATGCCACTTGTTTACTTTATAAGTTAGACAATTGTCCAACTTGTTTTATATGTTTTACAAGTGTTAAAACAATACATAATTATGTCTAAACCCTTATTAATAAAAGTAATTATGTTTTTCTATTTATGTAAATGTGAATTATTATTTATTTATGCTAAGATTATTTAACTTAAAGAGATATTAAAAAGAAAGCTTATTTAAAACTATATATATTTAATCATTTTAGTCTTATACTTATTAAAAGAAAACAAGATAAAAATAAATCTTTTATTAAATCTTATTTAAACTATCATACTTTTAGAAATAATAATTATTTTATATTTTGAAAACAATTGAATTAATCTTTAACTTTTAAAAGATATTAAATTTAAATCAAAGCTTTTAAAATTACAATATCCATTCATACATCAATTATCAACAATATCAAATTATAACATATACATACATATATATTACAATTTGAAAAATTCATCTTTTATTTAAAACAAAAGATATTTCCATTCACAATATATATCAAATATATATATTATAAATAGAATAAAACTTTATTAGCTTTAACAAACAAATCTTATCAATTTTAAATCAATATTTCCAGATTAAGTATTTATTAAACTTTAAAATATTAAATTAACCAATTTAATTTTAAATTATAAAGAAAATTATCAAATCAATTAAATTATCAATACTGATTATTAAATTTATATTGCCCAAAAACCCGGGATATCACATTCCTCCCCCCTTAAAATAATTTCGTCCCCGAAATTAAAAACAAAGTTAATTTAATAATCCAGCAAATATTTTAAAACAGCAAAGCATACCTATCATCCAGTAACTAACAACCATAGCAACCAATCAAACAAACAAACCTAACAAACTATTCTGATACAAATCAGGATAGATCTTCACTAACACTATCTAGAGTTTCCCAGATATAACACCGGGATACTCGCTCTACAGAATCTAACAATACCACTATAATCCAGAGCTCCTTTCTTCTCTAGATCCACTAATCTGAACAAAAATATCAGACCATACTCAAGTCCAGTTCAACTTCCAAATCCATCTGAACTGCATAACCTACAATCAACAATGAATCATACACGTACTCCCTCAGTGAAATACAATGAATTCCAGATATCCAAACTGGCTATTCAATCCTGTAGATCAAAGAACTACTTTTCTCGAGAACACAGGAAAATCCAAAATAATTCAGTGCTAGCTTTCCAGACTTACCAAATCTGATAGCTTTATAATCGGAGAAAACTTAAAACAAATTTCCAATCTCCAACTCCGAATTCCAAACTCTGTCTCATATCTGCATAACTCATTAGACGATCCTGGGCTACCTCATCTCTTCCTGGTCAGCTTAACCCTTACTGATGCTTCCAGAAACAATCAAGACCAAAATAATAAGTTCCTGGGTCTACTCATTCAAGGTGGTTTCCCAAAACCCGTCAAAATCCAGAACACAAACTCTACTTCACAAGCAATAGAAGACTGAACTTCCTTCTTTCAAATTCCAGAAACTTCTATACACACTCAGAATGTTCACATAAACTTCCTGTAGAAATCTGAGGTTATTTCCTTTCTCGCACAGCTACTACTTTTGCTTTCGCTGCACAACTCTGATTTTGAAATAGATGAGAATGTCGATGAACTCGAGCACAAACTAGATCCACAAACAAGCGGAAACATTGGTTATCTTAAAGACATAACCAACTTCTCAAAGAATAGACGAGTCCTCGGTCAAGGGTACTGTCTTCAGCTACCCTTGGCTAGAGGAAACTCGAAACTAGAAGCAGAAGAGAAAACACAGATACTCCATAAAATTCTAAGATACTTCACCAATCCTTCTCTAGGAACAAATCGATATAAACTAAATCTTTGACCTCTTCGATAACTTTTACTTTCTCTTGAGATGCCTCAACTCCATACAAAAGATTACTCAAGATGAACTCTCAAACTAATCGCAAGTCACTTTTGCGATCCTGCCTAGTTCGGATTCCAAAGATACTGTTCTCTCTTTACCAATTAAAACAGCCTTAAACTTTTCCGAACAAGGTTAACCCTTCAAGAAAACATTCACCATCTTCCCGGACTGCTGATAGAAGAACCACAAAGATTCCGGGACCATCGAAGAAACGAGCCACACTGTTGCTTCCAAACGCTATCTCTGGGACACTGCTAAGCCGAAGACCTTCTCGTCAGCACACCGAACACTTCGAACTGCACTGTTATCACAGTTAACCAAAAGCTTCTAATCCAAAGGCTTCTCAAAACTAAAACCATCAACAAACCTCTCAACGAATCTCCGAGATGGCAGACATCCAAAAGAAACTCGGGCTCCAAACCAATCGCCAATAACTTACTCTTCTTAAGGGAACAATGAGACCATGTCCGAAGAACAACTAATCGACCTTAGTCCCATACTTCAAAATAGACAAAACTCTCTTACTTGATATCAGAGAATTCCTATACAGTCGAGTCTTTCCTGCGGTAGACATCAACTGTTCCTCCAATACCTTCTTAATCTTGTTCCAAAAGAAAATCTCCTTCGGGAACATCCATAGATACTGCGTCTTATCACACAACTGCTCCTTCCTGAAGTCGCCAAGCTACCATCACTTACTTCTGCACAACTGATAGATTCAACTCTAGAAAATCTGCTCACCCAAGCTCAACCAATCTTACATTCCAATAATGGACTCCGAATCTTGAAAAGGATTTTCTTCAGAGATCCGAGACATCCTTACTCCATACTGCCAACTTACTCGAGACGATATTGGGTTTACAGTCTCGATATATACTTCCAACCTCAAACATTCAAACTCCAACTATTGGTAATTGTGTTACACACACTACCACCTTATCTACCTTTATAACTTATATTGGAAAACCCGAACAGGTAACCCAATAAATAGGTAGAAATACATAAATATATATATTTAAAATGATATTTTTTTTATAGAAATTATTTCTGGGTAAAATTATTTCATCTACCTCTTTAAAACAATATTGTGTCCGTTGGCCTGGTTCAAGTGTTTAGAGATCCCTATCAATAACGTTAGCTACTCGTATTGACCAGAATCCATATACCACTCAACCGATCAATTAACACAATATAAAACCATTTTTTATATAACTAACAATTACGCGCTCTCAAGATAGACACCACTTCAGAGCCTAGGTATTCACTCAACCTACTGCTCTGATACCAACTGTCACGACCCGACTTTCTACCACCAGAAAGACGTATCATGAATTAAGAAAGAAAGGGATAGAAGAAGAAAAGATAGAAAAGAAGAAAGAACAACACATCAGAATCTCACAGCGGAACGAATAAAATATAATATATCACATAAAATATTACATAGTATCATATTACATCAGAGTTACACAACTTATACATCACAGAATAGACAGTTATAAACTTCTGTCTATTATACAACACAAGTACATCAGTACAATACAGACTAATACAAACACAGCGGAAACTCTATATATCTACTCGCTGAAGCCTCCTGCTTCACAGCTCCTCCAGAATTCGTCAAGACTATCCTGAATCCCTTGACTACTCAATACAATATTGAGTACCCAAGAGTTTAATAAAACAGAAAATAAACACTTGGGTCAGACATGGGTCTGGTGTGAGTAAACGGTTAGATTGCTTAACTTTGAAAACCTTTGAAAACAAAAGTATCACGTAAGACTCCCCACAAATAAACATGGGTAAGTTTTTACCTTACGCTAACTAAAACATTTGATAGGAAATCCGATTGTATTATAATAGGGTCTAGGGTTTTCAAGTAAAATACAGAAATAGCTGAAATGCTTACATCTCACATTCCAACATAGTTGGGCACAACTAATACGTACGACACTTATTGGAGTTTGGATTCCATACAATGGTAGGGCTACTGGGGTACCGCCCGTCACAGTACGTGGCCTAGATCACCGTACCGAGGAGTACGCCCGCTCCCCTGCAACACAAAGCCGGAACCATCCCTTACTGGATAATCCCGAACAAGATAATCCCGTAGTTGGCGCGACCAACCACACACTAAGCCGAATAAAAGAAAAGGGACCTCTAGACAGGGATCTATCTTGCTCTCAGTGGGTGCTACCCACGAAACCTTGCTGCACCTCCCCTGTTTTAGCCATTCCCGGTTGATGAGGCTTGAGGTTACGATTACCTTTAATCAGAACATATCACTTAGAATGCTCATCGTCCGCCTGACGATGTGCTGAAAGCATTCAATCCATATAAGTTCGTTCCGGGTTCGAACGAAACCGAAGGCATTATCTCGTTACACTCGTTTTGGAATCACCCTCAGAGTTAACGACAATAACCCTTGCACTCTAAATCTTCATCTTCACTTGAGATTCACGACCTATCGTTAATTTGGATCGATGTGGTATTCGGGTCTCCAGACCTGGAATTCCGGTATACGGAAACCCGATCCCGGTCTCATCGAAATCCAAAACGTATTTTTTAAGGCCAAGTTGTTTAAAGGTTTAAACATTTAAACTTATTCAGGATGATATAAACAGATAGATAAATCATATTATCACAATTGATAATTCATATCAACATTCATCTCACAAAGCAGCATATATCATATATATATCAGAGATATTCAAATCATCCAATATCAACCAATCACCCAATATCAAACATCCAGTATTAATAAATTATCTAAACAGAATTGATTTACTCTAATCAATTTAATTAACCTTTAATTAAATTAATTACTATCCTTTAATTACTTGGATTATCTTAATCCTGCTCACTATCATTAATTAATTACAAATTAATTAATTAAACATCTAAATGATCTTCCTTAATTAATCTCCTTTGATTAATTATCTTTAATTACATCAAGTAATTATCCTTAACCATATACAGTAATTAACTTTTAATTACTATCATTAATTACAATAATTAATGAACCTTCATAAATTAATTAACTATAATTAATTATATTAATCCTCAATTAACTACAATTAATTAATTATACTTAAATTAATTACTTTTATTAATCAACCTTGATTAATTCATTAATTAAATAATCCTTACTAATTAATTAACCTTTTAATTAATTAATTAATTTTAATCAACCACTTCATTATTTAGTCTTAATTAATCATAAACAGTAATTAACAATTTGTAATTACTTATCTTAATTTATTTATATTAATCTTGATTAATTAATCTAATTAATTAATCTTTAATTACTTCATTAAGTGTTATTAATCAATTTTAATTTAACAAATAATCCTTAATTAATTACTTTATTAATTAATTACTCTTAGTAATTAATCTTAAATTAAACACATTTAATTAATCACATTTATTAATTAACTAAACTATAATTAAGTAATTAATTCTTAATTACTTTCATAAGTAATTTCATTCAATAATTAACCAATAATTACTTTATTAAGTAATTACTCTTAATTAATCCATAATTAAGTGATTATTTAAAATTAAATAAATAATTAACTAATTATTTAAAATTAATTAAACAATTAAATTAATTAACATTTTATATTTAAAAATCCTAAATTAATTATGGAAACATTATTCTTAATTAAACTTTACTTATTAACAAACCATATTTAAATTAAGTATTCTTAAATTTATATCAATACTAATTTAATCTTATTATCCTCATAAATAAATTATTTGAATTATTTAAATCTTATTATTCAAAACAAATTTTTTAAACTTTATTTACAAAATCATAATAATAACAACCTTATTTGGAGATAAAGCATTTATAAATCATTTCCAAATTTACCAAATACTTAAAAACTTGTTTATGCTTTAAATTTAAAACCCAGATATGAATTGCTTTTTAAAATTTCAAAAACCAGGTTACTTAAATTAAAACACCCAAGTAAACCACACTAAAACCCCGAGTCACTCGCGAGTAAACCCACACTCGTCTCTGCTTCGAGTCTTCCACGCGAACAACACGAGAGCGTCCCGAGTCTCTTCCTTCTTCCCCAATGCAAACGAAACCGATAGCACAAACGTGCACGTGGTGCACGTACACCACCAACTCCGACCCCCGGAGACCATCGTGGTGACATTCGACCATCACCTACAACCTCGCAAACCTCTACGCAAATCCAGATCGTTCATAACCCATTCGAATCGAAATCGAGTTAATCTTGATCAAACTGAAACCACCATTGAACAGCACCTCGCCTGAAAATTCATCAACCTCACGATGTCGACCATCGTTCTTCACGAAATTCCGGCCACGACACCCCAGTACCTCCACGCTACTATGCCCTAAATCCTACGCAACTCGATTCACTCCAAAATTCCCAGTCATCCCATTTCCAGTCGCGACCCAAAACAATGTTAAACCCTAAATCAACTCGGTCTGAACTCCACAGTGAACTAAAATTCATACGAGCATTTTTCTGATAATCACCTATCCTCCAGCCATCACTAACTTGAACCCCGCCATCCAGTTCATGGCCGATCGCCAGCAAATGCCAAAACTAACAATATTGATCAACTCATAAATTCCCATAAATTTTGACTTTAAAAATCTCAATATTGTTATCAAAATTCATAGATTTCAGGTACGAATTCAATCATATAAATGAGGCTAGAAATTATAACACTTGAATTTTCTGATAAAAATGTTTTTCACTGTAATTTTAAAATTTTAGAATGTCCACTTCATAAATACACTTGAAAATATTTTTAGAATTTGTATTATACTGATATGATCAACTTCATTTAGAAATCATTACCTAAATCTATTTATAATCTGAGATACGAATTTTCTTGAGTTTTGGCTATTCTGTTACTAACAGAAACTTATTTATACAAAGACAGGAATACACATCTATTTCATATATATATATATATATATATATATATTCACGCATATTCATATTCATACCAGGGATATAGCATCAACAACAAGTTTTTATCACTACATCAATAATTCATAGATCAACACATGCATTATAGATACAAATTTAAACTGTTTTTAAGAAAAGTTTACTCACTTGTTATTTTCCAGAGAACAAAACAGAGCAGGTTTCCCAGGCTTTTATATTTTGAATTCCGGAAACTTGCATTTGATTTCCTTTGCTGTTGAAATCCTTTGTATGCCTTTAATTTTGATGATTTAAAAATTGCAGATGATCTTCATTCGAAATGCATGTTTGAATCCTAGATTTTTATCTTCATTTGCATTGAGAATTTTTTTACAGGCTTTGATCTTTTTCTTTGAAAATTTGTTTTCAGTTTTCTTTTAGATTTTAGAAAAGAGGAGAAAAAGAATTGAGAAAATATGTTTTGAACGATTTGAACTGAAGAAAAATGAAGATCAGATCTTCTTCTATATTTACTTATAATTTAAATTTCAAAAGAAATTAAGTATGCCACTTGTTTACTTTATAAGTTAGACAATTGTCCAACTTGTTTTATATGTTTTACAAGTGTTAAAACAATACATAATTATGTCTAAACCCTTATTAATAAAAGTAATTATGTTTTTCTATTTATGTAAATGTGAATTATTATTTATTTATGTTAAGATTATTTAACTTAAAGAGATATTAAAAAGAAAGCTTATTTAAAACTATATATATTTAATCATTTTAGTCTTATACTTATTAAAAGTAAACAAGATAAAAATAAATCTTTTATTAAATCTTATTTAAACTATCATACTTTTAGAAATAATAATTATTTTATATTTTGAAAACAATTGAATTAATCTTTAACTTTTAAAAGATATTAAATTTAAATCAAAGCTTTTAAAATTACAATATCCATTCATACATCAATTATCAACAATATCAAATTATAACATATACATACATATATATTACAATTTGAAAAATTCATCTTTTATTTAAAACAAAAGATATTTCCATTCACAATATATATCAAATATATATATTATAAATAGAATAAAACTTTATTAGCTTTAACAAACAAATCTTATCAATTTTAAATCAATATTTCCAGATTAACTATTTATTAAACTTTAAAATATTAAATTAACCAATTTAATTTTAAATTATAAAGAAAATTATCAAATCAATTAAATTATCAATACTGATTATTAAATTTATATTGCCCAAAAACCCGGGATATCACATATTCATTGCCAAAAACTACAACAAGTTCAAAAAATTCAAGAAAATGACGAAGGCACAAAGATAACTTCAATCAAATGATTTGCATGTGATAAATTCAACCACATAAGAAGGATTTTCCGCAACTTAACAAAGACAAGAAGAAAAACAAAGGAAACTTTGAAAATTTTAAAAAGAAAGGAAAGCATTTCAAGTCACTTGGGATGATTCAGACTCCTCTTCATCAGAGAGTGACAACGATGGCGACACAAAACAAACTAATATTTATTTCATGGCAACGAGTGAGGTAAATTCTGATCTTTCTTACAATTATCTTCTTAAAATTAGCATATAACTTGATGATGAATTTAGAAATTTAAAGAAGTTTTCTAGAAAAAGTTTCATATAGTAGTAGTTATTTTTATAAAGGTTCCAAACCCTTATGGGTATGGCTACCTCCTTTGAATACCACATAGTACCCTAACGTAGGAAGTGGGTACTAATAAAATACTTTTTAGATTTTTTGCAAGTACCCAACAACAAAAAGGAGAAATGAATGCTTGATAGTGGATATTCCAAGCATATGACAGGTAATGCAAACATGTTGTCTAATATAATATATATAGATTGAGGAACTGTCACTTTAGAAGACAACTCAAAAGATTTATAGTTAAAATTGGTGATGTCGTTAATGTCAGCATATCTAACTCTCCTTTAATTATGAATGTTTTATTAATAAAAAATTTAAAACATAATCTTTTGAGTATCAGTCAATTATGTGATAAATATTTTAAAATTGACTGTGAAAAAGATAATGCAACATCTCTGATCAAAATAAAATTTTAATTTTTGAAGGAATAAGAAAATGGAATAATTATTTTTTAAGTATGAACGTTAATCATAATAGTGATATGTGCTTAGTTGCTGATCATAACAATCCACGGCTTTGGCATAAACAATTTTGTCATATTAATATTAAAAATATTCATAAACTTGCATAGTAAGAGGTTCACAAAAATTAAATTTTAAAGTGAAAAATTTATGTGATATATGTCCATATGGAAAATTAAAGAAAACATATCTCAAATCCAAAAAGGATATATTAATAAAACAAACACTTGAAATATTACATTTAGATTTATTTTGTTCTACTCAAGTTAGATCATAACGAATACGTTTTTCTGATTATATATGATTTTTCTAAATTTATTTGGATCTTACTTTTAAAACACAAAAGTGATGCTTATGAAATGTTTAAAACTTTTGCAAAAAGTATACAAAATGTGAAAATTTTAAAAATCAGAAGTATTAGAAGTGATCATATAAGAGAATTTTTAAATAACTTTTTGATAGATTTTGTAATAAGAAGGGTATTAGTCATAATTTTTCCTTTCCACCAACATCGCAACAAAATGACATACTAGAAAGAAAAAATCATACCTTCTAAGAGTGTGTAAGAACATTTCTAAGTAGTAGCAACCTACCAAAATTTTTTTAGGCCAAAGCCATTGCTACTACTTACCATGTACTTAATGGGGTTTGATAGGAAAATTTGATATGGAAGAAGATAAAGGCATTTTGATTGGTTATTTGGAATGAAGTAAAACCTATAAAGTTTTCAGTACATGTACAAACACAATTAAAGAAAGTTTACATATATCATTTGATGATGAGAAATTTCAGGAATAAAGCAACCAAATGCTTTAGAAAATAGTATTGATACATATAATGCAAACGAAATTGAAAATAATATAGATTCTAATAATAATATCTTAAGACCTCCTTCTATAATCTTAAAAGATCAAACCATAGATAACATAATAGGAGACGTAAACACTAGAGTTTGAACAAGAAGTCATCTAAATCAAATGGGTTACATAGCTTTTATTTCAAATATTGAACATAAGAATCATAAAGAAACCGCTAAAGTTAATTTTTGGATATTAACAATATAAGAAGAACTTAATCGGTTTGAAGGAAATGATGCTTGGAAATTTGTACCAAGACCTAATGACAATCAGTTATTGGAACAAAATGGGTTTATAAAACTAAAGCCGATGAAAATGGTAATATAATTCGTAATAAAGCTAGATTAGTTGCGCAAGGGTATAATCAAGAAGATGAATAGACTATTAAGAAATATTTGCACCTATAGCACAACTAGAAGCAATCCAAATATTACTTGATTTTGCATGTCATCACAATTTTAAATTACGTCAAATGGATGTCAAAAGTGCTTTGTTAAACGGTTTTATTAAAGAGAATGTTTATATTGAACAACCGCCTTCATTTATTCATGAAAATTTCCAAATTATGTTTTTAAACATAAAAAGGCGCTTAACAGTCTTAAACAAGCACCTCGTGCTTTGTATGATAGACTCAAATGCCATCTATTAAACTTTCGTTTTCAAATCAGTAAAATTGATTGTAGGTTATTAAATCAAAACGGAAAATGATGATATTTTAATCGTTCAAATTTAGGTTGACGATATAGTATTTGCATCTATGAATGAAAATCATGTAATGATTTTGCACCTATTATGAAAAATGAATTAGAAATGTCTCATATGGGAGAATAAAATTTCTTTTTAGGTTTACAAATTAAACAATTAGAAGATGGAATTTTTATTTATCAAGAAATATATGGTAGAGATTTACTAAAGCATTTTGGAATGGATAACACTTCAAGTAAACCTATCCCAACGATTACTAATTTACATTTAGACAACGTTGAGAATAGTAAGGATTTTGATCAAAATCTTCATAGAAGTATGAAAGGTTCCTTACTATATTTTACTGCCAGTATATTCGATCTTATGATGAGTGTTTGCCCGTGTGCATGATTTCAAGCACAACCCAAGTAATCACATTATCAGGCAGTGAAATGAATTTTGCAATATTTAACCAACACTAAAGATTACGGACATTTCAATCCAAAAAGTAGCTCTTTTGAATTAGTTTCATATAGTGATGCGAATTTTAGGGGTTGCAAAAAGATCGAAAGAGTACTAGTGGAACTTGTCACTTTATTAGTCAATCCTTGGTCTCATGGTTTAGTAAAAAGCAAAGTTGTGTTTCATTATCGACATATGAGGCCGAGTACATCTCAGCTGCTTTGGCTTGTCCTCGTTTTCCTATATGCAACAAACACTTGGAGATTTCAGGAAAAAAGTTAAGAAACTCATATATATTATGATAAAACAAGTGCATTCAATTTTTCTAAAAATCCTATAAACCATTCTAGAACAAAGCATATGTATATACGTCATCATTTTCTAAGAGATAACGTAGAAAAATATATTATTTCTCTAGAATTTTTTAACACGAAAAATTAAATAGCAGATATTTTAACTAAACCATTGTGCAAAACAACCTTTCTAAAATTGTGTAGAGAATTAGATATTTTTTCTTTAAATGAACTAATTAACTAATAGTATATTCTTTAAATTAAGAAGATAACCATGAATAGTTTCTCTTCATAAAATTATATAAGCTATTTTTATTACTGGTTAAATAATTTTTTACCTAAAATAGTAATTAGCATAATTGGTTTAAGATAAATTACAAATCTCTATCGACTATTTTTTAAAATATAATTTTAAGTTATCTTTTTAGTATTTAAACATTTTTTGGAAGATAAAAATCAATAGCCTGATAAAAAATCAGCAGTCCTTGATAATAATTCCTCATCTTCTATTAAGATTATCCCATCTCCTTCGGAGAAAACTAATTTTTCTCCTAAAAGGAAAAAATTAAACAGTCAATTAAAATCGAAGGTCACTTAACTGCCACTCAAGATGATCGTATCGATGATATATATTGTCATCAAAGACAAATAATGGGATTACAAAAGGAAATGTATTAGGAACAACGTAGAGATAGGTCCATTAATAATTAAAGTACCTTCCAAGACTCCCTTCCCTTTCACAGCTTCCGAAGTAGAGGGTTCGTCCTTGATTGCATAAACTTTGGCTTGTTGTTCTTTCTTTAACAATGGGCAGTCCTTAATCATGTGCCCTGGCTGTTGACAATTACAACAAAGCGTCTTCTGAACCATCAGAGAGATAGGTCCTGCCTGCCGACAAACTTTAGAATTATGACCCATCTGTTTGTAGTTAAAACATTCAATATCTTTGAAATGTTTCCCTTGATCTCCTCCTACAGGTTTTCCCTTTCCCGGCTTCTTCTTCCAGTTTGGATTAAACTTCTGTTATGTGGGTTAGTTGTACCTCCACTGGATGTTGTTGCTGCTGGCTTTTCTTTCAAAAGCACTTCATACCTTAAGGCCATATCAACTAAATCCACAAACGATTCCTTCACATGAGCCGCCATCTTTTCATGGAACTCTTCTCTCATACCTAATACGAACATCTCGTTTTTCTTTAATGGTGTATCAAAAAGTCCGGGCCCGAAACAAGATAATTCATTAAACTTGGACTCATATTCAGCTATTGACATGTCTTCCTGCTTGAGATCCATGAAACTTCTATATAATCGAATTCTACCCCCAACTGCCATGAATTGGTCTTCAAATACTTCTTTGAATCTAGCCCATAAGAACCCATCTTCTGGAACATTTGCGGTGACAGAATCCCACCATGCAGCTGCACCCTCTTGTAATTTCCATGATGTCAGGAACCATTTCTGATCATCAGAAATGTCCAAACCTTTGAAAATATTCTCACATGACCATAGCCAAGCCTGTACTTCAATGATGGATTTGGTACCCTTAAAAGGTTTTCCTCCTAGAATTGTGCAGTCCTTACAGAGTTGCAAAGTTTACTGGAGGCTGCACTGGGGCTACTGCCTCAACAGCTATTCCATTCCTTCTAACATGCGGGGTTCTTCCATTTGTGGTCGTTGTGCTACTGTTTCCCCTTCCTCGTCCCCTTCTCGCACTCATTCTTAATACCTGAATAAAACAAGATATCTTTAGAATACATGGACGGGATTATCTTAGGAAATAGAGCATAAAACCAAACATAAAAATGCTGATCAGAACAACACAGAAACACACTCTCAAATACTGAACTCATTCTAGGGTACTACTAACCCTATCTCTAATGAGTCAACCCCAACCAAGGCCTAGGTATTCACTCAACCTAAGCTCTGATACCAAGTGTGACGATCTGCCTTTCTTACACCCAAAGACGACACTTAATACATCCTAGGTATTTATGTGCCGATCATCTAAGTGTCCGAAAAACAAGTCGTGGGGTAAAGAAAATAAAAGACAAAGGAAACAAATACATTTTTTTCTCACAAACGACTTAGTTACATATATATCATCACAGAATAGTACATATGGTTACTCCAAAATGTTACATCAAAGTTACAGTAAGTACTATTCCAAAAAGGACAACTATATCAGCATGCCTAAATTACTAGTACATAGTGTACAGTCACAGTAGAAATAAACATAATACTGGATACAGTGAAAGCTTCTACTCCATACTGCTTCCCAAAATGCTCCAAAGAAACCTAACTACATGGCTACTCATAAAAATTTGAGAACCCAATAGTTTAATGGAAAGAAATAAACTACGGGTCAGACATGGGTCTGGTGTGAGTAAAGCATAAGTTTAACTTTGAAAAAAAAACCTTCAAATTAAAGGTATCTCATAAGACCACGCCGCACATAAACACGGACGGGTTTTTACCTTACGATAACCAAAACATTTCTATATAAAATCCTCCAATATTATCATAATGTCCAGGTTTAAAATAAATATGGAATCATGGACGAAATTGTTACATTATTAAATTCTAGCATAATATGTATACAATCAAGTCCGAAGGCTCGTATTGTAAAATGTATTCCAACTGTGATAAGGTAAGGGACTACCTTCCGTATAGTACACCTCTAGATAAAATGTACCTGGGGTCAGACCCTAAACTTGGTCTACCCATGCTAACACAGAACCGGCCTACCATTGAACTTAGTTAGTACCGAATATGATCACCCCTTGGTTGCGATCAACAACCGTAAAGGGATCTTGAAGCATACATAAACGTTAAATATCACTCTAGATTTGACGATGATCATACCCTAATGGGCGCGACCCACATAGCCCTGCTGCATCTAACCTATTTTAGCCACCTTCGGGTGGTGAGGCTTAAGGCTATGCATTTACCTTCCTTCTAGCAGACCATCTTGGATTGCTAACATTGCTCTCCAGGCATCGAATGCAATGATAGCATTCATCTATACAAGTTGTTCCGGGATCGAACAAACTTTCAACATTTACTATCTTCCATTTTGGAATCACCCTCAGAAAGAATAGTGTAGCTCCATAACATACTTCATAACAATCCATCATGAACGTTATTAGTTTGGAGTGGTTCAGATAAATTATACTTACTCGGAACTGGTGTCTCCAAACTAAGCGATAGTTCCTAGCTAACTCAATTCCGATTCTTTTAGAAGTATGTAACTAGTATTCGAGTCCTCACCGGGGAACTCTAATATACACAACATACTTCCTAAGTTAAAACAGGTTAAATTATAAATAGCGGACAATCAACTACTTAGGGTAAGTATACAGAGTTTGCATACAGATAACCATATACTTAATTTAAACATGACCCATTGATAGAAATTAACCATCCCATATCTATCACGTTTCCGATATTTCGACCTTACTTCATCCCTCGCCTAGAAATAAATTCTAGATCTCACAAACAGAGGATCAGCCTACTCATCGGCTTTTAGTGCTAACTATGGGATGACTTACTTCCCATAAATGTGCCACCATATTAACTTTGGTTTCATATTCGTTGGAGGTTACTTAAGGGTAATCGATGAAGAAATCCCTTGATTAAAAACATTTTTTTGAAAGAAAAACAATTTAAACAAAACCAATATTTTAAAAACAAAGCGATTTAAAACCCTTATTATTAATTAAATAATAAATTAAACCCTTATTAAATAATAATTAAATCTTAGTTAAGTCTTAATTACAATCTTAATTAAATTTAAATAAATCAGTAATTAATTAATAATTAAATAAACCCCTTTTTATAAATAAATAATTAATAATTAATCTTTAATAAATAATTAAAAATAATCAACCCTTAATTATCAATTAAATAATAATTAACTTTAATTAATTAACTAATTAAAATTAACTTCATTGATTAACACTTGGATATTAATTACTTTTATTAACTAATGATTAAGTACTAATTACTTAATTAATTAATTAATCATTAAATAAATAATTAAATAATAATTACCATTTTAATTACTTAATATAAGTTTTAAAACATTTTCCAAAAATATTTCTAAGCGAAAGCATTTTTAGATTTCGAAAAGAGTTCGTTTTCACGAACTGCATTTATAGCGACTATCGCTATACGATCTGAAATTTTAGAACTTGAAATTTGTTTTCTAAGTCTTCTTTAAAACTTTAACTTTTGAAAACATTACTATCTTGTAAACATAAAGATGTGGGTTTTGAAACTAAACAATTTTAAACTTAAGTATATTTTTAAAATTTAAGTCCAAAGTTCAAACTTTCAAAGAGGGATTTCATAAGTCGCTTAAGTTAGCAAAAATGCTAACTTTTTTAGCATGAAAAACATATACCAAGATCATAACCCCAATATCACAACCACAACACAATAACATGATTCCAAACACAAGCAAGATCATACCTTACTAATTTACTACATTTAACTTCTGATTTCAAGTTTATACAACACCATATACAAGCATACTTAAATACAACCAAATCAACACCATTTCCAAGTATACTTATGCATAAACAATTCAACATCATAACTACTCAAATAAGCATCATATTTAACTAATAAATATACATCATGTACAAAGTTAATAACTTTGAATAAAGGTGAGAACTTTACTCGCCAAAAATGGACTAAATCAAGCTAACTTCTTTTATAACTTGAACACAATCTAGGTTTTTGCTTTTAGCTTGGAAAAGTGGAGTCTTGGTGGCTTTTAGTTGAAAATTATTCAGCCTAAGGGGGTCTTAGTGCTCGTCCAACATGGTGGAGGGATGTAAGGACTTGTTTTTGTGAGGAGGAAGTGTAGAAGTGGAATAGAATAGTTTTAACAAGGATTTATCACTTAAATGAGAATGGAACTAGATTTTTTTACTTAGGAACTATTTTTTTGATGCCATGGAAGTTTAGATGAAATCTTTAGGAAAAAATTTATGAAATAGAAATGAATGCAAATGGTGGAAATGTTAGGAAAATGCCTTATAAACTAAGTGCATAAATCAAATTACCATATTACCCTAAAGTACTTAACCTCCTTTAGATTTTTGCCACATCACCATACATCTCTCCCCCCTTTAACCAACGATTTTTACCTTGTCTCCCCTTCATTTTTCCAAGCCAACATGCATTTATTACCTAAGTACTTCATGTTTCTAAAAATATGACAACTTATGTCACTTTTATTTACATTTATATTTTGTTTTTAAACATTTACATAAAAAGTCATATCATATATTTATATTTCTTAAGTAAATATATACATGTATATATTAAAAGTCCTAACTCATTTATAAAAGTGTGTGTATGTGTTATCCAAATGTGCACAACGTTTTCAACAATTTTCCTACACCTAAAAGTCGAAAATTCGGAAAACGATTTTCGGGAACACTATTTTTCTTTGAACTAATTATTTTTGTAAACAAAATTTAAAAATGATTTCAACATCATTAATTATTATTTAAAAGAGCTTTATTTCATTATAATATCTATTATTTGAATATCAAAGTAGTGAAATTCTGGGCCGTTACAAAAACTATTTCACCATCTTTGGTTATTATTAAAAAGGAGTTTATTTCGAGTTATAAGATCCATTAATTAGTTAAATGAAAAATATATTTAAATTTTCATTATTAAGGTAATTAAATTCTAGGTCGTTACACCAAGACAAGAAGATGGAACTCAACTTGCTATCTTGATTTCTAAACTCTCTTGTGACTATTTGCTTTTTGAAAATCAATATTGTTCGTTCACTCCAAAGTCACTCCTTTCATTTCCTTGATCGCATTGCACACAATATTAAATAACCAAAGGAGATTATAAGAAGATTGTAACAGAAGTCAAAATCTGTGTTGATTGAGCACAACATTGTCAAGTTAAGAAACTCTTGTAACGCCTATTCCTCCGGTCTAGGTGAGGGTATTTGATTAGTGGAAATACGAAGGGGAGCTTTGGGACTGCACGCAGGATGAGAGGTCCGAACCAGTATAAAAACCTCGATGTGATCGCTTTCTATTTTATTCTACTTTATTATTATCTAGCTTGATTATACACACATTTACTTTAGTTAGCCATATTAAAGATCCTTTGCACTTTCAAGAGAAACATTTCATTTCTTTCTCTCTAAATAGATTAAATGATTTATTAATTTTCATTGGTGATCAATTTAAATAGAGCATGAAATGTAAGTATATCCAAATATACTCACACTGTATATTGTGTAAGTGCAACATATAAGAAGTGTGCATTGTTAATAATTCCCTTTATGTATGCCTTTGCTATTCATAAATTTTATTTTTTTATAAACTAAACAACATTTATTATATATATAAATGATTACACACGCGCGCACGTGCACGTATGTATGTGTGTGTATTCTTGTTTACGCTAAAGTTGATTTTGGTTGGTTGACATGTTTCAAAGTAAAGCAAACAATTTAAAACTAGTTTTAATTAACAGATGGTTTAATATCAAAATTGTAATTTTCATAAAAGTCCATTTTGTAAAAATTTATTAAGACATATACACATATGTATATTCACACACACATGCACATATATATACAATAATTGAATCAACATTTTAATTAAAAAAAAGTGAAACATATGTGATCAATTAGTTTGTAGTTTAAAATATATATACATTAAATCAGAATAACAATCTTAGATTTAATTATTAACTTAAAATAAAATTTTAAGAAATAACAGACAACTCTATATGTAATCTTAGAATGGATTAACTTTTATTCTATTGTAAATAATGACCAAAGTTGTTTCAAAATAAGTTATAACAGTGTACTCAATTCCCAAGTTTGTATCATAAAATTTAAATCAATTAATCAAAACAATTTTCAAAACAAAATATTTTTCTAACAATAATTCCTAAAACAGAAAAGAATTAGACAACCAAGGCTCATATAAATTCATGATAATGGGATTCAAATCTAAAATAACCATACATATAAACAATAGAACAAAATGGGTGATGGATCTAATAATATTAACATAAATTAACATTAACTATAAGGAAATGAAGAACATGTGAAGATTTGAGTTGAATCAACATAACATACATGCTTTTAATTAAGATAAAGGGGTTTTGATTCACATGTTCAACATTAATCAATTAACCACATAATGAATCATTCAAATCCAAACATATGAATGATTAAATATACAAATAAATAAATTAGGGAATCATCTTAGGATGTTGTCTATAAATTACACCTTGAATGAAGATTATCTGCTCAGATCTTCAAGATCTACACCCAATCCTTACAAGAGAAGAATCAACCACTTGTTTTTTATTTAAATTTTTTGATTTGGAGTTGAAATTATTTGGAAGTATTTATTTTGTATTCTACCATGGAAGGTTAGGAGGAGAGAAGAGAAAAAAATGAATGAGAAAGAATGAATTGTCTATAGGAAATGAATTAGTGGATTTGTTTTAATAGAAAGAATGAAACTTTTCTCATTCTTTAATTAAAACTTCCATGGTTAATTTCCTTGGTTATCTCTCTCTCTCTCTCTCTTCGCTCCTCTCTCTTCATATGTTATGGCTGAAGTTACACGCCATCAAATAACATAGAATTCCATAAATCACTTCATGCAATTATCTTTTATTTAAACCTATTTAAAATTACATCGATATCGTATATTGATGCGCGTAAATATAATTTTTATAAATGCATTCAAATAATTACAAACAACTCTCAAATACCAACTAAAATAAATTATAATTAATATTTCTTAAATATTAATTAATTTTAAATATTTTATAAATTAATTAAATCAGTGGTTTTTCGAAGAATTCATCATTACTATTCTACGGCCTAAAGGCTTAAATTCAATCGGCGGTTAATATCAAATAGATCGTATATTAATGTTCACACGTCACATTAGCTAGTGGTGTGATATTGTGGCAGAATTTATTGCTTACACATCTTTTGGAAAAATCCAATTTTATTTATTGTAAGTGGTACCTGGTAGTACACTAATTCTCTTCATCAAAACTATATCACATTAGGCCATATGGAATTTGGTTTTGATAAAAACTCAAACGTCATCTCGATATCCTTTCCTGGAATATCTTGATAGGAATATTTAAAATAGTATGTTATTTTCAATGTGATAAAATTCTCATGATTACAACACTTTTGTAATTACTATAACATAACATATCATTTAAAGATTTCCATTACATACTTTAAAATAATTACTTAATTATTTATATCACTATATAACAAGTATATAATAGAAAGAAAACGCCTTTTATTTTAAACAAGATTGGGCACATAGTTAGATATAAGTAATAAATTACATAATTGCCCCTAGGGCATACCCCTAACTCTATCAGCAACTGCACACAACTTGAAGCCAAACTGAGAAAGATGAGGAATCTTCTTGGTGACTAGAGGAGGTGGTAAAGCACCATCCACCGATGCCACTGTTGATGCTGGATGCAAGTTACCAAGTGGGGAAAGAGCTTGCATAGGAAACCTCTAACCATAAATCTGAGGCTGCTCTCCTTCCAGAATGTTGACTGTATTTTCATTAATCTCAAAGTTTTGATAATGTTGTGTTGTGAGGAGCAAAGGTTGCCTGCTGATCACTAGGCTTAATGATGAAAAAATGAAGGGAAAATATCATTCAAAGGTAAATGACACCAGATGTGAAGTGGTTCGGCCAATCAACCTTTATCCACTATGAAGTCCTCTTACTATATACCTCTCTCACATTTACAAAGAACTATAAGAGAATAAAAAGAAAAGATCATATGCCTAAGACTAATGAAGCTGCTAAACTCTGGGAGTGGCTGATCTCCAAGTGCTTCAGTAGTGGATTATGGGTTCAAACCAACTTAGGGTCCCTTCTACCAGAGGAAAAACCAACCTGAGGTCCCTCTACCAAGGGCCCAACCATCCCCTTAAAAGTGGTCATGCATGGGGCTCTTATAGTAATTGAACTAATGCTTGGATGGCTAAGATCATGCTTCAAAACAGGTATGAAGAGCGCTTGGCCATTGATCTGGTTGAATGGATCTAATGAGAGATAACTATCGAAAGAAAGGAATGCGTGGCTGAGATGGAGGCTAATAGAACTGTACCAGGAACTTACTCTACCATGCTTTACATTAAACGCACTTGTACTTGTAGTATGCTTGTAAGAAATGGTACATGCTTCTTGTTAGAAATAGGTACATTTGGTTGTACCTGTTACCACTTTGCTCTCATATACCTAGGTGGCAGGACTAGCCGAGCTGGTTTGCTGAGACCATAAAGGCAATGGGGACTTGGCGATAGCCGAGGGTTCGAGCCATGTGAGATAAGACAGATCGCAAATCGTAGGTAGTGGCATCGAAGGTGGATCGATGATGGGTCGTCCTCGAGGCAGTCTCAAACTATGTCGATTGGGAGATAGCTGAGTGATAGATGCTCGACCAAGTGGGCTTTCCTTTAACCAGGTTGCAAGCGGGCCAAGGAGAGAGTCGGTTGGCTAATAGGAGATGAGCCGAGTCGAGCTTGCACCTTGCTTGATGGGCGAGCTAGTTGATGGGGTTGATGTGTTGGGAAGCTTTGCAGTAGAAGGCTTGACCTGCAATTGAGAAAAGGAGCTGATGCGAGCGTAGGCTGGATATAGACTATCGTCACACATAGGAAAAATCAGTAGACTTACCCTCAATCGTGGCTAGCTTACAAGCTGACTTGGACCTAGTCAGCCTGGACCAGACCGGGTCAGTCTGAGATACCTTGATCAGTCTACCTTCTTACTTACGAAAAAAATGAGTAACAATAATCTTTTTACATTAAGCTAATTCCGAGGTTAATCAATCTCTAGTCAACATTTGTATGCTAGAAGGGGGGCCTTCGTTAAATCTCTTAAATTTCCACACTTTTATACTTCGCAGCAACCTGATCTAACTTTTTACCATGAAAAATTTCCCACCATCCGAAGGTAACAACCTCAACAGACACGAAACCAACGACAACACTCTCGCCAATGCCGCGTAGCCTAATTTTAGCATTAATGAAGAAATATATGGCGTACTATGTTGCTACAACCATAAGACTTAGGTCGGCTAGCCTGTGAAGTGAATGGCTTGAGGGCTCAACCGAACGCTCAAGCTATTGTAATCATGGTCCCACCAGCTCCTTCAACGAATGACTTTGTCGACCTGCCTTCTTGCAGGCCCATGCCTCTCGATGGTTATGAATTCTTGAACACCGCCGAAACCCAGGAGAGGGCGGTACTCGAAACTTCGCTTATGGATGTTCATGTCTATCCTAGAAAGTACACCGTATTCGTACCTGGTCAGATTGATCTCGTCGTAGATATAGCTATGCTTGTAGAGCCAGGTTGTTATCGTCGTTCTCCTTCAATGGAATGACCACAAGCCTTTGATCGTCCACGAACTTCTGCCTTTTAACTATCTCATATGGTCCCCCGACAATCAGTAGGGCATGCAAGGCTCTCTCGGCACACTCCAAGTCCCATAGAGGTATGGCCAGAAAAAGACAAAGGGAAGAGCAGACCATTCATTCGAGACCGATCTCTATGCATGGGGGAGATCTTTTGCTCATATTTATTATTCTCCATCTCGTTACTACTCCACCAAGACGCACGTTGAGTCCTCAACCCATCGTTAAACAAAACATCCCACAACAGGCCAATGCCGGCCTCAGGGAAGAAATGCATATCATCCACCAATAGCTCAACAAAATGCAAGCATACAATGCTGGGGGCAAGGCATTGTCAAATGATAAGAATAAGGAGCCATTCTCCAAAGAAGTCTTGGATGCTTACATTCATCAGCGTTATGCATTGCCACCTATTGACAAGTATGATGGGGGTCCAAACAACTCTGACGACATCACTACGTTTAAATCCAGCACCCGTGCTGACCATATTTCCAACTCCGTAAAGTTTTTGCTCTTTCCCTCTATCCTCTCTGGACTAGCCTCCCGCTGGTTTATAATCTGTGGTTGGGCAGTATCAGGTCTTAGGCCCAATTGTACGTAATGTTCAAGACTTATTTCTCCATGTCTAGTACCTGTGTCATGTTAGATAGTGAGCTAGGCAATATAAGACAAGGTGCCTCCGAAAGTTTTTGGTTATATTTTGGGTGCTTCAACAAAGAACCCACCCAAGCCAGGGGTGCGGACATGAATAGCTGGGTTGTGGCCCTATGTTCAGAGGTCAGATATTAGTCTAGGATGTGAAGGGAGCTCAAGAAGCAGTTAACTTCATCCTAACTAATTTCTATCAACATGTGAATGTCATGATGCGGATGGAAGACATGGATCTTTCAAATAGCGATAACGAGGCAAGGCTTCCTGCCCAAGCCAGTCCTTGCAACAATGGTGATCACCGAAATAGCCCTCATCAAGCCGACGTTAGAAGGCATCCAGAGGTTGGTCTGATGTACAAATCCGGTATAATAATTACACTCATTTGAATAGGGACGTACCAGAGTCTACTTTGCTACTAGGAACCAAGTGCAGTTTCAAAGGCTTTCCACCACCAGGGATGGGAAGCAAGAGGAACCTCACCATAACGACAAGTATGGCAAGTTCCATCAAATCAACGACCACTCTATAGTAGACTACCGTGTGCTCAAGGATGAAATTAAAAAACTTATCCGAGAAGAAATACTCTTGGAATTTGCTGGATATTAGGTCAAGCAACGAGCAAATAGTGAAGGACGAAAAAATCAGCCCCTTTAGTCGATAATGCCAATGTCCAAGCCATCATCGAGGTCCTGACCATATGTGATGAACCACATACTGCCGACAATAGCCAAGGTACCCAGTCCTAGTCAAAGAAAAAGGGTACTGGTGGGCAAATTTATTCATTGGAATCTCAGATGTCCGAGGTCCCCCGATTGGGATTAGAACTACCAATCAACTTCACTGCTGAAGATATGGAAGTAGTCTCCTACCCTATCATGACCTTATGATCATTACTTTTATCTTGGCCAACTCTAATGTGCATCGGGCCTTCGTGGATGGGAGCAGCTCGATCAACATCAATATCAAGAACGTCTTTGAAGCTCTTAGGCTCCCTGCCTCTAGCCTCACCCTATGCACCTTGCTCATTTATAGAGTTGGAGGTGTATGCATTATTCCAATGGGCACGACCTTGCTTGTAACAACTTCTGGCAAAGATTCCCTCGCTACAAAGATCCAGGTAAAAATTGTAATAGTTGATTACCCATATGTTTTTAAAATATTAATAGGACGACCGACGTTTGCTGAGTTGGATGCTATCGTCTCCTATGACTAGCTTGTCATGGAGTTCCCAACCCAAGACGGGGTCGGAGAAATAAGAGGCAATTAGCAAAAGGCAAGGTAATGTTATGGGACATCCCTTAGGCAAGCAACAAAGGTTGTTCTCATGTTGTAGCAAGAGCATTCAACAATCAATGGCAGATTTCTCAATAGATCAAATGGGCCGCCCAGTGCATTGGTTCTTGCCAAGACCCTACCAACCCTGATGCATCGACGACAACTCCTACTCTCTCATAGCCGTCTGCCTTATCTAGAAACTACGGCCATTGCAAACTCAATTTGGACCCACTATTACAGATAAGTCTTAAAACTTTCCCATCTACAAATCTTTGTGAGCGAGCTGCATATAGTCTGCCTCACCATCATGCAACTCACTTACACTAGAGTGTCTATGCTAAGCAATGCGCTCTAGATTCTATTCGGGATCAACGGTCATTTGACAATTAGCAATATGTCACCAAGGAGAACCTTACAACACTATGTGCCTGAATTTGAGCACAGGCTCATCCGCTACTCTTTCGAGCACTTGCAACCCAAGTGAACCCACAAGCAAACTTGCGTTTTAGCTTATGTTGGTGCAAACCGCCACCCTACATCCGGTCGTTACCTCGTCTACATTAACGACTGTACCCAGACTGCCTTATTATCATACTAATGTTTAACATATCCTTAAAAAAAGAAAGGCATTTCTGCAAAAATAAATAAATGAACTATTGGTTATTCAAAGCGCTCTGGTCAACAAGTCATATGCAGATAAACAAGAAAAAACTTCAACAAGATTCTCAGTCAAAGTTTGCAACAAAACATCTGCTTTATTAAGTTCAAAAAATGCACAGGTACAACGCCCGCCATGCTAGGATTATAATGGTATTATTATCGCAAACTAGTTAAAAAGAAGAAAGATGTAAGAAGAAGCACGTCAATACTTTGGAAGATATAACTTCAAATGCGAAGATGAGCTCCGTTAGCACTCCAAATGATCAAGAACTTGTTGAAGAAAAGGGTGCGCACTACCATCTTCGAAGCCTTCCATATCGAATCTTGCTAGAGATCTTGAAAAGCTCCCAATCATTGTTGCCAAAAGAACGATCATGACTTTAGCTATGGCTTCGAAGATGAAGACGGCAATTACTACTCTTTCTAGCAGCGTGCTGAAGCATCTAAGCCAGTTAGAACCGCAAGAGCAGGATGGAGAAGAAATCCACCAGCCCAGTTGGCCCATTAGCATAACAATGATGGTCAATCACCATCAGAGTCCTGGCCATCAAGCACGAGCCCAAGCCAAGCGGCAAGCCAAGATATGTCTTGAGAAGAAGGTTATATGCGACGGTTTGAACTAGGATCACCGGTGGTAACTTAGCATCGAGAAAGCTTTCGTCTTTTTCAACATACCAAACAAGTTTGACATAAAGATGTACCGCAAAGACGTTTGGAAATGAAATAGATGATGAAGCTAGTGGGAGAAGAGAAGAGTGTATTTATATACCCGTGTTTTAAATCGTGTGCATTGATTTCAAAAAGCAAAAAGAATCCCAACCGTTTAGAAGAGATTAGAACAAAATCAACTCATGCATGTGGGAGATATGACACATCTTTGTCATGTCTAGAAAAATGAACCGTCATAATCAAAAGCGCAAAGCGACATGGAAAGCGCATTTAATTCTTTGTAGGGCCATCTATTGACCGTATTTTCGTGGTTTGATAATCCCACACCTACTAATGGATATGGACTTAGAGGAAAAAATGTTGCTTAATTTTCTCACAATTAATTAGCAGGTCGATTTCAGGCAGTCTGGCCTAATCAAAGCCAGTCCAACTACTTAACAACTGGCCCGCATAGGTCAACCCAAATCCATGTTGCTCTCAAACCAACCCTTTTACTCGACAAGGCACCAAGATGATGCCCAGTCACCTCATCCATAGGCATATATCACATTTATGCAGGATATGGGCCCAACCCCTCCCGATCCAATCGGGCCTCGCATAATGACGACCGACCTTTCTATCTCAATCTACTTCCAACACAACTACACATCAACACGGTCACTCGATGTCACTCCAGTTGATGGTCAGCACATCTCCAAGCCCGCCTCAGCAGTTGGCACATTAAGCAAGATAGGCTCTAGCATGGCCCGCCTTGGTTCGGCTTCAGTATAGCCGACTCGACCGGTCCTAAGCAGCCCTGTCGGTTGCCTCACACCCGACCGTGCACCATCTTCCTTACATGATCCTTAGCAAAATTCCTAGTTTCTTTCAAATCATCGATACTGGGTCGACTAACTTAGCAAGATTTGTCATGAAAGCACTCAAGTAAACGATAGGTTGTCCATCCACCTATTTGAAACACTGTAGCTGGATGGCTGGACTAATGTGGCTTACCATCAGCATTAAATGCACATTTAAATATGAAGTCTACGCATTAAGTGCGAGGCCCATGCCTGGCGCGGAGGAGAGATAGGTATATTTTATTCGCCAAACATGTTCTTGCATCTATTATAGTTTTCATCCTTCTACCCTTGAAGCAAGATCAAAGGTCAGACGTTTTTCTTGTCAGTTATACAGCTCAATCTCAACCGTCTATCATCCACTTCAGCTGCTATAAATATCCATTGCATTACAACTTTAAAAGGATTGAAACATACAAGGATTTTGAATACTAAACAGATTTCAGGGCTTTTTATAACATAAATCCTTAATATTACACAGCTTTGTTAGCCTTAAGTAGTTCCTGTTTTCTTATTATTCTCTTGTAATTTCTTGCAGTTGTAAGAGAAATATCTTGTGTTATTTACCTTTCAATTGCGTATTTAACTCCTCATTTTTCACTTTAATCCTAATGTTAGCAAGTAACCAAAGCGCATTAGTCTAATTCTGAGGTTCGCTAAATCTCTAATGAACAAGTTGCTTCTCAAATTTCTAGTTAAACCGCAAAAAAGAGCTCAATATTTCCTATGTATGTTTTCACTTATTTAAAAAGGACATTGTTAAAGGACTACACTTTTAGATAGGAGGGGTTTTTAGTAGAGAGGTCATTGAATTCGGGAGTGATTTTCGGTATGGGGTTATGGCATATAATGTAGTTTTTTTTCGATGGGGTCGAACCGATTTTTTTGATCCCTCATATCCAAAAGTGGAGTCTCTTTGACAATGGCCTTCAAAATATACATTCTTGTTCTTTCACTTTCAATTTTTAACCCTCTACGATCTAAGTTCCTCTAATTTTCTCCCAAAGTATTTCTTCGACGACCTAATTTCTACAAACTTTATATCTTCATCTGCTCTATAGTCGACATTAGTGCAATTTTTTCCTATTAATTCCTTTTAACACTTTTCGGTTCATTTTTAATTCTCATATGAATATGATTGTACTAACTTTAAATGAAATTTCCACCATTGTCGAATTTTCAACCTTTGAAGTCATAATTTATCAAATCGGCTATGCAATTTGCTTTGTAGATGTATCCATTTTTTTACCATGGTGTTACAGCCAAGTTTCCACAATGATTTCTAGCATATAGGATCAATTACTCTTTATCTATTGCTATTGTATGCTATATACAATAAAATATTTTTTTTCCTTGAAAATGATCGATATCTTTTGCAAAAATTTACAGTTATATTAAACTATAAATATTATATGCCTTTAATTTATAAGATTAATTTCAATTATGAACTCTTTAAGGTTAATGATTTGACACTTCATTGATATTGTTATGTAGATTTTTGTTGTAGTACACAGTTTTGATTTTGTCGATTGCAAGTTTTCTTTATGTATGTTGGGTGTGTAACATATGATAGTTTTTTATGTTCCAACTTAGTTTTTACTTGAATATCATATTGTCAAATGAATTTTCCTCATCTTTATCCTTGTTTGATGCTGATTGTTTCGCTACTTGTGCAATGTTCGTAAGCCATTTCAATATATGTATGTATGTATATGTATATGTGTATGTATGTATGTATTTATGTATGTATCTGTGTATGTATCTGTGTATGTATTAAACTATTTTTACCATGCTAACTATTTTACAATATATTTATTATACCATTTCACACTAAGCTCAAAGATTTTTCTTTGCACATTTCCCTCATATTCATGCTTGGGCCACCTCAATCAAATTAGAGGCCTTAACCATTACTGATTAGCATGAGCTTTAACTATATTAAAAATATTAACTAACTCACTCTATTTACGACATAGATTGGTTTTGCACGGTTAAAACTATCGATTTAAGTTGGATAATAATCAATACTAAAATTTGTAGTAAGATTTCTTAGAAAATTCACAGTTGATGAGAACAACTCCTTTAAAAGATTGTATATGTTAAATGACGATAAGTGATCTTGAATTTTATCTAATTAAAGTAAAATAAATTGAAGGAGATAAATTAGAATTTCAAATATTAACGTAAAAAGTTCAATGGAAGTTATAGATTACTAAATTAAAGTTGTCATAAAATGTTTGTGTTGTGCAAGTTTCCAATACATTCTTTGTTAATATATTAATTAAAAGTGTAACTTAATCGACATAGAGATGTAAAGGGACTCATTTTCTAGCTTAGGGCCTTAGGAAAGTGCCCATTCTGCCTTGCAATTGAGTCAACAGTGATTCATGCAATTCTAATTTTATACATAATGTACATGTATTTGTGCTTATCATATAATAGTTTGTGTTCAAATCACAATTAGGACTACGAAAATTGATTGTTTGTAATATGAATTCTATTTAAATCCATTGTCAAGGAAATAATTCTTCTTTTATGTACTATTTTTAATATTATCTCAATGATTTGTGAACCATCCGAAGTTGGTTTTGATGTGTTGCAGCATTATCTAGAATTTTCAAAACTATGTATCTTATTCAATTTTATTACTTTACTTTTTTATCAATTTATACAGATCATTTCTTTGTTCCACTCCGATTGACTTAAATTTTTATGTAAAGGATTTCCAGTAAAATAAATGTTAGCGTGAATATAAGTTGGAATACATATTTGCATCTAACTATTTATGCAAAGTTACAACTATATTTTTTTTTCTTTTTTCTAAAACTACAGATATATCCACAAATGCATATTTTGGTCATAGACTTTTTTTAAAACGTAGAAAATTAGCCTTCGCTTATAAGCAATTATGCACGAACTCACAATACATAGTCCAGGTATATGTGTATTTGTGTATGTACAGGTATATATGGTGCTAGATCTAGTGCATCAGGCAGCGGGGTAAACGAGGCATATTTCAAAGAAAAATCCTTTTCGGTTCATTATGCAATAAAACTTTGATAGTGATATTATGAATAATGTTGTTAACATTAAATTATATTTAATGTTTTATTGAATGGTTTTGGTTTCAATTTTACGATATATTGTATTATCATTATATTATTATTACTATGGTGATTTATGATGTTTTATTTGTTCAAATATTTAAAAATATAATTCATAATCGTATTAAATAACATTTATTCAAAGATAAATTAATAATAAAATAATTTTATTTATAATGAACCCCACACACACACAAATATATATGTGTGTAAATTAATATTTAAATGATAATAATTAATTAAATAATTTATAAATACACACACGTGCGAGCACGTGCGAGCACATGCTCGCATAAACACACACACATATATTTAAATAGCAATTTTAAATTTGATATTTATTAAATTAATGTGATGAGTTCAAATGATCATTATTCGTCTTAATTCATAAATCAAATATTCGAATCAAACGAATAATGTCTTAATATGTTTATTTTGGCTAATAGCATTAATTTATATATATTCTAATAACTAACTAGTATATATATATCAACATCAAAATAACATCATCATATACAAGTGTAGTATATATTGTTAAATAAAATTTATATGTCTATAATTTATACGAACCCAATGCCATAAATTGTATGAAAAACGGAGTTCATATGTGAGAGTTATTCATGCTTGAAGTTTTAGGGTTTTTGGTATAAATTAACAATTATATAACTAATGTGTAATTAAATAATCAATAGGATTTAAATTTTAAAATATATACCTATTTTTCCTCGTTCAACCTAAAGTGTGACGATCGCCCATGACCCCTGCAATGAACCTAGAGATAGTGCGCTGTAAAGTGTGCTAGGCGACCATGGACGATTGTCAGGGTAAATTAAAACAACATAATCTATCGTATTACTCACAGCGCATGGACAAAATACAATAGAACATATATATAGTGAAGCTTCGTAGAATAAAATCTCATCAATAAAACTTCATAATAGTTGAATACAGACATCAGAATAGTCAATACAACAAGCCTCACTACATAACACTCAGAGAAGATACAAACAACGGAACACCCAGTACATATAATAAGAAGATAATATGCAACCCTCCAGCTCGTCTTCGATATCAACACCATGGAAAGCAAGAACAGCACCTGTCACCTGCTACCTAGTCTACCCGTCCCAAAATGGACGAACAGCCCAAGGCAATAAGAGTTAAAAACATAAAGCCTTGAGTCAGACAACAGTCTTAGTGAGCGGTAAATTAACTAACAACATACCAAAAGAGCATAAAGGAAAAGGGATAGGAATACAACCCTCCCACTCCACCTCTTTCTACAGTGATAGCCCCCAGACACACACTAAGTAGAAGCAAACATAGCAGAGCATACAATGTAAAGTAAAGCAATTATCACTCGAGTCAAGGGCGATGTTTTCCAAGTACAAACCCCTAAGGCCTAAACCAAGATCAGATAAGCACCCAGAAAACACTCCTCTTAAGACCGAATGACGATACAACCAAACATCCATGACTCTGGCTATCACTGTTATCATTGCTTCGATATCACCATTAATTGAATGACCGGCACATTCTTTCAGCCGTCCGTCAAGGGCTAATGGAAACCCCGGTTCTAGACATAACTCCCGCACGTCATCGTGACCCGTGCCTAGGACTATCGAATCTGCCCAGAGTACTTGACTATCAATCATTAGCCTTCAGGGACTATCGAATCTGCCCAACGTACTCTTGCTTTGAGCATGCTAGAACCTTCAACAACGATGGGATCTCAGCCTTCTAGTCATCCTCCTCGACGACTATTTCCATACTAGCTCAAGCGCCTCTCGAGCATCCATTATCCTCAACTTGAACCATATCACCGAGTTATCAACATGCTTGGAATGATCCCGTCTGGATTAGACCAACACTATCTCATATCATGCCTCGCTTCATCACATCCTCGCAAAGCTTCATCTCAACATCATCATCATCGAATCTATGCATAAGAGCTTCACCATCCGCTACATATGCCACAAGCAGCTTTTCCAATTCAAGAGCCTTTCCCTTAGCTTTTGAATCATCTTCGGTCTAAATCAAATCATCAATCATCTAATTCATAGCAATCAATCAAGTCAGACATTAATCCAAATAAACAAGCATTCAAATATGATCTAAATAGACAATTATAACAACAATGGCAATTTCGTAATTAAAGAGTCAAAAGTCCAAAAAGCATGAAAACATGAGCAATGTCTCTATAATCTTGATGAATGAACTTGCATAGGTTAACATGTAGAAAAATGGTTGTCAAATCATCATGAACAATGGATCTATATGGATCTACACTTAGGTTAACAAAAATGCATGGAAAACACTACTTTAACACCAAATCAAGCCAACAATCCGATATACTCCTTTGGATCCGTGTGAGCAAGGTTTCAAATCTCGGATTTTGGCTAATATCTCGGGCAAATATCTCGGCTGTCTCGGGCGATATTTAAAAGACTTATAACTAACCAAGCTGCCAAATCTCGGATTTTGGCTAATATCTTGGATTTTCATCTCGGCTGATCTCGGGGAGATTTAAAACCTTGCGTGTGAGAGATAATCACCACTCACCAAATCACCTAAACAACCCCAAATCAACACGGTTCAGATCTGGATAGCGAAGGATCTAGCTTGATCTATCACCAATCCGCTTCAAACGATGAAATCTATCTTCGATGGATGTAGATCTTCAATCTAAGCTCTTGAATCTTCAATTTGAATCACTAGATTAGAGTGGAGAAAAGAAGTGAAGAAGTGTAGAAGTCGAGCTCTCAAAATGGCAGCACTTCGTCGCTTCGAAATCCGGATCCCAAAAAGTGAGAAAAAACCCTCCTATTTATAGGCTGAAATCCTCCTTAAGTCGTCCCCTCGGAGTTAGGTCGTCCACGACTTACGACCTAAAACCCCACCGACCTAAAGTCTTCGACCTAACAACCTCCGACTCAACAACTCCTAGGTCGCTCACGACTTAACACCCAGCGACCTAACACCTTAAGCCTTCACGCGACCTAATCACTAAGCCAAAACCCAACGACCTATCGTACGCGTGACCTAACAACTCACGCGACCTACGACTTAGCAGATAGGCTACGACCTAACTACACACAGGGTCATACGACCTAACTACTTCTTCCTTAGGTCGTTGCCGACCTATCCCCCTTAGGTCGCTAACTCACCCAGAAACTCACGACCTAACTATCTTAGGTCGCCTACGACCTAAATTAACACGGAAGCTTACGACTTATCATCTTAGCTAGGATACGACCTAACATCACTAACCCGCTAACTGCTGGTTCTCCTTAGGTCGCTGTCGACCTATCCCTTAGGTCGTTCAAAACCTTAGGTCGGTCAAACGACCTAACCTATCCCACAACATAGGCTTAATAGATCTTACGACCTAACCCTGACACGCTGCTAAGTCGCTCACGACTAATCACGCTCCTAAGTCGCTCACGACCTAAGCTACCAAACGATCTAACTCTTAAGTCGTCATCGACTTAAGTCTTCCTTCCCTTAAGTCGTCCAATCTATAAGTCGGTCACGACTTAGGACTTGAACAAAATTCTGCCCAAAATCTGAAACGACTTAACAACGCTAAGAATTCCAGATTTTTACGAACTTTTCGATCCGTAAAAATACGGGTCGTTACATAAAGCCTTATCCTAACTGCCTCCTATTGTTGCTTTGCTCAAGTTTTTGCCACCGCCTTACACTAGCAGATTCAATGCCGCCACCTCTGTAACAACCGCCATGACCAGATTTATCTCCCACCATCATTATATCTGCCTTCGATTAATTATCCTGAAACCCTAATTTTAGTGTAGACTCGATAAACTATTGTCGCCTCGCGTAGATGCTCATCCAAATGCAAGTCAGGTGGTACCACTTTTGAAAACTCTGGTGCATGGTCAACAGTGCCGACGACAATCATGTGCGTTGATGCCAATCATGAATAACGTGCACAAATACATGCATGTGGTGCACGTTAGGAAGAAAATATGTTTTTTCTTAAAGAATAAAAAATGATTTTATTTTATTTAAAAAGTAATATTTGAAACAATTTAAAATTCATTTTTGCTCAAAATAGTTTGAAAGTTTTCCTGATGATCTTATCGGTGGAACACACCTTGAACTGTCAAATTCACCTTAAAGAGGTCCTATCTCTAACTCATTGGTAGAGTTGCAAAGTCCATCATTAAGATGTTAATTATTTTGATGGAGAGAATGAAATTCTATATCTAAGAATGGAGGCATCAAGATCTATTTATATCAACGCCAATGGGCTATGTACGTATTTTACCTAGAGCCACCATTCTAGGTACGGCTCATTGTAAATGAGATATTATCTCACTTAATTAGTTAAAATCATTTGATTAATTCTTATCCACATATATTTTGGCCCTCCTAATTTTAAAATACTTCTAAAAACTTTGGCCTACCAAAATAAAATAACCTTCTGTGTGTGTATGTTATCTCTTATATTTAAATAATTATATTAGCCCAAAAGCAATTAAATAAATATATAACAATTTTGTTTTATAAATTAATTTTGGTCCCTCTGATAGAATTAAAAATAACAATTAATTAATATAATTCTTATAGTAGTTTCTCCATAATAGTAATTTTTAAATTATATAAATTATTTTAGTAAATTATTTTAGGTCAAAAACCGAAAGTAGCAGTTATTCGACCCCCAGGTGTGAACTCAGCCATAAGTATATTTAAACATTTCAAATAATAAAACTTGTATGGACTTTGTTGAAGTATAATAATTTAGCACAAGTTCGGTTACTTACAAATTATCTAGGTGAAATATAATTCCTTATCTATTAAAGAGACACCCTTACGCAATGATATAGCATGTTTTTTCTTTATCATCGTCATCTAGATATCTAGAGCTTGGTCAGTGCTCAAAACTCCATTATTATCTATAGTTAATTGAAAAATCCGACATTAAAAAAAGGCTCAATCCAATAACAATTACCGATTGACCAATTTTCTTTGGCCGTGACTTTGACTTTATGTTGATACCAATCTTCTATTTGAAGGAGACGAATCCTTTCTTGAATTGTATTTCCCTTCAAGTGTTCAACTTATACCCAAATATGGCCTTAGCATGATCATGTGATTGACCATAATCAAAATACAGCACAGACACTCAAGATCCACGTTATTCTCAAGTCAAAAGACTATTGCACACCATCTTGTGAGATCTTCTATTTGATTTTTAATTTATAGAAGACTCTCGGTAAGTCGATCTATAATTGTTCCAAACAACTACATGTATGTAACCCACTGAAGCCCCAACAGTCATGAGTAATTCATCATCTATTATATGGGGAGCATTATATAGACTAGTCTCAACCGATATATCGATATCTTGTTCTCGATACATCTTGATTATGAACGTCTAAGGATAAATAATTATTTTATTTGATTCAATACTCATGGTTACAAACTCATTAGTAACTGCAATCGACTGAATACTTTTCCTAAGGATTTTCTACTTGTACACATTTAATGTATTTATAACATTATTTATACAAAAATATTAAAATATATATAATAGAAAATAAAAAAATCTTAATTTATGTCGAACAAGATTCGATAAAAGAGTTAAGTTATAATCAAATTACATAATTTCCTCTAGGGCGCACTCTTAATTCTATCAATCTCCCACTTGCACTTAGAACAGATTATCGTGACTCATATAGCCATACTCTTGATTAGTTTCCCTATACATCTCAATTAGATTTCCTATACAAATCTGTTAACAAGAAATCTTGTCAACATCCCAAAGCTAAGTTTTTAACAGGGAATTCGGTTAAAAAAACTAAAAGAAAAATTATAAGAGTGAACAATCCCCTTTTAAACCCCTTTCGATTGGGTCGATAGGGTTTACACGTCTTTGAAACTTACTTCGAAGATGAGATTAAGAAGGTAATAATTCATTCAAAACTCTTTTTATTGAGTCGAAAGGGTCATTATGCCTTTGGAAGGGAATCTACTCTCGAATGGATAGATTCTGCATCAGTCATTACCCTTTTCGAGGGGGTCAAAAGGGTCATCATGCCTTGATTGAGACTCCTTCGAAAGGAGTTATATGATTTGATATTTCTAAGCTCCTTTCGAAGGAGTCCATCTTACAAACATAATTTCATGTAGTAAGTCCCTTCGAAACCCATTTCGAGCGAGTCGAGAGGATCCTTATTCCCTCGAAGGAACTTATTGTACAATGTATAAGGTTTTAATTCAATATGCTATGGAAACATTTCTTGGAAAAATGATATGAATTTGCTAAATTTGTTAATATCAAATTATAATCACCACGCCTATTTAGTATTTCATATCTTTAAACTTGATGATAATATGATTCAAAATCATATTATGTTCAAGTAGTTTCCATAGCATATTGCCTTGCATAAGTCAAATAGGAGTTAAGAAAATAAATGAACATCATGTGCAACTGGTCATTAGTCAAGCTAATGGCCGGAATGGTCTTCCTCATATTCAAAATCAACATTGGATCCATGGATCCACTACTTTGTATTTATTTAAATTGGATTACAAGTGAGAGAATTTTCCCCAAATTGGTTTAGGGTTATAGAAGTTTGATTTGCTATGAAGTCAGAAAGTGATTTTAGAATTCAAAATTCGTTCCCTCAACTCGGACCCTTAGGGTCGTATTTATAGATGCAGGTTGAACCCCTTTCGCCTCCATCCTTTCGAAGCGGTTGAAAGGTCTTTATCCCAGCCTTCTGCATTCATCCTTTCGCCTTCATCCTTTTGCCTTCATCCTTTCGCTTCCATAGCTTTGAAGGTGGCCGCTTGGGTTTATTATTATGCTTAGGTTAACCTTTTTGCCTTCACCAATAATGTACTAGCAGTAGAAGTTGCACTAAAACTCTCCATTGTTACTTTCGCGCTCCTCTGAAACCTTTAGACACCTTCGAAAGGTATATAGCGAAAGGGTCGAGGTTTCAATTACATTATTTTTATGTAAGAAGAAGCTTTGATATAAGTGAAAGTGCCTCAAACTCCTTCTTCTCCTTCGAAACCACACTTGGTTGCTTTGATCCGGTGTTAATTATGATCAGTGATTATTTGAGTGGGTAAGGGGTGCTTTTGCATAGCTTTGAAAGGATAGGTCGGTGACGACTGGATCATTGCAAAAGGTCACTTGGCTTTATGTGGAGTTTTCTTTATGCTTTCAAAAGGTTCCAACCATTTCGAAAGGCTTTTCTCTGCTTTCAAAAGTTGCGCACTGGAAAAATGTCTTCAAGTGGCAAACTGACAATAGCGAAACCAACTATTTTGAAGAATTTATGCGCGAGTCTATTATCCAATACATTCGAAAGGTGTTTCGAACCCATTCTAAGCTCTCTTATATATATGGAATCAACTGCGTCGAAAGGTCTAGATGAGGCGGAAGGGTAGCTTTGCTTTCTTTTCTACTTTTTTCGAAAGTTCTTGTCTCACTTGACACCTGTAGGTGCATCAGGCACTTGGGACTCCATCCTTTCTTTTCGAAAGATATCTCAGTACCTTCGAAACACCATTTTGAACTATGGTGAAACCCATATCTTCAATTCTTGTGGAGCTCAACACTTTTTATTAGCCTTCTTTTATACCTTTATTCTTAAGTGAATTTTATGGTTAGCATTTTACCCCTCTGTATGAAAGAAGCTTTTGTTCTTCAGGAAAAAATTTGGCAGCTTTCTCTTCGCACTACTCCATTCTTAATGACATCATTTCCTTGCAAACTTCAGAGTAAATAACATTCTCCATTGTTAGTTCAAGACTTATATATAAAAATATGCTTAGTGATTTGTTTGCAAAATAATCGAAGTCGATGATAATATAATAAAATTTCTGAATTCCAAGTTTGGAAGCGATAAAAATTAGTTCATCTAGAGTAAAAAGTGATGAGAAATCCGCAGTTGTAAATGATTGGAGACCAAGAACTGCTGTTTGACAATAATAGAAGTCATACCATCCAGCTCTGGTAATAACAAAAGAAGTTTATAAATTGAACTCCCATCATATCAACAGAAAACCAGGCATATAATCTAAATAACTTTAGTAATTGAAGTCCAGGAGTTTTCTTTTAATTATAACAAGTGTCTGGTAATAAAAAGCCATAAACTATCATTTGGAAATAAATCGTTGAAAACCACGGATCCATATTTGGGGGTAAGGAATGGGTTTTTAGAAATCCCTATTGGAAATAATAACAATTCTAAAATCGAGATTCAGATGTTGATGAGTGTTGTTCGAAAGTTAGTAGTAGTAAACTGGTGACCTTGGTTTAGGTATTAATAAGACAAACTTAGAGTTTTAATTGAAGAACAGAAGTCCATTGACATCTCAATATCAACTGCCTTGGAATCCAGATTTGGGCATAAACAAATGAAATCCAAAAATTGATGGTAAAAGACCTAAAACCTAAATTTGGGTATTATGAAGACCAGAGATTAATAGTAGAAGTCCCGAAACCCAGATTCGGTTATTAATAAGTGATGTCTTGAAATAAAAGACCTAAAACCCAGGTTCGGGTACTAATAAGTGAAGTCCAAAAGTCAATATTAAGAGACTCGAAACCCAGATTCGGTATTAATAATTGAAGTCCTGAAATTAATAATAAGAGATCCGAAACCCAGATTTGGGTATTATGAAGGACATAGATTAATAACAAAAGTCTCGAAACCAAGATTCGGGTTTTAATAAGTGAAGTTCTGAAATTCTCTTTTGGTAACTAGATGGAGGCTGTAGATTCTTATTTAAGCCTTCTGTTATGCACCGCTCTTTGGGTTTTGATCCTTTTATCACATGCCACCCTTTAGGCCCTATATGTTGTCGTTGTTTGATATGCTGCTTCTCAGGCTCGGACGTCTTAGTATGTTGTTGTCATCGTTTGATATGCAGCTTCTCGGGCTCGGACGTCTTAGTCCATTGTTGTCATTGTTCGATTAGCCGCTTCTGGGGCTCGGATGTCTTAGTCCATTGTTTTCATTTTTTGATATGCCGCTTCTTGGGCTCAAACATCTTAGTCTGTTGTTGTCTGGTGTGCTTGGTTAGCTTATCCACAAGCAGGATCCAAGGATTTACCTAACCTCCCTCCAGGAGGCGCTCCAGCCAGGCCTTATAGGCGGGACTGAAGGCTTGTTCGGTGCCTTGGCCAGGCCATAGCGTAGTGGGACTAAGGGCTTACTCCGTCCTTCCTCCAGGAGGTACCTTGACCTGGCCATAGCGTGGTGCGATCAAAGGCTTGTTGAAGCTTTAACCTAGCCATAACGTGGCGCGGATAAAGGCTTACTCTAACCTCCCTCCAACAGGCGCCTTGATCTAGCCATAGTGTGGCGTGATCAAGGGCTTGTCGATGCTTTAACCTAGCCATAGCCTGGCGCGGATAAAGGCTTACTCTAACCTCCCCACAAGAGGTGCTTTGACCTGGCCATCTTGGGGCGGAAAAAGGCTTTTGACCGTTTAAGGTAGTTTTCAAATTTAAGGAGAATTTTACTCCCAACCATGTAGACTTTTCTTTATGAAAAAGGTGCTTTATTCATTAATTGTGAGAAAATATGGTCACAAGTGTTCTGCATTCCATGTTCTAGGAACCATAGTGCCATCTGGTCGACATAACTTGTAAGCTCCAGGAGGAGTTACTTTTCATACAATTAAGGGACCTTCCCAGTTTGGTCCTAGTGGTCCATCTGTAGGATTTCTTGTATTTGCCATCACCCTTCGAACTACTAAGTCTCCCTCTTGAAATGATCTTGTTTTTACTTTTGAGTTGTAATATTTCACAATTCTCCTCTGATATTCTACCATCCGAATAACTGCCTCATCTCTTAGCTCATGTATTCAATCTAATGATTCTTTCTTCAATTCTTGGTTTGGATCACACGCATATGCGATTCTTTGATGTGAGGGTACCTCAATTTCAATTGGCAACATTGCTTCATACCCATATGTCAACGAATAAGGGGTATGACCCGTTGCAGTTCTAGTGGATGTTCGATAAGACCAGAGTACAAGTGGCAATTCTTCTACCCAATTTCCTTTGGCTTTATTTAATCGCTTTTTCAAAAGTCTTAATAGTCTTATTTGCGCCTCAACAGCACCACTAGCCTTTGGATGTGCCATGGAAGAAAAACTTTTGATAATCCCGTTCTTATGGCAAAATCGAGATTACTCTTCACTTTCAAATTATGTTCCATTATCAGATATGATCTTATAAGGGATCCCAAATATGGTAATAATGTTTTTGATGACGAATCTGAGCCCTTTCCCAGAAGTAATTTTGGGGAGTGGTTCTGCTTCTACCAACTTAGTAAAGTAGTCAATAGCCACTACATCATATTTTGCTCCTTTGGAAATTGGCAATGGCCCAATTAAGTCGACTCCCCATATATCGAAAGGCCATGAACTAGAGATCGGAGTTAACTGACTTGGTGGTAAACGAGGAATATTTGAGTATTTCTAGCATCTTTCACATTTCTTTACATACTCAATAGCTTGTCCTACCATTCGAGGCCAATAGAAACCTTGTCTCATTATTTTCTTTGCCAACTTTACCCCGTTGGTATGGTCTCCGCAAAATCCTTCATGCGCTTCGACGAACAATTTCATCCCGTCCTCTAAACTTACACATCTTAAGTATGGTAAGGCATATCCTTTCTTATAAAGAAATCCATCCATCATTGTGAAAGTTGGAGCCTATCGCCTGACTTTTCTAGCTTCCATTTTGTCAGATGGTAATATCCCCTTGGTAAGATATTTGACAATAGGTGACATCCAAGTGTTATTATAACAATCATCCGCCCTTGGATGATTAAACTCATCATATGGGATTTCTTCACCACTTTCTCTTTCTTATCTTTCCTGTGCCATAGCTTGGGATCTAGTTAGAATTAGAAATTCTTTCCCTTGTTCAGGTATTCCCTCCTCGATACTAGGATTTGCTTGGTACCCTATGGAACGATACGGGTTTCTAGGGCTCCTCTTGAACTAGTCAACTTTGCTAATGAATCTGCCTGAGAGTTTTCTCCCCTTGGAACTTGGTGTGTAGAAAAATCTTCAAATAAGGTGAGCATTTTCAACACTTTCTTTACATATAAGGATAGTTTGGCATCTTTAGTCTGATATATCTATTTTATCTGATTCACCATTAATTGAGAGTCGCTAAAGATTTGAATCTGTGGGTTTTTAAGTTGCAAGGCCAAAGTCAATCCTGCCACCATTGATTCACATTCTCCTACGTTATTTGTTGCAGTAAACCGTAACTTCATTGCATAATGTAAGCGATGCTTATCGGGTGTAATTATGACGTACCCTGCTCCAGCTCCTTGCTCGTTTGATGCCATATCAACAAATACTTTCCATACGGTTTTTAATCATTTTCTTTCTTTGATAGTTCCTTGACAAAGTTTGTGCATTCATTGATAAAGTCTACTAAAGCCTGCCCCATAATTGCGGCTCGTGGTTGGAATTCATACTGACTAAGTTCCCCACTTTACTAGCCTCCCTGAAGTCTCAGGTTTACTGAAAACTTGTTTGAGTGGAAAGTTAGTCAATACTCTGATTGGGTGTGCTTGAAAGTACGCTCTGAGTTTCCATGCCGTCAATATCAAACAGCATGCTAACTTTTCTATGACTTGATACCGAACCTCAGCATCTTTCAATCGTGTGCTTACATAATAAATGGGAAGTTGAGTTCCATTCTCCTTCCTAATCAGTACTGAACTAACCGCATGCTCTAAAACCACCATATACAAATATAGGCTTTCTCCATCCATGGGGCTGGATAATATAGGGGGACTTTCTAAATGATTTTTTAATTCGTGGAAGGATTTCTTACAATCCTCTCCCCATTCAAAATTCTTTCTTTTCTTAATCACATTGAAAAAGGGAACGCATTTATCGGTCGCCTTGGAGACAAATCTGCTTAGGGCTATAATTCTACCATTCAAGCTTATTATATCTTCGTTGGTTTTAGGTTCTGCCATGTCTTTGATAGCCTGAATCTGGTCAGGACTGGATTCGATTCCTTGTGCGCTAACGACATAGCCTAAGAATTTTCCGGAATGAACTCCGAAAGAATAATTCTAAGGATTCAGTCTCATTTGATACCTTCGTAAAACTTTGACAATTTCTTCAAGATCCTTAAGGTGATTCTCAGCTTCATGAGACTTTACCAGCATGTCATCCACATAAACTTCCATATTTCGTCCAATCTGCTCCTTGAATATTATGTTGACTAGTCTCTGATAAGTAGCTCCGCATTCTTTAGCTTGAAAGGCATTACTTTATAACAAAAAATTCCCCAATTGGTAAAGAAGCTTGTATGCTCTTCGTCCGATTTAAACATGGGCATTCGGTTATACCCTCAATATGCATCCATGAGGGACAATAGCCTATGACCACTAGTTGCATCAACTAATCGATCTATTATGGGTAACGGATAATAGTCTTTGGGCATGCTTTGTTCAGATCCGTATAATTGACATATGTTCTCCATTTGCCATTTTCCTTTTTTTACCAACACTAGATTTGCTAGCCATCTCGGATAAAAGACCTCCCGAATGAATCCATTCTCAAGCAGCCTTTTAACTTCCTCTTTTAGAGCATTAGATCGAACCTTATCAAATTACCTCTCCTTTTGTCGAACGGGGGTCATATTTGGATTAATGTTTAACACATGGCACATAACTGATGGATCAATTCCGATCATATCTGAATGAGTCCACGCAAATACATCTTTGTGAGCTTCGAGGAATTGAGTTAAATCCGCCTTCAAGCTGTCCTCCAATTCTCTTCCCACTCTAACAATCTTAGTCGGATCAGCTGGATCTATACATATTTCCTCGATGTCCTCTGTAGGCTTTATCCTTTCTGTTTCCCATCGACAATCTAATTCTGTAACAATCTCGCTTTCCTCTATTGGGTTGGCTTTAGTCCTATTCCTTTTACCCCTATACGAGAAGTACCTTCCAAACACACGTTTATTTATTTTATTAGTTTTCAGTTTTGTTTCAAATTGTGGTTGTAAAAATCTATCATCTAAAGGCTGAAAAACAGTAGAAGAGTCATAATAAGAAGAATACACCCTTTTATATTAATCAAGCGTTGCAAAGTACATCTCGCGGGAGCTGAATTGTTCTCTGCGGATAGTGCTCCAACCCCTTTTAGTTAAGAATTTTACCATTAGATATTTTGGCGAGACAAAAGCATCCACCTCATCAAGTGTGGGTCGGCCAAAGAAACATTATAGTACGACGGTTGATTGATGATTACGAAGAGAGATTCAAAAGTCCTATAGCATGGCGGTACTCCCATCTGCACTAGCAATTTCACTTGCCCTATTGGGGTTGACCTCTTGTTATTGAACTCGAAGATGGGCTCAAAACTAGGCTCTAGCTTGTCTTCGGGAATGCACATTTGATCAAAGGCATGTTCGAAAATAACATTGACTGCGCTCCACGAGTCTACAAGAATCTTTGACACTATAGAAAGTCCAATTTGGGCTGTAATCATGAGGGGGTCGTTATGGGGATGATCAGTCCCTTTCTTCAGCTCTTGGGGAGTAACAACAAGATTTGGCATTGGTACATTGAGTCGTGGACTTTTAAGCTGGGGCTCTTCCTGGATGGAGAACACTCCATCTCTAGCTTCTTTAATGTATCTGCTTCTGGCTCCCTTGCTAGTTCTCGCTAGGTGTGGTCCCTCATGGATTACATCAATCCTATTCATAGGCGGACTCGAGCTTAATGGATATTCTTCTTCTAAGATGTTGACAACATTATTAGAAATTTTTTGCGGACCACCACTAGTCCGAGGTGCCTTTTGCTTGTCTTGAATGAATTCCTTCAATGTCCTTCACGAATTAGTTTCTAAATGATCCCAGCTGGCACTCGACATTCATCAGTTTTATGACCATTTGCTTTGTGATAAGCACAGTAGTCGTCTCCATTTCTATATTCAGGGTAATTTTTAGCCTTGAACGAAGTCGGGAAGTTAATCTTTTCTTTAGTTATAGCATATATATATGACAATGGCTTGTTTAAAGTGATTGAATTAGTACTAGGCTCTTCCCACCTTGTTCTTTTGGGTCCCCGATCCGATCCAAATATTCCACCCTCCTTCCTAGGATTAGCTTTCTTTTTATTATAATATAACTCATCCATTCGAATGAATTTATTAGCTTGGAAGTGGAAGTTACACCCATGCATGAAGAGTTCCTTTCAAAACATGTATTCTTTATCAGCCCGGAATGTACTGCTATGAGCTTATCTTTGTCATTCATATCTTTAGCTTTCAGTGCTTCTATATTGAATCTTCTGAGGTAATCTCCTAATGATTCCCCCGCCTTTGCTAAATGTTTGCTAGAACAGTGTAATCGATGGTCGGATCCTTGCATATACAGAATTAGGTGGAGAATTCATAAGAAAATTGCTTCCATGAGTAGATAGTCTTCTCACGATATTGTCGGTACCACTTTGCAGCTGCCCCTTGAAGTGTTACCAGGAATAATCTTCATCGAATTGCTCCAGAGGCATTATATAAATCCATTTGGCTATCAAAAGCCATCAAGTGATCATCAGGATCAGTGGTACCATGATATTTCAAGGTTGGGATCTTGACATAAGATGGGATAACCATTGACATGATCTCATCTTTGAATGGAGCTACTCGTACACTGTCATTTTCTCGCTCATCCAAAGTTTTCTTTCCTTTTGCATTTAACATGTCTTTGGCTGCCTTTTCTGCTACATCTTTCAAATAAGCTTTAGTTTCATGATTGCCTTTTCAGTTTATGCTGTATTCTTTTGGTGTCAAGCTTCCAGCTTGCTTGAGAGATTTATCTAGCATCCTTCCTTGATGATCGACTTTAATCGAATGCCGTTCCTTTTTCTTTCACGATGACATATCTATCTTGCTCTTGCCCTCATTGGTATAAGCTTTTAAGTTTTTTCTTAAGGAGGTCACCTCATCTCCAGTTGTTGGTTTTGCAGTTTTGGAAGACTTTTGACATAGAGCTGCTTTGATAAGTTCTTGCATTTCCAGCAATTTTTGCTCCAGATGCTTTATCCTAATTGCATTGTCGTCGGGTTGTGCTAGGGTTGAGGCTGTCCTTGCACGACTCCCTCCAAGTTGAAAGTTGGAGCAATATTTTCTTCCAAAGTTTTGGTGTGTATTTCTTCTTTGTCCATTAGACTAAGCCTTTTAGATTTCATTTTCCTACATCAAGTTAAACAGTCCATAATTAATCTATAAGATAACCACAAGGTCGGAGGTTCAAGCCCTCCTTCTAGCACCAAAAATGTTAACAACAAATCTTGTCAACATCCCAAAGCTAAGTTTTTAACAGGGAATTCTGTTAAAATCCTAAAAGCAAAAATTTAAGAGTGAACAATCCCCTTCGAGACCCCTTTCGATTGGATCGATAGGGTTTACACATCTTCGAAAGGTGGACTTACTTCGAAGATGAGATTAGGAAGGGAATAATTCATTCATAACCCCTTTTTAGTGAGTCGAAAGGGTCATTATGCCTTTGGATGAGAATCTACTCTCGAATGCATAGATTCTGCATTTAGTCATTACCCTTTTCGAGAGGGTCGAAAGGGTCATCATGCCTTGATTGAGACTCCTTCGAAAGGAGTTATATGATTTGATATTTCTAAGCTCCTTTCGAAGGAGTCCTTCTTGCAAACATAATTTCATGCAGTAAGTCCCTTCGAAACCCATTTCGACCGAGTCGAGAGGATCCTTACTCTCTCGAAGGACAATGTATAAGGTTTAAATTCAATATGCTATGGAGACATATTTTGGACAAATGATATGAATTCACTGAATTTGTTAATATCGAATTATCATCACTATGCCTATTTAGTATTTCATATCTTTAAAAGTGATGATAATATAATTCGAAGTCATATTATGTTCAAGTAGTTTCCATAGCAAATAGCCTTGCATAAGTCAAATAGAATTAAGAAAATAAGTGAGCATCATGTGCAATTGGTCATTAGTCAAGCTAATGGCCGAAATGATCTTCCTCATATTCAAAATCAACATTGCATCCATGCATCCACTCCTTTATATTTATTTAAATTGAATTACAAGTGAGAGAATTTTCCCCAAATTGATTTAGGGTTACAGAAGTTTGATTTGCTATGAATCAGAAAGTGATTTTAGAATTCAAAATTCGATCCCTCAACTCGGACCCCTAGGGTTATATTTATAGATGCAGGTTGACTCCCTTCCACCTCCATCCTTTTGAAGCGGTCGAAAGGTCTTTATCCCAGCCTTCTGCATTCATCCTTTCGCCTTCATCCTTTCACCTTCATCCTTTCACTTCCATAGTTTTGTAGGTGGCCGCTTAGGTTTCTTATTATACTTAGGTTAACCTTTTGCCCTCTCCAATAATGTACAAGTAGTAGAAGTTGCACTAAAACTCTCCATTATTACTTTTACGCTCCTTTTAAACCTTTCGACACCTTCGAAAGGTATGTAGTGAAAGGGTTGAGGTTTCCATTGCATAGTTTTGATGTAAGCGGAAGCTTTGATGTAAGCGAAAGCGCCTAAAACTCCTTCTTCTCCTTCGAAACCTCCTTTGGTTGCTTTGGTCTGGTGTTAATTATGATAAGTGGTTATTTGAGTGGGTAAGGAGTGCTTTCGCGTAGCTTCGAAAGGATTGGTAGGTGACGAATGGATCATTGCGAAAGGTCACTTGGCTTCATGTAATGTTTTCTTTATGCTTTCGAAAGGTTCCAACCGTTTCAAAAGGCTTTTTTTTCTTTCGAAAGGTGTGCACTAGAAAAATATCTTCAAGCGGGAGATTGATAACAGCGAAACAACTATTCCGAAGAACTTCTGTGCAAGTCTGTTGTCCAATACATTCAAAAAGTGTTTGGAACCCATTCTAAGCTCACTCATATATGTGGATTCAACTGCGTCGAAAGGTCTAGATGAGGCGGAAGGGTAGCTTTGCTTTCTTTTCTACTCTTTCGAAAGCTCTTGTCTCACTTGACACTTGTAGGTGCATCAGGCGGTTGAGTCTCCATCCTAACCTCTTCGGAAGCTATCTCAATACCTTTGAAACACCATTTTTGAACTATGGTGAAACCCATGTCTTCAATTCTTGTGGAGCCCAACACTTTTTATGAGCCTTCTTTCATATCTTTATTCTTAAGTAAATTTTTATGGTTAACAAAATCTGAGAAAGGGCCTTAGGGAGTGTGTGACGCCCCACCTCTATGCTCATAATAACAAAGAGTATTAAAAGAAATACTGTCTATTATTACGAAGAATAAGGCTGGATAGGAGCGACCATCCGTAATTGGCCTTACACTAATATTGGTTATCTCGATAGGAGTGGTATATACTTTTTATTTTTCATCTATTATTTATTTACTCCCATCGACCTATCCAATTATCAGTATAAAACAAACTACGATAGTTCATAACAGTTTAGGACATTAGATATAACAATAACACATATAATATAAATGCGGAACATAGATTAACACAAAAACCTCATATATATAACCGATGTCAGTTACAATATAGTTGACACGATACATATGATACAACTACCACTGTCGACTCTAGAAGTTATATATACAAGTACATTATCGACTAATATACATGAATACATATCGTTCTATACAATGACTCGACTACTACAAAATGACACTGACAACTTCAGAAGGTGTGAAAAGTCTTCATATCCTGAACAGCAACTCAAAGAAGAAAATCTACAACCTGAAATAACTCGGGTCTGACCCGAGTATTACATTCAAAAGAAAATAATACACGGGTCAGTCTAATTCAAACTCAGTTATTAGTGCATAGAAGCGATAGTAATCAAATATCAAATAGATGACAGTCACAGAAATCTAGTATATCCAACTTCTCGATAAGAGAACCGGATAACGGCAGATATAACACTAAACAGTGTTAATCCACAAATCAACAATCCAAATTAGAACACAGCTTCAAAACATTGAAATTAAGCAACAAAACAATTTAACAAATCGAAACATCAATTTAAAACGTCAGATTCTGCATTGGCTGCAATACACGCACGCGTGTACTGCCTCGCCAATACAGTGATGAAATACACCAAGGCTCAATTAAAAGCCCACAAACGTGTGCGAGGTCAAACCCAAAATCAGGTTCAACACAAATGAAGTCAATTAAAATCACAACGCAACCACAAGGTCAAACCCGAGCATTCACTGGATTCAACTCAAGGTACAAATTTATTTGAAATTGTTAAGACATAAAATCAAGTCTCGACCGAGACCAGGCTGCGATTTAAAGTAAAGAAGCACTCATCATAAATCAAACTGCAGAAGACTTCAATTTGCGCATATCAGACTACAGGAAGCCCAAACTTGAATCGGTGAACATGCTACAGACATGAAGGCAACAATACTCAACCCAACAACAAAAGGGGACCAGGCAACATATATGAATACATATATATGGGACACAGCACAGTCAATAGAGAAGTACAAACCAAGTGCACGGCTTACAGGCATAATGCAGACAATGCCAACACCCTGATCGAAGGACTGAAATACACAATACGAGCTAAGGTTGCAACTATGAAAAACCATGTCCATAATACTGACTCAATGCAAAAGTCAAGGAAGCAAGTGCTATCGAACAATGTCCATAATGCAGACATCAAACCAACTAGACCAGACTACACAGTTACTCAATTACACTATGTGATGATACAAAATATGATCAATCCATCTTCTGGAGAGAAAAAAAGGCGAAAGAAAAGAGAAGTGATGATCATGGAACTTCAACCCTATGCTGAAGGAAAGGTCATAATACGCAGATCAAGACGAATCCAACTACAAATGCCCAGCTTACTCATGAACCAAGTTCACATACCCAATACAACTAGTTACAACCTAACCCAATTGCTGAATGCAACACAAAGCCAGCGATACCCGATCGAAATATGTACAGGTATGCAACAGATAATTACCTATATGCAGTTTTGACCAAAGACAAAGTATACGAAGTCAAGCATCATCAAAAACCCAGACCCAAAAGACCTGATTCGATACCAAACTAGAATAGAACATGTGTATCTACTAACGCCTGACAACATGATTATCAAAGTGCAACCACAAATGGAATATGACCCGAAGTACAAAGGACAGGAGTGGATGCAATTCAATATCACTCAACACAGAAACAAAATTCACGTTAAAGCCGACATTAAACAAGACAGTGCTAAAGTCAAACCCAAAAACGAACTAAGTCCAGAATTCAAATTAACTTCAATTGGCCAAATACGATCAAAAATCAACATCAGCAAGGACCCCAAATTAAGTTCGCATAGCGACGGAGGCCGAAGCCAAAATACGTTCACAGAATCAAAGTAACCAAAGTCACAGTGCTAGAGAATTCAAAGCCGAAGTATTAATGAATCGAACCAACTCAGAAATTACCAACAACAAAACAAAATCAAACTGCCGCAACTAAGTATTGGATTAGATGTGAGTAAACTCACCATTTTCGACGACCAAGCCAAACGTTCGACTCGACCAACTGGAAGCGACTGCAAGCAAAAGAAGTAAGGAACAATCGAAGGAGTCATGATCGAAGCATCGTTCGATCGAGTTATTGGAGCTGGCGCCTTCGATTACACGAGGCTCTAGTTTGGGGACGAACGAGAAATAACGAGGCCGCCACCATTTTCTTTCTTTCGATTTCTTTGGTTAGGGTTTTCTCGAATGAGGAATGAAAGGGGCGGACGGTTTATTTTTTTTTTCTTTGATTGTTATCACGGCAAAGACCAACAATTGAAAACGTGGGCTAACATTTAAATTTGAAGCCCACAAAACTATTCAAATTTTTGAAAGGAATTTAAACCGGGTTTTAAAAGCTTCACAGCAATTAGCTAGCAAATTAATCGTTTAATGACGAAGATGATTTAACAGCAAAATCCCGGGTTGTTACAGACCCCCCTCCTTATAAAAATTGCGTCCCCGCAATTTTCATAATTAAGGGCGTCAACCACTATTATTTTTCTAACATAAACCGGTTAAGCTAGAAAAATAAAGTCGGGAATACAAACGCCAAAGAAATCTTTTAATTTCAATAAAAGAAATTCACAATTTCTTAACAAAATCTAACTATCAAACAGATAGAAAACAGCGATTCCATAAAATCAGCCTACTCTAGAATCAATTGGAGACTAGAAAATTTCATATCAATAAAATCAGCAAACATCAATTATCTAATTATCTCAAACGATAATCAGAAAACAAATCAGCACATATCTAATTACCACAACCGGTAATTTAAAATTTCAAATCAACAAATATTCAATTATCAAAAAGCTATAATCAAATTTCAAATTCAACTAATATTTGATTATCTCAAGCGATAATCAAATTCCAAATCAATCCATATTTAATTATCTAAAGCGATAATTAAATTTCAAATCAGCAAATATTTAATCATCTCAAGCGATAATTAAATCTAAATTCAACCAATATTTAATTATCTAAAGCGATAATTAAATTTGAAATCAACAAATATTTAATTATCTAAAGCGATAATTAAATCTCAAAGCAACAAATATTTAATTATCTAAAGCGATAATTAAATCTCAAATCAGCAAATATTTAATTATCTAAAGCGATAATTAAATCTCAAAGCAACCAATATTTAATTATCTAAAGCGATAATTAAATCTCAAATCAACAAATATTTAATTATCTAAAGCGATAATTAAATTCAAAATCAGCAAATATTTAATTATCTAAAGCGATAATTAAATCTCAAAGCAACAAATATTTAATTATCTAAAGCGATAATTAAATCTCAAATCAACAAATATTTAATTATTTAAAGCGATAATTAAATTCAAAATCAGCAAATATTTAATTATCTAAAGCGATAATTAAATCTCAAAGCAACCGATATTTAATTATCTAAAGCGATAATTAAATCTCAAATCAACAAATATTTAATTATCTAAAGCGATAATTAAATTCAAAATCAGCAAATATTTAATTATCTAAAGCGATAATTAAATCTAAATTCAACAAATATTTAATTATCTAAAACGATAATTAAATTTGAAATCAGCAAATATTTAATTATCTAAAGCGATAATTAAATCTCAAAGCAATAAATATTTAATTATCTAAAGCGATAATTAAATTTCAAATCAACAAATATTTAATTATCAAAAAGCTATAATCAAATATCAAATTCAACTAATATTTGATTATCTCAAGCGATAATCAAATTCCAAATCAATCCATATTTAATTATCTAAAGCGATAATTAAATTTCAAATCAGCAAATATTTAATCATCTCAAGCGATAATTAAATCTAAATTCAACCAATATTTAATTATCTAAAGCGATAATTAAATTTGAAATCAGCAAATATTTAATTATCTAAAGCGATAATTAAATCTCAAAGCAACAAATATTTAATTATCTAAAGCGATAATTAAATCTCAAATCAGCAAATATTTAATTATCTAAAGCGATAATTAAATCTCAAAGCAACCAATATTTAATTATCTAAAGCGATAATTAAATCTCAAATCAACAAATATTTAATTATCTAAAGCGATAATTAAATTCAAAATCAGCAAATATTTAATTATCTAAAGCGATAATTAAATCTCAAAGCAACAAATATTTAATTATCTAAAGCGATAATTAAATCTCAAATCAACAAATATTTAATTATCTAAAGCGATAATTAAATTCAAAATCAGCAAATATTTAATTATCTAAAGCGATAATTAAATCTCAAAGCAACCAATATTTAATTATCTAAAGCGATAATTAAATCTCAAATCAACAAATATTTAATTATCTAAAGCGATAATTAAATTCAAAATCAGCAAATATTTAATTATCTAAAGCGATAATTAAATCTAAATTCAACAAATATTTAATTATCTAAAACGATAATTAAATTTGAAATCAGCAAATATTTAATTATCTAAAGCGATAATTAAATCTCAAAGCAACAAATATTTAATTATCTAAAGCGATAATTAAATTTCAAATCAACAAATATTTAATTATCTAAAGCGATAATTAAATTCAAAATCAGCAAATATTTAATTATCTAAAGCGATAATTAAATCTCAAAGCAACAAATATTTAATTATCTAAAGCGATAATTAAATCTCAAATCAACAAATATTTAATTATCTAAAGCGATAATTAAATTCAAAATCAGCAAATATTTAATTATCTAAAGCGATAATTAAATCTCAAAGCAACAAATATTTAATTATCTAAAGCGATAATTAAATCTCAAATCAGCAAATATTTAATTATCTAAAGTGATAATTAAATCTCAAAGCAACCAATATTTAATTATCTAAAACGATAATTAAATCTCAAAGCAACAAATATTTAATTATCTAAAGCGATAATTAAATCTCAAATCAACAAATATTTAATTATCTAAAGCGATAATTAAATTCAAAATCAGCAAATATTTAATTATCTAAAGCGATAATTAAATCTCAAAGCAACAAATATTTAATTATCTAAAGCGATAATTAAATCTCAAATCAGCAAATATTTAATTATCTAAAGCGATAATTAAATCTCAAAGCAACCAATATTTAATTATCTAAAGCGATAATTAAATCTCAAAGCAACAAATATTTAATTATCTAAAGCGATAATTAAATCTAAATTCAACAAATATTTAATTATCTCAAGCGATAATTAAAAGCAACAAATATCCGATTATCAAAAACGATAATCAGAACTCATATCAACAAATATCCAATTATCACAAGCGATAATTAGAAACAACAAATATCTGATTATCAAAAACGATAATCAGAACTCATATCAACAAATATCTAATTATCACAAGCGATAATTAGAAACAACAAATATCTAGAAATCAATTAAGAAGACTAGAAAATCAACATAAAAGCTTGGATCGATCCCATCAGATGGCGAGTTTTTATTTCGCCGCACGTGCAACAACATATGGCCGAAGCCTACCAAGTACTCAACATAATTTTGGCGCCCATCAGATTGACCCGGAGGTCCGCAGAGTGACCCGAAGGTCTAGTACTGGTATTTGACCCGAAGGTCCGCAGAGTGGCCCGAAAGCCCAACAAATGACCCGAAGGTCCAACAAATGACCCGAAGGTCCTCATAGTGGCTCGAAAGCACACGAAAGCATCAAAATGTTTCAATTAACGAGTCCGGAATTAACCAAAATAGCAAACGCACATGTCCCATAACCACGAGTTTTACTAAATTGTTTAATTCTCTTCATCGTTTCCTTGAAAGTGCAAAATTTTGTATTTTAAATAAATAACATTTTACGTTCTCAAACGGACAAGTCCGGAATTAAGCGAATCAGTAAAAGAACGGGGTCATAGTCCTCGATTTTGCTGAAACGTTTAAATCACTTCCTCATTCTTTTGAAAGCGCAAACTGTTAAAATTTCTGAAAACAATTTTATTTATTTTGTAAAAATACACTTTACATTCTCAAACGGACAAGTCCGGAATTAAGCGAATCAGTAAAAGAAAGGGGTCATAGTCCTCGATTTTGCTGAAACGTTTAAATCGCTTCCTCATTCTTTTGAAAACGCAAACTGTTACAATTTTATAAAACAATTTTCATTTTTAAAACGATTTTTCCAATCACGTGATTAAAACAGCAAATCAGTAACAATTTCGATAAGGAAACTGTACTTCTAAAAATACCGTAAAACGGTCATAAAACAGCATTGCGGAATAACCGCTTGAAAATCCACTTTTAAAATTTGACGGTTACTGAAGCCAAAGCGACAGCAGTTTTAAAACGTCAAAATCACATCAAAACAATCTACATCAAAATGTAATATCAGAGAATTTTCATTCGTCAACAATGCCACAAAACACCGTGCTTCAAAATATAGCATTGGTGTAAAAATCCCGTTATAAAAATAACGGCAACAAAATACGTTTCATAACCAAGCATCGGTTCAACGTAAAAATAAATGCAGTAACGCGCAATTCAAATTTTTGCACGTACTACAGAATGAACAAAGAAACCATTCGAAGGTATCTTCAATGAAGACAATTCAAAACAGCAAAATCTAATCAATAGATGATTAGTACAAAAGAAAGCCAGCGGAAATTTCAACAAAAATCACATATCTGCAATTTCTTCGAATCCTCAATTTGGATTCGAAATTCTCAAAGAAACAAATAATTGCAGCTATGTAAACAACAATTGGAATTCATATCAATTTCATATTTTGATTCTTAAATCAAAAAGATTATCAGTTGTACTCAGCGAAGACAGTTTCACTGTTTCCGCTGCGCACTCTGATGAATAGAACACAAATCAATCAAATCATCAGAACACAATTTCATCCAAACAACAAAACACAATTCCACTTTTATTTTTAAATAACGATATTTAAAAATTTCATCCAAATTTCAAACTTTAGTTTTGACTCAAATCACAGATAAAACGTCGACTAATAGTTGTAACATATGTTCCATCCAAGTTATGTTTTATATTATGTCCATAAACCCCAAGCTCTGATACCAACTGTGACGCCCCACCTCTATGCTCATAATAACAAAGAGTATTAAAAGAAATAATGTCTATTATTACGAAGAATAAGGCTGGATAGGAGCGACCATCCGTAATTGGCCTTACACTAATATTGGTTATCTCGATAGGAGTGGTATATACTTTTTATTTTTCATCTATTATTTATTTACTCCCATCGACCTATCCAATTATCAGTATAAAACAAACTACGATAGTTCATAACAGTTTAGGACATTAGATATAACAATAACACATATAATATAAATGCGGAACACAGATTAACACAAAAACCTCATATATATATAACCGATGTCAGTTACAATATAGTTGACACGATACATATGATACAACTACCACTGTCGACTCTAGAAGTTATATATACAAGTACATTATCGACTAATATACATGAATACATATCGTTCTATACAATGACTCGACTACTACAAAATGACACTGACAACTTCAGAAGGTGTGAAAAGTCTTCATATCCTGAACAACAACTCAAAGAAGAAAATCTACAACCTGAAATAACTCGGGTCTGACCCGAGTAATACATTCAAAAGAAAATAATACACGGGTCAGTCTAATTCAAACTCAGTTATTAGTGCATAGAAGCGATAGTAATCAAATATCAAATAGATGACAGTCATAGAAATCTAGTATATCCAACTTCTCGATAAGAGAACCGGATAACGGCAGATATAACACTAAACAGTGTTAATCCACAAATCAACAATCCAAATCAGAACACAGCTTCAAAACATTGAAATTAAGCAACAAAACAATTTAACAAATCGAAACATCAATTTAAAACGTCAGATTCTGCATTGGCTGCTCTACACGCACGCGTGTACTGCCTCGCCAATACAGTGATGAAATACACCAAGGCTCAATTAAAAGCTCACAAACGTGTGCGAGGTCAAACCCAAAATCAGGTTCAACACAAATGAAGTCAATTAAAATCACAACGCAACCACAAGGTCAAACCCAAGCATTCACTGGATTCAACTCAAGGTACAAATTTAATTGAAATTGTTAAGACATAAAATCAAGTCTCGACCGAGACCAGGCTGCGATTTAAAGTAAAGAAGCACTCATCATAAATCAAACTGCAGAAGACTTCAATTTGCGCATATCAGACTACAGGAAGCCCAAACTTGAATCGGTGAACATGCTACAGACATGAAGGCAACAATACTCAACCCAACAACAAAGGGGGACTAGGCAACATATATGAATACATATATATGGGACACTGCACAGTCAATAGAGAAGTACAAACCAAGTGCACGGCTTACAGGCATAATGCAGACAATGCCAACACCCTGATCGAAGGACTGAAATACACAATACGAGCTAAGGTTGCAACTATGAAAAACCATGTCCATAATACTGACTCGATGCAAAAGTCAAGGAAGCAAGTGCTATCGAACAATGTCCATAATGCAGACATCAAACCAACTAGACCAGACTACACAGTTACTCAATTACACTATGTGATGATACAAAATATGATCAATCCATCTTCTGGAGAAAAAAAAAGGCGAAAGAAAAGAGAAGTGATGATCATGGAACTTCAACCCTATGCTGAAGGAAAGGTCATAATACGCAGATCAAGACGAATCCAAGTACAAATGCCCAGCTTACTCATGAACCAAGTTCACATACCCAATACAACTAGTTACAACCTAACCCAATTGCTGAATGCAACACAAAGCCAGCGATACCCGATCGAAATATGTACAGGTATGCAACAGATAATTACCTATATGCAGTTTTGACCAAAGACAAAGTATACGAAGTCAAGCATCATCAAAAACCCAGACCCAAAAGACCTGATTCGATACCAAACTAGAATAGAACATGTGTATCTACTAACGCCTGACAACATGATTATCAAAGTGCAACCACAAATGGAATATGACCCGAAGTACAAAGGACAGGAGTGGATGCAATTCAATATCACTCAACACAGAAACAAAATTCACGTTAAAGCCGACATTAAACAAGACAGTGCTAAAGTCAAACCCAAAAACGAACTAAGTCCAGAATTCAAATTAACTTCAATTGGCAAAATACGATCAAAAATCAACATCAGCAAGGACCCCAAATTAAGTTCGCATAGCGACGGAGGCCGAAGCCAAAATACGTTCACAGAATCAAAGTAACCAAAGTCACAGTGCTAGAGAATTCAAAGCCGAAGTATTAATGAATCGAACCAACTCAGAAATTACTAACAACAAAACAAAATCAAACTGCCGCAACTAAGTATTGGATTAGATGTGAGTAAACTCACCATTTTCGACGACCAAGCCAAACGTTCGACTCGACCAACTGGAAGCGACTGCAAGCAAAAGAAGTAAGGAACAATCGAAGGAGTCATGATCGAAGCATCGTTCGATCGAGTTGTTGGAGCTGGCGCCTTCGATTACACGAGGCTCTAGTTTGGGGACGAACGAGAAATAACGAGGCCGCCACCATTTTCTTTCTTTCGATTTCTTTGGTTAGGGTTTTCTCGAATGAGGAATGAAAGGGGCGGACGGTTTATTTATTTTTTTCTTCTTTGATTGTTATCACGGCAAAGACCAACAATTGAAAACGTGGGCTAACATTTAAATTTGAAGCCCACAAAACTATTCAAATTTTTGAAAGGAATTTAAACCGGGTTTTAAAAGCTTCACAGCAATTAGCTAGCAAATTAATCGTTTAATGACGAAGATGATTTAACAGCAAAATCCCGGGTTGTTACAGAGTGGATCTATAATGTTATTATTTGGTATCTACTTTTTGATTATAGTTCTCTGTCACTAATAAAAACATTTACCACGTGTTAATTATGAAGAGCATCTTAACCCTTTATTAAGTCGTCTGCTTCTATTACAATCTATATTACATCATGGCTATTGAAATACGTTATTGGAATTCCAAATGAAGGGACCTAATACTATGCCACAAAGTGAATCAGATAACAGTGATCACACGACATAAGGTTGATTTTCTATTATCCAGCTTTTTCACACAACACATGACAAAATAATTTGTTGTCTAAAGAGCCACAGAATCTTTCATCTGTGGTCTAAATAGCTCGTGAAATCCCTATGTACAAGCTTGTTATTCATATAACATTTTATATGTCGTCTGATTAAATTATCAATTTTTTTATTTTTGGCTCCATCTTTTCCCTCTCAATATTTCGTGGCCGCACTTTTTATTTTGTTTACCTCATGTATATTTTTGTTCCCCCCTTTCTTTCTATTTTTTACTTGTTTCTTTCTTTCACTCCATATCAAAAATTTGATCGTTTCTCGATTTAGGGTTTCAACCGCTTTGAAATTTATTTGAATTGTCTTGCTCCTTCAATCGCCTTTCTTCTTCAATCACCTTTCTTTCCAGGCTTGTTACTAACTTGATTACGTGCTTTGATTTAGAGTTTCTGATTTGAAACCGCCGCTTTGAATTTGTTGAAATGAATCGCCTTTCTTCTTCAATCGATGCTTGCATTCATCGAATAGTAAGCAATTTATGGTTGCAGCTGCTTCTTGCCGAGAGTTCTTCAATTTATATTGGTATGGTTTCTACCCCTTTCGATATATATTGTTTTTGACTTCGATGTTTACAGCCAATGATGATTTTGGTATATTTATACAGTTTTATTCCCTATATTTTTGGTTTTGAAAATTTCATGCTTTGATTTTTGTTGTTCCATGTCCATATCGTGTGTGTTGCTTGTACTTGTTGTATGATGTTGTATTTCATGCCTAGTTGATGATGAAGGCAGCTTGCTATTTGATTTGCTTATACTTGTATTTGTACATGTACCTGCTTTGTTTTTATTGACTCCCTGATGCTTGTTGTTGATTGAATCTCTGAACATGTGTTGCATATATACATGTATATACATATGTGTATATGTCTGTTGCTACAGCACTTGTTGTTTTTATTAAGCTTGTTCATGTGCACTGTGATTTCTTGTTACACTTTCAATTGCAAATCTCTTTATGTTTAGTTCTCACATATACTTGTCTGAACCCATATACATGCACTTGACCTTGAACCTGATTACTGATAATTGATGCTGATGTTGATTACTGATGTGCTTGAACCATTTTGAGTATGTACATATATACATGTATATACAAATGTGTATATATGTATATTACTTGAGCTTTGAAGCTTGTTGTTTGGTATTGCTTGTGCTTGTACCGGTGCATTGTTGGCTAAAAATTATTTTGTTTTTCATGTGAATGTGCCTTGAGTCTGTATATTCACATGTACTTGTTCTGGTGCACTTCACCCTTGTTGCCTTTTACTGTGTATCCATTCTTGACCTTGTGTGCTGTTAGTGTTGAGATCTGCATATGTACATGCAGCTTTGTGCATGTCTTGCATTTTTTGAAATGGTTTTGACTTTTGTTGTTGTGCTTCTTTTCTTTGTTTTGCTGCCTGAATCATGTTGAACTCAGTTTTCCGATCCCTTATGCATGTTCATTGCTGCCTGTACACTGCAGTTGTGCTTCTTTCCATGTATATACATACATATGTATGTATACAAGTGTGATATGTTGGCCTTTTTCAGTGAATGGTTGTGTGCTTTGTTGGAGGACCTGAGTGACATTGGTTACATTATGTGCACTGGTAACTCAGGCTTGAGTGTGCATTTTCCTGGTTGCACTTGTATATTTCTGGTTGGAGCACCTAAGTGTGCACCTGAGTTTGATTTTCTGGTTTGAGTTGCATTTCCTTATGAACCTGAGTTGAGCCCAATGAGGCTTGGGCTTGACCCTGTGCACATTTGCACTGTGTTGAGCCTTCGGGCTTGACCTTTGCAATAGTCCGTGAGATTTAATCGATGTCCGGCCTTGTGATATTCATAGTGATACATTATGCATATCATAAGTTGTTCGTGCACATATATATTTGTCTGGCCATGTCTAAAACATGAAGAGAAAACAAACCCATAAACTGAGGCAATATTAATATTCAAATTTAATTTAATTTTTGCAATTTAGGTTTGTTTCCTTTTCCATTTTACTGCGTTGTTTAGTTGACAGGTATAAGAGATGGCTGGACACAAGCTGGAGCAAGCAAATGAAGATCAATATCAAAAATAAACTCGAGTGAGTGTAAATGAGTGCTAGAAAAAAAATGTTATATATGAGAGTGTAGAGAAAAGTTGTATATATGAAAGAGATAGTGAAAGTTGTATTGTATTTGAGAATGTAAGGATAGTTAAAGTTGTATTGTATTTAATAATGTAAGTATAGTGAAAGTTGTATTGTATTTGAATTTGATTTGAAATAAAATATTTAAATAAAATTGTGATTCATTATTTCATTTTGCAAATATAACATAAGTGTAATTGATATGCATATCAGTCAATATATATATTGTCTAATAGAAAATTTTAGATATGATACTATAACATCAGACAACGTATGGTTTTTTTTATTTTGATGTGTTAGTGCAGATCAGAAGACGGTGCATATCTGTGGTCTGATATGTAATGAGACGGCATGGAAATAGATGACAGATAGGTATTCGTTCAGACAACGGAGCATATTTGTCGTCTGATCCGTTTTTTCTCATAGTGCAACCTAGCTTTTTTATGTACTCGCGCACATACACTACTTCCATTATAGCATTATTCGAGGCAATGTACTTAGCCTTTATAGTTGAACCTACCACAACCTCTCATTTGAAATATTTCCAACTTAAAGCCCCATTGTTAAGAGTAAAATTGAATTTAAGGTTGACTTACTATACTCAAATGTCCTTTGTAAAGTTCAAGTTTGAACACTCCTTCATAAGAAGTACATCGTTTCCGTATTTAGTTCTATAGTATTTTGTAAATATTCGAGAATACTCTTAACTGCCATTCATTCATTTAACTCAGATTTGATATTTGCTTAGTGCACCAAATGCTTAAGAAAATTTCAATTAGTACATAACATAACATATATGATTGTTCCCATTGTCAATGTATAAGGAGTCTATTTCATATGCTCCATATTAAATTTTTGATATGGTGTCTAAATATATTGATTAGGAAAATCCAAACATCCTCTTATACGAAGTATAAAGCATGCCTCTTTCAAATCCTTTATCGAAAATTAAACTACCAAACTTCAACTAATTTTATCATAGGTACATAATTAAACAATCAGTAACATGTTGTTTACTTATAGTAGTATAAATGTTTTAGTACCTTCGATTTACTATCTTATAAGCACACACTTCCTATGCATTTTGGCTAAATTCAAACTATATTGTTTCTCTATCAAAATACTTGCTCAACCATTAGATACTTACTTAAAATCATATCCTAAAAATCTACACGCTTTGTCATCGCTCCTACTGAATTTGCTATACTTTGGCCATGGTGTACTAACAATCTCCTCTAAATCATTATTTAGAAGTTCTATTTTAACATCAATGTGACAAAACTCATTATTGTATTGTTTGTGAGTAGAATCTGAATGGACATAAGCATATTAATCCGCAAAACTACTCCACTAATTTCAACATTTGAAATCAATGAGGTCATTTCCCATCAACCTTACTTTATACATTACCAACTACATCGATCTTCTTCTCAAAGACTCACTTGCAGACGATTGATCATATCCTTTCAAGTATACTTTTGTAAAATCCCCCATTTGAGTCCCAAGAATGAACGTCGATGATGCTGCAATCATGACTAGAATTATTTTTAAGTGATTAAATGGATATGTATTTTTACAATATTAAGTAAACATAGCAGCTAAATAAATTTAATTACACATAATTGTCTTTACATTTTCGTAATGCTAATACATGCCCATATAGGGGTAAATGTAATATAACACAAATAATAGCATCGTGCCCGACATATGAACATGACGACATGAACACTTAACCAGTTATGTAATCTAATTTACAACAATGGAATACAAAAGAAAACTTTATTTTGTACTAAATCTCCTTCTTTATCTTTGAAGCTTTTATTTGCCTTCAAACAGATATTTATCTAATCCATAAACTCAGCATACTCAAATAAATACTTGTGGGTTTATAGGGAAAACAATAATAAACCATGGATCGGATATAAAGCCCAATATGAGTAACACATTTCCCTAAAACTACATATAGTGAGACTATGTCGCCAAGTAGAACAGGTCCTCTCTTTACTAAATAAATAATAGAAATTAAATCATATCATGTAAATTAATAAATAATCATCATATCATAAGCATACATGTAACATCATTTCAATTACAAGTATACCCTATAGTTATCAACAATTTGTTATAAACCATGTCATACAAGCATCAAACACATCCACAAGCATCACCAAGTTATTAGGTGTTAGTCTAAAAGTTATCCTTTACTTTATTTAGTGATTCCCTTCTTGGGTCTTTTTATCACTAATTTATCCTTTTCTTTACTATGGTCACCGATGAAATGACCACTCATTTCACCATAGGAGCCAACCTAACTTTTCTAGGAGGTTGAATGTAAGCACCCTGAATACATTCTAGTACGCATCCTTTCTAAGCATCAATAGCCCCTCCTACTCCCAATTTTTTTTCATTTCATGTTGCCTATTCATTCATTCATTAAAATACATCATTTTTGATGTTATTAATCATACTAGAGTTAAAGTTGATCCAAATAAACTTTGGAAGTCTTGGCACCCTACAATTTGAATATGGATTTCCCTAATCCCTGGCCCTACCATTCGATATGTAATAACCCGATGTCAGGAAGCAATTAATTAAATATAAATAATAACAAATTTGAATAATTAAATAAGTTTAAGTTTATAACTAGTGGTAATCGTGACTAATTTGGGAAATTTTATGTGAAGTAATTGATATAGTAAAAAGTTATGTTTGAATACGTATTTGGTCATAATAAATCAATTTAAACAATTTTTTATTGTTAAAGATAATTTTAAAAATTGGAAAAGAAGTCAAATAAAATAGGTAAATTATAATAAAGGATGTAGATTTAAGAAGATTAGAAATTATTTATGATCGTGGATTTAGTTAAGTAAAGAAGAATTGGAATTTATATTTGAAATGCTTTAAATAGAAAAAGAAATAAATATTAGAAGTAGAAGTGAATATAAATAATATGTAAACTTAAATATGTTTACCTTATAAACTAATTAAGTTAAATAAGCTAATGAAAATTATAGCTCTATAATTTTCTTAGCTCTGGAGGTTTCATTTACGTTTATAAATATAATCATACTGCTAACTCAAAACCTGATGAATTTTCCTCTATAAAAACAAAAACCCTACCATCCTTCTTATTTCAAAAATTCCAAATAATTAAAATAAAGTACTATATTCTTAAACTCAAGAGTCATCTTCCTGACATGCTTCTACCTCATTTCAGAAGAAGGAACCCTAGTTCTAACCATTAATTTTGAGTATGGAAGTTTACAGTAAGAGCAAAAGAAAGGAGAAGAAGCTAGAGCAAATAATTAGAGTTTTTCATCTTCAAGTGAGTTATAATCTCACATCTATCATCTATGTCTAATTGAATTATGAACTGCTTTTAAATCCACGAGTTTCCAATGCGATGATAAAATCTTGGTTACAAACAATGAACGCAACCTTAATATTAATCATTCTTGATGTATATTTGATTTTTGGATGCAATAATGTTTGAGTAATGGTAGATTGTCTGTATATGGTTACATATATTGCATCAAACATCAGAACTTGGTCCTATATGGCATGAATTCGATCGTCGATCACATAATAGGAGCAGGCACACACAAAAGAAATACAAGCACCAGTCGACCTAAGTCGATGGTTGATCGATAGTGATCGGTCGATAGATAGTCCGATCGTCGACCTATGCCTGTTATACTTTAAAAAAAATAATTAAAATAAAAAAATATGTAAACTATATAAAATATAAATAAAATAATATAAGAGTAATGGTATATATATGTTATAAAATTCAAACATAAAAACTCTATATATGTAAATTATAAAATTATATATATATATAAACTAATAAACAATATATATGTAATATGGATAAATGTTTTAATTAAATAATTTTGTTAATAATTGAAAATAAAATAAGTATAACAAAATTATTAAGTATAAATATTAAACAAGCTATAAAGAGTGGATCCATGTTTAGGAAATATTTAATTAAAATAAAATCTATAAACAAAGTGTTGACCCTTAAGTTTCTTCGACTCATAGCCTTACGAGATAAGAAGCTAACGACCTAGATGGTGAAGGGACCAACGGGCGAGAGACTCAAGATAGTTACACGACTCATCAGGCTTACGACTCATGAGGACCCGCGACTCATGAGAACTCACGACTCATCAGGCTTACGACTCATGAGGACCTGCGACTCATGAGAACTGACGACTCATGAGGTCTTACGACTCATCAGGTTTACGACTTAAGGGCTATCAAGCTGGAATCCAAGGCCCTTGCTTGTGCTACTTTGATCTGATGAGTCGACTATGACTTAGCACTTCTCTTCCAACTGAGCCACAGGATGGACCAAATATGGTGCCCACGAGACATCCTAAGTCGAATACGAGTCACGACTTACCATGAGTCGGTCACGACTCATGACTTGGCCAAACCGAGAGTTCAGAAATCTGCTCCTATAAATAGACCACCACTTCCAACATGAGGGGGACTTTTGGCAAATCATTTCTACAAGCGCTGTTACTCCGTCGAACTCTTCACTCATTCAGCAATCAAGGATCCTTCAAACATTCGCGACATTACAACAAGCTTCGAGAGAAATTCCTTACATCCGACATGGATTCATCGAGTTTCACCATCGAAGATTGAACTAGTAGTCAAGATTGTTTCTTGTGATCGAATTGTACTGTTTCCTGAAAAGATTTGTATCAAATTGTAACCAAATCAGCAATAAGAAACTATAAAGTGGACGTAGGCTCAATTACGGGCCGAACCACTATAAATCTGTTGTTCATTTACTGCATTTCCGCTATTTTCCTGCTTGATTTCTGTTCCCGTCACACGGGTGGTGCTTTCACGATCTTATTACACACACCGGGTGTTATCGTTCATATTTTAACGTTAACATTTTGGTGCTTTCACTGAGAACCCAACTCAGGCTACTGTTCACCATTGCTTCACACAAGTTTGTTGAAAAAGTTTCCTACAAAACTAGAAATCTATCAGACATAATGGCTCCTGGAAGGAAACGAAAGGCTGTCAGATCTGAAAATGTTCAAGATAATACTGCCACTTCTATTTCACCGAGCCATGCGGCTCCAAGCGTCGGGGTGACGCGAGAGGAGCTAGACGCTGCTGTATCTGGACTATACCAACAGATTGAAACTCAGAACAATCTGATGATGGAAAAGCTGAATGCTCTGCTTGGTACGAATCAAAGACCAGTAAATAATGAGGGAAACTTTGCTAATGCTGCTCCCAATTCCGAGGGAAGAAATATTCCTCACGGGGGATCAGGTGCTGCCGAAGGGGCACCCCTCCAGGCCGAAGGATCCAGGCCGTCACCAGTTCTTCATGAGCATTTACCTGGACAAACTCCCGAAAAGATGGCTGAGGTCTACTCTGCGAAATCTCTGAACAATGAGGAATATCTTTCTGGTATGATCAAGCAAATAATGAAAGAGAGCATGCAAAGAGATGAAGACGAAAGCGAATGGGGATTCGCACCAAGTAGAACTCCGTTTACCGAGAAGATTCTGAAAGCTGAATTTCCTAGAAAGTTTGTTCCCCCCACTATTCCTGCTTATCGGGGGACAAGTGATCCAAATCAGTTCTTGTATAAATACGACTGGCATATGACCGGCGCAAGAGCAACCGACGAGATAAAGTGCCGATATTTCCCAGTATATTTGGAAGGAGTGGCACTTCTCTGGTTTACCAAGCTTCCTGTCCGATCAGTTGATCAGTTTTCCGATCTGACCCGAAAGTTCAAAGAGCAATTCAGGCTATACGCTTCAAAGGCAAAGGACATAATGTCATTGTCCAGTCTTGAACAGAATCCGGGAGAACCTATTAAATCGTTCCTGAACCGTTTCAATATAGCTCTGGCAGAAGTTGATAACGCAGAGCCACGAATGATCTTGACCTATTTGATGCGTGCTATCGACAAATCGAGTGAATTTGGAAAATGGCTGAAGATGAAAGAGCCAAATTCTCTTGAGAAATTCTACAAGAAAGCTGATGAATTCATACGCTTGGAAAATCTTCCAGCATCGATGAAGGTGGTGGCAGCAAAGGTGGAAAATAATACTGCCGCTTCGGAAAAGAAAGATTCCGGAGGTCAGAAAAGGGAAAATCACGAGGGGAAGAAACAAAAGGATACAAAGAAACCTCGCTTCTTCAAACCCTCAGATTTCACTCCGTTGACAGACACTCTGGAAAATATCTTCTTCGCCACCAAAGATGCTGTGGATTATCCCAAACCGGCTGAGATAAAACCGGGAAAGGGCGCTATGAGAAATGGAAAGTTCTGCCGTTTTCACAACCAACCCGGTCATGATACCAATGACTGTCGTCACTTAAAGAGCTTAATTGAGGAATTATTGAGGGAAAACAAGCTGCAACAATATGTCAAGAAGAACAGAAGTGACCCATCTTCGTCAACTCAGGGGCAGCAACTCCCTACTCAACCATCAGGTTCAGGTAAAGTCACTGTGACACAAGAATCTGAGAGGCCCGTTATCAATGTGATTACAGGGGGCCCACACCCAGCGGGCAGAAGCTGGGGTGAAATGGAACGATACGCTCATGCTCTAAAATACATCCCAGCAGAGGAAGATGTTTTCGCTGTAGAAAATGCTGCACCCCTGAAACAGCAAAAGATTTCAGATGATGATATTATGTTCAAAGCTAGGGATTCTATTGGTATTGAAGCTCCCACCATAGATCCCTTGGTTATCTCTGCAGAAATTGGACCGGCAATAGTAAGACGAGTGCTCATCGATTGCGGTGCTTCCTGCAATATACTCTTCAAGAAAACATTTGACCAGATGAAGATCTCAATGACTGACGTTCAAGCTTCGTCACAAAAGATTGTTGGTTTCACTGGGGAACCACAGCAACCAATCGGAACTGTCGAGTTGTTCGTGGAACTTGGGGAAGGGCAGAAAAGAGTAGTTCGCAAGCAAACCTTTGTAATTGTCGACGGATTTTCTGCCTACAATGCTTTCCTAGGCAGGCCAACTTTAGCTGCATTCAAGGCCATTTTGGCCCCGTGGTGCCTAACTGTGAAGTTTCCTACAGAAAATGGTGTTGGTGTCATCAAAGGAGATCAAAATGCTGGACGCGAATGTTATCTTATAGAGCTTCGAGAAGCCAGAAAGAGAGAAATGGGTAAAGATGCGGCAGCTCCCCTCCGCATCAAAAACCCAACCTTATAGCAAATACAGGGTGGCCCCCTGCACTGGTGAGCATAGTGGTTCAAGGCGAGAAATGGACCCCAGAAAATCCAGTGCAGAGGGGAATAGAGTGGTGCCCGTAGAAGTTACGGTACCAATACCTGTCGACTCCAAAGACCCAAACAAAGTACTTAATGTGGGTTCGCAACTAAGTACAACAGTTCAAAACACACTGATATCATTTCTAAAAGCAAATCTGGACGTGTTCGCTTGGTGTCATGCTGATATGTGCGGAATTTCCCCAACAATTGCTGTTCACACTCTGAATATCGATCCGAAATTCACACCGGTGAAACAGAAAAGAAGAACCCAAGGTCCAGAGAGGTCAGCAGCTTTAAAGGAAGAAGTAGATCGTCTCATGGAGAATAATTTCATCAAAGAATCCACTTATCCAAATTGGGTTTCAAATCCAGTACTGGTTAAGAAGGCAAATGGAAAGTGGAGAGTATGCATTGATTTCTCAGATCTAAATAGAGCCTGCCCCAAAGACTGCTTCCCGTTGCCTAGAATCGATCAACTGGTAGATGGGACGGCTGGACATGAGTTGTTGTCTTTCATGGATGCCTACTCCGGATACAATCAGATTATGATGAACGAACCAGATCAGGAAGACACAAGCTTTATCACAGATGTGGGTCTCTATTGCTACAAAGTTATGCCTTTTGGATTGAAAAATGCTGGGGCAACCTACCAAAGACTCGTCAATGCAATGTTCAAGCCTCAGATTGGTAGAACCATGGAAGTTTATGTCGACGATATGTTGGTAAAATCAAAGAAAGCTGTAGATCACATGGAACACTTGGAGGAGATGTTTACGATTCTTCGAAAATATGGAATGAAGCTCAACCCATTGAAGTGTTCATTCGGGGTAGAGTCTGGGAAATTCCTGGGTTACATCGTAAGCGCTAGGGGTATTGAGGCCAATCCTGCTCAAATCACAGCTCTGAGAGAAATTAAAGCCCCTAGAACAAAGAGAGAACTGCAAAGTCTTAATGGAAAAGTTGCCGCTCTTAGTCGCTTCATCTCCAAGGCCACAGACAAATGCATTCCCTTCTTTGATGCTTTAAAGAAAGGAAAGAAATTTTTTGAATGGACTCCCGAATGTCAGAATGCTTTCGATCAGCTGATCCATCATATGAGAACTCCTCCGGTCCTTTCCAAGCCTAGTGATGGTGAAGACCTCTTCATCTATTTGGCAATTTCATCCCATGCTTTAAGTGCAGCACTCGTACGAGAAGATATGAAAATACAACGTCCAGTCTACTACATCAGCAAACGGTTCACTGGGGCAGAGATGAATTATTCAAAGATAGAAAAGCTTGCTTTTTGTTTGTTAATCGCTTCCAGGAAGTTAAGGCCCTATTTTCAATCTCATCCTATCAAGGTCCTGACTGATCAACCTCTAAAGCAAGTCCTGTACCGTCCTGAAACTTCGGGTCGTCTCTTGAAGTGGAACATAGAACTCAGCCAATATGACATCACTTACCATCCCCGAAGAGCAATTAACGGACAAGCTTTAGCGGATTTCATTGCAGAGTCCACTGACAAAGGTGACATCAAGGAAGAAACAACTGACTGCGTTCCGATACAGTGGAAGTTGTATGTTGATGGCTCAAGAAATGAATATTGTTCTGGGGCAGGAGTTGTGCTTGAAACCCCCGAAGGACGATCATTGTGTTATGCATTGAGACTAGAATTCCCTTTGACAAACAATGAAGCAGAGTATGAAGCCCTTATTGCCGGTTTAAAAATCGCCAAGGAACTAAACATCAAAGTGTTACAGATTTTCAGCGATTCTCAGCTTATTGTTTGCCAGGTGAAGAAAGAATTTCAAGCCAAAGGAGGAAATTTGCCTGCATATTTGACAAAAACTTCCGAACTCCTCAATGATTTAGATCACTACTTAATAAGCCACATACCCCGAGAGGAAAATATGAAGGCGGATTCTTTAGCAAAGTACTCAAGTTCCGGAGAAGCTCAATTATTGGGATTAGTTCCTGTAGAAGTTCTGTCAGCTCCAAGCATTGACGAAATGGATGTTGATTGGATTATGACTTCGTCTCGAGAGCATGAATCATGGATGACTCCAATCAAAGAATACTTACTCAGTGGTTCCCTGCCAGAAAGTTCTAAGGAACGTCGAAAATTATTGAGAAAAGCGTCAAGGTATATAATTCAAGATGGCCGATTATACAGGCGGGGATTTTCAATCCCACTACTCCGATGTGTGACTAAAGAAGAAGCCAAGACAATCTTAGCAGAGGTGCACGGAGGAGAATGTGGAGACCATTCAGGTGGTCAAACACTTGCAAAGAAAATTCTCCGATATGGGTATTTCTGGCCGGATATTAATCGAGATGCTGCAGCTTACTCCAGGAAGTGTGACAAATGCCAAAGATTTGCAAAAATCCCAAGAGCACCTTCCACCGAACTCACGCAAATGGTCAGCCCATGGCCATTCGCCATTTGGGGAATAGACCTAATTGGACCATTACCGATCGCTAAATCAGGAATTAAATATGCTATTGTCGCCGTTGACTATTTCACCAAATGGGCCGAAGCTGAACCTTTGGCCACCATCACTTCTAAAAAGATGATAAATTTTGTAACGAAGAATATCATTTGCAGATATGGTGTGCCACAGAAGATAATCACCGACAATGGCACTCAATTTGAAAGTGAAGAATTCCAGGATTTTTGCAAACGGTTCAGAATTCGAAAAAGCTTCTCAGCAGTGGCTCATCCGCAGGCAAATGGGCAAGTGGAAGCAGTTAACAAGATCATCAAGTCAACTATCAAAAAGCAACTTGAAAAAGCAAAAGGTGGTTGGGTTGATAAGCTTCCATTAGCACTATGGGTGTACAGAACTACTCACAAAACTGCGACTGGGCACACTCCATTTTCACTGGCATACGGATCTGAGGCAATGATTCCAGTAGAAGTAGAGGTTCCTTCACATAGAAGAGTTCATTTCAATGAAACCGAAAATGAAAAACTGCAACTTGAAGCGCTTGATTTTCTTGATGAGAAAAGAGAGGAAGCAAGGCTCAGAGTTTCAGCTCATCAGCAAAGAATAGCCAGGCATTTCAACTCCAAAGTTCGCCAACGCAGCTTTGAAATCGGAGACTTGGTTTTGAAAAGGATCATTACAGCAACTGGTGTGTTTGGGCCAAATTGGGAAGGGCCATATGTCATAGGCACTAAACTTCTTGATGGCACTTTCAAACTCATAACTGTTGAAGGAGATCCAATTCCAAGAGCCTGGAACAACAACCATTTGCGCCCTTATTTTACTTGAAAAGAGCTCTGCTCAAAATTGTAAAATGATGATGAATGTATCAGTTGTATTGTGAAACATTGTAAATCAGTGTAAATGAATGAAAGCTATAAAGTGGACGTAGGCCCGATTCTTGGCCGAACCACTATAAATCTTGTGTTCTTTACTATTTCATAATGCCTGTTTTATTTCGATATGTAAATACTTTAAATGTATAACTAAAATATCGATTCAAAATTGCAGGACATTATAACAAGGCTTGCTCATCACAAAGCTAAGCGACCTCTATAAATCAGCTATTGCACAAAAACCAAAAAACAAAAATTCCAAACTCAAATCCCACGCAAGGAAAACTTCACATAAAAGGTTGGCGACTTCACTGGGTCAAACCTTTGTTCACTAGTTGAGATTGTCGTTATGAACGGGCATCCAACTAGATAACTCGCGTTTGTCTCGTGAAGTCATTCAACAGCAAAGTACACTCCTTCGGATAAAGCAATTTACTCGCAAAAGAAAAAAAGATGTGCTTGGAAATGAAGATAAGAGATCGCTAATGGGCAGATGATGAGAGAAAATTGCCAAGCAAACAAAGAAGCAGACAAAGGGAGGTATGCCTCTCAACAGGAAGGCCGGGGGATCCATTAAAGGGACGCCTTCCCAATCAGAAGGAACAAGACCCTCGCTAACTGGTCGTGATGCATCCGACCAGATAGCGTATGTCCATTCCGTGGATCCACTCGCCCCTGAGACGCAACCTACCTGGCACACCAACCAACCAAAGCCCTCTAACGAGGCATGCCAATAAATGGAAGTGCTTTACTCAATCAAAAAGATCGGTGGGACTACCAAAGGGGCACCTTGTTAGTTAATTGCGATCGTTTGTGCAAGCAAACATCCAATCGAACAACTTGCGTTCGCCCCGTAGACCTCTGACCATGAGAAAGTAACTTCCAGGCAATCACAAGCCCTTTTCGGAGGGACAAGCCCTCTTCGGAGGCACAAGCCATCTTCGGAGGCAAAAGCCCTTTTCGGAGGCACAAGCCCTCTTCGGAGGCACAAGCCCTCTTTGGAGGCACAAGCCATCTTCGGAGGTAAAAGCCCTTTTCGGAGGCACATTTCACCAGAGTAGAAATACAAAAATTGCTTCTCTTCGGAGACCAACATTGCTTCTCTTCGAAGACCAAAATCAAGACTTCTTCGGAAGCACAAGACCTCCCCGGGGGCACAACAATACTCCACAAAGCATAATGCTGCTCTTCGGAGTCCACATTCTACTCCTCAAAAATACCAAAATAAAGCCCTCCTTAGAGGCACACTTCGGTTCTTAAGGAAGACCTACTTGTTCATCTTAAAAAAACAAAAACTCTTCCCCAGAAATCGAAGTGCTAAGTAATATCTTCTTCTGAGATTCGCTTTACCGCGTAGGAGAATTCACTTCTCAAAAACATGAAAGAAACATCTTCGAAGGTTGAAGCGTGAAAACTTATCCGAAAATGAGACACGCTCTGTTTAAGTAGAATAATCATTCCCTCAAAGACAGAATAGTTATTCTATGAAAAATAAGAGTACAGGTCTCGCTAAAAGCGAAAGATATTGTAATGCACTTGTGGTATAGGGGCAATATCATATGATACGGCTACAACAATAAGAAGCAGTATTCAAGCAACATACCACAAGCACATAACAATATCACGCGGAAAAACTGTGGGACAAATGCATTCTTAAACACAAACAAAAAAAAAAGTTTGTACAAGTGAAAAGAATCGTTTGTTCTACACTAAAAATAAAAAACAAATGCATTCTCACATACACAAGAGTTTGTACAAGTAAAATAATTGTTTTATTTAGTACTATAAAAATTCTTTACATGTGCAGATATCTCGAACAAGCAAAAGCGGGGACCGGTACCCGCACAATCCCCGGTCAATACATGCAAAGAGCAAAAATAATAAGTAGAAAATCCAGCTTGATTATTCCTTCTTCTCAACACCTTTGGAGCCCTTTCCCGGCCTAATGATTAGCTTTTGAAGTCGTTGTGAACGGGTAGGGGCAGAAGGAGAAAGCGGTACGGCCGGATCAACTACTGCTTCCTCTTCAGTGGAAGTCTTCTTCTTTTTCCTTACAGCACGCTTCCCCTTCCTCTTTGAAGAAGACTCGCTCCCCGGAGTAGCAAGCAATGTTGAAAGCTTCGTATCGTCATCAAGAGACCGCTCCGGGGTCTTCTCAATGTCTTCAAAATCCTCCGCCTTCTGTTCCTGAGAAGCAGCCGGATCATCCAAGCCCTGAAGAGCTTCGATTTTCTCTGCCTGTGATCCCAGTTGGGAAGCAGAAGGAGGAGTAATTTGGGAAGACGGAGGAACGGCAACCGAAGGAGTGAAAGCTTGTGCAGTGCTTGGTACCTCCGCTGTAGAAGAAAAGAAGTTAAAATCAACATCTTCCGAAAATAGAGAAGGCATCGGTTCATCAAAATTCAAGTAACAAGTAAGAAGGTCATCAAACTCGGTTAAATCAAGTAACTGGTTCATTAGACCCGGAACTTCGCCAAAGTTACCTGGAGGAGTTGGCTCCGCAAGTTCAATTTCATATTTATCAGCCTCAGTTTCTTCCTGGCTCTTCTCTTCGATTTGGAAAAGAGGAGTCTCGGAAGTATCGAGTTTAGCTTCAGCATCTTTTGCAGTAAGTGGAGATTGAGAGCTAGGACCGATGATATCAACATCAGTCAGAGTTGAAGTATGAACAGGGGCAGGTAGTGATGTTGTCTTTTCTGGATATTCTTCTACCGCTGCCCCGGCTCTAGCTTCGGCAAGTTGCTCTTTGCCTCTAATAAGCGCATCACGTGCTTCATCGTCTAGATAAAGCGCTGCAAGGTCTGCTTCCGCATAACTGGAAAATGTTTCAAGTATGGTCTCCCAAACTTCTGCTAGGGTAATCTCATATTTGGGACCCAAGAAGGACAGGCTGCCACGGCCCAAGACGCTGTGCATATAGAAGTCAAAAAGAGTAGAATCGATGCTAGCTTTAGTGGCATCGTGAGACTCTTCGGCCGCAACTTGTCCAGCGACCGCGTCATCACGCTCCTTTTCAATTTTAAGAAGCTTAGCTTTCAGCATCTCATTTTCTGCATTTATGGATGCAATTGTTCCCCGCAACTCAATATGTTCTGTGCGATATTTCTCAGAAATGTGCTGCTCAGCTGCGAGCTTCATTTCGGCGTCCCTCTGCGCAGCATGTGCATCCTGCACTTGCTTCTGAAAGACTTCTTCCTTTTGGGTATGCGATGCAGAAGACGAGGTGAGATCTTCCTTAAGTTGCTTGACTTCAGATGCAAGCTTTGCGTTGTCGTCTGCGATACTCGTCATCTCCGCATCATGCTGCTTGAGCCATTTGTCCCATTCTGACTTATCATTCTCCATGGTCATCATTGCCTCAAGATTCATGTGATTAACCCTTTGGAGTTCGTCGACAAGTTTCTGCCATTGCGACATCCTCTCGATATTGAGCCTGACTGCGTCAAGACCTTTAAGCATGTCTTGCTTATCAATCGGGACCAGATCCAAATCGAAGCGTACTCCTTTCAGGCACCAGTTTGGAAATCGGCTCTGAAGCATTGGAGGGCCGTCTCCAACTTGATATTGTGGCATGTTAATGATTGTTTGAATATCAGACTTCTTTAGAGGAGGAGAGCCGGCCGGAGTATCAGAAGGGATAGGAGCGTCAGCCTTTTCAAAAATTTCAGACGCGTTCTTCTCATCAAGTTTAACCCGTTTACTTGGGTCATCAGTAGCATGCTTCTTCCCTTTGTCATCGTGATATTTTCTTTTATGAGAGTCATCGTCTCTCCTTCTTTGCTGCTCTTCATAAGCACGCCTTTCCTGAGCTTTTCTAGCTGCACGCTCTTCGTCAGATTCTTTGCGGGAGGGAAGATAACGTCCATAATCGTAAGAATCACGCCCTCCGTAGCGCCGAAAGTTGTCGTAGTATGAGCCGGTACGTCCCATCGGAGAATCTGAGAAATGGAAAAGAAGTAAAATTTAGAGATTTCCAGAAAAAAGAGGATAAATGCTTATAAGTGCTGAAAAATCCTAAGTGTGTGCGACGTGCAAGCTACATGCGTCAAACTACAGACCACGCTTTAGTGTGGAAACAGAGACGACTGGCGTAGTAGGCGTCAGGGTTTGTTTTAGGGTGGAAGTCGCTTCAACAGCGGGAGAAGTCACTTTCGGATTATTATCCCCGAAAAGCTCTTGAGAAGTTATCATGATATCGCTCAAGCCATCAAAAGTGTCATCACCCTGGAACTCAGCAGATTTCTCCTTTTCAACTTCCGTATTGATTGATTTCTCAGAAACTCGAGGATTCTCTTCCTCCTCAATGATCGGGGCAAGTGCCGATTTATTGGCTAACCCGACAACATCGGTGGATGCGGAGCATTTTATCAAAGCAGCCTCTACAACAGGTGCTTCTGATGTAGTTTCTTCTACAGGAGCTGGGGCATTCAAGGCCTCCGCTTGGGAACCTGAAGCAGCTAACGTTTCCGCATCAGAACTCGAGATTTCATGAATTTGAGTCGATCTAGAAGGATGTAAAAGTCCAAACTGGTGGAGAAACTCATCTTTCAACAGAAATCTCACATCCCGTTCTTCAATCGGAACAGCCATGAGCTTCTCCAGAGTTTGCTTATGACTGGGATCCCTAGAGGGAGAGAGGAGCGCTGAAATGAGAAAGCAAAGTTAAACACTTAGTGATTCGGACTGTAAGATACTCAGAGAACAAGGAGAAGAAAGGATAGGCATTCTTACTTCCTTCTCTCCACACGGCATAAAAACCAGGGGGGCAGCGAACATAAAAATACTGAGTCAAAAACCCATGAGCAGTATCAGGGAGGCCGATAACCAGTTTGCGATTCCTGGCACTTCTTATAACAATGATCGAAGGATGATCTTTGATTCTGACAAAAGAGCACAGATAACAGATTTCGTCAACACTGGGGAGACGATTAAGCGTTCTGCTGAATAGTACGCATAGCCCCATTAGAACAGCATAACCATTGGGGTGTAATTGGAATGGAGCGATTGCCAGTTGGCGGAGAAGATGTTGAAGAAAATTGTTGAAAGGAGGAATGGCTCCGCTCGAGCACATTTGTCGGTTGACCGCCACAAAGCCAGGAGGTGCTACATCAGCAGTGTTGTTCTTTTCAGGAAGGATAGCGTCATCCTCAGCAATGCCAAATTGAGTACACAATTGCCGAAAATTTTTGTACAATAAAGTGGAAGGGGCTCTCTCTAGGGGGTTGACTAAAGGAGCTGGAATGAAAATGGACTCTCCGGTCCGAACTGTTACATCTCCTTGTTGAGAAGCCATTCTACACAAGCAACTGGATATTCAAATATGAAGGTGCACGTTTCCTAAATAGTGTGAAGTGTTGTGCAAATTTAACAAAGATAACAAATAAATACAAACTGGAATTAAGCTAGTCGGTAACTGATCGATTATCAAATTTCAGGACTTGTTAATTTAAAAGTTCAGGTACAGTATTAAATGCAAACCGGACATTTTCAGTTGACTATTTCAATGTTGTTTTAATACTTTGCTTGAACTTGTTGGTTAAAAGCACTTCATACACACAATCTGTTTATGTTGATTGTCTGTTATTAACTAATCTATCATTTGATATGGGCAGTCGGTGATAGTATATTCGTCCCAATTTCTTTGTGGATATTTTATTAGACAGGTTATTAGTTTGCAAGTTAGAGTGATCTGTGGGGAAATGCAGCAGTTCATAGCTCAGCAGTTCAAAATGCAGCAGTTCAAAGTTCGTTCAAAGCCTAAGTCATGAGTCGCCAACGACTTATGTATTGACTCGTCCACGACTTAAGGGTTACAAGGCAAGTCGGTCGTACTTCAGGTATTAAGTCATGTGAAAATAAGAGACTCCAGTCCAAAACGGCATATAACCCAAGTCCTAAGTCGTCTACGACTCAAGAACTATGTCGTAAAAAACTAAGTCGTCTACGACTCAAAAAGAGGCTACAGTCCAAAGCGGCATAAAATCCTAAGTCCTGAGTCGTCTACGACTCAAGAATTATGTCATAGGAGGCTTGACTCATGAGTCGTACAAAGCTACTGAACCATGGCCCTGCTAGCATCTCACTCGATTTGAACCCATTGACTTTTCTTCTAACCCGTTATCTTCCAAACCCGGTAACCTCTCAATCAAATTACGATCCCCATCCTAATTCCACGACACCACTGAACCATCCAAAGAGTTAAGTTCAGATCATCAAAGCCTCATCAACCTAATCAATTAAAACCTGAAGCACAGTAACCCTATATCTCCATCGCCCCATTCATCTAAAGACGAATTCGAGCAAAATCAGGCTCACAAACTACCGGCACAGTGGAATTCGCGACAAAGCATTGCACGAGGGGACGGATTAGGTATAGGGAGGGGAATTCACGAATCAATGATGATTAAAGGTCGAGGATGGATCAGAAACACTTACGCAATGGAGAATCGAGAATCGAGTTGGTTGATTGATAAAAAGGAAGAAATCGCCTTGAGAAAGCTCGGAGGAATGTTAATGGCGGATACGACTCAGGAGATAGGTGATGGGTAGAAGGAACGACTCAAGCATTTTATACCGTTGGGCAGTGGAACACGAAGAGGCGTGCACGAGTTAAGATGAGTCGAAGCACACGACCTACGACTTAGGCGTGTACTTCGAGGGGCAAATGTTGACCCTTAAGTTTCTTCGACTCATAGCCTTACGAGATAAGAAGCTAACGACCTAGATGGTGAAGGGACCAACGGGCGAGAGACTCAAGATAGTTACACGACTCATCAGGCTTACGACTCATGAGGACCTGCGACTCATGAGAACTCACGACTCATCAAGCTTACGACTCATGAGGACCTGCGACTCATGAGAACTCACGACTCATGAGGTCTTACGACTCATCAGGTTTACGACTTAAGGGCTATCAAGCTGGAATCCAAGGCCCTTGCCTGTGCTACTTTGATCTGATGAGTCGACTATGACTTAGCACTTCTCTTCCAACTGAGCCACATGATGGACCAAATATGGTGCCCACGAGACATCTTAAGTCGAATACGAGTCACGACTTACCATGAGTCGGTCATGACTTACCATGAGTCGGTCACGACTCATGACTTGGCCAAACCGAGAGTTCAGAAATCTGCTCCTATAAATAGACCACCACTTCCAACATGAGGGGGACTTTTGGCAAATCATTTCTACAAGCGCTGTTACTCCGTCGAACTCTTCACTCATTCAGCAATCAAGGATCCTTCAAACATTCGCGACATTACAACAAGCTTCGAGAGAAATTCCTTACATCCGACATGGATTCATCGAGTTTCACCATCGAAGATTGAGCTAGTAGTCAAGATTATTTCTTGTGATCGAATTGTACTGTTTCCTGAAAAGATTTGTATCAAATTGTAACCAAATCAGCAATAAGAAACTATAAAGTGGACGTAGGCTCAATTACGGGCCGAACCACTATAAATCTGTTGTTCATTTACTACATTTCCGCTATTTTCCTGCTTGATTTCTGTTCCCGTCACACGGGTGGTGCTTTCACGATCTTATTACACACACCGGGTGTTATCGTTCATATTTTAACGTTAACATAAAGAAAATGTGTAAGATTTATTAATTTGGGATTTAAAGAAATAATTTTAAATAACTAAAATTGAACACATTTTCTAATTTAAATAGTTATATATTTTAAATTGCTTATATGAGAAGAAATTATGGCATTTTGTGCTATGAGAAATTTATAATAAATAAAGTTTATAAGCATCGAATAAACGATTAAGTATCAGACAATGGTATGAGACGCTATGGTGATATTTATTCGGTTATTCTATATGAGTAAATGACAACAAGTGATAGGTTAGTGAAATTGTGTTAAAGTTTATGGGAAGACCTCATAGTAATATGTTGGTTTCATGCTAGTATTTATGAGTTGGGCTATGTGCCTATCAGATAGATAATATGTGTTGTCTATCACAATGTACTCCTTTTATTTGTCTTGGAGAGGGCCAGATTAGGCTAACATCCACTCTAGTGGCCTGATCGTAGGGTTGTGCCCCAGATCTATGACACCTTAAATACATTTAGCTTCGTGCTTTCGCTTTATGCAATCGCCCCTGTGTCACTTAGGCCAACAGTCTATTACCTATATGGGAAAGTGTAGTGTCGGGACTTAAACTTCGCGTAGATGAATAATCGGTAGATACGTGTCATGATGACTGTTGCGGTAACTAAAGGCTGTTGAGTCCACATGACTCTAGAATTGGCTTTGTGCCATCAGTCTCCCATTGGGTTCTAACAGAGTGATAGATAGGCATATACTGTTTATATACTCATTTGTATGTGGTTATGGATTATGGAAACAACACGTTATAGATATGACTCTACTTGAGACTTAGTGTCTATTGTATAGTCATCACCAGTCATTAGTAATATAATGTAAATATCAATACATACATATATACCTAATTGTGACATGAGGTATAAGAAAATTAGAATTAAAAGATAGTAATAAGTCAATGAATGTATGAATTCACTTAGTGATAATAATTTTAATATACCACGAGTTCTCTGCATTTATGATTATTACCTATGAATTTTATAGACATAGATTGACCCATGTGTCTTAAATACTCGGGTCAGGATCCCGAGATGTGACAGGTGTAACGACCCAGAATTTCTGTCATTTGAAATTCGTATATTTAATCAATTTTAAATATTAATAAGTAAGATTTGGAAGTCGAATTAATTTAATTTCGATATAGTGATTTAATTGGGCGATTAAATTATTAATTTAATACTTGAAATTGGGTAAATAATTGAAATCTGAATTAAATGTGATCAAAAATGATTTATAAAGTTATATTAAATCATATTGAAGTTATAGTGATGTTATAGAACTTTTAAATTTGAACTAAAAGAAAAATTGTGAAAATTGAATATTTTAATATTTAATTGATGACTAAAAATGATCATTTTTCAATCAGTCTTGGATTTCGACGAAACCAGTTTCATCGGATCCATAATGTGATATTGTTGTACGATTTTAAATTTCGTGTCAATTGGAGTTGTCGTTTATCCGGGGCAAGCCAAAATGCATCGAAATCGTTTTAATCGGTTTAATTTTAAATTGATCGTTTATTTCCGTAACTCTCACATACGATCGAATTAGCTTCCGAAACACGTTCCATTGCGTTCGGAACGCGGGGTAAACCTTAGAAATGCCAGCCGGCATGCTTGATTTCGAGTTCGGAAAAAAATCGGATGAATAGTGTTTTGAGCAATTTTCTATAAAAGGCCACCATATTCACAAATTGCAAAAGAAAACCCTAGGGTTTCACTAGCCGCCATTTCCAATTTGAAGGCCAGAATTTCACCTTCTTCTTTTCTTAATCTCTTCCAATCCGTCATCTGATACGAAAAACGTTCAACTACAAAGTGATAGGGTTCGTCGAGATCTTCGAATCTATACGAAGATGATCGTAATTGGCGCATCGTGGAGGGGGGCAGTGGGCCGCGTTCGCCTGCGTTTCACATGCGTTTTTCGAGGGGTGGGGTCGATTGAGTTCGACGATGCTATATGCGATGGTGCGCCTCGTGATGGCCTTCGTGGTGGCGTTGCCTGATCAACGTGAAGGTGGTCGAGATGGTCGCGGCAATTCGATGATGGGTGGCGGCTCCATGGGTTTAGGCGCGTTCGAATAACCTGGTAGGTGCGATAGGAGAAAGAAGCTTCATGCAACGGCCACGATCTGATAATTTAAAACGAGCGGCCAGATTTCATAGTAGGGTTTTGAAAATGAAAGTAAATTGTAAATTAATATATTATAAAATTGTACAATGTTTAAAATGTCATATCTTTTTGATACGAGGTTGGAATTCGACGAAACGGATTGCGTCGGGTTTGTTTTGTCGAGCTCTTCGCAATGGAGTTGGATTGGGATCATTTGGAGATAGTGAAAATTTTGAGTAAAATTAAACGTCTGTTTAATTTTATCCGAAATAAAACGCTGCAATCATTTTTGAAAGCAAGGTGAGAACTTCTCACTCAATCGAATGTTTTGTTTCGATTTAAATTTTAAATAGTTAGATTTAAAATTGTTGATAGTGATGATTGTGATGATTTAATGATAAACTGCTATCTATTGTGTTAAATAGACCATATATGACATATATTAAGCGGAGGTTATTTATTAAAAACATATACCGCGATAATTTCACATTGAAGTGGAATTGGTATTATATATGTATTTGGAGTTGATTTCCCGCATTATATAGCGGATGAGACCCTATTGCGCCGCATAATAGCGGATAGTATTTTATAAATCCCATATACCGCGATATTCCACATTGAAGTGGAATTGGTATTGTGCTAACATCTGTGGATGCAGGGAAACAGGTTGGAGGGATCCAACTGGATTCCTCAAACATTTGAATTTATTTCAATGTTGTGTGTTGATTTATTTATAATCGCCGTGTGATTATTTATTTATAATCTGTGAATGATTATATCTATGATTGGATTCATTGAAGGCTATAATTTAGTCGAATGTATTTTTGGTATCGTTGGATACCAGAAATGAATAAATTGGATTTTTGAAATAAAAGTTGGAAATTTTAAGTAAATTCTTTTGAAAGAATTTGGTTGAATTTAAAAGAAAGGATTTTAAAGTATAAAGTCGATTTTTGAAATCTTATCGAATTATTTCTAAAATATGGGGAAAGGCTTTTATAAATAGATTTTGAATAGTATTAATTGAAAGTTGAAGAATTTATTTAAAATGGAATTTTAAATGGTTTGGAAGAGATAAATGAATTTATTTTAAAAAGGTGATGAATTTCTTGAAATCCAATTAATAATTGATTTGGTATTTGAAAATGGATCTTTGGGAAATCGATATGAAAATTTATTTGGTGTTGAATTAAAATGGATTTGGTGTTGAAATAAATTTGGAAATCGATTTGTAAAATGATTTGGGATTTGAAATAAATTTAGAAATAAATTTGTAATTGATTTGGTGTTTGAAAGTGAATATTTGGAAAACGACTTGAAAATCATGTGTAAGTGAATATTTGGAAATTTAAATTCACAATGGAATTTATAAAGGAAAGGGAAATTTGTTTTAAAAATAAATATTGATTTATTTTTAAGTGTGGAAATAAATTTACAGATTTGGAACGTAAATTTGAAATAAATCGATAAGGATTTATTTAATTGGTTTAAATGGACCATTTTGTGATGAAGTGTGAAAATATGATTTGAAAATGTTTTCAAAGTGATGAAGTGTGAAAATGTGATTTGAAATTGGTTTTCAAACGCTAAAATGTGGGAAAATATATATCTTGTGAAGATATTTTGAAAATAAATAATTTGGGAAAAATTATTTAAATTGGATGTTTGTTGTGAATGTTGTTTGATAGTTAAATAACCAACTATCAATATTTTCCTTTGAAATGATACTTGATTTGTTTTTAAAACAAACGCTCACTATTCGGGTTAGCCGGGAAAAGACCTTTGGGTTATATAACCCATTCCGAATTAGTGATACGACGATATGGATCGTATTGAAGACCGGTGGTGAAGACCGGATATTTTCGAAAATGAAAAGACAAGCTGTCGAATGTCTCTGCACCGAGTTGCTCCGGTATAGAGATTTATATCACTCTTTTTGTGATGGGAAGTCCGGACGTGATTAGTGAATATCCGGATTGCAAGGGCTTCTTTGGAAGTGCCTTCGGTTCCGTTCGATCCTAGAACGGACTTGTATGGATGTGTGACTGACGTTACACTTTGAGATGTAAAGATGGTTTCTATCAAATACATTTCTGTTGGTGGCGGAGAATTTATTCTCTTAGCTTAACACCCTTCTCTGAGACGTACGAGCTCAGAGGTTATGTAGTTGATGGTTACTAGTGATACATTCCTAATTTGGTAATGTGGCATACGAAGTGCCGTTGATCATTTTTTGATCAAAGCGTTGCTTTGTGAAAAAGCGTTGCTTTATGAAAAAGCGTTGCTTTGTGGAAAAGCGTGGCTTTGTGAAAAAGCGTGGCTTTGTGAAAAATCATAGCTTTGTGGACGAGACTTCGTCGAGCCTCACAACCCGGTAATGGTCGAAACAGGAATGTTGCGGCAAAGGTTTATAGGGGTAGCGCCCCTAGGGTATGTCATTTCCTTCTGGATAAAAGGTGATATCATGGTATGTAGCCAAGATATTTTACCTATGTTGATTATACTTTGTGGTTGTTGATTTGTGATTGAGGATCCTCGTATAAAGGTCGGTGACGACCGGGGGATGACATAGCTCGTGTGTTAGTTACCTAGTTACAGCTTGGTAAAAGCGTGAGGTAGCGTCGGCCTTGTGTTTGCAGTGATCCGATTAGGATCCGGGGCGTCTTTCCAGAGGCGTTTTCTATTTCGGTGTAAGGAAGTTCTTTAGCCTGACCATTTGTTGGAAATCCAAAGAAACAATACGAACCCTGTACGGTTTTAGTTGTATTACCTGCTATGGAATGTGGCGGTAACCTGCTATTGAATGTAGTAGCTATAGTAGGCATACAATAATGATTGTATGCTGGCTAAGATTAATATTATATTTTCGAAATGGTTTTCGACACTATGCACTAATGATAATAATATCGAATGATTTTGCGTAGTAAGCATTTTTGACTATCATAAGAAGAAATCTCCTCCAATTCTGCGTTTGCATTATGTGTGTGGCGGGAGGTCTTATGGTAGTTTCATTTTCCAAAAGCATTGCGAAATTGTTTTATTTTCTTTGTGAAGATAAACTGTTTTAGTTCTCACACCAGTCACTATGACTGACCTGGAGTTTATTGTTTCCTTCCTAAACTCTGGGTGCCCACCAATTTCCACACGGGCAGTTTAGAGTCAGGTTATCAGGTCATTCTGGATTCAGGAGATGCTATGGAGCTCAGTGGAGAGCTGGATGGCGAGACGATGTATCACTTGTATATGATATTATTATTTTTCCGTTGTGTATTCTATATGAGGACAAGTTTATATAACTGTCCAGTGTTGTATTGTTGTTGTAAACTCTGATGATGATGTAATGTATAAAATGATATAGTTCTTTGATTTAAAGATTATTCATTTATCTATTATAAGTTGTTCCGCTGCGAATGTGAGATTCTGATATTGTTTCTGTTTCTGTTGTTTCTTCTTTCTTTTTCTTCTGTCTTCTTCTACCTCTTCATTTTCTCCATAACAATTCGGTTTTTCGGCATTCGATTGTTCGGCAGTTGATACAGTGGACGTAATAATGTCAATTTTCGAGCGTCGAAAAGTCGTATCGTTACATTTGGTATCAGAGCATATGGTTAAGCGATTAACTTGGCTCTGTTGGGAATTGCTCATTAGAGATAGAGTCAGTAGTACTCTAGAATGAGTTGAGTGTAATAATAGATATGAGTGCGTATTTGTTAGTGGATATGAAATTGTTTTATATTATGTTTACTTATCCGTTGAGCTGTTTGTGAATTATGGTCGGTATGTGGGATGCCATATTATCGATAGGGGTTTCTAAACACTTAAACGAGGCAAGTCGACATAGTATCATTTTAAATTGGGTAAATGAAATAATTTTACCTCAGTTATTTTTTGTATATAAAGAAAAAAATAATTTTTCAGAAATTACTAAAGTGTATATAAATTGATTGTTTGGTTGTTGAAAATGTAAGAATATATATAAGTTAATGAAAGTTGTTCGAATAATCTAAATAAAAACAACAATTGTGAAGGGATAACTTATATAAGCAAATGAATTACAAGTATAGAATTATAATTGAAATGATTTGCAATTGTGAAATGATCTTGTATAAGTAATTAAAATAGTGTTGTAATCGTTTCAATGAAAGGGTTTTGATATTTACTACTAGTATAGAAAATCTTTATAGTTTTAAAGTGACAAATCACAAAAACGATTGTAGAAACAATCAATCATCAAAATTTCACTTTCGAAGACGTGGATAAAATCCAAAGAAATCGATGCTGAATCCATCAAAATGAATATTCTCAAAAATCCCGAAAAAGAAGTCATCAACGTCAATAATAGATGATAACAACAAATGGGAATCAACACGAATCGATAAAATTTGAAAACCAAGCAAAATAGGTAAAAAATAGGCGTAATTGGCAAAATAGGAGCAGGTCGGTCGGCTGACCTATTGGGTTCGGTCGACCAAACCAGACCCGGGAAATCTGCGGGGTACTGGTCGATCGACCGGACCAGTAGGTCGGTCGACCGGACCAGAGCCTAGGAAGTGTTTTGGTAGCAGGTCGGTCGACCGGGCCAGAGTTTCGGTCGACCGGACCCTGTTTCCAGCACTTCCCAGCCTATCTATATGAAGATCAAACTCTTCCAAATTGCAATCGGGCGAGCAACGTGCGCTAAGGATTTCCGCCAATCAACAACCCAGCCCTATAGGCTCTTCGATGCACACTAAAAACATGATCAAACACCATAGCAATGATTTTTAAGGATTTAACTTCGAAACAACAAGAATTGAAATATTCACAAAACTAATCCGAATCAAAGCAAATGCACATGAATAAGAGTTAGGAATTTATGCCTAACACTCAATGATAATCATAGACTAAGATGTGAGATAAAAATCTCACCTTTGTACACGAAAACACAAGAGAGAAGCTTTGAAACAAAGGATAGACCAACTCCTCCTCAATCTCAACTCAAGAAGCTTGAATCCAAGCTTTAAAAGAAGAACATTCCAAAAGTTAGGTTTTAGGAATTTCTGAAATGGGAAGGAGAATGAGTTGGAGAAGAAGAAGGAGATGCTTACCTAAGCTTCTCTTTGATGTTGGAGTTAGAAGCTTGAATTTACAAAGAAGCTAGGTCTATTTCCTTTTCTCCTCCCCTATTTTTGATGAAGCTTGAATGTATTAGGAAATTATGAAGTAATGAAGAGGAGATGGGGTGAGACTTAGGTTAAATGAGCTGGAACACAAACCAAAGCCCTAAGTGGAAAAGTAGCAAAATTCCACTAACTCCAAACATATCAATGTTTATACTCAAAAAAATCACAAACGCCATTTTGGACTCAATGGAAGGGGTCTCGAGTCCCAATTCGACTGTTTGCAAAAAGTAGCTTTTCGGACTTTAATCCGATTAACGATTCAACATTTAAATAAAATATTTAAATATTCAATCGTAAAATATGCGGGTTGTTATAGACTCCCCTCCTTAAAGAAATTACGTCCTCGCAATCACAAGAAATATTTGACAAAAAGTAACAACCAAAAAGCATATCAACACAAAAGAAGAAATTTGAAATAAGAAGTTCACCTCAAAGAGCTCAAGAGAGTAAGTCTGGATGTGTTCGCTCGTTAAATTCTCTAGATTCCCAAGAGCAATCCTTAGGATTTGAGGACCATTGAACTTTCACAAGCGGGACATCTTTATTTCGAAGGCGTTTAACCTTCGAAGCAATAACACGAATAGGATGTTGCTCATATGTTAAATTAGGCGAAACTTCAATTTCTTCAACAACACCGGGCTCGAGAATAGAATCGGAATCTCGAAGGCATTTCCGTAATTGAGAAACGTGAAACACGTCATGAATAGCAGAAAATTGAGCTGGTAATGAAAGGAGATAAGCCACGGAACCAATGCGTTCGGTGATGGGAAATGGGCCAATATATCGAGGTGCTAATTTTCCCGATCGACTGAAACGCACAACACCCTTCATAGGTGAAACACGAATAAACACAAAATCTCCCACAGAAAATTCTAATTTTCTTCTTCGGTTATCGGCATAGGATTTTTGTCGACTTTGAGCTTCTTTCATCCTATGACGAATAAGGTCGATCTTTTCTGTGGCATCACGAATAAAATCTGGACCTAAAACCAGCTTCTCACCGGCTTCAAGCCAACACGAAGGAGATCGGCATGGCCTTCCGTATAGTGCCTCGAAAGGTGCCATACCAATACTAGATTGGAAGCTATTATTATAGGAAAATTCAACAAGAGAAATATGATCTTCCCAACTTCCACCAAAGTCAAGAACACAAGCACGAAGAAGATCTTCAAGAGTTTGATTCACACGCTCAGTTTGTCCATCAGACTGCGGATGATAAGCGGTGCTAAAATTAAGCTTCGTTCCCAAAGCTTTTTGAAGACTCTTCCAAAATCCACTAGTAAACAATGGATCACGATCACTAACAATAGAAGTAGGAACTCCATGCAATTTAACAATTTCTTTAATAAAGAGTTTGGCCAAAAGAGGAATGGTCCGACTAGACCGAACAGGAATAAAATGGGTGGATTTAGTAAGTCTATCAACAATCACCCATAAGCTATCATGACCCGAACGAGAATGGGGAAGGCCATCAATAAAATCCATGGAATTATGATCCCACTTCCACATTGGGATGTCTAAAGGTTGCAATAACCCACCGGGCCTTCGATGCTCGGCCTTAATGAGTTAGCAAGTCATGCAACGCTTAACGAAGTTAGCGATATCAAATTTCATTCCCTCCCAATAATAAAGTCGCTTCATATCCACGTACATTTTACTACTACCGGGATGAATGGTGAATCTAGAACGATGGGAATCTTCTAATATGTCTTTGCAAAGATCACTAATATTTGGTACGACAAGTCTACCAAATTTTCGAATACCGCCACGAGAATCAATATCAAAGTCTTTCATACCTTCAATATCAATTTTATCCCTCAAATTTTGGCCAAGAAGAACCAATTCGGGATCTAGTTTTTGAACTTCAAGAATGCGGTCCAAAAGAGATGGATGAGCCTCAAGGCTACATAAAACAAGAGATGAACATAAATCGGATACACGATCTCGAATCTCACAAGTAGACAAAGTCTTGAGATTGTTCCACTCGGATATCATCATAGAAACAACCGCTTGTTGCTTTCGGCTAAGAGCGTCGGCAACACGATTTCCCTTTCCGGGAGTATAAAGAATATCAAGATCATATGATGCGAGGAACTCGAGCCAACGTTGTTGACGCAAATTAAGTTCCTTTTGGGAAAATAAATACTTCAATGATTTATGATCGGTATAGAGAACAAATTTCTCTCCCAAAAGATAATGACGCCAAATTCTAAGGGCGAATACAATAGCCGCGAGCTCTAAATCATGAGTGGCATATCTAGTCTCGGCTGGCTTTAATTGCCTAGAAGCATAAGCAATAACACGTTCCTTTTGCATGAGAACGGCTCCCAAACCAACACGACTAGCATTGGTATAAATATTAAAATCTTGGTTCCCATCGGGAATCACAAGAATAGGAGCATCGGAAAGGAGTTCTTTTAATTTTTGAAAAGCAGCTTCACATTTGTCTGACCAAATGTATTTAATTCCCTTCTTTGTCAAACTAGTAAGAGGCACAGAAATTTTAGAAAAGTCTTTTATGAAACGACGGTAATAGCCCGCCAATCCGAGAAAGCTATGGATTTCCGTCACACTCTCCGGTCTCTTCCAATTTTGGATCGCTTCAATCTTTGAAGGATCCACGGAAATTCCGGATTCGGAAATAATGTGACCAAGAAACTTCACACGAGATTGCCAAAAGTGGCATTTAGAAATTTTTGCTTTTAATTGATTACTCCTAAGAGTTTCCAACACAATCCGAAGATGCTCTTCATGTTCTTCCTCGGTTTTTGAATACACAAGAATATCATCAATAAAGATGAGAACAAATCGATCGAGGAAATCTTTGAAAACTCGATTCATAAGGTCAACAAAATAAGCTGGAGCATTCGTCAAACCAAATGGCATAACAAGCCATTCATACGACCCATAACGAGTATGGAATGATGTCAAAGGAATACTATCCTCTGCAATACGAAGCTAATGAAAACCAGTTGCTAAGTCCAATTGTGAAAAGACTCTAGCACTACTAAGTTGATCAAATAGATCATCAATCTGAGGCAATGGATATTTATTCTTGATAGTGAGATCATTAAGCTTGCGGTAGTCAACGCAAAGCCTAAGTGTACCATCGGATTTCTTCACAAAAATAGCCGAAGCTCCCCAAGGCGAGGAACTAGAGCGAATAAATTGCTTCGTCTCTAATTCAGATAATTGTTTACGCATCACCTCATTCTCCTTATTGGACATGCGGTAAGGAGGACGAGTGATAGGTTGAGCTCCAGGGATAAGATTAATTTTGAACTCAATTGCTCGCTTAGGTGGCAATCCTAGAACGGGCTCGAATATGTTGGAAAATTCACGAACAACGTGAATAAGAGAAATGACATCTTCCTTATCATCATTATCGTCATCACGAGGGTTTAGAGAATATAAGGATGCTGCCAAAGTAGAATCCGAATCTTTAAGAACAATAGAAACCTGCTTAACAGATTGAGGATGTCGAAGATAAATAGTCCGCTCAGGACATAGGATATGAGCTTCATAACGGTTAAGCCAATCCATTCATAAAATCATCCCAAAGCCTAAGTAACGCATGACATGCAAATCGGCTAGGAAAGAAAAATCACATAAAACAATCTCGACATCTTTACAAAGTAGACTGAGTGTTGCGGATCCACCAACCGGATTCGCAATTCTCAAAGAAGTCATCAAACACATAACATCCAAAGAAAAAATATCAATAAGTTCTTTTGAAATAAAAGAGTGGGACACACCCGTATCAAAAAGAACTCGAATAGGATGATCACGAAACACAATAATGCCATCAAGGATAGAATGAGAAATACCTTGACCACGAGAAGTATTACTAGAGGCTTGCGCCACATTAAGCTTTCCCTCCTTCTTGTTTTGAAGTTTGGGACACATAGATATATAATGGGCCACGAGAAGAAGAAGGAGATGCTTACCTAAGCTTCTCTTTGATGTTGGAGTTAGAAGCTTGAATTTGCAAAGAAGCCAGGTCTATTTCCTTTTCTCCTCCCCTATTTTTGATGAAGCTTGAATGTATTAGGAAATTATGAAGTAATGAAGAGGAGATAGGGTGAGACTTGGGTTAAATGAGTTGGAACACAAACCAAAGCCCTAAGTGGAAAAGTAGCAAAATTCCACTAACTCCAAACATATCAATGTTTATACTCAAAAAAATCGCAAATGCCATTTTGGACTCAATGGAAGGGGTCTCGAGTCCCAATTCGACTGTTTGCAAAAAGTAGCTTTTCGGACTTTAATCCAATTAACGATTCAACATTTAAATAAAATATTTAAATATTCAATCGTAAAATATGCGGGTTGTTACAATCTATTTAGCAGGACAAATCACCATCCTGCTATTATGTTATTTGGACATGTTTATACTAGTTAGTTTATATTGACATGTTGTAACGACCTGCCTTTTTGGACGTTTTAAGCAGACACATGTGTCATACTCAAACCATTCAAAAGGGCAGATTGTCTTGGGGTAAACAAGAAAAATCAAAGAAAGAAAAACAAATACAGAATCTCACAAGGGAATGACAAAATATAATAATCAAATAAACAGTTCATGAAGCTGTTTATAAATAACATTGATTAAACTTTTATAATACATATCGGAGTTACATACAACAAGAATAAATAATCAATAAATGCAGCGGAACAACATGATGCAGTGGAATAAATATAATAAATAATAATAGTACAAATCTTCGTCTTCATCCTCCAGAAGGTAGTCTTCGATACACTGAAAAGCTCAGACTGACCCGAGCGAATTGAAAAGACAAAACACTTGAGTCAAAACTAAAAGATCTTATGTAAGTTAAATCAACAGTAAATAAATATGAGTGTAACGGCGTCAGATATGTTTACGGGTTTTGACATCTCCTATCTAGTGTCTAACGTGAGTGCAATAACTTAAAAGACGTTCGAGATTACCATATCTTAAGGATCCGTTAAAGTATCTACTATGTAGTACAATACGCTACTATAATATGTCTACAGTAAAGTATTAAAATAGCGTTAAGGCGTTACTCATATCCCCCTTAACACATTTTATATATTCCCATAGTCTATACAGTACCGTAATTCCTCCGTAAACTAAAGGGCATTAGAGGGCACCCCATAGGTATGGTACAAACCAAACTCGTAGTAGGCACGATAAGACATGCGACAAGGCATTCGAGGCAATGTGTTAAGACCCGTTTTCCGTACCCTTTGAATCGACAATAATCCACATATGTCCAACTCAAATTGCACGAAAAGACGGAACATGAAGGGTAATAAAGAAAATAAGACAGAAGAGAATCTCACACGAATGGAATAACATATAATATTGAACAAATATCTTTTACAGCGGAAAACTTTTTAATACATATATTAGAGTTTAACCTAAATTCAGCTTGGACAGTTATAAACATCTGTCCTTACAATTGCTGACAAACATCAGCCTAAAACAAACTAAGTACAGCGGATAATAGAATATGTCCATACGTAGATGAATATCTCCAGCTTTCCTCTGGAAACTCAAACCGTCTTCGACTAACCTGAAACTACTCGGATCTGACCCAAGTATTAAAAATACCCGGATTAGGCTTGATAAACCAGCGTGAGAAAAACTCAATAATAAATGATAGTGTCATATATCAGTCTTTAAATAAAAATCCTTTGAAAAGAAAGAGTATCTCATAAGACCACGCCTGCACATAAACACGGACGGGTTTTTACCTTATGATAACTAAAACACTTTCATATCAAAACCTTTGATATTATTTCTAATGACATTCTTTGAAAATATTTGCAAATAAACTTATTAATCTTAGCCGAAAGTGTTACCATTATTAAATTCTAGCATACTAGGGTCTACAAACAAAACCGTAAGTTCTTATTAGAGAATGGATTTCCGTACAAATGACCAGGTGAAGGATCTACCTTCCAATGGGTACACCTCTAGATGGATGTCCCGAGGAACCATCACAAAGCTCCTCTACCAACACAAGACCGACCTACCTCCATAACTAGATAGTATCGAATATGTCATCCCCCGGTCGTTACCGACCTTTAACCGAGCGCTCGTTTTCCATACACCACATTAATTTACATCCCGAACGTCATAGCGGGAAGAAATATATTTAGAAGGGGATGATCATTCCCTAATTGGGAATGACCCACTTAGCCTTGCTGCATCTAACCCTGTATCGGTCATTTCCGGTTGATGAGGCTTGAGGCAACGATTACCTTTTCACATAGCACATATCACATCTCTGAATGCCACATTGCCATTTCCGTTGACTACTAATTGCCTTCCACAAAAATACAACCCTTGAGCTCGTATGTCTCAAGGAGGATGTTAAGCTAAGAGAAGTTGCCTTCTCCGCCACCAACTGATGTACGTTTGTAAAAACCAATGTACGTAATCTTTAGAAATGCAATGTCAGACAAACGTCCATACAATTTGTCTAGGAACAAGACAAACCGAAGGCACTCTCTTACTACCACTATTAGTGAGTAGTCCTTGCAATCCGAAAAATCTCCATAACGAGGAGACTACTGCTATAATTAACTCTATAATGGGAGCTACCTAGAGCATGTCAACAAGCAGTCCTCACACCACGAAGATCCACGGTCTTCAATAATCATCATCTTTAACATGTCTTCACTTTCGAACGTATACATTGGTTTGAAGTGGTTTTCGGATAGGAACCACCCAAATCCGACCCCGGTTCCTTCGAAATCCAACCATCGATAAAAAGTGAATATGTGTATACATGATTTATTAAGTCTCTTTTCACTTTAATTCTTTTCGGATGATTTTGAAATCTCTTTCTTTTGACTTAGGATAATTCTAAGTAATTCATTCTTTTGCTTTGGAAAATATCTCAAATTTCCTGACTTAACTCTCGATCCAAATTCCTTAACTTTTAGGCAGGTCAAAAACAATGTTATTTAAGACATCGTTTCCGATAAACCCTAAAATTAATCTTAGCAAACATTTTTGAGTAAATAGGATCATAGAAATCATTCTAATTTTACTAAACATCAATTTCTGTATTCAACAAGTGTTATGGGCGGAATAACGGTGAAATCGCCTTTTAAATTCCATGAATATGACGAGTTCCCTCTTCGGATTTTAATACCAAGTATAAGAAGATTGTCTCTATGCAATCCAAGTTGTAATTTGTTCATTTTGGAGATTGCTTAACATTTTGGACAATACCGATCTTCTTTTATTTCTGAAACTTAATACAATCTTTTTATCTTAGAGCATCCGGGCTTTCCTTTCGATCTGTTCCACCCCTCGCATAAGAAAAGAAAACAGAGGCCAGGTAAGTTCATGGCACTGGTTGCTCCATCCCTAACCTTAGTTTAAACACCTTATTTTATCTTCCCAGATCTCACAAGCGGGACAAATGTACTAGTCCTTTCCGCATACTCAGTTATTAGCTTTTAATTTGGAATTGATTATAAAGATTCCAAATTATCTTTTAAACACTTAATTTCCCTTTTAAAAACATTCACAATTGATTTTGGTAAAAATCGTTACGTTTAAACTCATATTCAAAAAGTTATAGAATTCGCAGCATAAAAGTGCTGCGGAAAGTGCTATATAAGCTTATTTGATTTAGACAACTTTTTAATATTTGAAAACTCATATCTTCCAATCCAAATCTCTTTTAAACTATTTAAATAGATTTATTAAATTTATCCCATATTTTTTCATAATTAAAAACGTTCATTTAAATAGATTTTCTGTTATGGTCACTTAACTGCACTAGCGTGATTTTTCTAGAAAATTGATTTGGACTTAATTCCAAATCTACTCAGCGAAATTTTGATTTTCTTTCTTCGTTTAGAAGCTATGGATATAATAGTCTAGAATTTTCTTATCTCGAAGAATTCCGAGCTATATTCCACTCTACACATTCATTTGAACTTTTCGGCGCGAAATCACGAACTACCGTTGCGCTATATTCCACTCTACCTAGTTTTAACTTATTTTTCGATATTTGAAATAATCTATTCAAATTGAATTTGATCACTTATAAAATCATTACAAATCATTTTGACACTTTTTAAAGTAATTAAAATGTATTTTCATTATTTCCATATTATAATATTATTTTATTCCTATTATTTTAATATTAAATTTTAAATTCCAATTTCAATTCAATTCTAACTTCAAATTAAACTCATTTAAAACTTAGATTTCAAATCTAATTTCAATTTAAACTTCAATTCAACCTTAATTTCACTTTCAATTTTCAAAATCGATTTCTATTTCTATTTCACTATTCATCTCAATTTCAAATTCAATTTACCTATCCTTTTCAAACCCGTTTCACTTCAAATTTCAAATTCTCTTTTATTTTTACTTTAATTTCAATTCCAATTGAAAAGAGACTTATTTTTCTATAGTATCTCATATCACCAAAATTTGGGTCTTTTTTAACAAAGAGATCACTTAATCAATAATGATAGAAATTTTGATGTCACTATTAACATCACAACCATACAAACAATCATATGACATTAACATATTCAATATGGGTATAGTATGATAAATGTCATAACATTACTAAGGATTATCCAACATTCAAACAACTATTCAAACATCCATATCATAAAATGATGATTATCTATCATAGCAAATCAACTCAAAAATCAATATAAATTATATAGCGGTGAGAATTTCTCACCTTCATATCCACTCCGTCAATCTTTTATTTGAACTAGCGTGCTCCTTCTCGAACTAACGCGCTTTTTCTAAACGTCTCGAATTCGCCTTAATTTATTTTCCTTTTGAACCACTTTCATTTTCCTCTCTCTCTCTTTCTTTTCTTTCTTTCTCTTTTTTTAGTGTGGTTGTGGGCTAAGGGAAGGGTTTGGAGTGTACGGCCTAGGCTATGGGTGGTGGGTGGAGCTCGGGTGTGGGGTGGTGGAGCTTGGCCGTGGGTTTTGGGAGGTGGGTAGGTGGTTGGTCGAGGTTGAGGGATGGTGTAGTGGCTCTTGGTTGAGGTGGTGGAAGGAAATGGATGAAGTTATGGAAGTGGAAGAGAGGTTGGATGCCATGGATATGGAAGTGGAGAGGATGAAGAAGAAGATGGAGAAAGTGAAGAAGGTAGGTAAAGAATGAAGTGTGCAAAAATGAAAGGTGTGCATGCTTATTTATAGTTGAAGTTTTACAACCAAATTACTATATTATCCTTAGCCAAAAAGACCAAAATACCCTCTATATCAAATAAAACTTTGTCTCCCCTTTCACACTTTCCAATGCATGATTTTGATTTGTTATTAATGTTGAAATGAAGTGCATTAATGAGAAGAGAAGGTTGGATGTGATCTTAAGTCCTTAAGTAATGATTTTGCCTCTTTTTCTTACTTTCCAAATTACATAAATACCCTTTTGCTTCTTTTCCATAAATGATGAGACTTGAGCATTAATGGTGAGAGAGATGGTTTGATTTGATTCTTGTACTTAAGGTGATGATGTTGTTTAGTATAGATTTGTTTATAGGTTTATGTCAAATCATGTTACTTTTGAATTATTTGTTAATTTTGACTTTTCAAAGTGCATTTGTTTTTATATGTTAAACGTGACATGTAATCATAGTTTGTTAAGTTCATATATGTGTTAGGAAACACATCATGTTACAACAACTTAACGACAACTTGTTTCGGTTGAAAACGGTGTTTTTGTTGACATATTTTACAGTCAAAATTTGACGTTTTTGTTAAACTATATATTGATGTAAACCAAACTTAAAAATGAACTTTTTTACTTCTTTAAATAAACTAAAACATGTTTATTCGTAATTTAAAATCATAGTTAAATAATATCAAAATCTCTATTTTTACAGTGTATGTAAAACAGACAAAATGTGACAAAATTTGGTTATTTTTGTAAAACGATTATTAACATATTTTTAAATATATAATATACTTTTATTATCTTTATTAGGTGTTTTAAATAAGATTTATCTTTTTAAATAAATATTCAAACCTATTTATTTAAGCCTTTATTTATTTTCAACAAACCTTAACTTTTATTGGTTTGTTCTAAAATCCAAATTTATACTTTTTAAATTATTAACTATAAGAACCTTTTTAAATTTAAAATAAACAAAATGTAACGACCCGTTATTTTGGACCATTCAAATCGACAATAAATCCACACATGTCAAACTTGAATGATTCAAAACAATAGATTGTTAATTTAAATTTGGCAAAACTCAGCATGTACAGTAAATAAAATAATCACAGAATCACAGATACAGAGTACATAACAGAATGCAGCAGAAACAAGAGAATAGTAGTTCATGAAGCTACCATTTATATATAATAGAGTAAACAAACTACAACAGAAGTCTCAAATACACGGGAGTCTCGATACAATAATCAAATCTGAATACAACACTGGAATCAACTGAATATCTGAAAGCTGAATCGATAGTTGGATCTCCAAGCGAAGCTCCAAACTCCAAAGGTGAGTCTCAAATGTTGTATCACTCGGTCTGACCCGAGTGTAAAGAAAAACACAAAACACTCGAGTCAGTATTAACATTCTTATATCAATAAATCCAACTCAAGTGAAATATCAACTGAAATACAAGTAACTTAAAGGATGTTTGGGATAACCATCCCCTAAGGATCCGTAGGACTATCTACAATGTAGAAATATACACTCTAACATCGTGGCCCTTTCAAATAAATTTATACTACAAAACCAAGATATCATTTTCATTTCAAATATATCTATTTTCCAAAATAATATATATAGGTTAAATAATTTATAAAGTAAAGTATTTATAATTTCCTCAAGTCTCACAAATCGATTCAAATCAACTCAAATTCCAAATTCAAATTTATTCAATGCTCAATTCATCAATTCAATTCAGTTCTCAATAGACCATTTAAATTTCAATATATTTCAAAGCTTTAATATTCAACATTATCAAAGTTAAATTTAATAGTTTCATATAGCTCTTGATTTAACTTCATTATTATTTAATCAGGGAGTATTCACTTAATAGATTCAATATCATTTACTAGCCTTAAATTTCATTTTTTTCTAAATATTTCCTTAAATTTATTTAAACAAGAAATATTCATTAACTTACTTAAAAATCAAACCCAAGTTATAAATCATATCTTACATCTCAATTTCAATAAGTTTCAAATCGGTTTAATTAAATAAAATTCTTTATGAATACAATTTCAACTAAATTCAAATTATCTTCCCAACCTTAACTTATTCAAATTATTACCAAAAATCTATTTTGAAATATATGTTTAAATACTTATCCACATTATATGTATTAAATCAATCTAAATTAAATTAAATACTGTTATTAAATCTATATATATATATATCATTACCATTTACATATAATAATTTAAGAATCAACATTTATTAAAACCATATATTTCTCTCCAAAACCATGGAATTTATTTTCAAAATATTTATATTTGGACCAACGGTGTCTGTATATAATTTCCTATCCTATGGTCAAGTGATACGGATATTTATCATTTCAACCCGTAATTTAAATACATACGGGTAGATATCATTTCGACCCATAATCCCAAATTCAATCAAATGAAAATCGCTTGGATCTATCATTTCAACCCATAACGATTTTCTCATATTCTAAAGTCCGTTCGGGTATGTATCATTTCAACCCATAGTGAATGCTATACTAACAGGGAACTTGTAGAGTGATGACAGATACGATAATAATAATAACAAGCATATATCATAAACAACAATATAATATAAACAACAGGATATGGTGTCATATCCCACAGATGAATAGTTACAGATAATAGCATATATAACAATTTAAATAACTACAGCAGCATATTTCAATTGTCGTTTCAATTGAAATTAAATTTAATAAATATAAAACGTTAATCATGAGTGATTGCTCACCTTTCAAGGCTTGAGATGAACAAGAATGAGATGAGTTACGAATCCAAGCACGAACTTCGAAGCAAAGCAAAATTGGCATGAATTTCCAAAGTAAAGCACGATGGACACGAAATCAACGAACAAAGCTGATAACAGGAATTGACGAGATAATTAGAATCATCTGGATAGAGACAGAATAAATATATAAATATATTATCCTATGAGATCACTATCAAATTGTAGACGAATACCAAAATAAAATATGTAAATTTAATTAAAGATTATTGTTATATTTAAAGCACAAATATAAAATAAACCTTCTAATGTACTTGAGACCAACTCATGTCCTTATATATATAACTATTATATCCAACCAAGATATATAAACTTCACAAACATATAATATTCTGAAATCAAATATTAACTTTAAACACGTAATAAAATCATTATTTTAAATTACATATAAAACAAAGTAAACATCTATACATTACTACTATATTATATATTTAATTTCAATATTTTAAATTAAGATGAATATTAAAATGGGATATATATATAAATATATAACATAAAAACAATTTGTAGACCAATTGATTTCTATGACCTGAAACTTGATACATATAACATATTTTGCTGTATACTTAGATATAAACAAACTGCTATATATAACCAAACTCAACTGAAACCATCTGCATATCACAAAGCTCAACAGTATATATTTTAACGAAAATATATATAAAACAGGTTTTCAAATATATAGCTTATAATATACAATACTTAAGATTACTTACTTACAAACAGGTTTACAGTTCACATATAAAATATATGATTACCCCAAGACTATATATTCATATAATTAACAAATATATATAATAACCTATTATAACAGCTATAACACATAATATATAAGCAACCGCCCCCAAATTATTCTACTGTATTTATAGGTAAGTCTCATAACATATATACATCATTATTTATATATTGTAACTTCACTCAACTAATTCAAATATAGACCTTATATGTCTCAGCAAGTTATAATAGAATATATCTCTTAATATAATAAAACATAATACTATATATATACAAAGTAAGTATAATTCAATATATATATAAATGGTATAAGGCATAGATAGTAAAATATCTACTTAATAATACCCAAAGCTAATATATATAGTTAAAAAAATCAAACAGATATGTATATAACTATTATATACCACAACATACTCCATACAGGCACCAAACATTTGTTTAAACCCATATATATATATATATATAATACGTACCATATGTATATAAACATGCGGCAGTGATGGGAGGAAGACTGTTGAGTTTGAACAAAGTAGGTCGGAGCCGGGATGTTGGGTGAGATGAACGGTTTTGAGGTGAGTTGTGCTGCTTGAGAGGGTGCGGGTGGTGCTCGTTTGTCTCAGGCGAAAGGATGGGCGGTTTCTGGTGGTCGAGGCCAGAGGACAGAGGCGGAGGTCGGCAGTAGGTGGGTTGCGTGGTCGCTAAGGTGAGGAGCAAAGTGAAAGGTGCGAACTGTATTTCTCAGAGCAAAATAAAATAAAATAAAAGGAGAGAGAGGAAGTAGAAAAATATAAAGCTAGAGAAGTGTAACAAATAGAAGATTGAATAGTTGCAGCACGTGAATCCTGAAACGTAAATCCAGGGAATAATAAGGGTAAGCTATTGATTGGCTTTGCAACTGAAGGAAAATTTGAATGGACAGAAAAAGAAATAAATTAATTGTAACAGTCAATTCCCTTGATTTCAGCTGAGAGGCTATTCAATGCAATTGATTACTTGCTTGAGCTGTACCGTAAAGATTTGAAAAGGATTGGGAAGCTAAAAGTTATAATTAAAGGTACCGTTACAACGAACACTTTATTGCTTTCGTCACGCACCGGACCTCAAAATACATAAATGAATATACCGTTGAGATCAGCACGACGAGACGATCAAAACGGTATACATATATCAGTGGTACGATCATCCGATCAACAATCGATAATCGGTACCGAAAATGCTGCTATTTCATCAGAATTAAGATAAACGGAACAATAGAAGTCAAAATTTTGAAAAACGAAGGATGATGCCTCACCCAGAAGAAGATTTAAAAATTTTCTATGTAAAAATATTCAAGTTTGAAAAATATTTTATAACCATCAAATTTTAACTGATTTAAATTTAAATAAAATTACTCAATAAACTTCAATATTATCAGATGAAAATTTTCCGGTTGCTATGTTAAAATAGACGTATTCCAAATAATAAATTTTTATTTTCAAATTCAATTATTCAAAATTTCACAAAATTCGGTTAAATACGTTATTAAAACCAAATCAAAATTTATGGATCGTTACACTCTCCCCTACTCAAAACTTTTCTTCCCCAAAAAGGAAGGAGGTAGAAGAATAGAAACAACCAGATAGAAAAGATAGATTGAAAGTCAAGATTAAACAATTAATTTGAAACTATATATATAAATTTTACTTGAAATATTCATTTGCAAACTTCATTTGCAATTCACTTCTCTTTAATACTTTAAAACTTTTCAAAACCCATTTGTAAAATTTCTTGCTTCCTTTATAAATACCATTTATATGTTTAAATAACACCTTTATAAATATATGAAAACTATTTGAAAACAATTATTTACATTATTACTTATATTTTCAAAGAAGCTATTTGAAAACATTAAATCCATAATTCATAAATTTATTAATTTTTTTATCTCAAGATACTTTTCAAATATTATTAATAGATCAATAATCATTTACTTTAAATATGTTTTATTTAATTAATAACTTCTAAAATATTTATAACACTAAAATTTTCTATTAAACCATGTAGTTTATAAATAAACAATATTTTAAAAGAATATAGTCAACAAGGAAAAGAAGGAGGATTTGGAAAACAGAATATAGGTGAATAAATAAAGCTGAGCAGATAAGGTAGATTCAAAAGAATAGTATCGGGCATGAATAATTAATTCAAACCATAAGAATCTCAATTTCAAATATTAATACAAAATTTCTTTGTTGGAAATACTTTTATAATAAAATACCTTCATAATAAAACACTTTTATAACTCGATCTTTCAACAAGTTTATCCTCGTTCCTGTAGATTCTGGTAGTGTGTTGATCAGGCGCAAAACTAGAATTCTCCAGGTACTTAGTAGACCTGTTTCAACACCCATTGAAAATACTGGAAAAACTTTTAAAAACAGATATGGAAAGTAGAATCCAAACAAAAAACAAACAAAACCTTTGTCTAACCATGGATCGCAGATACACAATGGTTACGCCTGAATCCCCTAGGAAACATCCGTATCCGTAAGCTTTCTCAGCCCTGCGGATTTCGCTACTAATACGACCTACATAAATCACAGGATACACAATGGTTACGCCTGAATCCCCCAGGAAACATCCGTACCCCTGGCCATCCAGCCAGGTGAATGACGTTATGCAGTCGTGCTCGTAAGACCATGGGTAATGCCATGGAATTCGATGGAAACTCGAGTATCATATCCGGAAAACCAAAATCAGAAAAATATCGATATAATGAATCCACAATGTGGCCACAAAGCGGATATCAAGCAGAAGGCACTTTCCATATCTTTACTTCGAAAATATGTATCATATAGTACCTTTTCAAATCACTTTCAAATATCGTACTTATATAAAGTCCATTATATATAAGATTTAATTTTCAAATCAAATACCTTTCCAAAATCAAAAGTATATCAAATCACACTTATATAGACTTCAATTATATAAGATTTCACTTTTCAAGTTGAGTACCTTTTCAAATCCATAGTTTTCGAATCAACATCATACTTATACAAACCAAATTTTTATATAAGTTCGATAACTCCCAAATCAGGTATTTAGTAAAAATAAGGTTCTCAAATTTCAATTTATTTCAATATCAGTTCAGTTTCAAAATCATATACAATCCCACCATATTATTTCTTCTCAAATTAAATATCTTTAGTTTCAAAGTTTCCAACATAATAAATTTAGAAAATAAATCCAAATTTCCAAATCAATATAATTTAAGTCAACCAATTCATTTCCAAAATCAAATGTTTTCAAAATCATCTTATATTTACATAAAGTCCATCTTATATCAGGGTCAAAAATTTTCAAAAATAAATTTCGCTGCATGAAGAGCCATATGGATTGAACATCTTTGCTTTATAAAAGGTTTTGAATTTAGAATTGTTTTGTAAATAAAATAGTTTTGTAAAATAGATTTGTATATAAAATAATTTTGTAAAATAGTTTTGTAAAATAGTTTCGTATGTAAAATAGAATAAAACAATTTGTTTAAGAAAATAAAAGAAATATAGTTTTGAAAAATGGTTTTAAATTGATAGTAGTTTTTCATAAAAGAAAATTCCAATTAAATTACAAAGATATGCAACCCAACAACTTCCAATTTCAGCGTCAAGTATCTCAATGATATTAGAATATAAGATGTACATATGTCATCATTTTGCAACATTACATTCGATCGCTCGCTCGATCACACAAGTTCGCTTTCGAACTAGTATTGTCCATTCGACTTCCCTAATGAGGACTTCGATATGGTTTCTCGACTAGAAGCCATCAATCTCCTTGCATAGCCATATACTATGATAGAGAATTCTAGAATCAAGCCCAAAATCCATATCAAATATTCACCATCAAGAGTCAAATGAAAAATCCTAACACGAAATTGTGTAATTCACCTCGAACTTGTGTACTCAAACTTGAATCAAATTAATTATGCGAATAAAACAGCATATGTACAACTTATGTATCTATTCCAACTTGTTAAATATATAGTTTCATAAATATGTTACTAAGTTAAAACATTTAAACTAAATTTTATTCAAAATATTTTGAAGACCAAATTCTTTTCAAAACATTTCAAATCTAAATTTCATATTAGAACATTCAAAATAGCCTTATTCATTTACTTAACAAAACAGTTTCAACTTATTTAAATCATATTACTACATACTTTACACATAAAAACTAACTTATATACTTTATCAAATAATTTATACTTTTCAAAATCACTTAGCTTTGAAAATTAAACCTCGATTTGGAAGTGTTCGAACCTTCAAAATAGTCGGTGAAATCAAATTTCAATCCAAGAGTTGGAAATCACCAACAAATCAGTAAATCAATTCCAAAAGATAGGGTTATATCAAATCAAATCCAAAACTCGAGGACTGAACACCGGCTTACTTCAAATCATTTCAAATATATATATACATATCTTTCGAATATCAAATCTTACTTCGGAATTTGAAATCAAAAATGGTTTCACAAAATCACTCGCATAGCAAAGCTACTGAAGTGGCCTATCCCCCACTCTGAAACTCGAAAATTAATGTCGATGATGCGTGCACTCATCACCGAAATTATTTTCCAGCGACATAAGTGAGTTCTGGACTTCTATTTTCTCAAACTTCTTTTGAAATTTCTTCAAAATCATTCGAAACTCATTAAAATCATTTGAAACATTTCTTATTCAGAAAAATACTTTTAAATCATATTATTATTATATATTTCAAAATCTTAAAACCAATTTCAAAACACCGGGGTTCAATTCTCGAATTTCAATTTTAAAATCCTTCAGTTATAAATCATTTTTATATAAATCAATTTCTTATATAATTTTCAAAATTTCAAATCCTTTCGAAACTTCAAATTCCAGTTTTTAAAAGGGTATATAATCTTTATCGAAAACATTTCACTTTTATATATAGAATATAATCATACTTATCAAAATAATAATTTCGGTTTAGAAAACAATTTCTAAAATACAAACAAACCCGATTTTCAAAGAATGATTCATGAACGGATTTCAGGACAAAGATAGAGATTCAATTTAAAAGAACTCTAATCAAATAAAATTCTGATTCGAAGATAGGCTTGAATGAAGATGAGATAATTAACTTACAAAATAGAAGATGGATATACTTATACAAGTCGCGGGCGACCTTAACCGGGTCAACCATGACTTCCGGAATATGATCGATGTAGAATTCCAAGGCAAATCGTCATTCGATCGCCAGAGATAGAATTCGGCATAACTAGAGATAGCAGCATCTAAACCGAGGGATATATAAATCTCCGATGAATCAATGCCAATTGTAAAGGAGTTTCACCCCTTTACAAATCATTCAAAGATTGGAGGGATCGCCTATTCTTATAGAGATCATTCGAAGTGGAGTTATGGGATACTCCAGAATCAAAAGAATACAAATAGGGAGAGACAAGAATGAATTTTGGAACCGCAAGGAACGTTCCAAAGTTCAAAGGAAATCGAGTCAAAAGGAAGAGATTCAAACTTGAACGAAACTGATTCTGTAAATAAATTTACTATATATGCTAAGTTTTTCCTAGAGCCAAAGCTCCTATACCAACTGTAACGACCCATTATTTTGGACCATTCAAATCGACAATAAATCCACACATGTCGGACTTGAATGATTCAAAACAATAGATTGTTAATTTAAATTTGGAAAAACTCAGCATGTACGGTAAATAAAATAATCCTAGACTCACAGATACAGAGTACATAACAGAATGTAGCGGAAACAAGAGAATAGTAGTTCATGAAGCTACCATTTATATATAATAGAGTAAACAAAATACAACAGAAGTCTCGAATACATGGGAGTCTCGATACAATAATCAAATCTGAAGACAACACTGGAATCAACTGAATATCTGAAAGCTGAATCGATAGTTGGATCTCCAAGCGAAGCTCCAAACTCCAAAGGTGAGTCTCAAATGCTGTATCACTCGGCCTGACCCGAGCGTAAAGCAAAACACAAAACACTCGAGTTAGGATTAACATTCTTATATCAATAAATCCAACTCAAGTGAAATATCAACTGAAATACAAGTAACTTAAAGGATGTTTGGGATAACCATCCTCTAAGGATCCGTGGAACTATCTACAATGTAGAAATATACACTCTAACACCGTGGCCCTTTCAAATAAATTTATACTTCAAAACCAAGATATCATTTTCATTTCAAATATATCTATTTTCCAAAATAATATATATAGGTAAAATAATTTATTAAGTAAAGTATTTATAATTTCCTTAAGTCTCACAAATCGATTCAAATCAACTCAAATTCCAAATTCAAATTTATTCAATGCTCAATTCATCAATTCAATTCAGTTCTCAATAGACCATTTAAATTTCAATATATTTCAAAGCTTTAATATTCAACATTATCAAAGTTAAATTTAACAGTTTCATATAGCTCTTGATTTAACTTCATTATTATTTAATCAGGGAGTATTCGCTTAATAGATTCAATATCATTTACTAGCCTTAAATTTCATTTTTTTTCTAAATATTTCCATAAATTTATTTAAACAAGAAATATTCATTAACTTACTTAAAAACCAAACCCAAGTTATAAATCATATCTTACATCTCAATTTCAATAAGTTTCAAATCGGTTTAATTAAATAAAATTCTTTATTGAATACAATTTCAACTAAATTCAAATTATCTTCCCAACCTTAACTTATTCAAATTATTACCAAAATCTATTTTGAAATATATGTTTAAATACTTATCCACATTATATGTATTAAATCAATCTAAATTAAATTAAATATTGTTATTAAATCTATATATATCATTACCATTTACATATAATAATTTAAGAATCAATATTTATTAAAACCATATATTTCTCTCCAAAACCATGGAATTTATTTTCAAAATATTTATATATGGACCAGCGGTGTCTGTATATAATTTCATATCCTACGGTCAAGTGATACGGATATTTATCATTTCAATCCGTAATTTAAATATATACGGGTAGATATCATTTCGACCCGTAATCCCAAATTCAATCAAATGAAAATCGCTTGGGTCTATCATTTCAACCCATAACAATTTTCTCCTATTCTAAAGTCCGTTCAGGTATGTATCATTTCAACCCATAGTGAATGCTATACTAACAGGGAACTTGCAGAGTGATGACAAATACGATAATAATAATATTAATAATAAGCATATATCATAAACAACAGGATATGGTGTCATATCGATCCTACAGGTGAATAGTTACAGATAATAGCATATATAACAATTTAAATAACTACAACAGCATATTTCAATTGTCGTTTCAATTGAAATTAAATTTAATAAATATAAGAACGTTAATCGTGAGTGATTGCTCACCTTTCAAGGCTAGAGATGAACGAGAATGAGATGAGTTACGAATCCAAGCATGAACTTCGAAGCAAAGCAAAATTGGCATGAATTTCTAAAGTAAAGCACGATGGACACGAAATCAACGAACAAAGCTGATAGCAGGAATTGACGAGATAATTAGAATCATCTGGATAGAGACAGAATAAATATATAAATATATTATCCTATGAGATCACTATCAAATTGTTGACGAATACCAAAATAAAATATGAATATTTTATTAAAGATTATTGTTTATATTTAAAGCACAAATATAAAATAAACCTTCCAATGTACTTGAGACAAACTCATGTCCTTATATATATATAACTATTATATCCAACCAAGATATATAAACTTCACAAACATATAATATTCTGAAATCAAATATTAACTTTAAACACGTAATAAAATCATTGTTTTAAATTACATATAAAAAAAGTCAACATCTATACATTACTACTATATTATATATTTAATTTCAATATTTTAAATTAAGATGAATATTAAAATGGGATATATATATAAATATATAACATAAAAAAAATTTGTAAACCAATTGCTTCTATAACCTGAAACTTGATACATATAACATATTTTGTTGTATACTTAGATATAAACAAACTGCTATATATAAACAAAATCAACTGAAACCATCTGCATATCACAAAGCTCAACAGTATATATTTTAACGAAAATATATATAAAATAGGTTTTCAAATATATAGTTTATAATATACAATACTTAAGATTACTTACTTACAAACAGGTTTACAGTTCACATATAAAATATATGATTACCCCAAGACTATATATTCATATAATTAACAAAAATATATGATACCTATTATAACAGCTATAACACATAATATATAAGCAACCGCTCCTAAATTATTCTACTGTATTTATAGGTAAGTCTCATAACATATATACATCATTATTTATATATTGTAACTTCACTCAACTAATTCAAATATAGACCTTATATGTCTCAGCAAGTTATAATAGAATATATCTCTTAATATAATAAAACATAATACTATATATATACAGAGTAAGTATAATTCAATATATATATATATATATATATATATAAATGGTATAAAGCATAGATAGTAAAATATCTACTTATAAAACCCAAAGCTAATATATATAGTTAAACAAAAATCAAACAGATATGTTTATAACTAATATACACAACAACATACTCTATACAGGCAGCAAACATTGGTTTAAACCCATATATATCTCTATATAACACGTACCATATGTATATAAACATGAGGCAGTGAGGGGGTAAGACTGTTGAGTTTGAACAAAGCAGGTCAGAGTCGGGATGTTGGGTGAGATGAACGGTTTTGAGGTGAGTTGTGCTGCCTGAGAGGGTACGGGTGGTGCTCGTTGGTCTCAGGCGAAAGGATGGGCGGTTTCTGGTGGTCGAGGCCAGAGGCGGAGGTCGATAGTGGGTGGGTTGCGTGGTCGCCAAGGTGAGGAGCAAAGTGAAAGGTGCGAACTGTATTTCTCAGAGCAAAATAAAATAAAATAAAAGGAGAGAGAGGAAGTAGAAAAATATAAAGCTAGAGATGTGTAACAGATAGAAGATTGAATAGCTGCAGCATGTGAATCCTGAAACGTAAATCCAGGGAATAATAAGGGTAAGCTATTGATTAGCTTTGCAACTGAAGGAAAATTTGAATGGACAAAAAAATAAATAAATAAATTGTAACAGTCAATTCCCTTGATTTCAGCTGAGAGGCTATTCAATGCAATTGATTACTTGCTTGAGCTGTACCGTAAAGATTTGAAAAGGATTGGGAAGCTAAAAGTTACAATTAAAGGTACCGTTACAACGAACACTTTATTGCTTTCGTCACATACCGGACCTCAAAACACAGAAATGAATATACCGTTGAGATCAGCACGACGAGACGATCAAAACGGTATACATATATCAGTGGTACGATCATCTGATCAACAATCGATAATCGGTACCGAAAATGCTGTTATTTCGTCAGAATTAAGATAAACGGAGCAATAGAAGTCAAAATTTTGAAAAACGAAGGATGACGCCTCACTCAGAAGAAGATTTAAAAAATTTCTATGTAAAAATATCCAGGTTTGAAAAATATTTTATAACCATCAAATTTTAACTGATTTAAATTTAAATAAAATTACTCAATAAACTTCAATATTATCATATGAAAATTTACCAGTTGCTATGTTAAAATAGACGTATTCCAAATAATAAATTTTTATTTTCAAATTCAATTATTCAAAATTTCACAAAAATTCAGTTAAATACGTTATTAAAACCAAATCAAAATTTATGGATCGTTACACAAAATCACTCATTTTCGAAGTAGCGAAATTACGGGTCGTTACACAATGCCCAGGGTAGATATACCTATTGTAGATCCGGACTGGTGGTAACGTGTAACAACCCGATGTTTTCAACCATTCGCATCCATACATGTTGGATTTGAATTGCTCAAAATATCATATTGTTAATTTAAATTTGGCAAAACTCAGCATATATAGTAAATAATAAATAATCACAGAATCACAGACACAGAGTAATATAAAATAATGCAGCGGAAACAAAAGAATAGTAGTTCATGAAGCTACCATATATATATAACAGAGTTAAGCAAGATACATCAAGAGTCTCTAATACATAGATGTCTCAATACAAGAGTCAAATACAAAATCTGAATACATCACTGGAATCAACTGAATAACTGAAAGCTGGATAGAAAGATGGATCTCCAAGCGAAGCTCCAACTCCAAAGGTGAGTCTCAAATACTGTATCACTCAGTCTGACCCGAGCGTAAAGCAAAACAAAAAACACTCGAGTCAGGATTAACATTCTTATATCAATAAATCCAACTCAAGTGAAATATCAACTGAAATACAGTAACTTAAAGGATATTTGGGAAAACCATCCTCTAAGGATCCGTTAAACTATCTACTATGTAGTAATATACGCTATTATAATAATGTCTAATAGTGAAATAAACTTACTTTTAAATAGCATTAAGGCTTTACATTTTCCACCTTAACACGTAATAGTCCCAGTAGTCTATCCAGTATTAGCATACTCCCAGATCGGGGGCTACCCTCAATACTCCACAGGCTACAACACAAATCCAAACTCGTAGTAAAGCTCGATATGGTAGGTGACACGGCACAACTAGGCAATGCCAGGGTAGATATACCAATTATGCATCCGGACTGGTGGAAACGCATAGCAGCCACTACCACCCACCTCAGAACACACTCCCAAATCAAAATCGAGGGGTGGCCACCAAATCAATCACAAAGTAATAGAATGGTATCGAAGAAATGCGTCCGATCAGAGGTGCTACCTCATTGGCCCGTCAATCGCTCCTGTTTTAGCCACCTTATGCCAACTCACAGGAGTCGGGTCCACGTATATACCTCAATAGGAATCGTCGCCACCATCCTACTTCATTCTGGAATCTCCACCGCGTACACAGTTGTTAAAGTGGTTTTCAGTATCGACAGAGAGTATGCCCATATCCGATCCCGGTCTCTTTAACAACCAATCGTTATTATAACACCGCGGTCATTTCAAAATAGTTTATACTTCAAAGCCAAAATATAATTTTCATTTCAAAAACAAATCAATAACATATCATTTCCATTTCAAATATATTCACTTCCAAATTCATAGTACTTTCAAAGATATAATACTTTCGGAACCAAAACAATTTGAAATAATTATACTTTGTAAATCATAATACTTTGAAATTCATTACCTTGGAAATCATAACCTTTGAAATCAATACATTTTGGAATCCATAACACTTTCCTCTTAAACAGTTTAGATATTAAAATTATATATATAATAAAATAGTTTATAAAATAAAAATAGTTTATATAAAATAGTTATAAGTTAAAATAGTTTATAATAAAATAATTTATATTGAAAATGATTTATATTAAAATAGTTTATATTAAAATAATTTATAAAGTAAAATATAAATAGTTTTAGATATAGTTTTAAAATACTTTATATAAAAATAGCTTCCTCAAATTCCACAAATTGATTCAAAATCAACTCAAATTCCAAATTCAAATTTAATCAAATCTAAGTCATCAATTTCAATTCCAATTCCATTAAACATTTTCAAGTTATATCGATTTCAAATACCGATTTGAACCACAAATAAACCATTTCAATTTCAATATATTTCAAAGCTTCAAATATTCCACATTCCAAAACTAAATTCGATAAGTTTATATATATATATATATCAATTCACTATTCTATTATTTAGTTTTTAAAATATTTACATAATTATTTCAATATCCTTTGAATACAACTTCAATTTACAAAATATCCCATTTAAATTTATATAAGTTTGAAATATCCATTTAAGTCACCTTTAATCAAATTTCAAGTTGTAAAACACTTCTTTAAAATTTCAAATTCTATACATTTCAAATCAAACTTATTTAAGTATAATTCTTAAATAAATATAATTCCAAATCAATTTCAAATTTATCTTTACAACCCAAATCATTACAAACTCTATATTCGAAAATATAAATTTTAACTAAATACTTAAACATATTATATATCAACTTTATTAAATCAACTTTAATAAATCTTTAAAATCAATTTTTATCAAAACCATATATTTCTTTTCAAAACCATAGAAATCATTTTCAAAATATTTATATGTAGACCAACGGTGTCTGTATATAATTTTCTACCCTATGGTCAAGTGATACGGATATTTATCATTTCAATCCGCAATTTAAATATATATACGGGTATATATCATTTCAACCCGCAATCCTAAATTCAATTTAATGAAAATCGCTTGGGTCTATCATTTCAACCCATAACGATTTTCTCCTATTCTACAGTCCATTCGGGTATGTATCATATCAACCCATAGTGAATTCTATACTAACAGGGAACTTGCAGAGTGATAACAGATATGATAATATGATAATAATATAACATGCATATATCATCAATATAAATAACAGATAATTGTGTCAGGTGTCACAGGTGAACAGATATAGATAATAGCATATATATAGCAATGTAAATAACTAACAGCAGCATATTTCAATTGTCGTTTCAATTGAAATCAAATCTAATAAATATAAGAATATTAATCGTGAGTGATTGCTCACCTTTCGAGGCTAGAGATATTTGACAATGAAACAGGTTACGAATCCAAGCATGAATTCCAAAGCAAAGCTAGATGGATACGAGTTCGACAATCATAGCTGATATCAGGGAATAGACGAAATCAAATCAGAATGGGGTCGATGAAGATAAATGGGTATAAGTGAACTTGTATATAACTATATATATAACTATTTTTTTTATAAAACCATATTCTAAATCCAAACACATTTAAAATTAAATATATACATTTCAAATAACCAGACTATATAAATATATGACTGACATACTTAATGTATTTGACAAATATATATAAAGCCGCAACCACTATATGGAACTACCAAAAGAGAATATATATATATATATATATTCATTAATTTAACTTTAACCCCAAAAAGACAAAAAAATCTATATATACACATAAAATGAAATCTATATTTTTTTTAAACTTACTTGTATATACAAAAGAAGAAGGTTGTAACAGCTTATATAATATAGTGGACTATTATAACTTTACACATTAAATCTATATATACATAAAATCAAAAATCAATATCCGAACATATAACATCAAATCCATATATTATCAATATATAAATGCAGACATTATATAAACCTAGATAATTTCCACACATTAATATATATATATAACAGCCAGATATATACAACAGTATATTTGTATATCATATAAAATATTAAAATACTTTCAAGCAAGTATGTTTCTACAAATTGATACGTGCATACAAGTTATATAACTATATGACTATATATATGTAGCTACTTATATAACTGATATCCATTACACAACTTTTAATATATCTCAACAATATAATACCGTAACCCATAAGCTTCAGGAAAAATATGAGGACAACTACTCAGATGTGAAAACATGTTAAATAAATATACTACCCTATTTACATTACAAATCGTTTTGAACACACCTAAGTTTAAAACCAAAACACGTATATATATAGACCATAAGTTAAAGCCGTGGCCATACATAATATAACTAGCAGATTATATACATATATTTATATAACTTATACAACATATATACTTAGACAAATTAACATATAAACTAAGCTTATATATATTCAGAACTCCACAGATCAAAATATCATTTAAACTGCAATTTGCTATTCATATATATATATATATAACAAATACATAAAAAAATGGAACATCAATATATATACTAACCCATAATTAAAACAAACATACGGCTGAGGTGAGAAGGAGGCATCGAGCTCGGAAGGATGAGTTTGGGAGGAAAGGTCGTGGATCTCAGAAGATGCTCAGCGATGGATGGGCTTTGGAAAATGGAACGTGGCTGTGTTCAGGAGGAAGAGAGGCTTGCAGGGAAGGATAGGAAGAAGAATAGGCTGTGGGTGGCTTGCGGCTGCTGGTTGCGTGGTCAATATATACATACGGCAGCAGGCGAAAGAAAATAGAATGAGGGGCAATGAAGAAGATAGGTGAAAAGGAAAGGACGCATGATAACAGTGGTAGATGGAAGGAAAGAAAACGAACAAGTTAATAGAATATACAAACTTTGAGTTATAATATATATGCTTCAAAACAGAAATAATTGATATACAGCTAGATGGACGAGAACGATAAATTGGCTAATAGATGAAAGTTTAAACATTAATGTAGAGAATATAAAAGGATAGTGGCCATTTAAGTTTACACATTGGTTAGATGAAAGGCCACGGAAGTCAACAGTTCGAAAAAAATGGTTACCGGTACGGTAATTGTTTTACGAATTCCGGCGTGTATCAAAGTTTGGAAAAAAGAAACAAATATACCATTGAGATCAGCACAACGAGATGATCAAAACTATATACAAATGTCAGTGGTACGATCATCTGATCAAAAGTCGATAATCGATACCGAAAATGTTGCAAATCTGTCAGAAATAAGATGAACGGAGCAATAAAAGTCCAAATTTAGAGAAACAAAATATGACGTCTCACTCAGAAGATGATTTACAAATTTTCTATATAAAAATATTCAGGTTTGGAAAACATTTTATTATCATCAATTTAACTGATTTAAATTGAAATAAAATTACACAAAAATAAACTTCCATATTTTCTGATGAAAATTCACTAGTTGCTATGTTTAATTTGACGCATTCCAAATATCAAATTTTTATTTAAAATATTATTATTTAAAATTTCACAAAATTTCAAATAATTTAAATAATAAAACCACTAAAATTTTTGGGTCGTTACACTCTCCCCCACTCAAAACTTTTCGTCCCCAAAAAGGAAGGAGGTAGGAGAATAGAAACAACCAGAAAGAAATTAGATTGAAATACACATAAAACAATTAAATTAACCATATAAATTTCAAATTAAACTAGTTAATATTCAACATTTTGGTTTAATCCATTTGAGTTCACTTAAGTTAAATCAATCCATCTATTTCTAAATTCATTATCTTATTGTCTAGTCATCCTCAATTAACAATTTCTAAATCATCAATTTGTATAACCATTTATTATGCTCATATTTTATTCAACAAATTGAATATTTTTATCCCAAATATTATTAAGTTTATTCCACTTAATATATCTTATCACATATATTTTAAACCATATAAATTAATTTAAATCATATAAATTTCAATTTAAATTAATTTATATTCAATAATTGATTTTAAATTCAAGGTATTTCTATAAGTTAATCTAATTTCAACTTATTAATTCTTTCAAAACAAATGTATTTGTTTCATTTATTATTCAATTAACTTGTTATTCTATTTATCTCTGTTAACATCTTTATAATAAAAATTTAAGTGTATAACATTTATTATAACACTCAAATCTTTCCTTATAAAGTCATTTTATATTGTATATTATCCAATTATATATTCAACTTCTGAATAATTTAGGTAAGTTGTATTAAAATGGAATTGGGTATTATACAATTAGATTTTTCCCAACTTAATTATTTCAAGTTTAAATATATCTTAAAATTTTTGGATTTATTTATAATTAAATCACCCTTTAACATAAATTTAAGAATTAAATTTCCGATTCACTTCAAACCATTAGAGATAAATAAATATATACTATATATATCAAGTCAAATTTATAAATATATACCTATATATATATAAATCAATTCATACTTAAGAAATTCAAATCAAATTAATTTCTAAAACAAAAGTGTAGCAAAGCTACTGAATAGTCTCTCCACTTCGAAACTCGAAAATGAATGTCGATAATGCGGCCGCCATCACCGAAATTATTTTCCAGCGACAATGTAGGAGAGTACTGATTTAAACTTTGAAAACCATTTCTATTCGAAAATATTTTCAAATAATATACCTTTTAAAACTTTAAAACCAAAGTTTGAAATCACCGGGAATTAAATTCTCAAATTCCTGATTTAAATTCATTTCAATTCCAAATCAATTTATAAACCATATTTATAAATGGGGATTTTCACTATAAGGACCTCTTAGCATCAACTAATTATTTTCTAGGACACGTGTTCAAAATAATTAGTTTCCAAGACACGGGTTGAAAATTAACCCACTCGAATCCATATCTGCCGCCAATTCGAAACAAAACTAGGGCTCAGAAACAAAATCAATTTCTTCTATATCAATTTCCATTCCATTTTCTCTTCCCAATATTTCTGCTTCAGCATCATCGATTTCTGCTTCATCGATTTCAGCTTAAACTAAAATACTTTCATCGAGCAGTTTCTGTAATCACCTTAAACTTAAATGCGAAACAAGTAAGCTATATTTTATTTTGATGTAAATGTTTTACTTAGATGATAAATCGTAGTTAAATATTCATTCTTGCCGATGCTGATAATAGCTCTTATAATAGATTTAAGGTGTTTTAGTTCTTGTTATAATTTAACATAATCGACATTTGTTTAATTAAGCATACTTAAATATTCAATGGCAGATGATACTAAACCCTAGGTGATAAACTGAACAAGTTATTGTTTAGCTGTTAAAAAAGATAAAGGTATCTATCTATTAATGTAAAATTGCAGTTGTCCTGAATTTAAGTAAATTGCAGTTATCCTGAAGGTATCTATCTGTTAAAAAAGATAAAGGTATCTATCTTATAATAAATCATATATAAATTTTTATATCAGCTACTACATATATATGACAACTTTTAAGTACAAAAAAATTATTCTTCTCTCTTTCTAACATTTCATTATATATGACAATTTTTATGCAGGGTAAAGATGAACACAAGGTCGTCTAAATCAAAGTTATTCATTCGAAAAACTACTTGCCTATTCGTAAATGAAGGTGGAAATCAATGCATAAACATACGACCTATATCTAGTCCTTTCTGCAACGAACACAGCCAGAGAACATCATTTTCTTCAACTCCATTGGTAACTGTTTTCCTACTTATGTTTCCTATAATATTTAGTTGTACTCTTCAATTTGTATATACATATTAAATTGGAATCTAGATTTGTTTGTGTGTGTGTGTGTATATATATATATGTTTGTGCATTCACTTCAAGTAGTTTGTATTGGATTGATGTGCACTGACTTCAGTTGTTGCTTTATATGCAGTCAGTGATCATGTAGTTTGTCTGCACTTGCATTCTTGTCTTGTCGACATGTTTGCATTGGACTCTAGTTTCAATGTGTATGATGTTGCATATTCACTTGATGTTTCACACATGTATATATGTAATGTCTGAACACTTCGGTCATGTTTGGTTGCTTCATTTGCATTGATCTTGAGTTGTTTTCATGTTGCATTTTTTATGTGTATGTTGTGCACTTGTTTGCACTGTCACTTTTGAATCTGACTATTCGTTCATGTTGTAGCTTGATTCTCTGACCATATGAGTCTGCATTGTGCACTGCATTCATACATATTGTACATGTTATTACTCCAAGGCTATTGTGATGATGAAATTTTAATAACTGATCACCAATTTGTAATGGCTAATTTGTTTCTAATGCTCTGTTAAAAAGGATAAAAGCATTTATCATTTTTATACATAATATTCTGATGGCTATTTTGTGTTTCATTCTCTTTAAGTTTTCAGATTTCTAAATGACCATTACTTAAACAACTAAAAAAGATAAAGCAGATTATCTTTCTATACTTTGAAAAAAAATAGTCATCAGTACTACATAGTTACTCAACAAAAGGGTTTATTATACTTTATGTGCATTATGATTCTTGAGCAAAATGATATTATCTTCATGAATATGCAGAAATAAATGTAGGATCCCAATTAATGATATTATTTTCATGAATGTAGGATGAAGCTGAACCAACACAGCAAATCTCACAAATGTCTGAAAAAGAACATCTAACAAACTCAGATGATGAGGGAACAATTTCAGAAAAACTAATTGAAGCAAGTTATAATTCTGAAGAAATAAATATTGAAACAGATGAGTCAGATGATGTTGACAAATATGAGATTCAAAATAGATTGAAAAGACAGAAAAAACATCTGTACAGTGGAACATACAGATGTAATTTAGATGCTGTGTACAAAGTTATGATGACGGTTAAGGAAAAAACATTCTATCTTCAGAAGCAAAAAGTTATATCAACAAAACGCCATTCAAAAACTTTTTTAATATGTTTCTCACCAATGGCATAGAACGTTAAAACATACGGAAAAGCGCTTCAAATTTAGACCAAATAATTACTTCTTTCAGTATTAAAGAAAAATCTTTCAAAATTCGAAACAAACTGCTGAAAATCACACCTGAAGAAGTTAGCCTTATATTTGGAATGAATTTATCTGGAGAGGATTTGTTTCCGATACCAACTTCAAATAAGGCCACAGCAATGGAAAGTTTTTCAGAGTTTCTGACTACAAATTTCGAAGAAAATGACATAATTAGCCAGAAGACAGTCACAAGAAGGTTGAAAAAAAATGATAGAGGAAGAAAACGGGAATGAAGATTTAGTCAAATTGTTGTTGCTCTTGTTGATTATTACTTTTTTCTTTCCTACCAATCAGAACTACATGCAGTGGGGCTTCTTATCAAAGCTGTTAAACTTAAAAAAAATTGAACTCAATCTCTTGGCCGAGAGCAATATGCGAAAATGTCATAAAAAATGTTCAAAAATACTATGCTAATCCAAGAAGTACACCTGGATGTACTATGGTCTTACTAGTATGATTTAAAAACTTTAAGTAAATATAAATAAATTTATACTAATGCTTTTTACAAAAATGTTAAATGTTAATGCTTATTTGCATGGTCTTATTGGCAGTATTGGTTTTGTGAAAGGACGCAAATCATCGATGAAAAAGAAAATTTGGAAAGCAAAATCCTGAGGATGAGAAAATGGGACTTGCCAAAATTAAAAGATTTGGACCTTGATGAAATAGACAATGATAAGGTATGCTACTTTTATATACATAAGTACATAATGATTTAAGTACAATTCAGTTTCTGCCCAACTCCACAGGTCATAATTAATTTTACCATGCTTAAAAGCTATAAAAGATAAAAAAAAACATTTATTTGTTAATGTAAACGATTTAATAACAAGTTAGGCCTTACTTATATTTGATATATAGTTATACATATTAAACATTTTTCTTGAATTACTCATATTTTAAATTTATTACAGAAAATATACAACTAAATTAAACCCTAGTTAAAAAAGATAAAAGCATATATGTTTTTACAGAAAATGATTTAAGTACATAATGAACTATATATATTTGTTGATAAACAAAATTATATGAGTACATATGTTTATATGTGTCTTATTTAATAGGGATAGTGCTCTAAATTTATGTAGTTTGTAGGTTATTTAATTACATATCTATATATATACGTAACGACTATTGAGTGTGCATTATAGATTTTCCTGGTCTTCTCTCCTTCCCATATGAATGTGCCTGCATGTTGTATCCATTTATCAAGTGTTTGAAATTTTCTTACCTGTATATTTTTAATAATTTCTGATTTCTAACTTCATAGAAATTCAATGATAATACATGTCCAAATTTAATTTCAGTTACCTTCCATGCAGATTTTAAAGAAATTTGCAAATGTAACTAAAGAGGAAAAAAGATTTTTTTTCAAAAAAAAAATATACTGGGTTGGAAGATGACAAATATGCTACGGACTGCTCTAGTAGCATAAAAGAGTTAGAGAGGAAAGTGAACTTTTTATCTGCTGAGATGAAAAGTATGGTAGATGAACTGAATGAGGAACAACATTCAAGACAACTGGCTGAACAAAGACTCCACAATCTTGAAATGAAACTTCAAAAGCTGGAAAATTTTGAAGAGCATAATGTGGAGAGAAAAAACGATTTCAAAGAAAAAAAGTGAAGCTGAAAAAGGTACGAATAAAAGAAAGATAGTTGGTATGATGCATATAAATAGTTCTGCTAACTTTCCATGTTTTGAGTTGATGGAAACTAAAGATTCCATTCTAGAAACCGAACACGGTTTAAAATCTGAAAATATCAAACAACATAGTCAAGAAATTGCTGCAGAAAATCCAATTGTTGTTGAAGATGTCATTCCTAAAGAACAAAAAAAGAAGAAGCAAAAGAATGTTGAAAAGTGTCCACTCATGAAGCATCTAACTGATGAACAGCAACAAAATGTGAAACTTTTTTTCAAAGTTTTGGGAGGAAACAAGTAAGTAATTAAACTACTTTTCACTCACACAAACTATGTATCAACAATATGTTAGATTAATTATTAGTACTGTTTTGGTTCTGTTTTAGTTTGGTCACCTATCAGTATATCTGTCAACTACTGTACACTCACACACTTGCTCAAAAATAAACAAAAACTAAACAAAACTAAAAAAGATAAATTAATTTATCTTTAACTTTTAATACATACTTCCATAAAGGCTTCTATTTTGTTTTACTATCAAATGCAAACAACATAGTACGTACTAAACTTAATTTCTTTTATTAACAACCGTCCAATTTTCCAGCGACGAAGAATTTAGTTGTGATGATGAAAACTTCATCACCATAACAAAATTCATGATAGAAGACCTCCTTTATCAACAAAGTATTTGTGGTCAAGTAAGTACAACAAACTAAACTTTCCTTCATTATAATTTATATACTTTATCCATATTATTTGTCAAATGTAGATCATTGATTGGTTTTGGTTCTGAAAAACAAAGCAACTAGAAAAAATCAATAGCATTATCTATGTTAATACAACTATGACAGTAAGTGAACTATATTCTCAAATTAACATTTTTTATACAACATAAATTTTCTAAAACAAATTTTTTTACAGAAAAGCGCAACAGATGGAAGCTTGGAAAATATCAAGAAAAAAATGTTCAATCCTTTTATGAAAAGAACACTTTTAGATCCAATATGTTGCAACATATTATTCCCAATACATGGCAATGAACATTGGAGCCTGCTTGAACTAGTTGTTGGACAATGCACTTGGAACCACTACGACTCTCTGCACTTGACCACGAGATCAAAAACCTGCAGAAGTGGACATACAAAATTTGTCATTAATGTGGTAAGTAAAAATACGCAAAAAGTAAAAATGATAAATGTGTTTATATTTATTCTAATTTTCCTTCACTGTTTGCAGAAATCAGCAGTAAACTACCTAAACAAAGAGTTACAAGAAGAAGGGCACAAAACAATTCTCAGGAAAAATTCGGTGCTTAAACATGTTGACTGTGCTCAACAAAGCAATGGGTAATTTTGAAGATAGTTCAGAATTTTATACAAAAATTCACGATACACAATAACTACCTACACACATATTACCAATTAGATAATATTATTTTCTCACATACAATTACTTAGATAAACATAATACTAATTACAATTCATTATCAAAATAAAGAAAAGATAATCTGTTTTTTCATTATATTCAAAGTACTAAACTTCAGAAATACAGGTATGACTGCGGAATTTTTGTGATGATGTTCATGCAAAAAATAGCACAAGGAATGCAGACTACAGAAAAAATTAGCCTTGAACAAGTTAATGCATTCAGAGCACAGATAGCTACACAAATACTATCCGACGAACCATACTGCTGGCTTGACAAGTTTTGCAGCTCTTCTTCAGCCCATAAAAATGTAATGGCTGATGAATGAGATGATGAATTTGTAATGGGTGATGTTAAAAATTAGATAATGAATTTGGTGATGAATTTGTAAAGGCTGATACTAAATTGATCATAGATTTTAGGGAGTATATTTGAATTTACTGATGAATTACATGATGAATTTGTAGTAACTGATATTGAAATTTGATGTGAATTTGTAGTAATTGATAGTGAATTTGTAGTAACTGATATTGAAAGTTTGATGTGAATTTGTAGTAAATGATAGTGAATTTGTAGTAACTGATCTTAAAAATATGATTCTACTGCTCTTTTAAGAAATATAAATCCTTTTATCTTTTATTGATAATTTATAGTTTTATATTTATTATTATGTTTTCTAATTCCGTTGTTCTACACAGCAAAAAGATGTAGTATGGGCTACTTTTCCTAGACAAGAAGAAGCTTTAAGATTTGTCCAAACACATGCAAACACTTACGTTTTTTGCTACCAAGATCATTTGACTGCACAAAGAAGGTTCCTTGTTTCTACATATGATGAGTTCTGGAGAAGGTACAAAACCATGAATCCTAAGTTACGCCACCAATATGAGGTTATTCAAGTCGGACTGCCTTGCCACTTGTATTATGATCTGGAGTTCAATAAAAAGATTAACACTGGAAAAAATGCCGATGAAATGGTAGATATTCTGATATCTATCACCTTCAAAGTGCTAAATGAAAAATACAAAATCCAGGGAAATGAAGATTGGGTTATAGAGCTTGATTCATCTACTGAAGAAAAGTTCTCTCGACATGTGATCATTCATATCCCAAATATTGCCTTCAAAGACAACTCGCATGTTGGAACATTCATCTCTGAGGTATGCTCACGTATAATAAATTTAAGAGTAAGTGATCCACAGTTTGAAAAACTGTACATCAAGAAAGATTCAAGCTCATCAGACAATACGAGGCTTCTTTTTGTTGATACTGGAGTTTATACCCGTAATCGTTGTTTTCGTCTTCCTTTCTCATCAAAAGCAGGGAAGAATGCTTTACTCCTGCCAAGCGGACGCTTCGGATGTAAGAATCTGAATGAGGAACGAGTGTTTATCAAATCACTTATTTGCAGAATAGATGCTGATTTTGATAAGCTATTAGAGTGCAAAATGGATCTGGACTGTTGCAAAATTCTTCATTTTGAATCTGAGGTCAATGATAATAGCACCTACACCAAGGGAGATAAGTCATTAACATGATTATGGAAGCAATATACCTAAGCCCTATTGTTCAGGAAAATCTCCCTTTCCAGCTTTGGATGATAAAATTTCATCTTTTGCCTCTCATGGAAATGTTTCGGGTAAAATAAGAAGGTGGTACTGGTTTTCTACACATGGCTACATAATTTATAGCATGTCCAGAAGTCGATATTGTGAACGGATTGGAAGAGAACATAAAAGTAATCATGTTATGTACATTGTTGATTTCCAAAGGGGTGGCTACTATCAGAAATGCTACGACCCCGATTGTAGAGGCTATCGATCTCCAGTCCGCCAAGTACCATGGGATGTATTGTCAAACTGTTATGATATTCTGAACCAAGAAGGCAAGACTGTCTAGAACCAATGCATCTGTCAAATGAAATATTAACTACATAATCACTTCAGTCAATGTTGCTTTGGTATATTGTTAACTAGCAAGTACTTACACAACTGATTTTAAATTTGATAATGAAATTATGGTAATTGATAGTGAATTTGTAATGGCTAATGTTTTTAATGCTCTGTTAAAAATATAAACGCATTGATGTTTTATTGAAAATATGTTCTATCACTTTTATTGACAATTCTGCGTATGCTCTTTTAAAAAGTCTATACATAAGAACATCAATTTTAGTGATAGTATGTTTCGGGTAGCAATATACTAGTCATACTTATCCTTTTTAAACCAAGACAAACACAATAACAAAAAACAGACTATACATAAGAATTAAAAAGAAATATCAATTTATCTTTTTTAACAGAACTAACAACATTGTATTCCAAATAACAGTTAAACATAAATAATTGCATACAACCAAAAATAATCAAAATCAGATCATAACCAATTCAACATATGCAATTATTCAAATCTTCAACTCAAAGTATTCATACAACAACCAAGAATTCATAGAACAACCAATCAAATAATTTGGACTAAAACAATCAACTCAATTATTCAACTCAAAGTATTCATAGAACAACCAATCTAATACATTGAACTAAAACAATCAATTCAATTATTCAAAAGAACACCCCCTTCTATTATGTCCTAGTTTTTTACACTTTCCACATCTGTTTTTCTTAGCATGAAAATCAGCCCCTTCAATCCTATTCATCCTAGGCCTACCAGCTCCACGAATAGGCTTAGGAGGAAGAACAATAGATTATTCTTCAGCTTCAATTGCTTCCTTATCAAAAGTTGGAATAGGATTGATCAAATGTGAATACGAAGCTAGATAATACTCAACAGTAAAGTAATTCTCAATATATTCATAAACAGAATTTCTGGTTGAAGAAATACACTTCAAAGCATGCACACAAGGAAAACCTGTCACTTTCCATTGATTGCAACTGCAAATGCGATTTTTAAGATCAACCTTTTGAGATGTTGGAGAATGAACTTCAAAAATATACCTACAAAATGTAAAATTAAAAACAGGTAAAATATATAAACAGATTGCATTTCCAAAAAAGGATTATTAGCACTATATATATTCTCTCTAATCTATCTAATAAATAAGACCCAATTCATGTGCAGTTAACTAATAGTGAAAAATAAGACTCATAAACCAAAAAAATTAACAACAGTCATACTATTCATATTCTTAAAGATCACAGAAGCTATGCTATAAGGGAAGAAAAAAAAGATAATGTATGTTTGCTCATGAATTCTGCATGTGAGCATTGCTCAATATTTCCATTATATATTTACTGTTAAGGTTTAAATTTATAAACTTGAAAATATCTTGTCAAACCTTTCAGTTATACCAAAAACCATAAATACTATAAAAAATAAAACACTCATGCATGTGAATAAACCCTAAGCAGACACACTAATGCATCATACTCCTATGCACAACATTATTTTTTACAATAACAATATCTCAAAAATAAAACACCACAATGATACTTGCTTTATATTACTTGGTCCTTACATTATTCATATTATCATAAGCCTCAATGCAGACAGAGAGAAAATATGTAGCAAGCGACACCAACAAAATGAAATCATAACACAGGCTACATAGCAGGTTGAAAAGATAAATGCATTAACATTTTTCAGAAACTGTGAACAACATGTAAAAAAATATAAATACATACCTAGATGATTTAGAAACACTCCACCCAAATCCTTCTTCCTTCAATTTTAACAAACGAGCTTCCATTTTCGGACATAGCACACTAGTCCACTTTAATGCCTCTTCTCTACAATTAGACATTTGCATCATAAGTTTTACCCAAATTCCATCAAGACAAGCAGTAACAGGCAAATTCTTTCATCCAAAATCCAAGAATTAAAACTCTCAACTACATTGGACTTATTTTCACCATATCGCTTCCTCGGAAAAAACAAACCGGCCTAATGATCATATGGTATATCATTCAAGTACTCTATAGCTTTGGCACCTCCAATTTCTTTGTACTTGGACATGGCTTTTTCGAACTCATGATGATTAGAAGCTATAGCACAACGCTCAAGTAAATGGGCTACCCAAACACCTTTCCACTTTTCACAATGCTAGCAATATTATTTTGCATATGATGCAAACAATAAGAATGATGACTATTTGGAAAAAAATTTGGAATACTTAACAATAAACCCCAGTGTCTATCACTTAAAAAAGTTAATATTCTATCACAACTAAGAGCATTCTTTAGGTGTTTCAAAAACCAACTCCAACGCTCTTCATTTTCTTTGGGAACAAGAGCCATTGCTAATGGGAAAAAACCTGGAAAAAATAAATAAATAATAATTCACTGTTTATTAATGTACATTTGAAACAACAAAATGCACTATGTTTGAAACAGTATTATCTAATAGTAAACAATCACATGAACACTATGCCCTTGGCCCAAATAAAAAAGAAAAAATAAATTTTCTAGAGGCAATTCATCCTTTTTTTCTTTTGTTTTTTAAATTTTGCTACTTGAATGTGTAGTCTATGCAGGAAGGGTAGAAGTTGCTTAAGATATGATACTTAATTCATGCATACAATACAAAGACTTATATTCGAACTTCTAAAAGATATATGATGTGATATCCCGGAATTTCAAGGAATTTAAAATGTGATAATCTCCTTAATTAATTAATTTAAGTTGGTAAGTTTATTGTTTTCAAACAATTTGATAATGAGTTGTTTTAAAATATAGTTATAAATAGATTTTTAAATAAGAATAATTATTTAATTTGTGTTATTTTAAAAATAGATTTTTAATATACTTATTGTTTTCAAATTTAATAAGTGTTATTTAAATGTGTATATATATGTGTGTATTTTAGAAGAAAGCTATGATTTAAAAATTTAAAATAAATTCTATCAAAAATATTTAAAAGAAAACCTATCTTATTCACATTAAATTAAAGTAAAGCTCTACCTTATTAACTTTTGATATATATATATATATATAGTTGTAATATAGATAATAATGCTTGAAATAAAATCTTATCAATACTAAATATAAGTATAACAAAATATATGAATATAAATTAAGTGTTTGATAGTTAAGAAATAAAAATAAGTAGTTATGTAAAAGTAGAAATAAATATACAAGTTAACATTATAACTATAACAACTTTAAAATGAACACTTGAGATATAGTCTATAGGAACATATATTTGCAAGGAAGTAAGAAAAATCATACAAGTATATACGAAATATAAAGGGGATAAGTATGACAATACAAAACAAGACTATTTTAATTAATGCTAGTACAAATGTATCATTTCAGCCTCCAAAGAAGAAGAAAAAATCTCTGACTAATATTGTACCAGTGAAATAAAGCCTGCATACTTGTTTCTTATTTATTAATCTTCTTTCTCTTTTCGTTCTTAAAAACTTAGCTTACCAGAAAGCCAAAACCTGAAAACATTTCTTCAAAATATACTCAAACCTTCAACCAAAAGTACAAATCTGTAACCAGATTTCATCTTCAAAATTGCAACCTGGAATCAAGTTTGAATCATCATCATGTTCCAGTCTTAAAGCATTCCAGTTTCAAACTTTCAAGTTTCAGAGCATTAAGTTTTCCAGTTTTATATATCATCAAGATCAAAGCTATTTCAAAGTTTTCAAGGATCAAAACAACAGAAGTATGCAAGTTTTCAAATTCCAGTTTTTCAAGCCTTCATGTTTTCAAAATACAAGCTCTCTGTCTATTAAAAAGGTGAGTAAACTAGATTTTAAAAACAGTTTTATAACTTGATTTCACTTTGGTAGGTGAATGAAAATCATGTGTTAGCCTGAAATATCTGGATTGAAATGGATGCATGTATGTGTATAAATGTTTATTGCTTGTGAATAGCCTATATATGTACATACAGGCTCTGTGTGTTTACAGGGTAGCATTTTCTTTAAAAATTCAATATCTCAGTATTTAATCACTGATAGCTTTTGGATTGTAAATGAAAAATGTTTGGAATCATGTAGCATCCCTCCTAAAAATAATTACAGGAATTTAAAATGAATATTTGGATCGAAAGTTTATAAATAACAGTGAAATTGTAATTTGGGTCAAAATTTTATCAATTCAATTTTATGATTGGATTGCATGGTTGAATTCGTGATGGGAAATCATGAATTTTAGTGTGTAAATCATGATTTTTTAGTTTGGAGATTGTTGAGTATTCTCGTCTAGATAGTTTGTGATGTTTTGGTCGATTTCCATCGATCAACGACGAACTGGTCGTCGTGATTGGGCTTGAAGGTCGAGGGGAAGACGAGGATCATCGGAGATAAACATGGCGATTTATCGTCGACCGTGATGGCCGGAAATCATTGGAGTAGGGTTTTACACCCTGGGTTTGTCGTCAGCGTTCAATCAAGTTTCGTGATGTCGAGGTGCGACCGGAGTCGATCGCGAGGGGTTCTGGAGGTGCGGGAAGATGTAGCGAAGCTACGGTGAGAACGGCGAGGTGTCTCGAGGTCTAGATCGTCGAAGGTGGTCGATTTTCTGGTGATGTTCGTTTCCAGGCTGAGTGGGTTTGGGGTCAAATTCGATTCTCAATCGAATCGAGGTAGTTGAGTGTTCGCATGTTTGTGCTGTGGTCATATGCGATGTGTCGGAGGCCGGAGCGAAGTTCATCGGCGATCAGAGACGTCGTGCACGTGAACGTGCACGTTTTTCGTGCATCTGGAGTTTGGTTTATGGGGAGACGAGCTCGACTTGGAGTTGTGCTCGCGTATTTTGGTATGCGACTCGAAGTGGTGAACCTGGCAGTTGTCTCGAAGGCGGCTCGAGTTCTTTTGTGATTGTCTCGGGTTTGGCCGAGATGAATTTCTGGTTTTAATCTCTAGCAAATGTTTTATAAAGAAATCAAAGTTTTATAAGTTTTAAAACAAAGTAAGTTGAGTTTTAAATGTTATAGATAATTTTCTAGTTTTTAAAGAAATGCTTAACAAAAATTTTAAATGTATATTAAAATAAATTAGTTTTTGAAAGTATGATAATCATGTTTTAAAATAACTATATGTTAAAATTTGTTAAACAGCTTTGAAAGGTTTTCAAAGATTTAAAGGTTAAATTAAATGTTAAATTGCTTTTAAATTATAATTGATTTCTAAATGTTTTATTTTTTAAATATTGTTTAATGATATAATTATGTGAACCAATTATAATAAAGAGTTTATCTTTAAGTAATTAAGATTTTAATTAATTTAAGATAATTTAAAGTTTTACTATCTTGAATTAATTAAGTTAATTAAGGAAAATTAAGTTTAATTAATTAAAGTTAATTAATATTATTTAATAATTAATTAAGGAATTAATTAAGAGTAATTAATTGATTTAAATTAATTCATTTAAAATAATCAAGGATTGAAAATTAATTAATTTGAGATTAATTAATTAAGTAAATAAGGTTGATTAATTTGTAATTAGAGATTAATGAATTTATAATTAAAAAGTAATTAATTTAATTAAGTTTTATTAATTAATAACTAATCTTTATTAATTAATAATTAAGAAATAATTAATCTATAATTAAAGTTAATTAAGAATTAATTAACTATTATTAAGGGTTAATTAATTGTAATTAAGGATTGATTAACTAATGATTAAGAATTAATTAATTTGTTATTAAGTTTTATTAATTGATAATTAAGATTAATTTATTAATAATTAATGAATAATTAATCTACAATTAAAGATTAATTAAATTTTTTTAAAGGTAATTAAGGGATGAATTACCAATTGTAATTAAGGAAGTGAATGTGATTAATTTAAGTTAATTAATTTGTTAATTAGTTAAAGATAATCATTCGATGGTTGATTAAGTAAAATTACTTAATGAGATTGAATAGTGGAATTACTTAGTGAAGTAATTAATGTATAATTACTGGATGTAATTAATTAAAGGGAATTACTTAATGGGAAGTACCTAAAGGGCAATTACTTGGAAGAAGTAATTAAAGATTTATTACTTGGTGTAATTAATCAATGGATTAATATAATTAATTAAGGAGTTAATTAATTAAGATAAGTAATTTTAGGAAGGCAATTACTGTTTATGATCAATTAAGGTTGATTAATGGAAGTGATTAATTAAAGTTTAGTTAATTAATGTAATTAATTAAGGATTAATGTAATTAATTATAGTTAATTAATTAATGGAAGTAATTAATTAAGGATCATTAATTAGTGTAATTAATGAAGTAATTAATGGTTAATTACTGTGAATGGTTAAGGATAATTAATTTGTGTAATTAATTAAAGGCTAATTACTTAAGGTAATTAAGAATAACTAATCAGGATGATTAATTAAGATGGATAATTAGAGGATGATCAATTAATTGATTTGTAATTAATTAATGATTAAGTAAGCAAGATTTATGTGATGAAAGTAATAAATTTTAATTTATTTAAATTAATTAGAGATGGAAGTAATTAATTTAATTCACTTTAAATTAATTAGAAATGGTGATAAATAAATCATTGCTTATAGATGTTGAATGATACTGATTGTCTTGAATGGTTTGAGATCTCAGATATGAGATAAGTGATTTTGTGTGATATGGATGCTTTGGTTGAAATGTGATGATAATGTGAATTATCTGTTTGTGATGATGATATGAATTAAATATCTATGTGTATATAGATAATAGAATTGAATTGTTTTAACTTTAAAACAACTTGGACCTAAAAGATGGCGATTTGGATTTCGATGAGACCGGGATCGGGTTTCCAGATTTGGATATCCGAAAACCACATCGAGCCAAATTAATGATAGGTCGTGAATCTCAAGTGAAGATGAAGATTCAGAGTGCAAGGGTTATTGTCGTTAGCTCTGAGGGTGATTCCAAAATGAGTGTAACGAGATAATGCCTTCGGTTTCGTTCGAACCTGGAACGAACTTGTATGGATTGAATGCTTTCAGAACATCGTCAGGTGGACGATGGGCATTCTAAGTGATGTGTTCTGATAAGGTAATCGCAGCCTCAAGCCTCATCAACCGGGAATGGCTAAAACATGGGAGGTGCAGCAAGGCTAAGTGGGTCATACCCAAGTAGGATGAGATTTTCTCCTATCTGGAGTCCCTTTTTATTCGGCTATGTGGGCGGTTGCTAGCTACAACCGTGGGGTTATCTTATTCGGGACTGTCCAGTAAGGGATGGTTCCGGCTTTGTGTTGCAGGGGATTTAGGGTGGATCCTCGGTACTCTGATCTAAGCCAGGTACTGTGACGGGCGGTACCCCAGTAGCCCTGCCATTGTATGGAACCCAATCTCCAATAAGCGCCGTACGATTTAGTTGTGCCCAACTATGTTGGAACGTGAGATGTAAGCATTCCAGCTATTTCTGTATTTTACTTGAAAACCCTAGACAATATTATAATATCACTAGATTTCCTATCAAATGTTTTGGTTAGCGTAAGGTAAAAACTTACCCATGTTTATGTGTGGGGAGTCTTACGTGATACCTTTGTTTTCAAATGGTTTTTAAAGTTAAGCAACTTTAACCATTTACTCATACCAGACCCATGTCTGACCCGGAGTTTATTTCTGTTTTTCTTAAACTCTTGGGTACTCAAATTTTTACGAGTAGCCAAGGGATTCAGATTAGCTTTGACGAATTTAGAAGGAGCAATGGAGCAGGAGGCTTCAGCGTATAGATATATATTGGTTCTGTTGTGTTAGTGTTTGTCTGTATCTCTGTGTTGTATTGAATTGTAATAACTAGACAGGTGTTTATAACTGTCTAGTTTGTGTTTGAATAAGTTGTGTAACTGTGATAGTTGTTGTATACTATGTAATATCTTATGTGATTAATATAATTTATTCGTTCCGCTGTGAGATTCTGATGTTGTTTAGTTCTTTCTTCTCTATCTTTTCTCTTTTCTTTACCTTTCTTTCTTATTGACGATGCGTCTTTCTGTGGATAGAAAGGCAGTTCGTGACATATGCTATTATCTTTTCTATATGTTGTTTAAATCATTTGTATACGTTATGTAAGAATTTCAAATAATGAGAAAAAATATAAATATGTTTAACATGTAGTAGTAACTATGATATATAAGTACGGCTTAATATGTTATTTAATTATTTATCTTAAAAGATAAATGCATTTATCTTTTTTAACTCCTGTATACAGTAACATTTTTTACATCAAATTAAATAACATTAAATCTTTTACAGTGTTTGTTCTGGATCAAATTTACATAAATTAATTTTTGCAATAATTTCACATGCTAATCCCTAAAGCAAAAGAAACTATAATGAATTGAACTAGATATTACTACATTTGAAACAACCAAATGCACTATATTTGAATCAGTACTATATAACAGTAGACTAATCACTTAACCAAAATGCAGTATGTACATAACAAAATTCACTAGAACAATCACTTAAAGAAACAGTACTATGTTACATAAATTTATAACAAGGAACTAATGCACACAGTACAAAGTAAATACAACAGCCAAAAAAAAGGATCAAAATCAGTACCTTGATTCCCATTTTTTGCAGTGGCAGCCATCAAAATACCACTTCGCCCTTTCAAAAAGGTAGCATCTAAAAACACCATAGGACGACAATAGCTGAATCCAAATATACATGCCTCATAACATACAAAAACTCTCTCAAATTGATTAGTGTTAGAATCCACATCCATACTTGAATAACTATTCGGGTTATTTCTTTCCAATGCCTTCAAATACCAAACTAATTCATTGTAAGATTTCTTTTCATCACCGTAAATATCATTCATAGCCAATTTCTTACCCTTATAAGCAAAATAATAGCTCAGCTCCACATCATAATCTCTTCTAAAACTTTTAATGATATCCTTGGTTTTTCTTTTTAGCTCATCACGAATTTGATTGAAGATTAGACTTTTCACAAGATCACTATTAATAGTTGGGCTACCAAGTGAACGAAATCCACCACCACAAGTATGAATCAGCTGAATGTTTTTAAGAAACAGTTGGTCCAATTGCTTCAGTTTGCAAGAAGCATGAATCCTAAAAGGACAACTATCTATAGCACATCGAACTATTAATCGTTCTTTACAATTCTTAATATATTGTACTTTAAACCCATTCTTCAAATAATAAGCACTAACCGTTATACGGAATCCAATAGCAGAATCAAACTGTTGACCAACCACAGTAAAAAATTCCATATTTGAATTCTTCTTCAACAACTCATGTAAATCCTTTTGTTGAGTAAAACCAGAATCTAAATCATCATCATAACCTAACATATTATTACTTGACTCACCACCAACTACTGAACCAGACTTGCTACTTTCAACAACAAAATTATCCATTGAATCAATCTTCAACCGTAGAAAAAATACCAAAAATTCTTCCTTTTTAAACCAAGACAAACACAATACAGCTTGAAGATCACTATCCGTTTCAACAAAGGTAGTCTTTGATTCTCGAATATAAAAAATATCAAAGCATAATGGACTAAAATTAATCCACTCCTTGCAAATCCTATTCCTAACAGAAGAAATAGAAGCATCCAATCCAAAACGAGCACTAAAACAATTGTTATTGAAATCAAACACAACTATAACAGATGAATCACACCTGCAAAAAATGTAAACAAAAAAATAAGTATGTGAAATTGATCTGAATTAGAAACTAATAGCAAAAAATACTACATAACAAATCATTTTCTATCCCACTTTTCAAAAAACGATAAAACAATTTATCTTTTAAAGATCACAAATCAACAAGAACTAAAGAATAAACAACTTCAACTAATATTATTTCAGATCCAATTTCATACCCAAAATGAGTACAAACAGAATGAACTGACAAAAATAAATACTTTGATTGCTCAAACCAAATCTGAAGTGATACTCTAAATACTAAAATCATAATCTAAAGTGAATGATGCAACCAGGCTAAATACACAATTCTTGTGTTATCAGAATAAAAGAATACCATTCCGAGGCCATTATTCCAACTACATTAAACAAAACCTTCCTCCAATAGATCAAAACCGCCTCCCCTTATAAGAAAAATAGAAAAACATCATGAGCATCAGAAAACATCGAATTGACAATGAAAACCACCAAATAAAATCGAGACTCACCAAAGAACAAGCAATCCAATAGAGAAAATCGATTAGCCTATCCAAATGAAGAAAATCGCCTCACGATTTCCCACAATTAAAGTCGAATTTGATTCAGAAGAAACTAACGCCTAATATCTTTCAAAAAATGGAACGAGCGCTTATTGCACAAGAAAAGACAGCCTAATTTCCCTGAGCAGTAGATTTCAGAAGATACGATTGGTTTGAGAAGATGAAGACCCACGCGCCTTTGTCCTGGAAAAAATTAATTTCAAACCCATGTCCTAGAAAAAAATTGGGCCGTATAATTAGGCCCTTCACACCAATTTCCACATAAAAATAAGTACTTATGTTAAATAAATATCTCAAATAAATTTGTGGTTATGTTAAAATATGAAATGAACTTAAGATAATTCTAGAATTGTATATATATACACTAGTGTAATACGTGAATTATTCAATGAAGTAGACAAAAGAGGAAAATAAAATGTATACAAGCTGTGCTTGAAAAAAAAATCAAGGGATAAGTATGTGTAAACTTGAAAAGGGACCAAAGCATTAAATGCCATCATCTCTAGCACAAGAACGAAATCATATCAGCCTCCAAATGGAAAAAAATCTCTGACCAAAACAAAGATTATTTTTGTACCAAATAAAGATATCAGCATGCACACTTGTTTCCTATATATCAATCTTTCTTATTTCATTTTCGTTTGTCAAAAAGACTTAGCTTACCGGAAAAAAATAAAAAGACACAAATATCTTACAACTGAAGTTAATCAACAACTCAATTTAACCAAGCAAAGAGATTCAAGAGGATCAGGGTTATAGCTTTTCAAAAACAGAAGTGTTCTCTGTTCAAACATTGTTTTCAAGTGAGTAAACTAACCTTTTTAAAAGCTTAAACCTATTATATATTGATTTGTATGTGATAAATACTTGAAGTAAAATGTGGAAAATAATGTTGAATGTATGAAAATATGGTTGCATGTATACAAAAAAATATGAATATATGCATGTGTATGTCTGATAACAGGCATATTGCCTCTGTGTTGTTTACAGGTTTTCAAAACCTGTTTCAAAATCCAAATCCTCTTCCTCTGATTCTTGTTAGACTGTAGGATATAAACAAAACATGTTGGTATAATCATACTTTATCTTTTAAAAATAATTTCAAGCCTAATTGATTAAAGTATTTCCTGGAAAACTAAGAAATACAGATGAATACAGAGCATACCAAATTCGAGAATCATGTTTTCTGATTTCAATTATATCATCAAAAACACTTTCGAAAATAATGATTTTTAAAGGTGGAATCAGAATTTTTAAGTAAGTATTCGAGGAGAATTAGCAAGTTGAACGGTTTTGAGTTTTGTGGCAATTTATGGTGATCGGCGGAGAAGTAGGTCTCGTGATCGTAGCTGGAAGTAGCTGGGGGGGTCGTCGATCATAGGAAAAATACATGGTGAAATTCTCGATCACCATGGTGAAGTATAGAAGGTGATGTAGGGTTTAAAAGCAAGTTTAATAGACGTTGTTCTCAAGTCGATTTCGTCGTTGTTGAGGCAATTCAGGTCATCGGACCTAGGGGGATATAGGCTTAGGGGTGTGACGTTGCTCTATATGGAATTGCAGAGGTTCTGGTGGTGTGGTTTGTTGGCGGCGAGGTGGTTTGTAAATTTGGGTTTTGTTCTAGGTTTGAATTCAACTAGCTCGATTTCGAGTTCGACTTTGTTAAGGCGATTTGGGTGGTCGGAGTAGCTGCTGGGGTCGTAGGCGATTTGTTGGGGGACTCGGCAACGATCAGTGATGGCCGGAGTGATGGTGCACGTACATGTGCATGCGATTGTGTCTGGGTGGTTTTGGGATCGGGGAAGAAGAAAGGGTTTCTCGGGTTCTTGCTCGAGTTTGATGGTGGTTGGACTCGAAGTCGAGTCAATGCGAAGTTTTGCACGGGGCTTGGCTCGTGTGAATGATCGGGAAAATTTTGCCTGGGCACGGGTAATAAGTTTTGAAATAAATTAAATGCAGATTTTAAAAGTAATAGAAAATGAAAGAAATCAAGTTTTCAAAGCTAATTGAAAATAAACAAGCCTTCAAAAATAAAAGTGGGTAACAAGTGTTGTAAACAAGTTTCAAAGGTTAAATTTTTAAAGATTAAATGTTTTATTTTAAATTTTTGGATTAGTTAAGTCTTTAAAGAAATTATTTCAAATTAATTTAGTTTTAAAAATGTTTTTACATATATAACCTTTATTTTAAAAGTCTACTTTAAATAGATTTAATATTGAATTATATAGTTAATTAAGGAAGTGTTTTCAATTATGATTAACTTAAACGCCTTTGGTTAATCCATGTATTAATGATAATTAATTAAAGGTAATTAATTAATGGTTAAAGTTGATTAAATGATTATGGATAATCACTTATTGTAATTAATTAAGGATAATTACTTAATGTAAGTAATGAAAGAATAATTAAGGTTAATTAATTAATAATTAAGGGTTAACTAATTGATGATTAAAGTATAATTAATAATTAAGTATAATTAATTAATAATTAAGGTTAATTAATTAATAGTTAAAGAATAATTAATTTGTAATTAAAGATTAATTAATTTGTTAAGGGTAATTAAGGGATGAATTACTCAATTGAAATTTATAAAGTTATTGTGGTTAATTGAAGTTAATAAATTTGTAAACTAATTAAAGATAATCACTTGATGATGGATTAAGTATGAATACTTAATGAGATTGATAAGTGTAATTACTTAGTGTAAGAAATTAATGGATAAATTACTGGCTGGAATTAATAAGAATGGGAATTACTTAATGGGAAGTAATTAAAGGATAATTACTTAGTAGAAGCAATTAATGGATATTTACTTGGTGTATTAATTAAAGGATTAATATAGGAGCTAATTAATTAAGGTAAGTAATTACATAATGGTTAATTACTGTTTATGATTAATTAAGGTTGATTTATGGAAGTAATTAATTAAGGATCATTAATTACTAGAAGTGATTAAGGATCATTAATGAATGTCATTAATTAATTAAAAATTAATTAATGTGAATGGTTAAGAATAATTAATCTATGTGATTAATTAATGATTAATTACTTAATATAATTAAAGAATAATTAATCAAGGAGGATTAATTAAGATGGATGATTATTGTATGATAAATTAATTGGTTTGTAATTAATTAAATAAGCAGGATTTAAAAGTAATTAAAGTAATTGATTTAATTCAATTGTGGTTAATTAAATAAATTAGAGATGGTATGGTTGATTAACCTTGCTTATGAATGATTGAATGATATTGTGTGCCTTAGATTAGTTGATATCTCTGGTATGTGATGTGTGATGCTATGTGGTATAATATATTGGGTTAAAACAGTGATATCCTGTATTTAAAGTTTGAATTTTATTTCATTTGAATAACTTAGGTTAAGATGACATGGATTCGAAGAGACCGGCGTCGGGTATTTGTAAATACCCGAAACCACTTCGATTCTGTATAGATTGATATGTGAAATCAATGGGCTGGTATGGAATGATTTAAGTGAATTGGACCATTTAATCTAAGTTTGGGTACTTAGAAATTGATGTGTGAAATAAGTGATGTCTATAACAAATTGTGAATTTGTAAATTGATACGAGTTACCCGGGTTTTATGTAAGTTTTATGCAGTTGTATTCCATGTTAGATGGGTTTACTCACGCTGGTTTCCAGCCTGACCCGGGTGTAACTTTGATGTAATGCTCGGGTCAGACCGAGTATTACAGATTTTCAGGTAAGGACGTTCTGGAGCTCAGGAGACGAGCTGGAAGGCAGGAACGTATGGAGTGTATTCCGCTGTGATATATTGTAGTTTGTCAGGGACATGTTGATTGTATCTGTCCAGTGTTTGTGTATATGTTGTAACTCTGATGTATTAAAGTGTAATTTGACAAGTACAGATTTCCTTTGTATAACTGTTATTATTTGATATTATACTTTGATCCGCTGCGAATGTGAGATTCTGTGTTTTGTTTTCTGTTTCTTCTTCTTTCTCTTTCTTCTTCTTTCTCTTTCTTCTTTTCCTAACTATCTGAAATTTTTCGGGATCGAAAATTTTGGGTCGTTACAGCTGGATAGGAGCGACCATCTATAACCTTGTCTTAATTATCTATTGAATACGCCGACAATTGCCACTTCTTACTCAAGTGGATCGACATCTCCAATAAATACTTAATACAAAGCCATAGGTGGCTGAAGGATCTATCAAAATAAAATATAACAACTCAAATGTAATACACATCATAGAATAGTAGATCATCACATACATTTACACATATACAGATACATTACAGAGTTTACAAAATGATACATGTCATGTGGTAAAGCAAACCACAATATACAGGCGAGTCAAAAGAATACATATCAGAGTTACAGCCAAAAAGGACTACACAAAAATCTATAACAAAAAGGAGCTAGCGGAATAGTCCATGCGGAAGCAAAATAGGCCAAGTCCAATGTACCTAACCTGAAACATCTCGGTCTGACCCGAGTATAAAATACACGGGTCAGTCTAGCTAAACAAATCAGTTAGATAAACTAAATGATAATGAACATACAAGATCATAAAGTACCAAAATTATCTCCAAAGGAGATAACCAAATCATCTAACATAAGATGAATCATAACAAGCCTCATATCATCAGCAACTCAAATAAACAAAGGATATCATATCCCAAAACAAGCCAACGGGCAAATAACAAATACCAACCAAGGTACACAAGTTTCCACAAGGTAGTCGCTATATATCGTGTGGCTCCAAGGACCTACACTGAAAGACGAAACACTAAGAAAATATAATTGTCAAAGAAACAAAAGACGCTCGAGCTCAGTACTGTATAACAAGGATCCACAAACCCGAAGGCAACAAACCCAAATATCACTCGAGCGGTGGCGAATGACCAACTCCAAAAGCGATACTATAGGGCAACAAACCCAAATATCTCTCGAGCGGTGGCGAATGACCAACTCCAAAAGCGATACTATAGGGCAACACCTGAAGGCAACATACCCGAATATCTCTCGAGCGGTAGCGAATGACCAACTCCAAAAGCGATACTATAGGGCAACACCCGAAGGCAACGCCCGAAGGCAACATGTGTCACTAACTCTCAGGAAGGAACCCGAAAAATGTTAACGTGAGTCCTATACCACACGTTCGCACTAAATGGTTTACTATCCGTCAGTCAATTTCACACTCAAAGCGGTACAAAGTTTTCCTCATCTCATCGGTAAACCAGACCCGAAGGTCAAAACGATCAAACGAATAGATTAGGAATTAACTGAAAAGATGAACGCACGTGTTCATAGCACGCGTTTTATCTAATCATTTAATTCTCCTCCCTCTTCGCTTGGAGTGCAAAATTGTGTGTTTTATATAGAATTTATAAGTTGGAGAAACGAGCTTTTAATACCATTTAAAAAGATCTCTTTATAAAAACCCGTGTACGAAATCTAAAAAGAATCATCAAAGTCAACTAAAGTGAAACAACTAATTGGAGAAAGAAGAATCGATCAAAAAATTGGAATCCCATACAAAATAGGCAAATTGGGCTGAGACAAGCAGATTCAGACGTTTGAATTGTACATTTCAGACGTCTGAAACTGGAGCTCAGGCAATACTTTACCTAGGCCAATGATGGCCAAATCATATCGAAAGCAATCGGATGAGTGCTAATGGCTAAGGTTTACGCCAAACGACTACTCAACCTTGACGACTCACCAATACACTCCGACCAACATGCCCAAACAACCATATAAGGATTTTCATAGATTTTGACTTCAAACGCCAAAAATTGGAATATTCATCAAACCAATTCAATTCAAAAACAAATGGACAAGGAATATATGTTAGGAATTGCTACCTAACACTTATCAAAGATATAGACGTAGATGTAAGTTCAAAAACTCACCTTTTAAACCCAAACACAAATGATAAGCTCTAGAACAAGCAATAGGTTAATCTCTCTTCAACAATACCCCAAGAACTTCAATCTATAAATAAAGATGAAGTTTTCTCTAAGTTAAGATATAAGGAATTTCTGAGAATTTGAAGAGGGATTGAGATGGAGAAGATGAAAAGAAGGCTTACCTAAGCTTCTCTTTGATTTTGGAACAAGAATTTGAGTTTGCAATTGAATCTAGGGCTTGAAATTTCTATTTCCCATTCTCTTCCCCCATTTTCAGTTGAGCTTGATTTTTTAGGAAATGAAATGAGTGAATGGAGAGGACAGGGGGCTGAGTTAGGGTATAGGATGAGTTGGGTGAAACCCAAACCCAAAAGCCCAAATAGAAAATAGCCAAATTCTACTCAACTCCAAACATATCGATGCTTACACTCAAAAAAGTCGCAAACGCCATTTTGAACTCAATGGAAGTGGTCTCGAGTCCAAATTGGTGATTCTCAATTCCATTCTTGATTCAGACGTCTGAAATTTCCAAACCAGACGTCTGAATCTGGAAAAATATGAGTTTTCTAACTTCATTCAGACGTCTAAAATGAACGATTCAGACGTCTGAATCTGGAAAAATAGAAGTTGTCTAGAACAATATTCAGACGTCTGAATCGTCCATTTCAGATGTCTGAAAATGGCAATTTTAGCCTATTTCCTTTCTGGATTGACTCGAACAATTTCAGACGTCTAAATGCTTCATTTCAAACGTCTGAATCCCTGTAAGACAGTTTTTATCTATATATTTTTTCCAAATAGACACCTCTGAATCACGATCCACGTATACTTTTCACTATTTTGACTGTTCTTTTACGAATAGTGACTTTTTCGGACTAAAATCCGACTAACGATGCTATACTTAAATTAAACATTTAAAATATATGAATTGTTAAATATGCGGGTTGTTACATAAAATGTTTTGGTTATCATAAGATAAAAACCCATCGTATTTATGTGTGGCGTGGTCTTACGAGATACCTTTGTTTTTCAAAGGATTTTGATAGTAGTAATAATTCAAATTGAGTGTGTTTTCTCACGCTGGTTTTCCAGACTAACTCGGGTGTTATTTTATTATAATGCTCGGGTCAGACCGAGTATTACAGATTCAGGTTAGAATGCTATGGAGCTCAGGAGACGAGCTAGAGGATTCTCATGTGTATTATACGTACTTGTTTATTTCCGTTGTGTGAGTCATGTTGTATATTTAGTATTTGTGAGGACAAGTTATTTTAACTGTCCAGATTGATTTGTTGATTGTTATACTGATGATGTATATATATTACAGTTACAGTTCTCTTGGTATAAAGATCTGTTATTATATATTATATTTTGTTCCGCTGCGATTATGAGATTCTGTGTTGTTCCTATTTTCTTCTATCCCTTCTTCTTCTTCACCCCTAATGATCTAGAATTTCCGGCACTTGAATATTCAGCATGTTATATAGTGAACGTATTGATGTCGATTTTTGAGGGTCGAAAATCCTAGTCCGTTACATTATTAACATTCGTTACAAATATTTTCCATGCTTACTTATTCATATTCAATGAATTCTCATTCCATTAATTTCCATTCCATTATGTCCGATTAACTTACATTCAATTATTAACGTTCATTATGTTCACCCTATTTCTTTATATTCGTTTATAATCATATTTGTTATCCACTTTCAAATTCAATTTTATTTATGTTCATTTATTTTATTTCATGCACATAGTATTTCATTTACTATCAATATTACTTAATTAACCCTTCGAAAAATTTATTTAAGTTTAATATTAACATTCCATATTTTCTTGTTCTTATCCAAAATGTTTAACCCCATTCGTATTTTGTTTTTGTACTTTCAATTTTCTCAAGTTTCAAGTTATATAACTTATATATTCCAAATTTCTTACATCTCTACTTAATTAACTTTCATTCATAATTTATTTACATTCACCTTTTCTTTATAACTTAAGTTCATTTTTTTTCAAAACAAATTTTATTTTATTTAACTCATTTATTTAATCCATTTGACTTCACTTAAGTTAATTCCACTTCATAATTTAATTTCAACTATTCTTTGTAATTTACTTTTGTATTACAAATGGTTTACAAAGATATGAATTTATTTATTACCTGTTTAGTTTATTAAGTTCATATTTATTTAAATAGCATTCTCTTTTTATTATTCAATTTATTTCACTTAACATATCTTGCAACATAGATTAAGTGTATAAACATTTATTATAACCACTCAATTTTTATTTAAAATTCCCTTAACAAAATTTATTTTTGGACATCTTATTACTTACATTTATATTGTATACTATTTAATTACATGTTCTCATTACATTCAAACTTCTTTTCCAGGTAAGTTTTATTAATGTTTCCGAATATAATTGAGCACTATACAAATTTACCTTTTATTTACAACATTTCTATTAAGCAAAATTTAGTTTGAACATTAATATTACTTAAGTTTTCTCTTGTATAACCTTCAATTACATATTCACATTAACATTTTAACTTTTTGAATAATTCAGGTAAGTTATATATGTTTTACAATGCAATTGAGTATTATACCAATTAATTTTCTCCTAGTTCAACTGTTTCAAGTTGTTTCAATTTCATTTCTCATTTTAGACACTCCAATTATTCAAAAAATTTGCTTCATTTCAATAATTGAAAACCATCACTTAACATAAAACTTAAGAGTTAAATTTTCGGTTTCACTTCAAACCATTTTGAAATAAATATATACATATATATATTTTGTACATCAAATCATACTCAAGAAATCCAAATCAAATCCATTTTCTTAAACAAAAGTGTAGCAAAGTTACTAAGTGTAACACCCCGCATTTTTATATAGTTAGAATTTAATAAATGACGATAAGCATTGAAAATAAATAATTTTGGAATTTTCAGAATATGGCTTCGGAACTTGTACCATTGCGTCCGGGTGATTTTCTGATCAGTTTCCATATATAACTTGTCAAAATTCGAGTCAATATGAAGAAATTACAAACGAAACAAAAGCGGGAAAGAAATACATACATACATACATACATACATACATACATACATACATATATATATATATATATATACGAGTGTATATGCACGCCCAGGTGGGCCTGCAATCACAATGTGCATGCATTTATAGTTATAACCTAAAAGTAAATTTGATAGTATCATTGTCTGCATGTCCATATGGACCTGCATTTAATCACAATGCGCATGAATTTGTAGTTGCACTACTAGAGGTAGATTTGCGTATATATGCATGTCCAAATGGACTGCATTTAGATCATTGTATCATATTTTTACAGTGCAACTATTACAAAATAAAGATAATAAAAATAGTGAAAGACCTTAACATTATAGCTATTACAAAATTTCTTAAGGACATTAACACCGTAAAGTGGAAAGCACGTGCGTTGCACGGGTGTGTAGATAATGTTATATTAAGAATGTGTAACATAGGATGATACTTTTCTTTTTGAGGTATTGTTTTCATTGTTGTTTTAGAACATAAATTGCACTTCTATCTTTTAAAACTCACTTTAATCATGAAAACATCGAATATCCACATGTAATACCACTAATTTTCTTGATTGATTTTATATTCACATATTTCAACTAAGTGTAAAAAAATAAAAACAATCCAAAAATCAACCTAGTGTTTTGCAAATATATGGATATTTTAATGCAAATATTAAACAAAAGATGTAACTATTTGAGAAAAAATATTTTTTTTAACAAATATTTGTAGAAAAAGATATTTATATTGAAAAAAATGCAATTCTTTTAGCAAATATGGTAGGAAAAAACTACAAATATTACAACTTCTATTGTAATAATTTGTAGCAACTACCTTAAATTTTTGGGTAAAATCAAGTTAGTTTTCAGATGGGGTTTAGTTGCTAGTGGCTACAGAAATAACTATAAGCATCATCTTCTTAAACTATTGGTTTCATCTCATATCATATACCATAGAAATGCAACTATAGTTTACAGCTAGTCGAGTATATGCCTAACTATCTATATGTATACACAAAATCCTACTTACAACGTTAATCAAAATATCACACCTAGCATAGCATTAAATAATGATTTCCAACTTCCATAACTTGCTTACCATATATAAATTTTGTTGAAAATAAAAGGGAACTTTTTATCACAAATTAAGGATGCAACAAAATCATTTATACCTATATTGCATGAGTCTGTCACCTATTTTCATATAATTACTTCACGGATAATTCAATAACTTGCAAATAACTCTAAATTGGAACACAGAACAACAGATTTAACCAAATTTGCAATACATCTGACTATTAAGTTATATGCGATTTTACATCTGAAAATATTGAAGTTTGCAAGATTACAGCTCCTCTAAACCAAAATATTATATACAGTAGAGTATATAACTTCGGCCGCCAACCAAATCCGTAATGAATGACTAAATACAATATATAATTTCATTTTACTACCTCAAAAAAATTCAGTCATTTATAAAAATCCATTGTACTATCCACCTGAAACACTCTAGCTCCTGTTGTAGCTGTTCTCCCTCTTCTTCCTCCTGCAAATACCTGATTCATTATACTCATTTCCTGCACTGCTTCTTTGATTTTCTACATTGATCAAAAATGATATAAAACGATTACAAAGTTAAGTATTATATATGCTAGTACATATCTTCACAAAATACAAACCTTCTAGTTCCTGTAAATCTGAAACTAAATCTTTTTCAGACTGTATGACACATCGATCCCTTAATTAAAAGCATCATCAAATGAGTAATTTAAATAAAGAAATATTATAATAACAGTATGAACCCAAATAAATTACTTGAACTACAAAGATAATAATTGTATGAACATTTACTGCAAAAATAAACATCTATAAACATACACACATACATACATTTGACTAATGTTTTTCATACAAATGACCCTTAAATATATATAAATTTGGCAAAAGTTACAGTAAATAACACAGAGATCTAATCTACCTAAATCCAATATTTTTTAAATTGGATCAACTCATATTTAAAGCTTAAGCAAATCAAATACGGATAAATCCAAGATCTAGCTTTAAATTAAATTGAAACAGCTTTTGCTTAATTTCATTTAATTTAATCCATCAAGCAGCTTAAAAAATAATAAAAATCTTAGTTGGAAAAAAAATGAAATAAAGCTAATAATGAAAATTTCCATTACATTTCAAATTGAACACGCAACACAAAATGGTGTCATGTTGTGCATGATACCATGTATATTGTGTATAATAATATCGAACATAAAATGTATACAAAAACAAAAAAATTAGCGATGACATAGATAAAGTGACATAAACCCCACTAATACCATAAGCTATAAGCTTTACTTGGTACTCATTGAACTTGCAAAAACTTTCTTATGCCATCACATAAAATGACTTCTAGCTTAGAAAAAACTAAACCTATTATATTCACCAATAATTGTTTTCAATTTGGCTTACATTAACTGAATTTATGAGGTTGATAGAATCTTCCTTTAATGCAAAAATTACGGCCTTCATCACTTGAAGTCCCTACTGTAGTAAAAAATTTAAAGTATCTTAGTAAAATAAATTATATAGTTAACTTAGGAGTTTGAAATATTAGACATCCTTAACATTGATGCCATATAAGAATAATTATTATATTTGTGACCATAACGTTGGTGTCATGCTGTGCAGTAAATAAGGAGTTAACTTCAGGTTTGTTTTTGAAGTGAATATACTTTGAGTTTATTTTTCAGATAAGCACAGATTTGTACCACTACGTGAGAGGCATTAATTAAGAAGCTGTGTTCAAAAGCCTACCTATTCATCTCATTAAATCGTTGATAGGAATAATCCCAGGCCTAAAACATCTACTGATAATGTAAACATTGGTAACCCGAAACCTCTACTGATAATGTAAGAAAGTTGCACTTTGAATAAATGTGAAGAACAATGTAAGGAAGTTGCCCATATTAATGCTCAGATACCAAGCTGGGATAAACATGGGAATAGATTGCATGTAGTGACCAAGATGGGGCAGTTAAAAAATTTAAGTAAAGTTAGTTATTAAATTAAATACTGAAAGTTCAAACAGTGCGTAAGGTTGTTGACCACTGATAAGGTTTTGAAACATTTTTTGGAGTGGATCTTCATGACATTCAATGTCAATATGAAAAATATGAAAGTGAACAGATAGTTATTTTTATTGGACATGCATGTAATACGTTCACCAACTTTACCAATGCAGTAAAATCATGTCTATGATGCTCGACACAACGACTCACTCTTAGCGTTTTATTGTTCAGCTATGTTAAGGGTAATAAGTGTGGTTGATTTACCTTTTGACGACAGTAGTAATTGTTGACAGATAATAAACCTAGAATAACCTTCCTAGACACCTAGTTGTTAATCTAATGTTTGAGTTAATATTTTTCTCTTGGAGATAACATGTGAGACTAACTGTCAGAAAGGAGGTTGCAGCTCATAATCATGTCTTTGGAAAACTTCCATTAGTAAATAAATAAATTTTGCTAGTTACTTGTTGTGCAAAATTATTTCATTATGCAAGGTCTGTAGGATAATATTCATTTTATTGATTCCCTATATATGAATGGCATCTGACTACATGTGTATTGATAATGTAGTTGTGTGCCCTATTTATATGTGTGCAGATTGCAACTGATTTTAAATAGCTATCTACACTAACTTAGCACTTTTGAGCTTACAAATATCTAAATTTTAAAGTAACTACATGTTCATATTTATTCCTTCTAACAATAATCAGTTTTCTTAGATGAATAATAAACTAAACCCCTTTCATAAGGAACATTCCACACGTCCAAGAGTACTTCCCTATTTTTTCAAAATGCTTTCTTTAATTATTTTTGCTAAATAATAATTTTAATTCATATAATCAAGGACTTATCTTATGCTAGGAAATTTATGCTACATAAGGCATACATCCATGGAATTTTGATATAGGATATGGTAGGCAACATAACTATCTCCCAGTTCCACATCAAGTACAGAACCATGATATAACTTATAGTATATAAGGTACTAATCTGAGGTCTCCACTTTATGATGAATGGATAGGTGCATTATTCTATAAAATTTACATAACTTGGATAACTCCTTAGCAAAATATAATTGTTATTAGCATGCTTTAATATATGTTATTGTACATTTACTACAATATTACTACTACAGTTTTGCCTATGTGAATATGTCTCTTGGAAAGAAAGGGAAGTATAGCATAGTCACAACTCACTTGCATATCTTAGAAAAACAATCTTTCTTCCCTCCTCATATTCACTAAATTATTTTAAGAATGGTTTCCGCTAAAAATCTCAAGTTATTAGGAAGATTTCACACTTTTTGTATTTTGCTCTGCTTTTTTTCCAATATGAATATTTTATATAGGATTTGGTTCTTTACTCATTTCTTAGATCACTACTAAAATGTAAGTGGGGGTAGCCCTCCTTCGACCTTATGTGGCTCTGCCAATGCCATAGCTTAAAAATATTGAAAACCTATTTTATGACTGATGACTGCAAAGGCACTATTGTGCATTATATCTTTGTTACCATGAAAAGCATAAAGCAATATTTGTTATTTAGTCACAACTTTGAGTCTTAGTATTTGACAGTATCTTATCCCTCATGTTGTCCCACTGTTCAATTGTGGTAGCAAAAAATGGTTGCCAAAGCTTCTCAACTGATCTAGCAGAACTACCTAGATAGTTTTGATATTTTCCTCCTGGTAAAGACAAAAATTTATTATTATTGAATGCTTATTCTATTCTGGAACCCCCATTCTAGATTATGTGTACTATGAAAAATATTCTACTTGTTAAAACAAAAAGGCACTACTTTTCCAAATATGTAATTACTGGATTAAAAATGTGTCATTTAATATTGCATTGAATTGCAGCTTTGAACGAAACAGATAAAATGTAGCATTATCAAAAATAAGCTAAATGATTGAAAATCAATTCAAATTAAACGAAATAGGAAGCAAGAGATGTGTACCCGTACTATCTTTGATAGGGGAGGCACCGATAACAATATGTTCAATGATATGGGAGGCTTCCTCTTTAGTAATTTTTCCTTCTCCTTTCTGGTAATGTATCTCCAATCTGTTACTCTGCTTTCACTGATTATGCTGATGTGATTAGTAGTAAATTTATTGCAAGCAATACTCCATTTGTCTTAAGAACAATATCTTTTGGAACTTGCTTGTAAATTTTTAGCTTCCCTACAGCAACAGCACTTTCCATTAAGCCGCAATATCAATTTATATGATGAACTATACCAATGTTGTAACAACCGGGATTTTTGGTAAATTTTAATTATCGACAAAATGACGATTTAATCTAGTTGACAATTGATATTGAGTTTTAAATTGTATTTTAAATTCTTTAATAAAATTGTTATACGTGGTTAGAGATTTTAAATCAATCTGAAATTCATTTTCTTTTGATTTGTATAATCCTCTATTAAACATTGTAAGTAGAGTAAATAAGAATTGTAAAACGTTGTTTGGGAATTTGAATCAAATTGATATTCTTTAAACAATTTTCATATGATTGAATTGGGCTTTTGAATCTAGCCAATGTTTTATCCCTTGTTGCCATTCTCTTTTATTTTGATACCGTGATATTTATGTATCCCGACCCATTCATTTTCAACTTCAACCCTAAACAAGACGAAAGAGAAACAATGGCGGCTTTAAAAAATTTCTTCATTCGTTCGTCCTCTCGGCCAATTTAGGGCTTCGCGAAATCGAAGGCATTGGCTTCTCTGCTCGATCGAATGCTAAGGACTTCTGCCGATGGTTTCGTTCGCTTTCGTAATGCTACGACATCGTCTCCGCTAGGCTACTCCTCGTGTTCGAATTCGTTGTCGCTCCATTCCAAGGGCTTCGACTCGTCCCTTGCTTCGCTCGATCTCGAGAGCGCTCGGCGTCAATTTCTTCAGTTCGAACGCGACTACTCCAATTTGTGGCAAAGGTGAGTGAATTAATTAGCTCACATCTAATTCAATTGCTCCCGATTTTGTTTTGATGATTGATTTTAATCTCTGTTTCATAATTTTACTGTGATGATGATTTCAAATTGACTATAGTTATGCATTGCTTCTGTAGTCAGTCTGGTCACTTTGTTTTTCCTTGGTCCATTCATTTGTTGGTTACTGTTATTTCTTGACAGCTTCGTATTGTTTTGATATGGATCTGTTATCTGGTTCTTGGACTTGACTTTGATCATTTTTGACTTTTGGTAGCACTGACTTCGAATTCATCGCTTTGGTCATTGCTTTTCTGTCCATGCACTGTGTTTATTGCCACGGGTTCATTGTTGATCACTGATGTTGTTGAGCCCCTGTTGTTTACTAAGTATTTCATTTTGACATCCATCTGATGTATGCTTGTAATTGCATCTGCTTGTGTTTCTGGTTCATCTTTGCAACATTGACTTGATAGCATTATTTCAATGTTTCTGTCGTTCCATCGATTCAGTGAGACTTGTATATGATTGGGTGCTACACTGAATTGTTTGTTGTGGGTATCACTGAGTGATCTAATTCATCATGTTGTCACTGAGTTGGTTTCGTGATGTATCTTTGTAGTACTTTCAAAACGGTTGTAGTTTGAATTATTTTAAATTGATGTTTCGATTTGTTGAATTGTTTCGTTGGTTAATTTCTAATGGTTTGGAGCTGTATTCTGATTTGGATTGCTGATTTGTCATTTAACACTATTTAGTGTTATATCTGCCGTTATCCAATTCTCGTATCGAGAGTTGGATATACGAGATTTCTGTGACTGTCGTCTATTTGACTATCGGATTATTATTGCTACTGTGCACTAATAACTGAGTTTGAATTAGACTGACCCGTGTATTATTTTCTTTTGAATGTAATACTCGGGTCAGACCCGAGTTATTTCAGGTTGTAGATTTCCTTCTTTGAGTTGCTGTTCGGGATTTGAAGACTTTTCACATCTTCTGAAGTTGTCAGTGTCATTTTGTAGTAGTCGTGTCATTGTATAGAACGATATGTATTCATGTATATTAGTCGATAATGTACTTGTATATATAACTTCTAGAGTCAACAATTATAGTTGTATCATATGTATTGTGTCAACTATGTATTAACTGACATCAATTATATATATGAGACTTTTGCTTTTATCTGTGTTCCGCATTTATATTATCTGTGTTATTGTTATATCTAATGTCCTAAACTATTATGAACCGTCGTAGTTCGTTTTATACTAGTATTGGGGGTGTCGATGGGAGTAAATAAATAATAGATGAAAAATAAAAAGTATATACTACTCCTATCGAGATAACCAATAGTAGTGTAAGGCCAATTACGGATGGTCGCTTATATCCAGCCTTATTCATCGTAATAATAGACAGTGTTTCCTTTAATACTCTTTGTTATTATGAGCATAGAGGTGGGGCGTCACAAATGTTATGCATAATTCACACAAAAACCAAAGCTTTAACATGTAACAAATATTTAATTAATGCTCAAGCTGTATACGATCACATCAGCTAATAAATAAGAAGAATGTTGACACTTTCGTAAGATTTAAACTGTTTGTATTTTCAGTAATTAAACTATAATCGATATAGAGTTCGGCTACACATTTATGACATAATAGTTTATAAGAATATGATCTTATCGTCATGATAAAATTGAAATCGTTATAAAAATTAAAACCAAATCAATGATATTAAATACCAATTACGTATACGAAATCAATAACATTAAATAATATTAGCAGTTAATAATATTTTAATTAATGCTCAAATTAGAGTAACACCCATCACAGCGGTTAGTGGAAAAGAATAAAATGAACTTTATGTGTATAAATTTAAAGTAAGACTATTTAAGTAGTACCAAACAGTGCAATATGGTTTATGCATTTAAAACAAAACTATAACAAACATTAATTAGAAATTTTTGACTAATTTAACCAAATGCAATTTTGTGTGTAATTTGTAAATAACATCATATTACATAAATAAGCAATTTAAAGCAATTTTTGTCAATAATAAATTTGTAATGAAAAGCATGTTGGTACTTAGCAAACAAATAAGTAATTCAAAGTTTAAACTGATATAACAAAATAGAACTAAGAGCATGCATGCTTGTTTTCCTCGCGAAAATAGAATAACATCATATTTCATCATTAAATTATCCGTGTATATGTACAGAGTATCCCAAAATGTATATATTCTGAACATCCAAAATAAAATAATAAATTATAAGAGAAAATCGTTCAGTCGATCAAAAATCGTTCAGTCGATCAAAAATCGTTCAGTCGATAATCAAAAGATCTGAGGCGAGTTGGAGACGCTTGATAATCGCAATTTCATCATTAAATTATCCATGTATATGAACAGAGTATCCCAAAATGTATATATTCTGAACATCCAAAATAAAATAATAAATTATAAGAGAAATATATGAACAAAATTACTAATAGTAAAATAATAAGAAGAAGATAAGCATACGTTAACAGTTAGTCGAACGCCAATGGATAATCAGCAGATCTAACCTTGGTAAGCGTAAAATTGTCCCCTGTCACCATGGAGGGGAGCTTGGAAAAGAAAGAAGTAGTCACTCACATGGATACGCATACCCAAAACACAGACCTACTTCTGTTTTCCCTTGCCCTTAGTTTCGTGTTTTGTTTCCACATTTCTCTCTCTCTATTTACTAATGTACTTATTTCTCTCTGTCCCTATGAAAATAGAATACTACTATATTTCTGTACTTTAATTTTTGTATGCCTAACCTTGTGTATTCCTGTTTGTACACTTCTCCTTTCTACCACTGTTCAGCTGTAATACATCTAACACTTTTATGTTGTCCAACGCACTATGCTGTATATACTATGAACACATTTATATATACCAATTTGTACTTGTCATTCCAGATTCATATAAATATGACACCCCACTTTGTACTGTTTTCTTCTTCATTTTATGACCCGGTTCATCAAAGCTCCTGCCCCATTGAGCTTTTACTGTTAATTTTCCCCCACGGTTTTACATACCTATTATGTCAGTCCATCGTTTTCACCCCTACCGCATTTCAATGGATGTTCTACTTCATACAATATCACCATGTATAATATACATGAGATACTACACAAATATTGACCTACAATAGGTTATGATACAGTCAACAACGGTCTTTTGCTCAACTAAAACATGTACGCAACAGGTTACATAGACTGCACTTACCACCATTCATTTCAACACTTTTTTCTGAGTGCTAATTGTGAAATAGGTTTACATTCACGTACACAATTGACCTGATGTAAATTTTACAAAACTTAAACTCTGTCACCTTACTACTTACTTCGTTGAGTCTATGCTGTCAACTGTTGCTACACGATATAACTGGCATTTCTTATACACCATGTTCTGCCTGCATTTTCTTCCTCCACTTTTTTTTCCCAAGCTCCCCTCCATGGTGACAGGTGATAGTTTATCGCAGACCTCTCCCACTCTATTACGCTTACCATCAACATCTGTCAAAAATGTATGCATCTCTGTCAAAACTAATAGAATTATGTACATGTCATTGCTTGAGCTTATTAAAAATATAGCATAACATCCATTCATGAAGTAGTTCAGCAATCCACTGTTTCAACCAAATAAAAAATGAATTTTTCTGACCGACTAAAATGTGCTTTAAAATAGTATTTCAATCTATGGTCTCATGTAAATAATCAGTTGACTTGCCCAAACGGCTACTTGTTCAGATAAATGCTTGCATCGCTTCCTATCGAACGAAACATGTTGCTATATTACCTCATGATACATATCTGAATTGCGAATACTCTTACGAATTAAACACCAATGTGATTTCCTACTGTTGCCTCCTAATTGTTTTTTTTTGAAAGTATTGCGAGCATCATAAGTTTAAATTTTTCAAAAAGAACATAGGCATATTTTATATATATATTCATTATATCTGGTGCTTTAGAACAATTCTTTCTAATTATATAATTACTATTTGTATAATGCAATCTCAAACATATATCTACCCAATAGATATTTCTTTAACAAATAAAAATGAACACATATTTGGTAAATCCATTTGGTTTCTTTACATACTATAATAACAAAAAAACATGCAATTATTATAAAAGGGTTACAGGCACTATTTCCAGAATTGAACCAAGCTGGAAGAACAGACGCAGGATTTAAAGAAATATCAACAGCAGTCAATCCAAACGAAAGGAACGAAAAAAATAGTCAAATAAGGAGAACAACAGCTGCGTACCAAAGATGGAAGCAATGAAAACAATATTCAAATAGCAAGGACACCAGCAGCATACCTGAAAGGTAGGAATTAAAAGGTTCAAAACTTCAACTTAAAAGAAAGTAGTAGCAATGCAAAGCCAAAGCAAAAGGTGTGATAAAAATGTGGAAGAAAGCAGCCACTAATTCCTATTGATAAGAATAAGTAGCAGACTTGCTGGAAGCCATGGACATTCATAAAAAAAGATGATATTACCTAAGAAATTAGACAGTAGGAATAAAGGAAGAACCATCTATTATTTATATACTATATTACGATTAATAGTAAAGGAAACCAACACAATAATTTCTCAGCAACAGAAATGAAACTTAACACGCAGTGGAAATAATTTGAGGAAGAGAAGTGGAGATAGAGAACATAAACGAAAACCATAACCCAACAGCAAGCAAACGAATCAAAAGAGTACTTGAAAAAAGAGCGAAGAGGACAGCAAGCAAGCAAATAAATTGAATGGCAGCAGCGGACTTGGAACGCAGCAGGTCAAATCAAAATAGCAGTCATAAAGTAAATCAAATGGTATAATGTAATTTACAGTAGGAATTGATGCTTACCTTATGCAGAAGACAACGCCTAGGAAGGCAGAAAGTTGAATGAGCACGCGAACAACGCCTATATAGGGGTAAGGAGAGGAGCGGTTTTTGATCCTTTAGACTCTCCATATTTGCGGACGCCAATAATTTGGACGTTATGGTTTAGGTGGAAGTGGAAGGAAAAAGGATTGAACGCCAGACGTTAAACAACACATTTATGTGCACTAAGGGTATTTCTAGAAATCCAGAAAGACACGGTTGAAATAGTTCATTGAATTATCATTATTAGTAGTAGAGATATACATATATATATATATACATATACATATAAATATATATATACACACATACACGTTTATGGGCCGACCATAAGGTCGACCCAAATAGCCTTAAGGTCGACCATGCGGTCAACCCGCATACGGCCTGGACGAAGCCTCATCCAAGTAACGTGCCAATGACGTAAATTTTTATTTTTAGGTGATTCGAGCCATACGTTGTTCAATCCGATGACTCCGAATGACCCTGTGACGTGGTGGCTCCATATTAAATCTAAGAATCTAACGGTCTGAAATCCCCAAGCTCCAATATAAATAGGACCCTGAGCCTAGCTATTCTCACAATTAGGTTTTCTCTCAATGGGTCATTGCCCGAGGCTGAACCCTAAATAGAAAATATTTCTTTGGGTTCTTCGCCTAAGGCTGAACCCTAAAAAGAAAATATTTCTAGGGAGGAGATCTTCTAAATTAAAATATTACCTTGGAAGGGGATCTAGAAGGACCATGGAGCCAGGCTGAGCACAAGCAAAGTTAAGGACGATAGGTGAGTTGATTTATTTATATATCTTTTAAGTTTAAGATATATTATCGTTAAATTCCCATTTAGATAATTTTATTCAATATGATATATATCTTTTAAGTTTACGAGGTTTGACATCTCCTATCCAGTGTCTAACATGAGTGAAGTAACTTAAGAGATGTTCGGGATTTACATCTCCTAAGGATTCGTTAAACTATCTACTATGTAGTACAATATGCCATTATAATATGTCTACAGTAAAGTAAAAGTATTAAAATAGCGTAAAGGCATTACCCATATCCCCCTTAACACATTTTTATATATTCTCATAGTCTATACACAACCGTAATTCCTCCGTAAACTGGAGGGCTATCAGAGAGCACTCCAAAGGTATGGTACAAAAATACTCGTAGAAGGCACGATAAGGCATGCGCCACGGCACACGCGGAAATGCCAGGGTAGATATACCATTTGCGTATCCGAACTGGTGGTAACGCATAACAACTACTACATCCCACTCGGAACATACTCCCAAATCAAAAATCAAGGGGTGGCCACCAAATCAATCACAAAGTCAGAATATAGTATCGAAGAAGTGTGCCCGATAGGAGGAATGACCTCACTTGGCCCGGCGTGGCTCCTGATTTTAGCCGCATCAAGCTGACTCATGGGAGTCAGGGTCACGTAAATACCTCATATAGAATCATTCGCCAAACCATCCTACTTCATTTCTGGAATCTCCACCACGTGCACAGTTGTTAAAGTGGTTTTTGGTATTGGCAGAGAGTATGACAATAACTGATCCCGATCTCTTTAACAACCAAACGCTTATTTCACACCGGATGGTTCTTTTACATTTCAAAAGTCAATTCACAATTTATATCAAAACATCATATTCTCAAAACCATATCACTTTCGAAATCATATTCACTTTGAAAAGTCATATTTCAAAATAGTTTAAAACCCTCATTTCAAAACTTCATATTCACATCAAATAGGTAATTTAAATCCCAACTTAGGTTACAACATCATTTAACCGTACCTGCTTTTAAACCGATGAATTGAATATAAACACTTCCCCTTTACTTAGTTTGAAATTTTAGAAAATAGTTTAAATAGTTATAAATAGTTAAAATAGTTAAATACTCTAAAATAGTTAAATTTTAGATTAAAGATACTGTTAAATAAATTTAAGATAGTTACATAGATTTAAAATAGATTAAATATAATTAAAATTGATTAAATAGCTTTAAAATAGATTAATTAGATTTAAAATAAGTTAAAATGGGTTAATTAGTTTTAAAATAAATTAAATGGTTTAAAATAGGTTAAAATGATTTAATATGGTTAATATAGGTTAAAATAGTTTAATAATTTGAAAATCTTAGTAATTAGAAATTTTAAATAATATATTTTTAAACCGTTTATATTAAAAATGTGAATTTTGAAATTAATATCAATTTACTATTTATTCCATTTCAACCCAATAGAACCATTTCAATTTCTTAATAAAAATCAAATTTCATGTCTCCATTCACATTCTCAATAAAATATTTAATTTTTATATCGATCTCAATTCCTGTTTGAAATATCAAATTTTAAACTACTACAATAAATATCACAGTTATATTTCACAAATTTTCAATAACTCAATTCCCAAAAATTCATTTATATTTCAAAATTCAACTTTGCAATTTCAAACTTTTAATTCCTTTAACAATCCCTTTGAACCAATTCCAATTTCAACCTAAAACTTGAATTCCGATAATAATTCAATTTATATAAATCAAAGTTTATTTCAAAATATCATTTAACCAAATTCAAAAATTTATGTATTTAAAAATCATTTAATTTAACCAATCCGGTGTCCGTATATAATTCTCTACCCTAGGGTCAAGTGGTACGAATATTTATCATTTCAATCTGCAATTTAAAATTTTACGGTTATATATCATTTCAAACCGCAATCCCGAATTAAATATTAAAATCCATAAAATCGCTCGAGTCTATCATTTCAACCCACAACGATTTTTCCCTAATATATAGATCGTTCGGGTATATATCATTTCCACCCATAGTGATTTTCCTAATAATAACTAAGGGAACTTGAAGAGTGATAACAATATATAAATCAAACATAACACCCAATCATCCAATATCAAAAATCAAACATCCATTAAAATCATCATTCAATTCAACCAATAAATATCAACAATTAACTAATCATCAATGACAGGCATTTAACTGGAAATTTAAATTCAATAATAAATTAAATAACAATTTAATTCAAATAATATAAATTAATAGGAATAACAATTTTAAATATATCAAACAGCCATAAATAAATTCCTAATCACATCGTAAATTTTATTTAACTAACATAAGAAATTTTAGAAGTTGTGAGTGGGTCAAAACAATCACCTTCGATTTTAAATTGAATTAAAATCTAATTTAAGCCCGAAATTCAAGCAGTCTCAGAATTCATCCAAAAAAGCATCAAAATGTCAGGAATTTCGATACGATCCCCCGGCAAAACAAATCGCGCGTGAATTGTACCTCGTATGTAAAAGTTATGCAAATTTAAAACATTTCAAATTCAAATTAATAAAATAAAAGGATATAATTACTTGCCACGTCCTTCGTTACAGAACCCTAACAACCGTTTCTGGAACACGCACGTGCGAATTCACGAAGCTGCCCCCTATCCAATCTCGGTCGTCACCGCCGTATCTCGCGTCGCTTACCTCGCCATCACCCGGTTCGGCCGCCACCACCCCATCATGCTATCACGAACCCCCACGATCCCCTACAAGCACCGAACGGCCGAGCCTAGGAGCAGCCGCCGCCATTAGCCTTGTACCCTAATTGAATTTCACCAACGATCTAGCCGTCGATTTCACCTATGAACCACACCGATTAACTACACTCGGTCCTCTCTACACATCTATACCCCTGATTCGTCGATCGGACGAAGTTGATCAACGCTTGATTGAACGGCCATGAATAGTTCATCGATTTTAGACCACATCGAAAACCAAATCAAAACAGTAACAGCAGATTTGACATGCGCTCGTCGAGAGCTTCAAATCGATATATAATTCGATATAGTTTGGAGGAGTTTGATTTTTGATTTGATTTTGAATTGCAATTGGATTTGGAATTGGGAATTTGTTTGTCTGCCATTGAGAAGGAGAAGATAGCTGAAATGTACGTACAGAAAAATGAAAATAAGAAGTAGCTAGGGTTTATAACGTGTAACGCCCCACCTCTATGCTCATAATAACAAAGAGTATTAAATTCAATACTGTCTATTATTACGAAGAATAAGGCTGGATAGGAGCGACCATCCGTAATTGGCCTTACACTAATATTGGTTATCTCGATAGGAGTGGTATATACTTTTTATTTTTTTCCTCTATTATTTATTTACTCCCATCGACATATCCAATTATCAGTATAAAACAAACTACGATAGTTCATAATAGTTTAGGACATTAGATATAACAATAACACAGATAATGTAAATGCGGAACACAGATTGACAAAAATCTCATATATATATATATATATATATATAACCGATGTCAGTTACAATATAGTTGACACGATACATATGATACAACTATAACTGTCGACTATAGAAGTTATATATATGTTATCCCGCCTTTTGGCAAGGCCAGGACATCAAGAAGCCGACTAGAGAACAAGGATGGCACGCCATGGATATCATTGAATTTTGTCCGAGCCCAGAGTGAGCTACAATTGATAGGACACGACAAGAAAGGCCATAGAGATCAGCACCTCAAATTTCAAGTCGATCCGGACTCATACACTCAAGTTATGATCGAGTCAAATTAGAGGGAAAGAGCCCAGATTTCGTATCCATCACTCTGGGCGATTTCGTATCCATCACCGAAGCCCCAGTTCGAATCCATCATGCTTCGTATCGATCAGCTCCGGATCCATCGAGGTACCCAGGTTCGACTCGATTTTCTTCGTATCCATCGAACTCTTATCGATGGACTTCACACATACCAGCAATTGAGGGACTTCGTATCCCTCAGCCAGTATCAGCATCGTATCCATCAGACAATGCATACGTCGTATCCATCAGACAGTGCTTACTTCGTATCCATCAGCCAGTGCCTACTTCGTATCCATCAGATAGTGTTTGCCTCGTATCCCAGGATGAAGTCCTACTCGAATCCATCAGGTCAACCAGCTTGGATAACGTGTCATTTCTCGAAGTGAACGAGGCGAAATACATGGAGACGATGCAGTCAACACGGAGCGAATGTCGGATCGAGACGAAGCGCATGCACCACGTCTTCTCCTGATGCGAATGCGCCGAAATGTATGGAGTCGACGCGGTCGATTCGGAGTGAAGACCGGATCGAGGCGAAGTGTGCGTTCCACGTCTTCACAGAGGCGCATGATACCATCGAGTCGAAGCTCAGAGCACAGGGCAATGGATACGAACCAGACAGCCTATGAGGAATTCCAGTTCGTATCGACCATATCTCATAATCCACCGATCCAAACATGATGAAATTTTAACTGAAGGTTGCACACATAACAAAGAATGTCTCCACCGATTTTGAGCTCAATTGGAAGTAATCCTGATCGATACGAAATGATTTCGTATCGATCACAGATTGGCTTGAAATTCTCTGGAAGTGGTCGAATGGGCCCCCTCACGTGTCAGGCCAAGTCTCCCGGGGTTTGAGCAAAATCCAAGCCTCCTACGCCTATAAATAGAGCCCCAGAATCAACGGAAAAAGGATCTTTTTTCTCTGAAGCGCCGAGACTCTGCCGGATTGAGATTTGCATCATACTTTTGCTGTCAATTTCGAATTCTAAACTGTAATCCGCTGTTCATCACTGTAAACGCTTGTAATCATTGAAAGAGAATCAATAAAATCATCAAAACTTCATAGTGGACGTAGGCTATACGCCGAACCACTCTAAACTGCTTGTCTGTGCACTTTACATTCATATTTGTTGGAGTTTTTGTTAGATAATCTCTGTTTTACATTTATAATCTTCATTTTATCTCTTCAAACAACTCCCGAAGAGTGTTGTGCCCATTTTTGGTACAAACACTTTGGTGCTTTCACTGAGAGAACCAGCTTTTTCTCCTGCTCGTTGGATCTGCCGTCGATACCGGATTGCACAAATCCAAGAGGAAGATCCAGATATCCAGCCCGGAATCCTTCCATTCTATTCAGATTTGCTCAGAATCTAGGAAAGGACTCCACCACCGACAATGGTCAGCACAAGAACTGGCGCCACCGCCACAGAGCAAGAAGGCAGAGACAGGCAAAATCCAACACAGCCGCCTTCTTCCAATCAAGACAATGCCACTCAGTCAGACTCAACGGGGCTGGTCACCCGACAGGAGTTTCAGGTATTGCTCCAGGAGCTGACCCAAAGCCGTCAGCAGTTGGCAGAACAGTTACGCGCTAATATCGAGCTGACCAACCAGCTAAACCGCCGGGGGCACAGAAGGTCCAGGAGAGATGATGTCTCCAGAGCGTCTACCGAAAGCTCAGCTTCATCTGATTACCACCGCCAGACTACCCGTCCTCGACTAGAGGGGAATCGCGCTCAAGCTGCTGAATATCAGCCTGCCTTAACTGTTGGGCAACTGAGGGTAGGACCGTCGACTAGTTTCCAAACCGGTCCCTCAACACGAGGAGGTACTGCCCCACAGTACACCACCGATAACCGCGCCACAACTGCCGCAGCAGAGACAAGGGCTGATACCCGAAATCAATCTGAGCCGATCAATCAACAGCGAGGACATACTCCTGAACCTTATGTCCCAGAAGACGTTGAGCCAAGGAGGCGAGATATGGGTCGTCGACAACGCCCGATCCCTACTCGCGCCGTGGAACCCGACCACGCCTTAGCTCATCACGCTCTGAATCCGCCTGTTTCGGATATATCAACCATGATACGTCAAATGATCCGCGAGAGTCAGGGGCTCACTAACGATGACTGGGGAATTTCCCGTAGTCATACCCCTTTCACAGACGAAGTGTTACATGCCGAACCCCCTAGGCGATTCAGAATGCCGACTCTCCCGATGTATGAAGGGAATAGTGACCCCAACCAGCATATTCTGAAGTATGAATGGTCGATGAGCGCTGCAAGGGCCGACGACGCAGTGAAGTGTCGGAGTTTCCCCATCTCTCTGGGAGGAATCGCGACAATGTGGTTTACCCGTCTACCACCTAGATCAATTTCTTCGTTCGATCAATTGGCCAAGAGGTTTGTGGAGCAATTCCGGATGCATGTTGCTAGGCCGAAGGACGTCAACACCTTGTCCAGCGTCACTCAAGCTCCTGGAGAAACACTCAGGCGTTACTTGGAGAGGTTCCACGCAGCATGCGTCGAGATCACCAATCCCAACGATAATTCAATCTTAATGGCTCTGACCAAGGGGATTGATCCTGATTCTGAATTCGGAAACTGGCTGGCTGGGAAACCGCCCGCGTCGTTGGACCGTTTTTACTCCAAGGCCGCTCAATTCCTGCGGCAGGAGGTTGCAAAACAGTCTAGGAAGCAGGACGATGCGAGGCCCAGCATTGAAGGAATACAGAGCAATGTGGCAGTTAAACAGTCCGGCGAGAGTTCCGGGAAAGTTCAGCTCAACATACAAAACAAGCAAACCCAGCAGAGAGGAAACAATGGCCAGAACAAGAAGAGAGATGAGAACCGAGGTCCACGACGTAGAACTCAGATGTTTGACAGTTATACACCGCTGAACACGTCATTGGAAAACGTATACTTACAGACTTGCAACACCGTACAATATAAGAAGCCTGCTCCGAAGCCCTCATCGGAGAGACAGATTCAGACAGGAAAATTCTGTAGGTTCCATGAGAGCTATGGACATAATACCAATGAGTGTCGACACTTACAGGACCTCATCGAGAAGCTGATTAGAGAGAGGAAGCTAGATCAGTTTGTACGGGCGCCGCAGCCTGGCGGAGCGGGCCCCTCAAATCAAAATCGTTCACAGAATCAGGAAAGAGAGGATGAACCCGCTCGTGCGGGCGGGAGATTAGTAATCAACACAATAAGTGGTGGTCCCCATCCGGCAGACAGAAGCTGGGGGGAAATGGAGTCGTATGCCAGTTCTATCAGGCATGCGGACTTCGAGTGTTATAGTAATTGCGAGGATGGGACCCCGGCAAAGCAACAAAAGATAATGTCCGATGATATCGTGTTCAGGAGCCGAGACGCCGATAAAGTTGAAGCCCCTACTATCGACCCACTAGTCATATCCGCCCAGGTAGGTCCTGCTTGGATGAAGAGGATCCTGGTTGACAGTGGGAGCTCTGTAAACATCTTGCTCAAACGGGCTTACGATCTGATGAAGATGGAGACAAAGGATTTGAAACCCTGTTTATCCAGAATCCATGGTTTCAATGGAAGTGCCACGATACCCATCGGAATAACTGAACTCCCAGTCGAGTTAGGCGTTGGAGAGCGCCGGAGGGTCCGCATGTTACAATTTGTTGTGTTAGAGATAGATTCGCCATACAATGCGTTTCTGGGACGACCAGCTTTGGCCGAGTTCAGGGCGGCGATCGCCCCATGGTGTCTGACTCTGAAATTTCCCACTGATCATGGGATTGGAGTTGCTCAAGGAGATCAGGCCTCGGGAAGGGCCTGTTATGTTGCTGAGCTGCGCGGGGCGCAACGTAAAGAGAAGGGTAAGGGCGTAGAGGAATCTCTCTGCGTCCGTTCTATCGACAATTGACAATTGGTGCCTGGGCCTCGGCCCGGGCACCACGACCAATTCCTGAAAGACCTGGACCCCAGGGACAACGAGGATAGAGACGAATCAACGGAGAGTCAAGCCTCTCCAGCCGAACTGACTGTGGACGTCCCAATCAGTGAGGATGATGATTCAAAAATGCTGAAAGTTGGGTCCCAACTAAACAAGCAGACACAGCAGGAGTTGGTCGAATTTCTTCGGGCGAATCTCGACGTCTTCGCCTGGACACACTCTGACATGTGCGGGATCTCGCCGAGCATTGCAAGTCACTCCCTGAATATAGATCCACGACATGTCCCGGTGAAACAGAAAAGGCGAGGTATGGATCCAGAGAGATCTGCCGCCCTTAAAGAGGAAGTTGATAAACTGCAATCGAATGGGTTCATTCGAGATGCCTTGTATCCAGAATGGGTGTCCAACCCTGTACTAGTTCGGAAACCTAACGGGAAGTGGAGAACTTGTGTTGATTACTCTGACCTAAACAAGGCTTGTCCAAAAGATAGCTTCCCACTTCCACGAATCGATCAGCTCGTAGATTCGACGGCCGGGCATGAACTACTATCCTTTATGGACGCTTATTCCGGCTACAATCAGATACCCATGCATCTGCCTGATCAGGAACATACCAGCTTCGTGACCGACCTGGGACTCTATTGTTACAAAGTCATGCCGTTTGGTCTAAAGAACGCTGGAGCAACATACCAACGCTTAGTCAACCGAATGTTCGCTGATCAGATTGGGAAAACTATGGAGGTTTACGTGGATGACATGCTGGTAAAGTCCCGATTCTCCACCGATCACGTCAGAGATTTGGATTCAATGTTCAGCATCCTCCGGGAGTACGGGATGAAGCTCAACCCACTCAAATGTCACTTTGGCGTTGCATCCGGAAAATTCCTTGGGTTCATTGTCAACGCTCGAGGAATAGAGGCGAATCCTGAGAAGATCTGGGCTATTAGAAATTTGCAAACCCCTAAAACTATAAAGCAAGTCCAGAGTCTTAACGGGAAGGTCGCAGCATTGAGCAGGTTCATTTCGAAGTCCACCGACAAATGCATTCCTTTCTTCGACCTGATTCGGAAGGGCAAACGAAACTTTGAATGGACCACGGAGTGTGAAGGCGCGTTCCGATCACTAGTTCGACATCTCTCCACACCTCCGATATTGTCAAAACCGGTTGACCACGAGCAATTATATCTCTACCTGGCAGTATCTGAACATGCGATCAGTGCTGCTCTAGTCCGGGAAGAAGACAAAGTGCAAAACCCGGTCTACTATGTTAGTAAGCGACTAACAGGAGCTGAAAGAAATTATCCAAGGCTGGAGAAACTGGCTTATTGTTTGGTCATTGCCTCGAGGAAGCTCCGTCCCTACTTCCAGGCTCACCCGCTTACTGTGTACACCGACCAGCCGTTACGACAGGTCCTTACGCGGCCTGAGACGTCCGGTAGGTTACTCAAGTGGAACATTGAGCTAAGCCAATTTGATATCGCATACGCTCCGCGGAGGGCCATTCAAGGACAAGTCCTGGCTGATTTCATAGCCGAATTCACCGTCCCGGAAGACTTACCCGAAACCAGTGAATCTCCCGAATACATCTGGAAGCTGTATACTGATGGTGCGTCAAATGACCGGTGTTCAGGCGCGGGGGTTGTACTTGAGACTCCCGAGGGCCGATCCATATGTTATGCTCTTAAATTCGACTTTCGTGCAACTAATAATGAAGCCGAATATGAAGCCCTCCTGACCGGCCTAAGGCTTGCCAGAGATTTGAGAATTGTCGCTGTAGAAATTTATTGCGATTCACAGTTAGTGGTATGCCAGGTGCGAGGAGAATACCAGGCAAGAGACCGAAGACTGGCCGCTTACTTGACACGAGTTCAGGAAATCCTAAACCAGTTTGATTATTATGCCATCTATTATGTGCCTCGGGAACGCAATCAGAAAGCCGATTCACTGGCGAAGTTAGCCAGCACAGGCGAAGCGCAACAAATGGGACTTGTCCCCGTTGAAACTTTGGCCACTCCAAGCATCGATCGGATAGAAATGGACTCTGTATTTGAAATCACTCCCAATAGAGAGTCCTGGATGACTCCGTATCGGAATTACATTGAGAATGGGGTGCTACCTGAACCTAGAAATGAGAAGAGACAGATTCAGCGAAAAGCCTCGCGGTTCATCATCCAAAACGGAGTCATGTACAGGAGAGGTTATTCCGTTCCTCTCCTCAGATGTATCGCCCACGAGGAAGTCAAGCGAGTGCTACATGACGTGCACGAAGGAGAGTGCGGTGATCATACCGGCGGGCAAGCTCTCGCTAAAAAGATACTCCGATATGGGTACTACTGGCCGACGGTGAACCGAGATGCGGCAAACTATGCCCGGAAATGCGATAAATGCCAGATACATGCCCGAATTCCGAGAGCTCCGCCAACTGAGATAACCCAAATGGTCAGTCCCTGGCCATTCGCAATGTGGGGCATTGACATCATCGGCGCTTTACCTTTAGCAAAAGGCGGTGCGAAATACGCCATTGTCGCAGTTGATTACTTCACAAAATGGGCCGAGGCCGAAGCCCTAGCAACCATTACGACAAAGAAGGTGATAAATTTCGTGGTTCGCAACATCATCTGTCGATTTGGACTCCCGCATACTATCATCACTGATAATGGAACCCAATTCGAGAGCGCAGAATTCAAGAATTTCTGTCAACGGTTTCATATCCGCAAAAAGTTCTCGGCTGTCGCACACCCCCAAGCGAATGGACAAGTTGAAGCTGTCAACAAAGTTATAAAATCGATCCTGAAGAAACGATTAGAGAAGGCTGGGGGCAAGTGGGTCGATGAACTTCCTATGGCATTGTGGGCCTATCGAACGACCCATAAAACCGCGACCGGACACACTCCGTTTTCCCTATCTTATGGCTCAGAGGCCGTTATTCCGGTCGAAACAGAAGTGCTCTCTCATCGCGTGACTTATTATGATCCAAAAACAAACGCTATACTCCTAGCCGAGTCTTTGGATCTATTGGATGAAAAACGGGAGGAGGCTGATTTGAGAGCAGCCGCACATCGAAGTCGGGTCGCCCGATTGTACAACACCAGAGTTCGACCTCGAACCTTTGAACTCGGCGACCTCGTGCTCAAGAGAATTTACCCAGTTCCTTCACACATGAAACCAAACTGGGGAGGGCCGTATGTGATTACACGAAAGCTCGGAGATGGTACATTCAAGCTGTCGACTGTTGACGGTCTCGATTTACCGAGGGCTTGGAACAGCGAAAGTCTCCGCCGCTACTACATATGACAGGCTTTATTTATTTCATTCTATTTAGCAATTTGTTTCTGCATATCGAAATTTGAATTTTGTAATAAGGCAACTGACTTTGCCGCATTTTCTTATTTCAGCAATAAAATGCCACTTCTTCGAGCCAGAGCTGTGATTCATTATGTACGATATACAACATCACGATGCACGAAGAGCTAAATCCCATCACACAATGGGACTTATTCAAATGGAGAGTGGCTGTGATACGACCGGCCACTCACTAGGCGAAACCCGAGCTCGGGGGCAAGCCATGACACCGATATTAATAGGATTGACACACGACAATCCTACATCTAACTCCATATTCCCAGAGTGCGAAATGGAGTATAAACATCCGACTCCGTATTCCCAGAGTGCGAAACGGAGTATAAACATCTAACTCCGTATTCCCAGAGCGCGAAGCGGAGTATAAACACTTAACTCCATATTCCCAGAGTGCGAAATGGGGTATAAACATCCAACTCCGTATTCCCAGAGCGCGAAGCGGAGTATAAATACTTAACTCCATATTCCCAGAGTGCGAGGTGGAGTATAAACATTCAACTCCGCATTCCCAGAGTGCGAAGCGGAGTATAAACAATCAACTCCGTATTCCCAGAGTGCGAAGCGGAGTATAAACATTAAACTCCGCATTCCCAGAGTGCGAAGTGGAGTATAAACATTCAACTCCGCATTCCCAGAGTGTGAAGCGGAGAATAAACATTAAACTCCATATTCCCAGAGTGCGAAGTGGAGTATAAACATTCAACTCCGCATTCCCAGAGTACGAAGCGGAGTATAAACATTCAACTCCGTCTTCCCAGAGTGCGAGGTGTAGTATAAACATTCAACTCCGCATTCCCAGAGTGCGAAGCGGAGTATAAACAATCAACTCCATGTTCCCAGAGTGCGAACAACCGCTTATGAGATGACGCATATCCCCGGAGTGTGGATGGAACGATTCATAAGAGAACGAGCGTAGTTCGACCACTCAGTCCTCGCTTGGTGTCATCACAAGCTGATCATCACAACTTGACCCCGGAACTGGGGGCAGAGGCGAATGTTAGTCACTACCCGAAACTATGCGATGCTCAGCTCTGATACGATCCCCTATCACAACTCGAGTCCGAAATTTCCATACTTAACAAGTAAAACGAGCTATTCTTGAAGCAATCAGATAATGCAAGTACACTGGACCAAAGTCCGAACACTGTAATATTCAAGCATAGAAAGGAACGCAAGCTGAAGCTAGAAAACAAAATTTTATTCCAACCAAACTCAAAAACAATGCTTCATACATGAGATCTTTCCTAAAATGTTCCTACTAGCAGGGGCCGAACCCGCATCTAAACACGGCCTACAAAAAGGAAAAGAAAAAACAAAAGTCCCTAATTGCCTATGAAAAGGACGTCTAATCCTTCTGCTTCCTCAGCTTCTTCTTCTTCTTTGAGGAACTACTGGAGCCGCCAGTACCCTTTCGCTTGGAGCCTTTCTCCCTAGGCAAGCTCCCCCCGGGTGAAGACATAATGTCAACGTCCTCGTCTGAGCTGGACTCTATGGGGATGCTTCCCGCGGGAGGAGTGGGAGGAACAGACTCCGCAGCCGGAGGAGGTGCTGGTACATCAGTATCGGTAAGTGTGCCCTCAGGAGACATAGTCATAAGAGGAATGGGGCACTGTGCTGCCGCTCCGTCATCTGCATCCCCGCCGTGCGCCGCAGCCGCCATCTCGGCATTGATCTCGGCTAACATCGCCGCTTCCCGCCGTGCCCTGGCCTCGCTAGGAGCGGTAGTAGTTTGGGACAAGGTGTCAGATGTAGCCGTGAATCCACCCAAGCCAAAAGGCAGGTCCGCAAAAGGATCACTTTGACGGCCAAGAAGCTCGTTTATCATCTGCTCGTCGAAAGAAAGTGAGCTCCCCTCCGTCACTCCAACCGGTGCCATTGCTGCGACGGAGGTCGCCTCAGAAACGATGGCTCCTGGCGCTTGACCTAATACTTGGGTGGTAAGAGGCGCGGCTGGTGCAATTCCTGTCACTGATCAAAGGAAAAGACATGTCATTAGCAACATTTCAACACGGGTTCTTCAATCCAAATATATTGGAAGTTAGTTCAAAGTACCTTCCTCGGTTTGGCTCGAGGTCGTCTGAACTACTTCAGAAGGATGTTCCTTAATAGGAGATAAGTGCGGTTGATCCGGATCATACGCCGGGATAGGCTGGGAGTAGATCATTGAAGTTGGCTCAGACTGAGATGACACGACTATCTCAGAACTCGTAACACGGTGTCCTGCACCAGAGCTCTCTCCGACTTCCTGGATCTGAGCACCAAGCCTCACCTTGTCATGGGAAATCATGGAGTCATGGAGAACTTTCTTTTCGTCATCATTAAGGATGCGGTTCTCCAGCTCGAACTCATCAGGGGCTTCATCAGGGTGCCCAGATCTCTCCTCATCAACCAGTAGGTTCCAGGCGTTATAGAGATGTGTGGGGTAATCGTCAAGCCATGTCAAGTCTCGGTGCCTTAGCACATTGGCGTTGTAAGTGACGAGTAGTTCCTCCACCTCGGCCTCAATCCTGGCCTCCGCCTGCCGTACTTTCTCCTCAACTCCAGCCTCAGCCTCACGGGCTTGTTGTACAGCCGCTTCCTTCTCCCTTTGGAGTGTCACTGCCTGGTCACAGGCTTCCTGCGCAGAGACGTTAGCTGCGTCTTTTTCCTTAGCCATCTCTGAAAACTTTGACTTCAGCTCATTAAGCTCCTTGAGAGCGGCATCCCTCTCGGCAGTGATGGAAGTGTTCCTGTGACCCATGTCCTCAATTGCGGTGTAATGTTCTTGCTTCATCCTGGCCATGGCAGCGGTCACCTCGTCAACTTTCTTTAAAGCCTCCATTTCAGACTTACGAGAAGACTCGGCCTCTGAGTTAAGCGCTTTTATGATTTGGTCGTTGCGACCCAGCTCCTTCTCAAGTTTCTCGATGGTGACGCCCCGCTCAAACGCCACTTTAGATGCCTTCCTCGCGGCCCGTCCCCACTCCCTATACTGGAAAAAGATGTCCGCGACATAGTCGTGGATAGTGGTTTCCGCGGTTGGCGGGATTCTCTTCAGGTGCGGGGGAAAGACATATCCATCAAAACAGATGTCAGGAAATTCCTTCCTCATCTGTGCCAATTTGAGCGCTCCCTCGCTAGACGCCTCGGTCGGGACCGACACAGTAGCCGAAGAGGTGGCTATTTCGGTCCTGCGCGGGAGGTCGGACCTCAAAGCTTGAGAAGGCGGCCTAGACCGTGAAGTTTCGGGAGGACGAGTAACGGCGACCACAGGAGGTGCAGAGGTCCTGGGGGGAGGAGAACGAGATCGGGATCGGTGAACATGTCCCCTATCTCTGTCAGACTTCTCCTGACCAGAGTGTCCAGCGTCATAATCCCTCTCGCCCTCTCTCCTGCGTGGCTCGTGATAACGGCGCTTACGCAAACTACCAAGCACGGAACCTTTCCCGGACATCGTACCTGAAAAGAAAACAACAAAGAATCAGTAACCGTTTGCGATGTGTTGTTTATGGTTAAGAAAGTGTGTTGTGCCGTGAGGAGTGTGTGAATGTGTAACCCCCCGGACCAACCAGAAGTGTCCGTCGCATTGGCGGGCTCAGACTCGCTAACATCGTCGACATGTTGCGGTCCACCTGACCCAACGTCGTGTTGCTCCAGCTCGGTGTCAGGGACGGGAGGGTCAGTAGGCCCTTCGAATTGATCTCCAGCTTGCGGGGAGGACGCCTCCGTAATCTTAACTCCCGGCGAAGGGCGGTGCAAAACCACAGACTTCCGCCTCCCAGACTTAGGCTGTTTCGAAGCCACAGCTTTGCCTTTCCTCTTAGCATCGGACTCTGGGGTTGCATTAGCATGTCCGGCCAACAGTTCTTCGTCAGTATGGGTTTTCTCGGAGTCGGGTTCCTCGATTATCACGACCCTGGGCTTCATCTGCTTGACCTTTTTCCTGGAGACGGTCTTTAATGCGCCGTCGAGTCTTATGCTCTGCCTCCGACCAATCAGCCCAAGGATTCTGAGATTCCGATCTGTCAATAACAGTTCAATATTCCTTTCTTCACTAGGAATCTCTTGGAGGACCCGAACTATCTCTTTGTAATAGCCACCCTCAGGCCGTTGGATGATAGCTGAAAGAAAAGGAGAAGAAGACGTAAGTTTAATTTCACTCCGAAGATTGCCCTGTCAATTACATGGGAAAAGAGATGATACTCACGTCTGAATAGCCATCTTCTGGCAAACCCCGGAGGACATCGGACATAGAACCACTCCGACTTAAAATAGCTTAGCCTGGTCCACGATCCCACGACAACTTGGCAGTTCCTTACAGACTCCAAGAACGTATAAGATGGGCTGTCAGTCCGACTCTTGAAGTTAAACAAGAATCTTATGTCGGTCATACGGGGAGGACGATGGAGGTACTCCATGAATACAACGAACAAGCTGTTGAGTGAGGCATACCCATTTGGATGCAATTGAGACGGAGCGATGTCCAGGTAAGCCAACACTTCTTTTATATAGTCGTTGAATGGAGGAAGTGTGCCGGCTGCACACGCATGCCGATTGAAAGCAGTATACCCCTCCGGGGGATTATGTGGCCTGTCATCCGGTCCAGGCAACAACACCTCATCCAAAGATAAACCATGCCTTAAGCATATCCTCCCCAGCATGTCTTCGGAGATATTGGATGAGACGGAATCAGGTGGACTGTTAATGAAGGACGCGTTGGGCAACTCGTCCGGAGCCGGGCCAATAGCTTCGGTCTCGATGACCGGAATCTCAATTCTGGGAAGGATAGGGTTCTGAGTTTCTTGCAGCTGCGAACTTGACGGTTCCATCACTAGCTAACTCACGAGAAACCATCATTAGGTGACAAGAAGCCCGTGCATTCCCCAGTGTAAAGTGCGTGAATGTGTTGTGTAGTACAAGTGCTGTGCGTGACTTGAGCAAATTTTGCAGAATTAAAGAAAACGTGCAAGCGACGGGATTCTGGAAGACAGACAAACATGACCGTCATCGCTGACCGTCATGACTGCGCCATCCAGATGATAACGATCGATTCAAGATTGGAGAGTTCGTTGTACTTTTCTGTTAAAAGGCAGTTCCATCGACGAGCTTCGAAAGTCAGTCAAATATGCAATCCTGTAATCAAGTCCAATTATGCAAGGCAGAAGCTCGTCGGAATCGAATGTAAGAACATGCAAAAGTTCGCTAAGTTCGTCAAATTTCAGCATGGAATCGATCGTAGTTCAGGTTCAAATTCATTCGGAGGCATGATGTCTTTTGTATCGATCCAGTTCGAATCGATACTTTCGTATCGATCAAGTCGACTCGATACCTTTCGTATCGATGTCAGTTCGTATCGACCGGAGGAGGAGATTTCGTATCGATCAGGTAAGTTTACTTCGCATCGGTCAAGGGTAACGGCTGTGAGACAACCAAATGCAATAACTTCGCATCGATCTGTGGTTATCGATATGGGACCGATGAGATCTCTTGGTCTTCGTATCGATCAAGAGGGATAGATTTTCGCATCGATCACGCTGGCCAAGCACTTCCATCGATCATCTCAGTTCAACACAAGCCCCAACCACCTTAGATCGATGCGAACCTCTGCATCCCCTTTAACCCATCAATCGATGCGAAATCATGAAATCTGGATCGAGTCGAATCCTCCTATCCCAGGTCGACACGAACTAGTGGTGAAATAATCACTCCAGAACTCTTTCTTCTCCAATTGAAGCGAGCATGGCCATGGCCATCCTCGACCAAGCTCTGGTCCAGATCTGGCCTTGGCACCACCAAAATCGATAATCGGCAAAGGCACGATGGATCTGAGATCTGAACTTCGTCGCTCAAGTGTAGCCGTGATTGCTCATTTACCTGAATCGAATTGGAGTTTGGGGAAATTATAAGATGATGTTTGATCGATTCGAAGATTGGAATAATTCTTCTCTCCTGCTTGTCTGTGGATCGATACGAGAAGGCAGAAGACAACAGTAAAAGTAAAAGGTAAAAAAGTGAGAAATGGCAAAGTCCCAGATATTTATACGAGGCCTAGGACGGAACCGAGTCGATTCGACTCCCAGTCAATTTGACCGGTCGCAACCAGTCAAACAGCACATCGATGCGAGCGTTCGTATCGAACCCACTAACCTTTATCGGTTCGAAGCGCACAGGGAGGCCAGGTGAATACGATGGGAAGATGCACGCGCTTTCCTCGTATCCATCAAGCTGTACATTCGTAGAGGCGAAATGTTCACCAAACACCATCGTTTCGAAACATTCAGAGTATGGGTCATCGATTCGAAACAGAGCAGACCTGTCGATGCGAACTTCCATTTTGTATCCATCGGAATCTATCGATGCGGGCATCCATTTCGTACCCACCAGATATCACCAATTCGAATTAGGATTCACCGCGATTTGTGACCATCGGTACGAATGATTGTTTTCGTGTCCATCAAGTCAACCCACATCGATACGAAAGAAGGCTTTTCGACTTTGAGCATCGATTCATAAGAGGACCGATACGAGAGAATGGCTAAGGGGTACGACTTCCAAAGCTAGTCGAAGAAGGCCTGCAGCTTTTCAAAGCACGTCATGTTTTCACAAGACGTACTTTGGGGGGCAAATGTTATCCCGCCTTTTGGCAAGGCCAGGACATCAAGAAGCCGACTAGAGAACAAGGATGGCACGCCATGGATATCATTGAATTTTGTCCGAGCCCAGAGTGAGCTACAATTGATAGGACACGACAAGAAAGGCCATAGAGATCAGCACCTCAAATTTCAAGTCGATCCGGACTCATACACTCAAGTTATGATCGAGTCAAATTAGAGGGAAAGAGCCCAGATTTCGTATCCATCACTCTGGGCGATTTCGTATCCATCACCGAAGCCCCAGTTCGAATCCATCATGCTTCGTATCGATCAGCTCCGGATCCATCGAGGTACCCAGGTTCGACTCGATTTTCTTCGTATCCATCGAACTCGTATCGATGGACTTCACACATACCAGCAATTGAGGGACTTCGTATCCCTCAGCCAGTATCAGCATCGTATCCATCAGACAATGCATACGTCGTATCCATCAGACAGTGCTTACTTCGTATCCATCAGCCAGTGCCTACTTCGTATCCATCAGATAGTGTTTGCCTCGTATCCCAGGATGAAGTCCTACTCGAATCCATCAGGTCAACCAGCTTGGATAACGTGTCATTTCTCGAAGTGAACGAGGCGAAATACATGGAGACGATGCAGTCAACACGGAGCGAATGTCGGATCGAGACGAAGCGCATGCACCACGTCTTCTCCTGATGCGAATGCGCCGAAATGTATGGAGTCGACGCGGTCGATTCGGAGTGAAGACCGGATCGAGGCGAAGTGTGCGTTCCACGTCTTCACAGAGGCGCATGATACCATCGAGTCGAAGCTCAGAGCACAGGGCAATGGATACGAACCAGACAGCCTATGAGGAATTCCAGTTCGTATCGACCATATCTCATAATCCACCGATCCAAACATGATGAAATTTTAACTGAAGGTTGCACACATAACAAAGAATGTCTCCACCGATTTTGAGCTCAATTGGAAGTAATCCTGATCGATACGAAATGATTTCGTATCGATCACAGATTGGCTTGAAATTCTCTGGAAGTGGTCGAATGGGCCCCCTCACGTGTCAGGCCAAGTCTCCCGGGGTTTGAGCAAAATCCAAGCCTCCTACGCCTATAAATAGAGCCCCAGAATCAACGGAAAAAGGATCTTTTTTCTCTGAAGCGCCGAGACTCTGCCGGATTGAGATTTGCACCATACTTTTGCTGTCAATTTCGAATTCTAAACTGTAATCCGCTGTTCATCACTGTAAACGCTTGTAATCATTGAAAGAGAATCAATAAAATCATCAAAACTTCATAGTGGACGTAGGCTATACGCCGAACCACTCTAAACTGCTTGTCTGTGCACTTTACATTCATATTTGTTGGAGTTTTTGTTAGATAATCTCTGTTTTACATTTATAATCTTCATTTTATCTCTTCAAACAACTCCCGAAGAGTGTTGTGCCCATTTTTGGTACAAACACTATACAAGTACATTATCGACTAATATACATGAATACATATCGTTCTATACAATGACACGACTATTACAAAATGACACTGACAACTTCAGAAGATGTGAAAAAGTCTTCAAATCCTGAACAGCAACTCAAAAAGGAAATCTACAACCTGAAATAACTCGGGTCTGACCCGAGTATTAAATTCAAAAGAAAATAATACACGGGTCAGTCTAATTCAAACTCAGTTTTTAGTGCATAGCAGCAATAATAATCAGATAGTCAAATAGACGATAATCATAGAAATCTCGTATATCCAACTCTCGATACGAGAATTGGATAACGGCAAATATAACACTAAATAGTGTTAAACAACATCCCAGCAAATCAAAATCATCAACAAAGATAGATAAAAGATTACAAATGCAGATAATTCGGAAATCAACAGAATTGCCTAATCAGCAATTTAACAAAAATCCAGTTATTAAATAATAACTAGAAACTCAGAATCTAATTATCGAATAGATAATTAGACACACAACAAAATGATCAATCAAAATGAAATCCAATACAATTCCCAAATATTAAATTGAACGCCAAACAATTCAAATGATTGAAATATCAATTAAACGGCACATCAGTGTGGCTGCAGTACACGCACGTGTGTACTGCCTCGCCACTACAACGATAAAATAAGAGCTGGCACACGGTCAAACCCAAATCATGCCGGGTTCAACTCAAGTGTCCATGATTCTAGAACAAGAGCAAATAGACATCAAGCTATAAAGCTCAAGCTATAACACAGTACAACAATTCAAATTGCAAATATCATAAAGTCACAAAACACAGAGGCACAGAGGCACCAAGGCAGTTCAAAATAAAGGGAAGCAACTCAAGATAAGTCGGGTCAGGTAGCAAACCCAGACGAATATCACAAGTACAGAATCAAGTATACAACTTTCCAATTCCTCTGTACAACAACCACAAAACTAAAGCCAAAGTCGAGTGTGCTACATAGACACCACGCAAAGAGCATGGAACAACAAAACAAAGTCAAGCAAATAGGGAAATCAGTAATTAAGGTCGAAATAATTTCCAGCATTGAAGCCAACCAATACAACACGAACCCAAAAGCAACCATATTTTTAAACTCGAAATCGATGATTAAAATCGAATTAAAGCCTGGTAATCACAAAAATCAATCTGAAGCCGTAAACTACTGAGCGAATCGTGGAATATAACAACATAGCAGTGTGGATGAAACAATCAATCAAAGACTGAAAATTCAGGTCTGCACATCAAACTACAGCAGTTCAAGTAAGGAAACATGCTACATGTAACTGGAAGTGACTATGGGACTGGCAACCAGATGAATGCACAAAGTACACGAGTGCTCGGCTACACGATAACTCAAAACAAGTATTACAAGGAGACTAACTCAAGGCTAAATGTAACCCAATATCAAGGACAGACATGTACAGATCAGAGATGAATGTACACGAATGGTATCATGTGCCAATGCAACAGGTCAAAACAATGGATCAGGCAAGTTATATACCAAAAACTACACAACACTGCAACAGTGCAACAAGTCAAGAGCACTAGTTCAAAAGAAGGCACAGTGATGGATATGCAAGCAAACTAGACCAGATATATGAACATGCACAATTTCAACATGGCCACAACATCAAAGACCAGACTAACTCAAGTACATCAAAGACCAGACCAACTCAAGTGTCATCAACTACAGGATGAACACAGTGAAACAATGAAGTACTGAAACAACATCAATAATCTGCTTCACAGTGCAACTGAATGGAATGTGATAAACAAAACAATGTAGTGCAATAGTGAAGAGGCCAGAGAATTGAAGAAAACTACTACAGTGATGCAAGAAATCGCATGAACAAGTTCGAACAACCAGACAACATCATATTCACGAATGCAATGTTCAAGTGGAGACCAGAGAAGATGGCCAGAGACGAAGACAGGGATGAACACAAAGATGGCCGAAGCCGTGTCAAAGCAGGTGTTAACCATGCCAAAAATCAAGTGTGTGCAATCTTTGAAAACGTCAGAACAATTAGAAAAAGGAAAGTTTTAATGTCGTAACCATCAAGCAAAATCGAATGTTCAAAATCAAAGCCGTAAAACAGACGGAATTCCCAAAATATATCGGAGCTTAAAACAGGAAAGTTTCAACAACGTGAATATCACGTAAACGATATCCATGAATCAGTTCAATCACTGAAAGAAGAACTAGCGCAAAGCAGAATTCACTAACTTTGAATTAGAGGTGAGTAAAGATTACTCACCTATTTCTCTGACGAGGCTCACGCCATACTTCCGTAGTCGATTCACTCGAATTGATGAAGCCACCAGCAGAGAGGGAGCGCCGATCGCCAAGGCTAGGCCGAGATCATCGATGGGACGAGCTACCGGAGCCGGAGCCTCTGATTTGAACGAACCCTAGTGCTCGAGCGAATGGAGAAAAATCGAGCCGCCATTAAATTTCGCATTTCGTTCGATTAGGTTTTGGTTTTCGAATGAAAAGGTAAAAAGGAGGAAACGGGTTTTATCCTTAGGAAGTTTTCACGGCAACAAAAGAACAAGGCCAAGCTTTTCTTTAAAGCCCAATTATCTTCTCTAATTTTTTAAAAAGAATTTCAACATGATTTTAAATTCCCAAACAACGTTTCACAAATATTATTTACTCCACTTACAATGATTAATAGAGAATTATACAAATCAAAAGAAAAATGAATTTCAGATTGATTTAAAATCTCTAACCACGAATAACAATTTTATTAAAGAATTTTAAATACGATTTAAAACTCAATATCAATTGTCAACTAGATTAAATCGTCATTTTGTCGATAATTAAAATTTACAAAAACCCCGGTTGTTACAGACTCCCCTCCTTATAAAAATTGCATCCCCGCAATTTTCATAAATAAAGTCGTCTATAACGATTGTTCTTCTAACATAAACTGGTTATGCTAGAAAAAAAAGAATCGAGAACACAAATATCAAAGAAATCTTTCACTTTCGTAAAAGAAGTTCACAAATCTATCAACAAAATCTAACTATCAGCAGATAATCAGGAAGCAGCGAAACTAAATAAATGCAATTACCAGCAATCTTCAATTATCAACTAGATGATTAAAATACAGAGAATCACAAAGCAACAATGTCTAATCATCGATACGATAATTATCTCAAGCGATAATTAGAAACAACAAATATCTGATTATCAAAAACGATAATCAGAACTCATATCAACAAATATCTAATTATCTCAAACGGTAATCAATTTCAAATCAACCAATATTCAATTATCAAAAGCAATAATCAAATTCAAATTCAACAAATATTCGATTATCACAAAACGATAATCAAATTTCTAAATCAACAAATATTCGATTATCACAAGCGATAATCAAATTTCAAATTCAACAAATATTCGATTATCAAAAGCGATAATTAAATTTTAAAATCAACAAATATTTGATTATCACAAAACGATAATCGAATTTAAAATCAACAAATATTTGATTATCACAAAATGATAATCAAATTTCTAAATCAACAAATATTCGATTATCACAAGCGATAATCAAATTTCAAATTCAACAAATATTCGATTATCAAAAGCGATAATCAAATTTTAAAATCAACAAATATTTGATTATCACAAAACGATAATCGAATTTAAAATCAACAAATATTTGATTATCACAAAATGATAATCAAATTTCTAAATCAACAAATATTTAATTATCTAAAGCGATAATTAAATCTCAATTCAGCAAATATTTAATTATCTAAAGCGATAATTAAATCTCAAATCAACAAATATCTAATTATCTCAAGCGATAATTAGAAACAACAAATATCTGATTATCAAAAACGATAATCAGAACTCATATCAACAAATATCTAATTATCACAAGCGATAATTAGAAACAACAATTATCTGATTATCAAAAACGATAATCAGAACTCATATCAACAAATATCTAATTATCACAAGCGATAATTAGAAACAACAATTATCTGATTATCAAAAACGATAATCAGAACTCATATCAACAAATATCTAATTATCACAAGCGATAATTGGAAACAACAAATATCTGATTATCAAAAACGATAATCAGAACTCATATCAACAAATATCTAATTATCACAAGCGATAATTAGAAACAACAAATATCTGATTATCAAAAACGATAATCAGAACTCATATCAACAAATATCTAATTATCACAAGCGATAATTAGAAACAACAAATATCTGATTATCAAAAACGATAATCAGAACTCATATCAACAAATATCTAATTATCACAAGCGATAATTAGAAACAACAAATATCTGATTATCAAAAACGATAATCAGAACTCATATCAACAAATATCTAATTATCACAAGCGATAATTAGAAACAACAAATATCTGATTATCAAAAACGATAATCAGAACTCATATCAACAAATATCTAATTATCACAAGCGATAATTAGAAACAACAATTATCTGATTATCAAAAACGATAATCAGAACTCATATCAACAAATATCTAATTATCACAAACGATAATTAGAAACAACAATTATCTGATTATCAAAAACGATAATCAGAACTCATATCAACAAATATCCAATTACCTGCAGATAATTGGAAACAACAAATATCTAGAAATCAATTAAGAAGACTAGAAAATCAACATAAAAGCTTGGATCGATCCCATCAGATGGCGAGTTTTTAATTCGCCGCACGTGCAACAACATATGGCCGAAGCCTACCAAGTACTCAACATAATTTTGGCGCCCAACAAATGACCCGAAGGTTCAACATATGACTCGAAGGTCTAGTACTGGTATTTGACCCGAAGGTCCAACATATGACCCGAAGGTCCAACATAGTGGCTCGAAAGCACACGAAAACATCAAATATTTCAATTAACGAGTCCGGAATTAACCGAAATAGCAAACGCACATGTCCCATACCACATGTTTTACTAAATCGTTTGATTCTCTTCATCGTTTCCTTGAAAGTGCAAAATTGTGTATTTTGTAAAAATACACTTTGCGTTCTCAAATGGACAAGTCCGGAATTAAGCGAATCAGTAAAAGAAAGGGGTCATAGTCCTCGATTTTGCTGAAACGTTTAAATCGCTTCCTCATTCTTTTGAAAGCGCAAACTGTTAAAAATTTATAAAACAATTTTCATTTTAAAAACGATTTTCCAATCACGTGATTAAAGCAGCAAATCAGTAACGATTTCGATAAGGAAATTGTACTTCTCAAAACATCGTAGAATGAATCTCAAAATCAGCATTGCGGAATAACCGCTTGAAAATTCACTTTTTAAAATTTGATAGTTACTGAAGCCAAAGCGACAGTACTTTTAAAACATCAAAATCGCATCAAAACAATTTACATCAAATGTAATATCAGTAAATTTTCATTCATCAAAATACCACAAAACACCGTGCTTCAAAATATAGCATTGGTGTAAAATCCCGTTATAAAAATAACGGCAACAAAATACGTTTCATAACCAAGCATCGGTTCAACGTAAAATAAATGCAATAACGTGCAATTCAAATTTTTTGCACGTACTACAAAATGAACAAAGAAATCATTCGAATGTATCTTTAATGAAGATAATTCAAAACAGCAAAAATCTAATCAATAGATGATTAGTACAAAAGAAAGCCAGCGGAAATTTCAACAAAAATCACATAACTGTAAGTTCTTCGAATCCTCAATTCGGATTCGAAATTCTCAATGAAACAAAATAATTACAGCTATGTAAACAACAAATGAAATTCATATCAATTTCGTATTTTGATTTTTAAATCAAAAAGATTATCAGTTGTACTCAGCGAAGACAGTTTCACTGTTTCCGCTGCGCACTCTGATAAACAGAACACAAATCAATCAAATCATCAGAACACAATTTAATCAAAACAACAAAACACGATTCCACTCTTATTTTTAAATAAAGATATTTAAAAATTTCATCAAAATTTCAAAACTTTAGTTTTGACTCAAATCACAGATAAAACATCGACTAATAGTTGTAACATATGTTCCATCCAAGTTATGTTTTATATTATGTCCATAAACCCCAAGCTCTGATACCAACTGTAACGCCCCACCTCTATGCTCATAATAACAAAGAGTATTAAATTCAATACTGTCTATTATTACGAAGAATAAGGCTGGATAGGAGCGACCATCCGTAATTGGCCTTACACTAATATTGGTTATCTCGATAGGAGTGGTATATACTTTTTATTTTTTTCCTCTATTATTTATTTACTCCCATCGACATATCCAATTATCAGTATAAAACAAACTACGATAGTTCACAATAGTTTAGGACATTAGATATAACAATAACACAGATAATGTAAATGCGGAACACAGATTGACAAAAATCTCATATATATATATATATATAACCGATGTCAGTTACAATATAGTTGACACGATACATATGATACAACTATAACTGTCGACTATAGAAGTTATATATACAAGTACATTATCGACTAATATACATGAATACATATCGTTCTATACAATGACACGACTACTACAAAATGACACTGACAACTTCAGAAGATGTGAAAAAGTCTTCAAATCCTGAACAGCAACTCAAAAAGGAAATCTACAACCTGAAATAACTCGGGTCTGACCCGAGTATTAAATTCAAAAGAAAATAATACACGGGTCAGTCTAATTCAAACTCAGTTTTTAGTGCATAGCAGCAATAATAATCAGATAGTCAAATAGACGATAATCACAGAAATCTCGTATATCCAACTCTCGATACGAGAATTGGATAACGGCAAATATAACACTAAATAGTGTTAAACAACATCCCAGCAAATCAAAATCATCAACAAAGATAGATAAAAGATTACAAATGCAGATAATTCGGAAATCAACAGAATTGCCTAATCAGCAATTTAACAAAAATCCAGTTATTAAATAATAACTAGAAACTCAGAATCTAATTATCGAATAGATAATTAGACACACAACAAAATGATCAATCAAAATGAAATCCAATACAATTCCCAAATATTAAATTGAACGCCAAACAATTCAAATGATTGAAATATCAATTAAACGGCACATCAGTGTGGCTGCAGTACACGCACGCATGTACTACCTCGCCACTACAACGATAAAATAAGAGCTAGCACACGGTCAAACCCAAATCATGCCGGGTTCAACTCAAGTGTCCATGATTCTAGAACAAGAGCAAATAGACATCAAGCTATAAAGCTCAAGCTATAACACAGTACAACAATTCAAATTGCAAATATCATAAAGTCACAAAACACAGAGGCACAGAGGCACCAAGGCAGTTCAAAATAAAGGGAAGCAACTCAAGATAAGTCGGGTCAGCTAGCAAACCCAGACGAATATCACAAGTACAGAATCAAGTATACAACTTTCCAATTCCTCTGTACAACAACCACAAAACTAATGCCAAAGTCGAGTGTGCTACATAGACACCACGCAAAGAGCATGGAACAACAAAACAAAGTCAAGCAAATAGGGAAATCAGTAATTAAGGTCGAAATAATTTCCAGCATTGAAGCCAACCAATACAACACGAACCCAAAAGCAACCATATTTTTAAACTCGAAATCGATGATTAAAATCGAATTAAAGCCTGGTAATCACAAAAATCAATCTGAAGCCGTAAACTACTGAGCGAATCGTGGAATATAACAACATAGCAGTGTGGATGAAACAATCAATCAAAGACTGAAAATTCAGGTCTGCACATCAAACTACAGCAGTTCAAGTAAGGAAACATGCTACATGTAACTGGAAGTGACTATGGGACTGGCAACCAGATGAATGCACAAAGTACACGAGTGCTCGGCTACACGATAACTCAAAACAAGTATTACAAGGAGACTAACTCAAGGCTAAATGTAACCCAATATCAAGGACAGACATGTACAGATCAGAGATGAATGTACACGAATGGTATCATGTGCCAATGCAATAGGTCAAAACAATGGATCAGGCAAGTTATATACCAAAAACTACACAACACTGCAACAGTGCAACAAGTCAAGAGCACTAGTTCAAAAGAAGGCACAGTGATGGATATGCAAGAAAACTAGACCAGATATATGAACATGCACAATTTCAACATGGCCACAACATCAAAGACCAGACTAACTCAAGTACATCAAAGACCAGACCAACTCAAGTGTCATCAACTACAGGATGAACACAGTGAAACAATGAAGTACTGAAACAACATCAACAATCTGCTTCACAGTGCAACTGAATGGAATGTGATAAACAAAACAATGTAGTGCAATAGTGAAGAGGCCAGAGAATTGAAGAAAACTACTACAGTGATGCAAGAAATCGCATGAACAAGTTCGAACAACCAGACAACATCATATTCACGAATGCAATGTTCAAGTGGAGACCAGAGAAGATGGCCAGAGACGAAGACAGGGATGAACACAAAGATGGCCGAAGCCGTGTCAAAGAAGGTGTTAACCATGCCAAAAATCAAGTGTGTGCAATCTTTGAAAACGTCAGAACAATTAGAAAAAGGAAAGTTTTAATGTCGTAACCATCAAGCAAAATCGAATGTTCAAAATCAAAGCCGTAAAACAGACGGAATTCCCAAAATATATCGGAGCTTAAAACAGGAAAGTTTCAACAACGTGAATATCACATAAACCATATCCATGAATCAGTTCAATCACTGAAAGAAGAACTAGCGCAAAGCAGAATTCACTAACTTTGAATTAGAGGTGAGTAAAGATTACTCACCTATTTCTCTGACGAGGCTCACGCCATACTTCCGTAGTCGATTCACTCGAATTGATGAAGCCACCAGCAGAGAGGGAGCGCCGATCGCCAAGGCTAGGCCGAGATCATCGATGGGACGAGCTACCGGAGCCGGAGCCTCTGATTTGAATGAACCCTAGCGCTCGAGCGAATGGAGAAAAATCGAGCCGCCATTAAATTTCGCATTTCGTTCGATTAGGTTTTGGTTTTCGAATGAAAAGGTAAAAAGGGGGAAACGGGTTTTATCCTTAGGAAGTTTTCACGGCAACAAAAGAACAAGGCCAAGCTTTTCTTTAAAGCCCAATTATCTTCTCTAATTTTTTAAAAAGAATTTCAACATGATTTTAAATTCCCAAACAACGTTTCACAAATATTATTTACTCCACTTACAATGATTAATAGAGAATTATACAAATCAAAAGAAAAATGAATTTCAGATTGATTTAAAATCTCTAACCACGAATAACAATTTTATTAAAGAATTTTAAATACGATTTAAAACTCAATATCAATTGTCAACTAGATTAAATCGTCATTTTGTCGATAATTAAAATTTACAAAAACCCCGGTTGTTACATAACGGATTATTTATAGGCAGATCAGAAATAGAAATGAATGGATCAGATTTGATTTGGAAGTTGAACGATAAACGACCCGAAAAGCCCGTTCTATCTCCGGAACGAAAATGGGTCATCCCATATATCAAAATAGATGTTTTCAATATTTCTAAATTCAATGGAATAGGTTTCAAGTCCTAATTCCATCATATGAAGAAGTTAGTTCGAAAATTAGCTTATTTCAAATTGATTTCAATTGAATTTAATTAAATCGATTTCTATGCGTTTCGAGCCCGTACGATCAAATGACAAGTCCGATCGATCCGAAACTTGAAATCCTACAATAGTTCACTGTTGCGGATCCGATAAAACTGGTTTCATCGAAATCTAAGTCAGTGGCCAAAATGGCTATTTTTAAGTTAATTAAATAAATATATATTAAATTAATTCAATCACTTTTCAATTCAAATTTAATAATTTACAATTTCTGTCCCTTTAGATTACTTGGACATTTACCATAATTTAAAACAAATTTAGATATCAATTCAAAGTTAATTATTTCACTAGTTACAGTGTTTAATTTCAACTGCCATTAATCCTATTAATTATAATTTAATTCCAATAAATTGATTTTATTTGATTTCAATCTTTATACTCAATCAATTATTTCTCTACATACATAGTTAACATTGTTATATATTTTATTACATTAATATTTTACCAATTTCATCTTACTTTCCATTAACGTAATCTTTAATTACAATTAATGGTGATAAATTCACTTATTATAATTTAAATTCCAAAATTTGGTCAAACTTGATTTTTCAATTATTTATTCAATCAATTATCATACTATGAATAGAATTTACATTGGTTACATCTTATTGAATTAATATCCTACAATTATCAATTTATCTACATTAACTGCACTAATTAAGTGAATTAATTGCAGTTGATTTCCAATTTTAATTTTATAGACTAAACAAATAGGTAATATATAATAATTGTTATCATTAACCTTTAATCACACCTATAAGTTTATCACTTACAAACAAATGTTACAATTGCTTTCATGACACTAATTTCATTCAATTACCGTTAACAATATATTATTTCATTAGTTAATAAATATTTACATTTGTTTTCTTATATTCAATTTATAACCAAGTATAACATTTACATTATTTCAATTGATTAGAATTTTCATTCAAGTTGCTAATAATTAACTTAAATTAACATTACTACCTATCATCTTGGTTATTACTTCATTAATAAATCCCAAATTTTTATTTCTTTTAATATTAAATTACCAAAAACTTATTAAATTAACTAATTTAAATTATTAAAAATTACGGGTCGTTACACTCTCCCCCACTCAAAACTTTTCGTCCTCGAAAAGGAAAAAAAGGGATAAGAAGGAATTAAGAAATCAATATATCTTGTTCAAAATATTAAATTTATAAACAATTAATTTACAAAATTAAATAATTTAATAAAATATATCAATTTATAAACAATTAAATCCTTTTATACTCAAATTAATAAAGTTTGGAAACATTTCATAAAAAATTTCTAAGTCCAAAATCCACAAAAAATTTCGGCAGAGTCTCCTTTGTACGGAGGGGCTCACGAGATAAAATAATATCAATAATAACAATATATCATATATATTTCAAAATAATATGTCCCAACCACGGGAAAATAATATAATATCGCTAGAAAACCATAATCCGAGAACGTACCTATTTGTCGGACAAACAACGCTTAATTTATGAAACCAAAAGCTTTAGCTATTGCTTCCATAACCTGTATTTCACTTATATAATCCAAAGGAGTTAATAATTATATAAATGTAAAATATTTAAGTTGTTTCAATTAATAACAAACAAATCAATGCAACATAACAACAATCACTTGCAAATAAGCATACAATCATCACATGAAATCAAAGTAATCAACCATTCATCCATATCAAGCAAAACAAACGGTTTGTTCGGGTTCAGAACTTTTAACTATACAAAATGACAAATAACCATTAAGTATACCATTTACTCAACAGTCTTAGATAAAACTCAATAGATTATTCATACCTCCAAACAATTAGAAGTATCCTTGCCCAAACAACCCATAAACCAAGACAACAACAAATTCCAAACATTAGTTAAGTTCATTTTTACATATTTCCTTTCACGTCATTTATTGTTTATCTATTTTCATCCTTACAGTGATTATTTTCTATAATTTACCTTTATTTCTTACAAAAATTCAATTCCCATTCATTCATATAATATTTAATTTCATTTATTTACACTTATTTATTCACATATGTTATTTACCTTTTCTTGCATATGTTACTCATACACGATTATTTAAACATATGTAAATCAATTCTTAAAGTACTATATAGGTTTCTTTGTAAATAAATTCACATTTATTCATTCAGTACTTATTTTCATTTATTTCCATTTATTGCTTACAAAATTCATTTTCCTTTTATTCATAAAATGCCAATTTCTTTTACTTCATTACATACATTTCTTACATAAGTTAATCCATTCAAATTTTTCAAATCCAAAAATTCAGTATCTTCACACGAATTAGTGAATTAGGCAAGGTTCTTTTGTGCAGAATAAGAAAGAGTGGGTCAAGTCAATCTCTAACCCTACCCGATTCTTTCTTTCCCGGAAGAACTGTCTTTCTTTTCAACTGAGCTGCATTTCCAATCCGTTTCGTCGGTCTCGTTAATCAATGAATTTATTATTTAAGTATTACTTACATCTTATTGCAGCTTAGTTCACATTTATCAATTTATATACTTGATTTCCATTAGATTTTAATATTCATTGGTGCATAAGTACATACTTATGTTTCTTTCCCTTTAATTTACATTCATTTCTTCCTTATATAATGTCATTGAATATTAAATCTATTTTATAAATCATTTCAACCTTTCTGAAGTTATAGCCATTAACTTAATATAGTATTCCTTTTATTATTCACTTTAATTATAAATAGCTTCAAAGCTTGAACTTAAGTTTATAATCAATTACTTACAGTACTCATTTTCCTATACATTTAATTAGTAGCTTTTCAATTATAACTTAAGTTTATAACAATTATAATATCAAAATTCTTATCTATAAAAGAAATTATATCGAACACTTCCATTCTTAAGTTTTACTTGTATAACATTCTATCACATTTTCTTTATTTAACATTTCAATTTATGATATTTTGGTAAGTTATATATATGTCTTTTAAGAATGCAATTGAAAGTTACACAAGTTTATCTTATTTCATTTTAGTAAATAAATGTTCAATAATTACCATTTTTTATTTTCATATCCTTTTTATTTACAGGTTACAACTTTCACATCTCTTGTATATTTTATTTATACCTTAGCATTTACTTTCTTATTTTCAATTTTTAGAAGTTCCAATTATTAAATGATTAAAATTTTCATTCCATTATAATAATTGAAATCTCTAATTTATAGAAATTTAAGAACTAAATGTGGGGTTCCATTTCAAATCATTTAAAATAATATATATAACCATATCTATATATACATCAAATCATATTTAGAAATAAAATTTAATATTTATTTATCAAAACATATGTGTAGTAAACTACTAAAGCAGCCATCCCACTTTGAAACTCGAAAATGAACGTCGATGATGCGTGCACTAATCACCGAAATTATTTCCCAACGACAGAGAAGGGAGTACAGAACTTATTTCCTTTTGAAATTCCTTTTTAAAACATTTTTTTCAAATTATATTGAAATATTTATATCAAAAGGTACTTCCAAATAATATTAATATTATATTCCAAAATCTTTTGAAAGAAATTTCCAAAATCCCGGAGCTTAAGTTCTAAAATTTCCAATTTATATTCATTTTATTTACAAATCTCATTTTTCAACCAATCCTTATGAATTTCACTACCTAACAAACAAATATATTACAACCAAATATATCATTTATAAAATCATTATTTTATATATAAAAATATATAATAGGCAAAATTATTTCATTTACCTATATTCAAAACAAATATTATGTCGGTCTGTCTTATTAAGTGTTTAGAAATCTATATCGATGTCATAGCGTCTTATGCACCAACCAGAATTTATAAATACAAAGCGGAACAAATTAACACAATATAAAAACCTTTTTATTACACTAACAAATACGCTCTCATATATATATATATATATATATACACACACACACACGCACGCACGCACACTCAATGACTCATTCTAGGGTATTACTACCCTATTAAATATGAGTCTGACTGTAACGACCTGTATTTTTAACACTTTAAAAATACGAATTAAAATAAAAAATTTGGATAAAAATCCGAAGGAAATAAAATTTTGTGTTGTTAAATGTGAATTACAAGTTAAAATGCAAAACTGAATTCTGAAATAACTTATTTGTAAATTAAATATGGATGTTAACCTGTATTGAATGTAAGCAATGAATTGAGTTTGATTGTAAACCAAATTGGTTATGATTGTAAACAAAGAATAAATAAAACGGTAGATTTAATAGTGGAAGTTTATGTTATTGAAACTAATATAAATAAATGTAACTTAATATTACAGTTGATTGAAATCAAATAATAACCGAAACTGTAATTTGATAAAGATGTTAACTGGTAATTGAACGTAAGTAAAGATTTAAATTTGAATGTAACAAGTAATTGAATTGAATTGAATTTGATTGTAAACAACGAAATAAATAAAATGTACATTTAATATTGAAGTTATAATATGGAAATCAACGTAAATGAATGTAATTTAATATTACTGTGAATTTAAATAAGATGATAGCTGAAGAAAATGAAAGTAAATGAATTATAAACTATTGATAATAATGTATAAGTAAATGGTTGATTCAATAATGAAAGTGTAAATCGAAATAAAAAAATTCATTTGGAATTAAATAACTTGAATTTGAATTACAATATAATTGAACGCTGAATCTAATATAATCTTTTATATTGGATTTATAATGGAAAATTGCATTGTAAAAGATTGTTAATTACTATGAAATTAAAAATGAAATTTGTGAACAATTGAAATTTGATTTAAAAGTTAATAATTTAAAATTGGGAATTTTATATTGAAATTAAACAGTAAAAATAGCCATTTTTACAACTGTCTCGGATTTCGACGAAACCTGTTTCATCGGATCCGTAACAGTGAATTATTGTAAGGTTTCAATTTTCGTAGCAATCGGACTTGTCGTTTGATCGTACGGACTCGAAACGCCTTGAAATAAATGCAATTATAATCAATTAAAATCAATTTGAAATTTTGATTTTAGCATAACTTCTTCATACGATGGAATTTGGACTTGAAACCTTTTCCATTGCGTTTAAAATATTTTAAAACACCTATTTTGATATATGAGTTTACCCAATTTCGTTCCGGGGTCAGAACGGGCTTTTCGGGCCATAGTTTGTTCCGCACGTTCATTTATCCAGTCTATCTACTCTATCTCTAACATACCTATATAAACACAGTTATAAACCCTAGCCTCCCTAATTTTTTTTGTCTGTACGTACAATTCATCTTCTTCTTAGCTTCTCATTCCAATGGCAGACAAAACCTAATTCCCAAATTCCAAAATCTAAAAAAAAAAAAAATTCGAGATTTACGCGCTTCGGGTCGCGCTTGGGGTTTCAGGGGGAAAAACCCTGGAGCTACTTCGAGTCGGGAAGAAAACTACTCGGGTCATCGGGTCGTTTTCGCAAAAACTCCAAGCAGGCATCGGGTATTTGAGGTGGGAACTCGAAGTCGACTCAGCACCAGAATTTTCCAATCTTCAAATTTTCATAACTTTTGCATACGGACTCGGATTTGGACGAGGTTTCTTTTGTTAGGATCGTATCAAAATTCCGGACACTTTGACGCTGGTTTGGATGGATTTGGAGACTGTAAAAATTTTGGGTTTAAATTCAATTTAAATTCAAAAGGTGAGTGTTTTATAACGCTCACAATGTACTGAATATTTTTATGGTAGTTAAATTTGACATTATGAAGTGATATGAATTTATTTGTCGTTGTTTGATAAATTTTAATTGTCATATAGATTGTCGTGTGAATTCACCGTTGAAAATTTAAATTGACAGTAAATTGAAATTAGGATTTAATTGAAATCAAATTTCCCGATATTGATAACTATGAAATTGCCGTGAATTGTATTGACTATTGGATGATTTATTTCGATGGATGCTATTGGTTGATATTTAAATGTTTGGATGTTTATTTGCTTATATATATCCTGTTATACATGCACATGACACTGTGATTGGTTTAAGTAATATATATTCATCCCTGACATTTAATTGAAATAACTAACCACTTGGCCATAGGTTAGAGAATTATATACGGACACCGGGTTGGTTAAATTAAATGATTTTAAAGTTGTTTTGAAATTATTTAAATGAATTGATTTTAAGAATAAAAATCCAATTTATGGAAATTGAATTATTTTGAATTGAAGCTCAAGATGTTGGAATTTAAACTTGGTAAATGAAATTGTTTAATTATTTGAAGTTTAGATTTTTTTTAAAAAAAGAAAAAAAAATTGAAATACGGCGTAAATTTTCGAAAGTTGATTTGTTTTAAAAGATTGGACTTTTAATCGAACTCTGAATATTTCTAAGAAAATTTTTATGAAATGATATTTCAAGTTTGAGTTTGGAATTAAAAATTTATTTAAAATTGAGATTTAATTAATTTGGAATTTAATTGAAATTCAAAGAAATTTGTGAATTGGACTAAATTGAAACTATTGAATTATTTAATAATTAAATAAGGTTAAATTATTTAATGATTAAATTGAATTGAAATTCTTTAATAAGAAAAAATTTGAACTTTTGAATAAGTGAATTTTTACTTCGTAAATAATTGAAATTGAGTTTCTTTATTAATTAAGTTTTGGAAAATTATTTAAGAAAGTAAATAAGTGAAATTGAATTTTTTTAACAAGAAATGAAAATGTGATATTTTTGGAATTAATGTAAGACTTGTAATTGAAAGAATTGATTTGACGAATTTAATTTAATTCAAAATTGTAAGTTTTGATTTAATGAAGTTGAACTTAAAAAGGTAGTGTAATGGATTTGAAATTTAATAGAAATTGTTTTGAATGATAAAGTACCTTAACGGATATTAAATGAAATCGATAAATGAATTTAAATTGATTTGAATGTTGAATTAAATTAATTTAAATGATTTCGGAATGAAACTTATATACGAACTTGAATCAATATTTGAATTGTTTAAATTGAAATTGAAATTGAATTATAAGATTTGGAAATTTTGATTTGGAAGTTTTGAAACGTAAATTGTGGAAATTGATTTAGAAAGACAAATGAAATGTTGATTTATAAATTCTAATTGAATTGAAATTGATTTGGTTTTGAAATAAATAAACGACCAATCGGTGAAATAATTACGGAAGTTATTAAAGAGACCGGAATTCGGTTATGGATATACTCTCTATCTAAACCGAAAACCACTTTAATAACTATACGCGGAGTGATGATCCAGAATGAAGTGGTTGGAATGATGTTCGTTGATGACTGAAGAAAGTGAACGATGATGGATAGCCTTGACACTTGTGTCAAATTGGAAATGACTAAAACAGGAGCTGTGCCGGGCCAATGGAGGATTTGCTACCTCAAGTGGACACACTTCTTCGAACTACTCATTATATGTTGTCGATTGGTGCACCCTTGATTTTGGGAGTGTTGTTTCACGGTGTTGCGGGCGCTGCGGCATTGCGTTCTCACCAGTCCGGATCAGGCGAACGGTAGTATCACTACCTTGGGTATTGCCTCATGTGCCTTGTCATACTTGTATTCCATTTATACGCGACCACTACGATTTTGATTTGTACCTTTAGTATATGGATTGCCCTCTGGTGACTTCCGGTTTTGGGGAAACTACGGTCTTGTATATGCTTTTGGGAATAAAAATGTGTTAAGGGTGGAATGGGCCATGGCTTAACGCTATTTTAATACTTTTACTTTAATGTAGACATATTATAATAGCGTATTGTACTACATAGTAGATAGTTTAACGGATCCTTGAGAGATGGAAAATCCCGTAACATCTCTTAAGTTATTGCACTCACGTTGACACTGGATAGGAGATGTCAAAACCCGTGAACATCTCTGACGCCGTCACACTCATATTTTCTTATTCGATTTGACTTACATGAGATATTTTAGTCCTGACTCGAGTGTTTTGCCTTTTCATTACGCTCGGGTCAGCCTGAGCATTTCAGATAAGGTTGAAGATCTATTCTGGAGGACGAAGACGGAGTTTGGTATTACATCATTTGTATTCTACTACTGTATTATTTTTCCGCTGCATTGTTGTATTATCTCTGATATGTATGTAACTCTGATTTATGATGTATAATAATAATCAAATTTATTTATTTAACAGCTTCATGAACTGTTATTTTATTATTATATCTTGTTCCTTCCGCTGCGAGATTCTGAGTTTGTTTCTGTTCTTTCTTTTCTTTCTTTTCTTATTTACCCCAATAACTATCTGTATTTCGGATTGTTTGAGTCGGCATGTGTGTATGTTTTGTCGACTTGAACGGTCAAAAATGCGGGTTGTTACAGTTGGTATCAGAGCTTTGGTTTAGATTACCTTGGCTCTAGTGGGGAATAACTCATTGAAATAGGGTTAAACCTTATGAATGAGTTCGAGTGTATATGAGAGAGCGTATTTGTAATTTTGATATAAAAATGATTTTATATTGTGTTAAATTGTTCCGTTGAGTATTTATGAATTCTGGTTGGTACTTGGGACGCCAAGGCATCGATAGGAATTTCTAAACACTCGAATAGGACAGATTGACATAATATTGTTTTGGACTATATTTTTATATAAAAGAACTATCTTGAAAATTTCTAAATTTTGATTGTATTGGTTGTTAGGAGATGATAATATTAGATTATCATCGTTTATTGTTGATTAGTCAATATTTCTACTATTGACTATTGGACGATTTTAAGAAATGAAACTTGTAAATATGATTGACAATGAATATAAATGGTAAATAAAATAAAATAAAAAAAATGAATTTAAATTAAGATGGAGAATTTAAATTCCGGTGTTTTGAAAATTTATTAACAAAAATTCGAAATGTATAATATAATTATTATATGATAGTATATTCGATTAGAAATTGTTTTCAAAGGATTTTCAAATGAAGTAAGTGTTATACTCCCCTCTTGACACTAGAGAATGATTTCGGTGATGAGTGCACGCATCATCGACGTTTATTTTCGAGAGTCCAAGTGGGGGAGATCACTTAATAGCTTTTTCTAAACCCTGTTTTGATTAAAATTGAATTTTATTTTGTATTCTCTATAGTATGACTTGATACACATTAATATAAGTATATATTATTTCAAACTTGATTTGAAATGAAACCGGAGATGAAATTCTTAAGTTCTTTAATATTTAATGATTTTAAACTATTGAGATAAACAAATACTTGAATCATTACGGAACTTCTAAATTGTGAAATGAGAAATGAACCTAAGAGCTAAGTGAAAATATTAATTGAAGTAGAAATCCTTAGAATTAGGAAATTATGAATTTAAAATAAAATTGAAACTGTAAAACTCGCATAGTATTAAATTTCATTCTATAGCATAAATATAACTTACCAAAATATTTAAGAAGTTCAAAAATGTTATATGAATTGTTAATTGGATAATATACAAGTTTAGGTTTGAATAATGAAATATGCATTTAATTAATGGTTTGCAAATATAAATAAAATTGTTAGTAAATAATTGGAATTTAAAGTAACATTTAAAGGTGATTCACCATTATGTTAATATAAAATGGAAATACTATATGTGAATGTAAATGTGAAATTAAATTATAGTGAAATTTAAGTAATGACTTAAGAATTAATTAATTGAAAATTCAACTTTGAATGGAAAGGGGTTGTATGTTGTTTAACTACATTCTATTTCCATAACAAAAACTTACCAAATACTTAAAAAGTTTAAAATGCTTATAAGGATAAGTAGAGGAATAATATACCAGTGTGAGAGTGAATAATAAAATGTGAAGATTTATTGATAGTTGTAAATATAATAGAAATTTAAGCTGTAAAATGAATGATATATACAAGAGAATGAATAAAATTTAAAATTCATGAAATATAAAATTTGTAAATGGAAACTAATTAAAGTTGAATATAACTAAATGTCAATAAACTTGGAAGTGTATGAAATAAAAAAATTTGACTTGGAAATGTATAATTGATTTAGTGTAGATTCTGGATGGATGGTAATGTTTGATATGCATTGGTTGTTTGATGGATGGTAATTGATTTAGTAGAATTCATTAGTGTTAATGGAATTGAATAAACGGAATAAAATTTTAAAATAATTAAATTCAAATTTGAAGCAAAGTGAAATTAAATATAATTGAATCCAATTTAAATTGAAGCAAATTGACTTGAATTTAAAATGTGAATGAAACAAACTTGAATAGATCGGAAACAAATTGAATGTAAACGTATTTCATGGATAAATGAGAAAATAAACGACTTTGTGTTTATGATTGTTTCTTTAGAAAATTTAAAGTTTGATGGTTTGTACTTTGAAATAATAAAAGCAAAATTTTGGAAAAAAATCCAAAATTGTTCAATATATGCTGAAACGAAAACAACCATAACTTTTAAATGGCTGGACGAAATTCAACGATATTAGACTTTTCGGAAAGCTTAGAAACTGTAGCATGACTTTTGTTTAGACTGTCTTGAGAAATTCCTTCATTTACTTAGTTAAAAATTTGAATCTTCTCGCTGGCCTGTGTAAAAGGAAAGCAAAATCAGTAGCATATACTCTTAGTATTTTTGCCATAACTTTTTACTGGGGTATCGGATTTTGATGATCTTGCACTTTCTGGAAAGCTAAGAACTTAAGTTAAAACTTTTGCTTTAAGTGTTTTGTGTTTTGCTGTCATTTAGAGGGTCGGAAACGTGACCAAACGTCGCTGACCTGCGCAATTCATTGCCAGGTTGAGGCGTATCTATTTAGTAAAACGGTCGTAACTTTTGAACGGAAGGTCCGAATTTAATAATTTTGGACATTCCAGAAAGCCTGAAACGAATGCAACAACTTTTGTTTAGATTCCATTGTTAAATTTTATCGTTTAGGTGACCAAAAACTGAGATTCGTTTGCTGTCTTGAAATTGGAATTTCAGTTTTGAAGCTAAACATGTTATATGTGTGTTGTTTATGATAAGTATATCGATCTATCTTTATATGCATGGTTCTAACTTGGTTATTGAGCATTTTAGTAGGTAGCAAAGAGGTTGCGCTTCGCTTGTGGAGCTCGCTTCTGCGCTTAATGCAAAATGTAAGTTAAAATGCTAATAAACGCTAAATAAAAGGTATGTTCTCGGATTACAGTTTATGTTGTGGTATATTATTGTGTTCCCCATGTTTTGGGATGCCTCATTCTTGTAATGAGATGTATATCATGCAATTATTACCACTGTGAAATTATTCGGTCGTAGCCGCGCAAAGGAGGTGCTGCCGAAATTTTTCAAAAATCCGGGAGTTAGAAAATTTTGAGATTTTAGAAAAATCCTATAACTAAATTTTGCAAATAAGTCGAATATTTTGAATGAATTATATCTAAATGATGGTTTCCCCTTCTCCGTTCCTTTTCGAGGATGAAAAGTTTTAAGTGGGGGAGAATGTAACGACCTGTATTTTTAACACTTTAAAAATACGAATTAAAATAAAAAATTTGGATAAAAATCCGAAGGAAATAAAATTTTGTGTTGTTAAATGTGAATTACAAGTTAAAATGCAAAACTGAATTCTGAAATAACTTATTTGTAAATTAAATATGGATGTTAACCTGTATTGAATGTAAGCAATGAATTGAGTTTGATTGTAAACCAAATTGGTTATGATTGTAAACAAAGAATAAATAAAACGGTAGATTTAATAGTGGAAGTTTATGTTATTGAAACTAATATAAATAAATGTAACTTAATATTACAGTTGATTGAAATCAAATAATAACCGAAACTGTAATTTGATAAAGATGTTAACTGGTAATTGAACGTAAGTAAAGATTTAAATTTGAATGTAACAAGTAATTGAATTGAATTGAATTTGATTGTAAACAACGAAATAAATAAAATGTACATTTAATATTGAAGTTATAATATGGAAATCAACGTAAATGAATGTAATTTAATATTACTGTGAATTTAAATAAGATGATAGCTGAAGAAAATGAAAGTAAATGAATTATAAACTATTGATAATAATGTATAAGTAAATGGTTGATTCAATAATGAAAGTGTAAATCGAAATAAAAAAATTCATTTGGAATTAAATAACTTGAATTTGAATTACAATATAATTGAACGCTGAATCTAATATAATCTTTTATATTGGATTTATAATGGAAAATTGCATTGTAAAAGATTGTTAATTACTATGAAATTAAAAATGAAATTTGTGAACAATTGAAATTTGATTTAAAAGTTAATAATTTAAAATTGGGAATTTTATATTGAAATTAAACAGTAAAAATAGCCATTTTTACAACTGTCTCGGATTTCGACGAAACCTGTTTCATCGGATCCGTAACAGTGAATTATTGTAAGGTTTCAATTTTCGTAGCAATCGGACTTGTCGTTTGATCGTACGGACTCGAAACGCCTTGAAATAAATGCAATTATAATCAATTAAAATCAATTTGAAATTTTGATTTTAGCATAACTTCTTCATACGATGGAATTTGGACTTGAAACCTTTTCCATTGCGTTTAAAATATTTTAAAACACCTATTTTGATATATGAGTTTACCCAATTTCGTTCCGGGGTCAGAACGGGCTTTTCGGGCCATAGTTTGTTCCGCACGTTCATTTATCCAGTCTATCTACTCTATCTCTAACATACCTATATAAACACAGTTATAAACCCTAGCCTCCCTAATTTTTTTTGTCTGTACGTACAATTCATCTTCTTCTTAGCTTCTCATTCCAATGGCAGACAAAACCTAATTCCCAAATTCCAAAATCTAAAAAAAAAAAAATTCGAGATTTACGCGCTTCGGGTCGCGCTTGGGGTTTCAGGGGGAAAAACCCTGGAGCTACTTCGAGTCGGGAAGAAAACTACTCGGGTCATCGGGTCGTTTTCGCAAAAACTCCAAGCAGGCATCGGGTATTTGAGGTGGGAACTCGAAGTCGACTCAACACCAGAATTTTCCAATCTTCAAATTTTCATAACTTTTGCATACGGACTCGGATTTGGACGAGGTTTCTTTTGTTAGGATCGTATCAAAATTCCGGACACTTTGACGCTGGTTTGGATGGATTTGGAGACTGTAAAAATTTTGGGTTTAAATTCAATTTAAATTCAAAAGGTGAGTGTTTTATAACGCTCACAATGTACTGAATATTTTTATGGTAGTTAAATTTGACATTATGAAGTGATATGAATTTATTTGTCGTTGTTTGATAAATTTTAATTGTCATATAGATTGTCGTGTGAATTCACCGTTGAAAATTTAAATTGACAGTAAATTGAAATTAGGATTTAATTGAAATCAAATTTCCCGATATTGATAACTATGAAATTGCCGTGAATTGTATTGACTATTGGATGATTTATTTCGATGGATGCTATTGGTTGATATTTAAATGTTTGGATGTTTATTTGCTTATATATATCCTGTTATACATGCACATGACACTGTGATTGGTTTAAGTAATATATATTCATCCCTGACATTTAATTGAAATAACTAACCACTTGGCCATAGGTTAGAGAATTATATACGGACACCGGGTTGGTTAAATTAAATGATTTTAAAGTTGTTTTGAAATTATTTAAATGAATTGATTTTAAGAATAAAAATCCAATTTATGGAAATTGAATTATTTTGAATTGAAGCTCAAGATGTTGGAATTTAAACTTGGTAAATGAAATTGTTTAATTATTTGAAGTTTAGATTTTTTTTTTAAAAAAGAAAAAAAAATTTGAAATACGGCGTAAATTTTCGAAAGTTGATTTGTTTTAAAAGATTGGACTTTTAATCGAACTCTGAATATTTCTAAGAAAATTTTTATGAAATGATATTTCAAGTTTGAGTTTGGAATTAAAAATTTATTTAAAATTGAGATTTGATTAATTTGGAATTTAATTGAAATTCAAAGAAATTTGTGAATTGGACTAAATTGAAACTATTGAATTATTTAATAATTAAATAAGGTTAAATTATTTAATGATTAAATTGAATTGAAATTCTTTAATAAGAAAAAATTTGAACTTTTGAATAAGTGAATTTTTACTTCGTAAATAATTGAAATTGAGTTTCTTTATTAATTAAGTTTTGGAAAATTATTTAAGAAAGTAAATAAGTGAAATTGAATTTTTTTAACAAGAAATGAAAATGTGATATTTTTGGAATTAATGTAAGACTTGTAATTGAAAGAATTGATTTGACGAATTTAATTTAATTCAAAATTGTAAGTTTTGATTTAATGAAGTTGAACTTAAAAAGGTAGTGTAATGGATTTGAAATTTAATAGAAATTGTTTTGAATGATAAAGTACCTTAACGGATATTAAATGAAATCGATAAATGAATTTAAATTGATTTGAATGTTGAATTAAATTAATTTAAATGATTTCGGAATGAAACTTATATACGAACTTGAATCAATATTTGAATTGTTTAAATTGAAATTGAAATTGAATTATAAGATTTGGAAATTTTGATTTGGAAGTTTTGAAACGTAAATTGTGGAAATTGATTTAGAAAGACAAATGAAATGTTGATTTATAAATTCTAATTGAATTGAAATTGATTTGGTTTTGAAATAAATAAACGACCAATCGGTGAAATAATTACGGAAGTTATTAAAGAGACCGGAATTCGGTTATGGATATACTCTCTATCTAAACCGAAAACCACTTTAATAACTATACGCGGAGTGATGATCCAGAATGAAGTGGTTGGAATGATGTTCGTTGATGACTGAAGAAAGTGAACGATGATGGATAGCCTTGACACTTGTGTCAAATTGGAAATGACTAAAACAGGAGCTGTGCCGGGCCAATGGAGGATTTGCTACCTCAAGTGGACACACTTCTTCGAACTACTCATTATATGTTGTCGATTGGTGCACCCTTGATTTTGGGAGTGTTGTTTCATGGTGTTGCGGGCGCTGCGGCATTGCGTTCTCACCAGTCCGGATCAGGCGAACGGTAGTATCACTACCTTGGGTATTGCCTCATGTGCCTTGTCATACTTGTATTCCATTTATATGCGACCACTACGATTTTGATTTGTACCTTTAGTATATGGATTGCCCTCTGGTGACTTCCGGTTTTGGGGAAACTACGGTCTTGTATATGCTTTTGGGAATAAAAATGTGTTAAGGGTGGAATGGGCCATGGCTTAACGCTATTTTAATACTTTTACTTTAATGTAGACATATTATAATAGCGTATTGTACTACATAGTAGATAGTTTAACGGATCCTTGAGAGATGGAAAATCCCGTAACATCTCTTAAGTTATTGCACTACGTTGACACTGGATAGGAGATGTCAAAACCCGTAAACATCTCTGACGCCGTCACACTCATATTTTCTTATTCGATTTGACTTACATGAGATATTTTAGTCCCGACTCGAGTGTTTTGCCTTTTCATTACGCTCGGGTCAGCCTGAGCATTTCAGATAAGGTTGAAGATCTATTCTGGAGGACGAAGACGGAGTTTGGTATTACATCATTTGTATTCTACTACTGTATTATTTTTCCGCTGCATTGTTGTATTATCTCTGATATGTATGTAACTCTGATTTATGATGTATAATAATAATCAAATTTATTTATTTAACAGCTTCATGAACTGTTATTTTATTATTATATCTTGTTCCTTCCGCTGCGAGATTCTGAGTTTGTTTCTGTTCTTTCTTCTCTTTCTTTTCTTATTTACCCCAATAACTATCCGTATTTCGGATTGTTTGAGTCGGCATGTGTGTATGTTTTGTCGACTTGAACGGTCAAAAATGCGGGTTGTTACACTGACCCCACAAAGCTAAGGTTATCGCTAAACCAAAGCTCTGATACCAACTGTAACGACCTACCTTTTTGGAGGTTTTAAGCGGACACACACGTCATACTCAAACCATTCTAAAGGGCAGATAGTTATGGGATAAATAAGAAAAAGAGAAGAAATAAAACAAATGCAGAATCTCGCAGCGGAATGACAAAATATAATAATCAAATAACAGTTCATGAAGCTGTTTACAAATAAATTTGATTACTAATACAATACAAAATCAAAGTTACATATAACAGAGATAAATAACAATGCAGCGGAACAGTATGAATGCAAGGGAATAATATAATAAATAATAATAGTACAAATCTTTGTCTTCATCCTCCAGAAATAAGGTCTTCAAATCCTGAAATGCTCAGGGCAGACCCGAGCGAATTGAAAGGACAATACACTCGAGTCAGAACTAAAAGATCTTATGTAAGTTAAATCAACGGTAAATAAAAATGAGTGTGACGGCGTCAGAGATGTTTATGGGGTTTGACATCTCCTATCCAGTGTCTAACATGAGTGAAGTAACTTAAGAAATGTTCGGGATTTACATCTCCTAAGGATCCGTTAAACTATCTACTATGTAGTACAATACGCTATTATAATATGTCTACAGTAAAGTAAAAGTATTAAAATAGCGTTAAGGCGTTACCCATATCCCCCTTAACACATTTTTATATATTCCCATAGTCTATACAGTACCGTAATTCCTCCGTAAACTGGAGGGCTATCTAAGGGCGCTCCATAGGTATGGTACAATACAAACTCGTAGAATGCACGATAGGGCATGCGCCATGGCACACGAGGAAATGCGAGGGTAGATATACCATTTGCGTATCCGGACAGGTGGTAACGCATAGCAGCTACTACCTCCCACCTCGGAACACACTCCCAAATCAAAAATCAAGGGGTAGCCACCAAATCAATCACAAAGTCAGAATATAGTATCGAAGAAGTGTGCCCGATAGGAGGAATGACCTCACTTGGCCGGGCGTGGCTCCTGATTTTAGCCGCATCAAGTTGACTCACGGGAGTCAGGGTCACATAAATACCTCATATAGAATCGTTCGCCTAACCATCCTACTTCATTTCTGGAATCTCCACCACGTGCATAATTGTTAAAGTGGTTTTCGGTATTGGCAGTAAGTATGACAATATCTGATCTCGGTCTCTTTAACAACCAAACGCTTATTTCACACCGGATGGTTCTTTTACATTTCAAAGTCAATTCACAATTTATATCAAAATATCATATTCTCAGAACCATATCACTTTCGAAATCATATTCACTTTGAAAAGTCATATTTCAAAATAGTTTAAAACCCTCATTTCAAAACTTCATATTCACATCAAATAGGTAATATAAATCCCAACTTAGGTTATAACATCATTTAACCATACCTGCTTTTAAACCGATGAATTGAATATAAACACTTCCCCTTTACTTAGTTTGAAATTTTAGAAAATAGTTTAAATAGTTATAAATAGTTAAAATAGTTAAATACTCTAAAATAGTTAAATTTTAGATTAAAGATACTGTTAAATAAATTTAAGATAGTTACATAGATTTAAAATAGATTAAATATAATTAAAATTGATTAAATAGCTTTAAAATAGATTAATTAGATTTAAAATAAGTTAAAATGGGTTAATTAGTTTTAAAATAAATTAAATGGTTTAAAATAGGTTAAAATGATTTAATATGGTTAATATAGGTTAAAATAGTTTAATAATTTGAAAATCTTAGTAATTAGAAATTTTAAATAATATATTTTTAAACCGTTTATATTAAAAATGTGAATTTTGAAATTAATATCAATTTAGTATTTATTCCATTTCAACCCAATATAACCATTTCAATTTCTTAACAAAAATCAAATTTCATGTCTTCATTCACATTCTCAATAAAATATTTAATTTTTATATTGATCTCAATTCTTGTTTGAAATATCAAATTTTAAGCTACTACGATTTCAATATATATCACGGTTATATTTCACAAATTTTCAATAACTCAATTCCTAAAAATTCATTTATATTTCAAAATTCAACTTTGCAATTTCAAATTTTTAATTCCTTTAACAATCCCTTTGAACCAATTCCAATTTCAACCTAAAACTTGAATTCCGATAATAATTCAATTTATATAAATCAAAGTTTATTTCAGAATATCATTTAACCAAATTCAAACATTTATTTATTTAAAAATCATTTAATTTAACCAATCTGGTGTCCATATATAATTCTCTACCCTAGGGTTCGAGTGGTACGGATATTTATCATTTCAATCCGCAATTTAAAATTTTACGGTTATATATCATTTCAAACCGCACTCCCGAATTAAATATTAAAATCCATAAAATCGCTCGAGTCTATCATTTCAACCCATAACGATTTTTCCCTAATCTATAGATCATTCGGGTATATATCATTTCAACCCATAGTGATTTTCCTAATAATAACTAAGGGAACTTGCAGAGTGATAACAATATATAAATCAAACATAACACCCAATCATCCAATATCAAAAATCAAACATCCATTAAAATCATCATTCAATTCAACCAATAAATATCAACAATTAACTAATCATCAATGACAGGCATTTAACTGGCAATTTAAATTCAATAATAAATTAAATAACAATTTAATTCAAATAATACAAATTAATAGGAATAATAATTTTAAATATATCAAACAGCCATAAATAAATTCCTAATCACATCGTAAATTTTATTTAACTAACATAAGAAATTTTATAAGTTGTGAGTGGGTCAAAACACTCACCTTCCATTTTAAATCGAATTAAAACCCAATTTAAGCCCGAAATTCAAACGGTCTCATAATTCATCCTAACCAACGTCAAAATGTCCGTAATTTCGATACGATCCCAGTAAAACAAACCACGCGTGAATTGGACCTCGTATGTAAAAGTTATGCAAATTTAAAACATTTGAAATTCAAATTATTAAAATAAAATAAAAGGATATAATTACTTGCTACGTCCTTCATTATAGAACCCTGACAACTGTTTCTAGAACACGCACGTGCGAATTCACGAAGCTGCCCCTTATCCAATCTCGGTCGTCACCGCCGTATCTCGCGTCGCTCACCTCGCAATCACCCGGTTCGGCCACCGCCCCCCATCATGCCATCACGAACCCCCGCGATCCCCTGCAAGCGCCGAACGGCCGAGCCTAGGAGCAGCCACCGCCATTGGCCTTGAACCCTAATCGAATTTCGCCAACGATCTAGCTGTCGATTTCACCCATGAACCACAACGATTAACTACACTCGGTCCTCTCTACACATCCATACCCCTGATTCGTCGATCGGATGAAGTTGATCAACGCTTGATTGAACGGCCGTGAATAGTTCATCGATTTCAGGCCACATCGAAAACCAAATCGAAAAACTAATAGCAGATATGACCTACGCTCGTCGAGAGCTTCAAATCGATATATGATATAGTTTGGAGGAGTTTGATTTTTGATTTGATTTTGAATTGCAATTGGATTTGGAATTGGGAATTTGTTTGTCTGCCATTGAGAAGGAGAAGACAGCTGAAATGTACGTACAAAAAAATGAAAATAAGAAGTATATAGGGTTTATAATGGATTATTTATAGGCAGATCAGAAATAGAAATGAATGGATCAGATTTGATTTGGAAGTTGAACGATAAACGACCCGAAAAGCCCGTTCTGTCTCCAGAATGAAAATGGGTCATCCCATATATCAAAATAGACATTTTCAATATTTTTAAATTCAATGGAACAGGTTTCAAGTCCTAATTCCATCGTATGAAGAAGTTAGTTCGAAAATCAGCTAATTTCAAATTGATTTCAGTTGAATTTAATTAAATTGATTTCTAGACGTTTCGAGCCTGTACGATCAAACGACAAGTCCGATCGATCTGAAACCTGAAATCCTACAATAATTCGTTGTTACGGATCCAATGAAACTGGTTTCGTCGAAATCCGAGTTAGTGGCCAAAATGGCTATTTTTAAGTTAATTAAATAAATAAATATTAAATTAATTCAATCACTTTTCAATTCAAATTTAATAATTTACAATTTATGTCCCTTTAGATTACTTGGACATTTACCATAATTTAAAACTAATTTAGATATCAATTCAAAGTTAATTATTTCACCAATTACAGTGTTTAATTTCAACTGCCATTAATCCTATTAATTATAATTTAATTCCAATAAATTGATTTTATTTGATTTCAATCTCTATACTTAATCAATTATTTCTCTACATACATAGTTAACATTGTTATATATTTTATTACATTAATATTTTACCAATTTCATCTTACTTTCCATTAACGTAATCTTTCATTACAATTAATGGTAATAAATTCACTTATTATAATTTAAATTCCAAAATTTGGTCAAACTTGATTTTTCAATTATTTATTCAATCAATTATCATACTATGAATAGAATTTACATTGGTTACATCTTATTGAATTAATATCCTACAATTATCAATTTATCTACATTAACTGCACTAATTAAGTGAATTAATTGCAGTTGATTTCCAATTTTAATTTTATAGACTAAACAAATAGGTAACATATAATAATTGTTACCGTTAACCTTTAATCACACCTATAAGTTTATCACTTACAAACAAATGTTACAATTGCTTTCATAACACTAATTTCATTCAATTACCATTAACAATATATTATTTCATTAGTTAATTAAATATTTACATTTGTTTTCTTATATTCAATTTATAACCAAGTATAACATTTACATTATTTCAATTGATTGCAATTTTATTCAAGTTGCTAATAATTAACTTAAATTAACATTATTACCTATCATCTTGGTTATTACTTCATTAATAAATCCCAAATTTTTATTTCTTTCAATATTAAATTACCAAAATCTTATTAAATTAACTAATTTAAATTATCGAAAAGTACAGGTCGTTATAGAATATGTAATAGAATGTTATACAAGAAAAACTTAAGTAATGAAAGTGTTCGATGGAATTTCTTCCAGATAAGAATTCTGATGTTATAAATTGTTATAAACTTAAGTTAAGAATTTGAAATGTTATAAATTAAATGTAATGGAAAAGGTGAATATTGTAAGTAAATAATTATAAACTTAAGCTAATGTTGAAGCCATTTATAATTAAAATGATTACTATATGCATTGAATGGTTATAACTTCAAAAAGCATGGAAATGATTTAAAATGGATTTAATATTCAATAGTACTATATTTGGAAGAATGAATGTGATAAGGAAATAATCCAGTATTGGTGAATTAAATTGTAAAGAGATTTACATAATAAATAATCTAATAATTGAAATGGAAATAACTTATGTAAGCAATGAATGTAAAGGAATGAAAAGAAAATGGTCTTGTATAAATGAATGGAAATGAATTTTGTAAGTGATAAATGTAAATAAGTTAAACGAACGTTGTATGAACAAATGAAAATAAACAGTGAATAATGTGAAAAAGAAAGAGAAATAAGAATAAAACTTAAATATTATTTGAACTTTTATTTGTATTAGCTTACGGGATGATTGGGAAAGGATACTTCTAACTGTATAAAAATGTGTAAATAATCTATTGGGTTTTATCTAAGAATGTTGAGTGTATGGTATATTTAGTAGTTTATTTATCATTTTATACGATTAAAAGTTTCTAAACCCGAACAAACCATTTGTTTTGGTTGCTTTGGATGAATAAATGATTTCTTCGACTGTATGTGATGATCATATGATTTGTTTGTGAGTAATTGTTGTTATGTTGTGGTGTTTTGTTTGTTATTGATTGAAGCAACGTAAAATTGCTAACTTCTTTTGGATTATATAAGTGAAATACAGGTTTATGGAAACAATTACTACTGCTTTTGGTTTTGTAAAATAAGCATTGTTTGCCCGACAAATAGGTACGTTTTCGGATTACGCTTTTATAACGATATTATATTGTTCTCCCGTGGTTTGGGATATATTATTTTTAAATATGTAATATATATTTTTATTATTGATATTATTATTTCTCCCAGACCTCCACGTACAAAGGAGACTCTACCGAAATTTTCTGTAAATTTTGGACTTAGAAAATTTTATGAAATGTTTTCAAACTTTTATTAACTTGAATATAAAAGGATTCAATTGTAAAAAAAATTAATATATTTTATTTAAATTATTCAATTACGTAAATTGATTGTTTATAAATTTAATATTTTGAATAAGATATGTTTATTGCTTAATTCCTTATCCCTTCTTTTTCCTTTTCGAGGACGAAAAGTTTTGAGTGGGGGAGAGTGTAACGATCCATAATTTTTGATAATTAAAAATAGTTAATTTAATAAGGTTTTGGGATTTAATGTTGGAAGAAATAAAGATTTGTGATTTAATAATGAAAATATAACGGGAATGAAATGTAATAGTATTAATTTAAGGTAATTGATAACTTCTTTAAATGTAATTCCAATTAATTGAGATGAATAAAAGTTATAATTGGTTATAGATTGTAAATAAATTTTAATAATGTAGGTATTAATTGATAATTGGATTAAAGGAGTAATTGATAATTTAAATGTTGTATTAACTAATGAAATCAGGTGTAATTAATTGTAATTGAATAAAATTAGCTTTGTGTAAATAAGTATAATATTTGTGTGTAGATAACAAACATACAAATGTGATTAAATATAGAAATGGTGACAATTGTTATTTGTTACCAATTTATTTAATCATTTGCAATTGAATGAAATTAAATGTAACATAAAACGAGTTAAGACGATAACTGTAAAAGGTGAATGCAATAAAAGGTATAGAAATGTTAATTATATTCACATGGCAAGATTTAATAAAAAGAGTGAAACAATGATAAATTAATTTATTGGGATTTTAAATTATAATAAAATCGATAAAATTTCAATGTAATTGAAATATTGCAACTATTATGGTAAAAGATGAAATTTGGGAATATTAGTGTAATAAGATGTAACCCAATGTTAATTTTATTCATAATCTGACAATTGATTGGATAAGAAGATTGAAATCGAATTAAATCTATTTATTGCAATTAAATATATACTTAATTGGATTTTATTACAGTTGAAATTGAACACTGTAATTAGTTTGATATTTAACACTGAATTGATATTTAAATTTGTTTTAAATTATTATAAATGTCTAAGAAATCAATAATGATAAAATTTGTTAGTTATTAAAAGTGGAATAAAAAAAGTGATTTAATCAATTTAATAATAATTTATTTAATTAATGTGAAAATAGCCATTTTGGCTACTGTCTCGGATTTCGACAAAACTAGCTTCATTGGATTTGTAACGGTGAATTATCGTAGGGTTTCAAGTTCCGTAGCGATCAGACTTGTCGTTTGATCGTACAGGCTCGAAACTCGTAGAAATCAATTTAATTGTAATCAATTTGAAATAAGCTGATTTTAAGCTAACTTATTCATACGATGGAATTAGGACTTGAAACCTATTCCATTGAGTTTAGAAATATCGAAAACATCTATTTTGATATATGGGATGACCCATTTTCGTTTCGATGGCAGAACGGGCTTTACGGGTCATTATTGTCGTACGTACCGATTCGATATGCGTTTATTTTCTTATCGGGCTTGGTTGATATAAATTGTCCTGTTCTAAACCCTAGCAGCCTTTTTATTTTTCTATTGTCTGTATGTACATCTCCTTCCCATCTCCTCTTTCCAATGGCAGACAAACCAAAACTAAATTTCCAATTCCAAATCCAATTACAAATCAAAATCAAATCGAAAATCAAACTCCTCCAAAACATATCAAATTATATACCGTTTCGAAGCTCTCGACGAGCGCAACTCAAATATGCTGTTTTTTTTTGCAATTGGGTTTTGGTTTGATCGAAAATTAGCTATTTATCCACGGCCGTCCATATTGGACTATTGGACTGGACGGTGGATCTACGACGAGGGTTCGATCGGGAGGTATGGGATTGTTGAGGTCGTGAAGCCGAGTGCATCCATCGGTTTCGTTCACCTCGAAGTTGGTCTGATCGACGGCGAATTTGCGATTAGGGTTTAACCGTAGCGGCGGCGGCTGCGTCATCTCGGAGGCCGGAGGCGCTCACGTGGAGGCCGTGGGTGCGCCTTGGGGTGGAGGTTGCATGGACGTGGTCTAGTCGTGGAGACGTTGGACGCCATGGCGGCAAAAGGGGGAAGTTTGGTGGCGGCTTCATGTGGTTGAGCAAAGTCAGGCGATCGCGAACATGTTAGGGCTTGCGTGGGAACTGAGGGGTGGGCTGACGTGGATGGTACGTGCGCTTTTTTTATTTATTTTTTTATTGTGATTTTAATTTAAATTTCAAACATTCTAACCTTAATAACTTTCGCATATGAACTCGAATCCACACGCGGTTTGTTCCTTGGGATCGTATCGGAATTCCGAACATTTTGGCGCTGGTTTGGACGAATTCTAAGACTGTTCAAATTTGAGCCTTTATTGGGATTTCAAATCGATTTGAAATCAAAAGGTGAGTGTTTTAACCCACTCACAATTACTAAACTATCTTATGTTAGTTAAATTAAATTTATGATGTGATTAGAAATTAATTGATCAATGTTTGGTATGTTTAAATTGTAATTCTAGTTAAATTTGACTTTTATTGCATTTAATCATCGTTTAATTTAATATTGAATTTAAATCGTCAATTTAATACCTGCTAATGATAATCGGTTATCTATTAATGTGTATTGGTTGATTTGGATGATGATTGTGATGGATGTTTAATTGTTGATATTGGATGATTGGATGTTGTATTTTTATATTGTTATAACATTGCAAGTCCCTGTGGGTTGAAATGGTACATACCGAACAATCTATAGATTAGGAAAAAAATCGTTATGGGTTGAAATGATATACTCGAGCGATTTTATGGATTTTATTTAATTCGGGATTGCGGTTTGAAATGATATATAACCGTAAAATTTTAAATTGCCGATTGAAATGATAAATATCTGTATCATTTGACCATAGGGTAGAGAATTATATACGGACACCGGATTGGTTAACTTAAACAAATTTTAAACCCTTAAAGTTTGAATTTAGTTAAATGATATTACTGAAGAAAACTTGATTTGTATAAACTGAACTATTTCGGAAATCCGAGTTTAAATGATGAAATTGGAATTGATTTAAATTGAAATGTTGAAGTTGAAATTGAAGTATAAACGACAATTATTGAAATTAAGTTATTGAAATGTGGAACGGAAGAAATGGTTAAAATGATGTTAATTTCAAAATTTATTATCTCAATATCAATTGTAAATGTTCTTTTGAACACAAATTTTAAGATTTTCAACTATTAAAATAAGTTAACCTATTTTAAACCAATTTAATCAATTTAAACTATTTAATTTATTTTAGTCTAATTTAACCTATTTAAACTAATTAATCTATTTAATCTATCTTAATCTATTTATATCTATTTAATCTATTTTAATATATTTTAATCTATTGTAAATCATTTAAACTTTATTAAACTATATTAAACTAAATTAATCAATATTAAACTATTTTAATTTATTTTAAACTATTTAATCTATTTTAATTCTATTTAATCTATTTTAAATTTATTTAATCTATTTAAAAATCCATTTAATCTATTTTAAATTTATTTAATCTATTTAAAAATCTATTTTAAATCTATATAAATCATTTTAAATATAATTAAATCAAATTTAGATCTATTTTTACTATTTAAACTATTTCAATCTATTTTAAACTATTTTAAAACTATTTATGCCTATCTAAACTATTTTCAAAAATTTCAGACTGTGTAAAGTTGAAGTATATATATTTAAATCCTTGATGATGATTCAACTTAAGATGGAATTTGGAATTGATACCTTTTGTGAAATGACATTTTTGAGTAAATATGGTTTTGAAAGTGAATATGATTTTGGAAGTGAATGTGATTTTGAAAGTGAATATGATTTGAAAATGACAAGAGTTTGAGAATATGATATTTTGATATCAATTGTGAATTGACTTTTTGAAATGTAAAAGAACCATTTGGTGTGAAATAAGTGTTTGGTTGTTAAAGAGACCGGGATCGAATATTTTCATACTCTTTGCCAATACCGAAACCACTTTAACAACTGTGTACGTGGTGGAGATTCCAGAAATGAAGTAGGATGTTTTGGAAAACGATTCTGTATGAGGTATTTATGTGACCTTGACTCCCGTGAGTCGGCTTAGATGTGACTAAAACTAGTGCCATGCCGGGCTAAGTGAGGTCGCACCTCCGATTGGACACATTTCTTCGATACCATACTATTACTTTGTGATTGATTTGGTGGCCACCCCTTGACTTTGATTATGGGAGTGTGTTCCGAGGTGGGCGGTAGTAGCCGCTATTCCCTATTGCGCCTTCTACGAGTTTGGTTTGTATCATACCTATGGAGTGCCCTCTGATAGCCCTCTAGTTTACGGAGGATTTACGGTAGTGTATAGACTATGGAAATATATAAAATGTGTTAAGGGGGATATGGGTAATGCCTTAACGCTATTTTAATACTTTACTTTACTGTAGACACTATTATAATAGCGTATTGTACTACATAGTAGATAGTTTAACGGATCCTTGGGAGATGGAAATCCCTAACATCTCTTAAGTTATTGCACTCACGTTAAACACTGGATAGGAGATGTCAAATCCCGTAAGCATCTCTGACGCTGTTACACTCATATTTATTTATTTTTGATTTAACTTACATAAGATTTTTTAGTTCTGACTCGAGTGTTTTGTCTTTTCAATTCTCTCGGGTCAGTCTGAGATTTTTAGTTTATCGAAGACTGCTTTCTGGAGGATGAAGACGAAGATTTTGTATGACAATTATGTATTATATTTATTCCACTGCATCATGTTGTTCCACTGCATCTATTGATTATTTATTCTTGTTGTATGTAACTCTGATCTGTATTATAAAAGTTTAATCAATGTTATTCGTAAACAGCTTCATGAACGGTTTATTTGATTATTATATTTTGTCATTCCGCAGCGAGATTATGTATTTGTTTCTTTCTTTCTCTGCTTTTTCTTATTTACCCCATAACAATATGCCCTTTTGAATGGTTCGAGTCTGACGTGTGTGTCTGCTTAAACGTCCAAAAAGGCAGGTCGTTACACCGATTGATCACTCTCTAGATTCGATAAACCTTGCCCTTCATCACACCTTAATGTGTGGCTTCTCCTTAGATTTCAAATATCACCATCCCACTTTGCAAGAGAAGAATGAACTACCTTTTTTAATTTAGTTTGGTGTTGATTTGAATTTGTTTTGATGTTTTTTTTCTTTTTTGGAAGATGTTTCAGCCATAGATGAATGATAGAGAAGGGGGAGAAAAGGAGAACAAAAATGAAAGTCACGTTCTGTTCTATGTACTTTCAAAAATGAGGTGGTTTTGTTTTTAATAGAATTAAAGGAACCTTTTCCTATTCTCCTATTAGAACTTCCTCCTTTATTTTCTCTTTTTAAATTTAAATTAATCTCATTAATTTATTTACTCCTCTTACCATTATATGGCTGATCCAAGCACATTCCAAATATGCAACTTTTCCAAATAAAAGAAAATAACTTTTATGTAATTATTTTATTATTTAAAACATGTTTAAAATTTACCGATATCACATATCGATATATGCAAATATAAATTTTATATATGCATTAAAATAATTACCAACAACTTTAAAAATATCAAATAAATTAACAATAATTAATATTTCATAAATATTAATTAATTTAAACAACTTGCAACATTTTACAAACTAATTAAATTGTGTGGTTTTCGGAGAAATCACAAATGCGGTTGTGTGACTCAAAGGTGTGAATTCAGTCAGCGGTTAATATTGAAAAATTCAAATATTAATGTTCACACGTCACTTTGTAGGTGGTATGACAGTTTGGCAGAATTCATTGCTTATAAGTCTTTTCGGTAAAATCAAATTTTACTTATTATAAGTGGTACCTGATAGTGACAATTATTTACACCAATTTTCTTCATCAAAACTATATCATATTAGGACTTATGGAATTTGGTAATGGTCAAAATTCCAATATCGTCCACATTTAACTTTATAGTCCAAACACAAAGTCCTTGGTTCAATAATAACAATTATTATTAACCAAAATGCTCTGGCCAGAGGCTTTGACTTTGAGTTGACTTGAGTTGACCATGATACTAACCCCATATAACTGAGGAGACGAATCCTCTCTTGAAAAGTGCTTCACTTCCAATACTTCCACTCGACCCAAATATAGTCAATCGATGGAACGCCATGCCATGATTTGACTAGAATCAAAGCGGAGCTTTCATATTGAAGATCCACAGTATTCTCAAGTCGAGAGAATTGTGCAAATCGGCCACATCGATATTTTCTGTTTGATCTTATCGAGTGAGTCATTCCATAGTTATCCAATAACTATCAGTACGTAACCCCTAGGTGCCCCCGGAATTCATGAGTAATACACTGCCCAACATTTGGAGAGCGTTACATACTCTAGTCTCAACGGGTACATCGGTATCCAGTCTCGATGCATCTTAATTGTGAACATTTAAAATGGTATATTTGTTTTATTGTGATAAATTACTCATGGTTACAACACTTTGTAACTACTATCACAAAATATGCCATTTATGGATTTTCTAGTAAATATACTTTTAATTAAATTAATTAATTAATATAACTACACTATATCAAGTATATAATAGAAAGAAACACCTTTATTATGAACAAGATTGTTCAACGAGTTAGATATATGTAACAAATTACATAATTGCCCCTAGGGCATACTCCTAACTCTATCAATCTCCCACTTGCACTTAGGGTCAATTATGGAATCTTATTCCAACTTCTTCAATCGGTTCCTCAAAACAAGTTGGGTCAGTCCCTTTGTGAACGGGTATGCTATTATGTTTCAATTATCTACTATGTCAATCAACTCTCTCCGACGGTGATAAACTGCTTTATCTCGTGGAACAATTCAGAGTATGTCTCTCGACCTCTAATGAGCTCTAAGTTCTACTACGTATCATATCGTGACATTGCTATCATATAACAATGTTATGAGATTCTCAACATTTGGAATCGGCTCAGTTATAAATTTGTGCACTTGTAATTTTATGAACATCATTTTTTATTGTGGCAATATTCAAGGCGATGTACGTAGCCTTTTTTCATTGAATAAGCCACAGTCTTTTATTTAGAACATTTCAAACTTAAAGATTCTTAGCTTTAATTTATTATTGACATACTACACTCAATATGACTTATAAAATTTGAGTTTGAACACTCCTTTATAAGGAGTTTTTGTTTCTGTGAACAATTCTCTAGTATTTCATCAATACATGAGAACACTTCAAACAACCATTTAGTGATAGCAATTTGGATTTGATATTTGCTTCATTTATCAAATACATAAACAAATCATGATATCGTAGACAACCCAACATGTATGATAATTCCTTTTGCCAATGCAAAGGAATCAATCTTACATGTTTCATATTAAACATTTTAATAAAGGTGTCCTTGCATATCATTTGGAACATTCCCGACATCTTTTATACTTACTATAAAAGACATCATTTATTAATCCAGTGTTGAGTATTAAAACAACTAAGGCTAATTTTAACACAAATACATCGTTAAAATCAACAACGTGTTGTTTACTTATAGTTTAGAAATATCAATGTACCTTTCTTTCTTATGAACACGCGCTTCCTCCGCACTTTGATTTAAAATCAAACTATTTGATATTTCTATCAAAATACTTATTCAATCTTGATGCTTATAAAATGATACGTTCGTATCATTTCTTGGATCATATCCAAAGACTCACAAACTCAATATTGCTCCCACTAACTTCGAGACACTTTTGGTTAATATGTGTAAATAGCTTATTCTAAATCGTTATTTAGAATTTTCTGTTTCAATACATATGTACCAAAACACTAATTCTCATCAAGTGATAAATTTGTGAGTAAATCCGAATTAACTTGAGCATGTTGAATACTGAATCTATTATGCTAATTTCAACAGTTGAAATTTGCGATGTTATTCTTATCAACATTGCTCATTTAATTCCAACTGCATTAGACTTTCTCATAAAGACACAATCTCGGGCGCTGGATTACATCCCTTTGGTTATGACCACCAAAATCTATATTTTGATAGCGACTTGGAATTCTTTTGGATTTGCGCATCATATCATATAGAGTCAACACTCTTAATGGTTTAATTAAACAACCAAGGATTATATATTTTCGACATTGATAAGAAACTCATATTTTCTCTTCGATGTGCGAGAATACTTATTAGGCATTCTAATGCCTTGTGTTCGTTTAGGTTAGTTAATTTCATTTCATCTCATATAATCAGTTTTATCCATGGATCGTATCCAATTCCATTTTACTACCAATAATTCCTCAAAGATATTTCTTCGCAATCAAGTTGGTATACCTTGAAACAACGATTGTTTCTCAGTGCAATAGAATAGGTATTCATAAACGTTTTATGAATTTCTTTATTTATGTAACAACCCAAAATTTAACCCGTAATAATTAACTTGTTAATTAATTAAATAATAAAATAACATTGTGGAATTATTAGAATTAAGCCACGGGAATTGCACCATTGTGTCCGTGGTAATTTTCTGGTCAATTTCCATATATAGAACGTCAGAAACCGAGCTAATATGACCAAGTTATAAAATAAACAAAATAAGCAGAAATAAAACGAATATATATATATATATATGGTCAGGTCGATTGGCCGGTCGACCTGGGCAAGGTGGCGGTCGACTGCCCGGTCGACCCGCCTTACATTTTGGCAGGCGAACGAACGTTAATTCGTTCGAACAAATTAGCACCTTCCGAACACGTGTTTTGCATCCTTAGTTTAATCCGGTCCCTCCATTCTTGCATCTGATGACTCTTATTCAGCGTATGACGTGGTTGCATCCTATTCAATCTCCAAATCCAACGGTCCAATATCCACTTCTACACCTATAAATAGACCCGTAGACCTAACACTTTTTCTCATTCTAGGTTTTCTCCAATTGGGTTCACCTTTCTAGGAAGGACCCTAAACAGAATAATTTTTCCAAAGGAGAAAATCGTTATAAATTAAATATGTTACAACTCCAAGTGGATCCGGGAAGACCAAAGGAAAGCTTAGGACCGGAGGTGAGTGATTGTAATTATTTTAAGATTTCTTTAAGTAATTTAAAAAAATATGGTTTCCAATAGTTGTAGTTTTACTACAATTTTTGGAATAGCCTTTTCAGTAGTTATTTACAATTTTTAGAATTATTTTCAGTCTATTTCCTTTCAGCTATTCTTTTCAGTAATTTTAGTATTATTTCTGTTAATTATAATTTATTACTGTTATGCATAGCTTTTTACTGATTTACAGTCTATTTATAGTATTTAAGTTTATTTACTATTATTCATTTCTTATTTACATCTTTTTCGATGTTTTGGATTTTATGCAAGCGTCTATTCTCTTCATCCCCTTTTTCTTCGCGTATGGATTAGAATAAATTAAACGTGAATATGTATTTTATAAGTAAGAATATTGAATGAAGATAATAAGACGTAAATTATAATGACTGTAATAAATAATGGAATTGGACTGTAATAAATAATGGAATTGGATTGAAATTACGCCTAATTATAATTAGATTGGATTAATTAAAGATAATTGGCATAGTTATAGGTTAGAATTATAACTAAATGGAGTAAAAGATGAAAGAAGCTTATTTTTACACTTAAACCTTGGATTAAATAATAAGCATGATTATAACGTAGGTTATGATAAGAAAAAAAATAGAATAAGGCTTATCTTAAGACTTAGAATAAATTAATAAGCACAGATAGTAGAGAAAAATGTAAAGGCTTATTTAAATAATTTACCTAAGTTAATAAGCAAAGATGAAAGTAGGACCTGTACCAAATAGCAATCCTTAAGGCACGCTTATGCTAAGAATGGTAGTAATTGGTCAAATAGAAGTCCAAATCATGGGGGATTTGGATAAGAGGTGCAACTAGATATTGTTTGGATGAAGGGCCAGTACCAATAGCATTACCCATATTTCTATGGACACACGGTGACCTCACGTTAGCTTGAAGTGGGATGAGGGGCACGCTTATGTTGGATGTTGAGGTAATAAGAAGACTCAATAGGTGGAGCAAAAGGTAGCATGGGCATGGTGGCAGTTACGCGTACGACTTCCATTCGGGTGCTCAGTAATAGCTATGAGTTCCAAGCGCTTAGTATGAGTGTCTTTCGTAGACATCATTTCCTTCTATGTAGGTAGCTATATATGTCATCCGGATCCACAGTAGTTGCTCTATGCATCTTTCGTAGATACCATTGGCTGCTGTGTAGGGAGTTATATAGCGGGTGATCCACAGTAAGGTCTATGGAGTAGCAGGCCGATCAAAAAGGGTAGAATTAGGGTCACATCCTAATTACAGGATTAGGAATTCAGCCTAATTAAATCAGAACAAGTGCAAGCAATCAAAGTTAACCTATCTTGATCAATATTTAATCGTATATATTTCCTGTTTATCTCTTTCCTATATCCTTTGTTATCCTTATTTTTGCTAGAACTGTTGTAGAGTCTATTACTTTTATCTTGCTTAAAGACTCTAGTAATTACTATCATTCACCAGACTTTAAGTCTGACCCACTCCTCTATTTCCTCCTTTTTCCCCCTTAGGCAATCAAGGGAGAAGCTAGTAGATTGCTGCAGCTTGGAGTTCTTCTTGGAAGAGATTTCTTCTATGTACTTCTTTTATTTTCAGCTTTTGTTCTTGTATGCACTGGTTTATTATGAGGGATAATACGTACTCTGATTTTGAGACTATGAATTTTTATTTCATAAGACATGATGGGTTTTGAAATGTGGATATTATATTTGGTATTTGACTTATTTATGAAGTAATTATGAAGCTTTATTTTAATTAAGTTATTATTTAGTTTCCGTTGTTTTTACCTGTTCCTGTCTTGTGAATCTTAGTCTCTGTTAGTTTCAGTTATACCTACAACGCACCATGCCTTAATGTGTCCTTTTGGGTATACTAAGAGGTGTGGGGTGTTTCGTTTGGTATCAAAGCCTAAGGTTACAGGATTCCAAAACAATTTAAAAAAGTAAAGTATTTTTCAAAATAACTTGTTTTAAAAGTATTTTTCAAAGAAGAACTTTCGGAAATAATTTTGAAGTATAAAAGAATTTTTATAAAAATCCCCTCATAAGTCCAGTTCAATTTCCCTTTGACTCTTTCCTAAACTACCTTTTTCTTTTCGTAGAATGGCTGATGCCCTGAACCTTCTCGAGGGCATTCCAGTCCCAGCCTAGTTTCGTAGGTACTTACAAGCTACGACTCCAGAGGTGCACGGACCTGCGCCCAATCCTGCACCAGCGGGTGGGAATCCCATCAACCCACCTGCCGCCATCAATTTCTCTAAGCTCTGTAAAGATTTTGCGAGTTTGGGCTGGAAGACTTTTTCCGACAAGGAGACTTTTGTGGAGACGAGAGCATGGCTTAGGGACACACAGAGGATTTTTGGTCTTTTGGGATTGGATGGTCAGCAGCGAGTTCAACTAGCTTCTTTGCAGCTAAAGGAGGAGGCATCTTATTGGTGGGAGGTGATTGAGTTGGAGGGAAGGAATATTACATGGGATGGATTCCGGGAGCGATTCGATAGGAAGTTTTTGTCTCAGGCGGAAGAGAGTGTTTAGTTGGAGAGGTTTATCAATTTGAAGCAGGGGAGTTTGTCTGTTAAGGAATACATCAATCAATTCAATGAGCTGTCACGGTTTGGTATGGATTTGGTGAACAAGCGGCATAAGAAAACTATGAAGTTTGCGAAGGGATTGAATCAACCCCTTTAGGGATTATTGCTGACTCATGTACCGATGGGAGCTACTTATGAGTCTTTGGTCGAGATGGCACTTATGTCGGATACAGTCAAGGAAGGAGAGTATAAAGAGGAGGTTAAGTTAGAAGGTCCAAAGAAGAAGTGGTGGGAAAAGAATAAGAAGAAGAAGAAAGGTGATGGTCCTCAGAAGCAGATTCAAGCGTTAGACACAACACCTTCTAGTAGCATTCCAGATAGAGGTAGGAAAGTCATAGTTGAAGGTTTGATTTCTATATCTGATTTTCCTATTCAGACTTTATTTGATTTCGGAGCATCACACTCTTTTATCTCTAGCTCTCTAGTAGACTGTTTGCACTTGGACATATCATTAGTAGTCAACCCCATTATTGTTTCGAACCCCATAGGAGGATCGACACACTTATCTATGGTTTGTAGGGGTTTGAAAATCTTTATCTTAGGCGTAGAGTTTGACTGCGATGTCTATGTTTCGGGATTCTCGGGGTATGGGATGATCTTAGGGATGGATTGGCTATCCACATACGGAGCTATCTTAGACTGCGAGAGGAGAGTCGTTAGACTTGAGACTTGTAGTGGTAGGACTCTGGAGGTATCTTGCGACCCGCAAGGTTCAGTCATGTTGAGTTTTCTCCATTCCCTCGATTCATCTTCATCAGAGTTGCATTTGGTTCCTGTCATCAGAGATTTTGCATATGTCTTTTAGGAGGTTAGGGGACTACCCCCTAAGAGAGAGATTGACTTTAGGATTTATTTGACCGAGAATGCTAAGCCAGTAGCGTTACCCATGAGACACATGGCACCTAGGGAGAGGAAAGAATTGAGCAAGTAGATTCGTGAGCTCTCGGATAAGGGATTCATAAGAAGGAGCATATCGGAGTGGGGAGCGCCAGTCGTCTTCGCCACTAAGGTGAATGGTTCTCTTCGACTTTGTGTGGATTATAGGGAATTGCATAAGCTCACCAAGAAGAACCGATATCCACTTCCTAGGATTGATGATCTTTTTGACCAGTTGGTAGGTTCTTCGGTTTTCTCTCGACTTGATTTAGCCACGGGATTCCATCAGCTTAGAGTCGTTGATGACAACATAGATAAGACTGCCTTTAGGACACCGGACGGATTCTTCGAGTGGTTGGTTATGCCTTTTGGGCTAACCAATGCTCTAGTCTATTTCATTGATTTTGATGAGCCGCATCCTTAGGGATGTCCTAAATAAGTTTGTGGTGGTATTCGTGGATGATATCTTGGTATTTTCCAAGAATATGGAGGAGCATGCAGTTCATTTGGAAGAAGTTCTTCGCACACTTCGTAGTCATCATTTGAGAGCTAAGTTTTCGAAGTGTCATTTTTGGAGAGAGGAAGTTCGTTTCTTGGGGCACATAGTCTCGAAGAAGGTTTGGCTGTTGACCCTGCTAAGGTTATTGCACCGCAAGATTGGAAGGCCCCCAAGAATGTTACCGAGGTTAGGAGCTTCCTAGGATTGGCAGGCTACTATAGGAAGTTCATTAGAGACTTTGCCAAGATTTTGGAACCACTCACGCGCCTTACTAAGAAGAATAAAGCTTTCGTGTGGGACGTCGATTGTGAAGATTCCTTCACGTAGCTTAAGAGAGCCCTTACTAGTGCACCGGTGTTAGTTTTACCTGACGGAGCTAAGCCTTTCACCGTATACACTGATGCATGTGGAACGGGTCTAGGAGCGGTGTTGATGCAAGAAGGGAGGGTAGTGTGTTATGGTAGTAGGCAGTTGAGGACGCATGAGAAGAACTACCCTACCCACGATTTGGAGTTGGTTGCCATACTTTTTGCACTTAAGTCTTGGGACACTATTTGCTTGGAGAGAGGTTTGAGCTTTTTACCGACCATAAGTCCTTGAAGTACCTATTCTCGCAGAAGGACTTGAACTTGAGGCAACAAAGGTGGATGGAGTTTTAGACTTGCATGATTTTGAGATAGCTTATACCTATGGCAAGGGTAATGTGGTTGCGGATGCATTGAGTAGAAAGAAGGCAACCTTTAGTCGTTTGTTCGTAGAGTGGAGGAGCTTGGAGTTTTTTTCTACTTTTGATTTTAAGCCCTCTACGGACATTACTCTCGAATTGTTGGCAACATTAGAGGTGAGGCCTACCCTTATGGATCAGATTGGCTCGAGGTAGCAGGAAGATTTGGAGATCATGGACATTATGGATTGGATTAGCCGTGGAGAGGTCTCGAGACATCTCCAACGCTATTCCATTGATAGTAGAGGGTGGCTTAGGATAGATGGGAGGCTTTGTGTTCCATGCACAGGTGACTTGTTGAGAGAAGTTTTGGAAGAGGCGCACTATTCCCGTATGACTATTCACCCAGGTGGTGACAAAATGTATCAGGATATGAAGAGGATGTTCTATTAGGGTGGTATGAAGAAGGACGTGGCGGAATTCGTAGCTAAGTGTCTCATATGCCAAAGGGTAAAAGCAGAGCAGCAGAAGCCTAGTGGATTACTTCAGCCCTTAGAAGTGCCGGAGTGGAAGTGAGACGGTATTTCTATGGATTGCATTGATGGTTTACCCCGTTCTAGGAAAGGGAACACTAGCATTTGGGCGATTGTTGATAGATTGACCAAGAGTGTTCACTTCATCCCCGTTAAGAGTAAGCATACGGCTTCATATTTGGCATCCTTGTATATTCGAGAGATAGTCTGTCTACACAGAGTTCCTTCTAGCGTTGATAGTAATAGAGATCCCATTTTCACTAGTGAGTTTTGGAGAAGCTTACAGGAGGCGCTAGGGACGCAACTTAGGTTGAGTACGGCCTATCACCCCCAGATGGATGGCCAAACGGAGAGGGTAAATAGGGTGCTTGAGGATTTGCTGCAGATGTGCATTTTGGACTTTGGAGGAACTTGGGAGGAGCATCTTCTGTTTGTTGAGTTTGAATACAATAATAGTTACCAAACAAGTATAGGAATGGTACCATTTGAGGCTTTATATGGGAGACCTTGCAAGTCCCCATCATGTTGGGTAGAGTCTACGGAGAAGTTAACTTGGACCCGATATGGTTAGGGAGACCTCTGAGAGGGTGGATTTGATTCGATGAAGGATGAAGACGGCTCAAGACAGGCAGAAGTCGTATGCGGATAAACGGAGGAGAGCTTAGAGTTTGACGTTGGAGGCTTGGTTTTTATCAAAGTATCCCCGCTTAGGAAGGCAGTAAGATTCGGATCAAATGGAAAGTTAGCCCCTAGATTTGTTGGACCATTTCCAATCACAGAGAGAGTTGGGAAGATGGCCTATCGAGTAAAGCTACCTGATAGGCTCGTAGGAGCGCACGACGTTTTCCATGTGTCGCACTTGCGGAAGTGCTTACATGACTCGAAAAAGGTTGTAGAGCCTAGTCGGTTAGAGGAGGTGGAGGTAGAAAGGGAAGCTTATGTTCAGCGTATCCCCATGAAGATTGTTGGAAGAGATATCAAGCGACCAAGGAATAAGGAGGTTCCAGTGGTGAAGGTGCAATGGGGAGATGATGTTGCAGACGCCACTTAGGAAGAAAAAGAGAAGATTCGTACTTCCTATCCTTAGTTTTTGATGGTAAGTTTTAGAATTCCTTTTTCCATCTTTAGATTTGCATAGATTCTTTCCTTTATTATCCTTTGGGAGGGTAGAACTTAGGATGGTAGGATTTGATGTAAACATGTTAATAGAACATGTTATGAATGATGTATGCTAGTGGTTGCAAGTGTTTGCTAATGGATGCTATGGAAGCATATAGGTACACTAGGCATTATTATTCCTTAGGGATCGGCCTAACTAGGACACTAGAGCATATGCATATGGATGTGTGTGCATTTTTATTTTATTTCCATGGTTGCTATAAATGGATGTTTATCACTTGATTGTTGCATTTGGGTGATGTTTGTAGCATGCATATAGAACTATCAGTTATCATTAGGAAATTTTTCCAATCATTTGGATACATGGCACGGACATGATTGCATAAAAGAAGGTCAACTGAATCAGTAGACCACCTAATCTTGCATTAATTAGGAACATTTACACTACACTAATTACATAAGTATCATAAATTTCATTAGAAAAAGAAATTAAGGACAATGGATGAATGGTTGATGATTGAGTAGTTGGTTGTAGAATTGGATGAAAACATTTAGTACATTCTTTTATCCTTAGAGATTTCAAGGACGAAATCCCTTAAGGATGGGAGAATGTAACAACCCAAAATTTAACCCATAATAATTAACTTGTTAATTAATTAAATAATAAAATAACATTGTGAAATTATCAGAATTGAGCCACGGGAATTGCACCATTGTGTCCGTGGTAATTTTCTGGTCAATTTCCATATATAGAACGTCAAAAAACCGAGCTAATATAACCAAGTTATAAAATAAACAAAATAAGCAGAAATAAAATGAAATATATATATATATATATATATATGGTCAAGTCGACCTGGGCAAGGGGGCGGTCGACCGCCTAGTCGACCCGCCTTGCATTTTAGCAGGCGAACGAACGTTAATTCGTTCGAAAGAATCAGCAGCTTCCGAACATGTGTTTAGCATCCTTTAGTTTAATCCGGTCCCTCCATTCTTGCATCCGATGGCTCCTATTCAGCCTATGGCGTGGTTGCATCCTATTCAATCTCCAAATCTAACGGTCCGAGATCCACTTCTACACTTATAAATATACCACTAGACCTAACACTTTTTCTCATTCTAGGTTTTCTCCAATTGGGTTCACCTTTCTAGGAAGGACCCTAAACGGAATAATTTTTCCAAAGGAGAAATCGTTATAAATTAAATTATTTTAAAACTCCAAGTGGATCCGGGAAGACCAAAGGAAAATCATAGGACCGGAGGTGAGTGATTGTAAGTATTTTAAGATTTCTTTAAGTAATTTAAAATAATAGGGTTTCCAATAGTTGTGGTTTTACTACGATTTTTGGAATAGCCTTTTCAGTAGTTATTTAGAGTTTTTAGAATTATTTTCAGTCTATTTCCTTTCAGCTATTCTTTTCAGTAATTTTAATATTATTTCTGTTAATTATAATTTATTACTATTAAGCATAGCTTTTTATTGATTTACAGTCTATTTATAGTATTTAAGTTTATTTACTGTTATTCATTTCTTATTTACATCTTTTTCGACGTTTTGGATTTTATGCAAGCGTTTATTCTCTTCATCCCCCTTTTCTTCGTGTATGGATTAGAATAAATTAAACGCAAATATGGATTTCATAAGTAAGAATATTGAATGAAGAAAATAAGATGTAAATTATAAAGACTGTAATAAATAAGTGAATTGGACTGTAATAAATAATGGAATTGGACTGAAATTACGCCTAATTATAATTAGAATTGGCCTAATTAAAGATAATTGGCATAGTTATAAGTTATAATTATAATTAAATGGAGTAAAAGATGAAAGAAGCTTATTTTCACACTTAAACCTTATTTAGTAATAAGCATGATTATAACATAGGTTATAATAAGAAAAAGAACATAATAAGGCTATGGAGTAGCAGGCCGATCAAAAAGGGTAGAATTAGGGTCACATCCTAATTACATGATTAGGAATTCAGCCTAATTAAATCAGAACAAGTGCAAGCAATCAAAGTTAACCTATCTTGATCAATATTTAATCGTATATATTTCATGTTTATCTCTTTCATATATCCTTTGTTATCCTTATTTATGCTAGAACTGTTGTAGAGTCTATTACTTTTATCTTGCTTAAAGACTCTAGTAATTCCTATCATCCACCAGACTTTAAGTCTGACCCACTCCTCTATTTCCCCCTTTTTCCCCCTTAGGCAATCAAGGGAGAAGCTAGTAGATTGCTGCAGCTTGGAGTTCTTCTTGGAATAGATTTCTTCTATGTACTTCTTTTATTTTTAGCTTTTGTTCTTGTATGCATTGGTTTATTATGAGGGATATTATGTACTCTGATTTTGAGACTATGAATTTTTATTTTATAATACATGATGGGTTTTGAAATATGGATATTGTATTTGACTTATTTATGAAGTAATTATGAAGCTTTGTTTTAATTAAGTTATTATTTAGTTTCCACTGTTTTTACCTGTTTTTGTCTTGTGAATCTTAGTCTCTGTTAGTTTTAGTTATACCTACAACGCACCACGCCTTTTAATGTGTCCTTTTGGGTATATTAAGGGGTGTGGGGTGTTTCAATTTATAAAACTGATTTGGTTTTAGTTTACAAAAATTATGTTCGAAACATAAATATGCCATCCAATAATAGTCTTTTCAAAATCCTTTTGGGGAGATTCATACAAGATCCCTCATGAACAATTATTACGTGCAACCTTTCGACTCGCACAACCTGCCAATTCCTTGGCCTAGGATATGTTGGAGTTTCATATAAACCCTTACCTTGTAAAATTTTAAAAACTGTTACTCAGATTAAATAATATTAACCTTGTGCAATACCCTAAAGTACATTACATAGAAAGAAACTACCTCAAATTCACTCACAATTAATCATAAATTGTCTAATAAAGTTCGATTACTCAATATCGATGCATCATTATGTATCACATGGAGGAGTAATTTTAAGATTGAATCTTTATTCTTTTTAGATACGTTCAGAACATTTTCTAATATACTCACTCATTGGATCAAATCAAATCATTTCTATCGCATGTTATTTTATTTACTTCTACTTATATTCTATAAGTTTACCATAGACATACTACATGTGTATCACATACACATGTCCATGTCGACGATAACTCATCGGTGAATATGATGAAGTAAATGAAACCGTTTTGGTATTTATAGAATTACGATTGCATACATCTATATGTATCAATCCAAACAGTTCATTAACTCTTATGATACTCCCACGAAATAGGTGCATAGCCCTTTATTGTTCAGGATATAATTAACAAGTATCATATGATTCAACATCATACAATAAAATTATTTCTCAAAACTGCGGCTTAGTCTGTAATATTCCAAAACAACCGTAAATAATATTAGATACTTTTGTATTTCCCAATACATCACATTTGTTATAAAAAAAATACCACATTATAGTTTTATTTCACAAAGAATATTCATAATATTCATATTGAAATATAGATATGTTTTTTTTAAGTCGATACCGAAAAATAATCATTATTTCATAAATAATGTATGGTAAGTTTTACGGAAACAATTTTTGTACTATGATGCAATTAAATATGTGTTATATGGCATGCTCCCACTATTTCCACCATTACTATAATAGCATACCAAATTTGGAGGTCCATCATTCACCTAATACAATTTATTTATTTCATACACTGCAGTTATTTACAGTGTAGAGTTCGTTGATCAAATATCTTGAGCTTAGAGAAATAAATCTCATAGAAAACAATTTTCTATATGAAAATGTATTTCGGAATAGAAATCATATTTCTTATTCCAATATTAAGTATCAATTATTATTACAATTCTCGTTTCCAATGTTTCTCTATGAAGCAGAAGTGACTATTCATTCTCTTCATCCCAACTATACCTTAAATTACATCTATTCTTATACATTCATTTTCCTTTCAAATGGTCAAACTATACAAAAGAAAACCTTCTACAATATCATAACAAACTCTTTACAAAAGCGCATTCGTTTATCCTTAACATTTAAGGATATCAAATATGCACTTTACGTAAACCGATAAAAATGACATTTCAGCAATCGAGTTCTTAGATCTATTTTGTAGTTTTTGGTCTTATGTTACATTAACACAATATGATCCCTTTTGTAATCAATCAAGTTGAATACATGATCTCAAAATATTATTTATTGGAGTATTTCCAATGAACTATATTCATTGAAGTATCGTACATTACGAACTGTGACCATTCACTATATAACATATATAAATGATAGTATATGGATCAAATATCCATAGTCTTGTATTGCTTCTAGAGTTCAAAACTCATAGAGTGCAATACACGGTCTCAACCAAATAAGCACGTAAGTGACCATTTTACGTATGTATTAAGTAGTTGTAAAATTAGACACTTGTATGGGTATAAAAAAACATTAACATAAAATAGGCATTTAATAGTGGGTAATATCTTTCCATTTGTCAACTTCCAATTCAGTTCGTTTGTATATATTAATTGATAAACATTTTATCAATCATATTAAATGCACAAATTTATCCTTGTAGATAATTATAACATTATTGAGCATATGTTCTTACAATATTAGAAAGGTTAAATGTTACCATTTCATATTCCTAATATGGGTCCCACTAGTCTTTTATGTTTCTACAAACCCTAAGATGAAACATAGAAGTCTTTCTAATTCACTAGTGGGTGTTAGGACTCGTCTGTCTCGGTATTCTGACCTTGAGTTTGCTCAACAAATCATAGCCCCACAAACGATGGATAACTCCTTATCGGTTGTATCACAAACTCCTAACTTATTTTTCCTTGTCCCAATCTCATTTCGACCTTGAGTTTTCTTAACAAATCGAAAGAGATTATTCACTCATACCTACCACATCACGACGGCCTAAGTATAGTATATGTACCTTGAGTTTTCTCAACAAATACATATAGTTATCTTACCTTGTCTATTCAATATATTAATAATACTACACATAACATCCCTACCGTGAGTTTGCTCAACAACTAAGGAATATGCAAGTAATTTATTAATATATATATATATATATATATATATCTGTGTAGTTAATTCCCCGCTATTACCCCGCTATAACCCCGCTATATCTCATAGCGGATTTCTACCGATACGATATTTCCATATAGCCCCAAAATATAGCCTTTCCACTTTAAGCCCCGCTATTTCCGATATATCCTGTTATTCCCGCTATATTCCGCTATTTCCGCTATATCTTCTTTAATAAAATGAATTGAAAAATTGCATTTATACATTATAAAAATTATGAAACTAATTTATTTTATTTAATTTTTAATATATTTTCAGAAATGAAAATACTCTAATATTGTACTAAATTCAATTATGTTATATAACAGTTTTACGTTTATTTAAAGTATATTCGCACATGTTTTTATTTAAAATTATTTATGTATTAATTATAATTCAATTGAATGATAATTTTTCATTTAATTACCATTTATATATTTGTAAAAACATTAAGTACGAGTTTTATATGCTATTTTAGAGCCATCCGCTATATCCCGCTATATCCTCGCTGTATCCCCGCTATGACTTTTTACACCTCCACCGCTTTGAATCTGCCGAGCGCTTTAACTGCATAGATATATATATATATATGGTAGAGGACAACATTATATTGAATATTCATAATCTTTAGTATATTATATTGAGTGATATCGACTTATGGAATAATATATTTCTTATGAAATACTCTCATGATTTAAGTGTTAAACACATCAAAAATTAGAGTATAAGTACATTTACGTATGTATTTATCCCTTAAGTCTATTTGGGTTTCTTTAATGTTCCACCTTTAGTTTATACACTCATATTATATAAGTTTCATTATTATATAACTTTTATATTTAATAAACTTATACAATAATCTTGTGTATAAAATTTTATTAATTAAATCTTATTTAATTAATTTTAATATAGTATTTCAATACAACTTTTATATTGGACATATCTATTATAACCTTTATAGTGTATACTATAACCTTTATGGTATAACACGTATATCTTATATATGCGTATTTTTATTTAATTAATTAACCTTTAATTAATTTATTTAATTAAACAATTTTAATTAAACTATATCAATTTCAAAATTTATCTTACATACATGTATACTTATGTTATCTTAACACTTTAAAATAACATACTATATATCAACATATATAATACATGCATATAAGTATTAATTAATTAACTTATTTAATTAATTTATTTTATTAATAAATTTTAAATTTTGAAATTAGTATTTAAACAGTTTCAAACATTTTGAAATTTTCTTTACCTTTTCAAACATTTTGAAAATTTATGTTATACTATAACTTTTTATAATAAACATGTTTTTATTTTAAATTCAACTTTTAAATTTAAAATCTTGTCTCAATTTTCAAAACTATTTTAAAAATTAGTCCAAGACCCACTTCAAATTGGTTCTTTTCTATCAAGGGCAACCTTTGGGCTCACTTTACATTTCAGGCCAGGCAGGTAACCAGGTAGGACAGGGTACTTGATTACCCAATTCCAATCCTAGACGTCACCTTTCTAGACACCGTACTAAGTGTGCAAGCTTAATTAGTTAGCCCTAATATGACTAATTTAGACCGCATAGGCTATTAAGCTCTGATACCATTGTTAGAACTGGGCCAGCCCACAGAGGAAGAAATGGATGAATTTCAAAAAAATTGCCATTTTGGATCATTAACAGGCTTATGAAGTCTAAATGCATTTAGATCTTATCTAAATTTTCTTTTTAAATAAAATCAATATTTTATTCAATATGGTAATTTAAGGAAATTTAAATATACAAATGTATGTGATATGATAAATGTATCAAATACATTCATTTATGTCAAGTGTAAGTGCGGTGTATAAGTGGTGTATATATGTATAAATGAAACATGTAAAAATAAATTAAGAGAAGGAAATTATTTGTTTCCCTCTGTTACTATATTCAATTAATAAAGGGAAGATATGATAGAATATGAAAGGAGAGAAACATATCATTTCTTTCAACATTTAACTATGACAATTAATACATTAAATGACATTTATTACTTATCAATCAAATCTACACATGGATATGGTAGAATATGAAAAGAGGGAAACCTATCGTTTCTTTCACCATTTAACTGTGACAATCAATACATTAAATGATATTTATTACTTATCAATCAAATCTACACATGGTGTCACATCCTGAAATTTTCGACTTTCGAAAATTCGACATCGATACTCACTTTATCGACTGTCGAGCAATCGAGTGCCGGAAACTCCAATAGTGAGGGTTTTAGAAAGAAGAAAAAGGCAGAAGAAGAAGAAAGAAGAAAAAGAGAAGAAAGAACAACAACAGAATAACATCAGATACAGAAACAGAAAACAATATCAGAATCTTACACATCGCAGCGGAACAATATATAATAGATAATTGAATAATCTTTAAATCAAAGAACTATATCATTTTATACATACATCAATCAGAGTCGATATACGACTCAATACAACAATGGACAATTATATAACTTGTCCTCATCCAGAATACACAGCGGAATAAGTATATCCGATACAAATACTACGTCTCGTCATCCAGCTTATCTCCAAGCTCCAGAATATCCAGAATATCCTGATAATATAACTCTAGGCTGCCCGTGTGGAAATTGGTGGGCACCCAGAGTTTAGAAGGGAACAATAAACTCCGAGTCAGTCATGGTGACTGGTGTGAGATCGTAAAACAGTTATTTTATCTTTAAAATAAACCATAGAGAATTTTTAAAGTCAATTCAAAATGCTTTTGGAAAATGAAACTACCATAAGACCTCCCACCACACACACAATGCAAACGCAGAATTGGAGGAGATTTCTTCTTATGATAGTCAAAGATGCTTACTACGCAAAATCAAATCATTTTTGATATTATTATTAGTGCATAGTGTAGAAAACATTTCGAAAGTATAATATTAATCTTAGCCAACATACGACCAGTATCGTATGCCTACTATAGCTACCATCCAAACAGTGGGGCGCCACCATAAGTGAATGGCAGGTTCTACAACTAATACCGTACAAGGCTCGTATTGTTTCTTTGGATTTCCAACAAATGGTCAGGCTAAGGAACTTCCTATCCACGATGGGTACGTCCCTGGAATAGACGACCCGAGAACCTAACCGGATCTCTGCCAACACAAGGCCGGGTTACCTCTGCAAAAATAGGTAACTACTGACACGCGTATGCCATCCCCCATCGTCACCGATCTTCCCGAGGATCCCCGATTCGCAACAACCACAAAGAAATAAATTTTGCAGCAACCACAGAGGTTAAGTATCTGGGCTCCATACCATGATACCACCTTTATCCAGAAGGAATGACATACACTAAGGGGCGCTACTCCCTAGAACCTTGCCGCATTCGTCCTGTTTCGACCATTTCCGGGGTGTGAGGCTCGACGAAGTCTCGTCCACAAAGCTACGCTTTCTACAAAAAGCCCTGCTTCGGGTCAAACAAAATGATCAACCTATGATCACAAAGATATAAGATCAAACAAATGATCATATCACAAATGATCAAACACTGATCATTTCACAGCAACACTCAGTATGCCACGTTACCAAATTGGGATATATCGCTGATAAATTTCAACTACATAACCTCTGAGCTCGTACGTCTCAGAGAAGGGTGTTAAGCTAAGAGAATAAATTCTCCGCCACCAACAGAAATGTATTTGAAAGAAATCAGCTTTATATCTCAAATTGTAACGTCAGACACACAATCCATACAAGTCTGTTCCGGGATCGAACAGAACCGAAGGCACTTCTCACGAAGCCCTTGCATATCCGGATAATTTTCAATCACGTCAGGACTTCCCGTCACTAAGGGTGATAAAACCTCTAAATCGAAGATCAGTCGATGTAGAGTAACTCGACGATAATCCTTCCGTTTTCAAAAATATCCGGTCTTCAACACCGGTCTTCGAATGCAATTCATAACGACGTATCACATATTCGGAATGGGTTATACGACCCCATGGTCCTTTCCCGGCTAACCCGAATAGTGAGCGTTTATTCAAAAATAAGTGTGGCATTCAAATTCATCCAATTCACAACAAATACCCATTCAAGGTAATTATTGATAGTCGGTTATTTAACTATCAATAAAGATGCGCAACATCATCAGATTCCAAATAATTTTCCCAAATTATTTATCTTTCAAAATATCTTTTATTAGATATAAAATTTCCACACTTAACATTTGAAAACAATTTCAAATCAATTTCCACACTTCAAAAATAAATCAATATTTATTTTTAAACAACTTCGCTTTCTTTTATAAATTCCGTATCGAATTTATACTTTCAAAATATCTATTGATATACGATTTTCAAATCGATTTTCAATATTCAATTTCAATTTATCTTTTACAAAGATAAATTCTCAAAACGTTCATTTCATTGGAAAAGCATTTCCATACTTATTTAAAAATAAGTGTTTCACAAATCTATTCATTTTCAACACTTGAAAATATTCGATATACTTAAATCAAATTAAGTATATATTCATCCTTTAAGGAAAATATTCTTTTAACACATTTATTTGAGTCAAAACGAATGTTACGTAAAACATTGTTACGACGACTCAAAATCACTAGTATAGGGATTCGAAATTAAGATAGATATGTAAATCCCAATACTAAAAAAAACATTTCCTTTCGGAAATCATTTACTATAACAACAGTGTTATAGTCCACCATTTCCTTAGATTTCTCGAAAACGTCTATTTCAACAATAAATGTTGAAATCTATGCTTTCGATTCATAACACATTTTAAAACACCTTTAAAATGTTTAACTTCATTTTTAAAAATATTACTTCTTCAAAAATGAATCCATTTTACTTAACAATATATTCACTGTCCAAAATCGTGAATATAACTTCTTTAATAACTTTCTATATTTAATTTATCACATTCAATCTATTTCGAATTTATAAACACGTTTACAAATTCTATTTCTCTTTTTATTTATAACAACTTCGACTTAATAAATCTCCTTTGTTAACAATTCGATCAATATTCCATTTAAAGGCAACAATCCAAGTTACAAGTAAATTTCTTATCAGTCTTTATTCTACAACTTCATTCATTTTATAACTTCATTCATTTTATAACTTCATACTTTATAATCTATGAACTTCAATCTTTATAAATCTATAAACTTCAATCTTTATAAATCTATAAACTTCAAATCTTCACAATCTATAATTCTATAAATCTCATGTCTTCACAATTTATAATTCTATAAATTTCTAACACTTATAGAAACTCGTTTTAAAATTCCAATACTATTAATTGATAAATATCAATTCTGTACATCTTTTATATATATCATTCTTAAATAATTCAAAAGAAATCCAACTTAAACTATTTTATTTATCACTTGACTATTTATTTCAAAATCACCTTTCAGGTATATTTCACAATTTAAAATTTTCATAACTTTAAATTTATAACATTTATTTATTTATTTAAGATAAATAAATTCCAAAATTTAATAAATCGTATACTTTCCAAAAATCACTTCAAAATTCCTTTTAAAGTAAAAATCGTTTATTTTTAAACTTTAAAATTGAACCCGATGATGCAACGCATCAATTAGTTCATCACAACATCAAACATCATATATCATCATATGATGACAGAATATATATCAACATCTGTAAATAAATAAATACAGTTGAGGAATCCAGTTGGATCCCTCCAACCTGTTTCCCTGCATCCAAAGACGTCAGCACAATACCAATTCCGCTCCAGTACGGAATTATCGCGGTATATAGGTTTTTATAAATCCGCTTACTAACGGCGCAATAGGGTCTCATCCGCTATACGAGGCGGGAATCAATCAATCCAATATATACATATGCCAATATGTATATACTGCTATATATATAGATATATCCTATCATATCTAATACAAACAGCAATCATAGCAATCAAACAATAACTGTAAAAATTCCACATTTTATTCGAGTGAGAAAAATCTCACCTTAGCTTTTATTTTGCAATCCATTTCCAATTTGACCATTTCTTCACGGTTTAACCTTGTATAACAATTTATACAATATATCAATATTCGAATAAAATCGAACTATTAAATCCCACTTGATAATTTAATTAACTTGTGATTTTATTTTGACTAACAAATCCCTTTTTATAATTTGATTTAGCAAAAATTTAAATTCAAACAAATCTTCTTTTGATAGATTTAATTACTTACCCTTTTATTAAATTTATCCAACTAATTATTAAATTTCTTTTCTTACCGAAAATTATATTTTAACTATTTCGAATTTTAAAATCGTTAAACAAGTAAAATTACGGTTAAATCACCTAATCCATTATTTTAAATTTTGAACTAATTTTCTTTTATTATTATAAATTTGCTCGTTTAATATATCTCTAAAAAATAAAAATCCGATTTTACAATTTCTTTTCAACCCATACATCTATTTACAAACAGAGATTCAACTGTATAAAATTTTAAAACATCCTTAACTTCAAACATTTAAAATCCTATTTCAAACCTATATACATATTATTTAAATTAAATTAAATCAAACACAGATAATATAAAACTGCTACTTTCACTATACTATTTTTTTTCTCTGTATACTTATATATTCATCTTTAGTAGATTCTGATAATAAAATGAATAATCAAAACTTTTATACTTATATTCTTTCTCTGAAACTACTTGTAAAACAATCTGTATATTTTCAGTTTTTACTGTTTTAATTTCTTGATCCCTACTTAGCATAAAAATAAAATTTTAAATCAAATACATAAATATATTTAAATCAATTTAAAAAGAAAACGATATACCTTACTGGCCATCGTCGAAACTTTCATCGATCGAAGCCCTAACCTCAAGTCGCCACCGCGAGACATCATAGTCCCCAAAATCGCGACCATATCAGAGCGAAGCCCCAGCGGTCACGCGAACCCCAGCGCTGTCGCCCATCGAACTCGCGAACACGAGAAACCCCAAATCCATGTCTTCATCGCGCCGCCCCCCTGCCTTGTCGTCGCGGCCACCCACGCTCGAATCACTAGCCACTGCGAATCTGCACTCGCGCGATCCTCCGGTTGCGAGCCACCGAACCCAGTCGAAGTCGTCACCCAACGCTCGTCCTCGAGTCGAACTCGAGCACGCGATTCGATTTGAGTTCAAATCTCGTAGTCCCCCCTTTTTTTTCGAGGAAGCAAGGCTACGGCCATTTCAAATGAGAGAGGGGTTTTATTTAAAGGAGAAAGAATTTTAGTTTTGTTCGTTACTAACTGAGGAGAAGAAGGAATAAGGGGGACGAGGTTTTTATTTGTTCGGCCATTATTCTCTGTGTTTTTGTAATGACCCAAGAATTTAGGAATTTATCCTGAAAAATATAAATGAATTTAAAATAATTTTTAAATAAATTTTGGAAGGAGATTGTTATGGCTTGATAGTGTATCAGTATGTGTGTACATGTGTGCACAGGGTATACACATGAACTAAAGCTAAAAATCTCTGAACTTTAAGAATAAATACATATTGATATGTATGGGAATATATATATATATATATATATTAAATCTTTAAAAAGCTGAATGTATAAGTAAATATAAATATATGTATGTTACTGAATATTTTTTTTTCTTAAGTATACATGTGCATGTGTGTGTCAGTACAGAATGATATATATATATATATATATGTGTGTTAATAAAATACTAGAGTTCAAACTAGTGAAATAAAATATATATATATAGACATATTTTAATACAAACAGAAATAAAAAGGAGGAAGATATAAAAAGAACTAATCCTCTTATAAATAAATAAAGGAAGTACATGCCATTTGCATGAAAGCTAAAAATAGAAAAAAAAATGAGAGAAAACAGAGAAATGTTGCTATAGGCAGAATTAGGAAGTGTATTTAATAAATAACAAAATCAAGTCACATTTTTAGCATGATTGTAGACAAGGGGGAAAAGTATTTTCTGAAAAGCAAATTTCTGAAAAAAATGTGTAACCACTTTTCTCTTCACCCAAATTAAGCCGGGAAGGGGTAAAACTTTGGGTTTAAAATTCAGATAACATGATTTTCTGGTGGGCAAAAATGGCTTTAGCCAATACCCAAAACCCTAAGAGAGAGACCCTGTATATATATACATGTATATGCAGCAGCCTCCTCTTCTCTTCAGAAAAGAATTTTGGAAAAAAAAACAATACCACAGAAATCATAAGACAAGGGAAGAAAGAGAGCTTGAGGATAAGAGCAGGAGTTCATCAGTTAATTAAGGAAACAAAGGAGAGAGCTAGGTGAGAAAACTCACTCAAAAATCTAAGGCAATAAGTCCTAATGTAGGCAGCCAGATAAAAGTATTTTTTTATTAAAAGAGTATTTTCATATATGAATGTTTATCTGTGAATTTAAACTTGAATATATTTTGATTTTCTTTGGTTGATCACTTGTTTTATTATAACAAAGTTTTATGTGCTGTTAGTATGCATATCTGTTTTATATATTCAGATCTCTGATATGTTAATATTTAGGGACATAAACCAATACCCAGAAAATAAAATGTTGAGAATAGGCAAGTAGTATTGGTTTTGGCTTAACCCAGAGATGTAAACAATGTTAAGCTGCAATATACTCATGTATAAGTGCTGAGGCTTGAAATAAAAAGGGATTAGGGGTGCAATAGGGTTGCCTATGTGCTGATGCTCCTGATTCAATAAAATACATAGCAAACAAAATTTTGTGATTCAGTGAAACCAGATTATCCTGAGTTTAACTCAAGCACAAATGTTTGCAAAAGAAAAATTCTCTCAGGAACCATAAGCCAATATTAGTTGCCTAAATTCCTTTTTAAAATACCAGGATGAATATATATATACAGAACCTTATTTTGTAATCACCAATGGTTGTTTGCTTGTTTGCTTCTGTATGATTATGAATAATATGAGATGCCATGTTATGGATGTTTTAGCTAATGAAATGAATCACTGGATGGTTTTGCCATGAACAATCAAAAGGGTTATTATTAACTTAAACCTGATTAGGAAATTGGGGTCAAGAACACTGCAGGAATGACTTGTGTGCTTGAGTAACATAAGTTGACACATGGCTTGTTTAAGTCCTGAGATCTTTGTGTAATGGAGTGAATTAGTTCATTACAGTGTGTCCATTGATTCATAAATATTGCAGATGAGACCAAGGATAGATAAATATACCAAGGAAGTAATACTTGAGCAGATGAGAAAACTAGAGTTTTTCCCAGATTTGAAATATGAGAATTGAATAAGTGATTTAACTCATATTAGTTATTTTCCTATTTGGTATGAATGATTGTTTGTCTATGATTGAGTTGTATGCTTGAATGTATGTGCCATATTCATATGTGTAGTCTCTGGAAAGAAAGTTAAAGTGTGCACATGCACAATGACACAGAGAATGCACATAAGTATTTACCTGAATCCAAAGGACAGAACCTTATGTATATGTACTTAACTTGATTTTAACCTAATTAACAAATTGCTTTTGTGAATTTTCTCATACCAGACATGTGTCTGACCCTAGTGTGCTAATGGCATCTGGGGTGTCTCATTTAAAATGAGGCAGTTTCCAATGCTTTTTCAGGGATTGCAGCAACTAAGTAGGAGTAGGAGCAAGGCCTTGAGAAGAAGATATAGCATGCTAAACTTAGTTAGATAAGAGCCTAAATGTTGAAATCTGCATGTATTGACAATTTAAATTGCTACTTGTACTAAGTGTTGAATATTGAAGGGATATTTTGTTAAGTATTTTGTTAAGAATTTGACTTGTATCTGGAAACTATGAATTAAGTTGAATATCTGTTATGTTTAAAAAGAATTTTAATCTAATCTGGTAAGTAGATTTAGCAAGAACACCATGTTAAATTGAATGATTACATTTTATAAATGCATTAGTCAATCATGAATCTTTGGAAAGAATTTAAGATTTGGAAAATCTGGAGAGTTGATTCTCAGAAAATTTAAATGGTTTTATTTTCCAATATAGCATATGTATACAAAAGAAAATAGACATAGGTTGAATGTTTTTATATGGCTGCAAGATTTTCATAGTTAAACTTGTTCCATACAAAAGTTTCATGTCCTACCTTTAAATAAAGAAAGGATCTGTAGTAAGATAGATGGAAGCCAGATCCAAATAATTGCAGATATATATGCACATAAACATGTTTAAGTGCAGATTTTACCACACCTTTTCCTTTGTATCTGAAATAAGAATCTGAACTTTACTCAGATTCTAACCAAATGCATTTTAAATGCCAGACAAATCTTATAAGAAGAAATACAAACCTGGAAAAAAAAATGATAAACACTCTTATCATTCAATCATGAAGCCTTCTAGGTTGTAGGAAATGAATTCAAAAATAATTAAGCAAGAATTATTGTTTAGTATGTTGAAGTATAGGCAATAATGAGACATATATGTGCAGATATAGGGAAATAACAGATTCCAAATTGTACAGAAGAAAAATGAGAAAAAAATGAAAAACAAAAATTGTGTTTGAACCAACCAGCATAGTACTCGAACTCGTGATCTCATGTGTATAAGTTAGGCGCGTTTCCATTACGCCTAGATGTTGCTTGTGTTTCCTTAGGATCCACTTTATTTTATACTGATTTTGACACTATTCAGAGCTTAACATAAACAGCTATATTAAAAGCTTGTTTACTACTGATAATTACTTGATCACTTCTTAGTTAGGATAAACAGACTAATATGTATGTTACCCGTGGATTGTTTGGTCAAAAAAAAAATTAGCAATCCAATATCCTCTTGTTTTTCCAGAACTCTGATTCAAACAAGAGAGGCATATGCATCCTCACATGTATGTGCTTATTTTTGTGAATGTACTGATATATTTATATTGGTTGATTTTTTTTGTGATCCTGGATATATTTGATTTATTGGAAAAAAAAAGTGACCCTGAGAATTATAATTGAAGTGGATGATATATCTATCTATATTTATATATCCTCTTTACCTTAAAAAAAAAATTCCTTATGAAATTAGAGTAGAAATAGGAGGGTCATTTCAGTTGGTATCAGAGCTATGTTATTTAACATATAGAAGTAAGGATCAAGTTCTTAGATAGAAATAAAATTAAAAGGAACTAAATATATATATAACAATGTGCTCAATGTGAAAAAAAAAACCACTGAAATAATAAAATTACTAATCAAACTAACCAGCTATGTAAATTATTATTAGCAAACTATGGTAGGGAGACCACCAAATCAGGGATCAGGATCTTCCCATGCACCACCAATGGTCAATCTGCAAGACTTGGTGAGAGCATCTAGGGATGGGGCAGGACAAAGGCAAGAAAATCCCTATGAAGAACTCTCAAAACTGCTTAAGACATATACTCATTTAGGAGGCAAAAGCTTTGAAGGGACAGAGAGTATCATGGAAATTCAAACATGGTTGAGAACATTGGAAAGAATTTTCAATGACATGCAACTTGATGATCAAAGAAAGAGGCAAGTGGCTTCAAGACAGCTAAAAGGAGTAGCTTTAGGCTGGTGGGAAGTAATCATTGCAGGAAGGAATGAGAATGAAATCACTTGGAATCAATTCAAAGAGATGTTGGAAGCAAGGTTTGTACCAGCATCAGCAAAGACTACCTTGTTAGAAGAATTCATTAGACTTAGACAAGGAACCATGACTGTCACAGAATACACTCAAAGGTTTGAGGGACTTTCCACATATGGAGCAATGCTTGTGGCAGATGAGGCATCTAAAAATGATAGGTACATAAAAGGTTTGAATCCAGGACTTAGTAGAGCCATGTTACCCTATGCAGACAAGACTTTTGATCATGTGATAGACTTAGCTTTGAGGTTGGAACAGCATGACAAGGAAAGAGAGAAGTTCAGAAATTTTAAGAGCAATAATAACAAGAAAGGTAAGGGGAGGTATCACCCTTATGATAAGAAGAAAGAAGAGGCTAATAACAAAAGCACTGGAGATGTCAAAGCTAAGGAAGACAAGAAGAAAATTGTGTGCCATCAGTGTGGAAAGGAAGGGCATATCAAACCAAAATGTCCAGAGTTGAAAGGAGGAGCTTTCAAATGCTATCTATGTGGGAAAGAGGGGCATATGAAGAGGAATTGTCCTGAGTATAAACAGCAAGGCAAATTGGCAAATTTGGAAGGAAAAGGCAAAGCCACAATGGAGAGTAACACTGTAAACCATAGCCAAGTGGAAGGTACATTACTTATTTGTACCATACCCATAACAGTAGTGTATGATACTGGGGCAACTCACTCCTTAATTTCTTATGAACTGGTTAGAATGCTAAAACTGAATTGCATATTGGTTGAAACCCCATTGCATATACAAAGTCCATTGGGGAGTTCTAGTGTTTTAAATATGATTTGTGTGGATGTGGAGTTAAACATAGGAGGAAATATTTTTATTTCCAATTTATATGTTTTGAATTACCCAAATATAGGTGTTATATTGGGGGTAGACTGGTTAAGGCAATTTAAAGCCATAATTAATTTAGACTCATCCACCATATCATTGCAAAATTCTAGAGGCCAAAGAATCACAGATTTATGTGAGGTAGCTAAGGAAGGAAAACTATATCACTTAATTGACACAGAAAAAGATTTCAGTGAACTAACCATTGAAGAAATTCCCATAGTCAATGAATATTTGGATGTGTTTGGTGAGGTCAAGGGTATTCCACACCATAGACCAGTAGAATTCCAGATCAATCTTGTTCCAGGAGCAAGCCCAGTGATTAAAAAGCCAACTAGGATGGGGCCAAATGAACTAAAAGAATTAAAGAAACAGTTAGAAGAATTGGAAGAAAAGGGTTTTATAAGACCAAGTAATTCTTGCTGGGGAGCACCAGTGGTGTTTGTTAAGAAGCAAGATGGCTCTTTAAGACTCTGCATAGATTATAGAGAATTAAACAAAGTAACTATTAAAAATAAATACCCATTGCCAAGAATAGATGATCTTTTTGATCAATTAGCAGGGGCAAAAGTATTTTCTAGACTTGACTTAGCATCTGGTTTTCATCAAATGAAGGTGGAAGAATCAAGCATCAAGTACACTGCCTTTAACACTAGGTATGGGTTGTATGAATTTTTGGTTATGCCATTTGGCTTGACCAATGCACCATCCTATTTTGTAGATTTAATGAACAGAACCTTTAGAGATTGTTTAGACAAGTTTGTGCTTATTTTTATAGATGACATTTTGATTTATTCCAAGACAGTGGAAGAACATAAGCATCATTTACACCTAGTTTTGTCTAGATTAAGGGAAAAAGATTTAAAGGCAAAATTTTCAAAATGTGTGTTTTGGAAGGAGGAAGTACATTTTCTTGGCCATGTTATATCTGCCAAAGGAATTTCTGTGAACCCCAATAAAGTAGTGGCTATTCAAGCATGGAAGAGGCCAAGCACTGTGAGTGAAGTGAGGTCATTTATGGGGATGGCAGGGTATTATAGAAGGTTTATAAAAGATTTTTCAAAAATATCTACACCACTCACTAACCTAACCAGGAAGAACCAAGCTTTTGTTTGGTCAGAAAAGTGTGAAAAGTCTTTTGAACAATTGAAGGAGGCATTAGTGAATGCTCCAATTCTAAAGGTACCACATGGAAATGAAGAATTAGTGGTATACACTGATGCTAGTGGATTTGGCTTGGGTGCAGTGTTGATGCAACAAGGCCAAGTCATTGCATATGCATCCAGACAACTTAAACCCCATGAAGTAAGGTATGCCACACATGATCTCGAATTAGCAGCTGTGATATATGCTTTAAAACTTTGGAGACATTATTTGTTAGGCACTAAGTTTGAACTCTACACTGACCATAAGTCTCTAAAATATTTGTTTTCACAAAAAGATTTGAACATGAGGCAACATAGATGGGTGGAGTTCTTAGCTGCCTATGATTTTGACATACTCTATACACCAGGAAAAGCAAACAAAGTTGCAGATGCTCTAAGTAGACAGCATGCTAAATTGGCTATGATGATGATAGCAGAATTTAAAGATTTGTCTTTGCTAACTGAGTTAGAGATTGAGGAGAATGGTTGTGTGCAGATGCATGGTGCACAAGAAGAAAAAGGGAAGTTAAGCTTAATGACACTTCAACCAGATTTAATTCTGAAGGTAGGAAAAATGCAAGAACAAGATGCTCACTTATTAGAGAAGAGAATGCTCCTCTCAAGAGGGGAGGAAATAATGAATCACCACATTGATAAAGATGGTTATGTGAGATACCAGAATAGGGTGTGTGTACCAGAGGACATAGAATTGAAAAAGGAGATATTGAATGAATATCACAGAAGTAAATACTCCATTCACCCAGGTAACACAAAAATGTATCAAAATTTGAAAAGAGACTTCTGGTGGAAGGGGATGAAATCTGATATAGCCAAGTACATTGCCAAATGTATGACTTGCCAACAAGTCAAGGCTGAAACTCAAAGACCATCAGGGTTGATGCAACCTCTTAGTGTACCACAGTGGAAGTGGGAAGACATATCTATGGACTTCATAGATGGACTGCCTAGATCTAAGAAAGGTAATACAAGCATATGGGTGATAGTTGATAGGCTAACCAAGGTAGCACACTTCATCCCAGTCAAGTCAGAAAGAACAGCCCCAAGACTAGCTCAAATTTTTATAAAAGAAGTGGTAAGGTTACATGGCATTCCCAAAACCATTGTGAGTGATAGGGATACCATCTTCACTTCAAAATTCTGGAGAAGCTTTCAAGAAGCAATGGGAAGTGAACTATGTTTAAGTACTGCCTACCATCCTCAATCAGATGGGCAGACTGAGGTGGTAAACAAAGTTTTGGAGGACATGTTGAGAGCATGTATACTGGATTTTGGAGGCAACTGGGAAGATTATCTTCATCTAGTTGAATTTACATACAACAACAGCTACCAAAGCACCATAGGAATGGCTCCATTTGAAGCCTTATATGGTAAAACCCTGTTTGTCACCTGTTTGCTGGGTAGAAGCAGGAGAAAGGTCTATTTTAGGACCTGAGTACATACAAGAAACCAAGGAGAAAATTGAGTTGATAAGAAGAAGAATGACAGCAGCTCAAGATAGGCAAAAGAAATTTGCAGACATGAGAAGGAGGCAGGTAGAATATGAAGTGGGAAATTTTGTTTTCATCAAAATCTCACCCATGAAAAATGTGTTGAGGTTTGGAAAACAAGGCAAATTAACCCCAAGATATATTGGACCATACAAAATTCTGGAGAGAATTGGTCCCTTGGCATATAAGTTGGAATTACCAGAAAACATGCAAGGTATACATGATGTTTTTCATGTATCACAATTGAGAAGATGGGTCCATGACAAGGCAGAAATTCTTGAAACCCCAACCCAAGTGCAGATAAATCCTAATTTGATTTATGAAAAGGATCCAGTGGGAATTTTGGCAAAAGATGTGAAGAAGTTGAGGAATAAATCTCTGAAACTTGTGAAGGTACAGTGGAGTCTAGATCCTAGTGATTGCACATGGGAATTGGAAGACAAAGTTAGGACGAATTATCCTAGGCTATTTTCAGATTAAGGTAATTCTGATCTTAGATTGTTTTCTTTATTTTGGGTGAATTTATTTTTAGTTAGTATAGAACTAAGAATCTATTTGGTAGAGAATATACTTGTTCTCTGAGTTAAGTTTAAAATTTATTTTAAGCTTAGGAAAATTGTGGGACACAATTTCTAAAAGGAGGGGTGTATGTAATGACCCAAGAATTTAGGAATTTATCCTGAAAAATATAAATGAATTTAAAATAATTTTTAAATAAATTTTGGAAGGAGATTGTTATGGCTTGATAGTGTATCAGTATGTGTGTACATGTGTGCACAGGGTATACACATGAACTAAAGCTAAAAATCTCTGAACTTTAAGAATAAATACATATTGATATGCATGGGAATATATATATATATATATATATTAAATCTTTAAAAAGCTGAATGTATAAGTAAATATAAATATATGTATGTTACTGAATATTTTTTTTTTCTTAAGTATACATGTGCATGTGTGTGTCAGTACAGAATGATATATATATATATATATATATATGTGTGTGTGTGTTAATAAAATACTAGAGTTCAAACTAGTGAAATAAAATATATATATATATAGACATATTTTAATATAAACAGAAATAAAAAGGAGGAAGATATAAAAAGAACTAATCCTCTTATAAATAAATAAAGGAAGTACATGCCATTTGCATGAAAGCTAAAAATAGAAAAAAAAATGAGAGAAAACAGAGAAATGTTGCTATAGGCAGAATTAGGAAGTGTATTTAATAAATAACAAAATCAAGTCACATTTTTAGCATGATTGTAGACAAGGGGGAAAAGTATTTTCTGAAAAGAAAATTTCTGAAAAAAATGTGTAACCACTTTTCTCTTCACCCAAATTAAGCCGGGAAGGGGTAAAACTTTGGGTTTAAAATTCAGATAACATGATTTTCTGGTGGGCAAAAATGGCTTTAGCCAATACCCAAAACCCTAAGAGAGAGACCCTGTATATATATACATGTATATGCAGCAGCCTCCTCTTCTCTTCAGAAAAGAATTTTGGAAAAAAAACAATACCACAGAAATCATAAGACAAGGGAAGAAAGAGAGCTTGAGGATAAGAGCAGGAGTTCATCAGTTAATTAAGGAAACAAAGGAGAGAGCTAGGTGAGAAAACTCACTCAAAAATCTAAGGCAATAAGTCCTAATGTAGGCAGCCAGATAAAAGTATTTTTTATTAAAAGAGTATTTTCATATATGAATGTTTATCTGTGAATTTAAACTTGAATATATTTTGATTTTCTTTGGTTGATCACTTGTTTTATTATAACAAAGTTTTATGTGTTGTTAGTATGCATATCTGTTTTATATATTCAGATCTCTGATATGTTAATATTTAGGGACATAAACCAATACCCAGAAAATAAAATGTTGAGAATAGGCAAGTAGTATTGGTTTTGGCTTAACCCAGAGATGTAAACAATGTTAAGCTGCAATATACTCATGTATAAGTGCTGAGGCTTGAAATAAAAAGGGATTAGGGGTGCAATAGGGTTGCCTATGTGCTGATGCTCCTGATTCAATAAAATACATAGCAAACAAAATTTTGTGATTCAGTGAAACCAGATTATCCTGAGTTTAACTCAAGCACAAATGTTTGCAAAAGAAAAATTCTCTCAGGAACCATAAGCCAATATTAGTTGCCTAAATTCCTTTTTAAAATACCAGGATGAATATATATATACAGAACCTTATTTTGTAATCACCAATGGTTGTTTGCTTGTTTGCTTCTGTATGATTATGAATAATATGAGATGCCATGTTATGGATGTTTTAGCTAATGAAATGAATCACTGGATGGTTTTGCCATGAACAATCAAAAGGGTTATTATTAACTTAAACCTGATTAGGAAATTGGGGTCAAGAACACTGCATGAATGACTTGTGTGCTTGAGTAACATAAGTTGACACATGGCTTGTTTAAGTCCTGAGATCTTTGTGTAATGGAGTGAATTAGTTCATTACAGTGTGTCCATTGATTCATAAATATTGCAGATGAGACCAAGGATAGATAAATATACCAAGGAAGTAATACTTGAGCAGATGAGAAAACTAGAGTTTTTCCCAGATTTGAAATATGAGAATTGAATAAGTGATTTAACTCATATTAGTTATTTTCCTGTTTGGTATGAATGATTGTTTGTCTATGATTGAGTTGTATGCTTGAATGTATGTGCCATATTCATATGTGTAGTCTCTGGAAAGAAAGTTAAAGTGTGCACATGCACAATGACACAGAGAATGCACATAAGTATTTACCTGAATCCAAAGGACAGAACCTTATGTATATGTACTTAACTTGATTTTAACCTAATTAACAAATTGCTTTTGTGAATTTTCTCATACCAGACATGTGTCTGACCCTAGTGTGCTAATGGCATCTGGGGTGTCTCATTTAAAATGAGGCAGTTTCCAATGCTTTTTCAGGGATTGCAGCAACTAAGTAGGAGTAGGAGCAAGGCCTTGAGAAGAAGATATAGCATGCTAAACTTAGTTAGATAAGAGCCTAAATGTTGAAATCTGCATGTATTGACAATTTAAATTGCTACTTGTACTAAGTGTTGAATATTGAAGGGATATTTTGTTAAGTATTTTGTTAAGAATTTGACTTGTATCTGGAAACTATGAATTAAGTTGAATATCTGTTATGTTTAAAAAGAATTTTAATCTAATCTGGTAAGTAGATTTAGCAAGAACACCATGTTAAATTGAATGATTACATTTTATAAATGCATTAGTCAATCATGAATCTTTGGAAAGAATTTAAGATTTGGAAAATCTGGAGAGTTGATTCTCAGAAAATTTAAATGGTTTTATTTTCCAATATAGCATATGTATACAAAAGAAAATAGACATAGGTTGAATGTTTTTATATGGCTGCAAGATTTTCATAGTTAAACTTGTTCCATACAAAAGTTTCATGTCCTACCTTTAAATAAAGAAAGGATCTGTAGTAAGATAGATGGAAGCCAGATCCAAATAATTGCAGATATATATGCACATAAACATGTTTAAGTGCAGATTTTACCACACCTTTTCCTTTGTATCTGAAATAAGAATCTGAACTTTACTCAGATTCTAACCAAATGCATTTTAAATGCCAGACAAATCTTATAAGAAGAAATACAAACCTGGAAAAAAAAATGATAAACACTCTTATCATTCAATCATGAAGCCTTCTAGGTTGTAGGAAATGAATTCAAAAATAATTAAGCAAGAATTATTGTTTAGTATGTTGAAGTATAGGCAATAATGAGACATATATGTGCAGATATAGGGAAATAACAGATTCCAAATTGTACAGAAGAAAAATGAGAAAAAAATGAAAAACAAAAATTGTGTTTGAACCAACCAGCATAGTACTCGAACTCGTGATCTCATGTGTATAAGTTAGGCGCGTTTCCATTACGCCTAGATGTTGCTTGTGTTTCCTTAGGATCCACTTTATTTTATACTGATTTTGACACTATTCAGAGCTTAACATAAACAGCTATATTAAAAGCTTGTTTACTACTGATAATTACTTGATCACTTCTTAGTTAGGATAAACAGACTAATATGTATGTTACCCGTGGATTGTTTGGTCAAAAAAAAAATTAGCAATCCAATATCCTCTTGTTTTTCCAGAACTCTGATTCAAACAAGAGAGGCATATGCATCCTCACATGTATGTGCTTATTTTTGTGAATGTACTGATATATTTATATTGGTTGATTTTTTTTGTGATCCTGGATATATTTGATTTATTGGAAAAAAAAAGTGACCCTGAGAATTATAATTGAAGTGGATGATATATCTATCTATATTTATATATCCTCTTTACCTTAAAAAAAAAAATTCCTTATGAAATTAGAGTAGAAATAGGAGGGTCATTTCAGTTTTGAAACGAACTTGCGTGATAATTTAGAAGAGATGGAGGATGGTTTTGCACGATCTCTCCTTAATTGTAGGCGTATTCTTCTGCGTGATTAAAGGAAACAACGTGGGGTGATGTGGACAAAATATAAATTTAAATTTAAATTTGAATCCGATTAAATTTCAACGCGTTAAATTTCCGTGTGCTCACATATCAACTCAGAAAATTACGAAAATTGAAATCCGGCAATAATACAACATTCCGGACCCAATGGAACTAGTTTCGTCTAATTCCGAGACTGTTTGAAAAATGACTATTTTTAAATATCGGTTCGAGTGATTATTTTCAAAACTGAACAAAACAGTTCGAAATTAAATTCTGAAGCTTCAATCATCTTCAGTATTATCAATACGAATTTTAAAAGCTTTCGAAATATTTTTCTTCAGCTTAAAATTGTAGATTCAAATTTTTATTCAACATTCAATCGATTAAATTTTAAAGTTTAATCGCAAATTTCAAAGTTATATCGAGGATTCAAATTAAATTATCGTTCAAATATTTAAAACAAATTAAATATTCTCAATTTAATTCGTTCAAAATTCTGGGTCGTTACACATGGATATGATAGAATATGAAAAGAGGAAAACCTTTCATTTCTTTCAACATTTAGCTGTAACAATTAATAAATTAAATGACATTGATTACTTATCAACCAAATCTACACATGCCTTCGTTGTCTAAATTTTGTTAATGAAATATATGCATCCATTCATAATAATTATGGATGCATACATTATAATTATTATTGATACATACATACAAAGTGAAAACCTATTTGTTGTTTTAAATAATTTGAAATCCTAAATTAACAGAAAAAATTCCAATTGAGAAAATGTTTAACAAAAAAGAAAAAAGGTTACATTATTGCTTATAATCTGTGTACAAATTTGATTTAAACAAAACATTTGTATTACATATAACTGATAATTAAAATTTAATAATTTGAATTTGAAAGCATATATTTGCAAACAATGTAGCATATGGTATATGTGTATATACATTTGTACAAAAGGTTTTTGGTTTTAAAGTTAAAAGTTTTCATTAAATTTTTAATTTAGGAATGAAATAATACATCAAACTTTACACAGAACTTTAAATATAGAAAACAACAAATAATTAAAATTGGCACTAAAGGCCATTCATTAATATTAAACAAGGTATCCACTTTTGTTTTAACAAGGATTGTAACAATTGTACAATAAACTTAACATATGTAATTAAACTCGGATTCAAGGAATGGTAAATAACTTAATACATATACATGCATACATACATACATACATACATACATATATATATATATATAATCCATTAGCATTTGAATAAGTTAAGATTATCTCATAGTATATGTAACAACCCTAGATTTTTGCATATATTTTAATTTTGACTTTATTTTTATTTTAAATTATTTTAAACTTGTTCTATTTCACACATTTCATTTTAAATATAAATGTTGATTATTAAGTGATTTATAGTTCAAACTAGTATAAATTGGATATTTCACTGAAAAGTGAATTTCTATTCAAACTGGTCAAACTTTGACTTTTGAACTTTAAATTTAAATATTTCAAATTCTTAAATTTTATCTTTTATTATGAAAATAGATATAATTCCATGAATACTGCTTTTCGTTTCGTTGAAAACGGACTTATATTGTAGAAGTTATGTAGTTTTCAATTTTGTGTGTAAACTGTTTATTTTGCAATATTATTTATTTTAAATCATATAAATTATATTTTTATTGTCATATTTTGTTTTAATATGTGTTAATAGGTTATTTTATGTCTTTTAATATTTTTAAAATGATAATATAATTTTTCTAAAGTATACTTGAATTTTTCAATTTATAATGCCTAGTTTCCATTTTTCTGCTATTTTCTTCATTAAATGATATTTAATTAAAATATATTTATTTATTTTTGTGAATTCATTTTTTTGTGTTCTTATCTTTATTTATAAATATTTTTCAAATACATAAAGATTTTCTAAAGTTCATTTGAATTTGTTTCAAATTTATAAAGCCTAGTTATGTATATATTGCCATTTTCTTTATTTATTTGATTTTTATTTAAATTTATTTATTTTCTTTTCTTATTTTTTTTATTTTCTGAGTTTATTTATCTTTATTATCAGCCTTGTTATGTATTTAAAAAATTAAAATGAATTTGTGGAAATTTGAAAAGACTTGAAACTCTTTATCTCCTTTTGACTTTTCCTCTTCCGCCTTTTCATTTTCCAACCTACATCTCATTAAAAAAAATTGGCCGTACAATACTTTTCTCATTTCAGCTGACTTCCTCACTTTTTTCACGTATTCTAACCTTCTCAAACCCACAAAAAAAATCATGGCCATGGCTTCAAGAGATTGGGTAAAATTCTTCCTTCCTTTTTCTTGTTTTCTATGTTTTCTACCATTGTTTTGCATATGCTCTCTACCTCATAGCTTGGCTCCTCCTCAACCAGATCTGACCCGACCACCACCACCCCCTTCCTCTGACCATCACCCATCCTAGCAACCCTCCTCCTCAGGCCGAACCAATCCAAGGCCAAGATCTACACAAAATCCACCAAAAACCATCACAACCTATCACCTATTGCACTAGCCTAGCCTAGGTTGTCATCTCCTCCTTCTACCACCTTTGGTTGCCACCACCTCCACCACCACCACCTCTGACCTAACCTCCAACCTCTGCCACATCACCCACCACCACCTGCACCACTGGTTGGGCCCACACAGCTCATGGTCGAACCAAAGTATAGCATAGATGTGATGTTATTCGCCTTGTAGTGTTGCTATGTTGCACCTAGACTTCACCACATCAAAAACCATGTGTAGGCCGACCCTTGCACACCCAAACCTGACCCAATTCCCTGTATTAGCTGAGCTTTATCACTGCATAACTCAAGTACCTAAGGTAGAGAGCAAGTGCAGGTCAATTGTTGTTGTTTTGGGTATAGATTTCTTATGTTATTTGACGATAAATTTGTGTTGTAACTTATGTATTATTGTATTGTTTTGTGTAAATGTTTGAACAAGTCAAATTGCTTTGGCTCTCCACTCCCAAATCATATTCGTGCTCTCATGCCTTCGAAGATTCTGTGTTGTGTGTTTTGGTCGTCATCTCCAGCTTAAACAAGTGTGTAATTCTCACCAGACGATGTGTACTTATATAACTAGTAAACTGACACCATTTGAATCTGTAAAATTATATCATCCTGTTATAACTATTATATTATGATCATATAATGTTTACCCTGTTATTATATATGTTATATCATCTATTACTTTTATTTCATGTTATTCTGTTATTTTATCAGTTTATCACACTGCAAGTTCCCTGTAGATTAGGTTCACTATGAGTTGAAATGATACATACCCGAACGGACTTTAGAATAGGGAAAGATCGTTATAGGCTAAAATGATCAGCCTGAGCGACTTTTTATTTATTTTATTTAACTTGGGATTGCGTGTAATGACCCGCCCTTCTATACACAGAAAGACGCATCATTTTTAAGAAAGAAAGGGGTGAGAAATAGAAAAGATATAGAAGAAAGAACTAAACAACATCAGAATCTCAACAGCGGAACGAATGAAATATAATATATCACATAAGAGATTACATAGTAACATATGCATCAGAGTTACACAGATAATACAACACATACTAGACAGTTATAAACACCTGTCTAGTTAATACAACTCGATACAACTCAAAACATCACAGAGATACAACACAGCGGAAATACACATAAACACTAACACAGCGGAACCAATATATATCTATACACTGAAGCCTCCTGCTCCATTGCTCCTCCAGAATTCGTCAAAGCTAACCTGAATCCCTTGGCTACCCGTAAAAATTTGGGTACCCGAGAGTTTAGGAAAAACAGAAATAAACTCCGGGTCAGACATGGGTCTGGTATGAGTAAACGGTTAAAGTTGCTTAACTTTGAAAAACCTTTGAAAACAAAAGGTATCACGTAAGACTTCCCACACATAAACATGGAAAAGTTTTTACCTTACGCTAACCAAACATTTGATAGGAAATTCAGTGATATTATAATAGGTCTAGGGTTTTCAAGTAAATAAGAAATAGCCGAAATTGTTACATCTATTAAATTCCAGCATACTAGGTTTACAATCAAAATCGATGGCACTTATTGGATTTTGGATTCCATACAATGGCAGGGCTACCGGGGTACCGCCCGTCACAGTACCTGGCCTAGATCAGTGTACCGAGGACCCACCCTATGTCCCCTGCAACACAAGGCCGGAACCATCCCTTACTGGATAATTCCGAATAAAATCACCCCACGATTGTGATCAGCAACCGCACACTAAGCCGAAATAAAAAGGGACATCTAGACAGGGATGACCTTACTCCCCAGTGAGTGCGACCCACGGAGCCTTGCTGCACCTCCCCTGTTTTAGCCATTCCCGGTTGATGAGGGTTGAGGCTACGATTACCTTTAGAGAACACATCTCTTAGAATGCTCATCGTCCACCTGACGATGTTCTGAAAGCATTCAATCCATACAAGTTCGTTCCGGGTTCAAACGAAACCGAAGGCATTATCTCGTTACACTCATTTTGGAATCACCCTCAGAGTTAACGACAATAACCCTTGCACTCTGAATCTTCATCTTCACTTGAGATTCACGACCTATCGTTAATTTGGATCGATGTGGTTTTCGGATATCCAAATCTGGAAACCCGATCCCGGTCTCATCAAATCCAAATCGTATCTTTTAAGGCCAAGTTGTTTTAAAGTTAGAACAATTCATTTTTATTATCTATATATACAGAGATAGATAATTCATATCATCACAGATAGATAATTCACAATATCATCATAAATAGATAATCCACATCACACAACATTACTTATCTCATATCTGAGATTTCAAACCATTCAAGGCAAACAATATCATCCATCCATACATAAGCAAGGATAAATAATCACACCATTTATAATTAATTTAAAATGAATTAAATTAATTATCTCATTTCTAATTAATTTAAAATGAATTAAATTAATTACTTCATTCTATAAATCCTGCTTACTTAACCATTAATTAATTACAAATCAATTAATTAATCATTCTCCAAATTTCCATCTTAGTTAATCATCTTTGATTAACTAACCTTTAATTACATTCCAGTAATTACCTTTAATTAATTTCACAAATTAATTATCCTTAACCTTTCACAGTAATTTACCATTAATCACTTCATTAATTACATTAATTAATGATCCTTAATAAATTACTTCCATTAATTAATTAACTAAAATTAATTACTTTAATCCTTAATTAATTACATTAATTAATTAACTTTAATTATTCACTTTCATTTATCATCCTAAATCATATACAGGAATTTTCATCGTGAAATTACTTACCTTAATTAACTAACTTCTTAATTAATTATATAAATCTTTTGATTTATTATACTAAGTAATAAATCTTTAATTACTTCTACTAAGTAATTATTACTTCCATTAAGTAATTTCCTTTAATTAATTACATCCTGTAATTATTCATTAATTACTTCACTAAGTAATTACCCTATTAAATTTCATTAAGTATTTATACTTAATAAACCATCACATGAATATCTTTAATTAATTTACAATTAATCATCTTGAATCAGTCACATTCATTTGATTTATTACAATTGGTAATTCATTTCTTAATTTAACTTAAAACAAATTAATTAATCTTAACGGTAGATTAATTATCCTTTAATTATTAATTAATAAATCTTAATTATCAATTAATAAAACTTAATAACAATTAATTACTTCTTAATTAATCTCTATAGATTAATTATTTCTTATTCATTAATTAATTGATAAAACCAAATTATTAATCAATAAAACTTAATTACAACTAAGTACTTCTTAATTGCCACTTAATCTACCTTTAATTTCTTAACTAATAAATTTCCAATTCATTAATCTCTAATTATTAGTTAATCAATCATAACCATTAATTTATTAAATCACTTAATTATTCTTGAATTAATCAGTTAATTAATCTTTATCCTTAATTAATTAAATTAATTAATTATACTTAATTTCCTAAATAACTTAATTAATTCAAAGATAATAAAATATCTTTACTTAAGATAAACATTTTCTTAATTACTATTTACATTTCAAAACCCTTAATCTTAAAATTAACTTAAAACAAAATTTAGATTAAATAAAACTTAACACTTCTTAACAAATGTTTAGGAACAATTTGATATTTATAAAGAAATGTTATAAATAAAGTTTAACCAATTTTGTTTTTACATTACAAATCTTATTTTTAAAAGCTTTCATAAAAACTGGGTTTCCTTTCCCACTTCGGGTTCTACCCGAATACTACTCGGGACTATCCCCGAGTTTCCCTACTTCCTCCCCTGTTTTCAAACTTAGATTAATTTACAGTTTAAAAACTAAAACTTGCCATCTCCAAATCACTCGAGTACGAACTCGAGTTAAACCCCGAGACCATCTTCGAGTCGACCACTCAAATTCACGATCACACGAGAGTTCGTCATCCCCAAATCATACCAGACACGCAGACGCACACGTGCACGTGCACGCACGATCGGAGTTGCTCCAACCTCCGTCGCCACCATCACCAAGTTGTCGTCGACCTGCTCACTCGTTCCGACCACCCAGATCTCACGTCGACCCTCCAAATCGAAATCGAGCGGAAACGAACACCAGAAAAAAAACTGGTCGTCTCATCCACCTCGCACTACTTGCCTCCGACCACCAGTGACTACGACTTCGTGCCTGGACCTTCGCCACACAACCACCTTCCTTTTCCCCCTACTGCGGCCCAACTCGACATCACAACGACGTCACACTGGCCATGAAATCCACCTCGACTGGAATATGCCTAAAACCCTAAATTGGCCTCGCGTGGCCACCACCATCATCAGAAAATTTCTCCATTATTTTTCCTGGAAACCCCAACGTTCCAGCCACCTTCACCACTAATCTCGACCCCTAGCACTACGCCGATCACCAGTAATCACCCAAAAACCATATTCTGGTGAACCTAGAATTTCTCACAGTACTTCAAACTAAAAATCATGATTTTTGTCTGAAAAATCCTAACTTTAAAAAAAGATTCAAGTTATCATCTTGCCATAGTAAGTTAGGATGATTTATCTTTACATGTTATAAGATTTTTACTGTAAATCTTAAGTCCAGGCTTTCATATATATATATATATATATATATATATATCAAACATGTTTAAAGTTATTCTTAGGTTCAAGTTTATGATTTAACAAATTACATTTGTTTAAATATTACAACCTAACAGAGATTAGGGGAAAAGATTGGAATTTAGATCAAAGTTTAAAAGCCTGAGCTAAGAACAGAGGTAATTAAATCAACAGACATAATACAGTTCAAACATAACAACATGAAACACACATATATCTACATATAAACAGAATCATATACTTATATATATATGCAAGATATCATCACAAAGATTTCACAAGTAACCATCATTTACTTATTTAGATTTTAAATAAAATGTTTACTCACCAGATTTTTTTGAAAAAGGCAGAGGCTTGAAAATTTGTATGCTTTATTTCTTTGAGACTGAAAACTGGAAGAGCTTTAAAACTTGACAACTGGAAATATTGTGTATTGCTAGATTTCCTTAAAACTGAAGAAGCTTTGAACTAGAATGGACTTCAGAGATGTATTTTAAGAAGATTACAGGCTGAGTTCTCCTTGTTTAAAAATGAATTACAAGTTTGGCTTGTTTTCTCTTGTTTTGAAAATGGTTACAAGGTTTGTTTTTCTCTGGTTTACATTGCTTGAATGAACGAAAATGAAAAGGAACTTGATATAAAGAATACAAGTGTGCAGAGGCTAGAAAATGCCGGTACAAGATTTATATATTTTGATCAGAGATTTTTATCTCTTTAGCTTATCAGGCAAGCTTGGTTTTGGGGCTGAGATGATTTTTAACATTTCGAATTGACTTAAGTGTGCTAGCATTTAATGTTTTAAGTACTTTATGTCCTATTTAGCTCATATTATATTTTCATGTTCATAGATATTCTTGCCTTGCCTCACAATTTTACAGGCAACCTATAGACAAAGCCTGGTTTGTAATTATATCTCCTATACATATATTTCTATATTAAATTTTGTTCATCTTGTATATACCTTTGTCTTGGTTTTTGACTTACTTCTTTTGCCTGCCAATCTAGATACTTAATACATACATCTATTTTATTTTGACTTGTATGTATTTTACTTCTTTTCTTGCCTATGTTTTTATAAAGTTAGAATTATCTTAAGTGTTTAACCTCAAGTTGTTATATTTATTTTATTTATGTTAGCTTGTATTTATTCCTATTTTCACATAACTACTATTTTGTATTTCTATTTATAAACTTAATGTATTAAACTAGTGTATATTTTCTAATTTAAATCTTAATTTATCAAACACTTTATTGATATTTATTTATTTAATTTTTTACCTTTACTTATGTCAAACATGTTTATAAGTATATATATTAATACTTACATTAATGACCATATATTTGTTTTATATTTACTTTTAATGTAAACATTATTATCATAGAGATTACATCTATATTATTATATAGATCAAAATATAATAAGTAGAGTTTTACTTTAATTTAAGAATAGATTTTTATTGTAATTAAATTGGAACACTTTTATATTAAATTCTCAAATTAAAATTTTCTTTTAAACACATAAATATACACATTTAAATAACACTTATTAAATTAGAAATAATAGGACTATTTAAATCTATTTATAAAATAACACAGACTAAAATTGTAACTAATTATTCTTATTTAAAATCAATCAGAAATCATAATTTAAAACATCACATTATAAATTAATTAGTTAGTTATATTTGAAAATAACAACTTAAATCAATTTTAAATAATTTAATTAGGAGATTATCGCATTTTAAATTCCTCGAAATTCCGGGATGTCACATTCCTTCCCCCTTAAAAGAATTTCATCCTCGAAATTTAAAACAAAAGATAATCCAAAGTTTTATTTCATTTTCAACCAATTCAGCATACATATCAGCCATACACGACTAAATAAACAATTTCAATCATCAAACAATTCAATCAACAAACAACACTAGCTATTCGGACACAGATCCGGATAAGCTTCCTAAAAATTTCCCGAGTTTCCCAGGTATAAACACTGGAATACTCGCTCTACTGAATCCAACTAGCTATACTACTGAGCTACTGAGCTCCTACTCAACTAGATCTACAATCTATACAAGAGATCTGACCACACTCAAGATCTGATCAACAACCAACCCTTCTGAACTGCTAGTTCCAAAATTAATGATAGATCTTACACGTATTCCCTCAGAGATACGTGAAACACAACGAATCCCAGTTCTCCAAACTGGCAATTCAATCCTGCAGACCAAAGCGCTTATCCTTACAAAGAATACAGAAAGATCCAATATACTTCGGAGCTAACCTCACAGTCTTACCCAATCTTATTGCTCCATTTACCGAAGAAAATCTCAACAACAACGAAGTCTCCAACTTCGAATTCCGGATTCTTCCGTTCCTTATCCACAAAACTCCTTTAGCGATCCTGGACTGCCTATAACCTTTCTTGACCAGCCAAAACTTCGCTGATGCTTCAATAAACCAACTGGATCAAAATAACTCAACGAAAGATCTTCTCCAGATTTACCCAAAAATCCAGAATACAACTCTACTCCACCATCATCAGTAGATACAACTTACTTCTCCTATCCGGAAAAGACAAAACAAAAACACTTGCCAAATCTGGCCTCACATTCAGGAAAAATTTCCTGTAGAAATTCTCTAATCCCAAAACACTGCAACTTCCGGTTGCTTCCACTCTAGAACAGCTGTCACCATGCTTCCGCTGCACAACTCTGATCTGAAGTAGATAAGAATGTCAATGAATTCAAACAATATCTTAACCAACACCTCCTGGACACACAATATCAGATCCACTACAATCGGAAACGAACTGCTCAAAGAAACAGATGAGTCCTCGGTCAAGGGTACTGTCTTCAGCTACCCTTAGCTGGAAGAAACTCAAAACTAGATACAAAAGAGAAAACACAAATGCTCCACCAAATCTCCTTAGCTGAACCATCGGTACCACTTCTGGAATCCAGTCGATACCAAACTCAATCTCCAGATGCTGACAAAACTCTGTCTTCCTGAAGACACCCAGAAAAATCTCTAACAAACCAAGAGAACACTCAAACTATCACAAGTCACTTTTGCGATCAATCCGGCCTAATTCCAAAGAAAAACTGCTCTCTCTTTACCAAACAGAACAGCTTACGCTTATGAAGCCAATCCATCGAAGAAACGGAACCACTCTGCTGCTTCTGAAATTACCTCGAGAAGATCTGCCAAGCCAGAAGACTTCTTTGATGGCACATGGAACACTCCGAGCTGCAATGCTGACACAGATGCCCAAAGACTTCCTATCCAAAGCTCTTCGAGAACTCGGACCTCAAACCAAATAGAAACACCCTGTTGAACACTGCCTCAACAACGATGCAAACACACTTCCTAAAACTTGTTCCAAAGAAACATCTTCGGAGACATCCATAGTCACTGTGTCTCATCACACAGCTACTACATCCTGAGGTATCAAGATATCATGACTTACTTCTGTCCAACCGACAGATCCAAACTCTCAAAAATCCGCTCACACGAGCGCGATCAAACTTGCACTTCAATGATGAACTCCGAATCCTTAACAGGTTTCCTTATGAGATCAATAAAATCCTTACATCAAACAAAGCTTACTCGAGATGGTATTAGGTCTACAGTCTCGACAGATACACTTCCAACCACAACAAACTCCAACCATTGGTAGTCGTGTTACACACACCACTACCCTATCTACCATTATAAATTATATTGGGAAAACCCGAACAGGTAACCCAACAGATAGGAAGAAATAAATATATATATATATAGATAAAAATTACAAGTACGCTCTCTCAAGAAAGACACCACTCCAGAGCTTAGGTATTCGCTCAACCTTGCTCTGATACCACTGTAATGACCCACCCTTCTATACATAGAAAGACGCATCATTTTTAAGAAAGAAAGGGGTGAGAAATAGAAAATATAGAGAAGAAAGAACTAAACAACATCAGAATCTCAACAGCGGAACGAATGAAATATAATATATCACATAAGAGATTACATAGTAACATATGCATCAGAGTTACACAGATAATACAACACATACTAGACAGTTATAAACACCTGTCTAGTTAATACAACTCGATACAACTCAAAACATCACAGAGATACAACACAGCGGAAATACACATAAACACTAACACAGCGGAACCAATATATATCTATACGTTGAAGCCTCCTGCTCCATTGCTTCTCCAGAATTCGTCAAAGCTAACCTGAATCCCTTGGCTACCCGTAAAAATTTGGGTACCCGAGAGTTTAGGAAAAACAGAAATAAACTCCAGGTCAGACATGGGTCTGGTATGAGTAAACGGTTAAAGTTGCTTAACTTTGAAAAACCTTTGAAAACAAAAGGTATCACGTAAGACTTCCCACACATAAACATGGAAAGGTTTTTACCTTACGCTAACCAAACATTTGATAGGAAATTCAGTGATATTATAATAGGTCTAGGGTTTTCAAGTAAATAAGAAATAGCCGAAATTATTACATCTATTAAATTCCAGCATACTAGGTTTACAATCAAAATCGATGGCACTTATTGGATTTTGGATTCCATACAATGGCAGGGCTACCGGGGTACCGCCCGTCACAGTACCTGGCCTAGATCAGCGTACCGAGGACCCACCCTAAGTCCCCTGCAACACAAGGCCGGAACCATCCCTTACTGGATAATTCCGAATAAAATCACCCCACGGTTGTGATCAGCAACCGCACACTAAGCCGAAATAAAAAGGGACATCTAGACAGGGATGACCTTACTCCCTAGTGGGTGCGACCCACGGAGCCTTGCTGCACCTCCCCTGTTTTAGCCATTCCCGGTTGATGAGGGTTGAGGCTACGATTACCTTTAGAGAACACATCTCTTAGAATGCTCATCGTCCACCTGACGATGTTCTGAAAGCATTCAATCCATACAAGTTCGTTCCGGGTTCAAACGAAACCGAAGGCATTATCTCGTTACACTCATTTTGGAATCACCCTCAGAGTTAACGACAATAACCCTTGCACTCTGAATCTTCATCTTCACTTGAGATTCACGACCTATCGTTAATTTGGATCGATGTGGTTTTCGGATATCCAAATCTGGAAACCCGATCCCGGTCTCATCAAATCCAAATCGTGTCTTTTAAGGCCAAGTTGTTTTAAAGTTAGAACAATTCATTTTTATTATCTATATATACAGAGATAGATAATTCATATCATCACAGATAGATAATTCACAATATCATCATAAATAGATAATCCACATCACACAGCATTACTTATCTCATATCTGAGATTTCAAACCATTCAAGGCAAACAATATCATACATCCATACATAAGCAAGGATAAATAATCACACCATTTATAATTAATTTAAAATGAATTAAATTAATTATCTCATTTCTAATTAATTTAAAATGAATTAAATTAATTACTTCATTCTATAAATCCTGCTTACTTAACCATTAATTAATTACAAATCAATTAATTAATCATTCTCCAAATTTCCATCTTAGTTAATCATCTTTGATTAACTAACCTTTAATTACATTCCAGTAATTACCTTTAATTAATTTCACAAATTAATTATCCTTAACCTTTCACAGTAATTTACCATTAATCACTTCATTAATTACATTAATTAATGATCCTTAATAAATTACTTCCATTAATTAATTAACTAAAATTAATTACATTAATCCTTAATTAATTACATTAATTAATTAACTTTAATTATTCACTTTCATTTATCATCCTAAATCATATACAGGAATTTTCATCGTGAAATTACTTACCTTAATTAACTAACTTCTTAATTAATTATATAAATCTTTTGATTTATTATACTAAGTAATAAATCTTTAATTACTTCTACTAAGTAATTATTACTTCCATTAAGTAATTTCCTTTAATTAATTACATCCTGTAATTATTCATTAATTACTTCACTAAGTAATTACCCTATTAAATTTCATTAAGTATTTATACTTAATAAACCATCACATGAATATCTTTAATTAATTTACAATTAATCATCTTGAATCAGTCACATTCATTTGATTTATTACAATTGGTAATTCATTTCTTAATTTAACTTAAAACAAATTAATTAATCTTAAAGGTAGATTAATTATCCTTTAATTATTAATTAATAAATCTTAATTATCAATTAATAAAACTTAATAACAATTAATTGCTTCTTAATTAATCTCTATAGATTAATTATTTCTTATTCATTAATTAATTGATAAAACCAAATTATTAATCAATAAAACTTAATTACAACTAAGTACTTCTTAATTGCCACTTAATCTACCTTTAATTTCTTAACTAATAAATTTCCAATTCATTAATCTCTAATTATTAGTTAATCAATCATAACCATTAATTTATTAAATCACTTAATTATTCTTGAATTAATCAGTTAATTAATCTTTATCCTTAATTAATTAAATTAATTAATTATACTTAATTTCCTAAATAACTTAATTAATTCAAAGATAATAAAATATCTTTACTTAAGATAAACATTTTCTTAATTACTATTTACATTTCAAAACCCTTAATCTTAAAATTAACTTAAAACAAAATTTAGATTAAATAAAACTTAACACTTCTTAACAAATGTTTAGGAACAATTTGATATTTATAAAGAAATGTTATAAATAAAGTTTAACCAATTTTGTTTTTACATTACAAATCTTATTTTTAAAAGCTTTCATAAAAACTGGGTTTCCTTTCCCACTTCGGGTTCTACCCGAATACTACTCGGGACTATCCCCGAGTTTCCCTACTTCCTCCCCTGTTTTCAAACTTAGATTAATTTACAGTTTAAAAACTAAAACTTGCCATCTCCAAATCACTCGAGTACGAACTCGAGTTAAACCCCGAGACCATCTTCGAGTCGACCACTCAAATTCACGATCACACGAGAGTTCGTCATCCCCAAATCATACCAGACACGCAGACGCACACGTGCACGTGCACGCACGATCGGAGTTGCTCCAACCTCCGTCGCCACCATCACCAAGTTGCCGTCGACCTGCTCACTCGTTCCGACCACCCAGATCTCACATCGACCCTCCAAATCGAAATCGAGCGGAAACAAACACTAGAAAAAAAACTGGTCGTCTCATCCACCTCGCACCGCTTGCCTCCGACCACCAATGACCACGACTTCGTGCCTGGACCTTCGCCACACAACCACCTTCCTTTTCCCCCTACTGCGGCCCAACTCGACATCACAACGACGTCACACTGGCCATGAAATCCACCTCGACTGGAATATGCCTAAAACCCTAAATTGGCCTCGCGTGGCCACCACCATCATCAGAAAATTTCTCCATTATTTTTCCTGGAAACCCCAACGTTCCAGCCACCTTCACCACTAATCTCGACCCCTAACACTACGCCGATCACCAGTAATCACCCAAAAACCATATTCTGGTGAACCTAGAATTTCTCACAGTACTTCAAACTAAAAATCATGATTTTTGTCTGAAAAATCCTAACTTTAAAAAAAGATTCAAGTTATCATCTTGCCATAGTAAGTTAGGATGATTTATCTTTACATGTTATAAGATTTTTACTGTAAATCTTAAGTCCAGGCTTTCATATATATATCAAACATGTTTAAAGTTATTCTTAGGTTCAAGTTTATGATTTAACAAACTACATTTGTTTAAATATTACAACCTAACAGAGATTAGGGGAAAAGATTGGAATTTAGATCAAAGTTTAAAAGCCTGAGCTAAGAACAGAGGTAATTAAATCAACAGACATAATACAGTTCAAACATAACAACATGAAACACACATATATCTACATATAAACAGAATCATATACTTATATATATATGCAAGATATCATCACAAAGATTTCACAAGCAACCATCATTTACTTATTTAGATTTTAAATAAAATGTTTACTCACTAGATTTTTTTGAAAAAGGCAGAGGCTTGAAAATTTGTATGCTTTATTTCTTTGAGACTGAAAACTGGAAGAGCTTTAAAACTTGAAACTTCACAACTGGAAATATTGTGTATTGCTAGATTTCCTTAAAACTGAAGAAGCTTTGAACTGGAATGGACTTCAGAGATGTATTTTAAGAAGATTACAGGCTGAGTTCTCCTTGTTTAAAAATGAATTACAAGTTTGGCTTGTTTTCTCTTATTTTGAAAATGGTTACAGGGTTTGTTTTTCTTTGGTTTACATTGCTTGAATGAACGAAAATGAAAAGGAACTTGATATAAAGAATACAAGTGTGCAGAGGCTAGAAAATGCTGGTAAAAGATTTTTAAATTTTGATCAGAGATTTTTATCTCTTTAGCTTATCAGGCAAGCTTGGTTTTGGGGCTGAGATGATTTTTAACATTTCGAATTGACTTAAGTGTGCTAGCATTTAATGTTTTAAGTACTTTATGTCCTATTTAGCTCATAATATATTTTCATGTTCATAGATATTCTTGCCTTGCCTCACAATTTTACAGGCAACCTATAGACAAAGCCTGGTTTGTAATTATATCTCCTGTACATATATTTCTATATTAAATTTTGTTCATCTTGTATATACCTTTGTCTTGGTTTTTGACTTACTTCTTTTGCCTGCCAATCTAGATACTTAGTACATACATCTATTTTACTTTGACTTGTATGTATTTTACTTCTTTTCTTGCCTATGTTTTTATAAAGTTAGAATTATCTTAAGTGTTTAACCTCAAGTTGTTATATTTATTTTATTTATGTTAGCTTGTATTTATTCCTATTTTCACATAACTACTATTTTGTATTTATATTTATAAACTTAATGTATTAAACTAGTGTATATTTTCTAATTTAAATCTTAATTTATCAAACACTTTATTGATATTTATTTATTTAATTTTTTACCTTTACTTATGTCAAACATGTTTATAAGTATATATATTAATACTTACATTAATGACCATATATTTGTTTTATATTTACTTTTAATTTAAACATTATTATCATAGAGATTACATCTATATTATTATATAGATCAAAATATAATAAGTAGAGTTTTACTTTAATTTATGAATAGATTTTTATTGTAATTAAATTGGAACACTTTTATATTAAATTCTCAAATTAAAATTTTCTTCTAAACACATAAATATACACATTTAAATAACACTTATTAAATTAGAAATAATAGGACTATTTAAATCTATTTATAAAATAACACAGACTAAAATTGTAACTAATTATTCTTATTTAAAATCAATCAGAAATCATAATTTAAAACATCACATTATAAATTAATTAGTTAGTTATATTTGAAAATAACAACTTAAATCAATTTTAAATAATTTAATTAGGAGATTATCGCATTTTAAATTCCTCGAAATTCCGGGATGTCACATTGCGGGTTTGAAATGATAGAACCCGGTTTTTCTTTGTAAATTACGGATTGAAATGATATATATCTGTATCACTTGACCTAGGCTAGAAAATTTTATACAGACCCGTGGTTTCTATATTTTTCTAAAAATTTTAAAATATTTTAAAAATGTAAATATTATGATATTTTGATTTAAATTTTATTAAAATGATTTCTATAAAATATTTGTGATTTTCTACGAATTAAATAAGTAAATTAAGTAAATGGTGAAGTAGAATTTGAAATATAAGTTAATTTTGGAATTTATGATTTTGTTTATAAATGGAATTTATGTAAAGTAAGAACATATGACAAATTTGATTTAAAAGATGAATTTATTGATTTTATTAAAGAATAATAATTTTTTTTAAGTGTTAATGATTTGTATAAATTAAAATATGAAATAAATGAATATTTAAGCTGAATTTGGAAATATAACTTAAATTGAATTTTGTGAAATTTGTTTAAAAGTGAAATTTTAATTAAGTAAAATAAATGGAAATAAGTTATATTTTTGAAATTTAAACTTAGTTGTTAAGTTAAGGTTTTAATTAAAGAAATGAAAATTTAATTGTTATTTAACTTGATTTTTTTATGGAAATTTGACTTTATAAAATCATAGAAATAAAGGTATTTAAATGATTGTTTTTTAATGTGAAAATATATGATTGTATAAGTTAAAATGATTTATATTAAAAGTTAATTATGTGTGAAATTGTAAATAAAACTCTGAATTTGATTTGACAGCATTTTTGAAATGTAATGTAAAGATATTACAGCATTGGAAAATGTTGTGGTTGTTTAAATGAACTAAAGGTTATTATAGCACTTTGTAAGTGCTATAGTTGTTTAATTTAACCAAAGTTTACTTGAAATTAAAAGAAACCTATTACAGCTTTTAAATGCTGTCTTTTGTTAATGGACTAGTTTAAAACATAACATTTCGTAGCATTTTCTAAGTGCTGCGAAAGTTGATTTTTCTTTGTTTAATAAATTCAAATGAATAAATGATCTTTGAAAAAGATTAAATTTTGGAAATTAAATATTTAATTATTAAATATAATGAATTGACTTTAAATGATTTAAATGGAATAGTTGATTTGGGAAATACAACTATTTTGAAATATGATTAAATGGTATTTAAATTTAAATTAAATATATGATGTTTTGAAATGATATTTTGATATTTTGAAATTAATTTGAAATGATATTAAATCTTGAAATTAATAATTGAAGTTATATTAGTATGAAAAATATTTGGTTTACTTGTAATTTGAATCTATTTAAAAGATATTGGACTGATGAAATATAGGATAATAAAGCTTTGGAATTTATTTTATAATTTGAATAGTTATTTTGTGGATTAAATCTATATTTGAAATTTATAAGATTTGAAATGGTCTCTGGAAATTTAATTGAAATAAATGATTGGATTGAATTGAAACTTTAGAAATTTTAATACTTGATTTGAAAGTATAATAATTACACTTTTAAATGGTTTAGATGAATTATTTTGATTGAAATATAAACTATTTAAAAGGTGACTTAAAATGATAATAAATGAATGATATCTTTGAATTTAAAAGGTATTTAAAGTTGAATATTTGGATTTGAACTCAAATGATGATTTGATAATGAAGTTTGAAAGGATATGATATTTTGATATATTAAAATGATTTGAAATGAAGTTTTGAAATGATATGATGTTTTGATGTATTAAAATGATTTGAAATGAAGTTTTGGAAAGATATGATATTTTGATATATTGAAAAGATTTGAAATGAAGTTTTGAAATGATATGATATTTTAAATATATTGAAATGGTTTGGAATTGATTTAATCTTTATTTTGATAATGATTTGGATTTGAAATTCTATTTTGAAGTATAAACTGTTTTTAAATTATAACCACGGGTTATAATAACGATTGGTTGTTAAAGAGACCGGGATCAGATATGGACATACTCTCTGTCGATACCGAAAACCACTTTGACAACTGTGTACGCGGTGGAGTTTCCAGAATGAAGTAGGATGGTGACGACGATCCTAAGGTATATACGTGGACCCAACTCTCGTGAGTTGGCATAAGGTGGCTAAAACAGGAGCGATCGACGGGCCAAGGAGGTAGCACCTCTGATCGGACACACTTCTTCGATACCATTCTATTATTTGTGATTGATTTGGTGCGCACCCTTGATTTGGGAGTGTTGTTCGAGGCGGGCGGTAGTGGCTGCTATGCGTCACCACCAGTCCGGATGCATAATTGGTATATCTACCCTGGCATTGCCTTGTGTGCCGTGTCACTTACCATATCGAGCCTACTACGATTTTGGTTTAAAGATCCGACCGCGTTAAGGTTCACCATCCCCTTAACGCTATTTTCTATATGATTATACTTTACTAATTAGACACTACTGTATATTGCGTATATTACTACATAGTAGATAGTTTAACGGATCCTTAAAGAATGGGCGATCCCAAGCATTCTTTAAGTTACTTGTACCTCTATTACAATTCACTTGAGTTGGTTTACATTATATAAGTATATATTGTCCTGACTCGAGTGTTTTGTGTTTTGTTTACGCTCGGGTCAGCCTGAGTTATTCACAGATTTGGATTTCCACTCTCTCGGAGATTTGAATCGCTGGAGATTGTCTACTTGTCTGGTCCTATCTATTTCTGTTCCGTTGTTCTACTCAGCTTGTACTTGGTTATTGTATTGAGACTTTTTTTGTACTTTATTTCTTCTATTGTATCTTATTTAACTCTGATATATTGACATAGTAGCTTCATGAATTACTATTTCTTTTACTTCCGCTGCATTATTTTACTCTGTGTCTGTGATTATATTTATTTACTGTATATTCTGAGATTTGCCAAATTTTATTTACAACGCGGTATTTTGTGCAATTCAAGTCCGACATGTGCGGATACGAATGGTTGAAAATACCGGGTCGTTACAGTTGGTATCAGAGCTTTGGCTTTGAGGCAAAACTCAGCATATGGAGTAGATTTATTTACAGAATCACTTTCGTTCGAGTTTGAATCTTTTCCTCTTGATTCGAATTTCCTTTGAATTTTTGGAACGTTCCCTGCGGTTCCAAAATTCATTCTTGTCCCTCACTATTCATCTTCTTTTGATTTTGGAGTATCACATAACTCCACTTCGAATGATCTTTATAGTGAATTGGATGTCTCGCCAATATTCTAATTTTCTGGTAAAGGGGGAAACTTCTTTACAAATTTGCATCGATTCACCAGAGATTTATATCTATCCTTGGTTTAGATGCTAATATCTTTTGTTATTACAAACTCTATCTCTTGAGATCGGATGTAGATTTACCCCAGAAACATCCACATTTGATCTTATTCATTAAGTCACGGTTGACCTGGTTAAGGTTGCCCGCGATTTATCTAAGCTTATCCATCTTCATATTTTGTTAATTAATCATCTTGTCCTTGTTTCCAAAAATATCTCCAAACATTTTTAAAATTGTACTTGTAAATCTATGTTTTGTTTTGTATATTGTGTTGTTTGAGTTGTTGATGTTGATTTGGGTTTCCGATCGATTCGTCTGATCAACGCTATCGATAGGATTTCTAAAACACTTTGACAGAACAAACTGACACAATATTATTTTAAAATTGTTAATGAAATAAATTTTATATATCTAAGCAAATTTATGGAACTTAATAAATTGATTTAAATTGATTATTTAAAATGATAATACTTGATTTATCATTTATTGTTCTACGAATGAATTTATAAATAGTTGTTTATAAATTGATTTGGGAACTGAAATGAATTTAAATCAAGAATTTGAGAATTTAATTTTTGATGGCTTCAAACCTTGTGTTTAAAGTTTTAAAAGGGATATATTATTTAAAGTATTTTCGAATAGAAATTTGTTTCCAAAGAATTTTAAAGTTTTAAAATTTTAGTGCTCTTCTCTTTGTCGTTGGAAAATAATTTCGGTGATGACCGCGGCATCATCGACTTTCATTTTCGAGTTTCGAAGTGAAGAAACCATTCTGTAGTTTTGCTACAGCTTTGTTTTGGGAAATTTGATTGATCTGAATTTCTAAAAGATGATTTGATTTATAATATATATAGATATATGATTTAAATTTGATTTGACAAATTATGTACATACATTTATTTATCTCTAAATGGTTTGAAAAGAATCGGAAATTTTATTCTTAAATTCTATCTTAAATAATAACTTCAAGTATAAAAAGAAAAATAAAAAATTTTGAATAAATATTCAAGCTTGAAATGATTGAATTAGAATGTTTATACTGTATATTAGTTTTAGAAAGTTTTATTTGTATAATACTCAATTGCATTCCAATATAATTTACCTTAATTTTAGAAGTTAACAATGTAATTGGATAATATACAACATAAAAAGATTTTATAAATAAAATTTGAGTGGTTATAATAAATGTTATACACTTAAATTTTAGTTATAAAAAGATTAACAGAGGTAAATAGAGTAAAGGAGTAATGGAATAATTTACACAACAAAATGATGTTAAGGGAATTAGGAATAAATTAAAACAGTTATAATAAGTGTAAGTATATTTAACATAGGTGATAAAATAGATTGAGAGGGATTAATTTTAATTAGGAAAAAAGAGGAATTAAACTTATTACGTACATTTTGAGTATAATAATGATTTTTCAAATCCATGATTTTAGAGATTGTTAGTTTAAGAAAATTGGATGATAAGATAATGTAATTAGAGGTAGTTAAGATTCATTTAACTTGTGTAAAATTAATTATTAGTTTAAGCTGAAACCATAGAAAAACCTATTATCTTATTATTTTTTTTCAAACTTATTACCTAATTTTGTTTTTCAAACTGTCTGTTAGTTGTCCTTATTTTTCCTTAACTTGCTACAGACTGGTATAGGCATCTATCTATAATCTTTTTGCTTAGAAATCTTTCTATAATCTATATAATCTTTGGTACTCATTTTAAATCTGAGCAATTGTAACAACCCGCATATCTATCGATTTTATATTTAAATATTTTATCGTTAGTCGGATGTTAGTCCGAAAAGCTACTTTTTGCATACGGTCAAATTAGGACTCGAGACCACCCCCATTGAGTTCAAAATGACGTTTGCGATCTTTTTGAGTGTAAACTTCGATATGTTTGGAGATAGTGAAATTTTCGTCACTTTTCCCACTTGTGACTTTGGTTGGGACTGCACCTTCTTAACTCAGCCCCACCCCCCTCTTCTCTTCATCACTTCATCAAACACTTCAAGCTTCTTCAAAAATGGTGGGGGGAAAGAGAAATTAAAACTCCAAACACAAATTCCATTGCAAATCCGAGATTCAACATCAAATTCAAGTAGAAGATTGTGGATTCAAGCTTTGGATTGCTTCCCCTTGCTTTCAATCTTCATCTTCATCAATTTCGTGGAAAAGGTGAGATTTTTGATCTCACATCTTGCCTATATCTATCTTGGACTGTTGGGAATGATCCCCTATTGCATTTGCATCAACAAGTCGCGTTGGTTTGGGTGCCGTTCTTATGCAAAAAGAACGTGTTATTGCTTATGCTTCTAGGCAATTAAAGCCGGCTGAGACTAGATATGCCACACATGATTTAGAACTCGCGGCTATCGTTTTCGCCCTTCGAATTTGGCGACATTATCTTTTGGGAGAAAAGTTTATACTTTATACTGATCATAAGTCTTTGAAATATTATTTTCTCAAAAGGAACTTAATTTGCGTCAACAGCGTTGGCTCGAATTTCTTGCCTCTTATGATCTTGACATTCTTTATACTCCCGGAAAGGGGAATCGTGTTGCCGACGCACTTAGTCGAAAACAACAAGCGGTTGTTTCCATGATGATATCTGAATGGAACGATCTCGAACTTTTATCCACTTGTGAAATTCGAGATCGCGTTTCCGATTTGTGTTCATCTCTTGTTTTATGTAGCCTTGAGGCTCGTCCTTCTTTATTAGACCGCATTCTTGAAGCTCAACAGCTAGATCCTGAATTGGCTTTGCTTTGCCAAAATCTTAAGGATAAAACCGATATTGAAGGTTTGAAAGACTTTGATATCGATTCTCGTGGCGGCATTCGAAAATTTGGTAGACTTATCGTACCAAATATTAGTGATCTTCGTAGAGACGTTCTAGAAGATTCTCATCGTTCCAAGTATTCCATTCATCCCGGTAGCAGTAAAATGTACGCTGATATGAAGCGACTTTATTATTGGGAGGGAATGAAATCTGATATCGCTAACTTTGTTAAGTGTTGCATGACTTGCCAACTTGTTAAGGCTGAACATCAAAGGCCCGGTGGGTTATTGCAACCATTGGAAATTCCAGTATGGAAGTGGGATCAAATTTCCATGGATTTTATAGATGGCCTTCCCCGTTCTCGTTCGGGTCATAATAGCTTATGGGTGATTGTTGATAGACTTACTAAATCCGCCCATTTTATTCCTGTTCGGTCAAACCGAACCGTTCCTCTTCTGGCCAAACTTTTTATTAAAGAAATTGTTAAACTGCATGGAGTTCCTTCTTCCATTGTTAGTGATCGGGATCCATTGTTTACTAGTGGATTCTGGAAGAGTCTTCAAAAAGCTTTGGGAACGAAGCTTAATTTTAGCACCGCTTATCACCCCCAGTCCGATGGACAAACTGAGCGTGTAAATCAAACACTTGAAGATCTTCTTCGTGCTTGTGTTCTTGACTTTGGTGGAAGTTGGGAAGATCATATTTCACTTGTTGAGTTTTCCTATAATAACAGCTTCCAATCTAGTATTGGTATGGCTCCTTTTGAGGCACTCTATGGAAGGCCATGCCGATCTCCCTCTTGTTGGCTTGAGGCCGGCGAGAAACTGGTTTTAGGACCAGACTTTATTCGAGATTCCACAGAAAAGATTGAACTTATTCGACATAGGATGAAAGAAGCCCAGAGTAGACAAAAATCCTATGCCGACAACCGAAGAAGGAAATTAGAATTTTCTGTTGGTGATCTTGTATTTATTCGTGTTTCACCAATGAAGGGTGTGGTACGTTTCAGTCGATCGGGAAAGTTAGCGCCTCGATATATTGGGCCATTTCCTATCACCGAGCGTATTGGTTCCATGGCTTACCGCCTTTCATTACCGGCTCAGTTTTCTGCTATGCATGACGTGTTTCACGTTTCTCAATTACGGAAGTGCCTTCGGGATTCCGATTCTACTCTTGAGCCCGGTGTTGTGGAAGAGATTGAAGTTTCACCTAATTTAACTTATGAGCAACATCCTGTTCGAATTATTGCTTCGGAGATCAAACGGCTTCGAAATAAAGATGTTCCGCTTGTTAAAGTTCAATGGTCCTCAAATCCTAAGGATTGCTCTTGGGAAACTAGAGAATTCATCGAGCGTACACATCCGGAATTGCTTTCTCCTGCTCTTTAAGGTAAACTTCTTAATCCCAATTTCTTTTTGTGTTAATATGCTTTTATGGTTGTTACTTTTATTTCCATCATATATATTGCGAGGACGCAATTTCTTTAAGGAGGGGAGTCTGTAACAACCCGCATATCTATCGATTTTATATTTAAATATTTTATCGTTAGTCGGATGTTAGTCCGAAAAGCTACTTTTTGCATACGGTCAAATTAGGACTCGAGACCACCCCCATTGAGTTCAAAATGACGTTTGCGATCTTTTTGAGTGTAAACTTCGATATGTTTGGAGATAGTGAAATTTTCGTCACTTTTCCCACTTGTGACTTTGGTTGGGACTGCACCTTCTTAACTCAGCCCCACCCCCCTCCTCTCTTCATCACTTCATCAAACACTTCAAGCTTCTTCAAAAATGGTGGGGGGAAAGAGAAATTAAAACTCCAAACACAAATTCCATTGCAAATCCGAGATTCAACATCAAATTCAAGTAGAAGATTGTGGATTCAAGCTTTGGATTGCTTCCCCTTGCTTTCAATCTTCATCAATTTCGTGGAAAAGGTGAGATTTTTGATCTCACATCTTGCCTATATCTATCTTGGACTGTTGGGAATGATCCCCTATTGCATTTGCATCAACATTTGCATTTGGTTTGGATTGGATTGACGAAAAACTTCAATTTTCAGCGTTTTGGTGATTTTTCTGGCCTTAAGTCGTTTCTGGCCATCCCTAGGTCGTCCACGAGTTAACTCCTTAGGTCGTCCAGGCTGCTAGCTCGCGTGTTGAAAAGTCTCTAACTTCTTAGGTCGTTGCCGACCTATAACCCCCAGGCGAAATGTTAGGTCTTCGCTCTTAAGTCTTAGGTCGTTGCCGACCTATAGTCCCCAGGCAAAGTTAAGTCGTTCGCGAGTTAAACCTTAAGTCTTAGGTCGTTGCCGACCTATAAATCCCAGGCAAAAACTTAGGTCGTTGCCGACCTATAAATCCCAGGCAAAATGCTAAGTCGTTCGCGAGTTAAACTTTAAACCTTAGGTCGTTGCCGACCTAAAATTCCAAGGCAAACCACTAAGTCGCTCGAAATTTTGTTAAGTCTTAGGTCGTTGCCGACCTATAATCTCCAGGCAAAACCTTAGGTCGTTGCCGACCTATAATCCCCCAGGCAAACTTTAGGTCGCTCGCACTGGCTTATCTCGTAGGTCGTCTCCGACCTAAGCTTCTTTTCCATAAGTCGTTCGCGAGTCATGTGTTAGGTCGTCTCCGACATAACGTCCTCGTCCCCTTAGGTCGTAGCTCGTAAGTCGCTCGACTCTGCTAAGTCTTTAAGTCGCTCGAGTTAGGTCGGCCAGTATAAGTCGTAGGTCGTCTCCGACCTATGCCCCACTAAGTCGCATCCCACTTAGGTCGAACCCCGAATTACTCTGCGTAGGCAATCTTATCTGACAAAGCATTTATCAGAATTTCTACTTTGATGGTTTTGGGATTGACTTCTTTGGACTTTACTCACGTCTTCGAACGTGAATTGATTTGTTTCTACCATCGTTTTATGACTTGTCACTTTAAAGATATATGAAGGTTTCAATACTAATAGTAAATATCAAAACTCTTTCATCAAAGCGATTTCAACACTATTTTAAGTATCAAAAGTTCGTTTTCTCAAACCGATTTTCAATCTACTAGTATATACAAGCCTTTACTTCACTCGAATGAGAAATCGACTTAAACGACTTAGTAAAACGAGTGGTATGAAACGCTTGCGTTCACTTCGTCGGTTAGCTCTTGGACTTGTTCGATTGAACCCTTTTTGTGACAATTTCCTAGTGAAGATTTACAGCTTGTTCGTAAATATTTAAGTTAAGCAAGTGGTTATGGGACATGAAGCTAAACTCATATATTTACTGGCTTGGTGTGATTGACACTTCCTTATGATCATGACGATCATTTTTGTGATTTAGACTAGCGATTGAGCGATGTCTCTTTGTCTACGTGGGAGACTATACCCCGATTATGTGATGTTTCGCCATCACATTTCCTATGGTCTTCGGGCCATTCCTGTGTGAAAATTTAATGGATAGCTTCCATGAGATAACTTCTCGTCATGTGTTTACGCGTAGGTGAGTTTTCATGCTCCCATTCATGTGTTAGGCCTCCCCCCTTTATGTGTTTTCTGGATTTCTGATGATGATTTCTGGAATTTTGTGCTTCACCAATTTTCATGATTTTCATTGATATGATATCAGCTTTTGTGCATTGGTGAATTTATGTGTAATTGACTTGTTATGAATACAAGTTTAGGGTATGATACCCTATTTTATCTTTGAGAAGATTCTTGTGATATTGATAAATCTTTTGTTGATTATCATTTACGTACTTATAGTAGTATGTCGCTATGGTTATTACATGTTCATGTCATGCCTTTTACTGTATACCATATCATCTGATATTTATAGTTAGACTGATCCGTTTATTATTTTCTTATAAATAATACTCGGGTCAGACCGAGATGTTACAGGTGCTTCTGCTTGACTTCTCTTCAGGATATTTCTGACTTTTGGCTAACTACATAGATTTGTAGTTTTTGGATGTACACCTTTGAGATATAGACTCTATGTTGTGTACTTATTCTTTTGTATAGCACGTGATGCTATTCTTTTGTATTATCGTGGATCTTTCTGACCACTACTCTGATGTACACTTTCATGTGTTATATATTTATTCATATCTTCTTCCGCCTTTGTGATATGGATGTCTGTGACTGATTTATGTTATGATTATTTATATGTTTGTTTCCGAAGATTATATATAGCCACCGTGTGATAGCTTTGTGTTTGTATCGGTATGTCGGATTTCCTCCTTAAAAGATATGCATTCTATTCTATCTGACGTATCGGTGCTCGCACAAAGAAGTTACATGGATGGTCGCTCCTCCACAGCCTTATTCTCCGTGCTAATTGACAGCACTACATCGTAGTGTTCTTGGTTAGCGTGGGTATAGAGGTGGGGCGTTACAGCAATGCTTTCCACCCACAGACTGTCGGTCAAGCGGAAAGAGTAAATCAGATTCTAGAAGATCTTTTCGTGCTTGTGTTCCTGATTCTGGAGGATCTTGGGAAGATCATCTCCACCTTATTAAACTTACTTATAACAATAGTTATCAGGTATAATTTCAATCTTCTTGTCATCTTGTCTTAATCTTATTTCACTCTATCTTTTTCTTGTGCTTTCCCACACCTCATTCCTTTTCGGGGACGAAAAGTTTTGAGTGGGGGAGAGTGTAACAACCCTAGATTTTTGCATATATTTTAATTTTGACTTTATTTTTATTTTAAATTATTTTAAACTTGTTCTATTTCACACATTTCATTTTAAATATAAATGTTGATTATTAAGTGATTTATAGTTCAAACTAGTATAAATTGGATATTTCACTGAAAAGTGAATTTCTATTCAAACTGGTCAAACTTTGACTTTTGAACTTTAAATTTAAATATTTCAAATTCTTAAATTTTATCTTTTATTATGAAAATAGATATAATTCCATGAATACTGCTTTTCGTTTCGTTGAAAACGGACTTATATTGTAGAAGTTATGTAATTTTCAATTTTGTGTGTAAACTGTTTATTTTGCAATATTATTTATTTTAAATCATATAAATTATATTTTTATTTTCATACTTTGTTTTAATATGTGTTAATAGGTTATTTTATGTCTTTTAATATTTTTATAATGATAATATAATTTTTCTAAAGTATACTTGAATTTATTTCAATTTATAATGCCTAGTTTCCATTTTTCTGCTATTTTCTTCATTAAATTATATTTAATTAAAATATATTTATTTATTTTTTGAATTCTTTTTTTTGTGTTCTTATCTTTATTTATAAATATTTTTTAAATACATAAAGATTTTCTAAAGTTCATTTCAATTTGTTTCAAATTTATAAAGCCTAGTTATGTATATATTGCCATTTTCTTTATTTATTTGATTTTTATTTAAATTTATTTATTTTCTTTTCTTATTTTTTTTTCTGAGTTTATTTATCTTTATTATCAGCCTTGTTATGTATTTAAAAAATTAAAATGAATTTGTGGAAATTTGAAAAGACTTGAAACTTTTTATCTCCTTTTGACTTTTCCTCTTCCGCCTTTTCATTTTCCAACCTACATCTCATTAAAAAAAAATTGGCCTTACAATACTTTTCTCATTTCAGCTGACTTCCTCACTTTTTTCACGTATTCTAACCTTCTCAAACCCACAAAAAAAATCACGGCCATGGATTCAAGAGATTGGGTAAAATTCTTCCTTCCTTTTTCTTGTTTTCTATGTTTTCTACCATTGTTTTGCATATGCTCTCTACCTCATAGCTTGGCTCCTCCTCAACCAGATCTGACCTGACCACCACCACCCCCTTCCTCTGACCATCACCCATCCTAGCAACCCTCCTCCTCAGGCCGAACCAATCCAAGGCCAAGATCTACACAAAATCCACCAAAAACCATCACAACCTATCACCTATTGCACTAGCCTAGCCTAGGTTGTCATCTCCTCCTTCTACCACCTTTGGTTGCCACCACCTCCACCACCACCACCTCTGACCTGACCTCCAACCTCTGCCACATCACCCACCACCACATGCACCACTGGTTGGGCCCACACAGCCCATGGCCGAACCAAAGTATAGCATAGATGTGATGTTATTCGCCTTGTAGTGTTGCTATGTTGCACCTAGACTTCACCACATCAAAACCCATGTGTAGGCCGACCCTTGCACACCCAAACCTGACCCAGTTCCCTGTATTAGCTGAGCTTAATCACTACATAACTGAAGTACCTAAGTTAGAGAGCAAGTGCAAGTCAATTGTTGTTGTTTTGGGTATAGATTTCTTATGTTATTTGACGATAAATTTGTGTTGTAACTTATGTATTATTGTATTGTTTTGTGTAAATGTTTGAACAAGTCAAATTGCTTTGGCTCCCCACTCCCAAATCATATTCGTGCTCTCGTGCCTTCGAAGATTCTGTGTTGTGTGTTTTGGTCGTCATCTCCAGCTTAAACAAGTGTGTAATTCTCACCAGACGATGTGTACTTATATAACTAGTAAACTGACACCATTTGAATCTGTAAAATTATATCATCCTGTTATAACTGTTATATTATGATCATATAATGTTTACCCTGTTATTATATATGTTATATCATCTATTACTGTTATTTCATGCTATTCTATTATTTTATCAGTTCATCACACTACAAGTTCCCTGTAGATTAGGTTCACTATGGGTTGAAATGATACATACCCGAGCGGACATTAGAATAGGGAAAGATCGTTATGGGCTGAAATGATAAGCCTGAGCGACTTTTTATTTATTTTATTTAACTTGGGATTGCGGGTTTGAAATGATAGAACCTGGTTTTTCTTTGTAAATTACGGATTGAAATGATATATATCTGTATCACTTGACCTAGGCTAGAAAATTTTATACAGACCCGTGGTTTATATATTTTTCTGAAAATTTTAAAATACTTTAAAAATGTAAATATTATGATATTTTGATTTAAATTTTATTAAAATGATTTCTATAAAATATTTGTGATTTTCTACGAATTAAATAAGTAAATTAAGTAAATGGTGAAGTAGAATTTGAAATATAAGTTAATTTTGGAATTTATGATTTTGTTTATAAATGGAATTTATGTAAAGTAAGAACATATGACAAATTTGATTTAAAAGATGAATTTATTGATTTTATTAAAGAATAATAATTTTTTTTAAGTGTTAATGATTTGTATAAATTAAAATATGAAATAAATGAATATTTAAGCTGAATTTGGAAATATAACTTAAATTGAATTTTGTGAAATTTGTTTAAAAGTGAAATTTTAATTAAGTAAAATAAATGGAAATAAGTTATATTTTTGAAATTTAAACTTAGTTGTTAAGTTAAGGTTTTAATTAAAGAAATGAAAATTTAATTGTTATTTAACTTGATTTTTTTTATGGAAATTTGACTTTATAAAATCATAGAAATAAAGGTATTTAAATGATTGTTTTTAAATGTGAAAATATATGATTGTATAAGTTAAAATGATTTATATTAAAATTTAATTATGTGTAAAATTGTAAATAAAACTCTGAATTTGATTTGACAGCATTTTTGAAATATAATGTAAAGATATTACAGCATTTGAAAATGCTGTAGTTGTTTAAATGAACTAAAAGGCTAATTTGAACTAAAGGTTATTATAGCACTTTGTAAGTGCTATAGTTGTTTAATTTAACCAAAGTTTACTTGAAATTAAAAGAAACCTATTACAGCATTTAAATGATGTCTTTTGTTAATGGACTAGTTTAAAACATAACATTTCGTAGCATTTTCTAAGTGCTGCGAAAGTTGATTTTTCTTTGTTTAATATATTCAAATGAATAAATGATGTTTGAAAAAGATTAAATTTTGGAAATTAAATATTTAATTATTAAATATAATGAATTGACTTTAAATGATTTAAATGGAATAGTTGATTTGGGAAATACAACTATTTTGAAATATGATTAAATGGTATTTAAATTTAAATTAAATAGATGATGTTTTGAAATGATATTTTGATATTTTGAAATGAATTTGAAATGATATTAAATCTTGAAATAAATAATTGAAGTTATATTAGTATGAAAAATATTTGGTTTACTTGTAATTTGAATCTATTTAAAAGATATTGGACTGATGAAATATAGGATAATAAAGCTTTGGAATTTATTTTATAATTTGAATAGTTATTTTGTGGATTAAATCTATATTTGAAATTTATAAGATTTGAAATGGTCTATGGAAATTTAATTGAAATAAATGATTGGATTGAATTGAAACTTTGGAAATTTTAATACTTGATTTGAAAGTATAATAATTACACTTTTAAAAGGTTTAGATGAATTATTTTGATTGAAATATAAACTATTTAAAAGGTGACTTAAAATGATAATAAATGAATGATATCTTTGAATTTAAAAGGTATTTAAAGTTGAATATTTGGATTTGAACTCAAATGATGATTTGATAATGAAGTTTGAAAGGATATGATATTTTGATATATTAAAATGATTTGAAATGAAGTTTTGAAATGATATGATGTTTTGATGTATTAAAATGATTTTAAATGAAGTTTTGGAAAGATATGATATTTTGATATATTGAAAAGATTTGAAATGAAGTTTTGAAATGATATGATATTTTAAATATATTGAAATGGTTTGGAATTGATTTAATCTTTATTTTGATAATGATTTGGATTTGAAATTCTATTTTGAAGTATAAACTGTTTTTAAATTATAACCACGGGTTATAATAACGATTGGTTGTTAAAGAGACCGGGATCGGATATGGACATACTCTCTGTCGATACCGAAAACCACTTTGACAACTGTGTACGCGGTGGAGTTTCCAGAATGAAGTGGGATGGTGACGACGATCCTAAGGTATATACGTGGACCCAACTCCCGTGAGTTGGCATAAGGTGGCTAAAACAGGAGCGATCGACGGGCCAAGGAGGTAGCACCTCTGATCGGACACTCTTCTTCGATACCATTCTATTATTTGTGATTGATTTGGTGCGCACCCTTGATTTGGGAGTGTTGTTCGAGGTGGGCGGTAGTGGCTGCTATGCGTCACCATCAGTCCGGATGCGTAATTGGTATATCTACCCTGGCATTGCCTTGTGTGCCGTGTCACCTACCATATCGAGCCCACTACGATTTTGGTTTAAAGATCCGACCGTGTTAAAGTTCACCATCCCCTTAACGCTATTTTCTATATGATTGTACTTTACTAATTAGACACTACTGTATATAGCGTATATTACTACATAGTAGATAGTTTAACGGATCCTTAAAGAATGGGCGATCCCAAGCATTCTTTAAGTTACTTGTACCTCTATTACAGTTCACTTGAGTTGGTTTACATTATATAAGTATATATTGTCCTGGCTCGAGTGTTTTGTGTTTTGCTTTACGCTCGGGTCAGCCTGAGTTATTCACAAATTTGGATTTCCACTCTCTCGGAGATTTGAATCGCTGGAGATTGTCTGCTTGTCTGGTCCTATCTATTTCTGTTCCGTTGTTCTACTCAGCTTGTACTTGGTTATTGTATTGAGAATTCTGTTGTACTTTATTTCTTCTATTGTATCTTATTTAACTCTGATATATTTACATAGTAGCTTCATGAACTACTATTTCTTTTACTTCCGCTGCATTATTTTACTCTGTGTCTGTGATCTGTGATTATATTTATTTACTGTATATTCTGATATTTGCCAAATTTTATTTACAACACGGTATTTTGAGAAATTCAAGTCCGACATGTGCGGATGCGAATGGTTGAAAATACCGGGTCGTTACAGTATACATAAATCTCATTCAAAGTCAATTTTTAATTTCATAACTATCTACAATAAAATAAAAGAAATTTGAACAAAGTAGGCATGCATAAATTTGTGATAAGAAATTAAATATCCAAACAACATAGAGAATGATGACAATTTATCAGAAGTAATATGAGATTCAAGACATGTCGATTTAACATAAACATACATTAAAAGGAAATGATAAACAAACATAGATCAAAATAATAATACAATAAACATGTAAATATCGAATTATACGCACACATAATTACCTTAGGATGAAGCATGTAGAAACACCTTGAATGATAGAAGAATACCTAGATCTGATTGATCACTCTCTAAATCCGATAAACCTTGCCCATCATCACACCTTACTTAGTGACTTCTCCTCAAATTTCAAAAATCACCATCCTACTTTGTAAGAGAAGAATGAACCAACCTATTTAATTTAGTTTGATGTTGATTTGAATTTGTTTTGATGTTTTTTTCTTTTTTGGATGAAGTTTCAGCCATGGATGAATGATAGAGAAGAGGAGGAAAAAGAGAATAAAAATGAAAGTCATGTTCTATTTTCTGTACTTTCAAAAATGAGGAGGTTTTGGTTTTAATAGAATTAAAAGAACCTTTTCCTATTCTCCTATTAGAAATTCCTCCTTTATTTTCTCTTTTTAAATTTCAATTAATCTCATTAATTGATTTCCTCCTCTTACAATTATACGGCTGATCCAAGCACATTCTAAATATACAACTTTTCCAAATAAAATAAAACAATTTTATGTACTTATTTTATTATTTAAAACATGTTTAAATTTTTACTGATATCGCATCTTGATATTTGCAAATATAACTTTTATATATGCATTAAAATAATTACCAACAACATTTAAAACATCAAATAAATTAACAATAATTAATATTTCATAAATATTAATTAATTTAAACAGTTCGCAACATTTTACAAAATAATTAAATTTTGTGGTTTACGAAGAAATCAAAAATGCGGTTGTGCGACTCAGATGTGTGAATTCAGTCAGCGATTAATATTGAATAATTCAAATATTAATGTTCACATGTCACTTAGCAGGTGGTATAACAATTTGGCTGAATTCATCGCTTATAGGTCTTTTCGATAAAATCAAATTTTACTTATTATAAGCGGTACCTGATAGTGACAATTATTTACACCAATTCTCTTCGTCAAAACTATATCATATTAGGACTTATGGAATTTGGTAATGGTCAAAGTTCCAATATCGTCCACATTCAACGTTATAGTCCAAACACAAAGTCCTTGGTTCAATAATAACAATTATTATTAACCAAAATTCTCTGGCCAGAAACTTTGAGTTGACCATGATACTAACCCTATATAACCGAGGAGACGAATCCTCTCTTGAATAATGCTTCACTTCCAATACTCCCACTCGACCCAACTATAGTCACTCGATGGAACACCATGCAATAATTTGACTAGAATCAAAGCGGAACTATCATATTGAAGGTCCACAGTATTCTCAAGTTGAGAGAATTGTGCAAATCGGCCACATCGATATTTTCTATTTGACCTTAGTTATATTAACCAATAGAAAACTATCGAGTGAGTCGTTCCATAGTTATCCAATAACTATCAGTACGTAACCCCTACGTGCCCCCAGTAGTCATGAGTAATACACTACCCAACATTTGGAGAGTGTTACATACTCTAGTCTCAACTGATACATCGATAGCCAGTCTCGATGCATCTTAACTTGGAACATTTAAAATGGTATATTTGTTTTGTTGTGATCAATTACTCACGGTTACAACACTTTGTAACTACTATCACAAAATATGTCGTTTATGGATTTTTTTATTAAATATACTTTTAGTTAAATTAATTAATTTATATAACCACATTATATCAAGTATATAATAGAAAGAAACACCTTTATTATGAACAAGATTGTTCAATGAGTTAGATATATGCAACAAATTACATAATTGCCCCTAAGGCAAACTCCTAACTCTATCACCTATCTCAAAAATTAAGATTAATACCCCTAAAACAAGAAGTATCAAAATGTGGATTTGTAAATCAAATAACAAATTTATTAGGCAAGAACATATAGATGAGTACTTGCAAAATATTGTTTATAATAATTATTATGTTTTTAAAGGTTTCAAACTCACTTGGGTATGGCTACCTTCACCCACTAACACATAGGACCCTAACAGAGAAAGTGGATACCAATTAAACATTTAGTATTTTGTAGGTACCCAAAAATAAAGTTAAAAGAAAGGAAAGATGGATACTTGATAGTGGATGCTCTAAGCATATGACAGGAAATGCACACATGTTATCAAATATAACATATATCGATGACGGCAATGTGACATTTGGAGATAAATCAAAAGGATTTGTCATCGAGATTGGAGACATCATCAAAGTTGGTATATCCACTTCTCCCCTTATTTACTAATGTTTTGTTAGTAGAAAATTTAAAACATAACTTATTAAGTGTAAGTAAATTATGTGATAAAGGATTTAGAATCGACTTCAAAAAAGATAGATGTAGTATATTTGTTCAAAATAAAATTTTAATTTTGGAGGATTAAGAAAACGAAATATTTATGTTTTAAATATGAATATTAAAAACGCTAGTGATTTATGCCTAACCGCAAATCATAATGACCCATGGCTATGGCACAAACGCTTTGTCACGTAAATTTTAAATATATAAATAAATTAGCAAAGAATGATTTAGTAAGAGGATTACCCAAAATTAATTATAAAGTTAAAAATCTATGTGATGCTTGTCAACTTGAAAAATTAAAGAAAAGTTCCTTAATTGTAAGAAAAAAATTACTATCAAACAACCACTTGAATTACTTTATCTAGATTTGTTTGGCCCAACTCAAGTACGATCAATAAATCATAACAAATATGTATTTGTTATCGTCGATGATTTTTCACGATACACTTGGACATTATTTTTAAAACATAAAAGCGATATTTTTGAAATATTTAAAATCTTAGCTAAGAGAATTAAAAATTTAATGAACTTAAAATTTAAAAGTACAAGAAGCGATCATGGCGGAGAATTTGAAAATGATATTTTTGAAAAAAAATTGCAATAAAAAGGAATTAGTCATAAATTTTCATTTCCATGAACCCCACAACAAAATGGCGTGGTAGAAAGGAAAAATCGAACACTACAAGAATGTACACGAACATTACTTAGTAGTAGTAGTATACCAAAGATTTTTTGGGTCGAAGATATTGCTGCCGTATGTTATGTATTAAATCAAGTAACAATTCGACCAATGATTAAGAATACATGTTACGAAATGTTTTTCGAAAAGAAACCTGAAGTATCATATTTCTGTATTTTTGGTTCTAGATGCTTTATTTTGAGTACTAAAGATAATCTTGAAAATTCGATCCAAAAGCCAATTAAGGAATTTTTGTTAGATATTCGGATCGTAGCAAAGCATATAGAATTTTTAATAAACAAACTAACATTATTGAAGAAAGTCTTCATGTTTATTTTAACGAAGATTTTAAGAATACCAAAAATGACGATGACGGTGAAGTTTAAAATAATAATAGTATTAATAATACTTCCGTAACTGAAAACAATAATACCATAAATAATAATGATAATCTTTTGAGATCACCACCTCGAATCTTAAAAGAACATCCAATTAATAATGTAATTGGTGATTTAAACACAAGAGTTTTAACTAGAAATCAATTAAATCAAATAATTCATGTTGCATTTATATCTAATTTTGAATCTAAAAATTATAAAAAAAACATCGAAAGATGATTTTTAGATTACCGCAATGCAAGAAGAACTTAATTAATTTGAAAGAAATGATGTATGGAAACTTGTACAAAGACCAAATGATCAATCCGTAATAGGAACTAAATGGGTTTTTAAAAATAAAGCAGATGAAAATGGAAACATTGTTCGTAATAAAGTAAGATTAGTTGCTCAAGGATATAACCAAGAAGAAGGAATTGATTATGAAGTAATATACGCTCCTTTAGCATGTCTTGAAGCTATACGAACATTACTTGCTTTTGCATGTCATCATAATTGTAAATTATTTCAAATGGATGTTAAAAGTGCATTTTAAAATGGTTTCATAAATGGAAAAGTATATATTGAACAACCACCTTTATTTATTCATGAAAAATATTCAGACCGTGTTTTTAAACTTAAAAAGGCATTATATGGACAAAAACAAGCACCTCGTGCTTGGTATGAGAGACTAAAAACACATTTACTAAATTCTGGTTTTCAAATTCGAAAAATTTGATTCTACATTATTTATAAAAAGAGAAGATAATAACATACTAGTAGTACAAATATATGTTAATGATATCATATTCGGATTAACTAATGAGAAACTATGTAACGATTTATCAAACATAATGAAAAACGAATTCGAAATGTCACATATGGGATAATTAAATTTCTTTTTAGGTTTACAAATAAAACAACTAGAAAATGGAAATTTTATAAATCAAGAAAAATATTGTAGAGAATTATTAAAACGATTTGGAATGGATAGTACTTCAAGTAAACCAACTCCAATGAGCACGAGTTTACATTTAGATAAAAATGAAAATGGAAAGGATTTCGATCAAAAATTATACTGAAGTATGATAAGATCTCTGTTATACTTAATGGCTAGTAGACCGGATATTATGATGAGCATTTGTCTGTGTGCAAGATTTCAAGCACAACCTAAGGAGTCACATCATCGAGCAGTTAAAAGAATTTTGCGATACTTAACCAATACCAAAGATTACAGACTTTTTTCCCCGAAAGGTAGCTCTTTCGAACTTGTATCAATAGCGATGCAGATTTCGGTGATTGCAATATGGATAGAAAAGGTACAAATGGCACATGTCATTTTATTGGTCAATATCTAATTTCGTGGTTTAGTAAAAAGCAAATTGTTTCTCTCTCAACATGTGAAACCGAATATATCTCACAAGCCTTAGCTTGTGCACAAGTAATTTATATGCAACAAACACTTCAAGATTTTGGTAAAATTATAACTAACTCTTCTATATACTGTGATAATACTAGTGCTATAAATTTATCTAAGAATCTAATTAGTCATTCTCATACAAAACATATTGATATTTGTCACCATTTTATAAGAGATAATGTAGAAAAAGGAATCAGTTCTCTTGAATTTGTTAACACTGAAAATCAAATTGCCAATATTTTCACTAAATCGTTGTGTGAATCAACTTTTATAAAGATACAACGAGACCTTGTTATATGTTCATTTCGTGAATTAATTAATTAGTATATATCATAATTATTTTTATGAAACTTTTAACTCTATTTTTCTGTATAAGATTTTAACTAGAATTATTTTTAGTCAATCTTTTAACAACTATAACAAAAACCTTTAATAACTTTATGGTTAAAACATTTCTATCCATACAAAGCATTTACTATAAATAGACTATACATTCTATTTATACATGAACACTTGGTTAAAGAAAAATAAAAACAGAAATATTATTTATAAACTTAGAAAAACTAAACATGTCTTCTGATCATGACTCCACTTACTCAACTATTGACTTTATCTTACCTTCATCACTATGTACCACCAACAAAAACCACACCTCCATCAAATCGATCGACCTCAATAAATATTACGGCATCACCTATATATCATACCGGCTGCTCTCCAAAGGAAAATAAAGCTAAACGAGCAATTGATCTTGAATCAACATCTCTCAATACTAAAGTGGATGCAATATATCACTATCGACAAGAAATGATGGGAGTTCAACGAGAAATGTATTATGAGCAACGACATCAAGAATCTCATCTTAACTTTCTTGAAAAATGTATTCTAGCAATTTGCGGTAATTCACCAATAAAAAATTGTTTACATAAAAAATCTCCACGTTTAATAGAGACTCTTGTAAAAATTTGCAACATTACTCCAAGAAATTTATGGAAGGCAGAGCCGTCAAACCAAGACGGAATGACACTCTGGCTCGTTCTAGTTGGTCTCCACTAAAGGCTCGAGATGAGAAAACTAAAAATAAGACAAATTCATGGGATCATACTGAGCACAACATCCCAGATTCATCGGAGTAGAAATAAATTTCTATTTTACTTTCTCGTATCAATATATATTTATATCTATGTATATGAACATAACTATAACAAATGTATAATTTGTAATTGGTTGTTAAACATTGAATAAAATATATACTAGTGTCTTCAAAATATTCTAAACAAATTTATTAAATATATTAAAATCGATAGTAATATATATAATATAAGAGAATAACTGAAATAACAAAATAGAACCTGTGGCTTCAACTCAATTGACTGAGAAATCTTAACCAGTCAACTAAAACTACCTCAACAAATTGTATTGACAAAATAACCATTTTTAGTTGACTACACATTAAATTCAATCGACTGAAACCATCTATTAGCTTACTGAAATTTATTTCCTAGTCGACTGAATCGACCCTTCCTTACTGTCTTCAAAACAACCACTTTTAGTCGACTGAGACACAATTTCAGTCGACTGATCCAAGCTTTAGCCTACTGATTTTAATTCACGAGTCTACTGAATCCACCCTTACTCATTGTCTTCAAAATTGCCACTTTCAATCGATTGAACTCACTTCTCAGACGACTGAACGACCCAGATTCTATCTTAAAGAGCCAAACGACATACCCCTTTACCATTTTATAACTTTCTTCCTTTTCAACTTCAAAACCTTCAAAACCTTAGATCTCTCTATCGAAAATAAATAGCTCCACGTGCAAAACAACCTATATCAAAGAAAAGACCTCATAAGGGAAAGGAACCCACTGGACCATCACATCAGAATTTGCTCCTAATGCAATTGCTTCAATGGCTAAATGGTAGTAAGAAATCACTTTAATACTTCATGATCTCAATGACAAGCGAATTTTTCAGGAAACCTTCTACAAGATGTCTGATTTCGTTGAATTTTGGATTGAACAATTTGCTCGGGAATATGGATTTCTCTCTTTGATTGATGCCAAAGAAAATAAGGTTAAAATTTATCCCTTACTTGTTCGAATGTTTTATGCGAACCTTCAAGGAGATTTCTACAACCCTCTGACTGATGATGATAATGGAATTCTATAGAGTAGGGTTTTAGGAGTTGATATTATCTTAAATGTTCAAGAGTTGGGCATTATATTGGATTGTGATAATATCTGTCTTGAAATAGACAACATAAATCTGTTAACCGGGTTTTTAACCTAATAGAATTCAACGGGAACTAGAACATCCACGTCAAGTCAAAACAACTCAAGAATCAACCAAAAGGACCAAAAGAAGAAGGTAAGAGAGACCCAAGAGGAAAGATGCAAAAATAGGCTAAGGGGATGGATCGCTAGCGATCCATATGGATTGCTCATAGATCCTCCAAACTTCTTGCATCATGAACTAATATATTTTCTAAGGATACATGCTAAGTTTCATGATATTCCAAGTAAGCTAGTTCGAGAAGTGAGCATTCAGCTGATTCTAGTCATAGTTTAATGCAACCTGCATATAAATCACCATCAAAACAAGGAAACTCATTATGAAATTACATGGAGAGCATCTACATGAGGCAAGGAGCGCGATCCAAGTGAAGAGATCTAAAATTACTTTAACTACATGAATCGCTAGCGGTCCATGCCCTATGGATCGCTAGCGATCCATCGGGTTAGTCGGTTCGCTTTGAACTTTTTGGAGCGTCTTCGTACCATCAAGTATAGGCCTCTGGTAAAGCGGCCTAGCCCAATAGCTCTACATTCCCTATAAATACTCACCTATCTGCAACATAAAGGGGAACTTTTGGACTGGCTGTTGGAACTTTGCAAAGATCATTCTTCACTCTTCTCCTCCCACACAACAGTCATCCAGGGGTTCACTGTGATTCTCCAGTGAACTCTTGTACTTGTGACTTGATCTAACTTAGAAGATTCAATCATATTGTAATCCGATTCAACTTGTAATGACAGTCAGTTAATATAAAGTTATAAAGTGGACGTAGGCTTCATTAACAGCCGAACCACTATAAAAATCTTCTTGTCTTTTTACTATTTCTGTCCTTTTTATATTTATTTTCTACATTATTGCTCTATAAGAACAGGGATGGTGCTTTCATTCTCAATCTAGGGTGTTGATCCATTTTTTGTGTTAACATTTTGGTGCTTTCACTGAGAACCCAACTCAGGCTTAGATCTAGCTATCTACTTTGGATCAGACAGGTTCAGAAGTTAGATCCTCAATCTTTACTTAGAAGATTCGCTGTTCAGAATCAATGGCACCAGGAAGAAAGAGAACTGCTTTCGGAAGTTCTATAGGAGTTGTAATAACTGGAGAGGAAACCAACCCTCAGCAAATTGAAGTTAATGGCGCCAACAACCCATTAGTAAGAGCAAATTCTGACGCTAACATAGGAGATCAGGTGTCGGGATCTTCTATCCAGCATGAAGTTGTCACTAGAGGCAAGTTAAATAAGATGGTTGATGAAATCAATCAAAAGATGGAGAACAACCAAAAAGCTCTTATGGAAAAATTAAATGCCCTTCTGACCTTGCAATCACTTGCTGCTCTGAGAACCATGCCAGAGCCCGCTGTTGCCACGGAGTAGGAAAACTCTTCCATTTCCAGCCTAAACAGGAGAAATGGAAAGCAGCAACAAAAAGGAGTAGTAGGTGGAGTTGCAGGAATCACCATAGAAGGAAACGCAAGCACTCCACCAACTGTAATGCAACCCGCCATGAACTTGAATTTGGGGACGAAACCCCACATGAAGATATAACAATGTATCTCTCCGACTTTGAAGATGGTGAACAACTTGATGACGACGAGTTGAAAGAAAACACTAACGCACTCAACATTGGCAGAGAGGTCTGAACTACCTCTACCCGACTAACTGTAAGCCAACGAAACTCTGAGGGAGTGAGTCTCCCGAAGATAGGAGAGCCTAGGCTTCAGCGCACTTACCAAGATCGTTTGCAAGATTAAACACTTGGTGTAGTCACTAACAGCCAACCCGCGGACTGCCGGACATCAGAGGCATATATCGCGGACATGATCAAGCGCCTAATGGGCGAAAGTAAGAATAGGAGAGATGATGAATGGGGATCTACTCCAAGCCGGACTCCCTTCACTGATGACATTCTGAATGAAAGATATCATAAATAGTTCACTATTCCGACTATTCTGTTCTACGATGGAACTAGAGACCTGAAATCTCACTTGTACAAGTATAGTTGGTACATTGACAGAGCGAATGCTTCAAATGCTATTCGAGGTAGATGTTTTCCAATCTTTCTGGAGGGAATTGCTTCCATGTGGTTCACGAGGCTCCCACCTAAATCCATCTCCACTTTCCATGAATTAGCAACCAGGTTCCTTGACAAGTTTAGGCTTCACACGGCACAACATAAAGACGTGATGTCCTTTTCGGGCCTATTCCAGGGATTAAATGAATCTTTGAAATCCTTCATGAGTCGGTTTAACACCGCGGTCACTGAAGTAATTAACCCAAACAAAGATATGGTCTTCATGGCCCTGGTCTGCGCCATCCATCCCAACACTAAATTTGGAAAATGAATCAAAATGAAACAACCTACCACCAAGAAGGACTTTAATCGAAAGGCGAGCTGGTACTTGAGATTGGAGGAGGCAAAGGAGTTAGAATGAAAATCTGCTAACCTACAACCAACCAACGTTGGGCCAGAATGGTATGGCGATGAACCAAGATGCAAATACCTCTGGGACCGCCGCAGCAAAAGCAGGGAAGGATGGGAATCAGAAAAGGAAGTACTAGAATTCCAACAAGCGAAACAAAAGTAACAAGCGACTTAAAGGCTTGAGGCCCGAAGACTATACCCCACTCAATGATACTCCAGAGAACATCTACCTTGCGACACAAGGAATGAAGGAGTACAAGAAGCCGCCTAAAAAGGAAGCAACTGAACAGCAAAAGCATTCCAGAAAGTACTGCCGCTTCCATGAAACACATGGTCACAACACGAACGAGTGCCATCACTTGAAGAACCTGATTGCAGAGCTGATTCAGGAAAATAAGCTTCGGTAGTATGTGAGGAAACCACAAAATCCTGAGCAGCCTGTAGCACACCAAGCTCCTAAAGACTGGGGTAACAAAGCTGGAACTAGCGAAGAGGGATCTAGATGGACTGACTAGAGGCTCATCATCAGAACAATATATGGAGGACCTCATCCCACGCAGAAGAGTTGGGGAGAGATGGAGCGATATGCAAGCTCACTAAGACATGCTCCAAAGATTCATGCTTTGCGATTGAAGATGGAACTCTTTCCAAGAGAACCTTAAACGATGAAATAGTACTCTGGAGTCGAGACACTAAAGGAATAGAAGCTCCAACCCTTGACCCCATGGTCATGATGGTAGGGATCGGACCAGCCGTGGTCCGATGAGTATTGGTGGATAGTGGCGGCTCTGTGAATATCCCGTTCAAACACAAGTTTAATCAAATGAAGATCAGTATGAAGGATGTATTTTCTTGCCAAACAAAGATCCAAGGATTCACTGGTGAACCTAAGCTACTAGGTGGAATAATTGATTTAACCATAGAACTTGGGGAAGGCGACCAAAGAGTCGCCCTCACTCAGACCTTTTTGATTGTATTTGAAATATCCACCTACAACACTTTCTTGGGATGGCCTGCTTTGGCAAATTTCAGGATTGCTTTAGTTCAGTGGTGTCTAACCATGAAATTTCCAGTAGAGAATGGAGTTGGGTGATCAAAGGAGACCAAAGTGCCACTAGAGAATGCTACATCGCAGAACTACGCGAGTCTAGAAGAAAAGAAAAGGGGAAGAATGTGGGGAGAACTCTCCACAATCCTAAACCTACCGAATAGAAACTACAGAGCCGCCCCTGGCTTGGGGACCATAGCCGATTCAATAAGGCTTTGGACCTTAGAAAGAAGAGTTCATGGAAGGTACGGGAAGCATCGGTAGAATTGACGGTGTCTGTCCCAATCAATATGGATAACCCAACACGGGTCCTGAAAATTAGATCGCATCTTGGAAACAAGATGCGGCTGGAACTCATTAAATTTCTTCGCACCAACCCGGACGTATTCGCTTGGACACATTTCGATATGTGTGGTGTTTCGCTGGAGATTGCATGCCACGTACTTAATATTGATCCCAAGTATACACTAGTGAAGCAGAAGAGACGCAGCCTAGGACCCGAACGGTCCAAAGCGCTGAGAGAAGAAGTGGATAAGATGATGACGAATGGCTTTATCCGCGATGCAACCTACCGCAAATGGGTATCCAACCTGGTCTTAGTCAAGAAGTCCAATAGAAAATGGCGAACTTGTATCGACTACTTGGACCTAAACAAAGCTTGCCCAAAAGACGGCTTTTCTCTGCTTAGAATCGACCAACTTGTGGATGGGACAGCTGAACATGAACTACTATCATTTATGGATGCTTACTCGGGGTACAACCAGATCATGATGTAAGAACATGACCAAGAAAATACCAGTTTCGTTACTGATCTGGGATTATATCGCTACGAAGTGATGCCATTCGGCTTAAAGAATGCTGGGGCAACCTACCAACGACTAGTGAATGCCATGTTCAAACATCAGATCGGGAAGACTATGTAAGTTTATGTAGATGATGTGTTGGTTAAATCGCGCATAGTTGCAAATCACTTGGACAACCTCGCCGAAATGTTTGAAATACTCCGCAAATATGGAATGAAACTTAATCCACTTAAATGTCACTTAGGGGTAGCCTTTGGAAAGTTCTTGGGATTCATTATAAGCGCAAGAGGCATCGAAACAAACCCCGAACAAATTACCGCTTTACAAGAGGTTGAGGCCCTGAGGAACAAGAAGGAGTTACAAAGCTTGAATGGAAAAATTGCAGCACTAAGCTGGTTCATCTCAAAAGCAATCGACAATTATATACCGTTCTTTGATGTGCTAAAGAAGGGAAAGAAGAACTTCGAATGGAATCAAGCTTGTCAAACTACGTTCGAAGAGCTGCTACGACATATGGAAAACCCGCTAATCTTTTCCAAGCCGGTAGACGGAGAAGTCTTGTTTATCTACTTAGCAGTCTCGCCCCATGCATTAAGTGTCATGCTCGTACGAGAAGAAGCTAAGATTCAGCGACCCGTATATTACATCAGTAAACAATTCACTGGAGTCGAGAAGAACTATCCGAAATTGGAAAAATTAGCATATTGCCTCTTGTAACAGTAGTCAGTTAATAGAAAGTTATAAAGTGGACGTAGGCTTCATTAATAGCTGAACCACTATAAAAATCTTCTTGTTCCTTTATCATTTCTTCTATTTTTACATTTATTTTCTATATAATTACTCTGTAAGAACAGGGTTGGTGCTTTCATTCTCAATGTAAGGTGTTGATCCATTTTTTGAGTTAACAAAATCACGGTAATTATGCTTATGATTCCGCTAGCTATCTTTTTTGAACTGAGAATAAAGAAAACATCTCGGTAAATTTAAGGCCCCAAGCTTGAATTTTTACTAAAATGATCCTTCACACCATTTTGCCACGAACCAGAAGCTATGAGAAAACATATCAAAATAATTACAAAGTTTCATATGCTCTCTATTCCAATCAAAAGTTGCATTAGGCTCGAATTATTGAAATCAAGAGCTTTCATGCACGTACCCGTCACATAATATTCTTTGGTTCTTACTTAGCGAAGATTTTTACTCACAGCGGTATAATATTGACAACTTGCAAGATCTTCTTCTTGGAAAAATATTAGATCAAAAATCAATTTCTCTAATGAAACTTCCTTCTAAGATGGATATTCTTCCTTTTTACCAAGAGTATGTATCTCGCCTTGTTGATAATACTATTGATCATTATTCATCTCAACAAGTGCAATAAGAGAATATTTAATAAGAGAATCTAGAAGAGGTTCATTGGAGTTCAGACAGTGATTAGGGAATTTCATTGTTCAAGCCTTCAAAGAATGTGTCTTCTTCTAATGCAATACTCAAAAATCAAGAAATTATCTTCAACCAACAACAGAAATTGCTTAAGTACCAAAAGACGTTTGAGAAGGAAACTCTTGGCTTTTTAGAGAAAATTTGGAACAAACTTGTGTCATGCTCTCGTCCATCATCAACATCGGATTCGGATCCAGAATCTTAGATGATTTACTATTGGTAAGCTTATCCGCTAGCTCGTATGTTTGTTATATGTCATGGTATCTTAGACTTTCTCCTGTTGTTACTTATCTATGTTTCGTAAACATCTTATTTGGTATGTGTTTTTGTTCAAAAAAAATTGTTATATTTGTAGTTGTGTTGAACTTATGTTGTATTGAACTTCTTTTGTTATCTTATAATATTCTCTAGTTTCATGTCCATTCTATTATATTTTTAATTCTCTCCTATTAGTATCTTTCTCTTCTCAAATTATAGTATCTTCCTTTTGTTGATGACAAAGGGGGAGAGATTTGTGATAGGGAAGCATACACTCAGAGGGAGATAACACATGATTTTTACTCACTCCTATATATAATTGTCATCATCAAAGAGGAGAGATTGTTAAATCCCTATTTCTAGTATTTTAATGATGTTATATCATCATATATCTAGTACTTATCTACAGTGCAGGAGAAGGAGCTACAATAATATAGGAATGACTACATAAACAAGATAGATCAACTACACTCAAGCACTTCAACAAATCACAACATCTTCAAACTACGAGTATGTATGTGGTCTTAGAATTATTTGTAAAGTCTCATTGGTATTTCATATGCATGCATACACATACCTACATACAAAAAGTTTTAGCTATCAAAGATATTCAAAAATAACAAAAATGCTACAATGTACAAATTTTTCCAGATCAGTCGGCTGGTCAGTCGACTTAGGGTGGTCGACTGAGAAAAGAGCTCAGTCAACCGAACCTTACTATTTATTTAAACTATTTTGGTTTTAAAAATCTCATGCGTATTTTCTATTTCCTATTCAGAAGACTGACTTTCATACTCAGTTGACTGATCACTACATAACGACTATTTTTCTGAAAGGTCACTTCGAAGAGTTGCAACCTTTTCTACTTATCTCTTTGAACAGAAGTGATCATAAATGAATGATTGTAACCTTTTATCACAACTCTTTGATTTCTATAAATATACATCAAGATCAGAAATCATTTTCAACTTGCTTACTTACTACTTTTTGACCTTAAGAGTTCATTGCTATTCTACATTCAAAAATCATTCAAACAAATTCCATAATCATGAATTACACATTTCCAATTCACCGTGGAGATTATAGGAAGAATTGTACTAGCAGTCAATATCCATGTTATTTAGAACATAAGTATATCAAGGAAACTCTTTTGCATAAGCCTATTCCTCTAGGAAAAGCGAGGGTTATTGGTTAGTGAAATACCGAAGGGGAGCTTCAGGATTAGACGTAGGACGGGAGGTCTGAACCAGTATAACTGGTGTGCTCGTTTCTTTTTACATTTATTATATTCTGTTATATTTCTTATTTAGTACATATAGTAGTATATACTCACATACTAATATACAAGCCATATCATGCGATCCATTATACTTACATCTCCCAGGCTAGGGCGAGGTTTCAGGGATAATCATCTTTGAACCACTCCAAGTTACAGAATTTAAGCACGTTACCGTTGTACTTGATAAGCAGTGGCTCAAAATTCTCCATCGCCCACTTTTCTGCCCACTGTTATGCGGCCTTAACTTCCCTCTTGACAAGCGATTCCACATCTTTAGCGCACTCGATTTCCTTGTCTCTTTCTCCCCTGGAATTGAGTAACTCGTCACAATAAGTCTGAGCTTGTTGGAGCACTTCATCGTCTTCTTTTGTATCGCGCTCAAGTTTGGTCTTCAGCTCGGTCACAGTCCTATTCGTAGCATCTCTCTCTAGTACCAAATCATGGTTTCAATGGAAAGCTTTTTCCATCTCATTTCGATGCTTGGTCCTCTCCTCTTTGAGTGCCTTAATGGCATCCTTGGCTTTCTTCTCTGCTAAGGCTTGAGAATTCCACAAGCTTTCAACTTCGGCATTGAGAGTGGTTGTGATTCTTTTGTTGTTAACTTAGATTAGTTTTTTATTTTCAATTTCGAGGTGCCTTTCCCTTGAGACTCTAAAGATCTTTTTAGCTAATTTTGACCATTCATTATATTGATTATGGATGTCGATCACATAAGAAATGGTCATGCCTTGGACTTCAGATGGAATTATTTTCAAATTGAGTACAAACTTAAGCCCATCAAAGTAGATATTTGGAAATTGTTCTTTCAATTCAGCTATTCAAGCGCTAGCAGCAAGTTGTTGCTCTACAGAGACGATCAGAGCTTCAACAGTTTCTTTACTAGGTCTATGATAAGAAGTCTCTGAACCACTCTTTTGGTGCCCATGGTCAGAAGATCGACTGTGATGGGCTGAGGTCAGCTATTGAGCAGGAACAAAAGCTGGAAGTGAAACACGAGAAGTACCTCCAGGCGGTATGTCATCATGATGATCAGAAGGCCTGTTTGGAACTCTAAGAGGAGGTGACCTAGACCTTGAGTGATGCTTGAAAGCAGAGTCATGTGAGGAGCTGTCCTTATCATAGCTACTCCTACCTCGATTGTCCATATCACGGCTAACCGATAGCCTAATCCAGAACCTCGCCCACTCCCCTGATGATATGAGATCGGACGATGCCTTTGGGATTGGGATACATTTTCTTCCAAAGATCGATATATGTATTTCCTCTTCTCCATGGATCTTGCAAATAAAATGAGAAGAAGTTAAATCCAATGAATAAGGAGGTAGTCAAGGGTTGTGCAGTGGCGTGAAGTACACGTATGTGTAAGTGTCCTAGTGTCCCCCCGATGGGCCGTAAGCAGGAGGTTTGCTCATGGGAGTGATCTCTCCCACACTGATAGGGATGGTATCCTTATCGAAGCAAACAGGAGAGTCGATGCCCTCCAAGCTAATGTTACCAGCATCAAAAGAGCCAAACTCGATAGGAATTGACCCTAATCTAACAAATGTGCCAGCTGATGGAATAAAATGCATTTTCTCTACAATTGTGACTGGCGGAGGCTACATAGAAGTCCGGGCCTTGGAAATCTCCACTACTAGTCTCTTTCTCGGAGCAGATTATCGACCGTCTTTAGATTGCTCAGTCTGGGACTCATGGCCCACGTCAGTGTTACCTTGGCCAGCTTCACCACTTTCACCCACTATCTCGCCTTCCTCGACATGTTTTTGTGCTTGGTCAATATTTTCTTCGACTTTAGCCCTGGGACTCGGGACTGGAGGCATATCTGGATCAATATTGCCTTTTCCAGACAAGTTGTCATGATCGTCATCGTCGTCATCACTGGTAACCATTAGGACTATACTGGTACTACGGCCCATTTCTAACAAACCACGGGCAAGAAGTTTCTCATCCAACAGAAGAGCTCTGACGTCTCGATCTTCTGTCCAAACGTTCATAAGAATAGTAACGGCATCTAAAAGTGCCGCACTCCTGGGTCTCGTCGGAACATATGAACAACCAAGAAAAATGAGTTAGGCCTGCGAATTATAAGGAAAATTCATATAAAACATATAGAATAGTGCTTACGTCCAAATAACCATCTATGGGCAAACCCAAGAGGACAATGGATATAGAACTACTCGCTCTTAAAGTAGTTCAACTTGTTCCATGTGCCGGAGACTACTCTACAACCCTTGATCGGTTCAAGTAAATCAGAGATGGACTTTCCTTTCGGCTCTTGAAGCTATGTATATATATATATATATATATATGTGTGTGTGTGTGTGTGTGTGTATGTATATGTGTATCTCTAATCTCCTCTTTGATGGGTACTCGATTCAAATGCTCGAAAAAAACCATATATGCGCTAAGGAGGAAAGCGTAGTTGTTCGGATGCAACTGCATAGGAACAAGTCTCATAAAGTTCAAGACTCAATAGATGAACTAATTGAACAGTGGGACGCAGCCCGCCAAGCACATATATCTGTTGCATGCAATATAACCCTTGGGGGATTATGAGCTCTTTGATCGGGAGATGGGTCCAGGACGTCGTCGAACGAAATTCCATGTTTGTTGCAAATTCTCCAAAGAGATCTATCATCAATTTTGGAGATAACAGGATCGTATAAAATAACGGCATCCTTGAGGGCATCAGGAGAAGGATCTACTTTTGGCCCATCTACTGGCTCTATTGGATTCTTCGGAACTTGTTGTTCCACCTGTGGATTTACAGGCACTGTACATGTTCTACTGGATTTTGTTATGCAAGCGAAGTCCTAGTTGAACTTGACTCAACATTGGATTCGACATATCTGGAAGTGGATGTACCTATGGATTGAGCAGCAAGGTGTTTGGAACGTATATGATCCATTTTTATTAAAAAAACTCGATAGATAATCAATGTTAGAGTAATTACAAGATGTACCCTCGGTGCTAAAGTGAATCCTAGTGCGGTGTTGTGCAGTGTCGTGAAATTCAATAATCTGATATTATTTAACAGTTCGTTTTTAAATTTTAGATATCGCTCGACGTGACCGTCATCGCTGACCGTCCCAACAAATTTCAAATCATTGGCCATGCTTTGGGAAGGATTCAAGACCAAAAAGAGGTCACTAGTTCATAGAGAAGGATTATCATAAGAACAAAAAAATTCAGAAATTTGCTTAAGTATTAGAGTTGCACAACTCCAAAACTCGAAGGAAATTCCATCCCTCTTCTTTTATCTTCACTAACTCCAAAATCACGGCCGTCCACATCCATGTTCATCCACGGTCGCCAGCTTCAAGTTTACCTACATCTAAACCCATCACCTACCTAGGTACGAGACGAGAATGAGTTCAATTAATCAAGTTAAAAGGGGATCTTCCTAGGCCTTGGGTTGGTGGAAGAATTGATCGGCTCTGGAGGATGGTTGGAGTTCAACCATGGCAGGTCAAGACTCGAATGATGTGGAGCGATGTTGGTTTTTAGGTACGAGCGGTGGTAGAGTTCAACTTGAAGACGAGAGTTCTTTAATGGCAGCACTTGAAGGTCTTAGGATCGGTGAAAGCAAGTGAACAAGTGAGGAAGGAAGTAAGAGAGGATGGGCTATATATTGGAACCCGTATCTCTCGGCAAAGGAACTTGGGAATTTCCCTAAGTCTTAATTTGATACTAACCCAAGGATAAGGGTCGGTACCGAGTCCTAAAAAGAATATATAAAATAAAAATTCATGCATACGTATATATGTGTATATGTGTGTAGATGCATGACAAGCTTGTCTAAGAGAGTGCACATGAACATGTAGGTGTACGTATCTAAAATCTATAATGACCAAAATCAAAAGGAATCGAATTCAAACCTAGATGATCCATCGAAGGAATCTATTTAAGATTATTAAGCTCAGAATAGCAGATTATGATAATATGTTCCTGATTTATAATTCCGGATGTTGGTAGAGCATCACGACGGATGACAATGGGCATAACTTTTTATAGCAATGATTCGCAAGAAGGATAATGACCATTTGGAACACATAGTGGAGTCCTTCACAGCAAACTCTAACTTATCTCAATTCAAAGCACATCATGTTTGAAACGAGATGTACTTTAGAAGGTAAGTGTTATCCAACCTTTTGACCAGGCCATATTCGGAAAGATTGGACGATTAAAACTTGAAGTCATCAAGGTAGGAAGCCTAGAGAGATTCCCAAAAGTCCATGAACCAGACATAAACAAAGTCACAAGGTCAATGCAAGAACAACCCAAGACCAAAACAACATGGGTCTACCCATATTATGAGTCGGTACCGATCCCCATTTCCTCCACTAGAGGACTCATCTTCTTCCTACATGTCTTACATGATACCAATAGCCTATTTCCAATGTTGTTTTGTTGATCCAATGTAATTCTTCATTAATCTCTACGAACACTTGAAGCTGCAACTCTGTTCTTCCACAGCTCCATCATTTGGACCTAGAAACAAGCTAATATTGGTGCAAACAACTATGGAATCACGAAGCTAACCACAAGACAAGCCAAGATGAAGAGTTGAAGGCATCCATATTGGCAATCTTATAGGTCGATACCGACCCCTAACCTTGAAGTTGTACCAACCCATATAAACTGATGAGTCGGCACCTACTTTCTTGAGAGAATTGGTTTAAATCATGGGTAACGGTCTGAAGATATTTTTTATGAGATTTTAGACCCCTACCTCTATAAATAGGAAGGTATGGCTCATTTTTTAGGATCTTTTGGCTCTGATTCTTCTACTTTATATTCTTGTAACTCTAAAAATCTAAGTATCGAAGTTGTACGGACCCCTAAGAACTTCTGCCTCCAAGTCGGATATAACAATAAAATCTTAAAGTGGATGTAGGCCTTGCTTTGTCGAACCACTATAAATGATTGTGTATTGTTTATTTCTCATTTTCATTTACATTTCTTCATATTTTATTCTCTATATAAACTTCTGGGTGTTTGTGCCATTTTTGTCTCAAACAATGGCCAGTGAAAACTAGATCTCAATCACTAACTATACTGTTGGGCACTCCATGCAGTTTGACAATATCTTCGATAAAATAATTTGGTTAAGCTTTCTGCTGTCTGATTCGAGCGTATGGGAATAAAATGTGCATTTTAGTGAGTCGATCAATTATCATATAAATGCTTTCATTTTCTTATCTTAAACACGGAAGTCCATCAATAAAGTCCATAGAAATCTGATCTCATTTCCACATCAATACTTCTAATGGCTGAAGTAATCCATTGGGTTTCTGATGTTCTCCCTTTACTAGTTGACATGTTGTGCATTTCTTCACATATTCAGCTATATCATGCTTCATACCTTCCAAATAATACATGTGTTTTCATATCTTTATACATTTTTGTTCCATCTGGATGAATAGTGAACATGAAATGATGACATTCATCGAGAATGTCCTTCCTTAGGTCTACTATATTAGGAACATATAGCCTTTTTTTAATCGTAAACTATTATTCAAGCCAGGCTCGAATTTCTTCTGATCATCGGTATCTTCTTCATTCTACAGCCATTGAATTTGATTAATCAACATGATCATATTTCTGACTAGCTCGAATTCCATCAAACTAAGGTTGGTTGAACTTCAAAGCTAGCCAACATAGCGGATGAGTCTTCCATCATTCCAAACCGAACATTACAAGAACTTAACCGCTCCATATCTTTCCATTCGTGATCATCATAGAAACCATGGCTTGCTGCTTCCGACTAAGAGCATCATCCACTCTGTTTTTGTTTCCTAGAGTGTTCTTTTCTCCAAATCATAAGTGGCTATAAACTCAAGCTACCTTTGTATCACATATTTAGATCTTTCAAAGAAAATAAGTATCTCAAGGATTTATGATATGTATAGAGGACGAATCTTTCTCCTCGCAGATAATGTCTTCATAATTTAAAAGCAAATACTGCTGCTGCTTGCTCTAGATCATGAGTAGCATATCTGGTTTCATTTGGTCTTAACTATCTTGGTGCATATGCTAAGGCCCCACTGCGTTGCATCAACACAGCTCCATGACCAATCCAGCAAGCATCTATATATACTACTAATCTTTATTACCATCAAGCACTATTAGAATAGGTGCATAAGATAATAATTCTTCCAGCTTTTGAATGTCGTTTCACACTTCCCTCACCAGTTATACTTTACTCTTTTCTTCATCAAAAGGGTCGGCGGAGTTGAAATTTTTATAAATTCTTTAATAAAACATCTATAATATCCAGCCAATCCCAAGAAACTACAGATCTATATAACTGACTCTGGTCTCTTCCACTTCTGAATGGCTTGGATCTTTGTTGGATCAACAAAATTACCCTTTTCAAAGAAAATATGTCCAAGAAATTTCACTTCTTTTTGCCTAAAGTGACATTTTGTGAATTTAGCTTTGAGTTGACGCGATTTCAAAGTTTCTAAGACAATCCTTAGATGTCATGCATGCCCTTCCTAGCTCTTTGAATATACCAGGATATTATTAATGAATAGTAATACAAATTTATCCAGATAACAATGGAATACTTCATTCATTAAGTATATGAAATAAGAAGGTGTGTTTGTCAACCCGAAAGGCATAACTATCCATTTGCAGGATTTATATCTGGTTCTGAATGCTGTAAGAGGAATACTATCATCAGCTACTCATAATAGGTGAAAACCAGTAGCTAAATCAAGTTGTAAGAAAACTTTCGCTCCATTCAGCTGTTTAAAAAGATATCAATTTGCAACAATGGTTAATGATTTTTAATCATCATCTCAATTAATTTCCTATAATCAATGCACATCCTCAGTGATCCGTCCACCTTTTTTACGAATACTACCGTTGCACCCTATGGTGAACTACTTGATCTAATAAAGTTCTTTTGCTCGAGTCCTAATTAAATTTGCAATTCTTCTACCTCAGTATGGAACATTCAACTAGAAAGTCTAGTAGTAGGATGAGAACCTAGAATTAAGTCTATTCGGAATTCTATAGCTCTACAAAGGGGTAATCCTTCTATAAAATCAAACGCATCAAGGAAAACTCTCATTATTGGAATCTTCTAGATTTGGTTGTCTTGAGATTCCATAACATAAAGTGAAATACAAGACCTGACTTTCAAAGCATAGAGAGCAAATGCAATGAGATTTCTATGATCATGATGCTTCAAAGTACTAACTCGATCAACATAAAATAAGCAAGCATCATAATGTTCAAGCCAGTCCATTTCCAGTATAACTCTAAAACCTAAGCGACTCGTAACATGCAAATTACACACAAAAGAGAATCCATATAGATCAATAATCAAACTATAGAATTTCATCCCTAAAGTAGCATAACTACCTATAGGATTTACTACCCTAAGTGATGTTACTAACATTGTATAATCTATCTTTAATTTCATAAATGAATGTGAAGCGCTCATATCAAAAAGTACTCGTATAAATATATTAAATATCATAACCATATCTTCAAGAACTGTGGCTGCTTTTCCCTTCACCTGGTCTAATGGGCTTGTAGATTTAATCGCAAATAACTTCCCTTGTTTCTTTATTGGTTTCAGACAATCCTTTATGATTGGCCAATCTCATTATAGTTGAAGCATTTCCTTGTAGCATTTCCTAGTATCACTATTTTGAGCTCTCTGGCATTCATTTATGAAGTGTCCCTTGAATCCACAAATGTAACACACACTCTAATATTTATCAATCTTCTTCTTTTGTTGAGATCCAAGATTGGGTCTTAATTGCTTCTACTTGAATCGTCGGTTCTTCTTCGGATAAAAGAATTTCTGTTTCGCTCCTTGGCCTGGTTATTTATCCAAAGTTACTGCTTCTTTATCTTCTTTATAAACACTCTCATAACAAAAGGTTATGTCCACGATATCCTCAAATGAACTACGCAATTGGGCCCGAAGTTTGTCTCTAAGGTTTTTGCTCAATCCTTGAACAAACTTCTCATTCTTCTCTAGGGGTGTACTAATTAATGTTGGTCCATATTTGGATAGAGCATTAAACTTATTCACATACTCTTGCATTATTATATTATCTTACTTCAAATCTATAAACTTTATAAATAAGCCACTTTAGGAATAAAATAAGCTCTAATCATGTTCTTGAATCGCTCGCATTAAATCTCTTCTTCAGGAATCTCCAAAGTCATAGCATCGTAATAGTCCAAAGCTCCGACTTGTAGTTGTCAAGATGAAAGCTTCCTCTTCTATGGATCTACGAGAGCCATATCATCCAAGATTCTCACAGTTTCTTTGCCAAGTACGGACACCCATGAGACCTTCATTCCCAAATAATGGCTTACCGCCTAGATTAGCATAATCATTACACTAACAAGTAAAGTTCGAGCAAGAAGCGGGATTTTGTGTTTTGACTACTGCAATAACTTGCATGCCTCTCATAAATTCCTTCTACTGATCTGTGGTCATCACTACATCAAAAGTACCAGTGCCACTAGACCGACCATTATGGAATTTAGTCTGGGGACCAATACGATCACCTCTAGGTCTAACCTTATTTTGTGTGTCAGGGAGGAGAAAGACAATTTTATTAGAAACATAGGGGAAGTATGGATAGAAATCACAAATGAAAAAGAAAGTTTTTCCTATATATACTTACACTATATGCCGACGATCAATCATACGGTCTCTTAAAATTTAAAAGCGGATCTTCCCACTTATGTATCCAATATACAAGTTATCTAGACTCGGGTACACCACCTAGGTCTCACTTCTTTAAGGCCAAATTATGTTTCTATCTCTGAATTATTCAAGCCTGGGCTCTGATACCACTTTATGATGCCCCGTCCCAGTACATATGCTATCAGAGGGAGGTTACCATCCGAAAGCATGGAGTAAAGGACACCATAGAAGCAATCTCTCATATATACTACCTTATGTCAACATAAATATGTGATATCGTATACCTAAATCTCTGCAAAGCACATATCTCATCTTGCCACAAAAGCAATATACACAAGTTTTCCAAAGTGAATAATATAGAGATAGGGTTACATAAAATAAAGCATCAACAACAACATTAGTGTGGTCAAAAAGTCACGCACGCACATATAATAGATCACATCCTTATATGCAACTGATGTCAACATCCAGCTACAAAATCCATCAAAAAGATATATACACAACTATGCATATGGTCACCATCCTTCTTAAATACTAAAGTACTATCATAAAGTCTCGAACGATTTGGTCAAAGATCACCTAATCTTCTACAACTAGTAAAACAAAATATGAGAAATGGAACATTATATCTATACCATATGCACTCCTCTCCAAAAATCACATGATAGAAATGATATCATGAAAGTACTTCCTAAAATACAACTTCGGTCTTACCTAAGGTTGTTACCACAAATAACAAACCGGGTCAGGCTGGAAACTAGCTGTGAGTAAACTCAAATATCAACCAATAAAAGAGAATGTAACAAAATCATCATACTAATATGTCAATTACCCAACCCTTATGTAGGTACCATAAATAAATTAGATTACGGATGTTCTATGTGATGCCCTACCTCTATACTCACGCTAGCCAAGAACACTACTGGGTAATGTTGTCGACTAGCGCGAAGAATAAGGCTGTTGAGGAGCGACCATCTGTGTAATTGCTTTGGGCAAGTACCGATATGTCAGATAATCACTACACCATGATCAACGATTAGAAACGGTTTAAAACCGTTGCTAACACTATTAACAACGGTTATAAACCGTTTCTAATAATGGAGTGGTAAAATTTAGCAACGGTAATTAACCGTTGCTTTTAGGTCAAAAAGCAACGGGAAATGCCCGTTGCTAAATATAAAAAAAACTACGGTTATTTACCGTTGTATTAGACACATAAGCAACGGTCATTTCCCGTTGTTTATCTATCTCTATAACACCATTTTTTCGAGAAAAGCTACGGTTAAAAACCGTTGCTTAATGACTAGAAAGCAACGGTTAAAGTCCGTTGTTTTTGTAATAAGTAGCAACGGGTTGTAGCCGTTTCATTTGAGCCATAATTCCATGGCTTTAGTCATAATGTAACGGACAGAAACCGTTGTTATGTACTAATGTACAACGGTTCTTACCCGTTGAAATTTTGTTCGTTTGAAAAAAAAAATAGGCATCAAAAGCAACAGCAGATGAGCAACAATAATGCAAAAATACAGCATACAATCAGTACAATCAGTACCAGAGAAAATTAATGCAACAGAAACAAAGACATATCATACAATCAGTACCAGAGAACCGGCCAGGAAACAGTGCTACCAGACATACAATCAGTAACAGAGACATATCATATCATACAATCAGTACCAGACATATCATACAATCAAACAGTGCTACCACAATAATGCAATAATACAATGAGTTACAAAGAACAAAAGATATACCTCCGACTAAAGATATCGTATCAAACCCTTTTGATGGCACACATAACCTCCGACTCCAACGTCCCTAAAGGTCTCGACCATATGTCGATTCATTTTGGCAGTTGGCACATCCTCCAACAAAATTTTGTCTGACAAAACTTTTTCATACGCGAGTGGTACTGGTTTTCCATGACATATTGATTGTGTGGAATCTCGGCATATAGTACCTGTTATATCATTGTATGTATAATACGGATTTAATAATATCATACAGATTTAATAAGCATTCCAGGAGTAAATATATGTCGAATTATATACACTGATATATAAAATAGTACCTGTTGCAATTACTTCCTCCTCGAAGTTCAGGATTTCACATCTTTGGTCGATTGACGGATTGGTCGGAGTGGGAAACTAAGAAGTACCGGTGCTACTGCCTACTTGACCACCTTCGGCTAGCTTGAGAATACGCTCCAGTTTATCATCCATACTATCCACCTTCAACAATTTTTGCTCCACAGCTTGCAGCCGCTGCTCATATTCTCCTTTGGCCTCTTTGAGTCGTTTGCATGGAATGGCAGCACCCTTAACTTGACTAGGAGATATATTGGTCCCAATACATCGGCTCCTGCCCTTTACATCTTTACCAAACACTTTTATAAAGACGTCTTCATCACCACCACTCGTCGTTTCCTTTTCTTTTTCAATTTTGTCCTGAAATGTAAATACATATATATATATAATGAATAATGAAAATTTAATTTAGAGGCGTTATTATTTGTTTAACTTACAAAGAACGAAGATGACGCATCAGACACGCTGCCATCTTTTTTCTTATGTGTTTTCTCCCATACTTGAAGACGTGATACTTCTATTCCCGAACTTGTATCGACCTGCATACAAGAAACGACAGTGTTAAATCTGCATATATCAGGACATAATTGGAACCATATTATATTTGGAACATACAAAGAGATTTTACATCATTGGAATATACAGTTTATTTTCTTCATCTTTAGGGTTTTTTTATTAGAAAGATAAACTAAAACCAGGAAAATCTATAACTATTAATTAAATTTAGCAAAATGTTATAGGTTAGCATTTTAAATTAATGGTGGTATATCAAAAAATTCATATCTGGGGACATAGCAAAGTAACCATTTTTTCTCAAGGTTTTGTTTGAAATAATTTGCATCATGTGTAACCTATGCAACCTTAAGAAAAACACAAAGAAACCTGAAAACTTTAAATATGCAAATATCTTTGTTAGTAAGTTCAATAAAAATTAGTTCTCGAAGCACATATATAGTGCAAGTGGCCTAACATTCGAAGCACATATATAGTACACGTACCATTTCTTGAGTAATCATAGCGTGACTCTTACGTCCCGAATGATGACAATATTCGAGCCTTGATCTATTTTGTTTGCCTTTCTTCCTTTTTTCTTTTGCCTCGGGTGTTGATTCGTATCTTATGAACTCCGCCCAATCATTTTTATTAATTTTCGACGGACAATTTCTCATTCTTTCTTCGTCAGTGTTGAAAATATCATAATAATTCTTGCGCAAATCACTCTTGTGTCCCCTAAAAACCTCGGACATCTTTCTGAGCATAAGGTCCTTTGATAGAGGATCGAGCTCAAAATATTTCTGTATAACAAACCAAGATAAAGGGATTAATTCACATACAATATAAAAAATGACATAGGCCACAACCATGCATGTCTAATGAAGTATGACTATTTAGAGTTTTTCTATTTTTCTCTGTAAGTAGTAAATTAAGTCTGTCTCAAATATTACAAGATCATTTTTCTGTTTGTAAAATAATATCTTTATTTGTTGGAGTTGCAGAGATGGTCGGTCTTGTTGATTTTAACAAGACAGTGGACTATTGGCAGCAGGACAGTGGACTATTGGCAGCAGCAGGTTAATTTCTTGGAGTTGCAGAGATGGTCGGTCCTGTTGATTTAGATGAGTTGCAATATCTTTTGAAGACACATTATTAACATTGAACGAGCAAATAGCAGCAAGACAGTGTATATTTGCATGAAAAACAAAACTAAATGAATTTGAAACTACTTGTTCACTGAATTTGAAACTACCTGTTCATGAATATGGAAAATGCAATATCTTATTTTTAACATTAGCACCAAACTGTTTCCAAAAAAAATTGACATTACAACGACATGAATTTTAGCACTGGCATAACGTCTATGCGCTACTCCTCTTTTACTAGTGAATGTGTTTACTTTGATGAATTATGTTTCAGCCAAACAATGAACACAATGGGGAAGAAGATGAGGAATCTATCCACTATTATAACCAAGATATTGTCTATCTGCACTTACAGTTTCATATATTTATGTATGAAACATTACACTATCATTAGTAAGTATTAAGCAATTCAATGGTGAGTTGATTATTTTAAAAATCATACTAAAAAAAGAATGCTCACCAATAATATTACATTATTGCTATAAAAAAGAAAGGAGGATAACTTGTTTCATTCTCATCCGTTTTTTCTGAGCTATAGGCTACAAAATTAACCCTACATGATATCGAACTCAAAAAGGTGTACATACCTAACTATCATGAATATTCAAAGGAAAAACACCTAACATCAACAGTATCGCTATCGATATATTACTTAGGAAGTTATGAACAAAAGAAGAAAAAAAATCCTGCTCTATGTATATATTGCTTTCTATATTTTTGCATTTATACTTGCATACATTACATAAATTTTTTCATGTAGCATGCCTGAGAAAATTGCATTAGGTTGTCTGTTGGCTACTTGGCTGATTCATTCCTTCATTTTAAGTGAAAATAGTATCACTGTCTTTTACCTCACGAAATTCAAAACGTAATTAAGAAGTGAACATCTTAATTAGAAGTACCTTATTAATAGCTTAACTTTTTACCTATATTGTGTTTTCAGGTGGAATGTCAGTTTACAGAATATATGTTAATATGTACATGTTTTATACATGAAATCTGTACATGAAATCAAATCTTAACTTAGCTATATTTATAATTATCACATCATGTTTACTTCTAAAACCTGTATTTAATAATTATAATTAGTATAACCTGGATAACTTGGATTAAACATGTATAAGTGATTAAACATGTATAACCTTTATTAAATACAGTAACACATTGGATTAAATATACGGAAATCTAAATATAATAATAATACATGTTTATTAAATACAGTTTTGTGACGAAACTGTATTAACTTCTAAAACTTCTAAAACTGACGTTAATGGCTGAATGGTTCTAAAACTTCTAAATACAGTTTTGATGTTATTCATGTATTAACTTCTGCTAATATTATACACGTACGCATGAAGTTTTAATATAGTTGGTGAGCATTCTTTTTTTAGAATCCGCATACTACAAATCAAAAATTAAGTCTAAAAACATGAAAGAAATTAACCCGAAATGGTCCCTAAGCTCTCCTTCCTTGATTGGCACGCTCGGCAGCAACCTGCTCCTCGGAGAGAGGCAAGTAATAGATCCTGGGAGTGGTCTTGGTCTTCCTGAACAGATCGTCCAAAGTGATAATAGGTGGCCTGGCTCTTTCGGAAGAGGCGGAGGTGGTGGAAATATTTTGGGGCGAAATCGATCTAGGTTTAATTTGGGTCGAAATGGGGATATAATTTGGGGGAAATATGTTTCGTGATGTTGTAAATATTATGGCGCAAAGACTAAATTATACCGCCAGCATGTGGCACAAAATAAACGATGGTTAAATCCCGTCACCAAAAGAAAAGAAACGGACAAAAATATATGGCGCCAAAGGTGAAATTTCCCTCCATCATTTGCGACGGTTAACAACCGTTATATTTTACAACGGGAAGTAACCGTTGCTAATTAGGCGGAAGGCCTGTTGTAAAATTCAGCTTTTGGTGTAGTGAATATAACATGCATTTCATTTCAAGAGGAGATCCAACATACCGATACAAACTCGAAGCTATCACACAGTGGCTAAGTGGACCTCGGAAACAAATATAGAAATAAGCATAACATAAATCAGTCACAGATGTTCATATCACAAAGGCGGAAACAGATATGAATATAATACATAAAAGTGTACATCAGGGTAGCGGTCAAGTAAGATCCACAATATCACAAAAGAATAGATACAAGTGCTAGACAAAAGAATAAGTATACATCATGGAGTCTATATCTCGAATGTATAACAACAAAAACTACAAATATAATGTAGTTAGACAAAAGTCAGAAGATAATCCCAAATAAGGAGTAAAGCAGAAGCACCTGTAACATCTCGGTCTGACCCGAGTATTATTTAATAAGAAAATAATAAACGAATCAGTCTAGCTATAAATATCCGATAAAGGAATGAGATAAAAACAGAGATATAATAAGAATGTATGATAACAATAATGTCATACTAGAACAAATATGATATAAAAAACAACAAAATCATACAATATCTCAAAGATCTCAAAGCACCAAAAAGAATATCATATTCTTTATTTTATTCACCAAACTACAAATATTGACAAACATATTAATGCCAATCGCAAAAGTTGGTGAAACACAAATTCTAGAAATCATCAATCCGAAATCCAGAAATCACATAGAGGGGGGGAAGGCCTATCACAAACGGGAGCATGAAAACTCACCAACACGTGTATCACAAACGGAACGCTATTCCATGGTTTCTAACCATAAATTTTGAGCCGAAGCTCCAAAAACGGTCCGAAGACCACGGGTTGCTACCTTGCCAAATTGAACCGAAGTTCCACAGAACGGGGTTTAGTCTCCCTCGTAGATAAATAGACATCGCACATCGCTAGTCTAAATCACAAAATGATCATCATCGATCCACAAAAAGTGTGAATTACACTAAGCCAGTAAATATAAGAGTTTAGCTTCATGTCCCATAACCACTAGCTTAACTTAAATATTTACGAACAAATTGTAGATTTCCACTCGAAAATTGTCATAGGATTTTCAAGCGAACAAGTCCATAAATTAACCGACGAAGTAAACGCAAGCGTTTCATACCACTTGTTTCGCTAAGCCGTTTAATTAGATTTTCTCATACGAATGAGGTAAAGGTTTGTATATACTAATAGATTAGAAAACGGTTTTATAAATGAGCTTTGTATTAAAAATAGATTGAAATCATTTTAGCAAAAGAGTTTGAATATTTACTACTAGTATAGAAACCTTTGTAATTTAAAGTGACAAAGCACAAGAATGATTGTAGAAACAATCATCCATCAAAAATTCACATACAAAGACGTGAATTGAATCCAAAGAAATCGATACCGAATCCATCAAAAATGGACCACCACAAAAATCCCGAAAAAGAAGTCATCAGAGAAGTTAATAAACGACAACGACAAATCGGAAATCATGAATCGATAAAAATTGGAAATCAAAAACAAATTACTCAATTTTGCTAAGGCAATCAGGTCAGTTGACTGAACCAGGTGGTCAGTCGACTGACACATGGATACATATTTTGTATCCCTAGAGTCAGTCGACTGACCCAGATGGTTAGTCGACTGATACAGACCCAGTCAATTTCCTGGGTCTGGTTCAGTCGACTGAACCACTGGTTCAGTCGACTGAACCTACTTCAGAAGCAAATTCAGTCTAGCCCCCTTTGGGGCAAGTTCGATACACGACGGAAGCGATGAATTGAGCAACTTCGACTGAGGATTTACGCCACTCGACAACCCAGCCTTGTATGGCCCTCCGAAACGCTCCACTAACGTGTTCGAACATCAAAGGTTGGATTTTTACCAAATTGGATTCCAAAAACCAAAAATTTAACAATTCACCAATTCGATCCAAATCGAAAGCAAATGTACATGAATAAGTGTTAGGAATTCATACCCAACCACAATGATATCTATAGAAATAGATGTGAGTTCAACAACTCACTTTTAAACCCAAAAACGATGAAGGAGAAGCTTGAATGCAAAGGAAGATCAACTTCTCTTCAACCACAACTCTAGAAGCTTGAATCTAAGCTCAAAAAGAAGAACATTTCCTAAATTAGGTTTAGGAAATTTCTGAAATTAAAGAGAGAATGAGTTGGAGAAGAAGAAGGAGATACTTACCTTAGCTTCTCTTTGGATTTGGAGCAAGAATTTGGTTTTGCAAATGAGAACTAGGGCTTGGAATTTCTAATTCCTATACTCTTCCCCCATTTTCATTTTTGCTTAAGTGTTTGAGAAAATAGAAATGAAATGAAGAGGAGAGGAGAGGGCTGAACTAGGTTATAGAGAGAGTTGGGGTGAAACCCAAACCCAAAGCCCAATAGAAAATAGCAAATTTTAACTTACTCCAAATATATCGATGTTTATACTTAAAAAAGTCGCAAACACCATTTTGGACTCAATGGGAGTGGTCTCGAGTCCCAATTCGACTGTTTGCAAAAAGTTGCTTTTCGGACCTTAATCTGATTAACGATTCTATATTTAAATATTCAAAACTTTAAAATATGCGGGTTGTTACAGACTTCCCTCCTTAAAGAAATTGCGTCCTCGCAATCTTTAAGAAATAAATAAGAAGTAACAACAACAAAAGCATATCAACACAAAAAGAAGAAATTTAAAATAAAAAGTTCACCTTAAGGAGCACGAGAGAGAAAGTCCGGATGTGTTCGCTTTATGAATTCTCTGGATTCCCAAGAGAAATCCTTAGGATTTGAGGACCATTGAACTTTCACAAGAGAAACATCTTTATTTCGAAGGCATTTGACCTCCGAAGCAATGATTCAGATAGGATGTTGCTCATAAGTCAAATTAGGCGAGACTTCAATTTCTTTAATAACACCAGGTTCAAGAACAGAATCGGAATCCCGAAGACATTTCCGTAGTTGAGAGACGTGGAATACGTCATGAATAGCAGAAAACTGAGCCGGTAATAAAAGGCAATAAGCCACGGAGCCAATGCGTTCGGTGATGGGAAACGGGCCAATATATCGAGGTGCTAATTTTCCTGATCGACTGAAACGCACAACACCCTTCATGGGTGAAATACGAATAAACACAAAATCTCCCATAGAAAATTCTAATTTCCTTCTTCAGTTGTCGGCATAGGATTTTTGTCGACCTTGAGCTTCTTTCATCCTATGTCGAATAAGGTCAATCTTTTCTATGGCATCACGAATAAAATCTAGACCTAAAACCAGCTTCTCACCGGCTTCAAGCCAACACGAAGGAGATCGGCATGGCCTTCCGTAAAGTGCCTCGAAAGGTGCCATACCAATACTAGATTGGAAGCTATTGTTATAGGAAAATTCAACAAGAGAGATATGATCCTTCCAGCTTCCACCAAAATCAAGAACACAAGCATGAAGGAGATCTTCAAGAGTTTGATTCACACGCTCGGTTTGTCCATCGGACTGAGGATGATAAGCGGTGCTAAAATTAAGCTTTGTTCCCAAAGCTTTTTGAAGACCTTTCCAAAATCCACTAGTAAACAATGGATCACGATCGCTAACAATAGAAGTTGGAACTCCGTGCAATTTAACAATTTCTTTGACAAAGAGTTTAGCCAAAATAGGTACGGTCCGATTGGACCGAACGGGAATAAAATGGGCGGATTTTGTAAGTCTATCTACTATCACCCATAGGCTATCATGGCCCGAACGAGAATGGGGAAGACCGTCAATAAAATCCATGGAAATTTGATCCCACTTCCATATTGGAATTTCCAATGGTTGCAATAACCCACCGGGCCTTTGGTGCTCGGCCTTGACAAGTTGGCAAGTCATGCAACGCTTAACAAAGTTAGCAATATCAGATTTCATTCCCTCCCAATAATAAAGTCGCTTCATATCCGCGTACATTTTACTACTACCGGGATGAATGGAAAATTTAGAATGATGAGAATCTTCTAAAATATCTTTACGAAGATCACAAATATTTGGCACAATAAGTCTACCAAATTTCCGAATACGGCCACGAGCATCAATATCAAAGTCTTTCAAACCTTCAATATCAATTTTATCCCTACAACTTTGGCCAAGAAGAACCAATTCGGGATCATGCTTTTGAGCTTCAAGAATGCGGTCTAAAAGAGAAGGACGAGCTTCAAGGCTACATAAAACAAGAGATGAACATAAATCAGATTCACGATCTCGAATCTCACAAGTGGACAAAGTCTCGAGATCATTCCACTCGGATATCATCATAGAAACGACCGCTTGTTGCTTACGACTAAGGGCGTCGGCAACAAGATTTCCTTTTCCGGGAGTATAAAGAATATCAAGATCATAAAATGCAAGGAACTCGAGCCAACGTTGTTGACGCAAGTTAAGTTCCTTCTGAGAAAATAAATACTTCAAAGATTTATGATCGGTATAGAGAATAAATTTCTCTCCTAAAAGATAATGACGCCAAATTCTAAGGGCGAAAATAATAGCCGCGAGCTCTAAATCATGAGTGGCATATCTAGTCTCGGCAGGCTTTAATTGTCTAGAAGCATAAGCGATAACACGTTCTCTTTGCATAAGAACGGCACCCAAACCAACATGACTAGCATCGATATAAACAATAAAATCTTGGTTCCCATCGGGAATCACAAGAATAGGAGCATCGGATAGGAGTTCTTTTAATTTTTGAAATGAAGCTTCACATTTGTCTGACCAAATGTATTTAACTCCCTTCTTTGTCAAATTAGTAAGAGGTACAGAAATCTTAGAAAAGTCTTTTATGAACCGACGGTAATAGCCCGCCAATCCGAGAAAGCTACGAATTTTCGTCACACTCTCCGGTCTCTTCCAATTTTGAATCGCTTCAATCTTCGAAGGATCCATGGAAATTCCGGATTCAGAAATAATATGCCCCAAAAATTTTACACGAGATTGCCAAAAGTGGCATTTAGAAAATTTTGCTTTCAATTGATTTCTCCTAAGAGTTTCCAACACAATCCGAAGATGATTTTCGTGCTCTTCCTCGGTTTTAGAATAAATAAGAATATCATCTATAAAGATGAGAACAAATCAGTCGAGGAAGTCTTTGAAAACTCGATTCATAAGGTCAACGAAATAAGCTGGAGCATTCGTCAAACCAAATGGCATAACAAGCCATTCATAAGATACATATCGAGTACGGAACGATGTCAAAGGAATGATATCCTCTGCAATGCGGAGCTGATGAAAACCAGTTGCTAAGTCCAACTGTGAAAATACTTTAGCACCACTAAGCTATTCGAATAAATCATCAATCCGAGGCAAGGGATATTTATTCTTGATGGTGGGATCGTTAAGCTTGCGGTAGTCAACGCAAAGCCTAAGTGTACCATCAGATTTCTTCACAAAAATAGCTGAAACTCCCCATGGAGAGGAACTAGATTGAATAAATTGCTTCGCTTCCAATTAGGATAATTGTTTGTGCATCTCCTCATTTTCTTTATTGGACAAACGATAAGGAGGACGAGTAATAGGTAGAGCTCCAGGGATTAGATTAATTCGGAACTCAATTGCTCGCTTAGGTGGTAATCCTAGAACGGGCTCAAATATGTCGGGAAATTCACGAACAATGTGAATGAGAGAAATGACATCTTCCTCATCATCATTATCGTCATCATGAGGATTTAGAGAATACAAGGATGCTTTCGAACTGGAATCTGGATCTTTTAGAACGAGAGAAATCTGCTTAATAGATTGAGGATGCCGAAGATATATAGTCCGTTCAGGACATAGAATATGGGCTTCATAACGGTTAAGCCAATCCATTCCCAAAATCATTCCGAAACCAAGGTAACGCATAACATGTAAATCGGCACGGAAAGAATAATAATATAAAATAATTTCGACATCTTTACATAATAAACTAAGTGTTGCAGATCCACCAACTAGATTCGCAATTCTTAATGAAGTCATCAAGCCAATAACATCCAAAGATAAAGCATCAACAAGTTCTTTTGATATAAAAGAGTGAGATGCATCCGTATCAAAAAGAACTCGAATAGGAAAATCACGAAATATAATAATGCCATCAAGGATAGAGTGAGAAATACCTTGTGCACGAGAAGTATTAGCAGGAGCTTGTACAACATTTAGCTTGCCCTCCCTCTTGCCTTGAAGTTTGGGACACAAAGATATAGTGTGACCCGAACTCTTGCAATAGCGGCAAGAAATAGGCTTCGGGCACTTGTTTGCATAGTGGTCCTTAGAACCACAATTGTAGCATTCTCCGCGGCGAGGGTTAGGAGTATTTGCTACCGGTGTTGCTTGCTTTCCCTTCTTGTTGGGATTAGGCTTGAATTTAAAAGGTCTCTTCTTGTTGATGTTTTGTTTGACCTCAGCATCACTATCTTTATCAGCCTCTTCGAGTCGAAGAGCAATATCAACAAGTTGGTCAAAAGAGACTTCTAATTTCAGAAGTAATGGCTTTTTGAGGCTCTTGTTCAAGCCATAAACAAATCTCTGGTTTTTCTTCAACGGGGTATTAATGTATTCATCCCCATATTTTGAGAGAGATTCGAAAGAAGCGACGTAGTCGGTCACGGAAGATTCACCTTGAACAAGGCCTATGAAGCGTCGGGCTAAATATACTTTTTCAGCTTCCGGCACGAATTTCACCTCGAACCTTTCCCGGAATTGCTCCCAAGTAAGGTCAGCTTCAATAATTTCGGAGCTTAGAAGCTCGTATCAGTCCAATGCTCTTTCTTGGAGCATACTAGAAGCCACTTGGACTCGGTGGAGATCAATAAGATTCATGCGAGAAAAGATGCGGTCGCATGTTCGAAGCCAAGCCTGGACTTCTATAACGCTCTCGGAACCTTTGAATGGCTTTCCACCCAAATTAGTGTAGTCACTATACAAGCGTGCAAACCCAGATTTAGGATGTGTGGGCTCAGGAATAGGTCCGACAGCTTGAGCATTTCTCACAAGATCAAGAAGTTGCTGAGCAAACATAAATACTCCATCCTGGGGAGTAGCACTAGATTGACTGGCGCTAGGACGACCAGGTCTAACCATTTCTCTTCTTTAAGAAAGAAAGAAAAGAGAAAAAAGGTTAATCTCAGAATGATTATCAAACAAACTTGATTGATAAAACAAGGCATCATAAAAAGAAATAGGATAGAATGGTACGAAGACTCGAATTGAATCATATGGCACGATTCCTAAGAAGGACGTAGGACAATGATCCTTGTTAAATTATTCTATATTGTTCCGAAGTTTGGCTCTGATACCAAGCTGTGACGCCCCACCTCTATACTCACGCTAGCCAAGAACACTACTGGCTAATGTTGTCGACTAGCACGAAGAGTAAGGTTGTTGAGGAGCGACCATCTGTGTAATTGCTTTGGGCGAGTACCGATATGTCAGATAATATAACATGCATTTCATTTCAAGCGGGGATCCAACATACCGATACAAACTCGAAGCTATCACACAGTGGCTAAGTGGACCTCGGAAACAAATATAGAAATAAGCATAACATAAATCAGTCACAGATGTTCATATCACAAAGGCGGAAACAGATATGAATATAATACATAAAAGTGTACATCAGGGTAGCGGTCAAGTAAGATCCACAATATCACAAAAGAATAGATACAAGTGCTAGACAAAAGAATAAGTATACATCATGGAGTCTATATCTCGAATGTATAACAACAAAAACTACAAATATAATGTAGTTAGACAAAAGTCAGAAGATGATCCCAGATAAGGAGTCAAGCAGAAGCACCTGTAACATCTCGGTCTGACCCGAGTATTATTTAATAAGAAAATAATAAACGGATCAGTCTAGCTATAAATATCAGATAAAGGAATGAGATATAAACAGAGATATAATAAGAATGTATGATAACAATAATGTCATACTAGAACAAATATGATATAAAACAACAACAAAATCATACAATATCTCAAAGATCTCAAAGAACCAAAAAGAATATCATATTCTTTATTTTATTCACCAAACTACAAATATTGACAAACATATTAATGCCAATCGCAAAAGTTGGTGAAACACAAATTCTAGAAATCATCAATCCGAAATCCAGAAATCACAAAGAGGGGGGAAGGCCTATCACAAACGGGAGCATGAAAACTCACCAACACGTGTATCACAAACGGAACGCTATTCCATGGTTGCTAACCATAAATTTTGAGCCGAAGCTCCACAAATGGTCCGAAGACCACGGGTCGCTACCCCGCCAAATTGAACCGAAGTTCCACAAAACGGGGTTTAGTCTCCCTCGTAGACAAATAGACATCACACATCGCTAGTCTAAATCACAAAATGATCATCATCGATCCATAAAAAGTGTGAATTACACTAAGCCAATAAATATAAGAGTTTAGCTTCATGTCCTATAACCACTAGCTTAACTTAAATATTTACGAACAAATTGTAGATTTCCACTCGAAAATTGTCATAGGATTTTCAAGCGAACAAGTCAATAAATTAACCGACGAAGTAAACGCAAGCGTTTCATACCACTTGTTTTGCTAAGCCGTTTAATTAGATTTTCTCATACGAATGAGGTAAAGGTTTGTATATACTAATAGATTAGAAAACGGTTTTATAAACGAGCTTTGTATTAAAAATAGAGTTGAAATCATTTTAGAAAAAGAGTTTGAATATTTACTACTAGTATAGAAACCTTTGTAATTTAAAGTGACAAAGCACAGAAATGATTGTAGAAACAATCATCCATCAAAAACTTACATACGAAGACGTGAATCGAATCCAGAGAAATCGATACCGAATCCATCAAAAATGGACCACTACAAAAATCCCAAAAAAGAAGTCATCAGAGAAGTTAGTAAACGACAACGACAAATCAGAAATAATGAATCGATAAAAATTGGAAATCAAAAACAAATTACTCAATTTTGCTAAGGCAATCAGGTCAGTCGATTGAACCAGGTGGTCAGTCGACTGACACAGGGATACATATTTTGTATCCCCAGAGTCAGTCGATTTGCCCAAATGGTCAGTCGACTGATACAGACCCAGGAAATTTCCTGGGTCTGGTTCAGTCGACTGAACCACTGGTTCAGTCGACTGAACCTGCTTCAGAAGCAAATTCAGTCTAGCCCCCTTTGAGGCAAGTTCGATACACGATGGAAGCGACGAATTGAGCAACTTCGACTGAGGATTTATGCCACTCGACAACCCAGCCTTGTATGGCCCTCCGAAACGCTCCACTAACGTGTTCGAACATCAAAGGTTGGATTTTTACCAAATTGGATTCCAAAAACCAAAAATTTAACAATTCACCAATTCGATCCAAATCGAAAGCAAATGTACATGAATAAGTGTTAGGAATTCATACCCAACCACAACGATATCTATAGAAATAGATGTGAGTTCAACAACTCACTTTTAAACCTAAAAACGATGAAGGAGAAGCTTGAATGCAAAGGAAGATCAACTTCTCTTCAACCACAACTCTAGAAGCTTGAATCTAAGCTCAAAAAGAAGAACATTTCCTAAATTAGGTTTAGGAAATTTCTGAAATTAAAGAGAGAATGAGTTGGAGAAGAAGAAGGAGATACTTACCTTAGCTTCTCTTTGGATTTGGAGCAAGAATTTGGTTTTGCAAATGAGAACTAGGGCTTGGAATTTCTAATTCCTATACTCTTCCCCCATTTTCAGTTTTGCTTAAGTGTTTGAGAAAATAGAAATGAAGTGAAGAGGAGAGGGCTGAACTAGGTTATAGAGAGAGTTGGGGTGAAACCCAAACCCAAAGCCCAATAGAAAATAGCAAAATTTAACTTACTCCAAATATATCGATGTTTATACTTAAAAAAGTTGCAAACACCATTTTGGACTCAATGGAAGTGGTCTCGAGTCCCAATTCGACTGTTTGAAAAAAGTAGGTTTTTGGACCTTAATCCGATTAACGATTCTATATTTAAATAAAATATTTAAATATTCAAAACTTTAAAATATGTGGGTTGTTACATTCTATTTCTATTTGATCTGACCACAATCGCAAATCTACTCACTTGTGATTATCCCTAATCATAAGTTATTAATACCACATCATATAATCATATAATAGTGATCAATTTGATCAACTATAAAAAATTGAATCAACACCCAGTGTACCTAGTACCACTTACGACTCAAATATACAAAAACCGGATCAACACCCAGTGATAACGATTACCACCTATAAATCAGCATTGTAGGTGCAACCACACGATCTACAATATTGTACATGACCCTCCATGGTCTACTCTAGCCTACATGATAACTCTCATATATCCATCATCTCATCTAAGTCATGTAGCCACAATCCTCAATTCCCATACAACATATCGTCAGACTAGTGACATTAGGGCAAGGATGTCATACTCAAGGTGCTACGCTAAGTCTCTCCAGCTAGGGTGGATACTAGCTCTATCTGGTATAACAATTGTTGATCAATTTACAATGTTTAACATGTTTAACAAGTTTATATACAAGAACAATCCCACTTAATTATCGTTAACCCGATGTCACTAAGGGGTTTGATATATTCAAATTACAATATGACAGTAATCACACCTAACTATCGTTAACCCGATGTTACAAGGGGTTTATCACATTTCACCTTTTTATTTATGATAGTAATTCCCACATAACTTTTGCATACCCGTGTTACTAAGGGTAACAATTTTGAACAATATTCTTATTTTATGCAAATAACATACATGATCAACCATTCATAACAATATATGCAATAATTAAACATTTCATTGCATAATTAAATACTAAATCTATCATAGTAACTTATTTCAAAGTATATCTAAGAGTGGCATGGTTAGAATCAACTAAAAGTGAATTTTAAATATGGTTCACTCATTGATCAATCATCAACAACATCAACATTTTTTAGTAGAATTTCAATCTAAACAAGTTACCAAGTTATCATCAATCAATATAGGAATTAAAATATGAGCATACTCTTCTATAAATCCTATGAATCATATTTAAATTAAATTAAAAGTGAAGTTAACTCACCGGATGACCCTTCTTCTTGATCTTTAGGTGAAGAATTTTAATGAAGGAAAGGAAAATGCGAAGGGAGAGGGAATGAATGAAATGAAAGGAGAGGGTTGGAGGTTTATATATAAGCAAGGTGTAATCATTCTATTTTGTTTTATCAGGGAAGCTATTGAACTATTTATTTTATTAGGAAAAAATTATACAATTTTATTTTAGGGGTTTTTAGGCTCATGGAAAAAGTTGGAGAAAATTTTAGTTTCAGGGACAAGAAGTTTGCTTTTTAGGCTAAAGGACACTTTTTAGTGTAAATCACAGAATGATAGTTGTAACTATGGCTGTCAATGGATACCCGAAAAATCCGAAATCTGTCCGCATCCGTATCCGAAAAGTGGATAATATCCGATATCCGAAAAAACGGATGCGGATGCGAAGACATCCGCATCCGAAAATTATCCGTCCGGTCTTTGTCAAGATTATAGTATAAATTATGTGTATTTTAGTATAATAAAAAATATTTATTTATTGTTTTATTAAGTTAGTAGTTTATATTATATGCACTTAATGCTTATTAACTGCTCAAAACTATTTATTATCGTCATTTTCATTTATATTTAACACTTTATAATCAACTGGATAGAAAAAAATGTATGTTAAACTTAAAATTTATATTTATATTTCTTGATTTATCGGTCGTTAGCGGATAGGATAATTATCCGATATCCGTCCGTATCCACGGATGCGGATATCCGATATTCGAAAATCATTTCGGATGCGGATATGGCACTATCCGCATCCGAAAGTATCCGTTGACAGGCCTAGTTGTAACTATCATTTTCTGTTTACACTAAAGAGTGTCCTTCAGACTAAAAAGCAAACTTTTTGTCCTTGAAAATATTTTTTTTTGCAACTTCTTCCCCATGTCTATTTTCCTGTTTATTTTATTAGGCAAGTAATTATTTTATTTTATTTTATACTATTGTTTTATCAGGAAACCAACTATACTATTTTGTTTTATTAAGCAAGTAATTATGTTATTTTGTTTTATAATATTGTTTTACTAGGCAAGTAATTATACTATTCTGTTTTATTCTATTGATTTATTAGGCTAGTCATTATACTATTTTATTTTATCAATCATGTCATTATACTATTTTGTTTCATATTATTGTTTTATTAGGCAATGTTAATAATACTTTCTTGTTTTATTAGGCAATCTCTTTTCTTAATTTCTAAGAAGTAATCATTCTCATTTGTTTTATTAGACAAAGAAAATAATAGTCTTCTTAAATTATTTTATTAAGATTCGAGAAAATAAAGTTTATTTTTTATCCTAAATTATCTTTTGTTTTCTTAATCAAATTTCAGATTACATCCAAAAAAAATTTGACTGTCTGATTATAATATTACCAAATTTCAGGTTATTACAAATACAAATGATTTTATAATGATTTTCAATCTAGAAAGTAAAGTAATCTATGGTTTGGTAACAATTCATTGATAAGTTGGTTTTGTAGAGGTGAGAGTATGAAGAATGGTGGCTCCAAGATTCAAGAGAGTCCAAAGTCCTTTTCATATTGCTTCAACTTCTATATTTATAGTCGAAATCTTCCGCCATATTTGTTAGATCATGAAAGACCAATAAGATATCAAATCCATGAAGTTAGGTAGAAGAACATGTCAAAACTATGGAAGAAAATCATGTCAATATCAACCACAATTATGGTTAGTACCGACCATGTTGGTTTTCACTGTGCATGCTTGTTATCCCATAATTCCATAAGTCCTAAGCTTCTAAGTTATTGGGTGGGTCCCCTCTTAAAATTAACTCATTACCGACCACAATTATGGTCAATACCAACAATGTTGAAATTATTCCAATTAAGTTCAAATTTCTTGTGGAGCTTCTTCTTATTATCATAAGTATGCCCCCAAGTTCTTAATCAATTTCACCATTGTCTCGGCATCTAGATTCACTTAGAACCTGCTTAGTTCAAATGTTGTATAATACCATATTATTGCAATAGTAGTAAATAAAATAGAAAGGTGGTGTGTATAATTTATCTAGAAAGGTGGATATCATAAAATGTGTTAGAAAAAATTATGTAGACAAAAGCAAAATAGGGGAATCAGACCCAAAAATTTGAATGATTTAAATACAACTTGTTACTTAAAATTGTTTTGGAGATTCATCGACAGTGAATCAATGTGGGAAAATTGGATGAAAAATAAGCATTTGAGAAAATGCAACCTCTGGAATATCATGTCATAAAATAACCAGTAAAACATCTAGAAGCAAATTTTGAAGTCTAGAGATATTGGAAAACAACTTATAATCATAAATTTCAAAAATACAATGAAACGCAAGCATACGGTTTGATCCATGGTTCTAGTATTATACATTATAAAAAAATTGGGATGGAGCAATCTAGTAATATTAGGTGGAACTAAAGCTACAGTATCTTAGTGGCAGCTAAGTTTGCATCCAATCACTAATCAACACAGATAAAATATAAGTAAAATTAGTACAAACCCGTGCTATGCACACGAGGTTCACCAAATAATTTATTTATTGGTGCAGATAAAGTATAAGTTTAATTCCTCAGTCCTCTTATTCTCTATGCCCCCTATCCCACATGGAATCTTAGCCATCCATTACAACAAATTAATGAATTAGCATGACCCACATTGTTTGATAAATGGACGATGATACAAAATGAGTGGTTGAGATCTATGCGACACACGAGGACAACCAAGAAGGGTACAAAGGATTTGAACTAAGAAAATCTCTATAGAGAATACTAGATCTATACAAAAAACAATAATGGAAACTACTAATTATTCCTTATTTTGTAACAATTATATTACCGAGCATACATATTAATTTAAGAGAATAATAAGTTCAACATGAGTTCATGTTATATAGAATATAAATTCAAATATATACACATTTGATATGATAATAGCTTTCCATAACTGGCATAAATAAACCATGCTCAGAGAAAAATAGTGATTTAAATTTGGTTTAAAAAAATATTCTAACATTTGCATCAATACACTTTCTGAAACTATCCTAGAAAAATGTTTCAATAGCTTGGAGCATTGTATTTTTTAATAAATATAGCATAATATGATGCAAGAAATATATGAAAATTATAAACATTATATAGTTAACTTTTTTCCATCTTGCTACTCAGGCAAACCATAAAATATAAAAACTTCTAAGTGACTGTCATAGAAACCAACACAATAAGTAATTGGTATAATGTTGTCATTGAGAATTGTTCTTTGCACCTCTTCATTACCTCTAATGCAAAGACCAGATGGACTATTACTCGAGGACATTGTATTCTAATTTTCAAAACAACTGAATAACTCTTTCTTTTGTTTCAAATATTCATACCAACATAATAACTGAAGCAATGCAAATTTTAGCATAATTCAAAGTGATATAATATATCATCATGAGATAAATTACTTGTGGATATATATTAAAAATACTTTAAATGTCACCACATTAGAGATAACTATAAGACCAACTAACATAAGAAAACATAGCAAATGAAAAAAATTATTAAAATATCATGTAATTATAACTCATTATGAATGCTTGTACATCCAACATCGATGCAATATAATATTTATAACCCAATATAATTGTTAGGCCTATAAAGCAAAAATTATAATTGTGCTTTTAAATATATAAAATATATAATGTTTCCTTTCAAGCAAAAGAAATGGGTGAAAAATACGATGTTGCTTTTAAAGCATAAGAAAACATAATTCTTATACTATTTGGCAAGTTTGTTGAAGTAAATTATCTACAAATATATTTCCTTGATTTTTTTTTGCAAATTTTGTTAAAAATAAGATAAGTATTCGTTAAGAATATGTAATGAATTTCTATGTTAATACCTTTTTGTGATACATATATTTAACACTTCACGTTACATGTTGCCTCATGGGTTTGAAATGTTATTGATAAAAGAAAATAATAAAAAGGAATCGGTTGATTACATATTAATTATTTAATTGACTAACATTAAAGAGAGTTGGTGTATAATTAATTATCTCATTAAATTGAATTATAGTTTAATTCTCAAGTTACTTTGAGTTCAAGTTGATTAAAATTTAAAACAATTAATTTCATTTATTTCATGCATGATTGTAATATTTGAAATGATCCTCCATATATAAAAACAGTTCAATTATACCCAACAAATACCATATCTCTAGTTTATAATTACCTATTTATAAAATTTCTAAATGGCAAAAAAATAATCTAAATAGCATTAACTAATAGATAATTACTTCATTATTACGTGAGATCAAGATCTGGTGATAACCATGCATGCGTATTTCTTATGAATATTTCATAGTCTATTAATCTACACAGCAAAATAATACTTAAATCCAAGATTGATTAAAAAGGAGTGTTAGAATGTGGAAAAACTAAGTTTAGATTGGCAAACACTATGTAATGCATTTTAAAATAAATAATAAGTTTACAAAATACTTATTAAATTAACTTTTAATTTTTTTAAAGACGTCCACCAAAGGTAAAACAAAAGTATTCTTACACATTGATCCTTTCCCCCAAATTACATTATGAAAATTTATTATTTGAATATTCATTTACTTCATATATGATGTTTTCTTCCAACTTGATTATTTATATACTTATATTCGAGAATAAAATAAAGACCAACTTTGCCTTTATTTGAATATACAAAATAATTTAAGGCTTTTGATATTTATGTACTTAAAAATTTATAACTCCCCATGGAATTAATGTAGGAACCCTAGTTCATAATCTTACCTATGTAAACAAAATGTGAAAAGAAAATTTAACATAAAATGTGTTGTTGACAAAAGGAATTGATTGATTATGTTAATTCTCTAATTGATTAGCATTAAAGATAATTAATATGTAATTTATCCTTTCATTAAATTAGATTACAAATTATTTCCGTGATTACTCTAAATTCAAACCTATCAAAATTAATAGTAATTAATTCCTTCTATTTATTGCATGGTCATATTATTTGAAATTATCCTTCATATTTAAAAAATACTTCACTTATATACATTATAAATAATAATATCTCTAACATATAATTATTTATAAACATTTCCAAACTACAAAAAACATAACATAAAATACATCAAGAAAAAAAACATGGATAATTGTCTCATTGTACTGTAAGATTACCATGGTGATAACCATGAATGTGTGTTGCTTATTAACATTTCATAGTACTTCAAATAATGTTTTTTTTTTCAAACTTGATTTTCTTCTATATTTACATTTGAGAATGAAAAAAAAAACTTTAGCTTTATTTGATTAGGAAGCTGTTAAAGAGAGAAGTATTTTGTACAATGGGAGTGAATGATATGGAGGAAATTATATGAAAAAAAATTATAGTGAGAGAAATATTTGTTCTATACCTATTTTATTATATTACCATCTCTACTTATAAAATAGCCTTCTTGCTTTCCTTCGCTTCTAATTTTGGAAATAAAATATTTCTTCTCTCATTCTATGCCACTAAAAATTTATTCATCGTAAGATTTTCAATTAACCCAATTTTGTTTTCAATGACTATTAAACTAATGGTAACATAGATGGAGACCGAGATGAGTCCTCCTCCACGATCTTCAATATTTAACTATTTATTTAAATAATTGAGTTTAAGAGATGTGATAGAAACAACGTTTTGATGAGATAGAAAATTATATGAAAGAAGAGAGAGGGAAAATTATTATGAAAAAGTTAATTTAGTGTTTATGATTTATTTTTATAAGGGAAGAACGAATTATTTAACTCTCTCCTTTGATGAATTTTCTTTACGACAAATTACCCTTTTTCTACTTCCTCCACCCAAAGCAGTTCACTCTTTGACAACCCCCTTTGATTATGTAGAATAAATAAAGTTTATGGTATCTATATATCAATATAAACAATAAAGAAATAACTTCCTGCAAAGTAAATGAAGAAACTCAAGTTCCTAATATTGCTAATAAAAAATATATGAAAAAAGAATTTGACATAAAACATGAAAAAGAAAAAATAGTTCAAATTTACCTCCAAACAATTTCTAAAATAAAGGAAGATTCTACGATGCTTGTGCATTAATAAATCTAATAAACCCCTACAAAATAAATTAAGGAATCAAAACCAAATCAGAGAAAAAGAGAAATCTCGACACAAAAATTTATGGGAAAACAACAAATTCAACCTCGAATTAGGAGAAAATACATGAAATAAAATAAAGATCTAACTTATATATCAAGCACCTTGATCCAATAAGCCAAATTATTTTGGTGGCTTTTAGGTAATTTAGCCATATGTATCATAACACTAAAATCAATAGGTAGAAAAACAAATAATTCATAACATGAACAAAAATTTAAGGTTAGTACAAATTTGAAAAACTGTTGATGAGTTCAACTAAACCAAAATCATGTTAATCAAAAGTTATGAGAATAATAAATAAATTATTTGGAAAAAAGTCTCATAAATTATTTGAAAAAAAATCTCTAGTTTATTTCTAATTGAGAATTATTTTATATATATATGGAAGTGAAGCACAAAAGAGAAACAAATTTGTTTAGAGAAGAAAGTGAAGGTGGAAATAAAAGGGAAACAAATTGTAACGGAAACAAAAATCGGAGGAAAAGAAAAGTTTGGATACAAAATTCAAATCAAAGATATGATATCATAAATTTAAGACCAAAACAAAAAAATTCAACTTTAAGAGAAAATGTGTGTAATAAAATAAGCGTGTTGTTATTGACACTCCAGTTTTGGATATGAGTAGGTCGTTTTTTTAAAATATTTTTTTTACTATGAGGCACACTATTCAAACCAACCCCTCATAAAATTACAAACAGATTGACTTAATTGCCCTTTTTTATTTATCCTTATTTTTCCATAACCATCACTGACATTTAGTTCAAAATCATTAAACAAATAACGAAGAATTCAAACTCATCTCCAGATGGAATTGCAAACAAAGAAAGAGACAAAGTTGATTCTTACTCATGGAAGCATTCAACACTGTAATTTTAAACCCTAATTTTTATCGTAGTTAAAAAACGCACAATATATTATGTTAAGAAATTACATTTCCATCAACTTCTTAGAAAAGTTTGGATCTGGTTATAAAGATCGAGATGAATTTATTATTCTCACAATCATTTTCTTTAAAAAATGGAAGAAGAAGAAGATGGTAAATGAAAGTTTTTAGAGTTTTGATGTTTTAAATAATGGCAAAAGCGGTAAAAACACATGTTTTATTAACATGACGTGTGCCTATCATAAAATTTTAATTTTGCATGGAGTGCTCATAAAATTTAGCCCTCTCATATCCAAAATCGGAGTGTCAATGACAACACCCTAAAATAAAGATGAGACCTTTAAATCGACCTTGTTTATCATGTAAGTCAAACTTTTTTGGCACCTTTTGGATGATTTTTCTGTAAGAATTCTAACACTAAAAGCAACATATAGAAAAATCGTCACGGATAACATGATCAAAATAAAAAAATTAAGATAAATAAAAAAGCGAATATCATTGATGGATCAATCAAATTATAATTATGTTGAAAATATTATGAGATCATAGCAAAAATTCTCTAATTTGGATTGAAAAGTGAATTTTTATATAAAAATCGAGATGGAAGAGGAAAAAAATTCCGTGAAAGGAGGGATAATAAAGTATAATCATGTTAAAAATATTATGAGATCAATATATAAATTGTTTGCAAAAACACTCTAATGGGATTGAAAAGTGATTTTTTATATATATAAATGGAGATGGTAGAGAGAAAAATTGTGAAATGAGAGAGAATAGAGTGAAGATGAAAAATTAGGAGGGAATAATTTTTTTTTCTTGTATTGAAGCTGTCGAGGAGAGAATGGCAGTTGGATTATATAAGAACAATAAATTTAGGAAGTGGAGAGATGAAAAGAATACAATGAGAAATAATTATCTTACATTGGAAATAGATTTGGTTCTAAATGAGCATATGATTACAATGGATAATAATTTTATTTTTTATATAAAAACAAAGGAATGAGAAGTGGAAAAGATACGAAGCAATGAAAGAGCTCATAGAGAAACTCGGTTTTAATAGTACAATAGAGATACTAACGGATATCATTGTAGATGGTGACCATTGGAAGTGGACAACAGGCAAAAAAGACAAATTCTCATTCAAGGAAAACATGAAACATATTAGTGGAAAACAACCAATAGTAGACTAGAACAAAGTTAATCGCCCCAAAATGGCATTGCGTACTTTTTTTGCAATCGCGAAAGTTACCAACAAAAAGCAAAACTAACAAATGGAGCAAATTAGAGAATATACAATGTCCATTATGTGAAATAGAAATAGGGACAATTGAACACCTATTTTTTTGAATGCAGCTACTCATGCTACATATGGTCATTAGCAAGGAATAAATCAGGGTCTGAGCGAAGCTACATCATGAAGTTAAAATTGAAGCACAATGCATCACAATAACTTTCAAGGCATAATCATTAATCGAGAACAAGCACGCTGGTGTTAGCGACTGCAATTTATAATACATGAAGAGAAAGGAATGCCATAATACATGAAAACAAAGCAATATGCAAATAATAGAGATGAATACTAATAGATACAGAAAACAGCATTATTCTAGAAAAATCTGAAAAGAAAATACAAAATCAAGCTAAGTTTAAACGCTTATATGAGCAATGGACGATAGAAGGATGAAGTAAATATATTGAAAATTACTTGTGCTAGTCCAAAATCAAGCAAATCCATGATGCATGACATCTTAAATGATGAAGAAGTGACAACAAGTCTTCACTAAGATCAACGAACAACATGCACTGAAACCGATGCTGCTCAAAACATGATAGAGCCTCGCACAACCATAAACTATCAAGCAAAGAGCCATATGTGTAGATAAACGTTAAATCTTAGATCCGAGTCACAATGACCTCAGATTTGATACCAGAGTGCAACAAAAGACTAGAAGCCCTAATATAAGAACGGGGGCATGAGAAAAAGCATGAATGAGTGTCTTTCGTATTGGGAAAGAGGGGAATCTAGTGGAACGAAGTACCGAAGAAAGAAGAACATAAGACAAAAATTTCTTTGCACAACCATTAAAGAGTAAAAGAGAAATGAGGTGGAAGTTGATTGAGTTAGGGTTAATACCGTAGGTTATTCAATATGTTGTATTGTTTAAGTTGGTTGTACGAGCAAGTCTAGTAGGGTACTAACTATACTCGAACTATTGTATAAGCCCAATATTATTGGACCGTTTTTATCTTTTTTGTTTATTTACGAAAAAGACACAATTGCAATTTTTCAAAATTTAATTGCATTAACACCACATGTAGTTAATAACTACACTATAATGATGCAACTAGAAGTACAATGCTTCAAAAGAGGAATGCTAAACACACTATTTTTTAAGAAGAGTACTCTTCACATGATTGATCAAAGTTTGGGTCCATCAATCCTTACAAGCATATTGTCAATAATTGTCTATCACTCTCCACCAAACAAGTGAAAAGTACAAAGACACTCTCCCGCTTAACATTCCTCCGTTAACAAAAATTAAATGCTCTTATAATTAATTGGAAAAATAGTTGTTAAAATTTTACTGCATTTGCAATAAAAAAGAATATGGTTTTCGAAGTTGATTTTTATACGTCAACAATGAATATCATTGAAAATATTGTTAAATTTGTGAATTAACGGTTGAAATAATTTTTAAACCCAGCTAATCTACAAAAAGTTACCATATTTTTAACATTGAATCAAATGGGTTGGCCGGTGAAAATATTAGTTGAGTGTGATGTTAAGCGTACAAGGAGCCAACTTATATAATTATAAAGTAAAAGGCCCATTTTACATTTTAATTATAAAGCGGGGACCCAAAACTAATATTCACTATTTTTAATATGTTTCCTTAATCCTCTTCAAAATTATTTGTCATCTTAATTATTTTGTTATTTATCAAAATTATTTGTCCTCTTAATTTTTTTGTTATTTAAATAACGATAAATTTAATATAGTGGAAATTTAGATTGCATCCTTAAAACGGAAGAATATTGCAAAGCGGGTCCCTATGTAAGTTTCATTATAAAGCGGGTCCCTGTTTTTGCTGCAGAATAATTGCTAACATTTTAGCAATTATTCAGGAATACTTGTTGATAGTAAATATTGTTGCTGAAATGTCAGCAACAATTGAATATTATTGTTGATAATCATGCAATTGTTGCTGAATAATTATATATCAACTAAAATTTATATTAGTGCAATAATATGTGCAATTATTCTACATTGCACAACTATTCCATACAATAAGGTACTTTTGGCTTATTATTACTGATTTGTATGCAACTTTTATGAATTATTACTTTTTTCGCTGCAATTTTTGAGACTAAGCTGTGTGTTCTATGCAATATTGATTATTTTTTAATTATACGCAATTTCATCATTTTTTCCTTGATTGTTGTACAATAATGTATTGTTTGAATAAATGCATATAGTAAATTTGGAAGATTGAACTAAACAGAAAAAATTGCATGAAACAACGCAATTTTTTACTAAAGTTGCTGAAATATCGGCAATTTCAAGAAAAATTGCAGAATTTCCTGAAGTGCGAATTTTGTTGTTTTTTTGGGTTTTGATGAATTTTTTTGTGTTTTTCTTGCATTGATATGAAGATGATTATATGTTGAAATAAGTTTTGAAGTTTGGCTATTTTTACGATGTTTTTTGTTGATTTTCGAAAAACAGAAACCTAATTTATAAAGTTTTAAGACAGAGACTTTTCGTGTATTTTGAAACCTACCAGGAACCTGTGTCAAAAGTATCCTTTAATATATTTATACTAAAGGAAAGGGGGGTTTTAGGCTCAAGGAAAAAGTTGAAGAAAAATTTAGTTTTAGAGACAAGAAGTTTGTCTTTTAGGTTGAATGACACTTTCTAGCGTAAACCACGAATGATAGTTGTAACTATCATTTTCTGTTTACGTTAAAAAACGTCATTCTGATTAAAAAGCAAACTTGTTGTTTCTGAGACTAAATTTTTTGCAACTTTTTTCCTATGCCTATTTTTTCTCAAAGGGGCAAAAAAAATATCAAATTAGCAACGTTAATCAGCTTTGACCTCACACGCAAATAAATAAGCAACATTAACTAGTCCTTTATTATGATTTCTTTAAAAAGCCAAAAATTAAATAGCATTTATTTGTTACTAATTACTACTACCCTAAACCCCCGGTTCAACAAAACCAGACCACTTACAATATAAAATACAAAAAAAGTTTCCTTATTATATTCTGTCTTGCCTTTGGCTTCTTTTCCGGCAACAAGAAAAGAAATTCCAAACAGTACAAAACAAATCAAATAATAATACTATCAATAGTCGATCTCAAAGGAGAAATTAGGCTTTAATCGCCATGGCTTCTTCAGAAGTATATAGCTTCTCTTCCAGCGACCATCGCTCCAAAGGTTATATTCCTTTGCTTGTTTTTAGGCGGCAGTGACTAGACCCGTTCTATAATTATAATTATTTTTTTGTGTCCTTGTAGATGCAGATGATGACCTGTATAAGGAATTGTGGCATGCCTGTGCTGGACCTCTAGTTGCTGTTCCAAAAGTTGGAGATTTGGTGTTTTATTTTCCGCAAGGGCATATTGAGCAGGTGAAATGTTTGTTTTATTTATTGTTTTCGTTGGTTGATTTGTTCCTATCGTGTGTTTATGCGTTCTTTGCTTCAATTTATTTTAGATGCTGTGTAATTCTAGTGCGACTGTTAGTAATGATGCATGGAACGACATAAATTTTCTGAATTTTGGAATAAAAATTTGATCGGTGCCGTTGTTTGTGGTACACTTTAGTTTTGAGATAAGTGGTAGAAAAAGTTTGTAGATCTATAATATTTGTGTTGCTTACTTTAGTTTAATTATGGAAATGTTAAACCAAATGTGTTGAACAACAAAATTTGCGCTAATAAAACTCTGAAAATTCGTAATAGCATGCCTATTGTGCTGTCACATTTATACATGGGGGAGTTATTGGACCTGTAACAAAACTTTTGACTTAATAAAAAATTCCTAATTTTCACCGATCTTTGTCCAACAAATATCTGAGTTTACTGCCCAAGAAATGGAGTTATTGTTTTGTTTATAAATTTCTGTTGTTTTAGTGAATTCAGTCATCCTGTGTTATAGCGTTCCTAATTGTGTGTCTGTGAAAATATTCCAGGTGGAAGCATCAACAAATCAGGCTGCAGATCAGCAGATGCCTGCATATGATCTGCCATTTAAAATCCTTTGCCGTGTAATGAATGTTCAGTTGAAGGTATATATAGTATATCCACTTAAGCACAAACAGTTACACATCTGTGAGGTGTTTAACATGATAACCGACTTTCAAACATATGTAACTTGTAGGCTGAACCAGATACTGATGAGGTTTTTGCACAAGTGACGCTGCTCCCAGAAACAAATGTAAGTTATTTATATTTAACTGTATTTTACTACAATACAAATTCAAAATATATACTAATTTGCATGCTCTGGGGGTAATTATAGCAAGATGAGAATGCAATTGAGAAGGAACCACAGCCTCTGTTGCCTCCAAGACCACATGTTCACTCCTTCTGCAAAACACTTACCGCTTCAGATACAAGCACCCATGGTGGATTTTCAGTATTGAGACGTCATGCGGATGAGTGTCTTCCACCATTGGTTAGATTTTTGTTATTATTTCTTTTTAAATATTTTCTTGCTTTACGTTGCTCTAATTGTTTTAATTGCATGTCAGTTTACATATTTTGACTGTTAAATTTGCTAACGATCAGGACATGAGTAAAAATCCTCCAACTCAGGAGCTTATTGCTAAGGATTTGCATGGCGCTGAGTGGCGGTTCCGTCACATATTCCGTGGTAATTTTCTTTTATATTGGCTAGTATTTTACCATGCAATGCAAGGTTGTGAAATAAAACGCTAATAAATCTGTTCTTCCAAAATATAATTTTATTGATAACGCTTGAGAACCTAAGATCCTTGTTAAATGCAAAATTTTTTTTTGATTAAATGTAAATATGTTTTTTGATTAAATGTAAATATATTTGCATGGTTAATAGTATGAATAGTACTTATTAAATGTAATTTTTATTTATTTATAACAAGATTAGATGTATGTCATAGCTACCAGAAATTATTAGAACTGAAGATTGAAAATACCTTTCGACTGCCTGGAATAAGTAGAAATGATGATGTAATTTTTGTTATTATACCGTATCCTATTTCTCAGATTACAACATATCCTATATGTTTTCACCACCACCACCACCAACCCACCCCCGGCCCCAAACCTTCCACCACTAACAATAGATTTTTCTTACCCATTTGCATAGTTGGCTACCCATATGTTTTTTTTAGCAACAACTATAAACATCCATTTGCAGTACTTAGTTCTTGGATACTGCAGAATTATTGAATAGCCTTTTCACCTGCACTTAGTTTTCATACATCTGTTAATTCAAATGATTTATATCCGAAGGACTATAAATGCCTTTGTGGGGCTTTGTACTCTTTGAATTGTGTGCCACAGGCCTCCTCCTTTATCATTGGAAACGGTGATGATTGATGATACGATCAAACAACGGCATTTTTTTGTAGCATTTCATTGTACTACCGAGTATGTATTGTGTTAGAGCAATTGCACTCACTTTTATTTGTCAAAGTCAATTGTCGACCAAAGTGTCAATTGTCAGTTTACAAAATCAGTGTATTCTTAACAATGCATCAATCAACGTTGCAACTAAAAACGATAGTTTATATATTAATATCTTGATTTATTTTGGTAAAATGTAGCTCTAAAGTCTGCTCAATTGATTAAATATGGTAGAATCAAGCAATTGAGTTGTCAATATTTGACAACTCAATTGAAATATTGCTCAAATAGTCAAGCAGATTCTTGCTTTACCAAATTTTTGATGGATGCATTAATGCCAAAATAGCAGTTGCTTTAGCTATTGATTCATGGATATAATTGCTCTTATTGCATTGCTGGCGGTGCAATGTTTTTTTTCTTTTAAAAAGGAAAATCATCTGCACTCCTTTGTAAAGTTTACCGTGTTCGTTGTATCATTTCACAATTTTAGAGAATTCTCCGCATGATTTTGGAAGTTCATTATGCTCGATGCGCCATTTGTTTTGTTTCGTCTTTTTTATTTTGAATACATAATCTTTAGTTTGATGCATGTATACATGGATTTACATACCAATAAATCCCGAGTAAATACAGGTCAGCCAAGAAGGCATCTGCTTCAAAGTGGCTGGAGTGTCTTTGTCAGTTCTAAGAGACTTGTAGCTGGAGATGCTTTTATTTTCCTTCGGTATTGATATCATAGTTATACTCATGTCCGATTTTCAGTATGTTTTTAGCTTGTACTTACTTGGATTTCATCACACACAGTGGAGAAAATGACAGCCTTCGTGTTGGAGTGAGACGAGCTAGAAGACAACATTCAAACGTGTCAACCTCTGTTATCTCAAGCCACAATATGCATATTGGTGTCCTTGCAACAGCATGGCATGCTTTTACAACAGGAACATTATTTACAGTTTACTATCATCCAAGGTGCTACTTTGGATATAAATAAATTTGTTACTACACTTGTAATAACTTACCATGACTTCATTTTGGCTGCATTTCATCTTAATCACTATTGGTTTCTTGTATTTTTGTATACCATTTTACTGGTACCTTTGTTGGTTGAATCCATTTTGCACTAAACACAGTTATAATAGCATGAACTTTCCCCTAACACAACTTCTCTAAAAAAAACTAACCTAAGAGTATCATAATAAATTTTTTGATACAAATTATACTCTACTCGATTTAATACCTGAATTATGTATAGTATGCAATTCTAGAATTTAATAAGATAGCATTTATGCAGAAATGTGGTTTTATATATTTAGTTGCACTTATTTTACCTTTTGTTTCCTACAAGTGTAAGTGTGGATGTTGTGTTTCACGCAATCAAACTCTAGCAACTTGTAAATTTTTCATCATTTTCCAATATATTTTATATCATCGTTAAACGATGTGATATTTGAACAAAAACAATGAATGGATCCTCATCCTTACGAGGCACACTAGTTATCTTTGGCTCGCTCTTGAATTTTTTCCTTACAGTTAGTATGACATGACAGGACGAGTCCATCTGAATTCATTGTTCCTTATGGCCAATATATGGAGTCTCTTAAGAAGAATCCCACAATAGGGATGAGATTCAAGATGAGGTTTGAAGGTGAAGAATCCCCAGAACAGAGGTATAACTCTATACCTTAATAACTGTATGTTCATATCAGTGTTATCAAAGCCCTCGCCTAGGCGCGCTTAGGCTCTAAAAAGCCCTAGGCTCCAAGCTGGGGCTTTTTTGACTTTTGAGGCGCCATGGATGCACGAGGCGTCGGAAAAGCCCCAAAAGCCCCTAGGCGCTGGCTTTTGAGGCGCTGTAAAAGCGTGCCTTGGGCTGCTTTGTTGGAGAAATTTTTTTTGGGTCCAATATGAGCCCAAACACATAACTTCCCTTCCATTTATCCACACCCGGTTAAATCACCCAGCTCAAAAACAAATTCGTGCCCAGCCCCAACTCAAAATCAAACCGATCAAATTAAAATACGTAACCTAGTTCGAACTTCGAGAGCCGTCCAGACTGCTCGCCGCCTCATGCTCAAGGCTTCCAAAAAAACTATAGGCGCAAAAAAGCCCTAGGCTCCAGCTTGGCGCTTTTTTGCGCCTTAGCGCCTTAACTACCTTGGTTCATATATTATTGCTTATAAAATTCCCAAATAAACAAAATATGATCCTCCTCCTAATTTGCTGTTACATTTTCATGTTAAGATTCACGGGCACCATTGTTGGCATAGAAGATTCGGATTGTAGTAGGTGGCCCAAATCAAAATGGAAATGTCTCAAGGTACTCATGCCATACCTTCCTTTCTTTTTTCATTATTATGTTGGAAATGTCCCAAGGTAGCTATGTACTGACCCATTCCTCTCTTATTCATCATTATCAACTTAATTTATATATACTGTAATGGAGAGGGACCAAAACATAAGCTTCACAAAAGAAATTTGGATAGATACAAAGGAATCCAAAATCCATTTCATATTTTTTATATGGTAATAATGGTTATTCATGTAATACTGCTATGTCTTTATAATTTTTAACAATTTTTGAAATCTACATGTGTTTCTAATTGTATACCATTTACCACTTTGCTGCATTTTCTCGTATTAGCATGTATTATGTTAATTCAACATGATAAGTATCACAAACTATGTTTTCATTGATCTATACACAAGTCAAAAGTTTTTTGATGAGATAAAACAAGAAAAAAAAAAGTTTATTCTGTTTATCACGTTATGCCATAATACTGATTATGCTAAGAAAAATTCCTTTCAAAAATCAGGTACGCTGGGATGAGAACTCCTCTATCCCTCGACCGGAAAGAGTCTCTCCATGGAAGATAGAACCTGCCTCATCTCCACCTATAAATCCACTTCCAGTTTCTAGATCCAAAAGACCTCGGACTAATTTGATACCCTCTTCCGACTCTTCTGGTTTGACTCGTGAGGGTAAATAATATTCCAGAAAATGTAAAAGTTAATTTTCACAAAAATTTGATACGAAAATTTATATTTTCCATGTTTTAGGATCTTTGAAAACCACTGCCTGTCTTTCCCAATCGTATGGAACATCAAAGGTTTTGTCAAGAAGTAATGACTTGACAACAACTGTTAATAATCCAAAAGCTGCTCTGAGATCGGACAAAGGAAACAAAACCGATGCTTGTATTCCAAGAAAGTGGGGGTTTGAAACTTGGATTCAGATGGGGAGACCTGAAGCTACATATAGTAGTTTGCTATCAGGGTTTCAAGCATCACCATATATAGATCATAATTTAGCTGGTAAAAACAACTCAATACAAACTCAACAGTTTATAAACCGTGAAGCTGATGTTTCAAGCCAGTGGACTATGATGCCTTCTAGTATTAATATGCCCATCAACCACAGTAGTCTTGCTGCTGAGCAACAACATCCTAACTGGTTAACTCATCTACCTGCAAGTACAAGGAATGAAACGTTACTAAGGCCTAATGCTGTGCGACCTCAACCTATAATAGCTTCAGCAAACAGTAACATGGCTACAACTACTGGAAGTGGCAACTGGAAGATCTTTGGGTTCAACATTAGTAGTAATTCTCCAATATCTGCTGTACCTTCAACTGAGCATGAGTTAGTGTCATGTACTCAACAAATTGGAACATCACATCAGACACTGGAAATATTGCCTGTCAACCAATCCTTAGAGCCATCCATAAGTATCAAGTCAACCGAGTCTGCTTCTGGTAGTGAGAAAGATACATGTCTTCGAACTTGCACACATGTTGTTAAAGATGTCCCAAGCAAGATATCTGGCAGTTCAACTAGGAGCTGTACAAAGGTGTGTTTGATATTTTCTTTTTCCTTCTTCCATCAATATATATGTTATACTAGAACATGACAGACGCGATTATGATATGCGCACATATGCTACCCATTGTAGACAATTGGTAAATATTGATTTGGTATTTTCATAATTAATTAAGTCATAAAAATTGCATTTTTACCCTAATCATGTGTCAAAATTGATTAATCTTCGCAATGCTGTAAACCGAGCATATAGTGTTTCATTGAGGATAATAAGAAAATTGGAAGGCGATAATAAAATTGGAATTTCACAAAAGCAAAAATGAGAGTTTTATTTTAGTAGGGATTAACAGAGATAACAGAGATATCATTGAGTGAATGATTTACTGAACGGAAGTACATTTAATGACTTTGTTGCACACTAAAACATGGATATAATTTTTGACAATCAAGTAGCAAAATCACGTCCTTCCTTCTTGTGACAACCATGACCAAGTGCTAGGATGGTTTATGCCATGGTCGTTGTGTCAACGTATTTCATGTGGAAGATGGGTCAAATAATGATCTAATTGACATTCATGATCACATTAACATTCATGATCATATATAATTGTGGTGTTAACATATGTCAATGGGCATATATAATAACCCTCCGTATGACCTGGGTATATGCTGCGGGCTCGGTTCATATGCTTCCTTGGATGTTACAAGCAAAACTAATACTAATAGCTAGTATATTATATACAAAAATGTTTTGTTTTGGAATATTTTGGCATAAAATATCAGAAGAGGGGATATTAAACTATATACTAATTCTGCAACTGTTTCAGGTACACAAGCAGGGAATTGCTCTTGGTAGATCTGTGGATCTTACAAGGTTCAATGGCTACGACGAACTAATTTCTGAACTGGACCAAATGTTCGAGTTTGAGGGTGAACTAATGTCTCCAAACAAAACTTGGATGGTTGTTTACACCGACAATGAGGGCGATATGATGCTTGTCGGAGATGATCCATGGCAGTAAGTACTTTCCTAACATAAACATATATTTCTTCCATGAGTTTCAGAATATGTTTTTATCTATCTCCATTTATTTCATAGCAGTTGTGTATTTATTTATCTCCTCTTATTTCATAACAGGGAGTTCTGTGGCATGGTATGTAAGATTTTCATCTACACAAAAGAAGAGGTTCAGAAGATGAATCCACTCAGCCCAAGGAGCAAAGGCTCTTCGTCTTCCGATGAAGACAAATCAGTTGACAATGAAGTTAAGAGCTCCACAACAGCTGCTTCAGTTCAAAGCTAGTACACATCAGATCAAAGTAGCTCATATACACTGAGGTGGTGTTAATGTGCCCCTTTTGTTTGGCCCAGTTTGGTTGATATGTAAAGGCTGCATATGTAAATAGCTAGCTATTCTCTAATATAATCTGTCTCTCTTTGATGTTTGTTACTAGTTGCTGCTTTGGTAGGAATCCAAGTGCAAAGGATAGTTTTATTTCTCTAGACATTTGAAAATGTTAATGCCATCACACTTTATTGTTTATAGAGCAGTGTTACTATTATTTTCTTATATTTCATGTGCATCTGCCAGTTAAATATTAGGCTTTGACTACTAAATTGTTTCTTATTGTGGAGACAGAAACAAAGGGAGTGTCTGCTGTCTGCTGTCATTGTTCTTGCTTTTATTTTGGAAACTACGAAATCACTGGTCGGGCCCACTGAATGAGTAATTAGTAGAATATAGGAAATACGAGTTGTTTTAGCGTATTCTTTTCTTTTTAATTAATTATTATTTATTCATTTAAAGCAAGTAGTTGTCCAACTATGGACAAAGTTGTAAGTTAGGCCAATTCTGTTCATGATAGATATTTCTCCTTAGATACCCCACTAATTTTTTCAAATTCATCTTCATATTTGCATTTTAATTCTACTTATTCTTTCTATTTATCTCATTCGTTCATTCACTTCAAAGTTCAAACCCATGCAAAACCTACTATCTCTCTTCTTCAAGCCCCTCCAAATCCGAAGATTTGTCATACTAACCAGCAATACTATAACAATCCAAACCACCAATGCATGTATAAGTGTACTCGTATAGATGAATGATTTGTGGATGAGATAAGCTAGAAATGATGAATCCAGATTTAAGGATTTGAGTTGAATCTATTTGTGTAGAGAGAAAAATGAGAGACTTTAGTGTTATGTAACAAAGATAGAAATATGGTTTTTGGATGATTGCGTGAGCTGTAAATTTTGTCAAGCACTAAATTTCAAAACACACAACCCTCTCTTCTAGAAAAACATGTTATAAAAACACTTCTATTTGCAATTTCTAGATCTGCAAATATTTACAGTGAAAATTGCAATATTTGCCGTTTTTGCAACAAGTAATAAAAAAAAAATCTACATAAATTTTTGATTAACTGTAGATTTGATTTTTGAAAAGAACAGAATTTTTAACAAAAATAATATTTTTGTGTAATTTTAACATGTCTCTGGATAGTTTTTCATGTATTAAACTTAAAAATAAGAGGTAGATCCAAATTTTCACTTATAAAAATCAACGCCTGTAATTTTTTTAAAGCATTGGCTATGTTCTATATAACGGTCAAAACCATTTTATTATAATTTTACTCATTTATTTCAACTTGCTAAATCGATGGTTTCCAATCATTCTCATATTTTCATCTAGCTTTACCCTCTTTAATACTATTGCTTAAATACTTCAAGTTTAACAATATATTTCGATGTCATATTTTCAATTTTAAAAAAGTATCGGATATATATATTAGATTGATGATACATTCATGAATTTTTTTTCAAAAGAAAACTAGAAGGTTGTTAATTTACTAATTTTAAACATATACAGTATACCAGTTTTTATATTTTATCTTCTAATTGAAACCGACATTATCTAATTTATTTTTTTTCCTTTAAAATATAGTTTATTAGGTATTTATGATATAGTTTTTGAAATTTAACTTTCTAATTTTGGAAGTTTACTTTTTAATAATTAATTTTAATGTAACATATATATATATACATATATATATATATATATATATATATATTTCATTCAAATATATATGCATTTTACCATTTTAGAAGGGTCCTCATGATGCATGAAAATAAAACTCGCAATCATAGTTTCATATCTAACAAGTCTCGGTTGGATAAACATTTCAAAATCGAACCCTTTCATTGACAATCAAACCCCAAACGTCCAAAATCCTCATAAACTGTTCAATAAAACCGTCAAATGAGCCAATGGGTCTGGCAGGAGAAAACTTGATTGTGCATAGAATCGACCTATAAGTTATGCATATTAGATTTGCATTATTATTTCGGAGAATTACTTGTAAGACAATGATAAGATACATGTACCACAATGGTCAATAAATATCTTATATGTTCATAAATCCAACTTGAATACAGATTATTGATCAAATTAAAAAAAACTTTGAATTATCATTATTTTATATATATCAGGCTTTAAATTTTAGGTCCTTATTCTTAACGTATATGTAACAAAAGTTCTCGTAACGATGAGTATGTGAATGAAATCTCTGTTTTTGAATAATAGTTTTTTTACATGTGTATGATCAACTGTAATTCAAGAAAAAAGTAAGTGCACAGATAGAACCAAAGTTGCAAAAAAAGAGATAATTACAGGTAACTCCTAGAAAAAATAAACTTTTAAAGAAGAAATCATGAAAATGAAAAAAAACCAAGATTACATATTTTATAAATATTGTGCATGTCCTTAAATTTTGTTCTATGCAAATATTTTTTCTCGAGGAAAATTTTATTTAAGTTTGATATATTAGGTTTTGGGATAATAAAATGTTTCGTAGAAGAAAGAGAGAAAGAGAAAAGGAGGGAATGAAATAGAGTCCCACATCATGGGATAATTTCAAATATACTTGTTTATGTATACGTGTTTAAGGAAAAGTTAGTACACTTTGGACACCTGATGTTTTCTTTTGATTGCACGGTGCCTTAAACCGTCACATATGTCGACATAAATGTGACCACTGCAACATCTTGATACACTTCTCTTCACCACATTATACAAACATCATTCCCACTCAAAATTCACTTAGAAAATTTCCAATCATTTTTCTCCTTTTCCTTTGCTGTTTCAACTTTAAAAACTTACAATAACTCCATTAAGTTTATAATACTGAAGGTTATAAATTGGTACTCTTGTTACTGTAGCTTTTATAGATAGTCTAGATCGATTTCATTGGTGCATACGCTATTGATTAGTGAGGTTAACTTCTCAGGCTTCATTGTATCTTAGAGGAAAACTTACCATAACTCAAACGCACTCGCTTTTTTGATTAAAAAACGGCGAGAGCAAATATTATCTAAAAGACAATGTCACTTTGTCCGTACCTTGATGCAAACTCGGATTTCACCATCATTGTCGTTGTCTTCAATTACTGAAACTCACCGCATCTCGAATAGAATCTCCAACAAATTTAAGATGATATTTTCAAGATAATGGCGCCACACTGTCTCAGAGAGTTTGCTTTCCCTTTCATTGAAAGGTTTAATGGAGTAAAATTTGTACATTTCAAGACAATGCATTCCCTGTTGGTTATATTAGAAATTGCATATGTGTTGTCTATGCTAATGCCAGAAGGGAAAAAGAATGAAATGATTGCGAATACATGAATCTGACTTAAATGGGAGCAAGATGACCACATATGCAAAGGGAACATTTGTGATGCAATGAAAGATTCAATGTTTGACTTATACTACAGTAAATGTAGTACCCCATAAATTTGAATAACTTAATAAATAATTTATAATAAATAATTTGTAAAAAGAAAATTAGTTATTTCACTTAAAAGGAGTAAGTAAAATCTTTACAAATGAATGAATTAAGCAACGAAACTTGTACTATTACGAAAATCAATTTTTTTTATCAAGTTTCACTATAAGAACATATAAATCAGATAAAGTACTAGGGGTCATAATCAAATTTATATCTGGGTTTGAGTTGGGATTAGTTAAGGTCCCAAGGCCCATTCACCAAACTTGGGTATAACTTGAACTCTAATGTATGAAAAGTACGTATATTTCATTCCACAGTCGCTCTTTCTCTTACTAAATGAACTAAAACATTAACCTCAACTTAGATCAAAATTTACTAAATCACTTCTCCACCAAATTCAACAAATCTTGAGGCCAAGGATATTAGAACGGGAAGAGTTACAAGGAGGCAACGGTCTCTAATTGATTCGTGAGGTTTTGAGCCTAGGGAAAGTTCCGAAAATCGAATGAGAAAGAGATTCCAATTAAATTAGCAGCTTTCTTGAAAAATCGATGGGCGTGAATATTTTTATTATGATATATAACATCATATATGCTTTTAATTCATTGTTTATAGCCTAAATATGTAAATGGCCATGTTAAATGTGATATAGGTGTTGGTATACATTCAGTCTTTAATGTTGATAAATTGATATGGGAAATGGGTAAATGGCCATTAGAGATGAACTATGACCCTGGGTTAAGAAAGAGGAAGAGGATGAATACAGATAAAGATAAATAAAAACTTCATGTAAATAGTTAAGGATAACGTATGATATCGAAAGTAATATGATTATACTTAATTAATGGGATGATAAAACTATAATTTTGTATGAATATACATTATAATATAATGTGATGAAAGATGAGGGAAGAAACAATAATTATAATAAAGGCAAGATTATAATTATAATAAAATGAGTCGGGTAATGGTAACATGATAAAGATTGATAACGTGACCATACAAAAGTTCATATTTCACTCAACTGATGTATGGTTAGGTATGTGTATATTTCAAATAAAATGGATGTGAATACTTAATGAAAGACTCAAAAAAACAGCGAAAACCCAAAGTTAACAGCCAAACAAACGTCTGAAAATAATATCACAATGTTTGAAATTTTATAGTGCACACCTATAGTTTAGCCGTTCATTTTAGGGAATTTAGACATCTACATTTGTAGGTCAGGCGTATGAAATATAGAGACAAACGATTGAAATTTGTGACCAGACGATGAAAAGTTAAAGAAATTAATCTTTCATGAATTCAGACCCATGAATTGAAATTTTAGATGTTTGAATGTTAGTTCAGACGCCTTAAAGATTAAGTCAGACATTTAATTGCTAAGTTGGAGCCAAGTTGAACCTGGATCCTAAAAGGCCTATATAAAGGTTTGAAAGCACATTATATTGATCAAATGAAAATGTTAGGACGTTGCATATAATCCTCTATGGAGCAATACTCAAAGTTGACGAGCTTTGTGAATACATATATCGATATAAGTAAGATTGATGCATGAATCTATTCATATGGCTTCAGTGGGTTACTATATTTGACTTGATCTTCTCACATACAGTGTATGGATGGTGGAGATGGAGACGTCCATCTAATTCGTTACAGTGACTGTAATATGAACCTCAGTTTCATTAGGTTGACTGTAGTGTGGAAAAGATTTGGCAAATGACCAATCTTCATAAGAAGTAGATGATACACTAAAGTAAGGTACGCTATATGTTTGTCAATGTGTATCAGTATTGATATAAAGTAAAATAGGATACACTATATTATAGTAAATGCATACTGGTATGAGATGTTATCACTTTATGTGATATTGACCTGAAATTGATTTCACTATAATGTTATAGTATGATAGACTAAATTTGATAGACATAAGTAACAAAGAAATGGTAAGTGTAGTATTAGTATATAACGATGTTTTATTAGCATGTTGGTATTGTGCACTTAGTGATACTTTCTCGCCAACATAGACATATGTCTGTTCCCCTATATATTTCCTTTTTGTGTCTATCTCTGATAGGTTGGCATGATTTTAGGAGATGTTTGGTGCGCGACGATGATGGCAATGACTCAATGTAGTTATATTGTTTCATCTAGCTATCTAATATTCAATACTATGTATTTATGCTAGACCATTTCTTATGGAAGTGTTATTTTAGTTTGATGTGATAACACTTATGGTTATTATCTAGCCTGATTTAAATATTTCTGTTATATATGGTATTATTTTTTTATTCATTTCGCTGCGAGTTCTAAAATATAGTTAAAGCAGGTAGCTTTGTTTATAGTTTTATATTATTTCACCCTAACGATGCATTATTTATGGCTTTTTGGATTTGTGCGTTTATTAGGAAGTAGAATCAGAACGTAGTAAATGACAGATTATTACATCTGGTATCAGAGCTTATGTTCGAATCCTCTAGGCTAGGAACACACTTAGAGCACATACTTGTATATATTTATATATAAGTATGTGTAGGAAAGTACATTACATATGCATATACACCACTTTATTTTAAGTACGGCTACCATCTAAGGGAGTTACTAATGAATCCCATTTACAGATAGTTGAGATGGATAACAACTCCGAAACTGGCATAAGAGATGCAACCTCAGGGATTCCTAGCGTGTACATACCACTTTGGTTCTACATATATCTACATGTACGAACTCAAGCTAATGACAACTCTGATGCACTTGTACAATAAACACAAGGAGTTTTTATTATGAATACACCTGTTATAGGCTTTCTGAAGCTATGTAGAGACTTTCAAAGTATGGATGGAAAGCCTTATATTGGGACTGGATCCTTTGTGGATACAACGATGTGGCTACAAACATGTGAAATAATATTTGGAATGATGGGAATGATGCCAGTAGATGGAAAATTTCTTCATGGCACTGGGAAGGAGAAGCTTTAAATTGGTGAGATAAAGTAATTGTGAAATAAATGAATATGAGATAACTTAGGGTAATGGTTTGAGACAAAGTTTATGTACGGGTGGTTGAAGAAGGAGTTCAACTTGAGAAGTTCATCCATTTGTAGTAAGGGCATATGATAGTGATGGAGCATGTGAACCAATTTAATGATCTTGTTAAGTTAGGGTTGGATCTAGTAAACATTCCAGCAAAGAAGGCTATGAAATTTGCTAAGGCATTGAGACAACCACTTTAAAATTTGGAACTTAGCATATTCTTATAGGTGCCACCTTGAGAGCTTAGTAGATATGGCATTTCTAAATACAGTTTCCAAAAAGGTTGCAAAGGAGGTACCAATGAAAGAAGGTGATAGTGAAAATTAGTAAGGCAAGTGCAAAGAAGGAGGAGCTAAAGATGAGTATAACAAGTTCAAAGATCAAAAGATTATGTAAGAAATGCCGTAATAAGGGTCACATAGCCATGAAATATGGAGTAAACATGGAAAAGATCAAATTCTACAACTACAATTAGTCGAAGTTGCATATAGGTTGTGCAAGCATATGAAATTGATTTTACTTCTAGTGCTAGCAGATCACCAACAAAGGTAGATAGAGGGAAGAAGGTTGTGATGAAAGGTATATTACATCTTTATGATTATCCTACTCGTACCTTATTTGATACTGGAGCATCTCATACTTATATATAAAGTAATATAGCTGATAGTTTGCAGTTAAAGACTCACATTGTGCACAAAGCTATAGTAGCGTCGAATCCTGTTAGGGGATCAATAAACTTATCCGTGATATGTCGTGGGTTGAAACTATTTGTGTAGTGTGTGGAATTCTTATGTGATGCATATGCACTTAGTATTTTGGGGTATGGACGATCTAAGAATGGACCGGATGTCATGTTATAGGGTAGTGGTTGATTGTGATAGGAGGGTAGCTTTGGTGAGGAGCAGTGTAGAGCGTGATTTAGATATGTTTTATGAGCCTGACAACTCTATAATGTTAAGTTATTTACGTTAGCCATAGCTATCAGAAGATGAGTTATCTTATGTTCCTAATGTTCATGAATTCCCCGAAGTTTTTGCAAAGGTTCTAGTTTACCATCCCGAAGAAAAACTGAATTCAAGATTGATCTCGAGAAAGAAGCCATGCCTATTATTAGGCAACTTAGACATATGGCTCCAAAAGAGTGAAGGGAAATAGATATGTAAGTCTTCGAATTATTACATAAAAAATTTATTCATAGAAGTATCCTTAAGTTAGGAGCACTAATAGTTTTCACCGCTAAGGCGGATGACTCTTTGTGGTTGTGCATCGATTATTGAGAGTTGAATAGATTGTCTCACATTGACTGTTTATTTGATCAGCTAGTGGAAGCAAAGATATTTTTTAGCTTGAGTTGGCTACTAATTTACATCAATTGATAGTGGCAGGTGATAATATTCCCAAAACCGCTTTTCGTACATCAAACAGACTATCAAGTGGTAAGTCTTGCCGTTCGGACTGACCAATGCTCCAACTTATTTCTTTAACCTGATGAGTCAAGTGCTTAGGGAGCAGTTTAATAAGTTGTTGTAGTCTTCATAATGACATTCTTTCTTATTGAGAAGTGAAGAGGAACATAAGCAACATTTGAGAGTAGTACTTGATGTATTGAGTAGACACCAGTTAATGGAGAAATTCTTCAATTGTCATCTCTAGAGAAGTGAGGTTCACTTTTTTGGTCATGTTTTTTTAAGACATGATTTATTTGTTGATTCGACAAAGTACTGTAACATCCTGATATTTTCAACCATTCGCATCCGCACATGTCGGACTTGAATTGCTCAAAATATCAGATTGTTAATTTATATTGGCAAAAACTCAGCATATACGGTAAATAAATAAATCACAGAATCATAGACACAGAGTAATGTAACAATAAGCAGCGGAAATAAAAGAATAGTAGTTCATGAAGCTACTATATATATATAACCGAGTTAAACAAGATACAACAAAAGTCTCGAATACATAGAAGTCTCAGTACAATAGTCAAATAACAAAATATGAATACATCACTGGAGTCAACTGAATAACAGGAAGCTGAATAGATATAGCTGGATCTCCAAGCGAAGCTCCAACTCCAAAAGTGAATCTCGAACACTATGCCACTCAGTCTGACCCGAGCGTAAAGAAGACACAAAACACTCGAGTCAGGATTAACATTCTTATACCAATAAATCCAACTCAAGTGAAATATCAATAGAAAGACAAGTAACTTAAAGGATGTTTGGGATAACCATCCTTTAAGGATCCGTTAAACTATCTACTATGTAGTAATATACGCTATTATAATATGTCTAAAGTAAAGTAAACTATTAAAATAGCGTTAAGGCGTTACCCATATCCCCCTTAACACATTTTATAGTGCCAATAGTCTATACAGTACCGTAATACCTCGTAAACTGGTGTAACGACCCGGGATTTTCGATCGCGAAAATCCAGATAGTTAGGAAAAGAAGAAAGAGATAGAAGAAGAAGAAACAGAAACACAGCACTGATTCTCACAAATCGCAGCGGATCAAAATATAATATCAAATAATAAAAGTTTACAAAAGAATACATGTATCTGTCAATTATATTTTTACATCAGAGTTACACTCATACACAAACACTGGACATATACAAATCTCATGTCTCAGATAAATAGAAATAATATCACAGCGAAAACACTCCATACGTTCCTGCCATCCAGCTTGTCTCTTGAGCTCCAGAACGTCCTTCCCTAAAAATCTGTAATACTCGGTCTGACCTGAGCATTATAACAAAGTAACACCCAGGTCAGGCTGGAAACCAGCGTGAGTAAACCCATCTAACATGGAATACAATAGAATAAAACTTACATAAAACCCGGGGTGACTCGTGTCAATTTACATATTCACAATTTGTTAGAGACATCACTTATTTCACACATCAATTTCTAAGTACCAAAACTTTGATTAAATGGTCCAATTCACTTAAATCATTCCATTCCAGCCTATTGATATCACATATAAAGAATTTAGTGGCAAATTTCTAATCGAAGTGGTTTCGGGTATTTACAAATACCCGACTCCGGTCTCTTCGAATCCATGTCATCTTAACCCAAGTTATTCAAATGAAATACAATTCAAACTTTAAATACAGGATATCATTGTTTTAACCCAATATATTATACCACATAACATCACACATCACGTACCAGAGATATCAACTAATCTAAGGCACACAATATCATTCAATCATTCATAAGCAAGGTTAATCAACCATACCATCTCTAATTAATTTAATTAACCACAATTGAATTAAATCAATTACTTTAATTACTTTTAAATCCTGCTTATTTAATTAATTACAAACCAATTAATTTATCATACAATAATCATCCATCTTAATTAATCCTCCTTGATTAATTATTCTTTAATCGCATTAAGTAATTAATCTTTAATTAATCACATAGATTAATTATTCTTAATCATTCACATTAATTAATCTTTAATTAATTAATGACATTCATTAATGATCCTTAATCACTTCTAGTAATTAATGATCCTTAATTAATTACTTCCATAAATCAACCTTAATTAATCATAAACGGTAATTAACCATTCTGTAATTACTTACCTTAATTAATTAGCTCCTATATTAATCCTTTAATTAATTACACCAAGTAAATATTCATTAATTACTTCTAATAAGTAATTATCCTTTAATTACTTCCCATTAAGCAATTCCCCTTCTTATTAATTTCAGCCAGTAATTTATCCATTAATTTCTTACACTAAGTAATTACACTTATCAATCTCATTAAGTATTCATACTTAATCCATCATCAAGTGATTATCTTTAATTAGTTTATAAATTTATTAACTTAAATTAACCACAATCACTTTATAAATTTCAATTGAGTAATTCATCCCTTAATTACCCTTAACAAATTAATTAATCTTTAATTACAGATTAATTATTCTTTAACCATTAATTAATAAACCTTTTTAAAATATATCTTAAAACCCAAAATACATTTTATACTTTAAATGTACAGGAAAGAATATTGGAAATTGGAAACCTGGTTAATATACTTTAAAAATAAATAAATAAATAAATACACTGTCGTTACATCGGGTTATGTACATATAAAATTTTAACACATTTTCTTGGAAAACTGATTTTATTTAAAAATATACTTTAAACATTTTAATCTTGTTTAAAATTTTATAAAACTTACTTATTTCAAAACTAGGATACAATTTGATTTGAATCCATACTTAAACTTGGTTAAAAACTTTGTTTAAATAATCTGCTTTTAAATTTTAAAATGACTTTTGAATTTAAAACTTGACAGGTTTTAAAACTTGTAACAGGTCAATGACCCGAGCCAACACTCAAAAGACTTCGAGCCAAACATCCAAAACTTCGAGTCACTCCCTCAAATGACTCGGGACAAACTCGAGTCCCATTCCTGCTCAAACCAAACTCCACCAGATCCAAAATTCCCACCGTGCACATGCACCAACGTCGCAGCCAACTCCGACCATCTACGATACTTCCCTTAAGTCGACAATCAACCCCCGACCATCAGATCTTTGATAACATCACAAAATCAAAATAGAGCATTCAAACTCAATACAGGAACCATCGACAAACCTGGAAAAATCTCGTGCTCGCATCTCCGACCACTAGAGCTTCTGAAATTCCGGCTACACCATCGCTAACACCTCCTCTACCATCTCCCTGAGTTCTGTTGAACTCGAACATCCAGAGGCACCGTGATGATCAAAACACCTAACCTAGCCAAAACTAGGTTTACAAACTAAAACTAACAACCACCGCCGCTACAATGATTTGCCATCACTTCAGCCATTTTTCCCACCATCTCCGATCATCCTACTATCACCAGAGGGAACCTCTACCTCCCAGACCATCGAGATCATCAGAAACCCTCCAAAACACAAATTCTGGTCAAACTAGAACTGCTTATATATTCTCAAGCTAAAAACTATAATTTTAGTTGTAAAAATCATTTTTTAGTATAAGTATTCGATTTATACTCCTGAATCAATGAATCGGGATATTTGAGTTTTGAATTATATTAAGTTGCTTTGTTGTTCTTGATTTCCAAAGACAATGAAAAATTATCTTAACTTAAATAAACTTTAAAACTTTAATCTATGATACAACAAACATATTTTATTTGAAATTTAAACCCTAACATAGATTAGATCATGAGAAAAATGATTTTAGATTTAAAACTTGAGCCTGGAACTAAGAACAGGCAAGAACAAATACAATCAGCAAGCATGCATCTATACATCCATATATATATACACAGAAAACTCAATCATATACATTCACACAGTACATACTTTATTTCCAGAAATAATCAGGCAACCAGATTCATACTTAAGATTTTTTAAAAAGAATGTTACTCACTGTTTTCCAAGAATCATGATCTGCTACTATGATTTCTTCTTCAAGCTTTATGTCTTCAACCCTTGATTTACTTCTGTTTTAATGGCAGAGCTCTTTGGTTTACTTAATAATTTTTTCTTTTCTTATTTTCTTTTATGCATGAGTATGCTATAGGACCATATACATATATAAGAGGAGGTAAGCTTACAGGATAAGTATTTGCTGGTACAAATTTGTTTCTTTGGTCAGAGATTTATTTTCTCTTCTTTGACCAGACAAGATTTTGTGGAAAATGAAATGATTTATAAACATTTCGAAAAGACCTTGTTTTTGTGCTAGAATTGATAGCATTAAATGCAAGTGTCTCCTTCCATGTTCACATACTTATCCATACTTTTACAACTTTCCTATATTTTATTTCATATGGGCATATGTACATACATGCACCTTTATATACTTATATACATTATCAAATATCATAAGGTTTGTGTAATTTATATATATTCCTTTGGATGTTTTATCTTAATTTTAAATGGTGGAGGTTGTATCTATATATATATATATATATTTGAACGTTTATCTTTAATCTAATCTATGGGATTTATCTTATCCAGAGATATTAAAAATGAAATCTCTAATATAGTTTTTAATTATATAAATATATTAAGATATTTTAATTATCAGAATTTTATTTGTTCGGCTTATCTAAAGTAATATTCCAATGATTTAATTCAATTAATTACCAATTAACAACCGTTAAAAATCTGGGTCGTCACATTCCTCTCCCCTTTAGAACTTTTCGTCCTCGAAAAGGAATGAAAAGAATTTATGAAAATGCTTAAAATCAGATAAATATTCTTTGATCATTTTTAAAACACTTTTTAAAATCTATATAATATTATTTCAAAGTAGTTTTTATAAAAATACTTTTATAACTCGATGTTTCGACAAGTCCATCCTTGTTCTCATAGAAATTCGGTCATACGTTGATCAGACGTAGGACTGAAAATCTATAAGTACTTGGTAAACCCGTTTCCAACACCCAGTGGAAATACTTTGGAAAATAATTTTATTGAAAATATAGAAAACAGTTTTGAAAATAGAGAAAATATCTTTGGTGAGAGTGCTCTGGAAATTATCACCCCCATCCACGGTCCCAGTTAACCCGATGGTTACGTTGCCGTCCCGGCAAAATCCATAGATAACTGTAGGCCTCCGTGCCCCTCGATTACACCATGGAACCCACTACAGATCGCAGTTATACCCGGGCTTTACGTTGCTATCACAGCAAAAACCCATATAACTGTAGGCATCAGCGCCCTCGAATTTCGCTGCCAAAAGAATGAAACTCCTCCACTCGACCATAGATCGCAGCCTACCGATGTTACGTTACCGTCCTGGAAAAATCAAGTGTAGACTGTTGGCACTCATCCTCCACACGATTTTCGCTATGGTCCACACAGTAGATCGCAGCGACATCGAGTTACACTGTCGTCACAGCATAACCCAAATGCCCCTGTAGGCATTAGCACCCTCGACTTTCGCTACCCAACAATCCTCAGGAACTAGTTTGTCCAGACTCCTCACAGGATCAACTTTAGAACCCCCACTTAGGGCTCAAGGCAGTACCACCTTGTGGCACTCCTGAGAAGTTCATTAAAGGGAGCGCCTTTTTCCCCAGAGCCACTTTCAAAATACTTTATACTATACACATATAGTATTTTCCAAATCATACACCTAGTATGAATTTCATATAAATCTCCTTTCTCAAAATCGATTATCCCAAAATCGATAATTCACAAACTAGGCTTTCCAAATTCCAAATTTGATTTTCCTCAAAAATCAAAAGCCCTTTTTTTAGAAATCCATAGGTTCCCAAAACTTTTTCCCAAAATCATTTTTACAAAATCCTTTATATATACATACATACATACATACATACATACATACATATATATATATAATAACCTTGGGAATTTTTTTTTGAATCACTTCATACTTGTATAAATTCACTTTTATACTTCAAATACATTCAAAACCCTTTTTTTTAGTCAATAGATTCAACAAGGGGAGTTTACCATATATAACAAAGATATATAACTTTGTTTATTCCAAATCAAATATTCAAATTTGATTACTCTTTTATAAAGTTATTAACCACATTACCTTTCTTCATAAAGTGAATCTTTAATCATAGAAATTTCCAATTTCCATTTTACCTCATCATATATTCCACAAAACATACTTTTCATTTCAAAGACCATTTTACAGTTCTTATCCATAAATTTCAATGACAATTTCATTCAAACCCGTACGATGTACACATATCATCCGTACGATGTACACATATCATCCGTACGCTATATCAATCTGATCGCTCACTCGATCACACAATATCACTCGATCACACGTATTTAACTTCATTTATTATTAGCTAAATCAATTTCTCCTTTTCTATTCACATTCCTTTTAATCTCTATCCACTTATTCACCTTTGCTTCAATCCTCTCTTGGATTACCATTTTAATTCTTATCTCAATTGGGTATTGAATCATAAACAATTTGTACTCTAATCAACTTAAATTTAGAAAATAGCTTGAAATTTTTTAAAATAAATAAGTAGTTGAAAAATAATTATTAATTGTAAAAAGCTGTAAAATAGTCAAGTAATTGTAAATAGTTGAAAAATAGTAATTATTTATAAAACAATTGAAAAACAGTAATTAGTTTATAAATCAGTTGTATAATTGTTAAATAGTTCCAAAAGTAATTGTAAAACAAGTTTAAGATAGTTTATGGTTTAAAAATAAAATTTGTATAGAAAATAGTTTGGAAAAATAGATTTATATTAAAACAATTTATTTTGAAAATAGTCCAGAGTCAAACTGTTCAATTCCCCATCAATTCAATTTAAATTTCCACTTCCATTTAAATTGACTCACTTCTAATTTGAATAACTTCAATTTCCCTTGAACTTGATTTATCCCCAATTCAAGTTGAATTAACCTCAATTTCTTTCCAAATTCAGATCAAATTCCATTTGATTTTAAACATATTCACTTCAATTACAATTTCAAATTATTCAAATTAATTTAGACTAATTTCAAATTGAATCCACTTCAATTTCAAATCATTTCAATTTCTATATGAATTAATCCCAATTCCCATTTGAATTTGAACTCATTCAATCTTCAATTTTATTTCAAATTAATCCAATTCAAATTTTCCATTTGAATTTTATACTTATCCATCTTCAATTCTAGTTAATTCAAACTAATGAAATCTGAATCTCAACTTTAAACCATCTCGAATTATATAAATTCGAGTTAAATTTTCAAATGTTGATTTAACCCCTTAAATCAAATTAATCTTTATTTTTAAATCAATAATCCAAATCTTTAAATAATTTAATTCTGAGTCCAATTCTCAAAATTCCATTTTAAATTATCTTTATTTAACTTATTTCAAAGTTCAAATAAGAGTTCAAAACAATTTTATCTTAAAAATTCAATTTATTACCCAATTTTATCTTCCAGTTTTGAAACCAGTTCTTAAACAAATTTTAATTTACAAATTCAATTATCCAAATTTTCAGTTCAAAGTAATTCCATATCCTTAATTTCAAATTAAAGTTTAATTTCCCTTTTATCTCAATAATGGATATATTACCACACTTCATTCCTCATTCATTTAAACAAATCCAATTCACACTTTAAAGATTATTAATAACAATAGTTTGACATCATCCAATTTATTCTAAAACATCCATTCATTTTCAATTTCCAGATCTCAAACCCATTTTGAGATCACACAAACTCCCAATTCAAATTACCATTTAACCTTCCAGTTAAATCCCAATTTTATTTTGAAATTTCCAATTCAGGTTGCTTGTTAACTTATTTAACTTTCCCAAAGTTAAATTAAATTTACTTAATCTAGACAACCTTACCCAATTTGAATTCCCATTTCAAATTTTAAACTTCAAATTAACAGTCTTCTCACTCATAAGTTCAAAAACTTATCACTTTGGGTTTTCACATCTCATTCCAAATTTAAAACTCAACATTTAGAGTTTATTTCAAACCATCTTTGATATTATGAATATTCCTCATATATACATATTATTTCCTTTGCACACCAAGTTATACTTTAAATTTTTAAACCATTTTTAGTTTTAATTCAAAACAAATTTCTTTTAGCACTTTGAAAAAAATTCCAAATTTTCTGGCTTAGATTTAAAACTTCACAATCTAGATCATCTTCAGTTCCAATTTATAAGTCATACTTATCTAAAACATTTCATTTTGCTTACTAATTAATACACATCTTATTATTAAACACAACAATCATTTATGATAATAACCAAGATTGTCATATCTGGAAACCAATTCATTATTATCTTGTTCTGAAACTTTTCCCCAAATTCAAGATTTAATTTCAGTTTGAATCCATATCAAACCTATCTTCATTCAATTTCAGTTTGGTTGTATTTCTATTACCACTTAATTCTCATTATTCTATTTGATTCCAATGATTTAACAACCAATTACCTTAATATTTATTAAAAAGAAATATTGCTTTATATATCAAAATATAATTGTAACGCCCCACCTCTATGCTCATAATAACAAAGAGTATTAAAGGAAATACTGTCTATTATTACGAAGAATAAGGCTGGATAGGAGCGACCATCCGTAATTGGCCTTACACTAATATTGGTTATCTCGATAGGAGTGGTACATACTTTTCATTTTTCTTCTATTATTTATTTACTCCCATCGACACACCCAATACTAGTATAAAACGAACTACGACGGTTCATAATAGTTTAGGACATTAGATATAACAATAACACAGATAATATAAATGCGGAACACAGATAAAAACAAAAGTCTCATATATATATATAACTGATGTCAGTTAATACACAGTTGACACGATACATATGATACAACTACAACTGTCGACTCTAGAAGTTATATATACAAGTACATTATCGACTAATATACATGAATACATATCGTTCTATACTATGACAAAATGACTCTGACAACTTCAGAAGATGTGAAAAGTCTTCAATCCCGAACAGCAACTCAAAGAAAGAAATCTACAACCTGAAATAACTCGGGTCTGACCCGAGTATTACATTCAAAAGAAAATAATACCCAGGTCAGTCTAATTCAAACCAGTTTATTAGTGCATATAGGCAGTAATAATTTTAATAGACGACAGTCACAGAAATCTCGTATATCCAACTCTCGATACGAGAATTGGATAACGGTAGATATAACACTAAACAGTGTTAAACAACAAATCAACAATCCAAATCAGAATACAACTCCAAAGCATTGAAATTAATCAACGAAACAATTTAACAAATCGAAACATCAATTTAAAACTGTTAAATTTGATAGGGCTGCAGTACACGCACGCGTGTACTGCCTCGCCGCTATCGTATGAGATACACAAAAGCTCAGTGAACGTCACAAATGATCACAAGGTCAAACCCCGAAATCGGGTTCAACTCAAGTGTGATAACAACACGAATGAAACTGGCTTATACTTGAACCAGAAACTAAAGATATCAACTCACATCAATGAATCTCAATGTAATAGAAATGAATAGTGACAGAGGTGATCATCAGAAGCTCAAATGAAGTGCAAGCAGCTGGAAATGACCAGTGCAACTAAAAATGGCAACAGGGAAGTAAAGCAATATCAGTAAACGACTCAAGTGAAGCTACACTTCAGAACAATTGTATGCACATATATGAAGACTACACATGAATACAATGGAGCTATGCAATAGTTCAGAAGCTAAAGCATGGATGCTACTGTGGAGACCAGAGCATAAAAATGCCCAGACTTAAGCAAAATCAACAAACCAAGGAACTGGCAACAATTTAATGTACAAATTACACGAGTGCACAGCTGCAACTAACCAGATGAACAAATGCAACAGTGTCTAACAAAATATGGAGGTACACATGCCCAGTCACAATGGTAATACAAAATTGTGCAAAGGTTACAGAAACCATAGCAACATGAACTACACGACTGTACAAATCCAAATACTCAAGTGGAATACTAACTACTAAATGCAACTGAGTCAAGCCTTAAAGAATAGAACAATGCCAAACGCAGACTAACCCAAAACTGGACAGAGCATCATCACTATCAAAGCCAGAGCTGCCAAAAGGTGATGGTCGAGGTTTACCAAGAAAATGACAAAGTTAGGACAAAGCCAGAGCTGCCAAAAGGTGATGGAAGAACACAAAAATGCTCAGAGCAAAAGTCGGGAAAATTCGAAGTTAAACAGATGCAATTTTTACATGTATGCATATATATATATATGTGCATACACATACATACCTATCTCAAATGTAACAGTACTAAAGACAACATGTATAGACAAAATATCTGGCCAATTGGATTCAACTCAAGCTACACCACTATATACATGGAAAGACTCAATGCACATGCCCAGTTACAACAGTAATACGAGGTGGAATAAACTCCAAACTGGAGGCTACAAAACAGTTTCAAGAATGTAGTGCACTATAGTAGCTCAAGGTCAAGGAAGCAAAGCTCAAACCAGAATAACAAGTTCAAAGAACATCAATGCACATATAACAGTGAAGCTATCACAAATGAAACCATGATCAAGTGAACACATGCACATCAATCCAGAAATGTGAAACCAGACTACACAAGGGCTACAGGTCAAAGATATGCACATGAACCAGACTAAATGAACATGATTCAAGTTAACAAAGTCACATATCATCACAACATTGAAATGATCGAAGTCACAGTGAAAAGTCAGGTGGCCATCATCAGACGGTTAAATAAACTCAGGGATGAACACAAGTAAATGTGGCTACAGTTTAAATATATGAAGATACGTATTCAAGCAGATGCAGATGCAGATGCAGACCACTATGAATCAAGGTACTAGACTCGAAGTACCGTGCACATATAGCAGTGATGCACACGAGCTAATATAAACAACAAAGACAATATAGTTTCGACTAACTGGAGTGTCAAGAGAATCAGAATCAAGTTCAAACTACTCTAGATGGAGATGTATATGTTCGAACAAAGTTCAACAGCAGTGACAAAAGTCAACAATGTACCAGCAAATTCAAATCCAAAGTCAAAAGAGTTATGCAGTCTAAAATCAAAGTTAGTTTTTGAAATCAAAGTTTCTGGAGATAAAATCACCATAACCCAAGTCAGTAGTGACAGCGACAAAGTCACAAAGGCAAAAACAATAACCAAATTCAAAATCACAGTCGAAGCCATTTAAGTATTCAACCACGAGTGAATTGAAAATAACAGAGAAACCAACAACTTCGAACCACCATTTAACAGCCGAAAATAAAGTGAACGGAGTCATGTTAAACAGCAATACGATAATACAAAGATAGTAGTCACCAGTGAAACCCAATTCGAATTCGCAAAGCAAAAGGAGACCGAAGACAAATATTACCACAAAATCATGTATAGGAAGTTGAATTAGATGTGAGCAAATTACTCACCTTAGCATCGACGAGTGGAAGATGAGCTTTCGATCAAGCTACTCAAATCGACAGAAGCCCAATTGGGGACGAACGATACCAACGAACACGCTCCAATTTCTGGCGAGCGAACGGAGAAGAATGGAGCCGCCATTATTTATCTTTCTTCGATTTTGGGGCTTAGGTTTTTTTCTTTTGAAATGAGAATGGGATCGGTAGCGAACGAATATCAAAAGGGAAATGAATATAACCCTCTCCAAATCAAAAGGAAGCCGGTTGAATTAATAAAGAAAAGCCCATATAATTCTTTTAACAAATTTTCAAATGAATCTAAACCTGATTCAAATCTGCATTAGCAGTTAAAAATGATTTAATCGTCATTTATAAACTGACGCGAAAAACCGGGTTGTTACAGACTCCCCTTCTTAAAGAAATTGCATCCACGCAATCATAGGGAATAAATGGATAAAAGGTAACAACCAAAAGAGCATGGCAATGTCGAATGTATAAGCAAAGCAAGTGTCAGCGGGGAAGTATTAGATAAGAAATCGAAAGGTTCGACTGATTCAAATCAAAAGAGTCAACATCGTGGGGATCAAGGAATCAAAATCAGACGACTGTCTAAAGCAAGAATCAATCGAGTTCCAGCAACTAAAAGAGAAGGAAAAACAGAGCAGAAATCCCACACAGAACACGAATTGAATGTGAGTAGATCAAATTACTCACCTGAATTGCCAAAGAAAAGACGAAACTCAAATCTCAAAAATCGCAAATATTCAATCATCAAAAACGATAATCAAATTTCTCAAATCAACAAATATTCGATTATCACAAACGATAATCAAATTTCAAATTCAACAATTAATTAATTATCTAAAGTGATAATTAAATTCGAAATCAGCAAATATTTAATTATCTAAAGCGATAATTAAATTCGAAATTAGCAAATATTTAATTATCTAAAGCGATAATTAAATCTCAAAGCAACAAATATTTAATTATCTAAAGCGATAATTAAATCTCAAATCAACAAATATTTAATTATCTAAAGCGATAATTAAATCTCAAATCAGCAAATATTTAATTATCTAAAGCGATAATTAAATTCGAAATTAGCAAATATTTAATTATCTAAAGCGATAATTAAATCTCAAAGCAACAAATATTTAATTATCTAAAGCGATAATTAAATCTCAAAGCAACAAATATTTAATTATCTAAAGCGATAATTAAATCTCAAAGCAACAAATATTTAATTATCTAAAGCGATAATTAAATCTCAAAGCAACAAATATTTAATTATCTAAAGCGATAATTAAATCTCAAATCAGCAAATATTTAATTATCAAAGACGATAATTAAATCTCGAATCAGCAAATATTTAATTATCTAACAGCGATAATTAGAAACAACAAATATCCGATTATCAAAAACGATAATCAGAACTCATATCAACAAATATCTAATTATCACAAGCGATAATTTAGAAACAACAAATATCCGATTATCAAAAACGATAATCAGAACTCATATCAACAAATATCTAATTATCACAAGCGATAATTAGAAACAACAAATATCCGATTATCAAAAACGATAATCAGAACTCATATCAACAAATATCCAATTACCTGCAGATAATTGGAAGCAACAAATATCTAGAAATCAATTAAGAAGACTAGAAAATCAACATAAAAGCTTGGATCGATCCCATCAGATGGCGAGTTTTTAATTCGCCGCACGTGCATCAACAAATGGCCGAAGCCTACCAAGTACTCAACATAATTTTTGGCGCCCAACAAATGACCCGAAGGTCCAACAAATGACCCGAAGGTCTAGTACTGGTATTTGACCCGAAGGTCCAACAAATGACCCGAAGGTCCAACAAATTGGCTCGAAAGCACACGAAATCATCAAATATTTCAATTAACAAGTCCGGAATTAACCAAAATAGTAAACGCACATGTCCCATAACCACGAGTTTTACTAAATTGTTTAATTCTCTTCATCGTTTCCTTGAAAGTGCAAAATTGTGTATTTTGTAAAAATACATTTCACATTCTCAAACGGACAAGTCCGGAATTAAGCGAATCAGTAAAAGAAAGGGGTCATAGTCCTCGATTTTGCTGAAACGTTTAAATCGCTTCCTCATTCTTTTGAAATCGCAAACTGTAAAATTTTTGAAAACAATTTTATTTATTTTGTAAAAATAACAATTCGCATTCTCAACTGGACAAGTCCGGAGTTAAGCGAATCAGTAAAAGAAAGGGGTCATAATCCTCGATTTTGCTGAATCGTTTAAGTCGCTTTCTCATTCTTTTGAAAACGCAAATCGTTAAAATTTATAAAACAATTTTCATTTTAAAACGATTTTCCAATCACGTGATTAAAACAGCAAATCAGTAACAATTTCGATAAGGAAATTGTACTTCTCAAAATACCGTAAAAACGGTTACACATCAGTATTGCGGAATAACCGCTTGAAAATCCACTGTTAAAAATTTTGTTGTTACTGAAGTCAAAGCGACAGAAATTTTAAAACACCAAATATCTCATCAAAAGAATTCACATCTAAATGTGACATCAGTGAATTTTCATTCATTAAAATTGTCAACAAAACACCGTGCTTCAAAAATCTAGCATTGGTGTAAAAATCCCGTTACAAAAATAACGGCAACAAAATACGTCTCATAACCAAGCATCGGTTCAACGTAAATAAATGCAGTAACGTGCAATTCAAATTTTTGCACGTACTACAGAATGAACAAAGAAATCATTCAAATGTATCTTCAATGAAGATAATCCAAAACAGCAAAAATCTAATCAATAGATGATTAATACAAAAGAAAGCCAGCGGAAATTTCAGCAAAAATCACATAACTGCAATTTCTTCGAATCCTCAATTCGGATTCGAAATTCTCAAAGAAACAAAATAATTACAGCTATGTAAACAACAATTGAAATTCATATCGATTTCGTATTTTGATTTTTAAATCAAAAAGATTATCAGTTGTACTCAGCGAAGACGGTTTCACTGTTTCCGCTGCGCACTCTGATAAATAGAACACAAATCAATCATATCATCAGAACACAATTTCACTATTATTTTTAAATAAAGATATTTAAAAATTTCATCCAAATTTCAAAACTTTAGTTTTGACTCAAAGTACAAATAAAACATCGACCAATAGTTGTAACATATGTTCCATCCAAGTTATGTTTTATATTATGTCCATAAACCCCAAGCTCTGATACCAACTGTGACGCCCCACCTCTATGCTCATAATAACAAAGAGTATTAAAGGAAATACTGTCTATTATTACGAAGAATAAGGCTGGATAGGAGCGACCATCCGTAATTGGCCTTACACTAATATTGGTTATCTCGATAGGAGTGGTACATACTTTTCATTTTTCTTCTATTATTTATTTACTCCCATCGACACACCCAATACTAGTATAAAACGAACTACGACGGTTCATAATAGTTTAGGACATTAGATATAACAATAACACAGATAATATAAATGCGGAACACAGATAAAAACAAAAGTCTCATATATATATATAACTGATGTCAGTTAATACATAGTTGACACGATACATATGATACAACTACAACTGTCGACTCTAGAAGTTATATATACAAGTACATTATCGACTAATATACATGAATACATATCGTTCTATACTATGACAAAATGACTCTGACAACTTCAGAAGATGTGAAAAGTCTTCAATCCCGAACAGCAACTCAAAGAAAGAAATCTACAACCTGAAATAACTCGGGTCTGACCCGAGTATTACATTCAAAAGAAAATAATACCCAGGTCAGTCTAATTCAAACCAGTTTATTAGTGCATATAGGCAGTAATAATTTTAATAGACGACAGTCACAGAAATCTCGTATATCCAACTCTCGATACGAGAATTGGATAACGGTAGATATAACACTAAACAGTGTTAAACAACAAATCAACAATCCAAATCAGAATACAACTCCAAAGCATTGAAATTAATCAACGAAACAATTTAACAAATCGAAACATCAATTTAAAACTGTTAAATTTGATAGGGCTGCAGTACACGCACGCGTGTACTGCCTCGCCGCTATCGTATGAGATACACAAAAGCTCAGTGAACGTCACAAATGATCACAAGGTCAAACCCCGAAATCGGGTTCAACTCAAGTGTGATAACAACACGAATGAAACTGGCTTATACTTGAACCAGAAACTAAAGATATCAACTCACATCAATGAATCTCAATGTAATAGAAATGAATAGTGACAGAGGTGATCATCAGAAGCTCAAATGAAGTGCAAGCAGCTGGAAATGACCAGTGCAACTAAAAATGGCAACAGGGAAGTAAAGCAATATCAGTAAACGACTCAAGTGAAGCTACACTTCAGAACAATTGTATGCACATATATGAAGACTACACATGAATACAATGGAGCTATGCAATAGTTCAGAAGCTAAAGCATGGATGCTACTGTGGAGACCAGAGCATAAAAATGCCCAGACTTAAGCAAAATCAACAAACCAAGGAACTGGCAACAATTTAATGTACAAATTACACGAGTGCACAGCTGCAACTAACCAGATGAACAAATGCAACAGTGTCTAACAAAATATGGAGGTACACATGCCCAGTCACAATGGTAATACAAAATTGTGCAAAGGTTACAGAAACCATAGCAACATGAACTACACGACTGTACAAATCCAAATACTCAAGTGGAATACTAACTACTAAATGCAACTGAGTCAAGCCTTAAAGAATAGAACAATGCCAAACGCAGACTAACCCAAAACTGGACAGAGCATCATCACTATCAAAGCCAGAGCTGCCAAAAGGTGATGGTCGAGGTTTACCAAGAAAATGACAAAGTTAGGACAAAGCCAGAGCTGCCAAAAGGTGATGGAAGAACACAAAAATGCTCAGAGCAAAAGTCGGGAAAATTCGAAGTTAAACAGATGCAATTTTTACATGTATGCATATATATATATATGTGCATACACATACATACCTATCTCAAATGTAACAGTACTAAAGACAACATGTATAGACAAAATATCTGGCCAATTGGATTCAACTCAAGCTACACCACTATATACATGGAAAGACTCAATGCACATGCCCAGTTACAACAGTAATACGAGGTGGAATAAACTCCAAACTGGAGGCTACAAAACAGTTTCAAGAATGTAGTGCACTATAGTAGCTCAAGGTCAAGGAAGCAAAGCTCAAACCAGAATAACAAGTTCAAAGATCATCAATGCACATATAACAGTGAAGCTATCACAAATGAAACCATGATCAAGTGAACACATGCACATCAATCCAGAAATGTGAAACCAGACTACATAAGGGCTACAGGTCAAAGATATGCACATGAACCAGACTAAATGAACATGATTCAAGTTAACAAAGTCACATATCATCACAACATTGAAATGATCGAAGTCACAGTGAAAAGTCAGGTGGCCATCATCAGACGGTTAAATAAACTCAGGGATGAACACAAGTAAATGTGGCTACAGTTTAAATATATGAAGATACGTATTCAAGCAGATGCAGATGCAGATGCAGACCACTATGAATCAAGGTACTAGACTCGAAGTACCGTGCACATATAGCAGTGATGCACACGAGCTAATATAAACAACAAAGACAATATAGTTTCGACTAACTGGAGTGTCAAGAGAATCAGAATCAAGTTCAAACTACTCTAGATGGAGATGTATATGTTCGAACAAAGTTCAACAGCAGTGACAAAAGTCAACAATGTACCAGCAAATTCAAATCCAAAGTCAAAAGAGTTATGCAGTCTAAAATCAAAGTCGGTTTTTGAAATCAAAGTTTCTGGAGATAAAATCACCATAACCCAAGTCAGTAGTGACAGCGACAAAGTCACAAAGGCAAAAACAATAACCAAATTCAAAATCACAGTCGAAGCCATTTAAGTATTCAACCACGAGTGAATTGAAAATAACAGAGAAACCAACAACTTCGAACCACCATTTAACAGCCGAAAATAAAGTGAACGGAGTCATGTTAAACAGCAATACGATAATACAAAGATAGTAGTCACCAGTGAAACCCAATTCGAATTCGCAAAGCAAAAGGAGACCGAAGACAAATATTACCACAAAATCACGTATAGGAAGTTGAATTAGATGTGAGCAAATTACTCACCTTAGCATCGACGAGTGGAAGATGAGCTTTCGATCAAGCTACTCAAATCGACAGAAGCCCAATTGGGGACGAACGATACCAACGAACACGCTCCAATTTCTGGCGAGCGAACGGAGAAGAATGGAGCCGCCATTATTTATCTTTCTTCGATTTTGGGGCTTAGGGTTTTTTCTTTTGAAATGAGAATGGGATCGGTAGCGAACGAATATCAAAAGGGAAATGAATATAACCCTCTCCAAATCAAAAGGAAGCCGGTTGAATTAATAAAGAAAAGCCCATATAATTCTTTTAACAAATTTTCAAATGAATCTAAACCTGATTCAAATCTGCATTAGCAGTTAAAAATGATTTAATCGTCATTTATAAACTGACGCGAAAAACCGGGTTGTTACAATAATCTTATATAAAAATCATTTATTTTTAAAACCATTTAAAATCTTTATATAAGAAAATAACAAGTACGCTATCATATATATATATATATACACACTCAACTCATTCTAGGGTACTATTGACCCTATCCTTATGAGTACACCCACTAGAGCCAAGGTTTTCGCTTAACCCTTTGCTTCGATACCAAATGTAACGACCCAGGATTTTCGATCGCGAAAATCCCAGATAGTTAGGAAAAGAAGAAAGAGATAGAAGAAGAAGAAACAGTAACACAACATTGATTCTCACAAATCGCAGCAAATCAAAATATAATATCAAATAATAACAGTTTACAAAAGAATACCTGTATCTGTCAATTATATTTTTACATCAGAGTTACACTCATACACAAACAATGGACATATACAAATCGCATGTCTCAGATAAACAGAAATAATATCACAGCGGAAACACTCCATACGTTCCTGCCATCTAGCTCGTCTCTTGAGCTCCAGAACGTCCTTCCCTGAAAAACTGTAATACTCGGTCTGACCCGAGTATTACAACAAAGTAACACCCGGGTCAGGCTGGAAACCAGCGTGAGTAAACCCATCTAACATGGAATACAATAGAATAAAACTTACATAAAACCCGGGGTGACTCGTGTCAATTTACATATTCACAATTTGTTAGAGACATCACTTATTTCACACATCAATTTCTAAGTACCAAAACTTAGATTAAATGGCCCAATTCACTTAAAACATTCCATTCCAGCCTATTGATATCACATATAAAGAATTTAGTTGCAAATTTCTAATCGAAGTGGTTTCGGGTATTTAAAAATACCCGACTCCGGTCTCTTCGAATCCATGTCATCTTAACCCAAGTTATTCAAATGAAATACAATTCAAACTTTAAATACAGGATATCACTGTTTTAACCCAATATATTATACCACATAGCATCACACATCACATACCAGAGATATCAACTAATCTAAGGCACACAATATCATTCAATCATTCATAAGCAAGGTTAATCAACCATACCATCTCTAATTAATTTAATTAACCATAATTGAATTAAATCAATTACTTTAATTACTTTTAAATCCTGCTTATTTAATTAATTACAAACCAATTAATTTATCATACAATAATCATCCATCTTAATTAATCCTCCTTGATTAATTATTCTCTAATTGCATTAAGTAATTAATCTTTAATTAATCACATAGATTAATTATTCTTAACCATTCACATTAATTAATCTTTAATTAATTAATGACATTCTTTAATGATCGTTAATCACTTCTAGTAATTAATGATCCTTAATTAATTATTTCCATAAATCAACCTTAATTAATCATAAACAGTAATTAACCATTCTGTAATTACTTACCTTAATTAATTAGCTCCTATATTAATCCTTTAATTAATTACACCAAGTAAATATTCATTAATTACTTCTACTAAGTAATTATCCTTTAATTACTTCCCATTAAGCAATTCCCCTTCTTATTAATTTCAGCCAGTAATTTATCCATTAATTTCTTACACTAAGTAATTACACTTATCAATCTCATTAAGTATTCATACTTAATCCATCATCAAGTGATTATCTTTAATTAGTTTACAAATTTATTAACTTAAATTAACCACAATCACTTTATAAATTTCAATTGAGTAATTCATCTCTTAATTACCCTTAACAAATTAATTAATCTTTAACTACAAATTAATTATTCTTTAACCATTTATTAATAAACCTTTTTAAAATATATATCTTAAAATGCAAAATACATTTTATACTTTAAATGCACAGGAAAGAATATTGGAAACTGGAAACCTGGTTAATATACTTTAAAAATAAATAAATAAATACACTGTCGTTACATCGGGTTATGTACATATAAAATTTTAACACATTTTCTTGGAAAACTGATTTTATTTAAAAATATACTTTAAACATTTTAATCTTGTTTAAAATTTTATAAAACTTACTTATTTCAAAACTAGGATACAATTTGATTTGAATCCATACTTAAACTTGGTTAAAAACTTTGTTTAAATAATATGCTTTTAAATTTTAAAATCACTTTTGAATTTAAAACCTGACAGGTTTTAAAACCTGTAACAGGTCAATGACCCGAGCCAACCCTCAAAAGACTTCGAGCCAAACATCCAAAACTTCGAGTCACTTCCTCAAATGACTGGGGACAAACTCGAGTCCCATCCCTGCTCAAACCAAACTCCACCAGATCCAAAATTCCCACCGTGCACATGCACCAACGTTGCAGCCAACTCCGACCATCTACGATACTTCCCTCAAGTCGACAATCAACCCCAGACCAGATACCGACCATCAGATCTTTGATAACATCACAAAATCAAAATCGAGCATTCAAACTCAAAATAGGAACCATCGACAAACCTGGAAAACTCTCGTGCTCGCATCTCCGACCACTGGAGCTTCTGAAATTCCGGCTACATCATCACTAACACCTCCTCTACCATCTCCCTGAGTTCTGTTGAACTCGAACATCCAGAGGCACCGTGATGATCAAAACACCAGACCTAGCAAAAACTAGGTTTACAAACTAAAACTAACAACCACCGCCGCTACAATGACCTGCCATCACTTCAACCATTTTTCCCACCATCTCCGATCATCCTACTACCACCAGAGGGAACCCCGACCTCCCAGACCATCGAGATCTTCAAAAACCCTCCAAAACACAAATTCTGGTCAAACCAGAACTGCTCATTTATTCTCAAGCTAAAAATTATAATTTTAGTTGTAAAAATCATGTTTTAGTTTAAGTATTCGATTTATACTCCTGAATCAATGAATCAGGATATTTGAGTTTTGAATTATATTAAGTTGCTTTGTTGTTCTTGATTTCCAGAGACAATGCAAAATTATCTTAACTTAAATAAACTTTAAAACTTTAATCTCTGATACAACAAACATATTTTATTTGAAATTTAAACCCTAACATAGATTAGATCATGAGAAAAATGATTTTAGATTTAAAACTTGAGCCTGGAACTAAGAACAGGCAAGAACAAATACAATCAGCAAGCATGCATCTATACATCCATATATATATATATACACAGAAAACTCAATCATATACATTCACGTAGTACATACTTTATTTCCAGAAATGATCAGGCAACCAGATTCATACTTAAGATTTTTTAAAAAGAATGTTACTCACTGTTTTCCAAGAATCATGATATTCTACTATGATTTCTTTTTCAAGCTTTATGTCTTCAACCCTTGATTTACTTCTGTTTTAATGGCAGAGCTCTTTGGTTTACTTAATAATTTTTTCTTTTCTTATTTTCTTTTATGCGTGAGTATGCTATAGGACCATATATATAAGAGGAGGTAAGCTTACAGGATAAGTATTTGCTGGTACAAATTTGTTTCTTTGGTCAGAGATTTTTTTCTCTTCTTTGACCAGATAAGATTTTGTGGAAAATGAAATGATTTATAAACATTCCGAAAAGACCTTGTTTTTGTTCTAGAATTGATAGCATTAAATGCAAGTGTCTCCTTCCATGTTTACATACTTATCCATACTTTTACAACTTTCCTATATTTTATTTCATATGGGCATATGTACATACATGCACCTTTATATACTTATATACGTTATCAAATATCATAAGGTTTGTGTAATTTATATATATTCCTTTGGATGTTTTATCTTAATTTTAAATGGTGGAGTTTGTATCTATATATATATATATAAATATATATTTGAACGTTTATCTTTAATCTAATCTATGGGATTTATCTTATCCAGAGATATTAAAAATGAAATCTCTAATATAGTTTTTAATTATATATATATATTAAGATATTTTAATTATCAGAATTTTATTTGTTCGGCTTATCTAAAGTAATATTCCAATGATTTAATTCAATTAATTACCAATTAACAACCGTTAAAAATCTGGGTCGTCACAACTGGAGTTACCAGAGGATACTCCATAGGTACGACACAAATCAAACTCGTAGTGGTCTCGATATGGTAGGTGACACGGCACAACTAGGCAATGCTAGGGTAGATATACCAATAACACTTCCGGGCCGATGGTAACACAGAGCCACAACAATCGCCCACCTCGAGCCACACTCCCGAAAATCCAAAGGTGTGCACCAAATCAATCACAAAGTAATAGAATGGTATACGATGGAGTGTGTCCAATAAGAGGTGCTACCTCATTAGCCCATCAATTGCTCTTGTTTTAGCCACCTTATGCTAACTCATGGGAGTTAGGTCCACGTATATACCTCATATAGAATCGTCGCCACCATCCTACTTCATTCTGGAATCTCCACCGCGTACATAGTTGTTAAAGTGGTTTTCGGTATCGACAGAGAGTATGCCCATATCCGAACCCCGTCACTTTAACAACCAATCGTTATTATAACACCGCGGTCATTTCAAAATAGTTTATACTTCAAAATCAAAATATAAATAGTTTTAGATATAGTTTAAAAATACTTTATATAAAAATAGTTTCCTCAAATTTCACAAATCGATTCAAATCAACTCGAATTCCAAAGTTCAAATTTAATCAAATCTCAAATCATCAATTTCAACTCGATTCAGTTTCTCAATAAACCATTTCAAATTATCGATTTTCAAATACATATTTGAACCATAAAGTAAGCCATTTCAATTTCAATATATTTCAAAGCTTTAAATATTCAACATTTCAAAACTAAATTCGATAATTTCACATATATATCAAATTCACTTTACTATTATTTAGTTTAAAATATTCACTTAATAAACCCAATATCATTTAAATAAAACCCCAAATTTCAAACCACTAAATATTTCTTTCGATTTATTAAACTTGAAATATTCATTTAATCACTTTAAACCAAAATCAAGTTATAAAAACATATCTTTAAAATATCAAATTTTAAAAATTTCAATTCAAACTTATTTAAGTGTAATTCTTAAGTAAATATAATTCCAAATCAATTTCAAATTTATCTTTTCAACCTGAATCATTTCAACTCTATATTTGAAAATAAATTTTTAAATAAATACTTAAACATATTATATATCAACTTTATTAAATCAACTTTAATAAATCTTTAAAAATCAATATTTAATAAACCATATACTTCTTTCCAAAACCATAGAAATCATTTCAAAATATTTATATATAGACCAACGGTGTCTGTATAAAATTTTCTATCCTATAGTCAAGTGATACAGATATTTATCATTTCAATTCGCAGTTTAAATATATATACGGGTATATATCATTTCAACCCACAATCTCAAATTCAATTCAAATGAAAATCGCTTGGGTCTATCATTTCAACCCATAACGATTTTCTCCTATTCTACAGATCGTTCGAGTATGTATCATTTCAACCCATAGTGAATTCTATACTAACAGGGAACTTGCAGAGTGATAACAGATATGATAATAATATAACAGGCATATATCATCAATATAAATAATAGATAATGGTGTCAGATGTCACAGGTGAACAGATACAAATAATAGCATATATATAGCAATGTAAATAACTAACAGCAACATATTTCAATTGTCGTTTCAATTGAAATCAAATTTAATAAATATAAGAACGTTAATCGTGAGTGATTGCTCACCTTCCAAGGCTAGCGAAATGAATGAGAATGAAAGTGAATGGACCCGAACAAGCACACGAATCGAACGAGTAGGATAGTGACAAGGTTGGACCGTTGTTGTAAATCTGGATAGCGGCAAAACGAAGCAATTTGAACTTAGATTATGGAACAAGATATATAAATTCTGAACATATCATATATATAGAATTTTTTTCAAATTTATAACATAACTTCAATAAATATTTAAACATGTTATTTACATAAAATTTGTTGCCAAAATTGATTTAAATTTTCCAATATAAATTTAAATAAATACAACTCTTACCAAAAAGGTATATATAAACTTCTTTAAACATGTTATTTATAAGTAAGATAACTTATATATATATCTATATATATACACATATATAACTTTTGATTAAAGATACCAAAACATACATATGTAGTATATTATATACATCTTACGTATTACATCAACATGAGTCGAACTCCCAAAAGGCCGTGAAGAAAAGAAAAGCAAAATCCAATATAAAACAATATATATACACTGACATGTAACTTACTTAAAAAAAACAATAATATATACAAAGTCAGAACTCTATTGTTGAATATCCATAGAGGATCAGACATCCAACTTTAAAATTTCTATGTATCAAAACAGCACATATATAAGAAGCTTATATATTATTACATCCTTTAGAATATAACTTAAAAAAATAATATAATATGGAGTAACGTGGAAATTGCCTGTAACCCAGAGCAAAACTGAACATATTGCCAAGCACTAGTTTTGGTCTAAAATATATATAGGTAACAAAATATATTTATACAAGTGTAACAGATATAAAAAAATGTATAAATTTTCTAAGTATGTATATAACAGATATAAGTAACAAAATGTTATATATTTTAAAATAAACTATCTATATATGTCTGACAGGGGCAAACAATAAAAATGTGCACAGTATAGATAGCTTTTATATATATTTGCACAAAACCATGAAGGCATTCCGGCATATAACTATAATATTATAAACCTGATAAACAAATGGATATAATGTACATATAACCCAACATAAACCATTTATAACAATTTTATATACCTATATACTCAAAAAAGATGCACGGGGTGGCAGAGCTCAGTAGCTAGGGAAAATGCGGTCTCGGGTGGAACAAGAAGGAGGAGGAGTGTAACGACCCACCTTTTTGGACAGTTTAAATCGACAATCAAACACACATGTCAACTCAAACAATTCAAAAGGGAAGATTTTTAATGGGGTAAATAAGAAAAGAAGAGAAAAAGGAAGAAGAAACAACCACATAATCTCGCAGCGGAAAGATAAAATATAATAATCAAATAAACAGTTCATGAAGCTGTTTAATATACTTTTGATTATCATTTATACATCATTTATCAGAGTTATACATATACAACAGAACAAATAAAATAATGCAGCAGACAGCATTGATGCAAGGATAATAATAGTAATAGTATACCAAATCTTCGTCTTCGTCCTCGAGAATAGATCTTCAATAAGCTGAAAAACTCAGGACTGACCTGAGCGTAATGAAAGGACAAAACACTCGAGTCAGGACTAAAATATCCTTATGTAAGTTAAATCCATCGTAAATAAATATGGGTGTAACGACGTCAGAGATGTTTATGGGGTTTGACATCTCATATCCAGTGTCGACGTGCGTGCAATAACTCAAGAGATGTTACGGGATTTTCCATCTCTTAAGGATCTGTTAAACTATCTACTATGTAGTACAATATGCTATTATAATATGTCTATAGTAAAGTAAACTATTAAAATAGCGTTAAGGCGTTACCCATATCCCCCTTAACACATTTTTATATATTCCCATAGTCTATACAATACCGTAATTCCTCCGTAAACTGGAGGGCTATCAGAGGGCACTCCATAGGTATGGTACAAAACAAACTCGTAGAAGGCGCTCTAGGGCATGTGAACACGACACACGAGGAGATGCCAGGGTAGATATACCAATTGCACTCCCGGACTGGTGGTGACGCATAGTAGCTACTACCGCCCACCTCGGACACACTCCCATAATCAAAATCGAGGGGTGGCCACCAAATCAATCACAAAGTCAGAATATAGTATCGAAGAAATATGCCCGATAGGAGGAATGACCTCACTAGGCCCGGTATAGCTCCTGATTTTAGTCACATCTAAGCTGACTCACGGGAGTCAGGGTCACGTCATACCATATAGAATCGTCGCCAAACCATCCTACTTCATTTCTAGAATCTCCACCACGTACACAGTTGTTAAAGTGGTATTCGGTATCGACAGAGAGTATGCCCATATCCGATACCGGTCTCTTTAACAACCAAACGCTTATTACACACCGGATGGTTCTTTTACATTTTCAAATTCAATTTATAATTGATATCAAAATATCATATTCGCTTCAAAATTAAATCTATTTCAAAATCATCGTATCTACTCAAAATATACGATTCCATCTCAAAATCATTTTCGCCTCAATATCTCATTTTGATTTCAAAATCGTTTCGAATTTCATTTTAAATAGTTTTAATAGTTTAAAATAATTAAAATGGTTAAAGTACTCTAAAATATTTAAAATGATAGATTTAAAAATAGTTTTAAATTGAGTTAATATAGTTAAATAGATTTAAAATAGATTAAATATAATTAAATAGGTTAAATAGCTTTGAAATAGGCTAAATAGATTTAAAATAAATTAAAATAGGTTAATTAGTTTAAAATAAATTAAATTAGGTTAAGTAGATTTAAAATAGATTAAAATAAGTTAACATGTTTAAAATAAGTTAAAATAATTTAATATAGTTAATATAGGTTAAAATAGTTTAGTATAGAATAGTTTAGTATAAAATAGTTTAAGTATTTAAAATGGTTTATATAGCAGGATAATTTGGAAAACCAAAAAAATAAAATGAAATAGCTTCAATGTCAAACCATTTCAATTCCAATTTCCCAATCCAAATCAATTCCAATTTCCATTTCAATTCAAATCAATTTCGGTTTCGCTTCAAATAAATTTCGACTTCAATTTCAAATTAGTTCAATTCCATTTCAAATCCAATTAATTCAATTTCAATTCATATTGATTTCTGGCTCAATCGTCAAATATCGACTCAAAACGCTGAAATCAAGTTAACCTTCAATATCAAATTTGAAATCCAAATTTCCAAATACTTTTACTTTGGTAAAGTTCAAAGTTTGAATAAAAGTCCCATCCTTTTAATCAAATCAATTTCAGACATTTAAATCATAATTCGATTATAACTTAAAAAAAATCCCAACACAACTATTTAAACGTTTCATTTACCACATCTTAAATTTCAACATTCTAAGCTCAAATTCGAAAAGAAATTCTATTTTTATAATTTTGGTTTTCATTTCCTTTAAACCAAAATCATTCAAATAAATTTCAAATCAGAAATTTTAAATCATTTAATTTAACCAATCCGGTGTCCATATAAAATTTTCTATCCTATGGCCAAGTGATCAGTTATTTCAATAAATTTCAGGGATAGATATATATCAATTCAATCTAAATCATAGTGTCATAGGTATATATCATTTCAACCTATTTCTCAATTTATTCAAAATGATTAAATTTACAACTGTAATTAATACACAAGGTGATGACAGGATATATACAAACAAATAAACATCCAAACATTCAAATATCAATCAATAGCATCAATAGCAACCAATCATCCAAACAGACAATATTAATTCACGGAAATTTCATAGTTATTAATGTTCGGTAATTTAATTCGATTAAATTCCAATTTCAGTTAAACTATCAATTTTAATTTCTAACATTAAATTCAATGACCATCTAGATGACAGTTAAATTTTATCCACAACGACTAATAAAAATCATATCACTTCATAATATCAAATTTAACCAGCATCAGGATATTCTAGTACGTTGTGAGCGTCATAAAACAATCACCTTGAGTTTACGTTGCCAAACGTTCAAATTTTAAACTAAATCGAGCGCTTTCGATTTAACCTAAAATTTTAACGAGCTCCAAACATCTCCGGATCTGCACTGTAGCGTAGCTCTCGTCCCTGCGATTCCGACATCGCCAGTTTCGTCCGATTTCGACCTTGTATGCATGAGATATGAGTGTTTAAAGATTGTATATAATTTAAAACAATTTTTATTTATTTATTTACCAACGAATCGTGGTCGTCCATTACGGAAATCGAAATCAAGGCCGAACAAGTCTTCTTCATCCCGCTCGTGCTCGAGGCAAGTTCAAACCCAATCACGCAAGCAAAGATCGATGGCCGCGCCACCCCTACTCGTCAAAACGTTGATCGGCCTACGCCCTCTCGAAGGCCATCACGAACTCCCATCTCGACGACGATCTTGCTGAACTCGACTGTCCCGAAGCCGCACAAAGCACATTCGAACGCAAGCCCTTCTACGATGATTTTTGGCTACTGCGAAGCTCCGATGACGATCTCCACCGTTGGATCTGAAGCTCTCGACGAGCTCTTCGATCTTCCAGTTGGAAGTTTATGATAAAAGTTGATGGATTTGAAGAAAATCGAGGGGGAACGAGGTGTAGTTTCGGCCATTGAAGCAAGAAACGGCGGCCACGAACGATAACCCTAGGGTTTCACTGCGCAAATGTATATATACGCGTATTGAATATTATTTTATTAATATAATTCATTTTTAAATGCACTTTTTCAAACGAACCCCAAACGACACATGCCGCCAGGTGTTTATAATGTTTTACCCCTATTCCGAACACAATGGAATAGGTTTCGGGGCCTAATTTGATCGTATGTGGAAGATAGCCTTTTGAATCGAATTAAAATATTAAATTTGCGATATTTAGTTCAACGCGTTTCTAACCCGTACGACCAAACGGTAACTCCAAACGCTACAAAATTTCAAATCCGATAATAACACACTATTACGAATCCAATGGAATTTGTTTCGTCGAATTCCGAGACTGTGCCTCGGAAGGCTATTTTTACTCGTCGATTATAATATAAAATTTTCAATTTCCAATTTTTCACTTTTAAATCCAATATTAAATGTTAGCAAATTTCATTGTTGTTTAAATAAACTTTACATCAATTTCCGGTTTCATTTTCAATCATATTATATTCAGAATTCCATTGTTCAAATATTTGCAATATTAAATTTAAATGATTTTGATTGTTCAATAATTCACTATATTTTGCCTATTTGAAAATGAACTTATAAGACTTAGCGTTTAAGACAAATTCAAATTATAGAACAACTATTTTCATTATATAGTTATTTAATTCTCGTTATTCAATTATTCAGTTAATTCCAAATATTAAATTTAAATAATTTAATCGTTCAATATTCAACAAATTTCAATATTAGATTTTAATTTAATTTTAGTTATCACTCAATTACTTTATGCACATCCAGTGCATCCAACATTTGTTATTCAACTTCAGTTATTGATTATAAACCCAGTTAATATATATAATTTCATTTCAATTGCAATTGGTTTCCAAATTCAATTCGACTGACTAAATAAACAAGTAACTTATAATAATTATCACCATTTACTTTTAATCACACTTATAAGTTTATTATTTACTATAAGTGTCACAATTACCTATACAATACCAATTTGATTCCATTACCGATGACTATATATTATTTCAGTAGTTAACCCAATATTTACATTTGTTTTCTTATATTCCCTTTATAACCAAGTTATAATATTTAAGTCATTTCAATTGATTGGAATTTCATTCAATTCATTAATATTAACTTAGATAAATATTGTTGCAATTCATTCTAGTTACTATTATCATAAATAAATTACAATTTTTTTAATTCTTCCAACGTTAACCATGAAATCTTATTAAATTAACTATTTTAATTATCGAAAATTTACGGGTCGTTACACTCTCCCCCACTCAAAACTTTTCGTCCTCGAAAAGGAAAAAGAAGGGAAAATAAACTAAGTAAAGAATTCAACATTTGATATATTTTATTCAAAATTATCAATTTATAAAACAATGAAATTTTATTTATAAAGTCGTTACTATGCTTCCACTACGCTACTCCGATTGGCATACGAAATTTACACATTAGTTATCCAAACAAGTTATAAAATTTTAAAACTTGAAAATTTTCTAACACCCGGATTTTTGAAAAATTTCGGCAGAGTCTCTTTTGCACGGCTCAATCGATACAGCTACAAAACGCCTCTACGGCCCCAAATCAACAAAAGAAAACCAAAAGCCAAGTGGCTCCATCCAAAAACCATCAAATCAAATGACAAAGTAAACACGTACCTTTTTATCGGGCAATCCAAATTTCCTTGATTTTTAAATACCTACATCTTATTTATCAATGATATCCAATCATATAATTTAAAATCATTTTATAATTTGCATTTTCAATTTTCAATTTTCAATATTAGATTTTCTTAAACCTGTACGAAGTACATATATCATCCGTACGCAATATCAAATCTGATCACTCATTCGATCACAAAATTTCACTTCCAAACTAGTATCGTTCACACGACTCTCTAGTGCGGACTCAGATTTGGTTCGGAAACCATTATTCTCCTTGCATTGCCATATACCATGATAGAGAATTCAAGAATCAAATCAAAATCCATATCTAGGGTTCGTCGTCAAGAATCGAGTGAAAAATCCTAACTTGGATCGATACAAGTTATCTCGAAAATCTATGCTCGAATCCGGATCAAATCATTATGTGAATAAAATAATATACGTACTACTTACGTATTAACTTTCAATAGATTTCTATACAGTTCATCTATATTAAATTTCTTTTGCTTACATTCATTTCATTCACAAATTATTATTCATATCCTTTATTTACATAGTATATATATTTCTTTACATAGCATATTCTTTTATACTATCATTTCTTAAACATCATTCCATAGATTTTTCTTACTTAAGTTCATCTTTAAACATTCTATACAATTTAATTAAATTCAATTTCCCTTTCCATTGTTTCTTAGCTATATCAAATTCCTTTGTTTACATTTACTTCAATTTCATAACTTCAGTTAATAACATATTTATTTGTGGAACACTTTATTAATCATCACTTTAGTTTATAATCATTCTATAAAAGTCATATATAAGACGTTGGACTTTATCTAAGTTTATAATTACCTCAAAGTTACAAATTCAATTTCATAATTTCTTTGCAAATTTATATTAAATTCTATAACAAATTCAAAAAGATATGGCTGGATTCATTTTCCTTCTTTCTTAAGTTCTACTTACTTATTCCATTTAGCCATTCATCATTTCATATTATATTTAAGTATATAACTTTTTTGTCACAACCAAATTTCCATTTATATACATTTTAGTTACTTTTAAGTTTTGCTTACTTGTATAATATCCCATTACACATCCAAATCATCATTTAACTTTTTAACATTTGGTAAGTCATATTATATGGTATTAGAATGCAATTTGATACCATACAAATTTATAGGATTCATTTTCCTTAATTAGAATGTTCACAATTTTTTAACTTGTTTAAGTTTACTTTACTTTCAGTTTTGAGAGTTACAACTTCAGCCCTAAAGTTTTTTTTTCAAAACATTAAGCGTAGAATTCTTAATCCTCTTATTTTATTAGTTCTGGTTATTCATATTTCATTCAAATAATTTGAAAATTATTAATTAACAGAACTTAGAAATTTAAATGCCCGGTTCATTTCAAATCATTTTAAATAAATATATACACTTATATCTTTTATATATCAAATCATACCTTTGAAATTTAAACCAAAATCCATTTATCAAACAATTTCGAAGCAAAGCTGCTCAGAAGTCTTACCCCACTTTGAGACTCAAAAATGAACGTCGATGATGCTGCGCAGTCATCACCAGAATTATTTTCCAGCGACAGAAGAGGGGAGTACTGAATTCATTTCTTTTTAAAAATCCTTCCAAAATATTTCCATATATATTTTTCAACTCATATCACTATACATTTCTCTTCAAAGCTTTGAAAACCATTTCAAAATCCCTGGGTCTAAAATTCAATATTTCTCAATTTAAATCTATCTTGATTTATAAGTCACATTTATAAATTATTCTTACAAAAATTTACTTTCTTAAAACATTCCATAAGTTGTTTTATCATTATTTATTTTGTAATTACCCTTATTTATTAAAATACAACATCCAATTAATGATAACAATCAATATTATCATTCCTAACAACCAAACAAGCTACAGAAACCATAATAATTTCTGAAAATTATTTCTTTATTTAAAAATATGATTAGGGCAAAATTATTTCATTTACCCAATTTCAAAAAAATACTATGTCGAAATGTTCTGTTCAAGTGTTTAGAGATCCCTATCAATGACGTTAATTACTCGTATTGACCAGAATCCATAAGCCACTCAACAAATCAGCCAACATAATATAAAACAATTTTATACCACTAACAAATACACTCTCTCATATATACACACTCAACGACTCATCATAGGGTATTACTACCTTATTTATAAAGAGTCAGACCCCATAAAGCTATGGTTATCACTAAACCAAAGCTCTGATACCAACTGTAACGACCCACCTTTTTGGACAGTTTATATCGACAATCAAACACACATGTCAACTCAAACCATTCAAAAGAGAAGATTGTTAATGGGGTAAATAAGAAAAGAAGAGAAAAAGGAAGAAGAAACAACCATAGAATCTCGCAGCGGAAAGATAAAATATAATAATCAAATAAATAGTTCATGAAGCTGTTTAATATACTTTTGATTATCATTTATACATCATTTATCAGAGTTATACATATACAACATAACAAATAAAATAATGCAGCAGATAGCATTGGTGCAAGGATAATAATAGTAATAGTATACCAAATCTTCGTCTTCGTCCTCCAGAATAGATCTTCAATAAGCTGAAAAACTCAGGACTGACCAGAGCGTAATGAAAGGACAAAACACTCGAGTCAGGACTAAAATATCCTTATGTAAGTTAAATCCATCGTAAATAAATATGGGTGTAACGGCATTAGAGATGTTTACGGGGTTTGACATCTCATATCCAGTGTCGACGTGCGTGCAATAACTCAAGAGATGTTACGTGATTTTCCATCTCTTAAGGATCCGTTAAACTATCTAATATGTAGTACAATACGCTATTATAATATGTCTATAGTAAAGTAAACTATTAAAATAGCGTTAAGGCGTTACCCATAACCCCCTTAACACATTTTTATATATTCCCATAGTCTATACAGTACCGTAATTCCTCCGTAAACTGGAGGGCTATCAGAGGGCACTCCATAGGTATGGTACAAAACAAACTCGTAGAAGGCGCTCTAGGGCATGTGAACACGACATACGAGGAGATGCCAGGGTATATATACCAATTGCACTCCCGGACTGGTGGTGATGCATAGTAGCTACTACCGCCCACCTCGGACACACTCCCATAATCAAAATCGAGGGGTGGCCACCAAATCAATCACAAAGTCAGAATATAGTATCGAAGAAATATGCCCGATAGAAGGAATGACCTCACTTGGCTCGGTATAGCTCCTGATTTTAGTCACATCTAAGCTGACTCATGGGAGTCAGGGTCACGTCATACCATATAGAATCGTCGCCAAACCATCATACTTCATTTCAGGAATCTCCACCACGTACACAGTTGTTAAAGTGGTTTTCGGTATCGACAGAGAGTATGCCCATATCCGATCCCGATCTCTTTAACAACTAAACGCTTATTACACACTGGATGGTTCTTTTACATTTTCAAATTAAATTTATAATTGATATCAAAATATCATATTCGCTTCAAAATTAAATCTATATCAAAATCATCGTATATACTCAAAATATACGATTCCATTTCAAAATCATTTTCTCCTCAATATCTCATTTTGATTTCATAATCGTTTCGAATTTCATTTTAAATAGTTTTAATAGTTTAAAATAATTAAAATGGTTAAATTACTCTAAAATATTTAAAATAATAGATTTAAAAATAGTTTTAAATTGAGTTAATATAGTTAAATAGATTTAAAATAGATTAAATATAATTAAATATGTTAAATAGCTTTGAAATAGACTAAATAGATATAAAATAAATTAAAATAGGTTAATTAGTTTAAAATAAATTAAATTAGGTTATGTGACGCCCCACCTTTATACCCACGCTAACCAAGAACACTACGGTGTAGTGCTGTCAATTAGCACGGAGGATAAGGCTGTTGAGGAGCGACCATCCGTGTAACTTCTTTGCGCGAGCACCGATATGTCAGATAGAATAGAATGCATATCTTTTAAGGAGGAAATCCGACATACCGATACAAACACAAAGCTATCACACAGTGGCTATATAAGATCTTCGGAAACAAATATAGAAATAAACGTAACACAAATCAGTCACAGACAATTCATATCACAAAGGCGGAAAGAGATATGAATACAACACATGAAAGTGTACATCAGAGTGGTGGTCAAATAAGATCCACAATAACACAAGTTAATAGATACAAGTGCAAGATAATAGAATATGTATACATCAAGGAGTCTAATCTCAAATGTATACAAACAAAAACTACTAAACTAGAGTAGTTAGCCAAAAGTCAGAAGATGGCTCCAGATAAGAAGTCATGAGGAAGCACCTGTAAAATCTCAGTCTGACCCGAGTATTATTTAAGAAGAAAATAATAAACGGATCAGTCTAGCTATAATTATCAGATAAAGTGATATAGAACAAGAGATATGGCATAAACATATAAGATATCCATAAAAGCATACTACTACAAGTATGAAAATGATAATCAACAAGAGATTAATCAATATCACAAGAATCTTCTCAAAGATTAAAAGAATGTCATATTCTTAATTTAATTCACCAAACCACAATAAAAGGACATACTCATCAATGTCAATGGTAAAAGCTGGTGAAACATATAATACAGAAATCTCAAGAAAAGAGGATGACCAATCCCATAAACTGAACATCGACGCACCTAGAAAGATATGCCCCATGTAAAGTCTAGCATCGATACACCTAGAAAGATGCACCCCATGCAAAGTCTAACATCGACGCACCTAGAAAGATACGACCCATGTTCTAGCATTGACGCACCTAGAAAGATACGCCCCATGCATAAATAAACATCGACGCAACTAGAAAGATACGCCCCATGTAATGTCTAACATCGATGCACCTAGAAAGATACACCCCATGAAAAGTCTAACATCGATGCACCTAAAAAGATACACCCCATGAAAAGTCGAACATCGACGCACCTAGAAAGATACGACCCATGCATAGATGAACATCGATGCACCTAAATAGATACGACCCATGTGAGAAGTAAACATCGACGCACCTAAATAGATACGACCCATGTGAGAAGTAAACATCGACGCACCTAAATAGATACGACCCATGCGAGAAGTAAACATCGACGCACCTAAATAGATACGACCCATGCGAGAAGTAAACATCGACGCACCTAAATAGATACGACCCATGCGAGAAGTAAACATCGACGCACCTAAATAGATACGACCCATGAGCCTAAACCATAAAATGATCGTCATCGATCATGAAGAGTTTCAATATGTGTGAATCGAAATCACACCAATGAGGCATAGACTAACCTTGAAGATAAAGAGATATGTATGAATCGAAATCACACAAATGGTGTCTAGTCTAACCTCGCAAACAAAGAGACGTAGCACAATCGCTAGTCTAAATCACAAGAATGATCATCGTGATCATAAGGAAGTGTCGATTACACTAAGCTAGTAAATATAAGAGTTTAGCTTCATGTCCCATAACCACTTGCTTAACTCAAATATTTACGAACAGATTGTAGATCTGCACTAGGAAATTGTCACAAGAGTTTCAATCGAACAAGTCCATCAATTAACCGACGAAGTAAACGCAAGCGTTTCATACCACTTGTTTTGCTAAGCCGTTTAATTATATTTTCTCATACGAATGAGGTAAAGGTTTGTATATACTAATAAATTGGAAAACAGTTTTATAAACGAGTTTGATATTGAAAATCGAGTTGAAATCGTTTTAATGAAAGAGTTTTGATATTTAATACTAGTATAGGAAACCTTTATATTTTGAAGTGACAAATCATAGAAGTGATTGTAGAAACAATCAATCATAAAAATTCACGTTCGAAGACGTGAGTAAAGTTCAAAGAAATCAATTCCCAAAACCATCAAAGTAAGGAGTTCTGTTGAACGCTTTTCAGATAAGATTGCCTACGCAGAGTAATACGGGGTTCGACCTAGTGAAATAGCAAGGAGTTCTGTTGAATTTGAAATTTGATTATCGTTTTTGATAATCGAATAATTGTTGAATTTGAAATTTGATTATCGTTTTTGATAATCGAATATTTGTTGAATTGGAAATTTAATTATTGTTTTGCTAATTTGCTGTTTTCTATCTATTTCTATCTCTATTGATAAGTAGGCTTTGTTGAGAATTTGTGAATTTCTTATATGGGATTAAAATATTTCTTTGGTATTTGTGTTCCCGATCTGTATTTTCTAGCTTAACCAGTTTATGTTAGAAGAATTATAGTGGTTGACGACCTTAATAATGAAAATTGCGGGGACGCAATTTTTTATAAGGAGGGGAGTCTGCAACAACCCAGGATTCCGCATTTTATTTTATTATCGTCATTGGACGATTAATATCGTTTGTTGATTGTTGATAGAGTTTTAAATCGTGTTGAAATTCTTTCAAAAATTTGTTGAAATGTATGCGGGCTTTAAATAAAATCAAGGCCCAAGTCCCCTTTTTATATTTTTATTACATTAGCCTTAAGGACCGAATCCCCTCTTCATCATTTGATTCGAACCCGAAAAAAATTTGCAAACGGAAAAAAAAAATGGTGGCCTCGTCCCCTTTTACTAAAACTAGGGCTTCACAAATTCGAAGGCGCCGCCGCCTGTTCGATCGAAGTGTTAGCATCGGCGGCGACTGGTTTTGGGGTCTTCGAACCTAAGGTGAGTGAATATTCACTCGCATCTAGTTCTTCTTGGTTGCTGTACTTCGACTGTTCGTTTTGGGTTTTAAAAGCTGATATTGTCTTTGATTTAGTCGGATTCGTATATATTGATACTTGTTCCTCGTGTGATTTTGTACTGTCGTTTTGAGTGATTTCTCACTCACTTCTAATTCAAACCATTGTCTGTTTGATTGTTCGCTTGTCTTTGTCTCGGCAGTTTGAATTTTTGGTTGGCAATTCCCTGACTTTGTTTTATCTTGAGCCATAACCATTGCCTGTAGGTTTATTTTTGGTCTTCGGCTCTGCTTTAAAGTGTTCCTCTGCAAGTTGAATCTGACAGTTGCTTGAATTATGAAACTTTGATTTTTTGTTAATTCGATATGATTTTGATGCTTGCGATTTTCTTTGACACTTTCAAATTGGATATATGCGTATATTTTGCTTTTATATTACGTGATATTCACGGCTTGAGTTTCAACTCCTTGATCATCACGATGTTGACTTCGAATCATTCAACACATTCCTGATTTTGTGATTTTCTGGCTACTGTTTTGATGAGTTCGAACTTCTCTGGTATTTAAATTGTTGACTTCGGCATTTTTAGTTGTCTGATCTGTAGCATACTCGACTTGTTCGATTTATTGACTTTGGCATGGAACCATATTTGATTTTTGAGATTGATACACCTGCCACTGTTCGAACTTGGCACTGGTTGATTTTGACCTTATATTCTTGTATTGGTTTGAGTTGGTCTTGTAGCATTGTTATTATGTTGACATGTGTAGTTTGGAGTCTTTGTATACATCTGTGCACATTGTAGTCTTTGTTGTTGTAGCATTCATGACTTCAGTTGTGTTTGCCTTAGAGATTCAGACCTGTAGCCTTACTATTTACATGTTTGATGTGGTGTGCTCGAGTTCATTGTTCGTGTGATTCCATGGCACTCTGGTTTGTCTTGAATCTGCATTGCACTATCTTGGATGCAACGTTGTTGCACACTACTGGTCTTCATTTGCATTTTTTTTGGTCTTTGATGCTGAGACACTTCTGCCATGTCTTGTTCATCTGGTTCATGATGATCTTGTATTTATTTCTGGTCAGTTTCTCTGTAGCATACTGTGGCATTGATATGTTGGTCTTAGCCTTGAGTTGAGTTCACTGTTGTCTGCATATTCCCGTGTTGCTTTATTGAGCTGCTTATCTGAACTTGATTCACTTGAGCTCTTACTTCATCCCCACTTCATCACTGTATGTTGCACTGTTTTCAGTTGCTTCTATGTTGTCTTTATGATGGTCTCGAGTTATGGTGGCATCTGCTTGTTGCCCAGACTTTTCAGTTGTACTGTGAAGCAGTTTGTTGGTATTGATGCACTGCTGGGTTCATTTGTTCACTTGTAGTCTGTGATATTTGTTGAGTCTTCACTTTGCAGTTTCATTGAGTTTGGTCATTCATTACATTTGTCTTGACCATTTGGGACAGTTACATACCTGTTTCAAGTAGTATTTGGGTTTCCCTGACCACGCATGCTTGTTAGTATCGACCGATACTTTGAGGCGTGTTGTACCCTGCTGTCTCTGTGCAGCCATTGTTTTCTGTTGATTGATTTGAACTTGGGCCGAGACTTAATTTTATGTCTCGACCATTTATTTGAATCGCATTTGAGTTGAACCCGACTTTCTCTGGGTTTGACCTTATGCGCGTTTCGTGAATTTCCGTTGATCTTTTATGCATTTCGTATGATAGTGGCGAGGCAGTACACGCGTGCGTGTACTGCAGCCCTATCAGATTTGACAGTTTTAAATTGATTTAGTCGATTTGATAAATTGTTTATTTATCTCTGTTGATGATTTAAATCTGCTGATTTTTGTTAAACACTGTTAAGTGTTATATTGACCGTTATCCGGTTTCTTTGTTTAAAGAATCGGATAGACGGGAATTATTGTGACTGTCGTCTATTAAAATTATTACTGCTTATATGCACTAATAAACTGGTTTGAATTAGACTGACCTGGGTATTATTTTCTTTTGAATGTAATACTCGGGTCAGACCCGAGTTATTTCAGGTAGTAGATTTCCTTCTTTGAGTTGCTGTTCGGGATTTGAAGACTTTTCATATCTTCTGAAGTTGTCAGTGTCATTTTGTAGTAGTCGTGTCATTGTATAGAACGATATGTATTCATGTATATTAGTCGATAATGTACTTGTATATATAACTTCTAGAGTCGACAGTTGTAGTTGTATCATATGTATTGTGTCAACTATGTATTAACTGACATCAGTTATATATATATGAGACTTTTGTTTTTATCTGTGTTCCGCATTTATATTATCTGTGTTATTGTTATATCTAATGTCCTAAACTATTATGAACCATCGTAGTTTGTTTTATACTAGTATTGGGAGTGCCGATGGGAGTAAATAAATAATAGATGAAAAATAAAAAGTATATACCACTCCTGTCGAGATAACCAATATTAGTGTAAGGCCAATTACGGATGGTCGCTCCTATCCAGCCTTATTCTTCGTAATAATAGACAGTATTTCTTTTAATACTCTTTGTTATTATGAGCATAGAGGTGGGGCGTCACAATGATCTCCACCATTGGATCTGAAGCTCTCGACGAGCTCTTCGATCTTCTAGTTGGAAGTTTATGATAAAAGTTGATGGATTTGAAGAAAATCGAGGGGGAACGAGGTGTAGTTTTGGCCATTGAAGCAAGAAACGGCGGCCACGAACGATAACCCTAGGGTCTGCGCAAATGTATATATACGCATATTGAATATTATTTTATTAATATAATTCATTTTTAAATGCACTTTTTCAAATGAACCCCAAACGACACGGCCGCCAGGCGTTTATAATGTTTTACCGCTATTCCGAACACAATGGAACAAGTTTCGGGGCCTAATTTGATCGTATGTGGAAGATAGCTTTTTGAATCGACTTAAAATATTAAATTTGCGATATTTAGTTCAATGCGTTTCTAACCCGTACGACCAAACGATAACTCCAAACGCTACAAAATTTCAAATCCGATAATAACACTCTATTACGAATCCAATGGAACTGGTTTCGTCGAATTCCGAGACTGTGCCTTGGAAGGCTATTTTTACTCGTCGATTATAATATAAAATTTTCAATTTCCAATTTTTCACTTTTAAATCCAATTTTACATGTTAGCAAATTTCATTGTTGTTTAAATAAACTTTACATCAATTTCCAGTTTCATTTTCAATCATATTATATTCAGAATTCCATTGTTCAAGTATTTGCAATATTAAATTTAAACGATTTTGATTGTGCAATAATTCACTATATTTTGCCTATTTGAAAATGAACTTATAAGACTTAGCGTTTAAGACAAATTCAAATTATAGAACGTGTAACGATATAGATTTTTCCTGCTCGAAAATCGACATCCATACTTTACATCGTACTCGAATGCCGTAGATTCGACCATTCAAATCCGAGTCGCCGGAGCTTATAACACAATTAAGTAAATAACACAGCAGAAGAAAAAGAATAATACATTGATATACAATATCTGATACAACAGAGTGATACAATGAATATCAATATACATCAGAGATATGATATAAGAAAATAGCAGCGGAAAGAAAATAGATAACACCAGCAGCAGATAGAATATCTCCAATAGAATGCTCCAATCCATAGCTAGCGGAAAGCAAGGTCAGTCGTCCAAGGACTGACTAGCTCCAGATAATCTGCTCAACCTGAATATTTAAGAAACCCAACCCTAGACTGCTCGTGTGGAAAATTATGAGCACCCAGAGTTTAGGAAGGGAACAATAAACTTCGGATCAGTCATGAGACTGGTGTGAGCAACAAAAACAGTTTATCTTTAAATAAACAACAAAGAAATTTTAAACATTGAAATCCGCAATGCTTTTGGAAAATGAAACTACCATAAGGCCTCCCGCACACACACACAATGCAAACGCAGAATCGGAGGAGATTTCTCCTTATGATAGTCAAAGATGCTTACTACGCAAAACAAATCATTGAATTATTATTATTAGTGCATAGTGCAGAAAACATTTCGAAAGTATAATATTAATCTTAGCCAGCATAGGCATTTCACGTTATGCCTACTATAGCTACTATGTTCAATAGCAGGTTACCGCCACATTCCATAGCAGGTTATACAATTGCAATCGTAAAGGTTCGTATTGTTTCTTTGGATTTTCCAACAAATGGTCAGGCTAAGGAACTTCCTTTCCTACTGCCGAATGGGATCGCCTCTGGCTGGACGTCCCGAGAGACAAACTGCTCTCTGCCAACAAGGCCAGGTTACCTTTGTAACTAGGTAACTCACGAATATGCCATCCCCCGGTCCTTTGGGACCTTTATCCGAGGCCTCGGTAACCAACATCACACATAATAATAAAGTGTGTCCACATGAGTAAGTATCTGGGATCCATACCATGATACCACCCTTTTCCAGAAGGAAATGACATACCCTAAAGGGCGCGACCCTCATAACCTTGCCGCAACATTCCTGTTTCGACCATTTTCGGGTTGTGAGGTCCGAAGAGGTCTCGTCCACAAAGCTACGCTTTGTCACAAAGCCATGCTTTGGGTCAACAGATGATCAAAGTAATGATCACAAAGATAAATGATCAAACAAATGATCATATCACAAATGATCAAACAATGATCATCACACAGCAACACTCAGCATGCCACATTACCAAATTGGGAGTATATCGCTGATAAATTTCAACTACATAACCTCTGAGCTCGTACGTCTCAGAGAAGGGTGTTAATCTAAGAGAATAAATTCTTCGCCACCAACAGAAATGTATTTGAAAGAAATCTGCTTTATATCTCAAAGTGTAATGTCAGACATGTAACCATACAAGTCTGTTCCGGGTTCGAACAGAACCGAAGGCACTTCCGAAGAAGCCCTTGCAATCCGGGTATTCACAATCCCGATCGGACTTCCCATCACTTAGGAAATCTCTATACTGGAGCAACTCAGTGCAGAGACAATCGATAGGTTATCCTATCGTTTTCGCAAATACCCGGTCTTCAACACCGGTCTTCAAATGCTATCCATATACGACGAATCACTTATTCGGAATGGGTTATGTCACACAAAGGTCCTCTCCCGGCTAAACCGAATAGTGAGCGCAATATTTAAAAATATACGGATATTGGGATTTCAGTTAAGTCACAACTTAAACCCAAACTTTTCTTTCAAATGGTTTAAACAAATTACCATTTACATCTTTTTAAACAAAAAGATTCATTTTAACAACCCTCAACGGTTTAAACAATTTCCACACTTTAATCTTTTAAACAAAAGATTCATTCACATATTTTCCAAATTAATTCCCATTTCAATTTGATTAACTCGTTAAATCTTTAAAACAAAGATTTAACTTATAGCTTTCAAAACAATTCCATTTCAAATGGTTTAAACAAATCATCATTTTAAATCTGTTAAAAATAACAGATTCAATTTATAGCTTTAAAAAAGAATTCATTCATAACTTGGAAAAAACATTTTTCAATTCAACTTGAAATTCCTTTAATTAAACTGGAAATTTCATTTCTTATCTGAAAGCTTTTATCTTTTGAAAACAAATAGTTTCATTCCGGAAATCTGATTCATCTATACGAGTTAAAGTCTTTGGGTTAGATTCAAATTCTCAAAACCATATTTTTAAAATAGTTTAATTTCATATAAACACATTTATATCATCTTTAATCCCTAGTTTCAAATCATAGGATTCAATTTCAAACTTGAATTCAAATTTAAATCAAATTATTTAAATTTTCAAAACTCGATTAAGTTATTCAAAATAACTTTTATCTTTGAAATTCCATTTGAAAAGCTTTTCACTTTAAGCCCAAATTTCCAATTTCAAAATCAATTGAAATTACAATTTCAATTTCCAAAAAAACATCAAATTTAAATTATCTGTAACTTAACTGATTTCCACGTGAAATCCATATTTGTGTGTGTAAAAGTGTAGTCCAGGGGTTTTACACAGTAGTGCAACATCATACAATCATCACAGATCAGAATACAGAAATATAGTTGATAAGAGGTATTAACTATCACGCTTATCGTTCATTCACAGATAAGTAAATTACAGATCACAACATAAATCAGTATGTATCACAAAGCATCATATATCAGGGATATCAAACAATCAAATCATCCAATAGAATCCAAACATCCATAGGTAGGGTCAGTTAATTGTCTGATTAATTCAAATCAGATTTAAATTCTATGAATAAATTACTAATTCTGGTTAATTAACATTAATAAATTACAAATCATTTTGATTAATTATTCTTTAATCATTTATTAATTAACCTTAATTTTTAAATTAATTATCCCATAATTAATTATCTCCATAAATTTCACTAAGTAAATTCACTTATCCAATTATTTTCTTAAGTTAATTAAACTAACTTAATTAACTCTAATTAATCAAAATATCCAAAATCAATTACAATAAGTAATTTATCCTTAATTACTTTCATTAAGTAATTACATTTAAATCAATTTATAATTGATTATCTAATTTATTAATCTAATTAACTATCAAAATTAATCACATTAATTTAATTACTTAATAATCCCTAGTTAATTGTCTTCATTAACTAATAACCTTTCTTAACTACTTTTAATTAATCTCTAATTATAAATTAATCTAAATCATTAATTTAAAAAGTTGATAAATAAATCATTCCTTAATTATCTTATAAATTGAATCATTTAATACCTTAATTATCTCTAAGATAATTTATTTCTTCATTAATGACTTGATTAACATTAACGTATATATTTTTAAACATTTACTGTTTGAACTTACCATTTAGTTCCATTTTGAATTTTAATTTTAAATTAAATTATTTAAATCCAAAACATTTTAAAGTTATACTTTAACCCCCTTTTTAAGTAGTTCAAATAATTAAATTTTATAAAACATTCTTTAATTCAAACTAGGATACAAAAAAATAATTTTGGATCCATCTTTCAAATTGTAGTTTTAAACTTTATATTAAAACCTGGTTTCAAATTTTCAAAATCTGTTTAAATTCAAACAGATAAGTTTAATTAAAAAAAACTGTAACATTCCCAAATGAACCCGAGTAAAACCATCAAAAACACCGAGACCCTCTCGGGTAATCACGCAACCCGCCTGCTTCGAGTCGAACGCGATTCTACACTAACAAAACCCCGAGCCATCTCTTTCTTCTCCAAATCCACAACTACATCAGATATCATCACCTACGCGTGCACGTGCATGAACATTCCGATGATCCTTGGTCAACCATGCTACCTTCGACAACATCATCACTGTCCTACCCAAACAACCAGATCTTCGAAAACGTCCCCGATATTGAATTCGAACATGATGGGCAAATCTGGAGCAACTGCGATCACCAGAAACTAGCTCGTGCCGCCGCCTCCGACCTCGAAACGTCTGGCCATCTTCACCGAAGCTACGACACACCTTCTCGCTGCCATTCCCCCACTCGCGATCCCCTCCGATGATCCCTAGCCTCCCCAATTGCCTCGCGAACGTCGCCAACAACTTGAACACCTAAACCCTAAGACTGCTTCGTCCCATCATTTTCCTCAATGGAAAAATTATTGAACATTTTTCCCCATACCGACCATCACCACGCTTGCTTTAGCCAGGACCTTGACCCCTCTAGTGACGCCAATCACCAGAGATTTACGATAATGTCAATCTCGTTCATCTCACGTTTTCTCATGGTTTATGAATTAAAAATCATGAATTTTGTTTTAAAAATCATAAATTTTCCAGTCGAACCCAATAATGTATATGAATCAATTAACTCTGAGATTCCAATTATCATGTTTATTTATTTTCCACTGTAATATTCAAATTTGAAGATATTTAATCCATATTTCCACTTGAGTTTATTTTTAAAATTGGTATTACAACATTACAATCACCTTTAATTTTGAAACCGAAGCCCAATATTGATTGGTTTGGGTGATCTGAATTTTTGTTTGAATTTGTTTAGCCTATAACAGAGAAACAGGTACATATACTTGTATCTATATATTCAAGTTACAGATATACATATATATGTGGTCATACAAATAAAATTTATTCTATACAACATTATTCCATAACATATATCCAATATAGATCATACGCAAACAACTCATATATATGTAAGGGTTGAAAAGTTTGCTCACCATTGAAAGGGAAGAACAGAGGATACTTGTTGTCTAGAAACTGCAGTTGAGTCCTGTTTTAAACTTGCTTGGTTTCCTTTGAAAAATGTTTTAAGTTGCCTTTGCTTTTTGATCTTCCTGCTTCCAGGTTAAAGCTTAAATTTTCAAACTGAAAATGTTTCTTTGATTTGTTTTCTATTTTGATGTTGGTTTTGGTTTGAAGTTTGTTTGTGTTTTAGAGGAGATGATGTTTACTTGATATATTCTCAGCTCGAACTGAAATGAGGAGGGATAGATAAATGAAATTGAGTTGTACAGGGTATTATATTTATTTGTTTGTACACATAAGCCAGGGATTTTTCTTGTTTGTAGGCTGATGGAAATACTAGTTTGGGGCTGCATTAAATTAGCATTGTACCATTTACATTTTTATTTCCTTCGGCTGTACAAAATGAGTATATTTTGCTTTGCTTTGGTGGCTGGTAGATTCATTTGGGTGCTAGCATTAATTAGTTTGTACCATACTTATCTTTTTTTCTTTATCTCTTTTGTACAGGTATGAAGATATTCGGGTGTCTTCTTTTGCAAGCTTTTCCATATATTTTTGTTTCTTCATTTGGCAAGTGTACATGTATAGTTGCTGTCTTCTCTCATACTCCATATTTCATTCTACTCCTTGTGTATTAATACATAGTATAAGAGAATGTTTTGAAATTTAAACACGTATTTTATTTTATTACTTTATAATGCTATTAGATTTTATTTTGCCTTGTCTCATTATTTTATAATATGAGTATTTTAACATGTTGTTAAATTCTTACTAACGTTTATTTTGTTGTTATTTTTATAGTTCATGTCTTATTTATTTATTTTCATTTTGAAACATAGTTGAATTTCTAGGTTTAGTTTATGTTATTAAATTTTATCCAACGTATTTATTTTATACTTTTATATCTTATATAATTTCATTTCTAAACCATTTCTTCATGATTTAAATTCATATACAATAATTTAAATTTAAACGATTTATACAGAATTTATTTGGGTTCGGGGAAACTCGTATCACTTAATCAATAAATTTTACAATTTTTATTCAAAAATTAATTTAATTATCAATTTAAATTTATATAAAATCTGGGGTTGTTACAGAACGACTATTTTCATTATATAGTTATTCAATTCCCGTTATTCAATTATTCAGTTAATTCCAAATATTAAATTTAAATAATTCAATCGTTCAATATTCAACAAATTTCAATATTAGATTTTAATTTAATTTTAGTTATCACTCAATTACTTTATGCACATCCAGTGCATCCAACATTTGTTATTCAACTTCAGTTATTGATTATATACCCAGTTAATATATATAATTTCATTTCAATTGCAATTGGTTTCCAAATTCAATTCGACCGACTAAATAAACAAGTAACTTATAATAATTATCACCATTTACTTTTAATCACACTTATAAGTTTATTATTTACTACAAGTGTCACAATTACCTATACAATACCAATTTGATTCCATTACCGATGACTATATATTATTTCATTAGTTAACCCAATATTTACATTTGTTATCTTATATTCCCTTTATAACCAAGTTATAATATTTAAGTCATTTCAATTGATTGGAATTTCATTCAATTCATTAATAATTAACTTAGATAAATATTGTTTCAATTCATTCTAGTTACTATTATCATAAATAAATTACAATTTTTTTATTCTTCCAACATTAACCATGAAATCTTATTAAATTAACTATTTTAATTATCGAAAATTTACGGGTCGTTACAAAGAGGAAGAGAGTTGGCCGGGGTTGGTGAACGAAGGTGGTGATGCGGCTTCAGCATGGGTTGGGTGATGGAAAGTTTTGTGGAGGTGGCTGCCGTGCTAATAATGAGGAGGAGGGTGCGGGCGGAGGAAGGTGGGACCGGCTGTGAGGTGAGTGGGCATGGTTCGGTCGGAGGCAAAAGCGAGGTGTCGATGAAGACCGAACGTGGAGATGGTGAGCTAACAGGGAATATGGGATTGTTGTTTTTTTATAATGGGCGAAAGTGAGTAGAGGGGGAAGAAGATGACTAGCTTACAAAATAGATTTTATAATAAAATCTCAAAGTAACAGTACACCAAAATATTGAAAAGTTGGAAGCCGAAGTGTTGAATTCGACAGATATTAAAAGTTGATAACTGTTTATAATCAACTGGTAAAAAGATGAAGGGACACCGGGAAACCAAAAGTTATCGTTGGTACCGATATGATTATTCGTTTCCACGAATTTCACCGTGTCCCGGACGTCGATACACACAAATGAATATACCACAGAGATCAGCACGACGTGACGATCAAAACGATATACATATATTAGTGGTACGATCATCCGATCAAAAGTCGATATCGATACCGAAATGCTGCTAATACACCAAAAATAAGATAAACGGAGAAATAACAGTCCAAATTTGGAGAAACGAAATATGACATCTCACTCCGAAGATGATTTCCAAATTTATTATACAAAAATATTCAGATTTGAAAAATATTTTATTATTATCAAATATTAACTGATTTGAATTTAAATAAAATTACACAAGAAAATAAACTTCCATATTTTTAGATGAAAATTTACCTTTTGCTATGTTTAACTAGACGTATTCCAAATATTAAATTTTTATTTCAAAATTCAATTATTTAAAATTTCACAAAATTCAATTAATTAAATTAATAAAACCCCTAAAATTTTACGGGTCGTTACAGGAAGCAATACAGGGTTGGTGTGACCGAAGAATGCTATAGAGGTTAGAAGTTTTCTTTATGAGTCATTCGATGATTGGAAGCGATTCATCCACATACATACATACATACATACATACATACATATATATACATACATACATACATACATACATACATACATACATACATACATACATACATACATATACATACATATATATATATATATATATAAAGAGAGGCATTGGAAATGAATTTGAGATGCATATGTATATAATGTACTCAATACACTATGTTAAACCATACAAAAACTTTATGAAATGTTTTCGGAGATATGTTTATGCATTTTAGAGAATATATATGAATTAAATAGATTTAAAATGATTTATTTTGTGATATTTGATAATATATTAAATAATAGTGTTTTTAGACAAGAAACTTGTTTATATTTAAAACACAATATAAAATACATAAAAAAATTATGTAAAAATGTTTATAAATTGTCATATTACAATTTTATTTCAAAATTATAATTATTTTAGATGTATCTTAATACATATACATATACATCACACACAAAAAGATATACATGTATGTTTGTATGTATGCATGCATGTATAAAAAGTGTATTTATAACAATACAAAGCCAATTTTATAAAGGGAGAGTTTGGCTCACATCCCTAATAAGTTTCAAAATAAACAAAACATCCTTCACATACAAAACTTACATTTCCGCCCCCTATTTTCAAATTCGCGCAGGCAAAAATACACAAATACCCTTTACGTTTTTAACATTTCAAACGCGTATAACTTTATGTACAAAAACTGGATCAACAAACCGTTTTCACCAAAAAATCACAAATTTTATGATCTTTGAAATGAGATCCATTGTTGATACCAAAAATTCATATTTGTAGTAAATGTGCAATTATTTCAAATATTTGCAGACAATTCAGCAACTTTTAAACCTTTTTGATTTTTTTTCAAATTTACAAAATTGACAAATAATTGCAGATATTTCTGCAGCTATATGGTATAGTTGCATAAATGTCTGCAACTATTGGGTATAGTTGTAGAAATTTATGCAACTATACGGTATAGTTGCAGAAATATCTGCAACTATCGCATATAGTTGCAGACATTTCTGCAACTATTGCATATAGTTGCAGAAATGCAACTATTGCAAATAGTTGCAGAAATATCTGCAACTATCGCACATAGTTGCAGACATTTCTGCAACTATTGCAAATAGTTGCAGAAATATCTGCAACTATTGCACATAGTTGCAGACATTTCTGCAACTATTGCATATAGTTGCAGAAATGCAACTATTGCTAATAGTTGCAGAAATGTCTGCAACTATTACGTATAGTTGCAGAAATTACTGCAACTATTGCTTATAGTTGCAGACATTAATGCAACTATTGCAAATAGTTGCAGAAATGTCTACAACTATTGCGTATAGTTGCAGAAATATCTGCAACTATTGCGTATAGTTGCAGAAATATCTGCAACTATTACATATAGTTGCAGAAATGCAACTATTGCAAATAGTTGCAGAAATGTCTGCAACTATTGCGTATAGTTGCAGAAATTACTGCAACTATTGCTTATAGTTGCAGACATTTCTAAAACTATTGCTTATAGTTGCAGAAATGTCTGCAACTATTGCGTATAGTTGCAGAAATTTCTGCAACTATTGTGCATATATTTGCAGAAATTTATTGCGATTATTCATAACTGCAAATATTAAGAATATCATATTTCATAAAAAAAAATTGATTCATCTTTAATTTAATTGCAGTTTACCATTAAATCGAAAAATAAGAAGAAGATTCAGCTCCACAGCGAAACGCAAGGGTAAGTTGGGAAAAAAAATGACGAAAAACAGAAACAGGGATGTAGAAAATATATATTTTATGACAGGGACCCGCTTTGAATTTAAGTTCCGTTTTAAGGATGTGTGGCTAATTTTCACTTTTATAAATAATGACTTCTCAAGCAATTCTGGAACAATTTTGATATGGATCCTTTTATGTATCTAAAGTAGAAAGATAGTACAAGTTAATACCAAAATTCATAAGAATATGGATTGAAAAACGAATCAAAAAAATAGAAAATAGGCCTTTGGAAATTGACAGAAGCAACTGCTCCTATCAAAATGCCTACCAGGCTACCACCGATCAACAGGTGGTAGAACTACTGATTGACCAGTGGCACCTACAGATGCACAAGCTGACTTGTGAATGATGTGTGCTTGTGTTTGTTTTTGCCCGATCCCTTTGGAGTTTTTTCTTGGGTTTTGAGTAACATTTCAATGAAGTTTTGGAATACTTCGAGTATCGAGTATTTCATCTCAATAGCTTGTATATTCATCTTTAGCCACTAGAAAACTCTCTTTATAACTCTATATATCTTGTCACCACCGGAATGAATAGTCATCCAAAAATGACACCGATACTAGTGAAGCCATATCAACCACCCAATACTAACAAACCCATTAGCCACTTAGTACTTCTAAATATGAAGCGGGTTTCTATAATACTTTTAAAAGAGAAATAGGCAGACTCTGTCATTTACGACCTTAACCAAGATAGATTCCATCACTTAAGACCTATTCCCAAGGTGATTTCCTAACAATGTTGTCAATGGTCGGTAGGTCCTAGCTACAAGACCTCTAACCACTATTTAAGGCTTCCGACATTTAATGTCCAACTATTACTGCATCTATCGTCGGAAAAATCGCAATCATGTACTAAACAGTACCCAAGCCACTTAATACCTTATATTAGAAAATAGGCAGACTCTGGTCATTTAAGACCTTAACTAAGACAGACCCCATCATTTAAGACCTATCCCCAAGGCGTGCTCCTAAATGGTACTATTATTATTACGGTCGTAGCAATGTAAGAGACTGTATCCAAGCCAATTAATACTTCCAAGCGGAAAATATGCAGACCCCGTCATTTAAGACCTATTTCCAAAAGCATGCTCCTCAATGGTACTATTTAGCTGTCATTGCTTAGAAATCCCATTGGGCTACTCAATACTTCTTTTATAGGAAAAAGGATGACCCTATAGTCACTTAAGACCCCAAACTTGAAGTGAACCCTTCATGAGATATCCATTATCACTCGTAATTATAAATATGAAGGAGGCAGACCCTTCAGCCACTTAAGACCTCAACACTGAAGTAAACCCATTTTTAGAGACATCATTATTTATTTATTAGGAATCTCACTAGGTTACTTAATACTTCCATTTAGGAGGGAGACGGACCCTTCAACCACTTAAGACCTCAAACCAAAAGCGAACCCCTATGGAGATATCCCTCACTGCTCCTAATTTCAAATTTGGACCATTTAATACTTTCCCTTTAAGAAAGCAAGCCCAACCTCTCACGTCGACATGGGTCCTAGGATTAGTGGTATCCCACATCAGTAATAAGTACATCCGACTACTGCTAGCCTAAAAGTGAAGGGCAGTCTTCTGTCGAGTGACTCTACTGATCTCACATCACTATCCCACTAAGTCCAATTAACCATCCTAAGTCTTTATTTATATTATCTTAGGTAGACACTGGACTTAGGTTACTAATTCTCATTTATTTAAGGCAATAAGATTTACCTTAAATATTTATCAACAATAAATCCCCGCTTAATGCTCATGAATGTCAATTTGTCCATAAAATCCTAATGGATATTTCCTAAGACTTTTATATATAATTACTAATTTCAAATTAGTAACCTTTTATATCTATTCCATTTTTATCAGTCCTATTAATCCATTTACCCTATCAAATTATTGCAACTCCCATATTTATTACCATTTATTATAGTTACAACCTTTTAAATTTTTTCCCATTAGTTAATTATCCTAAACGCGAATATTACGTGCAAACGTCATTGTTAGCTTTTTATTTAATTATTATAACTACAGTAATTACGTATAAATATTTACTTTTATCAAATATGTTCTAGTTATATATCATTGCTAGAATATACTTTTCCATGTTAAATTGTTTGAGTCATATCTAAAAATATTATCCGCTATAATTTCTATAAATTAGTCCCAAAAAAAGATTTGACTTTAAAATATAAAAGATTACATCGTTTGAAATTACAAGGAATAATCATTTCTTTTTATTACCGAAACAGACGGTGTAAACTACAATGAATTCATACTTTACACAATTCTTTCTCTTTCTATTTGCATTTATTCCTTGTTAGATCAAATGTTGTATCTTTCTAAAAGAAAAAGAAATTAAACAAATTTACAAATATTAAACGGATCTAAATTCCAGCAATTCCAAATATAGAAAAGTTTATGTTCTAATAAAATTAGGGTAGTAATCCAAATTTATAACATTATTATACAACCTATTTCAGATCTGGAATAAGTTTCATTCAAATCAGTATTCTAAATTCATACTTTTGGGATTGATTTCCAGATCTGGTTGTCTACAATGCTAAATCAATTCATAAACAAGAATATGTAGGCGCTATTTATTATATTCAGATCATATTTAATTCGTTGTCTACAACTCATATATAATTTTCCAATTAGGCATAAAAATCAAATAAAAACCAATCCCATAATTTTCATATTATAACAATCTATGAAAGTTTCCACCCACCTTTTAAAAGCGATCCAAATCTCCAGATCTGAAGTAGAATCTTTGATTCATCTCCAAATAGTTTATAATCCAAGAGATATGTGTAAAAGGGTATATACATACATTAGAATTATAGATCTGAAAAGATATTTGAGATTGGTAGAGAAATAGATACAAATATATGTAAATATATAAATTACTTCAAATACGCATATGGTTGATTCTCTTCTCTTCTCCTTTTTATTAGATTTCTACTCTTCTTCGATTTGTATGAGTATAGATACAAATATCTTATCTTTATAATTTAGAAAGAAAGTGAAGAAGAAGAAATGGCAGAGCTTCGCTACTGCCTCCATAAAAATATGAGAAGAGAAGGGAGGGCTTGGCCATAATTTACAGGCGCTAGAATCAACCAGAACCGTTAGATCGAAATATATTAAATCCAGGCCGTTGCGGCCTAGTTTTATTGGAGCCGCCATGTCGTTATCGGTCTACTGCCTATGGGTCATAGGTCGACCGCTGGGGGTCGACCGTCCCCAATGACGGGTCGACCTATGGGGCCAGGTAATTAATATAAAAACATTAATTTATTCTTATTTAATTATTTTCGTTTCGAATTCGTTTTTTGTTCATAACTTCTTCATTTGAACTCCGATCGCAAAACTCCAAATATGAAAGTCACTTAAAATTTCACCACAAACGAAATGGTGCTAGCTTCATGGTCAAATTCCATCGTTTTCATAAATTCCACTTTTGGAGCTTGATTAATGAACTAACTAATTAAATAATTAACGCCAAATTATGGGGTGTTACATTCTTCCCCCCTTAAAAAGAATTTTGTGTAACGCCCCACTCTGAGACCCACTGTAACAAAGAGTATTACGGGAGTAATACTGTCTGTTAAAGCGGAGAATAGAGTATAGTGGAAGCGACCATTTGTAATCAAGCTATAACTATCTACTGAATACGTCGAAAAGGTGGTATCTATTTTTTTTTCAAGTTGTTCGACATATTCAATAAATATTTATAACGAAATTACAATGGCTAAAGATCTATCAGAATAAGCATAGTAATAAAATGATAAAACATCACAGAACAGAATCACATAACAGATATAAAATCCTAGAACAATACAACGTCAATACAGATCCAAATATCATAAGTGGGTACAAAGCCACTGCTCACACATGTGAGTCAAAAATATGTACATAGCAAAGTCTGAATAATAACATAAGGCGGACACTAAGATAAGCTATCTCAAAAGCATAGCAGATAAGTCCAAAGCGGAAGCACAGAGCAGCTAAGTCCAGAGACCTAACCTGAAACAACTCGGTCTGACCCGAGCGAAAACACTCAGGTCAGGCTAGCTAAACAATCAGTAATAACTGAGATATAGAATAATGCGGTACATAAATAAAACAGTACTTATCCAAAGAGAAGTATATTATGAACCACATGAATATAATGACGATCCCAAATCATCAATAAACAATAAAAATCTCCAAAGAGAAATCAACACCAAAGTGTAGAATAAATAAAATCGCCTCATATCATCGGCGTAGCCAAAGCTATAAAAAGATGCCCATAGGCAATAATCCCAAGAGTGACCAGAGTCTGTAATCAATGCCCAAGCAAAGATCGATGCTCCAAAGAGCAATGGGGATATACTGAAAAGTCAATGAAATCCAACACTGAAAAGCAGTGTCCAGAGACACTGTGAATCCACAAGGCAATCGCACTTACATCGTATGGTTCTATAGAACCAACACCGAATGGCGGTACTCGAATGGATATAAAAATCATCAAATAATACCAATATTGCACATGCACTGACCAGAGTCGTTGTTGCCAAGTACTGTAGAGTTGTGATCGATCACTCGCACAGATGCGGAACGCGCGAACGGCAAGATCCTTCCCAGAAGGATAAAGGCCCAGAGGCGCATGCCGAAAAATAAACTGCTCCATAGAGCAGGTGTCCAGAGACGGTTGCCCAGAGGCGTGGTGACCCAGAGGTCCAGTATTGGCCGCCCAAAGGCTAATGTGTCACTAACTTCTTGGAGAGGAACCCGTAAAGTGTTAACAATGAGTCCCATACCCCACGTTCGCACTAAACGGTTTCCTAACCAATAGCAAGCTCACACTCCAAATAATAAAAATTCCACCTCGTATCATCGGTAAACTAGACCCAAAGGTCAAAACGATCAATCGAATAGGTCGGGGATTAACCGGAAAGGAAATACACACGGTTCCATAGGCCGGAGATTTCCTAACCGTTTAAGCACCTTTCCACTTCGCTCGACGTGCTAAAAAGTGAGTGTGAGATTTTTATTATAGAAAATAATGGTGCGAAACGGATTTATAATTGATTTTTAAATCACTTTAAAACGGCTTTTGAAAACTCTCCTATTATGGAGTAATTAATTTAATAATTAAAATAATATTATATAATAATTTCGAAAGCCATTTAGGAGTGAAAAATCTTTTGAAATGATTCATAAAACCCGTGTACGAAATCTAGAGACAAATCTCAAAGAAATCAATGAAAACCAGAAAATCATCAAAAATATTCTAAGTGTTTGTAAACATTCAAAAAAACAGCTGCGAACCCAAGTTCGGCAATTTATTTGGACCAGCAAACTATGTCCAAATGTCATGAAAATTTTCAGGCATGTAGTACAACATTCCTACTTTAAGATGCAAAAAGAATTTCTGGATTCCGAGTTGAGACGCAGTGGCAGCGACGTCTCAAAGTTGAACCCATAACAAGATTCACACTGTTTACCAACATCGACCAGAGTTCAACTTCGACATGAAATTCGAAGTACCAAACGAACTCCGATGTTGCCCAAATTTTCCAGAGATGGAGTTCGAAACTCCACCTTTCCGACGAGACAAAAACGTCGAATTCCGACTTCGGATGCGATCGTGGTGACATCGCAAAGTGGAGATAAAAAATCTGGAAACAGGGTTTACACTTAGTTTTCTATAACCCTTAATAGGCTAATTTAATATCAGGGGCCATCGTGGACTTCCAGACAGGCCCAGGAGGCTAAAAAAATATGCAGCAGTTTTGATTTGTTAAAATTCCCTAATGGGCTTCGGCCCAGAGAATATAAATAAACCAACAAGGTGCTTTGGCCCGAAGTTGAAATGACTCTAAAAGCCACAGGCGGATCGGGTCTTCACCCAAATCAGGCCGGGTTCAACCCAGAACAAGAGGAACACATGCCTCAGTTAGAAGCGGGCTGTAGGGTATTTTTGAAGCGGGCCGTAGAGTGTTTGCAGCCCAATGAAAATACAAACGATTTGAATTTAAGGAAAGAGCGAACTGTGGCCCGGGCCTGATTTGGCTTACCTGGACCTGAGTTGAGGCGGGTTGTAGGGGATTCTGAGGCCCAGACGAAAAAAAAATACCAAAATGATCACATTATTTTGCCTGGACCCGATTTGAGGCGGGCTGTAGAGCAATCTGAAGCCCAAACGAAAATACAAACAAATTTAAATATAAGACATGAACTGTGGGCCTGGGCCCGATTTGGCTTGCCTTGGGCGAAAGATTTTGCCCAACGTGCTGACGAAAACACAAATTTCAAAACACGTATGTGATTTGTATAACACAAAATTTATGAAAGCACACTAAATATAATAGTGCTGGAGATAACATAAAATGTACGAAAGGCTTTTAAACCCGATTGTGACCATGCGTGAAGACGTGCTAACTGCTAGTGCATATGTTGTCATGTGCGTGAATAAACTGACATAAGTGCTGTTGCCCAAAAATAAAAAAACGAAAACATTATGATACACGAATTTGTATGCTATCACGAGCTGGGTTCTTCAACAAATTGGTTAGCATGAAATTTATACAGGGTGATTTATACAAAAGTACGCGATTGCATACATACAAGAACAACTCACAATCAAAAATAAAGGCAGCATGTGGTAGCCAATTGTCTTAATCAAATGAAGACAGCACTATGGATTTCACAATTTTATATGCAGTACTTAAAACAGATGGTACCACAACTTGCTGCATATATGGGTAGAAATTATGAACCATAATTATAACTAGCAATAATCAATAATAATTAGTAATTACCTTAATGAGACAAAAGAACAAATAGTATTTGTGCACAATCAAGCAAGACAAAAGCCTCAACCTCTAAGCAAAGATCAAGAGACTTCAAGGACCCAAAATCAACAAAAAAATAAAACAATAATTACAACATGAAGGTTGAGATAAATATGGGTTAAGAGGGAGGATTAGATAATAGGAGAGATTGCATTACCTTTCTTTTTTTTCTAGGATTAAACTAATTTATGAAGAGAAGAAGATGGAGCTTCTAAATGGAGGCCATTCATTTTGTTTAGATCTAGGTTTTGAAGTTATGAAGAGGAGGGTTAGGGTTTGGATGGGTTTGAGATATTATAAAGGAGTGGGTTAGGCTAATGGGTAATGGTAAGGGGTTTTAGAAACCCATTAGGACTTAGTTTATTTTCTAATGTTATCATGTGAACCAAAATCCTAAGAAGCATTCTATTTTTAATTAAAACCTTATAATTGTCTTATTTAGCCCATTAGCCTATAATCACTTTTTATTTAAAAATTCCTCATTTCAACCCAAAATATTTTAATTTGCAAACAATTGTAAATTTAACTTCCCAAAAATTTGTTTAGTCCCTTTTTAACTTAAAATCATAATTTTACTCCATCATTCGGTAATTGCAATCTCAGGGTTGTTACAGACTCCCCCCCTTAAGAAAATTGCGTCCTCGCAATTCCTTAAATATCGGAGTCGTCTATAACATCTAATCCCCAAAAGGAATTCAGAAGATAAAATATAGATGCTCACCCATGCCGGAAGATGAAAGAAAACCAGGATAAGTACGCTTGATAAATTCTCTGGTCTCCCAAGTGCAGTCCTTAGGATTAGACGACCATTGAATCTTCACAAGCGGAACCTCTTTGTTTCGAAGACGTCTGATCTCCGAATCAAGCACACGAAGAGGTTGCTGCTCTATAGATAGATTGGGTGAGATCTCCAAATCGGCCACGATATGAGGCTCGATAATAGAATCAGGGTCGCGCACACACTTGCGAAGCTGAAAAACATGGAACACATCATGTATTCCAGAGAAATGAGCAGGTAGAGCCACACGATAAGCGACGAGGCCAATGCGTTCCGTGATAGGAAACGGTCCAATATAGCGAGGGGCCAATTTTCCTGTAGAACTGAAACGCACAACTCCTTTCATAGGAGATATCCGAATAAAGACATGATCACCAATGGAGAACTCAAGAGGCTTCCTACGCTTGTCCGCGTAGGATTTCTGGCGGTCCTGTGCCTCTTTCATTCTCTGACGGATAAGAATAATCTTCTCAGAAGATTCCCGAACTGAATCTGGACCAAGAAGGTGCTTCTCACCAGATTCTAACCAACAAGTAGGAGAGCGACATGGCCTTCCGTAAAGAGCCTCGAAAGGAGCCATGCCAATACTAGACTGAAAGCTGTTGTTGTAGGAGAACTCTACAAGCGGTAAGTGATCCTCCCAACTACCACCGAAATCCAGAATACAACAGCGCAAAAGATCCTCTAAAACACGATTCACCCTCTCCGTCTGACCGTCGGTCTGAGGATGATAAGCAGTCGAGAAATTCAGCTTTGAGCCCAAAGCTGACTGTAGGCACTTCCAGAAGTGACTAGTAAAGATAGTGTCTCGATCACAGACGATGGAGCTAGGAATGCCATGAAGTCGAACGACTTCCTTCACATATAGCTTGGCCAGCTGAGGAGCAGTCCGAGTGGACTTAATAGGAATGAAATGAGCTGATTTGGTCAAGCGATCGACGATGACCCAAATAGAAGTATGGCCCGACCTCGATCGAGGTAGACCGTCAATAAAATCCATGGATATCTGATCCCATTTCCACAATGGAATCTCTAGCGGCTAAAGAAGACCAGATGGACGCTGATGTTCGGCCTTGATCTATTGACATGTCATGCAACCGCTCACATAACTTGCAACATCTTTCTTCAACCCTTCCCAATAATATACCCGACACATATCGGCATACATCTTGCTCGAGCCAGGATGGATGGTGTACTTAGTGCGATGACACTCGTCTAGGATGTCATGCCTAAGTGATAAATCAGATGGTATCAAAATACGGTTCTTCCTACAAAGACACCGATGAGAATCAATAGAATAATCTAACAATGTCTCATCACTGGATCCCGACTCAAGGAGATGAATATATCGCGACAAGTCTGGATCCTGCCGCTGAGCATGGGCAATGCGATCCAATAGAATAGGTCGAGCTTCCAAGCTGAATAACAAGATCTGAGAATCAGAAGACGGAGCTCGATTTCGAATATCACACATAGAAAGAGTCTCAAGAATATCCCACTCGGCTATCATCATAGAAACTACTGCCGAGTGTTTGCGACTGAGTGCATCAGCCACACGATTACCCTAGCCAGGGGTATACTGAATGTCTAAGTCATATGAGGCGAGAAACTCAAGCCATCGCTGCTGCCTCATATTGAGATCCTTCTGACTGAATAAATACTTCAGCGACTTATGATCGGTGTAGAGAATGAAACGTTCGCCCAATAGATAATGACGCCACGTCTTCAAAGCAAAGACGATAGCTGCTAACTCCAGATCATGAGTAGGATAGCGAATCTCATTCGGACGTAGCTGCCTAGAAGCGTAAGCAACCACCCGATCCTTCTGCATAAGCACAGCACCGAGGCCGCTACCACAAGCATCGGTGTAAACAACAAGATCCTGGTTACTCTCAGGAACCACAAGAATAGGAGCATGAGTGAGAAGTTCCTTCAGTCGCTGAAAGGAAGCTTCACACTTATCCGACCAAATAAAGCGAACACCCTTACGAGTCAGCGTCGTAAGGGGAAGTGCAACACGAGAGAAATCCTTGATAAATCGAAGGTAATAACCCGCCAGACCAAGGAAGCTGCGAATATCATGAACGTTCTCGGGCTGCTTCCAATTCTGAATAGCTTCGATCTTGGCAGGATCGACAGAAATACCCTCAGATGATACAATATGGCCCAAGAACTTGACCTTGCTCTCCCAAAAATGGCACTTGGAGAGCTTGGCCTTAAGCTGATGCTGACGAAGAGTATCCAAGACGATCCGCAAATGATGAGCATGCTCTGCCTCGGATCTAGAATAAATAAGAATATCGTCGATGAAAACCAGAACGAATCTATCGATGTATTCCCGGAATACTCGATTCATAAGATCGACAAAGAAAGCCGGAGCGTTCGTCAAGCCGAACGGCATGACCAACCACTCAAAAGAACCATAACGAGTGCGAAAAGCTGTAAGAGGAATGTTGTCTTCGGCGACTCGTAGCTGATGGATTCCGGTGGCAAGGTTGAGCTGAGAGAAGACCTTCACACCGCTCAACTGATCAAACATATCGTCTATCCATGGCAATGGATAACGATTTCTGATGGTCAACTCATTAAGCTTGCGATAGTCAATGCAAAGCCTAAGAGAGCCATCGAGCTTCTTAACGAAGACCACAGCAGCACCCCATGGAGAAGAACTAGATCGAATGAACTGCTTCGCCTCAAGCTCCACTAACTGCTTCCTGAGTTCCTCATTCTCTTTTGTAGACATCCTCGTGGGAGGACGCCCAACTAGGTGGGAGCCTAGAATGAGATCGATGCGGAACTCAATAGCTCGCTTCGGTGGTAAACTAGATACTGGCTCGAAGATATCGGGGAAATCCCGAACAACTGGAATACGAGATATGTCTACCTCATCATCTCGTGAATCAAGAGAGAATAAAGTAACATCAGAAAGCCCAACATCTTGAAGAACAATAGCTAACGGAGTGGACGAGTCAGGGTGAAGAATGAATAATATCCGCTCCGAACAAATAATTTTTGCGTCGTGCTGAACGAGCCAATCCATGCCAAGAATCATATCAAAGCCCAAATACTCCATAACATGGAGATTTGCACGGAAAGAAAAGCCACAAAGATCAATATCTATATTCTCACAGAGCAAGCTAAGGGTCGTGGATCCACCAATGGGATTCACAATCCTTAGTGAAGAAACCATACAAGTAACATCCAAAGATAAAGTATCAACTAGTTCCTTTGATACGAATGAGTGAGAGGCACCCGTATCAAAAAGAAATCTAATAGATCTACCATGAAATAAAATAGAGCCTTCAAGAACGGAAGGATGTGTACCTTTAGGCTGAGCAGAAGTGGTAGGAGCCTTGGCAGCATTAAGCCTGCCAGGCTTGGCACTAGCTGGAGCAATAGGGCAAGTGGAGATCCTGTGTCCCTCCTTCTTACAAAAGGTGCAATAGAGAGGTTTGGGACACTCTCGAATAAAGTGATCTGGAGAACCGCAGTTGAAGCATTTCTTCAGAGGACGGGTCCCACTAGGCTGAGCAGGAGTCTGGGACAGAGTCTGAGGCTGAGAACTAGAGCTGATCGCTATCTTCTTCTTGTGCTGAAAAGAAGAGCCAGGCTGGCCAGGAGGAAACCTCTTCTTGGTGGGGTTTGTGGAACCCACACCACCATCATCACTATGCTCCATCTCGACTGACTCAAGATGTAGAGCTGCATCGACTAGCTTCTCAAATGAGAGCTCAAGCTGTAGCATAAGCTGCCTCTTCAGATATTTCTTCAAGCCCTCAACAAATTTGAGGTTCCTCTTATAAGGAGTAGCAATAAACTCAAGGCCGTACTTGGACAGGGCCTCGAAGGAAGAGACATAATCGGATACGGAGGACTTCCCCTGCTTGAGATCAAGAAAGCGGCGAGCAAGGGAGTTCTTCTCTGACTCTGGGATGAATTTGAGCTCAAATCTCTCACGAAACTGAGCCCAAGTAAGCAAGGTCTCATCGATCTCGGTAATAAGGAGTTCGTACCAATCCAGGGCACGACTCTGAAGCTGACTGGAAGCAATAAGAACACAGTCATGATCCGGGATATCCATACGAGTGAAAATGCGCTCGCATATCCGAATCCAAGCCTGGACCTCTAAGACCTTCTTGGAGCCACTGAACGGCTTCCCTCCGAGATGGGTAAAATCACTGCAGAGACGCGCAAAAGCAGACTTGCGCGGAGCATCAGCAACTGGGGCTGGAGACTGAGAATGAGACTGGGAATTCCGAACCAGTTCCATGATCTGGTCGGTGGTCATGAACACGCCCTCTGGATGAGTGTTGCTGGACTGCCCAGCAGCATTGGTCTGACGTGTGGGTCTCCCTCTTCCCCTTCCAGACATACTGAAAGTCAAACGGGAATTAGAGTTAGACATGATTCAATGATAGATAATTAATTAAGGAATACTACGGAATATAACGGATTCCTAAACATATTCCTAACTTATCTATCAATAAACATAAGGAAGGGATTTGATTTAATTCGGATCTAATGAAAATGTATTGTACTAAGTGTATCTGTTCCGTGTTTATTATGCTTATTCCAGAAACCAGGCTCTGATACCAAGCTGTAACGCCCCACTCTGAGACCCACTGTAACAAAGAGTATTACGGGAGTAATACTGTCTGTTAAAGCAGAGAATAGAGTATAGTGGAAGCGACCATTTGTAATCAAGCTATAACTATCTACTGAATACGTCGAAAGGGTGGTATCTATTTTTTTTTTCAAGTGGTTCGACATATTCAATAAATATTTATAACGAAATTACAATGGCTAAAGATCTATCAGAATAAGCATAGTAATAAAATGATAAAACATCACAGAACAGAATCACATAACAGATATAAAATCCCAGAACAATACAACGTCAATACAGATCCAAATATCATAAGTGGGTACAAAGCCACTGCTCACACATGTGAGTCAAAAATATGTACATAGCAAAGTCTGAATAATAACATAAGGCGGACACTAAGATAAGCTATCTCAAAAGCATAGCAGATAAGTCCAAAGCGGAAGCACAGAGCAGCTAAGTCCAGAGACCTAACCTGAAACAACTCGGTCTGACCCGAGCGAAAACACTCAGGTCAGGCTAGCTAAACAATCAGTAATAACTGAGATATAGAATAATGCGGTACATAAATAAAACAGTACTTATCCAAAGAGAAGTATATTATGAACCACATGAATATAATGACGATCCCAAATCATCAATAAACAATAAAAATCTCCAAAGAGAAATCAACACCAAAGTGTAGAATAAATAAAATCGCCTCATATCATCGGCGTAGCCAAAGCTATAAAAAGATGCCCATAGGCAATAATCCCAAGAGTGACCAGAGTCTGTAATCAATGCCCAAGCAAAGATCGATGCTCCAAAGAGCAATGGGGATATACTGAAAAGTCAATGAAATCCAACACTGAAAAGCAGTGTCCAGAGACACTGTGAATCCACAAGGCAATCGCACTTACATCGTATGGTTCTATAGAACCAACACCGAATGGCGGTACTCGAATGGATATAAAAATCATCAAATAATACCAATATTGCACATGCACCGACCAGAGTCGTTGTTGCCAAGTACTGTAGAGTTGTGATCGATCACTCGCACAGATGCGGAACGCGCGAGACGGCAAGATCCTTCCTAGAAGGATAAAGGCCCAGAGGCGCATGCCGAAAAATAAACTGCTCCATAGAGCAGGTATCCAGAGACGGTTGCCCAAAGGCGTGGTGACCCAGAGGTCCAGTATTGGCCGCCCAAAGGCTAATGTGTCACTAACTTCTTGGAGAGGAACCCGTAAAGTGTTAACAATGAGTCCCATACCCCACGTTCGCACTAAACGGTTTCCTAACCAATAGCAAGCTCACACTCCAAATAATAAAAAGTCCACCTCGTATCATCGGTAAACTAGACCCAAAGGTCAAAACGATCAATCGAATAGGTCGGGGATTAACTGGAAAGGAAATACACACGGTTCCATAGGCCGGAGATTTCCTAACCGTTTAAGCACCTTTCCACTTCGCTCGACGTGCTAAAAAGTGAGTGTGAGATTTTTATTATAGAAAATAATGGTGCGAAACGGATTTATAATTGATTTTTAAATCACTTTAAAACGGCTTTTGAAAACTCTCCTATTATGGAGTAATTAATTTAATAATTGAAATAATATTATATAATAATTTCGAAAGCCATTTAGGAGTGAAAAATCTTTTGAAATGATTCATAAAACCCGTGTAGGAAATCTATAGACAAATCTCAAAGAAATCAATGAAAACCAGAAAATCATCAAAAATATTCTAAGTGTTTGTAAACATTCAAAAAAACTGCTGCGAACCCAAGTTCGGCAATTTATTTGGACCAGCAAACTATGTCCAAATGTCATGAAAATTTGCAGGCATGTAGTACAACATTCCTACTTTAAGATGCAAAAAGAATTTCTGGATTCCGAGTTGAGACGCAGTGGCAGCGACGTCTCAAAGTTGAACCCAGAACAAGATTCACACTGTTTACCAACAACGACCAGAGTTCAACTTCGACACGAAATTCGAAGTACCAAACGAACTCCGATGTTGCCCAAATTTTCCAAAGATGGAGTTCGAAACTCCACCTTTCCGACGAGACAATAATGTCGAATTCCGACTTCGGATGCGATCGTGGTGGCATCGCAAAGTGGAGATAAAAAATCTGGAAACAGGGTTTACACTTAGTTTTCTATAACCCTTAATATACTAATTTAATATCAAGGGCCATCGTGGACTTCCAGACAGGCCCAGGAGGCTAAAAAAATATGCAGCAGTTTTGATTTGTTAAAATTCCCTAATGGGCTTCGGCCCAGAGAATATAAATAAACCAACAAGGTGCTTTGGCCCGAAGTTGAAATGGCTCTAAAAGCCACAGGCGAATCGAGTCTTCACCCAAATCAGGCCGGGTTCAACCCAGAACAAGAGGAACGCATGCCTCAGTTAGAAGCGGACTGTAGGGTATTTTTGAAGCGGGCCGTAGAGTGTTTGCAGCCCAACGAAAATACAAACGATTTGAATTTAAGGAAAGAGCGAACTATGGCCCGGGCCTGATTTGGCTTACCTGGACCCGAGTTGAGGCGGGTTGTAGGGGATTCTGAGGCCCAGACGAAAAAAAAAATACCAAAATGATCACATTATTTTGCCTGGACCCGATTTGAGGCGGGCTGTAGAGCAATCTGAAGCCCAAACGAAAATACAAACAAATTTAAATATAAGACATGAACTGTGGGCCTGGGTCCGATTTGGCTTGCCTTGGGCGAAAGATTTTGCCCAACGTGCTGACGAAAACACAAATTTCAAAACACGTATGTGATTTGTATAACACAAAATTTATGAAAGCACACTAAATATAATAGTGCTGGAGATAACATAAAATGTACGAAAGGCTTTTAAACCCGATTGTGGCCATGCGTGAAGACGTGCTAACTGCTAGTGCATATGTTGTCATGTGCGTGAATAAACTGACATAAGTGCTGTTGCCCAAAAATAAAAAAAACGAAAACATTATGATACACGAATTTGTATGCTATCACGAGCTGGGTTCTTCAACAAATTGGTTAGCATGAAATTTATACAGGGTGATTTATACAAAAGTACGCGATTGCATACATACAAGAACAGCTCACAATCAAAAATAAAGGCAGCACGTGGTAGCCAATTGTCTTATTCAAATGAAGACAGCACTATGGATTTCACAATTTTATATGCAGTACTTAAAACAGATGGTACCACAACTTGCTGCATATATGGGTAGAAATTATGAACCATAATTATAACTAGCAATAATCAATAATAATTAGTAATTACCTTAATGAGACAAAAGAACAAATAGTATTTGTGCACAATCAAGCAAGCCAAAAGCCTCAACCTCTAAGCAAAGATCAAGAGACTTCAAGGACCCAAAATCAACAAAAAAATAAAACAATAATTACAACATGAAGGTTGAGATAAATATGGGTTAAGAGGGAGGATTAGATAATAGGAGAGATTGCATTACCTTTTTTTTTTCTAGGATTACACTAATTTATGAAGAGAAGAAGATGGAGCTTCTAAATGGAGGCCATTCATTTTGTTTAGATCTAGGTTTTGAAGTTATGAAGAGGAGGGTTAGGGTTTGGATGGGTTTGAGATATTATAAAGGAGTGGGTTAGGCTAATGGGTAATGGTAAGGGGTTTTAGAAACCCATTAGGACTTAGTTTATTTTCTAATGTTATCATGTGAACCAAAATCCTAAGAAGCATTCTATTTTTAATTAAAACTTTATAATTGTCTTATTTAGCCCAATAGCCTATAATCACTTTTTATTTAAAAATTCCTCATTTCAACCCAAAATATTTTAATTTGCAAACAATTGTAAATTTAACTTCCCAAAAATTTGTTTAGCCCCTTTTTAACTTAAAATCATAATTTTACTCCATTGCAATCTCAGGGTTGTTACATTTTGTCTGCGAAATTTCACCAATGACCAAGTCAAGTCTTTGGCTCCTAATTATCCTAAATTACACAACCAATGAGTGCAGAATAAATTTTGCAACTAAACGTGCATAAATGCATGGTGTATTACAATATCACCGCACAGAAAATATTTATGTAGAATGATTCTAATTCGGATCCTCCTATATGAATGCATTTCTTTTGAAAACGCTTTTGAAAACATGATGCAAACAGCCTACATATATATTGGCAGTTCTACATGTATGCAGCTTTTTATAGAAAAATGTTTTCAACCAAACCACATACTTCTACAAATAGAAGTATGAAGGAACCAATTTTGCATCCACTTCCTACCATCCAATAATCTAACTCACTGAAAAATCGCTTTCTAAACTTTACTCCTATGTCGGGAAAAGGAATTTAGGCGGAGAATTAACATTCTTACCTCTCTATATTCTTCTTATTTCCATAGTATGGTGGAAATTTCCTCGCTACTCCAGATTTACTCCAAATTTTCCACGTACCAAACACATAAGAAGGTTTATTTTCAAACTCTAAAATGGAATTAAGTCTAAAAATAGACTCGTGCGCATCGTTGATAAGGTATGGAAATAAAATTCTAAGGCTAAAACAGTTTTTCCCTTGTTATGGCTTGCATTTATCGCATCGTCGACCCTAATGCACCGCTAAATTCGTAAATTCTAACTCTATTTGCCTTTCCTATGCCTCACATGTGGCTTTAAAATTATTTTTTTCACAAAAATCTTTCTCACTTTTCAAATTTGTACGTCATTTGGAAAATAAAATCCCAAAATATTTAGACGTACATTTTCCCTTGAAATCAAATTTTAAACAAAAACTCTAAAAATAATTGAAGAGTCAAAATTAGCTAAAACACAAAACTTTTTTTTCTTCAAAAGGGAACTTTCAAATGAAGAGGAAATCTTTTCAATATATTTCCTTCTAAATTTTTTTGATAAATCAAGCTTCAATTAGAGCGTAGTTGGAGGTCGGTTACACGCTAAACGCATAAACCAAATTTTAAAATTATACAATAAACCTTCACCCAAAAATTTAACATTTGATTTAAAAATGTCAACACATCTATTATTTAGGAATTTTATCTTTTAAGGAACACGAGCAATGACCCTGATATCAAAACAATTTTATCATGTCCTTGTTAAAATTCCAACTATTCTAAACTTCCAGCCTTATATTGCATTTACTGTTAGTTAAGTGTCTTTATGAGATTCTCATATTTATATTGCTTCTCTATTATGCATATATAGGAGCGGTTCACATATCCAGAGACAATAACACAGAAAATGAATAGAAACTCATAATATCGTGTGTGTCTTTAATAAGAGACGACTAACAGTTTTACAACCCAAACAACCTAAAAGAAAAGAACAAATGTTGGAAGGGAAAAGACAACAACACCATAAATCCTAATTTACTGCCTACCATCTATGAGATGCCTTACTCCGTGGCTGGAGCTCGATCCATTGCTACGACCCTTGAATGGTCGTAGCACGATGACTATACTCCCAATCTCGTGCCGCTAGCGTTGCTGGTGTTGCTGATGGCTTCAGAATTGCCATCTTCCTAAGAAAGAATCTAATGATGGCAGAAGGAACCTTCTACTAAATTGCTTCTCCATGGAGGTTCACTCGTATTACCAACAGACGAGAGTGGATAGATAAAATATGAAAAGTGACTCTATGGAGTGCGAATCCTTGATCAACGAATTGAATCAAAAGGGTGCGGGTCTATGATGGCGATACCACCAATCCTAACATAGGTGGTCTTCCGCACCAAGGGATAAATCCAATCGTAATTTCCCGTCTTAGGGATGACATTGTGTCGGGTGATGCACATAATCAAACGGGAAGTCAGACGTGGATTATCCGTCTTCCAAACACGGACATCTAGGGGAAAGATCTACTGCAAACTTTTTGAGTTCGTCACTTCATAATCATCCAAGTCCGTGCCCTTCGCGGAGGCCTCTAAAATAAAGATCATCATTAATCAGCTCAATCAAGACACCCTTCACCTCCGAACTAATCACACTATTGCCTCCATTGTAAAGGCAAATGCAGCACGGGTAACATTCCCGCTCAAAAATATCGAAGTAGAGGATCGGTGTAAATCCTACCGCGATGAAAAGCTCTTCCAGCCCAAAAGCGATGAGACCTTCTACTCATTCCAGTCCAAACAGTTGGTATTTTAAGGGTTGAGACCATAATAGTACGAGGAAAAACCGGCAGTCTAGAAAGGTGTCTTGGGCTAAGAAGTAGTCGAAGAAAGGAAATAGGGTTTAGGTTGGGAATGGCGTTGGGGCAAGATCTAACATGCAAAACCAGCAAAATGAGGAGGCGAGGCTGCTTCTCTAAGGGAAAACCGACGTTGCCTAGGGGAGGAATGGAAGAGAGAGGCTGATACTAGGATGAAGAGGAGGATGGAGGTTGGGTTTGGCTTGTTGAGGAAGGAGGAACAAAAGAAGGCAACTTGGGGAATTCAGACGCGACTTTCATAGCCCCGTTCCAGATTTAAGTTGTGCCAAAACTCATTAACTAGTAGACTACTATAGGTTTACCGCTAGGTAGTTAACCGCTAGAAGGGCTTTGGGCGTTAACTGAACCTAGACCTAATTAGGGTCGGATTAAATAATAATAATTGTTTCGCACCGTCTCCTTCGATTTGACACGATTTGAAAAATTCCTGTTGTAACGACCCAGAATTTCTGACGTTTGAAATTGGAATATTTAATTGATTTTAAATATTAATAAGTAGAATTAATAAGTCGAATAATTTATTTTTCGAATATCTGGATTTAATTGGATAATTTAAATCGATAAATTTATAGTTGAAATTCCAGAAATAATTGAAATCTGGATTAAATGTGATTAAAAATGATTTATAAAGTTATATTAAATCATATTGAAGTTATAGTGATGTTATAGAATTTTTAAAATTGAATTTAGAGTTAATCTGTGAAAATTGAATATTTTAATATTTAATCGACTAGTGAAATTAGCCATTTTTCGAACAGTCTCAGATTTTGACGAAACCAGTTTCATCGGATCCGTAATGTGATATTATTGTTAGGTTTCAAATTTCGTGTCAATCGGATGTACGGTTTGTCCAAAGCAAGCCAAAATGCCTAGAAAATCGGTTTAATCGATTTAATTTAAAATCGATCGTTTAATTCCGTAACTCGCACAGATGATCGAATTAGCTTCCGAAACCTATTCCATTGTGTCCGGAACGTGGTATATACCCTAGAAACGCCGGTCACCGCGCGAGATTTGAAGTTCGGAAAATCGAGTGAATAATGATTTTCGGTAGAAATTCTATCAAAGGAACCCTTGCCCTTAATTTGCTCCAAACCCTAACCCTTATTCAGTAGCCACCATTTTTGAAACCTATGGCCAAAAATCAATCTCCTTCCTCCCTCATTTTCTTCAAATCCACAACTCGATTCAAGAAAGTTTCAACTATAAAGTTGAAGAGCATTGAAAGGGCTTTAAATCTATACGGTTATGATCGGAAATAGTTGAGTAAATCGACGGCTATTGAAGCTCAAAACGCGTGCGTTCTTTCATGCATTCCGACGAAAGGGTGGCAGTAGGTGGGGCCGGTCTCTGGCCGAGCATGGTGTTGGCGATGGCGAGTTGAACGGTACTGGTTGATCGGCCTGGAGGTGTTTGTATTGGGTTGCGTGATTAGGTTAAAGTGGCGGCAGTTGGGTTGTTTACGTGCGTATGGAACGAAGGGGAGAAGAAAGGTGCGTGCAGCCCAGATCTGCTATGCACGAAGTCAACGGTCCAGATTGATGATGTGGGTTTGAAAATATAAAAGATTTGTAAATTAAATTATATTAAAATTCATATAACTTTAAAATGATGTAACTTTTTGGTACGAGGTCGGATTTCGACGAAACGAAGTGCGTTGGCTTCGTTTTGTCGAGCACTACGCTATGAAACTAGATTGGAAGCGATTGGAGTCAGTGAAAATTTTGGGTAAAATTAAACGCACGTTTAATTTTATTCGAAATAAAACGCTGGAACGGAATTGAAATCAAGGTGAGAACTTCTCACTCAATCGAAATAGTTCGATGTAAATTTTAAATAGTTAGATTTAAAATTGCTTGATTGTGTGATTGGATAATAAATTGTTATCTGTATTGTTGAAATAGACATTATACGCCGTATATTAAGCGGAGGTTATTTATTAAAAACATATACCGCGAATATTTCACCGTAAAGTGAAATTGGTATTATATATGTACTTGGAGTTGATTTCCCATATTATATAGTGGATGAGACCCTATTGCGCCGTATAATAACGAATAATATTTTATAAATCCTATATACCGCGATATTCCGTACTGGAAGTGAATTGGTATTGTGCTAACATCTGTGGATGCAGGGAAACAGGTTGGAGGGATCCGACTGGATTCCTCACCGTGTTGATTTATTTACAGATATCGTTATATATTCTGTTGTCATATCGATATATGATGTTTGGATGCCGTGATTGATTATTTGGTGTTGTTGCATCATCAGATCCATTTTTGAAGTTTAAAAATAATGATTATGATTTTTAAGGGATTTTTTAAAGTGATTTTTGAGATTATACATTTTATTAAAATTTTGAATTGATTCATCTTAAATAAATAAACGTTAAAATTTTAAAGTTATAAAAATTATGATTTTTGTGAAATATAACCAAAGTGTGATTTTTGAAATAAATAGTTGATTGATTTATAAAATGGTTTAAATTGAGATTTTTGAATAATTATAAACGATTTATATAAAAGATTTATAGAATTGATATTTATAAATTAAAATATTGGGATTATAAAACAAGTTTTTATAAGTGTTAAAATGAAGTAAAATTGGATTTCATAAGTTAATGAAATTTGAAAGTTTTATAATTTGTGAAGTTTTAAAAGAACGATTTTGTAAATAAATGGATTATAAGTATTTAACTTATAATATTGGACTTTTGGTATATAATTGAGTTATAAATTGAATTGGATAATAAAGGAGATTTGTAAATCGGAGTGTTATAAATAGAAATGGAATTTATAAACATTGTTTGTAAATTCGAAATCAATTGAATTTGATAAATTAAACATAAAAGTTATTAAAGGAGATATATTCATGATTTTGGATAGCGAATTATCCTTTAAGTTAAACGATGTAATAATAAGAGTTTGGTTGGGAATTATATTCACGATTTTGGATAGTGGATAATTCTTTAAATAAAAAGTGTAGAAATGTTGAATTGGGTAAACAAAGTATATTCACGATTTTTGGACCGTGAATATATTATGAAATAAATGGATATGTTTTGGGGAAGTGATATTATAAAACGAAGTTAATTGTTTTAAAGATGTTTTTAAAATGCATTAAGTATCGAAAACATAGATTTCAACATTCATTGTTGAAATAGACGTTTTCGAGAAATAAGGAAATGGTGGACTATAACACTGTTGTTATAGTAAATGATTTTCGAAAGGAAATGTTTTATATAGTATTGGGATTTATATATCTATCTTAATTTCGAATCCCTATACTAGTGATTTTGGGTCGTCGTAACGATGTTTTACGCAACATTCGTTTTGACTCAAATAAATGTGTTTAAGAGAACGTTTTCCTTAAAGAATAAAATATATACTTAATTATGATTTAAGTATATTGAATATTTTCCAAGTGTTGAAAATAAATGGATTTGTGAATTACTTATTATTAAATAAGTATGGAAATGTTTTTCCAATATGAAGTGAAATGTTTTTGAGATTTTATCTTTTAAAGATAAATTGAAAAATGAATATTTGAAATTTGTTTTCAAATGGTTGAAGTGTGGAAATTTTATATCTTGTAAAGATATTTTTGGAAAATAAATAATTTGGAAAATTATTTGGAATCTGATGATGCTGTGCAGACCTATTGATAGTTAAATAACCGACTATCAATAATTACCTTGAATGGGTATTTGTTGTGATTTGCTTGAATTTGAATGCTACACTTATTTTTGAATAAGCGCTCACTATTTGGGTTAGCCGGGAAAGGACCTTTGGGTCGTATAACCCATTCCGAATATGTGATACGTCGTAATGGATTGCATTTGATGACCGGTGTTGAAGACCAGATATTTTTGAAAACGGAAGGATTACCGTCGAGTTACTCTGCATCAGCTGATCTCCGATATAGAGATTTTATCACCCTTAGTGACGGGAAGTCCGGACGTGATTAAAAATTATCTGGATTGCAAGGGCTTCTTTTGAAGTGCCTTCGGTTCTGTTCAATCCCGAAACAGACTTGTATGGTTGTATGTCTGACGTTACAAATTGAGATATAAAGCTGGTTTCTTTCAAATACATATCTATTGGTGGCGGAGAATTTATTCTCTTAGCTTAACACCCTTCTCTGAGACGTACGAGCTCAGAGGTTATGTAGTTGAAGGTTATTAGTGATATACTCCCAATTTGGTAACGTGGCATGCTGAGTGTTGCTGTGTAATGATCATTGTTTGATCATTTGTTTGATCATTTATCTTTGTGATCATTACTTTGATCATTTGTTGACCCAAAGCATGGCTTTGTACCAAAGCGTGGCTTTGTGGATGAGACTTCGTCGGACCTCACACCCCGAAAATGGTCAAAACAGGAAAGATGTAGCAAGGTTATTTTGGGGATCGCGCCTCCTTAAGGGTATGTCATTTCCTTCTGGATAGAGGTTGTATCATGGTATGGAGCCCAGATATTTAACCTATGTTGTTGCTGCAAATTTATTTCTTTGTGGTTGTTGGAATCGAGGATCCTCGGATGAAGGTTGGTTACGACCGGGGGATGGCATATTCGTGTCAGTAGTTACCCAGCTAGGGGTAACCCGGCCTTGTGTTGGCAGAGATCTAACCGTAATGTTAGGTTATTTCTCAGGGTCGTCTTTCCAGAGGCGTACCTATGTGGCAATGGGAAGTTCCTTGGCCTGACCATTTGTTGGAAATCCAAAGAAACAATATGAGCCTTGTACGGTTTTAGTTGTAGAACCTTCCATTTAATATGGTAGCTATAGTAGGCATACTATCATGGTACCTATGCTGGCTAAGATTTATATTGTACTTTCGAAATGTTTTCCTCACTATGCACTAATAATAATATCCAAAATGATTTGTTTTGCGTAGTAAGCATCTTTCACTATCATAAGGAGAAATCTCCTCCAAATTCTGCGTTTGCATTGTGTGTGTGGCGGGAGGCCTTATGGTAGTTTCATTTTCCAAAAGCATTGCAAATTGACTTTAAAATTATCTTGTTGTTTTTTTAAAGATAAATAACTGTTTTAGTTCTCACACCAGTCCCATGACTGACCTGGAGTTTATTGTTCCCTTCCTAAACTCTGGGTGCCCACCAATTTCCACACGGGCAGTATAGAGTTAGGTTATCAGGTCATTCTGGATTCAGGAGATGCTATGGAGCTCAAGTGGCAAGCTGGATGGCGAGACGTATCATCTATACTATGTATTATTCCGCTGTGTATTCTGTTATGAGGACAAGTTTATATAACTGTCCATTGATGTATTGACTCTGTTGTTGTAAACTCTGATGATGATGTAAGGTATAAAATGATATAGTTCTTTGATTTAAAGATTATTCATTTATCTATGATATATTGTTCCGCTGCAAATGTGAGATTCTGATATTGTTTCTATTTCTTTGTTTTTCTGTTGTTTCTTCTTTCTTCTTCTTCTGTTTCTTCTACCTCTTCTTTTTTCTTCATAACAATTCGGTTTTCCGGCATTCGATTGCTCGGCAGTTGATACAGTGGACGTATTGATGTCGATTTTCGGGCGACGAAAAGTCGAAACGTTACACCTGTCCTCTTCACGGTAGTGTCAAGGCCTATTGCCAATCCTGAACCATGCTCCAGCAATTCAAAGTAGTCCTAACAAAACTGCTGCGACCAATAACAATTCCAAAAACCCAAAGATATTCCAACTGCTATTTCCTACTTACTTCGCATGGAAATATTTCTTCCAACAGCTGGTGGATACAACAACACTTCTAACTACATACCCTAATAAAATTGAATGTCATTTCTATTTTGTTTGTACCTTAAAGAGATCAAATATAAAAACCTCGATTTTATAAATCGAAAAATCGCTGAGCTAAATATATACTCCTTTATACTTGTTTCTATATAATATAAACAATTTCATACCAAAACTTCCCTTAAAATTAAACTTATAAAAATAAATATTTCGGGGTTTCCAAAAACCTTTTTTTAAATACAAAATTTTCAAATTGGAAAACTATTTTCTTACCAAAAATTAATATCAAGCCCTTACTGATATATACATATATATATTTAAGGATTTCAAAAATTAATCTTTTATAAACTAAGAATTTCTTAACACAACCAACTTAGTGGTATACGTGTTTCTTTGAAAATTAGATTTCAAAACTTTCCAGAATTTTTTTTTGAAATAAATCCTTGGGAAAATAAATCCTCTGAAAACCTTCATTTCAAAATCTAAGGCATTTCCAAAATATACTTTATAACAATTCTCTCATAGGTTTTAGACTAAGGAATTGACATTAATTATTCAAATAAAAATCCGGTTTGCCATTAAAGAGGTGATAAATGAATGCACCATAGCAAAAACTTATTTCTAAACAATTGTGACATACAAACTCTAATTTCGCATCCATCTGGAATAATTGTGTGTCTCCGAGTGGAAGTCAAAATCCAAAATCACAAGGTAGCTAGAATCTCAACCATTAAGTCGAACACCTCCATTATCCGGGATTCAACCATATGTCGTACTCATGCTCTTCATCAATAGCGCTTTACGTATCGCTAGCACTCCATGGGGTACTTCGAAGTCGGCATGAAAATCTTAGCTCTAAGATATTTCCAACTCATAGTTGCTTTGCCCATTTTTTCGGAGTGGACTACAACTACTTCTATAGTTGGAACTCTTAGAATCTAGTGTATAAATATAATATTACTAGATAGGAAAGTTCGAATACGTTCTCTCAATTTATCCTAATTCCTCTGATCTACTAACCTAGACTCTGATATCACATGTAATAATCCGCACCTTAATGGGCCTAAAATTCGAAAAATATCAAAACTCAAGTCCACTAGAGCACAGATCGTTGGATTTGGTACCTGCAAATAAGCAGGATCATTATCAAAGATTGATAGAAATCTAAACTCACATCGGAAACAATAATAGGGTAAGAATACTGAATATGACTACTACCTTGAAATTAATGGTATTCCTTGGATAGCAAATTTCCACATCAGCATCGAGCATGAGAGAAAGAAGACTTCTCCAACAACAAAGCACATCCAGCTCTAGTGATCTAACCCTCTAAATACTATCATGTGGGTTGTAATGAAAGGGGGTCAGAACAATGTTCTAGTGACTAGAAAAATATATATTGTGCATAATATAAACTTATACCAATAGGTTTTCATTTAATTGTTATGTCCATCAAGGTTAACAATTCTAATCTAACCTTGCATTGCATACACAATTACTTACTTATCGCTTCCCAAGGTATAAAATACTAGTGAAGCCATACCAACCATCCAATACTACCAAACCCATTAGCCACTTAGTACTTCTAAATATGAAGCGGGCTTCTATAATACTTTTAAAAAGAGAAATAGGTGGACTCTATCATTTACGACCTTAATCAAGGTAGACTCCGCCATTTAAGACCTATTCCCAATGTGGTTTCCTAACAATGTTGTCGATGGTCAGTGGGTCCTAGCTACAAGACCTTTAATTACTATTTAAGGCTTCCGACATTTAATGTTCAACTATTACCACATCTATCACCGTAAAACCGTAGTCATGTAATAAATAGTACCCAAGCCACTTAATATCTTATATTAGAAAATAGGCAGACTCTAGTCATTTAAGACCTTAACTAAGGTAGACCCCATCATTTAAGACCTATCCCCAAGGCGTGCTCCTAAATGATACTATTATTATTATGGCCGTAGCAATGTAAGAGACTGTACCCAAGCCATTTAATAGTTCCAAGTGGAAAATAGATAGACCCTGTCATTTAAGACCTATTTCTAGAAGCGTGCTCCTCAATGGTACGATTTAGCTGCCATTGTTTGGAAATCTCATTGGGCTACTTAATACTTCTTTTATAGAAAAGAGGAGGACCCTACAATCACTTAAGACCCCAAGCCTGAAGCGAACCCTTCATGAGATATCCACTATCAGCTTCGATTATAAATATGACATCTCATCAGGTTACTTCTTTCGGTAGGGAGACAGACCCTTTAACCACTTAAGACCTCAACATTGAAGTAAACCCTTTTTAGAGACATTCTTATTTATTTATTTGGAATCTCACTAGGTTACTTAATACTTCCATTTAGGAGAGAGGCAGACCCTTCAGCCACTTAAGACCACAAAGCAGAAGCGAACCCCTATAGAGTTATCCCTCACCGGTCCTAATTACAAATTTGGACCATTTAATACTTTCAAATTAAGAAAGCAAGCCTAATCTCACATCGACATGGGTCCTGGGATTAGTGATATCTTACATCAGTAGTAAGTACATCCGTCTGCTGGTAGACTCAAATTGAAGGGTAGTCTTCCGTCGAGTGACTCTAATCACCTCGCATCACTAACCCACTTAGCCCAATTAACCATCCTAAGTCTTTATTTATACTATCTTAGTTAGACACTGAACTTAGGTTACTAATTCCCATTTATTTAAGGCAATAAGATTTACCTTAAATATTTATCAACAATAAATCCCCACTTAATGCTCATGAATGTCAATTTGTCCATAAAATCCTAATGGATATTTTCTAAGACTTTTATGTATGATTACTAATTTCAAATTAGTAACCTTTTATATCCATTCCATTTTTATCAGTTTCATTTATCCATTTACCCTATCAAATTATCGCAACTCCCATATTTATTACCATTTATTGGAGTTACAACCTTTTAAATTCTTTTTCCATAAGTTAATTATCCTAAACGCGAATATTACATGCAAGCATCGTTGTTAGCTTTTTATTTAATTATTATAAGCGTAGTAATTACGTATAAGTATTTACTTTTATCAAATATGTTCTAGTTATATATCTTTACTAGAATATATTTTTCCATGTTAAATTGTTGGAATCATATCTAAAAAGATTATCTGCTATAATTTTCATAAATTAGTCCAAAACAAAATATTTAAATTTAAAATATAAATGATTACATCGTTTGAAATTACAAGGAATAATCATTTTATTTTATTATTGAAATAGACAGTGTAAACTACAATGAATTCATACTTTACCTATCTCCTTCTCTTTCTATTTGCATATATTCCTTGTTAGATCAAACGCTGTATCTTTCTAAAAGGAAAAAAAATCAAGCTAATTTACAAATATTAAACAAATCTAAATTCCAACAATTCCAAGTATAGTAAAATTTATATTCTAACAAGATTAGGGTAATAATCCAAATTTATATCATTATTATACAACCTATTTCGGATCTGAAATAAATTTCATTCAAATTGATATTCTAAATTCATACTTTTGGGACCGACTTCCAGATCAGGTTGTATACAATGCTAAATCAGTTCATAAACAAGAATATGTAAGTGCTATTTATTATATTCATATCATATTCAATTCGTCGACTACAACTCATATATAGTTATCCAATTAGGCATAAAAATCAAATAAAAACCAATTCCATAATTTTCATATTATAACATTCTATAAAAATTCCCACTCACCTTTTAAAAGCGATTCAAACCTCCAGATTTGAAGTAGAATTTTTGATTTATCTCCAAACCATTTATAATCCAAGATATATGTGTAAAAGGGTATATACATACATTAGAATTACAGATCTGAGAAGAGATTTGGGATTGAGAGAGAAAATAGATACAAATATATGTAAACATATAAATTATCTCAAACACGCATATGGTTGATTTTCTTCTCTTTTCCTTTTTACTAGATCTACTCTTCTCCAATTTGTATGAATATATATACAAATATCTTATCTTTATAATTTAGAAAGAAAGTGGAGAAGAAGAAATGGCAGAGCTTCGCTATTGCCTCCATAAAAATATGAGAGAAAAAGGCAGGGCTAGACCTGAATTTATAGGCGCTTGAATCAATCAGAACCGTTAAATTTAAATATATTAAATCTGGGTCGTTGCGGCCTAGGTTTATCGGAGCCGCCGGGTCGCCACCGGTCGACCGCTTATGGGTCATCAGTCGATCGCTCGAGGTCAAACGTCCCCAATGACGGGTCGACCTATGGGCCTAGGTAATTAATGTAAAAACATTAATTTCTTCTTATTTAATTATTTTCGTTTCGAATTTGTTTTTTGTCCGTAACTTTTTTGTTTGGACTCCGATCGCAAAGTTCAAAATATGAAAGTTGCTTAGAATTTCACTACGAACGCAATGGTGCAAGTTTCGTGGTCAAATTACATCGTTTGTACAAACACTTTTGGAGCCTAATTAACTAACTACTAATTAAATAAATAAAGTCAAATTACGGGGTGTTACGGGAGGGGTGGAGCAAATGATAGAATTATACTTGGACTAGACATGGGTAGAGACACTTCTGTTAAGGTGGAGCTGATACGAAAGCGGATGAAACTTTGACATGATAGATAAAAATCATATGTTGATTGGAGGCGTACAAAGATAGAGTTCGTAGTAGGCGGCATGGTCTTTGTGAAAGTATCACAATGAAGCATGTTCCGCTTTTTGTCAGTTTAGGAAAGTTAACACCTTGTTTATTGGGCCTTTCTCGATATTTGGGAGAGTGGGGAATCTAACTTATATAGTGGACTTTCCTAAAAAGTTGGCTGAGGTTCATATTGTATTTCATGTATCACATTTGCAAAATTATATTCATCCGTTTCGAGCCGAATCAACGAGAGGATGTGGAAGGGTAGTTGAAGTCTATGATACCCAATATTTCGTATTCTACAACATGGTGTAAAGAGATTTCAACATAAAGAAGTAAAGTTAGTCTAAGTATAGTATGGAAACAATCAAATGGAGAATATTTGGATGCAAGATGAGAAGATTCGTACTTCTCATCCCGAACTCTTTACGGGTTACTCATTATGCATTTTAAGGTTTTCTTTTGTAACTATTTTTTTATATATACAAGCTTTTTTCTTTATCATTAATAATTTTTTTGACCCTAATCCAAAATTTTAGGTAGTGTTTGGTTTAAAAACGAATTTTGTATTTTTGGTTTTCAATATGTATCTCAAATATGAAAAGAATGGATGAACAGTGGAAGGGATGAAAGAAAAACGGATGAGAGAACGAAGGAGATATAGAGACGACAGAAGAATGAGTTGTTTCACGTGCTTGTGTTATTTTTCAAAACACGGAAAATAAAAAAAAGTTGTTTCCTATTTTGTATGTTAACTTTGTTTTTTAAATTGGTCGTTTTCGACAATATAAATGAGTCGTGTACATGACGAAAACCCAAAACTAAAAATAACAAACCAAACACTACCTTAATATCCGCCTTAATTTTCTCCTTAGTTTTCACTTACCGCCTTAATTTCGTCCCTAATTTTCAATCTCCACCCAAAATTTAAAGCCCGCATTAAAATATAGCCTTGGTCACACTCTTTACTTCTCCGCTTCGCTTCCAATCATATCCAAATAAAACACAGGCCTGAAATTCCCAAAAAGAACTCTCAGATCCATGGTGTCGAGCCTGATGCATGTCTTTTTGCTAAGGTCTCTGATCTTTAGAGCATACTGATACTACGGTTGTTTTCTGATGCACGGAAGTGGATTTCTTTGATGAAGGAGGCGGGAGCAGCGACAACGGCGGGTTTGGTGAGCTTTGGTGCCATAGAAGTTGATTATTTCATTTAAACTGGTTGAAATTGATGAATCTATACAGTAAAACTAACTCTATAGGTTAAACGTAGAGCAAGCAAAGCAAATTTTGTTTGTTGGAAGTGATAAATGCAGAGCAAGCAAAGCAGATTTTGTTTACTAAGTTTTCATCTTTTCCAAAGTCAAAACCAAGCGGAGATGTACTAGGACTCTTAGGTAAAGGGCTAGTTTTGGCAGAGAGCTCGGAGTAGGCTCGGCATCAGAAGCTCCTTCTTCATCGAAAGGGCCTCTTCTCCTTCAGGATAACTACTACGAAAAGCTGCATGAGTGAGGATATCAGTTGTTAATTATGTAAACTAGTGCGAACCCGTGCTTCGCAAACAGTTGTTGTGGAAATATTGCAATCGTAGATGTCATAACCAAATAGAAAGAATGGCTCAGGTAGCAAATTTGTATGGTGTATAAAATTTGAATATAACAGAATTAGTATCCAATTGAAGAGGACGAGTATGTGGCAGCAGTTATAACATAACAACAGATCGGTTTTACACATGAAAGAACTATCGGCTAATTAGTCTCTCTCGCTTTGTAGGTTCGCTTTTTAAGTTTCTTAGAGAGACTATCAATAAAAATAGAGACCTTATTGATAGTCTCTCTCGCTTTGTAAGTTCTCAAACAGGTAATGAATTAGGCTCATATGCGTATAATAATAGTTGGATATTTTTTTCCCATTTCCATCAATATGTTTATTGCTTTAATACAGAAGAAAAATAACAATGAACCGAAATGAAAATAATTTATTTATCCATCTGAATACTGATCAAATGTTACAAAAACATAGTAATATAAAAAATTATAATCAGAGTTGGCATGTAAGATACGGTCTGATTACATATATTTGTGTACACAACATTGGATCTTCATTCATTATTCATAAAACTTAATAATGCCTACTATAAAATAGTTCTTCGCCGTTAATGATTATTACTATTATAGTATCTGTGGTATTTTGACCAATAAATTGAATTAGTTTCATGGTTCAACCTCACAAATGCATACAATAATATTTTATAACTTTCGACCTTGTGAAACAATTAGAAGTCAAAAGAATGGTTGCCTTGGAAACTGCTTTGATATCTCAGAAATATACCAACTTCGATTTCAAATTAATAAAAATATGATTGCAGACCATAATAAGGTTAAATTTATAGGTAAAGATATCAAATATTCAATATTAGTATTCACAGATAAAAGGTTGTTTTTTGTTTTTTATGTTATTTAAGGAAAAGTTTATGTACCGATGAATCTATAAAATAGTTCGCATTTTCCGAAAATTTGAAAGCTAAAGGTAACTTCCACTTCTTGAAAGTTAACCCGTGCTTTTTGTATAGTTTCTCGAAAATTGTATAATTTTTTAATAATGGTAAAAATATGAAATCTTAAGAGAAGGTATAGTTAAAAAGCAATAATGTACACGTACAGAAAGCTCAAATCAATTTTCATTTTGTTTAAATTATATGTTAACCCATGCTTTCTATTACTCAAAAGTATGAATCTTTTCTATATTTCCACTGACAGTTAAATTTTCATATAACTAAAAAATAAAAATTTGATACTCAAAGAGCCTACTGCTTATTTGAACTAAATTTAAAAGATAAAATCACAAATGATTATGCCCACCCATAATATTGTTTGAATATTTAATGTAACTAATTATCAGAATGCACGCATTCTAAAAGTTAACAGTGATATTCACAAAACAAAAATATAAACAACCAAATACATCGAAGGAACAATTAATGGTCATGAGGTGATAGCCGAAGACTAAGACATGCAAAATTAGGCTATTGAGTTGTCATCTAATAACTTTTTTTATCTTGTTAATATTTTAACCCAAAATACAGTCATTTTGACAAATTTTGTTAATTTGTTACATCATTCAACATGTAAACTTTTCTATTTTGAAAAATTCCTACTTCTTAGAAAAATATGACTATGACATCTCATTTAGTATGAGACACAGCATGCTGTAATCATGCGTTTAGGTATATGATGCTTCATGATACTTTGTTAGTACAGGTTCTTCACAACTTGGTCAACCATCTCCTTTTTCACAAAAAACATTAAGTTTCTTTTTTAGCTTCCCCCTCGTCTACTCTCTTTGTAGTCCGCCTTTCCACCTATGCGAAAGATAGTCCATTCCCTATGGGTTACAAATTCATTGACTAAATTTGAGACAAAATTTAGGAAAATCTTCAACCTAAGGCAAAATAAGTGATATCACCACATTATATTTTAGGTTTTTAAACTCAAATTTATATGCAAAAATACCGAGTATATTAGCACAATGTTTTGCATTTCATGAAAGTATACCCTGATTCTCAAACATGCTAATGTCATCCAAACCTGATTATATTCGGTTAAGTATATTCTTCTACTCATTTTTCCTACAAAAGCAATAAGTTAATGTTAGATGTAGCAAACGTTTATCTATAAGAAGCACTGTTGTTTTATACCTATTCCAGGTAACAGGAAAAAAAATGCTTACAATATAATTCTAAGAAAATTTTGTACTTTCATGTAATTTATTTTATATTTTTAATTCATGCGTCGCACATTTTCTACTGCCTAGATTTTGCCGAGCTTCATAAACTATTCTATGGCATCCTTTTGTTATCGTCATTTACAGTGCCCTTAGCACCACGCCTGGTAAATGGGTAGGAAACTGCTTGGCTTATGCACTAAAAGGAACAAAAATATGCAATAATAAATAGAATATAACTCACCTAGGATCCTATAGCATGCCTAATGACTATTAGCGTCCTATGAGCATTGTAGCTATCCCAATCTGATCATAATTTTCATTATAGAAATCATAATAATTAAACTAAATCATGACCTCCAAAATCAATTGAAGAAAAGAAGCTTTCTCATTTTTGAATGTTCACATGTTTTAGTATTTATACAGCTACTGAATCCATTTCAAGTGTTGCTATGATTTTTGAATCTAACCAACTGAAAATCAAAATTACATAATTTAACGATCATAAATCAGATATGGCATAGACAGTTTATTCTTGCAAATAGCATTCTTTTATTTCTCAAGTACAAAGATTATTCCAAGTATCTCAATATGATTCCAGTTAATGTTAGTGTAGATACGGGATAAACAATATAGGGTAAACGATGAACAGAAGAAAAAAACTTGTGATGAATGATGAAATTTTATGCAGTTCTTTCTTAAAGCACAGAAATTGCACTAAAGCCTCTATCATGTGAGGAGAAGTTAGATATGGTGAACACACACACACACACATATATATATATATATATATATATATCAGTTTAGGACAAAGATAGGTAATAGTTTCAATTTCTTAATTCTTGATGTACAATAATATTTAGATATTTGAGCCTAAAGCTGCATTTTGTATTTTGTTATGCACATTGTATAGCTCATTATATAGATCTTGATCACTTATACATCAATGAAGACAATCTTTTTTCTTTTCTTTTGGGAGTAGAAGCTAACCTTACTACATAGAAATAGGTGGAAATAAAACTCAATACATAATTAGTCATAATATGTTATACACATCCATCTTTTGCCAATGAAATTATTGGAAAATATACAAATAAGAGAAATGATATATGCCAACATCTTATACACCCTCAGCAATAAACCTACAACTGATTGTATTTCTTTAATCTTTAAGAAAAAAGGTTGAGTGCAAATAGAAAAAGGTATAAATGTTGATTTTGGACATAAGGTAACTTATATTGATTGTATTTGATTTGTTTGCCTGACCAAGGTGACCTCTCACTCCACAACTAACCAAAATTTTTGCTAAAGTAGTACAAATTAGATCGATTTGCCAATCAAGCGCATAATAATAGATCAAAAAATTTAACGACTAACAACGGAAAATATAATGATGATCCAAAAATTAATACCGTGAACATCACATAAACTGAGAATCAATGTTAAAAAAATACAACCAAGAAATAGTAAGAAATGTATTACCAAAATCCATTTTCTTACTATTTTCTAATTGTAAATTACCAAACCAGTCTTATATTAAACTTATCTACTTACAATCATTCGTATTCTTATCCTCGTCACATGAATCACAACATACAATAACGATAAAAAAATTCATCATCACCCAAAAAAATAGAAATTTCAAAAGTGAATATTTTGAGATGTAGGTTTTACTCACATGTCCTCAAACATGAGGCACCGTTGAATGGCATCCATGTTCTCATTGTTGGCGGAAACGATGGAGGTGGCAGCAGCTTCTTTTTCCATGTGAACCGAGGAATCGAATCCGAGGAAACGAAAATTGGAATTTGAATCAAAATTCAATTGCAATAATTGGGGATTATATGATAATTGAAATTGTCGAAGAATTGTTGCTGAGAAAATATTGTGCATCTGGTGAGCGAAAATAGTGGGCATCTGAAGTAGTGATCCACTATAACTTTTATATGAGATGATGGGATAATTTTGGTTTTGGATTTTGGTTTCGGATTGTTCCGACGACAATAGTAGGAGGGAAGACGATTGTGATGGAGCGGTGGTAGGAGGAAGGTAGAAGGTGAAAGATTGGAAAAAGCACGTGAATTTATTATCTGGGGCCCAGAACGTGAGAGAGGGACAAAGGAAAAAAAAATTCGGTGACGCTTCAGTTCAAAATTGGAGAGGGGCTAGTTGCTCTTGAAATGCAACTCACTAATAATAGTATTGAATAGATTACTTGTTAACTTAGTCAAGATATCATTTTCATCTATCTGTGTTTACTTTGTTATACCATGCATCTAACACTTATTTTGTACATTCAGCCATTGCCTTCATCATAAACTATAGATCAAGAGATCATTAGTGGATAGTAAGAAAAGCAAAATATGTTAAAAGTGAAAGTGGAAGACTGACCTTGAGCTATAAAATTATGGTAATAGTTACATTTGTGCTAAGTTGAAGTCTTATAAAATGTGATAAATTTATAGGTATGTTCCTACTAAGAAGAACATAAGGAAATGGATGTTAGAAAAGTGAAGAACACACTTACAAAGATAGTCAATAATAGAATGAAATCAAAATTGCAGAATATGGCAAAGACTTACTTGAGTTAATGATGGAATCAACTCAGAAGCAAGATGGAATAAAACTTGACACAAATGAAATCATAGATGAATGCAAGACCTTTTTCTTTGCTGGGCAGGATTCGACCACTCTAATTTTGACATGGGTTATGTTTTTGCTAAGTAAAAATCTGGACTGGTAGGAGAAATTAAGGCAGGAAATTGAAAGTGGGTGTAGAAGAGACACTCCTACCTCGGAAAACTTATCAGAGTTCAAACTAGTAAGTCCTGTTTATCCCTTAAAAGAAAAGGATGTCCAAACTTTCATGGAAAACTACATGGTTTTTGATTTTGTTTAGATGAATATGTTTCTTCTAGAAACATTAACGCTGCACTGTCCATTGCCATTGATCATAATAGAAGCTAGACAAGACGTGGAGTTAGGGGTCATCACCATACTGAAAAGGGCGAAATTTTCATGTGTTTGGATTAGGGATTTTAGGAATGAAGGCTGTGCATATTTTGGTTCATACTACTAATTTGAAGATTGGTTTGCTAGATTTGAATTTGGTTCGTACCGCTAAATCTAAAATCTGAGTTCATACTCTCTATATTTTCTTCTCGCTTATTAGGATTCTCAAGTTGGTTTTGCTTTCTAAAGTAAATTACATTTAGTTCAAACCTATGTTCTTTTATTTATAGCGTACCATCCGTTTAGCCAATTTCCTCAATACTTACATTTTTACTAACTTTTAGTTCATTTTGTGAATATTGTTAATTGTACTTAACTTTTATATATGTAATGTATAGGTTCATGTGATAAGTAAAGTAAATCCATGAAGATCTAAAGCAAATCCTTGTGGCATCTTATTGTTTATGGTTTAGGTAAGGAGAGCTCGGCTGATTATGCATCAAAGCGACAAAGTTAAATACAAGCGACAAAGATGTGTTATTGTTCGCAAACTTTAACTTGTTTTGTAGTGTTATCCTATTGAATGTCAATAAGTTGTATTCTTAAATGCTCTGAGTGTTCAATAAGATCCGATGAGTCTAAATAATAGAGGGAAAAAAGCTGAATTAATGAATTCTATGTATTTAAATCGATAAATTTTATGTATTTGAATTTATCAAATTGTAATTCTATAATAATAGTATTAATGATTAAATTGCAGCCCGAAACATCAATGTGATTTTTTTAAAAGCTAACAATATATCAATGCTTAAAAAAGCTGCAATATTTTTTTACAGCGTTTAAGGAAAGTTGTAAAACATATTTCGCAACGTTTAAAAATTGTTGTTGTTGATTTTATTATAACATTTAAAAATTGTTGTAGCTGATTTCATTACAACATATAAAAATAGTTGTAGTTAGCTCTTTACAACGTTTATTGCAACATCAAAAGAAAAAACGTTGTGAAAGATGCAATCTTTTATTACAATTTCACATAAAACAACGTTTGCAAAAACATTGCGAAACCCATATTACAACGTTTCATAAATGTTGTAATAAGGTATATTTATTGTAGTGTAATGCTCTTTTGAAGCATCCTAATTTCCCTTTACTGCCCCCACACAATGAGCCATAGTAAATTTCTTGGTCAGGCACTATTGGGCTACCATTGCATGCAAATCTGATACGGCTGATCGTCCTAAGAAGGTGTTGTATGTAGAGAATCCATCCACCAAAACAAAAGTTTGTTTTCGGATGGTTGATCTGGGATGAGTTTCTAGCTTGATAAACAAATCCAACCTTCCTAAGAGCATGCTGTCTTCTCTTTTAAAGCCATGCAGTTGTGGTTGCACGGGATGACATCCCCCATGGACAATCCCATTCTGTCAAATGCATCTTTGAATAGGATGTTTACCGAACTTCCGATGTCTATCAAAATCCGATGTACTTCTATTGGGTCGATGTGACGACCCACCTCTATACTCACGCTAGCCAAGGACACTATGAGGTAATGCCATCGACAATCACGAAGAATAAGGCTGTTGAGGAGCGACCATCTGTGTAATTGCTTTGTGCGAGTACCGATATGTCAGAAAATATAAGAGTTACATTTCATTTCTGGAGGAAATCCGACATCTAATACAAACTCAAAGTTACCACACAGTGGCTAAGTAGTCTTCGGAAACAAATATAGAAATAAACATAACACAAATCAGTCACAGATATTCATATCACAAAGGCGGAAACAGATATGAATATGACACGTAAAAGTGTTCATCAAAGTAGTGGTCAAACAAGATCCACTACATCACAAAAGAATATATACATGTGCTAGACAAAAGAATAATTATACATCAAGGAGTCTATATCTCAAATGTATAATAACAAAAACTATTAATCTAAAGTAGTTAGCCAAAAATCAGATGATAATCCCTGATAGGAAGTCAAGCGGAAGCACCTGTAACATCTCGGTCTGACTCGAGTATTATTTAAGAAGAAAATAATAAACGGATCAGTCTAGCTATAATTATCATATATAAAATGAGATATAAGAAGAGATATAACAAAAACGTATGATAACAATAATGTCATATAATGACAAGTATACTTTAAACATCAACAAAATCATACAATATCTCAAAAATCTCAAAGCACCAAAAAGAATGTCATATTCTTTATTTTATTCACCAAACCACAAATATATTGACAAACGTATCATTGCCAATTACGAAAAGGGGTGAAACACAAATTCTAGAAATCATCAACTAGAAATCCAGAAATCACAAAAAGGGGGAGGCCTATCAAAAATGGGAGCATGAAAACTCACCAACACGTGTATCACAAATGGGTCACTATCCCATGGTCGCTAACCATAGAGCCGGTGCAACAACGTAGTACAATAACGGTACGCTCGATGAACCTGATACCTAAGTGATTCGGAACAACGACGTAGTACAATAACGCTACGCCCAATGAACCTGATAAACTGGGACAACGACGTAGTACAATAACGGTACGCCCGATGAACCAAAAAGCCGAGACATCGATGTAGTACAATAACGGTACATCCGATGAACCAAAAACCATAAAAGAACATGGGTCGCTAGCCCATAAAGGAATGAGACGAAGCTCAATAAAATGAGGTACAGTCCCCTACGTGGACAAAGAGACATCGCACATTGCTAGTCCAAACCACAAAATGATCATCATAGATCAATAAAAAGTGTGAATTACACTAAGCTAGTAAATATATGAGTTTAGCTTCATGTCCCATAACCACTAGCTTAAATTAAATATTTACGAACAAATTGTAGATTTCCACTCGAAAATTGTCACAAGAGTTTCAATCGAACAAGTCAAAGAATTAACCGACGAAGTAAACGCAAGCGTTTCATACCACTTGTTTTGCCAAGCCGTTTAAGTAGATTTTCTCATACGAATGAGGTAAAGGTTTGTATAAACTAATAGATTAGAAAACGGCTTTATAAACGAGCTTTGTATTAAAAATAGAGTTGAAATCATCTTTGTAAAAGAGTTGAATATTTACTACTAGTATAAAAACCTTTGTATTTTAAAGTGACAAATCACAGAAACGATTGTGGAAATAATCAATCATCAAAAATTCACATACGAAGACGTGAATCAAATCCATATAAATCTATACCGAATCCATCAAAATGGATATTCCCAAAAATCCCAAAGAAGAAGTCATCAAAGTCGATAATAAATGATAACAAAAAATCGGATAATCACGAATCGATAAAAATTGGTACCTCAAGCAAAATAGGCATAATAGGCTGAAACAAGCAGGTCAGTCGACTGAACCAGGTGGTCAGTCGACTGACACAAGGATATGAATTTTGTGTCCCCAGGGTCAGTCGACTGACCCAGATGGTCAGTCGACTGATGCAGACCCAGGTAAATTTCTGGGTCCTGGTTCAGTCGACTGACACACTGGTTCAGTCGACTGAACCTGCTTCTAAGGCATTTCCTGCCTTCTGGTTCAGTCGACTTGTAACAACCCGAGATTCCGTAATTATTTTGTTATCGTCTTTAGACGATTGAATTGGTAGCTAATTACTGTTGGTACTTTAAATCGGTTGAATTCATTTAAAAGAAAAGATAAAAATTTAATTAATTATGGTTGGGCTTTAAAAATTAATTTCGGCCCATATTTTTATTGTAGCCGTGAAAATTTGCAAGGCTAATACCGTTCCTCTTTATCTTATTTCATTTTGGAAAACCCTAGCTAAATAAACGAAAAGAAAATGAAATGGAGGCTCTGTTCTTTTCTTTGTTCGATCAAAAATAGGGCTTCGTTCAAGTTGTTCCGATTAGCTCTGTAATTAGGGATGGTGAAGTCGCCGCCTAGTTAAAGATGATGCTTCGATTTGCTTACTTCAATCGATTCGTTCGCGGTTTCTTCTCTTCGATTGAGCTCGACTTCAATTGGATCTGCGCCCTCGAAAATAGGTGAGTGGTTTGCCACTCACATCTAATTCTAGTCTTTTTGATGATTTCTGGCTTGATGTTGTTTCTGGAGACAATTTTGGCTTTGTATAACTTCGACTATACTGTGCATGGCCTCTGGTCCTTGGGTTTGATTAAGTTGGGTTTGTTTCGATGTTGGTTTTGAACTATTCATTCGTCTCTGTCATCACTGTGTTGATTTTTAATTTTGACAAAGCTGATTTGTTTTAGCCTTAGGTATTGCTTGGTATTAAACTGTTGACTTCGGTCTTGATTTTGCGTAAGTGACATTCCATAACTTTGGCCATATTGTACATCAGCTCTGATAGCATTTTACCCTCGTCCGATTGTACCTGTTGTTTCATGACTCCGGTCATTTGATCTTGAATTGTTCGATTTCATTTTTGAAATTGTTTTGCTGTCTGATTTGTGATATCTCCACTTGAAGCTTGCGAAAATTTGAACCTGCTGTCTGGGGTTCATTCATATAGTATTGACATGGAATTAATTGAACAATTTTACATATTTTATAGTTGCAATTGTCTCTTGTAAATTATGGAAAGTTGGTACGATTGTTATATACAAGTATTTATACTTGTATATATACAATTTGTCTTAACAGCCCTTTGTTATCCAAGTGCTGCTGCCCTCGTTTGGTTAGGTAAAAATAAAAATAAAATTTTGATATGTTGAGAAAATTTCATGTTATATCAGACTTAATACCTTCTCTTGTGCCTGCATAATTTGGCAAATGAAGTGTCTGCCCTTTTGTATATGCGTAAATGTCTATTTCTAATTGGTAAAATTTTATACGAGTATGGTTTTATTGTTGTTTGAGTTTCACTGGACTTTGAATCTGTTTTTATGACTTGGTTTCAATTTGTACATTTCGCTGTTTTTGACTTTTGGTTGCATTGCAAAATGTTGCTTCGACAGTCGAGCTTAGTTCGACTGTGATGGTGATTTTTGCCAGTGCATTGTTTACCTGAGATTAACCTGACTATTTCAAGTTCGTTTTCGTTTCGGGTTGACTTCGATCGATTGGTTTTGGGTTCTTTTCAAATTTGTATTGTGCCTTTGTGGGCCTCTGTGCCTCTGTGCTTATGTGTGCCTCTGTGCCTTTGCGCCTTTATGATAATTGCACTTTGATTTGTTGTGCCTAATTTGTGGTTGCCTGCACTTATATGTGCAGTGTTTAGTCACATGTTAGTGGAGTTGTAGTCATCCTACTTTGCCTGGATTGGATACATCTGTGCACATTGATGTATATGCATTTCCTTGAATTTATGTTGATTTGGAGCTTCATCAATTGTTGCTCCTAGATGTTCTAGATTAGTGCAGTTTGATATTTGTGTGGGTTGTAGTTGAATTCTTTGGTTATTTCCAGTCCGGAAAGTTGCGACTGGGTTTCAGTTGCTTGTACCTTGGTTTGTTTCTTTACTACTGTACGTAACTTGTGTGTTTTGGGGAACTTGTTTCCCTTGTTGCCTCTAACCTTGTTTGGTATTTGTTTTGGGCACAGTTGTCTTGTGCCTTTGTTGCGCACTTCATATTTGAACTGTTTTATTAGTGATGTACTATATATTCACTATCTTCTTGAACTTGTGTCATTAGTGATGTTCTGTACATCCACTATTCTCCTTGCTGTCCTCGTTTGCACACGGCTGCTGCCTCGATCTCTGGTCTTGGCTCATGTAGTCCTAACTTTGAGTACTTATGAGTATGTGCACTTGCATCTGGTGCATGTGCTATGTTCATTTCAGTTGTACTTCTTTTTATTGCCTGGTCTGGATTTATGTTCTGGTTCGCGTATAAGCCAGTTTCATTTGTGTTGTTATCACACTTGAGTTGAACCCGATTTCGAGGTTTGACCTTGTGATCATTTGTGATTTTCACTGAGCTCTTGTGTATCTCATGCGATAGTGGCGAGGCAGTACACGCGTGTGTGTACTGCAGGCGTGTACTGCAGCCCTATCAGATTTGACAGTTTTAAATTGATTTAGTCGATTTGATAAATCGTTTATGTATCTCTATTGATGATTTAAATCTGCTGATGTTTGTTAAACATTGTTAAGTGTTATATTGTCCGTTATCCGGTTTCTTTGTTTAAAGAATCGGATAGACGGGAATTATTGTGACTGTCGTCTATTTAAATTATTACTGCCTATATGCACTAATAAACTGGTTTGAATTAGACTGACCTGGGTATTATTTTCTTTTGAATGTAATACTCGGGTCAGACCCGAGTTATTTCAGGTTGTAGATTTTCTTCTTTGAGTTGCTGTTCAGGATATGAAGACTTTTCACATCTTCTGAAGTTGTCCGTGTCATTTTGTAGTAGTCGCGTCATTATATAGAACGATATGTATTCATGTATATTAGTTGATAATGTACTTGTATATATAACTTCTAGAGTCGACAGTTGTAGTTGTATCATATGTATTGTGTCAATTATGTATCAACTGACATCAGTTATATATATATGAGACTTTTGTTTTTATCTGTGTTCCGCATTTATATTATCTGTGTTATTGTTATATCTAATGTCCTAAACTATTATGAACTATCGTAGTTTGTTTTATACTGATAATTGGATATGTCGATGGGAGTAAATAAATAATAGATGAAAAATAAAAAGTATATACCACTCCTACCGAGATAATCAATATTAGTGTAAGGCCAATTACGGATGGTCGCTCCTATCCAGCCTTATTCTTCGTAATAATAGACAGTATTTCTTTTAATACTCTTTGTTATTATGAGCATAGAGGTGGGGCGTCACACGACTGAACCTGCTTTTGAAGCACATTCAGCCTAGCCCCCTTGTGGGGAAAAAGTTCTACAAATCGCGATCGGACGAGCCACGGGCGCTAGGGGTTTACGTCAATCGGCAACCCAGCCATATAGGCTCTTCGATGCTTCACCAAAAACATGTTCAAACATCCGTAAAAGGATTTTCACAAAATTGAACTTAAGAACCAAAAATTGGAATATTCACCAAATCAATCCAAATGAAAATCAAATGAACATGTAAGGATGTTAGGAATTTATACCTAACAATCAAAGATAGTTATAGACATAGATGTGAGATAAAAATCTCACCTTTAAACCCAAAAAACACGAGAGAGAAGCTATAGAGCAAGGCAAGAAAATCAATCTTCAATTATAACCCAAGAAGCTTAAATCTAAGCTCAAAAGAAAAACATTTCCTAAGTTAGAGTTTAGGAAATTTCTGAAATTGAAGAGGAAATAAGATGGAGAAGATGAAGAGGATGCTTACCTAAGCTTCTCTTTGAATTTGGAGCAAGAACTTGAATTTGCAAAGAAACTAGGGCTTAGGATTTTCTAATCTCTCTTCTCTTCCCCCATTTTTCTAAAGCTTGAAGTGTTAGGAAATATTAGAATGCATGAAGAGGAGAGGGGGTGGAGTAAGGATATAAGGTGAGTTGGGTTAGTTGGCTGAACCCAAAACCAAGCCCAAAGCCCTAAGTGAAAAATAGCAAAATTCACTCAACTCCAAACATATCGATGTTTATACTTAAAATAGTTGTAAACACCATTTTGGACTCAATGGAAGTGGTCTCGAGTCCCAATTCGACTGTTTACAAAAAGTAGCTTTTCGGACTTTAATCTGATTGACGATGCTATATTTAAATATACAATCGTAAAATATGCGGGTTGTTACAGATTCCCCTCCTTAAAGAAATTGCGTCCTCGCAATAATTAAGAGGAAAATAAAAAGTAACAACCATAAAAGCATATCAACACAAAAGAAAATTTGAAATAAGAAGTTCACCATAAAGAGCACGGAAGAGTAAGTCTGGATGTGTTTGCTCGATGAATTCTCAAGATTCCCAAGAGAAATCCTTAGGATTTGAGGACCATTGAACTTTCATAAGAAGAATATCTTTATTTCGAAGGCGTTTAATATTCGAAGTAATGATACGAATAGAATGTTGCTCATAAGTCAAATTTGGCAAAACCTCAATCTCTTCAATTTACACTGGGCTCAAGAATAAAAATCGAAACTCCTAAGGTATTTTCGTAGTAGAGAGACGTGAAAAAGTCATAAATAGCAAAAAAAAAAATTGAGCCGGTTTTAAAAGGCAATAAGCCACGGAACAAATACGTTTGGTGATGGGAAATGGACCAAAATATCGAGGTGCTAACTTTCCCGATCAACTGAAACGCACAACACCCATCATAGGTGAAACATGAATGAACACCAATAAAATCTGGACCTAAAAACAGCTTCTCATCGGCTTCATGCCAACACAAAGAAAATCGGCATGGCCTTCCGTAGAGTACCTCGAAAGGTGCCATACCAATACAAGATTGGAAGCTTACTATAGGAAGAAAACTCAACAAGAGAAATATGTTTTTCCCAACTTCCACCAAAATCAAGAACACATGCACGAAAGAGATCTTTAAGAGTTTGATTCACACGCTCGGTTTGTCCATCGGACAAAGGATGATAAGCGGTGCAAAAATTAAGCTTTGTTCCCAAAGCTTTTGAAGACCTTACCAAAATCCACTAGTAAAATAATGGATCACGATTGCTAACAATAGAAGTAGGAACTCCATGCAATTTAGTTTGACATAGAGTTTAGCCAAAAGAGGTTTGGTCCAAAAGAGAAGGACGAGCCTCGAGGCTACACAAAACAAGAGATGAACATGAATTGGATTCACGATCTCGAATCTCACAAGTGGATAAAGTCTCAAGATCATTCCATTCGGATATCATCATTGAAACAACTGCTTGTTGCTTTCGGCTAAGGGCATCGGCAACACGATTACCCTTTTCCGGAGTACAAAGAATATCAAGATCATAAGATGTAAGGAACTCAAGCCAATGTTGTTGACGCAAATTAAGTTCCTTTTGAGAAAATAAATACTTCAAAGATTTATGATCGATGTAGAGAACAAATTTCTCTCCAAAAGATAATGTCGCCAAATTCTAAGAGCGAAAACAATGGCTGCGAGCACTAGATCATGAGTGGCATATCTAGTCTCAACATGCTTTAATTGTCAAGAAGCAAATGCGATAACACATTCCCTTTGCAAGAGAATGACACCCAAACCAATACGACTAGTATCGGTAAAAACAATAAAGTCTTGATTCCCTTCGGGAATCCCAAGAATAAAAATATCGGAAAAGAGTTCTTTTAAATGATCCTCTTTCCCGAAAAGCTAAGACTTTCAAAATTATAATTAACTTTATGCAATCATCTTTTTAGAAAAATTTACTTTTTTACAAGTCAATTTATTGTGTTTGGCTGTCTCATCATAGCGTTTAGGAGATTCCTATCGATAACGTTGATCAAGCGCACCGACCAGAATTCTTAAAGCACTCAATGGGAAAAATAACACAAAATCATCTTCTATATGATAAACATGTCCCTTATAAAATTTACAAATATTCTTTGCTCGTTTTAAGAACAAAACCCAATCATACTTATAAATATCTTATTAAAAAGATTTGCAAATTTTAAATTTGTTATTTTTATCCATAACTAGTAAATATAAGAATAAACTAATCGAGATATTCGTAGAATACTCGATTCACAAAATGGATTTAATAAGTTAGAGGGTTCGTCAAACCGAATGACATAACGAACCACTCACAAAAATCATAACGAGTGCGGAATGCGGTAAGTGGAATGCTAACCTCCGCAACTCGTAGCTGATGAAAACCGGTGGCAAGGTCAAGGTGAAAAGACCTTAACGCCACACAAAAGATTGCTTAGGTGGTAATCCAAAGACAAGCTCAAATATACCGGAAAATTCACAAACTACTTGGATGAGAGAAATAACACTTTCCTCATCATGTGGGTTTAAAGAATAAAATGATGCCACCGAAATTTGGAAATCAAAATCATTAAAAACAATAGAAATCTGCTTAACAGATTGAGGATGTCGAAGATATAAAGTCCGCTCAGGACATAGGATGTGGGCTTCATAATGATCAAGCCAATCCTTTCCCAAAAAATCAATTTCGAAGCCTAAGTAACGCATAACATGCAAATCGGCTCGAAAAGAGTAATCGCATAAAATAATCTCGACATTTTGCACAAAGAAATTGAGGGTTGCGGATCCACCAACCGGATTCGCAATTCTCAGTGAAGTCATCAAGCCCAAAAATATTTAAAGAAAAAGTATCAACAAATTCTTTTGACATAAAAGAAGGAGATGCACTCGTACCGAAAGAATTCGAATAGGAAAATCACAAAACAAAATAATACCATCAAGGATAGAAGGAGAAATACCTTGACCACGAGAAGTGTTACTAGGAGCTTGCGCAACATTTAGCTTTCCCTCTCTCTTGCTTGGAAGTTTGGGACATGAAGATAAAAGATGACCTGAACTTTTGCAATAACGACAGAAGAGAGGTTTCAGACACCTATTAGCATAATGGTCCATGGAACCACAATTGTAGCATTGACCACGACTAGAGGTAGGAGTCTTTGCTATCGGAGTTTCTTGTTTCCCTTTCTTGTTGGGATTGGGGCCTTTGAACTTAATAGGCCTCTTCATGTTATTGTTGAAGTTTTGTTTGGCACCCACAACTTCAACATTACTTTCGTTATCGGCCTCTTCAAGTCGATGAGCGATATCAATAAGCTGATCAAAAGAAACTTCTAGTTTTAGAAGCAAAGGCTTTTTAAGGTTCTTATTCAACCCATAGACGAACCTCTGATTTTTCTTCAATGGGGTATTAATATACTCGACCCCATATTTAGAGAAAGATTCAAAAGATGCGACGTAATCCGTCACAGAAGATTCACCTTGAACAAGGTCAATAAAGCATCGGGCTAAAGTTACTTTTTCAGCCTCCGGCACAAACTTCAATTCGAATCTTTCCCGGAATTGCTCCCAAGTAAGATCCGGTTCGATAATTTCAGAAATCAAAAGCTCATACCAATCTAATGCTCTTTCTTGGAGCATGCTAGAAGCCACTTGGACTCGAAGTGAATCAATAAGATCCATGCGGGAAAAGATGCGATCGCATGATCTAAGCCAAGCTTGGATTTCTATAACATTTTCGGATCCCTTGAATGGCCTTCCACCCAAAGCGGTATAATATCTGCATAAGCGTGCAAACCCGGATTTGGGGTGAGTTGGCGCTGGAACGGGTCAGACAGCTCGGGCATTGTTCACAAGATCTAAAAGTTGTTGAGGTGACATAAATACTCCATCCTGAGGAGTAGCACTAGATTGACCGGCGCTGGGATGGCCAGGTCTAACCATTTCTCTTCTTTAAGAAAGAAAGAAAAGAGGAAAAAAGTTATTCTCAAAATGAATATCAAACAAATTTTGATTGATAAAACAACGCATCATAAAGAATATAGGATAGAACGGTACGAAGACTTGAATTAAATCCTATGGCATGATTCCTAAGAGTGACTTAGGACAATGATCCTTGCTAGATTATTCTACATTGTTCCGAAGTTTGGCTCTGATACCATGCTATGACGCCCCACTTATATGCTCACGCTAGCCAAGGACACTATGAGGTAATGCCATCGACTATCACGAAGAATAAGGCTGTTAAGGAGCGACCATCTGTGTAATTGCTTTGTGCGAGTACCGATATGTCAGAAAATATAAGAGTTACATTTCATTTCTGGAGGAAATCCGACATATCTAATACAAACTCAAAGTTACCACACAGTGGCTAAGTAGTCTTTGGAAACAAATATAGAAATAAACATAACACAAATCAGTCATAGATATTCATATCACAAAGGCGGAATCAGATATGAAAATAACACGTAAAAGTGTTCATCAAAGTAGTGGTCAAACAAGATCCACTACATCACAAAAGAATAGATACATGTGCTAGACAAAAGAATAATTATACATCAAGGAGTCTATATATCAAATGTATAATAACAAAAACTACAAATCTAAAGTAGTTAGCCAAAAATCAGATGATAATCCCTGATAGGAAGTCAAGCGGAAGCACCTGTAACATCTCGGTCTGACCCGAGTATTATTTAAGAAGAAAATAATAAACAGATTAGTCTAGCTATAATTATCATATATAAAATGAGATATAAGAAGAGATATAACAAAAACGTATGATAACAATAATGTCATATAGTGACAAGTATACTTTAAACATCAACAAAATCATACAATATCTCAAGAATCTCAAAGCACCAAAAAGAATGTCATATTCTTTATTTTATTCACCAAACCACAAATATATTGACAAACGTATCATTGCCAATTACGAAAAGGGGTGAAACACAAATTCTAGAAATCATCAACTAGAAATCCAGAAATCACAAAAGGGGGAGGCCTATCAAAAATGGGAGCATGAAAACTCACCAACACGTGTATCACAAATGAGTCACTATCCCATGGTCGCTAACCATAGAGCCGGCGCAACAACTTTGTACAATAACCGTACGCCCGATGAACCTGATTCTCAAGTGATTCAGAACAACGACGTAGTACAATAATGGTACGCCCGATGAACCTGATAAACTGGGACAATGACGTAGTACAATAACGGTACGCCCGATGAACCAAAAAGCCGAGACATCGATGTAGTACAATAATGGTACATCCGATGAGCCAAAAACCATAAAAGAACATGGGTCGCTAGCCCATAAAGGAATGAGAAGAAGCTCAATAAAACGAGGTACAGTCCCCTACGTGGACAAAGAGACATCGCACATTGCTAGTCCAAACCACAAAATGATCATCATAGATCAATAGAAAGTGTGAATTACACTAGGCTAGTAAATAGATGAGTTTAGCTTCATGTCCCATAACCACTGGCTTAACTTAAATATTTACGAATAAATTGTAGATTTCCACTCGAAAATTGTCACAAGAGTTTCAATTGAACAAGTCAAAGAGTTAACCGACGAAGTAAACACAAGCGTTTCATACCACTTGTTTTGCCAAGCCGTTTAATTAGATTTTCTCATACGAATGAGGTAAAGGTTTGTATATACTAATAGATTAGAAAACGGTTTTATAAACGAGCTTTGTATTAAAATAGAGTTGAAATCATCTTTGTAAAAGAGTTGAATATTTACTACTAGTATAAAAACCTTTGTATTTTAAAGTGACAAATCACAGAAACGATTGTGGAAACAATCAATCATTAAAAATTCACAAACGAAGACGTGAATCAAATACATATAAATCGATACTGAATCCATCAAAATGGATATTCCCAAAAATCCCAAAGAAGAAGTCATCAAAGTCAATAATAAATGATAACAACAAATCGGATAATCACGAATCGATAAAAATTGGTACCTCAAGCAAAATAGGCATAATAGGCTGAAACAAGCAGGTCAGTCGACTGAACCAGGTGGTCAGTCGACTGACACAGGGATACGAATTTTGTGTCCCCAGGGTCAGTCGACTGACCCAAATGGTTAGTCGACTGATACAGACCCAGGCAAATTCCTGGGTCCTGGTTCAGTCGACTGACACACTGGTTCAGTCAACTGAACCTGCTTCTAAGGCATTTCCTGCCTTCTGCTTCAGTCGACTGAACAACTGGTTCAGTCGACTGAACCTACTTCTGAAGCACATTCAGCCTAGCCCTCTTATGGGGGCAAAAGTTCTACAAATCACGATCGAACGAGCCACGGGCGCTAGGGGTTTACGCCAATCGGCAATCCAGCCATATCGGCTCTTCGATGCTTCACCGAAAACATGTTCAAACATCCGTAAAAGGATTTTCACAAAATTGAACTTAAGAACCAAAAATTGGAATATTCACCAAATCAATCCAAATCAAAATCAAATGAACATGTAAGGATGTTAGGAATTCATACCTAACAATCAAAGATAGTTATAGACATAGATGTGAGATAAAAATCTCACCTTTAAACCTAAAAAAACACGAGAGAGAAGCTATAAAGCAAGGCAAGAACAATCAATCTTCAATTATAACCCAAGAAGCTTCAATCTAAGCTCAAAAGAAAAACATTTCCTAAGTTAGGGTTTAGGAAATTTCTGAAATTGAAGAGGAAATAAGATGGAGAAGATGAAGAGGATGCTTACCTAAGCTTTTCTTTGAATTTGGAGCAAGAACTTGAATTTGCAAAGAAACTAAGGCTTAGGATTTTCTAATCTCTCTTCTCTTCCCCCATTTTTCTAAAACTTGAAGTGTTAGGAAATATTAGAATGAATGAAGAGGAGAAGGGGTGGAGTAAGGATATAAGGTGAGTTGGGTTAGTGGGCTGAACCCAAACCCAAGCCCAAGCCCAAAGCCCAAAGCCCTAAGTGAAAAATAGCAAAATTCACTCAACTCCAAACATATCGATGTTTATACTTAAAAAAGTTGTAAATGCCATTTTGGACTCAATGGAAGTGGTCTCGAGTCCCAATTCGACTGTTTACAAAAAGTAGCTTTTCGGACTTTAATCTGATTAACGATGCTATATTTAAATAAAATATTTAAATATACAATCGTAAAATATGCGGGTTGTTACAGTCGAGCATTGCCGAACTCACCATTGGGTCTGTATGTTAACAATACATAACCCATAAATCACTATGACTGAAAATTATATCATTCTTCTCCCGACGAGTGCCCTTGGCCTTATATTTAGGTTAATTATAAATAACTTGGTTTAGTATAGGGTAAGATAGGAGGTTAGTATAGTTACACAACAGAAGTCTGCTCTTCATCTGGAGGCTGCTAGCAGTTGTGAATACGTACTACTGATGTGTGACATCTCTAACTATAGGACCTGTGGGTGGTGGCATATTAAGGTACAGATTATTGCATTGTATTAGAGCTTAGGTTAGTATATTATAAGAATTAGGATACGTTAAGTGAACGTATTTGTATTTTTACCTATAATTATATATATATATATATTTCAATATATATATATATATAATGTCAAACTCTATGAATTTTGACTATATAAGTAGTTGCAACCATATCCTAAAAGATAGTTAAAGCAACTGAGTTGAAACATTAGATAGAGTTAAATTTATGCATCTCCCCCAATCACTCCATGGGGTGTAGGCCATACCGTAAGGAGTTGACCAAGAAGAGCATGAGCATGACATATTAAAGGATTCCTGAAGCTGGATAGTACTTGACTCTTTCGTCGGGCCTAAGCTGCCCTATGATTATGGATTCGCTAGATTACCGATTGATGATGTATATTTCATTCAGATAGATGGAAGGTAAGAACCTATATGTTGTAAATATCCGGAGGTAAGGTATGGGTAGGGATGAGCAAGTTCCCGCAAGAAGGTGTGCATTAACCATCAAAAGATGATAACCAGATTTTAATATATACTCTTAATAAGAAGAGATTAAAAATAAAAGGAAAAGGAAGAAAAGTCCAAAAGAAAGGACAATTAAAATCCATTTTTTAGTCTAACCCTATGTGAAAGAATTTGAAAAAAGATTTTATATTTTCTTGAAATATTTGAAGTAGGTTTGAAAGAATCAATTTAAAAATGGAAGGAACCTATCATTGGAAATTTGTTGTTTTGAAAATGCAAGAAAACTTTAAAATTAAAGGAGTGATCTAAAGATTTCTAGTTGAAATTAAAAGGAGCTAGACTAAAATTTTTCATGAAATGGATGTTTGATAAAGAGAATTTTCCTTTTTGAAATAAATTGAAAAGAGAGCGTATGTTTGGCTTGATGATTTTTTTCTATTTTTGTTAATCTAATTTTTAAAAAAATTCTTTTTAAGGTGTGGATAAATGGAAATGGTACTTGATTTAGATGCGGTATAGAGAATGGAAGGGTAAAAATTCCAATAATGAAGATATGGAAAATATTCCCGCATAAGAAAAAACGGAGAAAAACAACTGAAATAGATTTATACATATCTCTTTTCATGTTAATGAAAAAAAGGCCAAGGGCTAAAGCAGTAGGCGAATGTACTAAAATGAGTCAATGAGGAAAACAATAAAAGTGGAAAAGAACTATATAAGTAAAAGCCATTTAGGTAGAAGAAATATAAATAGTAGCAATATTAGGAAATTTATATATAAACAACATTAGAAATTTAGACTAAAATAATGTTAGTAATCTAATTAAAAACAAGGTAAAAAATTAAAGGTAAAACAAAGGAAAAATAGATAGTTTTCATAAATTTGTACAGTAATTGCACATATCTTTTGTAAGCCCCACTTATATACTATTAGAATCTCCACTAAGATTGAAAGTAGTGGTAACATGAGTAATATGAAAATAATAGAATGAAAGTTATTCTTGTCTACTCCAGTTTTCATTGTTTAAAGTTGTAGAAGATGTTTTTGAATGCAAACATAATAGATGTTTAGAGTTAAAAATCATACTTTTAAAGAAGTAAATCTCTATTGTAGAAAGTCCTTATAAAGATAAAATTGATTTAATGATTATTCATATAATAAAAGCACGGTCCTTACTATTTGAAAAGAATGAAGTAATGCATTGTTTTAGGGAAAAGATCCTTTTAAATTGCTAACATTAGCTTTTGAACTTAATAATAAACTTACTTCTTAAGTCCTAATTTATTATATTAAAGGTTTTGACACCGATAGTAAAGTTGGTTAAAATGAAAAAAAAATTCACGGCTCCTCTTAGAAGCCAAGCAATTGTTGGATTTAATAAAAAGATTCTAAGTTTAAATTTTCAAAGACAAATATTTTGGGTTAAGTGTCGTTCACAAAGTAGGCACAAACAGCCTAAAGATTTACATAAGAGAACAAAATGAAAACGAGAAAGAACAACATGCAACAATTTATAGGGGTTCAGCCAATCGTTGGCCTACGTCCACTTAAACTTTGTTAATAATTCTATAAAGTTTTTACAACCATGACCTTATGGATTGGTAGTCCATGCATCAGTGATGATCTAATAAATTACAGTAACAGTAAAAAAAATTAGAATGGAGAAAAAAAGAATATCGAAATAGTGCCTATCATCCCTTATTTATAGATGAAGATCAACAAATTTGTCTCCACCACGTTCTCTCCACATTCTCCATGTCTTGAAGAAGGTTGCTTGAAGAGATCGCAGCCAAATCAATAAACACCAGGGATCAGTATCGAACCGAGACATATGGGTCAGTGGCGATCCATAGTGATGGTTTGTTGAACTTTATCCAGCCTTCTGAGGTTGCTTGATGATTCACACCTCCCTTTATACTTTGAACATAAGCCAACTTGATGCCAATTGCATGCACTTATGAGTTGTTCTCTTGGTTCGGTGACGATCCAAGGGTATTTAGATTGCTCGATTTGACTTCGCCTATGTAATTTGAATAAATTGACAAGGCATTTTGGATGCTATCACTTATATTTATCATGGTCTTTAACAGGCTTGAGATTCAGTTAATTTTGGGTGAACTACTTTGACTGGTACCGAACCAGAGCTTTGAATTAGTAGCGATCCAAGACTTTGTCTTGAAGCTTTCTCCTTGAAGTGCCTTGGGGTGTAGGTTATCTTCGTAGGTTTTTGTCATGCTTTTAGCTACATTTTCGAACTTCACTTGAGGTTTGAATTTTCAAGTCATTATTTTGGATCCCTGGTTTGCTATTTGACTATCGACCATTCCAACTCATCCAATTATGGTCTGGTTATAAAGCTAAATAACATTTGCCTCTCAAAATATACCTTGCGTTAATAAGATATGCTTTGGATCAAGACCAACCATTGATTTTAAGCCATTTCAATTTCTATTCTAAATAGGTACTTTCTATTCTATGAACCATTTTCCTGAAGCAGCGTGCCTTCTGTTGACCGTCATTTCACTTCGAACAAATTTGGACTTGTAGCTCTTGGATAATATAAGAACAAAAACGTGTTGTTCAAGCTCGCCTTTCCAATTTCAAAATTTTTTCAACAATCTTTTCTTTGAATTGATCAGGTAGGATTATGCTGTCCCGAACTTCATTTGGTTTTGCATTACACTCCCCAACATCATTATTATTTTTCACATTGTTTTTTTTTCTTAAAATGTAATGATTCGGTACCGACCCAAGGCGCATAAATTGGTACGGTGGATGTAGTAAATTTTTTGGCCTATTTTTTGGGTCGTTCTATACTTAACAGAATTAAGCCCCTTTCCACTTCTTTACTTTCTCATTTATTTGCCTAAGCCCTTTCGAACTAGAGCTTGGTATTGCCGAATCCTGCCATCAACTTCAATCTGCTCCTTTAGCCATCACCACGTCGTCGTGTATTCGTCATTGACCTTAAGCACCACCAAAACTGTTGGAACTGGACTAGCCAGCAGCGGAAGTTATGGATGAATTTCAAAATTTTTACCCTATTGGATCTTTTATTGGGTCTATGAAGTCTAACTGAATTAGAACATTTCTAAATTTCATTTAAATAAAATCATTTATTTTATATAAATTCAAATATATTAAGATATGAAATTAATTTTATTTGATTTAGTTTATACATAAATGTATCATATACATATATGTGTGAGTGCATGTGTAACATAATAATCCGTGAAAGGTATAATATGCCCATATGTAGATGTTGGGATTTACATCGCAACAAACATATTAGCTCATTTTGTATGTCATGTATGTTGTCCAAATATGTGCATGTACATGTGTTACAATACACACAGACATGTATGTATAAATATATTATATATAATATATGAACATAAAACATTTATGTATAGATATATATATATATATATATATATAGAAAGAGAGAGAACAATTATTAAAAATTATTTATGATTCAAATTAACTTAGTTTTGCAAACATAATAATTTTAGTATTTTAATTTGTATATATTATGAATAAAATAATGTTTTCATCCATAAATAATTAACATAAAATAATCTATTGATGAAAATTGAAATTTTAGAATTTTCGAAAATATAGGATCATAAAATAGTGCTTAGAAAAATCTGGAGATTTTTCAAAGTTGAATTATTATTTTTAAAAACAAATACATTGATTTCGGTAATAATTATTTAATATAAAATAATATATTATTAAAAATTTAAATTTTAAAATTTTAGAAATTCCAGGATCATGAATGAAAGGTTACGAAAATTTTTGAAGAATTTTCCAATTAAATTATTATTTTTAATAAATCATAAACAGTTTTTCCGAAATAATATTAATTATTAAAAATAATAAACTTTATTGAAAAATTTCTAAATTTTTTCCTTATATTTATGAAATGATATAATATTTTTTTTAAATATAAAATTGAATTTTTAATGTATTAATTATTTTATATATAATAAAAAATTCAAAAATTCAATAAATGTTAATTTAAAAATAAATATATGTCTGATAATTAATTTTCGAATTTTTAAATTCATATTATGTATAGATAAATGTACTAAAAATTTAAAATCATATGTATAACTTATATATGCATATATGGTATTATGAGAGAGAAATATACACTAATATATATATATATATATGAATTTATTAATAAATATATATAAAACAATTATTAATGAATTTTTTTTATTTTTTACAGTAAATAACATTTTTCTATACATAAATCAAATAGTATAATAAACAAATTATGTGTAACGACCCGGTATTTTCAACCATTCGCATCCGCACATGTCGGACTTGAATTGCTCAAAATACCGCATTGTAAATAAAAATTTGGCAAACTCAGAATATACAGTAAATAAATCACAGATCACAGACACAGAGTATATAATAATGCAGCGGAAACAAAGAAATAGTAGTTCATGAAGCTACTATATAAATACATCAGAGTTAAGTAAGATACAATAGGAATACCAAGATACAACATGAGTGACAGTATGAAAATCAGGTACAACTCAGAATACAACTGGAATCAACCGGATAATAAAATGAATAGATATCTGGTTCTTCAAAGTGAAACTCCAGCTCCAAAGGTGAGTCTCTAATGCTGTATCACTCAGTCTGACCCGAGCATAAAGCAAAACACAGAACACTCGAGTCAGGACATACATACTTATACAATGTAAACCAACTCAAGTGAACTGTAATAAAGTACAAGTAACTTAAAGAATGCTTGGGATCGCCCATTCTTTAAGGATCCGTTAAACTATCTACTATGTAGTAATATTCGCTATTATAATAATGTATAATATAAAATAAACATACTTTTTAATAGCGTCAAGGGGTTACCCATATAGCCCTTAACACGTAATAGTCCCAGTAGTCTATCCAGTATTAGCATACTCCCAAAATGGGGGCTACCCTCGATACTCCACAGGCTACGGGAGAAATCACAACTCGTAGTAAAGCTCGATATGGTAGGTGACATGGCACACAAGGCAATGCCAGGGTAGATATACCAATTACGCATCCGGACTGGTGGTGACGCATAGCAGCCACTACCGCCCACCTCGAACAACACTCCCAAATCAAGGGGTGCACCCAATCAATCACAGAGTAATAGAATGGTATCGAAGAAGTGTGTCCGATCAGAGGTGCTACCTCATTGGCCCGTCGATCGCTCCTGTTTTAGCCACCTTATGCCAACTCACGGGAATTGGGTCCACGCATATACCTTAGGATCATCGCCACCATCCTACTTCATTCTGGAAACTCCACCGCGTACACAGTTGTTAAAGTGGTTTTCGGTATCGACAGAGAGTATGTCCATATCTGATCCCGGTCTCTTTAACAACCAATCGTTATTATAACCCGTGGTTATAATTTTAAAATAATATTTTATACTTCAAAATAGAATATCATTCCAAATCTTTATCAAAATAAAGATTAAATCAATTCCAAACCATTTCAATATATTTAAAATATCATATCATTTCAAAACTTCATTTCAAATCATTTCAATATATCAAAATATCATATCTTTTCAAAACTTCATTTCAAATCATCATTCGAGTTCAAATCCAAATATTCAACTTTAAATACCTTTTAAATTCAAAGATATCATTCATTTATTATCATTTCAAGTCACCTTTTAAATAGTTTATATTTCAATCAAAATAATTCATCTAAACCAGTTAAAAGTGTAATTATTATACTTTCAAATCAAATATTCAATTTCCAAAGTTTTAAACTATTCTGAGTTCATTTACTAAGTTAAAAACCATAAACATTGAAAATTTCAGCCTTTCACAGCATTCAGAAAAAGCTGTTATAAGTTATACTAAAAAAACATTTTAATTCAGCAAAGACAGCGTTTAAAAATGCTGTTAAATCTCAGTTTTAGTTGAAATTTAGTTTAAAACAGCAAAGACAACATTTCCAGAAATGCTGCAATAGCTCAGGTTTCAAATCAAAGGGTTTCATTAAATTCAGCAAAGACAGCAGACCACTACAGCAATTACAGAACTGCTGTAATAGGCCTTTATCAAGTTTTTAGCCTTTTAATTTACTTCAGCAACTATAGCATTACAAAACTGCTGTAATAGCCTCTTATTTAAGTTTTAGTTCATTTACAGAAATCATAACATTTCTGAATGCTATAAAAAGTAATTTCCAGATTTTAGTGTATTTCCAGCAAATAATAACCTTCAATATTAAACCTTTTAAACATTATAAAAATCATATTTTGACATTCAAAAATGTTCATTTAAAATTACTCTTTTAATTTATGATTTTTATAAGAAACATTTAAAGTAAAGTCCAAATTTCCAATAATTTTACTTAACAAATCCAAATGTAGAATTTTCTTTTCTTCACATTTTTAACAAATAAACTTAACACTTATATTTTATTTCCATTTCACAAATTAAACTAAATTTTCAATTTTATTTAATTAACTTAAACCTTTATCCAAGTCAAGTTATATTTTAAAATTACACTTTTAAGCATTCATTTATTTAACCTTTTTAATACATAGAAAACTCAATAACACTTTATTAAATCATTTAAATTCAAATTCAAATCAAATTATCATATTTACCATTTTCCAAACATAATTAAATTTCCATTTTATTTATATAACTTAAATATCATTTTAAAACCATAATTCCAAATTTCCAAACTTAAGTTATATTTCAAAAATTCACTTTTACCGTTCATTTAAATTACATTTTTAACTTCTAGAAAAATCCAAATTTCTTTATTTAAACATTAAAAATCCAATTTAAATCAAATTTTCATAATTTTACACTTTTAAAAATATTTAAAATATTCAAAATACTTTATAAAAATAACCACAGGCATGCATATAGTTTTCTAACCTAGGTCAAGTGATACGGATATGTATCAATTCAATCCGCAGTTTAAAAAGCAAAATCCGGGTTCTATCATTTCAAACCCGCAATCCCAAGTTAAAATAAAATAAATAAAAACCGTTCAGGCCTATCATTTCAGCCTATAACGATTTTTCCCTATTCTAAAGTCCGTTCGGGTATGTATCATTTCAACCCATAGTGAATCTAATCTACAGGGAACTTGCAGTGTGATAAACAGGTATAAATGAACAGTTTAACAATAAATAACAGTAACAGATAATATGATAGGTAAAATAACAGGTTTAACATCATATAATTAAATCATCACAGGCAGTTATAACATCATATATAATTCTACACATTCAATTGTTGTCAATTCACATTTGCATAAGTATAAATTGTCGTGTGAGATTTACTCACCTTTTTTACGCTGGAGTTAGCGATCAAAACACACAGAATAGATTCCAGAAAGCACGACAAACACGATACAACACGAATTTTGATTTGAATGAATAGAGAGCCTTGATATTTATCTTGTAAACAATAACCAAAACAAGACAATATACACATAAATATTCAGCACAAAACAATATCGAAATGACTAGAAATAAAAAGCAACAAAGGACAAAGTGATTCGACCTTTCTTTAACCATTCAAGAGCTCGACCAAGGGGATCTTTTGCTCAGCCATTGATGTGTGTTTGGGTCAGGTATGGTATCATATAGGTCATGTTACAAGTGGATGAAGGTGGTGGAAGAGTTATAACATGGAGCATACATGGTTTAAGGCAAATAGGTGAAGTTTTGGTGCATTTTGGCTCGGCTATGACCACATATAGGCTCGGCCATGGGGTCTTCATGTCAGGTCAGATCTGAACAATAGTGAAAGAGGTGGCCAGAGGTGAAGTAGATGATGGTGGTGGTGGCTAAGGGTGGCCAAAGGCAAACTATGAAGGTGGTGGTGACATATAAGTCGGCTAGGCATTGTTTTGTGGATTTTTACAATGTTTTGAGGTGTTTGTCTTCACTTAAAGGCCACGGCCTGATCTGGTCAGAGGAGGGGAGAGGGGTTTGAAGCCGTGGAAGGGGAGAAGAAAGGTGGTGGAGGCTATGGTGGAGATGGTGGAGGGTTTGGCCTAGCAAAGCATGAATAGATCTAGGCAAAAATCAATAAAAGGGAGGAAAAAGAGAAGAAGAGAGAAGCCATTACCCATTTTTTTGTTTTAGCCGTGCAAATGAGATAGAGAAGGAGTTTTTCACGTGAAATTGAAGTGAGAAACTCATGGCTACAATGAGGTATACGGCCAAAAACTCAAGGCAATGAAACGACAAGGAAAAATGAAAAGACCAGCAGCCGAAAAGTCACACGTTATAAAGCTTAAGTCCTTTCAATTTCCATTTCTATTTTAATTAAATAAAATAAATAAAATTTCAGTAAATGCCTTAGAAAATGAAAACAAAACAAAATAAACTGAAATAAATAAATAAGTTTAAGGAAAATAGAAAAAAAATTAAAGAAATTGTTTTAATAATTCAAAACAGGGCTTAAAAATTTCAAATAAAATATCACCAACTTTAGAAAATTTCTATTTCACTTTAAAACCAATAAAAGGTCAAATAAATAAAATAAACGAGGAACAAAATAAAGTGGGAATGAGAATAAAATAAGATCTTAAGAAAAATAAATAAAGAATTACTTTAATTAATTGAAACTGGAAATTAGAAATTGTAAACAAAAATACAACTGACCCTAGAAAATGTCAATTACACTTTTAAAAATGTTTTAAAACCAAAATATATACATAACATGTTATTTTACCCATATAAATATAAATTAGAACGTTACATGACCAAATAAAATATTATTTATATAATTTAAAATAAATAATTTTTGTTAAATACATAAATTTACACATAATATTTAAAAAAGGCATAACTTTCACACTATAAATCAGATTTAAAAGAAACGAAAAGCAGTATTCTTGAAATTTTATTTACTTTCATAATAAAAAATAAAATTCAAAAATTTAAACTTTTAAAATTTTAAATTAAAAGTCAAAGTTTGACCATATTGACCAAAATTCACATTTTTGGAAAAATATCCTATCTATTCATGTTTGGAATTATAATTCACATAAAAATCAAAATTAATATTTAAAATAACAAAATTTTCCATTTTAAATAAATAAAATAAAGTTTTTAAATCAGGAAATTAAATTAAAGTAATTAAAATATATAATTAAAAAAAAATCATAAAATACAGGGTTGTTACATTATGCACATAACCAAACTGATTTGTGACAACTACATCTACTTACAAAATCTCACCTAACTAAACATATAATAGCAATATATTTAAACAGATATGAAATTTCTCATTATAGGATCATAGAATATAATTTAATTACTGTAATATTAATTAAAATTACCAATTTAATGATGCCTTTGAATCCACGTTGAAGCAATAACTTCCCTTCCTTTTACTGTTCTTGCTTCGTCAGATTGCAAGGCCGGAATCACCGACCTCTAACTATCGAATATTATTATTTTAATTTGAAATATATTTGATAATTTTGGAGTGGATTGAGAGCTATGTTTTAACCAGCAATGTAGAAGGTAATGGAGGCCAAAAAGGTTTGTAATTGTTTATATATATATATAGGGTTGTATTAGAGAGAAACGGGGAAAACCTTTTTACCCATTCTCACTTTATCTCCATCCATTATCTCCAAGCCAATTCCCTATGTTTTAGCCATCCCTAGACCTTCCCAAAACTGAAATTTTGCAGCCCTAATGATGGGCCTTAAACCCATCTAAGCCCAAGACAAAATACTATGCAATTAAATCTAATTTAATCACTTGTCGATATTGTATATCGATCGATATATTTATAACTGTTATAAATATATATAACATTATTTATTTCTCAAATCATATTCAAATTTTACAATTAATATTTCATAAATACTAATTAATTTAATTAATTTATAACAATTATAAAATAATTAAATCGTTCGGTCTTAAGGGAATTCATCATTTCGGCTGTGTAACTCCTGGGTGTAAATTTGGTCAGCGATTAACATCGAACTATTCTAATGTTAACGTTCACACGTAACTTAGTAGGTGGTGTGACATTATGGCCAAATTTATCGCTTACTCATTTTTGGTAAAATCCAATTTTAGTTTAATAAGCGTTACCCAGTTGTGACATTTGTTTACACTAATTCTCTTCGTCAAAACTATATCATTTTGGACTTATGGAATTTGGTAATGGTCAAAATTCCAACCTTATCCACATTCAACTTTATAGTCTAAATACAAAGTCCTTGGTTCAATAATAACAATTAATATTAACCGAAATGTTCTAGCCAGAGACTTTGACTTTGAGTTGACTGTGATACTAACCGCATATAACCGAGGAGACGAATCCTCTCTTGAATAGTGCTTCACTTCCAATACTTCCACTCGACCCAACTATAGTCACTCGATGGACGCCATGCCATGATTTGGTTATAATCAAAGCGAAGCTTTCATATTGAAGATCCACAGTATTCTCAAGTCGAGAGAACTGTGTAAATTAGTCACATCGATATTTTCTGTTTGACCTTAGTTATATTAACCAACAGAAAACTATCGAGTGAGTCATTCCATAGTTATCCAATAAGTATTAGTACGTAACCCCTAGGCGCCCCCAACAGTCATGAGTAATACACTGCCCAACATTTGGAGAGCGTTACGTACTCCAGTCTCTACGGATACATCAATATCCAGTCTCGATGCATCTTGACTAGGAACATTTAAAATGGTATACTTGTTTCGTTGTGATAAATTACTCACGGTTACAACACTTTGTAACTACTATCACAAAATATATCATCTATGGATTTTTCTATTAAATATACTATTAATTAAGTTAATTAATTAATATAATCACATTATATCAAGTATATAATTGGAAGAAAATACCTTTTATTTCGAACAAGATTGGTCAACGAGTTAGATATATGTAACAAATTACATAATTGCCCCTAGGGCATACCCCTAACTCTATCAGTCCCCACTTGCACTTGGGGTCAATTATGGAATCTATTTCCAACTTCTCCAATCAGTTTTCTCAAAACTAATTAGGTCAGCCCCTTAGTGAATGGGTGTGCTATTATGTTTTAATTATCTACTTTGTTGATTAACTCTCTCTAACACTGATAAAATGCCTTTATCATGTGGAACAATTCGAAGTATGTCTTTCGACTTCTAGTGAGCTTTAAGTTCTATCATGATCAATTTCATGACATTGTTATCTTATAACAATATTATGGGATTCTTAACATTTGGAATCACCTTTGGCTCAATTATAAATTTGTGCATTTATATCTATATACATTGGTTTATTGTAGCGCTATTCAAGTTAATGTTCTCAACATTTCGTTGAATCGACCACAATCACTTTTATTTTGAAACATTTTCAAATTAAAGATTTTAACTTGAATTTTATCATTGACATGTTATACTCAATATCACTTATAAAAGTTTGTGCCCAAACGTTCCATCATAATGAGTTCGTTATTTCTATAAACAATTCTCTAGTATTTCATAATACGCGAGAACACCTCAAACAACCATTTATTGATATCAATTTGCATTTTATATTTGCTCCACGTATCAAATACATAAACAAAACAAAATATCATACACAACATAACCTGTATGATAATTCCTATTGCTAATGCATAAGGAATCCTACTTACATGTTCTTCTTTTAATGGGGTGCTCTTGTATATCGTTTTTGGACAATCCTTATATCTTTTATAGTCACCATAAATGACATCATTTACAATCCAAAATTGAGTATTAAAATAACTAAAGTTGCTTTTAATACAAGCATATTGTTAAAATCAACAACGTTTTGTTTACTTATAGTTTAGACATATCAATGTACCTTTTAACGTTCTTTCTTATGAACACACGCTTCCTCTGCACTTTGATTGAAAATCAAAATATTTGATATTTCTATCAAAATACTCATTCAATCTTGCTACTTATAAAATGATACATTCGTATCATTTCTTGGATCATATCCAAAGACTCACAAACCCAATATCACTCCCACTGACTTCGAGGCATTTTTGGCTAATATGTGTAAACGACTTACTCTAAATCATTATTTAGAATTTTCTGTTTCAATACATAAGTACCAAACACTAAGTCTTATCGAGCGATAACTTTGTGAGTAAATCTGAATTAACTCGAGCATGTTGAATACCGAACCTGTTATGCTAATTTCAACAATTGAAATTTGCGATATTATTCTTATCAACATTGCTTATTTAATTCCAACCACATTAGTCTTTCCAATAAATACACAATCTCGGCCGATGGATCACATCTCTTTGGTTACGACCACTAAAATCATATTTTGATTGCGTACTTGGAATTCTTTCAGATCCGCGCATCATACCATATAGAGTCAACAATCTTAATGGTTTAATTGAACAACCGAGGGTAATGTATATTTTCGACATTAATAAGAAACTCATAGTTTCTCTTCGATGTACGAGAATACTTGTTAGACATTCTACTTATGGATCAGATCCAATTCCATTTAACTACCAAAAATTTCTCAAAGAAATTCCTTCACAATGAAGTTGATATATCTTGAAACAACAATTATTTCTTAGTGCAAATAGAATAGGGATTCATAAATGCTTTATGAACCGTTTTATTTATAAAACTGATTTTAGTTTACAAAAATTATGTTCAAAACATAAATATGTCATTTGATGACAGACCTTTCCAAAAACTTTTGGAGATTCATACAAGATCCCTCATGAACAATTATTACGTGCAATCTTTCGACTCGCACAACCTGCCAACTCTTTGGCCTAGGAAATGTTGTGATTTCTTACAAACCCTTATCTTGTATGATTTTGTAAACTGTTGTTTAGATGAAATAATATCAACCTTGTGTACTAATCTTAAGTACATGACCTTATAGAAAGAAACTAACTCAACTTCACTCACAATTAATCGTAATTTGTCCAATGATGTCTGATTACTCCTTATCGATGCATCATTATGTATCACATGGAGGAGTGATTTTGAGATTGAATCTATACTCAATTTTAGGTACATTTGGAACTCTTTCCAATATACTCACTTATTCGACCAAATCAAATCATTTTATTCTATTGCATGTTATTTTAATTACTTTTCTTTTATATTCTATGATTTTATCATAAACTTACTACATGTCTATCTAATACACATGTTCATGTTGGTAAAAAATCATCGATGAATATAACAAAGTATGTGGAACCCTTTTGGTATTAATAGACTTGTGATTGCATACATCAATATGTATTAATTCAAAGAGTTCATCAACTCTTATGATGCTCCCACTGAATGTGTGCATAGCCATTAATTGTTTGAGATATAATTAACTTGTATCATATGATTCATAATCATATAGTAAAATTATTTCTCAAAACGATGGCTTAGTCTATAATTCCAAAATAACTGTAAATAATATTAGATACATATGTATTTTTGTTGCATCACTTTTACTATGAAAACAAATTCCATAATATAGTTCTATTTCATAACGAATATTCATAATACTCATATTGAAATATAGTTATATCTATTTTCAGTCAATGCCAAAAAATAAACATTATTTCACAAATAATGTTCGGTACATTTTACGAAAACAATTTTCGTGATTTGATGCAATCATTAGGTGCTATATGGCATGCTCCCACTATTTTCTCCATACTATAATAGCGTACTAAATTTAGAGGTCCAACATTCACTTAATATTGTTCACTTATTTCATATGCTACAACTAGTTTACAGAGGAGAGTTATTTGGTCAAATATCTTGAACTCAAAGAAATAAATGTTATAGAAAACAATTTTCTATATGAAAATACATTTCGGAATAAAAATCATATTTCATATTCCAATATTAAGTATCATTTATTATTACAATTCTTGTTTCCAATGTTTCTCTATGAAGTAGAAGTGACTATTCATTCTCTTCATTCCAACTTTACCTTAAATTACATCTATTCTTATACATTCGTTTTTCTTTCAAATGGTCAAAATATTCAAAAGAAAACCTTACTATAATATCATAACAAACCTTTTACAAAAGCGCATTCGATTATTCTTAACATTTAAGACATCAAATATGTTGCACTTTATGTAAATCGATTAAGATGACATTTCAACGATCGAGTTCTTAGATGTATCTCATAGTTTATGGTCTTGTGTTACATTAACACAATATGATCCATTTGAAATCATTCAAGTTGAATACATGATCTTAAAATTCTGTTTATTGGCTTACTTCGAATAAACTAATTTCATCAAAATATTGTACCCCACAAACTATGACTGTTCACCATATAACATTTATATGTGAAAGTACATAGATCAAATATCCATAGTCTTGAATTGCATTTAAAGTTCAAAAACTCATAAAATGCAATACACGGTCTAAACCAAATAAACATAAAAGTGACCAACTTACGAATGTATTAAGTAGTTGAAATTGGGCACTTGCATGGCTAGAGAAACATTATATAACATGTAATTAGAATTATTAGTAAGTATATATTATATTTCTATTTGTCAACTTTCAATTCAGTTTGTTTATATATGCTAATTGAAAAACGTTTTATCAATCATATTAAATGCACAAATTTATCATAGTAGATAATTATAACATTATATAACATATGTTCTTACAATATTAGAAAGGTTAAATGTTACTATTTCATTTTTCTATTAAGGCTTCCACTAGTCTTTTATATTTCTCCAAATCCTAAGATGAAACATAAAAGTCTTACAACTTCACTAGTGTGTGTTAGGACTCGTTTATTTTGGTATTCTGGCCTTGAGTTTGCTCAACAAATCATAGCCCCACAAATGATGGATAACTCCTTATCGGTTGTATCATATACAACTCCTAAACCATTTTTCCTTGTTCTAATTTAATTTCGACCTTGAGTTTGCTCAACAAATCGAAAGAGATTATTCACTCATACCTACCATATCGTGATAGCCTAAGTAATGTATATGTACCTTGAGTTTTCTCAACAAATACATATAGTTATCTTACCTCATCTGTTCAATATATTAATAATACTACGCATAACATCCCTAGCTTGAGTTTGCTCAACAACTAAGGAGTATGTAAGTAATTTATTAATATATATGGTAGAGGACAACATTATATTAAAGATTCATAATCTTCAATATATATATTAAGTGATATCGACTTATAGAATAATATATTTCTTATGAAATACCCCAGCGATTCAAGTGTCAGACACATCAGAAATCATGGTATATGTACATTTACATTTGTATTTATTTCTCAAGTCTATTTGGGTTTCTTTAATGTTCCACATTTAGTTTATACACGTATCATATAAGTTTTATTGTTATATAACTTTTATATTTCATATTACTTATATGATAGTCTTACGTATTATCATTAATTAAATCTTATCTAATTAATTTTAATCAATTAACTCTTTAATTAATTTTAAATTAGTATTCCAATATAACTTTTATAATGGACATATCTACTATAACATTTGTAGTGTATACTATAACCTTTATAGTGTAACACACATATATCATATATATGTGTATTTTATTTAATTAATTAACCTTTAATTAATTTATTCAATTAAACAATTTTTATTAAAATTTATTAATTTCAAAATTTATCTTGTATACATACACGTACACTTATGTTATCATAAACATTTTAAAATAACATAACATATATCAATATATGTAATACATGCATTAATTAATTAACATATTTAATTAATTTATTTTATTAATCTTATTAATAAATTTAAAATTTGAAATTATTATATAAATATTTTCAAACATTTTGAAAATATCATTATCCTTTCAAACATTTTGAAAACTTATGTATTATTATAATTTTTATAATAAACATGTTTTATTTTAAATTTAACTATTAAATTTAAAATCTTTAACATTAATTTTCAAAACGATTTTGAAAATTAGCCCAAGGCCCAATTTAAGTTGGGCCTTTTCTATTAGGAGCAACCTTTGGGCTCAGTTCACCTTTCGACCCAGGCCGGTAACCAGGTAGGATGGTACTTGATTACCCAATTCCAATCCTAAACATTACCTTTCTAGACACCGTTTTAAGTGGGCAAACTTAATTAGTTAGCCCTAATATGACTAATTTAGACCGCATAAGCTATTAGGCTCTGATACCATTGTTGGAACTGGACTAGCCCGCAGCGGAAGTTATGGGTGAATTACAATATTTTTACCATATTGTATCTTTTATTGGGCCTATGAAGTCTAACTGAATTAGAACATTTCTAAATATCATTTAAATAAAATCATTAATTTTATTTAAATTCAAATATATTAAGATATGAAATTAATTTTATTTGATTTAGTTTATACATAAATGTATCATATACATATATGTATGAGTGCATGTGTAACATAATAATTCATGAAAGGTATAATATGCCCATATGTAGATGTTGGGATTTACATCGCAACATGCATATTAGCTCATTTTGTATGTCATGTATGTTGTCCAAATATGTGCATGTATATGTGTTACAATACACACACACATGTATGTATAAATATATTATATATAATATATGAACATAAAACATTTATATATAGATAAATAAATATATATATATAGAAAGAGATAGAACAATTATTAAAAATTATCTATGATTCAAAATTAACTTAGTTTTGCAAACATAATAATTTTAGTATTTTAATTTGTATATATTATGAATAAAATAATGTTTTTATCTATAAATAATTAACATAAAATAATCTATTGATGAAAATTCAAATTTTACAATTTTCAAAAATCTAGGACCATAAAATAGAGCTTAGCAAAAATCTGGAGATTTTTCAAAGTGGAATTTTTATTTAAAAACAAATACATTGATTTCAGCAATAATTATTTAATATAAAATAATATATTATTAAAAATTAAAAATTAAAAATTTCAAAAATTCTAGGATCATAAATGAAAGGTTACGAAAAATTGTGAATAAATTTTCAATTAAATTATTATTTTAATAAATCATAAATAGTTTTTCCGAAATAATATTAATTATTAAAAATAATAAACTTTATTGAAAAATTCCTAAATTTTTCTATATGTTTCCAAAGTGAATAATATTTTATAAAAATATAAAATTGAATTTTTAATATAATAATTATTTTATATATAATAAACAATTCAAAAATTCAATAAATGTTAATTTAAAAATATGAATATATGCATGATAATTAATTTTCGAATTTTTAAATTCATATTATATATAAATAAGTGTACTAAATTTTTTAAATCATATGTATATCTTATATATGCATATATGCTATTAAGAGAGAGAAATATACACTAATATATATATATATATATATGAATTTATTAATAAATATATATAAAACAATTATTAATGATAAAAATTTATTTTGTATAGTAAACAACATTGTTTATACAAAAATCAAATAGTATAATAAACAAATTATGCACATAACCAAACTGATTTGTGACAACCACATCTACTTACAAAATCTCACCTCACTAAACATATAGTAGCAATATATTTAATGTTTTAAACAGATATGAAATTGCTCATTATAGGATCATAGAAATAATTTAATTACTGTAATATTAATTAAAACTACCAATTTAATGATGCCTTTGAATCCACGTTGAAGCAATGGCTTCCCTTCCTTTTACTGTTCTTGATTCGTCAAATTGCAAGTCCGGAATCACCGGCCTCTAACTATCGAATATTATTATTTTAATTTGAAATATATTTGAGAATTTTGGAGTGGATTGAGAGCTATGTTTTAACCAGCAATGTAGAAGGTAATAACGGCCAAAAATGTTAGTAATTGTCTTTAGAGAAACACACACAGATATATATATATATATATATATATATATATATATATATATATATAGTTGTATTAGAGAGAAACGAGGAAAACCTTTTTACCCATTCTCACTTTATCTCCATCCATTATCTCCAAGCCAATTCCCTATGTTTTAGCCACCCCTAGACCTTCCCAAAACTGAAATTTTGCAGCCCTAATGATGGGCCTTAAACCCATCTAAGCCCAAGCCAAAATACTATGCAATTAAATCTAATTTAATCGCTTGTCGATATTGTATATCAGTCGATATATTTATAACTGTTATAAATATATATAACATTATTTATTTCTCAAATCATATTCAAATTTCATAAATATTAATTAATTTAATTAATTTATAACAATCATACACTAATTAAATCGTTCGGTCTTAAGGGAATTCATCATTTCGGTTGTGTAACTCTTGGGTGTAAATTTGGTCAGCGATTAACATCGAACTATTCTAATGTTAACATTCACACATCAATTAGCATGTTGTGTGACACTATGGCTAAATTTATCACTTACTCATTTTCGATAAAATCCAATTTTAGTTTAATAAGCATTACCCGGTTGTGACATTTGTTTACACCAATTCTCTTTGTCAAAACTATATCACTTTGGACTTATTGAATTTGGTAATGGTCAAAATTCCAACCTCATCCACATTCAACTTTATAGTCTAAATACAAAGTCCTTGGTTCAACAATAACAATTATTATTAACCGAAATGCTATGGCCAGAGACTTTGACTTTGAGTTGACTTGGGTTGACTGTGATACTAACCGCATATAACCGAGGAGACGAATCCTCTCTTGAATAGTGTTCACTTCCAATACTTCCACTCGACCCAACTATAGTCACTCGATGGACGCCATGCCATGATTTGGCTATAATCAAAGCGGAGCTTTCATATTGAAGATCCATAGTATTCTTAAGTCGAGAGAACTGTGTAAATCAGTCACATTGATATTTTCTATCTGACCTTAGTTATATTAACCAACAGAAAACTATCGAGTGGGTCGTTCCATAGTTATCCAATAACTATTAGTACATAACCCCTAGGTGCCCCTAGTAGTCATGAGTAATACACTGCCCAACATTTGTAGAGCGTTACGTACTCCAGTCTCAACGGGTACATCGATATCCAGTCTCGATGCATCTTGACTAGGAACATTTAAAATGGTATATTTGTTTCATTGTGATAAATTACTCACGGACTTTGTAACTACTATCACAAAATATACCATTTATGGAATTTTCTATTAAATATACTTTTAATTAAGTTAATTAATATAACCACATTATATCAAGTATATAATAGGAAGAAAATACCTTTTATTTCAAACAAGATTGGTCAACGAGTTAGATATATGTAACAAATTACATAATTGCCCCTAGGGTATACCCCTAACTCTATCAAAAAATTGCTTCCTTCACACTCGACACAAACGAACCCATTCGCTAACTTGATTCGATATCTAATCTAATATAGGTATGTGGCAGCGTTGCTTTTAGTTCGCAGTCATTGGCCGTAGGCAATCAATTACCTTCGACCTGTTCGTGACTTGAATTCCATCTTCCTCTTCCTTGGATGGTGGTTGATCCATCACTTGGAATAACTTTTCAAAATTTTAATGACACATGGGATTTGCCTTGTATTCAATAGACTTTGCGTGAACCTAAAGCTGGCTTAGGGATTTCCAAGAGGAGGCTCAAGCTTTGGCTTGAGTTTTGTTTAGCTTGATTTTTCTCGGGCAGCTTCGAGTCAAACCCGAGCTTGGTATGAGTTTCTCAAGTGAAAATTGAATTTTCAAAGTATTTTTTTGAAAAAACTTTACAATTCAAAGCGAGAGGTAAAATGGAGTTCCAAGGCGATTTTGGTCGAATGGTGATTGGTAATTATGATTCATTGGGACGGCTTCCGATAACGATCACGTTGAACGCACTACGGCATTTGAGCGGACAATAGTCAGGTTATTATAAATCATACGATAGCAGGTAAAATCCATCGCATGACGCAATGGTATTCATTTATAGTACCTTTTATTGAATGGAAATTTGAATTGTATGCTTGAACATCAAACATGCGCACTTTACAGTTTGAATTGTATGCTATTGCCCTCCATCAATGTATGAGATTTGATTGGTCACACACGTTGACATCCGTTAGGTCTTATACATCGGGGCTATACAGGGCCCTCTATCTAGCATGAAGATTAAAGTTTTTATCGTACTCGACCTCCTTTATATGTGAATTTTTAAAATAGTGATGGATCATAGACGTTCTTTACATCTCTCTGTGATGGCAGCAGGTCCATTAACATTAAAATATGTTGAGTTGGATACTGAATCCAGTTTGTTGACAGTGCCTCTCACGAAGTCTACTACTACACCTTCTTAGTTTTAACCAACTAGTCGCCAAACAGGGAAGCCTTTAGAGATAGTCCCTTTTGTGTTGGCCGAAGAATCTTTTGTAGGGTTTGCTCCCGATATTGATATAGGCGATGCCGTTATTTTGACAGATCACCAGGATTATTTGGCTTGAAAAGAAAATGAGGTGTGTCTCGAATGGATATATAAGAGACATGGAATTCCTTTTGAAGATGTATTGGTTCCCACACGCTACCAACAGGCACATCTTCTGCTCCAGGGATATACAACTTGCAATCGATAAAGGTATTATGGCTGGATTGTTCTGCCTTTCAATTACTTCATTCGTATAGTTCTCCAATTCATGAAGCTCGTACCGGCACTGTTAAACCAAAAATTGGCTCAACACCTGAGATGTTGCAAGTGATAGTGTTATTTGAAATTGAGCTAATATTGCCCATGTGCTTTAATATATTCATGAAGTTGTTCAAAAGATTGAGTCATATGTCCAAGGGTAAAATAGGCAAGTTGTGTAAATTTGCAATAGTCTATTGTTTATTGGGCAAAATAGGTAATTAACATATATCACAACCTTTTTTCATATGCCAATGAGCATAATAGTTGTAATGCAAAATAACTTCGATTTAGGCAAGAGCTTAAGTGGCCTTGTTCAAATTGTCAACATGCAAGCCCAAATTCAAGTCCAAGTCCAAAGATAAGTTATATGCACGTCCATTCTCTCAATAATAGTCGAAGATACATATGTCGAAGGCATTATGCTATGCAAAGTTTGTTGTTTAAATCCTTATATGCAAAAGGTTACAATTGTATCAAGAAATCCCCCAAATCAATTTAGGGTTTACAACTTGTAACTTGAGTGATAGATAAAGAAAAAAATTTCCCATCTCCAAGTGGGCGATGGGGACTATTTATAGAGGTAGCGGCAAGCAGGATTGCTGCCACGTGTTCATCTAGGCAAACACTCGTTATCTCTTGGTATCGTTGATATTCGACGTTCCCTTATTGTTATTGATATTCGACATCCACTTAAGACTTTGAGTTCTGGCATCTCTTTTTACATACAAAAACACGAAAGCTGTAATATCCCGGAAATTTGGGGCAAAATCAATTTAATAATCTGTTTAAATAATTAAATTGATTTGATAATCTTTGATAATAAATGTTTGAATTGATTTAATAATCTAATTAAATAAAATATTTAATTAGTGATTTATCTTTTAAAAGTTTAATAAAATATTTTCTATTTATAATATATATGTATAATTGTATATATTGTAAATAGTTGGTTTGAATTTAACAAATGAAATTATGTTTTCAAATTTCTAATATATATATTTGGTAATTTGGAAATTATGATTTAAATTAATATTAAGCTTTCCAAAAATATTTAATAAATAACTATATAGTTTTAAAATACATAATATAAATGTTTAAATTGTTTAAAAATAGAATTTAGCTTAAGTTCAAATTTAAATAAAAGGTTTTTTTATTTCTTTTTAAATATTACTAGATTTGTATGTATTAAAAATAGAAGTTTAAATACAATTTACATATGGTATTAATTCATTGAATAATAGAAGTAATTTATAATCTCTTTTATAAATTATTTAAAATTGTCAAATTTGATATTTTCAAATAATAATTATAATACTTTGTTTTTATAAATATAAATAGACTTTGATAAAATAGAATTGTTATTTTAAATGGTAGTTATATATGCATATATATAACTTGACTTTAAAATTGGGTTTTTAAATTTAATTTGAATTTGAATTAAATGTTGAAATTCAAAAGAATAAACAATTTTAAAATATTTGGATAAGTTTTCATTTATATATATTTTGTTATAACATTTTCTTTAAAAGAAATTCAAATATATACATTTAAATAAAGTATAAAAACTATTATTTACATTTAAAAATAAATAAAAATATGTATTAAATACTTAAAAGACAAATGTCACCATATTAAGGCTTGATAAAACATGTGTAAATTAAATAGCTAATGTATATGACAAGTGTCACCTTTAATTTAATTTTTCTTTTATTTTTATTTAAATTATTTCAGCATTTATACATATGTTTCCCCTCTTTATTTTCTTTTCTATCTTTTTTTTTTCAATTCAAAACCAAGAAGAACTCAAACCAAAAATCTCAGAACAAAAATCTGAAACTCAATCATCTCATAAACAAAAGATTTATCAAAATCAAAAGCTTCTGCACCATTTTCCTGGAATCTGTAAACAAATCATGTTCAAAACAAATCAATTAGCAAAACTCTTCAAATACAAAATCAAACCCCTCGTTATCAAAAAAGGCCTGCATCATATTTATCAAATCTGAAAAAAATGATTTCTGCATGCACTTGGAAATGAAGCAAATCAGCATCATTTTTCTCTGCAACCTGGAATCAACTTTGAAAATCAAAGAGCCTGCATGCATGTAATTTGGAAAGGGAGCAAAAGCATTTTAGTCTCTGAACATCTCAGTACTCAAGTTTTAAAAAGTTTTCAAAGCAGTTTCAAAATGAAGCTCTGTTCTTCATTTCAAACCTGTGAGTAACATTTTATTTAAGATAACTTAAGTAGAATCTGGTTGCATGAGATCTCTGAAATGATTATGTTTAAATGCATTAGTATATTAGTGCTTTTCTCTGTATATATATGAATGTGTGATATGTATGTATTGTTCATCTGGGTGCTCTTTGTTTTTACTTCCCAGTCTCCCAGTTTTGGATTTAAAATTTCAATCTGTGATCTTGTCACTACTTAAACTTAAATATGCAAGTCCAACTTGGTTGTTAAATTGTAAACTTTAGTTTAAATTTGTACTTAAGGCAATAATAAATTTAATTCTACTCTGGAAAACTCTAAAAACAGGAAAGTTAGAGTTTTGTGAAATTTCAAACATCTTAGTTTATAAATTCAGGAATATAAATCGAATACTCGAATGAAACCATGATTTTTACAACTAAAATTATAATTTTTAGAGATGGGATGAATGAGCAGTTCTGGGTTTCTCAAAAACATGAAATCTGGGTTTCTCTGATGATCTACTTGGATTTGAGGGTCGGAATTCCTCGTGAAGGTGGAGGAACGACTAGAGATTAGTGGAAAAATGGAGGATGGTGATGTAATTCACTATAGAGGTTGCGGTAGTGGGTTTCCTTCCGGAACCCTAGTTTTTTCTGGGTTTGATTGTTCGATCGCCTCGGCTAGTTTAGTCGATCGAGTGCAACGTAGCTTCGGGAGATGGTGGCGTAGAGGTTCATCGAGGTGTGGACGAAGTTGCACGTCGTCTGATGATCGGAGGTAGGAGTACGAAGGGGTTTCCAGACTTCGTGGTGGTTCGAGACTCTTGTTCCAGGGTGGGTGAATGCTCGAATTCGATTTCGAGTAACAATCGATGAAGTTTAGGTTTAGTTCGTCAGAGGACGTGATCGCCGACTTGTGAGGATAAACGTTGATGGTCGGAGTCGCCGCGTTTGGCTGTGCACGTGCACACTTGGTATCTGTCTGGGTTTGAGATTGGGGAAGAAACAGATGCTCTCGAGTAGGTGATGGGTTTGACTCGAAGTCGTGTTCGAGAAAATGGGAATTTGGCTCGGGAAGACTCGCGTGGGCTAAACTGTTTATAATTTTTTTAACTTGACAAAGTTTTAAATTAAAAGGGGAAGGGAAACTCGAAGGGAACTCGGGGGTTTCCAGTTTTTACTCGAAGCATTTAGTGGTAGGCTCGGGTAATTTGAGTTGGTACAGGCCTTAAGCCTGTTTGTTTTAACTTTTAAATTTGGTTTAAAATTTTGGAAACTGAAATTTTAAACAAAGTTTTAAAGCAAATTTGGAAGTATGGATTCAATTTAAAATTTGTATCCTTGTTTGAAATAAATAGGTTGATAAAATTTATGATGTTTTAAAATTTAAATTGTTAAAAGTATATTTTAAAAAAAAAAAAGATTTTGAATTCAAATAAATTGGTTTAAAATCTTATAAATGTTAAGTGTTCTTAACATTTGATTTAAAAAGATTTTGTATATTTGATTTAAATATTGGTTAAAGTTAAATTGTAATCTATTTAAATCTTTTAATTTAAAATGAATTAAAAGAAAGATTTTAAAGTAAAACGTTTTAAAGACTTTTGTTAATAATAACTAAAGTAGTTAAAGGTTAATACTTTAGTCAGAAAGTAATTAAGATTTAATTATATAGGAGTAATTAAATTAATAAGGTAGTTAAAGAATAATTGATAATTTAATTAATTAATTGATAAATAAGAGTTTATCAAGTTGTTTTAATAAATAATTGATTAAAGATTAATTACCTAAAGAAGTAATTAAAGAATTGTTAAATAATTAATGAGGGATCATTAATTAGGGATAAATAAATAATTAATTAATGAGATTAATTTTGGTAATCAATTTGATTAATAAATTAATAATAATCATTTATGGAAATTGGTTAAGTATAATTACTTAATGGAAGTAATTAAGGTAATTAATTACTTAAGGTAATTAATTAAATAATTTGATAAGTTAAATTAATTAATTTAATTAATTTAAGATAATCACTTGGTTATGTGATAAGTATAATTATTAAATGTAATTAGTGAAAGTGTAATTACTTAGGAAAGTAATTAAAGTTAATTAGTGGATGTAATTAACTAAGGATGATATAATGAAAGTAATTTGAGTTAATTACTTTAAATAATTAATCAAGGGATTAATTAAAAGATAATTAATTAATGAGTAATTAATTTATGGAAGAGTAATTAAGGGTAGTTAATTACTAGATGAGATTAATCAAAGGTGATTAATAAATGTGACTAATTAATTATTAGATGTAATTAATTTAAATAAGATAATTAATTAAGAGTAATTAAGGATCATTAATTAATATAATTAATGATGTAATTAAGAATTGATTTATTAAGATTAATTAATAAATAATAAGTGATTAAAGTAATTAATTAATTATAATTAATTGAGGATTAATGAAATTAAGTATAGTTAATTAATAGATGAAGTAATTAAGGATTAATTACTGAAATGGTTTAAGATAATTAATTTGTGAGATTAATTAAGTATTAATTACTTAAAGTAATTAAATGGTAATTAATCAGGAATGATTAATTAAGATAGATACTTAGAGTAATGATTAATTAATTGGTTTAATTAATGATTAAGTAAGAAGGATTTATAAAATGAGGTAATTAATTTAATTCATTTTAAATTAATTAGAGATGATATAAATCATTACTTAGGGATGGATGAATAATATAGAATGCTTTGCATTGTTGTTATCTCTGATAAGAGATGTGCTGATCTATGATATGGAGGCTTTGGTTAAATTGAAATGATAATATGAATTGTCTGTTTGTGATAATGTAGATTATCTGTTGTGAATTATCTATCCCTGTAGTATAGATAACTGAAATGAATTGTTTTAACCTTAAAACAACTTGGCCTTAAAAGATACGTTTTGGATTTCGATGAGACCGGGATCGGGTTTCCGTATACCGGAATTCCAGGTCTGGAGACCCGAATACCACATCGATCCAAATTAACGATAGGTCGTGAATCTCAAGTGAAGATGAAGATTCAAAGTGCAAGGGTTATTGTCGTTAACTCTGAGGGTGATTCCAACACGAGTGTAACGAGATAATGCCTTCGGTTTCGTTCGAACCCGGAACGAACTTGTATGGATTGAATGCTTTCAAAACATCGTCAGGTGGACGATGAGCATTCTAAGTGATGTTCTGATTTAAAGGTAAATCGTGACCTCAAGCCTCATCAAACCGGAAATGGCTAAAACAGGGGAGGTGCAGCAAGGCTTCGTGGGTAGCACCCACTGAGAGTAAAGTCATCCCTGTCTAGAGAGTTCCTCCTTTTATTTCGGCTTAGTGGTGCAGTTGGCGACGGCCATCTGTGGGGTGATTTTATTCGGGATTATCCAGTAAGGGATGGTTCCGGCTTTGTGTTGCAGGGGATTGGGAGTGATCCTCGGTACGGTGATCTAGGCCCCGTACTGTGATGAGCGGTACCCCGGTAGCTCTGCCATTGTATGGAAATCCAAATTCCAATAAGTGATAACGGATTTGATTGTATACTTATGTATGCTGGAATTTAATAATGTAACAATTTCGGCTATTTCATATTTATTTGAAAACCCTAGACCCTATTATAATACAATCGAATTTCCTATCAAATGTTTTGGTTAGCGTAAGGTAAAAACTTACCCATGTTTATTTGTGGGGAGTCTTACGTGATACCTTTTCTTTCAAAAAGGTTTTGAAGTTAAACAAGTTTAACCTGTTACTCACACCAGACCCATGTCTGACCCAAGTTGTTTATTTTTGTTTTATAAACTCTTGGGTACTCAAATTTTTACGAGTAGCCAAGGGATTCAGGTTTAGCTTTGACGAATTGTGGAGGAGCAATGGAGCAGGAGGCTTCGGCATTCGTAGATATAGTATTCCGCTGTGTTGATATCTGTGTTAGAGTCTTGTATTGTATTTGAGTTGTAATATCTAGAAAGATGTTTATAACTGTCTAGTATGTGTTGTATAGTTGTGTAAACTCTGATAAGTGTTGTATACTATGTAATAGTTTCTTTATGTTATTAATATAATTTATTCGTTCCGTTGTGAGATCGTTGTTGTTGTTTCTTCTTTCTTCTCTTCTTTTCTATTTTCTACCTCTTTCTTTCTTATTAATGACGCGTCATTCTGTGGAATGAATGGCGGGTCGTTACAGTGGTATCAGAGCTTAGGTTGAGCGAATACCTAAGCTATTGGTTAAGTGAATATCAGAACACTAGGTTGAGTGAATACCTAGGTTCGGAAGGGTTGTTCAATTAGGATCTGTAACAACCTGTTTGAGTCCGAGTGTATATATATACGAGAGTACGTATTTGTTAGTTATATAAAATGGTTTTATATTGTGTTAATTGATCGGTTAAGTGGTATATGGATTCTGGTCAATACGAGTAGCTACCGTTATTGATAGGGATCTCTAAACACTTGGACCAGGCCAACGGACACAATATTGTTTTAATAAGGGAAGGTGAAATAATTTTACCCAGATATATTTTCTATATATAAAAAGTATCATTTTAAAAGTATATGGTATTTATAATGATTGGTTGAGATGATAATAATTTATCATCTAAGATTAGGAATCTGAGTGTTGAGGTTGGAAGTATATTTGTCGAGACTGTAAACCTAATACCGTCTCGAGTAAACTTTACTGTGGTAAAGAATTTCATCGATCTCCGAAGGAAACTGTTATGGTTCGGAGTTTATCTTTGTAGTTTGGATGAGTAAAGTTGGAGCTGTCGGTTGGACAGAAGCGAGTGATGGTATCTTGATACTTCTGGAAGAAGTAGCTGCGTGATGAGATGCAGTGACTATGGATGTTCCCGAAGATGTTTTCTTTGGAACAAGTTAATGAAGTGTGTCTGCTTCGGTGTCGAGGCTGAGTTCAACAAGATGTTTTTGTTCTGTTTGAAGTCCGAATTTCTCGAAGAACTTTGGATTGAGAAGTCTGTGGCATCTGTGGCAGTAGTGCAGCTCGGAGTGTTCTGTTTTCGGCAGAAGTTTTTCTGAAGGTGAAGTTCAGAAGCAGCAGAGAGAATCCATTTCTTCGATGGATTGGATAGTCAAGTGTGAACTGTTCTGATTGGTAAAGAGAGAACAGTTTTATTTGGCTGGGTGAATCGCAAAAGTGACTTGCGATAGTTTGAGTATTCTTTTGAGTTATCCGATATTTTCTGGGATGTGTTGTCCAGTCTGTGTTTGAGATCTTCATCAGCATTTTCATTCTACCTTATATCAGAGTGGTGCAGCAGAAGCAGTTTGGCGAGTGCTCCTGTTTATCTTTTCCAGATAGGAGAAGTTAGTTCAGTCTACTGATATGGTGAAGTAGAGTTGTGTTTTGGATTATTGGTAGATCTTGAGAGGATCATTTTTGTTGGGTTATTTCTGGTCCAGTTGTTGCTAGAAGCATCAGTGAAGGTTGAGCTGATCAAGAAAGATCTGTAGACAGCTCAGGATCGTCTGAAGGATTTTGGGGATAAGAGACGATAGAATTTGAAATTCGAAATTGGAGACTTCGTGGTTGTGAAGTTTTTCTCTGGTTAAAGGGAGCAATAAGATTTGGTAAGTCTGGAAAGTCAGCTCCGAATTGTTTTGGATCTTTTCTGTGATCTAATTTGGATAAGTGTTTTGATCTACTGGATTGAATTGTCAGTTTGGATAACTGGAATTCGATATGTATTTTACGTATCTCTGAGGGAATACGTGTTTGATCTATCTCTGGTTTAGAACCAGCAGTTCTGGAGGAATTGGTTGTTGAGTCAGACTCGTCTGTAGTCTGATATTCTATTTAGTTTTGTAGATCTAGAGAGTAGAAGCTCTATAGCTTAGTAGTATTGGTTGTTTGGATTGTTTGTAGAGCGAGTATCCCGGTATATATATATACTTGGGGAAACTCGAGGAAATTTTATCCAGAATTTTATCTGGATAATTAGAATTGTTTGATTGAGTGAATTGTTTGCTATGATTGTTAGCATATGGACGATAATACATCCTTGTGATTTAAAAAGATTATTAAATTACCTTTGTTTTAAATTTCGGGGACGAAATTATTTTAAGGGGGGAGGAATGTAATATCCCGGAAATTTGGGGCAAAATCAATTTAATAATCTGTTTAAATAATTAAATTGATTTGATAATCTTTGATAATAAATTTTTGAATTGATTTAATAATCTAATTAAATAAAATATTTAATTAGTGATTTATCTTTTAAAAGTTTAATAAAATATTTTCTATTTATAATATATATGTATAATTGTATATATTGTAAATAGTTGGTTTGAATTTAACAAATGAAATTATGTTTTCAAATTTCTAATATATATATTTGGTAATTTGGAAATTATGATTTAAATTAATATTAAGCTTTCCAAAAATATTTAATAAATAACTATATAGTTTTAAAATACATAATATAAATGTTTAAATTGTTTAAAAATAGAATTTAGCTTAAGTTCAAATTTAAATAAAAGGTTTGTTTATTTCTTTTTAAATATTACTAGATTTGTATGTATTAAAAATAGAAGTTTAAATACAATTTACATATGGTATTAATTCATTGAATAATAGAAGTAATTTATAATCTCTTTTATAAATTATTTAAAATTGTCAAATTTGATATTTTCAAATAATAATTATAATACTTTGTTTTTATAAATATAAATAGACTTTGATAAAATAGAATTGTTATTTTAAATGGTAGTTATATATGCATATATATAACTTGACTTTAAAATTGGGTTTTTAAATTTAATTTGAATTTGAATTAAATGTTGAAATTCAAAAGAATAAACAATTTTAAAATATTTGGATAAGTTTTCATTTATATATATTTTGTTATAACATTTTCTTTAAAAGAAATTCAAATATATACATTTAAATAAAGTATAAAAACTATTATTTACATTTAAAAATAAATAAAAATATGTATTAAATACTTAAAAGACAAATGTCACCATATTAAGGCTTGATAAAACATGTGTAAATTAAATAGCTAATGTATATGACAAGTGTCACCTTTAATTTAATTTTTCTTTTATTTTTATTTAAATTATTTCAGCATTTATACATATGTTTCCCCTCTTTATTTTCTTTTCTATCTTTTTTTTTCAATTCAAAACCAAGAAGAACTCAAACCAAAAATCTCAGAACAAAAATCTGAAACTCAATCATCTCATAAACAAAAGATTTATCAAAATCAAAAGCTTCTGCACCATTTTCCTGGAATCTGTAAACAAATCATGTTCAAAACAAATCAATTAGCAAAACTCTTCAAATACAAAATCAAACCCCTCGTTATCAAAAAAGGCCTGCATCATATTTATCAAATCTGAAAAAAATGATTTCTGCATGCACTTGGAAATGAAGCAAATCAGCATCATTTTTCTCTGCAACCTGGAATCAACTTTGAAAATCAAAGAGCCTGCATGCATGTAATTTGGAAAGGGAGCAAAAGCATTTTAGTCTCTGAACATCTCAGTACTCAAGTTTTAAAAAGTTTTCAAAGCAGTTTCAAAATGAAGCTCTGTTCTTCATTTCAAACCTGTGAGTAACATTTTATTTAAGATAACTTAAGTAGAATCTGGTTGCATGAGATCTCTGAAATGATTATGTTTAAATGCATTAGTATATTAGTGCTTTTCTCTGTATATATATGAATGTGTGATATGTATGTATTGTTCATCTGGGTGCTCTCTGTTTTTACTTCCCAGTCTCCCAGTTTTGGATTTAAAATTTCAATCTGTGATCTTGTCACTACTTAAACTTAAATATGCAAGTCCAACTTGGTTGTTAAATTGTAAACTTTAGTTTAAATTTGTACTTAAGGCAATAATAAATTTAATTCTACTCTGGAAAACTCTAAAAACAGGAAAGTTAGAGTTTTGTGAAATTTCAAACATCTTAGTTTATAAATTCAGGAATATAAATCGAATACTCGAATGAAACCATGATTTTTACAACTAAAATTATAATTTTTAGAGATGGGATGAATGAGCAGTTCTGGGTTTCTCAAAAACATGAAATCTGGGTTTCTCTGATGATCTACTTGGATTTGAGGGTCGGAATTCCTCGTGAAGGTGGAGGAACGACTAGAGATTAGTGGAAAAATGGAGGATGGTGATGTAATTCACTATGGAGGTTGCGGTAGTGGGTTTCCTTCCGGAACCCTAGTTTTTTCTGGGTTTGATTGTTCGATCGCCTCGGCTAGTTTAGTCGATCGAGTGCAACGTAGCTTCGGGAGATGGTGGCGTAGAGGTTCATCGAGGTGTGGACGAAGTTGCACGTCGTCTGATGATCGGAGGTAGGAGTACGAAGGGGTTTCCAGACTTCGTGGTGGTTCGAGACTCTTGTTCCAGGGTGGGTGAATGCTCGAATTCGATTTCGAGTAACAATCGATGAAGTTTAGGTTTAGTTCGTCAGAGGACGTGATCGCCGACTTGTGAGGATAAACGTTGATGGTCGGAGTCGTCGCGTTTGGCTGTGCACGTGCACACTTGGTATCTGTCTGGGTTTGAGATTGGGGAAGAAACAGATGCTCTCGAGTAGGTGATGGGTTTGACTCGAAGTCGTGTTCGAGAAAATGGGAATTTGGCTCGGGAAGACTCGCGTGGGCTAAACTGTTTATAATTTTTTTAACTTGACAAAGTTTTAAATTAAAAGGGGAAGGGAAACTCGAAGGGAACTCGGGGGTTTCCAGTTTTTACTCGAAGCATTTAGTGGTAGGCTCGGGTAATTTGAGTTGGTACAGGCCTTAAGCCTGTTTGTTTTAACTTTTAAATTTGGTTTAAAATTTTGGAAACTGAAATTTTAAACAAAGTTTTAAAGCAAATTTGGAAGTATGGATTCAATTTAAAATTTGTATCCTTGTTTGAAATAAATAGGTTGATAAAATTTATGATGTTTTAAAATTTAAATTGTTAAAAGTATATTTTAAAAAAAAAAAGATTTTGAATTCAAATAAATTGGTTTAAAATCTTATAAATGTTAAGTGTTCTTAACATTTGATTTAAAAAGATTTTGTATATTTGATTTAAATATTGGTTAAAGTTAAATTGTAATCTATTTAAATCTTTTAATTTAAAATGAATTAAAAGAAAGATTTTAAAGTAAAACGTTTTAAAGACTTTTGTTAATAATAACTAAAGTAGTTAAAGGTTAATACTTTAGTCAGAAAGTAATTAAGATTTAATTATATAGGAGTAATTAAATTAATAAGGTAGTTAAAGAATAATTGATAATTTAATTAATTAATTGATAAATAAGAGTTTATCAAGTTGTTTTAATAAATAATTGATTAAAGATTAATTACCTAAAGAAGTAATTAAAGAATTGTTAAATAATTAATGAGGGATCATTAATTAGGGATAAATAAATAATTAATTAATGAGATTAATTTTGGTAATCAATTTGATTAATAAATTAATAATAATCATTTATGGAAATTGGTTAAGTATAATTACTTAATGGAAGTAATTAAGGTAATTAATTACTTAAGGTAATTAATTAAATAATTTGATAAGTTAAATTAATTAATTTAATTAATTTAAGATAATCACTTGGTTATGTGATAAGTATAATTATTAAATGTAATTAGTGAAAGTGTAATTACTTAGGAAAGTAATTAAAGTTAATTAGTGGATGTAATTAACTAAGGATGATATAATGAAAGTAATTTGAGTTAATTACTTTAAATAATTAATCAAGGGATTAATTAAAAGATAATTAATTAATGAGTAATTAATTTATGGAAGAGTAATTAAGGGTAGTTAATTACTAGATGAGATTAATCAAAGGTGATTAATAAATGTGACTAATTAATTATTAGATGTAATTAATTTAAATAAGATAATTAATTAAGAGTAATTAAGGATCATTAATTAATATAATTAATGATGTAATTAAGAATTGATTTATTAAGATTAATTAATAAATAATAAGTGATTAAAGTAATTAATTAATTATAATTAATTGAGGATTAATGAAATTAAGTATAGTTAATTAATAGATGAAGTAATTAAGGATTAATTACTGAAATGGTTTAAGATAATTAATTTGTGAGATTAATTAAGTATTAATTACTTAAAGTAATTAAATGGTAATTAATCAGGAATGATTAATTAAGATAGATACTTAGAGTAATGATTAATTAATTGGTTTAATTAATGATTAAGTAAGAAGGATTTATAAAATGAGGTAATTAATTTAATTCATTTTAAATTAATTAGAGATGATATAAATCATTACTTAGGGATGGATGAATAATATAGAATGCTTTGCATTGTTGTTATCTCTGATAAGAGATGTGCTGATCTATGATATGGAGGCTTTGGTTAAATTGAAATGATAATATGAATTGTCTGTTTGTGATAATGTAGATTATCTGTTGTGAATTATCTATCCCTGTAGTATAGATAACTGAAATGAATTGTTTTAACCTTAAAACAACTTGGCCTTAAAAGATACGTTTTGGATTTCGATGAGACCGGGATCGGGTTTCCGTATACCGGAATTTCAGGTCTGGAGACCCGAATACCACATCGATCCAAATTAACGATAGGCCGTGAATCTCAAGTGAAGATGAAGATTCAAAGTGCAAGGGTTATTGTCGTTAACTCTGAGGGTGATTCCAACACGAGTGTAACGAGATAATGCCTTCGGTTTCGTTCGAACCCGGAACGAACTTGTATGGATCGAATGCTTTCAAAACATCGTCAGGTGGACGATGAGCATTCTAAGTGATGTTCTGATTTAAAGGTAAATCGTGACCTCAAGCCTCATCAAACCGGAAATGGCTAAAACAGGGGAGGTGCAGCAAGGCTTCGTGGGTAGCACCCACTGAGAGTAAAGTCATCCCTGTCTAGAGAGTTCCTCCTTTTATTTCGGCTTAGTGGTGCAGTTGGCGACGGCCATCTGTGGGGTGATTTTATTCGGGATTATCCAGTAAGGGATGGTTCCGGCTTTGTGTTGCAGGGGATTGGGAGTGATCCTCGGTACGGTGATCTAGGCCCCGTACTGTGATGAGCGGTACCCCGGTAGCTCTGCCATTGTATGGAAATCCAAATTCCAATAAGTGATAACGGATTTGATTGTATACTTATGTATGCTGGAATTTAATAATGTAACAATTTCGGCTATTTCATATTTATTTGAAAACCCTAGACCCTATTATAATACAATCGAATTTCCTATCAAATGTTTTGGTTAGCGTAAGGTAAAAACTTACCCATGTTTATTTGTGGGGAGTCTTACGTGATACCTTTTCTTTCAAAAAGGTTTTGAAGTTAAACAAGTTTAACCTGTTACTCACACCAGACCCATGTCTGACCCAAGTTGTTTATTTTTGTTTTATAAACTCTTGGGTACTCAAATTTTTACGAGTAGCCAAGGGATTCAGGTTTAGCTTTGACGAATTGTGGAGGAGCAATGGAGCAGGAGGCTTCGGCATTCGTAGATATAGTATTCCGCTGTGTTGATATCTGTGTTAGAGTCTTGTATTGTATTTGAGTTGTAATATCTAGACAGATGTTTATAACTGTCTAGTATGTGTTGTATAGTTGTGTAAACTCTGATAAGTGTTGTATACTATGTAATAGTTTCTTTATGTTATTAATATAATTTATTCGTTCCGCTGTGAGATCGTTGTTGTTGTTTCTTCTTTCTTCTCTTCTTTTCTATTTTCTACCTCTTTCTTTCTTATTAATGACGCGTCATTCTGTGGAATGAATGGCGGGTCGTTACAAAAGCTCTTTGCCAATGTTGAAGCCCATCATTTTAGTGGAGGTTTGGTAACGCCTTTCTTAAAGACTCAACCTCATTATCTACTTAGAATTGCTTTACAATAGTTAGTGTTGTAGAGGCTCGATATCCTCCTTCGTGAGTAAACATTCGATATGCTTTATTGGTGTGGCACCCTTCCTTTGTTACATACTTTATAAGACCTTGTGTTATATAAGCTCGATATCCCTGTCGTCTTTTAGAAACTCGACACCTTTTTGATATTAAGCGCTCGATACACTTCTTCACTATTAAGGCTCGACATCATTTTTTACTTATGAATGCTTGATGATGCTTATCGCTTATTTGAGGTTCACCATCCCGTAGAGGTTCGATACCTCTACGTGCTCTGTTTAAATGCTTGACACCTAATTACCATAAAGGTTTGATTTCACCTTCTATTTTAGATGCTCGACACCCTCTATAGATGTTTAGGCTTGGCATCTCCCATGTTTTATGTGCTCGACACCCCTTTTATAGCTATAATGGTTTGTCATTTGAGTTCGACAACCTTTTATGATTCAATATCTCAATTATTCATTGATTCCTCTGAGTTACTTAATCTTGTGTAGGAGTCCAACTGTCACCGTCAGGTTAGATATTCGACATGATCTTATTGATTGAGTATCATTAGTCATTCATTTGATCAGCGATTCGATACCCAACACATTATTATATAGTTATTGGTTTACCACATCACCATGTTTCAGGGGCTCGATATATGCTTTTTGGGATGTCTCTATACATCCTAAGTTTCTTTTAAGTACATTTGGCAGTCATAAAATATGTGGATAATATTTGCCCCCTCCTTGTGTAAAAGAAGCTTTTTACGCTTTAGTATGAAACCAAGTTTAACTAAGAAAGCCAGAAATCCACTCGGTAAGAAGCCCATAAATCCATTTTTCCCAAGGGCAAGAAATCCATTTATAAGAAGACCAAAAATCCATTTGGCAATAAGAAATCCATTTATAACAAAACCAGAAATCCGTCTGACGATAAGAAATCCATTTATAAAAAGACCAAAAATCCATCTAGCAATAAGAAATCCATTTATAAAAAGACAAAAAATCCATCTAGCGATAAGAAATCCATTAATAAAAAGACTAAAAATCCATCTAGTAATAAGAAATCCATTTATAAGAAGACCATAAATCCGTCTGACAATAAGAAATTCTTTTATAAGAAGACTAGAAATCCATCTAGGATAAGAAATCCTTTTATAAGAAGAACAGAAATCCATCTGGAATAAGAAATCCTTTTATAAGAAGACCAAAAATCCATCTGGTAACAAGAAATTCATTATTCATTTAACAACAAACCATAATTCGAGCTAATAACGAGGATTCTTGTTATTGGTAGAAAATTGGAATCCCAACCCAAGAATAAGAGATTGGGAGCTAATTCAATTCCGACCTTTGGAGAATGAAGTTTCAGGCTTACATAATGATTTATTTCCTTGGCAATAAGATTTGAATTTTCTTAAATATCCATATTGATGTTGAAATCTTGGTTCTAGGTGATAGATGCTCTTGACCTTCCTTTTAAAGGTTGCTTTGTTAGTGATAGATTGGCCATATGTAATTATACTTCCTTTTAGAAGATTACATTGATCCATTCTTAAGATGAAGTCACTCTTGTTTAATTGATTTCCTTTCCCTCTTATTACTTCTTAAGTAATGATTTCCGCTTTGATCATTTTCGCCCCTTACTACCATCTTAGGTGGTAATATAGGCTTTAAACATTTTCACCCCATCTTAGGTAGCGATTTAGGATTTGAACTTTTTCTCCCCTTACTACCATCTTAGGTATTAATTTAGGCTTTGAACTTTTTCGCCCCTTACTACCATCATAGGTAGTGATTTAGGCTTTAATCGAGCCCCATATTACCGTATAGGTAATGATTTAGGCTGGTCGGTACCTTTGGCTAGCTATCTTAGGCAGAACCAAAGTCTTACCCATCCTCTCTTTAGGAGGCGCTCCGACTGGCCTTATAGGTGGAACCAAAGGCTGGTCAATGCTTTGGTCAGGCAATCTTAGGTAGGACTAAAGGCTTACTATGTCCTCCCTCCAGGAGGCACTTCAGCCAGGCCATATAGGGGGGGACCGAAGGCTTGCAGTGCTCCAGGCTTTATAGGCGGTACCAGAGTCTTACTCTGACCTCCTTCTAGGATGTGCTTTGACCAGGACCTTGCGGTGGGATCGAAGGCTTTCCTTTATAAGTTCCTTTCTTTCTTTTAATTACTGATTCCACAGATATACTTGTCTTAATTTCTTTATTCATCCATTACAGGAAAATACAGTCTTAAGTCTTCAATGTTCCAAGTTCTTGCAATTACATTGCAGTCAGGTCGACATAGTCGATAAGTCCCTAGTGGGATTACTTTGTGAATAACAAAGGTCCTTCCCAATTTGGTACGAGCGGTCCATCTATTAGATTCTTAGTATTTGCCATGACCTTTCGGCGTACCAAGTCTCCCTTTTGGAAGGATTTTTCCTTATTTTTGGAGTTATAGTATTTTGATATCCTTTGTTGATATTCGACCGTCCATATGGCCGCTTCATCCCTCAACTCATTGATCAAATCTAAGGATTCTTTGACTAAAAGCATATGCAATCCTCTGATGGGATGGTATTTCAACTTTGATTAGTAGCATTGCCTTACATCCATAAGTCAAAAAAATGGAGTATGTCCTGTAGCAGTCTTAGTAGAAGTTCGATACGCCCAAAGCACGAGTAGTAGTTCCTCCATCCAATTTCTTCTTGCTTTGTCCAGTCGTTTCTTGAGGATAGTCATAGTAGTTTTGTTAGCAGCTTCAACGACTCCATTAGCCTTGGGATGAGATACGGATGAAAATATTTTGATTATTCCATTCTTGTTGCAAAATTTGATGAATTCCTCACTTTCAAATTGAGTTCCATTGTCGGTTATCATTTTATGCACTATTCTAAACCGGGTGATTATGTTCTCAATCACGAACTTTAGTAATTTTCCCGATATTATATTTGGTAATGGTTCTTCCTCTACCCATTTGGTAAAATAGTTAATAGCTATGACTGCAAACTTTTCTCTGCTCTTAGATATAGGCAAAGTTCCAATTAAGTCGATTCCCCACACATTAAAGGGCCACAGACTTGAGATTGGGGTTAACTCACTTGGCAACTTATGTGGAATTGGTGAAAATCTCTAACATTTCAAACATCTTTTTATGTAATTCACTACATCATTATTCATATGGGGCCAATAGAAACCTTGCCTCATGGCCCTTTTCGCCAATTTTATGCCATTAGAATGATCTCTATAGAACCTTTCATGGGCTTCTCTCAACAATTTCATGGCACTTTCCGGGCTAACACGTCTTAGGTAAGATAGCAAATATCCTTTTTTAAAAAGTGTTTCATCCATCATAATAAAAGTTGGAGCTTGGTGTTTTATCTTTCTAACATCCTTTTTATCTTCTATTAGTTTTCCTTCTACCAAGTACTTAATAATGGACGTCATCCAATTGTTCTCATACCGACTATTCATTTCCATATGGAAGATTCCTTCCTGGATTCCATTGTTCCCACTTTCCAGCTCATTTTCTTTTACACGTGTGTAAGAGCTTGGGATCTAGTCAATACCACAACCTAATTTTTCAGTGCAGGGGCTTTTTCTTCAATGCTGGGATTCTGTTGGAAGCCTATTGGCACAATTCGAGTTTCTGATGCTCCTCATAAACTAGCCAATATGGCCAAAGATCGGCTTGAGAATTTTTTACCTCTAGGTACTTGGTGTATCAAAAAATCTTCAAACTGGGTTAACATTTTCAATACCTTTTTGACATAAAGGATCAATTTTTTATCTTTCGTTTGATACGTCTGATTCAGCTGGTAGATCATAATTGAGAATCGTTGAAAATTTCTATCCTTGAGATCTTCAGCTGAAGGGCTAAGATAAGTCCTACTACCATTGAATCATACTCAACCACATTATTGATAGCGGAAGCCTGGCTTCATTGCATAGTGTAATCGATGCCCATCAAGAGTAATGATTACATATCCTACACTAGCCTCTTGCTCATTTGGGGCTCCATCTACAAACAATTGCCATTTAGGCTTCAAATTCTTTTTCCTTTCTGACTGTTCTTTAATAAATCCTATGCATTCGTTAACAAAATTGGCTAAAGTTGGTCCCTTGATTGCCACTCGAGGTTGGAATTCAATCTCATATTGGCTCAGTTCTATTCCCCATTTTACTAACCTTCTCGATGCTTCGGGCTTACCAAAATCTTTCTAAGCAGAAAATTAGTTAAGATCTTGATTAGGTTTGATTGAAAATAGGCTCTTAAGTTTCAAGCGGTGAGAATTAGACAACATGCCAACTTCTCTATAACTGGATATCCAGCTTCCGCCTTTTTAAGCCTTTTACTAGTATAGTATACCATAAGCTGTGTTTTATTTTCTTCTCTTACTAGAACCGAACTTACTGCATGTTCGGAGACTGCCATGTAAAGGTATAAATTCTTTCCTTCTACGGGACTAGATAAGATCAGAGGTTTCTCAAGATGGTCCTTTAATTCTTTGAAGGCTTTTCTGCAATCTTCTCCCCCCTCAAATTTCTTCTTTTTCTTAATCATGTCAAAGAAATGAAATGCACTTATCGATAGCCTTGGAGATAAATCTTTTTAGAGCTGCTACCCTACCATTTAAGCTCATCACATCTTTACTTGTTTTTGGCTCTACCATATCCTTAATTGCTTTGATTTGGTCAGGGTTGGCCTCAATTCCTCGAGCACTGACAAATATATCCTAACAATTTCCCAAATTGTATTCCAAAAGAACATTTTTGTGGATTTAGCTTCATTTATGTGGATTTAGTACTCTATCCTTAAGGTCTTTAGATGATTAATTTCCTCTCGAGACTTGACCAGCATATCATCCACGTACACCTCCATGTTCCTCCCAATTTGTTCTCTAAACATTCTGTTTACTAACCTTTGATATGTATCCCCTGCATTCTTTAGTCCAAAAGGCATAACTTTACAGCAATAAGTCCCTCAATCTGTTATGGAACTTATGTTTTCTTCATCTGGTTTGAAAATGGGAATTTGATTATAAACCGAGTATGCATCCATAAAAGATAGCAACTTATGTCCACTTGTGACATCAACCAATTTGCCTATTCGAGGCAAAGGATAACAATCCTTAGGGCATGCTTTTTTTATATCAACGTAATCGACACACATTCTCTATTTTACCATGGACTTTTTAACTGACACGGGATTGTTAAGCCATTTAGGGTAAAACACTTCCCTAATAAACCCATTCTCAAGTAATCTTTTGATTTCTTCCTTCAATACATTAGTGTGAACTTTATTGAACTAATGTTTCTTTTATCGAACATGGACAATATTTGGATCTATATTTTGAGCATGGCTCATAACTGTTAGTGTTTGCACAAAAATTGGGCAAACACCTCCAAGTTCGAGTTTGGCTAAGTTACCTTTAAGTTGTTTGATATGTAGTTTTTAATGTTCCAATGCTTTAACAGATAATTTTTGCAGTCACAGGACAGTTCACAGACTCAGAGTTGGAAAGCAGTTAAAGGAAGTAAATCACACAAAATTTTATAGTGGTTCGGCCAGAAAGTGCCTACATCCACTATCCATCTTATTATGCTTTTTTGATTTGATTACAAATACAACTTTGATTAGAAAAGAGCAAAAACTTAGAGCAACTGGGATGGTTAAGTCTCAGTAGAGTTTTCCCCCTTTCTCCAAAAATCGTTCCCCGTTGTTGCTAAAAAGCTCTGGTACTTATAGAGTGGAGTTATGGAGTGTGGAGGTTGAGATTATAGCTCCCTGAGTCTGGTTCGGCATTTGGGCAGAAGGATCTGGTCCGGCAATCTCACCCATAATGTTCTCGGTTGTTGCTTCATTCGGCATATTGCTAGGAGACATCCATTGCTGGCCCAAATGTTTGGTTCGGCAATCCTGGGCGCCGAATCAAATGTTTGGTTTGGCACTACAATGTCGTGCTGGACCGAATGTCTGGTCCGATATTTTAGTGAATGTCGGACCAGATATCTGGTTCGGCATTCCAGTGAATGCCGGACCAGATATTTGGTCCGGTATTCTTGCCCTCCGCATTTGAATTCCATCTGCTTTCCTTTTCATTGCTTCAACTTCCTTTCTACCCTTGTGTGCTAAAAGGCCGAGCCAACACTTGCCCCTCAAAGTATATCCTATTTCCATACGACGTGCTTTGTTTGGTTCGGGCTCGGTTTTTGTCTCAACCGGTGAGACGGTTGGTCTCCCCTTTTTTTTATAAATACAGTTCCCTCCTCTTTTATTTCTTACTCCCACTTTTAGGCTCTGAAAATTTTCTATTCCCTTCGCATTTCCTGAAGCTCCTAATACTCGAGCTTGTCTTTCTCGTTTTCACCATCGTCTGTAGCTAGGTATGTTCTCAATTTCGATCTTAACTTCAGGGTTTTGGGTGTCTTCGCTCTTAGGTTTTTTTTTGGGCGTCTTTTATGACGTTTTGTCCTTAATTGGAGGAGGAAATAGCCTATTTGAATGGGCACTGCCGCTTTGCAACTGTTCGGTGGAGGTGAACTCGAGAACAAGTGGAGGCGCAACGGCTGTGGACATTGATGGTGGAAAGGATTCGAGCAGGCAACAGGGGGCTTCGACATACTATGCTTGGTTCCCTTGTGTGTTAGGTTTGTGCGTGGTAGTAAAACGAGCATGTTTGCAGTGGGAGTTGGCAATTGAAGGTGGATAGAGGCAGTACTGAGTGTTGTAGGTTAAGAAGAAACATAAGTGGAAATGATGTAAATGAGGTAGCTGTTGATCGTGATTTATGTTTTACTGCAGAGGTTAGGTGGAAATGAAGGTTGTTGATGGATTGGTGTTTTACATGATGCCGGACCAAATTAGTCTATGCCGAGTCAAGTGGGGAGTTCTAGGAGTAGTAGTTCGAGTCTCGGCTGGTTTGGTTCGGTGTGCGACACTAATCGAACCAAATGATAGGATTTCTTCCCTGAGCGTTTACATTCTGGTTATGATTGCACGATTTCTAACATGTTAAATCCATTGCCACTGTTTTACTCTCGTTACGATTGCGTAGCTATTGGTGCATTGAATCTTATGCTTGCTTTTCATTTCCTTGTGCAGGAAAATGTCGTCTGGTCGTGAGCTTCGATCTAAGCATGTGTCATCACAGCTTACCGGGGTTGGTGCATCTTCTTGTGAGGTTCCTGCCAATCCTCCAAAACAACCTAGCTCTGCATATTCTTTGGTCAAGGGCTACGCTCCCAACCAGAGGCCGGTGAAGCCTTCGTAGTGTTATCCTAGCGTGCTGACAATAGAGAAGCTTAACTCCATAGCTACGACATTCAGGATTGTTCGTCGGGATATGATACTACCTGGACTGAATGATAGGGCATGCTCTCCCCTAGATGGGTACATGGAATACAGTAAATATCACTGTATGTGCGGTGCGATTCCTCCGCTTACCCACTGGATCTCCAGTTTCGTGGTCTATTTAAAAGTCGCTCCTATGCAACTTCAACCGAACTCCTATGCAATCTTGACTTGCTTATATTTAATATTTGTGAAGCGCTACCAAAGACCCCCTACCCATAGGGAGATAAGGTATTTGTACGATGTGAGGAGTTACCGAAAGGGGAGTCCCTTCATTAGCTTAGAGTCACCTCATAAGTTCAAGCCAGTGCTCGACTTATACTTGAAATTTAGTATGTTTAAGAAGGAGTACTTCTTTGTGCTTGATGATGATGTCCCTCAACATGCTTTCACTTCCGAGTGTAAGTCACTTTTATATCCTCTTCTAAGTCTTCCATTGACTGGGCTTCCTAAATGCTTCATATTTTCAGGTTTCGTAAAGGCGACAGAGTATGAAGGTTTGAAGAAGATGGCCAGGGAAATTCTAGCTATTTTGGAGGCTAAGAGGGAAGCCTTGTTCTTGCTTTGCAACACAACCCTTTGATTCTACAACCTAATTGGCCCCAGTAAATCCGTGTTCAAAATCAGGCCAAGCTCAGTTGAGAGAGCAACGGGAGCCGAAGGAGAAAGGGGAGATGCTGGCAACGAAAAGGAATCAGAGGAAGAGGGTGAAGGGGCCAGAGCCCCGAAGAAGATGAGGCGTAAGAAGAGTGCAGTTAGTCCTCCCCGTTTGGGGAAATCTTTGCACATACGGGACGCTCCTTATCTTAATGACGAGGAGGGTTGGAGGGTGATAGCGAGGATGAGGAAGGGTCGGAGGGAGATTCTGGGGTGACAGAATCATAGGCCCATGCTTCTCAGGATGTGGAATTTATTGGCAGCAAAGATTTGGGCATAACTCTCTTGAAGAACGCCGAGGCTGTGCGGGAGTGGCCTGAGCAGTTAGATCAATCTAAGCCGGTACCTGGGCCAACTTTTGTCGCCGACCCTCCTCAAGAAAATGTGGCTACAGATGATTTGAGTGGACTGCCAGTTCTCCCAGTGCGAAGTGGAGCGGGGATTAGTGAGACGTTCGGGCTTTCTCCAGGTACTTTCGATTTCTGTATGGATTTTGGGGTACTTCTTGATAATTTTTTATTTTTAGACGAGTCCCAGTCTCCACTTTCTCCTCAGTCCAATGAAGTCCAATCGTAGTGTGTCCTTCCTCTTAGTGGAGTCCTGTCCCACCCCCACATGAGTGAGACCCTGTCCTAATCACTTGATCCAGTCTCCCCTAAAGGTTTGTGGTAGCTTGCAGTGTCCAAGTGTCTTGCATGCTTGGTGTTTATGCATTCTCCGATTCTCCGATCTAAGGTTGTTATTTGCTTTGCAGGAAAAAGAAGAAATCCGAAGATGAATGAGATGTCTCAGCAACTTGAGCAGTTCAAATGGATGAAAGGGGCCTCCATTCCTTCTAGGACTGCCTCCCAAAAGAAAAAGACTGTGCAAGAGAATATTGAGGAGACTCCGTCGGGCTTGGGCAGAGAAGAGAGCCACGAGACGTCTCGAAAGCGCACGAGGTGACTGGACAAAGATGCCACCTCTCTTGGTTCTCAAACCTCTTCCTGTCGCCATTGCCAAGATCCATCGGGTCCTGAAGTGCATGAGGTGATTGGTGACATAGGGGAAGAAAATGCTGATCCTTATTTCTCAAATCCTCAGCCGCCGATGAGGAACCCTTTCGAGAGTCACCCTGATATTAATCTTGGTTATGTGGGTCGCCATCTAGCGGATTCTGGTACTGAATTCCTCCTGCCTCAAAACCCTCTGGTTCGAATTTTAGATGAGGCAAAAACCCTTGATTTCGCCAATCTGACAACGAGGATGGTCCAGATCGCTAACGAGACTAGAAACATTGTTGATTACCAATCCCGTTTAGCCAAGGCCAGTGAGGAGGTTGGGAGCGTTAATGTACGGTTACGCCTGGAGGTGGAGGACCACCGCAGGGCACTTAGGGAGAAGGATGTAAAGTTGGAGGCGGTTGAGGCGTCCCGTGCGACCGAGATAAAGAAAGCCAAGGAGGAAGCGATGAGGGAGGCTACCGAATTATGTAAGGCACAGATTGATGAGGTGGTGAATTCAGTGGATGAGGCTAGGCAGAAAGATCTGGAGCGGATACACTCTCTCAAGGGTAAGATGAAGAAATCCCAAGAAGTCTTAGCTAAGCTGAAGAAGTTTCAGGGTGAGTGGCGGAAGGAAAAGGATGTGTACAAGGCTGAGATCGATATGCTGAAGGCAGAGCAGGTCTGGTTGAGGAAGGACAAGGAGCAATATATGAATAAAGCTATATCCCTCCAAGCCGAAGTCGACAAGTCTAGAGACTTTTGTGAGATGGTTAATCAGATGCTGAAGGATACCTACTACATGTTCTGGAAGTAGGGGAACCTTCAGTGGATGGACAACTGTCCCCAAGTGATGGCAGGGATCCATGCTCGGCTTATTGAGGAGACCAAGGCTGCGGTTTCGTAGGAGGAAGGAGCCGTGTATGATGTTGGACTGGTGAAATGTAATGACCAGTTATTTTCAACCATTCGCATCCGCACATGTCAGACTTGAATTGCTCAAAATATCAGATTGTTAATTTAAAATTTGGCAAAACTCAGCATATACAGTAAATAAATTAATCACAGAATCACAGACACGGAGTAATAAAATAATAACGCAGTGGAATAGATAAATAGTAGTTTATGAAGCTACTATATAAACAACAGGGTTTGAAATAAAATACAACAGAATATCTCAATACAGACTGATGACGTCTCTGAACAAATCAACTGGAAAGCTGAAAGCTGAATCGATAGTTGGATCTCCATGCGAAGCTCCAAACTTCAAAGGTGAGTCTCAAATGCTGTATTACTCAGTCTGACCCGAGCGTAAAGCAAAACACAAAACACTCGAGTCAGGATTAACATTCTTATATCAATAAATCCAACTCAAGTGAAATATCAACTGAAATACAAGTAACTTAAATGATGTTTGGGATAACCATCCTCTAAGGATCCGTGGAACTATCTACATTGTAGAAATATAAGCTATCAATAACCAACCGTCATTACAACACCGTGGTCCTTTCAAAATATTTTATACTTCAAACCCAAAGTATCATTTCCATTTCAATTATATATATATTTCCTCAATTTCAAAAAGTTTGATTCAAATCAACTCGAATTCCAAATTTCAATTTAATTCAATCTAAAATTTTCCATTTTAATTCAATTCAGTTTCTAAATAACAAATTCAAATTATATTGATTTCAAATACAGATCTGAATCACAAAATAAACCATTTAAATTCCAATATATTTCAAAGCTTTAATATTCAACAATTTCAAAGTTAATTTTAATAGTTTCATATAGATCTTGATTTAACTTCATTATTATTTAGTCAGGGAATATTCACTTAATAAATTCAATATCATTTAACTAGCCTTAAATTACATTTTACTAAATATTTCCTTAAATTTATTTAAACGAGAAATATTCCTTAAAATACTTAAATCAAGACCAAGTTATAAATCATATCTTAAATCTCAATTTCAATGAGTTTCAAATCGGTTTAACTAAATAAAATTCTTTATTGAATACAATTTCAACTAAATTCAAATTATCTTCCCAACCTTAACTTATTCAAATTATTACCAAAATCTATTTTGAAATATAAATTTAAACACTTAAACATATTATATGTATTAGATCAATCTTAATTAAATTAAATATATTTATTAAAGTGGAAATTAGGGAGGCATCCCTATCATACTTTCATATTGTAAAGCGGGTCCCTGTCAAAGTTTCATTGTAAAGCGGGTCCCTGTTTTCTGGAAACGAAGAAAAATTATTGCTGAAATGTCAGCAACTTTTATAAATAAGTGCTGATATTTCAGCAACTATCTGTATCAAAGTTTTATTGTAAAAACAAAGAAAAATTATTGCTGAAATGTCAGCAACTTTTATAAATAAATGCTGATATTTCAGCAACTTTCATAAAATGTGTTCACAGTGTACATAAATGTTGCTGAAATATCAGCAACTTTTATAAATAAGTGTTGATATTTCAGCAACTTTCATACACTACGTTCACAGTGTACAGAAATGTTGCGGAAATGTCAACAACTTTTATGAAATGTTGCATCATGCTCTGCAATAATCGTGAATAAAAAACAGGGACCTAATTTACACTAAAATTTAGTGAAGAACTTTTCGTGAATTTTGAAACTTAATAAGGACCTATGCCAAAAGTACCCTTTATTAAATCTATATATATCATTACCATTTATATATGAAAATTTAAGAATCAACATTTATTAAAACCATATTTTTTTTCCAAAACCATAGAGTTTATTTTCAAAATATTTATATATGGACAATGGTGTCTGTATACAATTTCCTATCCTATGATCAAGTGATACAGATATTTATCATTTCAATCCGTAATTTACATATATACGGGTAGATATAATTCCAACCCGCAATCCCAAATTCAAATCAAATGAAAATCGCTTGGGCCTATCATTTCAACCCATAACGATTTCCTCCTATTCTAAAGTCCGTTCGGGTATGTATCATTTCAACCCATAGTGAATTCTATACTAACAGGGAACTTGCAGAGTGATAACAGATATGATAATAATATAACAGGCATATATCATCAATAACAATATAATATATAAACAACAGGATATGGTGTCATATCCCACAGGTGAACAGTTAAAGATAATAGCATATATAACAATTAAATAATAACAGCAGCATATTTCAATTGACGTTTCAATTGAAATCAAATTTAAACAATATAAGAACGTTAATCGTGAGTGATTGCTCACCTTTCGAGGCTAGAGAGGTTCAACAAATGAAATGGGTAACGAATCCAAAGCAAAGCAAGATTGAACGCGAATTTGATGAAGAAAACAGGCACGACAGACAGCCGATAAATGGGAAATCAGTGACAACTAAATCAGAATCAGCCTTGATAGAGACAGAAATGAAATGTACGATGTATTATTATTATAAATTTCAAATCAATATTATTTTAAACACATATTAAATCAAATATATATGTATTTCAAAATCATTGCTTTTAAATAAAAACACATATAAAACAACATATTTACATAGTAAAATTTGGAATAAATGAATATATACACTTATAAAGATAAACAACATCTTACACTAAATCTTATATAAACTATATATATATACATTCTATTTTAAAACAATACCATATATATAAACCGATAGGCAGCTATATATGACTAACTTACATATCAAATGATTTAGCATTAAACATGTATGTTACCGGAACTAATACATTGTATGTCATACAAAAAATTATACTATATTATATGCTTAGAAAATGCAAGTTATAAAAATATCTATATTAACATATTTCATTATATTGTAAACAACATATCAATACAGTAACACAAAATTTACTTCAACTATATTATCATATACAGTCAACAAAACTTTCATTATTAAATTTTTTTAATATACTATACAACATATAAGTATCAATTTATATAAAATAATATATATATAACGATTTGTATAATATAACTTTTAAACTAACATATACTAGTATAATAAAATCTTTAAAACAAACAAACTAGTATATAAACAACTTTATAAATTTTTATAAACTTTAAAACTGCACGATAGAGGACACCTATATACTTAACTTATACAATCAAACTATATATATAACTATAGTTAGTAATACCCAGTATAATATAAACTAACATAAAATATAAAGATACATATTAGTACCCAAAATAACTTGTATAACCTGCTTTATAAGAATACACACATATAACATCAGAACATAACTGGTATAATAAAATGTATATTAACATACCATTAGTAAACCGAAGTCAGCAAACAAAAAAATATATTTTTAAACAATTAAAGTAAAAGATATATATACACACACTCATATAAATCCAACAACAACACTAATATAAACTATTATAACTTTATATACAATATATAAACTGTATAAACTTTATAACTTCATATATATACAACGAATCATAGCTTAAGTACACTATCAATACAAAAACAGAACTCATGCATAAAATCAGATAATATCAGATTGCATTCTATATAACATATTATATGCAGACCCTATATTAATAATATACAAATGAAGATTCGACTGTATCATCTAATATATGTAGAATATATGACTGATATAACTTCAAAACACTATATGCTATACAACACTATATTATATACAACATATATAAGCTATATATGCAAACACTTACAGCATATAGAAACTGTGAGTAATAAATTATACCATAACTTGTATATATATTTAAGATTGGTAAGAGGGGATCACTAACCGAGGTAGACCAGAGCGACTGGCGAACGACAGAGAGAGGAAGCGAGAGAAAGGTTGGCCGGAGTGGCGCTTGTAGAGGTTGGGCGTGCAAAGGGGTGTCACGGCAGAGAAAGGTGGTGGTTGTGGGCTTTGGCTCGGGTGGTGGCACGGGAGAAGTGGGAGAAGGCGGAAGCTGATGGAGATGAGGCTCGGGCTGCAAGGTGGAGCAGGCGGGGATTGGGCGATGGGTAGAGAGGCCGGAGATGGGTTGTATGCTCGTGGGTAGGTTTGGTGGCGGCAAACAAAAATGAGAAGAGAGAGGGCGGATCTAATGGGGAGGATGAGGGAACGACAATTTTTTTGGAGAATAGAGGAAAAAAACAGAGAAGAAAAGAGATGTGAACAGTTTATATAATATATGTTTTGTAACACATGCTATTTGAACAAAAGCAAAAATGGAAATGAACAGAGAGCTACATGGGAAACGCACCTCTTATAAATGAAATGTAAGAGCAACGGTCACAAGCTATGATTTAGCTGAAAATTTAAAGTGGTCCTACTGTACGTTCAAATTTGAACAGCAAAGAGAAGTTAAGAAGGCACAATTTATGGTACCGTTAAAACGAACAATCTATTGCTTCCGTTGCGTACCAGACCTCAAAATACAGAAATAAATATACCGCCGAGATCAGCATGATGAGATGATCAAAATGGTATACATGTATCAGTGGTACGATCATCCGATCAAAAGTCGATAATCGGTACCGAAAATGCTGCTATTCCGTACAGAAAAATCCAAACGGAGCTAGAAACGTCCGAATTTCACGAAACGAATTTCGCAGTCTAATTCAGAGTGTTCTAGATAAATTTTCTCATGTTGACATATTTCAGTTTCGAAAAACTTTTAAATTCAACTGTTATTAACTGATTTAAATTGAAATAGAATTACACAATAAAATAAACCTCCATATTATCTGATGAAAAATTACCAGTTGCTATGTTTAAGAAGACGTATTCCAAATATAATATTTTATTTTAAAATTCAATTATTTACAATTTCACAAAATTTAGTTAAATACGTTATTAAAACCAATCAAAATTTATGGGTCGTTACATGAACTGTTAGTTCACGGTGGAAGAGACCAAGGCCATCACTAAGGGATACGAGCAGCTGGCGAAGGATGAGGATGATAAAGAGGGTTCGGATTTCGAAGGGCTTCGTGACCCACACAATATCACTGCAGGTTTCTCTTCTTTTCACTTCAGCTTCATTATTTCTTATCTCAGACTGTAAAACTTATGATATTTCTTACTTGCATCGTGTAGGGACGACTTCAGGACAAGTCGTGCCACCAAATGGTGCTGATGGGGAATCGCAAAGAGAGGTCGAGTCCTCTGAGCGATCTGAGCTTCCGAAGGACATGGTCGGAGGGAGCGGGCCGAGTGACAAGGAAGTCCCTCCCGCTTAGTCGAGGAAATTTCTCCTCTTCTTTGTATGCATTTTTGGAGGATGCATGGTTGTTCTGCATATGTATATATATAAACAAATTTTTTTGTACATACAGATTTTAATGTTGTAATGTTCTACTTTTGTCCTTTGTATGTTTATCTGGAATGAGTTTTGTGACGCATGATTTTTATAGTCTTCCTTGTCTACTTGTGAAATTCTTACGACTTAGTTAATCGTTATTGTGTTCTAAGACGTGGGAAACCCTAATCGCATTGCTATGTTCAGGGCCGGTCGCGAACGATAATTACTCGGGCTATTGCCCGCGTCGTTTGTATTATTCGATTTATCGTTGCCGGCGTGCGTAATTTCGATTGTCAACTGCGAACTACCCCTGGCTGCAGCCACGCCTTAATCATGAGGTTTATAATCGGTTTGCAATTGCCGGCGAGCCGAATGCCAATGATGAACTGCCTAGGCTATAAATCGTGCCTAATCCTTGGCTTATAGTCGGTTCATCATTGCCGACTAGAGGGTGCCGATAATCAGTAGTGAACTGCCTAGGCTTTTTTCGTGCCTCTTGTCGTGGCTATCTAATTCTCACCATCGTCGGCGAGCGCTTGCGATTGCTTGCAATAGGAATAGTCATCAGATAAACAACTAAGTAAAAGAAAGTTTAAATAGGACAAATAACGCAAGACACCAAATTTTTATAGTGGTTCGACCGAAATATGCCTATGTCCACTATCTTTCTTTAATTGTTTCAATTAATACATGCTTCCTTACAGTTCAAGAGAAATAACGGCGGAGGTGTTGGAAATTCCATGCTTTCCCAAACACCTCCCCGTCTACTGTTGACAGGATGTAAGCTCCATTATGAACATCCTTATGAACAACAAACGGCCCTTCCCAAATTTGGTCTAGTGCTCCTGGCCATGGGAAGACCCACTTGAGTACCAAGTCTCCTTCTTGTAGCGCTCGAGACTTCACCTTTGAGTTATATTTCCTTTCCACCTTATGTCTATGAGCGGTGTCTTGGAGGGTTTTGTCGTTTCTCTTCTCCTCGATCAGGTCGAGTGACATGCTCAAGAGCTCCTCGTTTTCTTCCAGATTGTGATGCATCGTTTGGTGCGATGGGACGATTGTTTTGACTCAAAGCATGGCTTCATCCCTGTATGCTAATGCGAATGGCGTGTGCCCTGTCGTAGTTTTGTAGGGAGTTCGGTAGGCCTATAGTGCAGTAGGCAGTTCGTCAACCCATGCCCCCTTGGACTTCTCTTGCTTCTTTTTTATCAGTGTTTTCAAAACCTTGTTTACCGCTTCGACTTGCCCGTTCGCCTAGGGATAAGCTACAGCCGAGAAGCTTCAAGCAATCCCATTTTCTTGGCACCAAGGGGAGAATTCTTCACTATCCAATTGGAGTCCATTGTCCGATATGATCTTCTGCGGCACCCATACCTGCACAGGATGTTTCGTATTAGGAAGTTTATCACCTTGGTAGACGAAATTTTATACAAAGGCTCCGCTTCCACCCATTTAGTGAAATAATCCACTGCCACTATGGCATATCTTGCCCCTTCTCGACCCATGGGGAGTTCCCCGATCAGGTCAATCCCCCAAATTGCAAAGGGCTAGGGGCTGACCATCTAGATCAAAAGGTAGGTGGTAATCTCGGGATTTTTGCAAATCTTTGGCATTTGTCACATTTCCAAGTGAACTTGACCTCGTCTTTGTTTAGCATGGGCCAAAAATATCCATAGCAAAGAATCTTCCTGGCTAGAGTTTGCCCTCCGGTGTGATCGCCACAACTCCCTTGATGGATGTTATTAAGGATATCTTTTGCTTCGTTCCCAGCGACACACCTTAGTAGTGGGTTGGAAAAACCATGACGGTATAGTATGCCATTTTGGATGGTGGGATGCCCTCCTTAGGATTCTCCTGACCTCGTTCCGTTCTGCTAGTAAGGTTCCATCTTATAAGTACCTAATGATGAGGGTCATCCATGTCTCCTCTCTATTTGCGGTTGTTGTGATTTGAAGACACTTGAAACTTGGTGTGAGTTGATTCATGACGGGGGTTGCCCCCGGCATTGGTTCGGTCCTTATGCTCACCTCTTTGGCGAGGTCGTCCGCCTATTGATTTTCTCCTCGTGGGATGTGTTTTATTACATAGTAGTCCAGCTCATTGAGGAGGGTTTTGGCCCTTTTGAGGTAAGATGCAAGCTTTTGTCCGCGAGTTTGGAATTCTCCAAGGATCTGGTTCACAATCAGTTGTGAGTCACTGTGAATACATATTGATTTAACCCCTACTTCTTTAATGATCTCTAGGCCAGCTATCACTGCTTCGTATTCAGCTTCATTATTGGTTGCAGCGAACTCTAGCCTTATAGCATAGCTTAACCTTCTTCCTCGGGGTGTGACTATTATGACTCCTGCCCCCGAGTCGAGCTCGTTCGATGCTCCATCAACGAACATATTCCATTTGATAGTTTCATCAATTTTTACTACTGCCCCCTCATCTCGCATTATAAACTCAGCTATGAAATCAGCCAGGGCTTGTCCTTTAATTGCGGTGCGCGGATGGTAAGTGATGCCGTACTGGCTTAGCTCAATGAACCATTTTAGCAGGCGCCTTGACGTATTTGGTTTATGTAGGACTTGTCTCAGGGGTTGATCCGTTAGAACCTTAATGGAGTGTGATTGAAAGTAAGGTCGTAATTTCCTGGATGCTACGAGTAGACGGTAAGCCAATTTTTCGATCTTAGGGTATCTAGCTTCTGTGCCCATGAATCTTTTGCTAATGAATTATACCGATCTTTGGATGCGATCATCTTCTCGCACTAGTGCGACACTTAGGGCGTGGGAGGATACAACTAGGTATAAGTAAAGGCTTTCTCCATCCATCAGAGTGGAGAGTACTGGCGGCTTCTGCAGATGTTCGACTAAACTTTGGAAGGCTGAGTAGCACTCGTTAGTCCATTCAAACTTCCCTTTGTCTTTTTTGAGGGCTTCGAAGAACGGGACACACTTGTACGTTGCTTTGGATATAAACCTGCTCAGAGCAGCTACCTTTCCATTTAGGCTCTGCATTTCCCTTCGTGTTGCCGGGATTTTGATGTCTTTCAAGGCTTGTACCTTTTCAGGATTCGCCTCTATCCCTCTAGCATGTACGATGAAACCTAAGAATTTACCCAAAGACACCACAAAACAGCATTTCAGTGGGTTTAGCTTCATTTGGTATTTGCATAATACTTGGAACATCTCATCTAGGTGGCTCAGATGATCTGCTGCTCTTCTAGATTTAACAAGCATGTCATCAACATAGACTTCCATGGAGTGACCAATATGTTGCTCAAAAATCTTATTAACCAGACGTTGATAGGTAGCGCCGGTGTTCTTAAGCCCGAAGGGCATGACCTTGTAACAATACAGGCCTAGATCCATGATGAAGCTAGTGTGTTCTTGATCCGGCACATGCATGGGAATCTGGTTGTATCCTGAATATGCGTCCATGAACGACAACGACTCATGCCCTGCGGTTCCGTCCACTAGTCGGTCGATTTGGAGTAAAAGGAAACAGTCTTTGGGGGCAAGCATCATTAAGGTTGGAGAAGTCAATGCAGGTTCACCACTTTCCATTAGGCTTCTTCACCATAGCATGGTTGGAGATCCATTCTGGGTAAATGGCTTCGCGGATAAAACCATTGGCGAGTAGGTTCTTCACTTCCTTGTTAAGAGCGGTTGATCGTTCTATCCTCATGCTTCTTTTCTTTTGTTTGATCGGGATCTTGGTTAGGTCAATATTAAGGGAATGGCAAGCTATCTCTGGGGATATCCCCACCATGTCTGCATGGGTCCATGCGAATACATCCAAGTTCTTTCATTGGAATCCTATCAGTTGAACTTTGAGGTTCAGGTTTAACTGAGAACTTATCTTTAAAAGCCTTGTTTTGTCATGCTCGTCTACCATCACATGTTCCATAGCCTCCACATGCTCGACTTGACCTCCTCCTCTCTATCTCTAGGGTCCAATTCGTTGAATGGGTCGCTAGTACACTCGAGAGGAGGGGCCTTCTTTGATTGCTATGCTTCCGCATTTTTGGCACACAGGATGACCCCCACCCCTTTCCCCTTTTCCTTCTTATTGTTTTGGAGAAGTTCAGTCACATAGCAATCACGAGCTGCGTCTTGGTCCCCTTCCACTTCTCCTATTCCGTTATCGGTTGGGAATTTCATCTTCAAGCACCATTGTGCTAATACTATCTGGTAGTCTGACAATGCAGGCCTTCCCAAGTAGGTGTTGTAGGCAGAGTGTCCGTCCACCAGCACAAATGTTTGCTTCCGCACAACTGATTGGGGGTGACTTCCAAGCTCAACAAACAAGTCCAGCTGCCTGAGTGGCATTATGACCTCCCCGGTGAACCCGTGTAAAGACTTATGGCACAGAGATACATCTTTCATTGACAATTTCATTTTATTGAATGCATGTTTGAATAAAATATTCACCGAGCTTCCTATATCGACCAAAATGGGAAACACCTCTTCCTGGCCGATCCAGGCAGAGATAACTAGGGAGTCAGTGTGCGGATACTGTTTTCTAACCAAATCTTCATCGTTAAAGGTTATGTCAACCCTTTCTCTCCGTTTTGCGATGCGACCTTCAGTTATGGAATGAACGTATCCTTCTCTATCCTTTAAGGATTTTCCATACCTCTCCATTTCTGCCCACCTTCCGTCGGCTACATGCGGGCCTCCAAATATGGTATAGACAATAATCTTTTCTTGGTTGGAGCGGCTCGTACCCGTTCCTTCCCTATTATTCCCATGTGGGGGTTGCCCAGATCCTTCGTGGGCCGGAGTAGGAGAGTAGTGTCCTTTCTGCACGTATCACTCCAGTTTCTTTTTTGGATATATTCCTCAATATGATCCCGTAAATGCTGGCATTCTTTGGTGTTATGCCCATAAGACTCGTGGAAGAGACAATATTTCACTGTTCTAATTGCAGCCTCTGACTCTTTTTTATACGGAGGGCGTTTGTACTTTAACTTGTGTTGAGTAGCAATGTAAATGTTCTACACAGTGTCGTTCAGAGGCGTGTATGAATTGAATCTTGGTCCGAGTCGGTATCGCCGCTTATTGCCTTTTTCATTTCCAGAGTTGCCTTGGTGGCTACTTTTTACTTCGCCATTCCGCTTATTCCCATCCCCTTGGGGCGGGGCACCCATGTTTCCTTGGACGCTAGAAGCCTTTATGGGTTTCTCGCTATGTCGGTGGGTCGCCACATCTCCAATCTCATGTGTTTCCCAGCTTCATGAAAGAAATCTTTAAGAGTTAGAAGATTTTCCTTCGTTAGTCTTCTCGCGAGTTTTGAATCCGGGTGGACGCCTCCGCACAGCACCATTAGTGTAAGCCTCTCATAAGCATCTTGCACTACTGCCGTGGCAGCGTTAAAGTAGGTAAGATATTGCTACAGTAGTTCTCCTGCATTTTGTTTTACGTCTGACAGGGAATAGGCATCCTTGGGCTACTCCACATGGATTTGGAATTGACTTATGAATCTTTCGTTCAACATTCCCAAGAGCTGATAGAGCCATGAGGCAGGCGACAAAACCATGTGTTTGCTAAGTCTAACAGGAATAGCGGGAAACATTTACACAACATACCCTCTGTTGCTCCATTCATGAGCATGTGTTGGGTGTAGTGCTGTAAGTGGATGATTGGGTCAGATGTGCCTTTATAAGGATCCATGGTGGGCATCTTCCATTCCCGAGGAGTGGTTGTCGCTTCTATGTCCCTGGTGAATAGGCTGGACACCCTTGCTCCTACCCCTCTTTCGAGTTGTTCATGCCTGAGATATTCCTTGAAGAGGCATGTCATCCTTTCCTCAGATTCTTGGGCAGCCCTGGGAGAAGTGGGGGCTTCCCTTTGATGCTGATGGCGTCTAGAACCTTGGTTGAGGTTGGATTGGCGATGGCTGGCTCGAAGCATGACAGGGTCAGTCACAGCTGGTCCTTGCCTGGTGCCCCCTTGACTGGGTCTAGCTCCTGGTGATCATTCAGCACCGGCTTCTGGCCGAGTCTTAGCTCGGTTTTGAGTTCTTGCATCTTCTTGATTGAATTCTTCATTTGTAGGGGATTTGTTCCATCTACGAGACTCTCCAGATTGAGATTCACCTCGAGATTCTGTGTTGTGAGCGAATTCCTCCGTGCCTCTCAAGCGTGTCATGAGTTGGTCCACTAAAGCTTTTTGCTGGGCAACGAAGTGGTCAGTATCTCATTCACAACCCTGTCTAAGTCTTCTGGGGTGACAACTGAACCTGGAATTTGAGAGTGGGTTGCTGGGTTTTTTTGATCCTCTTGGATGGGATTGAGCATACTAGCAGTGGCCACGTTCTTACCCTTATCGCTGTTCTGCCTAGAGGGAGCCATGTTCTAATGATATGTTAAGGTTTGGAAGGAGAGTGGACAGAAGAGCTTGGCTCTCTACGCCGCTCTCAATGAAAGCACCAAAAATGTTTGCATAAAAATTGGGCAAACACCTCCAAGTTCGAGTTTGGCTAAGTTACCTTTAAGTTGTTTGATATACAGTTTTTAATGTTCCAATGCGTTAACAGATCATTTTTGCAGTTATAGAACAATTCACAGACTCAGAGTTGGAAAGCAGTTAAAGGAAGTAAATCACACAAAATTTTATAGTGGTTCGGCCAGAACGTGCCTACATCCACTGTCCATCTTATTATGCTTCTTTGATTTGACTACAGATACAAGTTTGATTAGAAAAGAGAAAAAACTTAGAGCAGTTGGGATGGTTAAGTCTCAGCAGAGTTTTTCCCCTTTTCTCCAAAAATCGGTCCCCATTGTTGCTAAGAAGCTCTGGTATTTATAGAGTGGAGTTGTGGAGTGTGGAGGTTGAGATTATAGCTCCTTGAGTCTGGTTCGGCATTTGGGCAGAAGGATCTGGTCCGGCATCTCACCTATAGTTTGCTCGGTTGTTGCTTCATTCGGCATCTTGCTGGGAGACATCCATTTGCTGGCCCAAACGTTTATTCAGCAATCCTAGGCGCCAAATCAATTGTTTGGTTCGACACTATAATGCCATGCCGGACCGAATGTTTGGTATAGCATTTTAGTGAATGCCGGACCAGATATCTGGTTTGGCATTTCAGTGAATGCCGGACCAGATATTTGGTTCGGCATTTCAGTGGATGCCAGACCAGGTATCTAGCTCGGCATTTCAGTGGATGCTGGACCAGGTATCTGGTACGGTATTTCAGTGAATGCCAAACCAGATATTTGGTCCGGTATTCTTACCCTCCGCACTTGAATTCCATCTACTTTCCTTTTCATTGCTTCAACTTCCTTTCTACCCTTACGTGCTGAAAAACCGAGCAAACAGTTAGATCTATCCTAGTCATGTCTGAGTGAGTCTAGGAAAATACATCCTTGCTAGATTGGAAGTTCTCCTCTAAGTTTGTCGCCTAATTCTTTTCCAATCTTTTACAGTTTTTGTTGGATCTTGTGAATCTAAGCTTACTTCTTCCATGTCTTTAACAAATTTCATTCTTTCTTGCTCTCCTCTGCAATCTAATTCTGTAACACCCCATATTTTTGGTAACATTATTTAGGATATTTAATTAGTTAAATAAAATAAAATAATGCGTTGATTAAGGGAATGAAATTTGATTTTATCAAAGGGTTGCCGTCCCATTTAACCTATGAATTAAAATAAAAGTAAATGAAATAGAGGAGGGGTAAAATAGGAAAGGGGCCATTCCTATATCCTTAAAACTTGGTCGTGTATTCCCATACACGTTCATTTTCATTTGTTCAAAATTTTGAAAGCTTAAGGTCGGCCACCATTAACAGGAGAAAGAGGAAGAAGAATAAGAAAAGCTAAGGAAGAAGCTTAAGCAAATCAAATCCATTCACATCTCAATCTCTTTAATCTCTAAAGGTAAGGTGAATAATGTTTACATTTCATATTTATTTGTTCTTGATTTTAAGATGAAACTCGAACTATTTCGAATTTATTTGCCATGTTTTTGAATGATGGAATGATTATACATACTTGTTGATGATTTATTGTTGTTCATATAGATTTTATGACATGTTTTGATATGAAAACCCTATTAAATGACATCCAAATGCCTTGCGAATTTTTATATAGACTAGAAATATTATTTTGGAGGGGATTTCAATTTTCAGAATTTTTGTGGAATTTAAATGAATTTTCTAGTAAAGAAAATGTTAATTTGGATTATAAATTATTTACGGTTAAATAATAAAAGGTTTGGTTCTAAAATTTTTATATGTTGGAAAACATATTAAAAGAGATTTTCTGGAATTTTTGTAAATTTTTCCTAAGTGTTTTAATGGATATCTAAAATTATTTAAGGTATGGGACTTAAATGTTTTATATATTTTTAAAAGGAGAAGGGGCTTTTTACAAATAATCCAAATAGTTAGTTCTGAAAATTGCAGCACTTTTTAGTGACAAAGAAAAGAGGCAACCAATCAAAATTTGACACGTAAAGTCAGTTAGGTAAAAAGAACTATTTGCTACATGCTTTTTATTGTTTTATTGCTTTCGGCACCTGCTTACGCCTTGGTTGGCTTTCGACCAAGTACCTCCGCCTTCAACACCATCGAAACCAAGGCGCTTGGTATCAATATATTGGTACGTAGCGAATTGGATGGAGGGCGAAAGGCATGAGGTCGAAAGCAAGGGTTCCAAAGGGATCGAAGCACCACTTTGCTTTTAAATTAAAAATGTGCCTACTTGCTTTCGACTAAATGGCTTTCGACTCAGTAGCTTTCGACTTGGTTAGCTTTCGACTAGGTCAAATGGATTTAAAGAAATGGTTTCGATTGGGTTGCGCTTTTGTTTTAAATAATTGCTTTCGACTAAGTCGAAACCTTTTGCTGCCGCTTTTTTACCTTTCGACCCAGATGATTTCGAAGGGGTTGCTTTGTTTTTAAAATATGGAAACTTCTCCAATGCTTTCGATGAGATGGTTTTGACACCATCACTTCTTTACTTAGGAAATGGTTTTGAAACTGATGCTTTCGACTTAAATGTTTTAAAAACCTTTTTCTTTGATTGAAGTAAAACCCAAATGGTTTTGAAAGAGACAGTTTTAAATGGTTTTGAAACATACGCTTTCACTTTAATGGGTTTCTGATCCATTTTCTCTACTTGAAGGCATAATCCAAAGGGTTTCGATCGAAACAGTTTTCAAAGGCTTTGAAGGGGTAAATTTTTGAATGGTTTCGAAAGGTTTCCACATGTCTTAAATTGAACCCAAAGGCTTTCAAAAGGTTCAGTATTTTAATGCTTTCGAAAGGGTTTTGGGGAATGGTTTTGAAGGGGTTGTTCCCCAGGGTTTCGAAAGGGTTGAAAGGAAAGGTTTTTCCTATATTTTAGAAAGGCAATATTTAAAGGATTTAAAGAAGGATGTCTAATGTTTTGGAGCTTTCGAAGGAAATGCCTTTAACGGTTTCGAAAGGGTTACTGTCAATGGTTTCGAAAGGGTTACTTTCAAGTGTTTCAGAAGGGTTGTTTAAAGGTTCTAAACAAAGGTTTCGAATGTATTAAATAGGCAATATAACCTAAGTATTTTCAAGTTAAAAAGAGTTTTAACTTGTTTTTCAAGGATAGCACATCCTCATTAAAATTCATCAACATTATTTTGAGTAAAGTATAATAACATGGCAAAATAGCTTAGAGTATAACTGAGAACATATTTTCATTGTATAAGTATGATTTAAAAGGATAAATCATTTTGAAAAGGTTTTCAAGGAAAATGAAGAAGAGTAGTTAACCCTGAGAAAATAATTTGGACATATAGTCCATTTTGATTCGGACAGTTAGCCCAGCTTACTGACAGTTAGTCTGGTTTGCAAGCATCAGCCCAGTTTTCGGACAGATAGTCCATTTACTACTTTTGGACAGATAGTCCATTAGTTACTTGATTATAAATTAATGGACTTAGCTATTATTATTATCATTATTATATCAGCTTGATTAACCAATTTGGTTGCAGGAAATGATTTGCAAAATATATGTTTTAAAAAGGATACTAGTGAGAGGATACCCGTTTCGCTAAGCGGCGTGGTCTCACTTCATATCAGTAAACCGAGATGTAACAGTATTATTAACACCAGGCTTTATGTTTGACTCAAAGTTTTTGTTTTCCCCTTAAACTCTCGGGTGCTCAAAATTGATTTGAGTAGGCTAAGGGTTAAGGTTTTAGTCATTTTGGCGATAAAGCTTCCAGAAACGAGCAGGTTGCTAACGGATAGCTAATTAGGAGCTATAGTTTAGTTTGCTTTGATTTCGCTGTGTATATTAAGTCAGATACGACTATATTGACTCTAATCGACCAAGGGGGCATCGTCATATGTCGTTCTTGGCGTATTTTTGTAATGATTGTATTTGATCTTTACATGCGAAACAATATGGGATTATGTAAATTGGATATGAATTTGTTTTGAAATGTATCCAGTAAAATGTTATTTTTGGAAATCTGTAATTTTGTTCATATTCAAATGCTTCTGAGATTACAGATACCATTAGCATTACCATATTTTGTCACCAGAAGTTAATACTATGGATGACTGCAACATCTATAGTGCTTAGCATTTGGCCCCTAGATACGGGATGTTACAACTTGGTGTTAGAGCATACGTTTATGAAAAACTTTAAACAAAAAATGGTTTTTAAAACATAATCCTAAGGCATTAGAGTAAGATTGGGGGTATGGGATAACGCTATAGTAACGTACTTGAATTTGTTATATATAAGTATACGCTTTATCTCTAGTCTCCTATCTTTGTTAGGTTATTTTTCTGTATCTCATGAGGTTTTCATACAGATATGGATGATATAAGAGAAAGAGTTAACCTAGGAGGGGAGGGCATCGATGGGAATGCCAGACCTAATGCGAGGAGGACCCAAGGTCAAGAACAAGCAAAGAATGTAGGTGCTGGAGTCCTGCAAGTGGACATGGGAGCTATGTATCAGTTTTTTGTGAATATGATGCAAGTTGGAATTGCAGCTGGAGCGGTAGGAGGAGATGCTGCAAGGGCAGGAGTTCTGGAAGTTTCGGTAATTAACCATTATGCCAAGTTGAGCGGAGATTACACTAAGCTTAGAGGGTAGCCATTTTTGGGGACAAAGGATGCTATAGAGGTGGAAAATTGGTTGCTGCACTATGAGAGAATAATTGCAGACTTGGGGCTTAATGATGAGCAAAAGATGAGGCTTGCTTCCAAACGGCTCCAAGGAGCAGCTTTGTTTTGGTGGATTAGTGTGATGGCTGGTGTGGATGAGGAAACCTTGACATGAGTAGATTTCAAGGGAAGGTTCCAGGAGAGGTTCATGTCTGCAATGGCATAGTCAGCTCTGATTGAAAAATTTACTGAATTAGAGCAGGGGAGATGTCTGTTCTGGAGTATGCCAGAAGGTTCGAGGAGTTGGCCAGATATGGGTATGCTTCAGTAGATACAGTGATGAAGAGGAATGAGAAATTTAATCAGGAGGTTGAAGCCTGAGTTAGCAAGGGCTACATTACCTCATATTAGAGATCCGTCTGATTTTGTGGTGAAGATGGCCTTAAGGCATGCGGAGATTCTTGATTCTCTAGAGAAGAGTAAGGCTAAGGAGGTCCAGGTTGGGCAGAATCAGAAGAGGAAGTTCTTTCCTAAGAAGGGTGCTCAAAAGGGTGGAGCAGCTAAGAAAAGGAAGTCTGAGATTGTTTGATTCAAGTGCGACAAGAAGGGGCATTTTACTAATGAGTGTCGTGCTGGAAAGGCAAAGGAGGCGGCCGGGAAGAAGAGTGTCATGTGCTTCAGTTGTGACCAGATTGGCCATTATAAGAATCAATGCAAGGAGCCTGCTAAGGACGGAATGAGCAAGGTGTATGCATTGGAGCCTACTACTTCGAAGCCAACAACTCAGGAGAAAGGAAATGCAGTTTTGGGAGGTACGCTTCAGATTCATGGTATGTATGTTAGCGTTCTATTTGATACTGGTGCATCACATTCTTTTATATATAGATGTTTGATAGATAAGCTTAACCTAGAACCTACATATTTAGTCACTTCCTTACGGGTTGCGAATCCAATAGGAGGGTATGCAACCCATGGGTTGAGATGTAACCAGTTAGAGTTTTCATACTTTTGTTTGCAGTTTGTATGTGTTTGATTTTGTAGGGTTCGGGATTATTCTTGGGATGGATGGGTTAAGTGAGTACGATGCTAGGATATTTTGCCAGGATAGAAAAATATTACTTAGACACCCTAATTGTAGTGATCAGATAGTTTATACCATAGAAGGTTCTAACTATGAGGAGAATGCTTTGTTGGGTTTTATGGAGTTGGAAGATGAGCTGAATTGGGTTCTTGTGGTTAGAGAATTCGTGGATGTTTTTTAGCCTGTAATTGGGTTGGCATCGAAACGAGCCATTGAGTTTGGATAGATTTGGTTCAGGGAGCATAACTAGTGAGTAGGACGCCAAGCGGGATGACCCCTACAGAGATGAGGGAGTTGAAGGAGCAGTTGGTGGAGTTGGAAGGCAAGAGTTTTATCAAGCTGAGTAGTTCGCCTTGGGGAGCAGCCGCAATGTTTGCTAAGAAGCCAGATGAATCGTTGAGGCTATGTATCGATTATCGTAAGTTGAATGAGAGGACGATAAAGAATCGATACCCATTTTCGAGGATTGACGATTTGTTCGACCAGTTCAGCGAAGCCAAAGTGTTTTCCCAGTTAGATTTGGCGACAAGTTTCCATCAGCTCAGAGTAGCAGAGGATAATATACCTTTGATGGCGTATAGGACCAGATATGGGTCGTACGAATGGTTAGTTATGCCATTCGGACTGACTAATGTGCCGGCTTTCTTTGTGGATTTGATGAACCGAGTTTTCCGAGGGCACTTGGATAGGTTCGTATTGGTTTTTATAGATGATATCTTGATATACTCTAAGAATGAAAGAGAGCATGAAGTTCATCTTAGAGTGGTGCTTGAGACGCTGAGGCAGCATCAGCTGAAGGCGAAGTTTTCGAAGTGTCATTTCTGGAAGAAGGAAGTGAAATTTCTTAGTCAGTAGATCCGACTAAGATTGAAGCGGTGAATAGTTGGAAGAGACTTGAGACAGTGACGGAGATAAAGAGTTTCCTTTGGTTTGCTGGTTATTATCAGAGTTTCATTAGAGATTTTTCGTGGATAGTAGCACCAATGACCAAGATAACAAAAAAAGATGTAAATTTTGTGTGGACTGATAAGTGTGAGGAAGCATTCCATAGTTTGAAAAACTTATTGACCCATGCACCTTTGTTGGTTGTTCCGGAAGGGAATCAGGATTTGGTGGTTTATACAGATGCACGTGGAATGGGATTAGGAGATGTGCTAATTAGAGAGGCAAAGTGATTTCCTATGCTTCTAGACAGCTTAGATCGCATGTGTAACGACCCGCTATTTTGGACCATTCAAATCGACAATAAAACCGCACATGTCGGACTTGAATAATTCAAAATACCAAATTGTTAATTTATATTTGGCAAAACTCAGAATATACAGTAAATAAATAATCACAGATCACAGAAACAGAGTAATATAATGCACCGGAAATAAAGAAATAGTAGTTCATGAAGCTACTATATAAATACATCAGAGTTAAGTAAGATACAATAGGAATACCAAGATACAACAGGAGTAACAGTATGATAATCAAGTACAACTCAGAATACAACTGGAATCAACTGGATAACAAAATGAATAGATATCTAGTTCTTCAAAGCAAAACTCCAGCTCCAAAGGTGAGTCTCAAATGCTGTATCACTCAGTCTGACCCAAGTGTAAAACAAAACAAAAAACACTCGAGTCAGGACATACATACTTATACAATGTAAACCAACTCAAATGAACTGTAATAAAGATACAAGTAACTTAAAGAATGCTTGGGATCGCCCATTCTTTAAGGATCCGTTAAACTATCTACTATGTAGTAATATTCGCTATTATAATAATGTCTAATATAAAATAAACATACTTTTAAGTAGCATTAAGGCTTTACATTTTCCACCTTAACACGTAATAGTCCCAGTAGTCAATCCAGTATTAGAGTACTCCCAAAATGGGGGCTACCCCCGATACTCCACAAGCTACGGGAGAAATCACAACTCGTAGTAAAGCTCGATATGGTAAGTGACACGGCACAACTAGGCAATGCCAGGGTAGATATACCAATTACGCATTCGGACTGGTGGTGACGCATAGCAGCCACTACCGCCCACCTCGAACAACACTCCCAAATCAAGGGGTGCACCCAATCAATCACAAAGTAATAGAATGGTATCGAAGAAGTGTGTTCGATCAGAGGTGCTACCTCATTGGCCTGTCAATCGCTCCTGTTTTAGCCACTTTATGCCAACTCATGGGAGTTGGGTCCGCGTATATACCTTTAGGATCATCGCCACCATCCTACTTCATTTTGGAAACTCCACCGCATACACGATTGTCAAAGTGGTTTTCGGTATCGACAGAGAGTATGTCCATATCCGATCCCGGTCTCTTTAACAACCAATCGTTATTATAACCCGTGGTTATAAATTTCAAATAGTTTATTTTTCAAATCAAAATACATCCTTTAAACTATTTCAAAATCATATCATTTATTTCAAAATAATACATACTTTCAAACCCAAAACATATCCATTTCAAAACCAATTCAACAATATATCATTTCCATTTCAAAACCAATTCAATAATATATCATTTCCATCTCAAAAATCAAAGCAATAATATATCATTTAAATTCCAAACTAAATCAATGTATTTCTTTCAATTTATTTAACTTGAAATATTCTTTTAAATCATATTAAACCAAACCACCTTATAAAGTCATATCCTTTAATCTTCAATTTCAACAAGTTTCAAATTAATATATTTAAAGACAATTCTTAATTAAATATAATTCCAATTAATTTCATTTCCAAACCATAGTACTTTCAAAGTCATAACAATTCTGCAACCAAACTTTTTGAAATCAAAATACTTGGAAATCATAACACTTGAAATATTGTCATTAGGACTTCATAATACTTAGAAAAGTCATAATACTTCTAAATTAATATTCATTACCAAAGTTATAACATTTTAAGTTCATTCATCCAATTTCAAACATTGCATTAACTCATAAATTTCAAAGCGGTTTATATTCGAATCAAAATAATTCATTTACACCATTTAAATATGAAGTCATTATACTTACAAATCAAATATTCAATTCCCAAAAATTTAGCCTTTTCCGAGCTCATTTATTCACTTAAATACTTCAAACAATTTAAATTTCAGCTTTCGCAGCACTTAGAAAATGCTACAGTAAGTTACATTTGAAAACAATTCATTTCAGCAAAGACAGCATTTAAAAACTGCTGTAATAGTTCAGTTTTAGTTGAAAAATAGTTTAATTTAGCAAAGACAGCATTTACAAAACCGCTGTAATAGTTCAGGTTTAAATTTCAAGTTTAGTTCAATTCTGCAACTACAGCATTCACAAAACTGCTGTAATAGCCCTTAGTCAATTTTAGCCTTTAGTTCATTTGTATCAACCACAGCACTTACAAAGTGCTGCAGATTCTATTAGTTCAGTTTTTAGTTTAAATTCAGAAACGATAGCATTTTTGAAGTGCTACTAAAAGAATTTCCGGATTTTAAATAAAATTCCAACCATAAATAAACTTCAATTTAAATCATTTTTACATATAAAAATCATATTTTCCCACTTCAAAATGTTCATTTAAATACCTTTAACTTATGATTTTTATAAAGTGAATTTTTACAAAAAAAATCCAATTTTACACAAATTAATCCAAGTGTACCATTTTCTTATTCTTTTCATTTTTAACAATTTCTCTTTACACTTAAATTTAAATTTCATTTCATAAATAAAACTTAATTTCCATTTTTATTTAATTAACTTAAACTTTTATTAAAAATCAAATCACAAATTTCCAAATTAAGTTATGTTGAAAATCACAATTTTTCCATTCATTTATTAACATATTTAACACATAGAAAAATCATTTTCACTTTATTAAATCATTTTAAAAACCAAATTTAAATCAAAATATCAAAATTTACATTTTTTAAAATACTTAAAACTTTCAGAAAAATATATAAAATAACCACGGGTCTGTATAATATTTTCTAACCTAGGTCAAGTGATACAAATAATATATCATTTCAATCCGTAATTTACAAAGAAAAATCCGGGTTCTATCATTTCAAATCCGCAATCCCAAGTTAAATAAAAATCACTCAGGCCAATCATTTCAGTCCATAACGATCTTTCCTTATTCTAAAGTCCGTTCGGGTATGTATCATTTCAACCCATAGTGATTCTATTCTACAGGGAACTTGCAGTGTGTATAAATAAACAGTAAAATAAAATAAAACATAACAGATGATGTGACAAGTTAATTACAGGGTTTTAACATCATATAATTTACATCACAAGCAGGTATAACATGATATAATAATTTATACACTTTCACTTGTTATCAATTCACAGTTATATAAGTATGAATGTCAGGTGTGATTACTCACCTTTTACGCTGGAGTTTGCAAAACAAACACACAAACAGAAATCCGGAAAGCACGAAAGCACGACTAGATTTGGATGGAGAGAGAGCCAAGATGTTAATCTTGTATTCACAAAATAAACAAAGCAAAATATGAATATAAATACAATACCAAAGTTTAGATTTAAACAAATGGAAACTAGGCTAGACAGATACATCACCTAGCCTTTAAATCACTTTTGCTTGATCTTGCCTCAACTTTGCTCGACCACAACACTATGTAGGTTTGGCCACACTTGATTTCAGGTTGCTAATGGTCTGGTTTGGACTGGAAATGCAAGTCTAAGTCAAGAATGCCAAGGGTTTGGAAGTTACAAACATGGGAAGTGCAAAAGGCAAGGCAAACAAGGGGTTTTTGGTCAACAATGGTCTCGGCCTATGCATGGTTTGGGCTCGGCCATTCACTATTCAGGTCAGGTCAGAGGAGAGGGGGATGGTCAAAGGTCATATCGTGATGTTGGTGGAGCAATAGGAGGCGGCCATGGTCAACAATGAAGGTGGTGATGAACTAGAGCTTGGCTATGCAATGTTTTCAAGGGTTTTGGACATTCTTTTGTGTTGTTTGCATCAAGGGGAGGTCATGGCACTTTCTGGTCAAAGGAGGGGGAGGTCAGGCCGTGGATTAGTTGGGGAGGAAGTGGTGGTGGTGGTCGGAGGAGATGGTGGTGGCTAAGGCCGAGCAAGGCATAAAGAATCTAGGCAAAAATCAAGTAAAAGAATAGGAAAATGAAGAAGAAAAGGAAGAAGCCATTACTTACAAATTCTTTGGCCGTGAGAAATGAAATGAGAAGAAAGTTTTTCAGGTGAAAAAAATAATGAAACACACGGCTATAGCATAGGAAAGTGTACGGCTAAAACAAAGAAAGTGAAAGGTTAAAGGAAAATGGAAAGACTAGGCTAATGAAAGGTCACTAGTTATAAAGTCAAGTCTCTTCATATTTCCTTTCTTTTTAAATCAAATAAAAACATATAAAAATAAGTAAATGAATTTAAAACTGAAAACAAAGTAAAATAAAATGAAAATAAATAATTAAATTTAGAGAAAATAGAAAAAGAATTAAAGAAATAGTTTATTAATTTAAACGAGACTTAGAGATTTACAAACAAACTACCATTAACTTTGGAAAATTATAACTTTACTTCTAGTCCAATAAAAGTCAAGTAAAATAAAATAAATGCTAAAAAAAATAATGTGTAAATGAAAATAAAATAAATTCTTAAGAAAATAAAAAGATAAATAAAGAATTACTTTAACTAATTGAAACTAGAAATTAAAAATTGTAAACAAAAGACAACTGACATTAGAAAATTTCAATTACGCTATTAAAATGTTTTAAAACTAAAATAGATACATAACATCGTGTTACACTTGTAAACATACATTAGAACATGACATAACAAACAAAAATATTATTTATATAAAATTAAAATAACAATTTTGTTAAATACAACAAATTACATCCAATAGTGTAAAAGGCATAACCTTCACAATATAAATCAGATTTCAACGAAACGAAAAGAAGTATTCTTAAAATTTTATTTACTTTCATAATAAAAGATAAATTTCAAAATTTCAAACTTTTAAAATTTAAATTTTAAAAGTCAAAGTTTGACCATATTGACCAAAATTCACTGTTCTGGAAAATACTCTATTTATTCATGTTTGGGATTATAATTCACATACAAATCATAATTAATATTTAAAATAACAAAATTTCCCATTAAATAAATAAAATAAAGTTTTTAAATCAGGAAATTCAAATTGAAAATAATTACAAAATACAGGGTTGTTACAGCATGAGGTCGGATATCCCACAAATGAGTTAGAATTGGCAGCGGTGATTTCTGCGTTGAAGGTGTGGAGATGTTACCATTTGGGAGAGAGGTTTGAGTTATATACAGATCATAAGTTGCCGAATTATTTGTTCTCTCAGAAGGAATTGAACATGAGATAGCAGAGGTTGTTAGAATTTATCGCTGCTTATGATTTTGGGATCGAGTACACACCGGGGAAAGGCAACAAGGTTGCAGATGCACTTAGCAGGAAACATCAGAATGCAGTGTTGGCGATGATTACTGAGTGGAAAGATTTGGAAGCATTAGCAGATTGCAGAGTGCAATGGAGATCTGAGGCTGGTTCTAGTAGAGAAATCATAATGTTATCTTGTATGGAAGTTCGACCAATGATGATAAAAAAGATTGCTTCTAAATAGGAAGAAGATTCGGTATTAGCTGAACGGATCAGGAAGTTAAGAGATGGAACTGAGAGCAATGACTTGAAAGATTTCATTCTTGACCAGAATGGATGGTTGAGAAAGAAAGGAAGATTATGTGTTCCGAGTGTAGGAAACATAAGGGAGGAAGTCTTGGAGGAATGCCATCGTTCGAAGTTCTCTATTCATCTAGGAGGAACTAAGATGTATCAAGACATAAAGAGAAGTTTCTTCTAGGAAGGTATGAAGCGGGATATTGGCTTATGTGCAAAAAGCACTGCTTGAATTGCCAACAGGCAAAGGCCGAACACCAGAAGCCAAGTGGATTGCCTCAGCCATTGTATATTCCGGTATGGAAATGGGATTCTATTTCTATGGATTTTATTGACGGATTGCCAAGTTCGAACAGAGGGAATGAAAGTATATGGGTCATAATGGATAGGTTGACCAAGAGTGCCAATTTCATTCCAGTTAAGTCAACCAGAACGACACCTGTTTTGGCAAGGTTATTCATGATGAATGTAGTTAGACTGCATGGAATTCCTAGTAGCATAGTAAGTGATAGAGGTCCCTTGTTCACTATCGAGTTCTAGTTTGGGAACCAAGCTCAAGATGAGTATCACTTACCATTCGTAGACGGATGGGCAAATGGAAAGAGTTAAAAAAATCTTGGAAGATTTGTTAAGAGCTTGTGTATTAGATTTCAGGGGATTATGGGAAGACCATCCGCATTTAGTTGAGTTTTCGTTTAACAACAGTTATCAAACTAGTATTGGGATGGCACCATTTGAAGCTTTGTATGGAAGGCCATGCAAATCTCATGTATGTTGGTTAGAGACCGAGGATAGATTGGTTCTTGGTTTAGATTTAGTCAGAGAAGCTGCAGAAAAGATTGAGGTCATTCGAGCTAGAATGAAGGAGGCTCAGTCTAGGCAGAAGAGTTATGCCGATAAAAGATGGAAAGATTTAGAGATCTCAGTTGAAGATCAGGTTTTCGTTAAGGTGTCACCGATGAAGGGTGTGATTAGATTTGGGAGATCAGGAAAGTTAGCACCGAGATTCATTGGACCTTTTCCTTTTGTTGAGAGGATCGGGAAACTTGCATATAGAGTCGAGTTACCGGGTAGTTTGGCAGGAGCCCACGATGTTTTTCATGTTTCTCATCTTAGAAACTATGTTAGGGACCCGAAGACTACTATTGCACCGACTGTGCTAGATGACTTAGTGGCAGAACCAGACTTGACTTTAGTGAAAAAGCCGATTCATATTGTTGCGAGAGATGAGAAGAGGCTTAGAACCAAGATGGTCAGATTGGTCAATGTCCAGTGGAGTAACGATGAATGAGACTATACTTGGGTGATTGAAAGCAGGATTGAGATACATATCCTAACTTGCTTGATGGTATGTTTTACCTCTTTGTTTGATGTGTTGTGTACCTTATCGTAATTTCGAGGATGAAATTCTTTAAGGAGAGGAGTTTGTAACACCCCATATTTTTGGTAACATTATTTAGGATATTTAATTAGTTAAATAAAATAAAATGATGTGTTGATTAGGGGATTTAGATTTGATTTAACCAAAGGGTAGCCATGCCATTTAACCTATGAATTAAAATAAGAGTTAAACTGAAATAGAGGAGGGGTAAAATAGGAAAGAGGCCATTCCTATATCCCTTAAACTTGGTCGTGTATTCCCATACACGTTCATTTGTTCAAAATTTTGAAAGCTTAAGGCTGGCCACCATTAACAAGAGAAAGAGGAAGGAGATTAAGAAAAGCTAAGGAAGAAGCTTAAGCAAATCAAATCCATTCACATCTCAATCTCTTTAATCTCTAAAGCTAAGTTGAATAATGTTTACATCTCATATTTATTTGTTTTTGGTTTTAAGATGAAACCCGAAATATTTTGCATTGATTTGCCATGTTTTTGAATGATGGAATGGTTACATATACTTTTGATGATTTATGGTTGTTCATATAGATTTTATGACATGTTTTGATATGAAAACCCTATTAAATGACATCCAAATGCCTTGCGAATTTTTATATAGACTAGAAATATTATTTTGGAGATGGGTTTCAATTTTCAGAATTTTTGTGGAATTTATATGAATTTTTTAGTAAAGAAAATGTTAATTTGGATTATAAATTATTTACGATTAAATAATAAAAGGCATGGGTCTGAAATTTTTATATGTTGGAAAACATATTAAAAGAGATTTTTTGGAATTTTTGTAAATTTTTTATAAGTGTTTTAATGGATATATAAAATTATTTAAGGTATGAGACTTAAATGTTTTATATATTTTTAAAAGGAGAAGGGGCTTTTTACAAATAATCCAAATAGTTGGTTTTGAAAATTGCAGCACTTTTTAGTGGTAGAGAAAAGAGGCAACCAATCAAAATTTGACACGTAAAGCAGGTTAGGTGAAAAGAACTATTTGCTACATGCTTTTTACTGTTTTGTTGCTTTCGGCACCTGCTTCCACCTTGGTTGGCTTTCGACCAAGTCCCTCCGCCTTCAACACCATCGAAACAAATGCACATGGTATCAATATATTGGTACGTAGTGAATTGGATGGAAGGCGAAAGGCATGAGGTCGAAACCAGGGGTTCCGAAGGGATCAAAGCACCACTTTGCTTTTAAATAAAAAATGCGCCTGCTTGCTTTCAACTAAATAGCTTTTGACTCAGTAGCTTTCGACATGGTTAGCTTTTGACTAGATCAAATGGATTTAAAGAAATGGTTTCGATTGGGTTGCGCTTTTTTTTAAATAATTGCTTTCGACTAAGTGGAAACCTTTTACCGCTGCCTTTTTACCTTTCTACCTAGATGGTTTCGAAGGGGTTGCTTTATTTTTAAAATATGGCCACTTCTCCAATGCTTTCGAAGGGGTGGTTTTGACACCATCACTTCTTTACTTAGGAAATGGTTTCAAAACAGATGCTTTCGACTTAAATATCTTAAATACCTTTTTCTATGATTGAAGTAAAACCCAAATGGTTTCGAAAGAGACAGTTTTAAATGGTTTCGAAACAGATGCTTTCGATTTTAATGGGTTTCTGATCCTTTTAGTCTACTTGAAGGGATAATCCAATGAGTTTCGACCGAATCAGTTTTCAAAGGTTTCAAAGAGGTAAATTTTTGAATGGTTTCGAAAGGTTTCCACATGTTTTAAATTGAACCCAAAGGCTTTCGAAAGGTTTAATATTTTAATGCTTTTGAAAGGGTTTTAGTGAATGGTTTCAAAGGAATGGTTCCCTAGGGTTTCGAAAGGGTTGAAAGGAAAGGTTTTTCCTCTATTTTCGAAAGGCAATATTTAAAGGATATAAAGAAGGATGTCTAATGTATTGGAGCTTTCGAAGGAAATGCTTTCAATGGTTTCGAAAGGGTTACCTTCAAGGGTTTCGAAAGGGTTGTTTAATGGTTTTAAACAAAGGTTTCAAATAAATTAAATAGGAAATATATCCTAAGTATTTTCAAGTTAAAAAGAGTTTTAACTTGTTTTGGAAGGATAGCCGATCCTCATTAAAATTCATCAACATTATTTTGAGTAAAATATATATAACATGGCAAAATAGCTTAGAGTAAAGCTAAGAATACATTTTCCTTGTATAAGTATGATTTAAAAGGTTAAATCATTTTAAAAAGGTTTTCAAGGAAAAAGACGAAGGGTATTTAACCCTGAGAAAATGATTTGGGTTGATAGTTCATTTTGATTCAAACCGTTAGTCTAGTTTGCGGACAGTTAGTCCAGTTTGCAAGCAGTCAGCCCAGTTTTCGAACAAATAGTCCATTTACTACTTTTGGACATATAGTCCATTAGTTACCTAATTCTAGCTTAACGGACTTAGCTATTATTATTATTATCGTCATATTATTATATCAGATTGATTAACCAATTTGGTTGCAGGAAAGGATTTGCAAAATATATGTTTTAAAAAAAGGATATTAGTGAAAGGAAACTCGTTCCGCTAAGCAGCGTGATCTCACTTAATATCAGTAAACCGAGATGTAATAGTATTATTCACACCAGGCTTTATGTCTGACTCAAAGTTTTTGTTTTCCCCTTAAACTCTTAGGTGCTCAAAATTGATTTGAGTAGGCTGAGGGTTAAGGTTTTCAGGTTTTAGTCATTTTGGCAAATAAAGCTTCCAGAGACGAGCAAGTGGCTAACAGATAGCTAATTAGGAGTTATAGTTTAGTTTGCTTTGATTCTGCTGTGTATACTAAGTCAGATATGACTATATTGACTCTGATTAACCAAGGGGGCATCGTCATATGTCGCTCTTGGCGTATTTTTGTAATGATTGTATTTGATCTTTACCTAGGAAATGATATGGGATCATGTAACTTGGATATGAATTTCTTTTGAAATCTAACCAGTAAAATGTTGTTTTTGGAAATCTGTGATTTTGTTCATATTCAAGTGCTTCTGATATTATGGATACCATTAGCATTACCGTATTTTGTCACCGGAAGTTAATACTATGGATGACTGCAACTTCTATAGCGCTTAGCTGTTGGCCTCTAAATACAGGATGTTACCAATTCTATAACGATTTCTTCATCTTCATTTCACTGGTTATCTGGTTTGCTTCTTTTCGTTTTCTTTTCCTCTTGGAGAAGTTGAATCTTTTCAACACATTATCGGGCTTTTAAACTACTCTTGCCTTTGGTTTACCTCGGATAGTAAGCCTGAAAGACTATTATCCAAGGGCTTCTCAATTTCAGCTTTGTTTAATTTACGTTTCTCTAAGTCATAACAGGAAATACCATCTTTTTTTAATTGCTCGAGAGGAGCAAAGTATAGTTCTTGGGAACTGAATTGTTCCCTTCTTATGGACCAACCATTCTTATTCAAGAACTTCACCATTAGATATTTTGGTGAGACGAGTGCATCCACTTCATCTAGAGTCGATCTTTTAAAGAAAGATTTATAATAGGAGGATTAGTCTACTATTAAGAATAGAGTTTCAAAACTTATGGAGTGTGGTGGAATTCCCATTTGCACCAAAAGCTTTGTATGCCCTACTGGAGTGGACCCTTTATTATTAAACCAAAAGATAGGCTCGAAGATCGGCTCCAACTTCTCCTCTGGAATATTCATTTGATCAAAATCATGCTTAAAAATGATATTCACTACACTTTTGGTGTCAACTAAGATCATTATTATCACAAAGAGCCTAAGTTGTGAAGTTATCATCAACAAATCATTATGCGGGTAATAGACTCCCCTTAGCTCTTATGGAGTTGTTGTTAAGTTGGGCATTTGGAGTTGAAATTTAGGACTCTTGAAAAGTGGATCCTTCTAAATGGAGAAGAATCCCTTCCTCGCTTCCTTTATATATTTGTTCTTGGCCCCTTTGCTACTTTCGACGAGATAGAGACCTCCGTGAATGACATCTATGTGGTTAATGGAGGAAAAAAGTTCTACTAAGGATCATTCCCTACAAAATTCGCAACATTGTTTGGAGGCCTCGAATTATTCCCTTCAAGATGTGAAGGCTTCTGTGTTTCCTTGATAAAATTCCTTCAAAGATCTGATTTGATCATATTCTGGATTATCCCTACTATGACACGACATTCATCAGTTTTGTGCCCATTTGCTTTATGGTAGGTGCAATAATCTCCTCCTCGTTTTGGTTCGAGATTGTTCCTTGCCTTGTAGGAAAATTTCCTCCATCTTTGTCCACAGCAAAAATGTAGGAGATAGGTATGTTTAAGTCTACATAATTGGTTTTAGAAATCCCTTCCCATCTTCCTCCTCTACTTTCACCCCATCTCGGCTTTTTGTTGTAGTAATCAAAAATGAATTTTCCTCCTTCCTTCTTTGGTTGAGACTTATTCTTAGCATGGTACATTTCATCCATGTAAATGAAGTTATCAGCCTAGAAATGGAAATCTTATAGATCCCTACACCCATGAACATAGTGTTCCTTCTGGAAAGGAGTATGTTCAATTAACCCTAAGCGTACTACCATCATTTTCCCCATATTAGTCATGTTTTCCACTTTTAGTGCCTCTGTGTTGAATCTCCTTAGATATTCGCCAAGCAACTCTCCTAGTCTTTGTTTGACATTAGCTAACATGCTGGAATCTATGGTAGGATCTTTCCATATGTAGAACTATGCTTAAAATTCATAAGAGAATTATTCCTAAGCGTAAATAGTCTTCTCTCTATAGTGCATGTACCATTTGGCAGCTGCTCCTTCGAAGTTCGTAAGGAAGAGCCTACATCGTATCACTCCAGAAGCATTATGCAAATCCATTTGACTCTCAAAATCCAAAAGATGGTCATCAGGATCAGTGGTTCCGTTATACTTGAATGAAGGAATTTAATGTGTGATGGAATTTTACCAGACATTATCTCCTTTGTGAATGGAGCTTCGTGAAAATTGTTATTAACCTTCGGGTCTAGGGTCCTCTTCCCTTTGAGATCAAGCATGTCTTTTGCCATTTTTTTAGCCAAATCCTATAGGTATGTCTCATCATCACGGTAATCCTCTCTATAAGGCTTGCACTCTTTGCGTGAGATCGAGCTACTTGACTGTTCGGTAGATCTTTCTGCTAGCTTTTATTGGTTTTCCTTTCGAGGATTCATCTTAGCTTTGTTATCTTCTTTATCTTGTGATTGTGGAGAGTATATAGCCGGTCTTGCATTTTGGGTTCCTTTCATTCTTTGCGAGCCCATGGTGCTTTTGACCTTATCCTTGATTTTGAGTATTGAGGTATCTAAATTTTTCTTTGGAGATTCAACTTCTTCCCTTTCTTCAGTAAGCTTCGTTGTTTTGGAGGACTTCTAGGAAAGAAATTTTTCCATAAGCTCTGCATCGCTACGAGCTATTGTGTTAAATTTTGAATTTTCACTTCGCTACTTGTTGGGTTTGCTAGTGTAAAGGGTTGTCCAATCACCGTGTTCTCCTAATTAAAATTCGGAGTGATATTTTCCTCCAAGGTTGCTGTTTGTATAATTTCTTCATTTGGAACATTAACCTTCCTTGTAACATCCCGTATTTGGAGGCCAAAAGCTAAGCGCTACAGATGCTTCAGTCATCCATAGTATTAACTTCTAGTGACAAAATATGGTAATGATAATGGTATCTATAATATCAGAAGCACTTGAATATGAACAAAATCATAGATTTCAAAAAACAACATTTTGTTGATTACATTTCAAAACAAATTCATATCCAAATTACATAGTCCCATATCGTTTCCCAGGTAAAGATTAATTATAATCACTACAAAAGTACACCAAGAGCGACATATGACGATGCCTCCTTGGTTGATCAAAGTAATATAGTCATATCTGACTTAATATACACAGCGAAATCAAAACAAAATAAAATCGCAAATCCTAATTAGCTATCCATCAGCCACCTGCTCTTCTCCGGAAGCTTTTTTCGTCAAAAGAATAAAACCTGAAAACCCTAACCCTCAGCCTACTCAAATCAATTTTTAGTACCCGGGAGTTTAAGGGGAAACAAAAACTTCGAGTCTGACATAAAGCTTGGTGTGAATAATTCTGTTACATCACGGTTGTGACGCCCCACCTCTATACTCACGCTAGCCAAGAACACTACGGGGTAATGCCGTCGACTAGCACGAAGAATAAGGTTGTTGAGGAGCGACCATCTGTGTAATCGCTTTGTGCGAGTACCGATATATCAGATAATATAACTTACATTTCATTTCAAGAGGAAATCCGACATATCAAATACAAACTCAAAGCTACCACACAGTGGCTATGTGGACTTCGGAAACAAATATAGAAATAAACATAACACAAATCAGTCACAAATATTCATATCACAAAGGCGGAAACAGATATGAATATTACGCATAAAAGTGTACATCAAAGTAGTGGTCAAACTAGATCCACTACATCACAAAAAAATAGATACAAGTGCTAGACAAAAGAATAAGTATACATCAAGGAGTCTCTATCTCGAATGTATAATAACAAAAACTACTAAGCTAAAGTAGTTAGCCAAAAATTAGGTGAAGGACCCTGATAAGAGGTCAAGCAGGAGCACCTGAAATAGCTCGGTCTGACCCGAGTATTATTTAAGAAGAAAATAATAAACGGATCAGTCTAGCTATAAATATAAGATAAAATGAGATAGGATAAGAGATATGACTAAAACGTATGATAACAATAATGTCATACTGTGGCAAGTATATATCAGATAACAACAAAAATCATACAATATCTCAAATATTCTCAAACACCCCAAAAGAATCGCATTCTTTAAATTATTCACCAAAACACAAATATTGACAAAACATATCAATGCCAATCGCATAAAAATCGGTGAAACACAAATTCTAGAAATCATCAACTAGAAATCCAGAAATCACAAAAAGGGGAAGGCCTATCACAAACGGGAGCACAAAAACTCCCCAACACGTGTGTCACAAACGGAATGCTATTCCATGGTCGCTAACCATCATGTTTGAGCTGAGACTCCACAAACGGCCCGAAGACCATGGGTCGCTACCCCACCAATTTTAGTCGAAGCTCCATAAACGGCCCGAAGACCATGGGTCGCTACCCCACCAAATTGAACCGAAGTTCCACAAACGGGGTTTTTAGTCCCCACACAAACAAAGAGACATCGCGCATCGCTAGTCTAAATCACAAAATGATCATCATTGATCAACAAGTGTAAATTACACCAAGCTAGTAAATATAAGAGTTTAGCTTCATGTCCCATAACCACTAGCTTAACTTAAATATTTACGAACAAATTGTAGACTTCCACTCGAGAATAAGTGTAAATTACACGAAGCTAGTAAATATAAGAGTTTAGCTTCTTGTCCCATAACCACTAGCTTAACTTAAATATTTACGAACAGATTGTAGACTTCCACTCGAGAATAAGTGTAATTACACTAAGCTAGTAAATATAAGAGTTTAGCTTCATGTCCCATAACCACTAGCTTAACTTAAATATTTACGAACAGATTGTAGATTTCCACTCGAAAATTGTCACGAGAGTTCAATCGAACAAGTTCATGAATTAACCGACGAAGTAAATGCAAGCGTTTCATACCACTTGTTTTGCTAAGCCGTTTAATTAGATTTCTCATATGAATGAGGTAAAGGTTTGTATATACTAATAGATTGGAAAACGGTTTTATAAACGAGATTTGTATTAAAAATAGAGTTGGAATAATCTTTGTGAAAGAGTTTGAATATTTACTACTAGTATAAAAAACCTTTATATTTTAAAGTGACAAATCATAGAAATGATTGTAGAAACAATCAATCACTAAAATCCACATACGAAGACGTGAATCAAATCCATAAAATCAATACCGAGTCCATCAAAAAGGGATATTCCCAAAAATCCCGAAAAAGAAGTCATCAAAGTCGATATAAATGATAACAACAAATCGGATCAACACGAATCGATTAAAATTGGAAACCCACGCAAAATAGGCAAATTGTGCTGAGACAAGCAGATCAGTCGACTGAACCAGGTGGTCAATCGACTGATACTATGCCTGGAAACTTTCGGTTTCCAGGTCAATCGACTGAACCATAAGGTCAGTCGACTGATATAGGTACAGAGTATTTTTTGTCCCCTGGTTCAGTCGACTGACCTCCTGGTTCAGTCGACTGTACCTGCTTCTACAGCATTATCAGCCTAGCCCCCAAGTGGGGCAAAATCCTAACCGGAGGCGTACGGACAAGCAACAGAGACTAAGGATTTATGCCAAGCGAAAACCCAGCCTTGTATGGCTCTTTGAAACACCCCAAAAACGTTTTCAAACATCAAAGATAGGATTTTTAAAGATTTGACCTCAAAACACCAAAAATTGGAATATTCATCAAACCAATTCAATTCAAAAGCAAATGAACAAGGAATAGATGTTAGGAATTACTACCAAACAACTATCAAAGATATAGACATAGGTGTGAGTTCAAAAACTCACTTTTTAACCCCAAAACACAAGTGAGAAGCTTTAAAACAAAGGAAAGACCAATTCCTCTTCAATCTCAACTAAAGAAGCTCCAATCTAACCTAATAAGAAAATATTTCCTAAGTTAGGGTTTAGGAATTTCTGAAATTGAAGAGAGATAGAGATGGAGAAGATGAAGAGGATGCTTACCTAAGCTTCTCCTTGATTTTAGACTCGAATTTGAATTCCTAATAGAAACAAGGGCTTAGGAATTTTGATTTCTTTTCTCTTCCCCCATTTTTGCTTTAGCTTAAGTGTTAGGAAAAGGAATGAGTGAATGAAGAGGAGTTGAGTGGAGTGTTAGGGTATTAGATGGGTTGGTGGGCTGAAACCCAAAGCCCTAAATGAAAATATCAAAATTTCACTCAACTCCAAACATATCGATGTTTATACTTAAAAAAGTCGCAAACACCATTTTGGACTCAATGGAAGTGGTCTCGAGTCCCTATTCGACTGTTTGCAAAAAGTGACATTTCAGACTTAAATCCGACTAACGATGCTATATTTAAATAAAACATTTAAATATACAATCGTAAAATATGCGAGTTGTTACAACGGTTTATTGATATTAAGTGAGACCATGTCGCACAGTGGAACAAGTTTCCCCTCACTAATATCCTCTTTGAAATATATATTTTGCAAATCCTTTCCTGCAACCATACAAGTTAATCAAACTGATTATATCAAAATAGCAATATCCTTTATGCTAATAAATGGACTATATGTTTGTAAAACAAGTAATATGTGAACTATTTGCTTACAATATAATAGCAAGGTTCGTTATGCTACAAACGGACTATATGTCCATACGACCGGGCTGACTGCCCGCAAACTGGACTAACTGTCCGAATCAAATTGGACTAACTGTCCGAATCCTTTAGCTACCCATTAAATTTTCCTTGAAAACCTTTTCAAAATGATTAATCCTTCAAATTATATATATACAAGGAAAATATATCTTTAGCTTTACTCAAAGCCATTTTGCCATTATATATATACTTTAATCAAAATAATGTTGATGAATTTTAATGAGGATTAGCTATCCTTCCAAAATACGTTAAAACCCTTTTTCTAACTTAAAACTTTTAGGCTATATTGCCTATTCAATACATTTGAAACCTATGTTTAAAACCTTTAGACACCCTTTCGAAACCCTTGAAGGTAACCCCTTCGAAAACATTGAAAGCAACTATTTCAAAACCAGTAAAAGTATTTCCTTCGAAAGCTTTAAAAACATTAGAAATCCTCCTTTAAAACCTTGCCTTTCGAAAACATAGGAAAACCTTCCTTTTCAACTATGTCGAAACCCTAGGGAACCACCCCTTTCGAAACCATTCACTAAAACCTTTCGAAAGCTTCAAAACTCAATCCTTTCGAAAGCACTTTGTGTTCAATTTAAAAAATGTGGAAACCTTTTCAAAACCATTCAAAGTTAACTCCTTCGAAACCCTTTGAAAACGTCTCGGTCGAAACCATTTGGATTCTGCCTTCAAGTAGAGCAAAAGTATTAGAAACTCATTAAAGTCAAAAGCATCTGCTTGTGCCTGACCTTGACATCTTCTCATAATAGGCCTGACATTCCTATCGGTGCCTTCCCTCCTGGGTTAACTCTTCCTCTTCTACCTCCATATCTATATTCAAACCTTATGAGATACAAAAAATTAACCTAACAAGGATAGGAGACTAGAGATAAAACACATACTAATATATAGCAAATACAAGTATGTTACGATTGCGTTATCTCATACCCCAATCATACTCTAATTCCTTAGGATTATGTTTTAAAAACCATTTTGCCATGATATATATACTTTACTCAAAATAACGTTGATGAATTTTCATAAGGATTAGCTATCCTTCGAAAATACGTTAAAACCCTTTTTTTAACTTAAAACATTTAGGCTATATTGCCTATTCAATCCATTCGAAACCTATGTTTAAAACCTTTAAACACCCTTTCGAAACCCTTGAAGGTAACCCCTTCGAAACCATGGAAAGCAACTCTTTCAAAACCAGTAAAAGTATCTCCTTTGAAAACTGTAAAAACATTAGACATCCTCCTTTAAAACCTTTTAAACCTTGCCTTTCGAAAACATAGAAAAAACCTTCCTTTTCAACTCTGTCGAAACCTTAGGGAACCACCCCTTTTGAAACCATTCGTTAAAACCTTTCGAAAGCTTCAAAACTCAATCCTTTCAAAAGCACTTTGGGTTCAATTTAAAAAATGTGGAAACCTTTCAAAACCATTCAAACTTAACTCCTTCAAAACCCTTTGAAAACGTCTCAGTTGAAACCATTTGGATTCTGCCTTCAAGTAGAGCAAAAGGATCAGAAACTCATTAAAGTCGAAAGCATTTGCTTCGAAACCATTTAAAACTATCTCTTTCGAAACCATTTTGGGTTTTACTTCAAACATAGAAAAAGGGTCTTAAAAACATTTAAGTCGAAAGCTTATGCTTCAAAATCATTTCCTAAGTAATGTCCTAAGTAATGAAGTGATGGTATCGAAACCATATCCCTTCGAAAGCATTGGAGAGTGGCTAGCTTTTTTAAGAAAACAAAATAATCCTTAAGAAACCATCTGGGTCGAAAGGTAAAAATGCGGCATCAAAAAGGTTTCTACTTAGTCGGAAGCAATTATTTAAAAATAGAAGCGCAACCCAATCAAAAGCATTTCCTTTAAATCATTTGACCTGGTCGAAAGCTACTTTGTCGAAAGCCATTTAGTCAAAAGCAAGCAGGTGTATTTCTTTACTTTAAAAACAAAGGACTACCTCAACCCCTTCGGAACCCCTGGTTTCGACTCCATACCTTCCGCCTACATCCAATTCACTAAGTACCAGTAAACTGATACCATGTGCATTAGTTTCGACTATGTCTGAAGCAGAGATGAGGAGGCGGAACTTGGTGCCGATGGTGCTGAAACAGTGAAAAACATGTAGCAAATAGTTGTTTTCACCTAACCTACCTTACGTTTCTAATTGTGATTGGTTGCCTCTTCCTTTACCAATAAAAAGTACTACACTTTTCAAAAGTGCTGCCGACTTTCCAGATTTTATAATTTAAACCATTTTATAAAAAGCTCCTTCTCCTCTTTTAATTATAGAAAACATTTAAGTCTCATACCTTAAATAATCTTATATAACCCTTAAAAAACTTAGAAAAAATCTACAAAAATTCTAGAAAATCTATTTTAATATGTTTTCCAACATATAAAAAATTCAGACCCCAATCTTTTATTATTTAACCGAAAATAATTATTAACCCAAACTAGCATTTTCTTTACTAGAAAATTCATATAAATTTCACGTAATTTTAGAAAATTCCGAAAATTGAAACCCATCTCTAAAATATTATTTATGATCTTCATAAAAATTCTCCAGGCATTTGGATTTCATTTTATAGAGTTTTCACCTTAAAACATATCATAAAATCAATATGAATATACATAAATCATCAACATGTATATATAATCATTCCATCATTCAAAATCATGGCATATCAATGCAAAATATTCGATAATCATTTAAAAACCGAAAATACAATAAAAAACGAGATGTAAACATTATTCACCTTAGCTCTGGAGATTAAAGAGAATGAGATATGAATAGATTTGATTTGAATTAGCTTCTTCCTAGTTTTTCTTCTTCTTTTCCTTGTTAATGGTGGCCGACCTCTTATTTTAAAATTTTCAAAATGAATTGAACGTATTCTAATACACGGCCAAGGTTTAGTGGATATAGGAATGGCCTCTTTCCTATTTTACCCCTCTTCTATTTTAATTTAAACTCTTCTTTTAGTTGATTGTTTAAATGGCATGACTACACCTTAAATAAAATCAAATCTCAATCCCCTAATCAACACATTATTTAATTTAATTAATTAAATATTCTAAATAATGTTATCAAAAATCTGGGGCGTTACTGACTCCCCTTCTTAAAGAATTTCGTCCTCAAAATTATGATAAGGTCTACAATAAAACAAATATTGAGGTAAAACATTCCATCAAACAAGTCAGGATAAGTATCTCTAATCGTGTTCTCAATCTCCTAAGTACAGTCTCTGTCATCGTCGCTCCACTGGACTTTGACTAACCTGACCATCTTGGTTTTATGCCTTTTCTCATCCCTCGCAATAATGCGAACTGGCTTCCTCACTATAGTCAAATCCGGTTCTACTACTAAGTCATCTAGCACAGTCGGTGCAATAGTAGTCTTCGGGTCTCTAACACACTTTCTGAGATGTGAAACATGGATAACATCATGGACTCTTGCCAAACTACTCGGTAACTCAACTCTATATGCGAGTTTCCCGATCCTCTCAACAATAGGAAAAGGTCCAATGAATCTCGGTGCTAACTTCCTCGATTTCCCAAACCAAATCACATCTTTCATTGGTGATACTTTGACGAAAGTCTGGTCTCCAACTGAGAACTCTAGATCTTTCCGTCTCTTATCTGCATAACTTTTCTGCCTAGACTGAGCCTCCATTCTAGCCGGAATGACCTCAACCTTTTCTGCAGCTTCTCTGACTAAATCTGGACAAAGAACCAACCTATCCCCGGTCTCTAGCCAATATATAGGAGATTTGCATGGCCTTCCATATAAAGCTTCAAATGGTGCCACCCCAATACTAGTCTATAACTGTTGTTATACGAAAACATGACTAAATGCAGATGGTCTTCCTATGATCCCTTGAAATCTAGAACACAAGCTCTTAACAAATTCTCCAAGATTTTGTCAACCCTTTCCGTTTGCCCATCTGTCTATGGATGGTAAGCGGTACTCATCTTGAGCTTGGTTCCCAAAACTTCCTACAGACTCTTCCAAAACTCACTAGTGAATAAGGGGTCTCTATCACTTACTTTGCTACTAGGAATTCTGTGCAGTCTAACCACATTCCTCATAAACAACCTTGCTAAAACAGGTGCCATTATGGTGGACCGAACTGGGATGAAATGGGCACCCTTGGTCAATCTGTCCACTATGACCCATATACTATCATTTCCCTTGTTTGACCTTGGCCCGTAAATAGAATCCATGGATATAGAATCCCACTTCCATACAGGAATATCTGATGGTTGAAGCAACCCACCTGGTTCCTGTTGTTCGGCCTCTGCCTGCTGGAAAATCATGCACTGCTTCACACACAACCCAACATCCCGCTTCATACCTTTTCAAAAGATACTTCTCTTCATATCCTGATACATCTTAGTACCTCCTGGATGAATAGAGAACTTCAAACGATGGCATTCCTCCAAGACTTCTTTCCTTATGTTTCCCACACTCGGAACACATAATCTCCCTTTCCTTCTCAACCTCCCATTCTGCTCAAGACTGAAATCTTTCAAGTCATCGCCCTCAGTTTCATCTCTTAGCTTCCTGATCCGTTCGGCTAACACCGGATCCTCCATCTGTTTAGAAGCAATCTTTTCGATCAACACTGGTCGAACTTTTAAACAAGATAATACAACTGTATCTCCACTAAACCCAGCCTCGGATATCCACTGCACCCTGCAATCTGCTAATGCTTCCAAGTCCTTCCACTCAGCAATCATCGCCAAAACTGCATTCTAATGTTTCCTGCTAAGTGCATCTGCAACCTCGTTGCATTTCCCCTGAGTGTACTCAATCCTAAAATCTTAAGCGGCAATAAACTCCTACCACCTTTGCTGTCTCATGTTTAACTCCTTCTAAGAGAATAAATACTTCAGTGACTTATGAGCTGTATATAACTCAAACCTTTCTCCTAAAAGGTAATGTCTCCGCACCTTCAAAGCAAAAATAACTGCAACCAATTCTAAATCATGTGTCGGATACCTGACCTCATGTGGTCTAAGCTTTCTAGAAGAGTAGGCAATCACTTTACCCCTCTGCATTAGCATAACTCCTAGTCCTATTCCACAAACATCGGTATAACCACCAAATCTTGATTCCCTTCTGGAACAACTAACATAGGCGCATGTGTCAATAAGTGTTTCAAACTTTGGAATGCTTCCTCACACTTATCAGTCCACACAAACTTCACATCCTTTCTTGTTAGCTAGGTCGTCGGTGCCGTTATTCGCGAAAAATCCTTAATGAACCTCCGATAATAACCAGCCAACCCAAGGAAACTATTTATTTTGGATACTTTCTCAGGTCTCTTCCAACTGTCCACTGCTTCAATCTTAGTCGGATCTACGGACAACCCTTCCTCTGAGACTACATGACCAAGAAACTGCACTTCTTTCTTCCAGAAGTGAAACTTTGAAAACTTCTCTTTCAGCTGATGCTGCCTCAGCGTCTCAAGCACCACTCTAAGATGAACTTCATGCTCTCTTTCATCCTTAGAGTATATCAAGATATCATCTATGAAAACCAATACGAACCTATCCAAGTGCTCTCGGAAAACCCGGTTCATCAAATCCACAAAGAAAGCTGGTGCATTAGTCAGTCCGAACGGCATAACTAACCATTCATATGACCCATATCTGGTCCTAAATACCGTCAAAGGTATATCCACTGCTACCCTAAGCTGATGGACCTGTCGCCAATTCCAACCGCGAAAATACCTTGGCTCCAGTAAATTGGTCAAACAAATCATCAATCCTGGGCAATGGATATCGATTCTTTATCGTCTCTCATTCAACTTACGATAATCGATACAAAGCCTCAACGATCCATCTGGCTTCTTAGCAAACACTACAGCTGCTCCGCAAGGCGAACTACTCAGCCTGATAAGGCTCTTGCCTTCTAAATACACCAACTGCACCTTCAACTCCCTTATCTCTATAGGGGTAATCCTACTTGGCGGTCTACTCACTGGTTCTGCTCCAGGAACCAAATCTATCTGAAACTCGATGGCTCGTTTTGGTAGCAATCCAACTATAGGCTCAAACACATCTGCGAATTCTCTAACCATGAAAACTCGACTCAACTCATCTTCCGATTCCATAGCACCCAACAAGGCATACATCTCACCGCAAAAAACTTCTACGGCATAAACAATCCTGTTACTACGATCTGGGTGTCTAAACGATATTTTCCTATCCTGGAAAAATATCCTAGCATCGTACCCACTTAACCAATCCATTCCAAGAATGATTCCGAACCCCAAAAAATAAAACACATGCAACTGCAAATAAAAGCATGACCTAACAAGTCAAACTCTAACTGGTCACATCTCAACCCTAGAGTTGCATACCCTCCTATTGGATTCGCAACCCATAAGGAAGTAACTAAATAAGTGGGTTCTAGGTTAACTTATCTATCAAACATCTAGATATTAAAAAAATGCGATGCACCAATATCAAATAGAACGCTAAAAGTCATACCATGAATCTGAAACGTACCTCCTAAGACTACCTTTCCCTTTTCCTGAGCTGTTGGCTTCGAAGCAGCAGGCTCCAATGCATACACTTTGCCCTTTCCATCCTTAACGGGATCCTTGCAGGGGCTCTTATAATGTCCAATCTGATCGCAGTTGAAGCACTGGACACCCTTCTTTCCAGCCACCTCGTTAGCCTCCCAAGTACGACACTCATTAGCAAAGTGCCCCTTCTTGTCTCACTTGAAGCAAACAATCTTAGACTTCCCCGTCTTAGCTGCTCCACCCTTTTGAGCACTTTCTTAGGAAAGAACTTCCTCTTTTGATTCTGCCCAACTTGGACTTCTTTAGCCTTACTCTTCTCTAGAGAATCAAGCAACTCCTCTTGCCTTAAGGCCATCTCCACTACAAAATCAGAAGGATCTCTAATATGAGGTGATGTTTCCCTAGCTAACTCAGGCTTCAACCCCCTGATAAACTTCTGGTTCCTCTTCATGATTGTATCCACTGAAGCATACCCATATCTGGCCAACTCCTCGAACCTCCTAGCATACTCCAGAACAATCATCTCTCCCTGCTCTAATTCAGCAAACTTTCTGATCAGAGCTGACTGTGCCATTGCAGACATGAACCTCTCTAGGAACCTTCCCTTGAAATCTTCCCAGGTCAAAGCCTCCTCATCCATCGCCACGGTCAAACTATTCCACCACAACAAAGCAGCTCCCTGAAGCTATCTAGATGCCAACCTCCTCTTCTGCTCATCATTGAGCCCCAAATCTGCAAAAATCCTTTCATAGAGCAACAACCAATTTTCTACCTCAATGGCATCTTCCATTCCAACAAATAGCTTCCTTCCAAGCTTAATGTAGTCCCCACTCAACTTAGCATAGTCGTTGAAAACTGGAGCTCCTGGAACTCCTCCTCCCCTACTCTAGCAGCAACACCTACCAACACCATATTCACGAAGAATTGATACATAGCCTCCATTCCAACTTGTGGGACTCCAGCACCCACATTCTCTGCTTGTGCCTGACCTTGACCTCTTCTCAAAATAGGCCTGACATTCCTATCGGTGCCTTCCCTCCTGGGTTAACTCTTCCTCTTCTACCTTCCATATCTATATTCAAACCTTATGAGATACAGAAAATTAACCTAACAAGGATAGGAGACTAGAGATAAAACGCATACTAATATATAGCAAATACAAGTATGTTACGATAGCGTTATCTCATACCCCAATCATACTCTAATTCCTTAGGGTTATGTTTTAAAAACCATTTTGCCATGATATATATACTTTACTCAAAATAATGTTGATGAATTTCAATAAGGATTAGCTATCCTTCCAAAATACATTAAAACCCTTTTTTTAACTTAAAACATTTAGGCTATATTGCCTATTCAATGCATTCGAAACCTATGTTTAAAACCTTTAAACACCCTTTTGAAACCCTTGAAGGTAACCCCTTCGAAAACATTGAAAGCAACTCTTTCAATACCAGTAAAAGTCTTTCCTTCGAAAGCTTTAAAAACATTAGAAATTCTCCTTTAAAACCTTTTAAACCTTGCCTTTCGAAAACATAGGAAAACCTTCCTTTTCAACTCTGTGGAAACCTTAGGGAACCACCCCTTTCGAAACCATTCACTAAAACCTTTCGAAAGCTTCAAAACTCAATCCTTTCGAAAGCACTTTAGGTTTAATTTAAAAAATGTGGAAACCTTTTCAAACTATTCAAAGTTAACTCCTTCGAAACCCTTTGAAAATGTCTCGATCAAAACCATTTGGATTCTGCCTTCAAGTAGAGCAAAAGTATTAGAAACTCATTAAAGTCGAAAGCATCTGCTTCAAAACCATTTAAAACTATCTCTTTCGAAACCATTTTGGGTTTTACATCAAACATATAAAAAGGGTCTTAAAAAAATTTAAGTCGAAAGCTTCTGCTTCAAAACCATTTCTTAGGTAATGAAGTGATAGTGTCGAAACCATCCCTTCGAAAGCATTGGAGAGTGGCTATGTTTTTTTAGAAAACAAAACAACCCTTTAGAAACCATCTGGGTTGAAAGGTAAAAAGGCGGCAGCAAAAAGGTTTCGACTTAGTCGAAAGCAGTTATTTTAAAACAGAAGCGCAACTTAATCAAAACCATTCCCTTTAAATCATTTGACCTGGTCGAAAGCTACATTGTCGAAAGCCATTTAGTCGAAAGCAAGCAGGTGTATTTCTTTATTTTAAAAACAAAGGACTGCCTCAACCCCCTTGGAATCTCTGGTGTCGACTCGATACCTTCTACCTACATCCAATTCACTACGTACTAGTAAACTGATACCATGTGCAATGGTTTCGACTATGTCGAAAACGAAGATGAGGAGGTAGAACCTGGTGCCGATGGTACCGGAATAGTGAAAAACATGTAGCAAATAGTTCTTTTCAACGAACCTGCTTCACGTTTCTTATTGTGATTGGTTGCCTTTTTCTTTACCAATAAAAAGTACCACACTTCTCAAAAGTGCTGCCGACTTTTCATATTTTATAATTTAAATCATTTTACAAAAAGCCCCTTCTCCTTTTTAATTATATAAAACATTTAAGTCCCATAACTTAAATAATTTTATATAACCCTTAAAACACTTAGGAAAAATCTACAAGAATTCTAGAAAATCTATTTTAATATGTTTTCTAACATATAAAAGTTTCAAACCCTCCTTCTAGTGCCAAAAATATTAAACCATAAATTGGCTGAACATCTGAGATGTTGCATAAGATAGTATTATTTGGAATGGACCCAATATTGCACATGAGATTTAATATAGTCATGGAGTTATTCAAAAGTCTGAGTCATATGTCAAAGGGTAAAATAGACAAGTTGCATAAATATGCAGTAGTCCACTGTTTAATGGGAAAAATAGGCAATTCACATATATCACAATCCTTTGTTTATATGCCAATGGGCATAATAGTCATAATGCAAAATAAACTTCGATTTAGGTAAGATCTTAAGTGGCCGTGTTCAAATTGTCAATATGCAAGCCCAAATTCAAGCCCGTGTTCAAAGGTAAGTTATATGAAAGTCCATTCTCTCAATAATAGCCGAAGATACATATGTCGAAGGCGTTATGTTGTGCAACGTTTATTATTCAAGTTCTTATATACAAAATGTTACAATTGTATCAAGAAATCCCTCAAATTAATTTAGGGTTTAAAACTTGTAATTTAAGAGATAGAAAAAGAAAAAAATTTGCCCTTCTCCTAGTGGCGGAGGGGATCTATTTATAGAGGTAGTGACAAGCGGGATTGCTACCATGTATTCTTCCAGGTAGATACTCGTTATCTTTTAGTCTCGCTAATATTGACATCCTCTTATTGCTATTGGTATTTGACATCCTCTTAAGACTTTGAGTTTTAGCATCTCTTTCTACCTACAAAAACACGGAGCTCTTTGCCAATGTTGAAGCCCATCATTCTATTGAAGGCTTATTAACGCCTTTTTGTAGAGTCTTGAAATCATTATCTGCTTAGAATTGCTTTACAACATTTAGTGTTTTAAAGGCTCGATATACCCTCTTCGTGAGTAAACATTCAATACGCTTTATTAGTGTGGCATCCTTCCTTTGTTACATACTCAATGACACCTTGTGTTATATAAGCTTGTTAACCCCGTCGTCTTTTACAAACTCGATATCTACTTGATATTAGGCGCTCAATACACTTCTTCACTGTTAAGGCTTGACATCTTTTTTACTTTTGAATGCTTGATAATGCTTATTGTTTCTTTGAGGTTCACTATCCCATAAAGGTTCAATACCTCTTCATGCTCTGTTTGGATGCTCGATAACCCAATTACCATAAAGGTTTAACTTCACCTTCTATTTTAGACGATCGACACCCTCTATTGGTGTCGAGGCTTGACATCTCCCTTGTTTTACGTGCTCGACATCCCTTTCATAGCTATAATGGCTTGTCATTTAAATTGAACAATCTTTTGTGATTCGATATCCCAATTATTCGCTGATTCCTCTAAGTTACTTAACTTTTGAGTAGGAGCCCAACTATTGCTGTCTTATTAAATATTTGACACCATCTTTAGTGATTCGTTTGATCACCGATTCGATACCTAATATATTATGATATAGTTATTGGTTTACCACATCACCTTGTTTCTACGGTCTCAATATCTGCTTTTTAGGATGTCTCTATACCTCCTAAATTTCTTTAAAGTACATTTGGCAGTTAGAAAATATGTTGATAGCGGGCGCAATTACATCCAAATAGTTACACCTCCTTGTACAACATTTACATGATATTCGTTCATCGTCAAAACAAGGTGCCTTCTATTGAGGAGATCTGTTACTTATACAGATACAAGCACTGAAAGGGGTCCCCTTTACTTACATTCTTGGAATCTTCTAGAGGTCGTCTTATAGTGGTATGGCTTTGGAATAAATTGATATATTTTAAGGATGAATTTTTCTTTATGCGTTGTCCGCCTAGATTTCTGCAAAAGTGGCTATCTAGGTGTAGGACTTGTATTTACTCTTTCTATTAACACAGATATCATAGTTCCATTGGTTGATTTTGTTACTCCTTGTATTTGCAGATAATTCGAGAAGACCTGGTAATGTGGTCTTATCAAGCACCCTTGCATCTCTTCAAGAGATTCCCCTTAAAGGAAGAGACATGAGATTCCTTCTTACTGATGTGAACTTATGGGCATATAATCTTTTAAAGGGAGACCGTAGTTTAGGCTATGTACTCATGGCTCAAGAGGATGTTTGCAACAACCAGCACCTTAAGAGGCCTGAATTTCGACTAAATCAAAACCTAAGTCCATTACGGTACAGATCATTGGTTTTGGCAACCTATAGAAAACTTAAGTATATCAGATAGCAATCAATATATCTCAGTGTGAATTAGAAAAATATAATAGAACATAAATACTGACAGAGGTACTACCTTGGGATCAATAGCATTCCTTTGTTATCTAATTGCCTTGTCAACGCCGAATAATAATAGGAAGACTTCACAAACAACCATTCCCGTCTTGCACCAGTAGCCCGCCCCTCTAAATTTATCCTGTGGGTTCTAATGAGGTGGGGGTCAAAAAAAAATTGATGACTAGAAGAATTACATACTTTGCCTATAACATTAATTTATGTCGATTGATTTCCATTTAAGTGTTATGTCTATTATTTATGACTAATCCATTCAATCATATGTGCGTGTATGATATGCCTAACCTCCTCGAGGTATAACTATATATATGCCTATATACACATATATATCTAAACGTATACTACCCAAAACTAGAAACTTAATAATTCTAAAATAGGGAGAAGGTAGACCCATCAACCATTTAATACTTCAACCCCAAAGGGGTACCTTCACAACGTAGAAGCTAGTCAATCGGTCCTAACTATAGAGACCGATAACCCCTAGATACGGCTTTATACTATGATTGTCTTATAACTAACGCATCTCAAAGACTCATCTAAGGGTTAACTAGTCCACCTCCGACAAATAAACAACTAACTAAATAACTTTGAGGTCTATGCCCATACGGATTCTACACTAGTAGGAAGCGAGATCTGTCAAGGCATAACCTGAGTCTTTGCTGCCGATTGCTCGGGACCTCTAGTGGTCACAATCTATATGTCAGCCCTTCTACTAAGTACCGGTCCAATAACAATACTGACATAGCCTGCCGACCTTCCATAGCTGAAATTCCATTTAGACTAACCGAATACGAGTCAAGGAAAATGTCCCTTTCAGTTACTTAATACTTTTTATTAGAGATGAAGCAGACACTATTTCCTTAAAAGTATTGGGCTGTTTAATGCTTCAAACCCAAGGAGAACCCTTGGTATAATTTCCTCTACCTATACGCGAACGCATATCCTTTCCTTATGGTCCTATGGTAGGGGATGTCCCACATCAGTAGTAAGTATACACAACTATTAGTAGCTCTTACATGAAGGGTAGACTTTTGTTGTGCAACTCTACTGACCTTGCATCCCAACCCACTAAACCAAACCAATTATAAATATTACACTGCCTCTTAGTATTAAATTCCTCTGTTTATTTTCTACATTCCATAAATGTCAATTATTCATAATAAAAGGTCATTATTATTCTATTTGAACAATCTCTAATAACATTTATTTATTCATTCCAATTCAACCTATTATGTCTATTTTATTTCCCCATCAATGCCATATTATTTAATCAGCCACATTAACACATTTATGTCCCCGTTTAATTCTTTTTACTCCCTTTAACTGCACATTTATTGCCCTACTATTTTTGGAGTTGCTATCTCTTTTCCATCTACACATCCTAATTTATTACGCTATTTATAACTAGATGTCCTAACTATAACTAATGTGTATATCGACATATATTATGCTATAAATATATTTTTATTTTTAATCAATAAGCGTGGTTATACTATGTGTGCGTCTATACATATTCCTAACACATTAATTCCTACACGTAGGTATTTCAGAAATTAATTTTCATATTTTAATTTATTAGAGTTACATTTCCTAAAAAAGGATTACCGTTATAATAATCCATAAATTACCCAAAATGAGACTTTTTCCTCATTTGAAATTATAATAAATTATCTTTTTCTTTTTTTGAAATGGACAGTGCAAACTACGGAGAAGAATATTCATACTTTACTCATCTCTTTCCTTTTTGTTATATTCCTTATTTTTAAAACATTGTACTTTTTATACATTTGTGGAATTAGATAATTTATGGAGATTACACAGAAATAGATACAATTAAATTGTACTCTACTCCTAATAAATCAAAACATAGAAATTCACATTCCATGTCAAATTGGGGAAATTTAAACTAATACTAACATTTTACAACCCAACTATAAATCTGGAATAAACTTTACAACTTTATTAACATTCAACTTTAATAAATTTAGGGACTTTCCAGATTAGGATATGAATGACATTCTTATTCCAATTGCCAATTTTACAGAATACGTAGGCAATATTCCTATATATTTATTTTAAGCCTACAACCCATCAGCTCATATATATGCATAATAATTAAATAAAATTCAACGACATAAATTTCAATGTTATAAATAAGTTACATAATTTCTCACTCACCTTTCTAACTTTCCAAATCTTCTAAATATGAATCTATTCCTTTGATTTGAATCATTCTCCTTTACAATCCAAAAGAATATCTATAACAAGATATATATATATACCATTAAAATTACAAGATCTCAGAAGAGATTTGGGGTTAAGGGGAATATTGATTTATAATAATGAAATTTACATTTTTCTATCACAATGTTGATTCGCTTCTTCTCTTTTATTTTCTGACTTCTTTGATTTATATATATATATATAAATTTTTATAATTTCTATAAATAGTGGAGAAGAGAAAATGACAGAGCTTTACTATTTTGATCAGAAAATATGAGAAGAGGAGTGAGGGGGTTGGCTTGTATTTATAAGCGCCGAAATCAATGATATTCATTAGATTAAAATAATTAAATCCGTCCCGTTTGGACTAGGTTCAGACCTTAGCCGCCACTTCAGGACCAGTCAACTGCTCCATAAAGGTAGTCGACCATTAGCGGCTGATCGACCCAAGGAGGGGGTCGACTGATGGGGTCCACATTTAATGTAATTTATTTCATATTTTTGTTTTTAATTATTTTGGTTCTGAAAATTTCAATAGCTAGTAACTTCTATGTTTAAGCTTTGATCATAAAACTCCAAATATGAAAGTTGCTCAAAAAATCACCACGAACACAATGGTGTAAGTTTCATTGCCAAATTCTGATATTTGCTCAAATTTTTTTGAGTCTTTTAATTATTTATTAGTTACCACTAATTTTACTAGGTGTTACAATTTTGATCATATACAGGAGTCCGAAGTTGAAGTTAATGCCGACGAGGGGTAGGAAGTGCCCCTGTACAAGATCTTGTTATCGATCTGAAATAAGGGAAGGAGCTGGAGTTATTGGCAGAGAAAAAGAAAGCATACTGAAAAAAAAGAGTAATGGAGGAGGCGATGAGGGTGTTGATTTTGGCTCTAAGTCCTCTAGTATTTAGACTGATGACACTCACATGCCTCTTATCCCCAACGGCCAAAAATAAAGATCATTTTATCTTGGACATCTACACAGCCTCCACCAGCTTCTACAATCGAAGAAACTCATATCCTTCCATCTTGGGACATATGGATCCTTTGGGAGTACATCAAATGAATTTGGTTCTTTTAGCCTTGGCCATATTAGTATCGACAATATTGATTCTCTTATTCATCTGCCAACTGATGTACCTATAACTTTAGCAAGGGAAATAGCCCATGTTAGCAAACTTCAAGCGTATGGTCCGTGGGGGGCACTAGGACACATTAACACTTACACCACGTCACACTTTTGCACTATATGCAACATCTCCTTATATTACCAGTACTAAGTCACTTGTTTTTTTATTTTCAGATTCCATGAAATGCAAGCATTTTTTTGAAACTCTCAAAAGCCATGGAAGTAAGTACAAGAAGTTTAGTTTTTTTGATCATCCCTATGAATTATCCCACGAGTCAAATTCGGGAATATGCCAAAGGCAGGATTATAGGAGATGGGACAAAGACAGGTTTTGTGATGAGCATTATAGGGAATATGAGAGAATTCCATCTCCTCGGCGTAGATCTCGTTCACCTTTGTTGCATAGTATGGATAGGTTTTCAATGAAACCTAACCTTGTTCCTTTCATTAAGGTGCCGATTGCTTTGGTTTCGACCCCTCCTATAATGTGCCAATAACGTCTTCCCACATGCCATGACGGTCTGATCAGTCATCTAGGTTGGTGTCTTTTGAGAGCCCCCGATAGAGGCCTATGAAAAGATAGCTTCATTCCTCTATCACTACTGCAAAGACTGAAATAATTACAAATATGCATTTATCTGCTATGAAGAGTGCCTTCCCAAAGGTTTGTTTCAACGATATCACATTTGTTCCTTACTTAAAGAATATTCCTTAAAAGGTTGGTTCTAGCATCGTGGCTTGTGTAGGCGATGTATATGATTAATACCACAAGTGAAAGAGGATTACTAAGGCCATTTCTAAAGGAGAAAGATAGAACTTGAGGGGATGAAGCATCTCAAACAAGATGATAAACATATCATTAAAACCCTTGATAAGGAAGTCGGGGCTTAAAGCTTTACTGAATGAAACCAAGAAAAAGTTGGAGTAAAAGATTAAGTCTTTTAAGGAAGCTCGTCATAGCCAGTAGAGGAAGATTGAGGCTGCTCACTACAGGAGTCATACCCTTTCATTGGAAAATGAAAAGCTCAAGAATACTATGGAGGAGCAAGCCTAAAATATGATGACATTGAAGGAGTTACTGGAGGTCGAAAAGAAGGAGAAAGATGATGCTCTTTCTCTAGCTCAAGATTATTACAATGAGCTATTAGACACTCATCAGATGAGAGATGATGTTGAGACCCAGCCAAGAATAGCTAATGAACGAGTCTAAGTGGTTGAGTATCGAGTTAAATCCAAAACCGAGCCTACTATTATGCAATTCTATGCAAACATAATTAAATTCAGCAACTTGAGGTGGTTGGACGAAGGGTATCCCCACGCTTTACCCATAGCTTGGGAGGAGATATTGAAGTAAGAATGGGAGCATTCTGGTAGAATTTAAATCAAGCAGGAGGAGTTAAAGCTCAATCTTTTGGAAGAGGAAGACATAGAGGCACTTGAGACCGGCAGGCTCCTCTCACATCCTGAATTCATTTCTCAAGCTGACATATACTTGCTGTGGCCCAATCTGAACCCATTTTAAAGGATTTGGTTGAGAGTTCTAGCTCTATCCCATAAGGACCTACGGTTGGGACCTCAATGTTGGCCACTAAGACTGTTATTCCTCTTCCTAGTTCCACTGCTACTCCTACCATCGGGATGACTTTCGACATTCTAACTATTTTGGCATCCTTGTTGGATGTCCATTATAATCGCGAAGAGCCTAGCTTCGTGGGTTTTGAATCTTTTTCGAAGTTACATATCCTATCTTCTATCCTGGAGGGAGGCTTTGTCGGTATTCAAGCTCATAGGGCATCCACATCTCCAAGAGGTATATCATTAACCTCGTTTGTATTCGAGATGGCTCATCAAACACCAGTTGATGTCTCTAATACCTACTTTGTCATTTTTCAAGTTTCAGGTCAACATTCTATTGCTCCTTTGCTTGAAGGAGGCTTATCTTTGATATGTAAGCTACATTGACTAAAACAACCATTGTATTTGCTCCCAACCCGCCTCAAGCCTCCCTAGCAGGTACAACTCTAGGTCCTAATGCTTAAATGATCCATGCTTTGGAAGAGGAGGCCACAAGTGATCTTTATTGGATTCAGGGAGATGAAGACATTACTATTACCGGGTTTACCAAACACTCGTCGGGACAATCAATGCAGGAAATGCAATGATCACAAGCCATGTTGGTCAAGGACATCAAAATAGAAAATTTTGTGGTATTCTTCCACCTCTATCATTTTCATTGCCTATGATGCCAAATGTTGTTCCCACTTTGGGCTCTTCCTCCGGCGGTGTTCAAAGTAAAGCTCATGAATATCTGGGGAGTAAATATGATTGGGATACTGATCCCAAAGGTTATTTTTAAAAGGGAGGCAAAGGTAGGAAAGAAAGCAAGAGGGATACTTCACATTGTTTTGGAGAAGGGAAGCAAGGGAAAAAGAGAAAGAACACTTGGCTGTAGTATTTCGTTTGTTTTTATGTTGTTTTTTAGCTTTGAATCTGTGTCACAGGCTGATGTTGTACGGACACAGCCCTCGCTTTTGTTAAAAATATTTGTTAATAAAGAATAAAGTAGTTTCTTTTTAAACTTTTCATTCATTTGTTTATGTACTTTGTTTTATCCAGCTCTTTATACTACCCGATAATGCACTTGGATCATAGCACATTAACTATCCATTATGAGTATATATGGGCAGAAGATTTCTTACAGTTAGCTGGATTAACAGTTTCTTAGCTTATCTCTAGTTAGGTGCCATTTGACTAGCGATAAAGTATAATTTCCATACCACCACTTGTTATCATGGAGCGATGTCTGAGATGCCTATCTCTAGACATACATGTTCGACAATGCCTGTCTTTGGGCATTGATCATGATTATCCACTCTAGGCAGTGACTTGAATGTCTACTTTGGACATTTACACCCGACCAAGTCTAACTCTAGGTGTTGATCACATATGCCCTATCTCTAGGGCTTAACAAGCAAGATGCTTGTCTTTGGGTGTCGCACATCAACCTTGCCAATCTTTGGTTAGTGGTTCGATGCCTTGCGTATCACCGATCGTAGGTCTTAGGGCGTACTGTCCGACCAAGTCAAATTCTAGGCGTTGCCCACATATGCCCTATCTCTAGGGCTTAACAAGCAAGATGCCTGTCTTTGGGCATTGCACATCAACCTTGCCAATCTTTAGCTAGTGGTTTGATGCCTTGCCTATCTCTGACCGAAGGTCTTAGGGCATACTGTCTCGTCCAACCCCTACGTGTTCACACTCCAATGCCCTATTCGTAGACTGAAGGAGTTAGTTGGCATCTATCTTTGGATACCTGGAACGATTACATTACTTAAGTCCAGTCATGGACCATGAAATTCGATGGGTACCTATCTTTGGGCACCTGTGTGCCTATTATACAAATGAAGAATATTCAATTTTTGCTGCTATTCACAATGCATGGCTAGGTTAATGAGAACAAAAATTCATCTATTCCCCAAGCTAATTCATTTTATATTCATAAGAATGTCAAAATTTACCTTGTTATATTAAAGTATAGTTAAATATTTATAAAGATTCATCCAAGCGAAATAGCGTCGTAGATGTTTACTATTCCACTCCCTCAAAAGTGAGATCCCATCAACAATTGCTAGCTTGAATGTTCCATCTCTAAACTTTTGCTCAATTGCATATGGGCCTTCCCAGCTCGAGCCTATATTCACCGGACAAAGGAAGATTCATTTAAGAATAAGATCACCAAGCTCAAAGTTTCATTTCCTGATCTTTGTATTATAATGTCGAGCTACTCGTTTCCAATGAGCAGTAGCCCTCGAATCAGCTTCGTCGTGCTTCTCATCGACCATATCGAGGGACTCTAGTAGGAGAACCTTGTTTTTTTGTGATTATAACAGATCTTTCAATGAGAAGGCACCTCTAACTCAATCAGAATCATGGCCTCTAACTCGTAGGCCAAAGCAAATGAAGTACTAGTCATGGACTTGTGGATCATTCGGTAAGCCGAAATTACTAGAGGTAATTCATCAACCCACTTGCCCCTGGCAGTTTTCAATCGTTTCTTAAGGATAGATTTGATTATTTTGTTCACCACCTCCACTTGTCCATTTGCTTTTAGGTGTGCTACCGCTACAAATCTTTTGTCTATCTAATACTTGCTGTAGAAATTTTTGAATTCAGCACCGTCGAATTGGGTTCCATTATCGGAGATGATTGTTTGCGGAATTCCAAATCAGCAGATAATGTTTCTAACTATGAAATTGATCACCTTCTTCATGCTAATTGTAGCAAGCGGCTCTTCTTTAGCCCATTTTGTAAAATAGTCAACTGAAACAATAGCGTATTTTTCTCCTCCTTCGACATCGGCAACACACCAATAATGTCAATTCCTCATACTATTAATGGTCATGGACCGAGCATTTGGGTAATGTTTGTAGATAGGGCTTTGGAATCTTTGGCCTCTATCACACCTTCTTTTGTAATCAACCGCATCTCGGTTAATGGTTGACCAAGAATAACCGCAGTGAAGAATCTTCCTTTGCTAATGTTTGCCCTTCCAATGTGATCATTGCATGCTCCTTCGTGTACATCTGCAAGGATCCTTTTGGATTTTTATCAGTTACACATCACAGTAGGGGAGCCGAGGGGAGTGGAGATCCCTCTTCTATACAATACTCCTGCCTGAACGACAAATCGTGGAGCTTTGCATAGGAGTTTTCATCATTTGTTCCTTCTATTTGGGAGAGTTCCATTCAACAATTACTCCTTGATCGAAGTCATCCATGATTCCTTTTCAACATCAGTCTCCAAGATCCAATCGACATCCATATGGTCGATGCTTGGAGCTAATAAGACCTCCACTGGAATTAAACCCATAAGTTGCACATCCCCATATCCATCTTGGCTAGCGAATTGGCCTTCGTGTTTTCCTCCTGGGATGTGTGTTATTTATAATATATGATGCGTTGAGTAGTTCCAAAAGCTTTGTCAAGTAAGGGGCTATCCTCACTCCCTTTGCCTAAAATTCTTTCTTAACCTAGAAGATTACCAATTAAGAGTCGCTATATATGTGCAGAGCTTTGACTCCCAACTCCTTTACTATCTTGAGCCCTACGATTAGTGCTTTATATTCCGCATCATTGTTTGTTGCAAGGAACTCAAGTTTCAGGGCATAACAGATTGATCATTTCTCGAGGGTTACTAAAACACTCCTACCTCCGAGCAATGCTCATTGGATGCTCCGCCTGTGTAGAACTTCCATTGAGCACTTTGCTCCATGTCTCATCTCTCTCCTCATTCTAGTAGTAAATTCAGCAATAAAATCAACAAATGCTTGTCCTCGAATTTCTCTTCGAGGGATGATAAGATATTTCATACTGAATCGGTTAAATGTTCCACTTTAGCAACCTTCTCGAAGTTTCGGATCAGTGTAGTACCTGTGTAACAACCTGTACCTCACTTAACGTAGATATTGTCCTCAACTTAGCCACCTCCACCTCATGGGCCAAGCCAAGGTGTGGGGTTTTGTTTTTTTAAAAGGCCTCGATGTTGTTATGAGGTGTAGGCTTTGGTATATGAACACCCACTTCATAGTGTTTTTCCACGATGCGGGACTATAATTCTCATTTTGAGGGGTGTTAGAATCTCCCCCTTTTAGAGCCCAATGCCCTCGTTGGCTCGTGAACATAACTCCGAGCAGGCATTGTGGTCATAAATCGTACGGTCCATAATTCCGGCTGGGTATACGCTCTGATACTAATTGTAACAGCTTACACCTCACTTAACGTATATATTGTCCCCAACATAGTCACCTCTGCCTCATAGGCTAAGCCAAGGTGTGGGGTTTTGTTCCTCAAAAGGCGTCAATATTGTTATGAGGTGTAGGCTTTGGTATATAAGCACCTACTTCATAGTGTTTTTCCATGATGTGGGACTCTAATTCTCATTTTAAGGGGTGTTACAATACTACAGCCCCACCTTTAGACCCTTATTAACAAAGGATATTAGTAAGTAATATCGTCTGCTAATATGTAGAATAAGGCTGGTTAGGAGTGACCATCCTAGTATTGCTTTGGATGAGTATCGATACGTAGAATTATGTGACAATACAATTTTGTTTCCTTTTACTTATAAATTGGAATTCGACGTATACGATACAGGCGCTAAAACAATACTATAGTGGCTTAATCAAAATTCAGAATCATATAAAATATCACAAACAAAAAATCATAGAGTGAATAACAGAATATACATAAGAGATACAACTTAAGCGAATAAGAGCATATACATGAGATAGTCTACAAAATAGTGGTCATAAGAGATCCACTTAATATACATGCTTGACAACCTCAAATAACATATAGTACATAAATGAGTCTCTATCTCGACGACGAAATAAACACTACATAGAAATACACGTAACGATGGTAAAAGATAATTAGCTAACTCCTGAAAGGTCTAACTCCAGAAGTCATCACTTAAAAGCACCTGAAACATCCCAGTCTGATATGAGTATTAAATAAAATAATAAATAGGTCAGTCTAGTTATAATTCAAATAAATGTGAGATAAAATGATAAAGATAAAATAGATCTCTAGAATAATACTTAACCATATAATGTTCAATCTTGAAGGAATAACATCAAACTCCAAAATTCATTCACCAAAATTCCAAATATTAAGTTTTTACTTTTAAAAAGTAAATCCCAAGTTAATTTTAGTGAAAACTAGAATCACATTGAATCCAAAAATCAACAATAGAAATTTAGAAATCACATGGGGGAAAGGTGCCCAAATTACTCCAAGATTGTTGAACATAAGAATTCACCGAACACGCGTGTAAACTCTAAGATAGGCATGAATGCCTATAGGACTCCAAGATGGGCATGAAATCCCATAGTAATTTCAAGATAGACATGGAAGTCTATAAAACTCCAAGATAGACATAAGAGTCTATAAAACTCCAAGATAGGCATAAGTACCTATAAAACTCCAAGATTGACATGAAAGCCTATAAAACTCCAAGGACGAGTCTGAAACTCGCAAGACTAAGTGACATATACTCCCAAATAACAACCGTTCAAGTAACGGTAGTACATCCCATACCATATAGGTTTACTCAAACATTTGTTTAAGTTAGTAAACTCCGCTCATGTTTAGGTGGGAATTAATCGAACAAGTTCAGAAATTAACCGGAGAAGTAAACACAAGTGTTCCATACCACTTATTTTACTAGACCGTTTAATTCAATTGCTCATTCGACTAAGAATGTGCAATTTTTGTTTAAAACTAATTTTGTTTTTTCAAACTACATAGGAAATAATGCTTTGTAAAACTAGTAATAGATATTAAAAAGCATAGTTTGCTATATATATATTTAAATCTTGCTTTTCAAACAAATTTAAAACTATTAATTATATATATACATACCTTTCCAAAGTCATATTTATAAGTAATAATTTATATATATATATATATATATCGAGAAAATAATTTGATTTAAATATATCACTTTACAATTAAAATAGTGCAAAGAAGGTGTGTTATACAATGACCATAAAGCAGTACCTATGGTGGGAAAACATCAAGATGAAATCACCAAATCAAGATATAAAAACCTAGGAATTAATCACTGAAATATCCTCGAAAACTGGCTCCAAACAACACCAAAACACCAGGATTCAAAGGAGCAAACAAAAAGGAAACAAGATAAAACAGAGATGCTTGCTGGCACAACCTGGAACACGTTCCATGCCGTGACCAATCGACCGATTGCAAGGCACCGATCGACAGGTGCACTGCATGGAACGCGTTGCAGGTAGTGCTAGTTGTTTGCTGTCGTTTGTTTTTCTGGCGACGACTAATTTGATTTATGAGCTACCATTTCTACAGCATGCACACCAAATAACAACCAATATATATAGCAACAAAATGAGAATGCAAAGTAGGGTTTCAGTAAACAAAATAGACCATCTGTAGACAGAGATAACTCAAGAACCAACAGAGTCAATTCAAGTATACGATTACCTATTTGATTACGGCAGCATGCAAGAGAATTATAACTAGAAATGTGAGTAATTACTTACTTTGGACATCCTTATGTCTCCAAATTGTATGCATAAGTCTTAACCCAAAACAACTAAAAATTTCTGAGTTTCGTCCTTAGTGCAGAAGCGATTTAACATAACAAAACTCAATATTTTTCAGTGTTTTCTACTTCAAATTTGGATTTTCCCTCTTTTCCATTCAACCCACTTTAACCTCCAACCATGGACAAAACTTTAGATTTTTGGGTCTATAAGGTGGAGAAAGTTGCTGAGAAGATAGGATTTGAATTTAAGGATTTTTGGTAATTTAGTTAATTTGTTTGGATTTTTGGAAGACTAGGGTTTGAAGAGGAGAATGCAAAAGTTTCATTCTTTGTTTTGTTTTCTGATGTTTGAACATACTCTAAACTGAGAATGAGAAGAAAGCTTCTCCATATTTAATTTAATTTGGGCCTTAGGTAATTATACAACCCAATAAGAAAAAGAATTGGTTTTTTATATTAACTTTCTATTCAACCCCTTTTTCTTTTCAAATTCATCTTTCAATCAATGCTTTCAACAAAATTTCAAATTCTACCCTCCAATAATTATAACTAATCAATTCTTTACTCTGTCTTCTCTTTTATGATGTAAAATTATAAATTTTAATACAATTATTTAAGTCAAGTTCCATATATACTTTAAATTGATTATCTACAAAATAATCATTTCTATACTCTTCTTATAATGATTGAGCAACTTAACAAATTATCATTTATTACATAGTTAAGGATATTTTTAATTTTGAATTAACAATACTAATTTAAGACAATAAGTAGCCTATTAATGATCCTTAACTTTCAAAGATTTTTAAATTTCAAATTAATCCCTTTAGGTATTACTAACCCTTTTATGTATAATGAATACTTTAACAAAGCAAACTACAATATACCTTTTAAAATTGATCCCTTAATGTTTAAACATCTGCAAACTCCTTTTATAATAAAAAAGGATTCTACAAAATAAAATCTATATTTTTCTTATAAAACCGATTTATTTATAAATTTCGGAATATTAATCCTATATCTTAAATTTTCCAATATTAATTGAATTTAGAATTTTCATTCTTAAAGAAATTATTTTCTCCTTATAAAAAATAATTCTAATTCCTCCATGTTTCAATGCTTGAAAATTCAATTTCTCATTTAAATCTCCAGTTAAGTTTATTATTTATATTATTAAAGCAATTCTAAAAATTAGGGTTGTTGCAATCTGCTTCAGAGGTTGGTCAGTCGGTATTTCGACTGGATGGGCTTGAAAGTAGGGATGGAGTTTCCTTGTTGCGATCAAAAAGTAGTGGGCTAATTTCTTTCTTATCTCGCTAACCGCTTGCTAACGTAGTATACCAGCCTTTGGACCCTAGCCTCTTTGCATACCAGAGCAGCACTTAAAGCATGAATAGATATTTCCAAGTAAAAATAGATCTTCTCCTTCCAAAAGTTTTAGTATGATTGATACTCTTCCCAGATGGTCAACTAAGGCTTGAAAATGGTCCTTACACTTTTATGTCTAGGCAAAACTTTTTTTTCCCATTTTGAGGGCGTAGAAGAACAGTATACACTACACTTGTCTATAGCCTTTGAGATAAATCGACTTAGCAAGGCTACTTTCCCATTTAGGCTCTACACCTCCTTCGTGTTTTTGGGGCATCGATATTCCTTAGGGCTTTGTTCTGCTTAGGATTGGCCTCTATACCGCTCAAGTTTACTATGGACCCAAAAACATTCCCGATGCAACTCCGAATGAGCATTTTGGTGGACTGAGTTTCATTCCATATCTTCATAACACACCAAACATTTCTGATATGTCTCCCAAGTGGTTCGCCAATTGCTGTAACTTCACTAGCATATCATCCACATAGACCTCCATTATGCACTTGATATTATTTTTGAACATCGAATATACCAATCTTTAGTAAGTTGCTCCTGTATTCTTCAAATCGAACGACACAACAAGGAAATAATACTACCCTATATCGATTATGAAGCTGATGTGTTATTGATCGGGGATGCGCATTGGAATTTAGTTATGGCCGGAATAAGCATTCATGAATGATAGTAATTCATAGCTTGTTGTAGAATCCACTAGCTCGTCGATCTTTGGCGGCGAGAAGCTGTCTTTTGGGCGTGCCTTATTCAAGTCTAAATAGTCGATACATGTCCGTCATTTCTCATTAGGAATTTTGACTAGGACTGATTGGATGCCCATTCGGGTATAGAGCATCGTGGATAATGCTATTGGCTTTAAGCTTATCCACCTCTTCCTTTATCCCAACGAATCGCTCTGGACCCAAGCTGCATTGTTTCTACTTCATAAGAGGATATCTAGGGTTCACATTCAATGTGTAGCATGTTATCTATGGCGACATTCCATATATATCGGAATGCTTCCAGGCAAACACATCCAGGTTTGCTCGAAGGAACCCTCTCAACTCCTTCATCTTCATACTGAGATAAGATCCGATCTTCAGGACCCATGTAGGATCATCCTGATCGAACAGGAAGTTGATTGTCAATTCAACTTAGGCCGCCCTTGCTTCCTCTGACTCCTTCCTTGGATCTATAACATTATGGAATCTACTATACCGACCGAGCTATGGTATAGGCGATGGTTGCTATCCATCAATAGACTTGAAGCAGAGACTCTTCTCTGTGTCCTTTCCTTTTTCACGTCACTTCGCTTCCCTCATCTCCGCGATGTAGCATTCACGTCCCATATTTTGATCACCTTGGATGACTCCTACCCCATTATTTATAGGGAATATCATCTTTAAGCACCATAGGGCTAGGGCCATCCAGAAACTTGCGAGGGCTGGTCGGCCCAAAAAGGCATTGTATGCAGAAAACGTGTCCATCATAGTGAAGGTCATACCCTGCACTCTCTTGCGGTCACCTTCACCTAAAATCGTTGTTAAGTCCACATACCTAATAGGCTCTATGACTCTTTAGCAAATCTTAAATCCGGGACTTACATGGCTTCAAATCCTGACAGTTTATCATCATTTAGTCATAAGGTTTTTTAAATAAAATATTTATAGAACTTCCATAGTCAATAAAAACTTTTCTCATCGTTGCTGGCCCAATAACGACTGTTATCACCAAAGGGTCAAGCGTAGGTGCTTAGACCCCGTCTACGTCGTGGTTTCTAAATACAATATCATTCGTCATAATCTTTAATTGCTTTGTCGGAGCTCCATCTTCGATGGCAAAGCACTATCCTACACAACATCCTTTAAAGTACTCTCATACCTCTCCATCTCATTCCATCTCCTCTCAAATGGATGAGGTCCTACAGTTATCATGTTAATGATAAGTCTTTTACCAAGCTACCTAGATTCATCCTCACTAGGACCGGCCTAGCGCCATTAGAGAAATTTCTCTTAGGGTTGAACATTTCATTGCCCTCCATCCTATGGGGCTTTCACATATTGTTGGAGTTTCTTCTTTCAGATTAAATCTTCAATCACGTCACATAAATGTCTACATTCGTTCGTATTATGGCCATGTGTCTTATGGAAACATCAATACTTCCTAGACTTTTCTCTCTCTCGGTCGACTCCATCCGAGCTAGTTACTCATAATGTTCAGTACCCTACGTCGTTAGGTAGATATTTTCAACCGTATCATTCAGTGACATATAGTCTTCATGCTTTGGAAACTATGGGTGCTTCTTGAAGTTCGACTTTCTACCTCCATTATACTAATCATTTCTCTTTAGGTTATTATTTTTATTTCCTACGTTTACAGAAACATTCCTGGAAGTTTCACCTGTTTGTTTCACAACTATGTTGCTCTATAACACCTCAACTGACTGCCTACCCCCAGTCTTTCCAGTAGTTGCATTTATCTCTTCTAAGTGCAAATACGAATTTGCTTTCCTTGTAACAACTAGCACCTCAGTAGGCCCGAATTTTCGCTAAATCAAAAATCCAAGTCCACTAAAATATGGATCATTGGTCTTGTCATGCTGTAAATAACAAAAGCATATCAGAGCATTATCAATATAACTCACAACAGAGTAGTAAAGTATGATGAACATATGATTACTAACCAAAATTAACACCTTTGATCTCCAGTGTCATTGTTGGTACTGAGCATGTATAAGGAAATCTGTCCTTCCACCATTGGCACCTTATACCAGTATCTGTCCCTCTAAATCTATCATATGGGTTACAATGAGGAGGGGGTCAGAATAACATTCTAGCGACTGGTAAATTACACACTTTATATATAACACTAGTTTATGCTGGTTGCCTTCCATTACATGTTATGTCTCATGTTTTACTTAGTCGCCTTGACTTCAGTATGCATACGATATGCCCCATCCACTCAAGGTAGAGAATAACTTCATACATGTGTGTGTGTGTGTGTCTATATATATATATATACATATATAAAAGTACCACAATCCCCCTTTGGACCAAAATGTTTTCTCCGTTAGTATCTGTAACTAGCACCTAGTCAGGATCCATCGTCAATGCAGTCTAACGTCCGTCATCGTGCATACCAAGAAACTCCCGTAGTACCTAATAATGACATTGCAACTATTAAGTCGTATTCTATCTCGTTTTTAAAATACCTCCATTATCTAGCCTTGCCTCCTAACAACAAACTAACTAGCAGACAACTAAGAGGCGGTGCAAGTCCTAAATGTGTCTACACTAATAAATGGTGTAGCCCGTTTAGGCGTAACACTTGTCTTTCCACTGACTTCTCAGGAATGATGATCATCTCGACCTATATAAACAACTCTGAGTCCTCATATATGGTACCAACCTCATTGTCATAGTGTCGTGCCTATGCTCACCGTCCCATTTAGGGTTCCTAATGCAATCTAGGAAGTTCCCACTTGGTTACTCAACTCGTACCTCTTAAAAGGTTGAAGCAGACTCTACTTGTTCTTTAACACTTCGATCAGGGAGAACCATCCTACCTTGGATATTCCCTCTACCTATACATTAACATATAATTCCATTTCTCCTATAGCTGGATATGCCCCACATCAGTATAATGTATACACAACTGCTGGTAGCCCCTTGTGGTAGGAAGACATCTGTTGTGTAACACTATTGACCTCGCATTCCAATCCATATTAATGACTATGTCATTTTATCTAAGCTATTAACTAAATTCAATAATTCATGCCCGTCATAAACGCATACTTGAGGCTACATAAATTTATTTAGTTACTACGCTTCCTATGTTCGACTATTAGTATTTACTTGTTTTACCCAACTTACTTCTTGTTTCGTTTATGCCTTTTTAAATATCATTTACCACTTTCTTCTACTTTATTAGATTAAATATCCTTTATTACTTAACTTTCACTTGATACTATTAGGTATATTCTACTGTTCCTTTTCAACTATAATTATCTTTCTTTGATTATTGTGATTTTTTTAATTTCTCATCACGTTGCTTTATATACATTTCATCACTTATAGTTTTTTCTAACTTATCGCATATATTAGATTTATACCATGGTTTATACTTAAGGATTTTATATTTTAATACATTGGAATTACATCTTCCCAAAATAAAACGTTAACGTTGTAATTTTCCATAAATTATCTAAAAGGGGACTTGTGTTACGTTTGGAATTACGAGGAATGATCTTTTCTGTTATTATTGAAATAGACGGTATAGAATATGGTAAGCATCCCTATTTTGTACATCCTTTTCTTTTAGGTGTGTTCCTTATTACCCCAAACGATAAACTTTTATTTATATTTATAAAACTAGATAATTTATAGAAATTTACATTTCAGTACACTTCATTCCAATGAACTAAAATACTACCTAAATCCCATTTCAATTTATAATAACATCTAATTCATATTTACTAATATATGTTGTTTACCCAACAAATTTGGAATTACTATACAAGTCATTAACCAAGGGACTACTTTCACCCTTACTTTCCAGATTCATGTACATGCAATATTTAATTCGAGTTAATAGTTCACAAAATATGTAGGCATAGTTTTCAAATTCATTACACGTATATATTTAAGCTTACAACCCCAAAATTATATTTAGGCATACAAGGAACAAATTTACAATGATATAAATCCAGTGTTATATAAATATATATAATTTTCCACTCACCTCTAAGCTTCCAAATCTCCAGATCTAAAATCAATTCTTCTTATTTGACTCCCTTTCCTTCTACCAATATATGTATTAAAGCATATACATATTTATCAGAATTATAGATCTAAGAAGAGAATTGAATTAAATGTAGTTGTAAAGTTTAGATTTAGAACTTACCTCTTCTTCGCAAAATTGATTCACCCCTTATTCTTCTTCTCTTTTGCTTTCCACTATTCTCCATATATATATATATATATATAAAATATACTATTTTATCATTTCTATATTCATAGAATTTACGGATAAAAGAAAATAGTAGAGCTTCGCTTTTTGATTTAGAAAATATGAGAAGGAAAGTGAGGGATTATGCCTATATTTATAGGTGCATAAATTAATTCCATCTAATAAATTTTAATTTATTAAATCTAGGCCGTTTGGCCTAGGTTCAATATGTGCCGCCTTTTCACCATCACCACCGGTCGACCGCTATTCTATCACCAGTCGACCGCGGTTGATCACTCTTAATAAAGGGGTCAACCGGTTGTGTTATTATGTTAAACTTTCTCCTGTTTCCTTTTTAACAATATTTTTTGCCTTTTATTCTTCCATCTGATCAACGTTGATTTTTCTTAGACGTTAAGTATTCATTAATGTTAAGTAATCACAACACCAAAAAGGCCATTTTATCACACTTATAACCGTGATAAATTAAATTCCCCACGGTTATAAGCGTTGACCCAAGTGGCGTGGACAAATATTATCACAGAAAAAATAACGCTTATAACCGTGATAATCTTGGGTATTGCTCACGGTTATAAGCGTGAGAGTTATGGTGTTTACTCACGGTTATAAGCGTGAGAATGATGAATCACGGTTATAAACGTGGGAAATTTCATATCTATCACGTTTATAAGTGTGTTAAATCTGGATTTAATCGTAATTTGAAGTATAACGGTTATAAGCGTGAGTTTTCTGGGGTTTCACCACGGTTATAAGCGTGAGTTTTCTGGGGTTTCACCACGGTTATAAGCGTGAGTATTCAAAACATTCACAAATCATTACCTACCATCCATATCGTTGATAATACGTATCAGCACACTATGTTTTATAATATGCATATATACCTACCAACACATGCATTAATATGGACGTCAATATTGCACATGCAAACAAATAAACTTCATATAGCAATTGACATGTGCATTACTATGGATAGTTTTTGTAAATACATAAATCTCGTACAAAACAGCTAAAAAGAACTAATTAAAACATGACCATAAATATTTTCAGTTCTCCTAGACATAATGGTAGGAGTTACAAACTACTATTTTAGCATCTATAGGACAATGCCATTTTCCAAACTATTGAGAGCTGCATATTGAACTGGAACCTGAAAGTTGCTGTGGGATAGTCGAAATCTTGAAAGTATCTCTGTAAATACAAACAGATATTTAGTGTACAGACAAGAACACAAATATGTTACATGGATGGAAATGAGGACAAATATGTTACAAGAACAGGAAGAAAACCAGTAGAAAAATTGTCACCAACTCAATGTCAAACTATAGTCTCTTGGGTATGCTGTAAAACTTGTTATAAACTATGCCTTTTACATTTGCACTTAAGCTGAAAAGTTCACACTTTTGATTGATACAGTTCAATAATAAGACTGTTTTGTATTCTTCAGGCTATTCCTCAGCTCACTGATAGAGCAAAATTGCCCACCTTAGTGGACCCAGCAATCAAAAATACTATGGACTTAAAACACTTGTACCAAGTAAGTTGCTATTTTAGTAAATCTGCATGTCATTTAATTGAATATTTTGCTATCTACCCATCAAGAAATTTCAGCATGTTTCATTGTACTTCTATGAACCTGACATAATTTTGTGCCACCATCAATACAGCATTCTTCAGATTATCATGGACATGGAATTTGAAAAATAACTTATCATGGACATGTCATAACTTAGCAAAATATAAAAATTTGAAAAATAATATATCTGAAGTTTAGAAGAGTTGGATATCATTTTGGTCATATTTTGCAGCATAACATATATCAAAGGGTGGTATAAACAATAATAGGCTAACTTTGGATTTGGTTTAAGATATCTTTGGTTACGTCTAATACTTGGAAGTAAATGTGGGTACATATTTTCACTGATATCGCAAACGATACTAATTAGTAACTAATTCAAATCTAGAAAAAATTAACTTACATATTTATTGTGTTAAGTCAACTAATGTGCATAAGTAATGATTCAAGCACATTGTTTTGGAGTACAACTTGAGAGAAAATAGTTACTTCTCACACCATACACCAATTATAAAATCCAACTTAGTCATTGCTGCGTTAGTATAATTTTTATTCAATATAAAAGCTCCAATAATGGTTTGTTTTTTAAAAACAAAAACAAAACAAAACAAAAAAACATAACAAAAAACAAACAAAACAAAAGAAAGAACATACCATTTAGAGAACACAGTAAGTATTTCATTGAACTTCATGCCGGGTTACATGACTACAATTTGAAAGATGATATTAAAATGAAAAGTTTCTATATAGTATTACTATGATACATCAGATACCAAGTGTTTTATCTGGATTGAAATATGGTTGAAATATATGCACAATTTGGTGTTACAACTTACCTAATCTGGAGTCCTATCCAATATTATGATTAAGAACATTTGTTACCATTTGTGATATCTACTCCTCCACCTTAAATAGTAAATCCATATCAAACTAATGTATCTCTATCAAAGTTGTGGGGCTAATTTTCTTCTCATGCATGTCAGTGTTGTTAAGTGAGAAACTTAACTATAAATCAAACATATAGCTACTGGGTATGCACACAATTTAGAATTAACTAGTATTTTAGATAGCCTTATATTTCTGATGAAACAACGATACGAAGAAGAAAACTGATTACTTTTCGGGATGATTGACATATAGTTTATTGATATAACAAGGGTCTGGATCCGGAATAAAGAATTCGGCAGCAGTATGATCAGGAATTCCAATCTCCCAAATTGTATGACCAGCCCTTGGAGGCTCGTATAAAAGATCACCCAAATGAATGGAAGAACCTGTTACAAATTTTATTTTCTCTTTAAAAAATATATATATTCATTACCACATGAAACAATTTTCTTTTGAAGCTATATGTCATGATTATAAACAATATATTCTTGACCTGCATTAATAGTTATCACTGCATCCATTTTGTAATCCCCTATAAAACCTGGAACATATGCATAAAGACTGTATTCACCAGTTCGTACATTATTAATTGTAAAATGTCCCTGTTTATCGGTCCTTGTCCAGAATTGGTACCCCTAATTAAATTTGTCGAGAAATAAGTTAGCCAAGAAGTTCGCTGTATTTATATATAGAGTTAGTGCCTTATTTACCTTTGATTCTCTCTGCCATGATCCAGCTTTTCCTGGTAAAGCTAAACCAACATATGCAGAGTCTGCAGGGATGTGTTTCTTGTCTATGAATCTTAAATCAGGATACGGAAATTATAAGAAAGAAACGAGACGTAATAATGGATTACCTAACTTTGAAGAAGCTGGAGTGACGAAGGAACGCTGCAGTGACGAAGGAAATGGACGGAGGCTTTGAAATTACGGCAGTAGGCGGGCGACTTGTTTGGATCGAAGGAAAGCGGAAGACGGCAGCTTAAACCTAATTTTATTTAGGGAAGAATGATAGAGCCAGAAGCGTGACAAACATCTCAAGCAACAATTGAAACAGAATTGACGAAACTATCCAACGTCTTTGAGTTATTTACGAGAAGCCCAAATTGTTTCACGGAAATAACCGTGAGAGTATAAAATCACAATAATAACCGTTATCAATTACTCACGGTAATAACCGTTAGAAAATAAAACGAAAAAAGTGTGACAAAATGGCCTGTTTGGTGTAGTGAATGTAATTTATTACATTTATTTCCTTATTTGTTATATTTAAACCAATTTAATTCCATTTAATTCTTATGTCAACATTTGACTTTTAATTCAGCGCCAAAATAATAAATTAATGATATTTATTTCCTTCTACACCCAATTTATTTACTTAAACGCTTTGTAAATTAGATTTAATCTATTGAGTGCCTTTAATTAAAATTTATATTTAATGTCCATTTTAATGCTAAGTTATTAACATTTTTTCCTTAATTCGTTTTGAATTATTTCCGGTCAAAAAACTTCAAACGTTAACTTGAAATAATAGTGCAAAATACCTATATATATTGACAGTTCTATATGTATGCAAGTTTTAAAAGCCAAAATCTTTGTTTTTTGCATACAAAATTTCACACACTTCTAGAATAGAAGTATGGTTCAGCCAATATTGCATTCAATCTCTACCATCCAAAATCATAGCACATAATTTTTAATATTCCAAATTTTGAAAATCTATTTTTCTAAAAATATATTCTTATGTCGGAAAAGAGTTTAAATGGGGAATCCCATATTTCCATCTTTCTTATGTGTGCCCATTCCACTGTACCTTGGAACTTTCTCTTTTACCCCCAATTCTTTTCTAACTTTTCTAAGTACAGTCTACGCAAGGAAATTTACTTTTAATATTTAAAAAAAAAACTTATTTCAAAACAAGTTTTGTTCACCTATTGACAAGGTATGGAAAAAGAAATCCCAAAGCTAAAATTGCTTTCTCTCTCATCATTGACTATATTTTCTTTATAGTCACTTCTGCTGCAAAGTAAAATTCATATTTGCTAATCCATCGACTTTTCCTATGTTAAATAAATGGTATTTCAAAAAAATAAAAATAAACTCCTTTCGTTTAAAACTTTTTTCAATTAATTTTCTAGAAATAATTGGAAAATTTAAATATAGAAGCTCATTTTTAAAATAATGTTTTTTGAACACAACTTTTTTTCAAAATTATTTGTTTTTACCTTTTGAAACAAATTTAGCCACATCCTATGCAGTCGGAATTTAATCAATAGGTTAACATCTTTAACTAACTCTTTTCTACCACATGGTAAATTTTCAAACTTCTAAATCATTTTATTTTATTTTAGGATAACAATCAGCACACAAGTTCATATAAATTTCAGCTTTTAAGTCATAGTGATAATGACATGTGGTTTCGTAACAACCTTTCCTTGTCCTTCGCTCACTAAAATTTATCTTTCAAAATTTACTACTTTTTGGGACTTAACTTTATTTTTTCTTTTAGCAGCTATTTAAATTTCCTAATCTATTTAATTTATTTTATAAACTACCTGTCTCACTTGCATTAGTTAAGTGTCTACATGAGATTTATTTATTTATTCTACCATCCAATGTATAGTGGTCAGTCCATAAAATCAACGTAGTAATAAAAAGGAACTTTTCTCATAAAATATCGTACACGTTCTATACAAAATGAGACAACTAATGCTTACAACCCAACTAACCTAAAAGAAACAATTGTTGGAAGTTGCCCTTCAATGTCAACTGACATTAATAATGTTGTGGCCCTATCACTTTTTACTTAAATTAAATGGACCCTTTTAACAAGTCATTCCACTATAACTCACATATCCTAACTTTCCTTTTTAGCTTCCAATAAGTAAGGTCTATCTGTTACATCCATTATTACAAACAATTATATTACTATTCTCTTTTAATCCAAATCTCTTTATAGTTTCTTAAATCTCGGTATGAGATTTCTTCATTTTTAATCTTTCAAGTGGGTATACTGTAGAACTCATAGAAATGTTTGATAGCATTTCCTATTTCCTTATGGTTTCTTCTATATGGTCTGTAACGACCCGCTATTTTGGACCATTCAAATCGACAACAATACCATACATGTCCGACTTGAATAATTCAAAATACCGAATTGTTAATTTATATTTAGCAAACTCATCATATACAGTAAATAAATAATCACAGATCACACACAAAGAGTAATATAATGCAGCGGAAACAAATAATTAGTAGTTCGTGAAGCTACTATATAAATACATCAGAGTTAAGTAAGATACAATAGGAATACCAAGATACAACAGGAGTAACAGTATGATAACCAGGTACAACTCAGAATACAACTGGAATCAACTGGATAACAAACTGAATAGATATCTGGTTCTTTAAAGCAAAACTCCAGATCCAAAGGTGAGTCTCTAATGCTGTATCACCCAGTCTGACCCGAGCGTAAAGCAAAACACAAAACACTCGAGTCAGGACATACATACTTATACAATGTAAACCAACTCAAGTGAACTGTAATAAAGATACAAGTAACTTAAAGAATGCTTGGGATCGCCCATTCTTTAAGGATCCGTTAAACTATCTACTATGCAGTAATATTCGCTATTATAATAATGTCTAATATAAAATAAACATACTTTTTAATAGCGTCAAGGGGTTACCCATATAGCCCTTAACACGTAATAGTCCCAGTAGTCTATCCAGTATTAGCATACTCCTAAAATGGGGGCTACCCTCGATACTCCACAAGCTACGGGAGAAATCACAACTCGTAGTAAAGCTCGATATGGTAGGTGACATGACACACAAGGCAATGCCAGGGTAGATATACCAATTACGCACACGGGCTGGTGAAAACGCATAACAGCCACTACCGCTCCACCTCGAACAACACTCCCAAATCGAGGGGTGCACCCAAACAAATCACAAAGTAATAGAATGGTATCGAAGAAGTGCGTCCGATAAGAGGTGCTACCTCATTGGCCCGAGATCGCTCCTGTTTTAGCCACCTTATGCCAACTCACGGGAGTTGGGTCTACGCATTACCTTTAGGATTGTCACCACCATCCTACTTCATTCTGGAAACTCCATCGCGTACACAGTTGTTAAAGTGGTTTTCGGTATCGACAGAGAGTATGTCCATATCCGATCCTAGTCTCTTCAATAACCAATCGTTATTATAACCCGTGGTTATAAATTTTAAAATAGTTTATATTTCAAATCAAATACATCCTTTAAACCATTTCAAAATCATATCATTTATTTCAAAATAATACATACTTTCAAACCCAAAACATATCCATTTCAAAACCAATTCAAAAATATCTCATTTCCATTTCAAAACCAATTCAATAATATATCATTTCCATTTCAAAAATCAATTCAATAATATATCATTTAAATTCCAAACTAAATCAAATATTTCTTTCAAAAATCAAAGCAATAATATATCATTTAAATTCCAGTTACAAATCAATATATCATTTATATTTCAACCCAAATTTCCAAATCACTGAAAGTTTCTTTCAATTTATTAAACTTGAAATATTCTCTTAAATCATCTTAAGTCAAACCACCTTATAAAGTCATATCCTTAAATCTTTAATTTCAACAAGTTTCAAATTAATATATATTTAAAGACAATTCTTAATTAAATACAATTCAATTAATTTCATTTCCAAACCATAGTACTTTCAAAGTCATAATAATTCTGAAACCAACTTTTTGAAACCAAAATACTTGGAAATCATAACACTTGAAATATTGTCATTAGGACCTCATAATACTTAGAAAAATCATAATACTTCTAAATTAATATTCATTACCAAAGTTATAACATTTTAAGTTCATTCATTCAATTATACCAATTTCAAACATTGTATTATCTCATAAATTTCAAAGTGGTTTATATTCAAATCAAAATAATTCATTTACACCATTTAAATATGAAGTCATTATACTTACAAATCAAATATTCAATTCCCAAAAATTTAGCCTTTTCTCAGCTCATTTATTAACTTAAATACTTCAAACAATTTAAATTTCAACTTTCGCAACACTTAGAAAATGCTACGGTAAGTTACATTTGAAAACAATTCAATTCAGCAAAGACAGCATTTAAAAACTGCTGTAATAGTTCAGTTTTAGTTGAAAAATAGTTCAATTCGGAAAAAAACAGCATTTACAAAACTGCTGTAATAGTTCAGGGTTCTATTTAAAAATTTTAGTTCAATTCAGCAAAGACAGCACTTGCAAAGTGCTGTGATAGCCCTTAGTTAAATTTCCTTTTAGTTTACTTCTGTAACTACAGCACTTACAAAGTGCTGCAGATTCTACTTAGTTTAGATTTTAGTTCATTTCCAAAAACGATAGCATTTCTGAAGTGCTACTAAATGAATTTCCAGATTTTAAATAGAATTCCAGCCATAAATAAACTTTAATTTAAATCATTTTAAACTTATAAAAATCATATTTTTCCACATCAAAATGTTCATTTAAATACCTTTTAATTTAAAATTTTATAAAGGAAAATTCTACAATAATTATCAAACTTTTCAACAATTCCTTTATTTAATTCAAGTGTACAAATTTCCTATTCTTTACATTTTTTTAACACTTAAATTTAATTTACCATTTCATAAATAAGACTTAATTTCCATTTTTATTTAATTAACTTAAACTTTCATAAAAAAATCAAATCACAAATTTCCAAATTAAGTTATGTTGAAAATCACAATTTTTCCATTCATTTATTAACATATTTAACACATAGAAAAATCATTTTTCACTTTATTAAATCATTTTAAAAACCAAATTTAAATCAAAATATCAAAATTTACATTTTTAAAATACTTACAACTTCCAGAAAAATATATAAAATAACCACGGGTCTGTATAATATTTTCTAACCTAGGTCAAGTGATACGGATAATATATCATTTCAATCCGTAATTTACAAAGAAAAATCCGGGTTCTATCATTTCAAACCCGCAATCCCAAGTTAAATAAAAATAAATAAAAGTCGCTCAGGCTTATCATTTCAGCCCATAACGATCTTTCCCTATTCTTAAGTCCGTTCGGGTATGTATCATTTCAACCCATAGTGATTCTATTCTACAGGGAACTTGCAGTGTGATTAACATAAATAAATAAACAATAAAATAAAATAAAATATAACAGATGATGTGACAAGTTAATAACAGGGTTGAACATCATATAATTTACATCACAGTCAGGTATAACATGATATAATAATTTCTACACTTTCACTTGCTATCAATTCACAATAATATAAGTATGAATGTCAGGTGTGATTACTCACCTTTATAAAGCTGGAGTTCGCAAACAAAACACACAAACAGAAATCCGAAAAGCACGAAAGCACGATTTTTGAATTGAGTGGAGAGATCTAAGATATTAATCTTGTATTCACAAAATAAACAAAGCAAGATTTTAATATGAATACAATACAAAAGAATATATTGAAACAAATTGAAATAGAAATAGACAATTGACTACATAAAACTTTTAAACCATTTTTGCTTGATCTCCACTCAACTTTGCTCGACCATAAGGCTTTATAGGTTCAGCCACAACATGGTTTTGGTTCAGGTTTGGACCTAAAAAGGCATGGCTACAAGGAATAGGAAGTGGTAGAGGTTACATAACATGAATACAAAGGGGCAAGCATAAGAGGAAGGTTTTGGTTCATCACTTTGGCTCGGCTACATGGGCCTATGGGCTCGGCCATTAATGCTACTGTAACGACCCTAGATTTTAATTTATTTAAATTAATAATTTAATGAATTTTTGAATTAAATTTTGTAAAATTTATTTTAAATTGAAGCGAGTTTCCCCGATTCAAATAGAAAATATATAAAATCATTTATATTTAAAAATATTGTATATATATGTGTGTATATGTATTTGGGGCATATATGAGTCAATTTGAAATTATAATTATATATGTATATATATATTTAATTTGGATTTAAATTGTAAATGAATGGTTTAATAATAATAAATGATAATAATAAATATTACAATTGATGGTTAATAATAATTTGAGTTTATAAAAACATATGTAAGTAAACAAAATAATTAAAACAAAATATCTACATACAAAATAAAGGATAAAAATATATATATATATAGAATTGCAAGACAAGTACTTAAGTTGAAAATAAAAATTTAAGTTAGAAATAGAAATTAAATCTATGTAAGATAAATTTTAAAATATCAAGTAACACACACAGGAATAGAATTGGATAAAATTTAAACAACATGTAAAACAAGAAAATGCAAACAAAGTGATAAAACAAACAAATAAACAAACTATACATACATAATTAGATAGTATAGGCTTGTAAACAAAATAGGACTTCACTTATATTCCTAAGTAATGAGGCTGAAGCAAAGGCAAGTAAATTATGTTATGTACATAAAGTAAAATCAAGTATAGGCAAATGAAAAACAAAATATTATCAGCCGAAGTTTGCATAGTCAAACAAACAAAGTAAATTTATGCATAAACAAGTATAAGTAAGAGTAACTTCTCTATAAATGCAGCCTGTAAAGGGTAGTATGCTACACATACATATCAACCTTTCATTTAATGCTATTACTGTCCAGCATGAACAAAGATCCCATCAGATTGTATTCAAAGCATGACTTGGTTTTCTTTTATATATCTTAAACCTGTACTTGCTTACCTCCTTTACCCTGTACACAACCTTTCACCTATATGTGTACATCCAAAAACCTCAAGTTTCATTCGTTCAAACAACTAAGCTAAGATCAGAAAATAAAAGAAAATATCATACTTTACAAAATCAAGAAGCAACTCAACATTTCAGAGTTTAAAAGCAAAGATCAACTTAATATACAAGCAACTAAATCAAATATCAAGCAATGATTCAAAGTTTTCAGATTAAAAAAAAAGCATTGTCTCTCTTCAAAAATTCCAGGCTTGAGTTCTCTGCTTTCAAAACCCTTCAAGGTGAGCAAACACACTCATTTTTAACTGTTGTGTTGAATACTTGATATATGTTATGAGGAGTGTTTGATTTGTTGCCTGCATACTGATATTTAGATGTGAATTTGTGTATGAATACAGGCAAACATGCCTCTGTTTATATGACAGGTTTGATTTACCTGTTCAAAATTTTACACCACCCAAACGAATCAATAATTAGTTTTGATCTCTAAAAAAAATTTGCTTACATTTGTCAAATTAAAAATTTAAAAATAGTTTCAAGAAATTTTATTAAGAGATTAACCGACAACTTTAGAATATACAGGAAAAACTTTAGAAATGATAAAAGATCAATCATTTTAATTTTTAGTTTGGATTTCATAAACTAAATGGCATTGTAAAATAATGAATTTAGGTAATGGTTTCCAGATTTTTTAATTCGTATATGATGGGAATTCACGAGTTAACTGGTTTGGGTCTTTTCATCAGTTTCCGATGATCGGCAAGGTTGGGTTCATCGGGGTTCTCGTCGAAGGTGGCTGGGGTGTTGTAGATTAAGGGAAAATAACTAGGGATTTTTTTTGGTGATCAGCGCGGCGATGATTCAATGTTTTAGGGTTTGAATAGTGTTTTTGTTGAACTGATTCTCGGTGAGATTTACGTCGTCGTCAAGTTTTGTTGGTCGATCGGTCATGGGGGGCTAGGTGCGTGGGGTCGCGGCGGAGCTCCGGGCGAAATCGCGAGAGTTCTGGCGAAGTAAGGAGGAGTCGCGAGGTGAATTTGTTCATTCGAGTTAGGCTGCAGGAAAGAAAAATGGACTCGATCTTGCTCGATTTTGATTCAATAATGGTTTTGAAACCTGGATAGCTCGAATTGCTTAGGATGGTCAACGATGACCTGAGAGTAACCACGAGGTTGGTCGGAAGTGTCTTGGCCGCCTGTACACGTGTACGCGTGTGCGTATGGGGGTGTTTGATAATGTGCTCAGGGATGATGCCGGGGAAATTTAATTTCACTCAACTTCGTTTCAGGGGAAGGCTCGAGTAGTTTGGATTCAGAGTTTAAAACCTGTACCAGTTAACAATTTTTTAAATTTTAGTTTTTAAATTAAATCAATTTTAAACTGAGTCTAAATAAAGTTTAAGTATATAAATTCAAGTTAGATTGTTCAATCAGATTTTGATAAAGTAAAGTTTGTTTTTAACTCAAATTTGTTCAAGGCATTAAGTAGTTAAGTAAGAAGAAAAAAAAGGTTGATTAACCAAGTGATCAAACAATAAATAAATTAAAGGATAATTAATTTATTTAAATTTTAATAAATCAATGAAGAATGATAATTAATTGAGAATAAATGATTAGAAGTTAATAAACCAAAGGTTAATTAATTTATTAAAAATAATTAATTAAATGTGACTTAAATAATTAAAGGTTGATTATTTAATAATTAAAAGTTGATGAATTATAATTAAATGGTAATCAATTTATAAATTAAAGGATAATTAAATAATTAAAGGATAATTATTTAATGATTAAAGATTGACTGATTAATTAAGATTTATTAATTAATGATTGGAAGTTAATAAATCAAATAATTAAAGGATGATTACTCAAAGTAATTAATTTGTGATTTATTAATATAAGTGATTAGGATGATCGCTTATTGTAATTAATTAAGAATAATTAATTAAATGGTAATTAATTAAGGGTTAATTAATTAATATAATTAAAGGTTAATTATTTAATAATTAAAGGATAATTAATTTAATTAATAAATGATTAAAGGACAATTAATCGAATGATTTGAAATTAATTAATGTTAATTAACCATGATTGATGACTTATCTGATTTAAATTAATCAGATAATTAATTGAGCTTACTTATGAATATTTGGATTTTATTGAATGGTTGAATTGTTTGATATCCTGATATGTGATGCTTAGTGATACATCTTGATTTGTGTTATGATCTTTAGTATGATTTATTTATCTGGGATAAATGTATTTAATTATCTGTGATACATTTGTATATTATCTGTGATCTGTGAATAAAAGATAAGCAATATAATTTATACCGCTTATCAACTATATTTTTGTGTTTTAATCTATGATGATTGAATGATGCACTATCGTGTTAAACCCCTGGACTACACCTTTACACACACAAATATGGATTTCACGAGGAAATCGATTAAGTGACAGATAATTTTAATTTAATATTTTTGAAATTGAAATTTTAATTTTAATTGATTTTGAAATTGGAAATTTGGGGTTTAAAGTGAAAAGCTTTTAAAATGGAATTTCAAAGATAAAAGTTATTTTGAATAACTTAATCGAGTTTTGAAAATTTAAATAATTTGATTTAAATTTGAATTCAAGTTTGAAATTGAACCCTATGATTTGAAACTAGGGATTAAAGATGATATAAATGTGTTTGTATGAATCTAAACCATTTAAAAGTATGGTTTTGAGAATTGGAATTTAACCCAAAGACTTTAACTTGTATAAATGAATCAGATTTCCAAAATGAAACTGTTTGTTTTCAAATGATAAAAGCTTTCAGATAAGAAATGAAATTCCAGTTTAATTAAAGGAATTTCAAGTTTGAATTGAAAAATGGTTTTTCAAGTTATGAATGAATCTTTTTGAAAGCTATGAATTGACTCTGTTATTTTTAACAGATTTAAAATGATGATTTGTTTAAACCATTCAAAATGAAATTGTTTGAAAGCTATAAGTTGAATCTTTGTTTTAAAGATTTAACGAGTTAATCCAATTGAAACGGAAATTGTTTTGAAATCTTTGAATGGATTTTTGGGAAACGGGGTGAACTTTGTGAAATGAATCTTTTTGTTTAAAAGATTTGAAATGGTAATCGATTGAAACCATTTAAAAAGAAGTTGAATTATTAAGTTGTGACTTAATTGAATTCCCAATATCCATATATTTTTAAATATTACGCTCACTATTCGGGTTAGCCGGGAAAAGACCTTCGTGTCATATAACCCATTCCGAATAGTGATACGTCGTATATGGATGGCATTTGAAGACCGGTGTTGAAGACCGGATATTTTCGAAAATGAAAGGACAACCTGCCGAATGTCTCTGCACCGAGTTGCTCCGGTATAGAGATTTATATCACTCCTTTTGTGATGGGAAGTCCGGATGTGATTAGAAAATTATCCGAATTTGCAAGGGCTTCGTAAGAAGTGCCTTCGGTTCTGTTCGAACCCGGAACAGACTTGTATGGTTACATGTCTGACATTACACTTTGAGATGTAAAGCCGATTTCTTTCAAATACATTTCTGTTTGGTGGCGGAGAATTTATTCTTTGAGCTTAACACCCTTCTCTGAGACGTACGAGCTCAGAGGTTATGTAGTTGAAATTTATCAACGATATATTCCCAATTTGGTAATGTGGCATGCTGAGTGTTGCTGTGTGATGATCAATGTTTAATCATTTGTGATATGATCATTTGTTTGATCATTTATCTTTGTGATCATTGGTTGATCATTTGTTGACCCAAAGCATGGCTTTGTGACAAAGCGTAGCTTTGTGGACGAGACTTCGTCGAACCTCACAAACTGGTAATGGTCGAAACAGGAATTGTGCGGCAAGGTTTCAGGGGTAGCTCCCCTAGGGTATGACCATTCCTTCTGAAAAAGGGTAGTATCATGGTATGGAGCCCAGATACTTACTCATGTGGACACACTTTATTTATTATGCGTGATGTTGGTTTAGAGAGCTCTCGTTTAAAGGTCCCAAAGGACCGGGGGTGGCATATCTGAGGTTTTGTATATTCCCCGGGAAGGGGGGTAGCCGGCCTTGTTTGGCAGAGAGCAGTTTGTCTCTCGGAGCGTCCCGCCAGAGGCGTTCTTTCGTGGAATAGGAAGTTCCTTAGCCTGACCATTTGTTGGAAATCCAAACAAAACAATACGAGCCTTGTACGGTTTTAGTTGTAGAACCTGCCATTTACTTATGGTGGTCACCACTGTTTAGATGGTAGCTATAGTAGGCATAGTTTGGAATGTCTATGCTGGCTAAGATTAATATTCTATTTTCGAAAAGTTTTCTACACTATGCACAATAATAATATAAAAAATGATTTGATTTTGCGTAGTAAGCATCTTTGACTATCATAAGGAGAAATCTCCTCCGATTCTGCATTTGCATTGTGTGTGTGTGTGTGCGGGAGGCCTTATGGTAGTTTCATTTTCCAAAAGCATTGCGAATTGACTTTAAAATTCTCTGCTGTTTTTTTTAAAGATAAACTATTTTTGTTGCTCACACCAGTCCCATGACTGATCCGGAGTTTATTGTTTCTTTCCTAAACTCTGGATGCTCAAAATTTTTCTACACGAGCAGTCTAGAGTTGGGTTTTTCAGATAGTCAGATTAGTAGATTTTCTGGAGCTAGTTCAGTCTTTGGATATGGACTGCACTTTCTTATCTTTGTGCATCATTATTAAGAGTTCAAGCTATTTCTGGATTGGCGTTTTGGAGATGGAGATTATCCGCTGCTGGTGTTATCTATTTCTTTCCGCTGCTATTTGTTGTATCATATCTATGATGTATATCGATATTCATTGTATCACTCTGTTGTATCAGATATTGTATATCAATGTATTATTCATTTTCTTCTGTTGTGTTATTTACTTAACTGTGTTATAAGCTCCGGCGACTCGGATTTGAACGATCGAATCTACGGCATTCGAGTACGATGTAAAGTATGGATGTCGATTTTCGAACGCGAAAAATCCGTGACGTTACAGCTACAGATCTGGACAGAGGAAAGGCTGAGAGTAAATGGTCATATCATGGTGGTGGTGGAGCATGGGGAGGTGGCCAAGGCAATCTAAGGTGATGGTGATGAAGACAAGGCTCAGTTAGGCATGTTTTAAGGAGTTTGCAACATTTTTGTGGAGTTTTTGGTCATGGGAAAGGTATGGCCAGATCTGGTCAGAGGAAGAGGAGGTGATAGGCGGTGGATGGTGAAGAGGAGGAGGTGGTGGAGGTCATGGCCGAGGCAACTAGAGTGGAGAGCATGCAAATATATGAAGAAATCATGGCCAAAATATGCAAAAAGGAAGAAGAAAAAGTAGAAAAGGAAGAGAAACCATTACCTATTTTCAGATCTGAAATGATGGCTGCAAATTTGTGAATGAGAAAGTGTTTTCACGTGAGAAAAGAGGAATAAAAGTCATGGCAACAATTAAGAAAGGAACGGCCAAAATATTGAGGAGTTATGGTATGAAATCAATGGATGGAAAGCTAAAGAGGTAATAAATCAAAACGTAACGTATGTCTCCATTTAAAAATAGATAACGTATTCTAATTGATGTGTTACCTATATATTATAGAAAGGTGTATACAAGAAGCTTTCACAAACCAATAAATACAATAACGTTAAATAAATACCTTTTAGAGATATGCCTTTAAAATAAAAAACGTATATATATTGAAACTAGACTTAAAATTTCAAACAAAAATGCAATTAACTTTGGAAAATTATAACAACCCTTCTAAACAAATAAAAAGTCAAGTAAATAAAATAAATGCTAAACAAAATAAAGTGGAAATGAAAATAAAATAAGGTTTTAAGAAAATAGAAAAATAAATAAAGAATTACTTTAATTAATTGAAACTAGAAATTAAAAATTGTAAACAAAATACAACTAACATTAGAAAATTTCAATTACACTTTTTAAAATGTTTTAAAACTAAAATATATATACATAACATCATGATACACATTTAAACATAAATTAGAACATGACATGACAACAAAATATTATTTATATAAAATTAAAATAACAATTTTGTTAAATACAACAAATTACATCCAATAGTGTAAAAGGCATAACTTTCACAATATTAATCAGATTTCAACGAAACGAAAAGCATTATTCTTGAAATTTTATTTACTTTCATAATAAAAGATAAAATTAAAAAATTCAAACTTTTAAATTTTTAAATTAAAAAGTCAAAGTTTGACCACATTGACAAAATTCACATTTCTGGAAAATATTCTATTTATTAATGTTTGAAATTATAATTCACATACAAATCAAAATTTATATTTAAAATAACAAAAATTTATCCATTTTAATAAATAAGATAAAGTTTTTAAATCAGGAAATTCAATTTAAAATAATTACAAAATATAGGGTTGTTACACTCTCCCTCACTCAAAACTTTTCATCCCCGAAAAGGAATGAGGTACGGGAAAACACAGAAAAAGATAGAATGAAATAGGATTAAGACAAGATGACAAGGAGATTGAAATTATACCTGATAACTGTTGTTATAGGTAAGTTTAACAAGGTGGAGATGATCTTCCCAAGATCCTCCAGAATCAAGAACACAAGCACGAAAAAGATCATCGAGAATCTGATTCACACTTTCCATTTGACCGTCGGTCTATGGATGGTAAGCAGTGCTCAGATTCAGAATAGGGAGAAGCAAGAACCACAGAAGAGATAGAAAAGTTAAATGATGAAAGAAAAAGAGAAAGAAAGACTAGAACAAACTTATTAAGCACAATACGAAAAACACGATTCATCAAATCAACAAAGAGAGCAGGAGCATTAGTCAAACAAAAAGGCATGACTAACTATTCATAGAAAAACCATTCTCAGTACGGAATGCAGTCTCGGGAATACTTTTCTCAGCAACCCTGAGTTGGTGAAAATCAGAGGCAAGATCAAGATGAAAGAGAACAGTAGCTCCAAGGCTAACCAATTCGAATTTGATTTCCTACTTAGAAGGTAGGAGAATGGAAATAGCCAGAAAGAAAATAGATTGGAAAACAGAATAAGATAATAAATTTAAAACCATGAAAAGTTCAACTTCCATTAATAATTAATTTCATTCATTTGATTTCACTTAAGTTAAATAAATCTTAATTATTTTTAAATCTCAACATCAAATCAACAATTTATAAAGTCATGAATTTGAACAATCATTTATTATATTTCATCTTTATTCATTAAATTTCATTCTTCTTTATTCCAATTTATTCTTAAATTTATTCCACTTAATATGTCAAATCCTATATATATTAAGTTTATTTCACTTATTATAACTATTTCAATTTTTTTATAATTTCTTTTAAATATCATTATATTGTAAACTATTCAATTAACCTTTTTTCTCTTTTACCTCTATTGTTCTTTTATAATTAAAATTTAAGTGTATAACATTTATTATAACCACTCAAATTTTATTTATAAAATCCCCTTTATATTGTATGTTCTCCAATTACATACTTAACTTTTAATAATTTAGGTAAGTTATATTGGAATGTAATTGAGTATTATACAAATTAATTTTTTCTAATTCAATTATACAAGTTTACATATTTATTCAAACTTTTATAATTGAAATTATCCTTTAAGATAAAATTTAAGAATTAAATTTCCGATTATCTTCAAACTATTTTAGAGATAAATAAATATACATAATATATATCAAATCAACTCTTAAATTACATATATTATAAATCAAGTCATATTTTAGAAATCCAAATAAATTTATTTTCAAAACGAAACTGTAGCATAACTAAAGAATGGTCTCTTCGCTTCGAAACTCAAAAATGAATGTCGATGATGCTGCAGTCATCATCGAAATTATTTTCCAGTGACAAAGAAAAGAGCACTGATTTACACATTAAAAATCCTTTGAAACAATTTCTACTAGATATACTTTTAAATAATATATCCTTTTAAAACTTTCAAAACAAAGTTCGAAATCATTGGAAATTTAATTCTCACATTCTTGATTTAAATCCATTTAAATTTCCAAATTAATTTATAACCATGTTTAATTATTTAGATATGAAACTAAAGCCAATGATTATAAAATACATGCAAAGTTAAATATTATTTCTTAACACCCAATTCCATTAATTATCAAAATTCAGAAAATTAACCTTATACATATTATAATTATACAAAATTTATCCATCTACTAAATTTTAAAACCATAATGTGTCAGTTTGTTCTGTTCAAGTGTTTTGGAGATCCTATCGATAGCGTTGATCAGACGAACCGATCGGAAACCCAAATCAATATCAACAACTCAAACAACAAAATATATAAAACATCTTTAAAATATAAAAAATTTCAAATACAAGATTAATTTTCAAAATAAGGATAGGGATTCAGATTTGATGGACTCAAATCAAAGGGAATCCTGATTTGAATATAAGTTAGAGACAAAAGATAAGATGATTAAACAACAGAATATGGAGTATGGATAAGCCTATATATATCGCGGGCAACCTTAACCAGGTCAACCGTGACTTAATGAATAAGATCGATGTGGATTTTCTAGGGTAAATCTACATTCGATCTCATGAGATAGAATTCAGAATAGTAAGAGATAATAACATCTAAACCGAGGATATATAAAATCTCCGGTGAATCAATGCCATTGTAAAGGAGTTTCACCCCTTTACAAGTCATTCAGAGGTAGGCGAGACCGTCGATTTATTACAGAGATCATTCAAAGTGGAGTTATGGGATACTCCAGAATCAAGAAGACACGAATAGGGGAGGACAGGAATGGACTTGGAACCGAAGGGAACGTTCCAAAATTCAAAGGAAACCGAATCGAATAAGAAGGAATTCAAGTTCGAACGAAAGTGATTCTGTAATTAAATTTACTCTATATGATGAGTTTGCCTAACCAGAAATCTGATACCAACTGTAACGATCCGCTATTTTGGACCATTCAAATCGACAATAATACAACACATGTCTGACTTGAATAATTCAAAATACCGAATTGTTAATTTATATTTGGCAAACTCATCATATACAGTAAATAAATAATCATAGATCACAACACAGAGTAATATAATGCAGCGGAAACAAAGAAATAGTAGTTCATGAAGCTACTATATAAATACATCAGAGTTAAGTAAGATACAATATGAATACCAAGATACAACAGGAATAATAGTATGATAACCAGGTACAACTCAGAATAAACCTGGAATCAACTGGATAACAAAATGAATAGATATCTGGTTCTTCAAAGCAAAACTCTAGCTCTAAAGGTTAGTCGCTAATGCTGTATCACCCAGTCTGACCCGAGCGTAAAGCAAAACACAAAACACTCGAGTCAGGACATACATACTTATACAATGTAAACCAACTCAATTGAACTGTAAGAAAGATACAAGTAACTTAAAGAATGCTTGGGATCGCCCATTCTTTAAGGATCCGTTAAACTATCTACTATGTAGTAATATTCGCTATTATAATAATGTCTAATATAAAATAAACATACTTTTTAATAGCGTCAAGGGGTTACCCATATAGCCCTTAACACATAATAGTCCCAGTAGTCTATCCAGTATTAGCATACTTCCAAAATGGGGGCTACCCTCGATACTCCACAGGCTACGGGAGAAATCACAACTCGTAGTAAAGCTCGATATGGTAGGTGACACGGCACACAAGGCAATGCCAGGGTAGATATACCAATTACGCACACGGGCTGGTGGAAACGCATAGCAGCCACTACCACTCCACCTCGAACAACACTCCCAAATTGAGGGGTGCACCCAAACAAATCACAAAGTAATAGAATGGTATCGAAGAAGTGTGTCTGATAAGAGGTGCTACCTCATTGGCCCGAGATCGCTCCTGTTTTAGCCACCTTATGCCAACTCACGGGAGTTGGGTCTACGCATATACCTTTAGGATCGTCGCCACCATCCTACTTCATTCTGGAAACTCCACCGCGTACACAGTTGTTAAAGTGGTTTTCGGTATCGACAGAGAGTATGTCCATATCCAATCCCGGTCTCTTCAACAACCAATCGTTATTATAACCCATGGTTATAAATTTTAAAACAGTTTATATTTCAAATCAAAATACATCCTTTAAACCATTTCAAAATCATATCATTTATTTCAAAATAATACATACTTTCAAACCCAAAACATATCCATTTCAAAACCAATTCAAAAATATCTCATTTCCATTTCAAAACCAATTCAATAATATATCATTTCCATTTCAAAAATCAATTCAATAATATATCATTTAAATTCCAAACTAAATCAAATATTTCTTTCAAAAATCAAAGCAATAATATATCATTTAAATTCCAGTACCAAATCAATATATCATTTATATTTCAACCCAAATTTCCAAATCACTGAAAGTTTCTTTTAATTTATTAAACTTGAAATATTCTTTTAAATCATCTTAAGTCAAACCACCTTATAAAGTCATATCCTTAAATCTTTAATTTCAACAAGTTTCAAATTAATATATATTTATAGACAATTCTTAATTAAATACAATTCAATTAATTTCATTTCCAAACCATAGTACTTTCAAAGTCATAACAATTCTGAAACCAACTTTTTGAAACCAAAATACTTGGAAATCATAACTCTTGAAATATAGTCATTAGGACCTCATAATACTTAGAAAAATCATAATACTTCTAAATTAATATTCATTACCAAAGTTATAACATTTTAAGTTCATTCATTCAATTATACCAATTTCAAACATTGTATTATCTCATAAATTTCAAAGTGGTTTATATTCAAATCAAAATAATTCATTTACACCATTTAAATATGAAGTCATTATACTTACAAATCAAATATTCAATTCCCAAAAATTTAGCCTTTTCTCGGCTCATTTATTCACTAAAATACTTCAAACAAATTAAATTTTAGCTTTCGCAGCACTTAGAAAATGCTACGGTAAATTACATTTGAAAACAATTCAATTCAACAAAGACAGCATTTAAAAACTGCTGTAATAGTTCAGTTTTAGTTGAAAAATAGTTCAATTTAGAAAAAACAGCATTTACAAAACTGCTGTAATAGTTCAGGATTCTATTTAAAGATTTTAGTTCAATTCAGCAAAGACAACACTTGCAAAGTGCTGTGATAGCCCTTAGTTAAATTTCCTTTTAGTTTACTTCTGTAACTACAGCACTTACAAAGTGCTGCAGATTCTACTTAGTTCAGATTTTAGTTCATTTCCAAAAACGATAGCATTTCTGAAGTGCTTTTAAATGAATTTCCAGATTTTAAATAGAATTCCAGCCATAAATAAACTTCAATTTAAATCATTTTAAACTTATAAAAATTATATTTTTCCACATCAAAATGTTCATTTAAATACCTTTTAATTTAAAATTTTATAAAGGAAAATTCTACAATAATTATCTGTAACGACCCGACATTTTGGACCATTCGCATCCATTATAAGTGTATAGGTAGACACTCATGCCGGAATTGAATTGCTCAAAATACCGCGTTGTTAATTTAAATTGGCAAAACTGAACATATACAGTAAATAAATAATCATAGATCGCAGACACAGAGTAATAAATGCAGCGGAAATAAAAGAGATAGTAGTTCATGAAGCTACTATATGAATATATAAAATACATCAGAGTTTACAACAGAAGAGTAATACGATACATCAGATTTAAACCAGATACAACGGAAGGGTAACACGATACATCAGATACAAATCAGAATACATCACTGGAATCATCGAATACTGAAAGCAGAATAGATGGTTGGATCTTCAAGCAAAGCTCCAACTCCAAAGGTGAGTCTCGAAAGTTGAACCACTCAGTCTGACCCGAGCGTAAAGCAAAACACAAGACACTCGAGTCAGGATTAACATTCTTATATTAATAAATCCAACTCAAGTGAAATAGCAATTGAAATACAAGTAACTCAAAGGATGTTTGGAATAACCATCCTTTAAGGATCCGTTAAACTATCTACTAGGTAGTAATGTACGATAAGTAGATAATGTCTATCAGTAATAATAAGATATCAAAATAGCGTTAAGTCATGGCCCATTCCACCCTTAACACATTTTTATTCCCAAAAGCATATACAAGACCGTAGTTTCCCCAAAACCGGAAGTCACCAGAGGGCAATCCATATACTAAAGGTACAAATCAAAATCGTAGTGGTCGCGTATAAATGGAATACAAGTATGACAAGGCACATGAGGCAATACCCAAGGTAGTGATACTACCGTTCGCCTGATCCGGACTGGTGAGAACGCAACGCCGCAGCGCCCGCAACACCGTGAAACAACACTCCCAAAATCAAGGGTGCACCAATCGACAACAAGTATAAGTAGTTCGAAGAAGTGTGTCCACTTGAGGTAGCTAATCCTCCATTGGCCCAGCACAGCTCCTGTTTTAGTCATTTCCAATTTGACACAAGTGTCAAGGCTATCCATTATCGTTCTCTTTCTTCAGTCATCACGTACATCATTCCAACCACTTCATTCTGGATCATCACTCCGCGTATAGTTATTAAAGTGGTTTTCGGTTTAGATAGAGAGTATATCCATAACCGATTCCGGTCTCTTTAATAACCTTCGAAATTATTTCACCGATTGGTCGTTATTTATTTCAAAAACCAAATCAATTTCAATTCGTAAATCAATATTTCATTTGTCTATCAAAACAGTTTCCATACTTTACGTTTCAAAACTTCCAAATTACCATTTCAAAATCTTATAATTCAATTTTAAATCTTTATATTGAAAACAATTCAAATATTGATTCCAGTTCGTACAAAGTTTCATTTCGAAATCATTAGAATCAATTTAGTTTTAACATTCAAATCAATTTACATTCATTTATCGATTTCATTCAATATTCGTTAAGTAAATTTTATCATTCAAAACAATTCTATTAAATTTCCAATTCATTAAATCAATTCTTAAGTTCAACTTCATTAAAACAAAACTTACAATTTTGAATTAAATTAAATTCGTCAAATCATTTCTTTCAATTACAAGTCTTACATTAATTCCAAAATATCACATTTTCATTTCTTGTTAAAGAAATTCCATTTCACTTATTTACTTCCTTAAATAATTTTCCAAAACTACTTAATAGAGAAAACTCAATTTCAATTATTACGAAGTAAAATCCACTTATTCAAAAGTTCAATTTCTCTTATTAAAGAATCCAATTCAATTTAATCATTAAATAATTCAATCTTATTTAATTATTAAATAATTCAAAACTTAATTATTAAATAATTTCAAAGTTTAACAATTTCAAACTTAATTACAATTTCAAACTTAATTATTAAATTATTTCAAAGTTTAATGATTTCAAACTTAATTCAATTTCTCAAATTAAACAACATTCTTCCATCAATTTCATTGTTAACATTTTGTTTCAGATTATTTAATATTCACATTTAAATTTCATTAAAATTCAATTTCCAACTTCGTTTCAAACCATATTATTTATTCAAATAAAATTTTCATTTTATTTTTAAATCAAATTATTGACCAATCGGGTTTTATTTAATTCTCTATCCTAGGTCCAAGTTAAATTTGGGTATTCATCATTTCAACCCGATTCCAATTCAATTCAAAATCAAAGCATAACAAAGGGAACTTGTAGTGTGATAACTGGGATGGTGTCAAAGTAAATAAACAAGCAAGAACAACAATCAATATCAATCCAATAATCAATTCAAATAATCCCGAAATAACCGTATTAATTTGCATTGTTATTTGTACGAATTAATATAATTATTTCTAGAATCTACACTATCATTTCATGTAGATTAAAGATTATTACATTACGGTTTTTCACTTGTCATTCAATTTCAATTTCATACATCATCAATTTAACAATATACATTCAGAGGTTCAAAGTGTAATTAAATAAATCCTACGTGTCAATAAATTTAACAGTTAAAAGGGTCATATTATACAAATGTCAGTTAATCAAATTTAACATTTAATCATCCTATATCAAGTTCAATTTCATACTGTTTATCATTTTAACATTAACAATTTAAAGTCCAATATAAACATCAACAATCAATAAATTATCAACCAAACTGTATTATCATTGCATAAATAATTAACAGATAATGGTGTCAGATGTCACAGGTGAACTGATACAGGTGTAATTTACTAACAACAGCATATTTCAATTTTCGTTTCAATTGAAATCAAACTTAATAAATAAAAGAACGTTAATCGTGAGTGCTCACCTTTCGTGGCTAGAGAGATGCACGAGAATAAATCGAGTTACAGAACACAAGCATGACTTCATAAGTAAAGCTAGATGACACGAATTCGACGAACAGATCTGATAAGTAAGAATTTGACGAAATCCAATCAGAAATGGATCAAGATGGCCAAATGGTACAAGTGAACTAATATAAAATTTTATGTAACATATATAAAATCACATTCTAATTTCACGTATATTCAATTTAATGTATATGTATCAAAATCAATTTTGTTTCGGTTTAAAATATAGATATATATATAAATCAACATACGTCTATAATACAATTTGAAATAACTAATTATAAAAATCAACAATATATATGTCACTAACATATAAATTATATATATACCATACATCATACAACTTAATCATAGCCAGCAAAACAAAGTATATACATATACAAACAAAACAAATGAAAATATATAATTACAGTATAAGTATGCAATTAAGCAATATACTCTAAACTATATATATTATATATGTATGCAGACCTTATGTACAACTCAACTATTTTATAAACCGACCTTCATATACAATATATAAATAATTGCATAAATTCACATATTACTAATAGCCAAATAAAATATGCAGACTCTACAGCAAATATATATAAAATTTTGCTCAACTGAAAAATCATGTTACTCAGACAACCTAAGATATACATAACAAAATATACGAACTTGACAGTACCAATTTATATTTATATACACTTATAAAGTTTTATATAAATTGCAATAGAGTAAAATATATGTATATAACACACCTCTTAGATCTTATACTACTGACATATTTTAAAACAATACTACCAACCCAAATTTGTAAATTAAAGTGTAACCCATATGACTTGTCTATATATCATACTATACTATAATAAAATGTTGAGACCCAGTATACAAAATACGTTCATAAATGAAAAGTTCAACTAGGTGGCTTTCTTTGATAATAGCTAGCTAGGTATAGGCTTAAAGTTTCAACTTATCTAGTTGTCTCAGAATATAATATTTCTTAAAGTAGTAAAAGAAATGATATATTGAACATGCTAACTTGGTTATGTTAAGCTTCTAACATCGGTACACAGTGACGAGTCATTCATGATGTACTCCAACGCTTACTATAAAGTTATATAACTTGTTATTATTATTCTTTTTTTTATACTTATAACACATATTCAGACTGTTATACGAAATCACCACAAAATTTTGACTCAGTAAACAACTAAGGTATAAAGTGACGTATATGCTATCATATAATATACCCAGCCTACATATACAGGAAAAACAACTAAGGTACACTATTATATACTTATATACTCATAACATCTTAAAATCAATAACTAATTTATTATAATATATAAAACTTAAACAGTGACAGAAAGTACTATATGGAGTAACAAATATATATAGCACAGTAACATTTATACCTTTAAGCACACACGCATATATCTAAAACTTACATCATATATACACTCAGTAAAACTTTTAAAAGCATTTTATAAAACCGGTCACCAACACCTAATATATAAGTTTATATAGTATTATATAAAAGTTAATATATGAAATATGTAAACAACTCGTACAAACTGCATATATATACAAACTTATAATAATAATATATATACCTTAATACTAGCGAGGCCGCACGCACTCAGGGAAGGAAGGGTGGAGCACGATTGCATGGAGTGGCGAAGAATGGGCTTCCCAGCAAAGAACGTAACCCGCATGCTTTCATTTCGTGGATCCATGCTGCCGAGGGAGGGAAGCAAGGAGGCTCGGCAAAGCATAGGAGGAGGAGGGGTACGTCGAGGTGACGGAGGCAGATTTGCCGAGCATGCTGCGGTAGGTGGATGAAGGACATGCGAGGATGGTTTCACGTGATGGGAAATGAACACGAGGCTACCAGCGGTGATGAGGGAGAGGACCTTCAGGGCGTTGATTATAAGAGGGAGGTGCTAGTGTGGTGGTTTGGGCATATTTTGTTTTGGGGTTTGGAGAAGGGTGTAGTGGTAGAATGAAGAAGAACGTCAATTGCCTAAAAGAAAGAAAAGAATTGACTGTTCATTTCTTTGGGTTTGTTTTCAAAACAAACGAACGGATGAATTGAACAAGTAATAATATTAAATATTAGGAATGTAAAGGTCAAAAGTTTGAATCCAGCTAATAAAATTGATAACCTGACCATTGGAATAGGATGTTGAATTTTAAGGGTCTACGGAACCCCAAACGATTAAAATTTGAATACAGATATAGAAATCTTTTTATTGGTTTCATTACATACCAGGGTTCAAGAAACAGAAATAAATATACCATTAAGGTCAGCACGATGAGACGATCAGAATGGTATATAGATATCAGTGGTATGATCATCCGATCAAAAGTCGATATCGGTACCGAAAATATTGCTAATTAGCCGAGAATAAGATAAACGGAGCAATAGAAGTCCGAATTTGGAAAAACGACAAACTGACATCTTGCTCAGAAGATGGTTTAGAATTTTTCTATGTAAAAATATTTAGGTTCCGAAAACATTTTATTTCCATCTCTTTTAACTGATTAAATTGAAGTAAATTTACACACGAAATAAACTTCTATATTTTCGGACGAAAATTTACCAGTTGCTATGTTTAACTAGACGTATTCCAAATATAAAATTTATTTTTCAAAATTTTATCGTTTAAAATTTCACAAAATTTCAACTAATTACGTTATTAAAACAGTTGAAATTTACGGGTCGTTACACTCTCCCCCACTCAAAACTTTTCGTCCCCGAAAAGGAACGAGGTAGGACAATAGAAACAACCAGAAAGAAAAACAGATTTGAAATACAAAATAACAATTAATTTAAACCATATAAATTCAAATTTAAATAAATTGAATTCAATAATTGATTTAATCCATTTGATTTCACTAAAAATCAATCTCACTATTTCCAAATTTATTATCTTATTATCCAATTATGTTTAATTAACAAATTTCTAAAATCATAAATTAGAATAGTCATTTAATAAAAACATATTTATTCAACAAATTTAATTCTTCTTTATTCCAAATTATTATTAAGTTTATTTCACTTAATATATCTTATTACATATATTTAAACCATATAAATTAATTTAAACCATATAAATTCCAATTTAAATTAATTTATAGTCACTAATTGCTTTTAAATTCAAGGTATTTCCATACGTTGATCAAATTTCAATTAATTAATTCTTTCAAAACAAATATATTAATTCTTTCAAAACAAAATTTTTTTCATTATTAATTGAGTTTACTTATTATCCTATCTAACTCTATTAACATCTTTATAATCAAAATTTAGTGTATAACATTCATTATAAATGCTCAAATTTTATTTATAAATTCAATTTATCTCATATATTATCCAATTACATATTCAACTTCTAAATGATTTAGGTAAGTTGTATTAGAATGCAGTTGAACAATATACAAATAAAATTTTCCAATTCAATTATTCAAGTTTAAATATTTATTCCAAATTTTGGTTTTATTTATAATTAAAATCATCCTTTACCAAAATTTAAGAATTAGATTTCCGATTTACTTTAAACAATTTAGAGATATATATAATATATTTATATCAAATGAAATTAAATTTTAAAATAAGATACATATATATATATATAAATCAAAATATACTGAAGAAATTCAAATCAAAATATATTTTTCAAAACAAAACCGTAGCAAAGCTACAGAATAGTATCTCCACTTCGAAACTCGAAAATGAATATCGATGATGCGGCCGCCATCATCGAAATTATTTTCCAGCGACAAAAGAGAAGAGCACTGATTTCGACATTTTAAAAATCTTTGAAAACGGTTTCTATTTGAAAATACCTTCAATAATATACATTTTAAAAATTTAAAAACCAAAGCTTGAAATTACTGGAAGTTAAATTCTCAAATTCTAAATGTTAAATTCATTTAAATTTCAAATCAGTTTATAACCCATGTTTAAAATTCATTTATAGAAAAATAAGTGATAATCAATTATTATCATTTCAAACAAACAATTTAATTAACTTATTAAATTCCAGAAAATTTTACTTATATTTTCACAATATAATCAAACAAATTTATTTCATTTTCCAAATTTGAAAATAATATTGTGTCAGTTTGCTCTGTTCAAGTGTTTTGGAAATCCTATCGATAGCGTTGATCAGACGAATCGATCGGAAACCCAAATCAACATCAACAACTCAAACAACACAATACATTTTAAAACGTTTTAAATATTAATTTACAAATACATTTCTTTGCTCGACGATACAGGAATGAATTTTTCAAAATAAGGATAGGGTTTTAAATTTGATGGACTTAAATCAAAGAGAAATTTGATTCGAATTCAAGTTCGAAAGAAAAGATAAGATGATTCAATTAACAGAATCGGGAGATGGATAAGCTTATTTAATTCACGGACAACCTTAACCGGGTCGACCGTGACTTCAAGAATAAGATCCATGTAAAATTCCAAGGCAAATCGACATTCGATCTCATGAAATAGAATTCAGGTATAGCAGGAGGTAGATAGCATCGTAAACCGAGGATACAGAAATCTCCGGTAAATCAATGCCTATTGTAAAGGAGTTTCACCCCTTTACAAATCATTCGAAGATTGGCGAGACCGCCGATCTATTACAGATATCATTCAAAATGGAGTTATGGGGTGCTCCAGAATTGAAAGAAGACGAATAGCGAGGGACACGAATGAGTTTTGGAACCGCAGTGAACGTTCCAAAATTCAAAGGAATTGAGTCAAAGGAAGAGATTGAAACTCGAATAAGAGTGATTCTGTAAATACATTTACCCTATATGTTAAGTTTTGCCTAGAGCTACCAAAGCTCTGATACCAACTGTAACGACCCGACATTTTGGACCATTCGCATCCATTATAAGTGTATAGGTAGACACTCATGCCGGAATTGAATTGCTCAAAATACCACGTTGTTAATTTAAATTGGCAAAACTGAACATATACAGTAAATAAATAATCACAGATCGCAGACACAGACACAGAGTAATAAATGCAGCGGAAATAAAAGAGATAGTAGTTCATGAAGCTACTATATGAATATATAAAATACATCAGAGTTTACAACAGAAGAGTAATACGATACATCAGAGTTAAACCAGATACAACGGAAGGGTAACACGATACATCAGATACAAATCAGAATACATCACTGGAATCATCGAATACTGAAAGCAGAATAGATGGCTGGATCTTCAAGCAAAGCTCCAACTCCAAAGGTGAGTCTCGAAAGCTGAACCACTCAGTCTGACCCGAACGTAAAGCAAAACAGAAGACACTCGAGTCAAGATTAACATTCTTATATTAATAAATCCAACTCAAGTGAAATAGCAATTGAAATACAAGTAACTCAAAGGATGTTTGGAATAACCATCCTTTAAGGATCCGTTAAACTATCTACTAGGTAGTAATGTACAATAAGTAGATAATGTCTATCAGTAATAATAAGATATCAAAATAGCGTTAAGTCATGGTCCATTCCACCCTTAACACATTTTTATTCCCAAAAGCATATACAAGACCGTAGTTTCCCCAAAACCGGAAGTCACCAGAGGGCAATCCATATACTAAAGGTACAAATCAAAATCGTAGTGGTCGCGTATAAATGGAATACAAGTATGACAAGGCACATGAGGCAATACCCAAGGTAGTGATACTACCGTTCGCCTGATCCGGACTGGTGAGAACGCAACGCCGCAGCGCCCGCAACACCGTGAAACGACACTCCCAAAATCAAGGGTGCACCAATCGACAACAAGTATAAGTAGTTCGAAGAAGTGTGTCCACTTGAGGTAGCTAATCCTCCATTGGCCCGGCACAGCTCCTGTTTTAGTCATTTCCAATTTGACACAAGTGTCAAGGCTATCCATTATCGTTCTCTTTCTTCAGTCATCACGTACATCATTCCAACCACTTCATTCTGGATCATCACTCCGCGTATAGTTATTAAAGTGGTTTTCGGTTTAGATAGAGAGTATATCCATAACCGATTCCGGTCTCTTTAATAACCTTCGAAATTATTTCACCGATTGGTCGTTATTTATTTCAAAAACCAAATCAATTTCAATTCGTAAATCAATATTTCATTTGTCTATCAAAACAGTTTCCATACTTTACGTTTCAAAACTTCCAAATTACCATTTCAAAATCTTATAATTCAATTTTAAATCTTTATATTGAAAACAATTCAAATATTGATTCCAGTTCGTACAAAGTTTCATTTCGAAATCATTAGAATCAATTTAGTTTTAACATTCAAATCAATTTACATTCATTTATCGATTTCATTCAATATTCGTTAAGTAAATTTTATCATTCAAAACAATTCTATTAAATTTCCAATTCATTAAATCAATTCTTAAGTTCAACTTCATTAAAACAAAACTTACAATTTTGAATTAAATTAAATTCGTCAAATCATTTCTTTCAATTACAAGTCTTACATTAATTCCAAAATATCACATTTTCATTTCTTGTTAAAGAAATTCCATTTCACTTATTTACTTCCTTAAATAATTTTCCAAAACTACTTAATAGAGAAAACTCAATTTCAATTATTACGAAGTAAAATCCACTTATTCAAAAGTTCAATTTCTCTTATTAAAGAATCCAATTCAATTTAATCATTAAATAATTCAATCTTATTTAATTATTAAATAATTCAAAACTTAATTATTAAATAATTTCAAAGTTTAACAATTTCAAACTTAATTACAATCAAACTTAATTATTAAATTATTTCAAAGTTTAATGATTTCAAACTTAATTCAATTTCTCAAATTAAACAACATTCTTCCATCAATTTCATTGTTAACATTTTGTTTCAGATTATTTAATATTCACATTTAAATTTCATTAAAATTCAATTTCCAACCTCGTTTCAAACCATATTATTTATTCAAATAAAATTTTCATTTTATTTTTAAATCAAATTATTGACCAATCGGGTTTTATTTAATTCTCTATCCTAGGTCCAAGTTAAATTTCGGTATTCATCATTTCAACCCGATTCCAATTCAATTCAAAATCAAAGCATAACAAAGGGAACTTGCAGTGTGATAACTGGGATGGTGTCAAAGTAAATAAACAAGCAAGAACAACAATCAATATCAATCCAATAATCAATTCAAATAATCCCGAAATAACCGTATTAATTCGCATTGTTATTTGTACGAATTAATATAATTATTTCTAGAATCTACACTATCATTTCATGTAGATTAAAGATTATTACATTACGGTTTTTCACTTGTCATTCAATTTCAATTTCATACATCATCAATTTAACAATATACATTCAGAGGTTCAAAGTGTAATTAAATAAATCCTACGTGTCAATAAATTTAACAGTTAAAGGGGTCATATTATACAAATGTCAGTTAATCAAATTTAACATTTAATCATCCTATATCAAGTTCAATTTCATACTGTTTATCATTTTAACATTAACAATTTAACGTCCAATATAAACATCAACAATCAATAAATTATCAACCAAACTGTATTATCATTGCATAAATAATTAACAGATAATGGTGTCAGATGTCACAGGTGAACTGATACAGGTGTAATTTACTAACAACAGCATATTTCAATTTTCGTTTCAATTGAAATCAAACTTAATAAATAAAAGAACGTTAATCGTGAGTGAGTGCTCACCTTTCGAGGCTAGAGAGATGCACGAGAATAAATCGAGTTACGGGACACAAGCACGACTTCATAAGTAAAGCTAGATGACACGAATTCGACGAACAGATCTGATAAGTAAGAATTTGACGAAATCCAATCAGAAATGGATCAAGATGGCCAAATGGTACAAGTGAACTAATATAAAATTTTATGTAACATATATAAAATCACATTCTAATTTCACGTATATTCAATTTAATGTATATGTATCAAAATCAATTTTGTTTCGGTTTAAAATATAGATATATATATATAAATCAACATACGTCTATAATACAATTTGAAATAACTAATTATAAAAATTAACAATATATATGTCACTAACATATAAATTATATATATACCATACATCATACAACTTAATCATAGCCAGCAAAACAAAGTATATACATATACAAACAAAACAAATGAAAATATATAATTACAGTATAAGTATGCAATTAAGCAATATACTCTAAACTATATATATTATATATGTATGCAGACCTTATGTACAACTCAACTATTTTATAAACCGACCTTCATATACAATATATAAATAATTGCATAAATTCACATATTACTAACAGCCAAATAAAATATGCAGACTCTACAGCAAATATATATAAAATTTTTCTCAACTGAAAAATCATGTTACTCGGACAACCTAAGATATACATAACAAAATATACGAACTTGACAGTACCAATTTATATTTATATACACTTATAAAGTTTTATATAAATTGCAACAGAGTAAAATATATGTATATAACACACCTCTTAGATCTTATACTACTAACATATTTTAAAACAAAACTACCAACCCAAATTTGTAAATTAAAGTGTAACCCATATGACTTGTCTATATATCATACTGTACTATAATAAAATGTTGAGACCCAGTATACAAAATACGTTCATAAATGAAAAGTTCAACTAGGTGGCTTTCTTTGATAATAGCTAGCTAGGTATAGGCTTAAAGTTTCAACTTATCTAGTTGTCTCAGAATATAATATTTCTTTAAGTAGTAAAAGAAATGATATATTGAACATGCTAACTTGGTTATGTTAAGCTTCTAACATCGGTACACAGTGACGAGTCATTCATGATGTACTCCAACGCTTTCTATAAAGTTATATAACTTGTTATTATTATTCTTTTTTTTATACTTATAACACATATTCAGACTGTTATACGAAATCACCAAAAAAATTTGACTCAGTAAACAACTAAGGTATAAAGTGACGTATATGCTATCATATAATATACCCAGCCTACATATACAGGAAAAACAACTAAGGTACACTATTATATACTTATATACTCATAACATCTTAAAATCAATAACTAATTTATTATAATATATAAAACTTAAACAGTGACGGAAAGTACTATATGGAGTAACAAATATATATAGCACAGTAACATTTATACCTTTAAGCACACACGCATATATCTAAAACTTACATCATATATACACTCAGTAAAACTTTTAAAAGCATTTTATAAAACCGGTCACCAACACCTAATATATAAGTTTATATAGTATTATATAAAAGTTAATATATGAAATATGTAAACAACTCGTATAAACTGCATATATATACAAACTTATAATAATAATATATATACCTTAATACTAGCGAGGCCGCACGCACTCAGGGAAGGAGGGGTGGAGCATGGTTGCATGGAGTGGCGAAGAATGGGCTTCCCAGCAAAGAACGTAACCCGCATGCTTTCATTTCATGGAGCCATGCTGCCGAGGGAGGGAAGCAAGGAGGCTCGGCAAAGCATAGGAGGAGGAAGGGTACGTCGAGGTGACGGAGGTAGATTTGCCGAGCATGCTGCAGTAGGTGGATGAAGGACAGGCGAGGATGGTTTCACGTGATGGGAAATGAACATGAGGCTACCAGCGGTGATGAGGGAGAGGACCTTCAGGGCGTTGATTGTAAGAGGGAGGTGCGGGTGTGGTGGTTTGGGCATCTTTTGTTCTAGGGTTTAGAGAAGGGTGTAGTGTTAGAATGAAGAAGAACGTCAATTGCCTAAAAGAAAGAAAAGAATTGACTGTTCATTTCTTTGGGTTTGTTTTCAAAACAAACGAACGGATGAATTGAACAAGTAATAATATTAAATATTGGGAATGTAAAGGTCAAAAGTTTGAATCCAGCTAATAAAATTGATAACCTGACCATTGGAATAGGATGGTGAATTTTAAGGGTCTACGGAACCCCAAACGATTAAAATTTGAATACAGATATAGAAATCTTTTTATTGGTTTCATTACATACCAGGGTTCAAGAAACAGAAATAAATATACCATTAAGGTCAGCACGATGAGACGATCAGAATGGTATACAGATATCAGTGGTACGATCATCCGATCAAAAGTCGATATCGGTACCGAAAATGTTGCTAATTAGCCGAGAATAAGATAAACGGAGCAATAGAAGTCCGAATTTGGAAAAACGACAAACTGACATCTTGCTCAGAAGATGGTTTAGAATTTTTCTATGTAAAAATATTTAGGTTCCGAAAACATTTTATTTCCATCGCTTTTAACTGATTAAATTGAAGTAAATTTACACACGAAATAAACTTCTATATTTTCGGACGAAAATTTACCAGTTGCTATGTTTAACTAGACGTATTCCAAATATAAAATTTATTTTTCAAAATTTTATCGTTTAAAATTTCACAAAATTTCAACTAATTACGTTATTAAAATAGTTGAAATTTACGGGTCGTTACATTATCAAACTTTTCAACAATTCCTTTATTTAATTCAAGTGTACAAATTTCCTATTCTTTACATTTTTTACACTTAAATTTAATTTACCATTTCATAAATAAGACTTAATTTCCATTTTTATTTAATTAACTTAAACTTTCATAAAAAAATCAAATCACAAATTTCCAAATTAAGTTATGTTGAAAATCACAATTTTCCATTCATTTATTAACATATTTAACACAAAGAAAAACCATTTTTCACTTTATTAAATCATTTTAAAAAACAAATTTAAATAAAAATATCAAAATTTACATTTTTAAAATACTTAAAACTTCTAGAAAAATATATAAAATAACCACGGGTCTATATAATATTTTCTAACCTAGGTCAAGTGATACAGATAATATATCATTTCAATCCGTAATTTACAAAGAAAAATACGGGTTCTATCATTTCACGTGAGAAAAGAGGAATAAAAGTCACGGCAACAAATAAGAAAGGAACGGCCAAAATATTGAGGAGTTATGGTATGAAATCAATGGATGGAAAGCTAAAGAGGTAATAAATCAAAACGTAACGTATGTCTCCATTTAATTGATGTGTTACCTATATATTAAAGAAAGGTGTATACAAGAAGCTTTCACAAACCAATAAATACAACAATGTTAAATAAATACCTTTTAAAGATATGCCTTTAAAATCAAAAACGTATATATATTGAAACTAGACTTAAAATTTCAAACAAAAATGCAATTAACTTTGGAAAATTATAACAACCCTTCTAAACAAATAAAAAGTCAAGTAAATAAAATAAATGCTGAACAAAATAAAGTGGAAATGAAAATAAAATAAGGTTTTATGAAAATAGAAAAATAAATAAAGAATTACTTTAATTAATTGAAACTAGAAATTAAAATTGTAAACAAAATACAACTGACATTAGAAAATTTCAATTACACTTTTTAAAATGTTTTAAAACTAAAAATATATACATAACATCATGATACACATGTAAACATAAATTAGAACATGACATGGCAGCAAAATATTATTTATATAAAATTAAAATAACAATTTTGTTAAATACAACAAATTACATCCAATAGTGTAAAAGGCATAACTTTAACAATATTAATCAGATTTCAACGAAACGAAAAGCAGTATTCTTGAAATTTTATTTACTTTCATAAAAAAAGATAAAATTCAAAAATTCAAACTTTTAAATTTTTAATTTAAAAAGTCAAAGTTTGACCACATTGACAAAATTCACATTTTTGGAAAATATTCTATTTATTCATGTTCGGAATTATAATTCACATACAAATCAAAATTAATATTTAAAATAATTTTTTTTATCCATTTTAATAAATAAGATAAAGTTTTTAAATCAGGAAATTCAATTTAAAATAATTACAAAATACAGGGTTGTTACATGGTCTTCACACATGTTTAATGAAACATTCCTAGGCTCATACCAATATTCCTTATATTCAATGGAGATTCATTGTTGCTATTTTACGAGCATTCATCACTATTTTATTCATGGCCTTAAATTTTACCTCATCTTACCTAAGCAATCATCTCTATATACTCAATATTAAAATTTTAGTTCGATTTTACCATTCGTCTTAAAATTAAAACATCACAGTCATGAAGTACTTAATGCCAAAACTTTTATCTTTCAAAATATAAACTTAGACTTTTTATTGAATCCTTCTATAGCTTGGTTTAAAAAAAAGAAACCATGAAAATTTCCTTATTTTAACCAATTTTAGTTGTAGGCATCTAAACTTTTATAACTATAATTTAGGATCTATCAATTAATTTGATTTAATAAGTCTAAAAGGAAACGTTAGCAATTTAATTTTTAAAAGATCCTTTCCCTCTTTTCAAAAACGAATAAAGTTTTATTACATGAGTGGTCATTCAAATCATATTTTCTTTAAAGCATTTTAGCAATAAAAAATTTGCCTCTTAAAAGTGGGATTTTTAATTCAAACTATTTATTAAGTTTTGCCTTTAAAAACTCAATTGTTATTCCAAACCATTTTTCTCAAAAATGTGCTTTATAGTGTTTCTAAAACATCTTTTATATCTTTCAACAATAAAAAATGGAGTAGACAAGGACACTTCCATTCTATCATTTTTCTATCATTATGCTATTTCCACTTTCATCCTTAGCGGAGACTTTGATAGCATGTGAGGGGGGCTTTTAAAAAGGTATGTGAAAATAATGCACATATTTGTGGAAACTATCATTTTTTTCTTTTAGTTTCCTATATTGTTTCCAGTTACTAACATTATTCGATATAAATTTCTAACATTGTTTTTATTTACATTTCATAACGATACTACTATTTAACTTTCTTCTATTTAAGATGATCTTATTTAAATGACTTCTCGTTATATAGCTCTTTTTTATGCATAAAACTACTTCAAATGTTTTCCTCCACATTTTATTATACAAGAATATCCTTCCTATCTTCTTTATCGGGTGTTTTTACCTTCCATTTTCTTTACCGCATTTAAAACTGATACCATTTCCTATTGCCCACCCTTTTAAAAGAATTTAAAAAATTTGAATTTAAAAAATCATAAAAATAACTAAGCTACACATATACTCTATTTTATATTTATTACAAAGGAAATATCTTTATTGAAATCCCTTTTTTCTTAAATAGTTTTAAATTTCAACTAGCAATTCTATTTAAAACATAAAATGGTATTTTATTTTGCGGACAACTTTTAATATTTACTTATTTTCAAAAATAAAGCTTTCTTCACTTCACCAGACTCAAGCATGTTCTTCCTTCACTGGTTTCCAACAACCAAGCAGCATTCCTTCCTGGCAGGAACATTCTTGATCATATCCTTCTCACTCATGAGCTCCTTAAAGGATATAATCGTAAGAATGCTACCCCGAAAGCTATGTTAAAACTTGATATCATGAAAGCTTTTGATATGTTACAATGGGATAGTATCATACGTATCATGGGTTATATGAACTTCCCACCCCATTTTATTGCTTGGATATTTGAATGCATCTCTACACCAACATATTCAATCATTGTCAATGGTATAGCTGTTGGATTCTTTAGAAGTAAACAGGGTATAAGGCAGGGAGACCCGATATCAGCTTATGTCTTCATCATGGTTATGGAACTTCTGTCTAGAATGATAGACAATCTAATAAACCAAGGAAAGTTTAAACTCCATCAGACGTGCAGTAATCCTCAGATCTCTTCGTTGATGTTTGCTGATGATCTTGTTGTGTTTTGTTCGCCGGATATCTCAACTGTCAACAATATAATGAATACCCTAAATCAGTTTTATGTGATGACTGGGCTAAAAGTTAATATACAAAAATCTGAGATCATTTTAGCTGGAGTCAACATGGAACAAGTGGCCGAAATATCTCTTGCTACTTGTTACGACCCAAAACTTTTAGTGATTTTTTTTGTTAAAATTAATTGAAATTTTGTGAAATTCTAAACAATAAAATTTGAAAATAAAAATTTACTATTTGGAATACGTTTATTTTAATATAGCAACTGATAAATTTTCATCTGATAATATTAAAGTTTATTTTCCTGTGAAATTTTATTTCAATTTAAACCAGTTAATAACAGTGAATTTAAAAGTTTTCCGAAACCAAAATATGTCACAAGGAGAAAATTTATTCAGAGCATTTTGAATTAGACTGCGAAATTCGTTTCGTGAAATTCGGACGTTTCGAGCTTCGTTTGGATTTTTCCCGTACGAAATAGCAGCATTTTCGGTACCGATTATCGACTTTTGGTCGGATGATCGTACCACTAATATCTTTATACCGTTTTGATCCTCTCGTCATGCTGATCTCAATGGTATATTTATTTCTGTATTTTGAGTAGCGGTACGCAACGAAAACAATAAGTTGTTCGTTGTAACGGTACCGTGAATTGCGACTTTACCCCTTTCCTTCAGTTTCAAATTGAAAGGTGCAGCCCACGAAAGCAATAAATTACCTTAATTATTCATGTAACGACCCGTATTTTTCACGGATCGAAAAGTTCGTCAAATCTGGAATTTTTGCATTTTTAAGTCATTTCAGATTTTTGGGGAAATTTGTCTAAGTCCTAGGTCGTGGACGACCTAAGAGCTAAGTCGTGACCGAGTTAAGGACTTGCGAGTTAGTGTTAGGTCGTGGGTTAGTTGGAGCGACCTATAAAATTGTGCAACCTAGGATTTAGTTAAGTAATTAGGTCGGCAGGGCGAGTTAACGACCTAAAGACTGACCGACTTAAGGATATGGCGACTCAAGGGTAGGCAGACCTAGTGGTTCCGGGTTAGCGACTTAGTAATTAAGTTGTTAGGTCGGTTGGGACGACCTATAGAAGTTAGCAGTGTAGTTAGGTCGGCAACGACCTAAGTAGTAGTGAGCGACTTAAGGAGTTAAGTCGTAAGTCTGGGTAGAGTTAGGTCGCATCCCAGTTGTTCGCGACTTATGTTAGGTCGCGTGGAGGCTTAAGGAATTAGGTCGTAACCTGTTAAGTCGTAGGTCGCTGGGTTTCGTCTAAGTGTTAGGTCGTAACCTGTTAAGTCGTAGGTCGCTGGGTTTCGTCTAAGTGTTAGGTCGAAGTATGTGTTAAGTCGTAGGTCGACTTAATAGTTAGGTCGTATGCGCAGAAGTGTTAGATCGTAGGAGTTGAGGCGCGCGTATCTGTTAGGTCGGAGTTGTTGGCTAAGGGTTAGGTCGGAGGCTCTGTTAAGTCGTGGGGGTTTTTATGTCGTAGGTCGGCATATGTTAGGTCGGCAACGACTTAAGGAGATAGCCGAGTTACGACTCAGGCAGTTTTCAGCTATAAATAGGAGGGGTTGTTCTCACTTTTTGGGATCCGGATTTTGAAGCGACGAAGTGCTGCCATTTTGAGAGCTCGACTTCTACACTTCTTCACTTCTTTTCTCCACTCTAATCTAGTGCTTCCATCCATCCAAATCGAAGATCGAGATTGAAGATTCAAAAGCTTGGATTGAAGATCTTCATCTTTTCAAGAGAGATTTCTTCATTTGAAGCGGATTTGTGATAGATCTAGCTTCATCCTTCGCTGTCCAGATCTGAAGTGTGTTGATTTGAGGTTGTTTAGGTGATTTGGTGAGTGGTGATTATCTCTCACACGGATCCAAAGGAGTATATCGGATTGTTGGCTCGTTTTGGTGTTAAAATAGAGATTTCCATGCATTTTCTTCATCCTATGTGTAGATCCATATAGATCCATTGTTCATGATGATGTTGCATCCATTTTATCATATGTTAACCTATGCAAGTTCATTCATCAAGTTTGTAGAGATATAATACATGTTTTCATTCTTATTGGACTTTCAACTCTTTAATTACGAAAATGCCATTATTGTTATAATTGTCTACTTAGATCATTTTTTTTGAATGCTTGATTGCTTGGATTGATGTTTGATTTGATTGATTGTTATGAACTAGATGATTGATGACTAGATTTAGATCGAAGGTGATTCAAAAGCTAAGGGAAAGGCTCTTGAATTGGAAAAGCTGCTCGTGGCATATGTAGCGGGATGATGAAGCTCTTATGCATAGATTTGATGATGTGAAGTTGAGATGAAGCATTGCAAGGGTGTAATGAAGCGAGGCATCATATGATGAAGACTTGGTCTAATCCAGACGGGATCATTCCAAGCATGTTGATAACTCGGTGGTATGATTCGAGTTGAAGATAATGAATGGATATGAGAATAGTCGTCGAGGAGGATGACTAGGAGGCTTGGATAGCATCGTTGTTGAAGGTTCTAGCATGCTCCAAGCAAGAGTACGTTTGGGCAGATTCGATAGTCCCAACGGCCAACTGTTGATGGTCGAGTACTCTGGGCAGATTCGATAGTCCTAGGCACGGGCTGCGACGACGTGCGGGAGTTATGTCTAGAACCGGGGTTTCCATTAGCCCTTGACGGACGGCTGAAAGAATGTGCCGGTCATTCAATTAACGGTGATATCGAAGCAATGATAACAGTGATAGCCAGAGTCATGGATGTGTGGTTGTATCGTCATTCGGACTCAAGAGCGGTATTTTCTGGGTGCTTATCTGATTTAGGCCTTGGTACTTGGAAAACATCGCCCTTGACTCGAGTGATAGTAGCTTTACTTTAAATTGTATGCTCTGCTATGTTTGCTTCTGCTTAGTGTGTGTCTGGGGGCTATCACTGTAGAATGAGGTTGGAGTGGGAGGGTTGTATTCCTATTCCTTTTCCTTTATGCTCTTTTGGTATGTTGTTAGTTAATTTACTGCTCACTAAGACTGTTGTCTGACTCAAGGCTTTTTGTTTTTAAATTCTTATTGCCTTGGGCTGTTCGTCCATTTTGGGACGGGCAGACTAGGTAGCAGGTGACAGGTGCTGTTCTCTTCTCACGATGCTGATATCGAAGACGAGCTAGAGGGTTGCATATTATTTTCTTATATGTACTGGATATTCCGCTGTTTTGTATTCTCTGAGAGATTTGTAGTGAGGCTGGATGTATTGACTATGTGGATGCTTGTATTCAACTATTATGGAGTTTTATATGATGTCATTTTGTTCTGTAAAGTTTCACTATACATATGTTCTATTGTATTTTGTCCATGCGCTGTGAGTAATACGATAGATCCTTTTGTTTTAAATCTTACCTTGACAATCGTCTATGGTCGCCTGGCACACTTTACAGCGCACTATCTCTAGATTCGGTGCAGGGGTCATGGGCGGTCGTCACATTTGGTATCAGAGCATTGGTTAATCGGTTTTACCCAACGCTCGTTGTCATAACTACGTATGAGAGACGTAATTGTATTTTGATGGATGATTACTATATATAATATAGTAGCTTAGTAGAGTTTGAGTCCTTTATGCAGTTGTTTCTCTAGATGTTCTAATCATTCCTTTTTATAGATATTGAGAATGAGTCGAAGAGGGAGACCAGCTGCTAGGGGAGGTCGTGCTACTGAAGAGACTGCTGATTATGCAGCCATGTTCGAAGCTATGATGACTTCGATCATGAGAAGGATACCAGTTCCGGGGGCGGCAGTTGATGTTGGAGTTCAAGTCCAAACTTCGAAACCAGTGGATTTTGCTAAGCTGTGCAAGGATTATACTGCTCTTGGAGGGAAGGTTTTCTTGGGAACAGAATCTACCATTGAAGTCCAGAGGTGGATAGATGCTTGTAGAAGGATCTTTGGTGATTTGGGAATTGATGATGCAACTAAGAGGAAGTTGGCATCGAGGCAGCTTCAAGGGAGAGCTTCTGATTGGTGGAACTCTATTACCATCACTACTCCGGAAGAAGAGATTACTTGGGAGCAATTCCAAGTCAGATTTGAAGCTAAGTTCATTTCTACAGCTCAGAAGTCTGTTCTGTTCAAGAAGTTTGTAGAGCTCAAGCAGGGTGGAAGATCTGTTCTTGAGTATGTTTCTGAGTTCGAAGCTTTGTCCAAGTATGCTCGGTCATATATTGAATCTGCTTATCAGAAGAATGAGAAGTTTGTGACCGGCTTGGATAGTTATCTTGGGAGACAGTTGGTGGATCATTTGGACGATTCATTTGAGAAGCTTGTGGAGAAAGCTCTTAGGCATGAGAGTCTGTTTCCTAAGGAAGGACCTGTTGTTGCTGTTACCAAGGGAGAATCTAAACCACAGCAGGGTGGAAACCAGAAGAGGAAGCAGCAGCAGCAGAAAGGTAAGGATGGCCAGAAGAAGCCGAAAGGCGAGGTGACTTGCTACAATTGTCAACAGAAGGGCCATTTCTCTAAGGATTGTAAGAATCCGAAGGCACCGATGAAGTGTCACAACTGTGACAAGCCGGGGCATTTCAGGAAGAATTGTCCAGAACCAAGGAAGGACAGGCAGATTGTGCAAGCCTATGCTTTAGGAGCTGTTCCGTCGTCTTCGAAAGCTCCTACTGCTGAAGAGAAGGGAAAGAGTGTGGTTGTTCAAGGTACTCTTTTCCTATGTGGTGTTCCAGTTAGAGTTTTGTTTGATACTGGAGCTTCGCCTTCGTTTGTTTGTAATGAACTAGTAGGCCGGTTAAATTTGAAGCCGGATATTGTTGATAGGCCACTGGTTGTGACTAATCCAGTTGGGGGTTCGTCTTGTTTGTGTATGTTATGCCGTGGTCTAGTTGTATCGAGTCATGGTTGCTCTTTTGTTTGTGATTGCTTTGTTCTGAACTTTGCGGGGTTCGGAATTATCTTGGGTATGGACTGGCTTAGGAAGTATGCGGCTAAGGTTGATTGTGAGAGGCTGGAGGTGACAGTCGAGAATGTGGAGGGGCGAAAGATTGTGATACGATGTAAGCATGAAGAAGGCGTCTTCATGAGCTTCATGTATTCGCTAGTTGTTCCACGGGATGGACTGTCTTTAGTGCCGATCGCAAATAGATTCGAGGATGTCTTTGACGAAGTCAAAGGGTTGCCGCCGCATAGAGAGATCGAGTTTCGTATAGATCTAGTTGAAGGAGCCAGACCTGTTGTGATGCCTCTTAGGCGGATGGCGCCTAGGGAACAGCAGGAGTTGAGGGTGCAAGTTGATGACCTTTTACAGAAAGGATTCATTCGGCGTAGTGTGTCCGAGTGGGGTGCACCAGTTGTGTTTGCAACCAAGGCAGATGGATCATTGAGATTGTGTGTCGATTATCGTGAGCTGAACAAGGTGACTAAGAAGAACAAGTATCCATTGCCAAGGATAGACGACTTGTTTGATCAACTTCACGAAGCTAAGGTGTTTTCTCAGATGGATTTGGCAACGGGATTTCACCAGTTGAGAGTGGCTAAGGATAGTATGCCGAAGACTGCTTTTAGGACACCATCCGGTTTCTTTGAGTGGCTGGTAATGCCGTTTGGATTGACTAACGCGCCAGCATATTTTGTGGATCTCATGAATAGAGTGTTCAGAGATCAGTTGAACAAGTTCGTACTTGTGTTCGTGGATGATATTCTGATTTATTCCAGAACGGAAGAAGAGCACAAGACGCACTTGCGTATCGTTTTGGAGATCTTGCGAAAACATCAGCTGAAGGCTAAGTTTTCGAAGTGTCACTTCTGGAAGAGTGAAGTGAGGTTCTTAGGCCATGTGATTTCTGGAAGTGGAATAGCGGTTGATCCCGCTAAGGTGGCAGCAATCCAGGATTGGGTTAGACCTAAGAATGCATTAGATGTGAGAAGTTTTCTTGGATTAGCAGGATATTATCGACGGTTTATCAAAGACTTCTCCAAGATAGCTGCACCATTAACAGGATTGACGAAGAAGAACCAAGTGTTCAGTTGGGATGCTAAGTGTGAGCAAGCTTTCGGAATCCTGAAAGAGAGACTGACGAGTGCTCCTGTTTTGACTATTCCAAGTGGGAATGATGAGATGGTGGTTTACACCGATGCATGTGGTACTGGACTTGGAGCAGTGCTGATGCAGAAGGATAAAGTTGTTGCGTATGCCAGTCGACAACTGAAGCCGCATGAAAGGAATTACCCAACTCATGATTTGGAATTAGCGGCGATTGTATTTGCTCTGAAGATGTGGAGACATTATCTGTTGGGAGTTCGATTCGAGTTGTTTACGGATCATAAGTCGTTAAAGTATCTTTTCTCCCAGAAGGATTTGAATCTTCGGCAGCAACGTTGGTTAGAGTTTTTGGCATCGTATGATTTTGGTATAGCTTATACTCCGGGAAAAGGTAACGCAGTGGCAGATGCGTTAAGTCGAAGACATGCAGGATTGGGAGCCATGTTTTCAGAATGGAAGAGTCTCGAGTATTTAGCTGGATTTGACTTCAGGCCTAGATGTGAATTGGAACCTGAGATGTTGGCAAACTTATCGATAAGACCCACTCTTGTGGAAAGGATTGGTGAGAGCCAAAAGCGAGATGATAAGCTTGTCAAGATTATCCGTGAGTTGGAATCTGGATTGGATCCAGAAAAGGATAAAGGATTCGAGGTCGATCAAGAGGGTTGGCTTCGGAAGCAAGGACGACTAGTTGTTCCCGATATAGATGAATTGAGGAGTGAAGTTCTGAAGGAAAGTCATCACTCGAAGTTGACAATTCATCCAGGTGGAAATAAGATGTATCGGGATATGAAGAGAACCTACTATTGGGAAGGTATGAAGAAGGATGTTGGAAATTTTATTTCCAAGTGTATGAACTGCCAGTTGGTTAAAGCTGAACAGAAGAAGCCAAGTGGATTGCTTCAGCCATTAGAAGTTCCTACATGGAAGTGGGAACAAGTGTCGATGGATTTCATCGATGGATTGCCTAGAACCAGAACGGGAAATGAAGGGATTTGGGTCATTGTGGATCGTCTGACTAAGAGTGCACGATTCATTCCTGTTCGATCGACTAGGACTGCATCAAAGTTGGCTGAGTTGTATATTAAGTGGATAGTTCGATTCCATGGTATTCCGAAGAGCATAGTGAGCGATCGAGACCCATTGTTCACTAGTGGATTTTGGAAGAGCTTCCAGGAAGTTTTGGGAACCGAGTTGTGTTTGAGTACAGCTTATCATCCCCAAACAGATGGTCAGACCGAGAGAGTCAACCGAGTTTTGGAAGATCTTCTCAGAGCATGTGTTTTGGACTTCGGAGGATCATGGGAAGATCACCTTCATTTGGTGGAGTTTGCGTACAACAACAGTTACCAGTCAAGCATTGGTATGGCACCGTATGAGGCGTTGTATGGAAGACCGTGTAACTCTCCGACATGTTGGTTGGAAACTGGAGAAAAGCTGATACTTGGGCCAGAGATGATTCGTCAGACCTCAGATTGCATAGAGATCATTCGGCAACGAATGAAGGCAGCCCAAGACCGTCAGAAGAGTTATACCGATAAGCGTCGAAAGGATTTGGAATTCGACGTAGGGGATATGGTTTTTGTGAAGATTTCTCCACTGAAGAATGTTATTAGATTCGGGAAGAAAGGAAAATTGACTCCGAGATTTGTTGGACCATTCCCGATCATCGAGCGAATTGGAAAGCTCGCTTATAGATTGGAGTTACCGGAGAAGATGTCAGGTGTGCACAATGTTTTTCACGTATCGTATCTACGGAAGTATGTGCATGACTCGAATGCAGTGGTTTCTGCTGATAGCTATGAAGACTTTGAAGTTGATCCAGTTGATAGAAGACCTCGTAAGCCACTTCGTGTTGTGGAAACCGACACGAAACAGCTTAGGAGGAAGGTAGTTAAGTTGCTCAAGATACAATGGAGTGATGATGATAACGACTGTACGTGGGAGGTGGAAGAGAGGATGAAAGCAGCTCATCCTGAACTCTTCAAGGTATGGCCCTAAGGTGTCGTGTCATCTCACGATATTGTAACTTGTTCTAATTTTAGAATTCTGTACGCTAAGTTAGAATTGGATGCATGGTTTGTTGATTGCTATGGATGGTAGGCGTACAGAATAGTCTTTGATTGCTTTGTTTGCTTGGAATTTCGGGGGCGAAATTCCTAAGGGGGAGAGAATGTAACGACCCGTATTTTTCACGGATCGAAAAGTTCGTCAAATCTGGAATTTTTGCATTTTTAAGTCATTTCAGATTTTTGGGGAAATTTGTCTAAGTCCTAGGTCGTGGACGACCTAAGAGCTAAGTCGTGACCGAGTTAAGGACTTGCGAGTTAGTGTTAGGTCGTGGGTTAGTTGGAGCGACCTATAAAATTGTGCAACCTAGGATTTAGTTAAGTAATTAGGTCGGTAGGGCGAGTTAACGACCTAAAGACTGACCGACTTAAGGATATGGCGACTCAAGGGTAGGCAGACCTAGTGGTTCCGGGTTAGCGACTTAGTAATTAAGTTGTTAGGTCGGTTGGGACGACCTATAGAAGTTAGCAGTGTAGTTAGGTCGGCAACGACCTAAGTAGTAGTGAGCGACTTAAGGAGTTAAGTCGTAAGTCTGGGTAGAGTTAGGTCGCATCCCAGTTGTTCGCGACTTATGTTAGGTCGCGTGGAGGCTTAAGGAATTAGGTCGTAACCTGTTAAGTCGTAGGTCGCTGGGTTTCGTCTAAGTGTTAGGTCGTAACCTGTTAAGTCGTAGGTCGCTGGGTTTCGTCTAAGTGTTAGGTCGAAGTATGTGTTAAGTCGTAGGTCGACTTAATAGTTAGGTCGTATGCGCAGAAGTGTTAGATCGTAGGAGTTGAGGCGCGCGTATCTGTTAGGTCGGAGTTGTTGGCTAAGGGTTAGGTCGGAGGCTCTGTTAAGTCGTGGGGGTTTTTATGTCGTAGGTCGGCATATGTTAGGTCGGCAACGACTTAAGGAGATAGCCGAGTTACGACTCAGGCAGTTTTCAGCTATAAATAGGAGGGGTTGTTCTCACTTTTTGGGATCCGGATTTTGAAGCGACGAAGTGCTGCCATTTTGAGAGCTCGACTTCTACACTTCTTCACTTCTTTTCTCCACTCTAATCTAGTGCTTCCATCCATCCAAATCGAAGATCGAGATTGAAGATTCAAAAGCTTGGATTGAAGATCTTCATCTTTTCAAGAGAGATTTCTTCATTTGAAGCGGATTTGTGATAGATCTAGCTTCATCCTTCGCTGTCCAGATCTGAAGTGTGTTGATTTGAGGTTGTTTAGGTGATTTGGTGAGTGGTGATTATCTCTCACACGGATCCAAAGGAGTATATCGGATTGTTGGCTCGTTTTGGTGTTAAAATAGAGATTTCCATGCATTTTCTTCATCCTATGTGTAGATCCATATAGATCCATTGTTCATGATGATGTTGCATCCATTTTATCATATGTTAACCTATGCAAGTTCATTCATCAAGTTTGTAGAGATATAATACATGTTTTCATGCTTATTGGACTTTCAACTCTTTAATTACGAAAATGCCATTATTGTTATAATTGTCTACTTAGATCATTTTTTTTGAATGCTTGATTGCTTGGATTGATGTTTGATTTGATTGATTGTTATGAACTAGATGATTGATGACTAGATTTAGATCGAAGGTGATTCAAAAGCTAAGGGAAAGGCTCTTGAATTGGAAAAGCTGCTCGTGGCATATGTAGCGGGATGATGAAGCTCTTATGCATAGATTTGATGATGTGAAGTTGAGATGAAGCATTGCAAGGGTGTAATGAAGCGAGGCATCATATGATGAAGACTTGGTCTAATCCAGACGGGATCATTCCAAGCATGTTGATAACTCGGTGGTATGATTCGAGTTGAAGATAATGAATGGATATGAGAATAGTCGTCGAGGAGGATGACTAGGAGGCTTGGATAGCATCGTTGTTGAAGGTTCTAGCATGCTCCAAGCAAGAGTACGTTTGGGCAGATTCGATAGTCCCAACGGCCAACTGTTGATGGTCGAGTACTCTGGGCAGATTCGATAGTCCTAGGCACGGGCTGCGACGACGTGCGGGAGTTATGTCTAGAACCGGGGTTTCCATTAGCCCTTGACGGACGGCTGAAAGAATGTGCCGGTCATTCAATTAACGGTGATATCGAAGCAATGATAACAGTGATAGCCAGAGTCATGGATGTGTGGTTGTATCGTCATTCGGACTCAAGAGCGGTATTTTCTGGGTGCTTATCTGATTTAGGCCTTGGTACTTGGAAAACATCGCCCTTGACTCGAGTGATAGTAGCTTTACTTTAAATTGTATGCTCTGCTATGTTTGCTTCTGCTTAGTGTGTGTCTGGGGGCTATCACTGTAGAATGAGGTTGGAGTGGGAGGGTTGTATTCCTATTCCTTTTCCTTTATGCTCTTTTGGTATGTTGTTAGTTAATTTACTGCTCACTAAGACTGTTGTCTGACTCAAGGCTTTTTGTTTTTAAATTCTTATTGCCTTGGGCTGTTCGTCCATTTTGGGACGGGCAGACTAGGTAGCAGGTGACAGGTGCTGTTCTCTTCTCACGATGCTGATATCGAAGACGAGCTAGAGGGTTGCATATTATTTTCTTATATGTACTGGATATTCCGCTGTTTTGTATTCTCTGAGAGATTTGTAGTGAGGCTGGATGTATTGACTATGTGGATGCTTGTATTCAACTATTATGGAGTTTTATATGATGTCATTTTGTTCTGTAAAGTTTCACTATACATATGTTCTATTGTATTTTGTCCATGCGCTGTGAGTAATACGATAGATCCTTTTGTTTTAAATCTTACCTTGACAATCGTCTATGGTCGCCTGGCACACTTTACAGCGCACTATCTCTAGATTCGGTGCAGGGGTCATGGGCGGTCGTCACAATTCAGCTAAAAAGATGGTGACCGTTGACATTTCTTTCCCTCAATATAAATTCGTTCCTTACGTTTTGAAAAGTATATAAAAATAAACGGTCCATCTTTTAGAAATATTGTGATCTGCATTTGTGGAATAAGTATAGCATAACATTGTTATTTCCGCTTGTACTGAAACCACTTCCACCTCATTTCATTCGTTTCCTCTCCCCTGAGTTTCTTTTCTTTCCTCTCTTCCATTCCTTTTCCATGGCAGCCGAAGAGATAAAAAAAATATTGGAGCCGTGCTTCCCATCCTCACTGCATGCCACCTTCTCCCTTCCAAGAAAAGCCTCGACCCACTCCAATTCACCACGCGACCCAACCCGACCATCTCCATCCATTCCACGTCAGCCTGCTTCGCCTCCTCCACTAGCAACGCCTTCAACCAACTGCGACCCCGATCTCCCTCTCCACCTCCGACCCGAGCAGGCCTTTCAGCTAGCAAAGCAACCGCATCCCCTCTGCCTTAAGCTCACGCCGAAGCCGAGCATCACCACCTGGTCTTCGCCCGCCTTCACGTGGCTACCTCTAGCTTGACTCGTACATACCTTCATTGATACTTGATTTCGTTTTGCTGTTGCAGTATACAGGTTCGATTATATATATATATATATCTATCTAGTGTATATGTTTTATATTATAATAGATATTTGTATATATTTGTAACTGTGAAGAAGGCTGCTTATTGTTATATTATATATAGTTAAGTAGCTATATAGATATATATATATAAGCTTTATATTTTCCCTTTTCATCGTTTTGTATTCGAATCCTATTATATGATATGTATTTTATTGTATTAGTTGTGGTTAAGGTCTATGCTAAATATATACGTATTTCTTAAAGTTGATATTTGAAATATACAATCTGTACAATATGTTAGTTAGTTAACTCATGAAATATGCCTATGTATTGTTCCAGGGAAGTATGGTTTTAAATAAATGTATACTATAAAGTTTATATAGTTTTAAAAGTAACAGTTGCATTTGAATAATGTCAGTATTGGTTTAAATATGTACAAGTGCACATATGTTATTGTATGGGTGTAAGGTATTAGCTGTATATGTTTAAGGTATTAGCTGTATATATATAGGAACACACTAGCGTGTCTTTGCCAATTATATGTATATTATAATAAGGATATAATTTGACTGATATATTAGTTACATATATAGAAGTATTGTATTCATACTAAGTTTATAAGTAAATGTTGTTGTTTAATATATAATATAAGTTGTGTGTCAGTACATATCAAGTTTGTAGTATAAGTTGACCTGTTGTTATACAGTGTGTATATATATTGATTTGAGTTATATATTTTATAAGTTGTATAAAGGTATACTTTATTTTATAAGCATGAGTAAATATAAATTTGAAAATAAATATATGTTTTAATTTGATTTCAAAATATTAATATATGTATTCAGTTCAATTTATATCAACTGATTCAGTCATTCTCATCTATTTCCATCAGCTTGGTCCGTCGTGCCTGTTTCCTTCATCGAATCATGTCCATCTAGCGTTGCTTTGCATTTCGTAACTCAAGTTCATTGTCAATTTTCTCTAGCCTCGAAAGGTGAGTAATCACTCACGATTTAACGTTCTTATATTTATTAAATTAGATTTCAATTGAAACGACAACTGAAATATGCTGCTGAAGTTATTTAAATTGTTATCTGTGCTATTATTTGTAACTTTTCACTTGTGGGATATGACACCATATCCTGTTGTTTATATTATATTGTTATTGATGATATATCTATGCCTGTTATATTATTTCTATAGCTGTTATCACTCTGCAAGTTCCCTGTTAGTATAGAAATCACTATGGGTTGAAATGATACATACCCGAACGGACTTTAGGATAGGAGAAAATCGTTATGGGTTGAAATGATAAACCCAAACGATTTTCATGTGAACCGGAATTGGGATTACGGGTCGAAATGATATCTACCCGTATATATTTAAATTTCGGATTGAAATGATAAATATCTGTATTACTTAACCATATGATAAATTTATATACAGACACCGTTGGTCCATATATATAAATATTTTGAAAATGAATTCTATGGTTTTGGAAAGAAATATATGGTTTTAAAATGTTGACCCTTAAATTATTATATATAAATGGGAATGATTGATTTAATACATATAATATGGTTGAGTATTTAAATTTATGTTTCAAAATAGATTTCAGTAATAATTTGAATAAGTTAAGATTGGGAAGATAATTTGAAGTTAGTAAAGAATTTTATTTAATTAAACCGATTTAAAACTTATTGAAATTGGGATTTAAGATATGATTTATAATTTGAGTTTGATTTAAATAATTTAATGAATATTTCTTGTTTAAATAAATTTAAGGAAATATTTAGAAAAATGAAATTTAAGGCTAGTTAAATGATATTGAATTTATTAAGTGAATATTCCCTGATTAAATAATAATAAAGTTAAATCAAGAGCTATATGAAACTGTTAAATTTAACTTTGAAAATGTTGAATATTAAAGCTTTGAAATATATTGAAAATTTAAATGGTATATTTAGAACTGAATTGAATTGATGAATTGAGCTTTGAATAAAATTTGAATTTGGAATTTGAAGTTGATGTGAAGAAATTTATGAGACTTGAGGAAATTATAAATACTTTACTCTTAATTTTTTTAACATATATATATATATATACTATTTTGGAAAATAGATATAGTTGAAATGAAATGATATTTTGGTTTTGAAGTAAATTAATTTGGAATGACCATGGTGTTATAGTGTATATTTCCACCTTGTAGATAGTTCCACAGATCCTTAGAGGATGGTTATCCCAAACATCCTTTAAGTTACTTGTATTTCAGTTGATATTTCACTTGAGTTAGATTTATTGATATAAGGATGTTAATCCTGACTCGAGTTTTTTTGTATTTTTCTTTACGCTCGGGTCAGACCGAGTAATACAGCATTTGAGACTCACCTTTGGAGTTGGAGCTTCCTTTGGAGAACCAACTATCTCCTCAGCTTTCAGCTCTTCTAGTTGATTTGTCCAGAGAAGTCATCTGTTGTACTGAAGACTTCACTGCATTTGAGATATTCTGTTGTATTTATTTCTAACTCTGATGTTTATATAGTAGCTGCATGAACTACTATTTTATCTATTCCGCTGCGTATTATTGTATTACTCTGTGTCTGTGATTATGTGATTGATTTATTTACTGTATATTCTGAGTTTTGCCAAATTTTAAATTAACAATCTGATATTTTGAATTATTCAAGTCAGACATGTGTGGATTATTGTCGATTTGAATGGTCCAAAATAGCGGGTCGTTACAGTTGGTAACAGAGCTTTGGCTCTAGGCAAAACTTAGCATATATGGTAAATTTATTTACAGAATCACTTTCGTTCGAGTTTGAATCTCTTCCTTTTGACTCGATTTCCTTTGAACTTTGGAACGTTCCTTGCGGTTCCAAAATTCATTCTTGTCTCTCCCTATTTGTATTCTTTTGATTTTGGAGTATCCCATAACTCCACTTCGAATGATCTCTATAAAAAAAGGCGATCCCGCCAATCTTTGAATGATTTGTGAAGGGGTGAAACTCTTTTATAATTGGCATTGATTCACCGGAGATTATATATATCCCTCGGTTTAGATGCTGCTATCTCTTGTTGTGCTGAATTCTATTTCTGGCGATCGAATGACGATTTGCCTTAGATTTTCGCATCGATTATATTCTTGAAGTCACAGTTGACCCTGTTAAGGTCGCCGCGATTTATATAGGTGTATCCGACTACTGTTTTGTAATTAATTACCTCATTTTCGTTCGAACTTATCTTCGAATCAGAATCCTATTTGATTAGGGTCCCTCTAACTTGAATTTCTATCTTTGTTTTGAAATCCATTCTTGAACCATCCTTTGAAAAATCGGGCTTGTTTATATTTTAGAAATTGTTTTATATATTGAAATTATTACTTTGATAAGTATGATTATATTCTATATATAAAAGTGAAATGTTTTCGATAAAGATTTAATACCCTTTTTAAAATGAGAATTTGAGGTTTCGAAAGGATTTGTAATTTTGAAAAATTATATAAGAAATTTGATTTATCTAAAAAATGATTTATGACTAAAGGATTTTAAATTTGAAATTCGAGAATTGAACTCCGGTATTTTGAAATTGGTTTTAAGATTTTGAAATATATACTAATAGTATGATTTAAAAGTATTTTCCGAATAAGAAATGTTTCCAATGATTTTAATGAGTTTCGAATGATTTCGAATGATTTCGAAAGAAGTTGAGAAATAGAAGTCCAGAACTCACTTATGTCGCTGGAAAATAATTTCGGTGATGAGTGCATGCATCATCGACATTGATTTTCGAGTTTCAGAGTGGGGGAGAGGCCACTTTAGTAGCATTGCTACGCGAGTGATTTTGCGAAACCAATTTTGATTTCAAATTCCGAAGTAAGATTTGATATTCGAAAGATATATGTATATATATATTTGAAATGATTTGAAGTAAACCGATGTTCAGTCTTTGAGTTTCGGATTTGATATAACCCTATCTATTAAAATTGATTTACTGATTTGTTGTTGATTTCCAACTCTTGGATTTGAAAATGATTTCTTCAACTATTTTGAAGGTTCGAGCACTTCCAAATCAAGGTTCACTTTTCAAAGCTAAGAAATTTTGAAAAGTAAAGTATATAAGTTTGGTATGTATGTCAAAGTATGTAGTAATATGATTTAAATAAGTTGAAACTGTTTTGTTAAGTAAATGAATAAGGCAATTTTAAAATTTTTCTAATATGAAATTTAAATTTGAAATGTTTCGAAAAGAAATTGGTCTTCAAAATATTTTGAATAAAGTTTAGTTTAAATGTTTTAACTTAGTAACATCTTTATGAAACTATATATTTAACAAGTTGGAATAAATATATAAGTTGTACGTATGCTGTTTTATTCGCATAATTAATTTGATCCAGGTTTGAGTACACAAGTTCGTGGTGAATTACACCATTTCGTGTTAGGATTTTTCATTCGATTCTTGATGGCGAATATTTGATATGGATTTTGGGCTTGATTCTAGAATTCTCTATCGTAGTATTTGGCTATGCAAGGAGACTGATGGCTTCTAGTCGAGAAACCATATCGAAATCCGCATTAGGGAAGTCGAATGGACAATACTAGTTCGAAAGCGAACTTGTGTGATCGAGCGAGCGATCAAATGTGATTCTGCGAAATGATGGCGTATGTACATCTTATATTCTATTATCATTGATATATTTTGACGCTGAAATTGAAAGCTGTCATGTTAGAATATCTTTGCTTACTAAAAGAAAATTTCCAATTTAAATTACAAAGATATATAACCCATAAAAGCAAAGATATTCAATCCCATATGGCTCTTCATACAGCGAAATTTATTTTGAAAAATTTGATCCTTATATAAGATGGACCTTACGTAAGTATAAGATGATTTTGAAAACATTTGGTTTTGGAAATAAATTGGTTGACTTAAATTATATTGAGTTGGAAATTTGGATTTATTTTCTAAATCTATTATTTTGGAAACTTTGAAACTAAAGATATTTAATTTGAGAAGAAATAATTTGGTGAAATTGTATATGATTTTGAAATTTAACTGATACTGAAACAAATTGAAATTTGAGAACCTTGTGTTATTAAATACTTGATTTGGGAGTTGTCGAACTTATATAAAATTGATTTGTATAAGTATGATGTTGATTCGAAAACTATGGATTTGAAAAGGTACTCAATTTGAAAAGTGAAATCTTATATAATTGAAGTCTATATAAGTATGATTTGATATACTTTTGATTTTGGAAAAGTATTTGATTTGAAAATTAAATCTTATATATAATGGATTTTATATAAGTACGATATTTGAAAGTGATTTGAAAAGGTACTATATGATACATATTATCGAAGTAAAGATATGGAAAGTGCCTTCTGCTTGATATCCGATTTGTGGCCACATCTTGGATTCATTCTATCGATATTATTCTCTCTGATTTTTGGTTTTCAGGATATGATACTCGAGTGTCCTTCGAATTCCATGGCATTAGCCATGGTCTTACGAGCGCGGCTGCATAGCGCAACTGCCTGGCTGAGTCTTGCCTAGGGGTACGGATTGTTTCCTAGGGGATCCAGGCGTAATCATTGTGTATCCTGCATCTATGTAGGTCGCGAATAGTAGCACAAATGCTTGGCTGAGTCTTGCCTGGGGGTACGGATTGTTTCCTGGGGGATCCAGGCGTAACCATTGTGTATCTTGCATTCTACTAGTCATCATGGCGTAACTCGCAGGGCTGAGAAAGCTTACGGATATGGATTGTTTCCTAGGGGATCCAGGCGTAACCATTGTGTATCTACGAACCATGGTTAGACAAAGGTTTTGTTTGTTTTTGTTTGGATTGTACTTTCCATATCTGTTTTAAAAGTTTTTTCCAGTATTTTCACTGGATGTTGAAACAAGTCTACTAAGTACCTGGAGAATTCTAGTTTTGCGCCTGATCAATGCACTACCAAAGTCTACAGGAACAAGGATAAACTTGTTGAAACATCGAGTTATAAAAGTATTTTCGAAAGGAAATTTATTTCGTTATAAAGGTATTTTATTATAAAGGTATTTCCAACAAAGAAATTTTGTATTAATATTTGAAATTGAAATCCTTATGGTTTGAATTAACCATTCATGCCCGATACTATTCTTTTGAATCTGCCTTATCTGCTCAGCCTCATTTATTCACCTATATTCTATTTTTCCATATCCTCCTTGTTTCCCTTGTTGACTATATATATACTTTTCATATATTGTTTATTTATGTACTACATGGTTTAATAGAAAATTTTAGTGTTATAAATACTTTAGAAGTTATTAATTAAATAAAATATATTTAAAGTAAATGATTATTGATTTATTTATAATATTTGAAAAGTATCTTGAGAATTTTTTTTTGTAAATTAATAAATTATGGATTTAATGTTTTCAATAGATTCTTTGTAAATATAACTAAGGAGGTAAATAATTGTTTTCAAATAATTTTCATATCTTATAAATGTGTCATTTAAACATATAAATGGTATTTGTAAAGGAAGTAAGAAATTTTACAAATGGGTTTTGAAAGTATTAAAGATAATTGATTTACAAATAAAGTTTTCAAATTTATATTTCAAGTAAAATTTGTATAGTTTTAAATTAATTGTTTAATCTTGACTTTCAATCTACTTTTATTTCTGGTTGTTCTATTCTCCTACCTCCTTTCTTTTCGGGGACGAAAATTTTTGAGTGGGGGAGAGTGTAACGACCCAAAACTTTTAGTGATTTTTTTTGTTAAAATTAATTGAAATTTTGTGAAATTCTAAACAATAAAATTTGAAAATAAAAATTTACTATTTGGAATACGTTTATTTTAATATAGCAACTGGTAAATTTTCATCTGATAATATTGAAGTTTATTTTCCTGTGAAATTTTATTTCAATTTAAACCGGTTAATAACAGTGAATTTAAAAGTTTTCCGAAACCAAAATATGTCAATAGGAGAAAATTTATTCAGAGCATTCTGAATCAGACTGCGAAATTCATTTCACGAAATTCGGATGTTTCGAGCTTCGTTTGGATTTTTCCCGTACGAAATAGCAGCATTTTCGGTACCGATTATCGACTTTTGGTCGGATGATCGTACCACTAATATCTGTATACCGTTTTGATCCTCTCGTCGTGCTGATCTCAATGGTATATTTATTTCTGTATTTTGAGTAGCGGTACGCAACGAAAACAATAAGTTGTTCGTTTTAACGGTACCGTGAATTGCGACTTTACCCCTTTCCTTCAGTTTCAAATTGAAAGGTGCAGCCCACGAAAGCAATAAATTACCTTAATTATTCAGCTAAAAAGATGGTGACCGTTGACATTTCTTTCCCTCAATATAAATTCTTTCCTTACGTTTTGAAAAGTATATAAAAATAAACGGTCCATCTTTTAGAAATATTGTGATCTGCATTTGTGGAATAAGTATAGCATAACATTGTTATTTCCGCTTGTACTGAAACCACTTCCACCTCATTTCATTCGTTTCCTCTGCTCTGAGTTTCTTTTCTTTCCTCTCTTCCATTCCTTTTCCATGGCAGCCGAAGAGATAAAAAAATATTGGAGCCGTGCTTCCCATCCTCACTGCATGCCATATTCTCCCTTCCAAAAAAAGCCTCGGCCCACTCCAATTCACCACGCGACCCAACCTGACCATCTCCATCCATTCCACGTCAGCCTGCTTCGCCTCCTCCCCTAACAGCGCCTTCAACCAACTGCGACCCCGATCTCCCTCTCCACCTCCAACCCGAGCAGGCCTTTCAGCTAGCGAAGCAACCGCATCCCCTCTGCCTTAAGCTCACGCCGAATCCGAGCATCACCACCTGGTCTTCGCCCGCCTTCACGTGGCTACCTCTAGCTTGACTCATACGTACCTTCATTGATACTTGATTTCGTTTTGCTGTTGCAGTATATAGGTTCGATTATATATATATATATATATCTAGTGTATATATTTTATATTATAATATATATTTGTATATATTTGTAACTGTGAAGAAGGCTGCTTACTGTTATATTATATATAGTTAAATAGCTATATAGATATATATATAAGCTTTATATTTTCCCTTTTCATCGTTTTGTATTCGAATCCTGTTATATGATATGTATTTTATTATATTAGTTGTGGTTAAGGTCTATGCTAAATATATACGTATTTCTTAATGTTGATATTTGAAATATACAATCTGTACAATATGTTAGTTAGTTAACTCATGAAATATGCCTATGTATTGTTCCAGGGAAGTATGGTTTTAAATAAATGTATACTATAAAGTTTATATAGTTTTAAAAGTAACAGTTGCATTTGAATAATGTCAGTACTGGTTTAAATATGTACAAGTGCACATATGTTATTGTATGGGTGTAAGGTATTAGCTGTATATGTTTAAGGTATTAGCTGTATATATATAGGAACACACTAGCGTGTCTTTGCCAATTATATGTATATTATAATAATGATATAATTTGATTGATATATTAGTTACATATATAGAAGTATTGTATTCATACTAAGTTTATAAAGTAAATGTTGTTGTTTAATATATAATATAAGTTGTGTGTCAGTACATATCAAGTTTGTAGTATAAGTTGACATGTTGTTATACAGTGTGTATATATATTGATTTGAGCTATATATTTTATAAGTTGTATAAAGGTATATTTTATTTTATAAGCATGAGTAAATATAAATTTGAAAATAAATATATGTTTTAATTTGATTTCAAAATATTAATATATGTATTCAGTTCAATTTATATCAACTGATTCAGTCATTCTCATCTATTTCCATCAGCTTGGTCCGTCGTGCCTGTTTCCTTCATCGAATCATGTCCATCTAGCGTTGCTTTGCATTTCGTAACTCAAGTTCATTGTCAATTTTCTCTAGCCTCGAAAGGTGAGTAATCACTCACGATTTAACGTTCTTATATTTATTAAATTAGATTTCAATTGAAACGACAACTGAAATATGCTGCTGAAGTTATTTAAATTGTTATCTATGCTATTATCTGTAACTGTTCACCTGTGGGATATGACACCATATCCTGTTGTTTATATTATATTGTTATTGATGATATATCTATGCCTGTTATATTATTTCTATAGCTGTTATCACTCTGCAAGTTCCCTGTTAGTATAGAAATCACTATGGGTTGAAATGATACATACCCGAACGGACTTTAGGATAGGAGAAAATCGTTATGGGTTGAAATGATAAACCCAAACGATTTTCATGTGAACCGGAATTGAGATTACGGGTCAAAATGATATCTACCCGTATATATTTAAATTTCGGATTGAAATGATAAATATCCGTATCACTTAACCATATGATAAATATATATACAGACACCGTTGGTCCATATATATAAATATTTTGAAAATGAACTCTATGGTTTTGGAAAGAAATATATGGTTTTAAAATGTTGAGCCTTAAATTATTATATATAAATGGGAATGATTGATTTAATACATATAATATGGTTGAGGATTTAAATTTATGTTTCAAAATAGATTTCAGTAATAATTTGAATAAGTTAAGGTTGGGAAGATAATTCGAAGTTAGTAAAGAATTTTATTTAATTAAACCGATTGAAAACTTATTGAAATTGGGATTTAAGATATGATTTATAATTTGAGTTTGATTTAAATAATTTAATGAATATTTCTTGTTTAAATAAATTTAAGGAAATATTTAGAAAAATGAAATTTAAGGCTAGTTAAATGATATTGAATTTATTAAGTGAATATTCCCTGATTAAATAATAATAAAGTTAAATCAAGAGCTATATGAAACTGTTAAATTTAACTTTGAAAATTTTGAATATTAAAGCTTTGAAATATATTGAAAATTTAAATGGTATATTTAGAACTGAATTGAATTGATGAATTGAGCTTTGAATAAAATTTGAATTTGGAATTTGAAGTTGATGTGAAGAAATTTGTAAGACTTGAGGAAATTATAAATACTTTACTCTTAAATTTTTTAACCTATATATATATACTATTTTGAAAAATAGATATAGTTGAAATGAAATGATATTTTGGTTTTGAAGTAAATTAATTTGGAATGACCACGGCGTTATAGTGTATATTTCCACCTTGTAGATTGTTCCACAGATCCTTAGAGGATGGTTATCCCAAACATCCTTTAAGTTACTTGTATTTCAGTTGATATTTCACTTGAGTTAGATTTATTGATATAAGGATGTTAATCCTGACACGAGTTTTTTTGTATTTTTCTTTACGCTCGGGTCAGACCGAGTAATACAGCATTTGAGACTCACCTTTGGAGTTGGAGCTTCCTTTGGAGAACCAACTATCTCCTCAGCTTTCAGCTCTTCTAGTTGATTTGTCTAGAGAAGTCATCTGTTGTACTGAAGACTTCACTGCATTTGAGATATTCTGTTGTATTTATTTCTAACTCCGATGTTTATATAGTAGCTGCATGAACTACTATTTTATCTATTCCGCTGCGTATTATTGTATTACTCTGTGTCTGTGATTATGTGATTGATTTATTTACTGTATATTCTGAGTTTTGCCAAATTTTAAATTAACAATCTGATATTTTGAATTATTCAAGTCAGACATGTGTGGATTATTGTCGATTTGAATGGTCCAAAATAGCGGGTCGTTACACTACTGGCCTATCTCCTTCCCCTACCACTGTTTCCTACTTGGGCCTTCCCCTGGCAACATCAAAAATAACAACTAATCAATGTCTTCCGCTGTTTCAGAGGATTACAGCGAGACTTAACTGCTGGACCACTGGGAAGTTGTGTCAAGCTGGTAGGCTTACTTTAATCAAATCTGTAATCTTTGCAATGCAAGTATACTGGGCAAGAACATATGTACTACCCTTTAAGTTAATGAAAATGATTAGAAGTGCTTTTATGCGATTTTTGTGGACAGGAAGGACAACAGGAAGGTATATTTCCCCTATCAGGTTTAACAGAGTTGAACAACCCATGAATAACGGAGGACTTGGTATCATCAACGTAAGGCAATGGAATAAAGCGGCGTTTGCTAAACACATTGACACCTTCATCAACAGCACTGACAGCTTATGGGCTGAATGGTCTCGTCAAAATGTTGTTAAACGAAAGAGTTTTTGGAATATGTCTAAGCCACAGAACCTTAGTTAGACGTGGCAGTGTATTTTCAAGATAAAGGAGGAAATTCTCCCTCTCAGCCAAATGAATACTAACCCCATATACACAGTGAGTTTCTGGGATGATCCGTGGCTCGCCAGCGGGATGATTCTTCGGAGACAACTTGAATACAATGAATTACTTCAGACAGGCATTCACCAGGCATCTAAGGTTAGGGATGTTCTTTTTAATATACAAAGTACTCATACGTTTTCTTCTAATCAGCGAATTCAGAATATTTGGAATATGATCAGAAGCTTTTCTCCGCTCTCCTCCAACTCCGATAACCTTGTTTGGGGTGAGCAAAAGACTAAGTATAAAATTGGTAATGTTTATGCGTATATGATGGCGAACACTGCTCAGCCTACTTGGAAATGGAGTAAGAGAACATGGAATAGGAATAATAGTATGAGAGAGAACCTATTACTGTGGAAAGTGCTTAATCGTGCTATCCTAACTAAAGCCAAACTAGCGAGCATTGGTATGACTGTTGACGTTTTCTGTACTTTCTGCCATGAAGAGGTGGAAACAGCTGAACATTTGTTCTTTGAATGTACTGAAATCAAACATGTTTGGTCTACGGTTATGGCAAAGCTAGGTAGAATTAATATTTCACATGTCAATCGGAATGAGTGGAATATACTTCATGCGAAAACAGGGCACAAGAAAGATGATAGGAGAATTTTCCTCTCTGTTCTGAAGAGTTTTATTGCTGCGGTTTGGAGAGAACGAAACACCCGTGTGTTTGAAAACAGCAACGGAAAATCTGATCTACTGTTCAAGCAATGGGTTCTGCAAGAGATCAAAAGCTCTCTGGGAATGCTCACTTTTGCCTTCGACCCAGGGATTTACCATTAATTCTGAATTTTTCCTCTGTGTTTTCCTTTTTTTCCTTTCTTTCCTTTTTCTTCTTTAGTATCCAGTTAGTTTGTAGCACTTAGTTCTCCTTCGTTTTATCTGAGCCTAGCTCATGTTGTTTCTGTTGTAATCCATTTGGTGCTGCAATAAAATGGTCGGGGTCCATCCAACCCCGTCGGCCTTGCCAAAAAAAAATAAAGCTTTCTTCTTTTAAATAAATCCCTTGAAAATCATTTTCAAATATGTTTTTTTAAAACCTTTTATTAAATTATTTTATATGGGGTCGGTAACTACATGGCTTTTCGAGCCTCGAATGTCGACACTAATATATCAACGGTATTCATGTGCTGAGCACCTAAGTGCTGGAAAACGAACTGTTATAGTAAAATAAAAAGAAAAAAAAAATAAAACAAGAAAAAAAAGAAATCAACATGAGAATCTCACTAGCAGAAAGGTAATATATAATATAAAAAGAACAGTACAAAGGGTTACTTACAGAAATTTCGGAGTCACAAAACCTAAGTACCATCATCAACCTGGACAGTTATAACAATCTATCCTTACAAATCCTAATACATAAAATAGCAATGCAGCGGGAATAAGAATACTACAGTTGGTGAAACATCTAGCTCGTCTTCTCAAGCTCCAATAAACATCAAGGAAAACCTGCCTATCTCAAACACTCGATAGAGCACGTGTGAAATTTATGGAAAACAAAAACCAATTGTCGAACATAAGTCTTGTAATAATTTGCCTTTTCGACCCTCGAAGTCGACACTAATACATCTATGGTGTTCAAGTTTCGAATAACCAACTGCTGGAAAGACAAATTGGTGGGGTAATGAAAGAAGAAAGAAGAGAAGAAGAAACTAAACAACATAGAATCTTACAATGCATCAGAATAATATATATTGATCAACATAAAAATTTACATAATCATTTCCAAAATAATACATTAGAGACATAAGAATACAATTTCTACTTTGAGATAGTTATAACTGCCTGTCCCAACTTAATCGATACAAATACACATGACACAGCGGAAATAAGATAATAACTAGCAATCGATGAAGCCACTTGCTCCAAGCTCCTCCAAAATGCATCGTCAAAAACATGAATTTCTTGGCTGCTCGTAGAAATTTGAGCACCTAAAAGTTTTAAGAAAAGAAAAAAAAACTCTACGTCGGACATGGGTTTGGTGTGAGTAAACTCAAACAACTGAATTATTACATTTAAAACTTCTTTAAAATCAAAGGTATCTCGTAAGACCACATCGCATATAAACACGAGCAGGTTTTTACCTTACGATAACCAAACCATTTCTATAAAAAATCCAGTGATATTATAATAATGTTTAGGGTTTAAAATAAATATTGAATCATAGCCGAAATTGTTACATTAATTAAATTCGAACATAATAGGTATACAACTAAGTCCGAAGGCACTTCTTGAAGAATGGATTTCCATAGAATGACAAGGCACCGGGGTACCACCTACCACAGTATACCTCTAGAAAATGTACCGAGAGCCACATATTGACTCCCTACCAACACAAGACCGGCCTATCCCTTATTGGATAGTACCGAATAAATCATCACCTCGGTTGCTTTTACAACCTTTCCAAGAGCTCTTATGCAAAACCAAATCCATAAATGAATATATCTAGAAAGGTGATGACAATAACCTAATGGGTGCGACCCACTTAGCTCTATTGCATCTCCTCTAGTTTTAGTCATTTCCGATTGATGAGGCTTGAGGCTATGTTTTACCTTTTATATAGCAATTTCCTTTGGAATTCTAACACTACCCTCCAGGCAGCAATGCAATGCTGGCATTTATCCATACAAGGTCGTTCTGGGTCTGAACGAAACCGAAGGCACTTCAAGGAGCACTATCTTTAATCATCTTCAAGATGTCTTTCATTCGAACGTATATGTTGGTTTGAAGTGGTTTTCAGATAATATATCCGATCCCGGTCTCTCCAAACCAACAAATAATAATTTTCGGTTGACTCGTTCCCAGTTCTTTCAAAAGTATGCAATAAGTATTCGAGTCCTCGTAGGGGAACTCGAATATACAAAACATACTTCTGGAGTCAAAACCGACTAAGGTTTGATAGCTGGTTATTTAACTATCAAATAAGCAAACAACAATAGTTCAGAGATTTAATTACCCATAACAACCACTAAGCTTTATTTAACTAATCTTTTGTATCTACAAAATCTCCTTTACTTAAATTCCAAAATCATTTACAAAACTCTTTACTCTCCAAAATCATTTATAGAACTTCTTTATAAATTTCCAAAATCATTTATAGAACTTCCTTTATCAGTATCCAAAATCATTTATAAAACTTCCTTATCAATATTCCTTATTTAAAACAAACTCCTTTAATAAATCTCATTTAATAAAGTTCCTTTGATAAACCAAACGATTAATTAAAAACACTTTTAAATAAACAAGTTATTATTTATAACATCCTTCAATAAATTATCTTTAATTCACATTAACAAACAATGATTTTAAACAATTATTTTAAATATCTTACATTAACTTGAAACACCTTTTATAATATCAGTACTCAAATTGAACCTATTATTAAAAGTATGATTGACTTTACCAATAATCATGAAGAGGCTTAGTGACCACAATAGTTCTCATTTAATTGAGTTTAACTTTACAAGTTATAGCATGGGTAATAACATAACAAGCAAATATGAAAGAGAATAAGCCAATAACAATCAACCAATCATATAGGTAGATGTCCAAGTTACCAATATAGCAGACATGGATTTGGTCTGCTAAACGCATGTCCAAGTTAATATAATAGCAGAATGAGATTTTATTCTGCCAAATAGATGCCAACATACTACTTGGAGAACTTTGGTAGAATGGTGATTTACTCCACCAAAGGATGTCAAATACAATTAAATTAGCATAACAGTGTTTTATTCTGCTAACAGATGTCATTGGGTTTCATACTCAATCGGAGTTACTTAAGGGTAGTTGACAATAAATTCCTTGGATCAAATATCTTCTTTTAAAAGACAGTTGCTTTTTTTAAAAACAAACCCGATCTTCATATATCAAGTGGTTTAAACTTTAAAACTTTTATTCAAAAATTAAATAACATGTAAGTTCTTTAAAATAATAATAATTAAACCTTTAATTAATAATTAAATAATAAGTTAGTACTAAATAAATAATTCAATAATAATTATCCTTTGAATAAATAATTAAACAATAGTTAATTTTTAAATAAATAATTAACCATAAATAATCTTTAATTAATAATTAAATAATAGTTTAAAATTTTAAATAATTTAATATTAATTAATCTCAATTAATTAATTGAATAACCCTTGATTAAAACTTAAATAATAAATTAAACCCTAACATAAAATAATTAAATCATAATTATGTTTTAATTAAATCTTACTTAAATTTAACTCGATTAGTAATTAGTTAAAAATTTAAACCCGTTTATAAATAAATAATTACTTAATAATTAATCTTTTAAAAATTAATTAAAATAATATATAATCCCTAATTAGTTAATCAAATAATAATTAACTTAATCAATACTTGATTACTAATTACTTAACTTAATTACTAATTTACTTCTAATTATCCTTAATTAATAAATTAATTAATTAAATTTTAAACCCATACTTAATTAAAATATAATTAACCTTTATACTTAATTAATGTTAGAAAATGATTCAAAAAACAATTATGTTTTAAAACACTTTTGTTTCACAAGTGCTGATTCCTCTGAACTACATCCATAACGACAATCGCTATGGATGCAGTTACTTAGAGTTAGTTTCTAAGTTATTTTCAAAACCTTTTTCTACTAACCTTTCTTACTTTCAAACCATAAGAAAGTTTTTGAAAAAAAAACAAAACAAAAGTTAGAAACTTTGGAAAACTTTAGTAATTTTAAACTAGTAAAACATGTTTTGTTTTCTCCAAAAGATCTCAAGTCACATTAGCATGCCAAATTTACTAACTTTCCTAGCATATAACTCTACATCCACAATTTATGCATAACACAACATACCACACCACAACATAAACAAAGTTCACAACTTTACAACCTACGAAACATAAACTTCATTTCCATATCAAATTTTCAATCACATTGTCAAGACCCGCAAATCCGTAGTTCTTGATTAAACACTAATCTCCATTGATTAACTCAAGAGGCATGGAAATACGAACCCTGAGGGGTTTTAAGAACAAGAAAAGGTAGAAGAAAAAGAAAGAAGAACAACAAAGAAGAGAACAGAACAACATCAGAACAGAAAACAATATCAGAATCTTACACATCGCAGCGGAATAATATATAATAGATAATCACTAATCTTTTAAAACAAAGAACTATATCAGTTTATACATACATCAATCAGAGTCAATATACAACAATGGACAGTTATATAAACTTGTCCTCATACAGAATACACAGCGGAATAAATAAACAATTACGGATATACGTCTCGCCATCCAGCTTGCTTCCAAAGCTCCAGAATATCCGGAATATCCTAATAACATAACTCTAGGCTGCCCGTGTGGAAATTGGTGGGCACCCAGAGTTTAGAAGGGAAACAATAAACTCCGAGTCAGTCATGGTGACTGGTGTGAGATCGTAAAACAGTTTATCTTTAAAATAAACAACAGGAAAACTTTAATGTCAATTCGCAATGCTTTTGGAAAATGAAACTACCATAAGACCTCCCACCACACACACAATGCAAACGCAGACTTGGAGGAGATTTCTTCTTATGTTAGTCAAAGATGCTTACTACGCAAAATCAAATCATTTTGGATATTATTATTAGTGCATAGTGGAAAACATTTCGAAAGTACAATATAAATCTTAGCCAGCATACGTACCATTATAGTATGCTTACTATAGCTGCCATATTAGATGGCAGGTTCTACAACAAAAACCGTACAAAGTGCGTATTGGAGTTTGGATTTTCCAACAATGGTCGGGCAAAGGAACTTCCCAAGTAAAATAGAACGCCTCTGGAGCAACGTTCCCGGATCCTAACCGGATCTCTGCTACACAAGGCCGGGTTACCTCTGCAAAAATAGGTAACAACTGAAACGCGTATGCCATCCCCCGATCGTTTGCGACCTTTATCCGAGGATCCCCGATTCCAACAACCACATAAGAATAATAATAATGCAGCAACCACAAAGTAAGTATCTGGGCTCCATACCATGATACCACTCATAATCCAGAAGGAAATGACATACACTAAGTGGCGCTACTCCCTAGAACCTTGCTGCCACGATCCTGTTTCGACCATTACCGGGTTGTGAGGTTCGATGAAGTCTCGTCCACAAAGCTACGCTTTGTCACAAAGCCATGCTTCGGGTCAAACAAATGATCAACCTATGATCACAAAGATATAAGATCAAACAAATGATCATATCGCAAATGATCAAACACTGATCATTTCACAGCAACACTCAGTATGCCACTTTACCAAATTGGGAGTATATCGCTGATAAATCTCAACTACATAACCTCTGAGCTCGTACGTCTCAGAGAAGGGTGTTAAGCTAAGAGAATAAATTCTCCGCCACCAACAGATATGTATTCGAAAGAAATCAGCTTTATATCTCAAAGTGTAATGTCAGACACACAATCCATACAAGTCTGTTCCGGGATCGAACAAAACCGAAGGCACTTCTCACGAAGCCCTTGCAACCGGATAATTTCCAATCACGTCCGGACTTCCCGTCACTAAGGGTGATAAAACCTCTAAATCGGAGATCAACCGATGTAGAGTAACTCGACGGTAATCCTTCCGTTTTCAAAAATATCCGGTCTTCAACACCGGTCATCAAATGCGATTCATAACGACGTATCACATATTCGGAATGGGTTATACGACCCCATGGTCCTTTCCCGGCTAACCCGAATAGTGAGCGCTTATTCAAAAATAAGTGTGGCATTCAATTTCATCCAATTCACAACAAATACCCATTCAAGGTAATTATTGATAGTCGGTTATTTAACTATCAATAAAGATGAGCAACATCATCAAATTCCAAATAATTTTCCCAAATTATTTATCTTCCAAAATATCTCTAATAGATATATAATTTCCACACTTCAAAAATAAATCAATATTTATTTTTAAAACGAATTTCCATTTCCTTTATAAATTCCATAGTGAATTTATATTTTCAAATATCTACTGATATACGATTTTCAATCGATTTCACATATTCACTATCAATTTATCTTTACAAAGATAAATTCTTAAAAACGTTTCATTTCATTTCGGAAAAGCATTTCCATACTTATTTAATAATAAGTATTTCACAAATATATTTATTTTCAACATTAGAAAATATTCACTATACTTAAATCAAATTTAAGTATAAATTCATTCTTTAAGGAAATCATTTACTATAACAACATTTATTTGAGTCAAAACGAATGTTGCGTAAAACATCGTTACGATGACTCAAAATCACTAGTATAGGGATTCGGAATTAAGATAGATATATAAATCCCAATACTTACACAAAATATTTCCTTTCGGAAATCATTTACTATAACAACAGTGTTATAGTCCACCATTTCCTTATTTCTCGAAAACGTCTATTTCAACAATGAATGTTGAAATCTATGATTTCGAGATTCAATATATTTTAAAACATCGTTAAAACAATTGACTTCATTTTTAATGTCACCTTTCCAAAACATATCCATTTTACTTAATAATATATTCACTGTCCAAAATCGTGGATATACTTCACTAACCAAATCTCAATCTTTTCTACACATTTATTTCAAGAATTGTCCACTATCCAAAATCGTGGATAATTCCCTTAATAACCTTCTATATTTAATTCATCAAATTTGATTGATTTTCGAATTTATAAAACAACGTTTATAAATTCACCTTTTTATATTTCATAACAACTTTGATTTATAGATTTCTTTAATGACCTATTCAATTTATAACTCAATGTATATACCAAAGGTCCATCTTATAAGTTAATAACTTATAATTCATTTATTTTAAAAGAAATCGTTCTTTTAAACTTCACAGATTTTAAATCTTATTACTTATAAGATTTCATTTATAACCTTATTTTCAACCATAACCGAACTACTTTTATAATTCCATTGTTTTGATTTATAAAATATATATTCTATCTTATCTCGTCTATGAACCATTCATACTTATTCAAAAATCCCTATTTAACCATTTTATAAATTACTTTACTATTTATTTCAAAAATCACCTTTCGGTTATATTTCACAAAAATCATAATTTTTATAACTTTAAAATTTGAACGTTTATAAATCAATTCAAAAATTCAATAAAACGTCTACTTTCAAAAATCACTTTAAAATCCTTTTAAAGTAAATGTCGTTATTTTTAAACTTCAAAACTGAATCTGATGATGCAACAGCACCAATTAGTCAATCACAACAACAAATACCATATATCATCATATGATAACAGAATATATCACAATATCTGTAAATAAATAAATACAGTTGAGGAATCCAGTTGGATCCCTCCAACCTGTTTCCCTGCATCCACAGACGTTAGCACAATACCAATTCCACTTCGAGGTGGAATATCGCGGTATATGGGTTTTATAAATATCATCCGCTTACTAACGGCGCAATAGGGTCTCATCCGCTATACGAGGCGGGAAATCATCAATCCAATATATACATATGCCAATATGTATATATTGCTATATATATATATAGATATATCCTACTATATCTAATATCACATCCAATAGCAAACAAACAGTCAATAAATAACTGTAAAATCAACTTTTCAATCGAGTGAGAAAAATCTCACCTTAGATTTTATTTTGCAATCCCATTTCCATCTTGACTCGATTTCTTGATTTATAGCCCTTGTATAAATATTATACAAATTCATTAATATTTGAACAAATCGAATAATAAATTTTCATTTGATAATTTTCGATTCGCCGGTCATCTTATTTTGATACCAAATCAATTAATAAATTTATTTAACTCAAAATTTTATATTTAAAAATAAATCCCCTTTATATATATTTTACTCTAGTAATCTAAATAGTTTTAGATAAATCAATTGAATAATACATTTATACTTTACTTTCTGTAAATAAACAAACAGTAAACTTTTTTTTTCTTTCGAATTGGAAAACAATACCTTCACTGTGATGATTCGAACTCCACGCCATCGCTCCTGCTGCCTCCGCCTCTCGCACGCGACGCCGAGCCTAACGCGAGCTACCAAGATGTACCGCCGCAAGTTCGCCCTAATAGCCTTCGCAAGCACGAACGTGGCAAACCCCATCGATCTCATGAAACCCTAATCGATCGTGACCATGATGCAATCAACTCCCATACGCGCGTGAACCTGCTCCGAGCCTCTCCCCCATCGACGCGACCACCCCATCAACTTGCTCGACTGACCTCGAGCTTACGTTCCCTCTACGCGGTTTCGATTTTTGAAATCGAACGAGGATTGTGAAGGAGAATTCATTTCAATTTTACTCGGCCATTACTTTATTTTAACTGGAGATTAAATTTTTGTTTTAAATCGAAGAAAGGGGAAATGATTTCAATTTCAAACGAGATACTCGGTTATTCGTTTTGCATTTCTCTGGTTTGAATGAATTTAAAAGATGAAGGGGAATGAGCGCTTCGACTGATAGAGGAAGGTACGTGATTTTAAATGAGAGGGCGGCTTCCTTTTTCGTGATTTAACTAAAGAGAAAGAAGGCGTGTACGAGAGGAGACAAAAAGGGGGGTGGGCTGTACGAGTTGTTGGAGGGAGATAAATAATATATTCCTTAAATTTTCTGTTATAGATTCCATCACGTTTATCCACCGTACGACCTCACGCCAACTCCGAATGCCACGAAATTTGAAATTCGGTAATAATACAATATTACGGACCCAATGGAACTGGTTTCGTCGAAATCCGAGACTGTGCCCCGGAACGTTATTTTTAAATATCGATTCGAACAATAAAATTCAAAACTGATCAGAACAGTTTCAAATTAAATTATGAAGTTTCAATTATCTTCAGTATTGTCAATACGAATTTTAATAGCTTTTGAAATATTTTTCTTCAGCTTAAAACTGAAGATTTAAATTTTTATTCAGTTCAATAGATTAAATTTTATAATTTAATCGCCAAATTCATAGATATATTGGGGATTCAAATTAAATCATCGTTCAAATATTTAAAATTAATTAAATATTTTCAATTTAATTTGTTCAAAATTCTGGGTCGTTACAATCTTCCCTCCTTAAAAGAATTTCGTCCCGAAATTACAAGTTAGGAAAAATGGTCCTTAACTCGTCTACTATTTTTCACAATCCAATAGTTTTATCAAATTTTCAAAACAAATCTTTCTACTAAAGATTCGTTATTAACTCAACTAACTTTTCCAACTTCAATTATAAGTTCAAAACAACCTTGTTTTCTTCTAAATTCAAATTTAAATTTTAAATTCAAATTTTAACTTTCAAAATTTTCTCAAAAATTTTCTAACACTCGAAATTTTCGAAAAATTTCTCCAGTGTCTCCTTTGCGCGGCTAATACGGCACGACTACAAAACGTCCCTACGGACTCTCAGATTTCAAAAAGAAAAGAAAAAGCCAAGCCGCTAGACAAGAAATCAGCAAATCTCATATTGAAATTCAAATACTTACCTTTTGTCGAGCCTTTCAAATTTATCTTTGAAAATCAAATCCAATTCCTTTATAACCTGTATATCCTACTAGCAGTAATATCTAGCTACAATATTCAAACTATTTTGCACTTTCTATTACAAATTTTACAATATATGCTTCTTATACATCTTTACTTCACTATTGAAGTTACATATTCATTTTCATTCAATTTCACATTTCAAATTTCATTTGAATTCAATTCACAATTCCAATCTAATTTGGATTCTATTAACTTCTGAATATTGAATTTCATCGATTAACTTTCATTCATAACTGCACTATTTAAAATTAGTTTCATTTACTAATTCATTACAAATTCTAATTCACTTACAAATTCAAATTTGTTTTCAACATTCAATTTACTTCCATGTATTTGCAATAGCAAACTTATTCATTCATTCACAATTTTATTTTCATAATTCAATACTCAATTCCAATTTATTTGTTACTACTCCAAATTTATTTTCAACTTAATAAATTTTCTTTAAGTAATCTTTTCACTTTATTTAATTGATTCACCTGTACTTACATTAATTTAACTCCATCCTTTAAGTTAGATTTATTCTATAAAAATTCAAATTGTATAAGTTATCAACTTAGTAATATTTCATAAATATTTTAATATAGTATTCCAGAGTCTTACTAACATTTTCAAAATCATTTTTGAAAACAATTCAAATTATCCCTTGAATTTCCAAAACAAAACCCAAATTTTCTAAACAACTTCCATTTAAAACAATTTGGCAGCAATTCCTCTTTTGGAAACCCGAAGATGAATTCTAATGATGTGGCCATCATCATCAGGATTATTTTCCAGCGACCGAAAAGAGTTTAGAGCTTTCAACTCTCCAAAATACTTTTCAAACCCTTTGAAATTCATTTTCAAATCAAAAATGATTTAAACTTTCCAAATCTCCAAAATTTTCAAATTCTTCTCTGGAATTCTATTTCAAATTACAAATCACATTTATAATTTACATTCTTTAAATTTCATTTGTATGTGAATTTATTTTCTTATATTCTTAATTTACATTTATAATTTCCATTTGTTAAATGGATTCATCTCCAAATCTTTGGTTATTATTTTAATTTCTCATTCAATCTCATATAACAATGATAATATTTCAATGTTATCATTTCCTAAAAACCAAACATCCATATACTATGGTAATTCATAGAAAATTGTTTCTTTTCTATACAAAAATAGTTTTGGGCAAAATTATTTCATTTACCCTATTCAAAACATACTGTGTCGAATTGTTCTATTCAAGTGTTTAGAAACCCCTTCGATCCAGTTGCGCAGACTGTGCCGACGAAGGTTCATATGCCACTCAATAAATCAATCATCACAATATAAAACAATTTTTTTTTATATTAACTAACAAATACGCGCTCGTATCTATTATTACAATCAAACTCATTCTAGAGTACTACTGACTCTATCTCTAATGAGTAACACCCAACAGAGCAGGGTTGTCGCTTAACCATATGCTATGATACCAGCTGTCAAGACCCGCAAATCCATACTTCTTGATTAAACACTAATCTCCATTGATTAACTCAAGAGGCATGGAAATACGAACCCTGAGGGGTTTTAAGAACAAGAAAAGGTAGAAGAAAAAGAAAGAAGAACAACAAAGAAGAGAACAGAACAACATCAGAACAGAAAACAATATCAGAATCTTACACATCGCAGCGGAATAATATATAATAGATAATCACTAGTCTTTTAAAACAAAGAACTATATCAGTTTATACATACATCAATCAGAGTCAATATACAACAATGGACAGTTATATAAACTTGTCCTCATACAAAATACACAGCGGAATAAATAAACAATTACGGATATACGTCTCGCCATCCAGCTTGCTTCCAAAGCTCCAGAATATCCGGAATATCCTAATAACATAACTCTAGGCTGCCCGTGTGGAAATTGGTGGGCACCAAGAGTTTAGAAGGGAAACAATAAACTCCGAGTCAGTCATGGTGACTGGTGTGAGATCGTAAAACAGTTTATCTTTAAAATAAACAACATGAAAACTTTAATGTCAATTCGCAATGCTTTTGGAAAATGAAACTGTCATAAGACCTCCCACCACACACACAATGCAAACGCAGACTTGGAGGAGATTTCTTCTTATGTTAGTCAAAGATGCTTACTACGCAAAATCAAATCATTTTGGATATTATTATTAGTGCATAGTGGAAAACATTTCGAAAGTACAATATAAATCTTAGCCAGCATACGTACCATTATAGTATGCTTACTATAGCTGCCATATTAGATGGCAGGTTCTACAACTAAAACCGTACAAAGTGCGTATTGGAGTTTGGATTTTCCAACAATGGTCGGGCAAAGGAACTTCCCAAGTAAAATAGAACGCCTCTGGAGCGACGTTCCCGGATCCTAACCGGATCTCTGCTACACAAGGCCGGGTTACCTCTGCAAAAATAGGTAAATGATCAACCTATGATCACAAAGATATAAGATCAAACAAATGATCATATCGCAAATGATCAAACACTGATCATTTCACAGCAACACTCAGTATGCCACGTTACCAAATTGGGAGTATATCGCTGATAAATCTCAACTACATAACCTCTGAGCTCGTACGTCTCAGAGAAGGGTGTTAAGCTAAGAGAATAAATTCACCGCCACCAACAGATATGTATTTGAAAGAAATCAGCTCTATATCTCAAAGTGTAATGTCAGACACACAATCCATACAAGTCTGTTCCGGGATCGAACAGAACCGAAGGCACTTCTCACGAAGCCCTTGCAAATCCGGATAATTTCCAATCACGTCCGGACTTCCCATCACTAAGGGTGATAAAACCTCTAAATCGGAGATCAACTGATGTAGAGTAACTCGACGATAATCCTTCCGTTTTCAAAAATATCCGGTCTTCAACACCGGTCATCAAATGCGATTCATAACGACGTATCACATATTCGGAATGGGTTATACGACCCCATGGTCCTTTCCCGGCTAACCCGAATAGTGAGCGCTTATTCAAAAATAAGTGTGGCATTCCATTTCATCCAATTCACAACAAATACCCATTCAAGGTAATTATTGATAGTCGGTTATTTAACAATCAATAAAGATGAGCAACATCATCAGATTCCAAATAATTTTCCCAAATTATTTATCTTCCAAAATATCTCTATTGGATATATAATTTCCACACTTCAAAAATAAATCAATATTTATTTTTAAAACGAATTTCCATTTCCTTTATAAATTCCATAGTGAATTTATATTTTCAAATATCTACTGATATACGATTTTCAATCGATTTCACATATTCACTATCAATTTATCTTTACAAAGATAAATTCTTAAAAACGTTTCATTTCATTTCGGAAAAGCATTTCCATACTTATTTAATAATAAGTATTTCACAAATATATTTATTTTCAACATTAGAAAATATTCACTATACTTAAATCAAATTTAAGTATAAATTCATTCTTTAAGGAAATCATTTACTATAACAACATTTATTTGAGTCAAAACGAATGTTGCGTAAAACATCGTTACGACGACTCAAAATCACTAGTATAGGGATTCGGAATTAAGATAGATATATAAATCCCAATACTTACACAAAATATTTCCTTTCGGAAATCATTTACTATAACAACAGTGTTATAGTCCACCATTTCCTTATTTCTCGAAAACGTCTATTTCAACAATGAATGTTGAAATCTATGATTTCGAGATTCAATATATTTTAAAACATCGTTAAAACAATTGACTTCATTTTTAATGTCACCTTTCCAAAACATATCCATTTTACTTAACAATATATTCACTGTCCAAAATCGTGGATATACTTCACTAACCAAATCTCAATATTTTCTACACATTTATTTCAAGAATTGTCCACTATCCAAAATCGTGGATAAAATTCCCTTAATAACCTTCTATATTTAATTCATCAAATTTGATTGATTTTCGAATTTATAAAATACAGTTTATAAATTCACCTTTTTATATTTCATAACAACTTTGATTTATAGATTTCTTTAATGACCTATTCAATTTATAACTCAATGTATATACCAAAGGTCCATCTTATAAGTTAATACTTTTAATTCATTTATTTTAAAAGAAATCGTTCTTTCAAACTTCACAGATTTTAAATCTTATTACTTATAAGATTTCATTTATAACCTTATTTTCAACCATAACCGAACTACTTTTATAATTCCATTGTTTTGATTTATAAAATATATATTCTATCTTATCTCGTCTATGAACCATTCATACTTATTCAAAAATCCCTATTTAACCATTTTATAAATTACTTTACTATTTATTTCAAAAATCACCTTTCGGTTATATTTCACAAAAATCATAATTTTTATAACTTTAAAATTTGAACGTTTATAAATCAATTCAAAAATTCAATAAAACGTCTACTTTCAAAAATCACTTTAAAATCCTTTTAAAGTAAAAGTCGTTATTTTTAAACTTCAAAACTGAATCTGATGATGCAACAGCACCAATTAGTCAATCACAACAACAAATACCATATATCATCATATGATAACAGAATATATCACAATATCTGTAAATAAATAAATACAGTTGAGGAATCCAGTTGGATCCCTCCAACCTGTTTCCCTGCATCCACAGACGTTAGCACAATACCAATTCCACTTCGAGGTGGAATATCGCGGTATATGGGTTTTATAAATATCATCCGCTTACTAACGGCGCAATAGGGTCTCATCCGCTATACGAGGCGGGAAATCATCAATCCAATATATACATATGCCAATATGTATATATTGCTATATATATATATAGATATATCCTACTATATCTAATATCACATCCAATAGCAAACAAACAGTCAATAAATAACTGTAAAATCAACTTTTCAATCGAGTGAGAAAAATCTCACCTTAGATTTTATTTTGCAATCCCATTTCCATCTTGACTCGATTTCTTGATTTATAGCCCTTGTATAAATATTATACAAATTCATTAATATTTGAACAAATCGAATAATAAATTTTCATTTGATAATTTTCGATTCGCCGGTCATTTTATTTTGATACCAAATCAATTAATAAATTTATTTAACTCAAAATTTTATATTTAAAAATAAATCCCCTTTATATATATTTTCCTCTAGTAATCTAAATAGTTTTAGATAAATCAATTGAACAATACATTTATACTTTACTTTCTGTAAATAAACAAACAGTAAACTTTTTTTTTCTTTCGAATTGGAAAACAATACCTTCACTGTGATGATTCGAACTCCACGCCATCGCTCCTGCTGCCTCCGCCTCTCGCACGCGACGCCGAGCCTAACGCGAGCTACCAAGATGTACCGCCGCAAGTTCGCCCTAACAGCCTTCGCGAGCACGAACGCGACAAACCCCATCGATCTCGCAAAACACTAATCAATCGTGACCATGATGCAATCAACTCCCATACGCGCGTGAACCTGCTCCGAGCCTCTCCCCCATCGACGCGACCACCCCATCAACTTGCTCGACTGACCCCGAGCTCACGTTCCCTCTACGCGGTTTCGATTTTTGAAATCGAACGAGGATTGTGAAGGAGAATTCATTTCAATTTTTACTCGGCCATTACTTTATTTTAACTGGAGATGAAATTTTTGTTTTAAATCGAAGAAAGGGGAAATGATTTCAATTTCAAACGAGATACTCGGTTATTCTTTTCGCATTTCTCTGGTTTGAATGAATTTAAAAGATGAAGGGGAATGAGCGCTTCGACTGATAGAGGAAGGTACGTGATTTTAAATGAGAGGGCGGCTTCCTTTTTCGTGATTTAACTAAAGAGAAAGAAGGCGTGTACGAGAGGAGACAAAAAGGGGGGTGGGCTGTACGAGTTGTTGGAGGGAGATAAATAATATATTCCTTAAATTTTCCGTTATAGATTCCATCACGTTTATCCACCGTACGACCTCACGCCAACTCCGAATGCCACGAAATTTGAAATTCGGTAGTAATACAATATTACGGACCCAATGGAACTAGTTTCGTCAAAATCCGAGACTGTGCCCCGGAACGTTATTTTTAAATATCGATTCGAACAATAAAATTCAAAACTGATCAGAACAGTTTCAAATTAAATTCTGAAGTTTCAATTATCTTCAGTATTGTCAATACAAATTTTAATAGCTTTTGAAATATTTTTCTTCAGCTTAAAACTGAAGATTTAAATTTTTATTCAGTTTAATAGATTAAATTTTATAATTTAATCGCCAAATTCATAGATATATTGGGGATTCAAATTAAATCATCGTTCAAATATTTAAAATTAATTAAATATTTTCAATTTAATTTGTTCAAAATTCTGGGTCGTTACACACATACAACCAACATACATATATAACTAATCATATATTAATCCAACAATTCAATCAACAAATTATATAATAATTTTTTGAAAATACAAATGTTAAAACCTTTATTTTAAATACCAAAACCTTCCAAACTTCCACTGATACTAGAATAAAACCTAGATCCATGCTATATGCTTTGAAAAATGAAGATTTGGTGGCCTTAAGTGGATTTAGACAAGGTATGGTGCATACGGCACAAGGGTGGCAGAGCTCGGCCTTGAAAGGTGGATGGACTTCGGATTATCATTGAATTCACAAAAATCAAACCCAAAAATGGGTCATCTTCCAACTGTTTTTTGTACCAGTTACTCATGAAATTTGGAAAAGTTTCCAAAGGGAAAGTTCTTGAAAATTCTTTTCTCCACGATTTCAAAAACATAATCACTCAATTTTTGTGACGACCTGCAAATCCGTCCCCGAAATTACTAAGTAAGAAAGATGCTACAACTCCATTAACTTTCAAAACCAATTAGTTAAAATAATTATAAAATTCTTTTAAGTGTTTAGCTTTTCCAAAATCATTTAGTTGCAACTTTTTGTTTTATAAAAACTTTTCTAAGTTTCCAAATTCATTTATAGTTATTAACTAATACTGCTTCAAAAATCAACTAATATCATTTCAATTAATAACTCAAAAATCAAAATTTTTAGCTATCAAAAATTTTTCCAAAATTTCCCCAAAACTTTTCTAACGCCTTAAATTTTCAAAAAATTTCGCCAGAGTCTCCTTTGCGCGATTCGATCCGAAAACAAATATAACAATATATATCACAAATATACATTTCATCTCAATGATGAGACATCCCGTAGGGAAAAAGTGTAAAAGTATGATATATAATCCGAGATATGTACATTATCTATTATTAGCAAGCATATACGGCTAATATAGCATGAAAGCGAGCTCCAAATGCGAAGCATACGCCATCCGGACCTACTAAATACTCAACAACCAATGAGAAACATGTATAGAAAATAATATCAATATATAACATAACTATACAATGATCATAAGCAAATGAAACACATGTTACATAAGAAATCAACAAACAAACAACATCCATTCAATGTCCTAACCAAATCAATATACCTTTTCAATTGTCAACATTTAATTCATACACTTTAATCTCATATTAACATTCATTTGATTTGCAACCAATTAATTCACATTCCATTGATTCATCTTCAATTGATTAACATTCATTTATTATCATTCATTCTATTTATATTCAATTAGTTTACATTCAACTAATTTACATTCCTTCATTTACGTTCAATTCATTAACATTAAATTATTAACATTCAATGGATTTACATTCAAGTTATTTACTTCCAATTGATTTATAATCAATTTCATTCAATTTATAATCACATTCATTTACATTTAGATTCATTTTAAATTCAATTTATGTTTAACAACATTTCATTCCATTCACATTTATTCTTATTCAGAATTTATTCATTATTTTGTATACTTATTATAATACTAATAACACTTATGATTTATTTCATAAATCAATTACTTAAGTTTTGTTAAAATAATTTAATACAGCATTACTTATGTTTATTATCAATTCACAACTTAAGTTATATTCAATTTTAACAAATAACATTTCCAAATCAAATTTCATTCAGTAATTATTTATTAGTTCAATTCAATTCATTTTGCAACTAAAGTTGAATTTCATTTTATAACTCAAGTTCATATTCCATTAGCTTCTTTTTATTCCACTTTACTTCGCTTATCCATTGTATTTTTAGTATTTCATTTAACTTCACTTAAGTTATGTTTCATTTCATTCTCACTTATATTTACTTTCACTATACAACTTAACTTCACATCCAATTTAATTCAAATTCTATTTTATTTAACTCATTTCATTAGTTCATTTCTTTTTCTTTACTTGAGTTAAAGTTCATTTAAAAAATCATTTCCTTTTAACTTAACTTAGATTTCATTTCTAAAGTCATTTTATTTAACTTTTACATAAGTCAAATTTCATATCACTATTCAAATTCAGATTTGGTTTTGCTTAACAAAATTGTTTAACCATTTTGATATTTGGTTTTTGTAATGACCCGTAAATTCGAACAATTTAATGTTTTATTATGTAATTTATTGATATAAGCTTGAACAAACTTATTAAATAACAAATTTCGATAAGTTATATAAATATGATAACATAGATTTGAATGTAACTGGATGAAAATTGGATGCATAGTTAATAGCATGAATTGGATAATAAAAGAAATTAATAGCGACGATAAAATGCATGTTTATTTAAGGAGAAATAAAATGCGTGGTTTAAATAGTAATATATGGAAATGAGGTCAAACCATAAATCGGGGAGTGATGAATATCTTTTGTTAAATGCAATGAACTTATAAGCTATATTGATTACTATTAAAAATATAAACTATTGTTGTTATTAGAAACTCGTTGATATTCCATAATGAAATTTAGTGCAATTGAATTTATTGAGATCTTTTAATTTACAAATGAAATTAATGTGATGTAAGGATACACTATTGTGTTAAAATAGAAACAAATTAATATTTCATTTATTGACATTAAACCTTTTAAATAAGATAAAGAGAAACAAATTAGTAGTAAATAAATTGACATTAAGTTACCAACATTCAATTTGGAAATTTAATATTGAATTTATGGACATTAATTCTTTTAATAAAGGGAAACAGATGGTAATTGATTTAGCCAATTTTAAATTCTATTATTTTGAATTAAACTAAGTTTTTAAAATTTAAATTTAAATAACAAATTTGTGCTGCTGAGTTTTAGGATTGACTAAATTAAGTTAAATGAAATTTTTTATGAAAAGTCAAATTTTGGATTTAAGTTGAAAATTTAAAGGTTTTAAAATTTGAATTTTTTTGTTGAAAAAAAAATCTAGACAAAATTCTAAGGTGGATTCCACTTTTCGTTTCGTTAAAATCGGACTTCTAGAACTGTAAATATGATGTTTACAGTGAAAAACTCGCATAAATACACAGTGCATTCCCCTGTGTATATTTGTATACGATCTCCCTTAGTATTTATGCTGTATATTATACTGTATTCTCCTTGTATTGTCTCTTGGGCTTTCAAATGGCTTTTGGGCTCTTGGAATCCTAATGGACATCTAGATTTCTTAAAAGCTTTTCACATTCCACTATTTGGTCACTTTAGAAAGATATTTACGTACTTTCTTTTCTCTTCTCCTTCTCATTTCTCTTCTCTTCCAGAAAACTTTCTGTACTTCCGCTTTTCCTTCTCCTCAATTCCTAAAACTAAAACCCAAATCTAATCTCATTCATCTCTCCTTCCCCCTCTCTTTTCTCTCTCTCCTCTCCCCTCTCCCCTCTTCTCTCTCTTCTCTCTCCTCCTTCCCCTAGGCCGAACCATCTAGCTCCTCTTTCCTCTTCTCTTAAAAAAAGAAAAAAATTATTTTGCAAGGTATTGTTCATCGTGTTCGTGCCATCTTTTACTTTGGATCATTGTTGCCTTGTTTTGGATCTTGGATTTGTTGTTGCTTGTGATCTCCGCTCCATTCATTGTAGTTATCACCTTCTCTTACCACGAAAGGTGAGAACGTCACTCATAATTAATATTCTTATGATAAGTAAATGGAATCATATTAAATGACATGTGAATTGTTGCTTTAGTTAGGAATATGGTATGTTAATTTATATGTTACTCATGTTATGTTAATTTATATGTTATTCATGTTATGTTAAGTTATATATTATTCATGTTATGTTAAGTTATATGTTATTCATGTCCTGTTAATTTATATGTTATTCATGTTATGTTAACTGATATGTTATACATATGTTATGTTAATTTATTGTCACATATGTTATGTTAATTTATATGCCACATATGTTATGTTAATTTATATGTCACATAAGTTATGTTAAATTATATGTTGCATATGTCACATGATATGTGTTATATAATATGATATGTCACCTTTATACATATGTTATGTTATATTTTAGGTTACATATGTGTTATGGTATGATATATGTTAGGATATGTATGATATGTTATGCAAGTGAAATGTTATGCTATTTATTCATTTATGCAAATCACACTGCAAGTTCCCTTTGTTTGTTAGTTAGAAAATCCCTGTGGGTTGAAATGATATACACCCGAACTATCTTATAGAATAGGAAAAATATTTATAGGTTGAAATGATAGATCCAAGCGATTTTATCGATTTGAAACTATTAATTTGGGATACGGGTTGAAATGATATACCCGAAAAATTAATAATTTTGGGTTGAAATGATATATACCCTAATCACTTGACCAAAGGGTAGAAAACTATATACGGACACCGTTGGTCTATTTTAAAGTGTTTTCTAAATTTAAAAATATGTTTTGATTTAATAAATTGATTTTTAAAATTTAATAAAAAGAAAAAAAACAGATTTTTTAAAATTATATTTTTGAAAATAAAATAAAATACAAATTTAAATTATATGTTTTAAAGTTAATTTATAAGTTAGGGTTTTAAAAGACGTATAATTTCAAGTTTTTGACTTATAATTTAATTTAACCTTTAAAATATATAATTTAATATTTGATTAGTAAAATATAAAATAAAATATTTTAAAAATATAATTTAATAAAATAATTAATATAGTTTTAAAGGATTTGTTTAAAATTTAGTTTAATATAATTAATTTTATAACAACTTTAATAAATAAAAATAAGGAAAGAGAAATTAAGGTTTAATTGTAAATTTAATCTAATTAAATGAATTAAATCAAATAGAATTATTTAATCTATTTGGTTATGGAATTTCCAAAGATATGATTTGAAATGTAGATAATTAAATGTGATAGAAATTGTAAGTTGAATGTTTCAAAACTAAAATATAATTAAAGTTGGATATTTTAGTAATTGATTTAACTTTTAACTTAAGATTTTGATTATTTAAAATGTTTTATAAAAATGACCACGGTGTGAAATAAGCGTTGAGTTGTTAAAGAGACCGGGATCAGATATTGTCATACTCTCTGCCAATATCGAAAACCACTTTAACCACTGAGCACGTGGTGGAGAATCCAGAATGAAGTAGGATGGTTTGGCGAACGCTACTAGAATGAAGTAAGAGAACGATGATGGAAAGCCTTGACTTTCGGGTCATAATTAAAATGACTAAAACAGGAGCCACGGTGGCACAAGTGGGGTCGCTCCCCCTATCGAGCATGTTCCTTCGAAACCATATCTATTACTTTGTGATTTGATTGGGTGCCCTTTGATTATGGGAGTGTGTCTTGAGGTGGGCGGTAGTAGCTGCTATGCGTTACCACCAGTTCGGATCCGCAAAACGGTAGTATCCTACCCTGGGCATTGCCTCGCCTACCTTTTCATATTTATCCTGATCGAGCCCACTACGACTTTGGTTTGTATCGTACCTATGGAGTGCTCACTGAGTAAACCACCGGTTTGGTGGAGCTTACATTATCTATATAGACTACAATATTTATATAAAAATATGTTTAGGGGGATATGGGTAACGCCTTAATGCTACTTTAATACTTTACTTTACTGTAGACATTATCTATGTAGTGTATTGTATTATGTATGTAGATAGTTTGACGAATCCTTAAGGGATTGAAATCCCAAACATCCTTTGAGTTATTGATGCATTTCACTTGGGTTGATTTACTTACATAAAAATGTTAATCTTGACTCGAGTGTTTTGTTTTTCTTTATGCTCGGGTTAGCGTGAGTATCACACCATTCGAGATTCATCTTTGGAGCTGGAGACTAGTTGGAGATCTTTCTATCTATCTGCTTAGCTATTTCAGTCATCTTTGCTATTTTCAGTTATTTCTATTTCAGACTTTGTTATTTGCTTATGTATTAGCGAACCTCTATGTATTTGGATTTCTGTTGTATTTGCTTTAGACTCTGATGTTTATGTAGTAGCTTCATGAATTACTATGTTTATCTATTCCGCTGCGTGATGTTGTAATATTTTGTGTCTGTGATTCTATGGTTGATTCTTATTTACCCTAAATTTATATAACAATCTGTTGTTTTGAACAATTCAAGTCAAACATGTGTGGTTTAATGTCGATTTGAATGGTTCAAAATAGTGGGTCGTTACAGTTGGTATCAGAGCTTTGGTATTGGCAAACCTTAGCCTATAGGGTAAAAACTCATTAGAGATAGGGTAGTAATACCATAGAATGAGTAGAATCAATTACGGAATCATCCTACCTTTCGAGCCTATCTTCTTAGTTAGAATTCTCTTTGATTAGGATTCCTTTAAATCTGAACCTCTATCTTTGTTCTAAAATCCATTCCTGAATCATCCTATGAGAGAGCGTATTTGTTAGTGTTATAAAAAATGTTTTATATTGTTTTGTTTATTTTGTTAAATAAGATTTTATTTTATATGTAAAAATATTATTTTGAAAATTTATATTGTTAATTTTGATGTGTAGTTTGTATGAGGTGATAATATTCAAGTATTATAATTTATTGTCTGATTAGTCAATATTCCCATACTATTGACTATTTAAATGTAGTTGTAAATAAAAAGAAGAATGAACTTAAAAACTTACCAATGTTTAATGGTTGAAATGTTAATCTGAATATGTAATGGAATATTATACAAGTAAAATGTTTTAAACTGAAATCGTGATTAAGCAAATGTTTATAATATATAGATTTAAGCGTATAACATGTTAATATGTATGATTTGATTTATAAATAAACTGAATATGAAAAAAAAAGAATATTATTTAAGTAAATGGAAAATGACCTTAGGTGACAAAGTTTGTAACGATTGGGCAATTTTCGACCCCGAAAATCGACACTAATACATTCACTGTATAGAGTGCCTTGCAATCGAGTGCCGGAAATACTAGGTTATTAGGGTTAAGAAGAAAGAGATAGAAGAAGAAACAGAAATAACAACAACACAGAATCTCACAAACGCAGCGGAACAAATATAATATACCATAACAACTTTTATACAGAAGAAAAACTGTAACTATTAATATACATACTTTAACGACCTGGAATTTTGGGATATTTGAAATTGGAATATTTAATTGATTTTAAATATTTAAATGTTAATTTTTAACTTGAATTTCAAATATCAATATTTATTGGATGGTTTAATTATTGAATTTAATAATTGGAAAATGGATAAAATACTGAATCAGGAGTTTCAAGCTTGTTAAAAATATTTTAAAGGCTTATAAAAAAATTCATATTAATGATACTAATGGTAATAGAACTTTTAAAATCAAATTTAAAGTGTTTTGTTCAGTTTTAAAAATATATCGTTTAAATTGACATTTAAAAATAGCCTTCTGAGGCATAGTGTCGGAATTCGACGAAACCAGTTCCATTGAATCCGTAATAATGTATTATTATCGGATTTCAAATTTCGTAACGTTTGGAGTCATCGTGTAGCCGTATGGAATGTAAACGCGCTGAAATCTATATCGAAAAATTAATATAATAATTGTGTCCAATAAGCTATCTTCTCCATACGATCGAATTAGGACTCGAAACCTTTTTCATTGCGTTCGAAATAGGGGTATAACACTATAAACGCCTAGCGGCACGCCTCGATAGGAGGTTGAGATTTTAAGTTGCGAATTCGAGACAATTTAAAATTTGATAAATAAATAAATATATATATATATATCCTTTGACTGGACAATATATTCACATCACTTCTGTTCCATATCACTTCAGGGTCACTGTAGACCACACCCAGCACGTCAACTTATTCAAGCACGCTACCTTTATCTTCAATCTCACGCTTCCTATTCTTTTCAAATTTTCCTGTTCCTTCCTCTCTTCATTTCCAAGTACGAAACCAAAAATCAAAACAAAGAAGAAATGGCCGAAAATTTTGATCTCTCGTTTACTAAAAAAATGCCGCATCCTCCTCAGTCTGAAAATCACGTATTTCCTTCTTCCTTTCCTCTCAAATTCAAAATCGAACTGCCTTCCTTTATGAAATCAATCTACAGAAAAAAAAGAAGAAACCCAAATCGAACCTTCCTTCGTTTAAATTGTCGAGCCTCTTTTCTCCCCTCTTCAAATTCAAATCTTCACAGCAAAAAAAAAGAAAAAGAGAAAAGCAAGCAACGATTCGTAGTCGAATTGTAAATGCCTGGGAGAGGCGGCATCGAGCTCGAACTCGTTGGTAATGTTGGGGGTGGCCGCATAGTTCATGGCACCGAGGAGGAGGTCGCGTTGTGGCATATGGGTGGCAATCGCGTGGATTTAAGGTTCGAAGCGATTGCGTGTAGTATCGAGCTGGGGCGACTGGAGGCGCGATTCGGGTTCGCTTCTACTAAGGTTGGTGGCTTGCGTGGTCGAGCTTGGAGTAGGAGTGCGTATCGGTGATGGTTCGCCTTGTGGTGTGCGAGCTAGTGGCGGTGAGGTGCTCTGGGGGAGTTCGATTGTGCGGCTAGGGTTGGGGAACTGAGGCAGTAAGGTATATGTCTACTAGTTATATTTTTTTTCAATTGAATATTAATATATACATATGTATATATACTGAAATAATAATTTAAATATAGATGTATATATATATATACACACATACATATTTTAATATATATAGTTAAACGGAAATTTTTTATATGGATAAGATTTTGAAAAGAAAATTTTAAATGTCGAAGAGTATATATAAAATTAGATTTTTAAAATCTATATAGATTATTTTTATAAGTATGTATATGTAGTTCATAAAGGAAATAAATATACATATACACATATTAAACCTACTATTTAATTTTAAAATAATGTATTATGGTGATTAGTTTGTTTAATTAACTTATTTAATTATTTTGGTTACTAAAAGATTTTTTAAAGGAAATTTTTTTAATTAAATTATTTGTTAATTAATTTTATTAAATGGTAATTGATTGTTCGATTAGTTCAAATGTTAATAAACCGTATAATGTTTATACAAGGTCTAAAAATCGTGGAGAGACAAGCCGGTTTGGATCGTATTGCAAATTAAAAGTCAAAGGTGAGTTAATCTCACTCAAATTGGATTACTGGTTAATTTAATTAGTTAAAATTAAATTATTGGATGATTGATTGAAATTGATAATTATTATCAGTTTGGATGTGATATTATATATAGTAGTATATATATATGTTGGAGTGATTGATATTCTCGCATTATATAGCGGATGAGACCCTATGCGCCCCGCATAATAGAGGATGACCATATATACCGCAATATCCCCCTCGAAGTGGGATTTGTATTTTTATATTGTGCTAACATCTTTGGATGCAATGAAACAGGTTAGAGGGATCCAACTGGATTCCTCAAAAGTATTGAAATTTATTTTCATATTCTGTGATATGATTTATTTGATAATCCGTGATAGATTCTATTGAAAATTGAAGTTATTGAATGTTGTGGCTTTGCTGAATATATTGTGGTATTTTAAGATATCAAAAATATAAAGATTGGGTTTTGAAGGAAAATAAAGGGAATTTTAAGTAAAATAATTATAGTGAAGATGAATAAATAAAAAGGGTGAATTTGAGAAAAGTAAATAGTTGACCTTGAAATCCTATTGAATAAATTCTGGGGAACGGGAAATAGAGATTTTGAATAAATGGGAATAAAGGAGTTTTGAGGACTTAAGCGAGATTGTTTAAGAATTAAAGGATTTATTTTAAATTCAGGATTTAAAATGGTTTGGGAGAAATAAAAAGGGGAATTTTGAAACAAAGTGTGAAATTGATATTTTAGATTTAAATAAGGTTTTAAATCATAATAAAGGAGTAAATCTGGAATTAATAGATTTTGGAATAAATCTGGATAAGTCGAGAAATAAATTTTAGAGAGGATTTAATTCAGAAAGTCGATTTGAAAATCGATTAAGGGTTTTTGAAATAGTGATTAAAAGGAGAATGAGGCTATGGATTTATAAACTGGATTATAAATAAAGTGAGGTAATTATCAGTGGATAATTTGGAATTATAAATTCACGGTGGAAATTTATAAGGGGATGGATAAATTATTTTAAAAATAAATAGTGATTTTATTTTTAAAATGCGAGGAAAGAAATTTACGGAGTTGGAACGTAAATTTAAACTGGAAATAAATCGAGGGGAATTTATAAATGATTAGACAGGCTATATTGGGGTGGAAAGTGTATTTTCCTGAAAAGTTAAGTATATATTTTGGACAAAGGAATTTATTTATTTAAAATCTAAATTACTAATATAAAAAAATTAGTTGAATGATTGTTTAATTTGATAGTTAAATAACCGACTATCAAATCTGCACCCGAATATAACTTTGGAAATATCTAGAGGAAACTCGGGAATTATAAGGTACAGTTACCGTTCGAGGTGCTATACTGTACGTATAAACTCGTTCGTCCTTCTAAGACGTTTATAAGGAAATCCGTCCACTATCGGTTAGGTGGTGATCTCTGATCTTATTCTCGTCTATTTATTTCCTAGAGAACCGGGGTTGAGTTTACCAGAAATGGCGAATGTTGTTACGAAGAGACCGGGATCGGATTTGCGGTCCGAAAACCACTTCGATCCAACGAGTACGTTTTCGTAATGAAGACAAGAGCCTGGAGTCGAAGATGGAGCAGTGAAGTGCAAGGGCTAATCGCTACTAATCCTAAGGATGATTCCAAATGGATGTAGTAGGAGTAGTGCCTTCGGTTCCGTTCGGATCGGGAATGGACTTGTATGGATGAATGCTATCAGTACATTGTCGTTGGAAGACTATGATTGGAGGACAATGAGCATTCTAAGTGAATATTTCTAAAAAGATAACGCTTAGCCTCGAGCCTCATCAATCGGGAATGACTGAAAATCAGGGGATATGCAGGAAGGCTAAGTGGGTAGCTTCTAATTAGGGTAAGATTTCCCCTGTCTAGAGTCCCTTTATTTCGGCTATGTGGCGGTTGTTGATCCCAACCGCTGGGTGATCTTATTCGAGGCTATCCAGTAAGGGGTAGTCCAGTCTTGTGTTGTAGAGGATCAGGAGTGGTCCTCGGTATGCTGATCTAGAACAGGTACCGTGACAGGTGGTACCCCAGTGCCTAGTCATTCAGTTGGAAATCCATTTTCCCTACGTGCCTTTACGGTTTTGGTTGTAGAGCCTAGTATGCTGGAATTTAATTAATGTAACAATTTCGGCTATATGAATAAGTATTTGTACTTAGACACTATTATAATATCAGAGGATTTTGATATGAAATGTTTTGATTATCGTAAGGTAAAAACCCGACATGTTTATTTGTGGCGTGGTCTTATAAAAGGATTTTGAAAACTTTAATAATTCAATTGAGTGTGTTTTCTCACGTTGGTTTTCTAGACTGACTCGGGTGTTATTTTAATTATAATGCTCGGGTCAGATAGAGTATTACAGATACAGGATAGGATGCTATGGAACTTAGGAGACGAGCTGGATGACGAGACGTATCATACGTACTTGATGTGTATCCCGCTGTGCAGTGTAAGCTGTATAGTCAGCTTTTTATGAGGACAAGTTATTATAATTGTCCTGTGTTGTGTTATTGATTGTGTTGTACTCTGATGATGTAATGTATAAAAACAGTTATAGCTTCTTTTGTATAAAGATCTGTTGTTATCTATTATATAGTGTTCCGCTGCGATTGTGAGATTCTGATGTTGTTTTCTATTTTCTTCTTCTACCTCTTTCTTCTTTTCCCTAACGATCTGGTATTTCCAGCATTCGATTGTTCGGCATGTAATAAAGTGAACGTATTGATGTCGATTTTCGATGGTCGAAAATCTTCGGGTCGTTACAGTGGTATCAGAGCTGAAGGTTAAGCGAGAACCTTGGCTCTGGTGGGAATTACTCATTAGAGATAGAGTCAATAGTACTCTAGAATGAGTTTGAGTGTATTAATAGATATGAACGCGTATTTGTTAGTGAATATAAATTGTTTTAATATTGTGTTGACTTATCGGTTGAGTGTTTATAAATTCTGGTCGGTACAGTCTGGACAACTGTATCGATAGGTATTTCTAAACTCTTAAACTAGGCAAACTGACACAGCATTATTTTAAAATAGGGTAAATGAAATAATTTTACCCAAAATTATTTTATATATAAATGGAATAATTTTTCGTAAATTATTATAAGTATATATGGTTGCTTGGTTGTTAGGAAAAGATAATATTAGACTATTATCATTGTTGTTGTCTAAATTGAATAAGGAATTGAAATTATAACCAAAAGTTAAAGAAATAAATTCATATAACAAAATGAAATTTGTAAATGTGATTTATAATTGAAATGGAATAAAATTCTAGAGGAATATTTAAATATAGATTGAAAGGATTTGAAATTCAAAATTTTGGGAAATTTAATTTCCTTTAGGTTTGAAAATGATTTTCAAAGGTTTTGGAGGAATAATAGTGATATTATTCAGAAATATTTTTTAATTGTATATGAAATCTGGTGAGATTTGGAAGTTAAAAATATTTGAAATGTTTTGAAAAGAATAAAAGCACTGAACTCACTTCGTTCACTGGAAAATAATTCTGATGATGATCGCGACATCATTGGTGTTCATTTTCGAGTTTCCATGGGAGAAATTGCTACCTGAATGTTTAAATTGGAGTTGGTTGCAAAAATGGGTTTGGTTTTGAAAATTCAAAGAATAATTTGATATACAAAAGGACTTGGATATATATGTTTTCAAAAATGATTTTGAAATGCTTAAGTAATTGTTAAAAACTCTGGGAATTTAATTAAAAATGTTTATGGAAATATAAATGGGTTTGATAACTTATAAAATTCAAAATTTGTTAGAATAAAATTCAACTTGAAAAGAGTCAAATAAAGGTAAGTGTGAAAACGAAATGAGTTAGAAGGTAAGCCAATTAAATGAAGTGAATTGAGAGGGATTAGTGAATGGAACGTAAATAAGTTGGAGAAATTGTAGAAGTTTAAGATTTAAATTGAATTGGAATGTAACCGAATCAAGTTAAATAAAAGTGAACTTTGAGGAAATAAGTCTAAACAGGCTAAACGAAATGGTCATTGAAATAAAATCTATAAAGTTGGAAATAAAACTGTGGATGAACAAACTAATTTAAATTATAAGTAAATGGAATTGGGATTGGATATTGAAATGGAATGTTTAACTTGAATTATGTTAAGTAAAGTAAAATTGGAAAAAAATTATTAGTTTGGGTTGGACTAAAAGAACAAAGTTTCGGGAATTAAAATTTATTGGAATTTGAAGTAAATTAGTAAATTAAACTAATTTAAAATAATGAGGTGGATCAAATAAGATTGGGAGACAGTTCATAAAATTCAATATTTAAAATTGGAAGGTAAATTGAATTCAAATGGAATGAAAATGCAAATTGAATAAAAATGGATATAAAACCAAAGTGATAAAGAGGAAATCAATATAAGAAGTTGTATAAAATATTTATAATAAACTTAAGAAAGTAAATGGTGAAATTCTTAGGTAAAAATTAGGTATTGGGAATATTGAGTAAGTATTTGAATGAAGATTAAACTAAAAGTTGTTAAATGGGATAATTGTGAATAAGTGAATTGAAATCAAAATAAATGTGAATAGAAAGAAAATTGATATAAATAATAACCAACTGGAAATTTATACGTAAGTGTACGTATATTATTTTATTCGCATGACGAGTTGATCCAGATTCGAGCACAGAATTTCGAGATAGTCATATCGATCCGAGTTGGGATTTTTCACTCGATTTTCGACGGCGAACCCTGGATATGGATTTTTGATTGATTCTGTAAATTCTCTATCATAGGATATGGCTATGCAAGGAGAATTGTAACAACCCAGAGTTTTACACCAATTAATTGTCGTCTAATGACGATCGTATGGGTTGTTAATTATGACTGGGATTTTAATCAGTGCTTAATTTCTAGTGCAGTTTTGAGTCATTTCGGAATCCTTTTTGTAAAAGATTACTATCGTCACTAGACGATTGAAATGGATAACAAACTTCTATTAGGAAATTTGATCGAATCGAAATTTTTAGTTGTAAAATCCTTTTAATAAATTGTTAAAATTTGTGTGGGCTTTAAGGACAATCTTGGCCACGTTCCATTTTATTTTGGAGCTGCATTATCTAAGGCAGATGCCCGCTTTCCTGGCATTGACTCTCATTCGAACCCTAGATCAAAACAACGAAAGAAAATATGGCGGCTTCAAAATTTTCTTCGTTCGCTCTTGCTAGAATTAGGGTTTTCATGACTTTTCGAAGTGCCGACTTTAAGTAGAGATTGGGTTCGATTCTCTTGCTCCATTCATCGATAGCTTCTCGGGATGCTCGCGACTGCTGGTTGAGCTCGCCGTTACTTCGATCTGGTCTACTTGCCGATCGATTGTCGTGTGCTAGAAGTAAAGGTGAGTGATATTATTTCACTCACATCTAATTCTACTATGCTTTATTAGTTCAATTTTGGTTGATGTCGATGATTTCTCTGAGTTTATCGGGTTCGTATAATTGGATGAGTTTCGGCTTTGATGATTCTTTGATTTGAGAGTGATGGTGTTGTTTAGTTCGACTTGGGTTATATTGTTTACTGCCTCTAGTGGCACTTCCATTCTTGTTCGTTTGATAATTTCAAAAGTTTTATAATTTTATACCCGAAAATCCTTGGTCTAAAACTGCTTCGATGTTGATAAGACCTCTGGGATGACCGCAGCTTGATTGTTTGGTTTGATTGCATTTCCGGGGCTCCATTTCACTTTGCAGTTAATCGCTGTCCATAATTGTTTGACCACTGCTTGGATTCATTGAGCGCATTGTGTTGCTAGATGTCACTCATATGCTGTTTGCTTATATCCCTTTTGACCTGTTTGCATCAAGTCAGTTTGAACTTGTTGTTGTATTTTGTTGTCCACTCGTAGTCTGCACCAATTGATCTGATATACTGATATTTCAAGTGTTCGAGTGATGTTGGCATTGTAATATAGCTCGAACTGTAGTTGTTGATGTACATATTGATGTACATATTGAAGTTTTAATAAATGTTGAAAGTCATTTAGGTATAATTCATACACGAAAATATGTGTCCATACGTTTTGTCATTCTACTCAAAGCATGCGAAAAATTTGGTTGGCCAAGTTTACTTTTCTTTTTGGTTTCGTGTGTTTCATTTTTACATGCAATTCGAACACATGAAATTCAAGATCTGGTAATTTTCTGCACTTGTGGGCAAGTGTAATATTTGTAGCGTGCCAGTGTACAAAGATTTTCAATCTATGCGAGTGTTCTTATAACATGAGACAACCCAGGTCATCATATAGTGTTGAATCTTCTTCGCGTACGTTGGCCATATAATTGTTCTATGTTTTGCTTATTCATTCTAGTCTAAGTTAGTACATATTTTCGTGCACATATTTATAAGTTACAGGGTAGCTTCACTTTACATTTTAGCTTGACATCTGCATTGTTGTGATGGCTGACCATCCTGTAGCATTGTCGTTTTGCCTCCATATTGATACTGTGTGCTTTTCTTCAGGTCAGTTGGAATTCCTTGTAGTCTCTTGTGTATACACTTTGCATTCACTTGTAGTTATCATCAGTTGCATTCATTCCTTTGAGATATATGCATGTTGACTAGTTGTACTTGAATGCCTTGACTTTGATGTCCTCTGCATCGGCCGTGAGTCTTTCCTTGTTCATGTTGGCTATCTTGGTTCCTTGGGGCACTTGACACTGTCTTGTTTCCATACTGAAGTTCACTGTTGCAGTGCATTTTGTTATTATGACCATTTGTGGGTTGATGTGCTGACCTGAGTGCATTTTCATGTGGCATCAATCATTTGAGTCATTCACTAGACATTAATTTACTTGAACTACTTGTGATAATTGTAGACTGGTACATGATGCCTTTGACCGTCACTTGAGTACTGCATTTGTCACTGATTATTAATGTTCACTGGATATTGGTGTATGTCTGCATTTATGGTCCTTTGCAATTGTGAAATCGTTTCATATCTGGTTTCATAGTAAACCTGAGCTCTTTGATCATATCTGGTTTATGTTCCATATATGTATTGTACAGTTTGCCCCTCGTATTCATTGTGACTGCAGTTTAGTTATATATGCAGTTTTGCCCTTGTTGGCTTGCATTGTATTAATGCAATTGAGTATGTTTTCAAATTCACTTGTGTTGAACCCGACTTCGGGGTTTGACCTTGCGATCATTGTGACTTTCACTGAGCTTTTGTGTATCTCATGCGATAGAGGCGAGGCAGTACACGCGTGCGTGTACTGCAGCCCTATCAGATTTGACAGCTTTACATTGATGTTTTGATTTGTTGAATTGTTTCGTGGGTTCAATCCCATATTTTGAAGTGGTATCGATTTGGATTTACTGTTTAGTGGATTAACACTGCTTAGTGTTATATCTACCGTTATCCGGTTCTCTTATCGAGAAATTGGATATACGAGATTTCTGTGACTGTCGTCTATTTGACTATCTGATTATTATTGCTACTAGGTACTAATAAACTGGTTTGAATTAGACTGACCTGGGTATTATTTTCTTTTGAATGTAATACTCGGGTCAGACCCGAGTATTTCAGGTTGTAGATTTCTTTCTTTGAGTGCTGTTCGGGATTGAAGACTTTTCACATCTTCTGAAGTTGTCGGTCATTTTGTAGTGGTCGTGTCATTGTATAGAATGATATGTATTCATGTATATTAGTCGATAATGTACTTGTATATATAACTTCTAGAGTCGACAGTTGTAGTTGTATCATATGTATTATGTCAACTATGTATTAACTGACATCGGTTATATATATATGAGATTTTTGTTAATCTGTGTTCCGCATTTATATTATCTGTGTTATTGTTATATCTAATGTCCTAAACTATTATGAACTATCGTAGTTTGTTTTATGCTGATAATTGGATATGTCGATGGGAGTAAATAAATAATAGATGAAAAATAAAAAGTATATACCACTCCTATCGAGATAACCAATATTAGTGTAAGGCCAATTACGGATGGTCGCTCCTATCCAGCCTTATTCTTCGTAATAATAGACAGTATTTCTTTTAATACTCTTTGTTATTATGAGCATAGAGGTAGGGCGTCACAGTTGGTATCAGAGCTTGGGGTTTATGGACATAATATAAAACTTAACTCGGATGGAACATATGTTACAACTATTGGTCGATGTTTTAATTGTGTTTGAGTCAAAACTAAAGTTTTGAAATTTAGATGAAATTTTTAAATATCTTTATTTAAAAATAATAGTGAAATTGTGTTCTGATGATTTGATTGATTTGTGTTCTGTTTATCAGAGTGCGCAGCGGAAACAGTGAAACTGTCTTCGCTGAGTACAACTGATAATCTTTTTGATTTAAGAATCAAAATACGAAATTGATATGAATTCCAATTGTTGTTTACATAGCTGTAATTATTTGTTTCTTTGAGAATTTCGAATCCAAATTGAGGATTCGAAGAAATTGCAGATATGTGATTTTTGTTGAAATTTCCGCTGGCTTTCTTTTGTACTAATCATCTATTGATTAGATTTTTGCTGTTTTAAAATTATCTTCATTGAAGATACATTTGAATGATTCTTTGTTCATTTTGTAGTACGTGCAAAAAAAAAAAAAAAAAAAAATTAAATTGCACGTTAATGCATTTATTTTACGTTGAACCGATGCTCGGTTATGAAACGTATTTTGTTGCCGTTATTTTTATAACGGGATTTTTACACCGATGCTGAATTTTTGAGGCACGGTGTTTTGTTGACAATTTTAATGAATGAAAATTCACTGATGTCACATTTTGATGTGAATTCTTTTGATGAGATATTTGATGTTTTAAAAATTACTGTCGCTTTGACTTCAGTAACAGTCAAATTTTTTAAAAAAAAGTGGATTTTCAAGCGGTTATTCCGCAATACTGATGTGTAACCGTTTTTACGGTATTTTGAGAAGTACAATTTCCTTATCGAAATTGTTACTGATTTGCTGTTTTAATCACGTGATTGGAAAATCGTTTTAAAATGAAAATTGTTTTATAAATTTTAACGATTTGCGTTTTCAAAAGAATGAGAAAGTGACTTAAACGATTCAGCAAAATCGAGGACTATGACCCCTTTCTTTTACTGATTCGCTTAACTCCGGACTTGTCCAGTTGAAAATGCGAATTGTTATTTTTACAAAATAAATAAAAATTGTTTTCAAAAATTTTACAGTTTGCGATTTCAAAGGAATGAGGAAGCGATTTAAACGTTTCAGCAAAATCGAGGACTATGACCCCTTTCTTTTACTGATTCGCTTAATTCCGGACTTGTCCGTTTGAGAATGTGAAATGTATTTTTACAAAATACACAATTTTGCACTTTCAAGGAAACGATGAAGAGATTTAAACGATTTAGCAAAAGTGCGGAGTATGGAACCACACTTTTACTATTTTGGTTAATTCCGGACTCGTTAATTGAATATCTGTTGTTTTGATGATTTTGATGAATTTTACACTTTCAAGGAAACGATGAAGAGAATCAAACGATTTAGTAAAACACGTGGTATGGGACATGTGCGTTTGCTATTTCGGTTAATTCCGGACTCGTTAATTGAAATATTTGATGCTTTCGTGTGCTTTCGAGCCACTATGATGGACCTTCGGGTCATATGATGGACCTTCGGGTCATATGATGGACCTTCGGGTCAAATACCAGTACTAGACCTTCGGGTCACTCTGCGGACCTCCGGGTCAATCTGATGGGCGCCAAAATTATGTTGAGTACTCGGTAGGCTTCGGCCATATGTTGTTGCACGTGCGGCGAATTAAAAACTCGCCATCTGATGGGATCGATCCAAGCTTTTATGTTGATTTTCTAGTCTTCTTAATTGATTTCTAGATATTTGTTGTTTCCAATTATCTACAGGTAATTGGATATTTGTTGATATGAGTTCTGATTATCGTTTTTGATAATCGGATATTTGTTGTTTCTAATTATCGCTTGTGATAATTAGATATTTGTTGATATGAGTTCTGATTATCGTTTTTGATAATCGGATATTTGTTGTTCCTAATTATCGCTTGTGATAATTAGATATTTGTTGATATGAGTTCTGATTATCGTTTTTGATAATCGGATATTTGTTGTTTCTAATTATCGCTTGTGATAATTAGATATTTGTTGATATGAGTTCTGATTATCGTTTTTGATAATCGGATATTTGTTGTTCCTAATTATCGCTTGTGATAATTAGATATTTGTTGATATGAGTTCTGGTTATCGTTTTTGATAATCGGATATTTGTTGTTTCTAATTATCGCTTGTGATAATTAGATATTTGTTGATATGAGTTCTGATTATCGTTTTTGATAATCGGATATTTGTTGTTCCTAATTATCGCTTGTGATAATTAGATATTTGTTGATATGAGTTCTGGTTATCGTTTTTGATAATCGGATATTTGTTGTTCCTAATTATCGCTTGTGATAATTAGATATTTGTTGATATGAGTTCTGATTATCGTTTTTGATAATCGGATATTTGTTGTTCCTAATTATCGCTTGTGATAATTAGATATTTGTTGATATGAGTTCTGGTTATCGTTTTTGATAATCGGATATTTGTTGATATGAGTTCTGATTATCGTTTTTGATAATTAGATATTTGTTGCTTTTAATTATCGCTTTAGATAATTAAATATTTGCTGCTTTGAAATTTAATTATCGCTTTAGATAATTAAATATTTGTTGATATGAGATTTAATTATCGCTTTAGATAATTAAATATTTGCTGATTTGAGATTTAATTATCGCTTTTGATAATTAAATATTTGCTGCTTTGAAATTTAATTATCGCTTTAGATAATTAAATATTTGTTGATATGAGATTTAATTATCGCTTTAGATAATTAAATATTTGCTGATTTGAGATTTAATTATCGCTTTAGATAATTAAATATTTGTGCTTTAAGATTTAATTATCGCTTTAGATAATTAAATATTTGTTGATTTTAGATTTAATTATCGCCTGAGATAATTAAATAATTGTTGATTTGTTGTTTTAATTATCGCTTTAGATAATTAAATATTTGTTGATTTTAGATTTAATTATCGCCTGAGATAATTAAATAATTGTTGATTTGTTGTTTTAATTATCGCTTTAGATAATTAAATATTTGCTGATTTGAGATTTAATTATCGCTTTAGATAATTAAATATTTGTTGATATGAGATTTAATTATCGCTTTTGATAATTAAATATTTGCTGATTTGAGATTTAATTATCGCTTTAGATAATTAAATATTTGTTGCTTTGAGATTTAATTATCGCTTTAGATAATTAAATATTTGCTGATTTCGAATTTAATTATCGCTTTAGATAATTAAATATTTGTGAATTAGAAATTTGATTATCGTTTGTGATGATCGAATATTTGTTAATTTGAAAAATTTGATTATCGCTTGGGATAATCAAATATTTGTTAAATTTAAAATTTGATTATCATTTTGATAATTGAATGTTTGTTGATTTGAGAAATTCAATTATCGTTTTGATGATTGAATATTTGCGATTCTTGAGATTTGAGCTTCGTCTTTTTCTCTGGCGATTCAGGTGAGTAATTTGATTTACTCACATTCAATTCGTGCTCTGTAGGGGGTTTCTGCTCTGTTTTTCCTTCTCTTTTAGTTGCTGGAACTCGATTGTTCTTGCTTTTGTTAGTCGTCTGAGTTTGATCCCTGATTCCCACGATGTTGATTCTTTTGATTTGAAGCAGTCGAACCTTTTGATTTCATATCTAGTACTTCCCCTGCTGACATTTGCTTTGCTTATGCACTCGTCATTGCCTTGCTCTTTTGGTTGTTACCTTTTGTCCATTTATTCCCTATGATTGCGTGGACGCAATTTTTATAAGGAGGGGAGTCTGTAACAACCCAGAGTTTTACACCAATTAATTGTCGTCTAATGACGATCGTATGGGTTGTTAATTATGACTGGGATTTTAATCAGTGCTTAATTTCTAGTGCAGTTTTGAGTCATTTCGGAATCCTTTTTGTAAAAGATTACTATCGTCACTAGACGATTGAAATGGATAACAAACTTCTATTAGGAAATTTGATCGAATCGAAATTTTTAGTTGTAAAATCCTTTTAATAAATTGTTAAAATTTGTGTGGGCTTTAAGGACAATCTTGGCCATGTTCCATTTTATTTTGGAGCTGCATTATCTAAGGCAGATGCCCGCTTTCCTGGCATTGACTCTCATTCGAACCCTAGATCAAAACAACGAAAGAAAATATGGCGGCTTCAAAATTTTCTTCGTTCGCTCTTGCTAGAATTAGGGTTTTCATGACTTTTCGAAGTGCCGACTTTAAGTAGAGATTGGGTTCGATTCTCTTGCTCCATTCATCGATAGCTTCTCGGGATGCTCGCGACTGCTGGTTGAGCTCGCCGTTACTTCGATCTGGTCTACTTGCCGATCGATTGTCGTGTGCTAGAAGTAAAGGTGAGTGATATTATTTCACTCACATCTAATTCTACTATGCTTTATTAGTTCAATTTTGGTTGATGTCGATGATTTCTCTGAGTTTATCGGGTTCGTATAATTTGATGAGTTTCGGCTTTGATGATTCTTTGATTTGAGAGTGATGGTGTTGTTTAGTTCGACTTGGGTTATATTGTTTACTGCCTCTAGTGGCACTTCCATTCTTGTTCGTTTGATAATTTCAAAAGTTTTATAATTTTATACCCGAAAATCCTTGGTCTAAAACTGCTTCGATGTTGATAAGACCTCTGGGATGACCGCAGCTTGATTGTTTGGTTTGATTGCATTTCCGGGGCTCCATTTCACTTTGCAGTTAATCGCTGTCCATAATTGTTTGACCACTGCTTGGATTCATTGAGCGCATTGTGTTGCTAGATGTCACTCATATGCTGTTTGCTTATATCCCTTTTGACCTGTTTGCATCAAGTCAGTTTGAACTTGTTGTTGTATTTTGTTGTCCACTCGTAGTCTGCACCAATTGATCTGATATACTGATATTTCAAGTGTTCGAGTGATGTTGGCATTGTAATATAGCTCGAACTGTAGTTGTTGATGTACATATTGATGTACATATTGAAGTTTTAATAAATGTTGAAAGTCATTTAGGTATAATTCATACACGAAAATATGTGTCCATACGTTTTGTCATTCTACTCAAAGCATGCGAAAAATTTGGTTGGCCAAGTTTACTTTTCTTTTTGGTTTCGTGTGTTTCATTTTTACATGCAATTCGAACACATGAAATTCAAGATCTGGTAATTTTCTGCACTTGTGGGCAAGTGTAATATTTGTAGCGTGCCAGTGTACAAAGATTTTCAATCTATGCGAGTGTTCTTATAACATGAGACAACCCAGGTCATCATATAGTGTTGAATCTTCTTCGTGTACGTTGGCCATATAATTGTTCTATGTTTTGCTTATTCATTCTAGTCTAAGTTAGTACATATTTTCGTGCACATATTTATAAGTTACAGGGTAGCTTCACTTTACATTTTAGCTTGACATCTGCATTGTTGTGATGGCTGACCATCCTGTAGCATTGTCGTTTTGCCTCCATATTGATACTGTGTGCTTTTCTTCAGGTCCGTTGGAATTCCTTGTAGTCTCTTGTGTATACACTTTGCATTCACTTGTAGTTATCATCAGTTGCATTCATTCCTTTGAGATATATGCATGTTGACTAGTTGTACTTGAATGCCTTGACTTTGATGTCCTCTGCATCGGCCGTGAGTCTTTCCTTGTTCATGTTGGCTATCTTGGTTCCTTGGGGCACTTGACACTGTCTTGTTTCCATACTGAAGTTCACTGTTGCAGTGCATTTTGTTATTATGACCATTTGTGGGTTGATGTGCTGACCTGAGTGCATTTTCATGTGGCATCAATCATTTGAGTCATTCACTAGACATTAATTTACTTGAACTACTTGTGATAATTGTAGACTGGTACATGATGCCTTTGACCGTCACTTGAGTACTGCATTTGTCACTGATTATTAATGTTCACTGGATATTGGTGTATGTCTGCATTTATGGTCCTTTGCAATTGTGAAATCGTTTCATATCTGGTTTCATAGTAAACCTGAGCTCTTTGATCATATCTGGTTTATGTTCCATATATGTATTGTGCAGTTTGCCCCTCGTATTCATTGTGACTGCAGTTTAGTTATATATGCAGTTTTGCCCTTGTTGGCTTGCATTGTATTAATGCAATTGAGTATGTTTTCAAATTCACTTGTGTTGAACCCGACTTCGGGGTTTGACCTTGCGATCATTGTGACTTTCACTGAGCTTTTGTGTATCTCATGCGATAGAGGCGAGGCAGTACACGCGTGCGTGTACTGCAGCCCTATCAGATTTGACAGCTTTACATTGATGTTTTGATTTGTTGAATTGTTTCGTGGGTTCAATCCCATATTTTGAAGTGGTATCGATTTGGATTTACTGTTTAGTGGATTAACACTGCTTAGTGTTATATCTACCGTTATCCGGTTCTCTTATCGAGAAATTGGATATACGAGATTTCTGTGACTGTCGTCTATTTGACTATCTGATTATTATTGCTACTAGGTACTAATAAACTGGTTTGAATTAGACTGACCTGGGTATTATTTTCTTTTGAATGTAATACTCGGGTCAGACCCGAGTATTTCAGGTTGTAGATTTCTTTCTTTGAGTGCTGTTCGGGATTGAAGACTTTTCACATCTTCTGAAGTTGTCGGTCATTTTGTAGTGGTCGTGTCATTGTATAGAATGATATGTATTCATGTATATTAGTCGATAATGTACTTGTATATATAACTTCTAGAGTCGACAGTTGTAGTTGTATCATATGTATTGTGTCAACTATGTATTAACTGACATCGGTTATATATATATGAGATTTTTGTTAATCTGTGTTCCGCATTTATATTATCTGTGTTATTGTTATATCTAATGTCCTAAACTATTATGAACTATCGTAGTTTGTTTTATGCTGATAATTGGATATGTCGATGGGAGTAAATAAATAATAGATGAAAAATAAAAAGTATATACCACTCCTATCGAGATAACCAATATTAGTGTAAGGCCAATTACGGATGGTCGCTCCTATCCAGCCTTATTCTTCGTAATAATAGACAGTATTTCTTTTAATACTCTTTGTTATTATGAGCATAGAGGTGGGGCGTCACAAGAATGACGGTTTCTAGCCAAGAAACCAGATCTAAGTCCGCACTAGGGAGTCGGGTGAACGATACTAGTTCGGAAGTGAAATTGTGTGATCGAGTGAGCGATCGGATTTGATATTGCATACGAAGGATATATGTACATCGTACGGGGTTAAGTAAAGCAAATATGGAAAATTTTGTAAAAGAAGTGAATGAAATGATTTTGAACTCTATGATTGGATATTTTTGCTAAGTACAATGCAGGTATTTGAAAAGCAAAAGAAAATTGGTGTTTTTGATTTCAGAAGATAAAAATTTGAATTGCCCTACAAAAAGGAATGTATTTAAAATGTCATATGAAATTTGATAATTTTCTGATCTAGCCACTTGGCTTTTGTTTTCTTTTGAAAATTTGGGGTTGTAGAGGCATTTTGTAGTTGTTCCGATCTAGCCGCGCAAAGGAGACGCTGGCGAAATTTTTCGAAAATTTAAGGAGTTAGAAAATTTTTGAAGAAATTTTGATAATTTAAAATGTGGGTTTAGATTATAATTTGAATGGTTGAGTAAGTAATATTATTTGGAACAAATGGATGAGTTTAGAAAGTTAGTAAGAGTGATAGTGTCTCTTTAATAAAAAGATTGTTTTGGGGAGTTGTTAAAAAACTGTTTGGCTTTGGGAAAATAGTTAACGGGTTGTGGACCATTCTTCTTAACTAGCAATTTCGAGGACAAAATTTTTATAAGGGGGGAGGAATGTAACGACCCAGAATTATGGGATATTTGAAATTGGAATATTTAATTGATTTTAAATACTTAAAAGTTAACTTTTAACTTGAATTTCAAATATCAATATTTATTGGATGGTTTAATTATTGAATTTAATAATTGGAAAATGGATAAAATACTGAATCAGGAGTTTCAAGCTTGTTAAAAATATTTTAAAGGCTTATAAAAAAATTCATATTAATGATACTGACGATAATAGAACTTTTAAAATCAAATTTAAAAGTGTTTTGTTCGATTTTAAAATTATATCGTTTAAATTGACATTTAAAAATAGCGATCTGAGGCACAGTCTCGGAATTCGACGAAACTAGTTCCATTGGATCTGTAATAATGTATTATTATCTGTGACGACCACCCATGACCCTCGCACTGAACCTAGAGATAGTGCGTTGTAAAGTGTGCCAGGCAGCCATGGACGATTGTCAGGGTAAATTAAAACAGCAGAATCTATCGTATAACTCACAGCGCATGGATAAAATACAATAGAACATATATATATGGTGAAGCTTCACAGAATAGAATGTCATCATATAAGACTTCATAATAGTTGAATACAAACATTTGAATAGTCAATACATCAAGCCTCACTACATATCACTCAGAGAATTATACAAGCAGCGGAACATCCAGTACATATAGTAAGAAAATAATATGCAAGCCTCCAGCTCGTCTTCGTCATCAGCATCGTTGGAAGCAGCACCTGTCACCTGCTACCTAGTCTGCCCGTCCCAAAATGGACGAACAGCCCAAGGCAATAAGAGTTAAAACATAAAGCCTTGAGTCAGACAACAGTCTTAGTGAGCAGTAAATTAACTAACAACATACCAAAAGAGCATAAAGGAAAAAGGAATAGGAATCCAACCCTCCCACTCCACCTCTTTCTACAGTGATAGCCCCCAAACACACACTAAGCAGAAACAAACATAGCAAAGCAAACATTTAAAGTAAAGCAATTATCACTCGAGTCAAGGGCGATGTTTTCCAAGTACAAACCCCCAAGTCCTAAACCAAGATCAGATAAGCACCCAGAAAATACCGCTCTTGAAACCGAATGACGATACAACCAAACATCCATGACTCTGGCTATCACTGTTATCATTGCTTCGACACCACCGTTAATTGAATGACCGGCACATTCTTTCAGCCATCCGTCAAGGGCTAATGGAAACCCTGGTTCTAGACATAACTCCGCACGTCATCGAAACTCGTGCCTAGGACTATCGAATCTGCCCAGAGTACTTGACTACCAATCAGTAGTCTTTAGGGACTATCGAATCTGCCCAACGTACTCTTGCTTTAAGCATGCTAGAACCTTCAACAACGATGAAATCTCAGCCTTCTAGTCATCCTCCTCGACGACTATTTCCATACTAGCTCAAGCGCCTCCCGAGCAAACCATTATCCTCAAACTCGAACCATTTCACCGAGTTATCAACATGCTTGGAATGATCCCGTCTGGATTAGACCAAGGCTATCTCATATCATGCCTCGCTTCATCACATCCTAGCAAAGCCTCATCTCAACATCATCATCAAATCTATCCATATGAGCTTCATCATCCGCTACATATGCCACGAGCAGCTTTTCCAATTCAAGAGCCTTTCCCTTAGCTTTTGAATCATCTTCGACCATCTTGTCTAAATCAAATCATCAATTATCTAATTCATAGCAATCAAGCAAGTCAAACATTAATCCAAGTAATCAAGCATTCAAAATATAATCTAATGAACAATTATAACAATAATGGCAATTTCGTAAATAAAGAGTCTAAAGTCTAACAAGCATGAAAACATGAGCAATATCTCTATAATCTTGATGAATAAACTTGCATAGGTTAACATGTAGTAAAATGGATGTCAAATCATCATGAACAATGGATCTATACTTAAGTTTACAAAAATGCATGAAAATCACTACTTTACACAAAATCAAGCCAACGATCCGATATACTCCTTTGGATCCGTGTGAGAGATAATCACCACTCACCAAATCACCTAAACACCTCAAAAGCAACACACTTCAGATCTGGACAGCGAAAGATCTAAGTCGATCTATCACCAATCCGCTTCAAACGATGAAATCTCTCTTCAATGGATGTAGATCTTCAATCTAAGCTCTTGAATCTTCAATTAGATCTTCGATTAGGATGGAAGGAATCACAAGATTAGAGTGGAGAAAAGAAGTGAAGAAGTGTAGAACTCGAGCTCTCAAAATGGCAGTACTTCGTCGCTTCAAAATCCGGATCCCAAAAATGAAGAAGAACCCTCCTATTTATAAGCAGAAATCCCCTTAGGTCGTCCGCTCGCTATTAGGTCATCCACGACCTAAGAACCCACGACCTAAAACCTACGACCTAACGCATGCGCATCCACGCGACCTACGACCTAACAAAGACGCGGCTTAGCTCTTACGCGACCTAACACACACAGAAGCTCACGACCTAACTCAACACAGAGGCTCACGACCTAACTAACTTAGCTAGGATACGACTTAACACCTTAGGTCGTCTAATGACCTAACTACTCCACTACTGAACTTAGGTCGCTCATGACCTAACTATGCTAACTCGCTAACTCTTATACCGTTAGCTCTTAAGTCGCTAACTAATAGGTCCTCCACTTCCATAGGTCGCTAATTCCTATAGGTCACTCCAATTCTTAGGTCGCCAACTTCCTATAGGTCGCTAACTCCTATAGGTCGCTCACTCTCTTAGGTCGCCAACTTCCTATAGGTCGCTAACTCCTATAGGTCGCTCACTCTCGTAGGTCGCTCCATCCTCTTAAGTCGCTCCTCCGACCTAACCTACCCCACGACCTAAGCCACCACACGACTCCTCTCCTATACGACCTATCCCCAAAATCCTTAGGTCGCTCCACTTTCTTAGGTCGTCTACTCCGACCTAACCACTATACGACCTAGGACTTAGACTATGGATGACTTAACAACAATGCGACCTATTGATAACTGTTTTACGATGTTTCGATCCGTAAAAATACGGGTCGTTACATTCTCTCCCCCTTAGGAATTTCGCCCTCGAAATTCCAAACAAACAGAGCAATCAAAGACTATTCTACATGCCTACCATCCATAGCAATCAACAAACCATGCATCCAATTCTAGCTTAGCATGCAGAATTCTAAAACAAGAACAAGTTACAATATAGTTAGATGACACGACACCTTAGGGCCATACCTTGAAGAGTTCAGGATGAGCTGCCTTAATCCTCTCTTCCACCTCCCATGTACAGTCGTTATGATCATCACTCCATTGTATCTTGAGCAACGTAACTACCTTCCTCCTAAGCTGTTTCGTGTCGGTTTCCACAACACAAAGCGGCTTACGAGGTCTCTTATCGACTGGATCAATCTCAAAATCTTCACAGCTATCGGCAGAAACTACTATATTCGAGTCGTGCACATACTTCCGTAGATACGATACATGAAAAACATTGTGCACACCCGACATCTTCTCTGGTAACTCCAATCTATAGGTGAGCTTTCCAATTCGCTCGATGATCGGGAATGGTCCGACAAATCTCAGAGTCAATTTTCCTTTCTTCCCGAATCGAATAACATTCTTCAATGGAGAAATCTTCACAAAAACCATATCACCTACGTCGAATTCCAAATCCTTACGACGCTTATCGACATAACTTTTCTAACGATCTTGTGCTGCCTTCATTCGTTGCCGAATGATCTCTATACAATCCGAAGTCTGTCGAATCATCTCTGGCCCAAGTATCAGCTTTTCTCCGATCTCTAACCAACATGTCGGAGAGTTACACGGTCTTCCATACAATGCTTCATATGGTGCCATACCAATGCTTGACTGGTAACCGTTATTATACGAAAATTCCACCAAATGAAGGTGATCTTCCCATGATCCTCCGAAATCTAAAACACAAGCTCTGAGGAGATCTTCCAAAACTCGGTTGACTCTCTCGGTCTGACCATCTGTTTGAGGGTGATAAGCTGTACTCAAACACAACTCGGTTCCCAAAACTTCCTGAAAGCTCTTCCAAAATCCACTAGTGAACAATGGGTCTCTATCGCTTACTATACTCTTCGGAATACCATGGAATCGAACTATCCACTTAACATACAACTCAGCCAACTTTGATGCAGTCCTAGTCGATCGAACAGGAATGAATCTTGCACTCTTAGTCAGACGATCTACGATGACTCAAATCCCTTCATTTCCCATTCTTGTTCTAGGTAACCCATTAATAAAATCCATCGATATTTGCTCCCACTTCCATGTAGGAACTTCTAATGGCTGAAGCAATCCACTTGGCTTCTTCTGCTCAGCTTTTACCAACTGGCAGTTCATACACTTGGAAATAAAATTTCCAACATCCTTCTTCATACCTTTCCAGTAATAGGTTCTCTTCATATCCCGATACATCTTGTTTCCACCTGGATGAATTGTCAGCTTCGAGTGATGACTTTCCTTCAGAACTTCATTTCTCAATTCATCTATATCGGGAACAACTAGTCGTCCTTGCTTCCGAAGCCAACCCTCTCGATCGACCTCGAATCCTTTATCCTTTTCTGGGTCCAATCCAGATTCCAAATCACGAATAATCTTGACAAGCTTATCATCTCGCTTTTGACTCTCGCCAATTCTTTCCATAAGAGTCGGTCTTATTGATAAGTTTGCCAACATCTCAGGTTCCAATTCACATCTGGGCCTGAAGTCAAATCCAGCCAAATACTCGAGATTCTTCCATTCTGAAAACATGGCTCCCAATCCTGCATGTCTTCGACTTAACGCGTCTGCCACTGCGTTACCCTTTCCCGGAGTATAGGCTATACCAAAGTCGTATGATGCCAAAAACTCTAGCCATCGTTGCTGCCGAAGATTCAAATCCTTTTGGGAGAAAAGATACTTCAACGACTTATGATCTGTAAACAACTCGAATCGAACTCCCAATAGATAATGTCTCCACATCTTCAGAGCAAAAACAATCGCCGCTAACTCCAAATCATGAGTCGGATAATTCCTTTCATGTGGCTTCAGTTGTCGACTTGCATACGCAACAACTTTATCCCTCTGCATCAGCACTGCTCCAAGTCCTGTACCACATGCGTCGGTGTAAACCACCATCTCATCATTCCCACTTGGAATAGTCAAAACAGGAGCACTTGTCAGTCGCTCTTTCAGGATTCTGAAAGCTTGCTCACACTTATCATCCCATCAGAACACTTGGTTCTTTTTCTTCAATCCTGTCAATGGTGCAGCCACCTTGGAGAAGTCTTTGATAAATCGACGATAATATCCTGCTAATCCAAGAAAACTTCTCACATCCGATGCATTCTTAGGTCTAACCCAATCCTGGATTGTTGCCACCTTAGCAGAATCAACCGCTATTCCATTTCCAGAAATAATATGGCCTAAGAACCTCACTTCACTCTTCCAGAAGTGACACTTCAAAAACTTAGCCTTCAGCTGATGTTTCCGTAAGATTTCCAAAACAATACGCAAATGCGTCTTGTGCTCTTCTTCAGTTCTGGAATAAATCAGAATATCATCCACGAACACTAGCACGAACTTGCTCAACTGATCTCTGAACACTCTATTCATAAGATCCACGAAATATGCTGGCGCATTAGTCAATCCAAACGGCATTACCAGCCACTCAAAGAAACCGGATGGTGTCCTGAAAGCAGTCTTCGACACACTATCCTTGGCCACTCTTAACTGGTGAAATCCCGTTGCCAAATCCATCTGAGAAAACACCTTAGCTTCGTGAAGCTGATCAAACAAGTCATCTATTCTCGGCAATGGATACTTGTTCTTCTTAGTCACCTTATTCAGCTCACGATAATCCACACACAACCTCAACGATCCATCTGCTTTGGTTGCAAACACAACTAGTGCACCCCATTCGGACATACTACGCCGAATGAATCCTTTCTGTAAAAGATCATCAACCTGCACCTTCAACTCCTGCTGTTCCTTAGGCGCCATCCGCCTAAGAGGCATCACAACAGGTCTGGCTCCTTCAACTAGATCTATACGAAACTCGATCTCTCTATGCGGCGGTAACCCTTTGACCTCGTCAAAGACATCCTCAAATCCATTAGTGATTGGCAACGATGACAGTCCATCCCGTGGAACAACCAGCGAATACATGAAGCTCATGAAGACGCCTTCTTCATGCTTACATCGTATCACAATCTTTCGCCCCTCCACATTCTCGACTGTCACCTCCAACCTTTCACAATCAACCTTTGCCGCATACTTCCTAAGCCAGTCCATACCCAAAATAATTCCGAACCCCGCAAAGTTCAGAACAAAACAATCACAAACAAAAGAGCAATCATGACTCGATACAATCAGACCACGACATAACATACACAAACAAGACGAACCCCCAACTGGATTAGTCACAACCAATGGCCTATCAATGATATCCGGTTCTAAACCCAACCAGCCTACAAGCTCATTACAAACAAAAGAATGCGACGCCCCAGTATCAAATAACACTCTAATTGGAACACCACATATGGAAAGAGTACCTTGAACCACCACACTCTTTCCTTTCTCTTCAACGGTAGGAGCTTTCGAAGATGATGGAACAGCCCCCAAAGCATAAGCTTGCACAATCTGCTTGTCCTTCCGCGGTTCTGGACAATTCCTCTTAACATGCCCCAGCTTGTCACAGTTGTGACACTTCACCGGCACCTTCGGATTCTTGCAATCCCTGGAGAAATGGCCCTTCTGCTGACAATTGTAGCAGGTCACTTCGCCCTTTGGCTTCTTCTGGCCATCCTTACCCTTTTGTTGCTGCTGCTTCCTCTTCTTGTTTCCACCCTGCTGTGGTTTAGACTCTCCCTTAGTCACAGCAACAACAGATCCCTCTTTAGGAAACAGATTCTCATGCCTGAGAGCCTTCTCTACAAGCTTCTCAAATGAATCGTCCAAATGATCCACCAACTGCCTCCCAAGATAACTGTCCAAGCCTGTCACAAACTTCTCGTTCTTCTGATACGAAGGTTCAATATACGACCGGGCATACTTGGACAAAGCTTCAAACTCAGAAACATACTCAAGAACTGGTCTTCCTCCTTGCTTGAGCTCCACAAACTTCTTGAACAGAACAGACTTCTGAGCCGTAGATATGAACTTAGCTTCAAATCTGGTTTGGAATTGCTCCCAAGTAATTTCTTCCTCCGGAATATCAATGGTGATAGAGTTCCACCAATCAGAAGCTCTCCCTTGAAGCTGTCTTGATGCTAACTTCCTCTTAGTTGCATCCTCAATTCCCAAATCACTAAAGATCCTTCTACAAGCATCTATCCACCTCTGGACTTCAATGATTGGTTCTGTTCCCAAGAAAACCTTCCCTCCAAGAGCAGTATAGTCTTTACACAACTTAGCAAAATCCACTGGTTTTGGAGTTTGGACTTGAATTCCAACATCAACTGCTGTCCCCGGAACTGGTATCCTTCTCATGATCGAAGTCATCATAGCTTCGAACATAGCTGCATAATCAGCAGCCCCTCAGCAGCACGACCTTCCCTAGCAGCTGGTCTCCCTCTTCGACTCATCCTTAATATTTATAAAAAGGAATGATTAGCACACCTTGAGAAACAACTGCATAAAGGAATCAAACTCTACTAGGCTACTATATTATATATAGTAATCATCCATCAAAATACAATTACGTCTCTCATACGTAGTTACGTCAGCGAGCGTTGGGTAAAATCGATTAACCAATGCTTTGATACCAAATGTGACGACCGCCCATGACCGCCGCACTGAACCTAGAGATAGTGCGCTGTAAAGTGTGCCAGGCAGCCATGGACGATTGTCAGGGTAAATTAAAACAGCAGAATCTATCGTATAACTCACAGCGCATGGATAAAATACAATAGAATATATATATATATATAGTAAAGCTTCACAGAATAGAATGTCATCATATAAGACTTCATAATAGTTGAATACAAACATCTGAATAGTCAATACATCAAGCCTCACTACATATCACTCAGAGAATTATACAAGCAGCGGAACATCCAGTACATATAGTAAGAAAATAATATGCAAGCCTCCAGCTCGTCTTCGTCATCAGCATCGTTGGAAGCAAGAACAGCACCTGTCACCTGGAACCTAGTCTGCCCGTCCCAAAATGGACGAACAGCCCAAGGCAATAAGAGTTAAAACATAAAGCCTTGAGTTAGACAACAGTCTTAGTGAGCGGTAAATTAACTAACAACATACCAAAAGAGCATAAAGGAAAAAGGAATAGGAATCCAACCCTCCCACTCCACCTCTTTCTACAGTGATAGCCCCCAGACACACACTAAGCAGAAACAAACATAGCAAAGCAAACATTTAAAGTAAAGCAATTATCACTCGAGTCAAGGGCGATGTTTTCCAAGTACAAACCCCCAAGGCCTAAACCAAGATCAGATAAGCACCCAGAAAATACCACTCTTGAGACCGAATGACGATACAACCAAACATCCATGACTCTGGCTATCACTGTTATCATTGCTTCGACACCACCGTTAATTGAATGACCGGCACATTCTTTCAGCCGTCCGTCAAGGGCTAATGGAAACCCCGGTTCTAGACATAACTCCGCACGTCATCGAAACCCATGCCTTGGACTATCGAATCTACCCAGAGTACTTGACTACCAATCAGTAGTCTTTAGGGACTATCGAATCTGCCCAGCGTACTCTTGCTTTGAGCATGCTAGAACCTTCAACAACGATGAAATCTCTGCCTTCTAGTCATCCTCCTCGACGACTATTTCCATACTAGCTCAAGCGCCTCTCGAGCAAACCATTATCCTCAAACTCGAACCATTTCACCGAGTTATCAACATGCTTGGAATGATCCCGTCTGGATTAGACCAAGGCTATCTCATATCATGCCTCGCTTCATCACATCCTAGCAAAGCCTTATCTCAACATCATCATCAAATCTATCCATATGAGCTTCATCATCCGCTATATATGCCACGAGCAGCTTTTCCAATTCAAGAGCCTTTCCCTTAGCTTTTGAATCATCTTCGACCATCTTGTCTAAATCAAATCATCAATTATCTAATTCATAGCAATCAATCAAGTCAAACATTAATCCAAGTAATCAAGCATTCAAAATATGATCTAATGAACAATTATAACAATAATGGCAATTTCGTAAATAAAGAGTCTAAAGTCTAACAAGCATGAAAACATGAGTAATATATCTATAATCTTGATGAATAAACTTGCATAGGTTAACATGTAGTAAAATGGATGTCAAATCATCATGAACAATGGATCTATACTTAAGTTTACAAAAATGCATGAAAATCACTACTTTACACAAAATCAAGCCAACGATCCGATATACTCCTTTGGATCCGTGTGAGAGATAATAACCACTCACCAAATCACCTAAACACCTCAAAAGCAACACACTTCAGATCTGGACAGCGAAGGATCTAACTCGATCTATCACCAATCCGCTTCAAACGATGAAATCTCTCTTCAATGGATGTAGATCTTCAATCTAAGCTCTTGAATCTTCAATTAGATCTTCGATTAGGATGGAAGGAATCACAAGATTAGAGTGGAGAAAAGAAGTGAAGAAGTGTAGAACTCGAGCTCTCAAAATGGCAGTACTTCGTCGCTTCAAAATCCGGATCCCAAAAATGAAGAAGAACCTTCCTATTTATAGGCAGAAATCCCCTTAGGTCGTCCGCTCGCTATTAGGTCGTCCACGACCTAAGAACCCATGACCTAAAACCTACGACCTAACGCATGCGCATCCACGCGACCTACGACCTAACAAAGATGCGGCTTAGCTCTTACGCGACCTAACACACACGCGACCTAACACACACAGAAGCTCACGACCTAACTCAACACAGAGGCTCACGACCTAACTAACTTAGCTAGGATACGACTTAACACCTTAGGTCGTCTAACGACCTAACTACTCCACTACTGAACTTAAGTCGCTCACGACCTAACTACGCTAACTCGCTAACTCTTATACCGTTAGCTCTTAAGTCGCTAACTAATAGGTCGTCCACTTCCTTAGGTCGCTAATTCCTATAGGTCGCTCCAATTCTTAGGTCGCCAACTTCCTATGGGTCGGTAACTCCTATAGGTCGCTCACTCTCTTAGGTCGCCAACTTCCTATAGGTCGCTAACTCCTATAGGTCGCTCACTCTCTTAGGTCGCTCCATCCTCTTAAGTCGCTCCTCCGACCTAACCTACCCCACGACCTAAGCCACCACACGACTCCTCTCCTATACGACCTATCCCCAAAATCCTTAGGTCGCCAACTTCCTTAGGTCACTCCACTTTCTTAGGTCGTCTACTCCGACCTAACCACTATACGACCTAGGACTTAGACTATGGATGACTTAACAACAATGCGACCTAATGATAACTGTTTTACGATGTTTCGATCTGTAAAAATACGGGTCGTTACATTATCGAATTTCAAATTTCGTAACGTTTGGAGTCATCGTGTAGCCGTACGGAATGTAAACGCGCTGAAATCTATATCGAAAATTTAATATAATAATTATGTCCAAAAAGCTATCTTCTCCATACGATCGAATTAGAACTCGAAACCTTTTTCATTACGTTCGAAATAGGGGTTTAACAATATAAACGCCTAGCGGCACACCTCGATAGGAGGTCGAGATTTTAAGTTGCGAATTCGACACAATTTAAATTTTGATAAATATATATATCCTTTGACTGGACAGTATATTCACATCACTTCTGTTCCATATCACTTCAGGGTCACTATAGACCACGCCCAGCACGTAAACTTATTCAAGCACGCTACCCTTATCTTCAATCTCATGCTTCCCATTTTTTTAAATTTTCCTGTTTCTCCCTCTCTTCATTTCCAGGTACGAAACCAAAAATAAAAACAAATAAGAAATGACCGAAATTTTTTATCTCTCGTTTACTAAAAAAAATGCCTCATCCTCCTCAGTCTGAAAATCGCGTATTTCCTTCTCCCTTTCCTCTCAAATTCAAAATCGAACTGCCTCCCTTCATGAAATCAATCTACAGAAAAAAGAAGAAACCCAAATCGAACCTTCCTTCGTTTAAATTGCCGAACCACTTTTCTCCCCTCTTCGAATTCAAATCTTCACAGCAAAAAAAAGAAAAAGAGAAAAGCAGGCAACGATTCGTAGTCGAACCGTAAATGCCTAGGAGAGGCGGCATCGAGCTCGATCTCGTTGGTAATGTTGGGGGTAGCCGCGTAGTTCATGGCACCGAGGAGGAGGTCGCGTCGTGGCTTATGGGTGGCGATCGCGTGGATTTAGGGTTCGAAGTGGTTGCGTGTAGTATCGAGCTGTGGCGACTAAAGGCGCGATTCGGGTTCGCTTCGACTAACATTGGCGGCTTGCATGGTCGAGCTTGGAGTAGGAGTGCGTATCGGTGATGGTTCGCCTGGTGGTGTGCGAGCTAGTGGTGGTGAGGTGCTCTAGGGAGTTCGATTGTGCGGCTAGGGTTGGGGGCACTGAGGCAGTAAGGTATATGTTTACTAGTTATATTTTTTTCAATTGAATATTTATATATACATATGTATATATACAGAAATAATAATTTAAATATAGATCTATATATATATACACATACATATTTTAATATATATAGTTAAACAGAAAATTTTTATATGGATAAGATTTTGAAAAGAAAATTTTAAATGTTGAAGAGTATATATAAAATTAGATTTTTAAAATCTATATAGATTATTTTTATAAGTATGTATATGTAGTTCAAAAAGGAAATAAATATACATATACACATATTAAACCTGCTATTTAATTTTAAAATAATGTATTATGGTGATTAGTTTGTTTAATTAACTTATTTAATTATTTTGGTTACTAAAAGATTTTTTAAAGGAAATTTGTTTAATTAAATTATTTGTTAATTAAATTTAAATGGTAATTGATTGTTCGATTAGTTCAAATGTTAATAAACCATATAATTTTTATACAAGGTCTAAAAATCGTGGAGAGACAAGCCGGTTTGGATCGGATTGCAAATTAAATGTCAAAGGTGAGTTAATCTCACTCAAATTGGATTATTGGTTAATTTAATTTGTTGAAATTAAATTATTGGATGATTGATTGAAATTGATAATTATTTTAAGTCTGGATGTGATATTATATATAGTAGTATATATATTAATATATTGGAGTGATTGGTATTCTTGCATTATATAGCGGATGAGACCCTATGTGCCCCGCATAATAGCGGATGACCCTATATACCGCGATATCCCCCTCGAAGTGGGATTGGTATTTTTATATTGTGCTAACATCTATGGATGCATGGAAACAGGTTGGAGGGATCCAACTGGATTCCTCAAAAGTATTGAAATTTATTTTCATATTCTGTGATATGATTTATTTGATAATCTATGATAGATTATATTGAAAATTGAAGTTATTGAATGTTGTGGCTTTGTTGAATATATTGTGGTATTTTAAGATATCGAAAATATAAAGATTGGGTTTTGAAGGAAAATAAAGGGAATTTTAAGTAAAATAATTATTGTGAAGATGAATAAATAAAAAGGGTGAATTTGAGAAAAGTAAATAGTTGACCTTGAAATCCTATTGAATAAATTCCGGGGAATGGGAAATAGAGATTTTGAATAAATGGGAATAAAGGAGTTTTGAGGACTTAAGCGAGATTGTTTAAGAATTAAAGGATTTATTTTAAATTCAGGATTTAAAATGATTTGGGAGAAATAAAAAGGGGAATTTTGAAACAAAGTGTGAAATTGATATTTCAGATTTAAATAAGGTTTTAAATCATAATAAAGGAGTAAATTTGGAATTAATAGATTTTGGAATAAATCTGGATAAGTCGAGAAATAAATTTTAGAGGGGATTTAATTCAGAAAATCTATTTGAAAATCGATTAAGGGTTTTTGAAATAGTGATTAAAAGGAGAATGAGGCTATAGATTTATAAATTGGGTTATAAATAAAGTGAGGTAATTATCAGTGGATAATTTGGAATTATAAATTCACGGTGGAAATTTATAAGGGGATGGATAAATTTTTTTAAAAATAAACAGTGGTTTTATTTTTAAAATGCGAGGAAAGAAATTTATGGAGTTGGAACGTAAATTTAAACTGGAAATAAATCGAGGGGAATTTATAAATGATTAGACAGGCTATATTGGGGTGAAAAGTGTATTTTCCTGAAAAGTTAAGTATATAGTTTGGACAAAGGAATTTATTTATTTAAAATCTAAATTATGGAAATAAAATAATTGGTTGAATGATTGTTTAATTTGATAGTTAAATAACCGACTATCAAATCTGGACCCGAATATAACTTTGGAAATATCTAGAGGAAACTCGAGAATTATATGGTACAGTTACCGTTCGAGGTGCTATACTGTACGTATAAACTCGTTCATTCTTCTAGGACGTTTATAAGGAAATCCGTCCACTAACGGTTAGTAGGTGATCTCCAATCTTATTTTCATCTGTTTATTTCCTAGAGGACCGGGGTTGAGTTTACCGGAAATAGTGAACGTTGTTTCGAAGAGACCGGGATAGTATTTGCGATCCGAAAACCACTTCAATCCAACGAGTAGGTTTTCGTATGGAAGACAAGCGCCTGGAGTCGAAGATGGAGCAGTGAAGTGCAAGAGCTAATCTCTACTAATTCTAAGGATGATTCCAAATGGATGTAGTCGTAGTAGTGCCTTTGGTTCCGTTCGGACCGGGAACGAACTTGTATGGATGAATGTTATCATTACATTGTCGTTGGAGGACAATGAGCATTCTAAGTGAATATTTCTAAAAAGGTAACGCTTAGCCTCGAGCCTCATCAACCGGGAATGACTGATAATCAGGGGATATGCAGCAAGGCTAAGTGGGTAGCTTCCAATTAGGGTAAGATTTCCCTTGTTTAGAGTCCCTTTTTTTGGCTATGTGGCGATTGTTGATCCCAATCGCGGGGTGATCTTATTCGGGCTATGCAGTAAGGGGTAGTCCGGTCTTTTGTTGTAGAGGATCAGGAGTGATCCTCGGTATGCTGATCTAGACCAGGTATCGTGACAGGTGGTACCGCAATGCCTAGTCATTCAGTTGGAAATCCATTTTCCCTACGTGCCTTTACGATTTTGGTTGTAGAGCCTAGTATGCTGGAATTTAATTAATGTAACAATTTCGGCTATTTGAATAAGTATTTGTACTTAGACACTATTATAATATCAGAGGATTTTGATATGAAATGTTTTGGTTATCGTAAGGAAAAACCCGACATGTTTATTTGTGGCGTGGTCTTACTATATACCTTTGATTTTCAAAGGATTTTGAAAACTTTAATAATTCAATTGAGTGTGTTTTCTCACGCTGGTTTTCCAGACTGACTCGGGTGTTATTTTAGTTATAATGCTCGGGTCAGACCGAGTATTACAGATACTGGATATGATGCTATGGAACTCAGGAGACGAGCTGGATGACGAGACGTATCACACGTACTTGATGTGTATTCCACTGTGTAGTGTAAGCGGTATAGTCAGCTTTTTGTGCGGACAAGTTATTATAACTGTCCAGTGTTGTGTTATTGATTGTGTTGTACTCTGATGATGTAATGTATAAAAACAGTTATAGCTTCTTTTGTATAAAGATCTGTTGTTATCTATTATATATTGTTCCGCTGCGATTGTGAGATTCTGATGTTGTTTTCTATTTTCTTCTTCTACCTCTTTCTTCTTTTCCCTAACGATCTGGTATTTTCGGCATTCAATTGTTCGACATGTAATACAGTGAATGTATTGATGTCGATTTTGGAGGTCGAAAATCTTCGGGTCGTTACACATACAAATTATCAGAGTACAATCATCAACATATAAATCTGGATAGTTATAATAACTTGTCCTCACAAATGCTGAATATACTGCCTACAATACACAGCGGAATATAATCAAAATACGCGTAATACGTCTCTGCCATCCAGCTCATCTCCTGAGCTCCAAAGCAACCTAACCTAAATCTGTAATACTTGGTCTGAACCGAGCATTACAACAAATTAACACCCGAGTCAGGTTGGAAACCAGCGTGAGTAAACACACTAAATTTGATATACTTAAGTTATCAAAATCCTTCAAAAACTAAGGTAACTCGTAAGACCGCGTCACATATACACGATGGGTTTTTATCTTACGATGACCAAAACAGTTTTATAGAAAATCCAGTGGTATTATAATAGTGTCTAAGTATAAAATATCGATTAAAATAACTGAATTTGTTAAATTAATTCAATCCCAGCATATTAGACTCTATAATCAAAAACCGTAAAGGTTTGCAGTGGTTGTTTGATCGAAGTGGTTCTGGATAATGCAGATATCCGATCTCGGTCTCTTCGAACTCAAAACGATAAAATTAAAATTAAGGGCAGACTATTTAAAATAATCAATTCATATTCAGGGTGTCAACACTTACATATGGGAATTTATTTCATATGTTTGTGTAAATTAAAATGTGTCAACATTTATTCTAACCATTTAGATTCGTTTGGCTACTTAATGGCATAGACAAGAATAACTGAAATAAATATTCAAGGATAATAAACCAAACATAGATCATTAACCAAATTAACGATTAACAACTAATATTAAAACAATTCACAACCAGAATTAATTAATTTCCATTAAATAAATCCACTTATATTTTTAATCTAAAATTACTTATAATTTAAGAAATTTTAAACAATTTATTATTAGTTAATTAAAATTAACTAATCCAATTAATAACTAATTTTATTAATCAACATAAGATTTAAACGGTTAAGAATCTAATTATTTATTAATCAACATAAGATTTAATCAAATAAGCTTTAATGAATAACCCACTTTAATTATTATAAAATAATTAAACTTTATATTACAAAAAATTAATAACATTAATTTTAGACTAAAATATTAGGCGATAGGATTTCAATTACCGAAATTTATCATGTTGATTTGATTTTAAAATGAAAGAGAATAACGTTTTAAAGTTAAAAGGTTTTGATACAAAAACTTATTTAAAATACTTTCTTTAAAAAAAATGCCAACAAATATTTGTTAATAACTTCTTTTCAAGAACAATTGCCAACAAATTCAGCCCAGGCCAAACTTCCCCCTTCACACTATCCTTTATATATATATATATATATATATATATATATATATATATATATATATATAAAGCCCAGCCCAAGATAAAAAAACGGCCCACGTCTATCTCTTCTTCTCCCTCCAGACCTCTTTCCCTTCTCCCTCATGTTCTTTTTCATGTACGAAGGTTGTGCACTGATGTGTGCACATACCCACAACTTCGACCAACCTCTACCTGCCGCACACCGACCTCACAAACCACCCACGACCCCATCATCCTCCTGACACCCTGAAAAACACGGTTGGCACCATGGTTCGAAAACCGATCCACCCGACCCAAAACTGGAACAAACCCAATGCCACTCATCCACCTCGTTTCGCCACCACATAAGGCCGATAACCACCAAAATGCACCACCAACTACGCCACGTCCAACTCTACCAATCCCCCATGGACCGCACCTCCCCTTCTCCTCCTACGCGACGCCATTTGCTAAAAATCGAATCCATCACAAAAACAACCTAAAACCCTAAAACGAACCCGCCACGCTCCCACATGCTACAGGAAAATCTCCTACCATTTTTCCTTGATGTGCCTCCACCCATTCCACCTCCACACTCAACCGTTTGCCATGAAATCGACTATGTCATTGGAATTCGACGTTTCTCCCAAGTACGATCAACTCTCAATTCCTCCTTCCACACTCCACTAAAATTCCTCAAATCACCTTTAAAAATCACATTTTCTAACAACGATTACAACCATATGATCCAATGATTTAAGTACAATTGTTGAAATTTGACCAAATTAGACCCACTCACCATTTAATAGAAATTTCTTTCTGTATACTTAGTAGTTTTAGATGAAATAAATTTTTAGACAGTCTATACTAAATAACAAGCAAATTTCTTTTTGGAATCAAGATCTAAATTTAAGTGGTTGTTGAGATGTGGATTTTTGAAGTGAAAAGCTTCACTGTTTTTATTAAACAAACAAGAACAGAGGAGATAAAGAAGAAACACAATGTTCTGGTGATGGGTGGATCTGACCATACCTTCACAGATTCACAACACATATAAACTTGCCATATAAACATGATTCATTCACATCACAGTTATATAAAGGAAATACCATGTTAAGTCGTTTACTCACTGTTCAAATAGATGATGAACACACTGCTTGTTTTAATGGCATCACTTTTGTTTCTTTTTTTCTTTTTTTTTCGAGTATGAATAATTTACAGGATGGCTAATATATATGAGAATGGGAGGAACAGTGCAATGCTAGGGTGGCTACTATGCACTTATAGGGTGGCTGAAATTTTTTGTACAGCCCTTTCGCATTTTATTATTTTTATTTTCTTTTATTTTTATTTCTTAATTTGATGATTTGATTATTCCTTTGACTTGATTAATTATGTGGATTTGATTTTTGTGTGACATGATTAAATGTTTATGACTTGATTTGAAGTTTTTCCTATGATGATGTTTCCTATATGCACATATACACATAGAAGTATAGATATATATATCCTTATATTCCTACTTTTTTCCATGTACATGTTCACATGCTTGCATATTTACATATTAAATTGTTTTCAAATTTATTTACACATATATATTTTGCCAAAAATACATATATATATTAATATGCATATCTATACAATGTACATATTTATTTTACTTCATATCTTACATCTTTATATATATATTACTTTTATAAACATATATAACTATACATATATATATATTATTTTAACTTTTATAACATAAGTTTTTCATATACAAACATATATATATATATATCCTATGATTGAAACGAGAAGCTTATTTAAACATTTTCAAAAAAATTAGATTTTTAAACTTTTAAATCAAAGACTAATATATATATATATATATATATATACAGATATTCCACATATCAGAAATTATTATTTAACTGATAAAATTCAATATCTCAATATTTAAAATTAGTTAAATATTCAAATAACAGGTGTAAAAAATCCGGGTTGTTACATTCCTCCCCCTTTAGAACTTTTCGTCCTCGAAAAGGAACGAAATGAGAATTTGAATTTTGATGTATATTACTAAATTAATCATCCTTTAAACATTTTAAACTCCTACTCCTTTACTATACATTTTGAAGATACATACACTTTAAATTACATAGTATTACCAAGCTACTTTTATATTAAAACATTTTTCATAACTCGATGTCTTAACAAGTCCATCCTTGTTCTTATAGAAATTTAGTCATACGTTGATCAGGCATAGGACTGAAAATTTCTAAGTACTTATGTAACGACCCGCTATTTCGAACCATTCGCATCCACACATGTCAGACTTGAATTGTGCAAAACAACAGATTGTTAATTTATATTTGGCAAAACTTAGCATATACAGTAAATAAATCAATAATAGAATCACAGACATAGAGTAATATAACAATAAGCAGCGGAATAGAGAAATAGTAGTTCATAAAGCTACTATAAAACATCAGAGTATGAAACAAAATACAACAGAATCTCAAATACAAATGAATCTCCAATACATAAGCAACCGACGAGTCTGAACATAAATGACTGGAATAAACTGAAATAACTGAAAGCTGGATAGATAGATCTTCAAACAAAGCTCCAATCTCCAAAGGTGAGTCTCAAATGCTATGACACTCAGTCTGACCGGAGCATAAAGCAAAACACAAAACACTCGAGTCAGGATTAACATTCTTATATTAGTAAATTTAACTCAAGTGAAATGTCAATTGAAATACAAGTAACTTAAAGGATGTTTGGGATTTCCATCCTCTAAGGATCCGTGAAACTATCTACTATGTAGTAATATACGCTATTATAATAATGTCTATATTAAAGTAAAGGATTAAAATAGCATTCAGGCATTACCCATATCCCCTTAACACATTTTATATAATGACGTAGTCTATATAGATACTATAAAATCCACCTGCAGGTGGGCTATCAGGGAGCACTCCATAGGCATGACACAAAACAAACTCGTAGAAGGCGCGATAGGGCATGTGACAAGGCACACGAGGCAATGCCAGGGTAGATATACCGTTTGCACTCCCGGACTGGTGGTAACACATAGCAGCTACTACCGCCCACCTCGAGACACACTCCCAAATCAAAGGTGCACCCAATCAAATCACAAAAGCAATAGAATGGTATCGATGAAATGTGCCCAATAGGGGGAATGGCCCCACTTGGCCCGGTATAGCTCCTATTTTAGACACATCAAGCTGACTCACGGGAGTCGGGGCTGCGCTAAAATCTCATATAGAATCGTCGCCAAACCATCATACTTCGTTTTGGAATCTCCACCACGTACATAGTTGTTAAAGTGGTTTTTGGTATTGGTAGAGAGTATGACAATATCCGATCCCGGTCTCTTTAACAACCAAACGCTTATTTCATGCCATGGTCATTCATTTCAAATAGTTCATACTTCATATCAAAATATCATATTCATTTCAAAAACCATATCAATTCGATGTCATTATCCACATTAAATAATATTCATTTCCAGAATCGTAACACTTTAAAAATTATAACACTTTCGAAATCATAACACAATTGAAATCATAACACCTTTGAAATCATAACACTTCCAACTTAAACTGTTTAGATATTGAAAATAGTATATATATATATTAAAATAGTTATAAATTAAAATAGTTTATATATAATAAAATAATTTATATATTAAAATAGTTGTAAAATGAAAATAGTTTATATTTATTTAAAGAGATTATACTGAAATAGTTTCCAAATTGGAATTGTTTCTTCAAATTTCACAAATCGATTCAATTCAACTTAAATTCCAAAATTCCATTTAAATCAATCCCAGTTCAACACTTTCAAATTTAAAAGGTTAAAGATTCAATTCAAATTCTTAATAAAGCATTTCAATTTTTATCGATTTCAAATCCAGGTTTGAATTATCACTTCTAAGATTCAAAGTTTAAATATTCAAATATTTTCAATATAAGTTTCATTTATATTTCAACATTTAACTTTAATTTTATTCAAATTGGAAAATATTCACTTAATCATTTTGATTAAATAAAATCTCAATTTATAAATTTAAATCAATATTAAATATTCAGTCTTAATTTTTTTTAAATTGAGAATATTGATTTAATCACTTTTATCAAATCAAATTATAAATCATATCTTCCAAATCTCAAAATCAATAAGTTCAAATCAATTCTTATTTAAATTCAATTATTAACCAATTTAAATTCCAAGTCAACATTAATTTATCTTCCCAACCTTTATTATTAAAGTCATAAAACATCTATTTTTAAAATACTAATATAACTTTAAATAGATACTTAAACATATTATAAACCAATTAAATTAAATTTTACTAAATTAAATCTTATTATTAAATGTATTTTATTTTATATATTTTTAAAATAATAAAATTATAAGAAAAATCTTAAAATTTATATTTTCAAAACTAACTTATAAATTTAAAATTTCCAAAACATATAATTTTAAAAATCTAATTTTTTTCACATATATTAAAATAAATTCATTATATTATAATTTAAAAATCAATATTTAACAAAAATCCATATATTTCCTTTCAAACTTTAGCAATCATTTTCAAATTAGACCAACGGTGTTCGTATATAATTTTCTATCCTATGGTCAAGTGATACGGTATTTATCATTTCAATCCGCGATAATTTAATATTTACGGGTGTATATCATTTCAACCTGCAATCCCAAAATTTAAATTCAATGAAAATCGCTTGTGTCTATCATTTCAACCCATAACGATTTTCCCTTAATCTATAATATCATTTGGGTATGTATCATTTCAACCCATAGGGATTTCTAAACTAACAAGGAACTTGCAGAGTGAGAACAAATATGACAATAATATAACATATCAACAACAGGCATATATCATTAGTGATAAATATAATTATAATATAAACAATAGGTGATGGTATCAGATGTCATAGGTGAACGGTACAAATAATGGCATATCATATATAGCAATCAAATAATAAACAGTTCAAATTTAACAGCATTATTCAATTGTCATCTCAATGTGAATTAAATTTATTAAATATAAGAATGTAAATCGTGAGTGATTGCTCACCTTCCGAGGCTAGAGATATTAGACAACACGACAAGCTACGAATTGAATCACAAACTCTATGATAAATCCAAAGCAAAGCAAAGTGAAGCTGGCACGATCTTGACTCGATGGATCCGATGAACAAATATATATAGCTATATATTTTAAAAAATCTAAAATTTAAAACACGTAAAAAAATAAAATCTTTATAATTTATATATATATATATATATTTGAAAATCAATATTAAATTTAAAACACCTATATGTTAAAATCAAAATCTTTATATGTATATTTCAAAATCATTATTTCGTAAACTCATCAAATAAAATCAAAATATCTATATATATATTTTATATTTTAGTTATGTCATTAATGGCAGACAAAGAGACGACTGGAGGAAAAACTGCAGCTGATTCTTCAATTAATGAACCTATCTCCATGGTTAATGAGGCAAATGACACGGGTTGGATAGAGGTTCTTCACAAGAAGAAAAGCGAAAACCAAATTGGGGATCGGCAGCAGTCAACTAGGGTTCCATCTCATGTGGGTCCTAGATCTAGGGTTCCTGTTCATATGGGACCATATCCCAAATCGAAATCTAGAGTATCACAGGCGGGATCCACCTACAAACCAAATTTCAAGGGAGGCATCAGAACGTGGGCTGAAGCTATATCTGGCAATACGTACATTGATGGTGGGGTCAAGAAATTTGACCTTCTGGAGGATGAGGAAGGTGAATACGCAGATCTGGATGAAGAAGTATTTAATAATGCGAAAAATCTGTGGGGTACGTCACTATACATATATGTTGCTGGTAAGAAACCTTATTATATTCATCTTAATGCATATATTAAAAGAGAATGGAATCCCTCTGGTAAATGGGATGTATTCCCTCGTGAAAATGATTTTATCTTATAAAATTCAATAATGAAGCTGATTGCAAGAAGGTCTTAGAAGGGGGCCCCTGGTTTATAGACAGTAAACTTATCTTCACAAAAAGATGGGAACCTAATCTTAGACTAGAAAGGGACATGCTAGAATCCCACCCTGTATGGGTAAAACTGAAGAATTTGGAATTATCTCTATGGAACGTGCGGGGGATCAGTAAGATTGCAAGTCTAATTGGTAATCCTCTGGATATGGATTACTATACCAGACATGTTAAAAGATTAAAGTATGCAAGAGTTCTAGTTGAAATTAAAGCAAGTGATACAATCAAAAAACAAGTTAGAGCAAAAGACAGGAATGGTAACATATACATTCAGGAAATAGAGTATGAGCATATTCCTCCCATATGCAATAGCTGCAAGTGTTTTGGTCATACCTTGGAGCAATGCGAGACTGTGTCCCCCCCATCAAACAAGTCTGGAGACAGAAGACAACTACTGAACAAAATATACAACAAAATACGTCTCAGAAAGACCAAGGTACAGTTGATACTTATATACAATCGGAAACATCAAAAAATATAGAGCAGGTGGAAAATAAGGATGAATCTATGGAGGCTGCCCAGGATACAGGTGACCCACTGAATGTAGAGGCGGTGAATACTGCATTGCTCCATAGTTTGGAAGAGGATGCAATAAAGAACTCATCTGTAACACCAGAGGAAGAAGACGATATTAATAATGTTAACCTTGACAAAATAGACTCAGGTAATGAATTTGAGGGTGATAACAAACATGAGTATACTACTATTAATCTAAGCTATGAAAAGCAGTTTAAAAGTAGAGATTCTAAAGGAAAGGGCAAGGCGATTTCCAGTCGTGAGGTGTCTCCTATGAAGCTGAGGAGTCGTCCTCCACCATCTAAATGTCTATAATCACCTGGAATGTAAGAGGTCTAAACAATGATACTAGACGTTTGGACCTCTTAAACATAAGGAGAAATTATTCTCCTTCGATTTTAAGTATTTTAGAAAACAAACTCACAGCTGATAATCTTAAAAATTTTATGGACTCTCTTGATACTGATTGGGATCATTTTCACAATCATGATGTGGGGGGCAAAGGGCGCATATTATTGCTATGGAATAAAAAAGTTTGGAATGTTAACATGTTAAATAGAGATGATCAACAAATGACTGTAAGTGCTCAGAATATGGGTGGGTTTAATCTGTTTCTAAGTTGTGTCTATGCTAGTAATTTAGCTTCCCAACGTACACACTTATGGAAAGTCATTACAGAGAATAGCAAAAAAATCACTGAACCGTGGATAGTCATGGGAGATTTCAATGCAATACTTAAAGCAGAGGAGAAAAAAGGTGGGCTCACCGTCAGAGTATCCCAATTGGAAGAATTCAACAACTGCATCACTGAAGATGGATTATTAGAACCCATCCATGGAGGCCTGAAATATACATGGAGAAGTGGAGAGAATAAGAAAATCTCTTACAAGCTAGACAGAGCCCTAATCAATGTTCCATGCATAAATAAACTGGCTAATATTAAAGTTAATATACTTCCTCCTTCTACTAGTGATCATTGCCCCATATTGATTAATTTAAAGGAGAGGATCTTGGCCAAAGGCAAACCTTTTAGATATTCCAATCATTGGAATGAAATAGAAGGTTACAAAGAAGTCATTAACTTTAATAATATGTCTAGGGTGGAGGGAACCCAATGTTTTAAACTTGTGGAGAAAATCAAGTCTGCTAAGGTGCTCCTAAAAGAGTGGAACAGGAATAGATTGAAAGATGGAGACCAGATTAGCTATTTACAGAAACAGTGTGAAGATCTCCTATTATTAATTGACAGTGAAATAGCAACTGATGATACTTGGAAACTGTACTACCAATCCCAAAGCAAGTTAAAGGAGGCACTCAGAATTAAATCCATAGAGTTAAAACAAAAGGCTAAAGAAAAATGGTTGACTGAAGGAGATGAGTGTACAAAAATTTTTTATACTAAAATGGCTGTCAGAAATAATTCTAATAACTCGATCCAACTAATGGATCAGGATGGTAATTTGACCAGCAACTTATATGATATAGAACAACAAGCTATTAAATACTACTCTGAAATGTTTAATGGAAATATTAACAATAATTTACCAGAAATTCAGTGCAGGAGGCTGATTAATTCCAAAGGGAGAAGGATGCTGGACAAGAGCATTGCTATGGTTGAAGTCTGGGATGCTCTAAAATCCATACATATTGACTCCAGCCCAGGGCCAGATGGTATGGGGGCCAAATTCTTCCTCGTGCACTGGGAAGACCTGAAAGAAGACATTTTATCAGCTATGCAAGATATATTCAAGAATGGTAAATTTGTGAGAGAAATCAACCACACATTTATATGCTTAATTCCTAAGAAGGAAAATCCAGGAAAAATTGAAGACTATCGGCCAATTGCATGCTGTAATGTGGTGTACAAAATTCTAAGTAAGATTCTTTGCAGCAGAATGAAACTTATATTACCTGATCTAATTTCAGAATGTCAAAGTGCGTTCATCAAAAGCAGAGGCATTTCCGAAAACTCATTGATGGCACATGAATTGATAAGAAACTTCAAAAAACCAGGAGCGGACAAATTCTGTCTAAAGGTGGATCTCCATAAAGCATACGATAAAATAAACAGGAATTTTATTATACATATGCTAAAAGCTATGGGATTTCCATCAAAATTTGTGAACATAGTTAAGGAATGCATTTCCACGCCGACATTCTCGATTCTGATTAATGGCATACCAAAAAGTTTTATTAGGTCCAATAGAGGTATTAGACAGGGGGATCCTCTATCTCCTTATCTGTTTACAATTGCTATGGAATTTTTTTCACTACAGATGGAGCTGGCAGCATTTAACAGACTTATACATCCCATTTACAATTTCCAACCTATTGTGACACATCTACTCTATGCTGATGATCTTCTCATTTGCATTAAATCTGACCAGTCAGCAGCTAGAGCTGTAAAGGAAATTTTTAGCAATCTAGAGAGTTTTTCTGGACTCAGACTGAATGAACAATAAACCAAATGTTACTTCAATAAAACTTGCATTAGAAGAAATGAAATTTTGGAGTGCTTAAATGTGAAAGAAGGAAATCTCCCTGTCAAGTACCTAGGGGTACCTCTATCTTCCAATAAAATAACTGACAGAGAATGTGCAGTTTTAGTTTCTTCCATTAGAGAAAGACTTCAGGGGTGGAGTTCAAGACTCCTATCGCTAGCAGGCAGAATTGAACTGGTACACACTGTTATACACTCTAAAGTTAATTTCTGGCTTCAAACATTCCAACTGCATGATCCCTCTTTACAAAAGATCGAAAAAGTCTGTGCGGATTTTATTTGGAAAGGGGGGCTACACAAGATTAGATATGAGAACTTATGTAGACCTAAGGAGGAAAGAGGAGTTGGTCTCAGAAAATTAACTGACATGAGATTGGCTTATACTTTGAAGCAAGCTTGGAGAATTATCAAGGGCAAGGGTCTGTGGGGGAATTGGATGAGGAAAAGATATATCAGAGGCAATTTCTGGTGCATGCATTTGGACAACAATGCTTCATCGACATGGAAAGCTATTATGAGAATAAGGGGAGTACTTGCCTCATGTTGTACAAGGGAAATTGCTTCTGGGAAGGAAACTGACTTATGGAGGGATCCCTGGGTCCAAGGAAATTCATTAATAGATATTCTGGGACTTAACACATTTTCAGACTATGGTTGCCCAGATAAAAAAGTAACAGAAATTATTAATAACAATGAGTGGAATTGCTCAATGTTACCAGTAAGTCAGGAAATAAAAAGGAAAATTCAATACATGCCGATATTTAGTGGACGAGAGAATGATATTTGGGCTTGGAAACATACTGGAAATGATTTTAGTACGAAAACAGCATGGAATGAAGTCAGACTCACAGATAACAAGGTCGATTGGAGCAAGATTATCTGGAATCATGAGAATTGCCCTAAAATGGCTTTCACAGCTTATAAAGCGATACTCAAGAGACTTCCTACTAAGGATAGACTCTTAAAATGGGGTATAATAACAGAAAAGATGTGTGTTCTATGTAATCAAGCTGAGGAAACGCATGAACATCTATTTTTTTCCTGCAATTTTTTGGAAAAAGTGTGGAATTCATGTACAAAAGCTATCAATTCAACAATACAGACTCACCTGCTAACCGATGCGGTTAATTACCTGGTTCATAATAGGAGAGGCGAAAACATGGAAGCCAAATTGGGCGGAATTGCTATCACTGTCACGATTTGGAGTTTGTGGAAGGAGAGGAACCGTAGAGTATTTCAAAACAAACAAAGGAAACAGGAAGAGGTCAGTAAACTCGCGATTATTGACATGCGAATGGTTCAGAGAAGATGTAAAAGTTGGGGTCTTACCTTACAGGGAAGAGACGAAGAGCAAACTGGAGCAGGGGATCTGAGCTATTCATCGGCAGAAATCCCAAGTACAAGTTACCTTGTTCATGATCGGCCGCCATGATTTGAGGAGGAAGAAGTGTTTCGCTTTTTTTTTTTACTTTTTTACTTTCTGTTTCTTTTTGGAAAGTATGTGAGTTATGTCGGTCTGTCGTATAACTCTTGCTTTGTAGATATTCTCTGGGCCTGCTTTTGGGTCTTGATTTGGGCTTCCATGCCTTAATAAATTTCTTACCCATTTTCAAAAAAAAAATTATATTTTAAAATCTATGTACATTTAAAAATCAAATATATATAGGCAAACATATATTTTAAAATCGAACATATATATACATATTATATTTTAGAATCAATACATATTACATATATATTTTCAAAGTACTAACATAACCCGTATATATTTGAACACATTTATCCAAAACACATACACATAAAATTTTCAACATATCATATTTATACTGTAAACCTTCAAACCGAGATTTCTTAAGCATAACCTGTATACAAATACACATATATAAAAAATATTATTATTATAAGCCTTAATATAATAGAATAGGACTATAACTACCACGCGTGCAGGCTTCAGAAAAGAGGAGGCTCGGCTTGGGGTTTGAACGAAAAAAGGAAGGGAATGGGTGGATCTCGGCTGGCCATTGCATGGAGGGAGATGGTGGCTTTGGCGAGCGGCTTTGGGTTGGGGATGGAAGGTAGGCTCGGTGTTCGGTGTTACTGCTGGAGAATGGCGGTGAGCAGTTTTGGAGCGGTGGTCAGTGGTGGAGATTGGGTTGAGTGTCGAATGAAGATGGGTGTGCTATCAGCTACGTGTGTAGTGAGTGGCGAGGTGAACGGAGTTTTGGGCGAAGGCGGTTGCGGCCGATCAACGAGGAGGAGGCAGTGGTGGAAGTGGAGACTCAAGTGAGGAAGTGGGTCACGACATGGCAAAGGGCTGCAGGCATTTGAGATTGGGAGGTGAAGCGGTGTTTGGTGGCCATAAGGTCGGGCGTGGAGATGAGCCAGAGGGGAATGGTCAGCCGATGGGGCTTGGTGGTGTTACACGGCTATGGGGAAGGGCTGTCGGTGGTGAGTCGGTCGGGGAAAGGTGAACGGACGCGGTGGCTTCAGGCGTGTCAGAGGCGAGCATGAAGGAAGTTTAAGCGTGGTGGTGCTCGAGTGATGGTCGAGAGGAAAGGGAGGCCGCACGAAGAAGAACAGGTTGGGTTTGCAAAAAAATGGGAAGGACGAGATGCATCAGGGAAGAAGAAAGAGTAGGCTACTATAACAATATGAATACAACCTTGATTATATTATAATTTATTTTGTTATTTTATTAGCAAGAGTCAGATCAAAAGGGAAGGCACAGAAACGAACCCATATATATATATATATATATATATATGTAAAGCAATGGAATGGTAAAAGTCAGTGAATAGTGAAGCTCGGAGTATTGAATTCTGAAATTAAATAAAGTAGATGGCTATTTATTGAGACGACAGATAGATGAAAAGGCATAGGAAACCCAAAAGCCCAAATACAGAACCGGTATGGCAAATCGTTTCGCACCTTTCGCCATGTACTGGACAACGAAATACAGGAATGGAAATACTGCAGAGATCAGCACGACGAGACGAACAGAATGGTACATAGATATGAGCGATACGATCATCCTATCAAAAGTCGATATTCGGTGCCAAACCACTGCAATTTCACTGAAAATAAGGTAAACGGAGCTAGAGCAGTCCAAATTTGGTGAAACGAAATATAACGTCTCACTCAGAAAATAGTTTACATTTTTATCGTATAAAAATATTCAGATTTCAAAAATATTTTATGTTCATCTAATTAACTGATTTAAATTGAAATTGGAAATTACAGAATAGAACTAACATTCATATTTGCTGATGAAAATCTGCCATTTGTTATGTTTCAATAGACGCATACCAAATATCAAATTTTCATTGCTAAATTTAATTGTTTAATTTCAAGCAAAATTTTCAGTTAATTATGCTATATAAATCGTTAAAATTTACGGGTCGTTACACTCTCCACCACTCAAAACTTTTCGTCCCCGAAAAGGAACGATATAGGAGAATAGAAACAACTAGGAAGAAAGGATAGATTGAAATGCAAAACACAACAATTAATTTCCATTTATTTTATTTAATTCAAACTGTTAATTCAAAACCGTATAAATTTCATTAGTTTCAAACTGATTAATATTCAACAAAATTGGTTCAAATTCATTTTATTCAATCAATAATATTCGTGGTATACACTATTGGTTGGTTTCAATTCAATAATTGATTTGCTTTCAGTTTATTAACAATTATTACAAAATTTATTTTACTTAACTCATTTATTAAATCCAATTAACTTCACTTAAGTTAATTCCACTTAAATTTCAATTTCAACTATTCTTAAGTTCGTATTTATTTACTTAAATATCATTTCTCTTTTATTATTCGGTTTATTTCACTTAACATTTCTTATAACATAAATTAAAAATTCATTTTAACAACTAAATTTTTTTATTTATAAATTCCCTTAAAAAATTCAATTTTGGACATCATATTACTTATATCATATTATATATTATTCAATTACATTCAAACCCTTTCCAGGTAAGTTTTATAAATGATTCCAATGTAATTGAATACTATACAAATTTATCTTTTATTTACAATATTACTATTAAGAAAAATTCAGTTTGAACATTTTTATCATTTAAATTTCTCTTGTATAACCTCAATTACATATTGACCCTAACATTTAACTATTATATATATTAGAAAGCAATTAAGTATTATACAAATAAATTTTTATCATATTTCAACAGTTTTAAGATGTTTTAAATTCCAATTTCAATTTTAAGTACTTCAATATTTCAAAAAATTTGATTCGTTTCAATAAATTGGAAACCCTAACTTAGCACAGAATTTAAGAATTAAATTTTCGGTTTCACTTCCAACCATTTTGAAATAAATATATACATATACCTATATATTTTTATAGATTAAATCATACTCAAGAAATTCGAATCAAATCTATTTTCCCAAAACAAAAGTGTAGTAAAGCTATGAGTGGCCTCTCCACTTTGAGACTCGAAAATGAATGTCGATGATGCTGCAGTCATCACCGAAATTATTTTTCAGCGACAAAAGAGAAGAGTACCGACTTACTTTATTTTAAAATTCTTTGAAAACAAATTTCCATTCGAAAATACTTTCAGATAACAATATAATTTTTCAGAACTTCGAAAATCAAATTCTGAAAAGCACCGAAAATTAAACTCTTAAATTCTTAATTTAAATTCATTTCATTTCCAAATTAGATTTATAAACCATGTTTTAAAATTTCACTTCTTATAACATACAACGATGGTTAATGGTTTAGAAATGTTAACAAAATAATAAATGATAATCTAGTATTATCATTTCTAACAACCAATTCATTAAACTATTTAATTTCAGAAAATTATACTTATATATATATAATATAATCATACATAAAATCATTTCATTTACTAATATTGAAAACAATATTGTGTTAGTTTGCTCTGTTCAAGTGTTTTGGAACTTCTATCGATAGCGTTGGCCAAACGAATCGATCGAAACCCCAAATCAAACTTAACAACTCAAACAACACAATATAAAACATTTTTATATAAATTACAAATACACTCCCTCACACGATGATTCAAGAATAGATTTTAAAACAGAATAGGAATTCAAATTTAGAGGAACTCTAATCAAAGAGAATTCTAACTAAGAAGATAGGCTAGAAAGGGAGATAAGATAATTAAATTACAAAAGGAGAAAGATGGATAGATTTATATTAATCGCGGCGACCTTAACCGAGTCAACCGAGATTCCAGGAATAAGATCGATGCGAAAATTAAATTTCCAGCTTGAGAGGGAGAGAAATTATTTCACCGAAGACATCAGGATAATCCCTGAATATTGGGTGGAGTCAAGATTACTAGGTTGACTATCAATCGAAAAGATAAGGCTGCTTGCAAAATTCTGAGGCAATCGACCTTCGATCACATGAGAATCACCTGGATCATCTACTAGAGAAACGGTCCGGGCTTTGCAAGAGATAACAGCATCAAAACCGAGGATGTAGAAATATTCGGTAAATCGATGCCTGTTGTAAAGGAGTTTCACCCCTTTACACATCATACCAAGGTTGGCGGGACCGCCGATGTGATTAGTCACTCACAAGGATGAAGTTGTCAGTTGAGGTTGAAGCTATGGGATGCTCCAATATCAAAAGAACATGAATAGGGAGAGACAAGAATGGATTTCAGAACAAAGGGGAGAGTTCCAAAATCTGAAAGAAATCCTAAGCAATGTGAATCCTAACGAAGAAATTCAAGTTCGAATGAATATGATTCTATGATTAAATTTTACTCCATATGCTAAGTTTTTGCCTAAACCAGAGCTCTGATACCAACTGTAACGACCCGTTATTTCGATCCATTCGCATCCACACATGTCCGACTTGAATTGTGCAAAACAACATATTGTGAATTTATATTTGGCAAAACTTAGCATATACAGTAAATAAATCAATCACAGAATCACAGACATGGAGTAATATAACAATAAGCAGCGGAATAGATAAGTAGTAGTTCATGAAGCTACTATAAAACATTAGAGTCTGAAACAAAATACAACAATATCTCAAATACAAGTGAATCTCCAATACATAAGCAACCGACGAGTCTGAACATAAATTACCGGAATAAACTGAAATAACTGAAAGCTGGATAGATAGATCTTCAAACAAAGCTCCAATCTCCAAAGGCGAGTTGTAACGCCCCACTCTGAGACCCACTATAACAAAGAGTATTACGGAAGTAATACCGTCTGTTAAAGCGGAGAATAGAGTATAGTGGAAGCGACCATTTGTAATCAAGCTATAACTATCTACTGAATACGTCGAAAGGGTGGTATCTATTTTTTTTTCAAGTGGTTCGACATATTCAATAAATATTTATAACGAAATTACAATGGCTAAAGATCTATCAGAATAAGCATAGTAATAAAATGATAAAACATCACAGAACAGAATCACATAACAGATATAAAATCCCAGGACAATACATCGTCAATACAGATCCAAATACTATAAGTGGGTACAAAGCCACTGCCCACACATGTGGGTCAAAAATATGTACATATCAAAGTCTGAATAATAACAGAGTATCAGAATAGTGGACAAATAAAAGCGCTATCTATCAGCATAGCAGATAATGTCCTAGCGGAAGCACAGAAGCTAAGTCCAGAGACCTAACCTGAAACAACTCGGTCTGACCCGAGCGAAAGCACTCGGGTCAGACTAGCTAAACAATCAGTAATAACTGAGATGTATAATAATGCGGTACATAAATAAAACAGTACTTATCCAAAGAGAAGTATATTATGAACCACATGAATATAATGACGATCCCTAATCATCAATAAACAATAAAAATCTCCAAAGAGAAATCAACACCAAAGTGTAGAATAAATAAAATCGCCTCATATCATCGGCGTAGCCAAAGCTATAAAAAGATGCCCATAGGCAATAATCCCAAGAGTGACCAGAGTCTGTAATCAATGCCCAAGCAAAGATCGATGCTCCAAAGAGCAATGGGGATATACTGAAAAGTCAATGAAATCCAACACTGAAAAGCAGTGTCCAGAGACACTGTGAATCCACAAGGTAATCGCACTTACATCGTATGGTTCCATAGAACCAACACCGAATGGCGCTACTCGAATGGATATAAAAATCATCAAATAATACCAATATTGCACGTGCACCGACCAGAGTCGTTGTTGCCAAGTACTGTAGAGTTGTGATCGATCACTCGCACAGATGCGGAACGCGCGAGACGACAAGATCCTTCCCAGAAGGATAAAGGCCCAGAGGCGCATGCCGAAAAATAAACTGCTCCATAGAGCAGGTGTCCAGAGACGGTTGCCCAGAGGCATGGTGACCCAGAGGTCCAGTACTGGCCGCCCAGAGGCTAATGTGTCACTAACTTCTTGGAGAGGAACCCGTAAAGTGTTAACAATGAGTCCCATACCCCACGTTCGCACTAAACGGTTTCCTAACCAATAGCAAACTCACACTCCAAACAATAAAAAGTCCACCTCGTATCATCGGTAAACTAGACCCAAAGGTCAAAACGATCAATCGAATAGGTCGGGGATTAACCGGAAAGAAAATACACACGGTTCCATAGGCCGGAGATTTCCTAACCGTTTAAGCACCTTTCCACTTCGCTCGACGTGCTAAAAAGTGAGTGTGAGGTTTTTATTATAGAAAATAATGGTGCGAAACGGATTTATAATTGATTTTGAAATCACTTTAAAACGGCTTTTGAAAAATCTCCTATTATGGAGTAATTAATTTAATAATTAAAAATAATATTATATAATAATTTCGAAAGCCATTTAGGAGTGAAAAATCTTTTGAAAACGATTCATAAAACCCGTGTACGAAATTTAGAGACAAATCTCAAAGAAATCAATAAAACCAGAAAATCACTGAAAAATATTCTAAGTGTTTGTAAACATTCAAAAAAACTGACGCGAACCAAAGTTCGGAAATTTATTTGGACCAGCAAACTGTGTCCAAATGTCATGAAAATTTGCAGGCATGTAGTCCAACATCCCTACTTTAAGATGCAAAAAGAATCAGGAAATTCTGACTTGAAACGAAGAAACGGCGTCGTCTCAAAGTCGGACAAAAATCATAAAACTTTACTGTGTCAAAACAGTGTAATGGTCCCACTTCGACGACATGGTCGAAGGGTCACATGAACTCAGATCTTGATGAAAATTTGCAGAAGCATAGAAAAGTACTTCTACTTTGATATGCAACAAGAATCGTTCAGTTTCGACTTGAAATGAAGAAACGACAATGTTTCAAAGTTGGTCCGACGATAACTGAAAATGATCACTATTGTAAAACAGTTTCTGGGTGCTACTTTGGCAATAGAAACGAAGTATCTAATGCACCCAGATCTAAACCAAACTTTGCATGGTTAAAGATCTCGATCTCATCTTTTTAAAGAGACCAAAAACGATGAAATCCGACAAAGGACGAGCCCGGGATGGCGTCGCAAAATCGGGGTTCTACGCTGAAAACAACGGGAGAAAAGAGACTAAGGCCTATAGCTATGCACTAACTGGCCAGAGATGAAAAACCACAATTTTGGCATAGTAAACTTCAAATTCTGGCAAAATGAATAAAATGAAAGTTGTAGCTTAGTTTCTAAGCTTTTCGGAATGACCAAGTTCGTCAAATTCCGACCAGAGATGAAAATTCTATGACTAAAACAATTCTCAGATCTAAATTTTATATCACTGTCGTTGTGCTCTCGGGACAGTGGTAAGAATGCACAGTTTTGACTAAATTAACTTCGAAATTTCATGAAACTCAAAACATAAAAGTTTTAGCTCTAAATCTAAGCTTTCCAGAACATCCAAAATTATTAGATTTGGATAAGAAACGAGTAATTTATGGCCAAATCAATTTCAGGTTTTTTTTTATTTTATCAACCCTGTGTTTGTCGTCAGGTCAGCGACAAACATACGTGATTTCGACCATTCAAACCACAAAATTAGGCAAAGCTCAAAACATAAAAGTTATAGCCTACAGAATAAGCTTTCCAGAACTTCAAGAAAATCTTAATTCCGATTTAAGATGGATGAGATATGCCTAATTTACTAACAGCAATAAACTAATTATAATTTCAGCTAGCATATATTACAAATACCTTATGTGCACACCCCAAAATGAAAGCAAAGATGATCAAAGAGCTATGATTCACATGTTACATAATAAAACATGTGTTACTAACTGATTATCAAAATCAAAAGATGATTAAACACATATTAGAAGAGGTTTTTAGCAATATACCTCTCTAGAAAGCAACAAAGACTACTATAGCATCAACCCGAGTTAGCAAAAGATGATTAGGAGGCTATAAGATCAAAAAAACACATAAAACATGTGTTACCAAATCAATTTCAGAAATAAGAAAGATATAAAAATGGATTTGAGGTGGGTATTTGCATTACCTTTGCATAGAATGACTTGCATAAGCTAAAACTAGAAGGAGATGAAGATAGAGGCCATTTTTGCTATGAAAGCTTTAGGAAATGTTTAGGGTTTTGATTAGAGATGAATGAATGAGGTTAGGAGAGTTTGAGATAATTTATAGAGGAGGTTTAGGGTGGGTTATTGGGCTAGGTTTAGAAACCCAATAAGAAGAGAGTTATTTATATGTTTTCCAAAAATTAGTCTAAGTGTTCATGTATGTTTATAAAACTCATTTTTCTTATCCAAACCCGTTTTAAAATCTCTCCTAAAATATTTAACTTTCCAAAAATAACATTTTATCCTCATTTTAAATCCCATATTTCCCATTTAATTAAAATAGCCTTTTTCAAATAAATTTTTGTTATTCCAAATCCTTTTATGCTTCATTAAAATAAATAAAAATTCTTACTTTTATTTATTAATTGGTAATGCAAATCCCGGGTTGTTATAGACTCCCCCCCTTAAGAAAATTGCGTCCCCGCAATTCCTTAAGATAGATGTCGTTTACAACGTCACATCCCCAAAAGAAGTGATAGAGATAAAATAGAGAATTCTCACCCGTAGAAGAAGATGGGAGAAAGCCAGGATAAGAGCGTTCGATAGATTCTCTGGTCTCCCAAGTGCAGTCCTTAGGATTCGGTGATCATTGAATCTTCACGAGTGGAACCTCTTTGTTGCGAAAGCGTCTAACCTCCGAATCAAGCACACGAAGAGGTTGCTGCTCCAAAGATAAATCGGGTAAGATCTCTAAATCAGGCACAGCGTGCGGCTCAATGATAGAATCAGGGTCGCGGACACACATGCGAAACTGGGAAACATGGAACACGTCGTGCATTCCAGAGAAGTGAGCAGGTAGAGCCACACGATAAGCCACGGGGCCAATGCGTTCCGTAATAGGAAATGGTCCAACATAGCGAGGAGCCAACTTCCCTTTAGAGCTGAAACGCATAACCCCTTTCATGGGAGATATCCGAATAAAGACATGATCACCAATGGAGAACTCAAGAGGCTTCCTACGGCTGTCCGCGTAGGATTTCTGACGGTTCTGCGCCTCTTTCATTCTCTGACGAATAAGAATAATCTTCTCAGAAGATTCCCGAACTAAATCTGGACCAAGAAGATGCTTCTCACCAGATTCTAACCAACAAGCAGGAGAGCGACATGGCCTTCCGTAAAGAGCCTCGAAAGGTGCCATGCCGATACTAGACTGAAAGCTGTTGTTGTAGGAGGACTCTACAAGCGGTAAGTGATCCTCCCAACTACCTCCGAAATCCAGAATACAACAGCGCAAAAGATCCTCTAAAACACGATTCACCCTCTCCGTCTGACCATCGGTCTGAGGATGATAAGCAGTCGAGGGATTCAGCTTTGAGCCCAAAGCTGACTGTAGGCACTTCCAGAATTGACTAGTAAAGATAGTGTCTCGATCACAGACGATAGAGCTAGGAATGCCATGGAGTCGAACGACTTCCTTCACATATAACTTGGCAAGCTGAGGAGAAGTCCGAGTGGACTTAATAGGAATGAAATGAGCTGATTTGGTCAAGCGATCGACGATGACCCAAATAGAAGTATGGCCTGACCTCGATCGAGGCAGACCGTCAATAAAATCCATGGATATCTGATCCCATTTCCACAATGGAATCTCTAGCGGCTGAAGAAGACCAGATGGACGCTGATGCTCAGCTTTGATCTATTGACAAGTCATGCAACGGCTTACATAACTTGCAACATCACTCTTCATGCCCTCCCAAAAAAATAGGCGACACATGTCGGCATACATCTTACTCGACCCGGGATGGATGGTGTACTTAGTGCGATGACACTCGTCCAGAATGTCATGCCTAAGTGATAAATCAGATGGTACCAAAATACGGTTCTTCCTGCGAAGACACCGATGAGAATCAATAGAATAATCCAGCAATGTCTCATCACTGGATCCCGACTCAAGGAGATGAATATATCGCAACAAGTTTGGATCCTGCCGCTGAGCATGGGCAATGCGATCCAATAGAATAGGTCGAGCTTCCAAGCTGAATAACAAGATCTGAGAATCAGAAGACGGAGCTCGATTTCGAATATCACACATAGAAAGAGTCTCAAGAATAACCCACTCGGTAATCATCATAGAAACAACTGCCGAGTGTTTGCGACTGAGCGCATCTACAACACGATTCCCCTTGCTAGGGGTATACTGAATATCTAAGTCATATGAGGCGAGAAACTCGAGCCATCGCTGCTGCCTCATATTGAGATCCTTCTGACTGTATAAATACTTCAGCGACTTGTGATCGGTGCAGAGAATGAAACGTTTGCCCAATAGATAATGACGCCACGTCTTCAAGGCAAAGACGATAGCAGCCAACTCAAGATCATGAGTAGGATAGCGAACCTCATTCGGACATAGCTGCCTAGAAGCGTAAGCAACTACCCGATCCTTCTGCATAAGCACAGCACCGAGGCCGCTACCACAAGCGTCGGTGTAAACAACAAGATCCTGGTTACTCTCAGGAACTACAAGGATAGGAGCATGAGTGAGAAGTTCCTTCAGTCGCTGAAAGGAAGCTTCACACTTATCAGACCAAATAAAACGAACCCCCTTACGAGTCGGAGTCGTGAGGGGAAGTCCAACTCGAGAGAAATCCTTGATAAACCGACGGTAATAACCCGCTAGCCCAAGGAAGCTGCGAATATCATGAACGTTCTCGGGCTGCCTCCAATTCTGAATAGCTTCGATCTTGGCAGGATCGACAGAAATACCCTTAGATGATACAATATGGCCCAAGAACTTGACCTTTCTCTCCCAAAAATGGCACTTGGAGAGCTTGGCCTTAAGCTGATGCTGACGAAGAGTATCCAAGACGATCCGCAAATGATGAGCATGCTATGCCTCGGATCTAGAATAAATAAGAATATCGTCGATGAAAACCTGAACGAATCTATCGATGTATTCCCGGAATACTCGATTCATAAGATCGACGAAGAAAGCCGGAGCGTTCGTCAAGCCGAACGGCATGACCAACCACTCAAAATAACCATGACGAGTGCGAAATGATGTAAGAGGAATGCTGTCTTCCACGACTCGTAGCTGATAGAATCCGGTGGCAAGGTCAAGCTGAGAGAAGACCTTTGCACCGCTCAATTGGTCAAACATGTCGTAACAGGAATTAGAGTTAGACATGATTCAATGATAGATAATTAATTAAGGAATACTACGGAATATAACGGATTCCTATACATATTCCTAACTTATCTATCAATAAACATAAGGAAGGGATTTGTTTTAATTCGGATCTAATTTAAAATGTATTGTACTAAGTGTATCTGTTCTGTGTTTATTATGCTTATTCCTGAAACCAGGCTCTGATACCAAGCTGTAACGCCCCACTCTGAGACCCACTATAACAAAGAGTATTACGGGAGTAATACCGTCTGTTAAAGCGGAGAATAGAGTATAGTGGAAGCGACCATTTGTAATCAAGCTATAACTATCTACTGAATACGTCGAAAGGGTGGTATCTATTTTTTTTTCAAGTGGTTCGACATATTCAATAAATATTTATAACGAAATTACAATGGCTAAAGATCTATCAGAATAAGCATAGTAATAAAATGATAAAACATCACAAAACAGAATCACATAACAGATATAAAATCCCAGGACAATACATCGTCAATACAGATCCAAATACTATAAGTGGGTACAAAGCCACTGCCCACACATGTGGGTCAAAAATATGTACATATCAAAGTCTGAATAATAACAGAGTAGCGGAATAGTGGACAAATAAAAGCGCTATCTATCAGCATAGCAGATAATGTCCTAGCGGAAGCACAGAAGCTAAGTCCAGAGACCTAACCTGAAACAACTCGGTCTGACCCGAGCGAAAGCACTCGGGTCAGGCTAGCTAAACAATCAGTAATAACTGAGATGTATAATAATGCGGTACATAAATAAAACAGTACTTATCCAAAGAGAAGTATATTATGAACCACATGAATATAATGACGATCCCTAATCATCAATAAACAATAAAAATCTCCAAAGAGAAATCAACACCAAAGTGTAGAATAAATAAAATCGCCTCATATCATCGGCGTAGCCAAAGCTATAAAAAGATGCCCATAGGCAATAATCCCAAGAGTGACCAGAGTCTGTAATCAATGCCCAAGCAAAGATTGATGCTCCAAAGAGCAATGGGGATATACTGAAAAGTCAATGAAATCCAACACTGAAAAGCAGTGTCCAGAGACATTGTGAATCCACAAGGTAATCGCACTTACATCGTATGGTTCCATAGAACCAACACTGAATGGCGCTACTCGAATGGATATAAAAATCATCAAATAATACCAATATTGCACGTGCACCGACCAGAGTCGTTGTTGCCAAGTACTGTAGAGTTGTGATCGATCACTCGCACAGATGCGGAACGCGCGAGACGGCAAGATCCTTCCCAGAAGGATAAAGGCCCAGAGGCGCATGCCGAAAAATAAACTGCTCCATAGAGCAGGTGTCCAGAGACGGTTGCCCAGAGGCATGGTGACCCAGAGGTCCAGTACTGGCCGCCCAGAGGCTAATGTGTCACTAACTTCTTGGAGAGGAACCCGTAAAGTGTTAACAATGAGTCCCATACCCCACGTTCGCACTAAACGGTTTCCTAACCAATAGCAAGCTCACACTCCAAACAATAAAAAGTCCACCTCGTATCATCGGTAAACTAGACCTAAAGGTCAAAACGATCAATCGAATAGGTCGGGGATTAACCGGAAAGAAAATACACACGGTTCCATAGGCCGGAGATTTCCTAACCGTTTAAGCACCTTTCCACTTCGCTCGACGTGCTAAAAAGTGAGTGTGAGGTTTTTATTATAGAAAATAATGGTGCGAAACGGATTTATAATTGATTTTGAAATCACTTTAAAACGGCTTTTGAAAAATCTCCTATTATGGAGTAATTAATTTAATAATTAAAAATAATATTATATAATAATTTCGAAAGCCATTTAGAAGTGAAAAATCTTTTGAAAATGATTCATAAAACCCGTGTACGAAATCTAGAGACAAATCTCAAAGAAATCAATAAAACCAGAAAATCACTGAAAAATATTCTAAGTGTTTGTAAACATTCAAAAAAACTGACGCGAACCAAAGTTCGGAAATTTATTTGGACCAGCAAAATGTGTCCAAATGTCATGAAAATTCGCAGGCATGTAGTCCAACATCCCTACTTTAAGATGCAAAAAGAATCAGGAAATTCCGACTTGAAACGAAGAAACGGCGTCGTCTCAAAGTCGGACAAAAATCATAAAACTTTACTGTGTCAAAACAGTGTAATGGTCCCACTTCGACGACATGGTCGAAGGGTCACATGAACTCAGATCTTGATGAAAATTTGCAGGAGCGTAGAAAAGTACTTCTACTTTGATATGCAACAATAATCGTTCAGTTTCGACTTGAAATGAAGAAACGACAATGTTTCAAAGTTGGTCCGACGATAACTGAAAATGATCACTATTGTAAAACAGTTTCTGGGTGCTACTTTGGCAATAGAAACGAAGTATCTAATGCACCCAGATCTAAACCAAACTTTGCATGGTTAAAGATCTCGATCTCATCTTTTTAAAGAGACCAAAAACGATGAAATCCGACAAAGGACGAGCCCGGGATGGCGTCGCAAAGTCGGGGTTCTACGCTGAAAACAACGGGAGAAAAGAGACTAAGGCCTATAGCTATGCACTAACTGGCCAGAGATGAAAAACCACAATTTTGGCATAGTAAACTTCAAATTCTGGCAAAATGAATAAAATGAAAGTTGTAGCTTAGTTTCTAAGCTTTCCGGAATGACCAAGATCGTCAAATTCCGACCAGAAATGAAAATTTTATGACTAAAACAATTCTCAGATCTAAATTTTATATCATTGTCGTTGTGCTCTCGGGACAGTGGTAAGAATGCACAGTTTTGACTAAATTAACTTCGAAATTTCATGAAACTCAAAACATGAAAGTTTTAGCTCTAAATCTAAGCTTTCCAGAACATCCAAAATTATTAGATTTGGATAAGAAACGAGTAATTTATGGCCAAATCAATTTCAGGTTTTTTTTTATTTTATCAACCCTGTGTTTGTTGTCAGGTCAGCCACAAACATACGTGATTTCGACCATTCAAACCACAAAATTAGGCAAAGCTCAAAACATAAAAGTTATATCCTACAGAATAAGCTTTCCAGAACTTCAAGAAAATCTTAATTCCGATTTAAGATGAATGAGATATGCCTAATTTACTAACAGCAATAAACTAATTATAATTTCAGCTAGCATATATTACAAATACCTTATGTGCACACCCCAAAATGAAAGCAAAGATGATCAAAGAGCTATGATTCACATGTTACATAATAAAACATGTGTTACTAACTGATTATCAAAATCAAAAGATGATTAAACACATATTAGAAGAGGTTTTTAGCAATATACCTCTCTAGAAAGCAACAAAGACTACTATAGCATCAACCCGAGTTAGCAAAAGATGATTAGGACGCTATAAGATCAAAAAAACACATAAAACATGTGTTACCAAATCAATTTCAGAAATAAGAAAGATATAAAAATGGATTTGAGGTGGGTATTTGCATTACTTTTGCATAGAATGACTTGCATAAGCTAAAACTAGAAGGAGATGAAGATAGAGGCCATTTTTGCTATGAAAGCTTTAGGAAATGTTTAGGATTTTGATTAGAGATGAATGAATGAGGTTAGGAGAGTTTGAGATAATTTATAGAGGAGGTTTAGGGTGGGTTATTGGGCTAGGTTTAGAAACCCAATAAGAAAAGAGTTATTTATATGTTTTCCAAAAATTAGTCTAAGTGTTCATGTATGTTTATAAAACTCATTTTTCTTATCCAAACCCGTTTTAAAATCTCTCCTAAAATATTTAACTTTCCAAAAATAATATTTTATCCTCATTTTAAATCCCATATTTCCCATTTAATTAAAATATCCTTTTTCAAATAAATTTTTGTTATTCCAAATCCTTTTATGCTTCATTAAAATAAATAAAAATTCTAACTTTTATTTATTAATTGGTAATGCAAATCCCGGGTTATTATACGAGTCTCAAATGCTATGACACTCAGTCTGACCCAAGCATAAAGCAAAAAACAAAACACTCGAGTCAGGATTAACATTCTTATATTAGTAAATTTAACTCAAGTGAAATTTCAACTGAAATACAAGTAACTTAAAGGATGTTTGGGATTTCCATGCTCTAAGGATCCGTGAAACTGTCTACTATGTAGTAATATACGCTATTATAATAATGTCTACAGTAAAGTAAAGTATTAAAATAGCATTAAGGCGTTACCCATATCCCCCTTAACATATTTTACATAATGTCGTAGTCTATACAGATACTGTAAACTCCACCCGCAAGTGGGCTATCAAGGAGCACTCCATAGGTACGACACAAAACAAACTCGTAGAAGGTGCGATAGGGTATGTGACAAGGCACGCGAGGCAATGCCAGGGTAGTTATACCGTTTGCACTCCCAGACTGGTGGTAATGCATAGCAGCTACTACCCCCACCTCGAGACACACTCCTAAATCAAAGGTGCACCCAATCAAATCACAAAAGCAATAGAATGGTATCGACGAAATGTGCCCGATAGTGGGAATCACCCCACTTGGCCTGGTATAGCTCCTGTTTTAGCCATATCAAGCTGGCTCACGGGAGTCAGGGCTACGCTAAAACTTCATATAGAATCGTCGCCAAACCATCCTACTTCGTTCTGGAATCTCCACCACGTACACAGTTGTTAAATTGTTTTCGGTATTGGTAGAGAGTATGACAATATCCGATCCCGATCTCTTTAACAACCAAACACATATTTCACACCATGGTCATTCATTCCAAATAGTTCATACTTCATATCAAACTATCATATTAATTTCAAAAACCATATCAATTCGATATCTTTATCCACTTTAAATAATATTCATTTCCAGAATCGTAACACTTTAAAAATTATAACACTTTTGAAATAATAACACATTTGAATTCATAACACCTTTGAAATCATAACACTTCCTACTTAAACCGTTTAGATATTGAAAATAGTGTATATATATATAATAAATAGTTATAAATTAAAATAGTTTATATATATTAAAATAGTTTATATATATTAAAATAATTTATATATTAAAATAGTTGTAAATTGAAAATAGTTTATATTTATTTAAAGAGATTATACTGAAATAGTTTCCAAATTGGAATTGTTTCTTCAAATTTCACAAATCGATTCAAATCAACTAAATTCCAAAATTCCATTTAAATCAATCCCAGTTACACATTTTCAAATTTAAAAGGTTAAAGATTCAATTCAAATTATTAATAAAACATTTCAATTTTTATCGATTTCAAATATTCCAGGTTTGAATTATCACTTCTGAGATTCAAAGTTTAAATATTCAAACATTTTCAATATAAGTTTCATTTATATTTCAACATTTAACTTTAATTTTATTCAAATTGGAAAATATTCACTTAATCATTTTGATTAAATAAAATCTCAATTTATAAATTTAAATCAATATTAAATATTCAGTCTCAATTTTTTTTAAATTGAGAATATTGATTTAATCACTTTTATCAAATCAAGTTATAAATCATATCTTTCAAATCTCAAAATCAATAAGTTCAAATCAATTCTTATTTAAATTCAATTATTAACCAATTTAACAAGTCAACATTAATTTATCTTCCCAACCTTTATTATTAAAGTCATAAAACATCTATTTTTAAAATACTAATATAAATTTAAATAGATACTTAAACATATTATAAACCAATTAAATTAAATTTTATTAAATTAAATCTTATTATTAAATGTATTTTTTAAATTTTATTTTATATATTTTTAAAATAATAAAATTATAAGAAAAATCTTAAAATTCATATTTTCAAAACTAACTTATAAATTTAAAATTTCCAAAACATATAATTTTAAAAATCTATTTTTTTCACATATATTAAAATAAATTCTTTATATTATAATTTAAAAACCAATATTTAACAAAATTCCATATATTTCCTTTCAAACTTTGGCAATCATTTTCAAACTAGACTAACGGTGTCCGTATATAATTTTCTATCCTATAGTCAAGTGATACAGATATTTATCATTTCAATTTGCTATAATTTAATATTTACGGGTGTAAATCATTTCAACCCGCAATCCCAAAATTTAAATTCAATGAAAATCGCTTGGGTCTATCATTTCAACCCATAACGATTTTCCCTTAATCTATAATATCATTTGGGTATGTATCATTTCAACCCATAGGGATTTCTAAACTAACAGGGAACTTGCAGAGTGAGAACAAATATGACAATAATATAACATATCAACAACAGGTATATATCATTAGTGATAAATTTAATTATAATATAAACAACAGGTGATGGTGTCAGATGTCACAGGTGAACAGTTACAGATAATGGCATATTATATATTGCAATCAAATAATAAACAGTTCAAACAACATATTTCAATTTTCATCTCAGTGTGAATTAAATTGATTAAATATAAGAATGTAAATCGTGAGTGATTGCTCACCTTCCGAGGCTAGAGATATTAGACAACACGACAAGCTATGAATTGAATCACGAACTCTACGACAAATCCAAAGCAAAGCAAAGTGAAGCTGGCACGATCTTGACTCGATGGATCCGATGAACAAATATATATAGCTATATATTTTAAAAAATCTAAAATTTAAAACATGTAATAAAATAAAATCTTTATAATATATATATATATATATATATATTTGAAAATCAATATTAAATTTAAAACACCTATATGTTAAAATCAAAATCTTTATATGTATATTTCAAAATCATTATTTCTTAAACACGTCAAATAAAATCAAAATATCTATATACATTTTATATTTTAAAATCTATATACATTTAAAAATTCAATATATATAGGCAAATATATATTTTAAAATCGAACATATATATACATATTATATTTTAGAATCAATACATATTACATATATATTTTCAAAGTACTAACATAACCCGTATATATTTGAACACATTTATCCAAAACACCTACACGTAAAATTTTCAACATATCATATTTATATTGTAAACCTTCAAACCGAGATTTTTTAAGCATAACCTGTATACGAATACACATATATATATAAAATATTATTATTATAAGCCTTAATATAATAGAATAGGACTATAACTACCATGCGTGCAGGCTTCAGAAAAGAGGACGCTCGGCTTGGGGTTTGAACGAAAAAGGAAGGGAATGGGTGGATCTCGGCTGGCCATTGCATGAAGGGAGATGGTGGCTTCGGAAAGCGGCTTTGGGTTGGGGATGGAAGGTAGGCTCGGTGTTCGGTGGTGTTGCTGGATAATGGCGGCGAGCAGTTTGGAGCGGTGGTCAGTGGTGGAGATCAGGTTGAGTGTCGAATGAAGATGGATGTGATGCCCGCTACGTGTGCAGTGGGTGGCGAGGTGAACGGGGTTTGGGGCGGAGGTGGTTGCGGCCGGTCAACAAGGAGGAGGCGGTGGTGGAAGTGGCGACTCGGGTGAGGAAGTGGGTCATGGCATGGCAAAGGGCTGCAGTCGTTCTAGATTAGGAGGTGAAGCGATGTTTGGTGGCGATGAGGTCGGGCGTGGAGATGAGCCAGAGGGGGATGGTCGGCCGATGGGGCTTGGTGGTGTTACATGGCTGTGTGGAAGGGCTATTGATGGTGAGTCGGTCGGGGAAAGGTGAACGGACGCGGTGGCTTCAGGCGTGTCAAAGGCGAGCATGGAGGAAGTTTAAGCGTGGTGGTGCTCGAGTGATGGTCGAGAGGGAGGGGAGGCCGCACGAAGAAGAACAGGTTGGGTTTGCAAAAAAGGGAAGGACGAGATGCATTAGGGAAGAAGAAAGAGTAGGCTACTATAACAATATGAATACAACCTTGATTATATTATAATTTATTTTGTTATTTTATTAGCAAGAGGCAGATCAAAAGGGAAGCCACAGAAACGAACCCATATATATATATGTAAATCTATGGAATGGTATAAGTCAGTGAATAGTGAAGGTCAGAGTATTGAATTCTGAAATTAAATAAAGCAGATGGCTATTGATTGAGACGGCAGATAGATGAAAAGGCATAGGAAACCCAAAAGCCCAAAATCTACAATTGGTATGGCAAATCATTTCGCAGCTTTCGCCGCGTATCGGACATCGAAATATAGGAATGAATATACTACAGTGATCAGCATGACGAGACGAACAAAATGGTACATAGATATGAGCGATATGATCATCCTATCAAAAGTCGATATTCGGTGCCAAACCGTTGTAATTTCACTAAAAATAAGATAAACGGAGCTAGAGCGGTCCAAATTTGGTGAAACGAAATATAACATTTCACTTAGAAAATAGTTTACATTTTTATCGAATAAAAATATTCAGATTTTGAAAATATTTTATTTTCGTCTAATTAACTGATTTAACTTGAAATTGGAAATTTCACAACAGAACTAACATTCATATTTGCTGATGAAAATCTGCCATTTGTTATGTTTCAATAGACGCATACCAAATATCAAATTTTCATTGCTAAATTTAATTGTTTAATTTTTTAAGCAAAATTTTCAGTTAATTACGCTATATAAATCGTTAAAATTTGCGGGTTGTTACAACTTAGTAGACTTGTTTCAACACCCAGTGAAAATACTTGAAAAACCTTTTCAAAACTGATATGGAAGGTATCATCCCACTTTCCTTCTTTACCATTATGGATCGCAGTTAACATGATGATTGCGTCGCTACCCCAGTGAAATCATAAGTAAACTGTAGGCATCAACACCCCTCGACTTACGCCATGGGAACACAATAGTCCGCCGTTACACAAAGGTTGCGTTGCTATCACAGCAAAACCGTAAGTAGTCTGTAGGCAATCTCTGCCCCCCGAATTATGCTATTAAACGAAACTAAACCACATAGAACGCATCTACAAAAAGGTTGCGTCACCATCCCAGTGAAACCCAACATAGACTATAGGCAATCACTGCCTCCCGAATTACGTTATGGAACCAAACCACATAGATCGCAATCTATCGATGTTACATCGCTATCACAGCGAAATCAAACGTAGGTTGTAGGCAATCGCTGCCTCCCGAATTACGCCATGGAACCACGGTAGATCGCAGTTATACAAAGCTTGCGTTGCTATCACAGCAAAACCATACATAACTATAGGTACAATACCCCTCGATTTACGCTATACAAATAAATGATCATCGAGAACTCATGAGTTTTGTCTGGACGTCCTCTAGGATCCCAATTCTCATTGAACCTACCCCATGGATTCCTAGGTAGACCCAGCCAGTAGACCACCTTCTCCAAATTTCCACTTTCATGGGGAACCTTTCCATATTTTTAGTTTCAAAATATATCATAATGTATATATACAATATCTTTCAAATCATATACTTCATATGTAGCACATATAAATTTTATCAATATAAAATCGATATCTTTAAAATCGATGGTTTTTAAATTTGGTTTACCCAATTTCCAAAATCGACTATCTGCCAAAAGCAAAGGTCTCTAAATATCAATAGGTTCCATAACTATTTCAATTTCATTCGCATATACATATAAGATTATTCTTTCCAACCCAAAAAATTCTAGGACCAATAATTTATGTATTCGCTTCATACTTATATAAACTCCATTTAGTATTTCAAATATCTTTCAAAGATCATTTCTTTCTGGTTATAAATTCAACAAGGGGAGTTTGAATATATAATTAACATATGTAATCTCATTAATGCCAATAAAAAATTGTTGAGACTTGGTTTTGATTCATGACACAAAGCTTTCATCTACAACATACAGATTTGACGACTGCTACGACAAAAAGAGAATATATACTACAAGGAGACAAGACTTCAAAAATCGGTGCATCAATTCTATATTTTTATCGTTTTGAGTCTTAGGTCAATATTGTTAAAATCTCTCCTCAGTTACGTATATCTATAAGCTTATATATTCTTATCATTTTTTATATACACATATATAATACATCAGGTCAGTCGACTGACACTATGTAAAATGTGCAACATGCACAGTGCATGTATATATGAATTTGAATATTTATATTTGTTTAAATATTCAGTCAACTGACCCTGTAGTCCAGTCGACTGAATTTCTACAACAGCAATAATTTTTGAAAGGACACGACTTTTGTGAAGAGTTGCGAACATTCAACGAAAAGATTCGGATGCAACACTTCGATCGAAACTCTTCACCAACAGTCGTAGCTTTTTAACTATTATAAATACAAACTCCAACTTCATTTCAATTCATCGAATTACAAAATCTTAATCTATTTCTCTGATCTTTGCTCTTCTATCTATTTGCAACACACTTTCAAATATTCAGCATTAAAGCAATATTAAACCTTTCTATTCTTCATATACTTCAAATATATATATTTATACTCGAGGAGAAGATTATAGGAAGGGTGTACTACAAGTGACAAATTCGTGTTATTAAGAACACACAAAGTCAAAACTATTTTTGTATTTGTTGAAGTCCTGTTCTGCTGCTCAGGCGTGTGAAGTCCTCTTCGGCTGCTGAGGCGAAATCATGTTCTGCTGCTCAGGTCCTTGTTCGGCTGCTCAAGGGTTGTATATACCTGTTCCTCCGGGTTAAGTGAGGGTTATTAGTGAAATTCCAGAAGGAGTCTGGGACTGGACGTAGGACGGTGCTCCGAACCAGTATAAAAATCTCTGGTGTCATTTTTACTATACTGCTTTTATATTCCGCACTATTTACCGTATAGTTATCATCACTACACTCTGTATTATCATATATCCATATTACACGATCCATAGCACACTTTCAAAAATTTCCAAGTTCGATTACTTTTCAAAGTTATTGGTAACATTTCTTACTTCTTATAAAGTAAATTTCAGTTATAGTAACTATTCAAAAATTATCGTATTTACTCAAATTATACTATTTCACTTCAAAATCATTTTTGCCTTAATATCTCGATTTCTGTTCCAGTTTAAAATTGCTTCGAATTTCCATTTGTGTTATAACTTCACTTTAGCCCAATTTGTATTTAAATCCATGATTTAAATATAAACAATTTCCACTCTGACCAGTTTGAATTTAGAAAATAGCTTGAATAGTTTTAAACTAGTTAAATAGTTAATATAAGATAGTTTGAGTTTTACAAATGGTTTGTATAGTAAAATAGCTTAGAAAATAAAAATAATTTGAATATTTAAGAAGATAGATTTTAAACAGTTTATATTAACATAATTTATTTGAAAATAGTTTCAAAGTCAAACTAATTCAATTCCAAATCTTCCAATTCAAATCAATTTCAATTTCCACATTAGTAATTAAGTAATTGTAAATTACGTTCAAATCAATATAAAAAGTGATTTTATATAAGATCGTAATTCAACAAAATATTTCACAACATCGGTAGACTACAACACTAGTAAGTCCAAACATTACACCCATTTATCCATATAAAAAGTCTTACAAAAGGTCATAAATCTTGACGCCTTAACAACAACCTAGGGGTTTGGAAAAGAACAGAGCCCTACTTATATTACCGCGAACCCTATCCGCCATCTCTCACCACTTTGCATCCTTTATAAAAACTTTCTTGAGTATTTCCTAACAACTCGCCAAAACCGTCCGTGTAATCCGTAACAGGGTGTCCCCACTTCTTGTATTTGCCATAAAAGAACTCTACACTTCCATCTTTATGGATAACTTTCACGCCTTCCGCGGGGCGTTCCATAACTTGCTCTTTATTCCGTCTCTTGGGACAATCCCTAGCGATGTGTCCCATCATTTTACAGTGGTAGCAAATGGTTGATCCATCGACTGGTACCATGGGTTTATGTTTCATCTTCCTCACCTTAGGGAAATGGTTTAGAAAATGTCCTTTCTCACGACACTTAAAGCATAAAGTCTCAGAGCGAAACCGTTTGACTTCCTCATTCTTTTCCTTTCTTGGTTTACTGCAGTTAGCTGCATAATGTCCTTTATTGTGACATCTATAACATATGACATTATCATAAGGACCTGGCCCAGCTCTTTCACAAATCTGTTTCTCATATTCCAATCTTGCTTCTTCCCGTGCCTTACGTGAAGCTGCTCTCCGCTCCCTACGCCTTGCCTTCCATTCTTTTCCTTTTGCCATCTTTTACAACTTGGACTAGATTCTAGTAGGACTTCCTAACCTATAATTAAAACCTCAATTAGTTGAATTTTCAGCTTGTATTCTTATTTCTAAATATTCTTTTATTTGTTCTCGGTCATTTTTATTTACTACAGATAAATTCTATTTCCTTCGACTTCCTTAATGTAACGACCCGAATTTTGGTTGTTTGATCTTGAATATTTAAGTGGTTTTAAATATTAAATTTGGAATATTAATTGATTTTTAGATATGAAGATTCTAATTGAAAACTTTAAAATAAATTTAAAATTCCAAATATAGCGATTAAATCAATAAATTTAATTGTTTAGTTAATAATTAAAAATCGTTTAAATAATCGAATTGGAGTTGAATATGAAACTGGAACGATTTTTAATGTCGATATTAATTCTATTTGAATTATAAATTAGTTAGTAAGATTGTAAAACTGAAATTAGGAGCGATTTCGTAAATTTTGGAAATTGTCGATTTAATCGACGCGTCAAAATAGCGATTCGAGGCACAGTCTCAAAGTTCAATGAAACCAAATCCATTGGATCCATAATAATGTACTATTATCGAATTTCAAATTTCGTAGCATTTGGGGTTATCGTTTGATCGTACGGGATAGTAACGCGCTGAAATTAATATCGAAATTCAATATAAAAATTGGGTCCAAAAAGCTAACTTCTCCATACGATCGAATTAGGACTCGAAACCTTTTCCATTGCGTTGGGAATAGGGGTATAACATTAGGAACGCCTAGTAGCACGCCTAGATAGGGGATCAGAATTTTAAATTGTTAAAAATGATATATTTTGGAATAAATTTATATTATAAAATTTAAAATCAACTCAAACACATCGTATCCATCCTTTCCAGCCTACCGTGTTTGAGACGTTTCCCTTTTTAAAAATCACATCCCTCCCTTTTCAATCATTCAAATCAAAATCGTTTCAGAGAAAAAAAAATGTCGATCTTAACTTCGTCCTCCTTCTCACCGTGTTGTCAAAACTCCACTGCATACCTTCAAGTCGTGAAACCCATAATCGCTGTTCCCATTCTAATCTTCCAGTTCGAGAATCAAATCGTTCGAACCAAATTCAAAAAATAACGTGATTACAATCGCGTTGCTCTGTTCAACACGCACGTGGAAGGAAGGAGCACACGCACGATGGCTGGAGAGGGGAGAGGTCCAAGGCGGTGCAGTTCGAGTCGTGATTGTTTTAGGGTTTATCGCGCACAAGAAAAATTGAGGTGGGGGTCGGCGAATTAAGGCTGGGTGGCTTCCAATGGCCACGTGAAGACACTTGAGGATGTTTGTGGTCTCAAGTTCGTTACTGGGCACATCACGAGGTCATAGAAGGAGGTCTGGTGACCTGAGATGAAGCGCGGTCGAGCAGTGTAGCTCGTTTGGGGGTGGCGGTCGCGTTGTCATTGCTAGATAGGGCGCGTGCCTGGAAAACATGAGAGGATGGAATGTATAAACTTTTAAACTATCATTTAATTTAAGTTAAATTTAGTTTAATTTATTTAAAAGTTCATAAATCCATATCGTGTTTATACGAGTTCAAATTTGAAAAAACAAGTTGCACTAAGCTGCGGGATCTGAGTAAAAGGATTTAAACTGGAACGTTCAGCAAATTTAAAATCAAGGTGGGAAATTCTCACTCATTTGGATTACTAGATTAAATTTTAAATAATTAAAATTTATTATTAGATGCTTAGTTAAATTTATAAAATTATTATCTGTTGAATGATTAGATAATTTTAATTATCTGTTGGATGATTATATAATATATAGTAGTATATATATTAGTAGTTGGAGTGATATTCCTACACATTATAGCGGATGAGACCCTAGGCGCCCCACATAATAGCGGATGACCCTTTATACCGCGATATCACCCTCGAAGTGGGATTGGTATTTTTATGTTGTATTAACACATGTGGATGTAGGAAAATAGGTTGGAGGGATCCAACTGGATTCCTCAAAAATTTTGAATTTAGTTTCATATATTGCGATATATAGACTGTGTAGAATAATCTATTATAGATTATTGTGTAATTTGAGTTATTGGATGCTATTGTAGCACTGGCCTGAATTTTGATGTTTTAAATACCATGAATATATTTTAAAACTTAAGGGATAAAAGGGATTTTTGATATAAAAATATTTATATTGAAATTGGAGTTATTTTAAAGAAATTGAGTTAGAAAAATATATTTGATTTTTGGTTATACTTAACTATTGTGAATTATTAAATGGAGATTTTAAAAATGAATTATACAAGAGAATTTATAAATGATATTCCGAAAATGTAAAAAGAGTTGAAGTTATAAATGGAATTATTAAGGCAATGGATTTATAAAAATGGAATTTTATAAACGAGACTGGTTTTATAAAAAGTGAAACTCAAAGGAGTTATAAAATTTATAAACAATGATATAAATAAGAAAAAAATCGATATCAGATGATAGATTGGAAATATAAATTTACAGGGAAATTTTATATTAGAATATGGAAATAAAGTGAGAAAAATAGTGGAACTATTTTTGAAAGTGAAAATGGTTAAGGTGATCTGAATGAAAGTGATATGATGAGGTTCGAGATGAATTTATAAATTGAATTGATTATTGAGGTTTTAAAAATATATTTTCAATTCTAAGAAGTTAATTTTGCTTTTAAAAGGAAAATTTTATTATTTTAAAACTATGAAATTTTAAACTAGTTAGGATTGAAATACTTTGGTAAGTAGATTTTTAAATATGAAGTATTTATTTTAGTAAATTCTAACTTTTAAAATCAGCTTTGAAAATCTATTTGTTTATCCAAAAATGAGTTATTGATGTTTATAAAAGTGTTTTCGATATTTTAAATAATTACTTGAATATGTTTTAAAAATATATTATTATTCTTTTAAATACTTATTATATATATATATAGAGTTTGCAGTGATTGAAATTTTTTATTTATAAATTCTCTCGAGATTCGTAAACGGGGCTTATAAATGGATATGATTTTGGAGGAGAGGGATTTATAAGGTATTTGGAGGAAATGGGTTTCAGAATGATTAAATATGGAAATGTTGAAATGAAATCGGAATTTATAAAAGAAGTTATAAATTGCTGAACGGGGTTACATATAAGTATACTGGGTTTTGGAAATTGAAAAAGGGAAATTATTAGTGATTCCAAAGACTATGAGATAAGCTACGAACTATTCCCTTAAGTGTTGGTATTTGAAAAAGATTTTGGAAAATAAGATTTATAATATTTTCCTAAGTATTAAAATGGAAATTTGGAAATATTTCTAAGTGTTGAGATGGTTCAAAAATATGCTGTTATGGATTTAAGTATTTGAAATTGTTTTCAAACATTGGAATGTGGAAAGGGATTAGGATATATATATCTTAGTAAAGATGTTTTGATATAAATGTTGAAGAATTATAAAATAAGTTCTAGTGTCTGCTTATGGATGTTTTGTTGATAGTTAAATAACCGACTCTCCATATTGGCCAACTTCGTTAATCGTTTCGAAGAGACTGGGATCAGATTTAATTATTCGAAAACTACTTCGATCAGGTTTGAATGTAACGAATGAATACTGTGGAGATGATGAAGACGGTGATTCGGTTTGTCCAGACCCAGGATAACTTGTATGGACGAATGCTATCAGAACATCGTCATTGGAGGACGATGAGCATTTTAAGTGGAATTGTTTTTCTTGAAAGGTAACGCTTTGCCTCAAGCCTTATCAACCGGGAATGACTAAAACATGGGAGATGCAGCAAGGCTAAGTGGGTTGCACCCAATTAGGGTTTGTTATCACATTTCTAGATATCCTCGGAAACCTATATATTATGGATATGGTTGTGCATGAAAGACGGAGCGCTCAATGTTTGAGGGTGGGAACACCCGGGATGATAACATATTCGGTCTATCTAGGTTAGGGGTAGGCCGGTCTTGTGTAGCAGGGGATCCCGGCAAGGTCCTCGGTACATTGTTCTAGAGGTGTACTATGATGGGCGGTACCCCAGTGGCCCAGTCATTGTATGGAATCCATTCTCCAATAAGCGCCGTACGGTTTTGATTGTGCCCAACTATGCTGAAACGTGAAATGCAAGCATTTCAGCTATTTTCTATTTACTTTCTATAGGCACTATTATAATATTAGATGATTTTGATAAAAATCGTTTTGGTTATCTTAAGGTAAAAACCCGTCATGTTTATGTGTGATGTGGTCTTACGAGATACCTTTGTTTCCAAAGGATTTTGAGAAAAATTAATAATTCAAATTGAGTTTGTTTTCTCACGCTGGTTTTTCAAACTGACTCGGGTGTTAATTTATTATAATTCTCGGGTCAGACCGAGTATTACAGATTCAGGATAGAATGCTATGGAGCTTAGGAGGTGAGATGGAGGAGTAGAGACGTATCTCCGTACTTGATTTATATTTTCGCTGTATGAGGACAAGTTAGTAAACTGTCCAGATAGATTGTTGTATATTGTATTCTGATAATGGTATGTATATTAATAGCACAGTTCTTGTATTTAAAATCTGTTATTATATATTATAATTTGTTCCGCTGCAATTGTGAGATTCTGCTGTTGTTGTTGTTCTATTTTTCTTCTACCTTTTTCTTCTTCACCCTAAAGATTCGTATTTTCGTTCAATTTGAGTTGGCTCTGGTGTGGATTATGGTCGACTCAAGGGGTATGGATTTACGGGCCTTTGCATTTGGTATCAGAGCTGAAGGTTAAGCGAGAACCTTGGCTCTGGTAGGGATTATTCATTAGAGATAGAGTCAGTAGTACTCTAGAATGAGTTTGAGTGTATTAATAGATATGAGCACGTATTTGTTAGTGAATATAAATTGTTTTATATTGTGTTAATTTATCTATCAAGTAGTATATAAATTGTTGTCAAATATTGGGACGCCGTTAAATCGATAGGAATTTCTAAACACTTGAACGCGATAAACTGCCACGGTATTGTTTTGAAGTGGGTAAATGAAATAATTTTACCCAAACTATATTTTGATGTAAAGGAGAATAATTTTTTGAAGATTATTATAGTGAGGTGTTTGGTTGTTGTTATATAATCAAAATAAGATTATATGTAACGACCCGCCATTTTGGACCATTCGCGTCCATTATAAGTGTATAGGTAGACACTCATGCCGGAGTTGAATTGCTCAAAATACCGCGTTGTTAATTTAAATTTGGCAAAACTGAACATATACAGTAAATAGATATAATCACAGATCACAGACACAGAGTAATAAATGCAGCGGAAATAAAAGAGATAGTAGTTCATGAAGCTACTATATGAATATATAAAAATACATCAGAGTTTACAACAGAAGAGTAATACGATACATCAGATACAAATCAGAATACATCACTGGAATCATCGAATACTGAAAGCAGAATAGATGGCTGGATCTTCAAGCAAAGCTCCAACTCCAAAGGTGAGTCTCGAAAGCTGAACTACTCAGTCTGACCCGAGCGTAAAGCAAAACACAAAACACTCGAGTCAGGATTAACATTCTTATATTAATAAATCCAACTCAAGTGAAATAGCAATTGAAATACAAGTAACTCAAAGGATGTTGGAATAACCATCCTTTAAGGATCCGTTAAACTATCTACTATGTAGTAGTGTACGATAAGTAGATAATGTCTATCAGTAATATAAAGATATCAAAATAGCGTTAAGTCATGGCCCATTCCACCCTTAACACATTTTTATTCCCACAAGCATATACAAGACCGTAGTTTCCCCAAAACCGGAAGTCACCAGAGGGCAATCCATATACTCAAGGTACAAATCAAATTCGTAGTGGTCGCGCATAAATGGAATACAAGTATGACAAGGCACATGAGGCTATACCCAAGGTAGTGATACTACCGTTCGCCTGATCCGGGCTGGTGAGAACGCAACGCCGCAGCGCCCGCAACACCGTGAGACAACACTCCCAAAATCAAGGGTGCACCAATCGACAACAAGTATAAGTAGTTCGAAGAAGTGTGTCCACTTGAGGTATCAATCCTCCATTGGCCCGGCACAGCTCCTGTTTTAGTCATTTCCAATTTTGACACAAGTGTCAAGGCTATCCATTATCGTTCTCTTTCTTCAGTCATCACGTACATCATTCCAACCACTTCATTCTGGATCATCACTCCGCGTATAGTTATTAAAGTGGTTTTCGGTTTAGATAGAGAGTATATCCATAACCGAATTCCGGTCTCTTTAATAACTTTCGTAATTATTACACCGATTGGTCGTTATATATTTCAAAAACCAAATCAATTTCAATTTCAATTTCAATTCGTAAACCAACATTTCATTTGTCTTTCACAACCAATTTCCAATAATTTACGTTCAAAAACTTCCAATTTTCATTTCACAATCTTATAATTCAATTTCAATCCTTATTTAAAACAATTCAAAATTGATTCAAGTTCGAATACAAGTTTCATTCCGAAATCATTTAAATTAATTTAATTTAACATTCCAAATCAGTTTAACTTCATTTATCGATTCCATTCAATATTCGTTAAGTTACTCTATCATTCAAAACAATTTCTATTAAATTTCCAATTCGTTAAATCAATTCTTAAGTTCAACTTCATTAAATCAAAACTTACAATTTTGAATTAAATTAAATTCATCAAATCGAATTCTTAAAATTTCAGGTCTTACATTAATTCCAAAAATATCACATTTCATTTCTTGTTAAAGAAATCCAATTTCACTTATTTACTTACTTAAATAAATTTCCAAAACTTAATTAATAAAGAAACTCAATTTAAATTATTTACGAAGTAAATTCACTTATTCAAAAGTTCAATTTTCTTAATTAAAAATCCAATTCAATTTAATCATTAAATAACTCAATCTTATTTAATTATTAAATAATTCAAACCTTAAATATTAAATAATTTCAAAGTTTAATAATTTCAAACTAAATTATAATTTCAAACTTAATTATCAAATCATTTCAAAGTTTAATTGTTTCAAATTTAATTATAATTTCAAACTTAATTATTAAACCATTTCAAACTTAATTCAATCATTTCTCAAATTAAACAACCTTCTTTCATCAATTTCTTTATTAATATTTCATTTCAGATTATTAAATATTCACGTTTAAATTTCATTAAATTCAATTTCCAACTTCGTTTCAAAACCATATTTTTATTCAAATAAGATCTTCGTTTTATTTTTAAATCAAATTATTGACCAATCGGTTTTTATTTAATTTCCTATCCTAGGTAAAATTCAATTTGGGTATTTATCATTTCAACCCGATTCCAATTCAATTCAAAATCAAAACATATCAAAGGGAACTTGCAGTGTGATAACTGGGATGGTGTCAAAGTAAATAAACAAGCAATAACAACAACCAATATCAATCCAATAATCAATTCAAATAATCCCGAAATAACCGTATTAATTCGTATTGTTATTTGTACGAATTAATATAATTATTTCTAGAATCTACACTATCATTTCATGTAGATTAAAGATTATTACATTACGGTTTTTCACTTGTCATCTATTTACAATTTCATACATCATCAATTTAACATCATACATTCAGTGGTTCAAAGTATAATTAAACAAATCCTACGTGTCAATAAATTCAACAGTTAAAGGGGTCATATTATACAAATGTCAGTTAATCAAATTTAACATTTAATTATCCTATATCAAGTTCAATTTCATACTATTTATCATTTTAACATTAACAATTTAACGTCCAATATAAACATCAACAATCAATCAATTATCAGCCAAACTGTATTATCATCGCATAAATAATTAACAGATAATGGTGTCAGATGTCACAGGTGAAATGATACAGGCAATAGCATATATAATAGTGTAATTAACTAACAGCAGTATATTTCAATTGTCGTTTCAATTGAAATCAAATTTAATAAATAAAAGAACGTTAATCGTGAGTGAGTGCTCACCTTTCGGGATAGAGAATTTGACGAAGAAGTGAGTTACGAATCCAAGCACGAATTCCAAATCAAAGCTAGATGGATACGGACTCGACGGACAAGCTGATAGATAGAAATTGATGGAAACAAATTAGAATCGTCTAAAAAAAAATCAAAACAAAATATATGTTATAACTTCTCTCAAAACAAATTTTAGACGTACATTTAAACTAGGATATATATATTATATTTATTTCAAATCAAAATAAATTTAAACACAAATTAATTTAAATATAATATTTTTCAAAATCATTGTTTTTATATAAACCGCATATAAACAAACATATCTACATAACAAACTTTGAAATAAATAAGTTATATACACGCACATACACACTTTGAAATCATCAATATATGTATTACTAATATATAAGTTATATACCATTCAACGTATAACTAACCCCTGCATATATAAATAATATGGTTTAAACAATCAATATATGTTTTTATTTTTTTTCAAACAATGGTTAAATCCCAAAATGTACCATATCTATAAAAATTTGGAACCCACTATTATATATATAAATTTAAAGTAAGATATATACAACATTCTATACTATATCTATATATTCCTTAAGAACCGATCGAAAGCTTCATAGTATAAAACTATGCAAACCAAGTAGATATATATATAGATAACTTATACGTATTGCATCAAAACTGCTGTGAGAAACAAGTACAACCGCATATAACTTACCTTTAAATCATACTGTACTAAAATAAAAATGTTGAGACCCAGTATACAGAATACATATAAAAATGAACATAACACTATCCCATGACACGATTCAGTAACTGATATAAGGAAACTTATAAAATCTAACATATAACTGGATATATGTTATGTATACAACTACCAGATGATGTATGTCCTATTTAAATCTATACATGACCAACTAAGCGATATACTTGAATAAATTCTTAAGTACGAAACAACAAATTTTTTTTTTTTTTTATAACAAATAAATAGTTCACAGACTTATATATATTGCTTACGGCAAACTTTATATAACTTTTTTTTTTCAAAATTAAACTAAATATATAAATATATGTAACTTATATATAAAAAAAAAACAACAACCTATACTATATATACTAAGTACTGTAACATATATCCAACTTAGTATTTTATCATATTTTAAACATATGAACTTGCACACGTATTCACTTGAAATAGAAATACATATATAACTACTATGAACTGACATATATATCAAGATATTATATAATGTATAATCTATACTATATAACGTATATATATAACACTCTATATATAATTTTATAATCCCATACACAACTTATAGAACGTAAACTTGTATACAAAACTTAGTACATAAAAAAAACAGTCTGCAAAGCATATCTGCAACATACGTGCAAATTTATATACTATGTATTTTATTATATAGACTCGGCTCAAAGCATACGTATGCATATTAAAACAACTTACTGGTATATAGACAGTTTTAAAATATAGTTCACAATACTGCTCCTATTATAAAATGTAACATATATTATACTTTAAACATAAGTATTGTAAAACCAGCACATATTTGCATAATATTATATGATAGAAGCAGGTTACCCACTATTATAAGCTTATGAGTTGTAGGATATATATAATATCAATACTTACGCATACATAGAGGAGAAGAGGAGAACACTCGGCCAAGCCTGGAGGAGGACAGCGTGAGTGTTGGAAGGCGGAGCTGCTGAACTGCACGTGGGTGGAGTTGTGGGTGTAGGCGGCAGAGGTGGGAATATGGTCGGATCTGGAGGAAGCAAGGAGGGGAAAGAGTACTGGTGGTGTCGGTTTGGTTGGGTCGGAGAGGGCAGGTGGCTGCTGTTGGGTACGAGGCGAAGAGGGCCGAGGGGTCGTGGCGGTCAGGGTGGTAGTGGGCTTCACGTGATAGGAGAGGTGGAGGGGGACGAGAGCAAGGGGAAGGGAAGGCGACGTGAAGGAAAAGATGAATAGCTTCATATACATTATCATTTTCTTAAGCAATTCCAGAAAAAGAAAAGAAGCCAAAACGTTTAAATGGAACGCATAGGAAAGGAACAAATCTGAAATTGTTGTAACCGATATGGAAAAGCAAAAGTCACCCATTGAGTTTCTGAATTTATTAATATGTGCAGTGGCTATAGATCTTAAACACGGTGGGCAAATAAATGGTCACGAGAAGTTTTTTTTTAAGGACCAATTCGAAACCGACACGGTAGGCGTTACGCAAAGTGCAACGTACACCGGAACTCCGAATTTGACAATCGAATATACCGTAGAGATCGGCACGACGAGACGATCAAAACGGAATATAGAAATCAGTGGTACGATCATCCGATAAAAATCGATATCGATACCAGAATACTGCTACTATGTAGAAAATAAGAACGACGGAGCCAAAGATGTCCAAATTTGGAAAAACGACAAACTGAAATCTTGCTCAGAAGATGATTTAGAATTTTTCTATGCAAAAATATTTAGATTTCGAAAACATTTTATTTTCAACGCTTTTTAACTGATTAAATTGAAGTGAATTTACGCGCGAAATAAACTTCCGTATTTTCGGACGAAAATTTACCAGTTGCTATGTTTAACTAGACGTATTTCAAATATAAAATTTTTATCTCAAAATTTTATCGTTTAAAATTTCATAAATTTCAACTAATAACGTTATTAAAACAGTTGAAATTTTACGGGTCGTTACACTCTCCCCCACTCAAAACTTTTCGTCCCCGAAAAGGAACGAGGTAGGAGAATAGAAACAACCAGAAAGAAAAACAGGTTTTGAATTACAAAATAACAATTAATTTAAACCATATAAATTCAAATTTAAATTAATTGATGTTCAATAATTGATTTAATCCATTTGATTTCACTAAAATCAATCTCAACTATTTCTAAATTCATTATCTTATTATCCCATTTTCTTCAATTTACAATTTCTAAAACCATAAATTTGAATAGTCTTTTATTATAATCATATTTTCTTCAACAATTTTAAATTCTTCTTTATTCCAAATTATTGTTAAATTTATTCTACTTAATATATCTTATCACATATATTTAACCCATATAAATTAATTTAAACCATAAAAGTTCCGATTTAAATTAATATATATCTATTATTTCTTTTAAATTCAAGGTATTTTCATATGTTGATCAAATTCCAATTTATTAATTTTTCCAAAACTAATTTATTTCATTATTAACTGAATTTACTTATTATCCTATCTAACTCTATTACATCTTTATAATCAAAATTCACTGTATAACATCTATTATAAACACTCAAATTTTATTTATAAATTCAATTTATCTCATATATTATCCAATTACATATTCAACTTCTGAATGATTTAGGTAAGTTGTATTAGAATGCAGTTGAACAATATACAAATAAAATTTTCCCAATTTAATTTATTCAAGTTCAAATATTAATTCCAAATTTTGGTTTTATTTATAATTAAAATCATCCTTTTACAAAATTTAAGAATTAAATTTCCGATTAACTTTAAACAACTTAGAGATTTATATAATATATTCATATCAAATCAAATTAAATTTTAAAATAAAATACCTATATATATATATATAAATCAAATTATACTGAAGAAATTCAAATCAAAATATTTTTTTCAAAACAACACCGTAGCAAAGCTACAGAATGGTTTCTCCACTTCGAAACTCGAAAATGAATGTCGATGATGCGGCCGCCATCACCGAAATTATTTTCCAGCGACAAAGAGAAGAGCAATGATTTCAACATTTTTAAAAATTCTTCGAAAACGATTTCTATTCGAATATACTTTCAATAATATATACTTTAAAATTTTAAAAACCAAAGTTCGAAATCACCGGAAACTAATAAATTCTCAAATTTCTGAATTAGATTCATTTCAAATTCCAAATCGATTTATAAACCGCATTTATAAATTTATTTAGAATAATAAATGATAATCAAATATTATCATTTCAAACAAACAATTTAATTAACCTATTAAATTTTAGAATATTTTACTTATATTTTCACAATATAATCAAACAAATTTATTTCATTTACCAAACTTTGAAAATAATATTGTGTCAGTTTGCTCTGTTCAAGTGTTTTGGAAATCCTATCGATAGCGCTGATCAGACGAATCGATCGGAAACCCAAATCAACATCAACAACTCAAACAACACAATATATAAACATTTTTAATATAAATTTACAAATACACTTCCTCGCTCGACTATACAAGAATGAATTTCAAAGCAAGGATAGAGATTCAAATTTGATAGACTCAAATCCAAGAGAATTTTGATTCGAAAATAAGTTTGAAACAGAAGATAAGATAATTCAATTACCACAATCGGGAGATGGATGGGTTTATTAAATTCACGGGCAACCTTAACCGGGTCGTCCGTGACTTCAAGAATAAGATCGATGCAGAATTTCAAGGCAAATCTACATTCAATCTCAAGAATAGAATTCAGGTATAGCAGGAGATAGATAGCATCGTAAACCGAGGATACAGAAATCTCCGGTAAATCGATGTTTATTATAAAGGAGTTTACTCCTTTACGAATCGTTCTAAGATTTGCGAGACCACCGATCTATTATATATAACATTCAGAATGGAGTTATTGGGTGCTCCATGATTGAAAGAAGACGAAAAGTGAAGGACACGAATGAATTTCGGAACCGAGGGGAACGTTCCAAAATTCAAAGAAATTGAGTCAAGGGAAGAGATTGAAACTCGAATGAGAGTGATTCTGTAAATACATTTACCCTATATGTTAAGTTTTGCCTAGAGCTATCAAAGCTCTGATACCAACTGTAACGACCCGCCATTTTGGACCATTCGCGTCCATTATAAGTGTATAGGTAGACACTCATGCCGGAGTTGAATTGCTCAAAATACCGCGTTGTTAATTTAAATTTGGCAAAACTGAACATATACAGTAAATAGATATAATCATAGATCACAGACACAGAGTAATAAATGCAGCGGAAATAAAAGAGATAGTAGTTCATGAAGCTACTATATGAATATATAAAAATACATCAGAGTTTACAACAGAAGAGTAATACGATACATCAGATACAAATCAGAATACATCACTGGAATCATCGAATACTGAAAGCAGAATAGATGGCTGGATCTTCAAGCAAAGCTCCAACTCCAAAGGTGAGTCTCGAAAGCTGAACTACTCAGTCTGACCCGAGCGTAAAGCAAAACACAAAACACTCGAGTCAGGATTAACATTCTTATATTAATAAATCCAACTCAAGTGAAATAGCAATTGAAATACAAGTAACTCAAAGGATGTTGGAATAACCATCCTTTAAGGATCCGTTAAACTATCTACTATGTAGTAGTGTACGATAAGTAGATAATGTCTATCAGTAATATAAAGATATCAAAATAGCGTTAAGTCATGGCCCATTCCACCCTTAACACATTTTTATTCCCACAAGCATATACAAGACCGTAGTTTCCCCAAAACCGGAAGTCACCAGAGGGCAATCCATATACTCAAGGTACAAATCAAATTCGTAGTGGTCGCGCATAAATGGAATACAAGTATGACAAGGCACATGAGGCTATACCCAAGGTAGTGATACTACCGTTCGCCTGATCCGGGCTGGTGAGAACGCAACGCCGCAGCGCCCGCAACACCGTGAGACAACACTCCCAAAATCAAGGGTGCACCAATCGACAACAAGTATAAGTAGTTCGAAGAAGTGTGTCCACTTGAGGTATCAATCCTCCATTGGCCCGGCACAGCTCCTGTTTTAGTCATTTCCAATTTTGACACAAGTGTCAAGGCTATCCATTATCGTTCTCTTTCTTCAGTCATCACGTACATCATTCCAACCACTTCATTCTGGATCATCACTCCGCGTATAGTTATTAAAGTGGTTTTCGGTTTAGATAGAGAGTATATCCATAACCGAATTCCGGTCTCTTTAATAACTTTCGTAATTATTACACCGATTGGTCGTTATATATTTCAAAAACCAAATCAATTTCAATTTCAATTTCAATTCGTAAACCAACATTTCATTTGTCTTTCACAACCAATTTCCAATAATTTACGTTCAAAAACTTCCAATTTTCATTTCACAATCTTATAATTCAATTTCAATCCTTATTTAAAACAATTCAAAATTGATTCAAGTTCGAATACAAGTTTCATTCCGAAATCATTTAAATTAATTTAATTTAACATTCCAAATCAGTTTAACTTCATTTATCGATTCCATTCAATATTCGTTAAGTTACTCTATCATTCAAAACAATTTCTATTAAATTTCCAATTCGTTAAATCAATTCTTAAGTTCAACTTCATTAAATCAAAACTTACAATTTTGAATTAAATTAAATTCATCAAATCGAATTCTTAAAATTTCAGGTCTTACATTAATTCCAAAAATATCACATTTCATTTCTTGTTAAAGAAATCCAATTTCACTTATTTACTTACTTAAATAAATTTCCAAAACTTAATTAATAAAGAAACTCAATTTAAATTATTTACGAAGTAAATTCACTTATTCAAAAGTTCAATTTTCTTAATTAAAAATCCAATTCAATTTAATCATTAAATAACTCAATCTTATTTAATTATTAAATAATTCAAACCTTAAATATTAAATAATTTCAAAGTTTAATAATTTCAAACTAAATTATAATTTCAAACTTAATTATCAAATCATTTCAAAGTTTAATTGTTTCAAATTTAATTATAATTTCAAACTTAATTATTAAACCATTTCAAACTTAATTCAATCATTTCTCAAATTAAACAACCTTCTTTCATCAATTTCTTTATTAATATTTCATTTCAGATTATTAAATATTCACGTTTAAATTTCATTAAATTCAATTTCCAACTTCGTTTCAAAACCATATTTTTATTCAAATAAGATCTTCGTTTTATTTTTAAATCAAATTATTGACCAATCGGTTTTTATTTAATTTCCTATCCTAGGTAAAATTCAATTTGGGTATTTATCATTTCAACCCGATTCCAATTCAATTCAAAATCAAAACATATCAAAGGGAACTTGCAGTGTGATAACTGGGATGGTGTCAAAGTAAATAAACAAGCAATAACAACAACCAATATCAATCCAATAATCAATTCAAATAATCCCGAAATAACCGTATTAATTCGTATTGTTATTTGTACGAATTAATATAATTATTTCTAGAATCTACACTATCATTTCATGTAGATTAAAGATTATTACATTACGGTTTTTCACTTGTCATCTATTTACAATTTCATACATCATCAATTTAACATCATACATTCAGTGGTTCAAAGTATAATTAAACAAATCCTACGTGTCAATAAATTCAACAGTTAAAGGGGTCATATTATACAAATGTCAGTTAATCAAATTTAACATTTAATTATCCTATATCAAGTTCAATTTCATACTATTTATCATTTTAACATTAACAATTTAACGTCCAATATAAACATCAACAATCAATCAATTATCAGCCAAACTGTATTATCATCGCATAAATAATTAACAGATAATGGTGTCAGATGTCACAGGTGAAATGATACAGGCAATAGCATATATAATAGTGTAATTAACTAACAGCAGTATATTTCAATTGTCGTTTCAATTGAAATCAAATTTAATAAATAAAAGAACGTTAATCGTGAGTGAGTGCTCACCTTTCGGGATAGAGAATTTGACGAAGAAGTGAGTTACGAATCCAAGCACGAATTCCAAATCAAAGCTAGATGGATACGGACTCGACGGACAAGCTGATAGATAGAAATTGATGGAAACGAATTAGAATCGTCTAAAAAAAATCAAAACAAAATATATGTTATAACTTCTCTCAAAACAAATTTTAGACGTACATTTAAACTAGGATATATATATTATATTTATTTCAAATCAAAATAAATTTAAACACAAATTAATTTAAATATAATATTTTTCAAAATCATTGTTTTTATATAAACCGCATATAAACAAACATATCTACATAACAAACTTTGAAATAAATAAGTTATATACACGCACATACACACTTTGAAATCATCAATATATGTATTACTAATATATAAGTTATATACCATTCAACGTATAACTAACCCCTGCATATATAAATAATATGGTTTAAACAATCAATATATGTTTTTATTTTTTTTCAAACAATGGTTAAATCCCAAAATGTACCATATCTATAAAAATTTGGAACCCACTATTATATATATAAATTTAAAGTAAGATATATACAACATTCTATACTATATCTATATATTCCTTAAGAACCGATCGAAAGCTTCATAGTATAAAACTATGCAAACCAAGTAGATATATATATAGATAACTTATACGTATTGCATCAAAACTGCTGTGAGAAACAAGTACAACCGCATATAACTTACCTTTAAATCATACTGTACTAAAATAAAAATGTTGAGACCCAGTATACAGAATACATATAAAAATGAACATAACACTATCCCATGACACGATTCAGTAACTGATATAAGGAAACTTATAAAATCTAACATATAACTGGATATATGTTATGTATACAACTACCAGATGATGTATGTCCTATTTAAATCTATACATGACCAACTAAGCGATATACTTGAATAAATTCTTAAGTACGAAACAACAATTTTTTTTTTTTATAACAAATAAATAGTTCACAGACTTATATATATTGCTTACGGCAAACTTTATATAACTTTTTTTTTCAAAATTAAACTAAATATATAAATATATGTAACTTATATATAAAAAAAAAACAACAACCTATACTATATATACTAAGTACTGTAACATATATCCAACTTAGTATTTTATCATATTTTAAACATATGAACTTGCACACGTATTCACTTGAAATAGAAATACATATATAACTACTATGAACTGACATATATATCAAGATATTATATAATGTATAATCTATACTGTAACGACCCAGAATTTTTGATAATTAAAATTCGAATATTTAATTGATTTTAAATATTAATAAATGGAATTTAGAAATCGAATGATTTATTTCTCGAATATTGGATTTAATTGGATAATTAAATCGATAATTTAATAGTTAAATTCCAGAGATAATTGAAAATTGAGTTTAAAATGATTGAAGTTGATTAGGAAAATTTTATTTAATCATACTGGAGTTATAGAAAGGTTATAGGACTTTCAGAATCGAATTTAGAATTAATTTGTGAAAATTGAATATTTTAATATTTAATTATCGACTGTAAAAATAGTCAATTTTCGAACAGTCTCAGAATTGAACGAGACCAGTTACATTGGATCCGTAATAGTTAGTTATTATCGGATTTCAATTTTTGTAGCAATCGGAGTTGTCATTTGGCCGTGGCAACTCGAAACGCATCGATATCGTTTTAATTTTAAATCGTCGAGTTAAAATTAGTCATTTTTCAAAAAGTGTCGGATTTCAACGAAACCAGTTTCATCGGATCCGTAATGTGATATTATTGTAAGATTTCAAATTTTGTAATTTTTGGATGTGCCGTTTGTCCGGGGCAAGCCAAAACGCCTCGAAATCGATTTAAATCGGTTTAATTTAAATTGATCATTTTTCTCCATATCTCGCACAGATTTCCGAATTAGCTTCCGAAACCTTTTCCATTGTGTCCGGAACGCGGGATAAACCCTAGAAACGATAGTTACCGCGCGTAAATCGGAGTTCGAAAATTTAGAAATGAATAGTGTTCGTCGGTTCTCTATAAAAGCAACCCACCACCTTCATTCTTTAAAAACCCTAACCCTAATTCAAAGCCAGCCGCCGTTTCATACATTATCAATGGCCAGAAAACACCCGCCTTTCCCTTCAATTATCTCCAAATCCGTTGAGTTATATGAAAAACTTCCAACTACAAGATGAAAGAGGGCGTTGAGATCTCTAAAGTGAACGGCTGCGATCGAGATTGGAGCGACGAGGTGGGAGCTACGGGGCCAAGATGGCCGGTCGTTCGTCATCAAAATTCGTGCCCAAGGGGGGGCCGAGCTCCACCAATTTACAGCCGAAGGTGGCTAGCTCGAAGGCCTTCAATATGGCACCCTCTGATCGAGTTGAAGATGCTTGGAATTTGTGCGAAGATCTAGGGTTAAGGGGCGGCATTGGGTAGGGTGCGTGCGTACAAAGTACTGGAGATGGAAGAAAGGGATTGCGGCCGTGATTTGCTCCTGTCATTGCACGGCCAGGATTTGCTTAGGGTTAGGAAATGAAATATTAAATGTAAATTAATTATATTTAAATTCGTGTAACTTAGAAATACTATAACTTTTTCATACGTGATCAGAAATTGACGAAACGAAAAGCGTTGGCTTCATTTTGTCGAATACTTCACGATGGAACTGGATTGGAAGCGATCGGGGTCAGTGAAATTTTGAGTGAAATTAAACGTCCGTTTAATTTCATTCGAAATAAATCGCTATAAATTGCTATCGGAAAATCAAGGTGAGATCTTCTCACTCAGATTTATAATTGAATTGCAGTTATTGATTGATTTGTTTGAATGTGCTATTAGATATGATAGGATATATCTATATATATATAGCAATATATACATATTGGCATATGTATATATTGGATTGATTGATTTCCCGCCTCGTATAGCGGATGAGACCCTATTGCGCCGTTAGTAAGCGGATTTATAAAAACCTATATACCGCGATAATTCCGTACTGGAGCGGAATTGGTATTGTGCTAACATCTGTGGATGCAGGGAAACAGGTTGGAGGGATCCAGCTGGATTCCTCACCGTATTGATTATTTACAGATATTTTGATATATTCTGTTATCATATTGATATATGATATTGACTGTTGTGATGGACTAATTGATGCTGTTGCATCATCGGATTCAGTTTTGAAAAGTAAAAATAACGACTTTTACTTTAAAAAGGATTTTTAAAGTGATCTTTGAAATTATATGTTCTATTGAATTGTTGAATTGATTTATTTTAAATAAATAAACGTTTAAAATTTTGAAGTTATAAAAGTTAAGATTTTTGTGAATTATGACCGTAAGGTGATTTTTGAAATAAAAGTCGATTTATTTATAAAATGGTTTAAGTTGGGATTTTTGAATAACTATAAACGATTTGTATAGAAAGATTTATTAAATTGATATTTTTGTAAATCAAAATATTGGACTTATAAAACGAATTTTTTATAAGTGTTAGAAAGAAGTATAAATGGATTTCATAAGTGAATGAAATTAATAGATTTATAACGTGAAGTTATAAAGTAAATAGATATTGTAGAATAAAAGATTTATAAGAAATTTACTTATAAATTTGACTTTTGCACTTAGATGGGATATAAATAGAAATTGCAAAATGAAATGATTTTGTAAGTTGAAATCGTTATAAAGTACAAATGTGATTTATAAACGTTGTTTTATAAATCCGAAATCACTTATTCTTATAAGTGAATTTTTGAAGTTAATAAAATGAGATTTATAAACCGGAGTTGTTATAGAAAATAGAAATTGGAATTTATAAACGTTGTTTTATAAATTCGGAAACCAATCGATTGAATTTGATAAATTAAATATAGAAGATTATCAAAGGAGATATATTCGCGATTTTGGATAGCGAATTATTATCGAAATAAAACGTGTAGAAAATAGTGAAATGTAAATAGTAAAGTATATTCACGATTTTGGATAGTGAATATATTGTTAAGTAAAATGAACTTGTTTTGGGAAAGCGATATTACAGAAATGAAGTAATTGTTTTAAAAGATGTTTTTAAACGTGTGAACTATCAAAATCATAGATTTCAACATTTATTGTTGAAATAGACGTTTTCGAAAATTAAGGAAATGATGGACTATAACACTGTTGTTATAGTAAATGATTTCCGAAAGGAAATGTTTTTAATGTAGTATTGGGATTTATATATCTATCTAAATTTCGAATCCCTATACTAGTGATTTTGAGTCATCGTAACGATGTTTTACGCAACATTCGTTTTGACTCAAATGGATGTTAAAATGTATGATTTCCTTAAAGAATGAATATATACTTAATATTGATTTAATCATATCGAATATTTTCAAATGTTGAAAATAAATGATTTGGGAATTACTTATTATTAAATAAGTATGGAAATGCTTTTCCAAAATGAAATGAAGTGTTTTTGAGAATTTATCTTCTTAAAGATAAATCGAAAGTGAATATTTGAAAACGATTGAAAATCGAATATCTGTAGATATTTTGAAAATATAAATTCACTATGGAATTTATAAAAGGAAAGGGAAACTGGTTAGAGAAAAATAAACGTTGATTTATTTTTGAAGTGTGGAAAGTTTATATCTAGTAAAGATATTTTTGAAGAATAAATAATTTGGAAAATTATTTGGAATCTGATGATGTTGCGCATCTTTATTGATAGTTAAATAACCGACTATCAATAATTACCTTTAGATAGGTATTTGTTGTGAATTGGATGAAATTGAATGCCACACTTGTTTTTAAATAATCGCTCACTATTCGGGTTAGCCGGGAAAGGACCATGGGGTCGTATAACCCATTCCGAATATGTGATACGTCGTTATGAATTGCATTCGAAGACCGGTGTTGAAGACCGGATATTTTTGAAACCGGAAGGATTACCGTCGAGTTACTCTACATCGACTGATCTTCGATTTAGAGGTTTTATCACCCTTAGTGACGGGAAGTCCTGACGTGATTAGAAAATTATCCGGAAATGCAAGGGCTTCGTGAGAAGTGCCTTCGGTTCTGTTCGATCCCGGAACAGACTTGTATGGATTGTGTGTCTGACGTTACAATTTGAGATATAAAGCTGATTTCTTTCAAATACATTTCTGTTGGTGGCGGAGAATTTATTCTCTTAGCTTAACACCCTTCTCTGAGACGTACGAGCTCAGAGGTTATGTAGTTGAAATTTATCAGCGATATATCCCAATTTGGTAACGTGGCATACTGAGTGTTGCTGTGAAATGATCAGTGTTTGATCATTTGTGATATGATCATTTGTTTGATCTTATATCTTTGTGATCATAGGTTGATCATTTTGTTTGACCCGAAGCATGGCTTTTTGAGAAAGCGTAGCTTTGTGGACGAGACTTTGTCGAGCCTCACACCCCAGAAATGGTCGAAACAGGAAGGATGCGGCAAGGTTCTAGGGAGTAGCGCCCCTTAGTGTATGTCATTCCTTCTGGATAAAGGTGGTATCATGGTATGGAGTCCAGATACTTAACCTCTGTGGTTACTGCATTATTTTTCTATGTGGTTTGTTACGAATCGGGGATCCTCGGGAAGATCGGTGACGATCGGGGGATGGCATACGCGTGTCAGTAGTTACCTATTTTTGCAGAGGTAACCCGGCCTTGTGTTGGCAGAGATCCGGTTAGGTTCTCGGGTCGTCTATTCCAGGGACGTACCCATCGTGGATAGGAAGTTCCTTAGCCTGACCATTTGTTGGAAATCCAAAGAAACAATACGAGCCTTGTACGGTATTAGTTGTAGAACCTGCCATTCACTTATGGTGGCGCCCCACTGTTTGGATGGTAGCTATAGTAGGCATACGATACTGGTCGTATGCTGGCTAAGATTTATATTATACTTTCGAAAGGTTTTCTACACTATGCACTAATAATAATATCAAAAATGATTTGATTTTGCGTATCAAGCATCTTTGACTATCATAAGAAGAAATCTCCTCCAATTCTGCGTTTGGATTGTGTGTGTGGTGGGAGGTCTTATGGTAGTTTCATTTTCCAAAAGCATTTCGAATTGACTTGAAAATTATCCCGTTGTTTATTTTAAAGAATAACTGTTTTACGATCTCACACCAGTCTTGCTATATTACAGCATGATAGGGGATTCTCGCTTCGCAGTTTGGTGGCGAACGGGGGACTCTTACCCCTACATGTCCCTGAGAGGGATGGGTTGGTTAGGCAGATGCCGTGACAGTCGAGAGGCTGGCCGTAAAAGCAAGTTTGGGGTACCATTGTCAGCCACGGTGGGGCCGGGATGGTTGAAAAGCCTACCGGTTGTGACCGCTTCTTTCGGGACGTTACATTTGGTATCAGAGCATATGGTTAAGCGACAACCCTGCTCTGTTGGGTGTTACTCATTAAAGATAGAGTCAGTAGTACTCTAGAATGAGTTGAGTGTAATAATAGATACGAGTGCGTATTTGTTAGTAAATATAAAAATGTTTTATATTGTGATGATTGGTTTGTTGAGTGGTATATGGATTCTGGTCGGTATTGTCCGTACAACTCTATCGATAGGGATCTCTAAACACTTGAATAGAACAATTCGGCACAGTATTGTTTTAAATAGGGTAAATGAGATAATTTTGCCCAAAACTATTTTTGTATAGAAAAGAAATGTTTTTCTATAAAGTACAATAGTATATGGTTGCATGGATGTTAGGAAGTAATAATAGTGAAATTATTATCACTGAAATTGAATAAGAAATTGAAATCGTAACTCCAAAGTTAAGAAAATAAATCCATATACAAATGAAATCTAAGAATATAAATTATAAATGTGAATTGTAATTTAAAACGGAATTCCAGAGAAGTTTTTGGAAAGGTTTTGAAAAGGATTTGAAAATTTTGGAGATTTGGAAAGTTTAAATCATTTTTGATTTGAAAATGGATTTCGAAGGTTTGAAAAGTATTTTGAAGGAATGAAAAGCTCTAAACTCTTTTAGGTCGCTGGAAAATAATCCTGATGATGATGGCCACATCATTAGAATTCATTTTCGGGTTTCCAAAAGAGGAATTGCTGCCAAATTGTTTTAAATGGAAGTTGTTTGGAAAATTTGGGTTTTGTTTTGGAAATTCAAATGGAATTTGAATGGTTTTCAAAATGGCTTTGAAATATGGGTAAGACTCTGGGATACCATATTTATGAAATATTATTAAGTTGATAACTTATACAATTTGAATTGATAGAATAAATTCAACTTAAAGGATGAAGTTAAATTTAAGTAAGTATAAGTGAATCAATTAAATCTAAGTTGAGATTGTGGAATATGAAATCTGGATTTAATATGAATTTTGAATAAGTGAAGAAATTTGACCTTGGTAAAAGTTAAATAGGATTGAAATTTGAATTTTGGATTTATAAGTGGAAATGTAAGTTAAGTTAAACAAACGATGTTTAATGGGATATAACTTAAGTGTTGATTGGAATTGATTTTGGTGTCGAAGTAAATAATCAAAATGAATTAAATGAATATGAACTTGAGTTATATAAATAAACTTCAACATGAAATGTGAAATGGATTAGCTATTGAACTAATGAATCAATTGAGTGTAAATGTTAATTCATTGAAGAAACTGAATAAATTGAATGTAAGTCAATTGAAATTAAAGGTGTTGAACTAAATTGAATGGAAATCAAATAATAATGGTTATGTTGAATATGCATTGATTGTTTGATGATTGTTAGTTGATTGTATATAAATTCATTAAGTGTTAATGAAGTTGAATTGATAAAATTTGAAGAAAAGTAAAATGAATTCGAATTGGAAATCCAGTTTAAATGACAGTAGATTTAACCAAAGGGTAAATTGAAATCAAAATTTGGAAATGAACAAAAGTGAATGAAACTGGAATTGAAATTGAATGTTGGAAGCAAATCTGAATTTGTTAGTAGATTAGAATTTGAAATGAATTAGTAATTAAAACTAATTTAAAAATGATATAAGCAGTTTATACTAGAAATTTTGTAATCGAATTTGCAAAATGTTTCAATATATGTAACTAGATATTATGGCTAGTAGGATATACAGGTGTATAAAGGAATTGGAATTTAATTTCGAAGATAAATTTGAATTGCTCGACTAAAGGTATGTATTTAAATTTGAATATGAGATTTGCTGATTTCTTGTCTAGCCGCTTGGCTTTTTCTTTTCTTTTTGAAATCTGAGAGTCCGTAGGGACGTTTTGTAGTAGTGCCGTATTAGCCGCGCAAAGGAGACGCTGGCAAAATTTTTCGGAAATTTAGGGCGTTAGCAAATTTTTGTGAAAATTTTGAAAGTTTAAAATTTGAATTTAAACTCGAATTTGAATTGAGAAGTTAAACAATGTTGTTTGAACTTATAGTTGAAGTTGGAAATTTAGTTGAATGATAACGAATCTTTAGTAGAAAGATTTGTTTTGAAGAATTGATAAAACTATTGAATTGTGAGAAAATAGTAGACGAGTTAAGGACCTTTCTTCCTAACTTGTAATTTCGAGGACGAAATTCTTTTAAGGGGGGAAGTTTGTAACGACCCAGAATTTTTGATAATTAAAATTCGAATATTTAATTGATTTTAAATATTAATAAATGGAATTTAGAAATCGAATGATTTATTTCTCGAATATTGGATTTAATTGGATAATTAAATCGATAATTTAATAGTTAAATTCCAGAGATAATTGAAAATTGAGTTTAAAATGATTGAAGTTGATTAGGAAAATTTTATTTAATCATACTGGAGTTATAGAAAGGTTATAGGACTTTCAGAATCGAATTTAGAATTAATTTGTGAAAATTGAATATTTTAATATTTAATTATCGACTGTAAAAATAGTCAATTTTCGAACAGTCTCAGAATTGAACGAGACCAGTTACATTGGATCCGTAATAGTTAGTTATTATCGGATTTTAATTTTTGTAGCAATCGGAGTTGTCATTTGGCCGTGGCAACTCGAAACGCATCGATATCGTTTTAATTTTAAATCGTCGAGTTAAAATTAGTCATTTTTCAAAAAGTGTCGGATTTCAACGAAACCAGTTTCATCGGATCCGTAATGTGATATTATTGTAAGATTTCAAATTTTGTAATTTTTGGATGTGCCGTTTGTCCGGGGCAAGCCAAAACGCCTCGAAATCGATTTAAATCGGTTTAATTTAAATTGATCATTTTTCTCCATATCTCGCACAGATTTCCGAATTAGCTTCCGAAACCTTTTCCATTGTGTCCGGAACGCGGGATAAACCCTAGAAACGATAGTTACCGCGCGTAAATCGGAGTTCGAAAATTTAGAAATGAATAGTGTTCGTCGGTTCTCTATAAAAGCAACCCACCACCTTCATTCTTTAAAAACCCTAACCCTAATTCAAAGCCAGCCGCCGTTTCATACATTATCAATGGCCAGAAAACACCCGCCTTTCCCTTCAATTATCTCCAAATCCGTTGAGTTATATGAAAAACTTCCAACTACAAGATGAAAGAGGGCGTTGAGATCTCTAAAGTGAACGGCTGCGATCGAGATTGGAGCGACGAGGTGGGAGCTACGGGGCCAAGATGGCCGGTCGTTCGTCATCAAAATTCGTGCCCAAGGGGGGGCCGAGCTCCACCAATTTACAGCCGAAGGTGGCTAGCTCGAAGGCCTTCAATATGGCACCCTCTGATCGAGTTGAAGATGCTTGGAATTTGTGCGAAGATCTAGGGTTAAGGGGCGGCATTGGGTAGGGTGCGTGCGTACAAAGTACTGGAGATGGAAGAAAGGGATTGCGGCCGTGATTTGCTCCTGTGATTGCACGGCCAGGATTTGCTTAGGGTTAGGAAATGAAATATTAAATGTAAATTAATTATATTTAAATTCGTGTAACTTAGAAATACTATAACTTTTTCATACGTGATCAGAAATTGACGAAACGAAAAGCGTTGGCTTCATTTTGTCGAATACTTCACGATGGAACTGGATTGGAAGCGATCGGGGTCAGTGAAATTTTGAGTGAAATTAAACGTCCGTTTAATTTCATTCGAAATAAATCGCTATAAATTGCTATCGGAAAATCAAGGTGAGATCTTCTCACTCAGATTTATAATTGAATTGCAGTTATTGATTGATTTGTTTGAATGTGCTATTAGATATGATAGGATATATCTATATATATATATAGCAATATATACATATTGGCATATGTATATATTGGATTGATTGATTTCCCGCCTCGTATAGCGGATGAGACCCTATTGCGCCGTTAGTAAGCGGATTTATAAAAACCTATATACCGCGATAATTCCGTACTGGAGCGGAATTGGTATTGTGCTAACATCTGTGGATGCAGGGAAACAGGTTGGAGGGATCCAGCTGGATTCCTCACCGTATTGATTATTTACAGATATTTTGATATATTCTGTTATCATATTGATATATGATATTGACTGTTGTGATGGACTAATTGATGCTGTTGCATCATCGGATTCAGTTTTGAAAAGTAAAAATAACGACTTTTACTTTAAAAAGGATTTTTAAAGTGATCTTTGAAATTATATGTTCTATTGAATTGTTGAATTGATTTATTTTAAATAAATAAACGTTTAAAATTTTGAAGTTATAAAAGTTAAGATTTTTGTGAATTATGACCGTAAGGTGATTTTTGAAATAAAAGTCGATTTATTTATAAAATGGTTTAAGTTGGGATTTTTGAATAACTATAAACGATTTGTATAGAAAGATTTATTAAATTGATATTTTTGTAAATCAAAATATTGGACTTATAAAACGAATTTTTTATAAGTGTTAGAAAGAAGTATAAATGGATTTCATAAGTGAATGAAATTAATAGATTTATAACGTGAAGTTATAAAGTAAATAGATATTGTAGAATAAAAGATTTATAAGAAATTTACTTATAAATTTGACTTTTGCACTTAGATGGGATATAAATAGAAATTGCAAAATGAAATGATTTTGTAAGTTGAAATCGTTATAAAGTACAAATGTGATTTATAAACGTTGTTTTATAAATCCGAAATCACTTATTCTTATAAGTGAATTTTTGAAGTTAATAAAATGAGATTTATAAACCGGAGTTGTTATAGAAAATAGAAATTGGAATTTATAAACGTTGTTTTATAAATTCGGAAACCAATCGATTGAATTTGATAAATTAAATATAGAAGATTATCAAAGGAGATATATTCGCGATTTTGGATAGCGAATTATTATCGAAATAAAACGTGTAGAAAATAGTGAAATGTAAATAGTAAAGTATATTCACGATTTTGGATAGTGAATATATTGTTAAGTAAAATGAACTTGTTTTGGGAAAGCGATATTACAGAAATGAAGTAATTGTTTTAAAAGATGTTTTTAAACGTGTGAACTATCAAAATCATAGATTTCAACATTTATTGTTGAAATAGACGTTTTCGAAAATTAAGGAAATGATGGACTATAACACTGTTGTTATAGTAAATGATTTCCGAAAGGAAATGTTTTTAATGTAGTATTGGGATTTATATATCTATCTAAATTTCGAATCCCTATACTAGTGATTTTGAGTCGTCGTAACGATGTTTTACGCAACATTCGTTTTGACTCAAATGGATGTTAAAATGTATGATTTCCTTAAAGAATGAATATATACTTAATATTGATTTAAGCATATCGAATATTTTCAAATGTTGAAAATAAATGATTTGGGAATTACTTATTATTAAATAAGTATGGAAATGCTTTTCCAAAATGAAATGAAGTGTTTTTGAGAATTTATCTTCTTAAAGATAAATCGAAAGTGAATATTTGAAAACGATTGAAAATCGAATATCTGTAGATATTTTGAAAATATAAATTCACTATGGAATTTATAAAAGGAAAGGGAAACTGGTTAGAGAAAAATAAACGTTGATTTATTTTTGAAGTGTTGAAAGTTTATATCTAGTAAAGATATTTTTGAAGAATAAATAATTTGGAAAATTATTTGGAATCTGATGATGTTGCGCATCTTTATTGATAGTTAAATAACCGACTATCAATAATTACCTTTAGATAGGTATTTGTTGTGAATTGGATGAAATTGAATGCCACACTTGTTTTTAAATAATCGCTCACTATTCGGGTTAGCCGGGAAAGGACCATGGGGTCGTATAACCCATTCCGAATATGTGATACGTCGTTATGAATTGCATTCGAAGACCGGTGTTGAAGACCGGATATTTTTGAAACCGGAAGGATTACCGTCGAGTTACTCTACATCGACTGATCTTCGATTTAGAGGTTTTATCACCCTTAGTGACGGGAAGTCCTGACGTGATTAGAAAATTATCCGGAAATGCAAGGGCTTCGTGAGAAGTGCCTTCGGTTCTGTTCGATCCCGGAACAGACTTGTATGGATTGTGTGTCTGACGTTACAATTTGAGATATAAAGCTGATTTCTTTCAAATACATTTCTGTTGGTGGCGGAGAATTTATTCTCTTAGCTTAACACCCTTCTCTGAGACGTACGAGCTCAGAGGTTATGTAGTTGAAATTTATCAGCGATATATCCCAATTTGGTAACGTGGCATACTGAGTGTTGCTGTGAAATGATCAGTGTTTGATCATTTGTGATATGATCATTTGTTTGATCTTATATCTTTGTGATCATAGGTTGATCATTTTGTTTGACCCGAAGCATGGCTTTTTGAGAAAGCGTAGCTTTGTGGACGAGACTTTGTCGAGCCTCACACCCCGGAAATGGTCGAAACAGGAAGGATGCGGCAAGGTTCTAGGGAGTAGCGCCCCTTAGTGTATGTCATTCCTTCTGGATAAAGGTGGTATCATGGTATGGAGCCCAGATACTTAACCTCTGTGGTTACTGCATTATTTTTCTATGTGGTTTGTTGCGAATCGGGGATCCTCGGGAAGATCGGTGACGATCGGGGGATGGCATACGCGTGTCAGTAGTTACCTATTTTTGCAGAGGTAACCCGGCCTTGTGTTGGCAGAGATCCGGTTAGGTTCTCGGGTCGTCTATTCCAGGGACGTACCCATCGTGGATAGGAAGTTCCTTAGCCTGACCATTTGTTGGAAATCCAAAGAAACAATACGAGCCTTGTACGGTATTAGTTGTAGAACCTGCCATTCACTTATGGTGGCGCCCCACTGTTTGGATGGTAGCTATAGTAGGCATACGATACTGGTCGTATGCTGGCTAAGATTTATATTATACTTTCGAAAGGTTTTCTACACTATGCACTAATAATAATATCAAAAATGATTTGATTTTGCGTATCAAGCATCTTTGACTATCATAAGAAGAAATCTCCTCCAATTCTGCGTTTGCATTGTGTGTGTGGTGGGAGGTCTTATGGTAGTTTCATTTTCCAAAAGCATTTCGAATTGACTTGAAAATTTTCCCGTTGTTTATTTTAAAGAATAACTGTTTTACGATCTCACACCAGTCACCATGACTGACTCGGAGTTTATTGTTCCCTTCTAAACTCTGGGTGCCCACAAATTTCCACACGGGCAGCCTAGAGTTATATTATCAGGATATTCTGGATATTCTGGAGCTTTGGAGATAAGCTGGATGGCGAGACGTAGTATTTGTATCTAATAGTATTTATTCCGCTGTGTATTCTGTATGAGGACAAGTTTATATAACTGTCCATTGATGTGATGTATTGTATTGAGTTGTATATTGACTCTGATTGATGTATGTATAAAACTGATATAGTTCTTTGTTTTAAAAGACTAGTGTTTATCTATTATATGTTGTTCCGCTGCGATATGTGAGATTCTGATATTGTCTCTGTTCTGTATCTGTTGTTATTTTGTTGTTCTTCTTCTCTTTTTCTTCTATCTTCTTCTTCTTCTACTTTTTCTTTTTCTTAAATCATAACTTTTCGAGTTTCCGGCATTCGATGGCTCAGCAGTCGATAAAGTGAGTATCGATGTTGAATTTTCGAAAGTCGAAAATTTTCGGGACGTTACATATACTATATAACGTATATATATAACACTCTATATATAATTTTATAATCCCATACACAACTTATAGAACGTAAACTTGTATACAAAACTTAGTACATAAAAAAACAGTCTGCAAAGCATATCTGCAACATACGTGCAAATTTATATACTATGTATTTTATTATATAGACTCGGCTCAAAGCATACGTATGCATATTAAAACAACTTACTGGTATATAGACAGTTTTAAAATATAGTTCACAATACTGCTCCTATTATAAAATGTAACATATATTATACTTTAAACATAAGTATTGTAAAACCAGCACATATTTGCATAATATTATATGATAGAAGCAGGTTACCCACTATTATAAGCTTATGAGTTGTAGGATATATATAATATCAATACTTACGCATACATAGAGGAGAAGAGGAGAACACTCGGCCAAGCCTGGAGGAGGACAGCGTGAGTGTTGGAAGGCGGAGCTGCTGAACTGCACGTGGGTGGAGTTGTGGGTGTAGGCGGCAGAGGTGGGAATATGGTCGGATCTGGAGGAAGCAAGGAGGGGAAAGAGTACTGGTGGTGTCGGTTTGGTTGGGTCGGAGAGGGCAGGTGGCTGCTGTTGGGTACGAGGCGAAGAGGGCCGAGGGGTCGTGGCGGTCAGGGTGGTAGTGGGCTTCACGTGATAGGAGAGGTGGAGGGGGACGAGAGCAAGGGGAAGGGAAGGCGACGTGAAGGAAAAGATGAATAGCTTCATATACATTATCATTTTCTTAAGCAATTCCAGAAAAAGAAAAGAAGCCAAAACGTTTAAATGGAACGCATAGGAAAGGAACAAATCTGAAATTGTTGTAACCGATATGGAAAAGCAAAAGTCACCCATTGAGTTTCTGAATTTATTAATATGTGCAGTGGCTATAGATCTTAAACACGGTGGGCAAATAAATGGTCACGAGAAGTTTTTTTTTAAGGACCAATTCGAAACCGACACGGTAGGCGTTACGCAAAGTGCAACGTACACCGGAACTCCGAATTTGACAATCGAATATACCGTAGAGATCGGCACGACGAGACGATCAAAACGGAATATAGAAATCAGTGGTACGATCATCCGATAAAAATCGATATCGATACCAGAATACTGCTACTATGTAGAAAATAAGAACGACGGAGCCAAAGATGTCCAAATTTGGAAAAACGACAAACTGAAATCTTGCTCAGAAGATGATTTAGAATTTTTCTATGCAAAAATATTTAGATTTCGAAAACATTTTATTTTCAACGCTTTTTAACTGATTAAATTGAAGTGAATTTACGCGCGAAATAAACTTCCGTATTTTCGGACGAAAATTTACCAGTTGCTATGTTTAACTAGACGTATTTCAAATATAAAATTTTTATCTCAAAATTTTATCGTTTAAAATTTCACAAATTTCAACTAATAACGTTATTAAAACAGTTGAAATTTTACGGGTCGTTACATTATAAGAACTGAAATGGTTATATATATAACCAAAGGGGGATTGTATAAGTATGAATTATACAAATGAGTAGAACTGAAAATTTATTCAAACCAGAATTTGGAAATTTAAATCCTGGGAAGTTAGGAAAATATTTTCCAAAGTATTAGGAAGGTTAAAATAGTTTTATTTTTGATAATATTTTTGAAATAAAAATGGGTTTAAGGGATTTTGGTAGGGATATAGCACTGAACTCACTTCGGTTGTTGGAAAATAACTTCGATGATGATCGCGACATCATCGGTGTTCATTTTCGAGTTTCTAAGTGATGGGTTGCTACCATAGCAGACTGATATGGAGATTTTGGTGAAAACGAGTGTTGTTTTGGAAATTCCGAAGGGAAACTGTTTGAATTTGCAAACAAGTGAATTTTGAAAATTCCGACGAAATGATTTGTTAGCCAAAGGAGCTATATATATCTGATTTCAAAATTGATTTGAAATAGATACCTGGTGTTTGAATTCTAGAAATCCTTATTTAAAAGTTCTAGAAAATATCAGAAAATAAGTTTTCGGAACTTATAAGTGGAAGGTGATATTTATAAAGAAAGAAGTGTGAAATTAGTTTAAGTATGAATAACTCGAGTATGGTTTTGAAATGTTAGTTAAAAGGAATTAAAATTTAAATAAAAAGCGAATTGGATTTGAATCATATGAAATTTAATTAAATGTGTAAATGTGAATTATAAAGTGACCATATAACTATAAGTTATAAAATTTGAATTGGATTAGAAATAATATCGAATTGAAGTAAATATAAAATTTGAATTGTGAAATAATTATAAGGTATAAATTGTGAACGAAATAAAATTCAAGTGAAGAATTGGAATTGTGAATATAGATATTGGAATAGCTTATAAAATTTGAAATTAATGGGATAAAAATATACTTAAGATATAAAGTGTTGTATAGTCTTGAGTCAATAATAAAATGTGGATATACTTGAGTATAGGAATTTTGGAATTGTAAAGGAAATAAGTTGGGTGACTTATAAAATTGAAAAGTGAAATAGAAAATCCAAAATAAAATTGTTGATATTTTGGTAAGGGAAAAAAATCCAAACTTGAATTATAAAATGAATTTGGAACTCAAGAAAATTAAATGAAGTGATTTTTGAAATAAAAATCAGAAATTGAATGTGGAACTTGAGTATAAATTAAAAATTCGACAAAATGTAAGCGAATAAAATAGAAATGGATTGGGATAGTAATGATTTAAGTTATAAATAAATTCAAATTCGAGTATAAATAAATTGGATATGGCCTTGATATCATTTAAATGAATTCAAAAATGAATTCGAGTATGGAATTAAAATTGAAGTGAATAAAATGAATGAACTAATTAATTAATTAGTAAATGAAATGGAAGTTGGTTGGAATGAAATAAACTTAAGTTATAAGGTCGAAATAATTGAAATTAAACAAATTGACTTAAGTTAATATTTGAATGGAAGCTTGACTCAAATAGATTTGTGAAATGGTATTTAATGAAGTAGCGGGAATGGTTCTGAGCTTAATAAAATGGATTTGAATATATTAAATTTGGATATTAGTGAAACGTAAATGAATTGATAAGAATAAATTTTAATGGAATAGAATTTATTATAAATTGATTTGGAATCAATTTAAAATAGTTATAAACTGAAATGGTTATTTTATGAAATGAATAGCGCTAAATTTGCATAGAAAAATTGTTGTTCAACTCAAACGAAAGTAAATAAAATTCTATGGATAAATAGAATGTGAATAAATGAATTTTTAATCAAATTTGGAATGGATATGGGTTGTTTGATATAAAATGAATTGAATGCAATAAATTTGGTTGTAAATCATTTCGAATTGAATGAAATGGTATATGGATCAACTTAAAGTAATTAAATTGGTGTTGGAACCTTATAATTGCTTATGATTATATGTTAGAATGCATTGTTATGAAATTTATGTGTTAGCTAGCTAAATAAATGAATTTTTATTAAAATTTCATGTTTTGGTACTTACGCGTTTAAAATTAAGTAAGCACATGTATATGGAGCCGTTCTGCTTGATTTTGGTCGCGCAATTGCATATGAAGTAAACTGCTTGCTTAATAATGCTTAAAAATGCTAAATAAGGTACGTTTTCGGATTAAATACTTCAAAATTATAAATATTGATATATATTTTGTTTTCTGACCGTGTGGGTCGATGTATATATATTTATCTCTCTTGTCATATTGCAAAAGGCTCTCCGTACAAAGGAGACTCTGCCAAAAAATTTCGAAAATTTAGTATGTTAAAAAATTTTGAAAATTTTTGGAAAATTTTTTGTTAACGACAATTTGATTTCAAATTGTAATTGAAATGAAGGATTTTGAATCAGAAATGGAAACAAAATGTTTGGTTGAAACTAAAGGATTAGAAATGTGAAATAAGCAAGTTAGCTAAATAGGTTTTTAAAAAAAAGTTAATGGGTTTTAAGCATTTTCCTACCTTAGCAATTTCGGGGACGAAATTCTTTTAAGGGGGAAGGAATGTAACGACCCAGATTTTGGTTGTTTGATCTTGAATATTTAAGTGGTTTTAAATATTGAAACGACCCGTAAATTTCGACCATTTAAATATGTTGATTTAAATTGATTTTTGTAATTTAGTGTAAAAAGAAATGAAAATCTTATAATGTATATTGGAGCGAATGTTGGAAATTAAGTGTTGCATAGGTAAATATAATAAATTCTTGACAAATTGGAATGAAATCCAATTGAAGGAATAGTAGAAACCATTATAATTTGTTAATTAAATTGATTTATGCAATAAAACATTTTAACGGTAATTGTTCGTAAATTTAGGTAATAAGGTAGTACGTTATTTGGAAATAGAATTAATGGTAAAATAACAACTATTATAAATTACCAAACTAATTGGTCAATGAATATATTTGGAATTAAAGTTCATATAAATATTAAGTAATTATGATGTTATTATTGATAATAAGCGTTACTAATTATTAATATAGTAACGGAAGAGTAAATGAAATGCAAGCGTAGAAACTTAAGCCAAGGATTAACAATTGAAATGAAATGTCTTTTAAATGGAGTACTATAAATTGTCATACTAAGCTAAGAATTGAATATAAGGAAACAAAGGCAAATAGTAAATCAATCAATGAATTTATATAGATTGTAAAGTTATAATGATAAATAGTAATTGGATGTCTTGTACGAAGTTATAATATTGTGTGAATTTTTAATAAAGAATAACTAGAATGGGATTCAAATTTGTATATTAATGGAAAGTTGAATAAAATTATAATGAATGATAATAATGAAAAACGTATACAATCAATGTAGGTAAGTTATTACAATGTTGTTGTAATTAATAAACGTTTCTTTAATGGTGATTAATAACATAACGGAAGTGTGAATGTAAAGTAATTTATGAATATATATTTGGCGATTAAATCAAATCAATCTATAGAATTAAATTTTAAATTAATTGGAAGGAAATATGTAATAATTGCATTTATTTGTAAGTGGATGAAATTTATTTCTATATAAATTGAATATTAGAATAAGATGATAATTGTTAATGTAATAAGAGTAGGCCAATAATAATTCTTCCCATAAATTGATAATCGACTCAATAATGTAATACTATCCATAATAAGGCAATTAGATTGATGATAGAATGGGAAGTCTATTAAATGGAAATATTGAAAATAAAATTTGTAATTTCTAAATTTTGGAAATTTGAAGCAAGGGTAGTAATTATTGTAATAATTAAATGGGAGTCAACTAGATCTTAATAAACCTTAATGTATATTAATGAAATTGTGGCAATAGTGCAAAACTTTAATCATTTACCCATTCATTTATGCATTGAATTAGGTCTCAATCAAATAGCAACATTGGGCCGGTTATTAATAGCTTTTAAGTGAAATTAAAACGTTAATGATAACAAGTATTTTAAGAATTAACCATCTATTTAGTATATTAAATTATAACTGATAACCAATTGCAATAAATAAAAATAATTATTACATTTACGTTAATTGAAGTAATATTTGAAATTTATGTAAATTCCATTTATAATATAACTATTGGTTGATATAGCATTTGTAAATCAAGATATATTAATATGTAAATTTTAGTAATTGGGTTTATTTCAAATAGATGAAATTTATTATTTAGATATTATGTAAATATAAATTTAGATGGAATTTAGAGATACTTACGTAATAAAGTATGAATCCAATGGTAGTCTCATCTATTGGATACTAATAGATTGAGAAATTGAATGAAAATCAAATAAAAAGAAATTTCTGCAAATTTAATTTATAATTTGCGAATATATTGAAAATTGAAATTTAACGCTAAAATGAATAAAATTGTTAACTCTAAATTTACATCTAGATTTGGTTTAAATTAATGTGAAGGATTAAGAAAGTAAAAGTGATAAAGATTGTCAATTTCAGAATTTAAATAGGAAATTTGATTTAATTAATTTATTTTAAATTTATTTAATTAATATAAAAATAGCCATTTTGGCCACTGACTCGGATTTCGACGAAACCAGTTTCATCGAATCCGTAATGGTGAATTATAAAAATGTTTCAAGTTTCATAGCAATCGGACTTGTCGTTTGATCGTACGGACTCGAAACGCCTTGAAATTTAAGCAATTGAAATCAATTTGAAAATATCGATTTTTGCATAACTTCTTCATACGACATAATTTGAACCTGAAACCTTTTCGATTGCGTTTAAAATATTTTAAACATCTATTTTGATATATGGGTTGACCCAATTTCGTTCCGGAGTCGAAACGGGCTTTTGGGCCATTCATCGTTCAACGCGTTTATAGATCGGGTCCATCTATCCTATTTCGACTTTGCCTATATATATCCTGTTATAAACCCTAGCAGCCTCCATTCCTCATTTCTATACGTGCTATTTCATTTTCTCTTCCTCATTTCCAATGGCTGCAAACCCTAATCTTCCCAATCCAATTTCAATTTAAAAAAAAAGAGAAAAAAATTTTGCGGATCTGCAGCAACTTTGGGTCCGCTTCGAGTTTCAGAGGCAAAAACGCTGCATCTACTTCGAGTCAGGAAGAAAACTACTCGGGTCTTCGGGTCGTTTTCGCAAAAAACTCCAAGCAAGCACCGGGATTCTTACGCGCCGGACCAGAGTTAAACCCGAAGTCGACTCAGCACTAGAATTTTCCAATCTTCAAATTTTCATAACTTTTGCATACGGACTCGAATTCATGCGCGGTTTTTTTTGTTAGGATCGTAATAAAATTCCGGACTTGATGACACTGGTTTGGACAAATTATGAGAGGGTCAAATTTTTGGGTTTAAATTGGATTTGAATTCAATTTAAATTCAAAAGGTGAGTGTTTTAACCCACTCACAACTTCTAAGATTTCTTATGTTTGTTAAATTAAATTTTGATGTGATTTAAAATTTATCTATGATTGTTTGGTCATATATTTAATCATCATCTCAGTTAGATAGCATTTATTTAAATCAAATTGTTATGTAATTTTATTTTTGCATATAATTTGACAATTAAATTTATTTATTATTGCATATAAACTGTCAGTTGAATAGTTATTAATTTTTATTAAATATAAACTATTCGTTGATGCCTGTTATATTTTATATGCTTTATATTGATGTTTTGTTTAAATTGGATGATGATTGTAATGAACGGTTGTTTATTGATATTTGGATGAATGGATGATATATTTTATATTGTATAAACTGCAAGTTATTATGCATTTTCATTTCATTCGGGATTGCGGTTTGATATGTATAACCGTAAACTTTTATTTTTAAATTACGGATTGAAATGATAAATATCCGTATCACTTGACCATAGGATAGAAAATTATATACAGGCACCGTGGTCTATATATAAAATATTTTAAGGGATTTTCTATGGTTTGGAAAGAAATATACGGTTTAATAAATATTAAATTTTGATATTATATAAATATTATTTTATATATGGTTAAATTCTAAAATTTAAGCTATGTATAACTTGATGATGTTTTAAGTTTGATTTACGAATATTTCAAGTTTGAGCTTTATTTAAGTGATATTGAATTTATTAAATAAATATTTCTAAACTAAATAATAGTAAATTGAATTAAGGTATATATAAGATTATCATATTTGGTTGGGAATTTTGAAATATTTAAAGACTTGAAATATATCAAAATTGAAATGTTTTATTGAAATTAAGGTATTATTGTTTTCAAAGTATTGGTTTTCGAAATTGTTATAACTTTGAAAGTAATATGGTTTGAAAATGAATTTATTTGAAATAGAATTTATTTAAGAATTATCTTTAAATATATTGATTTGAAACCGATTGAAATTTTGAGATTAAGAATATGACTGCATTATGTGATTTGGGTTTAAGATGGTTTAAAGAATATTTCAAGTTTTATAATTAAAAGTAAGAATAGTGATTGAAAATTTGGATTTTATTTAAATGATATATTATTGAATTTGGTTTTAAAGTATATACTATTTTGAAGTAAATGATATGTTTTGAAATAGCAATAATATTTTGGTTTTAAAGTATATACTATTTTGAAGTAAAGGATATGGTTTGAATGGCAATAATATTTTGGTTTTTGATGTATATACTATTTTGAAATGAAGAATATGTTTTGAAAGGGCAATGACTATGTTTTTTTAAAGTATATATATTTTTAAAATGACCACGGTGTTATAATAACGTTTGGTTGTTAAAGAGACCGGGATCGGATATGGACGTACTCTCTGTCGATACCGAAAACCACTTTGACAACTGTGTACGCGGTGGAGTTTCCAGAATGAAGTAGGATGGTGGCGACGATCCTAAGGTATATACGTGGACCCAACTCCCGTGAGTTGGCATAAGGTGGCTAAAACAGGAGCGATCGACGGGCCAAGGAGGTAGCACCTCTGATCGGACACACTTCTTCGATACCATTCTATTACTTGTGATTGATTTGGTGGCCACCCTTGATTTGGGAGTGTTTTTCGAGGTGGGCGGTAGTGGCTGCTATGCGTCACCACCAGTCCGGATGCGTAATTGGTATATCTACCCTGGCATTGCCTTGTGTGCCATGTCACCTACCATATCGAACCCACTACGAGTTTGGTTTAAAGATCCGACCGCGTTAAGGTTCACCATCCCCTTAACGCTATTTTCTATATGATTATACTTTACTGATTAGACATTATTATAATAGCGAATATTACTACATAGTAGATAGTTTAACGGATCCTTAAGAGGTGTGAATCCCGAACATTTCTTAAGTTACTGCACTCACGTTAGACACTGGATAGGAGATGTCACCTCGTAAACATCTCTGACGCCGTTTACACTCATATTTATTTCATTGATTTAACTTACATAAGATCTTTTAGTTCTGACTCGAGTGTTTTGTCTTTTCAATTCGCTCGGGTCAGCCTGAGCATTTCAGGATTTGAAGGCCTATTTCTGGAGGACGAAGACGAAGATCTTATTACTACTATTTATTATATTACACTACACCATTGTATTCCGCTGCATTTATTATCATTCTCTGGTATGTGTAACTCTGATATGTATTGTATAAGTATAATCAAATGTTTTGTAAAATAGCTTCATGAACTGTTATTTGATTATTATATTTTATCTTTCCGCTATAAGATTCTATTTTGTTTCTTTTATTTCTCCACTTTTTCTTATTCACCCCATAACAATCCGCCCTTCTGTATGGTTTAAGTTGGCACGTGTGTCTGCTTAAGCGTACAAAAAGGTGGGATGTTACATCTGGTATCAGAGCTTTGGTTTAGCGATAAACCTTAGCATTGTGGGGTTTGACTCTTTACTAATAGGGTAGTAATACCCTATGGGAGTCGCTGAGTGTATATATATGAGAGAGTGTATTTGTTAGTGTTATAAAAAGGTTTTAATATTGTGTTAATCGGTTCCGTTTTGTATTTATAAATTCTGGTTGGTGCATGGGACGCTATGACATCAATAGGCATTTCTAAACACTTAATAGGATAGGCCGACATAATATTTGTTTTAATATAGGTGAATGAAATAACTTTGCCTATTATATTTTCTATATATAAAAATATTTTATAAAGATATATATTTGGTTGCTATAGATTGGGTGTTAGGTAATGAAAATATAAATAATAGTTGAAACTAAGTTGAAAATAAAATAAATGAAAACTGGAAATTTAGAGCTTAAGTTCCGGGGTTTTTGAAGATTTCTTTCAATTGATTTTGGAATATAATAATAATATTTTTAGAAGTATTTTCTGATATAAATATTTCAATAGAATTTGAAAGAAATGTTTTAAAAGAAATTCCGCAAAGAAATAAGTTGTACTCCTCTATTTGTCGCTGGAAAATAATTTCGGTGATGGCGGCCGCATCATCGACATTCATTTTTGAGTTTCAAAGTGGGAAGGCCACTTTAGTAGTTTTACTACAAGATTATTTTATTTTAAATTGTTTTAAATATAATTGGATATATAAATTATAAGTATATATATTATCTATTATTTTAAAATGATTTTTGAATAAAACCCGGTATTTAATTTTTAAGTTTCCATTAATAAATAGTCCTAATTACTGAAGTGAATTGGAACGTAGGTAATGAATAAATTGAAACCTCTAAAGGAAATAAGAGATTTAAATGCTAGGTTATAAATGGTATTAAATGAAAGTTGAAATTGTAACCTATGAAATAAAGGAAATAATTATTGAACAATAGAATAATTAAAGGAAATGAGAAAACTTGTAAAACTTTCAATTTCATTCTTTAAAAGCATAAATATAACTTACCAAAAAATTTATAAAAGTTGAAAATGTTTAATAAGAAAATGTATAGTAAATTGTACAAGTAAACTTATGTAATGAAATATTCAGTATATTTCTTTTATTAATAAGAATTAAAGTATAACGGTTATGCCAAGTAACTAAAATTGAACATGAATATTATTAATAAATGAATAAATAAAATCAAGTAAATGAATAAATATGCAAAGTAAATTAATTTAAAAATGAATAAATGAAATTAATAAGTATTGATGTTCTAGTTGTTATGGACTTAAATGTTATATATAAATAATAATAAACTTAAGTAATAGGTTGAAGTTACCTTAGAATAAAAGATGAATACTGGAAAATGACTGTAAAACTTAAGAAATAAATTTACCTACCAAGGAATTTGGTTGAATGGATAAAAATAAATAATGAATAAAGAGGAAATTAAACAACAATATATGGAATGAAATTAATAATAATGAACTTGATCTATTGTTGAATTTATTGTTTGTTTGGCTTATGGTTGTTTGGGCAAGGATACTTTAATATTGTTTGGATGTAGGAATAATCTATTTAATTTCACCTAAGACTGCTGAGTGAAGGGTACACTTAGTAGTTTATTCTTCATTCTGTACAATTTAAAGTTATGAACCTGAACAACTATTTGTTTTGTTTGATATGAATAAATGATTGATTTTATGGTTGTATGCCTTGTTGCAAGTGTTTGTGTATTGATTGTTGTTGAAACAACCTTAAATATTTCATCTTATATAATTGTTAACCCTTTTAGATTATATAAGTAAAATGCAGGTTATGGAAGTAATTGCTACTGCTTTTGGTTCCATAAATAAGAGTTAATTTCCCGACAAATAGGTACGTTTTCAGATTACGGTTTATAGCGCTATTATATTGTTTTTCCCGTGTTGGGATATTAAATTTTGGATATTATATGTTATATATTGTATATTTTGATATTATATTTTCTCCCGAGCCTCTCCGTACAAAGGAGACTCTACCGAAATTTTCCGTAAAATTTTGGACTTAGAAATTATTTTGAAATGTTTCCAAACTTTATAAAAAAAAGATTTAAGGGTTATAAATGGGTATATTTATTTAAAGTAATAAATTTTGTAAATTATTTGGTTATGAGATTATTATTTTGAATAAGACGTATTGTTTATTTAATCCACCTTTTCCTTTTTCCTTTTCGGGGACGAAAAGTTTTGAGTGGGGGAGAGTGTAACGACCCGTAAATTTCGACCATTTAAATATGTTGATTTAAATTGATTTTTGTAATTTAGTGTAAAATGAAATGAAAATCTTATAATGTATATTGGAGCGAATGTTGGAAATTAAGTGTTGCATAGGTAAATATAATAAATTCTTGACAAATTGGAATGAAATCCAATTGAAGGAATAGTAGAAACCATTATAATTTGTTAATTAAATTGATTTATGCAATAAAACATTTTAACGGTAATTGTTCGTAAATTTAGGTAATAAGGTAGTACGTTATTTGGAAATAGAATTAATGGTAGAATAACAACTATTATAAATTACCAAATTAATTGGTCAATGAATATATTTGGAATTAAAGTTCATATAAATATTAAGTAATTATGATGTTATTATTGATAATAAGCGTTACTAATTATTAATATAGTAACGGAAGAGTAAATGAAATGCAAGCGTAGAAACTTAAGCCAAGGATTAACAATTGAAATGAAATGTCTTTTAAATGGAGTACTATAAATTGTCATACTACGCTAAGAATTGAATATAAGGAAACAAAGGCAAATAGTAAATCAATCAATGAATTTATATAGATTGTAAAGTTATAATGATAAATAGTAATTGGATGTCTTGTACGAAGTTATAATATTGTGTGAATTTTTAATAAAGAATAACTAGAATGGGATTCAAATTTGTATATTAATGGAAAGTTGAATAAAATTCTAATGAATGATAATAATGAAAAACGTATACAATCAATGTAGGTAAGTTATTACAATGTTGTTGTAATTAATAAACGTTTCTTTAATGGTGATTAATAACATAACGAAAGTGTGAATGTAAAGTAATTTATGAATATATATTTGGCGATTAAATCAAATCAATCTATAGAATTAAATTTTAAATTAATTGGAAGGAAATATGTAATAATTGCATTTATTTGTAAGTGGATGAAATTTATTTCTATATAAATTGAATATTAGAATAAGATGATAATTGTTAATGTAATAAGAGTAGGCCAATAATAATTCTTCCCATAAATTGATAATCGACTCAATAATGTAATACTATCCATAATAAGGCAATTAGATTGATGATAGAATGGGAAGTCTATTAAATGGAAATATTGAAAATAAAATTTGTAATTTCTTAATTTTGGAAATTTGAAGCAAGGGTAGTAATTATTGTAATAATTAAATGGGAGTCAACTAGAACTTAATAAACCTTAATGTATATTAATGAAATTGTGGCAATAGTGCAAAACTTTAATCATTTACCCATTCATTTATGCATTGAATTAGGTCTCAATCAAATAGCAACATTGGGCCGGTTATTAATAGCTTTTAAGTGAAATTAAAACGTTAATGATAACAAGTATTTTAAGAATTAACCATCTATTTAGTATATTAAATTATAACTGATAACCAATTGCAATAAATAAAAATAATTATTACATTTACGTTAATTGAAGTAATATTTGAAATTTATGTAAATTCCATTTATAATATAACTATTGGTTGATATAGCATTTGTAAATCAAGATATATTAATATGTAAATTTTAGTAATTGGGTTTATTTCAAATAGATGAAATTTATTATTTAGATATTATGTAAATATAAATTTAGATGGAATTTAGAGATACTTACGTAATAAAGTATGAATCCAATGGTAGTCTCATCTATTGGATACTAATAGATTGAGAAATTGAATGAAAATCAAATAAAAAGAAATTTCTGCAAATTTAATTTATAATTTGCGAATATATTGAAAATTGAAATTTAACGCTAAAATGAATAAAATTGTTAACTCTAAATTTACATCTAGATTTGGTTTAAATTAATGTGAAGGATTAAGAAAGTAAAAGTGATAAAGATTGTCAATTTCAGAATTTAAATAGGAAATTTGATTTAATTAATTTATTTTAAATTTATTTAATTAATATAAAAATAGCCATTTTGGCCACTGACTCGGATTTCGACGAAACCAGTTTCATCGAATCCGTAATGGTGAATTATAATAATTTTTCAAGTTTCGTAGCAATCGGACTTGTCGTTTGATCGTACGGACTCGAAACGCCTTGAAATTTAAGCAATTGAAATCAATTTGAAAATATTGATTTTTGCATAACTTCTTCATACGACACAATTTGAACCTGAAACCTTTTCCATTGCGTTTAAAATATTTTAAACATCTATTTTGATATATGGGTTGACCCAATTTCGTTCCGGAGTCGAAACGGGCTTTTGGGCCATTCATCGTTCAGCGCGTTTATAGATCGGGTCCATCTATCCTATTTCGACTTTGCCTATATATATCCAGTTATAAACCCTAGCAGCCTCCATTCCTCATTTCTATACGTGCTATTTCATTTGCTCTTCCTCATTTCCAATGGCTGCAAACCCTAATCTTCCCAATCCAATTTCAATTTAAAAAAAAAGAGAAAAAAATTTTGCGGATCTGCAGCAACTTCGGGTCGCGCTTCGAGTTTCAGAGGCAAAAACGCTGCATCTACTTCGAGTCAGGAAGAAAACTACTCGGGTCTTCGGGTCGTTTTCGCAAAAAACTCCAAGCAAGCTCTGGGATTCTTAGGCGCCGGACCAGAGTTAAACCCGAAGTCGACTCAGCACTAGAATTTTCCAATCTTCAAATTTTCATAACTTTTGCATACAGACTCGGATTCATGCGCGGTTTTTTTGTTAGGATCGTAATAAAATTCCGGAATTGATGACGCTGGTTTGGACAAATTATGAGACGGTCAAATTTTTGGGTTTAAATTGGATTTGAATTCAATTTAAATTCAAAAGGTGAGTGTTTTAACCCACTCACAACTTCTAAGATTTCTTATGTTTGTTAAATTAAATTTTGATGTGATTTAAAATTTATCTATGATTGTTTGGGCATATATTTAATCATCATCTTAGTTAGATAGCATTTATTTAAATCAAATTGTTATGTAATTTTATTTTTGCATATAATTTGACAATTAAATTTATTTATTATTGCATATAAACTGTCAGTTGAATAGTTATTAATTTTTATTGAATATAAACTATTCGTTGATGCCTGTTATATTTTATATGCTTTATATTGATGTTTTGTTTAAATTGGATGATGATTGTAACGACCCGTATTTTACGGATCGAAACATCGTAAAATAATTAACAATTGGTTGCATTGTTGATAAGTCGTTCAGAATTTTTCTAAGTCCTAGGTCGTGAATGACCTAAGTGATAGGTCGTGACCGACTTATAGGATTGGCGACCTAAGGGGTAGGTCGGCTGCGACTTAAGGAAGTTGATGACCTAAGAGTTTTGGTGAGTTAAGTGTTAGGTCGGCAGGGCGAGTTAGCGACCTAGTGGTTACCGGGTTAGCGACTGAGTATCTTGGAGCGACCTATAGGTTAGCGACCTAAGAAGGTTAGCGTGTTAGCGACCTAAGAGTTAGGCGACCTAAGGAGTTAGAACATAACCCAGTAGTTAACGACCTAGGGATGAGCGACCTAGTGGTGCCGAGTTAGTATATTTAGGTCGGCAGCGACCTAAGGAAACTAGTGGATAGCGACCTATAATAGTCCGCGACCTATAGGAGTTAGCGATCTAATTATTAGCGACCTAAGAGTTAAGCAGAGTAGGGGATGGCTGGTTAGGGTAGTTAGGTCGTACGCGACCTAAGTTAGGTCGTACGCGACCTAAGTTAGGTCGTGAGTTCTGTTTTAGTTAGGTCGCGTGTTGGCATAAGTTGTTAGGTCGCATAGGTTGGTAGGTCGCGTGGGAGTTAGGTCGCGTGTTGTTTTAGGTCGTCATGTGTTAGGTCGCTGAGAAGTTAAGTCGTAGCAGTTGTTAGGTCGCAAGGTTTTGTCTAAGTGTTAGGTCGTACATGTTGTTAAGTCGCGCGCTTGTGATAGGTCGTGCGCATTAGGTCGTAGGTCGCTGGCATGTTAAGTCGCAGACGCGCATTGTTGTAGGTCGTTAGGCTTAGGTCGGTGGGGCTTAGGTCGGAGGGGCTTAGGTCGGAGACGACCTATAGAGGTAGACGACCTAAAAATCTGCCTATAAATAGAAGGGTTTTTCTCACTTTTTGGGATCCGGATTTCGAAGCGACGAAGTGCTGCCATTTTGAGAGCTCGACTTCTACACTTCTTTCCTCCACTCTAATCTAGTGCTTCCATCCATCCAAGTTGAAGATCAAATTGAAGATTCAAGAGCATAGATTGAAGGTCTTCATCTTTTCAAGAGAGATTTCTTCGTTTGAAGCGGATTCGTGATAGATCAAGCTTGATCCCTCGCTGTCCAGATCTGAAGCGTGTTGATTTGGGTTTGTTTAGGTGATTTGGTGAGTGGTGATTATCTCTCACACGGATCTAAAGGAGTATATCGGATTGTTGGTTCGAATTGGTGTTAAAATAGTGATTTCCATGCATTTTCTTCATCCTTAGTGTAGATCCATGTAGATCCATTGTTCATAATGATTTGACAACCATTTTACTAAGTGTTAACCTATGCAAGTTCATTCATCAAGATTGTAGAGATATTTCTTATGATTTCATACATGTTAGACTTTCAACTCTTTAATTATGAAAATGCCATTATTGTTATAATTATCTACTTAGATCATATTTGAATGCTTGATTGCTTGGATTAATGTTTGGTTTGATTGATTGTTATGAATTAGATGATTGATGGTTTGATTTAGACCAAAGATGATTCAAAAGCTAGGAGAAAAGCTCTTGAATTGGGTAAGCTGCTCGTGGCATATGTAGCGGGATGATGAAGCTCTTATGCGTAGATTTGATGATGTGATGTTGAGATGAGGCTTTGCGAGGATGTGATGAAGCGAGGCAATCATGTGATGATGACTTGGTATAATCCAGACGGGATCATTCCAAGCATGTTGATAACTCGGTGATATGATTCGAGTTGAGGATAATGAATGGATATGAGAATAGTCGTCGAGGAGGATGACTAGGAGGCTTGGATAGCATCGTTGTTGAAGGTTCTAGCATGCTCTAAGCAAGAGTACGTTTGGGCAGATTCGATAGTCCCAACGGCCAACTGTTGATGGTCGAGTACTCTGGGCAGATTCGATAGTCCTAGGCACGGGCTGCGATGACGTGCGGGAGTTATGTCTAGAACCGGGGTTTCCATTAGCCCTTGACGGACGGCTGAAAGAATGTGCCGGTCATTCAATTAACGGTGATATCGAAGCAATGATAACAGTGATAGCCAGAGTCATGGATGTTTGGTTGTATCGTCATTCGGACTCAAGAGCGGTATTTTCTGGGTGCTTATCTGATTTAGGCCTTGGTACTTGGAAAACATCGCCCTTGACTCGAATGATTATTAATTTACTTTAAATTGTATGCTCTGCTATGTTGCTTCTGCTTAGTGTGTGTCTGGGGGCTATCACTGTAGAAAGAGGTGGAGTGGGAGGGTTGTATTCCTATTCCTTTTCCTTTATGCTCTTTTGGTATGTTGTTAGTTAATCTACTGCTCACTAAGACTGTTGTTTGACTCAAGGCTTTATGTTTTAATTCTTATTGCCTTAGGCTGTTCGTCCATTTTTGGGACGGGCAGACTAGGTAGCAGGTGACAGGTGCTGTTCTCTTCTCACGATGCTGATATCGAAGACGAGCTGGAGGGTTGCATATTATCTTCTTATTATATGTACTGGATGTTCCGCTGTTTTTTTTTGTATTCTCTGAGTGTTATGTAGTGAGGCTTGATGTATTGGCTATTTGGATGCTTGTATTCAACTATTATGGAGTTTTATATGATGTCATTTTGTTCTGTAAAGCTTCACTATATATATATTCTATTGTATTTTGTCCATGCGCTGTGAGTAATACGATAGAATTCTGTTGTTTTAATCTACCCTGACAACCGTCCATGGTCGCCTGGCACACTTTACAGCGCACTATTACTAGATTCGGTGCAGGGGTCATGGGCGGTCGTCACATTTGGTATCGGAGCATTGGTTAATCGATTTTACCCAACGCTCGCTGACGTAACTACGTATGAGAGACATAATTGTATTTTGATGGATGAATACCATATATAATATAGTAGCTTAGTAGAGTTTGAGTCCTTTATGCAGTTGTTTCTCTAGATGTTCTAATCTTTCCTTTTTATAGATATTGAGAATGAGTCGAAGAGGGAGACCAGCTGCTAGGGAAGGCCGTGCTACTGAGGGGACTGCTGATTATGCAGCTATGTTCGAAGCTATGATGACTTCGATCATGAGAAGGATACCAGTTCCGGGGGCAGCAGTAGATGTTGGAGTTCAAGTCCAAACTCCGAAACCAGTGGATTTTGCTAAGTTGTGCAAGGACTATACTACTCTTGGAGGGAAGGTTTTCTTGGGAACAGAATCAACTATCGAAGTCCAGAGATGGATAGATGCTTGTAGAAGGATCTTTGGTGATTTGGGAATTGATGATGCAACTAAGAGGAAGTTGGCATCAAGGCAGCTTCAAGGGAGAGCCTCTGATTGTTGGAACTCTATTACCATCAATACTGCGGAGGAAGAGATTACTTGGGAGCAATTCCAAGCTAGATTTGAAGCTAAGTTCATTTCTACAGCTCAGAAGTCTGTTCTGTTCAAGAAGTTTGTGGAGCTCAAGCAAGGTGGAAGATCAGTCCTTGAGTATGTTTCTGAGTTTGAAGCTTTGTCCAAGTATGCCCGGTCATATATTGAATCTGCATATCAGAAGAATGAGAAGTTTGTGACAGGCTTGGACAGTTATCTTGGGAGGCAGTTGGTGGATCATTTGGATGATTCATTTGAGAAGCTTGTGGAGAAAGCTCTCAGGCATGAGAGTCTGTTTCCTAAGGAAGGATCTGTTGTTGCTGTGACCAGGGAAGAGTCTAAACCCCAGTAGGGTGGAAACAAGAAGAGGAAGCAGCAGCAGCAGAAGGGTAAGGATGGCCAGAAGATGCCGAAAGGCGAGGTGACTTGCTACAATTGTCAGTAGAAGGGCCATTTCTCTAAGGATTGTAAGAATCCGAAGGTGCCAATGAAGTGTCATAACTGTGACAAGCCAGGGCACATCAGGAAGAATTGTCCAGAACCGAGGAAGGACAAGCAGATTGTGCAAGCTTATGCTTTGGGAGCTGTTCCGTCGTCTTTGAAAGCTCCTACCGCTGAAGAGAAGGGAAAGAGTGTGGTGGTTCAAGGTACCCTTTTCCTATGTGGTGTTCCAGTTAGAGTTCTGTTTGATACTGGAGCGTCGCATTCATTTGTTTGTAATGAACTTGTAGGCCGGTTAGGTTTGGAACCGGATATTGTTGATAGGCCATTAGTTGTGACTAATCCAGTTGGGGGTTCGTCTTGTTTGTGTATGTTATGCCGTGGTCTAGTTGTATCGAGTCATGGTTGCTCTTTTGTTTGTGATTGCCTTGTTCTGAACTTTGCGGGGTTCGGGATTATTTTGGGTATGGACTGGCTTAGGAAGTATGCAGCGAAAGTTGATTGCGAGAGGTTGGAAGTGACAGTCAAGAATGTGGAGGGGCGAAAGGTTGTGATACGATGTAAGCATGAAGAAGGCGTCTTCATGAGCTTCATGTATTCGCTAGTTGTTCCACGGGATGGACTGTCATTAGTGCCAATCGCGAATGGATTCGAGGATGTCTTTGACGAAGTCAAAGGGTTGCCGCCGCATAGAGAGATCGAGTTTCGTATAGATCTAGTTGAAGGAGCCAGACCTGTTGTGATGCCTCTTAGGCGGATGGCGCCTAGGGAACAGCAGGAGTTGAGGGTGCAGGTTGATGATCTTTTGCAGAAAGGATTCATTCGGCGTAGTGTGTCCGAGTGGGGTGCACCAGTTGTGTTTACAACCAAGGCAGATGGGTCGTTAAGATTGTGCGTCGATTATCGTGAGCTGAATAAGGTGACTAAGAAGAACAAGTATCCATTGCCGAGAATAGATGACTTGTTTGATCAGCTTCACGAAGCCAAGGTGTTTTCTCAGATGGATTTGGCAACGGGATTTCACCAGTTGAGAGTGGCTAAGGATAGTGTGCCGAAGACTGCTTTTAGGACACCATCCGGTTTCTTTGAGTGGCTGGTAATGCCGTTTGGATTGACTAACGCGCCAGCATATTTTGTGGATCTTATGAATAGAGTGTTCAGAGATCAGTTGAACAAGTTTGTGCTTGTGTTCGTGGATGATATTCTGATTTATTCCAGAACTGAAGAAGAGCACAAGACACACTTGCGTATTATTTTGGAAATCTTGCGGAAACATCAGCTGAAGGCTAAGTTTTCGAAGTGTCACTTCTGGAAGAGTGAAGTGAGGTTCTTAGGCCATGTGATTTCTGGAAATGGGATAGCGGTTGATCCCGCTAAGGTGGCAGCAATCCAGGATTGGGTTAGACCTAAGAATTCATCTGATGTGAGAAGTTTTCTTGGATTAGCAGGATATTATCGACGGTTTATCAAAGACTTCTCCAAGATAGCTGCACCGTTAACAGGATTGACGAAAAAGAACCAAGTGTTCAGTTGGGATGCTAAGTGTGAGCAAGCTTTCGGAATCCTGAAAGAGCGATTGACGAGTTCTCCTGTTTTGACTATTCCAAGTGGGAACGATGAGATGGTGGTTTAAGCCGACGCATGTGGTACTGGACTTGGAGCAGTGCTGATGCAGAGGGATAAAGTCGTTGCGTATGCAAGTCGACAACTGAAGCCGCATGAAAGGAATTACCCAACTCATGATTTGGAGTTAGCGGCGATTGTATTTGCTCTGAATATGTGGAGACATTATCTGTTGGGAGTTCGATTCGAGTTGTTTACGGATCATAAGTCGTTGAAGTATCTTTTCTCCCAAAAGGATTTGAATCTTCGGCAGCAACGTTGGCTAGAGTTTTCAGCATCATATGATTTCGGTATAGCTTATACTCCGGGAAAATGTAACGCAGTGGCAGATGCGTTGAGTCGAAGACATGCAGGATTGGGAGCCATGTTTTCAGAATGGAAGAATCTCGAGTATCTAGCTGGATTTGACTTCAGGCCTAGATGTGAATTGGAACCTGAGATGTTGGCAAACTTATCGATAAGACCGACTCTTGTGGAGAGAATTGGCAAGAGTCAGAAGCGAGATGATAAGCTTGTCAAGATTATCCGTGAATTAGAATCTGGATTGGATCCAGAAAAGGATAAAGGATTCGAGGTCGATCGAGAGGGTTGGCTTTGGAAGCAAAGACGACTAGTTGTTCCCGATATAGATGAATTGAGGAGTGAAGTTTTGAAGGAAAGTCATCACTCGAAGCTGACAATTCATCCAGGTGGAAATAAGATGTATCGGGATATGAAGAGAACCTACTATTGGGAAGGTATGAAGAAGGATGTTGGAAATTTTATTTCCAAATGTATGAACTGCCAGTTGGTAAAAGCCGAACAGAAGAAGCCAAGTGGATTGCTTCAGCCATTAGAAGTTCCTACATGGAAGTGGGAGCAAGTATCGATGGATTTTATTGATGGATTGCCTAGAACCAGAACGGGAAATGAGGGGATTTGGGTCATTGTAGATCGTCTGACTAAGAGTGCAAGATTCATTCCTGTTCGATCGACTAGGACTTCATCAAAGTTGGCTGAGTTGTATGTTAAGTGGATAGTTCGATTCCATGGTATTCCAAAGAGTATAGTGAGCGATCGAGACCCATTGTTCACTAGTGGATTTTGGAAGAGCTTCCAGGAAGTTTTGGGAATCGAGTTGTGTTTGAGTACAGCTTATCACCCTCAAACAGATGGCCAGACTGAGAGAGTCAACCGAGTTTTGGAAGATCTTCTTAGAGCTTGTGTTTTGGACTTCGGAGGATCATGGGAAGATCACCTTCATTTGGTAGAGTTTGCGTACAACAACAGTTACCAGTCAAGCATTGGTATGGCACCGTATGAGGCATTGTATGGAAGACCGTGTAATTCTCCGACATGTTGGTTGGAAACTGGAGAAAAGCTGATGCTTGGGCCAGAGATGATTCGACAGACTTCAGATTGTATAGAGATCATTCGGCAACGAATGAAGGTAGCCCAAGACCATCAGAAAAGTTATGCCGATAAGCGTCGTAAGGATTTGGAGTTCGACGTTGGTGATATGGTTTTTGTGAAGATTTCTCCACTAAAGAATGTTATCCAATTCGGGAAGAAAGGAAAATTAACTCCGAGATTTGTTGGACCATTCCCAATCATCGAGCGAATTGGAAAGCTCGCATATAGATTGGAGTTACCTGAGAAGATGTCGAGTGTGCACAATGTTTTTCATGTACCATATCTACGGAAGTATGTGCACGACTCGAATACTGTGGTTTCTGCTGATAGCTGTGAAGATTTCGAAGTTGATCCAATCGATAGAAGACCTCGTAAGCCGCTTCGTGTTATTGAAACTGACACGAAACAGCTCAGGAGGAAGGTAGTTAAGTTGCTCAAGATACAATGGAGTGATGATGATAACGACTGCACGTGGGAGGTGGAAGAGAGGATGAAAGCAGCTCATCCTGAACTCTTCAAGGTATGGCCCTAAGGTGTCGTCTCATCTCGCGATATTGTAACTTGTTCTAGTTTTAGAATTCTGTGCGCTAAGCTAGAATTGGATGCATGGTTTGTTGATTGCTATGGATGGTAGGCGTACAGAATAGTCTTTGATTGCTATGATTGCTTTAAATTTCGGGGGCGAAATTCCTAAGGGGGAGAGAATGTAACGACCCGTATTTTACGGATCGAAACATCGTAAAATAATTAACAATTGGTTGCATTGTTGATAAGTCGTTCAGAATTTTTCTAAGTCCTAGGTTGTGAATGACCTAAGTGATAGGTCGTGACCAACTTATAGGATTGGCGACCTAAGGGGTAGGTCGGCAGCGACTTAAGGAAGTTGATGACCTAAGAGTTTTGGTGAGTTAAGTGTTAGGTCGGCAGGGCGAGTTAGCGACCTAGTGGTTACCGGGTTAGCGACTGAGTATCTTGGAGCGACCTATAGGTTAGCGACCTAAGAAGGTTAGCGTGTTAGCGACCTAAGAGTTAGGCGACCTAAGGAGTTAGAACATAACCCAGTAGTTAACGACCTAGGGATGAGCGACCTAGTGGTGCCGAGTTAGTATATTTAGGTCGGCAGCGACCTAAGGAAACTAGTGGATAGCGACCTATAATAGTCCGCGACCTATAGGAGTTAGCGATCTAATTATTAGCGACCTAAGAGTTAAGCAGAGTAGGGGATGGCTGGTTAGGGTAGTTAGGTCGTACGCGACCTAAGTTAGGTCGTACGCGACCTAAGTTAGGTCGTGAGTTCTGTTTTAGTTAGGTCGCGTGTTGGCATAAGTTGTTAGGTCGCATAGGTTGGTAGGTCGCGTGGGAGTTAGGTCGCGTGTTGTTTTAGGTCGTCATGTGTTAGGTCGCTGAGAAGTTAAGTCGTAGCAGTTGTTAGGTCGCAAGGTTTTGTCTAAGTGTTAGGTCGTACCTGTTGTTAAGTCGCGCGCTTGTGATAGGTCGTGCGCATTAGGTTGTAGGTCGCTGGCATGTTAAGTCGCAGACGCGCATTGTTGTAGGTCGTTAGGCTTAGGTCGGTGGGGCTTAGGTCGGAGGGGCTTAGGTCGGAGACGACCTATAGAGGTAGACGACCTAAAAATCTGCCTATAAATAGAAGGGTTTTTCTCACTTTTTGGGATCCGGATTTCGAAGCGACGAAGTGCTGCCATTTTGAGAGCTCGACTTCTACACTTCTTCACTTCTTTCCTCCACTCTAATCTAGTGCTTCCATCCATCCAAGTTGAAGATCAAATTGAAGATTCAAGAGCATAGATTGAAGGTCTTCATCTTTTCAAGAGAGATTTCTTCGTTTGAAGCGGATTCGTGATAGATCAAGCTTGATCCCTCGCTGTCCAGATCTGAAGCGTGTTGATTTGGGTTTGTTTAGGTGATTTGGTGAGTGGTGATTATCTCTCACACGGATCTAAAGGAGTATATCGGATTGTTGGTTCGAATTGGTGTTAAAATAGTGATTTCCATGCATTTTCTTCATCCTAAGTGTAGATCCATGTAGATCCATTGTTCATAATGATTTGACAACCATTTTACTAAGTGTTAACCTATGCAAGTTCATTCATCAAGATTGTAGAGATATTTCTTATGATTTCATACATGTTAGACTTTCAACTCTTTAATTACGAAAATGCCATTATTGTTATAATTATCTACTTAGATCATATTTGAATGCTTGATTGCTTGGATTAATGTTTGGTTTGATTGATTGTTATGAATTAGATGATTGATGGTTTGATTTAGACCAAAGATGATTCAAAAGCTAGGAGAAAGGCTCTTGAATTGGGTAAGCTGCTCGTGGCATATGTAGCGGGATGATGAAGCTCTTATGCGTAGATTTGATGATGTGATGTTGAGATGAGGCTTTGCGAGGATGTGATGAAGCGAGGCAATCATGTGATGATGACTTGGTCTAATCCAGACGGGATCATTCCAAGCATGTTGATAACTCGATGATATGATTCGAGTTGAGGATAATGAATGGATATGAGAATAGTCGTCGAGGAGGATGACTAGGAGGCTTGGATAGCATCGTTGTTGAAGGTTCTAGCATGCTCTAAGCAAGAGTACGTTTGGGCAGATTCGATAGTCCCAACGGCCAACTGTTGATGGTCGAGTACTCTGGGCAGATTCGATAGTCCTAGGCACGGGCTGCGACGACGTGCGGGAGTTATGTCTAGAACCGGGGTTTCCATTAGCCCTTGACGGACGGCTGAAAGAATGTGCCGGTCATTCAATTAACGGTGATATCGAAGCAATGATAACAGTGATAGCCAGAGTCATGGATGTTTGGTTGTATCGTCATTCGGACTCAAGAGCGGTATTTTCTGGGTGCTTATCTGATTTAGGCCTTGGTACTTGGAAAACATCGCCCTTGACTCGAATGATTATTACTTTACTTTAAATTGTATGCTCTGCTATGTTGCTTCTGCTTAGTGTGTGTCTGGGGGCTATCACTGTAGAAAGAGGTGGAGTGGGAGGGTTGTATTCCTATTCCTTTTCCTTTATGCTCTTTTGGTATGTTGTTAGTTAATCTACTGCTCACTAAGACTGTTGTCTGACTCAAGGCTTTATGTTTTAATTCTTATTGCCTTGGGCTGTTCGTCCATTTTTGGGACGGGCAGACTAGGTAGCAGGTGACAGGTGCTGTTCTCTTCTCACGATGCTGATATCGAAGACGAGCTAGAGGGTTGCATATTATCTTCTTATTATATGTACTGGATGTTCCGCTGTTTTTTTTTGTATTCTCTGAGTGTTATGTAGTGAGGCTTGATGTATTGGCTATTTGGATGCTTGTATTCAACTATTATGGAGTTTTATATGATGTCATTTTGTTCTGTAAAGCTTCATTATATATATATTCTATTGTATTTTGTCCATGCGCTGTGAGTAATACGATATAATTCTGTTGTTTTAATCTACCCTAACAACTGTCCATGGTCGCCTGGCACACTTTACAGTGCACTATTACTAGATTCGGTGCAGGGGTCATGGGCGGTCGTCACAATGATTATAATGAACAGTTGTTTATTGATATTTGGATGAATAGATGCTATATTTTATATTGTATAAACTGCAAGTTATTATGCATTTTCATTTCATTCGGGATTGCGGTTTGATATGTATAACCGTAAACTTTTATTTTTAAATTACGGATTGAAATGATAAATATCCGTATCACTTGACCATAGGATAGAAAATTATATACAGGCACCGTGGTCTATATATAAAATATTTTAAGGGATTTTCTATGGTTTGGAAAGAAATATACGGTTTAATAAATATTAAATTTTGATATTATATAAATATTATTTTATATATGGTTAAATTCTAAAATTTAAGCTATGTATAACTTGATGATGTTTTAAGTTTGATTTACGAATATTTCAAGTTTGAGCTTTATTTAAGTGATATTGAATTTATTAAATAAATATTTCTAAACTAAATAATAGTAAATTGAATTAAGGTATATATAAGATTATCATATTTGGTTGGGAATTTTGGAATATTTAAAGACTTGAAATATATCAAAATTGAAATGTTTTATTGAAATTAAGGTATTATTGTTTTCAAAGTGTTGGTTTTCGAAATTGTTATAACTTTGAAAGTAATATGGTTTTAAAATGAATTTATTTGAAATAGAATTTATTTAAGAATTATCTTTAAATATATTGATTTGAAACCGATTGAAATTTTGAGATTAAGAATATGACTGCATTATGTGATTTGGGTTTAAGATGGTTTTAAAGAATATTTCAAGTTTTATAATTAAAAGTAATAATAGTGATTGAAAATTTGGATTTTATTTAAATGATATATTATTGAATTTGGTTTTAAAGTATATACTATTTTGAAGTAAATGATATGTTTTGAAATAACAATAATATTTTGGTTTTAAAGTATATACTATTTTGAAGTAAAGGATATGGTTTGAAATGTCAATAATATTTTGGTTTTTGATGTATATACTATTTTGAAATAAAGAATATGTTTTGAAAGGGCAATGATTGTGTTTTTTTAAAGTATATATATTTTTAAAATGACCACGGTGTTATAATAACATTTGGTTGTTAAAGAGACCGGGATCGGATATGGACATACTCTCTGTCGATACCGAAAACCACTTTGACAACTGTGTACGCGGTGGAGTTTCCAGAATGAAGTAGGACGGTGGCGATGATCCTAAGGTATATACGTGGACCCAACTCCCGTGAGTTGGCATAAGGTGGCTAAAACAGGAGCGATCGACGGGCCAAGGAGGTAGCACCTCTGATCAGACACACTTCTTCGATACCATTCTATTACTTGTGATTGATTTGGTGGCCACCCTTGATTTGGGAGTGTTGTTCGAGGTGGGCGGTAGTGGCTGCTATGCGTCACCACCAGTCCGGATGCGTAATTGGTATATCTACCCTGGCATTGCCTTGTGTGCCATGTCACCTACCATATCGAACCCACTACGAGTTTGGTTTAAAGATCCGACCGCGTTAAGGTTCACCATCCCCTTAACGCTATTTTCTATATGATTATACTTTACTAATTAGACATTATTATAATAGCGAATATTACTACATAGTAGATAGTTTAACAGATCCTTAAGAGGTGTGAATCCTGAACATTTCTTAAGTTACTGCACTCACGTTAGACACTGGATAGGATATGTCACCCCGTAAACATCTCTGACGCCGTTTACACTCATATTTATTTCATTGATTTAACTTACATAAGATCTTTTAGTTCTGACTCGAGTGTTTTATCTTTTCAATTCGCTCGGGTCAGCCTGAGCATTTCAGGATTTGAAGGCCTATTTCTGGAGGACGAAGACGAAGATTTTATTACTACTATTTATTATATTACACTACACCATTGTATTCCGCTGCATTTATTATCATTCTCTGGTATGTGTAACTCTGATATGTATTGTTTAAGTATAATCAAATGTTTTGTAAAACAGGTTCATGAATTGTTATTTGATTATTATATTTTATCGTTCCACTGCAAGATTCTATTATGTTTCTTTTATTTCTCCACTTTTTCTTATTTACCCCATAACAATCCGCACTTCTGTATGGTTTAAGTTGGCACGTGTGTCTGCTTAAGCGTACAAAAAGGTGGGATGTTTCAAATATTGAATTTGGAATATAAATTGATTTTTAGATATGAACATTCTAATTGAAAACTTTAAAATGAATTTAAAATTCTAAATATAGCGATTAAATCAACAAATTTAATTGTTGAGTTAATAATTAAAAATCGTTTAAATAATTGAATTGGAGTTGAATATGGAACCGAAACAATCTCTAATGTCGATATAAATTCTATTTGAATTAGAAATTAGTTGGTAAGATTTTAAAATTGAAATTTGGAGCGATTTTGTAAATTTTGGAAATTGTCGATTTAATCGATGCGTTAAAATAGCGATCTGAGGCACAAAACTCAGAATTCTACGAAACCTGTTCCATTCGATCCGTAATAATGTACTATTATCGAATTTCAAATTTCGTAGCGTTTGGGGTTATCGTTTGATCGTACGGGATAGAAACGTGCTGAAATTAATATCGAAATTCAATATAAAATTTGGGTCCAAAAAGCTATCTTCTCCATACGATCGAATTAGGACTCGAAACCTTTTCCATTGCATTCGGAATAGGGGTATAATATTATGACTGCCTAGCAGCACGCCTCGATAGGGGATCAGAATTTTAAATTGTTAAAAACGAGATATTTTGGAATAAATTTATATTATAAAATTTAAAATCAACTTAAACACGTCGTATCCATCATTTCCAGCCTACCGTGTTTGAGACGTTTCCCTTTTTAAAAATCACATCCCTTCCTTTACAATCATTCAAATCGAAATCATTTTAGAGAAAATGCCATAAAAAACTGAATGATCAACTTTACTTTTAGTTATACCATAAGATTCCAGAACTTGACTAAACTTCCCAAACCATGCTCGAGGAGATTGTTTCAAGCCATATAATGTTTTCTTTAGTTTACACACCATATTCTTCTTTTCTTTAGCAAAAAATCTAGGAGGTTGTGTCATGTAAATTTCTTCTTGAAGATCACCATGTAGAAAAGCATTTTTAATATCAAGTTGATGCAATTTCCAATTATGTGTGGCAGCTAGAGAAATGAATAATCTGACAGATGTTAGTTTGGCTACAAGACTAAAAGTCTCTAAATAATCCACTCCATATACTTGTGCATATCCCTTTGCAACGAGTCTAGCCTTAAATCTAGCCACTGATCCATCAGGGTTTACCTTAACTGAGAACACCCATCTACACCCAATTGCCTTCTTATCTTTAGGTAAAGGAACTAACTCCCATGTCTTGTTCAGTTCTAAAGCTTCAAGTTCTTCAAGCATAGCTGAGTGCCATTTTGGATTTGAGGTGGCTTCATTAATTGATTTTGGAATAGAAACAGAATCAAAGGTTTGTAGAAACAAACAGGTTGACACTGGTAAATGGTTATATGACACATAAGAAGATATAGGATATGTACACTGGCATTTTCCTTTTCTAAGAGCAATGGGGAGATTTATCTCAGGATTAAAATGAGGTACAGGTTCATGAACAGGTGGAGGAGATATGGGAACATTGAAGCCATTATCTATGTTTTCTTGTGTGAGAGTGTGTGTAGAGTAAATGAGAAAATCAGATTCTTCATTGTTAATGGAGTCATTTTGATTAATCATAGGCTGAAAGTATGGAATATCTTCATGAAATGTCACATCAATAGATACCACATATTTATCAAGACTTGGACAATAACATTTATAACCCTTTTGCAATCTTGAATATCCAACAAACACACATTTTATAGACTTAGGATCTAACTTTGATACTTGTGGTCGTACATCTCTAGCAAAACAAGTACACCCAAATACTCTAGGTTTAACAGGATAGATATCTTTATTTGCGAAGAGGACTTTGTAGGGAATGTCACCATTCAACACACTTGAAGGCATTCTATTTATCAAAAAACAGGCAGTAGAGATAGCATCTGACCAGAAACACTTTGGCATGTGCATTTGAAATAAAAGAGCTCTGGTGGTTTCTAAAAGATGCCTATTTTTTCTTTCTGCAACTCCGTTTTGAGATGCAGTATCTACACAAGATGTCTCATGCATAATGCCATTATTATTCATAAAACTATGAAATAGACTTGAAGTATATTCTTTGGCGTTATCACTTCTCAAAGTTTTAATAGTTGTGTTGAACTGGGTTTTTATTTCAGCACAGAAGTTACAAAAAAATAGAATAAAGTTCTGATCTATTTTTCATAAGAAACAACCAAGTCAATCTAGAGTAATCATCCACAAAAGTTACAAAGTATTTAAAACCAAGTTTAGAAGTAATCGAAGAGGGTCCCCAAATGTCTGAATGTACAAGATCAAATGCTGAAGCAGCTCTTTTATTTATTCTTGGATTAGAACTCTGACGGTGATGCTTGGCAAATTGACATGAATCACACTCCAGTGATTTTATTGAAGTATACTGTGGACATAGAATTTTGAAATTAGAAAAAGAAGGATGACCTAATTGGCAGTGAGTCTTAAGAGCCTGATTAATACTAGTGCATGCAACCATAGTTGATGGCAAACTATCAAACACATATAGACCCCCAAGCTCCTTTCCTTTACCAATAGTCTTCTTGGTCATTAGATCCTAAAATACACAATAGTTAGGATAAAATGTAATACCGCAGTCAAGATTTTTGGTCACTTGACTAACAGAGAGTAGATTGAACTTAAGTTTTGGTGTATATAACACAGACTTTAAAGTCAGAGAAGGTATAAGATCAACATTTCCAGATCCATGAACAACAGATAATGTGCCATCAGCAAGTGTTATACTCTGAGAACCACTTTTGTTCTAAAAATTTGATAAGAGAGAGGAGTTACCGGTCATATGATCAGTAGCACCTGAATCTATGACCCATCTATTTGTTGTAGCTACTGTAGAAACATTAAGACTTGGATTCTTCAAGTTATTTTGATATTCAATGAATTTGTCATAGTCTTCTCCAGTAATGAGTATAGATTTACCCTGGTTAGAGTTAGCAACATTAGCAACTTGATTTGATGAACTCTGCCCTTTATTTGTTGACTTATCAAAAATTCCAGTTTTACTTTGTCTCTGTCTTTCTTGTAATTTCCAGCATTGTTGATATCTATGACCAAGTTTCTTACAAAATGTGCAGGAATTTGGGTTCATAGGTCGAAATTCAGGTTGTGTACCACTTCTTCCATATCCACTTTGATTTGGTCTCTGCTGTGCATTGTTTGGTGCATATCTGCTTTGTGCACTTGCACTGTATTGACTAATTAAAGCACTAGTGTTAAATGTAGAATTATTTTGAGAGTTATTTGAACTATCGGCTCTTAGCAGTCGACTGAAAACTTCTTGTAACGAGATCACATCAGATCCAGATAAGATTTGTGTTTTTGCTGATTCAAACTCACTTGGAAGACCACCCAAGAAACTCATAACAGCCATTTGTTCCCTCTGTTGTTGCTGGACTTTGATGTCTGGACTCATAGGAAGAAGAACATTAAATTCTTCATATACTTTCTTAAATTTCATAAAATAGTTCATTAAACTCAAATCAAGCTTCTCAGCACGATAAAACGACTTGCAAACATCATACATCCTACTCAAATTCCCTTTCCCTGAATATAAAAATTCCAAATAGTCCATTAATTCCTTCACAAAACTACAATGGTTAACTAAACTAATCACATTACTATCGATCGTATTTCGAATCTGAAGAAACAATAGAGCATCGTCTCTCAGCCATACTTGATCATCTTTATCTTCCGAATTTTCTTTTGGTGGATCTCTCATTAGATGATCTTCTTTATCAATACTCCGAAGATACAATCGAATTGTATTACTCCAATCAAAATAATTCGAATCCCCTAATTTGTGATCTGTAATCTTGGACATTACAGGCATAACATCCACTACAGTCTTAGTATCCGCCATTGCCTTAATTCAGAAATTCGATTTGAGAAATAGGAGAAGAGATTAAATTGGATCTTGTTGCCCTGATACCATGATAGAAAATAAGCTGAAGTAATTTGAATTCCTTTTTTATTATATCATTATTATCAAAAGAAACAGCGAATACAACACTAATATAAAAAGAAAGACATAAACGGGCTGCAAACAAAGAAAGGCCCAAAATGAAAAGCAGGAATGGACGCAACCAAAACAAAGCTAGGCTCAACGCTCCACTTGCACATGAATAAAGAAGATAAATTCACAATTTATTTATAACAACTATCAATATTGGCCAACTTCGTTAATCGTTTCGAAGAGACCGGGATCAGATTTAATTATCTGAAAACCACTTCGATCCAGTTGGAACACAACGAATGAATACTGTGGAGATGATGAAGACGGTGATTCAGTTTGTCCAGACCGGGGACAACTTGTATGGACGAATGCTATCAGAACATCGTCATTGGAAGACGATGAGCATTCTAAGTGGAATTGTTTTTCTTGAAAGGTAACGCTTAGCCTCAAGCCTCAGGAACCGGGAATGACTAAAACAGGGGAGATGCATCAAGGCTAAGTGGGTCGCACCCAATTAGGGTAAGTTATCACCTTGATATCCTTGGAAACCTATATATTATGGATATGGTTGTGCATGAAAGAAGGAGCGCTCGATGTTTGAGGGTGGGAACACCCGTGGTGATAACATATTCGGTCTATCCAAGTTAGGGGTAGGCCGGTCTTGTGTAGCAGGGGATCCCGACGAGGTCCTCGGTACATTGTTCTAGAGGTGTACTGTGATGGGCGGTACTCTAGTGGCCCAGTCATTGTATGGAATCCATTCTACAATAAACGCTGTACGGTTTTGATTGTGCCCAAATATGCTGAAACGTGATTTGTAAGCATTTCAGCTATTTTCGATTTACTTTCTATAGGCACTATTATAATGTCAGATGATTTTGATAAAAATCGTTTTGATTATCGTAAGGTAAAAACCCGTCGTGTTTATGTGTGACGTGGTCTTACGAGATACCTTTGTTTCCAAAGGATTTTGAGAAAAGTTAATAATTCAAATTGAGTGTGTTTTCTCATGCTGGTTTTCCAGACTGACTCGGGTGTTATTTTATTATAATGCTCGGGTCAAACCGAGTATTACCAATTCAGGATAGAATGCTATGGAGCTCAGGAGGTGAGATGGAGGAGTAGAGACGTATCTCCGTACTTGATTTATATTTCCGATGTATGAGGATAAGTTAGTAAACTGTTCAGATTAATTGTTGTATATTGTATTCTGATAATGGTATGTATATTAACAACACAGTTCTTGTATTTAAAATCTGTTATTATATATTATAATTTGTTCCGCTGCGATTGTGAGATTCTGTTGTTGTTGTTCTATTTTTCTTCTACCTTTTTCCTTCTTCACCCTAAAGATTCGTATTTCCATCCAATTTGAGTTGGCTCTGGCGTGTATTATGGTCGACTCAAGGGGTATGGATTTACGGGCCTTTACACTTATCCACTTAGCATAAGTTAAAATTTCCATATCAAATATTAAATTTTATAATTTAATCCACTAATTTGATAATTTGGTTCATTTTAATTAATTCGAAACCCGTTTTATTTCAAAAATCGTTTTGAAATCATTCATATATACATAACTTCTTTTGCACCTCTTATCGAATCTATACCTTTTCATTTACAATCTAATTTATTTAACTTCCATAAGTTAAATTTTAACTTCACCTTGAAATTTCCAATTTCAGGTTATAAGTTCAAAACTTATTTAACTTGGCCTAAGTTAATTTCTAATTCGTTTAACCCCATTTAAACTTACTCAATTTAAATTTTTGCCTTCCAAATTTAAATTTCCACACTTCCTTTCTTATTAACATCATTTCCCACTTATAAGTTCAAAAACTTATTTTTCCTTGGGTTCTACTTCTCATTTTAATAGGAATCCCAGAATTCAAACACCGGTATTTATTTCAAATCAACTTTGAAATCACACACACACACACACATATCCCATTTGTATACCAAATCACACTTTTACATTTCAACCCCACCTTGGTTTTTATCCAAAAACAAATTTCTTTGGAATTTCCAAAACAACCCTTGCTTTCAAAAGAAACATTTTCATATTAAAATATTCTAAATAATATTACTTATTATTTCCTTAAACATTTTGAAATACATTTCAAAAAATTTCCCGGGACTTAGATTCAAAGCTTTCTCAATTTAAATCTATTTTAGTTTATAAGTCATATTTATAAATTATGCTTATATAATTCCACTTCCTTAAAACATTTCACCATGTCTTATCATTGTTTAATTTGTAATAAACACCTTCATTAATACACAACACCCAATTTATGATACAAAATTTCAAAACAACTTTCACAAGAAAATGGCGTCTTCTCAAGAAAATGGCTCTCGAAATCGTTTGTATTCCAGAATCTCTTCTTCCCAAAATTGCTTTAATCTATTCAATCATTTCTCTTTCCCATATTCTTTCGCTCAAGCCGTCAAGAACCATCTACCTTCTCAATCTCAAATAAAGTATTCTCGTAATCCAAAATCCAATTGGATTGATTTGAGAAAAGGAAAAAAATTCTGCTTCAGATGTGGAGACCTCAATCATGTCGCAAAATTTTGCCGTGACCCAATTAGATGTTTTGCTTGTGGGGTATTCGGTCCTAAAAGAATGGATTGTCTTCTGAAATCGGCCTCCTTTGATTTTTCTTCGCCATCGATCAATCATGGTTTTCTGTTTGTATTAAAATTCTTGAAACTTAAGGGGCTTCTTCTAGATTATCAATGGTATATGAGAGATATTGGAATCAATTACCTGGAAGAATTACTGAATCATTTTGGCTTTGTAAACGAGCCAAACATAGGAAAAGGCTATAGGGAAAAATTTGGTAACCCAGAAGATTTTTTTGGCAAACCAGATTTGTGTGATGTAAACAGGCGATCCTCTTCCCCAAATTTAATAAATCATGGATTCCAGTTTGCCTTAAAATTTTTGCTTCTTAGAGGAATCATGATCGATCATCTCTGGTATAATAAAGAGGCAGGAATTAAGCTTCTAGATGAACTGTATCACCATTTCAACATTATAAATTCGCCTAATATCGGTATTGGTTACAACGATAAATTTGGTAATAACAATGTGATAGAGGGTAATTCTGTGGACTTGAGTGAATCTGATCTTGTAGAGGATACCATAATTGATTCTATCATTCTTATGAAACCTGTTGGTAGAGTAGTCACCATGGATTTTGATCCTTTGCTATTAGATCCTGTTGTTTCTGCTTATTCTAATGTGCTTTATTCGTCATTGAGTGCTTTGGATATCGTTGATGAGCAGCTAGGAGCTGTTGATAAGATAGATGACTTCTTTTTTACTGATAGAAATTGTCGTAAATTTAAAGCCTACGTTCAAGATGGTTTCAAGATTGTTGTTTCTAATAAATTCGACTGTCTTTCGTCAGAATTTGATAGTTCAGATATTGATGGGGGTTTGGTGTTTATCTCTGAGCAATCTGGCAAGGTTAATTTGATCGATTCAAACTAACAGATTGATGTGAGTCTTGATTTAGAGTTGGATTTAGCAAGTATATATATAGAAGTTTCATCGCTCGACACCATTGCTCCCAGGAGCCACTCTGTTCTTGAACCTGCTGTTACAGATGTAGTAGATGTTTCAGAAGATATTCGGTTGTTTGAATTTGAAGTTTTTCGAGATTGGACATTGTCTTTTGAGAAACAGAAGGAAGAAGATTTAACTGCCGATCTCGAGTTTTGCATGTCTGATGTGTTTTATAATTCAACTCTGGTTCCTTTTGATGATGTGCACGCTATTAATGGTGTGCATGGTGCACAGTTTTCAATTCCAATTGAGGAAATTTTTATCGATAAGGTAGTTATATTTTCTGGCGATGCTTCCTTTTCATCTGTTGTTGATAGGAATTCTTTCAATTTTGAAACTGAGGTTCTGGACTTTCTTATGTCCTTCGATCATCATATTGATGAAGCTGCTGCTGAGTTAGAGCCCAATTCTAATCTAGAAATGAAAGAGGAATTAGTTTTTGTTGCTTCAGATGCTTTGAAGTTTGATAGGTTGGACAGTTTTATGTCTTTTCGTGATTGGATTTTGGCTTTTGAGAAGCAGAAGGTTGAAGAATTATATGCTGATCTAGAGTCTCGCATTTCTTCTATGTTTTATAATTCAACTTTGGTTCCTCTTGATGATGTGCACGTTATTGATGATGTGCATGGTGCACAGTTTTCATTTCCAATTGAGGAAACTTTTATCGATAAGGCAGTTGCTTTTTCTGGCGTTGCTTCCTTTTCATCTGTCGTTGACAGGAGTGTTTTAAATATTGTAACTGAGTTTGATGATCTGGATTTTCTTTTATCCTTCAATCATCATATTGAAGTAGTTGACGCTGAGTTAGAGCCCAATCTTTCTGATGGCTCTACTAATTCTTTATATGCTCCTTTAGATGATTTATGCGGAGAGAACCAACTTGTCTTTTCTAAACCATAAATGAAAGAGGAGTTAGCTATAGTTGTTTCAGATGATTTGAAGTTTGATAGGTTGGAGACTAATATTTGCTCTATCCCTAACTCTGCATCTTCGAAGAGAGGAAAGCGTAGGCATTCAGTAGCTTCTAGCGGGTCAGTTCGTCGAAGTGCTAGAATCTGTAACTGTCAGTCTTCTCCTACAGGTGAGTTACCGGGTTCGAGTTCCACGAGTGGTACTACGTATCCAGGCTCAGGTATGAGCTCTTCTCTAGGTAGTACGTTTTCTACTTATGCTTTAGGTAGTCTTTCTTCGCCTGAGTTTAGTCAGTTAGCTCATGACACTTCTTTTATTTTTACTGATATTGAGTTAGATCGGGAGTATATTAGATGTAGGGAATTAGAGAGGGCTAGTTCAGTTCATCTATGAGGATCATTAGTTGGAACATTAGAGGTTTGAATGATTTAAACAAATGTGATAAGGTTAGAGTATTTTTTAAAGATTACTCTATAGATATTGCTTTACTTCAAGAAACTAAAATTAATTGTCCTGATGTTCGCTTCTTTAGAAGATTAGGTGGTTATCATTTTAGAAAATGGGTTTTCTTACCTTCTGTTGGCTCTTCTGGGGGTTTAATGATAGGTTGGCGAGATAGTTATTTTAAATTTCTTCAGTGTATTGTGAAGCATCACTCTCTTCATGTTATTCTTATTAATCTTTCTGATAACTCTTTGTTAAATATTTCTAATGTTTACGGACCTAATTCTAAAATTAATAGGAGAATTTTATGGAATGAATGCCTTGAATTTAGATCCCTTGCCCCGGGTTCTTGGATTATGGGGGGTGATTTTAATGTTACGCGTTTCATAGGTGAGCATTTTCCTAGGGAAGGGGATTACTCTGCTATGGAGGAATTCGACCAATTTATTTTTAACTCTAATTTGATTGAAATTCCTCTCTCTAATAGAGAGTATACTTGGAGTAACGCTAGAGATTCTCCTTCCATGGCTCTTCTTGATAGATTTTTTGTTAGTGATGAAATTGAGGACAAATTTCCTATCTGTAGAGTCAATGGCTTACCATATACCTTTTCCGACCATTGTCCTATTATCCTTTCTTGTGATTATCATAGAGTTATTAAAAATAATTTTAAATTTAAAAAGATGTGGCTTTTAGAATCTAATTTTGAGAACTTAGTTATATGTAAATGGAATTCTTTGAGTTTCCATAATTTTAGAAATAAGGAAAATTCTGCTAAAGCTTTTATTTCTAAACTTAGAGATCTTAGGATTTTTCTTAAAAATTGGAACAAAAATGTTTTTGGCAATTTAAAAATTAAAAAAGATAATATTCTTAATGAAATGCTTAAAATAAACAAGATAGAAGAATCTAGACCTCTTAATCTAGGTGAATGTAATGTTCTTTCTAATTTAAAAGATGAATTAAATTCTATTTTAGAAAAAGAGAAGGTGATGTGGAAGCAGCGCTCCAGAATTCAATGGATTAACGAAGGTGATAATAATACCAGATTTTTTCATAATATTGCTAAGGGTAGGAAATGTTCTAATATAATTAACTCTATATTTGTTAATAGTATAGAGTTAGTTGATCAAGGAGACCTTAACAAGGCTTTTACTGAATATTATAAGAATATTTTTGGTTCTAAAATCAAGCATAGAATCAATGTTAGATGGACAGATCTGTATCCATCGGATTCTATTGTTGATTTATCAGAGTTAGATAATTCTTTTACTGAAGAGGAAATTAGGAAAGCAATTAATGATATGCCAAGTGATAAATCACCAGGACCTGATGGGTTTCCTATATTATTTTACAAAACTTTTTGGGATGTTTTAAAATTTGACTTAATTAATTTGTTTAATGATTTTTATAATGGTAATTTGCAATTAGGGAGATTAAATTTAGCAAATGTTATTTTGCTGCATAAAAAAGTAGGAGCAAACAACTTAAAAGATTTTAGACCTATTTCTTTGATTAACTGTTCAGTAAAAATCATTTCTAAAGTTCTTGCTAATAGACTAAGTATAAAAATGAATGATTTAATTGATTGTTCATAATCGGCTTTTATTAAAGGGAGAAATATTACCGATGGAGTGGCTGTTGTTCAAGGATATATTAATTTCTGTTGTAAAAACAATATAACCTGTGCGATTTTAAAACTTGATTTTGCTAAAGCTTTTGATTCAGTAGATTGGGATTTTCTTGTAGATATTTTTCATGCTAGAGGTTTTGGTCATAGATGGATTAGTTGGATTTTGACTTTGCTTAAAACTGGAAATTCTAGTATTATGGTTAATGGTATTCTAGTTAATAAAATTCAGTCAAAGAGAGGTTTAAGGCAAGGGGATCCCTTATCACCTTTGTTGTTTAACTTAGCTGCTGATGTTTTTGCTAAAATTATTAAGAGAGCAGTGGATAACTCTAGGAAGTATTGGAAATGACATATCGCGTAATGGTATATCGGTTCTGCAATTTGCGGATGATACCTTACTTTTTTCTTCTCATCTTCCTAGACACATTATTACTCTCAAGTTTATTCTTTATAGTTTTGAGCTTTTATCTGGTTTAAAAATTAACTTTGACAAAAGTTTAGTTCTTGTTTTACATGATTTTGAAAAAGTAGAAAACTTAGTATCTAATACTCTAAATTGCAATAGTATGAATTTTCCTTTTGAATATCTAGGGTTTGTAAGTAGACCTACAAAACTCAAGCATGATGATTGGCTTATTATTATTGATAAAATTAAAAGTAAGATTTCTAATTGGAATAGAAGATTTCTATCTAGAGCAGGTATACTTGTTTTAATAAACTCGGTTTTATCAGCTTTACCGATCTGTTGGATGTCTATGCATCTGTTTCCAGAATGGGTTATTGATAAAATCGATAAAATTAGAAGAGATTTCTTATGGAGTGGGGATAATATTAATAATAATATAATATGTCTAGTAAACTGGGAAACTGTTTGTAAAACTAAAAAGGAGGGTGGTTTAGGAGTTATTAATTTGCGCAACATGAATTTGTCTCTTTTAGGTAAATGGCTTTAGAAGTTTAAAGATATAAATGATAATGCTATTTGGAAAGAGATGATTTCCAAATATTATTATAACGGTAATTTCAATTTACATCAATTTGATTTTTCTTCTTCCCATAATTTTTCTAATTTTTGGAAAAATATTTTAAAATGTTATGAAATTTTTAACTTAGGAACTAAGACTATAGTGCATTCAGGAAATTGTACTTCCTTTTGGCATGATAGTTGGATTTCGATATTACCTCTCAAGTTTGAATTTAAGGATTTGTATGATATTTGCAACTTTAAGTATGCTTTAATTAAGGATGTGTATTCTCCGAAAAATGATCCTCCTTGGAATTTCAGTTTTAATAGAATTTTAATCGGTTCAACCCTTAGTAACTTTCTTTGCTTTATGCTAGATTAGAGCTTTATAATATTGATAATGATAATGATTTTATTAGTTGGGAATGGGATAAGAGTAAGAAATATACTCCAAATTCTTTTTATAGATTTATTAATTTTTCGGGTACTTTAAATAACTCTTTTAAATACATGTGGATATCTAATGCCCCTCCTAAATCCAAAATTCACATGTGGTTAATACTTCATGGGAAACTTAATACAATAGAATTTTTAAAGAGAAAAAACATTCATAATGATAATAAATGTTATTTTTGCAATCTGCATCTTGAGGACATAAATCATTTATATTATGATTGTTTGGACTCTAATTACATCCTTACTAATACTTTTAAATTTTTTAACTTTAATATAATAAATAAAATTTCGGATTGTGAATTCTACTGGAAAAATTACAGATTCAATTTCAATAAAAATATTAGATTTTTACTAGACACTTTATTTATTATTATTAGTTGGTTTATTTGGTTTGAGAGAAATCAAAGAATTTTTAATAATAATAATAATAGTCATCTTAACAAATTGATTTTTTCAATCTCTACATTTTGTTTTAATTGGATTTCTAATCCCAAATATAAATTAGCTAAAAATATCCTTTTCAAATGGTATCTTAACCAGGTTAGTAATAATATTAACTTTTTTAAACATAACAATATCTTTTATAGCACTAATAATAGTATTATTAATATTTTTCCAAATTCATATGATAATCTCACCTTAAATCGTAGTTTTCTTATGATTTAAGATAAATTAGTCTGATCCGTCTCAATTTTTGTTCTAATCTCTGTTTGGTTTATGTTTACAGCTTATTCGTTCCTTTAGTTTTTGTCCTGTTAGTCTTATTTAGGTTTTTATTTCATTCCTTATAAATACATATATATGTATATTTACTATATAAATATACATATATATGTATCATTCTTTTTTTTCCTAGTCTTGTTTCAGATACAGATTTTGGGAGTTTGTGTATTAGGTTCATTTTGCAGGTTTCTCTCGTCTTCAGATTGCTGGATATTAGATTGTAGAGAGGTTACCAGAGCAAAGTTTCTTCATCCAGGACTTCTTGTAGATATCCCCTCAGATATAGGATTCTGCTATCTTCGTTATGGAGTACTTTTTCAGGATGTTCTATTTCTCAAGTTTGGCACTCCTTCTTTTTCAGAGCATTCAGAGTGGTCTCCTTATTCAGCAGATCCTCTTCAGAGTAGATGCTTTTTCACTTCTTCTGGTTCCGACCTTTGGAGTTTTCTTATTTGATTAGTCTTTTTGGTATTTCTAACATCTTAATATCGGGTGGTGGCCATGCCGGAACTTGATATTGAGGTGCGATGGGTGGTGGCCTTGCCGGAACTCATCTTAGGAGTACCTGAGATTAGCTATCTATATTTTTTGCTCTTGTTACCTGCCAGGCATGTTGGCAGCTCCTTATATTCGTGTTATATATATATATTCGCATGTGTGCTCTCCTCTATGCATAGAGGATCACACATTTTTCTCAAAAAAACACCCAATTTATGATAATATTCAATATTATCATATCCAGAGACCAAACACACCATATATTCCATAAGAATTTCCTGAAAAATTATTTCTATATATAAAATATAACCAGGGTAAACTCATTTCATTTCAAAACATTTTGAAAAACTCTTCCGAAATTTTCGGGATTTAAATTCTGTGTTGAACTATTTTCAGCTTAACCCATTTGTATAGTTCATTCTTATCAAATTTCTATTTGGTTATATATATAACCACTTAAATTCTATAATCTTTATTTGATTATAATAACAACGACCAATCACCTTAATATGCTATAATAATTCAGAAAAATTATTTCTTTTTAAATCAAAATATAATCTTATATAAAAATTATTTTAAACCATTTTTAAAATCATTATATATGAAAATAACAAGTACACCCTCATATATATTACACTCAACTCATTCAAGGGTACTACTGACCCTATCTCTAATGAGTAATCCCCACCAAAGCCAAGGTTCTCGCTTAACCTTCTGCTCTAACACCACGTGTAACGACCGGGCGAATTTCGACCTCAAAACTCGACACTAATGCATTCATTGTATAGAGTGCCGAAAAATCGAGTGCCAAAAATACCAGGTTGTTAGGGTTAAGAAGAAAGAGAAAGAAGAAGAAATATAAATAACAACAACACATAATCTCATAGACGCAGCGGAACAAATATAATATACCATAACAGCTTTTATACAAAAGAAAAACTGTAACTATTAATTTACATATAAATTATCAGAGTACAATCATCAACTTATAAATCTGGACAGTTATAATAACTTGTCCCCACAAATGCTGAATATACAGCCTACAATACACAATGGAATATAATCAAAATACGCGTAATACGACTTTGCCATCCAGCTCATCTCCTGAGCTCCAAAGCAACCTAACCTGAATCTGTAATACTCGGTCTGACTCGAGCATTACAACAAAATAACACCCGAGTCAGGCTGGAAACCAGCGTGAGTAAACACACTAAATTTGAAATACTTAAGTTATCAAAATCCTTCGAATACTAAGGTAACTCGTGAGACCGCATCACATATACACGATGGGTTTTTATCTTACCATGACCAAAACAGTTTTATAGAAAATCCAGTGGTATTATAATAGTGTCTAAGTATAAAATACTTATTAAAATAACTAAATTTGTTAAATTAATTCAATCCCAGCATATTAGACTCTATAATCAAAAATCGTAAAGGTTTGCAGTGGTTATTTGATCGAAGTGGTTCCGGATAATGCAAATATCTGATCTCGGTCTCTTCGAACTCAAAATGATAAAATTAAAAGGGCAGATTATTTAAAATAAACAATTCATATTCAGGATGTCAACACTTACATATGGGAATTTATTTCATTTGTTTGTGTCAAATAAAACGTGTCAATGTTTATTCTAACCATTTAGATTCGTTTGGCTACTTAATGGCACAGACAAGAATAACTGCAATAAATATTCAAGAATAATAAACCAAACATAGATCATTAACCAAATTAACGATTAACAACTAATATTAAAACAATTCACAACCAGAATTAATTAATTTCCATTAACTAAATCCACTTATATTTTTAATCTAAAATTACTAATAATTTAAGAAATTATAAACAATTTATTATTAGTTAATTAAAATTAACTAATCCAATTAATAACTAATTTTATTAATCAACATAAGATTCAAACAGTTAAGAATCTAATTATTTATTAATCAACATAAGATTTAATCAAATAAGCTTTAATGAATAACTCACTTTAATTATTATAAAATAGTTAAACTTTATATTACAGAAAATTAATAACATTAATTTTAGACTAAAATATTGGGCGATAGGATTTCAATTACCGAAATTTATCATGTTGATTTCATTTTAAAATGAAAGAGAATTAAGTTTTAAAGTTAAAAGGTTTTGATACAAAAACTTATTTAAAATACTTTCTTTAAAAACAAATGCCAACAATTATTTGTTAATAACTTCTTTTCAAGAATAATTGCCAACAAATTCAGTCCAGGCCCAAAATTCCCCCCTTCACACTATCTCTTATATATATATATATATAAAGCCCAGCCCAAGTTAAAAAAACACGGCCCGCATCTATCTATTCTTCTCCCTCCAGACCTGTTTCCCTTCTCTCTCGTGTTCTTTTTCGTGCACGAAGGCTGTGCATTGATGTGAGCACATACCCACAACTTCGACCAACCCCTACCTGCCGCTAACCGACCTCACAAACCACCCACGACCCCCTCATCCACCTGACACCTTGAAAAACACGGTTGGCACCATGGTTCGAAAACCGATCCACTCGACCCAAAACTAGAACAAACCCAATGCAACTCATCCACCTCGTTCTACCACCACACAAGACCGATCACCACCAAAATGCACCACCAACTATGCCACGTCCAACTCTACCAATCCTCTCTGGACCGCACCTTCCCTTCTCCTCCTACGCGACGTCATTTGCCAAAAACCGAATCCATTACAAAACCAATCTAAAACCCTAAAAGAACCCGCCAAGCTCCCACATGCTACAGGAAAATCACCTACCATTTTTCCCTGATGCGCCTCCACCCATTCCACCTCCACACTCAACCGTTTGCCACGAAATCGACTATGTCATCGGAATTTGACGTTTCACCCAAGTACGATAAACTCTCAATTCCTCCTTCCACACTCCCCTAAAATTCCTCAAATCACCTTTAAAAATAACATTTTCAAACAACGATTACAACCATATGATCCAATGATTTAATTACGATTGTTGAAATTTGTCAAATTAGACCCACTCACCATTTAATAGAAATTTCTCTCCTTATACTTGATAGTTTTAGATGAAATAAATTTTTAGACAGTCTATACTAAAAAACAAGCAATTTTCTTTTTGAAATCAAGATCTAAATTTAAGTGGTTGTTGAGATGTGGATTTTTAAAGTGAAAAGCTTCACTGTTTTTATCAAACAAATAAGAACAGAGGAGATAAAGAAGAAAACAGTGTTCTAGTGATGGGTGGATCTGACCATACCTCCACAGATTCACAACACATATAAACCTTCCCTATAAACATGATTCATTCACATCACAGTTATATAAAGGAAATATCATGTTAAGTCGTTTACTCACTATTCAAATAGATGATGAACATACTGCTGCTTTATCTTCTTCTTCAGCCTTTTTTTGTCTTTAATCATTTTATGTTTTAATGGTGGATCCTTTGCTTGTTTTAATGGCGGAACTTTTGTTTCTTTTTTTCTTTTTTTTGAGTATGAATAATTTACAGGATATGGCTAATATATATGAGAATGGGAAGAACAGTGCAATGCTAGGGTGGCTGAAAATTTTTGTACAGGCCTTTCACATTTTATTATTTTTATTTTATTTTATTTTTATTTCTTGATTTGATGATTTGATTACTCCTTTGACTTGATTTATTTTATGGATTTGATTTTTGTGTGACATGATTAAATGTTGCTATAATGATGTTTCCTATATGCATATACACACACACACACACACATATATATATATATATATATATCCTTATATTCCTACTTTTTTCCATGTACATGTTCACATGCTTGCATACTTACATATTCAATTGTTTTCAAATTTATTTACACACATATATTTTGCCATATATATTTATATATGAATATGCATATCTATACAATGTACATATTTATTTTACTTCATATCTTACATCTTTATATATATATATATATTACTTTTATAAACATATATAACTATACATATACATAAATGTATATCTATATATATTATTTTAACTTTTATAGCATAAGTTTTTCATATACAAATATATATATATATATATATATTGTATCCAATAATTAAAATGAGAAGCTTAGTTAAATATTTTTAGAAAATTAGATTTTTAAACTTTTAAATCAAAGACTAAAATATGTATATATATATATACACAGATATTCCATATATCAGAAATAATTATTTAACTGATAAAGTTTAATATCTCAATATTTAAAATCAGTTAAATATTCAAATAACAGAAATCCAGGTTGCTACAAAGCTAAATGTAATAATTCCAATTGAAATCGAAGGTAAATATTAATGAATGTTTAATGGATAATTTTAATAGTAAAGAGGGATACTATTTGAGTGAATGAATAAAGAACTTGTGTTATAAAAGTGAAATCCAATTTTAGTTGAGAATAGAAATAACGATTGAACAATGGGATAGATTTTAACTTAAGCAGAGTTAAATGAATTGAATTAATGAAATAAGTTAATAAAATGAATTATAGAACGGAAGTTAACTTAGGAAAAATTAAATGAAATGGATTGTAATTTAAATTATATAAACTTCAGTTGTAAAATGAAATTCCATTATAGTTGGAAAAAATGGAATTAATAGTTGAATTAATAAAATAAATTAATTGAATAAACTAATAAAGAAAATTTATACATCAGATATAGTTGGAATATTGTTTAGTAGCATAATGAATTAAAAATTGAACTTAAGAAGTGTGAGTTAAATAATTAACAAAATGAGTTAAATAAAATAAATTTGATTTGAAATGAAATGAACCTAAATATAAAAATGAAGTAAGCGTTAACCAATTGAATGAATAATGGATTGTATGAAAGGTAAAGTTAAATCAAATCAATTTTAATAATTGAATGAAAGTCAATTGGATTTATGAGAAAGCAAAAATTACAAAGAATGTTTTTAAATAAAATTTGTAACTTTCGAAATAATTAAACTTGAATAAAGTCATATAAATATTATTAATGATTAAGAAAGGTTAAGTGAATAATTTAAAGAAAGAGAGGAATTATTTTAAGGGGCTGAATGTGAACTTGAGAAGTAAACTAAATTATAAACCATATCTTGTAAACTGTTGTAAATTAAATAAGAAAATAAATGATTAGAAATGTAAGGAATGTTGATAAATTAAGTGTAGTTTAGTAAACTTGTATAAAGCTGTATAAAAGAACAAGAGTTTTAAATAAAATGTGAAAATGAAATTTTAAATTAAGTTGTAAAGAAACTTAATTAAAGACATAAGGGTTGTATAACTTGAAATTTAAGAGAAATAGAACTTAAAACCAAATCTAAAATGGTTAAACATTTTGGCTAAGCAAAACGAAACCTGAATTTGTGATGCTAAATGAAATCTATCTTAACTAAAGTAAGAATGAAAGTGATAGTGATTTAAAATTTATAATGCCAATACAAAAATGGAATATGAATATTATGATTTAAATGTTTGAAAAGGTAGAAGTTAAAGTTTTAGAACTTACAGATCTGATAAATATAAAAAAAATTAAATTGGTTGAATATGAATGTTAAGAATAGAAAGTTTGAAGTCAAATTATGAAATAAAAATTTAACTTAAGTAGAGTTATTGGAAATGAATAAATGAAATAAGCTAACGAAATGAATTTATGAAATGAGTTAAATGGATTTAGATTTAAGAGGAAAAGGGGGGACTTAGGTTGTAAATTTAAATTGAATATATTGAGTGTAAACGAAATGAATGTAAAGCAATTGAAACAACTGAATAGAACATAAACTAAATTGAAAGTGAGTTAATTGGAAAGATAATAATAAATGTGTAACAACCCGCATATCTATCGATTTTATATTTAAATATTTTATCGTTAGTCGGATGTTAGTCCGAAAAGCTACTTTTTGCGTACGGTCAAATTAGGACTCGAGACCACCCCCATTGAGTTCAAAATGACGTTTGCGATCTTTTTGAGTGTAAACTTCGATATGTTTGGAGATAGTGAAATTTTCGTCACTTTTCCCACTTGTGACTTTGGTTGGGACTGCACCTTCTTAACTCAGCCCAACCCCCTCTTCTCTTCATCACTTCATCAAACACTTCAAGCTTCTTCAAAAATGGTGGGGGGAAAGAGAAATTAAAATTCCAAGCTCGAGATCTTTAGTAAATTCAACATCAAACTCCGAATTCAAGGTGAAGAACATAGATTCAAGCTAGGGGTTGATTCTTGCTTTGCTCTTAAGCTCTCCAACATCAATTTCGTGGAAAAGGTGAGATCTTTGATCTCACATCTTGCCTATATCTATCTTGGACTGTTGGGAATGGTTCCCTATCATTTTAGCATCAGCATTTTCATTTGGTTTGGATTGGATTGGTGAAAAACCCAAAATTTTAGTGTTTTTGGTGAAAAAATTACACTTAGGTCGTTCTGCCTTCGCTAGGTCGTTCGCGAGTTAAGCCTAAGTCGTAGGTCATTCGTGTTGAAAAGTCACACGGAGCATAAGTCGTTCCAGGCCTTAAGTCGTTTTGGGTGTGCTAAGTTGTTCGCGAGTTAAGTGCTAAGTCGTGCGCGAGTTAAGAGTTAGGTCGTTGCCTTCAGCTACCTCGTCCTGGCTTAGGTCGTACTGGGATAAGTCGTTAGGTCGTATAGACCTTAGCTCGTAGCTCGTATTTGAGCTTAAGTCGTAGCTCGTATTTGTTCTTAAGTCCTAGGTCGTATGGCTCTTAAGTCATAGGTCGTATGGCCCTTAAGTCATAGGTCGTTCGCCCTTAAGTCTTAGGTCGTTGCCGACCTATAATGCCCCAGGCAAACTTTAGGTCGCTCGCACTGGCTTATCTCGTAGGTCGTCTCCGACCTAAGCTTCTTTTCCATAAGTCGTTCGCGAGTCAAGTGTTAGGTCGTCTCCGACCTAACGCCCCTCGTCACCTTAGGTCGTAGCTCGTAAGTCGCTCGACCTTGCTAAGTCTTTAAGTCGCTCGAGTTAGGTCGGCCAGTATATCTCGTAGGTCGTCTCCGACTTATCCTCCAGTTAAGTCGTTCGACCCTCTAGGTCGTTCGAGTTAGGTCGTTGGGCCATTTACCTTAGGTCGCTTGACCTTAAGTCGTAGGTCGTCTCCGACCTATGCCCCACTAAGTCGCATCCCACTTAGGTCGCAGGACTCTGTAAGTCGTAGGTCGTCGCCGACCTTACACTTGGTCTTTTTAGTTCGCGATTTCCTTAGGTCGTATGACCTATTTTTCCTTAGGTCGCTGGACCGCTTGCCTTCACTAGGTCGTACCGTATTACTCTGCGTAGGCAATCTTATCTGAAAAGCATTCATCAGAACTTCCACTTTGATGCATTTTGAGCTGATTTCCTTGGATTTTATTCACGTCTCCGAATGTGAATTTTTGTGATAGATTGTTCCAACAATCATTTTATGACTTGTCACTTTAAAGATATGAAGGTTTTAATACTAGTAGTAAATATCAAAACTCTTTCATCAAATCGATTTCAATACTATTTTTAATATCAAAAGTTCGTTTTTCTCAAACCGGTTTTCAATCTACTAATATATATAAGCCTTTACTTCACTCGAATGAGAAATCGACTTAAACGACTTAGTAAAACGAGTGGTATGAAACGCTTGCGTTCACTTCGTCGGTTAGCTCTTGGACTTGTTCGATTGAACCCTTTTCGTGACAATTTCCTAGTGAAGATTTACAGCTTGTTCGTAAATATTTAAGTTAAGCAAGTGGTTATGGGACATGAAGCTAAACTCATATATTTACTAGCTTGGTGTGATTGACACTTCTCGCTAATCATGATGATCATTTTATGATTTAGACTAGCAATTGTGCGATGTCTCTTTGTTTGCAAGGTTAGACTAGACCGCAGTAGTGTGATTCCGACTCACACATATCTCTTTGTCCGCAAGGTTAGTCTAGACCGCAGTAGTGTGATTCCGACTCACACATATCTTTTTGTTTGCGAGGTTAGGCTAGACACCACTTGTGTGATTCTATTCACACATACCTTTTTGCTTTTTGGTTAGCCTAGGCCTCAATCAGTGTGATTCCGACTCACACATATGGGGTAGCGCCCCATGGTCTTCGGACCATCATGTGATAGGCCTCTTTCTCTTTTTATGATTTCTGGATTTCTTGTTTGATTTCTGGATTTTTATGTCATTGACTTGTTATGAGTACAAGTTTAGGGTATGATGCCCTCTTTGGATCTTTGAGAAGATTCTCGTGATATTGATCATTTCTCATCGGTTGATCTCCTGTTGATCATCATTTTCATACTTATAGTAGTATGTCTGTATGGATATTCTATGTTTATGCCATATCTTTTATTCTATATCATGTCATCTGATATTTATAGTTAGACTAATCCGTTTATTATTTTCTTAAATAATACTCGGGTCAGACCGAGATGTTACAGGTGCTTCTGCTTGACTTCCTTCCGGGATTTGCTACTCTGACTTTTGGCTGACTATTTAGTTTAGCAGTTTTTGTTGTATACACTTGAGATATGGACTCATAGTTGTATTCTTTTTGTATAGCACATGTTGCTATTCTTTTGTATTATTGTGGAACTTTTTGACCACTACTCTGATGTACACTTTCATGTGTTAGTTATATATTCATATCTTCTTCCGCCTTTGTGATATGGATGTCTGTGACTGCTTTGTGTTATGTTTATTTCTATGTTTGTTTCCGAAGATTATTTTATAGCCACCGTGTGATAATCAATTACATGGATGGTCGCTCCTCAACAGCCATATTCTCCGTGCTAGTTGACAGCACTACATCGTAGTGTCCTTGGCTAGCGTGGGTATTGAGGTGGGGCGTCACAAAATGGATGTTAATAAGTAATGAAAGTGTATAATGTTAACATTCGAAAATGAAATTTATATGGTTTTTGAATTAATTGTTTGTATATGATACTATGCATTTCGAATCTATCTTTTCTTTCTGTTGTTTCTATTCTCCTATCTTCATTCCTTTTCGGTGAAGAAAAGTTTTTGATTGGGGGAGAGTGTAACGACCCGTAAATTCGAACAATAAAAAAATAAAATAAATAAATATTAATTATAATTGTTGAATAGAATTTGGTTAGGAATAAAAATTTAATGTTTTATTTATGTAATGTATTGATATGAACTTGAACAAAATTATTAAATAGCAAATTTTGATAAGTTATATAAATATAATAACATAGATTTGAATGTAATTGGATGAAAATTGGATGCGTAGTTAATAACATGAATTGGATAATAAAAGAAATTGTAAGCGATGATAAAATGCATGTTTATTTAAGGAGAAATAAAATGCGTGATTTAAATAGTAATATACGGAAATGAGGTCAAACCATTAATTAGGGAGTGATGAATATCTTTTGTTAAATGCAATGACCTTATAAGCTATATTGATTACTATTAAAAATGTAAACAGTTGTTGTTATTAGAAACTTGTTGATATTCCAAAATGAAATTTAGTGAAATTGAATTTATTGAGATCTTTTAATTTACAAATGAAATTAATGTGATGTAAGGATACACTATTGTGTTAAAATAGAAACAAATTACTATTTCATTTATTGACATTAAATCTTTTAAATAAGATAAAGAGAAACAAATTAGTAGTAAATAAATTGACATTAATTTACCAACATTCAATTTGGAAATTTAATATTGAATATATGGACATTAAATCTTTTAATATAGGGAAACAGATGGTAATTGATTCAGTCAATTTTAAATTATATTATTTTGAATTAAATTGAGTTTTTAAAATTTAAATAACAAATTTGTGATGCTGAGTATTAGGATTGACCAAATTTAGTTGAATGAAATTTTTGTGAAAAGTCAAATTTTGGTCAAACTTAGTTAAATTTTGGATTTAAGTTGAAAATTTAAAGGTTTTAAAATTTGAATTTTTTTGTTGAAAAAAAAATCTAGAGAAAATTCTAAGATGGATTCCACTTTTCGTTTCGTTAAAATCAGACTTCCAGAACTATAAATATGCTGTTTATAGTGAAAAACTCGCATAAGTATACAGTGTATTCCCTTGTGTATATTTGTATAGGATCTCCCGTAGTATTTCTCTTGTATATTATACTGTATTCTCCTTGTATTGTCTCTTGGGCTTTCAAATGGCTTTTGGGCTCCTGGAAACCTAATGGACATCTAGATTTCTTAAATGCTTTTCCCATTCCACCGTTTAGTCACTTCGGAAAGATATGTACATACTTTCTTTTCTCTTCTCCTTCTTATTTCTCTTCTCTTCCAGAAAACTCTCTGTACTTCCTCTTTTCCTTCTCCTCAATTCCCAAAACTAAAACCCAAATCCAATCTCCTTCCTCTCTCCTTCCCTCCTCTCTTTTCTCTCTCTCCTCTCCCCTCTCCTCTCTCTTCTCTCTTTTTCTCTCTCCTCTTTTCCCAATGCTAAACCCTCTAGCTCCTCTTTCCTCTTCTTTTAGAAAAAAGAAAAAAAATTATTTTGCAAGGTATTGTTCATCGTGTTCGTGCCATTATTTACTTTGGATCGTTGTTGCCTTGCTTTGGATCTTGGATTTGTTATTGCTTGTGATCTCCGCTCCATTCGTTGTAGTTATCACCTTCTCTTACCACGAAAGGTGAGAATGTCACTCATGATTAATATTCTTATGTATAAGTAAATGGAATCATATGAAATGACATGTGAATTGTTTCTATAGTTAGGAATATGTTATGTTAATTTATATGTTACTCATGTTATGTTAATTTATATGTTATTCATGTTATGTTAAGTTATATGTTATTCATGTCATGTTAAGTTATATGTTATTCATGTCATGCTAATTTATATGTTATACATATGTTATGTTAATTTATTGTCACATATGTTATGTTAATTTTTATGCCACCTATGTTCTGTTAATTTATATGTCACATAAGTTATGTTAAATTATATGTTGCATATGTCACATGATATGTGTTATATAATATGATATGTCACCTTTATATATATGTTATGTTAAATTTCAGGTTACATATGTGTTATGCTATGATATATGTTAGGATAAGTATGATATGTTATGCAAGTGAAATGTTATGCTATTTATTCATTTATGCAAGTCACATGGCAAGTTCCCTTTATTTGTTAGTTAGGAAATCCCTGTGGGTTGAATTGATATATACCCAAACTATCTTATAGATTAGGAAAAATCGTTATGGGTTGAAATGATAGACTCAAACGATTTTATCAATTTGAAACTATTAATTTGGGATACAGGTTGAAATGATATACCCCGAAAATTAATAATTTTGGGTTGAAATGATATATACCCTAATCACTTGACCAAAGGGTAGAAAACTATATACAGACACCGTTGGTCTATTTTAAAGTGTTTTCTAAATTTTAAAATACGTTTTGATTTAATAAATTGGTTTTTAAAATTTAATAAAAAGAAAAAAATGATTTATTTAAATTATATTTTTGAAAATAAAATAAAATACAAATTTAAATTATATGTTTTAAAGTTAATTTATAAGTTAGGGTTTTAAAAGAAGTAAAATTTCAAATTTTTGACTTATAATCTTTAAAATATATAATTTAATATTTGATTAATAAAATATAAAATAAAATATTTTAAAAATATAATTTAATAAAATAATTAATATAGGTTTAAAGGATTTTTTTAAATTTTAGTTTAATATAATTAATTTTATTGATTTTATAACAACTTTAATAAATAAAAATAAGGAAAGAGAAACTAAGGTTAAATTGTAAATTTAATCTAATTAAATGAATTAAATCAAATAGGATTATTTAATCTATTTGGTTATGGAATTTCCAAAGATAAGATTTGAAATGTAGATAATTTAATGTGATAGAAATTGTAAGTTGAATGTTTCAAAGCTAAAATATAATTGAAGTTGGATATTTTAGTAGTTGATTTAAATTGTAACTTAAGATTTTGATTATTTAAAATGTTTTATAAAAATGACCACGGTGTGAAATAAGCATTGGGTTGTTAAAGAGAGCGGGATCGGATATTGTCATACTCTCTGCCAATACCGAAAACCACTTTAACAACTGTGCACATGGTGGAGAATCCAGAATGAAGTAGGATGGTTTTGGCGAACGCTACCAGAATGAAGTAAGAGAATGATGATGGAGAGCCTTGACTTTTGGGTCATAATTAAAATGACTAAAACATGAGCCACGCCAGGCCAAGTGGGGTCGCTCCCCCTATAGAGCATGTTCCTTCGAAACCATATCTATTACTTTGTGATTTGAGTGGATGCGCCTTCGATTATGGGAGTGTGTCTCGAGGTGGGCGGTAGTAGCTGCTATGCATTACCACTAGTCCGGATCTGCAAAACGGTAGTATCCTACCCTGGGCATTGCCTCGCACGGCTTATCATATTTATCCTAATTGAGCGCACTACGACTTTGGTTTGTATCATACCTATGGAGTGCTCACCGAGTAAACCACCGGTTTGGTGGAGCTTATAGTATCTGTATAGACTACAATATTTATATAAAAATGTGTTAAGGGGGATATGGGTAACGCCTTAATGCTACTTTAATACTTTACTTTACTGTAGACATTATCTATGTATCGTATTGTATGATGTATGTAGATAGTTTGACGGATCCTTAAAGAATGGAAATCCCAAACATCCTTTGAGTTATTGATGCATTTCAGTTGTACATTTCACTTGAGTTGACTTACTTACATAAGAATGTTAATCCTGACTCGAGTGTTTTGTTTTGCTTTATGCTCGGGTCAGCTTGAGTATCTCACCATTCTAGATCATCTTTTGGAGCTGGAGACTAGTTGGAGATCTTTCTATCTATCTTCTTAGCTATTTCACTCATGTTTGCTATTTTCAGTTATTTCTATTTCAGACTTTGTTATTTTCTTATGTATTAGCGAACCTCTATGTATTTGGATTTTTGTTGTATTTGCTTTAGACTCTAATGTTTATGTAGAAGCTTCATGAACTACTATGGTTATCTATTCCGCTTCGTGATGTTGTAATATTTTGTGTCTGTGATTCTGTGCTTAATTCTTATTTACCCTAAATTTATATAACAATCTGTTGTTTTGAACAATTCAAGTCAGACATGTGTGGTTTAATGTCGATTTGAATGTTCAAAATAGCGGGTCGTTACAGTTTTACTTTACATTTTCTTATTCTATTTACAATTTCATAAATATTTACTTAAGTTTACTCACATTCTACAATTTTCAATTCATGGTTATATAATCACTTTACAGCTTAAGTGTATATTCATTTTTATTTGATTCATTTCAAATACTTATCTAATTCATTTCACATTCAATTAGATTTGTTTAACATTTCTTAAGTCAGACTTCAATTCATATAACTCATCTTACTAGCTCAGTTTATTTAACTTTACTTAAGATAAAATTTAAGTTCATATCTTAATTTTTCAATTTCCTTTTCTTATATATACCATTTTCATTTATAAGTTCAAAAACTCATTTTCTATATATTTTTATCAAATCATCCTTGGATTTTTTTTAAATTCAACTTTGTTTTATCAAAACAAAACTTAACTTCATAATTATATTACTAATGGTAACAAATCCATCACTTAGAAACTCGAAAATGAATATTGATGATGCTGCAGTCACCACTCGAATAATTTTCCAACGACTGTAGTGAATTTAGTGCTTTTATTATCTCTTTAAAATCCTTTTTATTTATAATTCTCATTCATAAATTTATACTTACATAAATTCACTTATTTCACTTTTCTTATATAAGATATTTCTATTTTGTTTATCATTGTTTAGATTTATAATATAACTTCTTTTTATTTAACACACAACAAATAACAAATTATAATAATCAAATATTACCATTCATTAACAACTAACAATTTATATACTATTATATAAAATATAATCAAGGTAAAATTATTTCATTTACCCAATTTCGAAAACAATATCATGTCCAATCTCCATGTTTAAGTGTTTAGAGATCCCTATCGATAACGTTAGCCAGATGTAACAACCAGAACCCATAAGCCACTCAACATCTCAATCAACACAATATAAAACATTTTTATATCACTAAAAAATATGGGTTTATATATATATACTCACTCAAACTCATTCTATGGTATTACTAACCATATCGATAATGAGTACCCATCAAAGCCTAGGTTTGTTGCTAAACCAAAAGCTTTGATACCAGCTGTGACGACCCGCAAATCCACGCCTGTTGACCAAGAAAAACAGAATTGCAGATGATCATAAGAAAGGAAAGAGAGGGTGAGAAGAAAGAGAGAAGAAAGAAGAAGAGAAGAGAAGAAGAGAGAAGCAGAACCAAAACAATACAGAATCTCACATTGCAGCGGAATAACATATAATATAGATCAGTAATCTTTACAAAGAGAAACTATAATATACATAAATCAATATCAAAGGACACAATAAGTAATCATCCACTTGGACAGTTATAATAACATGTCCTCACAAATGCTGATAATTTACAACAACAACAATGCAATGCAGCGGAAAAATAAACAAATGTATACGACATGAAGATCTCCAGCTCGCCTGCTGAAGCTCCAAAAGCACCAAATCTGAACCTGTAAATATACTCAGTCTGACCCGAGCATTGAAAGGGAAGAAAGCCCGGATCAGTCTGGTAAACCAGCGTGAGAAAAACACATCTCAACTTAATTTATAAAGTTATCAAAACTTTTCCTTTATCAAAACAAAAGGTATCTCGTAAGACTACATCCATACATAAACACAGACGAGTTTTTCCCTTATGATAACCAAACCATTTCATATCAAATCATGTTATATTATAATAGTGTCTATTATAAAAATAATAATCAACATAGCTGAAATTGGTACATTATTAAATTCCAGCAATACTAGGCTTTACAAAAAAGGGCAGGCGCGTAGTGGATTTTGGATTTCCATACAAATGACTAGGTGAAGGGACTACCTTTCCGAACCAAATCTCGGTACACCTCTAGAGGGATGTACCTAGGGTCGAGATACAAGGTGCCTAAACCAACACAAGACCGGCCTACCCCTTCCTGGATAGTACCCAATATGTCATCACTCCGGTCGTTATCGACCTAATCCGTGGCCACAAGCATACAATTAACAATAATCAGATACACGACGTCATAATGTGTAAAGATACATCTAGAAGAGTGGAGACATCTCCTAATTGGAGCGACCCACTTAGCCTTGCTGCTTCTATCCCTGTTTTGGTCATTTTCGGGGAGCGAGGCCAAAAGAGGTATCGATTACCTTTCACATCATCATCATCTTTGAATGCCACATTGCCATTCCCGTTGACTACTAATTACCTTCCACAAAAATACAACCCTTGAGCTCGTATGTCTCAAGGAGGGTGTTAAGCTAAGAGAAGTTGCCTTCTCCGCCACCACATGATGTACGTTTGTAAAAACCAATGTACGTAATCTTAGAAATGCAATGTCAGACACTCATCCATACAAGTTGTCCAGGAACAGGACAAACCGAAGGCACTCTCCTACCACATCCTATAGGATTAGTAGCGACAGCCCTTGCAATGGATATTTCATAACGAAGAGGCTACATCTACTATATGTATATTGGGATTTTAACCCCAAATGATCAACAAGCAGTCCTTCACTATGAAAATCCTAAATATCAATGCCATCAATAACCTGCACAATTGTCGCATGTACATTGGTTCGAAGTGGTTTTCAAATAAATCTGATCTCGGTCTCTTCGCACCAACAACACAAAAGCATTACTCAACCTCATATAGAAACCAAGTCTCGTAGACGTATCATGTTTCCAACTTTCAACTTGCTATCCTTCGGGCAAGAAGGAAGCTCGGTAGATAGGAGTAATAAGCTCACTTCGCTCCACTCGAATCAACATCCTTTACACCAAACAATAATCATGCCCTACATAGATGGCTACGTACTAAGTGTACGACTAATTAGTTTCCACATCAAATCGAGAAACTAAAATGGCCAAAAATAAAATTTAGCACTTAAACAGTCACTAGGCCTAATTTATTAATCTTTCATTAATTAAATCGCTTTTTTAAATCATTTATTTCAATTTATCTTTAAAAAGATATAGTTCCAAAACCATTTAAATATTTGGAAAACATTTCCATACATTTATTTTAATATTAAGTGAATTCACAATTTATTTTATTTTCAAACCATTTAAACTCCATTTTATAATATCACTTTCCAAAACATCCATTTAAAGAATTATTCTCTTTATAAACGTGAATATATTTCCTTTTATAAAAATCCATATTTAGGTTATCAAATTAAATTGATTTCACATTTATAAAACAATGTTTATAATTCACATTTCTATTTTATAAAAACTTCCATTTAAAAAATTCCATTATTGAAGAATTTCCCGTTTATCTCATTTATATGTCAAAATCCCATTATAAGTTTATTTACTTACTTTATTTACAAATTCATTCTTTTGTAATCTCATTATTTATAGTCCATTATAAATTCATTTCTAAATTTTAATTACAAATCCATATACAAATTTGATTACAATTCCATTTCTAATATTTATAAAACATCGTTTATAAAATTTATTTCATTAAATCTCTTTATTAATAACATTCCTTTTATAACTTCCTTACTTAATAAATCTCATTTACTTATAAGGTTTCATTTATAACTTCATTTTAACACTTATAAAACTAGTTTATAATCCCATTACTTTTATTTATAAAATATCAATTTTATAAATCATATATATAAACCATTTATAATAAGTTCAAAATTCTCAATTTATCTTATTTTACAAAAATAGTTACTTCATATTTCAAAAATCATATTTAAGTATATTTCGCAAAAACATAATATTTATAACATTAAAATTATTACTTTTTATTTATTTAAAATCAATCTATTTTTTAATCATTCAAAAATTCTTAAAACATATATATTTTCAAATCACTCTGAAATCTATTTTAAATTGAAATTGTTATCCCACTTTTTGGCAAGGCCGTGACACCAAAGACTTGACTAGAGACCAAGGACAATCCGTCCCGAAGATCGGTTGTACACAGGTTTACTATGGATACTAGCAAATTTTGTCCGAGTCCGGATCGAGCTACAACCAACATGAAATGACAAGCAAAGCTGTGAGAGCCAACGTTCCAAATTTCAGATCAATCGGAGTTCATATGCTCAAGATATGGATCGATCAAGTTTCATGAGAGGCAAGTTTTATTCGTATCCATCACCTTGCAACCATCCTGTTCGTATCCATCAACTCCATCTCCATCCTATTAGTATCGATCGAGCACCATCAATCCATAAGTTCGGTTCGTATCGATCAACCCCTTCTTTCTGTTTCGTATCGATCATTCCAGGGATCGATACGAAGTAAGAAACCAACGAGCATCGATATGAAGCGGCCTTCAAGCATCGATACGAAGCAGCATGCAAAGCATCGATACGAAAAGCAATCCCCAGGGTCGATATGAAGAAGGTGTGGTCAAACAAAGGAAGCGGTCTGCTAGCATAATACTTGGATCTCTCCTGAACTATCGCTCCACGTCATTTGGTCGATACACATACAATCAATACGAAGAACGATCGATACGAAGGTATCGATACGTACGCCTCAGCCAACCTACAATATCAATCTTGGATCGATCATAACTCAAAATCTACAAGTCCAAATGCTACCAAATTTTCATAGGAGCTTACCTACCTCCTCAAGAATGTCTCTGATTGATCTCAGCCCAAAAGGACATTAACTTGATTGATACAAATGGAATGGGGATTGATCCCAATCGATCCCAAATGATCTCGGATCAATCTGGTGGCCCACCCACATGTGAGAAGGGTTTTTCCGAGATCTAAGCCAGATATTTTCAGACTGCACCTATAAATAGCACTCCAATGCCAACAGAAAAAGGACTTTTGGACTTTGCTATGTCGTTACTCTGCCAAATCTTCATTGTAACTTGAGTGTTAAAGCTATTTACTGTTGCAATCAGTTAGCAACCATCAATAAATAGAAAATCATTCAAAGTGGACATAGGCTACAACTCCGAACCACTATAAATCTCTGTCTTTTTCTATTTCTGTTTGCTTATCTTGGTGTGTTTGTTAGATTAGCCTCTTTTTACATTTAAGTTCTTTATTCTAATCTCTTCAAATACGTCCGAAGAGTGTTGAGCCCAATTTTGGTACAAACACTTTGGAGCTTTCACTGAGAAGCAACACTGTTTTTCTCCTGCTCTTTGGATCTACTGCCGTTGTTGGATTGCTAAAATCTAAGGAGGAGATCCAGATCTGTCATCCAGTAGTTCCATTCTATTTAGATTGCTCCAGATCTAGGAAAGAGCTACGTCCAACATGGTTACTACCAGAACTGCTTCAACTACTGCAGATCCAAAAGGAAGGGATAGGCAGAACCCCACGCAGCTGAACATAGTAGGTCAAGCATCAACCGAAGCTCCAGATCCACAACGTCCCATGACTAGGGGGAGTTCCAAATCCTAATGCAAGAGATAACTCAGAGTTGTCAACAGCTCACTCAACAGATCCGTGCCAACATGGAGCTCGCAAACCAGCTAAACGAGGAAAGATGGAGGAGATCTAGGAGGGATTATACTTCTTATTCATCAACCGAAAGCTCGGCTTCTTCTGATTTCAATCATAGATCTACACACCAACAGCTGGATGGAAACTATGCACAAGCCACCGAACATCAGCGTGCCGTGAATCTCGAACAAGGCAGGGTTGGTCCTTCTACAAGACACCAAGCTGGACCCTCTTCCCGAGGAGGGCACTCCCTTATTACGCTATAGATGACCATGCAGCTGCTGCCGCTATAGACTTGGAAGCTGAGGTTCAGAACCGAGCAGACCTGACCCTTCGTCAACACATCCATGCTCATGAACCCTATGTTCTTGAAGACCGGGAGCCAAGGAGGCGAGGAACAGACCGCCGACAGTGCCCGGACCGTCCCCGCAACACGAAACCCGACCGTGCTTTGGCCCCGAACAGCCAAATGCCTGACATTCCAACCATGATCTACCAAATGATTCGAGAAAGTCAAGGCCTTACTAATGACAATTGGGGAATCTCCCGAAGTCATACTCCATTTACTGATGACATTCTTTATGCTGAGCCACCTCGTCGATTCAGGATGCCTACTTTGCCCATGTATGAAGGAATTTCGGATCCTAATCAGCATATATTAAAGTATGAATGGCTCATGAATGCCGCTCGAGCTGACGATGCGGTTAAGTGTAGGAGTTTCCCTATTTCCTTGGGAGGTATTGCAACATGTGGTTCACTCGATTACCACCCAGATCCATTTCAAATTTCGATCAGTTGGCTACTAAGTTCGTTGAACAATTCCTTATGCATGTTACAAGTCCAAAGGATGTCAACACCTTGTCCAGCGTTACCCAAGCTCCAGGAGAGACACTTAGACGTTATTTGAAAAGGTTTCATGCTGCCTGTGCTGAGGTCAGCAACCTAAATGACAATTCTATTTTGATGGCATTGACTAAAGGGATCGATCCCGATTCCGAGTTTGGCAATTGGTTGGCTGGGAAACCCCCGTGTCGTTGGATCGTTTCTATGCTAAGACGGCCCAGTTTTTAAGGAGAGAAAACGCTAGATGATCTAGTAAGCAGGACGATGCGGGACCCAGCGGTGAAGGCATTCAAAGTAATGTTGCTATGAAACAGACCGGTGAGAACTCCGGCAATGTGCAATTGAATATTCAGAATAAGCAAGGTCAACAAAAGGGCAACGGAGGTCAGGGAAAGAAGAGAGACCCAAACGCAGACCGAGATGCAGAGCTTCCATGTTCGACCAGTACACTCCCCTGAACACATTCTTGGAGAATGTTTATTTGCAGACCTATAATACCAGACAGTATAAGAAACCATCTCTGAGACAGTCATCTGAGAAGAAAATTCAAACTGGAAAGTTCTGTTGATTCCACGATTGCTACGACCATAACACGAATGCGTGCCGTCATTTACAAGACATCATTGAGAAGCTGATTAGAGAGAGGAAGTTGGAAAAGTTTGTTCATGCACCGCAGAATGGAGGTGCGGGCCCATCTAAATCGAATCAAGGTCAACGCCAAGCTAGGCCTAAAGAACCCACGCGTACTGGTAGGAGGTTGGTGATAAATACAGTTAGTGGTGGTCCTCATCCAGCCGATCGGAGCTGGAAGGAAATGGAGTCATATGCCAGTTCGATTAGGCATGCAGACTTTGAGTGTTGTAGTAATGTTGATGATGGGGCCCCGGCGAAACAACAAAGAACGATGACAGACGACATCATTTTCAGGAACAGAGACACTGACAGAGTCGAGGCTCCCACTATCGATCTGTTGGTTATATCATCCTAGATATGTCCTGCTTGGATGAAGAGGATCTTGGTAGACAATGGAAGCTCCGTGAACATTCTCTTTAAGCGAGTCTATGACCAGATGAAAATGGAGGAAAAAATCAAAACCGTGTCAGTCTCGCATACATGGTTTTAATGGAAGTGCAACTATACCAGCCGGGATGGTGGAGTTGCCAGTTGAGTTAGGTATTGGAGATCGCCGGAGAGTCCGGATGCTGTGGTTTGTTGTGTTAGACATTAATTCCCCATATAATGCTTTCTTGGAACGACCGACCCTCGCTGAATTCAGGGCAGCGATTGCCCCGTGGTGCTTGACTCTAAAGTTCCCCACTAATAACAGGGTTGGAGTAGTTCATGGAGATTTGGTGGTTGGAAGTGCCTGTTATGTTGCTGAGCTGCAAGAGGCGCTGCGTAAGGAGAAGCGCAAAGGCGTAGATGAATCTCTCTGCGTCCGTTTTTCCGAGAATTGACAGCTAACGCTTGGGCCTAGGCCCATGCATCACAATCAGTTCCTAAAAGATCTCGATCTGCGAGATAATGAGAGGAAGTCAAAGACAGTCAGGCTTCCTTGGCAGAGTTAACGATCGACGTTCCGATCAATGACAATGGTGACTCTAGAATGATAAAGGTCGGATCTCAACTCAGCCACCAAATGAGAGAGTAATTGGTTGAATTTCTATAGGCAAACCTCGACGTGTTTGCCTGGACTCACTTAGATATGTGTAGGAACTCGTCGGACATCATGAGCCATGCATTGAATATTGACCCGCAGCATGTCCCGGTCAAGCAAAAAAGGCGCGGTATGGATCCAGGGAGATCTGCTGCCCTGAAGGAAGAGGTAGATAAACTCAAGTCGAATGGGTTCATCCGAGATGCTTTATACCCGGAGTGGGTATCCAACCTGGTGCTTGTCAGAAAATCGAAAGGGAAATGGTGAATGTGTGTGGATTATTCAAATTTGAATAAGGCCTGCCCCAAGGATAGTTTTCCACTTCCCAGAATTGATCAACTTGTGGATTCCACAGCCGGACACGAGCTCTTATCTTTCATGGACGCGTATTCCGGCTACGATGCACCTACCTGATCAGGAACATACTAGCTTTGTTACCGATCTGGGACTCTATTGCTACAAAGTGATGCCGTTTGGACTTAAAAACGCTGGAGCAACTTATCAGAGGCTTATGAATCGAATATTCGCCAACCAGATCGGGAAGACCATGGAGGTATACATGGACGATATGCTCATGAAGTCGCGACTGTCCATCAATCATGTCAATGACTTGGAAACAATGTTCAATATCCTCCGACAGTATAGAATGAAGCTTAATCCGTTGAAGTGCCATTTCGGAGTTGCATTCTGAAAGTTCCTTGGATTCATCATCAATGCCAAAGGAATTGAAGCCAATCCTGAGAAAATCTGGGCGATTCAGAATCTCGAAACTCCCAGAACCATAAAGCAAGTACAAAGCCTCAACGGGAAGGTGGCGACCTTAAGCAGATTTATTTCCAAATCAACAGACAAGTGCATCCCTTTCTTTGATTTGATTAGAAAAGGAAAGCGGAACTTCGAATGGACATAGGAGTGTGAAGGCGCATTCTAGGCACTATTTCAACATTTGGCGCACCTCCCACTTTGTCAAAGCCGGTTGATCTTGATAGATTATACATCTATCTGACGGTTTCAGCAAACGTGATCAGTGCTGCATTGATTCGAGAAGAGGATCGGATCCAACGACCGGTCTATTATATCAGCAAGCGATTAACTAGGCAGAGAGAAACTACCCAAAGTTGGAAAAGCTGGCCTACTGCCTCGTCATAGCCTCGAGAACGCTCCATCCATATTTCCAGGCTCATCCGATCATAGTCTACACCGACCAGCCGTTACGACAAGTCCTTACATGACTTGAGACATCTGGTAGATTGCTCAAGTGGAATATCGACTTGAGTCAGTTTGACATCACTTATACACCGAGGCGAGCCATTCAGGGACAAGTTCTAGCGGACTTCATAGCTTAATTCACCATTCCAGAGGACTTGCCCGAAACTAGTGAATCTCCCAAACACATATGGAAGCTGTACACTAATGGTGCATCAAACAACCGTTGCTCAGACGCTGGAATAGTACTCGAAACCTCAAAAGGTCGATCCATCTACTATGCTCTAAAGTTTGACTTCTGTGTAACTAACAACAAAGCTAAGTACGAAGCTCTACTCGCTGGACTCAGACTTGCCAAAGACTTGGGAATTATTATTGTGGAGATTTACCGTGATTCACAATTGGTGTATGCCAAGTTCGAGGAGAATATCAAGCCAGAGACGGGAGATTGGCCACATATCTTGCTCGGGTTCAGGAAGTGTTAAATCAATTCGCGAGAATAAAATCAGAAGGCTGATTGTTTAGCAAAGTTGGCTAGCACTGGCGGAGCACAACAAATGGGACTCGTCCCCATCGAGATTCTTACCACTCCGAATATTAACCATATGGAGACAAACTGGGTGCATGGGGCAACGCCTGACAAGGAGTCGTGGATGACTCCATTCAAAAACTATATGGAGAATGGATCTTTACCTGAACGCAGGAGTGAGAAAAGATATATTCTCCAAAAAGCTTCGCGATTCATTATCCAGAATGGAGTCATGTACAGGAGGGGATACTCTGTTCCCTTACTCCGGTGTATCACCCATGATGAGATCAAACGAGTGTTACATGACGTGCACAAAGGAGAACGTGGTGATCACACTAGGGGCAAGCCCATGCCAAAAAGATACTTAGATACGGATATTACTGGCTGACAGTGAATCGAGATGCATCTAATTATGCCAAGAAATGTGATAGATGCCAGAAACATGCCCGAATTCCAAGAGCCCCGCCTACCGAAATCACTCAGATGGTCAGTCCATGGCCATCCGCCACATAGGGCATCGATATAATAGGGTTTTAACCTCTGGCTAAAGGTGGTGCGAAGTACGCCATCGTTGCAGTTGATTACTTTACTAAATGGGCGGAAGCTGAACCCCTTGCTACTATTACGACGAAGAAAGTAATCAACTTTGTTGTCCCTAACATTATCTGTCGTTTTGGCCTTCCACAAATGATTATCACTGACAATGGAGCCCAATTTGATAGTGTCGAGTTTAAGAATTTCTGTCAACATTACCACATCCAGAAAAAGTTCTCGGCAGTTGCTCACCCTTAAGCGAATGGACATGTCGAATCTGTTAATAAAGTTATCAAGTCCGTCCTAAAGAAACGATAAGAGAAGGCTGGAGGCAGATGGGTCGATGAACTTCCTATAGCCCTATGGGAGTATCGAACTACCCACAAGTCCGCCATAGGCCACACTCCGTTTTCACTTTCCTACGGCTCTGAAGCCGTTATTCCAGTTGAATTAGAAGTACCTTCTCACCGTGTGACTTATTACGATCCAAATACAAATGCCATTCTACTTGCAGAATCTCTGGTTTACAAGATGAGAAGCGTGAAGAGGCTGATTTGAGGGCAGCCGCACATCGTAGTCGAGTCGCTCGATTATACAATGCCAAGGTCCGACCCAGAACCTTCGAAGTTGGCGATCTCGTACTCAAAAGAATTTATCCAGTTCCTTTGCACATGAAACCGACATGGGAAGGACCGTATGTTATCGAGCGGAGACTTGGAGATGGCACATTCAAATTATCAACCGTTGACGGTCTCACTTTACCGAGAGCATGGAACAGCGAAAGTCTCCGTCGCTATTACATATAACAGGCTTTTATTTATTCAGTCTGCTTTTTCCCTTGAAATTTGTTTATGCATTTCAAATTTTGAACTTGAAATAAGGCAACTGATTTTGCCATACTTTCTTATTTCAGCAATAAAATTAGACTCATCAAGTCAGATAAGCAATTTGTAAATTGCATCACGCGACCGCCACGATGTACGAAGAGCTAAGTTCCATCTCAAGGTGAGGCTTATTCAAATAGGGAGTGACTGTGATCCGACCGGTCACTCGCTAAGTGAAACCCCAAGCTCGGGGGCAAACAACGCTGAAGAAAAGAGGAATTGAAACATGACAATCCTCTAATGAACTCCAGCTCTCGTAGTGCGAGCTGGAATACAAACTCCAAATCCAAACTCATAGAGGATGGATCCGTCCATCCACGACTTCGATTGCCAAATCAAGATGGATGTGATCCGACCATCCGTAGGCTTGATCAACTCCTTGTTCCTAGAGTGCGAACGGGATCCTAATACCTAAACAAATGTGACTGACCATCTGTCGACAAACTCTAGATTCACAGAGTGCAAACTGGAGTACAAATCCAAATGGGTATGATTGACCACCCATCAACTAACACTGGGCCCAAGAGCGCGGAATGGAGTATAAACTCCAAATGGGTGGGACTGACCACCCATCAACTAACTCTGAGCCCAAGAGCGCAGACTGGAGTATAAACACCAAATGGGTGTGACTGACCACCTATTAACTAACTCCATATTCCTGGAGTGCGGACTGAAGTATAAACATAAATTGGGTGTGAACCGATCGCCTGCGAGATAACTCTAAGTCCCCAAAGCGCGGACTGGAGTATAAACATATAACGGGTGTGACTGACCACCTGCAAATTAACTTATCTCCCCAAAGTGCGGATATGACTTCAAACATTAAGAAGGCATGCCCAACCGCCAACGTACAAGTACAATCCCCGGAGTGCAGATGCGAATACCGACAAATGAGCGAGTGTGATCCGACCACTCGAACTCACCTCCCTTTAACTTCATTTTGACTAAGTTAAGTTAAAATCAATGAAGGTGGAAAACGACTGCCGGATGACTACAATTCTCCCAAGGACTGGGGGCATAACTAAAGTACTAGTCGATGACCGAGATAGCGCAACGTTGGGATTCAACTCGACATCTGATTATGACCTGAAGCCACGACTTTGGAACTTCACGACCGGACTCGAGTTCGGCTCAGAGACTAAAGCCTCACAAGTACATTGAATGGAAATGCGAGTGATGAAATACTTAACAAATAAACACAAAGTTATGCTGAAAGACAAAAAGGAATTTCATTTCTACTATTCTTTGGAAAAAAGACAAGTACAAAAATCTGTTCAATGAATTCCTACAAGCAGGGGCCAACCCGCATCTATACATGGCCTACAAAAGCAAAAGAACATCTTATTCTAGGCTATCTACAAAAAGAAGAAGTCCGAGTGCAGGTCCATGCCTTTGATTTCTTATGCTTCCTGCTCTTCTTCGGCGTAGACCCACTTGTACCGCCCTCCGACCCTCTCTTCGAGCCTTTACTTCCCTGGCCTGATTTAGCTGATTTGTCTTCGACCGAGGGGATTACAGTTATCTCCTCCTCAGAGCTCACATGAATCGGAGCATCTTCCGTATGCGGGGCTGGAGGGATGCTAGCACTTTCTACGATGGTGGAAGGAGGCGCACCGGTTTCGATAACAGTGCCACCAGGAGAAATGACGAATATCAGGATTGGGCCAGGACCAGCCATGCCACCAACTCTATGATCCAGCTCCTCCTGCGCCATCTAGGCCTTAATCTCATACATTATTTCCTCAGCCCGTTCCGCCCTGATGCTCATTAGAATACTGCAGGTTTGGCCAGAGGAGCCCATAATTGTAACATCTTCATCAACATGGAACAACATTTCGTTGATCGTGTCGCTTTGATGGCCGAGGAGCGCTTCCAACATTTGTACATCGAACATGCAGCTGCCATCGTGTGTCTCCCAAACCAATGTGGCAACCGTTGTAGTTGTGGCCTCCGTCATTAAGGCCACCTGTTCATGATGCATCTCTTGGGTTGCAGGAGGATCAAGTGATGCGGGATCTATAACTGAATAAAGATAAAAGAAAATATTAGTGACGTCTTCCGACAATGCTCCTGCATTTGGGAAGATGGAAGAATTGTTTAGAGTACCTTCCTCAGATTGACTCGCAAGTTGAGTCGATTGAAATGACCCTCCTCTTTCTACCTTAATTTCATAAGGATTTTTTTTTTACTTCATCAAAGGGAATTTAAATCAAATAGAAATCAAAATACCATACAAGCTATTGACATAGCCACTTATTTCTTTTCTAAGTCATGTTCTACTGCCATAGGTGCACTTTGACAAATACTAACACTTATATATATTTATCTTGCCTAGATAATTCTATTTAACTCTAAAATAGTATTTACTTGATCTCATGATAGTTATCAAAGTTGATATTAATTAATAACAATAAGTTGGATTGACAAAAATTGATAAACCTTGGAAATTTACTCGAAAATAGGCAAATTAGGCAAAATCAGCAGTTCAGACGTCTAAATTTTTATGACAGACGTCTAGATTCGATCTCAGACGTCTAAATTTTTATGACAGACGTCTCAGAGTGTCTAAATTTTAAACAGAGAGTAGAAAACATTTTGAACTAAATTCAGACATCTAAATTTTTATTGACAGACGTCTAAATTAGATCTCAGACGTCTAAATTATTATGACAGACGTCTCAGAGTGTCTAAATTTTAAACAGAGAGTAGAAAACATTTTGAACTATATTCAGACATCTAAATTTTTATTGACAGACGTCTAAATTAGATCTCAGACGTCTAAATTATTATGACAGACGTCTCAAAGTGTCTAAATTTTAAACAGAGAGTAGAAAACATTTTGAACTAAATTCAGACATCTAATTTTTTATTGACAGACGTCTAAATTAGATCTCAGACGTCTAAATTATTATGACTGACGTCTAAGTTTAATCTCAGACGTCTAAATTATTAAGACTGCCGTCTAAATTTGATCTCTATGTACATGCATATGCGCATTCAATTTATATGTGTCTGGATGTCCACCTACATTCATTTACACTTTTAAGTTTGATTTAAACTTCCTTTGAACTATCAGAGTCATTTTCTTTTCTTTCAAACAATTCAACCAGGATTCAAAAATTATTACCAATATAAATATATCAGTGCATCCCTAGTAATATACACATACATATGAGGATGTAAGTGTTTATCTTGTTTAAATTCAGAGTATATATATATTTTTGTTAAACAAGAGTATCCTGCTTGATTTGGATTCTAACAATTCTGACTAAAATTAATTACTATATTCTTTTGAATATTTGTAACAAGTCAGTAAATCCTATGCATATCTAATTTATATGAACTTAAAAAAAATATCCACAAGAATAATTCCAGGTTTTTATAGCTAGACTCAGATTTTTAACCTTCAAACTTAAGGTTTTAAGTAACTTGAAATTAACTAATACAATGTATGTACATATACATTTCTATTTCTCAGATACAGGCATATACCATTTACAGATTTTCATCACAATACTCAAATATATATTTTCTTGCAAAAATTCAACCAAGTCTTTAGATTAATCCCAAACTTAATACATCACTAGATTCATTTAGAACAACTAATAAATCCAAACTTTTAAGATCATTACATAACAACCAAAACAGAACTATAAAAACTCCCCAGATTACATGCAAATATTTCATTCTAAGTTCTTATTCAATTCTAATTTAGCATGCTTATATAATCACTTTCATTAGCCACAGCAGCTTCCTATTTAGATCCAGCATTCCCTGAAAGAACATTAGAGGCTGCCCCATTTTAGATGAGACACCCCAGATGCCATAAGCAAACAAGGGTCAGATACAAGATCTGGTATGAGTAAAATAAAAAATTCCATGATATTAAGTAAATGAGTGAGACATAAATATTTTGTACAAGTGGGCATATCTTCTTTGAACAATTTGCCTGACTTGTTTATGATATACTTGTGCATATATGATCAGTGTTTATGACTAATTATATACACACATTCAACCATGCAAACATACATTTCAAATAGAAATCCTCAGGAATTATCATAGCCCCAGACCAACCATCTTAGGAATAACTCAAGTTCCTACTTCATCAATTTAAGGTTGTATTACCAAATTAATTCCTAGCCTCATCTGCCATAAAGGAATCACGGGGACACATTGCAATAAAATAATTCACAATATTGCACAAAGATCTCAGGGCTTAAACAAACCATGTGCCAACTTGCATACTTCAAATATGACAAGCATTCCAGCAGTCTTCTTGGCTCACAATCCTTAGCTTATTTACTAAGTGTTCATGTTTAATCCTATCGTGAGATAGCTAGGTGACTAAATCCCAGTATACATGAAACATTACATAGAGTTTACAAGCATAACTCAAGGACAATCTAACATTCATGTCCAGGGAAAATCATATTTTCAAGTATTTTGGCTTAAAGAAAATACGAGAATAATTACAATTGTGAATAGTGACCAGGCATGAGGGTTGTTATTATTTCATAAGCAACCATGTTTGAACTAAATTCAAGATCTAGCTTAAACAAGATTTCTGGCTCATGGATTTTCTATTTGATCAAGGGTTCATGTAACGACCCTAAACTTTTAGTGATTTTATTTGTTAAATTAATTGAAATTTTGTGAAATTTTAAACAATAAAATTTGAAAATAAAAATTTATTATTTGGAATACGTCTATTTTAATATAGCAACTGGTAAATTTTCATCGGATAATATTGAAGTTTGTTTTCCTGTGAAATTTCATTTTCAAATCAAACCGGTTAATAACAGTGAATTTAAAAGTTTTCCGAAACCAAAATATGTCAACAGGAGAAAATTTATTCAGATCATTCTGAATCAGACTGCGAAATTCGTTTTTCCAAATTTGGACTTCTACTGCTCCGTTTATCTTATTTCTGGTAAAGTAGCAGCATTTTTCGGTACCGATTATTGACTTTTGATCGGACGATCGTACCATTGATATCTGTGTACCGTTTTGATCATCTCATCGTGTTGATCTTAACGGTATATTCATTTCTGTGTTTGGGGTCCGGTACACGACGAAAACAATCAAACTATATATTGTATCGGTACCGAATCCGTGACTTTTTATTTCTCTTTGCCCTTTTTAAACTGTAACCGTGGTATCCAAGCAACCATCAATTGCTTTAATCTTCCAGCTTAATTCCAGGGTGACCATTTCTGTTCCATACTATTTTTGAAAATCTAAACGTATGAATTGGTATAAGTGTATTCATTTGAACGGTTCACTTTCTAATGCATTTATCTTTGCATATTGTTCTCTGCCTTTTTATATTCACTGCCTTCCATCTTCCCATTCTCTTCTTTGCATTCTCACGGTTCTTTTTTTTTATTTTGTTACCTTCTCCTTTCCCCTGCTATCTTCCCCACCCACACGTCTGCAGTCTCCAACCCACCATCTCCACTCTCCCACTTTGTTCCTCCGCCTCAACCCCTCGCCTCATATTTTTCCAGCATCTCCACTCACCAAACCCGACCACCCAGTGCCTATGCCTTCCATCATCCTCCACAATAGCTGACACCTCCCATCCCTCCACGCGATTACCAACCACCGTGCCTCACCCACACCATTGCCCACCGAAACCAACGCCAATCCCATACCCTCCACGTCATCAGACAGACCCAAAAACCCCAACCACCGTGAACCACTACTCGTCTTCCTCCTCTCCTCCTCCGCTCCCCAGAAACTCTCGCCGAGCACAGCCGTGTGCGACCATCCACCCGAGCCACCAAAGTCGAGCTCAGCCGCTTATATATCGAGGTGATATATATTGTCCTTTCCTTTGTCTGTTTGCTAAGAAAAAATATACAAATCCGCATATATTTAATTTATAGTAAGTCAGTTATATATTTTCCCTGTTATTTTATATATACAGATTGATGTACGAGTTTTTCAAGTTGTATGTACTAAAATGTTTCATTTTCTTTGTTTGTATGACCGAAGTAAAGATATTATATGTTTATATTACTTATATATATATCCTTATAAGTATTGTATTTTGCAGAAAATAATATGGTATGTTATATTATATAAGCTGTACTAGATGATTTATATATATTCGTTTTTAAATGTAGATTTCATATACGATCTGATTTTTTTTGTTGTAGTAGGATAGTACAGATAGCATTTTTTTAATATACATTTGTTTTGTTATATTCAAAGTTATATATGTTAGATTTTATAGAGTAGTAATGTCAGCTAGCTATGTATACTTGGTTTTGAAAGAAGTATGGGTATGCCAGTTTTGTCATAAAGGGTGTTGTTTAATCTATTTATAAATAGGTTAGTGGGTACGCATGTCTATATTTCATGTTTTTCATTTGTCTACCTTTTTCTGATAAACTGATTTCATATTATTTTGTATATATATAATATATTTTAAAAATATCCAGTTTTGTAAATATGGAAATTTATTGCCTGCATTTTTTTTTTGTGAATTTCATATCACGTATATACACATATTGTGATGTAGTCTATATAAGTTTATTTATATGAAGTTATATATACATTTTGCACAGTAGCTTATATGATAGGTTGCGTATGCAAGTAATCTTCTCCTGCTGTTTATATATAGTTATAAAGTATATATATTAGCCTGAACAAATGCATTTGCAACCGTATAGAGTGTTATAAATTAGTTATACAGCTTCGGTTACACATATGATTTTATTTTAAGTTGTATAAATAAAAATGTTATAAGTTTATATAAGTTTATTTAGTGGTATATATTGTGTTGTATATTTATGCAGTTATACCAGATTGTATATAATGTGTCTAAAGGGTAAACAATGTAATATGTCTTTAAAACTTTCACTTTTCTGGTTTATTGTATAAGTTGTTAAAATCTTTGATTATATATATATTATATAAAGTACGTACAACTTGGTTGGTTGTTTATATCAGGGTCGGTTGAGTTGTAATGGTTTTATAACATTTTATGTATATAAGTTTGTAGTGATTTATGATCCAATATATATATGATATGTATATATGTTTGATTTCAATGAATATATATAATATGTATAAGGCTTATTTAAAATGTATATGTATTTTAATTGAATATTTGGTTTAAGGAAGATAATAATATAATATACATCTCGTCTAAATTTTATATCAAGCTAATTTGAGTCTGATTCGTTTCCGTCTATTCCTATTGATCAGCTCTGTTCGTCAATTCGTGCACAATCTTGCTTGATTTAGAACTCTTGCTTGGATCCATAACCCATTTCATTGTCTATTCTCTCTAACCTCGAAAGGTGAGCAATCACTCACGATTAACGTTCTTGTATTTATTAAATTTGATTTCAATTGAAACGACAATTGAAATATGATGCTGTAGTTATTTAAATTGTTATATATGCTATTATTTGTAACTGTTCACCTGTGACATCTGACACCAGTATCTAGTAGTATATACCTGTTATTACCATTATTTGTATCTGTTCACCTGTGACATCTGACACCCGTATCTGTTATTTATACTGAGGATATATGCCTGTTGTATATTTTTATTATCTGTTATCACTCTGCAAGTTCCCTGTTAGTATAGAATTCACTATGGGTTGAAATGATACATACCCGAACGGACTTTAGAATAGGAGAATTTCGTTATGGGTTGAAATGATAAACCCAAGCGATTTTCATTTGAATTGAAATTGGGATTACGGGTCGAAATGATATCTACCCGTATATATTTAAATTTCGGATTGAAATGATAAATATCTGTATCACTTAACCATATGATAAATATATATACAGACACCGTTGGTCCATATATATAAACATTTTAAAAATGAATTCTATGGTTTTGGAAAGAAATATATGATTTTAATAAGTGTTGAGCCTTAAATTATTATATATAAATGGGAATGATTGATTTAAATACATATAATATGTTGAGTGTTTAAAATATATTTCAAAATAGATTTTGGTAATAATTTGAATAAGTTAAGGTTAGAAAGATAATTTGAATTTAGTTGAAATTGTATTCAATAAAGAATTTTATTTAATTAAACCGATTTGAAACTTATTGAAACTGAGATGTAAGATATGATTTATAACTTGAGTTTGATTTATAAGTAATCTAATGAATATTTTTTTTTTGTTTAACTAAAGTTTAAGGAAATATTTAGTAAAAATGTAATTTAAGGCTAGTTAAATGATATTGAATTTTTTAAGTGAATATTCCCTGATTAAATAATAATGAAGTTAAATCAAGAGCTATATGAAACTGTTAAATTTAACTTTGAAAATGTTGAATATTAAAGCTTTGAAATATATTGAAAATTTAAATGATCTGTTTAGAAATGAATTAAATTGATGAATTGAGCTTTGAATAAATTTGAATTTGAAATTTGAAGTTGATTTGAATCGATTTGCTAGACTTGAGGAAATTAAATACTTTACTTTTTAAAACATTTAATATATATATATATACTATTTTGGAAAATGGATATATTTGAAATGAAATGATATTTGGGTTTTGAAGTATAAATTTAATTGAAATGACCACGGTGTTAAAATGTATATTTCCACCTTGTAGATAGTTCTGAAGATCCTTAGAGGATGGTTATCCCAACATCCTTTAAGTTACTCGTATTTCAATTGATATTTCACTTGAGTTGGATTTATTTATATAAGAATGTTAATCCTGACTCGAGTGTTTTGTGTTTTGCTTTACGCTCGGGTCAGACCGAGTGATACAGCATTTGAGACTCACCCTTGGAGTTTGGAGCTTTCTTTGGAGATCCAACTATCGCCTCAGCTTTCAGCTCTTCTAGTTGATTTGTTCAGAGAAGTCATCTGTTGTACTGGAGACTTCACTGCATTTGAGATATTCTGTTGTATTTTATTTCTAACTCTGATGTTTATATAGTAGCTTCATGAACTACTATTTTATCTATTCCGCTGCGTATTATTGTATTACTCTGTGTCTGTGATTCTATGATAAATTTATTTACTGCATATGCTGAGTTTTGCCAAATTTAAATTAACAACGCGGTATTTTGAGCAATTCAACTCTGGCATGAGTGTCTACCTATACACTTATAATGGATGCGAATGGTCCAAAATATCGGGTCGTTACAGTTGGTATCATAGCTTTGGCTCTAGGCAAACTTAGCATATATAGTAAATTTATTTACAGAATCACTTTCGTTCAAGTTGAATCTCTTCCTTTTGACTCGATTTCCTTTGAACTTTGGAACGTTCCCTACGGTTCCAAAATTTATTTTGTCTCTCTCTATTGGTATTCTTTTGATTCTGGAGTATCCCATAACTCCATTGTGAATGATCTCTATAAGATTAGGCGATCCCGCCGATCTTTGAATGTTTTTGTAAAGGGGTGAAACTCCTTTACAATTGGCATTGATTCACCAAAGATTTATATATCCCTCGGTTTTGATGTTGCCATCTCTTGTTATGCCGAATTCTATCTCTGGCGATCGAATGTCGATTTGCCTTAGATTTCCACATCGATTATATTCTTGAAGTCACGGTTTACCCGGTTAAGGTCGCCCGCGATTTATATAAGTGTATCCGACTTCTGTTTTGTAATTAAGTATCTCATCTTCGTTCAAGCCTATCTTCGAATCAGAATTTTATTTGATTAGAGTTCTTTTAAATTGAATCTCTATCTTTGTTTTGAAATTCGTCCGTGAATCATCCTTTGAAAATCGGGTTTGTTTGTATTCTAGAATTTGTTTTCTAAACCGAAATTATTATTTTGATAAGTATGATTATATTCTATATATGAAGGTGAAATGTTTTTGATAAAGATTATAAACCCTTTAAAATAAGAATTTGAGGTTTCAAAAGGATTTGTAATTTTGAAAAAAACTATATAAGAAATTTGATTTATCTAAAAATGATTTATGACTGAAGGATTTTAAATTTGAAATTCGAGAATTAAACTCCGGTATTTTGAAATTGGTTTTAAGATTTTGAAAAATATAATAATAGTATGATTTAAAAATATTTTCCGAATAAGAAATGTTTCAATGATTTTAATGAGTTTCGAAGAAATTTCAAAAAGCAGTTTGAGAAAAATAGAAGTCCAGAACTCACTTATGTCGCTGGAAAATAATTTCGGTGATGAGTGCACGCATCATCGACGTTGATTTTCGAGTTTCAGAGTGGGGGAGAGGCCACTTTAGTAGCTTTGCTATGCGAGTGATTTTGCGAAACCAATTTTGATTTCAAATTCCGAAGTAAGATTTGATATTCAAAGTATATATGTATATATATTTGAAATGATTTGAAGTAAGCCGGTGTTCAGTCCTTGAGTTTCGGATTTGATATAACCCCATATATTAAAAATTGATTTACTGATTTGTTGCTGATTTCCAACTCTTGAATTTGAAAATGATTTCTTCAACTATTTTGAAGGTTCGAGCACTTCCAAATCAAGGTTAACTTTTCAAAGCTAAGAAATTTTGAAAAGTATGAATTATTTGATAAAGTATATAAATTTGTTTCGAATGTTTAAGTATGAAGTAATATGATTTAAATAAGTTGAAACTTTTTGTTAAGTAAATGAATAGGGCTATTTTGAATTTTTTCTAATACGAAATTTAGATTCGAAATGCTTTGAAAAGAATTTGGTCTTCAAAATATTTTGAATAAAATTTAGATTAAATGTTTTAACTTAGTAACATCTTTATGGAACTATATATTTAACTAGTAGAAATAAATATATAAGTTGTACGTATGCTGTTTTATTCGCATAATTATTTTGATCCAGGTTTGAGTACACAAGTTCGAGGTGAATTACACCATTTCGTGTTAGGATTTTTCATTCGATTCTTGATGGCGAATATTTGATATGGATTTTGGACTAAATTCTAGAATTCTCTATCATAGTATATGGCTATGCAAGGAGACTGATGACTTCTAGTCGAGAAACCATATCGAAGTCCGCATTAGGGAAGTCGAATGGACAATACTAGTTCGAAAGCAAACTTGTGTGATCGAACGAGCGATCAAATGTGATTTTGCGAAATGATGACGTATGTACGTCTTATATTCTAATATCATTGATATATTTTGACGCTGAAATTGAAAGCTGTCATGTTAGAATAACTTTGCTTACTAAAAGGAAAATTTCCAATTTAAATTACAAATATATATAACCCATAAAAGCAAAGATATTCAAATCCCATATGGCTCTTCATACAGCGAAATTTATTTTGGAAAATTTGATCCTTATATAAGACGGACCTTACGTAAGTATAAGATGATTTTGAAAACATTTGATTTTGGAAATGAATTGGTTGACTTAAATTATTGATTTGGAAATTTGGATTTATTTTCAAAATCTATTATTTTGGAAACTTTGAAGCTAAAGATAATTAATTTGTGAAGAAATAATTTGGTGAAATTGTATATGTTTTTGAAATTGAACTGATATTGAAACAAATTGAAATTTGAGAACCTTATGTTACTAAAACTTGATTTGGGAGTTGTCGAACTCATATAAAAATTGATTTGTATGAGTATGAAATTGATTCGAAAACTATAGATTTGAAAAGGTACTCAATTTGAAAGTGAAATCTTATATAATTGAAGTCTATATAAGTATGATTTGATATACTATTGATTTTGGAAAGTATTTGATTTGAAAATTAAATCTTATATATAATGGATATTATATAAGTACGATATTTGAAAGTGATTTGAAAAGGTACTATATGATACATATTTTCGAAGTAAAGATATGGAAAGTGCCTTCTGCTTGATATCCGATTTGTGGCCACATCTTGGATTCATTCAATCGATATTATTCTCTCTGATTTTGGTTTTCCGGATATGATACTCGAGTGTCCTTCGAGTTCCATGGCGTTACCCATGGTCTTATTGTTCTCTCATGACTGCATAGCGCAACTGCCTGGCTGAGTCTTGCCTAGGGGTACGGATTGTTTCCTGGGGGATCCAGGCGTAATCATTGTGTATCCTGCAATCTGTGTAGGTCGCGAATAGTAGCACAAATGCTTGGCTGAGTCTTGCCTGGGGGTACGGATTGTTTCCTGGGGGATCCAGGCGTAACCATTGTGTATCCTGCATTCTACTAGTCATCATGGCGTAACTCGCAGGGCTGAGAAAGCCTACGGATATGGATTGTTTCCTGGGGGAACCAGGCGTAACCATTGTGTATCTGCGAACCATGGTTAGACAAAGGTTTTGTTCGTTTTGATTGGATTGTACTTTCCATATCCATTTTTAAAAGTTTTTCCAGTATTTTCACTGGGTGTTGAAACAGGTCTACTAAGTACCTGGAGAATTCTAGTTTTGCGCCTGATCAACGCACTACCAGAGTCTACAGGAACAAGGATAAACTTGTTGAAACATCGAGTTATAAAAGTATTTTCGAAATAAAATTTGTTTCGTTATAAAAAAAAAATATTTTATTATAAAAGTATTTCTAACAAAGAAATTTTGTATTAGTATTCGAAATTGAAATTTCTAATGGTTTGAATTAATTATTCATGCCCGATATTATTCCTTTGAATCTACCTTATTTGCTCAGCTTTATTTATTCACCTATATTCTGTTTTCCAAGTCCTCCTTCTTTTCCTTGTTGACTATATCTTTTTTTTAAATAATTATTGATTTCTTAATAATATTTGAAAAGTATCTTGAGATAAATTAATAAATTTATGAATTATGGATTTAATGTTTTCAAATAACTTCTTTGTAAATATAAGTAATAATGTAAATAACTGTTTTCAAATAGTTTTTATATATTTATAAAGATATTATTTAAACATATAAAAGGTATTGATAAATGAGGCAAGAATTTACAAATGGTTTTTTTGAAAAATATTAAAGTATTAAAGATAATTGAATTGCAAATGAAGTTTTCAAATGAACATTTCAAGTAAAATTTATATAGTTTAAATTAATTGTTTAATCTTGTCTTTTAACCTACCTTTTTGCCTGGTTGTTCTATTCTCCTACCTCCTCTCTTTTCAGGGACGAAAAGTTTTGAGTGGGGGAGAGTGTAACGACCCTAAACTTTTAGTGATTTTATTTGTTAAATTAATTGAAATTTTGTGAAATTTTAAACAATAAAATTTGAAAATAAAAATTTATTATTTGGAATACGTCTATTTTAATATAGCAACTGGTAAATTTTCATCGGATAATATTGAAGTTTGTTTTCCTGTGAAATTTCATTTTCAAATCAAACCGGTTAATAACAGTGAATTTAAAAGTTTTCCGAAACCAAAATATGTCAACAGGAGAAAATTTATTCAGATCATTCTGAATCAGACTGCGAAATTCGTTTTTCCAAATTTGGACTTCTACTGCTCCGTTTATCTTATTTCTGGTAAAGTAGCAGCATTTTTCGGTACCGATTATTGACTTTTGATTGGACGATCGTACCATTGATATCTGTGTACCGTTTTGATCATCTCATCGTGTTGATCTTAACGGTATATTCATTTCTGTGTTTGGGGTCCGGTACACGACGAAAACAATCAAACTATATATTGTATCGGTACCGAATCCGTGACTTTTTATTTCTCTTTGCCCTTTTTGAACTGTAACCGTGGTATCCAAGCAACCATCAATTGCTTTAATCTTCCAGCTTAATTCCAGGGTGACCATTTCCGTTCCATACTATTTTTGAAAATCTAAACGTATGAATTGGTATAAGTGTATTCATTTGAACGGTTCACTTTCTAATGCATTTATCTTTGCATATTGTTCTCTGCCTTTTTATATTCACTGCCTTCCATCTTCCCATTCTCTTCTTTGCATTCTCACGGTTCTTTTTTTTTATTTTGTTACCTTCTCCTTTCCCCTGCTATCTTCCCCACCCACACGTCTGCAGTCTCCAACCCACCATCTCCACTCTCCCACTTTGTTCCTCCGCCTCAACCCCTCGCCTCATATTTTTCCAGCATCTCCACTCACCAAACCCGACCACCCAGTGCCTATGCCTTCCATCATCCTCCACAATAGCTGACACCTCCCATCCCTCCACGCGATTACCAACCACCGTGCCTCACCCACACCATTGCCCACCGAAACCAACGCCAATCCCATACCCTCCACGTCATCAGACAGACCCAAAAACCCCAACCACCGTGAACCACTACTCGTCTTCCCCCTCTCCTCCTCCGCTCCCCAGAAACTCTCGCCGAGCACAGCCGTGTGCGACCATCCACCCGAGCCACCAAAGTCGAGCTCAGCCGCTTATATATCGAGGTGATATATATTGTCCTTTCCTTTGTCTCTTTGCTAAGAAAAAATATACAAATCTGCATATATTTAATTTATAGTAAGTCAGTTATATATTTTCCCTGTTATTTTATATATACAGATTGATGTACGAGTTTTTCAAGTTGTATGTACTAAAATGTTTCATTTTCTTTGTTTGTATGACCGAAGTAAAGATATTATATGTTTATATTACTTATATATATATATCTTTATAAGTATTGTATTTTGCAGAAAATAATATGGTATGTTATATTATATAAGCTGTACTAGATGATTTATATATATTCGTTTTTAAATGTAGATTTCATATACGATCTGATTTTTTTGTTGTAGTAGGATAGTACAGATAGCATTTTTTTAATATACATTTGTTTTGTTATATTCAAAGTTATATATGTTAGATTTTATAGAGTAGTAATGTCAGCTAGCTATGTATACTTGGTTTTGAAAGAAGTATGGGTATGCCAGTTTTGTCATAAAGGGTGTTGTTTAATCTATTTATAAATAGGTTAGTGGGTACGCATGTCTATATTTCATGTTTTTCATTTGTCTACCTTTTTCTGATAAACTGATTTCATATTATTTTGTATATATATAATATATTTTAAAAATATCCAGTTTTGTAAATATGGAAATTTATTGCCTGCATTTTTTTTGTGAATTTCATATCACGTATATACACATATTGTGATGTAGTCTATATAAGTTTATTTATATGAAGTTATATATACATTTTGCACAGTAGCTTATATGATAGGTTGCGTATGCAAGTAATCTTCTCCTGCTGTTTATATATAGTTATAAAGTATATATATTAGCCTGAACAAATGCATTTGCAACCGTATAGAGTGTTATAAATTAGTTATACAGCTTCGGTTACACATATGATTTTATTTTAAGTTGTATAAATAAAAATGTTATAAGTTTATATAAGTTTATTTAGTGGTATATATTGTGTTGTATATTTATGCAGTTATACCAGATTGTATATAATGTGTCTAAAGGGTAAACAATGTAATATGTCTTTAAAACTTTCACTTTTCTGGTTTATTGTATAAGTTGTTAAAATCTTTGATTATATATATATTATATAAAGTACGTACAACTTGGTTGGTTGTTTATATCAGGGTCGGTTGAGTTGTAATGGTTTTATAACATTTTATGTATATAAGTTTGTAGTGATTTATGATCCAATATATATATGATATGTATATATGTTTGATTTCAATGAATATATATAATATGTATAAGGCTTATTTAAAATGTATATGTATTTTAATTGAATATTTGGTTTAAGGAAGATAATAATATAATATACATCTCGTCTAAATTTTATATCAAGCTAATTTGAGTCTGATTCGTTTCCGTCTATTCCTATTGATCAGCTCTGTTCGTCAATTCGTGCACAATCTTGCTTGATTTAGAACTCTTGCTTGGATCCATAACCCATTTCATTGTCTATTCTCTCTAACCTCGAAAGGTGAGCAATCACTCACGATTAACGTTCTTGTATTTATTAAATTTGATTTCAATTGAAACGACAATTGAAATATGATGCTGTAGTTATTTAAATTGTTATATATGCTATTATTTGTAACTGTTCACCTGTGACATCTGACACCAGTATCTAGTAGTATATACCTGTTATTACCATTATTTGTATCTGTTCACCTGTGACATCTGACACCCGTATCTGTTATTTATACTGAGGATATATGCCTGTTGTATATTTTTATTATCTGTTATCACTCTGCAAGTTCCCTGTTAGTATAGAATTCACTATGGGTTGAAATGATACATACCCGAACGGACTTTAGAATAGGAGAATTTCGTTATGGGTTGAAATGATAAACCCAAGCGATTTTCATTTGAATTGAAATTGGGATTACGGGTCGAAATGATATCTACCCGTATATATTTAAATTTCGGATTGAAATGATAAATATCTGTATCACTTAACCATATGATAAATATATATACAGACACCGTTGGTCCATATATATAAACATTTTAAAAATGAATTCTATGGTTTTGGAAAGAAATATATGATTTTAATAAGTGTTGAGCCTTAAATTATTATATATAAATGGGAATGATTGATTTAAATACATATAATATGTTGAGTGTTTAAAATATATTTCAAAATAGATTTTGGTAATAATTTGAATAAGTTAAGGTTAGAAAGATAATTTGAATTTAGTTGAAATTGTATTCAATAAAGAATTTTATTTAATTAAACCGATTTGAAACTTATTGAAACTGAGATGTAAGATATGATTTATAACTTGAGTTTGATTTATAAGTAATCTAATGAATATTTTTTTTTTGTTTAACTAAAGTTTAAGGAAATATTTAGTAAAAATGTAATTTAAGGCTAGTTAAATGATATTGAATTTTTTAAGTGAATATTCCCTGATTAAATAATAATGAAGTTAAATCAAGAGCTATATGAAACTGTTAAATTTAACTTTGAAAATGTTGAATATTAAAGCTTTGAAATATATTGAAAATTTAAATGATCTGTTTAGAAATGAATTAAATTGATGAATTGAGCTTTGAATAAATTTGAATTTGAAATTTGAAGTTGATTTGAATCGATTTGCTAGACTTGAGGAAATTAAATACTTTACTTTTTAAAACATTTAATATATATATATATACTATTTTGGAAAATGGATATATTTGAAATGAAATGATATTTGGGTTTTGAAGTATAAATTTAATTGAAATGACCACGGTGTTAAAATGTATATTTCCACCTTGTAGATAGTTCTGAAGATCCTTAGAGGATGGTTATCCCAACATCCTTTAAGTTACTCGTATTTCAATTGATATTTCACTTGAGTTGGATTTATTTATATAAGAATGTTAATCCCGACTCGAGTGTTTTGTGTTTTGCTTTACGCTCGGGTCAGACCGAGTGATACAGCATTTGAGACTCACCCTTGGAGTTTGGAGCTTTCTTTGGAGATCCAACTATCGCCTCAGCTTTCAGCTCTTCTAGTTGATTTGTTCAGAGAAGTCATCTTTTGTACTGGAGACTTCACTGCATTTGAGATATTCTGTTGTATTTTATTTCTAACTCTGATGTTTATATAGTAGCTTCATGAACTACTATTTTATCTATTCCGCCGCGTATTATTGTATTACTCTGTGTCTGTGATTCTATGATAAATTTATTTACTGCATATGCTGAGTTTTGCCAAATTTAAATTAACAACGCGGTATTTTGAGCAATTCAACTCTGGCATGAGTGTCTACCTATACACTTATAATGGATGCGAATGGTCCAAAATATCGGGTCGTTACAGTTCAGCACTTTTGGATATTTCCATTGCAACCTTGAATCTTTCATTTGAGCCTCAGCACTTACACAAGTGTAATGCAACTCATATACATTTTGGTTTCTATGTTCTCCATGCCATATCTAAACCAGTTACAAGTATTCTCTATTTACTTTCATGATTTTATACTTTTACCTTTCTGGGTGTAACCAAACAGAGCAAAACACTCAAATATCAAAGCAATCAAAACAACCAGAAACACCCATTAAAACATCCATTGAAGCATCCATTAAAACCATAGTAATGGAATCAAAAACATGTAGAAAAATAACATAAATCTGGCTGCCTCATAACAGGACTTAATGCCATGGGTTTAGTTAGATTACTCACAGGAAAATGCTTCTCTTGCTAACTCAGAAAAGAACCCTTTTCAAAACTTGTTTTTCTGCTTGTAAATATTTTCTTCTTTGTTTTCTTAAATGTTTTTGGGTGGCAAAAATGATTTTTTTCTGGTTTATACTTGGGTTTATAAGAGAGGTTTTCTAGGGTTTTATCATTGTAAAATCCCATTTCTACCCTGGCCAAAACTCATGCATTTTGCATTTCAAATTTGTTTATTTTTCACCTTTAATATCCCGGCCATATGTGAGACATGCCTCCCCTTTTTCTTTTCCAGAATATATTATATTCTTACCAAGTCATGATAATTGTGTGACATTGTTTACTTGTTTATTTTCTAAAAATCCTCCTTTCTATTTTCTGCCTAAAGCAATTATTTTGCTTGCAATTCGTCTTTTGCCATTTTAGTGTTATAGTTTCACTTGCTTATATATATATACTTTTCAGTACTTAAAAATGTATATTTGTATACATATCTTATCTAGGCTTATTTAATTCCTCTTAATTTCAGAAACATATGCACCTATATGTATACAGGTTTTCAAACCCTTATAACATATATATGTATATTTTTTTCCTGGATTTTAAATAAAATCTGTTTACTGATTTAAAATAAAACTTACTTTTCTTATTTTCTGGGATGATCCATATAATTCCAGAAATCAAATATCCATGTTGCAAAATCATGTTTGTATTGCTTTTTAATTCTTGTTTTAAATTCAAGAAATCTGGAGTTCTTCCTTGTGCCATATCAGTGTGCACGTGCACACATGCACACATACTTGCACACAATTAACTCCATATATTCCTATACAAATAAATTCAAATATTTTCAAAATTCAACTAAAATAAGATTCCATGAATTTCTGGGGCATTACAATCACCCCACCTTTTTAGGAATTGTGTCCTCACAATTTTTCTCATTTGACTTTAAACATGTCCAGATTTTATAAAATCTATCAAACATAGCATAAGCAAACAATTCAGTCAAAACAATCATGCATATTAAACTTTTTAGGGATTTAGATTTTTACCTTCCACTGCAAAAAGCTTAGGGTAATCCATCTTTATCTTATCCTCTAACTCCCATGTACAATCATTAGGGTCTAGGCTCCATTGAACCTTTACCAATTTCAAAGTTTTGCTCCTCAACTTCTTTTCCTCTTTAGCTAAAATCCCCACTGGTTCTTTCTCATAGACCAAGTCAGGATTTATTTGAACTTGAGTTGGTTTCTCTAGAATTTCCTCTTTATCATGCACCCATCTCCTAAGTTGTGATACATGAAATACATTGTGCATTGCACCCATCTCTTCAGGTAGCTCCAACTTATATGCTAATGAACCTATTTTTTCCAAAATCTTGTAAGGTCCAACATATCTTGGGGTAAGTTTTCCCTGCTTGCCAAACCTCAACACCTTCTTCATAGGTGAAACTTTGATGAAAACATAATCACCAACTTCATATTCTACCTGCTTCCTCCTCATATCTGCAAACTTCTTTTGCCTATCTTGAGCTGCTGCCATTCTTCTCCTCACCAATTCAATTTTCTCTGTGGTCTCTTTAACATACTCAGGCCCTAAGACAGCCTTTTCTCCTGCTTCAACCCAACATATTGGTGACAAACATGGTTTGCCATACAAGGCTTCAAATGGTGCCATACCTATGGTGCTTTGATAACTATTGTTATATGTAAATTCAGCCAAATGGAGGTGATCTTCCCAATTACCTCCAAAGTCCAATGCACATGCCCTCAACAAATCCTCCAAAACTTTATTTATCACTTCAGTTTGACCATCTGATTGGGGGTGGTATGCAGTACTCAAGCATAACTCACTTCCCATGGCTTCTTGAAAGCTCTTCCAAAATCTGGATGTAAAGATTGTGTCCCTATCACTCACTATAGTCTTAGGGATTCCATGCAATCTTACTATTTCTCTCATGAATATTTGAGCTAGTTTAGGTGCATTTCTTTCTGCCTTTACTGGTATAAAGTGTGCCACTTTAGTCAATCTATCAACTACTACCCAAATGCTTGTGTTTCCTCTTTTTGACCTAGGCAGACCATCTATGAAATCCATAGATATATCTTCCCACTTCCACTGTGGTATGCTTAGAGGTTGTAATAGGCCTGAGGGTCTTTGGGTTTCTGCTTTGACTTGTTGGCAAGTCATACACTTTGCAACATGTTTGGCCACATCAGTTTTCATCCCTCTCCACCAATAATCCCTCTTCAAATTTTGGTACATCTTGGTGCTGCCTGGGTGTATAGAATATTTGCTCCTATGATATTCATTAAGCATCTCTTCCTTCAATTCTATATCCTTTGGAACACATATTCTACCTTTATTCCTTAAGTAACCATTCTTATCAATGTGGTAGTTTGCTACTTCTTCTCCTTTTTCTATTAAAGTCTTCTTTTCTAATAAATCTGGATCTCCCCCTTGCATTTTTCCCACTTTCAAAATTAAATCTGATTGCATGGTTATCAAACTTAATTTTCCTTTACTCCGTTCTTCAATCATCTCCATGTTTACCTCACTGTTTTCCTCAATTTCCAAATCAGTAAGTAGAGATAAATTTCTAAACTCTTCTATCATTAGCATGGCTACTTTTGCATGCTGCCTGCTCAAAGCATCTGCAACCCTATTAGCTTTTCCTGGAGTATAAAGTATGTCTAAATCATATGCTGCTAGAAACTCAACCCATCTATGTTGCCTCATATTCAAATCTTTTTGTGAAAAAGATATTTCAATGCCTTGTGGTTTGTGTACAAAATAAACTTAGCACCTAGAAGATAATGTCTCCAAAGCTTTAGTGCATATACCACTGCTGCCAACTCAAGATCATGGGTTGCATACTTTGATTCATGTGGCTTCAATTGTCTTGATGCATAGGCTATAACTTGATCTTGCTGCATCAATACAGCTCCTAGCCCAGAACCACTTGCATCAGTATAAACAATTAAATCCTCATTTCCTTCTGGTACTTTCAACACTGGTGCATTGACTAAGGCCTCCTTGATTTTACTAAAGGCTTGTTCACATTTCTCAGTCCATATAAAGGGTTGGTTCTTTCTAGTTAGGTTGGTAAGAGGTAATGACATCTTAGAAAAATCTTTTATAAACCTCCTATAATACCCTGCCATTCCCATAAATGACCTAACTTCTCCCACTGTGCTTGGCCTTTTCCATGCTTGGATTGCCACAATTTTATTGGGATTTACAGAAATGCCTTTGGCAGATATAACATGCCCAAGGAAATGCACTTCTTCTTTCCAAAATGCACACTTAGAAAATTTTGCTTTTAAATCTTTTTCTCTTAATCTAGACAAAACAAGGTGTAAGTGATTTTCATGTTCCTCTACTGTTTTAGAATAGATCAAAATATCATCAATAAAAATCAAAACAAACTTGTCTAAATAATCCCTGAATATCCTATTCATCAAGTCTACAAAGTATGATGGAGCATTTGTCAACCCAAATGGCATGACAAGAAACTCATATAAACCATACCTAGTGTTAAAGGCTGTGTACTTAACACTTGAGTCCTCAACCTTCATCTGATGGAATCCAGATGCCAAGTCTAACCTAGAAAATATTTTTGCTCCACTAAGTTGATCTAAAAGATCATCAATTCTAGGTAAGGGGTACTTGTTTTTGATAGTGACTTTGTTTAGCTCCCTGTAATCTATACACATTCTTAAAGTACCATCATGTTTCCTTACAAACACTACTGGAGCACCCCAGCATGAATTACTTGGTCTTATAAATCCTTTGCTTTCCAACTCTTCTAACTGTTTCTTCAATTCTTTCAACTCACTTGGCCCCATCCTAGTGGGTTTCTTAATAATTGGACTTGCTCCTAGCATCAGATTAATCTGAAATTCCACTGGTCTGTGGTGTGGAACACCCTCAACTTCTCCAAACACATCTAAGTATTTGTTAATTATGGGGATTTCTTCAATAGAAGGCTCACTAGAATCCTTACTTAAGTCAATCAAGTGATATAATTTTCTTTCCTTGGTTATTTCACACAAAATTGTGATTCTTTGACCTCTAGAATTTTGTAATGATATGGTGGATGAGTCTAAATTAATTATTGCTTTGTATTGTCTTAACCAGTCTACACCCAATATAACACCCATATTTGGGTAATTTAAAACATATAAATTGGAAATAAAAACATTTCCTCCTATGTTTAATTCCACATCCACACAAATCATGTTTAAAACACTAGAACTTCCCAATGGGCTTTGCACTAACAAAGGGGTTTCAACCAGTATGCAATTTAATTTAAGCAATGCAACTAACTCATGGGAAATCAGAGAATGTGTTGCCCCTGTATCATACACTACTGATATGGGTAGGGTACAAATAAATAAAGTACCTTCCACTTGACCATGGTTTTCTGCATTAGCCTCTACTGTGGATTTGCTTCTGCTTTCCAAACTTGCTAGCTTCCCTTGCTGTTTATACTCAGGGCAGTTTCTCTTGATATGTCCCTCCTTACCACATAGGTAGCATTTGAAAGCTCCTCCCTTCAATTCTGGGCACCTTGGTTTGATATGTCCCTCTTTTCCACAATGATGACATGTTATTTTTCTCTTTGTTTCAGTGGTCTTAGTATCATTGGTTTTCTTGCCTTCTGTCTCCTCCTTCTTTTTGTCATAGGGATGATACCTTCCCCTATTTTTCTTATTGTTGTTATTCTTAAAATTCTTATACTTCTCCCTCTCCTTGTCATGTTGCTCAAATTTTAAGGCCAGATCAATGATTTGATCAAAAGTTTTATCTGCATATGGCAACATAGCCCTACTAAGCCCTGGGTTTAAACCCTTGATATACCTATCATTCTTTGATGCCTCATCAGCCACAAGCATAGCTCCATACTTAGACAAGCTCTCAAACCTCTGAGTATATTCAGTGACATTAAAAGTTCCCTGCCTAAGCCTGATGAATTATTCAAGCAATAGGGTTTTGGCTAATGCTGGAACAAATCTAGCTTCCAACATCTCCTTGAATTGATTCCAAGTGATCTCATTTTCATTTCTTCCAGCTATGATCACCTCCCACCAGCTTAAAGCTACCCCTTTCAGTTGTCTTGAAGCTACTTGCCTCTTCCTTTGATCATCCAATTGCATGTCATTGAAAACTCTGTCCAGTGTTCTCAACCATGCTTGAATTTCCATCACATTCTCAGTTCCTTCAAAACTCCTGCCTCCCAAATTGGAATAAGTCTTCAGTAGTTTTGAAAGTTCTTCATGTGGGTTCTCAGGCCTATGCCCAATTCCATCCCTTAAAGCCCTCATAAAGTCTTGCATATCAAGCATTTGTGGTGCACTTGATCCTGCATGGTGATGAAATCCTCTTCCTACCATGGTCTGCTATCTAAGTTCTGGGCAAATGGTATTAGTATATTATGAGTACTTCTATAATTACTATTTTCTTATCTAAATTATTTCATCCAAAACAAACAGACAAAATACATTTCTATAATACTTAGCAATCAATGCAACCAAGTGCTCTGATACCAACTGAAATGACCCTCCTCTTTCTACCTTAATTTCATAAGGATTTTTTTTATTACTTCATCAAAGGGAATTTAAATCAAATAGAAATCAAAATACCATACAAGCTATTGACATAGCCACTTATTTCTTTTCTAAGTCATGTTCTACTGCCATAGGTGCACTTTGACAAATACTAACACTTATATATATTTATCTTGCCTAGATAATTCTATTTAACTCTAAAATAGTATTTACTTGATCTCATGATAGTTATCAAAGTTGATATTAATTAATAACAATAAGTTGGATTGACAAAAATTGATAAACCTTGGAAATTTACTCGAAAATAGGCAAATTAGGCAAAATAAGCAGTTCAGACGTCTAAATTTTTATGACAGACGTCTAGATTCGATCTCAGACGTCTAAATTTTTATGACAGACGTCTCAGAGTGTCTAAATTTTAAACAGAGAGTAGAAAACATTTTGAACTAAATTCAGACATCTAAATTTTTATTGACAGACGTCTAAATTAGATCTCAGACGTCTAAATTATTATGACAGACGTCTCAGAGTGTCTAAATTTTAAACAGAGAGTAGAAAACATTTTGAACTATATTCAGACATCTTAATTTTTATTGACAGACGTCTAAATTAGATCTCAGACGTCTAAATTATTATGACAGACGTCTCAGAGTGTCTAAATTTTAAACAGAGAGTAGAAAACATTTTGAACTAAATTCAGACATCTAAATTTTTATTGACAGACGTGTAAATTAGATCTCAGACGTCTAAATTATTATGACTGACGTCTAAGTTTAATCTCAGACGTCTAAATTATTAAGACTGCCGTCTAAATTTGATCTCTATGTACATGCATATGCGCATTCAATTTATATGTGTCTGGATGTCCACCTACATTCATTTACACTTTTAAGTTTGATTTAAACTTCCTTTGAACTATCAGAGTCATTTTCTTTTCTTTCAAACAATTCAACCAGGATTCAAAACTTATTACCAATATAAATATATCAGTGCATCCCTAGTAATATACACATACATATGAGGATGTAAGTGTTTATCTTGTTTAAATTCAGAGTATATATATATTTTTGTTAAACAAGAGTATCCTGCTTGATTTGGATTCTAACAATTCTGACTAAAATTAATTGCTATATTCTTTTGAATATTTGTAACAAGTCAGTAAATCCTATGCATATCTAATTTATATGAACTTAAAAAAATATCCACAAGAATAATTCCAGGTTTTTATAGCTAGACTCAGATTTTTAACCTTCAAACTTAAGGTTTTAAGTAACTTGAAATTAACTAATACAATGTATGTACATATACATTTCTATTTCTCAGATATAGGCATATACCATTTACAGATTTTCATCACAATACTCAAATATATATTTTCTTGCAAAAATTCAACCAAGTCTTTAGATTAATCCCAAACTTAATACATCACTAGATTCATTTAGAACAACTAATAAATCCAAACTTTTAAGATCATTACATAACAACCAAAACAGAACTATAAAAACTCCCCAGATTACATGCAAATATTTCATTCTAAGTTCTTATTCAATTCTAATTTAGCATGCTTATATAATCACTTTCATTAGCCACAGCAGCTTCCTATTTAGATCCAGCATTCCCTAAAAGAACATTAGAGGCTGCCCCATTTTAGATGAGACACCCCAGATGCCATAAGCAAACAAGGGTCAGATACAAGATCTGGTATGAGTAAAATCAAAAATTCCATGATATTAAGTAAATGAGTGAGACATAAATATTTTGTACAAGTGGGCATATCTTCTTTGAACAATTTGCCTGACTTGTTTATGATATACTTGTGCATATATGATCAGTGTTTATGACTAATTATATACACACATTCAACCATGCAAACATACATTTCAAATAGAAATCCTCAGGAACTATCATAGCCCCAGACCAACCATCTTAGGAATAACTCAAGTTCCTACTTCATCAATTTAAGGTTGTATTACCAAATTAATTCCTAGCCTCATCTGCCATAAAGGAATCACGGGGACACATTGCAATAAAATAATTCACAATATTGCACAAAGATCTCAGGGCTTAAACAAACCATGTGCCAACTTGCATACTTCAAATATGACAAGCATTCCAGCAGTCTTCTTGGCTCACAATCCTTAGTTTATTTACTAAGTGTTCATGTTTAATCCTATCGTGAGATAGCTAGGTGACTAAATCCCAGTATACATGAAACATTACATAGAGTTTACAAGCATAACTCAAGGACAATCTAACATTCATGTCCAGGGAAAATCATATTTTCAAGTATTTTGGCTTAAAGAAAATACGAGAATAATTACAACTGTGATAGTGACCAGGCATGAGGGTTGTTATTATTTCATAAGCAACCATGTTTGAACTAAATTCAAGATCTAGCTTAAACAAGATTTCTGGCTCATGGATTTTCTATTTGATCAAGGGTTCAGCACTTTTGGATATTTCCATTGCAACCTTGAATCTTTCATTTGAGCCTCAGCACTTACACAAGTGTAATGCAACTCATATACATTTTGGTTTCTATGTTCTCCATGCCATATCTAAACCAGTTACAAGTATTCTCTATTTACTTTCATGATTTTATACTTTTACCTTTCTGGGTGTAACCAAACAGAGCAAAACACTCAAATATCAAAGCAATCAAAACATCCAGAAACACCCATTAAAACATCCATTGAAGCATCCATTAAAACCATAGTAATGGAATCAAAAACATGTAGAAAAATAACATAAATCTGGCTGCCTCATAACAGGACTTAATGCCATGGGTTTAGTGAGATTACTCACAGGAAAATGCTTCTCTTGCTAACTCAGAAAAGAATCCTTTTCAAAACTTGTTTTTCTGCTTGTAAATATTTTCTTCTTTGTTTTCTTAAATGTTTTTGGGTGGCAAAAATGATTTTTTCTTGTTTAAACTTGGGTTTATAAGAGAGGTTTTCTAGGGTTTTATCATTGTAAAATCCCATTTCTACCCTGGCCAAAACTCATGCATTTTGCATTTCAAATTTGTTTATTTTTCACCTTTAATATCCCGGCCATATGTGAGACATGCCTCCCCTTTTTCTTTTCCAGAATATATTATATTCTTACCAAGTCATGATAATTGTGTGACATTGTTTACTTGTTTATTTTCTAAAAATCCTCCTTTCTATTTTCTGCCTAAAGCAATTATTTTGCTTGCAATTCGTCTTTTTCCATTTTAGTGTTATAGTTTCACTTGCTTATATATATATATACTTTTCAGTACTTAAAAATGTATATTTGTATACATATCTTATCTAGGCTTATTTAATTCCTCTTAATTTCAGAAACATATGCACCTATATGTATACAGGTTTTCAAATCCTTATAACATATATATGTATATTTTTTTCCTGGATTTTAAATAAAATCTGTTTACTGATTTAAAATAAAACTTACTTTTCTTATTTTCTGGGATGATCCATATAATTCCAGAAATCAAATATCCATGTTGCAAAATCATGTTTGTATTGCTTTTTAATTCTTGTTTTAAATTCAAGAAATCTGGAGTTCTTCCTTGTGCCATATCAGTGTGCACGTGCACACATGCTTGCACACAATTAACTCCATATATTCCTATACAAATAAATTCAAATATTTTCAAAATTCAACTAAAATAAGATTCCATGAATTTCTGGGGCATTACACCGATGCGCCTTCAGAACCATGTTCGTGTATTGGAGATAAGCACGTTTGATCAGGATCATATCCCGGAACAGCTGGGGGATCAACAGAAGAAGTATGGGCGAATCTATGGGAAGGGGAGGCTGTGTTCGAGGCTGCGAAAAAGTAAGGCGTGGCAGGCTACAGGCGGAGGTGGATCATACAGTGCAGGGGAGGAGGCTCGGTGGCGATCTGCGTGCGTATGAGAGGGTGAGGGGAGGTACAGGGTGTGGACGGCATCGTGGAAGGGGAGGAGCTCGACTGTGTTGATAGCAGATCGCGTTTTGGTGGGTTGGTGAGGCGAATCTGTCGCGTGAAGGGCTTCATTCGATATGGAAAATGTAAGCTTAAGTGTACTGTCACCTTTCCTTTGAGACTTGTTTTATATAATTTTTTCAAAGAGGAGAGAAGAAAAGATTGCAACAGAAAGAAGAGCACGGATCAGAAAATAAGCAGATATATGAAGCTTACATTAGTATATTGAAACGGTGGAATGGCAAATGTCAAGCACGAGAATTCAGGGAATCATTAAAGCAATTGGCTGTTAGTTTTTCAACCGTTGGAAAATTTTGAATGGACACAGGAATCAAAAAGTTAAAATGGATACCGATACGACAAACTGTTTTTTCATTTCCGTCGCGTATCGGACACCGAAATGCACAAATGAATATACCGCGGAGATCAGCACGACGAGACGAACAGAATGGTACATAGATATCAGCGATACAACCATCCTATCAAAAGTTGATATTTCGCTGCAAAGTGCTGCTAAACCGTCGAAAATAATATAAACGGAGCTAGAGAAGTTTAAACTTGACGAAACGAATTATGACGTCTCACTTAGAAGATAGTTTACAAATTTACTATATAAAAATATTCTGGTTTCAAACATGTTTTATTTTCATCAATATTAACTGATTTTAAATTTAAATTGAAAATTATACAATAGAATTAACTTTCATATTTCCAATAAAAATTTACCAGTTTCTACATTTAAATAGACGTATTTCAAATATCAAATTTTCATTTCAAAATTTTATTGTTTAATTTCAAGCAAAATTTTAGTTAATCACGTTATAAAACCGTTAACATTTACTGGTCGTTACAAAATTCGAGTCTTGCTTCATATATTATTATTATTATATTTAAAAAAAACTTTTATTGCTTTTATAAAATGTTTTGAATGTGTATGTATATGTGTGTATCCCACTTTAAGAAGATTTTAACATCTGTAAACTCTAGACATGACACTCTATGACTAATAATACTTTGTTTGTCACCTTCGCCTTGCCTCTATCATGTATATCTCTTCTTGTATCTCCATATACATACTTTTATCCTCTTTTGTACTGTGAATCTTCATGTTGAACTTATTTGTTTGTCTCTTTTTGATACTCAAGTACCTGCAAGTTAGCATAGAGGTTCTTTGGCATAATTGTAAAGTTGTTGTCGTTAAAATCCAACAATAGAGGTTCTAACATTCTCCCCCTTTTGATGATGACAACTATACAATTTTAAAAATATTCATTCTATATAAAATAATATTAATATGTTTAAAGCTCCCCTTAAGTATAATATCTCCCTCTATCAATATGCATATGAATTTCTCCCTCTTTGTCATCATCAAAAAGAATTGAGGAAACATAATAAATTTTATAAAATATCTTATAAATAGCAAGATAAACCCAATATTAATTATGGAGAAAATAAATTAGATTTTACCGTATTTGCTGAAGTCCGTATTTCATTGTAAGCATGTAATTCTGTTAAATGTATGGAACATCCTTTAAAATTCCAAAATCTATCCTTTATTTTTTGTTTCTCCAAGTACCTGCAATAAATAATAATCATTTTTGGAACCCACTTACTATGTTAGGGTCCAAGGGTTTAGGTCTTGGGAAACCATACCCATTTAGATGTGGTTGAACCTTTATAAATACAATTTTCATTACTAACTACCATATCAAAATAATTATCAATGTATTTTTCTCTATTTTTCCAATTAACAGGAAGCCAAATACTTAGATAATTTTTATTCATATTTCCCATCAATGATTTTGTACTTCTAGAGATATTATAAACATTATTGGTCATAGTAGTATTTGAATTTCTATAAAAATTGGATTTAGACTTTACTCGAAATCTAGTACTAGCACTAACGTTTTTACTATACATGTGTTATTTCTACGATCAGTTTTATTATATCCTAAACCACTTTATCATGTAAAGGTCTAAACCTAGATAAAATCATGTTTAAATCATTTTGACCTTTATTAAATTTTACAAATTCATTTTTTAGTTTTTCAAATTTAGTTTTAAGTTCGCAATTATTATTTTCAAAAGAAATATTAATTTTCAATATATCAATCTTCTCATTTAATTCAGAATTCTCGTTTTTTTAACATACAGTTCTCATTGTTGAGAAGAAAATCTTAGGATTCTGAATTATCTAAAGAGGATTGTAATAAATCATTTTTCCTTTTCAAATCAAAAATTTCTTTTTAAAATTTTTCTCTCTTTTTCAAATAAGGTGTTTTGTTCATCTAGAAGATCTTTAACAGTTATAAAATTATTTTTTAAAACACCAAGTTGATTTTCCAAATTTAATTTCTCACTTTTCAATTTCTTATTTTTAAGTTCGACAGATTTCATCTTTTCTAAAATAATAAAATTAAGCTTTGAGATCTTATCGCTTATACTAACTAATTCATTATTATCTTTTACTGGAATTTGTAAATCAAAAAGTAACTTTTTGTAGTCCTCATTAGTGGCTTTGACAGGGATTTTAAGTGCTACTTAGGATCGTAATATGGAATAGTAACTAAGATATCTACTAGTGCGGAATAAAATATGAAAGATAAATAGTAAAGTAAATGACACTAGAGATTTTTCTTATTGTATTTCGATTGGATCTTTTTCTGGCCATTATTCTATGATGTTGTGATGATCGATAGAATTCCATACTCTGATACCAAATGGAAGTGACTAAGGGTCGTGTAATATGAAATACTAACTAATCTATTTACTTGTACGGAATATAAATATAAAAGTAAAATAATAAAGTAAATGACACCAGAGATTTTTATATTGGTTCGAATTTCCCGTTCTACGTCCAGTCCTAGACTTCTTCTGGAATTTAACTATCAACCCTCACTTAATCCGGAGGAACAGGTATTACACCACTTGAGCAACCGAATAGGACTTTGACCGCCTAAGCAACAGAATAGGACTTCAACCACCTGAGTAACCGAACAAGACTTCCAATATAAATAGTAAAGTTGTTTCTGACTGAATATGCTCTTGAATAGCACTTATAAGTCAATAACGTACACCCTTCCTATAATCTTCTCCTTTGTGGTATACCGTGTATTCATGAAGATTGGAAGTTTATTCAATCACTTAATGAGGTTTGCTTGAATGAACAAGTGATTTAAATGAAATATTGATTGCAAATGGCAAAATAGTTTAGACAGTAAGAATGAGAATTTAAATCAGAAATTGGTGATTAAAACAATTGGTTTTATGGCTATATATAGTGTTTAAGGTTGTAATTGAACATGAAAGGTCGCCATGAAAGAATATGGAAGAAACTCTTGAATCAAGAGTTGTATCTCTTTGATGAAATGAAGTGTCTCTTCAAAATATAGCCGTTATGAAGATTCAGCCGACTTAGTGAAAAGATTAAGCCGATTGAATCGATTGAAAATCGATGTGGTAAGAAAACAGTGAAAAGAACATGTAATTCAGACGACTGAAATGTATGATTCAGTCGACTGAATATTCAAATAAAGTTGTGCATATGTATAGAATTCAGTCGCTGAATAACCTTGTTCAGTCGGCTGAATTCTGTTGATAAATAATAATTACCTTAGCTCATTTGGTTAGAGCACTTACTTTCTAAACTAGTGACCTGGGTTCGTGTCTTGCTCCATGCATTTTTGAAAACTTGATTTTTCATTTAAAATATGATCTCACCAATGACCTGAATTCGAGTCTTGCTTCATATATTATTATTATTTTTTTTTTATTTTTTTATTGCTTTTATAAAATGTTTCGAATGTGTATGTATATGTGTGTATACCACTTTGAGAAGATTTTAACATCTGTAAACTCTAGACATGACACTCTATGACTAATTATACTTTGTTTGTCACCTTCGGCTTCTCTCTATCGTGTATATCTCTTCTTGTATCTCCATATGCATACTTTTATCCTCTTTTGTACTGTGTATCTTCATGTTAAACTTATTTGTTTGTCTCTTTTTGATACTCATGTACCTACAAGTTAGCTTAGAGGTTCTTTGGCATAATTGTATATTTGTTGTCATTAAAATCCAACAATAGAGGTTCTAACAAATTATAATGTGAATAAGTATATAAAGAAGTAATACTTCAAAAAGCTTTATTTATGTCATGGTATTTCCTTTTAAAATGAGAATGGGTTATTTGTTTTGAAATCTTAAAATATCACTTTCGAAACCACTGGATGACCTCCTTCGAAAGCATAAAAAACCTCTTTTCAAAACTCTAAGTACATACCTTTCGAAGCTTTATAAATCAATCCTTTCGAAACCAATCAGACCTTTCGAATGTATCAAAACCTAGCATACTAATCTTTAGGAAAAATAGCTTCGAAACTAATGAAAGTACCCCTTTTGAAAGTATTGGGTTTACTCTTTAAAACATCATTTGGGTCAAAAATGGTTATATATGAAAGTATCTCTTTCGAAACCAATTATAAAATTATTTTGGGGAAAAAGTTGATGGTGTCGGAACCATCTAGTCGAAAGCAACCGCCTTTTAAATTAAAACATCAAAGGATAGAGTCGAAACCCCCTTTCGACTCTATTGCCTTCGAAACCCCCAACCCTTCGAAAGCATTTAGGAAAAGGCTTAGTTTAAGTTAAAACAGAGGCAACCCTTCGATAGCATAGATGGCTTCAATGTAGTCGAAAGGAGAAATTAGCGACTGGGTTTCGACTTGGTCGAAACTAATTCCTTTCGAAAACTCTTATTTAAGGAGAAAGGTACCCCTTCGAAAGCTAATACTTCAACATAATAAAGCAACCATCCCCAAAAGCTATTTGTATAAACCTTTTCGAAAGCATATGTTTCGATTGTGTCGAAAGTTTTAAGTAAAACAAAGTAAGAACTTAGCTTTTGAAACAGAATATGGTTTCGAATCTAACGAAAGCAATGCTTTCGACACTCTACCTTCCGCTGCCCACCAATTCACTTCGTACCAATACCATTGATACCATGTGCATTAGTTCCGACTATGTGGGTTTTGACTGAGATGGTGCGGAGGTAAAGGAGTGGAAAGGTACTACTATTTGAGGCAAAATCTACTTTTCTGGATTAAAGGCTGAAATGTAGCAACTTTTAGTAATTACTGTATAAACGCTTGCTTATTTGTAAACCTTTGATTGGTTTTTGTATAACTTTTCAAATACTTTACAATTATAACTGCCGCATTTAACCAGATCTAAATCAAAGAAAATTATAACATTTAAGCCTTTCCATTAACAAAACCAGTATTTGCATATAAGTCCCTCTCTTGAAATAATTTATTTTCCCTAGTAAATCAATTGGGAAAAATCCCCAAAAATCATAGAAATTTAATTTTATCATATAATCAAACATATTAAAAATTCACACCCAATTTCTTCTTGAAATACTCAAAATAAATTTTAAATCCAATTATACCCTATTTTACTTCAGAAATTCAGAATAAACTTTCTATAGCTTGAAAATTTCTAAAAATTAAAACCCATCTCTAAAATCATGTTTAACTTAACATAAAAAATTTCCGTGGCATTCTAAAATCTTAAACTCTCGATTTTACATCAAAACCATGAAAATTCATATGTGAATGAATTAAAATAAATCAAACATAATATTGTTCATGCATATCATCATCCATATCATCATAAAAATGAATTTAATCATAAATCCAAAAACATATATAACCATAGAATAAAATAGAGATGGTATGAAATCATTGTTCACCTTAGATATGATAAGGAATTTGAGATTTGTTGTTGGTTAATCCTTCCTAGTTTTGATCCACAACATTAAATTGAATTTTCCTCTTTTCCTCCTTGTTAATGGCCGGCTCTAATTTAGGTTTATGGTTTTCGTTTGTGAAAGTGAGAAATGAAACATGAATGGAGAATTACAAAAGAGTATAACCATGTAAAATAAAATGGCTATTTACCATGTGTAAACTAATTAACCTTTAAGCCAATTTAAAGCCCATTTATTTGATTATTAAGCACATCACTTTAGATAATTTATTCAAATCTCAATCCCTTTATCATCATTATTCTATTTAATTTATCTAATTAAATTTCCTGAATAATGTTATCAAAATTAGGGATGTTACAATGAAGTCTCGTTTCTCTCTTCACCATATGATGTCTTCCTAAGTCTTTATAATGAATTACACATGTGAGTTTCAGATCCAATATCTAAAACATAAGATAATTTATTAATTGCAAAACAATCTTGAATTATAAATACACTTGTAGGAGCAGCATAACTATTATGTTTCTTCTCTTTGACAATTTTTTCAAGTAATCCAAACAGTTCTGTTTCCATTGAGCCTTCTTGTGACACTAATGACCTTCACTCATGTCAGCTGGAGTACTCCTCTTATTCTTCTTATTAACCTTTTTCCTCTTCTTTGAACTATTCGAAGATGATGTCTTCCGCTTAACTGCGAGCACAACATGTTGAACCTTGGATGAAGACTTAGTTGACCTCAATATATTGAGTAGCTCATGAGGCTTACGTTCAACTGGTTCATATTATAGTTTAATATGAACAGATCGAACTAAGGTGTAAGAGACCCTAAGATTAGATCTACATGTAACTCATTTCCTATCGTAACATCTAATTGAGAAACTTTATAAATATAGCCTTTTATCATTAGGACGTAATTATCCACTTTCATACCCTTTATCATCTTGGTATTAAATAGCTTTTTCGTAAGTTCATACCTTATGGAACGAGACTATTCCCAAAAAAAGCTTTAAGGCTATGGAAGATCTGATGGACATTTATGTTTTTGTGTTGTCTCTACAATGGTTTGTCCAATGTAGATAGCACGTAAACTTCGGCGGTCTCTAGTCTGCGACCGATTTGTTATAGGCTAAGATAAGTTTGGGTCCGCATCATTAACTGGTTTTTCCTTATTAGGTTCAGTTATAGATGACCATAGATGTTCATATGTTAGTGCTATCTTTATTTCATTAACAAATCTATATAGTTAGGTCCGGTGAGTTTGTCGTTTTCAGAAAACAACTTAGGTGTAGATATTTTCTGCAAACTTTAACTTAATAAATTAGGACATTATTTATAGTAGATGTTCCTAGAGTATTAGAAAGATTAAACATTACATTTTAATTTACTTATAAGATTCCACTAGCGTTTTATGTTTCGACGAAACACAGAAGTCTTTCGACTACATTAGTGGATACTAGAACTTGCATGCGTTGGGATTCTAACATTGAGGAAGGCTCAACAAATCATAGTCCTGCACATAATGGATAACACCTTAACGGTAGTACCATATACTCCTAACCTTATGGTCTTTATTCTATCTCATCATTACCAAGAGGAAAGCTCAACAAATAAAGAGATACTATTCACTTGTACCTATCATTTCGTAATGACCTAAGTATAATGCACTTACCTTGAGGAAAGCTCAATAAATACGTGCGGTTATCTTACCTCGTCTAGACTATACATTAACAGCACTACACTAATATTCCTAACTTGAGAAAAGCTCAACGATTAAGGAGTATGCAAGTAATCTATTATATACAAATGGCAGAGGACAAATTTATATTAAAGATTCATAATCTTTAATATACTTAATTAAGCAATATGACTTATGGAATAATGTATTTCTTATGAAATACCTCGTGATTTATGTGTTGGACACACCTGAAATCATAGTATATGTACTATACAAATGTATTTATTCCTTAAATCTAATTTGGGTTTCTTATTATTCCACCTTATTTATACATTCATATTATATAAGTTTTAATTATTGTATAACTTTTATATTTTATATTAATTTTATTAATTAAATCTTATTTAATTAATTTAATTAATTAATTGATAACATTTTAATTGATTTTATTTTATTTAGCTAAACATTTTAAATTGAATGCATATACTATAACACTTATAGTTATACACATATATCTTTACATATATGTATTTCATTATTTATTAATTAAAATTTAATAAATTTACTTAATTAAACAATTTTAATTAATTATATGATATTTTGAAAATTATACACTTACATACCTTAAACATTTTAAGGCAGTGTAACATATATCACTATATACGTTATACAATATAATTAATTGAAAAAACTTATTAATCTAATTAATATTTAATAATTTTTGAAATTTTAATTTATAAATTTTCAAACCAATTTTGTAAACCATTCTATAATAGTTATATAATTTTCTTATTTTAAATTTAATCTTTTAAATTTGAAATTTCATTTTAATTTCAAACTAGATTTTGAAAATTAGCCCAATGCCCAAATTCAAATTGGACCTTTCATATTAGGGATGACCTTTTGGGTTCACTTCACCTTTTAGGCCAGAACTATAGCCGGTAGGGCAGGGTACTTGATTGCCCAAACCTAGCCTAGACACTACATTTCTAGACATCCTACTACATAGGTATGCTCAATTAGTTGGCCCCAATATTGCTATTTTAGACCACATAAGCTATTGGGGATGTTATACCATTATTGGATCTAAGCCAGCACGCAGCGGGTTAGATGGGTGAATTTCAAGAATTTTTGCCATTTTGTATTTTATTGGGCCCGTGAGGTCTAAATTAATTTAGATCTAATGTAAATAAATTTTAAATAAACCATTATTTTATTTAATTGATGAATAAAAGGTTTGATTTTATTGTATATATGTTAATATAAGGTGTGTTGGAACTGGACCAATACGCGGTTGGGTGACTGGGTAAATTTCAAAAAAATTATTCCATTTTTGATCTTATTGGGGTTACGAAGTCTAGATTAATTCAAATCTTATCTAAATTTATTTTAAGTAAAATCAATATTTTATTTTATTTATAAATAAGGTTTTATTTATTGTTATATTTGTATTGTATATTGTAATATGTGTATCATATACACATATGTGTGTACATGCACGTGCAACATAAATAATGTACATGGTTTAACATGTCTGTATATAAATGTTAGGATTTATACCGCAATAAACATATTAGCCCCTCCATGTACATGCGTATTGTCTAACCCACATACACACACACAGATATATATATATATATATAGATATAGATATATATATATATGCATATGCATATGTGTGTGTATATTCATATAGTTTTATGTAATATAAAATAATGTTTTCAAAATGTTAATATTTATATAATTATGTATGTAAATATAAGTGTGTGTGAGTGTGTGTGTGTGTATTTATATATGTACGTATATAATTAACTTTATAATGTAATGTAATGTAATAGTAAACATTAATGTAGATAATTTTGAATATGGATACAAATTTTAAATCATAGATCTCGATCTACATAAATATCTAATATAGGTAATCATGAATATAAACACAAATTTTAAATCTCGGATCTGGATCTCCATAAATACCTAATATTTACAAGTTCAAACTAATATATAAGTTTAAATAAATTTATATTTATACATATTGATAAAATATATTAGAAATTTTGTTTTTTATAAAATCAACTAGATCAGAATTTCATATATATATATATATATTAAATAACTATATATATCAATATATAAATATGTTTTGAAGTAGATAATGATTGTAAATACACACACCCACACACACATATATAATGCAAGAATACATTCTGCCATAATAATAAAATTATAATTAAAAGCATACGGTTTTAATTAAATTTTTTAATAAAAGATTTCCATACAAAAATCTTATATTTTATTTCAAAACATTATGGAACACTTATGCATTACTTTATTAAAATAGCTGTAAATATAATTTTACAAAGTATTTAAATATATTTACTTTATATAAATTAGATATGATATTAACATAATTATATAATATATATATATATACGTATATATGGATTTTAATTCAAATTTTTTTAAAAACTTTAATATATATATATTAGCAAAATAAATATATATGTATACACACATATATATTATCATCATATGTAGATAGCATAAACATATGTGGATTTGTGATATTAATACCCTAACTAAGCATACATATAATTTGATGAATATGTATATGCATACATACATACATATACATGAAAATGTAAATAAAGGATTTAGATTTACTTTTTTTAAAGCCTAGACAAAACTACTTGAAATGCTAAATCAATATATCCTCCGAACAGTGTCCAAAATCCAAAAAGAGATACCAACCTGAATGCAACTGCCATTGCTATTTGATTTGTACTTAATTTGAGATTTAATTGCTTGAAAATTTTGGAGGAGAGAGGCAATAAGGGGCCATCCTTGACTGGTCAAGTGGAGCTCAAAAGGAAAAAGCTAAAGTAGAGGCATAAGATGAATATATAGCATAGGTCCAAAGAATAAAAAGGGGACCGGATCCTCCTTTCTCTCTTACTACTTCACCTTACTTTTGAATCATTATTCAAGCCTTTCCCTAGCCTCCTATATCTAGCAATATATGTGTCCTTTCTAGGCCTTCCAATAACTTCAAGCCCAATCAAATAAAAATGTAATTAACTCTAATTCAAACGCACTTCGATGTTGTATATCGATTCATGTGTTTATAACTATTATATACACAGTATTTAATATTGATTCACAAAAATTAAATAAAATTTCGTAAACAATATTTAATTAATATATAACAATCATAATTAATTAAAGTAGGTGGTAATAAGAGTATTCAATATTTGGTTGTGTGACTCTTAGGTGTAAATTCGGTTAGCAGTTAATATTGAACTATTCGAATATTAACGGTCACACGTCACTTAGAAGGTAGCGTGAGAATATGGCCAAATTTTCCGCTTACGTAACTTCGGTAAAATCCAATTTTACTTTACTTAAGAATTACCCGGTAGCGACAATTATTTAACAAATTCTCTTCGTCAAAACTATATCACATTAGGAATTATGGAATTTGGTAATGGTCAAATTTCTATATCGTCGATATTCAACTTTATAGTACAAACACAAAAGTCTTAGTTCAATAATAACAATCATTATTAACCGACCTACCCTGGATAGAAACTTTGACTTTGAGTTCACTTTAGTTGATTGTGATACTAACCTCATATAATCGAGGAGACAAATTCTCTCTTGAATAATGTCTTAGTTCCAATGCTTTAGCTCAACCCAACTATAGTCATTAAATGGACATCGTGCCACGATTTTACTATAATCAAAGCAAAGTTTAGACATTTAAGCTCGAGGGAATTCTCAAGTCGAGGGAATTGTGTAATATTGTCACATCGATATTTTCTATTTGACTTAGTTATATTAACCAACAGTTAACTATCGAGTGAGTCATTCCATAGTTATATAATAACTATCAGTCAGGCTTTTAAATCTCCCCGAGATGGCCGAGATGAAAAATCCGAGATATCAGCCAAAATCCGAGATTTGGCAGCCTATTTAGTTATAAGTGTTTTAAATATCGCCCGAGATAGCCGAGATATTTTCCCGAGATATTGGCCAAAATCCGAGATTTAAAACACTGCTATCAGTACATAACCCCTTGGTGCCCTCAGCAGCCATGAGTAATGCACCGCCCAACATTTGAAGGGCGTTACGTACTATAACTGAGAGACCAGGATCAGATATGTTACCCTAAAACCACTTTGAAGCGGCATTAGCATTTCAAATTGGAATATCTGAAAGATAATTGAAGACAGAGCTCTTTAAAGTGCAAGGGCTACTTGCTACTAATCCTGAGGGTGATTCCAAATTGGATATAGTAGAAGTAGTTCCTTCGGTTTCGTTCAGACCCAGAATGAACTTGTGTAGATAAATGATGGCATTGAATTTCTACCTGGAGGGCAATGTTAGCATTCCAAGTGGGATTACTATATTAAAAAGGTAAAACATAGCCTCAAGCCTTATCAATCGAGAATAACTAAAATCTGGGGAGATGCAACAAGGCTAAGTGGCTAGCACCCATTAGGGTATTGTCATCACCTTTCAAGATATATTCATTTATGGATTTTGTTGTGCATAAGAGCTCTCAGAAAGGTTGCAAAAGCAACTAGGGTGATGAAGTATTCATTACTATCCAGTAAGGAGTAGGCCGGTCCTGTGTTGGCAGGGAGTCCATGTGTGGCTTCTAGTTAATTTTTCTAGAGGTGTATCGTATTAGGTGGTACCATGGTGCCTTATTATTATATGAAAATCCATTCTCCAATAAGTGCCTTCAGACTTAGTTGTATACCTATTTTCCTAGAATTTAATTAATGTAACAATTTTGGCTATATTCGATATTTATTTTAAACCCTAGACACTATTATAATATCAGAAGATTTCCTATGAAATGTTTTGGTTATCGTAATGTAAAAACCCGTCCATGTTTGTGTGTGGCGTAGTCTTACAAGATAACTTTATTTTCAAAAGATTTTTATAACATTAAAATCCAATTGAGGTGTGTTTCTCACGCTGGTTTACCAGACTGATCCGGGCGTTATTTTTCTTGTAATGCTTGGGTTAAACTGAGTATATTTACAGATTCAGTTTGGATACTTGGAGCTTCAGGAGATGAGATGGATGCCTCCAAGTTGTACTCATGTATATTCTATTTTTTGTTGCATTGGTTGTTTATATTTATCAGCAATTGTGAGGATAGGTTGTTATAACTCTCCAGGCTGTTAATTGATTAGATGACTCTAATTGATATATTTATAATAAAGTTCAATTTTCTTTTGTAAATATCATTGTTATATTATAGATTGCTCGTCATGTTGTGAGATTCTGTTCTGTCTTTTCTTTATTTTTTCCCAAACAATCTGTCTTTCCTGCACTCAAATGCTTGGCACGTGAACATCGTGGATGTATCAGTGTCTACTTTTGAAGGTCGAAAAGGTGAGTTTTTATAGTTTTGGTATCGGAGCTTAGGTTTAGCGAACACCTAGGCTTTGGTGGGGTTAACTCATTTGAGATAGGGTAAGTGAGACCCTAGGATGAGTTTGAGTGTATTATATATAAAAGTGCGTATTTATTATTACTATAAAAATGTTTTTATTGTGTTGATTTATCAGTTAAGTGGTTTATGAATTCTGATCGATATAGAAAGAACAAATGTGTCGATAGAGGTTTCTAAACATTTAAACAAGGTAAACTGACACAATATTGTTTTGAAATTTCGTAAATGAAATAATTTTACCTAAATTATATTTTGTAAATAAAAGAATAATTTTTTAGAAATTATTATAGTTATATATGGTGTGTTGGTTGTTAGAGAATGATAATATTCAATTGTTATAATTTATTGTTGACTAGTGGTATTCAGATAGTTTATGGGCATTTTGTTGGTTAAATTAAGCATGAACGCCTTATGAATTCTGTAAAGAACCGTAATTTTCGATAATTAAAAATAGTTAATTTAATAAGATTTTGTGATTTAATATTGAAAGAAATAAAAATTCATGATTTATTAATGGAAATAATAACTAGAATGAAATGTAACAATGTTAATTTAAGTTAATTGTTTACAATTTTAATGAAATTTCAATTAATTGAAATGATCGAAATGTTATAGTTGGTTATAAATTGAACATAAGGAAATAAATTTAAATGTTATATTAATTGATGAAGAATATATGTAATTAATTGTAATTGGATAAAATCAGTGTTATGTAAGTATTTATAACATTTGTTTGTAAATAATAAAACCATAAATGTGATTAAATTAAGCTAAAGGTGATAATTGTTATTTGTTACCTATTTGTTTAACTTGTTGAAATCAAATTAGAAATAAATTGCATTAAATGTAATTAAATGTTACATTAATGTGAATTGAGGAAATAACTGTAGAATATTGAGGTAATAAAATGTGAATTAGTGTTAGTTTTTCCCAATTGACAATGAATGATTGAATAAAAGATTGAAAAAAAATTTAATCAATTTATTGGAATTAAAATATAATTAATTGGATTTAATTACAATAGAAATTAAGCACTGTAATTAGTGCAATAATTAATATTGAATTTGACATGGGAAATTGGTTTAAAAGATTGTTAACTTCTATGAAATTAAAAATGATAAAATTTGTTAGTTATTAAATTTGAAATTAAAAGTGATTTAATTAATTTAATATTAATTTATTTAATTAACATGAAATAGCTATTTTGTCCATGGACTCGGATTTCGATGAAACCAGTTTCATCGTATCCGTAAAGGTGAATTATTATAGGATTTCAAGTGTCGTAGCGATCGGACTTGTCGTTTGATCGTACGGGCTCGAAAGCGTAGAAATCGATTTAATTGAAATCAATTTGAAATAAGATGATTAAAAACTAACTCCTTCATTCGATGGAATTAGGACTTGAAACCCTTTCAATTGAGTTTAAAAATATTGAAAACATTTATTTTGATATATGGGATGACCTATTTTTGTTTCGGGGTCAAAATGGGCTTTTCGTGTAATATCCCGGAAATTTGGCAATATCAATTTAATAATCATTATTTATAATTAAAATGAATAAACTTGTTAATTTATAAAATAAATTAACAAATCAATTTAATTTTATTTAATAAATTATTAAATTAATAACAAGTGATTAATTCTTAATCATTTCCATTAAATAAAATAATTATCCTCTAATTACTTTATTTTATGAAAATAATTAAATAAGAAGTGATTAAGGTTAATTACCTAGTGTTATAAATTAAATAATTTATTTAATTAAAGGATTAAGGTTAATTAATAAGGTAATTAATTATTGGTTTAGGTAATTAATTAAAAAAGTAATTAATTAATGGAAGTAATTAAGGAAGTTAATTACTGGATTATATTAATCAAAGGTGATTAATAAATTATGGTTTAATTAAGGTTAATTACTTAATGTAATTAATAGAATAATTAAAGATATAATTAAGGATCATTAGTTTATAATTAATGATGTAATTAAGAATTGATTAATTAAGATTAATTAATCAGATGATAACTAATTTATTTGAAATTAATTAAGGATTAAAGTAATTAATTATAATTAATTAATTAATGAAGTAATTAAAGATTAATTACTGTATTTGATTAAGGATAATTAATTTGTGAAATTTATTAAAGTTAATTACTTAAATGTAATTAAAGTTTAATTAATCAAGGTAATTAATTAGGTGAATAATTAAAGAAAGATTAATTAATTTATTTGTAATTAATTAATGATTATATAAGTAAGATTTATAATGAAGTAATTAATTTAATTTATTAAGAGATGAAGTAATTAATTTAATTCACTTTAAATTAATTAAAGATAGAGATAGTTAATTTAATTCATTTTAAATTAATTATGTTGTGATTAAGTAAATCATTGCTTATGTATAAATAGATAACATTGATTGTCTTGAATGGATGTAATCTCAGAAATGAGATAAGTAATGTTGTGTGGTATGAATGCTTGGTTGCATTATGATGGTAATATAGATTAACTATTGTGATGTTGATATGGATTACCTATTTGGTTATGAATCATCTGTTTAAATGATAATGTGATTATCAATTGTGACTTGTGAATTATCTATCTGTATAGATAAGTTAAATTGTTTAAACCTTTAAACAACTTGGCCTTAAAAGATACGTTTTGGATTTCGATGAGACCGGGATCGGGTTTCCGTATACCGGTATTCCAGGTCTGGAGACCCGAATACCACATCGATCCAAATTAACGATAGGTCGTGAATCTCAAGTGAAGATGAAGATTTAGAGTGCAAGGGTTATTGTCGTTAACTCTGAGGGTGATTCCAAAACGAGTGTAACGAGATAATGCCTTCGGTTTCGTTCGAACCCGGAACGAACTTGTATGGATTGAATGCTTTCAGCACATCGTCAGGCGGACGATGAGCATTCTAAGTGATATGTTCTGATTAAAGGTAATCGTAACCTCAAGCCTCATCAACCGGAAATGGCTAAAACAGGGGAGGTGCAGCAAGGCTTCGTGGGTAGCACCCACTGAGAGCAAGATAGATCCCTGTCTAGAGGTCCCTTTTCTTTTATTCGGCTTAGTGTGTGGTTGGTCGCGCCAACCACGGGATTGTCTTGTTCGGGATTATCCAGTAAGGGATGGTTCCGGCTTTGTGTTGCAGGGGAGCGGGCGTACTCCTCGGTACGGTGATCTAGGCCACGTACTGTGACGGGCGGTACCCCAGTAGCCCTGCCATTGTATGGAATCCAAACTCCAATAAGTGCCGTACGTATTAGTTGTGCCCAACTATGTTGGAATGTGAGATGTAAGCATTTCAGCTATTTTTGTATTTTACTTGAAAACCCTAGACCCTATTATAATATAACTGGATTTCCTATCAAATGTTTTGGTTAGCGTAAGGTAAAAACTTTTCCATGTTTATGTGTGGAAAGTCTTACGTGATACCTTTGTTTTCAAAAGGTTTTGAAGTTAAACAATTTTAACCCGTTTACTCACACCAGACCCATGTCTGACCCAAGTGTTTATTTCTGTTTTATAAACTCTTGGGTACTCAAATTTTTACGAGTAGCCAAGGGATTCAGGATAGTCTTGACGAATTCTGGAGGAGCTGAGGAGCAGGAGGCTTCAGCGTGTAGATATATAAAGTTTCCGCTGTGTTTGTATTAGTCTGTATTGTACTGATGTACTTGTGTTGTATAATAGACAGAAGTTTATAACTGTCTATTCTGTGATGTATAAGTTGTGTAACTCTGATGTAACAATGATACTATGTAATATTTTATATGATATATTATATTTTATTCGTTCCGCTATGAGATTCTGATGTGTTGTTCTTTCTTCTTTTCTATCTTTTCTTCTTCTATCCCTTTCTTTCTTAATTCATGATACGTCTTCTGGTGGTAGAAAGCCGGGTCGTGACAGTAAAGCCGGGTCGTGACAGTTGGTATCAGAGCATAGGTTGAGCGAATGCCTAAACTCTTTCTTCTCTTCTTTTCTATTTTCTACCTCTTTCTTTCTTCATAATGATGCGACTTTCTGGGTATAGGAAGTCGGGTCGTTACATTTCGGGTCCACATAATAGTATCGACCAATTCAATCTGTACCATTCAATCTGTTTGTGTCCATATAAATAAATTTTGTTCCTCAGACCCTAGCAGCCTTTCAGGTTATTACGTACGTACTCTTCTATTCTTCATCTGCCTCTCTTCTCTAATGTTAGATAACCTAATTGCAATTCCAAATTTTATCAAAAATCCAAACTACTCGAAAAATTCAAATAAAATATGAAATTGAAAGCTCTCGACGATACGAATCAGCATTTAATGTTCATTTTCTGAAAGAGTGCTCGAGTCATCGGGAATTCACGGTCAAAGGTCAAAAATTTGGAAACCCTAAGATAATTTGGGGCTTTCTGATTTTGGCTTCAATCGACGAAATCAGCTTATGGGTTTTGTGGAGATTTATGTCTGGAGTCGACTGGTGGTCGTCGGCAATTAGGGTTTCGAACCACATGGTTGCTGGCGGCGGCGTCGACCTTGGGGTGGGGGAGCGAGACTAAGCTGGATGATGGAGTCGAGGATGGTGATCACGCGGAGGGGGTTGTCTTGGTCGATGGTGATCCCTAGTGGCGGCCGTGGCTGGTCAAACATGGGTGAAGGCGCGTTTTACCTCGGTCGAACGGAAGTGAGCACGCAAGGGAATGATGACGTGTCGTTGAGTGGGTACGTGCATTTTTTGTTTTTGTTTTATTTTCATTTATATTTTTTTCAAACGTTCTAATCAGCATAACTTTCACGTACGAGGTCTGATTCATGCGCGGTTTGTTTCGTTGGGATCATACTGAAATTTTGGACATTATGGAAATAGTTTGGAAAAATTCTGAGACTGTTCAAATTTGGGCCTTATTTTGGATTTCAAATCGATTTGAAATCAAAGGTGAGTGTTTTAACCCACTCATAATTACTAAATTATCTTATGTTTGTTAAATTAAATTTATGATGAAATTAGAAGTTGATTGGTTGATTTTTGGTAAATTTAAATTGTCATTCCAGTCAAACCTGACTTTTATTGAATTTAATCGTCATTAATTTAATATTAAATTATAATTTGCCAGTTTATACCTGTTATTGATGATCAGTTATCTATTGACGTTTATTGGTTGATTTGAATGATGATTGTAGTGGATGTTTGGTTGTTGATATTAGATGACTGGATGTTATATTTTATATTGTTATAACACTACAAGTTCCCTATGGGTTGAAATGTTACATACCCGAACGATCTGATAGATTACGGAGAAATCGTTATGAGTTGAAATGATAGACTCAAGCGATTTCATGGATTTGTAATTAAATTCGGGATTGCGGGTTGAAATGATATATATATATATATATATATATATATATATATATATATATATCCATACATATAAAATAATTGCGGATTGAAATGATAAATATCCGTATCACTTGACCATAGGGTAGAAAATTATATACGGACATCGGATTGGTTAAATTAAATGATTTTAAATCCTTTGAATTTGAATTCAGTTAAATGATATTTTGAAAGAAAAAAATTGATTTATATAAACTGAATTATTTTCGACAATCCAAGCTTTAAATGTTGAAATTGGAATTGGTTTAAATGAATTGTTTAAAGGATTTAAATTGAAATTTGAAAGCTGGACGTGGTCCAAATGTGTTGAAATGAAAGAAATAGTCTAGTTGATATTAATTCATTTTTAATATAAATTTTGTAAAGAGATTATTTTAAAAATCCTGATTATTAATGTTTTCAAACTATTAAACTATTTTAATCTATTTTAAATTATTTAATCAAATTAACCATTTAATTTATTTTAAAGCTATTTAATTATTTTAAATCTATTTAAATCTATTTAAATTTATTTAAACCATTTTAATCTATTTTAAATCTATTTAATCTATTTAAATCTATTTAAACCATTTTAATCTATTTTAAATCTATTTAATCTATTTTAATCTATTTTAATCTATTTAAACCATTTTAATCTATTTTAAATCTATTTGAAGTATTTAATGTATTTTAATCTATTTAAATCCATTTAAACCATTTTAATCTATTTTAAATCTATTTAAAGTATTTTAATCTATTTAAATCTATTTAAAGTATTTTAATCTATTTTAAATCTATTTAAAGTATTTTAATCTATTTAAAGTATCTTAACCTATTTTAATCTATTTTAAATCTACTTAGAGTATATAAATCTATAAAATCTATTTTAATTCTATTTAATCTATTTTAAATCTATTTTTAAAAACTATCTAAAAATCCATTTCAACCATTTTAATCTATTTTAAATTATTATTAATTTAATTTAACCTATTTAAAATTCAAACTGGGTAAAATGGGATGATTTATATTAAACAAATAAGGTTAAATGATATTATAACAAAAGTTGGATCTAAATGACATATGTAATTAAATATGATGATTTTGAAATGAAAATTTAACCTATTTGGTCGATATGATTTCGAAAGTGAATATAATTCCAAAAGTAATATGGTTGAATTGAATAGGATATTTTGATATCAATTGTGAAACGGTTTTAGAAATTTAAAAGAACCATCCGGTGTGAAATAAGCGTTTGGTTGTTAAAGAGACCGGGATCGGATATTGTCATACTCTCTGCCAATACCGAAAACCACTTTAACAATTGTGTACGTGGTGGAGATTCCAGAATAAAGTATGATGGTTTAGCGAACGATTCTATATGAGGTATTTACGTAACCCTGACTCCCATGAGTCAGCTTAGATATGACTAAAACAGGAGCCACGCCGGGCCAAGTGAGGTCATTCCTCCTATCAGGCACATTTCTTCGATACCATATTTATTACTTTGTAATTGATTTGGTGGCCACCCCTCGATTTTGATTATGGGAATGTGTTCCGAGGTGGGTGGTAGTAGCTGCTATGCGTTACCACCGGTTCGGATCCGCAAATGGTAGAATCCTACCCTGGCATTGCCTCGAGTGTCGTGTTCACATGCCTTATCATGCCTTCTACGAGTTTGGTTTGTACCGTACCTATGGAGTGTCCTCTGATAGCCTTCCAGTTTACAGAGGAATTACGGTACTGTGTAGACTACAAGAATATATAAAAATGTGTTAAGGGGGATATGGGTAACGCCTTAACGCTATTTTAATACTTTACTTTACTGTAGACACTATTATAATAGCGTATTGTACTATGTATGTAGATAGTTTAACGGAACCTTAGGAGATGGATATCTTAAACATCTCTTAAGTTATTGCACTCACGTTAGGCACTGGATAGGAGATGTCGAACCCCATAAATATCTCCAACGCCGTTACACTCATGCTTATTTACTGTTGATTTAACTTACATAAGACCTTTTAGTTCTGACTCGGGTGTTTTTCTTTTCAATTCGCTCGGGTCAGTCTGAGCTTTATAATGTATCGAAGACTGCTTTTGGAGGACGAAGACGAAGATTTAGTACTATTACTATTTATTATATTCATACCACTGCATCATGTTATTCCACTGCATTATTTAATTATTACTGTTGTATGTACTCTGATTCTGTATTTTAAAAGTATAATCAAATGTTATTTGTAAAACAGCTTCATGAACTGTTTATTTCATTATTATATTTTGTCATTCAACTGTGAGATTCTATGTTTGTTTTCTTTCTTTCTCTGCTTTTTCTTATTTACCTGATAACAATCTGCCCTTTTGAATGGTTTTAGTATACGTCTTTGGTTTATCGTTGATTTAAACCGTCCAAAAAGGCGGTTCGTTACATTTGGTATCAGATCTTTGGTTTAGCGATAACCTTTGCTTTGTAGGGTTTAACTCATAAAGATAGGGTAGTAATACCCTAGAATGAGTCGTTGAGTGTATAGATGAGAGAGCGTATTTTTTAATGTTATAAAAGGTTTTTGTATTGTGTTAACTTGTTCTGTTTAGTATTTATAAATTCTGGTCGGTACATAGGACGCTATGGCATCGATAGGGATTTCTAAACACCTAGTAAGGCAGACCGACACAATATTGTTTTGAAATATAGGTAAATAAAATAATTTTACCTAGTATTATATTTTGTATATAAATGGATAATTTTTATAAATGATATAGTTGGTTGTGATATATTTGTTTGTTAGGAAGTAAAATTTATAACTATTGGTTGCAAAATGAGATTAAAAATAAAATGATTATCAATTGGAATTTGAGAACTTAGGTTCCGAGTTTGAAATTTGTTTCCAAAGGATTTGGAATATAATATTAGTATATATTAGTATTATTTCATTTAAGTATTTTCCGATATAAATATTTCAATATGATTTGAAAGAAATGTTTTCAAGGAAATTTGAAAGGAAGGTTAAAAAGGAAATAAGTTCTGTACTCCCCTCTCTGTCGTTGGAAAATAATTTCGGTGATGAGTGCATGCATCATCGACGTTCATTTTCGAGTTTCAAAGTGGGAAGACTGCTGTAGTAGTTTTACTACACATTTGTTTGATAACAAATCTTAAATTTTAATTTTCAAAATATGATTGGATATATATAAGTTATGAGTATATATATATATATATATATATATATATATAATTTTAAATTGATTGAAATGGAACCCGGTATTTAGTTCTTAAGTTTCTATAAATTAAGAAACGAAAGTAAGAAAATGTAACTATTGAACATTTTGTTAATTAAAATAAATGAGATAACTTGTGTAACATTCCATTACATCCTAAAAGACATATATATAACTTACCAAAATGTAAAAAGTTGTAATGATAAATAGAAATATGTGATAGAATATTATACAAATAAAACTTAAGTAATGAAAGTGTTCAATGGAATTGAGTCTATAAATAAGAACTCAGATGTTATAAAATATTATAAACTTAAGTCAATAATTTGAAATGATAGAATTATAATTAATAAATGGGTGAATATTATAAGCAAAGAATTATAAACTTAAGTGATGTTTGAAGCCAATTATAGTTAAAGTAAATAGTAAAAGTGAATACTATATGTGAAAGAAATAAAAGTGAAAAGAAAAAGAAAAAAAAAATAGTATGAGTTGCTTCACAAATGAATATTTATATAAAAAGGGAAATCGAAGTAAATAGTAAACATAAAGTAACTGAAATAAAATGTATACAATACTTCAATAATGAATTCATTTATGATCCAAATAATTGAAATGGATATAACTTATGTAAGAATTGAATGTAAAGTAATGAAAAGAAATTGGCATTGTATGAATAAATGAGAAATGAAATTTTGTAAGTATGAATGGAAATAAATGAAAATAAGTATTGTATGAATGAATGGAAAGAAAATGAATTTTGTAACTGATGAAATTAAATTAGGAAGATAATCATCGTATGAATGAAATTGATGAACAGTAAATGATATGAAAAGAAAGTAATGAGAATAAACTTAAATAATATTTGGAATTTTTGGTTGTTTGGCTTATGGGATGATTGGGAAGTGATACTTTAAATTGTTTAGGATGTATAAATAATATATTAAGTTTATCTAAGGCTGTTGAGTGTATGGTATACTTAGCAGTTTATTTTTCATTCTACACGATTAAAATTTTCCGAACCCGAACAAACCATTTGTTTTGGTTGCTATGGATGGATAATTGTTTTCTTTGTTGAAAATGATATTCGTACTGTTTGTTTGCGAATGATTATTGTTATGTTGTGATTAGTCAAAACAACTTAAATATTTCTCTTTTACATAATTATTAACCTATTTGAATTGTATAAGTGAAATACAGGTTTATGGAAGCAATAGCTACTGCTTTTGGTCTCATAAATAAGCGTTGTTTGCCCGACAAATAGGTTCGTTTTCGGATTATGTTTTATAGTGATAATATATTGTTTTTTCCGTGGTTTGGGATATTTTATTTTGAAATATGTTTTTATTATTGATATTATTATTTCTCCTAGACCTTTCCGTACAAAGGAGACTTTGTCGAAATTTTCCGTGAATTTTGGACTTAGAAAATTTTGTGAAAATAGAAATGTTTCCAAATTTTGTTTACTTGAATATAAATGGTTTAATTATTTTAAGTTGATGTATTTTATATAAATTATTTTATTATGTCAATTAATTGTTTATAAATTGAATACTTTGAATATGATATATTGATTTCTTAATTCCTTCTTTTCCCTTCTTTTTCCTTTTCGAGGATGAAAAGTTTTGAGTGGAAGAGAGTGTAACGACCCGTAATTTTCAATAATTAAAAATAGTTAATTTAATAAGATTTTGTGATTTAATATTGGAAGAAATAAAAATTTGTGATTTATTAATGGAAATAATAACTAGAATGAAATGTAACAATGTTAATTTAAGTTAATTGTTAACAATTTTAATGAATTTCCAATTAATTGAAATGATTGAAATGTTGTAGTTGGTTATAATTGAATATAAGAAAATAAATTTAAATGTTATATTAATTGATGAAGAAAATATGTAATTAATTGTAATTAGATAAAATCAATGTTGTGTAAATACTTATAACATTTGTTTGTAAATAATAAAACCATAAATTTGATTAAATTAAGCTAAAGATGCCAATTGTTATTTGTTACCTATTTGTTTAACTTATTGAAATCAAATTAGAAATAAATTGCATTAAATGTAATTAAATGTTACGTTAATGTGAATTGAGGAAATAACTATAGAATATTGAGGTAATAAAATGTAAATTAGTGTTAGTTTTTACCAATTGACAATGAATGATTGAATAAAAGATTGAAATCAAATTTAATCAATTTATTGGAATTAAAATATAATTAATTGGATTTAATTATAGTTGAAATTAAACACTGTAATTAGTGCAATAATTAATATTGAATTTGACATGGGAAATTGGTTTAAAAGATTGTTAATTTCTATGAAATTAAAAATGATAAAAATTGTTAGTTATTAAATTTGAAATTAAAAGTGATTTAATTAATTTAATATTAATTTATTTAATTAACGTGAAATAGCCATTTGGGCCACTGACTCGGATTTCGATGAAAGTAGTTTCATCGGATCCGTAACGGTGAATTATTATATAATTTCAAGTTTCGTAGCGATCAGACTTGTCATTTGATCGTACATGCTGGAAACGCGTAGAAATCGATTTAGTTGAAATCAATTTGAAATAAGCTGTTAAAACTAACTTCTTTATACGATGGAATTAGGACTTGAAATCCATTCCATTGAGTTTAAAAATATCAAAAACATCTATTTTGATATATGAGATGACCTATTTTCATTTCGGGGTCAAAATGGGCTTTTCGGGTCCACATAATAGTATCGACCAATTCAATCTGTACCATTCATTCTTATCTGTTCGTGTCCATATAAATAGATTTTGTTCCTCAAACCCTAGCAGCCTTTCAGATTATTCCGTACGTACTCTTCTGTTCTTCATCTGCCTCTCTTCTGTAATGTCAGATAACCTAATTGCAATTCCAAATTTTATCAAAAATCCAAACTACTCGATAAATTCAAATAAAATATGAAATTGAAAGCTCTCGAAGATACGAATCTGCATCTAATGTTCATTTTCTGAAATAGTGCTCGAGTCATCGGGAATTCGCAGTCCAAGGTCAAAATTTTGGAAACCCTAAGACAATTTGGGGCTTTCTGATTTTGGCTTCAATCGACGAAATCAGCTTATGGGTTTTGTGGAGATTTGTGTCTGGAGTCGATTAGTGGTGGTCGCACCTCTTGTTGTTGAGTGAGGTGATCGGAATTATGCGATTAGGGTTTCGAAACCCATGGTTTCTAGCGGCGGCGTAGACCTTGGGGGGCGACTGAGCTGGATGATGGAGTCGAGGATGGTGATTACGCGGAGGGGGTTGTCTTGGTCGATGGTGATCCCTAGTGGCGGCCGTGGCTAGTCAAACATGGGTGAAGGCCTGTTTTACCTGGGTCGAACGGAAGTGAGCATGCAAGGGAATGGTGACGTGTTATTGAGTCGGTTCGTGCATTTTTTGTTTTGTTTTATTTTAATTTATATTTTTTTCAAACATTCTAATCAGCATAACTTTCACGTACGAAGTCTGATTCACGCGCGGTTTGTTTCATTGGGATCGTATTGAAATTTCGGACATTATGGAACTGGTTTGGAAAAATTCTGAGATTGTTAAAATTTGGGCCTTATTTTGGATTTCAAATCGATTTGAAATCAAAGGTGAGTGTTTTAACCCACTCACAATTACTAAATTATCTTATGTTTGTTAAATTGAATTTATGATAAAATTAGAAGTTGATTGGTTGATGTTTGATATATTTAAATTGTCATTCCAGTTAAACCTGACTTTTATTGAATTTAATCGTCATTAATTTAATATTAAATTATAATTTGCCAGTTTATACCTCTATTAATGATCAGTTATCTATTGATGTTTATTGGTTGATTTGAATGATGATTGTGATAGATGTTTGGTTGTTGATATTGGATGACTGGATGTTATATTTTATATTGTTATAACACTGCAAGTTCCCTATGGGTTGAAATGATACATACCCGAACGATCTGATAGATTAAGGAGAAATCGTTATGAGTTGAAATGATAGACTCAAGCGATTTCATGGATTTGTAATTAAATTCGAGATTGCGGGTTGAAATGATATATATATTCGTACATATAATATAATTGCGGATTGAAATGATAAATATCTGTATCACTTGACCATAAGGTAGAAAATTTATATACGGACACCGGATTGGTTGAATTAAATGATTTAAATCCTTTGAATTTGAATTCAGTTAAATGATATTTTAAAAGAAAAAAATTGATTTATATAAACTGAATTATTTTCGACAATCCAAGCTTTAAATGTTGATCCACAAGATGTAGATCCACAAGATTCATGCGAGAAAAGATGCGATAACATGTTCTAAGCCAAGCTTGGAGTTCTATAACGCTTTCGTAACCCTTGAATAGCCTTCCACCCAAATTGGTATAATCACCGCATAAGCATGCAAACCCGGATTTAGGATGAGTAGGCTCAGGAATGGGACCGGCAGCTTGGGCATTCTTTACAAGATCCAAAAGTTGTTGGGCAGACATGAATACGCCATCCTGAGGAGTAGCACTGGATTGACCGATGCTGGGATGGCCAGTTCTAACCATTTCTCTTCTTTAAGAAAGAAAGAAAGAAAGAAGAGGAAAAAGGTTATTCTCAGAATGAATATCAAACAAACTTGATTGATAAAACAAGGCACCATAAAAGAAAATAGGATAGAAAGGGTCCTATGATTCGAATTAAATCCTAAGGCACGATTCCTAGGAGAGACTTAGGACAATGATCCTTGCTAGATTATTCTACATTGTTCCAAAGTTTGGCTTTGATACCAAGCTGTGACGCCCTACCTCTATATTCACACTAACCAAGGACACTACTGGGTAATGCCGTCAATTAGTACGAAGAATAAGGTTGTTGAGGAGCGACCATCTGTGTAATTGCTTTGTGCGAGTACTGATATATCAGATAGTATGTCATGCATTTCATTTCAAGAGGAAATCTGACATATCAAATACAAACTCAAAGCTACTACACAGTGGCTATGTGGCCTTTGTAAACAAATATAAAATAAGCATAACATAAATCAGTCACAGATATTCAAATCACTAAGGCGGAAACAGATATGTATATAACACATAGAAGTGTACATCAAAGTAGTGGTCATACAAGATCCACTACATCACAGAAGAATAGGTACAAGTGCTAGATAAAAGAATATGTATACATCAAGGAGTCTCTATCTCGAATGTATAAAAACAAAAACTACTAAGCTAAAGTAGTTAGCCAAAAGTCAGAAGCTAGTCCCTGCTAAGAAGTCAAGTGGAAGCACTTGAAACACCTCGGTCTGGCCCAAGTATTATTTAAGAAAAATAATAAACGGATCAGTCTAGCTATAAATATCATACAAAATGAGATAGGATAAGAGATATGAAAAAAAATATGATAACAATAATGTCATACTATGACAAATATATATTTGATAACAATGATAATCATACAATATCTCAAATCTCCTCAAATATCCAAAAAGAATATCATATTCTTTAGCTTATTCACCAAACCTCAAATTTTGACAAAACATATCAATGCAAATCACAAAAATTGGTGAAACACAAATTCTAGAAATCAATAATTAGAAATCTAGAAAACACGAAGGGGGAGGCCTATCACAAACGGGAGCATGAAAACTCACCAACATGTGTATCACAAACGGAATGCTATTCCATGGTCGCTAACCCATCAAATTTGAGCCGAAGCTCCACAAACGGCCCGAAGACCATGGGTCGCTACTCCACCAATTTGAGCTGAAGCTCCACCATAACGGGGTTTAGTCTCGCACACAGACAAAGAGACATCGCACATCGCTAGTCTAAATCATAAAATGATCTTCATAGATCAATAAGTGTAAATTGCACTAAGCTAGTAAATAAATGAGTTAGGCTTCATGTCCCATAACCACTAGCTTAACTGAAATATTTACGAACAAATTATAGACTTCCACTCGAAAATAAGTGTAAATTACACTAAGCTAGTAAATAAATGAGTTTAGCTTCATGTCCCATAACCACTAGCTTAACTTAAATATTTATGAACAAATTGTAGATTTCCACTCGAAAATTTTCACGAGATTTCAATCGAACAAGTCCAAGAATTAACCAACGAAGTAAACGCAAGTGTTTCATACCACTTGTTTTGCTAAGTTGTTTAGTTGGATTTCTCATACGAATGAGGTAAAGGTTTGTATATACTAATAGATTGGAAAACGGTTTTAAAAACGAGCTTTGTATTAAAAGTAATGTTGAAATCATTTTTGTGAAAGAGTTTGAGTATTTACTACTAGTATAAAAACCTTTGTATTTTAAAGTGACAAATCACAGAAATGATTGTAAAAACAATTTATCACCAAAAATCCACATTCGACGACGTGAATTAAAACCATAAAAATCGATATCAAATCCATCAAATGGAAACACCAAAAATCCGGAAAAGAAATCATCAAAGTCGGTATTGATTGACGATAACTATTCGGATCGTCAAAGATCGATAAAAATTGGAAATCCACTCAAAAACAGGCAAAATTCATCAAAATCGGACGTCTGGTTGGTTTGACCAAACGTCTGACCCTAGGCTCTGCCATTTTATTTTATTTTTTTGTTTTTATAATTTTTCCAGAAGCCCCTACCAGACGTCTGGAATTTGGAACCAGACGTTTGGTTGCCTGGGCCTAGGCAGAATTTGCCTAGGCCAATGATGGCCAAATCAATTCAGAAGCGATCGGACGAGCGATGGAGGCTAGGGATTTATGCCAAGCACAACCCAGTCCTATAGGCTCTTTGATACACCTCAAATAACATGTCCAAACATCCAAGATAGGATCTTTAAAGATTTTGACTTCAAAATACCAAAATTGGAAAATTCACCAAACCAATTCAAATCAAAAGTAATTGAACACGAAATAGATGTTAGGAATTCATACCTAACAATAATGAAAGCTATAGACATAGATGTGAGTTCAAGAACTCACCTTTAAACCCAAAACAAGGAATGAGAAGCTCTAAACCAAGGAAAGATCAATTCCTCTTTAACTACACCTCAAAGATCTTCAATCTATTATTACATGCAAAGATTTACTAAGTTAGGTTATAGGAAATTCTGAAAATTGAAGAGAGATTGAGATGGAGAAGATGAAGAGGATGCTTACATAAGCTTCTCTTTGATTTATAACTTGAATTTGAATTCCCAAGAAAAGCTAGGGCTTAGGAATTTAAATTTCCTTTCTTTTCCCCCATTTTTCCTTTTGCTTGAGAGTGTTAGGAAATTAGAAATGGAATGAATGAATGAAGAGGAGTGGGGTGGGAGCTATTAGGTAGAAGAGTTTGGGTTCTCTTGTTTGGGTTAGTGGGCTAGAACACAACCCAAAGCCCAAATAAAATACCAAAATCCTAATCAACTCCAAACATATCAATGTTTATACTCAAACAAGTTGTAAATGCCATTTTGAACTCAATGGAAGTAGTCTCGAGTCTGGATTCGACTGTTTACAAAAAGTCACATTTTGAATTTTAAATTCAACTAACGATGTTATATTTAAATAAAACATTTAAATATGTAATCGTAAAGTATGCGGGTTTTTTTATTAAGTGTTATCCCACCTTTTGGTCAAGGCTGGAATATCAATGAATTGGCAAGGAACGATCGATATCAGGATTGGGGATTGGCTAGAATTAAGGCTACGATGGATGTCGTCGAAATTTGACCGGGCTCCGATTCAAACGGAATCGATTGGAGATGATAATCAATGTTAGGAGAGGCCACATTCCAAGTTTTAGGTAAATCGGAGTTCATATGGAGGAGATATGATCGATACAAGATGGCAAGAATATGTAGTTCGTATCCATCGGTGAACTGGGGCAATGACCATTTCGAATCCATCAGGTTCGTATCCATCGGAATGGCATCGCCTCAGTGTGTTCGTATCAATCAGGTTTAGCACCTTCGTATCCATGGGAGGCCATCAGAGTTCGCATCCATCGGGTAAGGCTTCGTTCGTATCCATCTGTGTCTAGCTTCGTATCCATATGATTGGCCCTTCGTGCGTTTTTCGTATCGATCGATAAAACCTCACATAACATTATTTCGTATCGATCAAATAGATCGATATGAAACACACTCCTGAAATCGATACGAAGAATGGTACGATGCAAGCAGTTGGATACAGATACAAAGAAAAGTTATCGGCACAAACGAACAAAAAATATGGATGCGAGCGCGAATCAAGAGAAGAAGCATTCATAGCGGCGAAGGACATGCCTGGTTCGAAGGAAGAAACCTTCAACTCGGCACGCAAAATGGATCGACCCAGGGAATTTGCAACACATCATCGCACGCGCACGTGCCTCGATCAAATCGAACAGGTGGATACGAAGCATGGATTCGAACGCAACATGGTCCACGAAAGAGTAATCTTGTATCGATCATATCTCACGCACCGTTGATCCAAATGCAATGAAATTTTCACAGCAGCTTGCATACAAGGTAAAGAGAAATCCTGCCAAGTTTCAGCTCGATTAGATCATTTCTTGATGGATACGAAATTGCTTCGTATCGATCGCAGATCGAGTCGAAACTTGGTGGGGTCGGTCGCGTGGGCCCCCTCACGTGCCAGAAGAAGTCTCCGAAGTTTGGGCGCGATATCAGCTTCCTACGCCTATAAATAGCCCCCTGAATCCTACAGAAAGAGGATCTTTTGGCCATCCAACGTCCAGATTCTGCCGGATTCAATCCTACTTCTTTCCATTGTTATTACATTCAAAATTCCTTCATTGTATCTGCGACAATCATCTGTAACCAGCAAGGATAATCAATAAAAGATAAAACTTCGGAGTGGATGTAGGCCGGAGATAGCCGAACCACTATAAATTGTGTGTCACTGTTCTTTATTTCTGGATTGTTGTTTGTTGTTTGCTTAGATCTATGATTTGTGTTTGGAATATTGTTGATCTACATTCATAACTTGGTGCTTTCACGATACTTGGGGTTTGTAACCATTTTTGGTGCAAACACTTTGGTGCTTTCACTGAGAAGGACTAGCACTCGCTACGCAAGATTTGAAGTTTAGATCTGAAAACTTGAAGATTTGAAAGACAATGACTCGACAAATAAGTAGAAGGCAAAGAGCTGAGAGAAGCCAACAAGGAGGAAGTCAGGAGGCGTCCTCCGGAGCTGGAGAAGGACAAGTTTCGATTTACATTACCAGAGACGAAATGGAAGCTATGGCAAATTCATTGCATGAGAGGTTGTTGAAGAGTCAACAGGATATGATGCAGACTTTCTTCGAACGAATGAGAGCTGCAGGGATGCAGAACTTAGAACCAGCCACAGCGGCTGTCAATGTGGAACAAGGAGCTAGGGTTATGGAACCCAACGGAGGACAGAATACAGAACCGGAAGGCAATCAACAAGGGATTGGGGGCAGACCCACAGGATCCAACATAGGAGGACCTTTGGAAGGAGAACAACAGGCTAGGGCCAATGTTGCTGCTAATGAGCCACATGAGGAATATGTGCCGGAGTTCCCTCGGGAACATGGGGGCAACCCCCGACATACAACGCTAGATTAGCGGAAATCATTAGGAAGACTATGCGTGGAGGCTTGACCAATAGAGATTTGGAAGGAGTGAACAGGAGTCCGTTCGCTTAGGAAATCAGGATAGCTCAGAATCCACCTAAGTTCAAGTTACCTAGCGTGGAAGTATATAATGGCAAGGCTGACCCGACTGATCACTTGATGAGATACACTAGACACATGGAAGTGCTGGGGGCATCGGAGGAAGTGATGGCCAGATGTTTCCCGTTGTATTTGACAGATCTAGCTGCAATGTGGTTTAGGCAGTTGGAAGAAGGATCTATCAGGACTTGGAGGGAATTGGTGGATAGGTTTTTGGGACAGTTTCGGGTTCATATCAACAGAACTAAGAACGTGATGACGTTAACATCGGTAAAGAAAAGGACGGATGAATCACTTAGGGCTTTCCTAACTCGGTTCAACGCGGCGGTAGCTTCGGTGGATCGGCCGGATCCATCGATGGTTTTGATGGCGGTGGTGTCGGGAGTCAAAGAGGATTCAGATTTTAAGGTATCTTTAATACGGGATCCACCACTGGATCTCGGAGAATTCTTTCACGAAGCTGAAAGGTTCCTTCGGCAAGAAGATGCATGTATGGATTTAAAGTTAAAGGAGGTGAATGCGACTGAGGGTGGAGGACCATCCAACGGAAACCCGGATAAAGACAAAGGAAAGAGGAAGCTGGATGACGATTCAGGAAAAGCCAGGAAGCGATGGAAGGATCCAAAGTTTTCCACATACACGGGATTAAACGAGACACTGGAGCGGATATACATGGAAACCCGGAATCGCCTTCCTTACCGGAGGCCGGCTAGGAGAGAACCATCTGAACGGGAAAAGGCATCAGGAAGGCACTGTCTCTTCCACGACTTGGACGGACATGATACCAACAGCTGCAGGCATCTAAAGGACATAATTGAGGAGCATGTGAGGAATGGACAATTGAGGCAGTATGTCGGGGCACGGAATGCAGCGGTGGAGCAGGAGTAACCATCGCCTACCTCGCACCATGATGATGTAAGGCCCAGGGATGACGGTCGATTGGTTATCAATTGACCAGGAAAATATGAAATAAGTAACAAACCGTTAGCAAGCAACCAAGTCATTTACACATGTATGGGGACGAAGATAGCCCCTAGGCATGCTCTGAATGATGATAAACCGCGAAGCTATGGTTTGCGAAATCTGTCTCTTGTTTTTGGATTGGATGCTTGGTTTTTCTGGTTTGGTTTTGGAGTTTGGTCTGAACTCCTGGTTTTGTTTGTTTTCTGTTTTGGATTTTCGTTTGGATGACTGGTTTCTGTTTTGGATGCTGGTTTGGATTTTTGATCTTTTTTGTTTGACTTGGATTATGGATTGGATTTTGACTGGATTTTTATCTGGTTTTTGATAAAAGGTCGTCGGGTATAGATTATGCCTGGCAAGGGATGAGTCACTTTGCCCGAACATGGTAAACTGACTCATTCAGGTCGTTGAGTATGGACTATGCTCAACAAGGGTCCGGAGCGACCAGGATTCGGCTTAGGACTTAAGCCACGACATTAGTTACGTCCAGGGACACTGGACCAAGGTCGTCAAGTGTGGATTGCGCTTGGCAAGAACCCGGAGAGGTTAGCTCAACGTCCAGGGACACTGGACCACGGTCTTCAGGTGTGGATTGCGCTTGGCAAGAGCCTGGAGAGGTTATGGATTTGGATATCAACCCGGAGAGGTCCTGGATTCGGTTATTGGCTATTGACTAAGGATAGATTAAAACTCGGTTATCAAGTTTGGATGGGCATGGAACTGGCTATGGACTCTGGATATCGGATTCGGAGTTGTTCAAAACCCACCTTATTATCATAAGGCATGTTTTGGGGGGCAAATGTTATCCCACCTTTTGGTCAAGGCTGGAATATCAATGAATTGGCAAGGAACGATCGATATCAGGATTGGGGATTGGCTAGAATTAAGGCTACGATGGATGTCGTCGAAATTTGACCGGGCTCCGATTCAGACGGAATCGATTGGAGATGATAATCAATGTTAGGAGAGGCCACATTCCAAGTTTCAGGTAAATCGGAGTTCATATGGAGGAGATATGATCGATACAAGATGGCAAGAATATGTAGTTCGTATCCATCAGTGAATTGGGGCAATGACCATTTCGAATCCATCAGGTTCATATCCATCGGAATGGCATCGCCTCAGTGTGTTCGTATCCATCAGGTTTAGCACCTTCGTATCTATGGGAGGCCATCAGAGTTCGCGTCCATCGGGTAAGGCTTCGTTCGTATCCATCTGTGTCTAGCTTCGTATCCATATGATTGGCCCTTCGTGCGTTTTTCGTATCGATCGATAAAACATCACATAACATTATTTCGTATCGATCAGATAGATCGATACGAAACACACTCCTGAAATCGATACGAAGAATGGTACGATGCAAGCAGTTGGATATAGATGCAAAGCAAAGTTATTGGCACAAACGAACAAAAAATATGGATGCGAGTGCGAATCAAAAGAAGAAGCATTCATAGCGGCGAAGGACATGCCTGGTTCGAAGGAAGAAACCTTCAACTCGGCACGTAAAGCGGATCGACCCAGGGAATTCGCAACACATCATCGCACGTGCACATGCCTCGATCGAATCGAACAGGTGGATACGAAGCATGGATTCGAACGCAACAGGGTCCACGAAAGTGTAATCTCGTATCGATCATATCTCACGCACCGTTGATCCAAATGCAATGAAATTTTCACAGCAGCTTGCATACAAGGTAAAGAGCAATCCTGCCAAGTTTCAGCTCGATTAGATCATTTCTTGATGGATACAAAATTGCTTCGTATCGATCGCAGATCGAGTCGAAACTTGGTGGGGTCGGTCGCGTGGGCCCTCTCACGTGCCAGAAGAAGTCTCCCGAAGTTTGGGCGCCATATCAGCTTCCTACGCCTATAAATAGCCCCCTGAAGCCTACAGAAAGAGGATCTTTTGGCCATCCAACGTCCAGACTCTGCCGGATTGAATCCTACTTCTTTTCATTGTTATTATATTCAAAATTCCTTCATTGTATCTGCGGCAATCATCTGTAACCAGCAAGGATAATCAATAAAAGATAAAACTTCGGAGTGGACGTAGGCCGGAGATAGCCGAACCACTATAAATTGTGCGTCACTGTTCTTTATTTCTGGATTGCTATTTGTTGTTTGCTTAGATCTATGAATTGTGTTTGGAATATTGTTGATCTACATTCATAACTTGGTGCTTTCACGATACTTGGGGTTTGTGACCATTTTTGGCGCAAACATTAAGCACTTGGATAGTCTAGTTTTCGCATCTAGTTTTGAAAGGTTGTTTTGTAATTTTCATATAGTAAAATGAAATGGAATTTTCGATGATTTTAACAGTCGAAACTTTCGAGTTAAATTGGAAAACTTTAGCTAAGTGTTTTGTGTAAGCATAAGAGAATAAGTTTTTATAACTTATAAATTTGAGAAAAAATAAGTTTAAAACAAATTCTAAATTTGTTGGACATTTAGTTTAAGTGGAATATAAATTTTTTTATATATACTCTTCGATTGTAGAAGAGTGTTATACATATATAAACCTAAGTTTTAAAGTCGATTATGAACATATGTGTATTCTATAAATGTTTATAATAAACTTAACTATAGGAGGGATTTAAAATGAAGTTGTGACTGTTTGAAATGTGTATAAACTTAAGTTTTAAAATTTTTGATAAACGTAATTTGTGTTTGATAAGATATTAATAGACTTAAGTAATGTTTTTTAGTAAAATAATGAATCCTTAAAAAGGTAATTAAAACCTTAGGAAATGTTTTATTAATGAAGATAAGCCTTTATAAAGGGTTTGTAGGCTTAAAGTAATATGTTATGAAATGATTCAGAAAATGAATTCTAGTATGGACTAAGAATATGAACTTAAATCTTTAAAGTGATTGATAAAACCTAAGTTCTGTTTTTTAAAAAAAGTTTATAAACTTAAGTAAGAGTTTTATAAAATAGTTCATAAATAATTTTAGTATTAAAAGGAGTATGCTAAGAAATAATAAATGTGAATTAAAATAATTGCTATAGTTAAGCAAAGTAAATTTGCAAGTTTAGCTATGAGAGGAAATTTAAATTAAGTAAATTAAATAAAAAGATTTATGTTATGGTTTGTGAATGAATTTTAGTTTAAAGGAAATACTATTGGAAAATTAAGCGTAATTTAAAATTGAATGTGAATAAAAAGAATTTAGTATAATTTAGAAACCAATTGATTAAATATGTAAGTGTGCGTAGGCCATTTTATTTTCATAACTGTTTGATCCAGTTTCGAGCACACGATTTCGAGGTAATTCACACCGGCCCGAGTTCGGATTTTTCACCCATTCTTGACGGCGAACACTGGATATGGATTTTTGAGTTGATTTTGAAGTTTTCTATCATAGTTGATGGCTATGTTAGAGGAATGACGGTTTATAATCAAGAAACCGGATCAGAGTCCGTACTATAGAAATCGACTGAGCGATACTAGTTCGGAAGTGAAATTTATGTGATCGAGCCAATGATCAGATTTGATATTGCATATGGATTTTATATGTGCATCTTACGGACAATATTATAATTATATGTTTAACATTTCGAAATGCAAAATTATATGGCTATGAATCATATGTTTGGATATTAGTATTAAGTAAGATGCTGGTTCATGGAAACAAAGTCTAGTTAATGCTTTTGGTTTCATGAGTAGAGTTTGGTTGCCTAAATAGATACATGTTTGTATTTTAGTTTGGATTGACGAATTTATTCCCCTGATATGGGAGGGCATTTGGTTTTTTTTTTCTTTTACTGGATTGGGCCCGTAGTGGCAATTTGTAGTTTTCCTTTTCGAGCCACGCAAAGGAGACACTGCCGAAATTTTCCATAACTTTAAAGACTAAAAAATTTACAATCCTTTTCAACTAATTGATTTTGAAAAGTTAATGGATTCGGAGGCATTTTCCTTAACTTGGCAATTTTGGGGACGAAATTCTTTTAAGGGAGGAAGAGTGTAACAACCCGGGATTTTGGTCATTTGATTTTGAATATTTAATTAATTTTAAAGATTAGAATAATTGATTTTTAAAGCTTTAAAACCTGAATTCCAAATATAGGAATTATTTAATATATTTGAATATAAGAATTATGAGTCTACTATTCGAATAGTGATTTAAATATAGGAATTATTTAAATAATTGAATCTTGAATTTAATTTGATTAAATTGATCTCGAAAACTTATTTTCATTCTTTTTAAATAATAAATGGTTTGAATGAATAATCAGAAAATTTATTCTTATTTTTATGACTCGATTTTTGTTGATGTGGTTCTAATTTATTTTATTTGATTTTTTACATGATTTTAATTTGGAAAATATTTAAATTGTCATTTGGCGAATTTTGGAAAACGACAGTGTTTTAATGATTTTACAGAATTCAATAACCAGTGTATATTATATTGTTTTGGGGTCGTGTCGTTGTTCTGAACACGACCATATTTGTTTTGTAGTTCGGGATTCATACACGAGTGGAAATCTATGCGGCGAGATGCCGTAAATCACAGATTTATATTAAGAAAAACTTATCAATTCGTACTATGCAGCACACATGTACTCTTCCATCTCGTTCCAACCATTTTCATTTCAAAACAGAGAGAAAAAATCCTCTTCAAATTGAAATCTGATCTTTAGAAATTCAAATAAATTTCAATAAAATCTAAAAGTTGGAGCTTTGAGTTCTTCTTGCCTAGTTCTACATATGGTTGGGTTATGAGAGGTTGCAGTTCGTAGTGGAGGAAAGTGACAATAATGGTCCCGAGTGTTTCGAAGCCAGGGTTTGATTTATTTGGAGATTCATGTGGAGTTGGTTCGATTTGAGGATGTCATCGTGTTTCTTGTGTCTAGCTATATCATGTGGCCAAGTTTTGTCCCATGCAGCTTTAAAATTGTAGGTGCGTTATAACGAACCGTAATTTGATCGCTTTAATTAAAGGTGTTTATATTATTTTAATTATTCAAATGTAGATTATTTTTTAACAAATAATCAAGTTTTAAGTAATGAATAATAATAATGAACTTACTTTGAAAAAATGTTCACAAAATATATATACTTTGGAAAAATAGCGATAAAATGGTCGAAAATCGTTTTATCAATAAATAGCTCTATAATTATTGGACATCACGCACGAAGCTGGCTACATGCACTTATTTTTATAGCTTAACAAGAATATGAAATAAAATAAATTATTTTATTTATTTAAATGTATTTATGACATCATTAATGATGTCATTCTTTCCAAATAATTAATTTTGAATTTAAATTTAGTTTAAATATTTAATAATTATTTTGATTATTAAATAAGCCCTTTTAATTATTATATAATAATAGAAATATTAGTATTATAGTTTTTTTTACATATATATATATTTATATATATATATTTATATATATATATATATATATATATATATTAACTGAAAAGTAAAAATACGACTGAAATCCGTATAGGAATTTGTAATGATACGACGTGTAAAAGTTGTGCAATGCTGTGGATATATGTGACATACAAATGCACATGTAACGACCCGCTATTTTGGACCATTCGCGTCCGCACATGTCGGACTTGAATAATTCAAAATACCGCGTTGTTAATTTAAATTGGCAAAACTCAGCATATACAGTAAATAGATATAATCACAGATCACAAACACAGAGTAATAAGTGCAGCGGAAATAAAAGAGATAGTAGTTCATGAAGCTACTATATAAATATATAAGTTACATCAGAGTTAAACCAGCAATGGAAGAGTAACACGATACATCAGATACAAATCAGAATACATCACTGGAATCATCGAATACTGAAAGCAGAATAGATGGCTGGATCTTCAAGCAAAGCTCCAATTCCAAAGGTGAGTCTCGAATACTGGTACACTCAGTCTGACCCGAGCTTAAAGCAAAACACAAAACACTCGAATCAGGATTAACATTCTTATATCAATAAATCCAACTCAAGTGAAATAGCAACTGAAATACAAGTAACTTAAAGGATGTTTGGAATAACCATCCTTTAAGGATCCGTTAAACTATCTACTAGGTAGTAATGTACGCTAAGTAGATAATGTCTATCAGTAATATAAGGTATCAAAATAGTGTTAAGGCATTACCATTATCCCCCTTAACACATTTTTATAAGCGTTATAGTCTATACAACACTGTAAACTCCACCGTAAACTAGTGGGCTACCAGGGAGTACTCCATAGGTATAACACAAAACAAATTCGTAGTGGTCGCGTATATCGGGATCCAAGTATGACAAGGCACATGAGGAAATACCCAAGGTAGTGAAACTACCGTTTGCCTGATCCGGACTGGTGAGAACGCATCGCCGCAGCGACCGCAACACCGCGAAACAACACTCCCAAAATCAAGGGTGCACCAATCGACAACAAGTAATGAATAGTTTCGAAGAAGTGTGTTCGCTCGAGGTAGCTAGTCCCCATTTGGCCTGGCACGGCTTCTGTTTTAGTCATTTCCAATTTGACACGTGTCAAGGCTATTCATTATCGTTCACTTTCTTCAGTCATCGCGTTCGTCAATCCAACCACTTCATTCTGGATCCTACTTCGCGTATAGTTATTAAAGTGGTTTTCGGTTTAGACAGTGAGTATGTCCCTAACCGATTCCGGTCTCTTTAGTAACCTTCGTAATTATTACACCGATTGGTCGTTTAATAAATTTCAAAACCAAATCAATTTCAATTTCAAATAGAATTTGTAAACCAACATTTCATTTGTCTTTCTAAATCAATTTCCATAATTTACGTCTCAAAACTTTCAAATTACCATTTCAAAATCTTAATACAATTTCAATTTCTATTTAAACAGTTCAAATTATTGATTCAAGTTCGTATATAAGTTTCATTCCGAAATCATTTAAATTAATTTAATTTAACATTTAAATCCATTTAAATTCATTTATCTATTTCATTCAATATTCATTAAGTAAATTTGTCATTCAAAACAATTTCTATTAAATTTCTAATTCATTAAATTCAACTTCATTATATTAAAACTTACAAATTGAATTAAATTAAATTCATCAAATCAAATTCTTTAAATTTCAAGTCTTACATTAATTTCAATAAATCACATTTTATTTCTTGTTAAAGAAATTCAATTTCACTTATTTAAGAAGTTCAATTTTATTTAATTATTAAATAATTCAACCTTATTTAATTTATTAAATAATTCCAAAACTTAATTATTAACTAATTCCAAAACTTAATTATTAATAATTCCAAATTTAATTATTAAATAATTAATTTTAAAACAACATTCATTCATCATCAACTATGTTAATATTTTGATTCAGATTATTAAATATTAACATTTCCTTTCATTAAAATTCAAATTCCAACTTCGTTTCAAACCATTTTTATCTATTCAAATAAAATCTTCATTTTATTTTTAAATCAAAGTATTGACCAATCGGTTTTTATTTAATTCTCTATCCTAGGTCAAAGTTCAATTTGGGTATTTATCATTTCAACCCGATTCCATTTCAATTCAAAAATCGAAGCATAACAAAGGGAACTTGCAGTGTGATAACTGGGATGGTGTCAAAGTAAATAAACAAGCAAGAACAACAATCAATATCAATCCAATAATCAATTCAAATAATCCCGAAATAACCGTATTAATTCACATTGTTATTTGTGTAAATTAATATAATTATTTCTAGAATCTACACTATCATTTCATGTAGATTAAAGATTTTTATACAAATTATTCTATGCAATTCTACACTTGACATCGATTATTCAATTTCATACTTCATCAGTTAATACGACATAAATTCAAATGGTTCAAGGGTAATTAACTATTTTACTTCGTGTCAAATAATTAAACATTCAAGGGGTCATATTATACAAATTTAACAAATCAAATTCAACACCTATGTCGATTCAAATTTTTTACTATCCTTCGTCAAATTCAATTGCATACTATTTATCACTTTATACATTACAATTTAAGCTCCAATATAAACAACAAACAACCAATCACTTATCAACCAAACGGGATTATCATCATATAATTAACAGATAATGATGTCAGATGTCACATGTTAACTGGTACAGTTAATAGCATAAATAACAATAGCATATTTCAATTGTCGTTTCAATTGAAATCAGATTTAATAAATAAAAGAACATTAATCGTGAGTGATTGCTCACCTTTCGAGGATAAAGAAGATAGACAATGAATGAGCTACGAATTTCAAAGCAATGTCAGATGGACACAATTCGATGCAGAACAAGTACGACGGCAAAGCTGATACATAGATTGATGGAAACGAATCAGAATCATCTTGATACAACCGAAATAGCAATAAATATTACATCCATATATCTATTCTCTAATAATTAATATAAAATTTTAAGCTAAATTTTAAAATAACATATATATGGATATTCTTAAAGAAAAACCCAAATATCAACATCCATATATATATATATAAACAATTTATCTACAACATATTTAACAAAGATCTATGTATATAATACACTACAAACCAACACTTAGCTTAAAACACACATCTTAAAATAACGCATGTACATAATATATTATAAAATTTAAAATGCATGCAGACCCATCAACTTATGTATTATAAACCTATGTGCATTATATTAAAATATAGATAAGACAACTTGTTACCTATATATGCAGAACTTATGCAAACCAATACAACTACATATACTAAGATATATGTAAAAAAAAATTCTTTATACTTTATACGAATATCAGAACGAATAAACAGAGCTTATAAATTACCAGCAACAAGAATACTCATACAAATAACATACCACTATAATATATAAACAAATAAAAATGCAGACTAACCTATAACTTATATACTATACGTATACGAACAAATTTGTACTATATGCAGACCAACTTATAACTTTTTTTTTACATAATATATGTGTATAGAAATCAGTTAATAACAGTACACTAATATATACATGCGTTAAAATGCCCTAGGAATGTATGTACACAACGGCAACAGTTTTGTATCAACAAATATATTGTTTTCATCCTTTAAACATATTGCTAAGCCAAGATATATATATATATATCAACAGTTTAAAAACTCGTAAAACCAATTATGTATAATATATATATATATCAACCCAGTAAACACACTTCTAAAAATAATACTAATATATACAATGTATCTAACAGTAATTCGAAATGCAACCCAAACTGTTTAAACTAAGAGTAGAATTTGTATACTGATATATATATATATATATATATATAACTCACGCAACCCAAAACTAAATTTATAACATACGAAAAATAACGAAATATATATATAAACACATTATATTATACAACATACCATAGATTGTACTGTACAATACCAAGGGGCGACAAAGACCAAGGCGGGCACGCACACCGAATTGGAGGAGGAAGCGGGTGCAGTGGAGACCGAGGGTAGAGGGTTGAGCGATGCAGAGGATGGCTCGGTGAACGTGGTGGAAGGGAATGGTGGTGGGTTGTTCGAGTGGGTCAGTGGAGTGGTCGAGCTGTTCCAGAGAGGACGAGGTGGGTTGCAGCTAGGCTAGCTCGGGGCGGATCTCGGCAAACACGGAGCGGGTTGCCGTTATGGGTAGGAGGCGGTTCCACGTTGGAGCATTGGTGAAGTCAGGTGGTTACGTGAAAGCTAGAGGGTGAGGGAAGCAAAGGTGATGCTGAAGTGATGAGAGAATTGAATAAAACTAAAGATGGACAAAACAAGGATGAAGGAGAATGAACAGAAACGAATATGAACTGAATGTTTTGTATTTGAGTATATTAATTCTCTCTTGAAGTCAACAGAACGGCAGTGAAGTGGAAGGTCATACCTCAAATGAATTGAACGGTGGAAATGGAAGAGTCAGATATTGATTACTGAAAATAATAAATGCTATTAACTGTTTATTCCAGCCATTCGAAATTTGAATGGACCCAAACTGACAAAAGTGAACCGTTCAAAATTAATAAATGCAATGTATAAAATTTTCATATTTCAAAACTGCAGTCATCAATTCATTGAAAAATATGGAAAAATAACAGTTGATAATAAATACCTACAGCCATTTGAAATCTGAATGGACATCAAAAACGGTACCGCTACGACGAGCTGTTTTATCGTTACTGTCGCATACCAGACCTCAAAATACAAGGATAAATACACTGCGAAGATCAGCACGACGAGACGATCAAAACAGTATACAGATGTCAGTGGTACGATCGAATTATAAAAATTCAAAATTTTCTACTGACGGAAAATGCAAGAAAAACGCTGAAAAATAAGATCGACGGAGCCAAAGATGTCCGAATTTGGAAAAATGACAAACTAACATCTTGCTCAGAAGATGGTTTAGAATTTTTCTATGTAAAAATATTTAGGTTTCGAAAATATTTTATTTTCATCGCTTTTTAACTGATTAAATTGAAGTAAATTTACGCGCGAATAAACTCTCATATTTTCAGACGGAAATTTACCAGTTGCTATGTTTAACTAGACGTATTCCAAATATCAAATTTATATTTCAAAATTTTATCATTTAAAATTTCACAAAATTCCAATTAATAACGTTATTAAAACCGGTTAAATCTGCGGGTTGTTACACTCTCCCCCACTCAAAACTTTTCGTCCTCGAAAAAGAAGAAGGTAGGGGAATAGAAATAACTAGAAAGATAATAGATTTGAAAACAAAATAAAACAATTAATTTAAACCATATAATTTCAAATTTAAACTAATTTATATTCAACAGTTGATTTTTTTTTAAACCATTTAATTTCACTTAAGTTAAATCAATCTTAACTATTGCTGAATTAATTATCTTATTATCCAATTATCTTTAATTAACAATTTCTAAAATTATCAATTTGAATAGTTATTTTATTAAATTATATTTTATTCAACCAATTTTATTCTTCTTTATTCAAAATTTTCGAAATTATCAATTTCGAATTTTTTTATTAAGTTTATTCCACTTAATATATCCTATCAAATATATATTAAGTATATTTACATTAATTATAACTACTCAAATTTATTTAAAAATTCCTTTGATATTATTTATATTGTATAATATCCAATTACATAGTTAACCCTTGAAAATTTAGGTAAGTTATATATATAATTCAATTTGAGTATTATACAAATAAAATTTTACAATTTTATTATTTCAAGTTAAATATTTACTCAAGGTCTTTGCTTCAATTTACAATTTGAAATCATCTTTAATCATAAATTTAAAAAATTAAATTTTCGAGTAACTTTAAATTTATTTAAAGATAAATAAATAAATATTATATATCAAATCAAATTTTAAAACATACATCCATATATATTACAAATCAAATCATTCTTTAAGAAATTCAACTCGATTTATTTTCAAAACAAACCGTAGCAAAGCTACAGAATAGTCTCTCCACTTCGAAACTCAAAAATGAATGTCGATGATGCGGCCGTCATCACCGAAATTATTTCCCAGCGACAAAATAGGAGAGCACTGATTCAAACATTTAAAATTCTTTGAAATGATTTCAATTTGAAAATATTTTAAAACTATACACCTAAAACTTTCAAATCAAAGTTGGAAATCACCGGAAATTAAATTCTCAAATTCTGATTTAAATCCATTTGAATTCCAAATTAAAATTTTAAACCATGTTCTATAATTTCATTTATTTATCATATTAGAATAATCAATGGTTTTCCAAACAATAAATGAAAATCAAATATTATCATTTTTGACAACAGATTCATTAACAATTTGATTTCATAATATAATCATACAAAACTTTATTTACCAAAGTTGAAAACGAAATTATGTCAGTTTTCTCTGCTCAAGTGTTTTGGAAATCCTATCGATAGCGTTGATTAGACGAATCGATCGGAAACCCAAATCAACATCAACAACTCAAACAACACAATATATAAAACATTTTTATATAAATTTACAAATACACTTCCTCACATGACAATACAAGGATGGATTTCAAAGCAAGGATAGAGACTCAAATTTGAGGGACTCAAATTTGAGGGACTCAAACAAAGAGAATTTTGATTCGAAAATAAGTTTGAAACAGAAGATAAGATAATTCAATTACCACAATCGGGAGATGGATGAGTTTATTTAATTCACGAGCAACCTTAACCGGGTCGTCTGTAACTTCAAGAATAAGATCGATGCTGAATTCCGAGGTAAATCAACACTCGATCTCAATTATGGAATTCAGGTATAGCAGGGAATAGATAGCATCGTAAACCGAGGATACATAAATCTCCGGTAAATCGATGCCTATTATAAAGGAGTTTTGCTCCTTTACGAATCATTCGAAGATTAGCGAGACCGCCGACCTATTATAGATATCAAGAAGACGAATAGTGGAGGACACGAATGAATTTCGGAACCGAGGAGAACGTTCCAAAAATTCAAAGGAATTGAGTCAAAGGAAGAGATTGAACTCGGATGAAAGTGATTCTGTAAATACATTTACCCTATATGCTAAGTTTTGCCTAGAGCTACCAAAGTTCTGATACCAACTGTAATGACCCACTATTTTGGACCATTCGCATCCGCACATGTCGAACTTGAATAATTCAAAATACCGCGTTGTTAATTTAAATTGGCAAAACTCAGCATATATAGTAAATAGATATAATCACAGATCACAGACACAGAGTAATAAGTGCAACGGAAATAAAAGAGATAGTAGTTCATGAAGCTACTATATAAATATATAAGTTACATCAGAGTTAAACCAGATACAACGAAAGAGTAACACGATACATCAGATACAAATCAGAATACATCACTGGAATCATCGAATACTGAAAGCAGTATAGATGGCTGGATCTTCAAGCAAAGCTCCAACTCCAAAGGTGAGTCTCGAATACTGGTACACTCAGTCTGACCCGAGCGTAAAGCAAAACACAAAACACTCGAGTCAGGATTAACATTCTTATATCAATAAATCCAACTCAAGTGAAATAGCAACTGAAATACAAGTAACTTAAAGGATGTTTGGAATAACCATCCTTTAAGGATCCGTTAAACTATCTACTAGGTAGTAATGTACGCTAAGTAGATAATGTCTATCAGTAATATAAGGTATCAAAATAGTGTTAAGGCGTTACCATTATCCCCCTTAACACATTTTTATAAGCGTTATAGTCTATACAGAACTGTAAACTCCACCGTAAACTAGTGGGCTATCAGGGAATACTCCATAGGTATAACACAAAACAAATTCGTAGTGGTCGCGTATATCGGGATCCAAGTATGACAAGGCACATGAGGAAATACCCAAGGTAGTGAAACTACCGTTTGCCTGATCCGGACTGGTGAGAACACATCGCCGCAGCGACCGCAACACCGCGAAACAACACTCCCAAAATCAAGGGTGCACCAATCGACAACAAGTAATGAATAGTTTCGAAGAAGTGTGTTCGCTCGAGGTAGCTAGCCCCCATTTGGCCCGGCACGGCTCCTGTTTTAGTCATTTCCAATTTGACACGTGTCAAGGCTATCCATTATCGTTCACTTTCTTCAGTCATCGCGTTCGTCAATCCAACCACTTCATTCTGGATCCTACTCCGCGTATAGTTATTAAAGTAGTTTTCGGTTTAGACAGTGAGTATGTCCCTAACTGATTCCGGTCTCTTTAGTAACCTTCATAATTATTACACCGATTGGTCGTTTAATAAATTTCAAAACCAAATCAATTTCAATTTCAAATAGAATTTGTAAACCAACATTTCATTTGTCTTTCTAAATCAATTTCTATAATTTACGTCTCAAAACTTTCAAATTACCATTTCAAAATCTTAATACAATTTCAATTTCTATTTAAACAGTTCAAATTATTGATTCAAGTTCGTATATAAGTTTCATTCCGAAATCATTTAAATTAATTTAATTTAACATTTAAATCCATTTAAATTCATTTATCGATTTCATTCAATATTCATTAAGTAAATTTGTCATTCAAAACAATTTCTATTAAATTTCTAATTCATTAAATTCAACTTCATTATATTAAAACTTACAAATTGAATTAAATTAAATTCATCAAATCAAATTCTTTAAATTTCAAGTCTTACATTAATTTCAATAAATCACATTTTATTTCTTGTTAAAGAAATTCAATTTCACTTATTTAAGAAGTTCAATTTTACTTAATAAAGAATTCAATTTTATTTAATTATTAAATAATTCAACCTTATTTAATTTATTAAATAATTCCAAAACTTAATTATTAACTAATTCCAAAACTTAATTATTAATAATTCCAAATTTAATTATTAAATAATTAATTTTAAAACAACATTCATTCATCATCAACTATGTTAATATTTTGATTTAGATTATTAAATATTAACATTTCCTTTCATTAAAATTCAAATTCCAACTTCATTTCAAACCATTTTTATTTATTCAAATAAAATCTTCATTTTATTTTTAAATCAAAGTATTGACCAATCGGTTTTTATTTAATTCTCTATCCTAGGTCAAAGTTCAATTTGGGTATTTATCATTTCAACCCGATTCCATTTCAATTCAAAAATCGAAGCATAACAAAGGGAACTTGCAGTGTGATAACTGGGATGGTGTCAAAGTAAATAAACAAGCAAGAACAACAATCAATATCAATCCAATAATCAATTCAAATAATCCCGAAATAACCGTATTAATTCACATTGTTATTTGTGTAAATTAATATAATTATTTCTAGAATCTACACTATCATTTCATGTAGATTAAAGATTTTTATACAAATTATTCTATGCAATTCTACACTTGACATCGATTATTCAATTTCATACTTCATCAGTTAATACGACATAAATTCAAATGGTTCAAGGGTAATTAACTATTTTACTTCGTGTCAAATAATTAAACATTCAAGGGGTCATATTATACAAATTTAACAAATCAAATTCAACACCTATGTCGATTCAAATTTTTTACTATCCTTCGTCAAATTCAATTGCATACTATTTATCACTTTATACATTACAATTTAACCTCCAATATAAACAACAAACAACCAATCACTTATCAACCAAACGGGATTATCATCATATAATTAACAGATAATGGTGTCAGATGTCACATGTGAACTGGTACAGTTAATAGCATAAATAACAGTAGCATATTTCAATTGTCGTTTCAATTGAAATCAGATTTAATAAATAAAAGAACATTAATCGTGAGTGATTGCTCACCTTTCGAGGCTAAAGAAGATAGACAATGAATGAGCTACGAATTTCAAAGCAATGTCAGATGGACACAATTCGATGCAGAACAAGTACGACGGCAAAGCTGATACATAGATTGATGGAAACGAATCAGAATCATCTTGATACAACCGAAATAGCAATAAATATTACATCCATATATATATTCTCTAATAATTAATATAAAATTTTAAGCTAAATTTTAAAATAACATATATATGGATATTCTTAAAGAAAAACCCAAATATCAACATCCATATATATATAAACAATTTATCTACAACATATTTAACAAAGATCTATGTATATAATACACTACAAACCAACACTTAGCTTAAAACACACATCTTAAAATAACGCATGTACATAATATATTATAAAATTTAAAATGCATGCAGACCCATCAACTTATGTATTATAAACCTATGTGCATTATATTAACATATAGATAAGATAACTTGTTACCTATATATGCAGAACTTATGCAAACCAATACAACTACATATACTAAGATATATGCAAAAAAAAAATTTCTTTATACTTTATACGAATATCAGAACGAAAAAACAGAGCTTATAAATTACCAGCAACAAGAATACTCATACAAATAACATACCACTATAATATATAAACAAATAAAAATGCAGACTAACCTATAACTTATATACTATATGTATACGAACAAATTTGTACTATATGCAGACCAACTTATAACTTTTTTTTACATAATATATGTGTATAGAAATCAGTTAATAACAGTACACTAATATATACATGCGTTAAAATGCCCTAGGAATGTATGTACATAACGGCAACAGTTTTGTATCAACAAATATATTGTTTTCATCCTTTAAACATATTGCTAAGCTAAGATATATATATCAACAGTTTAAAAACTCATAAAACCAATTATGTATAATATATATATCAACCCAGTAAACACACTTCTAAAAATAATACTAATATATACAATGTATCTAACAGTAATTCGAAATGCAACCCAAAATGTTTAAACTAAGAGTAGAATTTGTATACTGATATATATATATATATATAAAACTCACGCAACCCAAAACTAAATTTATAACATACGAAAAATAACGAAATATATATATAAACACAATATATTATACAACATACCGTAGATTGTACTGTACAATACCAAGGGGCGACAAAGACCAAGGCGCGCACGCACACCGAATTAGAGGAGGAAGCGGGTGCAGTGGAGACCGAGGGATAGAGGGTTGAGCGATGCAGAGGATGGCTCGGTGAACGTGGTGGTGGGTTGTTCGAGTGGGTCAGTGGAGTGGTCGAGCCGTTCCAGAGAGGACGAGGTGGGTTGCGGCTAGGCTAGCTCGGGGCGGATCTCGGCAAACACGGAGCGGGTTGCCGTTATGGGTAGGAGGCGGTTCCATGTTGGAGCGTTGGTGAAGTCAGGTGGTTATGTGAAAGCTAGAGGGTGAGGGAAGCAAAGGTGATGCTGAAGTGATGAGAGAATTGAATAAAACTAAAGATGGACAAAACAAGGATGAAGGAGAATGAACAGAAACGAATATGAATTGAATGTTTTGTATTTGAGTATATTAATTCTCTCTTGAAGTCAACAGAACGGCAGTGAAGTGGAAGGTCATACCTCAAATGAATTGAACGGTGGAAATGGAAGAGTCGGATATTGATTACTGAAAATAATAAATGCTATTAACTGTTTATTCCAGCCATTCGAAATTTGAATGGACCCAAACTGACAAAAGTGAACCGTTCAAAATTAATAAATGCAATGTATAAAATTTTCATATTTCAAAATGCAGTCATCAATTCATTGAAAAATATGGAAAACTAACAGTTGATAATAAATACCTACAGCCATTTGAAATCTGAATGGACATCAAAAACGGTACCGCTACGACGAGCTGTTTTATCGTTCCTGTCGCATACCGGACCTCAAAATACAGAGATAAATACACTGCGGAGATCAGCACGATGAGACGATCAAAACGGTATACAGATGTCAGTGGTACGATCGAATTATAAAAATTCGAAATTTTCTACTGACGGAAAATGCAAGAAAAACGCTGAAAAATAAGATCGACGGAGCCAAAGATGTCCGAATTTGGAAAAATGACAAACTAACATCTTGCTCAGAAGATGGTTTAGAATTTTTCTATGTAAAAATATTTAGGTTTCGAAAATATTTTATTTTCATCGCTTTTTAACTGATTAAATTGAAGTAAATTTACGCGCGAATAAACTCTCATATTTTCAGATGGAAATTTTCCAGTTGCTATGTTTAACTAGGCGTATTCCAAATATCAAATTTATATTTCAAAATTTTATCGTTTAAAATTTCACAAAATTCCAATTAATAACGTTATTAAAACCGGTTAAATCTGCGGGTTGTTACAGCACATATACATGTACATACATGAAGACATGTTCACATGCACATGAATATACATATATGCACACATATATACATATACATATAAATATATATATTCTCAAAATATCCAGGATATTTCTTAACATTCTTACCACTTAAGCAACCACAAAGTCCACAATCTTACACATAAGTTGTAACAACCAGCATATTTCACGATTGTATATTTAAATGTTTTATTTAAATATAGCATCGTTAATCGGATTAAAGTCCGAAATGTTACTTTTTGTAAACAGTCGAATTGGGACTCGAGACCACTTCCATTGAGTCCAAAATGGCATTTACAACTTTTTTGAGTATAAACATCGATATGTTTGGAGTTGAGTAGAATTTACTATTTTTCTACGTGGGCTTTGGGTTTGGGTTTCAGCCCACTAACCCATCATAATACCCTAACTCCACCCCCTCTCCTCTTCATTCATTCTCATTTCCTAACATTCAAGCTCTAGAGAAAAATGGGGGAAAAGATTGGAAATTAGAATTCCAAAACCCTAGTTTGTTTAGGAAATTCAAATTCAAGTCCAAAATCTAAGAGAAGCTTAGGTAAGAATCCTCTTCTTCTTCTCCATCTCTATCTCTCTTCAATTTCAGAAATTCCTAAACCCTAACTTAGGAAATATTTGCTTATTAGCTTAGATTGGAGCTTCTTGAGTTGAAGTTGAAGAGGAATTGGCCTTTCCTTTGTTTTTAGAGCTTCTCATTCGTGTCTTTGAGTTTTAAAGGTGGGTTCTTTAACTCACATCTACGTCTATAACTTTCTTTGTTGTTAGGTATGAATTCCTAACATTTGTGCATGTTCATTTGCTTTTGATTTGAATTGATTTGGTGAATTTTCCAAATTTTGGTGTTTTGGTCCAATTTTATGAAAATCCTTTTATGGATATTTGGACATTGATATTTGGGGTGTATCGAAGAGCCTATAAGGCTGGGTTGTCGCTTGGCATAAATCCCTAATCGTTGTTGCTTGTCCGATCGCTCCCGAAACGAAATGGCCATCAATGGCATAGGTTCAATATTTGCCTGAGCAGCAGCTCAGACATCTGGTATAAGGATCAGACGTCTGAGGCTAAGGAATAAATATTCCAAACGTTCAGCTCAGACATCTGACCTTGATTTCCAGACGTCTAGAAGATCCAGACGCCTGAGCCTACTTCCCAGACGTTTGGGTGATCTGGAATAGAATTTCCAGTACCTTAGTTCAGACGTCCGATTTACTGGGTCAGGCGTTTGGTTAGAGATTCAGACGCCTGCCTTGTAATTTCAGACGTCTGGAATCTTTCTGGATTATTTCCAGAGAACAAATCCAGACGTCTAGAACTGTTCATTTTGCCTATTTTGGGCTGTTTTGATTTGATTTCCATTGTTTAATCTATTTTTGTTGATCCGGATAGTTGTTATCACTTATTATCGACTTGATGACTTCTTTTTCGGGATTTTTTGGGAATATCCATTTTGATGGATTCGGTATCGATTTCTATGGATTTGATTCACGTCTTCGTATGTGAATTTTTGGTGATTGATTGTTTCTACAATCATTTCTGTGGTTTGTCACTTTAAAATACAAAGGTTTCTATACTAGTAGTAAATACTCAAACTCTTTCATCAAAATGATTTCAACATTTACTTTCAATATAAAACTCGTATTTAAATCCGATTTCCAATCTATTAGTATATACAAACCTTTACCTCATTTGTACGAGAAATCCAATTAAACGACTTAGCAAAACAAGTGGTATGAAACGCTTGCGTTTACTTCGTCGGTTAGTTCTTAGACTTGTTCGATTGAAATCTTTTGACAATTTTCGAGTGGAAATCTACAATTTGTTCGTAAATATTTAAATTAAGCTAGTGGTTATGGGGCATGAAGCTAAACTCTTATAATTACTAGCTTAGTGTGATTCACACTTCTTATTGATCAATGGTGATCATTTTATGATTTAGACTAGCGATGTGCGATGTCTCTTTGTTTGTGTGAGGACTAAAAACCCCGTTTGTGGAACTTCGGTTTAATTTGGTGGGGTAGCGACCCATGGTCTTCGGGCCGTTTGTGGAGCCTCGGCTTAAAATTAATGGATAGCAACCATGGAATAGTGTTCCATTTGTGTAACACTTGTTGGGGAGTTTTCGTGCTCCCGTTTGTGATAGGCTTTCCCCCTTGTGATTTCTGGATTTCTGGTTGTTGATTTCTAGAATTTGTGTTTCACCAATTTGTGCGATTGGCATTGATATGTTTTGTCAATATTTGTGTTTTGGTGATTAATTTAAAGAATATGACATTCTTTTGGTGTTTGAGAATATTTGGGATATTTGTATGATTTTTGTTGTTATCTCATGTATACTTGTCACAGTATGGCATTATTGTTATCATACGTTCTTGTGATATCTCTTATCCTATCTCATTTTATCTGATATTTATAGCTAAACTGATCCGTTTATTATTTTCTTCTTAAATAATACTCGGGTCAACCGAGTATTTCAGGTGCTTTTGCTTGACTTCTTATCTGGGTCCATCATCTGATTTTTGGCTAACTACTTTAGATTAGTAGTTTTTGTTATTATACATTTGAGATAGAGACTCCTTGATGTATAATTATTCTCTTGTCTAGCACTTGTATCTATTCTTTTGTGACGTAGTGGATCTTGTATGACCACTACTTTGATGTACACTTCTATGTGTTATATTCATATCTATTTCCGCCTTTGTGATGTGAATATCTGTGACTGATTTGTGTTATGTTTATTTCTATATTTGTTTCCGAAGTCCACATAGCCACTGTGTGGTAGCTTTGAGTTTGTATTTGATATGTCGGATTTCCTCTTGAAATGAAATGTAAGTTATATTATCTGACATATCGGTACTCGCACAAAGCAATTACATAGATGGTCACTCCTCAATAGCCTTATTCTTTGTGCTAGTCGATGGCATTACCCCGTAGTGTCCTTGGCTAGTGTGAGTATAGTGGTGGGGCGCCACAGCTTGGCATCATAGCCAAACTTCGGAACAATGTAGAATAATCTAGCAAGGATCATTGTCCTAAGTCTTTCTTAGGAATCGTGCCATAAGATTTAATTCGAGTGTTTGTACCGTTCTATCCTATTTTCTTTTATGATGCCTTGTTTTATCAATCAAGTTTGTTTGATATTCATTTTGAGAATAACATTTTTCCTTTTCTTTTTTTCTTTCTTAAAGAAGAGAAATGGTTAGATCTGGCAGTCCTAGCGCTGGTCAATCCAGTAGTCCTTCTCTGGATGGAGTATTCATGTCTGCCCAACAGCTTTTGGATCTTGTAAAGAATCAAATGTTTATCTGTGCTTTGAGTAAGAACCCCAAAAAGGTTTTACTTTTGAAACTTGAAGTTCCTTTCGATCAGCTTGTAGATATCACTCTTCGACTAGTAGAGGCTGATAAAGAAAGTGATGTTGAAGTTGTGGATGCCAAACAAAACTTCAACATCAACAAGAAGAGGCATATTAAGTTCAAAAGCCCTAATCCCTACAAAAAACGGAAGCAGGTAATTTCGGTAGCATAGACTCCTACCTCTAGTCGTGGACGATGCTACAATTGTGGTTCTACGGACCACTATGCAAATAAGTGTCCGAAACCCTTTTTTGTCGTTATTGCAAAAGTTTGGGCCATCTTATATCTACATGTCCCATACTCCAAAGTAGGAGAGAGGGAGAGTTGAATGTTGTGCAAGCCCCCAGTAACACTTCTCTTGGCCAAGGTATTTTTTATTCTATCCTTGATGGCATTATTTTATTTCGTGATCTTCCTATTCGAATTTCTTTTGATCCGGGTGCATCTCACTCTTTTATATCAAAAGAACTTGTTGTTACTTCTTTATTTTTTGAATATTTTGGGCTTGATGACTTCATTGAGAATTGTGAATCCGTTTGGTGGATCCGCAACCCTCAGTTTACTTGGTGAAAAATGTCGAGATTATATTATGTGATTATTCTTTCCGAGCTAATTTGCATGTTATGCACTACTTAGGCTTCGAAATTGATTTTTGGGAAAGGATTGGCTTAATCATTATAAAGCCCATATCCTATGTCCCGAGAGGACTATCCATCTTCGACATTCTCAATCTGTTAAGAATATTTATATTGTTTTTAATGATTTTGATTTCCAAATTCGGTGGCATCATTTTATTCTTTAAACTCACTTGATGAGGAAAGTGTTATTTCTCTCATTCAAGTAGTTTGTGAATTTTCCGGTATATTTGAGCTTGTCTTACGATTACCACCTAAGCAATCTATTGAGTGGTGCTAAGGTCTTTTCAGCTCGACCTTGCCACCGGTTTTCATCAGCTACGAGTTACGGAGGGTAGCATTCCACTTACCGCATTCCGTACTCTTTATGGTTCTTATGAGTGGTTCGTTATGTCATTCGGTTTGACGAACCTTCTATCTTATTTCATCCATCTTATGAATCGAGTATTCTATGAATATCTCGATGAGTGTATCCTTGTATTTATTGATTATGGATGAAAACAACAATTTAAAATTTGCAAATCTTTTTAATAAGATATTTATAAGTATGATTAGATTTTGTTCTTAAATCGAGCAAAGAATATTTGTAAATTTTCTAAGAGACATGTTTATCATATAGAAGGTGATTTTGTGTTGTTTTGCCCATTGAGTGCTTTAAGAATTCTGGTCGATGCGCTTGATCAACGTTATCGATAGGAATCTCCTAAACGCTATGATGAGACAGTCAGACACAATAAATTGACTTGTAAAAAGTAAATTTTTCTAAAAAGATGATTACATCAAGTTAATTGTAATTTTGAATGTCTTAGCTTTTCGGGAAAGAGGATAAGAACTCTTTTCCAATGCTTTTATTCTTGCGATTCCCGAAGGAAACCAAGAATTGATTGTTTATACCGATACTAGTCGTATTGGTTTGGGTGCCATTCTCTTGCTAAGGGAACGTGTTATCACATATGCTTCGTGACAATTAAAGTTTGTCGAGACTAGATATGCCACTCATGTTCTAGAGCTCGCGGCCATTGTTTTCGCTCTTAGAATTTGGCGTCATTATCTTTTAGGAGAGAAATTTGTTCTCTATACCGATCATAAATCTTTGAAATATTTATTTTCTCAAAAGGAACTTAATTTGCGTCAACAACGTTGGCTCGAGTTCCTTGCATCTTATGATCTTGATATTCTTTATACTCCCGGAAAGGGTAATCATGTTGTCGATGCCCTTAGTCGTAAGCAACAAGCGGTTGTTTCCATGATGATATCCGAATGGAATGATCTCAAGACTTTATTCACTTGTGAGATTCGAGATCGTGAATCCAATTTATGTTCATATCTTGTTTTGTGTAGCCTTGAGGCTCATCCTTCTCTTTTAGACCGCATTCTTGAAGCTCAAAAGCATGATCCCGAATTGGTTCTTCTTAGCCAAAGTTGTAGGGATAAAATTCATATTGAAGGTTTGAAAGACTTTGATATTGATGCTCGCGGCGGTATTCGAAAATTTGGTAGACTTATTGTGTCAAATATTATTGATCTTCGTAAAGACATTTTAGAAGATTCTCATCGTTCAAAATTTACCATTCATCCTGGTAGTAGTAAAATGTACGCGAACATGAAGCGACTTTATTACTGGGATGGAATGAAATCTGATATTGCTAACTTTATTAAGCGTTGCATGACTTGCCAACTCGTGAGGGCCGAACATCAAAGGCCCGGTGGGTTATTGCAACCTTTGGACATTCCAATATGGAAGTGGGATCAAATTTCCATGGACTTTATTGACGGTCTTCCCCGTTCTCGTTCGGGTCATGATAGCCTATGGGTGATAGTAGATAGACTTACAAAATCCGCCCTTTTTCTTCCCGTTCGGTACAATCGGACCGTACCTATTTTGGATAAACTCTATGTCAAGGAGATTGTTAAATTGCATGGAGTTCCTACTTCTATTGTTAGCGATCGTGATCCATTGTTTACTAGTGGATTTTGGAAGGGTCTTCAAAAAGCTTTAGGAACAAAGCTTAATTTTAGCACCGCTGAGCATCCTCAGTCTGATGGCCAGACGGAGCATGTTAATCAAACTCTTGAAGATCTCCTTCATGCATGTGTTCTTGATTTTGGTGGAAGTTGGGAAGATCATATTTCTCTTCTTGAGTTTTCTTCCAATAATAGCTTCCAATCTAGTATTGGTATGGCACCTTTCGAGGCACTCTACGGAAGGCCGTGCCGATCTCCTTTGTGTTGGCTTGAAGCCGGTGAGAAGCGGGTTTTAGGTCCAGATTTTATTCGTGTTTCACCTATGATGGGTGTTGTTCGTTTCAGTCGATCCGGAAAAATTGGCACCTCGATATATTGGCCCTTTTCCCATCCCCGAACGCATTGGTTCCATGGCTTATCGCCTTTTGTTACAGACTCAGTTTTCTGCTATTCATGACGTATCCCATGTCTCTCAACTACAAAAATACCTTAGGAACTCCGACTCTATTCTTGAGCCCGGTGTATTTGAAGAAATTGAAGTTTCACCAAATTTGACTTATGAACAACATTCTATTCGTATCATTGCTTCGGAGGTTAAACGCCTTCGAAATAAAGATGTTTTTCTTATGAAAGTTTAATGGTCCTCAAATCCTAAGGATTTCTCTTGGGAATCTTAAGAATTCATCGAGCAAACACATCCGGACTTACTCTTTTGTGCTCTTTAGGGTGAACTTCTCATTTCAAAATTTCTTCTTTTTTGTTGTTATGCCTTAGTATGGTTGTTACTTTTATTTTCTTCTTAAGTTTTACGATAATGCAATTTCTTTAAGGAGGGGAGTCTGTAACAACCCGCATATTTCACGATTGTATATTTAAAATTTTTATTTAAATATAGCATCGTTAATCGAATTAAAGTCCGAAATGTTACTTTTTGTAAACAATCGAATTGGGACTTGAGACCACTTTCATTGAGTCCAAAATGGCGTTTACAAATTTTTTCAGTATAAATATCGATATGTTTGGAGTTGAGTAGAATTTGCTATTTTTCTACTTGGACTTTGGGTTTGGGTTTCAGCCCACTAACCCATCATAATACCCTAACTCCACCCCCTCTCCTCTTCATTCATTCTCATTTCCTAACATTCAAGCTCTAGAGAAAAATGGGGGAAAAGATTGGAAATTAGAATTCCAAAACCCTAGTTTGTTTAGGAAATTCAAATTCAAGTCCAAAATCTAAGAGAAGCTTAGGTAAGCATCCTCTTCTTCTTCATCATCTCTATCTCTCTTCAATTTCAGAAATTCCTAAACACTAACTTAGGAAATATTTGCTTATTAGCTTAGATTGGAGCTTCTTGAGTTGAAGTTGAAGAGGAATTGGCCTTTCCTTTGTTTTAGAGCTTCTCATTCGTGTCTTTGAGTTTTAAAGGTGGGTTCTTTAACTCACATCTACGTCTATAACTTTCTTTGTTGTTAGGTATGAATTTCTAACATTTGTGCAAGTTCATTTGCTTTTGATTTGAATTGATTTGGTGAATTTTCCAAATTTTGGTGTTTTGGTCCAATTTTATGAAAATCCTTTTATGGAGTTTGGACATTGATATTTGGGGTGTATCGAAGAGCCTATAAGGATGGGTTGTCGCTTGGTATAAATCCCTAGTCATTGTTGCTCGTCCGATCACTCTCGAAATGAAATGGCCATCAATGGCCTAGGTTCAATATTTGCCTGAGCAGCAGCTCAAACGTCTGGTATAAGGATCAGACGTTTGAGGCTAAGGAATAAATATTCCAGACGTTCAGCTCAGACGTCTGACCTTGATTTCCAGACATTTGGGAGATCCAGACGCCTAAGCCTACTTCGCAGATGTCTGGGTGATCTGGAATAGAATTTCCAGTACCTCAGTTCAGACGTCTGATTTACTGGGTCATACGTCTGGTTAGGGATTCAGACGTCTGCCTTGTAATTTCAAACGTCTGGAATCTTTCTGGATTATTTCCAGAGAACAAATCCAGACGTCTGGATTCTAAACCAGACGTCTGGAACTGTTCGTTTTTCCTATTTTGTGCTGTTTTGATTTGATTTCCATTGTTTAATCGATTTTTGTTGATCCGAATAGTTGTTATCACTTATTATCGACTTGATGACTTCTTTTTCGGGATTTTTTGGGAATATCCATTTTGATGGATTCGGTATCGATTTCTATGGATTTGATTCACGTCTTCATATGTGAATTTTTGGTGACTGATTGTTTCTATAATCATTTCTGTGGTTTGCCACTTTAAAATACAAAGGTTTCTATACTAGTAGTAAATACTCAAACTCTTTCATCAAAACGATTTCAACATTTACTTTCAATATAAAACTCATTTTTAAATCCGTTTTCCAATCTATTAGTATATACAAACCTTTACCTCATTCGTACGAGAAATCCAATTAAACGACTTAGCAAAACAAGTGGTATGAAACGCTTGCGTTTACTTCGTCGGTTAGTTCTTAGACTTGTTCGATTGAAATCTTGTGACAATTTTCGAGTGGAAATCTACAATTTGTTTGTAAATATTTAAGTTAAGCTAGTGGTTATGGGACATGAAGCTAAACTCTTATATTTACTAGCTTAGTGTGATTCACACTTCTTATTGATCTATGGTGATCATTTTGTGATTTAGACTAGCGGTGTGTGATGTCTCTTTGTTTGTGTGGGGACTAAAAAGCCCGTTTGTGGAACTTCGGTTCAATTTGGTGGGGTAGCAACCCATGGTCTTCGGGCCGTTTGTGGAGCCTCGGCTCAAAATTGATGGTTAGCGACCATGGAATAGCGTTCCGTTTGTGACACACTTGTTGGGGGAGTTTTCGTGCTCCCGTTTGTGATAGGCTTTCCCCCTTGTGATTTGGATTTCTGGTTGTTGATTTCTAGAATTTGTGTTTCACCAATTTGTGCGATTGGCATTGATATGTTTTGTCAATATTTGTGTTTTGGTGATTAATTTAAAGAATATGAAATTCTTTTGGTGTTTGAGAATATTTGAGATATTTGTATGATTTTTGTTGTTATCTGATGTATACTTGTCACAGTATGGCATTATTGTTATCATACGTTTTTGTGATATCTCTTATCCTATCTCATTTTATCTTATATTTATAGCTAGACTGATCCATTTATTATTTTTTTCTTAAATAATACTCGGGTCAGACCGAGGTATTTCAGGTGCTTTTGCTTGACTTTTTATCTGGGTCTATCATCTGATTTTTGGCTAACTAGTTTAGATTAGTAGTTTTTGTTATTATACATTTGAGATAGAGACTCCTTGATGTATAATTATTCTCTTGTCCAGCACTTGTATCTATTCTTTTGTGATGTAGTGGATCATGTATGACCACTACTTTGAGTACACTTCTATGTGTTATATTCATATCTGTTTCTGCCTTTGTGATGTGAATATCTGTGACTGATTTGTGTTATGTTTATTTCTATATTTGTTTCCGAAGTCCACATAGCCACTGTGTGGTAGCTTTGAGTTTGTATTTGATATGTCGGATTTCCTCTTGAAATGAAATGTAAGTTATATTATCTGACATATCGGTACTCGCACAAAGCAATTACACAGATGGTCGCTCCTCAACAGCCTTATTCTTCATGCTAGTCGACGACATTATCCCGTAGTGTCCTTGGCTAGTGTGAGTATAGAGGTAGGGCGCCACATAAGTACATGCATCATGAAAGCACAAGGAAGGAGGCATCAATTCGGCCATGTGGGTAATGGGAATAGAGCATGTAAAGATGATGATGTATATGTAGATATTTTTCCTCCTTCTTTCCGTATAAATACCACACCATCTCCATCTCATTTCCTCACCTCTCATCCTTCATTTCTAAGATTCTTCCTCCCTACTTTCATGTCTTCCAATCTTGGGAAAAATATGTCAAAATATTTCTCAAAAGAAATTAAATTATTTAGTGTGTGTGTGTATTAAAACCCTTCATGACCACCACAATTCTCCTTATTTCCACCCTATTTACCCATGGCCACCCTCACCTAAGCCAAAGGTCGAGCCCTTTCTCCTCCCCTAACAAGGAAGTGAGCTCCTCCTTGAATCCAAAGTCTAGGTCGAGCCATTTAAAGGAAATAGTGCTGGTGAGCTTAGATTTCGAGTTAGAAAAACTCTAATTTTTATGGCCAGATATGATGATATGATGTTTGTAATGGATGTTTACTATGCTCTGATCATCAAGTTTGGTTGCTGGAATTATTGTCGTTTGATGCATAAAAAAAGTCACGTTAAATACACGTCGGAAATCACAAAGGAAATTACTTTCCTTTATTTAATGAAATGGTGAATATGGAATGTTAAACCTCTTTGAAAATGATTTAAAATGAGTTAATAATGTTTTAGAAACATTTAAAAGTGTTTCGACAAAGTTTAATGAAGATATGGTAATTTGGTTAAAATAGGCGCGTCTCGTAACGGTAGTTCACGATTTCACGCCGTAATAGTTTAAATCCATTTATACAATGGATTCGGAGTCAGATTTGTTTGAAATAAGAATTTTCCAAACTCTTATAATCATAGTTTTCAAATATAATAAAATGATCAAGATTTGGTTTAGTAAATTTTGAAATATAAGCAAAATAAGTTTTCGAAATATCGCGGTTTTGCAGTTCGAAATCCAAAAAAGGGATTCTTTAAAATTTATATTGTTAAATTCTTTAAAAATGTGGAAATATCTTTATAAATATATTAAAATATTTTAAATGAGATTTCAGTTATAAATATGGACTTCCAAATGATAGAAAAGTTATTTTAACTAAATAAGCTTTTAAAACACTATTTGCAGTACTTTTTTGCCGCACTTCTTAATAGCTTTTGCAAACAATGGTTTTAACTTAATTATTCTTTTCGGAATCTTTTGTGAATCTTCTCAAATAAATAATTAATTAATTTAAATATGATTAAGTGGTTTAAAAATTAGTATGCGGAAACGACTAGTACATTTGTTCCATTTGTGATTGTCATAGAAAATCGAACCGAGGAATTAAACAGATTGAAGAGAAAGCCCGGATGCTCTAAAATAATTAAAAACAAATTACATATGTTAAAAGATTTAGAGTTAATCAAATAACTTGACCACCTTATGGGTGGAAGAGAGGTAGTTTCTAGGCTAGGGTTTGGAAAACCAGTTGGCTGCCCTCCCTAGCTACCCAAACGGGCCCCATGGAGGGGAAAGTAAATTTGATTTACTCGAATCAAAATTTCCCAAAGTATGAAAGTTATAATTTTCCAAATTCAAACAACTTGGATTTCATAGAAATAATCTTTTTATACTTGGTATTAAATTCTGAGGAGGGAATCCGTACTATCTATGGGAATTTAAAAGGTAATCTCACCGTTATTCGACGTATAGTAAAGGTTGAATACGGAAATTGATAATGAGTAGAATTAGTATAATTTCCATGATCCTATTTACTCAATACTATTTTCTAAATTGATTTGGTAATTCCGAAGTTAAAGAGAGGTTTAATAATTCTATATATATCGGAAAGAATGTTTTAAATATATATATCTCTAGAAGATATTTTGATTAATCAATCAAAGAATAATTCCTTATTTACTTAACATCATTTTATCGATGATTGGTTCGAAGGTACCGGGGTCGGATTTGAGTGATTCCTGTCCGAAGACCACTTTGAACCAATTTACATTTTCGAAAATAAAATACATGGGATGATATGAATTATAAGATGGAATGTAGGGCTTCTTGCCACTGACCCTCAAGTGTTTTCAAAATAATGTCAATAAAAATAATATTATCTATTTTTGTGTAGTAAATGTTTTTATCATAAGGTAAAAGCCCGTTCCATGTTTATGTGCGGCATGGTCTTATGATATGCCTTTATTTTCAAAAAATGCGTATTTTGAGTTTCTCAAACCAGTCACATGACTAACCCGGAGTTTATTTTCTTTCCACTTAAACTCTGGTTGCCCTATTTTTGGGGCAGCCTGGTAGTCAGGTTTAGTTAGAAGAAATCTGGAAGAGCACGGAGCATGGGGTTAGAAGATTCTTCAGTAGACTATTACCTCTTTTTCACCACCCTTGTGTACTATTGCATTCCACATTTGTAAGGACGGATATTTATAACTGTCCATGTTTAACTCTGATAAATGTATTTAAAATTTCCATTGTAAAGGTCTATATATATATTAAAATAATATATGTTATTCCATTCATGTGAGATTATATTCTATCTTTAAAGAACCCCCACTCGGGCACTAGGATTTTCCACACGTGAATATCGAGGATATATTAGTGTTGATTTCTAAGGGTCGAGGAGATGGGTCATCACATTTGGTATTAGAGCTTAGGTTGAGCGAACACCTAAGCCTAGTAAAGGTAAAGTCTAATCAGAGATAGGGTTAGTAATACCCTAGGATGAGTTACTCATTAGAGATAAGATTTGTAACACCCTAGAATGAGTTGAGAGTATTATATAAGAGCGCGTATTTGTTAATGATATATATGTATAGATGATTTTGTTTTGAAATTATGGTAAATAAAATAATTTTACCTAGGATTACATTTGAATAAAAAAGATATCTTTGAAAAATTTAGTATTGGATGATTAAAATCAAGTTAAGTAAAACTAAGTATAAGCATCTTGTGACTAGAATTTCACAGTTTGACTATAAGATGTTTATAATAACACTGTAAGGATTAATAAGGAATGAAAACTAGATAAGTTGAGGAATATACAAAAGGCTACGATTTTTGAAAATGAATTTTCAAAAGATTTGAAATAGTATATTTGGAAGGTTTTCTTGACAAAAGATTTCAAAAGGATTTTGAAGGAGATAGAACATTTTGATAGAAATCTCAATTTGTTTTCAATGATTGGTTTGAAGGAAAAATAACACCAAGTGTTTGGGAAATCATTTTCCTTAAAGAGGTTATAGTTAAGGCCGATTTATATTAGGATATGCCTAAGTAAATAAGATATTGATAATTTGATATTAGAATGAGTTAGAATAAGTAAAATGCTTAGTGCCTCTATCTAAGTGGTTGCATTTATATTTGTAGAAACTATATGGAAGAAAGTATTCCAAGGGTGAGTCATCACGAGCAAATTAAGGCAAAAAGAATAATCTCATTTCCTCTCAAGCGATGAGGAAAAACCATCGAAGCTGTCACCAAGCAATGTTTGGCCTCGGATTGATGAAGATTGTCTACCGTACACCAAAAGGGATGAAGGCGGGCACCCAATGGCGAGAATGCTCATCCCACCTACTACTCCCGAAATGATCGATATATCCAGTGATGATAAGTCTACACGAGCCTCGGAAGGAATATGGATCATAGATCTAACCAGTTCTGAATTGGAACCCATAGTAGAATCGGAGCCTATGAAGGAGGAATTCAAACCTATGGAGGAGGAATCCAAAACCATGGAGGACCCAGAAACCCTAATATCAGACCATAGTAGCATACACTGCAATGTGATTTGGGAAATGGAAGAAGAACATGTTATCCAGCGAGAAGAACCATCCAGTTCTTACAACAACTGGGATGAAATGGAAGGAGACAATGAGGAAATATCTTAGGAAGAAGCTGAAATGTTTCAAACCCCATGGGAGGTTGGGATACAAGGACTCTAAGAAATAGTAGAAGATGAAGTAATGCAGGAAGTACCTGTTGGTCTCGGTCACGTTCCACAGAACCAGCCATGGCTACCTTGTGTTGAAGGAGAGATGTAGCAATTAGAAGATGGAAATGATGCGGATGACGAGTAGGAAGTGACGAAGAAGGGATTAGAGAAGTTATGATAGATTTCGGATATTGGAGCGTCCCATTGGCCTCCGATTCAAAAGAATGAGGAAGATGATGGGTATGATAGTTTAAGGCAGTTTCTATCTATATATTTAGTATCTTTAGATATAACCTATGTATAATGTGAGATGAGATGTTATGCTGGTGGGTGATGTATAATATTAGTGTTATGTATCCTAATGTAGAATTGCTTTAGGTATGACCTGTGTCAAGAAATTGGAAAGTTAATGTAAATTATGAAGTGTATAATACAAATATGTTATTTCATTTTCAACCTTGTCCATTGTAATTACATAAATCTCTTAAATGAATCGATGAGAATTATCGATTTAAGAAGCAAAATTTAAGCGGAAAAATTTCTTTTGAACTCAAAATGGAATTTTGCTAAACATTTTGAAAAAGATATACTTATATATACATGTAAAGGAAGTTTTGATAAATAAAGGGGTATTAATTAAATAAGTAAGTTTTGACTAACAAAGAAGTTTTATTTAATACAAAGACATTGCAATTAATATTGATTTAAAAAAGGTAAAAGATAATATAAGTGGTTTATTATAATAAAAGGAAAGTTATCTTTTAACTTGAATGATTTCTTGGAAAGATTATTATATATATAAAGACTGTGGATTATTTCGTCGCCCAATACAAATATAAGATTCGAGTACGGAACTTTGGAGGTGTTTACACCGGTCCAAAAAAGAATTTATCACTCAATTTTTGCAGGTGAATATTGATGAGGGTTTGTGGTTGGATACTTGAGTTTTCTATCATAGTTGAGAGTTGTTGGCGTCAAATTGACCACCGATACCCAATTATACGTGAAAGCACCAGTATCCAATCACAGATCACAAATAGTATATGACGTAGATAATATAATATGAAGAATAATCAAATTAAAATGAAAGCAAGTAAAAGAGACAAGATTTATAGTGGTTCGGCTAACTTCGGCCTACGTCCACTCCGGAATAATCCTCTTTATTATACTGAAATTTGATTATTGTTACAATCCAAAATCCAAGAGTAGAAATGGCAGAGTGTAGCCTGGATAGAAGATGAAGAGAAGCCGAATGAAGATCCCCCTTTCTAAAGTCAAGCCTGCATTATTTATAGGTGAAACTTCGGCTACAGGGCCTTCCCAGCTACATGGGCCCACCATAACGATCGGCAAGACCAATTTGTCCATAAATAATGATCAACCTTATCACTACCGATCGTTCTTCCTTCATCCAAATCAATGTCGATCGCCTCTGGATGGTCCTTCATGTCGATCCCTCATTTCCATGTTTCTACACTGATCCATCGCCTTCCAGTATACTATACCGATCCATCCACCCTAAAGCGTCTCATCCTTCCTCCTCCATGAAGATGCCGATCCTTCTTCTTCCATGCGAATATGTCGATCCATCCTTCGCTATGAAGATATGCCGATCCATACGATGCCGGTCCAAGCTTTATCGATCCATCATGTTTAGAACGTAATGTCGATCCATAGTGTGTCAATCCATACAATGTCGAACCATATTTAGCTGAACCCTCCTATGCCAATCTATGCTATGTCGAACCTTCCTATACCAATCCTCCCTATGCCGATCCATATTACACCGAACCTTCATATGTCGATTCTTCATTTTTCAAGCCAATATTCACATTTCAAGCACCCTGCATCTGTAGTTGATCATCAATCCATCCATTTGAGCCAAATCGTAATATCCCAGCCTTGATAACCATGAATTCTACTGGGATAAATCCGCCTGCGTACGGCCTTGCCAAAAGGCGGGTTGACACTCTACCCCAAAACATGCCTTGCGATAGCAAGACGTGTTTTGTATTTCCATAAATCCAAAATCCGAAGTCTGTAATCCTTTGATTACCATATTATCCAATCCATAATCCAATCTGATACCTTGGTCTCTCCAGATCATTAGCAAAATCCATGAATTTTCCGAGTCGATATCCAATTCTAAATCCATCCCAAATCCATTAACCAAATCCATGATCTCTCAAGACCGTTTTATCCAAATCCAGGACCACTCCGGGTCCATTTCCAAATCCATAGACCACTACGGGTCGCTTTATCCGAATTTAGGACCATTGCGGGTCCAAATCTAAAACCTTATACCTCTTTGGGTCGTTTTATCGAAATCTAGAACACCAGGACCACTTCGGGTCTAAATCCTTAGACCTCTCCGGGTTGTTTTATCCAAATCCATGACCACTTCAGGTCCAAATCCGAATCTGTGGACCTCTCTAGGTCCTTGCCGAGAACGATCTATACTCGACAATCTGAGTAGGCCGATCATGTCACTCTCCGGCTGTAACGACCCATAATTTTGGGTAATATATTTTAATAAATATTAAATCTAAATTTAAATATAATACGAGATTTTCAAAGTATAAACGGATGAGATCGTGATCGTTTATCCGTATTTATGTGTCGTAAATGGAATTTAATAACATTTGATATCATGGTAATGTTTGAAACAAATATTTGTATGTAGTTAATGTAATTAAAACTATGCATTATCAATCGTTAAGAATAAAAGTAAATTGAAAATATATCTTATAAATTAATTAATAAAAGTAAATATCACATATGTGGATAAATTAATAATATCACGAATAAATTATCGTTAAGCGAAATATAAAATGAGCTATCTTCTATCAATAAATTAAACTATATGTATAAATCGAAATTGTAATTATAAAATAAATGTAAATACTTATTATCACTAGAGATATGTAGAATAATACAAGTATAAAATAAACAAAACAAAAATGACCTGTAAAATATATTTATACAATATAAACTCCTTAACAAAGGAAGAGTAATAGCCTGTAACACATATTATACAACACAAAACCTCTAACAAGGATTATATTAAGCTGTTGTAAAGTGATGTTAACATGTTACTGTGTAAATCATGTTAGCGAAAGAAGATAATCATCTACAGCATATTCAAGTCTATCTTTATTCTCAAATATTAAACAAAAACAACAAGTCAAGTTGCATACACTTAAACATACAACTCAAAGTCAGGCTACACAATAAATAAAAGTAGAGGTGTTGCACATATTCGAGCTTGCAATACAAGCCGGCTGCAACTATTTATAAAAATATAAATATAGTACAAGAGCATAAATTACATATTGACAAATGAAATAAATGCGGCACAACAAAGGCTCTTATCAGCCTACAATCTAAGAAAAAAATCTCTGGCAAAGTTTAAGTCATATTCTAGTACAAATAACAATTTCATATCAAATTTTAGAGCATGCATATTCTTTTATAATCTTCACAACTTGTATCTCATTTCATTATCAAGTTCGACTGGAAAGAAAAAAAAAGTAATAATAAATACAAACTACAACCTGAACAAAATACAAGTATGCAAGCTAAAACAAAACTTAAACAAATGAAAGAGCTGAAGCAATAAAACAATGTTCGAATGGGATTTTTCTTGCATGCAGACCTGACAACATACAGAACAAAATGAAATATAAGAGAATGCAAAATGTTGTGACTTGTTAATGAAGACTCAAGGCAAAAGAAAGATTAGCAAGTAAAATATCTATGACATAAATAATAAAATAGGAAACACAAGTACTACAAACATTTAATGCCTCCTTTTTTAGCCTACAAAAGTCATTCGAACTGGCTTCTAAATCACTTCAGCCTCCTATATAAAAAAAATGGCAACTCTGCAAAACTTATATCTGGAAATTTCTCAAACCAGATAACACCGACCCTTTGCAAACTACCCTATATTATTTCATATTCCATTTGTATAATATGGCAAACCAGAGAGAAAACAATATGATAAACAATTCTTTTGCAAACTAAAATAACACTTCCAAAACAACTAAAGTCAGATGATGGAAAGATCAAGCAAAGCATCCCCAGTTCAAATTTTTCAAACTGTCTCAGGGGAAAAAGCTCTGTTCTTTTGCAGGCTTTGGTGAGTAACATTTTATGTTAAATCAACTTAAATAAATATAGCTGCTTGATTGTTTCCTGTGATGATCCTGTTTGTGTGGAAGTATATGATGTAATGCTCTATATATATATATATATATATATATATATGGCTGTTTGTTTATACTCTGGAAAACAACCCTGTGATAAAAACTTGAAGCTCAGGCTTAAAATAAAATCAACCGGCATAATTCAATTGTTATTTGTATTTAGTATTCAAACAAACCTGTCTGTTTAAATCATGACTTTGAGTTTAAATTTATTTAAGTGAATCAAAAATTTGATCTTGCTCTGGAAAACACAAAGAAGGACAGGGAAGCTCAAGTTGTAAAAATTTAAACTTTTAAATTCATCGATCCAGGTATATAAACTGAATCAGTAACTAAAGACTTGATTTTTAAAATAGATATCATAATTTTTAGCATTGTATTTAAGGAGCAGTTTTGGGTAGAACAAAAATGGGTTTTTGTCGATTTCTCGGTGATCAAGTTGACCGGAATACTTGGCGTTCACTGTGGTGGTAGAGGATTGAACGGAGAGGCAGGGAAAAATGGGCGAAGGCGTTGTAGTTCATCGTGGGGGAAACGGCGACGAGATTTATTTTATAAACCTAGTTTTAGTGGTGATTACATTTTGGTCTCGTTCGAATGCCACAGGGCATCTAGTGCAACCGGAGTTTGGGATTTCGTAGAGGGACTGTAGGCGAAGCTGTAGCCGGAGGCGCTAGGGTTCAGGCGATCGGAGTTTCGTGTGCGAGGCGTTTCTAGGTTGTGCTGTGGTTCCAGACTTGTTCCAGGTCCTGATTTTGAACTCGAAATTGATTCGAGCATTTGAGTGAAGATCTGTTGATCGAGATGTGAGGTTGAGCGATGTCTTGAGAAGATCATCGTGGAGGATCTGACATGGCGACAGTGCTTGTGCAGGTGCACAGCGATGAGGTGGTGTCAGTGTGTGTTGGGTATCACAGGGAAATGGTTCTCGAGATATATGCGTGAGTGACTCGGGAAGAACTCGAGTATTTCGAGAGTATTACTCGAAGCAGGGTCGAAAACTCGAAGTAGCGTGGTATTTTTTTTAGATCGAAAATGTTAAGTGTTTGCGTGGAATGGTGGCTCGGGAAAAATCTCGAGTAAGACGCGAGCGAGTCTCGAAGCAAAGGGGGTCAGGACTCGGAGCAGGATGGGTTAAGTCGAGAGACAGAGGAATGTTTCCAGTTTTTAATAATTTGATTTTTCCAGGTTTAAGATTTAAGTTTAAAAACTCAACAAGATTTGAAATAATGTTTTAAAATCAAGATAAGTGATTGGATTCAAAATTTCTTGAATTCAAATTTGGAAATTTAAATAAATTAATTAGTTAATGGATTATAAGTCCAGATTGGATAATTCTTAAAAAACAATTTAATATAAGATAATTTAACCAACTATACGATTTGTTGTTGGGATCTGTTGATTTACTTTGAATATCTGGATTTTAATGGCTATATGGTGATATTCTCTGTGATTTATCTGTTCGGATTTTGTATGGTTTATTTGTGATAAGTGCTTTATGAATAAAACATAGTTAATTAATCAGTAAATTGGGAGGAAATTAATTGATTATAGAGTACTTAAGGGTTGATTACTCTTAAGGAGTTATGATAATAATTAAAGTTTATTAATTGAAATTAAAGAACAACAAATTTGCATTTAGAGATTGGTTGATAGATAAGGCAATCTACTTGATGCTGTAAAGATGGGATTTGTAAAATCAATAGACTGAATGGAATAGTATGGACCTTCGAATATTCAGAATTTGATTATGAAACAAGTATTGTAAATAACGAGTAGTGAACTCATAAAGAAGTACGAGTTACCCGGGTTTTCTTTGTGATTTGAATTTGATATTTCAAATTATATGGGTTTACTCACGCTGGTTTCCAGCCTGACCCGGGTGTTACTTTGATGTAATGCTCGGGTCAGACCGAGTATTACAGATTTTCAGGTGAGGACGTTTTGAAGCTCAGGTGGCTAGCTGGATGGCAGGACGTATGGAGTGTTTTCCGCTGTGACTTTATTTCTAGCCATGTGATTGTATATGTCCTGTGTATGTGTATATGTAACTCTGATGTATTAAATTGAAAATTTACTGATATGCTATTCTTTTGTAAACTGCTATTATTTGATATTATATTTTATCCGCTGCGAATGTGAGGATCCGTGTTGTGTTTTTTGTTTCTTCTCTTCTATCTTTTTCTTCTTTTTCATAACTATCTGGAATTTTCGGGTTCGAAAATTCCGGGTTGTTACAGTTGGTATCAGGGCTGTAAGGTAAAGCGAGAACCTTGGCTCTGGTGGGTGTACTCATAAGGATAGGGTCAGTAGTACCCTAGAATGAGTTGCGTGTATATATATGAGAGCGTACTTGTTATTTTCTTATATAAAGATTTTAAATGATTTTTATAAGAATATATTTTGATATATATTAAGCCATATTTCTTACTAATAAATGTTAAGGTAATTGGTTGTTAAATTATTGGAATTAAGAAATACAACCAAATTAATTTGGATAATAATAAGTTTGAGAAAGATTCAAACCAAAATTAAATTTGGATAAGAATTTCCAGAATAAGATAATAGTGAATTGGTTTCCAGCTATAATAACCATAATGAAATGTTTTGAGAAAGTAAACATTTTGATGAGTATGACTTCTGTAACGACCCACTATTTTGGACCATTCAAATCGACAATAATCCACGCATGTCTGACTTGAATAATTCAAAATAATAGATTGTAAAAAAATTTGGAGCAAATAAAATCAAATACAGAATCACAGACACAGAATATCAGAATAACTCGCAGCGGAATATAAAAAAAACCATAGTAGTTCATGAAGCTACTATAACAAACTCTCAAAACATAATACATAATATCTGCTTGAAAACATATACAATAGACATCTTAAATAAATAGAAGTTTATGAATACCAGAACTGAAATAGAACAACTGAACTGAAAGGAACAGATAACTAGACAAGCAGAATCTCCAGCGATTCCTAGCTCCAGAAAGAAATCCAAAGTTAAGCTGTAAATACTCAGGCTGACCCGAGCGTAAAGTAAAACACAAAACACTCGAGTCAGGACAATATATACTTATATAATGTAAACCAACTCAAGTGAGCTGTAGTAGAAATGCACAATAACTCAAAGGATGCTTGGGATCGCCCATCCTTCAAGGATCAGTTAAACAATAAATTAAATACACCCCGTGGTTAAAATTTCAAAATGGTATTTTATTCTTCGAAATCAAATATCATTTCAAAATTCAATATCCTTCAAAAATCCATTTCAAAATATCAAAATATCATATTTCAAAATAGTTTATATTTCAAAACAAATTACTTTATTTTAAATCATAAAAATAAAGTTATTATTAATAATTAAATTATTAAATTTCCAAAATTTTAATCTTTCATTCGTTCACTTAAATTAATTAAAACAATGAAAATTCAACTTTTGCAGCATTTAGAAAATGCTACGGAAAGTCACATTTAAAACAGTTCAATTTAACAAAAGACAGCATTTAAAATGCTGTAATAGGGTTACATTAGTTTCAAATAAACTTAGTTAAATTCAACCATTATAACATTACAAAAATGCTATAATAGCCTTTAATTAAATTTAGCCATTTGGTTCATTATTATCAACTACAGCATTTACAGATGTTGTATTATCATTTACATTAGAATTAATAGCATTTCAGAGATGCAGTTAATTAACTTCAAATATTCAGTATAATTTCACAAACAATTATATTTTTATATAAATCATTTTTAACTTATAAAATCATATATAATCATTCAAATACCCTTATATTCATGATTTTATAAAGTTAAACCTCCATTCAAAAATCAAAATTTAATAATAATTCACTTATTAAATTCCAATTTTAAATTATAAATTCATTAAATTAAATTAACTTAACACTTAATTTTAAAATTTCAAAATAACTTAATTCCATTTTTATTTACTTAACTTAAAGTTCACTCTTAAGCCAAATTCACAAATTTCCAATTTTAGTTATATTTCAAAATTTCAACTTAAATATTCATTCATTTCACATTTTAACTTTATTCAAAATCATTAATATAATATAAAAATCATTTAAATTCACTTTAATCCAAATTATCATGAAGTTATCACATTTCATATTTAATTTAAATTCCAATTATCACCCAATTAAAATTTCCCAAAATAACTTACATTTCAAATTTTCTAGTTTTACCAATAATTTATTTCACTTATAAATTTTCAAAAAAATCAATAATGCTTACATAAATCATTTTTTTATTTAGTTTAAATCAAATATTATAATATTTACATTTCAAAAATATTTTTAAGATTTTTATAAAAACATATTTTAACAACGGGTCTGTATTTCGTTTCTAGTCTAAGTAAAGTGATACGGGTAATATATCATTTCAACCCGTAATTTACAAAGATACCCGGGTTTGATCATTTCAAACCCGCAATCCCAAGTAAATGAAAATAATTGAAAATCATTCAGGCCTATCATTTCAGCCCATAATGATTTTCTCCTATTCTAAAGTCCGTTCGGGTATGTATCATTTCAACCCATAGTGATTCTAATCTAAAGGGAACTTGCAGTGTGATAAACTGATAAAAATAATAGAACAGCATAATATAACAGTAACATATAATATAATAGGTGTTTAAGCATGGGTGAACATCATAAAATCATAACATAGCAAGTGTAACATGATAATGCATTTTACAGATTCAAAAGGGGTCAATTCACTAGTTATATATGTACATATTGTCTGGTGAGAATAACTCACTTGTTAAAAGCTGGAGATAGCCACAAAAGCACACAATACTGACACTACGAAGGCACGACAACACGGGAATGACTTGAGAGTGGAGAGCGAGATCCAAGTTATAGATCTTGTGTTACAACCCAAAAACAAAACCAAAACCAAAATAATAGTTAAAAATCAATACGATTGAATTTGAATAACTTTGAAACAAAAAGAAGTTTGAATACAAAACTTTTTACCTTGCTTTCTCTACTTGTTTGCATGGCCTAGGGGGTCAATTAGGTCAGGTTTGTACTTGGTTTGGATCAGGTATGGGTCTGGAAAAGGTAAGGCTACAAGGTAGAACATGATGGAGGAAGTTACAACACAGGGATGTGAAGGGGTTTAGGCTAAAACATGGTTTTTGGCAACCAAAAGGGCTCGGTCATGGGGTTATATGCTTGGCCAGTCAAGCTCAGGTCTGGACAGAGGTTGGAGTGGTGTGGGGAGGTCTGGAAAAGGTGGTGGTGGCAGCCTATGGTGGTGGTGGTGGTGTAAAATGAAGGGAAGGTTGCATACATGGCTCGGGTAGGCGATAATTGTAGAGTTTTCAATGTTTTTGTGGAGTTTTGCTCAAGGGGAGGCCATGGCACTTTCATGTCGGTGGAGAATGATGGTTTGGCCGTGGATTTAGTGGGGAGGAAGGGATGGTGGTCGATGGTGGTGATGGTGAGGCTATGGGCCGAGCAAAGCATGAAGATTTCAAGACAATTTACAAAGGAAAATCAATAAAAGAAGGCGAAAAAGAATAGAAAAGAGGAAGACATTACAATTCTTTTTCTTCAGACCTGAAAACATATGTGAATGAGGAATGAGAAAGTGATGTTTTCACGTGAATTGCAAAATGAGATATGCAGCTGAAAGAATGAGGAGTTAAGGCCAATTGAATGAAAAGTAATGTTGAAATGTGAAAAGGTGGGAATTCAAAAGGCCTTAGGAAATAAAAAGCCACAAACCTTTCAAATCACTTTTATTTCTTTTTAATAAGTTTAAATAACTGAAAATAATTAAAAATTCAGTTTCAATTCGAAAATGTAACAAATATACAAAATATAAATAAATAAATATTAATTATATATGATTAAAAAAAGAAAATAGTACAAAATGAAAACTAGTCTAGAAAATTTGAAAATAAATGAAATAAACTTAGGGAAAATTGTATGGACTTGGAAAAATATTTATAAATAAAGATAAGAACATAAAATAAAAATGCATTCACAAAAAGAAATAAATAAATTTTAATTAAATAAAATTTAAATGAAGAATATAGTAGAAAAATAGAAACTGGTCTTTAATAAATGCAATAAATTTTGGAAAAGTTTTATTATCACTTCAAAAATATTAAAAGACAAAAATATACATAAAATAACATATTAACACATTTTAAAATAAAATATGACAAAGAAAATATGATTTATAAAATTTAAAATAGGCAAAATTGCAAAATAAAACAAATTATACTCAAAATTGAAATGTACATAACTTTTACAATTTAATTCCGTTTTCAATGAAACAAAAAGCAGTATTCATGTTATTAAGTCTATTTTCATAATAAAAGATAAAATTTAAGATTTTAAACAATTTAAATTTGAAGTTTTAAAAGTCAAAGTTTGACCAGTTTGACCAGAAATGCCTTTTTCAGGAAATGTTCAATTTATACCAGTTTGAAATTAAAAGTTACATAATAATCAACATTTATATTTAAAAATGAAATGTTTGAAATAAAACAAGTTTAAAATAGTTTTCAAAATATAATAAAGTCAAATAAAATATATACAAAATTCTAGAATTGTTACACTCTCCCCCACTCAAATCTTTTCGTCCTCGAAAAGGAATGAAGTATGGAAAAGACAGAAAAAGATAGAATGGAATAGGATTAAGACAAGCTGACAAGAATATTAAAATTATACCTGATAACTGTTGTTATAGGTAAGTTTAACAAGGTGGAGAATAGGAATAGCAAGAAGGGAAAATAGGATGAAAGACAAGGATGAGCCATTTATTAAAAGTGTTGGTTAAAGAGGTAAAATATTTAAAACACTTTAAAATCCTTTAAAAAGGAAATAACTGATCAAAGTACCATTTATATAATATTTTATCAAAATACTTTTATAACTCGATGTCTTAACAAGTTTATCCTCATTCCTGCAGACTCTGGTAGTGCGTTGATCAGGCGCAAAGCTAGAATTCTCCAGGTACTTAGTAGACTTGTTTCAAAACCCAGTGAAAATACTGGAAAACTTTTTAAAAACAGATATGGAAAGTACAATCCAAACAAAAACAAACAAAACCTTTGTCTAACCATGGTTCGCAGATACACAATGGTTACGCCTGGATCCCCCAGGAAACAATCCATATCCGTAAGCTTTCTCAGCCCTGCGAGTTACGCCATGATGACTAGTAGAATGCAGGATACACAATGGTTACGCCTGGATCCCCCAGGAAACAATCTGTACCCCCAGGCAAGACTCAGCCAAGCATTTGCGCTACTATTCGCGACCTACATAGATTGCAGGATACACAATGATTACGCCTGGATCCCCCAGGAAACAATCCGTACCCCTAGGCAAGACTCAGCCAGGCAGTTGCGCTATGTAGTCACGAGAGAACAATAAGACCATGGGTAACGCCATGGAATTCGAAGGACACTCGAGTATCATATCCGGAAAACCAAAAATCAGAGAGAATAATATCGATAGAATGAATCCAAGATGTGGCCACAAATCGGATATCAAGCAGAAGGCACTTTCCATATCTTTACTTCGAAAATATGTATCATATAGTACCTTTTCAAATCACTTTCAAATATCGTACTTATATAAAATCCATTATATATAAGATTTAATTTTCAAATCGAATACTTTCCAAAATCAATAGTATATCAAATCATACTTATATAGACTTCAATTATATAAGATTTCACTATCAAATTGAGTACCTTTTCAAATCTATAGTTTTCGAATCAATTTCATACTCATACAAATCAATTTTATATAAGTTCGACAACTCCCAAATCAAGTGTTTAGTAACATAAGGTTCTCAAATTTCAATTTGTTTCAATATCAGTTCAATTTCAAAATCATATACAATTTCACCAAATTATTTCTTCTCAAATTAATTATCTTTAGTTTCAAAGTTTCCAAAATAATAGATTTAGAAAATAAATCCAAATTTCCAAATCAATAATTTAAGTCAACTAATTCATTTCCAAAATCAAATGTTTTCAAAATCATCTTATACTTATGTAAGGTCCATCTTATATAAGGATCAAATTTTTCAAAATAAATTTCGCTGTATGAAGAGCCATATGGGATTTGAATATCTTTGCTTTTATGGGTTATATATCTTTGTGATTTAAATTGGAATTTTCTTTTAGTAAGCAAAGATATTCTAACTCGACAGCTTTCAATTTCAGCGTTAAAATATATAAATGATATTAGGATATAAGATGTACATACGTCATCATTTCGCAAAACTACATTTGATCGCTCGCTTGATCACACAAGTTCGCTTTCGAACTAGTATTGTCCATTCGACTTCCCTAATGCGGATTTTGATATGGTTTCTCGACTAGAAGCCATCAGTCTCCTTGCATAGCCATATACTACGATAGAGAATTCTAGAATCAAGCCCAAAATCCATATCAAATATTCGCCATCAAGAATCGAATGAAAATCCTAACACGAAATGGTGTAATCCACCTCGAACTTGTGTACCCAAACTTGGATCAAATTAATTATGCGAATAAAACACCATACGTACAACTTATATATTTATTCCAACTTGTTAAATATATAGTTTCATAAAGATGTTACTAAGTTAAACATTTAAACTAAATTTTATTCAAAATATTTTGAAGACCAAATTCTTTCAAAATATTTCAAATCTAAATTCCATATTTAGAAAAATTCAAAATAGCCTTATTCATTTACTTAACAAAACAGTTTCAACTTATTTAAATCATATTACTTCATACTTAAACATTCGAAACAAATTTATATACTTTATCAAATAATTCATACCTTTCAAAATTTCTTAGCTTTGAAAAGTTAACCTTGATTTGGAAGTGCTCTAACCTTCAAAATAGTTGAAGAAATCATTTTCAAATTCAGGAGTTGGAAATCGGCAACAAATCAGTAAATCAATTTTAATAGATAGGGTTATATCAAATCCGAAACTCGAGAACTGAACACCGGCTTACTTCAAATCATTTCAAATATATATATATACATATATCTTTCGAATATCAAATCATACTTCAAAATTTTGAAATCAAAATTGGTTTCGCAAAATAACTCGCGTAGCAATGCTACTAAAGTGGCCTATCCCCCACTCTGAAACTCGAAAATCAATGTCGATGATGCGTGCACTCATCACCGAAATTATTTTCCAGCGACACAAGTGAGTTCTGGACTTCCATTTACTTTGAAAACTTCTTTGAAATTCCTTCAAAATCATTAAAACCCATTAAAATCATTGAAACATTACTTATTCGGAAAAATAATTTCAATCATATTATTTATTATTTCAAAATCTTAAAACCAGTTCCAAAATGCCGGAGTTCAATCACTTAAATTCAGATTCAAAACCTTCAGTTATAAATCATTTTATATGAAAACATTTCTTATAAAATTTTCAAAATTTCAAATCCTTTCAAAACTTCAAATTCTCATTTTTTTAAAAGGTATATAATCCTTATCAAAAACATTTCATCTTTATATAAAAATATGGTCATCCTTATCAAAATAAAAACTACGATGAATACACAATTTTCAAAAGACAATCAAACACAAACTTTCCAAGGGACGATTCAAGGATGGATTTCAAAGCAAAACAGAGATTCAAATTTAGAAGGACTCTAATCAAATAGAATTCTAATTCAAAGATAGGCTCAAACGAAGATAAGATAATTAAATTACCAAATAGAAGATGGATAAGCCTATATGAATCGCGGGCGACCTTAACCGGTCAACCGTGACTTCAGGAATATAATCGATGCGAAAATCTAAGGCAAATCGACCTTCGATTGCCAGAGATAGAATCTAAATATAGCAGAAGATAGAAAACATCGTAAACCGAGGATACAGAAATCTCCGATGAATCAATGCCAATTATAATCATTCAAAGATTTGCGGAATCGCCACCCTATAAAGGTCATACAAAGTGGAGTGATGCAATGCTCCAAAATCAAAAGAATACAATTAGGGGAGACAGGAATGGATTTCAGAACAAGTGGGAGCGTTCCAAAATTCAAAGGAATCTTATTCGATAAGAATCCAAACGAAGATTAGAGATATATAACCTATATCGATACAGAAAAATTCCCATAAAAATTTGGAAAGACTCGAATTCATAACATACGAAAACAGAAGCATAAATATCTTTAGTTGGACAACTTTAGCTAAGCAAAAGATACAACAGAGTTTACTCAAAGCATCCTAACAAACTACTGATTTTGCCATACCCAAAATAGATCCCTATCAACAATGGATCTAGATCAATCAAGAGAGAAGTTCAAAATTTTAGAGGATCCTAATCAAAGAAATTACTAACAAGGTGGATACGAAAGGAATGTAGTTTAAGAAATATTTTACTTTTAAAGCAAGGAAATTTATATCAAAATAATCTTTCAAAATTCTTTAAAAATCATTTGAAAATCATTTTATACTTCGTAAATACGTTCTCTCACAAAGAAATGATTCTGAGATTGATTTCACTCATTCTAGGGTATTTCTACCCTATCTCTAATGAGTTTTTGCTCTGCAGGCTAAGGTTTGCCTAAAACCAAAGCTCTGATACCAACTGTAACGACCCACTATTTTGGACCATTCAAATCGACAATAATCCACGCATGTCTGACTTGAATAATTCAAAATAACAGATTGTAAAAAAATTTGGAGCAAATAAAATCAAATACAGAATCACAGACACAGAATATCAGAATAACTCGCAGCGGAATATAAAAAAAACCATAGTAGTTCATGAAGCTACTATAACAAACTCTCAAAACATAATACATAATATCTGCTTGAAAACATATACAATAGACATCTTAAATAAATAGAAGTTTATGAATACCAGAACTGAAATAGAACAACTGAACTGAAAGGAACAGATAACTAGACAAGCAGAATCTCCAGCGATTCCTAACTCCAGAAAGAAATCCAAAGTTAAGCTGTAAATACTCAGGCTGACCCGAGCGTAAAGTAAAACACAAAACACTCGAGTCAGGACAATATATACTTATATAATGTAAACCAACTCAAGTGAGCTGTAGTAGAAATGCACAATAACTCAAAGGATGCTTGGGATCGCCCATCCTTCAAGGATCAGTTAAACAATAAATTAAATACACCCCGTGGTTAAAATTTCAAAATGGTATTTTATTCTTCGAAATCAAATATCATTTCAAAATTCAATATCCTTCAAAAATCCATTTCAAAATATCAAAATATCATATTTCAAAATAGTTTATATTTCAAAACAAATTACTTTATTTTAAATCATAAAAATAAAGTTATTATTAATAATTAAATTATTAAATTTCCAAAATTTTAATCTTTCATTCGTTCACTTAAATTAATTAAAACAATGAAAATTCAACTTTTGCAGCATTTAGAAAATGCTACGGAAAGTCACATTTAAAACAGTTCAATTTAACAAAAGACAGCATTTAAAATGCTGTAATAGGGTTACATTAGTTTCAAATAAACTTAGTTAAATTCAACCATTATAACATTACAAAAATGCTATAATAGCCTTTAATTAAATTTAGCCATTTGGTTCATTATTATCAACTACAGCATTTACAGATGTTGTATTATCATTTACATTAGAATTAATAGCATTTCAGAGATGCAGTTAATTAACTTCAAATATTCAGTATAATTTCACAAACAATTATATTTTTATATAAATCATTTTTAACTTATAAAATCATATATAATCATTCAAATACCCTTATATTCATGATTTTATAAAGTTAAACCTCCATTCAAAAATCAAAATTTAATAATAATTCACTTATTAAATTCCAATTTTAAATTATAAATTCATTAAATTAAATTAACTTAACACTTAATTTTAAAATTTCAAAATAACTTAATTCCATTTTTATTTACTTAACTTAAAGTTCACTCTTAAGCCAAATTCACAAATTTCCAATTTTAGTTATATTTCAAAATTTCAACTTAAATATTCATTCATTTCACATTTTAACTTTATTCAAAATCATTAATATAATATAAAAATCATTTAAATTCACTTTAATCCAAATTATCATGAAGTTATCACATTTCATATTTAATTTAAATTCCAATTATCACCCAATTAAAATTTCCCAAAATAACTTACATTTCAAATTTTCTAGTTTTACCAATAATTTATTTCACTTATAAATTTTCAAAAAAATCAATAATGCTTACATAAATCATTTTTTTATTTAGTTTAAATCAAATATTATAATATTTACATTTCAAAAATATTTTTAAGATTTTTATAAAAACATATTTTAACAACGGGTTTGTATTTCGTTTCTAGTCTAAGTAAAGTGATACGGGTAATATATCATTTCAACCCGTAATTTACAAAGATACCCGGGTTTGATCATTTCAAACCCGCAATCCCAAGTAAATGAAAATAATTGAAAATCATTCAGGCCTATCATTTCAGCCCATAATGATTTTCTCCTATTCTAAAGTCCGTTCGGGTATGTATCATTTCAACCCATAGTGATTCTAATCTAAAGGGAACTTGCAGTATGATAAACTGATAAAAATAATAGAACAGCATAATATAACAGTAACATATAATATAATAGGTGTTTAAGCATGGGTGAACATCATAAAATCATAACATAGCAAGTGTAACATGATAATGCATTTTACAGATTCAAAAGGGGTCAATTCACTAGTTATATATGTACATATTGTCTGGTGAGAATAACTCACTTGTTAAAAGCTGGAGATAGCCACAAAAGCACACAATACTGACACTACGAAGGCACGACAACACGGGAATGACTTGAGAGTGGAGAGCGAGATCCAAGTTATAGATCTTGTGTTACAACCCAAAAACAAAACCAAAACCAAAATAATAGTTAAAAATCAATACGATTGAATTTGAATAACTTTGAAACAAAAAGAAGTTTGAATACGAAACTTTTTACCTTGCTTTCTCTACTTGTTTGCATGGCCTAGGGGGTCAATTAGGTCAGGTTTGTACTTGGTTTGGATCAGGTATGGGTCTGGAAAAGGTAAGGCTACAAGGTAGAACATGATGGAGGAAGTTACAACACAGGGATGTGAAGGGGTTTAGGCTAAAACATGGTTTTTGGCAACCAAAAGGGCTCGGTCATGGGGTTATATGCTTGGCCAGTCAAGCTCAGGTCTGGACAGAGGTTGGAGTGGTATGGGGAGGTCTGGAAAAGGTGGTGGTGGCAGCCTATGGTGGTGGTGGTGGTGTAAAATGAAGGGAAGGTTGCATACATGGCTCGGGTAGGCGATAATTGTAGAGTTTTCAATGTTTTTGTGGAGTTTTGCTCAAGGGGAGGCCATGGCACTTTCATGTCGGTGGAGAATGATGGTTTGGCCGTGGATTTAGTGGGGAGGAAGGGATGGTGGTCGATGGTGGTGATGGTGAGGCTATGGGCCGAGCAAAGCATGAAGATTTCAAGACAATTTACAAAGGAAAATCAATAAAAGAAGGCGAAAAAGAATAGAAAAGAGGAAGACATTACAATTCTTTTTCTTCAGACCTGAAAACATATGTGAATGAGGAATGAGAAAGTGATGTTTTCACGTGAATTGCAAAATGAGATATGCAGCTAAAAGAATGAGGAGTTAAGGCCAATTGAATGAAAAGTAATGTTGAAATGTGAAAAGGTGGGAATTCAAAAGGCCTTAGGAAATAAAAAGCCACAAACCTTTCAAATCACTTTTATTTCTTTTTAATAAGTTTAAATAACTGAAAATAATTAAAAATTCAGTTTCAATTCGAAAATGTAACAAATATACAAAATATAAATAAATAAATATTAATTATATATGATTAAAAAAAGAAAATAGTACAAAATGAAAACTAGTCTAGAAAATTTGAAAATAAATGAAATAAACTTAGGGAAAATTGTATGGACTTGGAAAAATATTTATAAATAAAGATAAGAACATAAAATAAAAATGCATTCACAAAAAGAAATAAATAAATTTTAATTAAATAAAATTTAAATGAAGAATATAGTAGAAAAATAGAAACTGGTCTTTAATAAATGCAATAAATTTTGGAAAAGTTTTATTATCACTTCAAAAATATTAAAAGACAAAAATATACATAAAATAACATATTAACACATTTTAAAATAAAATATGACAAAGAAAATATGATTTATAAAATTTAAAATAGGCAAAATTGCAAAATAAAACAAATTATACTCAAAATTGAAATGTACATAACTTTTACAATTTAATTCCGTTTTCAATGAAACAAAAAGCAGTATTCATGTTATTAAGTCTATTTTCATAATAAAAGATAAAATTTAAGATTTTAAACAATTTAAATTTGAAGTTTTAAAAGTCAAAGTTTGACCAGTTTGACCAGAAATACCTTTTTCAGGAAATGTTCAATTTATACCAGTTTGAAATTAAAAGTTACATAATAATCAACATTTATATTTAAAAATGAAATGTTTGAAATAAAACAAGTTTAAAATAGTTTTCAAAATATAATAAAGTCAAATAAAATATATACAAAATTCTAGAATTGTTACAACTTCTAAATTAAAACCAATGGTAGTTTAAAATTTAAAGGTAGCCTGGTGTGTGAAGGAAATAAATATGAAATAAACTCTAAGGTAGAGTTTTGGGTTTTACTTGGAATGTGATGTGAAACCCATAGTGAAGCAAGTTTTAAACTTAAGTGGGAAGGTTATTAATCTGATGTTTAAAATTTAAATGGGAATTCAAATTTTGTAAATTGACTGGATTATGTAAATTGAATTTAACTTTGGGGAAAGTTAAACAATTTAAAAGGGCAACCTGAATTGAAAATTTCAGTATGAAATTGAGATTTAACTTGGGAAAGTTAAATGATGGGTTTAAATGGGAAGTATGAGTAATCTCAAATGGGTTTGAGATTTGGGAAACTGGAAATGGATGGATGTTTTAGAATAAATTGGATAAGGCCATCCTATTGTCATTAATAATCTTTAAATTGTGAATTTGATTTGTTTAAATGAATGAAGAAATGGATTGTGGTGATATATCCATTTTTAGCTAAAGGGGGAAATTAAAATTTGGAATTAAGAAGATGAAACCCCTTTGAATTTAAGGTTTAAATGTTTAAAAAGAATTGGAAATTTAAATTGTTAAGCACTGGTTTCAAAATTGAAATTGGGTGATAAATTTAATTTTTAAGGTAAAATTGATTTGAACTCTTATTTGGACTTTGAAATAAGTTAAGTAAAGATAATTTAAAATGGAATTTTAAGAATTGGACTCAGAAATTAAATTGTTTCAAAACTTTAAATAAAAAAAATTAATTTGGTTTAAAGGGTTAAACCAACCTTTGGAAATTTAACTCGAATTTATATAATTCGAGATGGTTTAAAATTTGAAATTGGAATTGAATTCATCCAAATTGAATCTGATTTGAATTAATTGGATTAAAGATTAAAGATATATAAGTTTCAAATTTAAATGGAAAATTTGGAGTAGATTAAATTGAAATAATTTGAAATTGAAGTGGGTTCAATTGGTATTAGTCCGAATTGATTGAAATAATTTGAAACTTATATTTAAAGTTGAATAAGTTAAAAATCAAATGGAATTTGATTTGGATTGGAGAGAAATTGAGAATTAATTCAACTTGAATTGGGAATAAATCAAGTCCAATGGAATTTGGAGTTATTTGAATTGGAAATTGGGTCAACTTAAATGGGAATTTAAATTGAATTGAAGAGGAAGTGAACGGTTTTGACTCTGGATTATTTTTCAATATAAATTGTTTTAATATAAACTGTTTTTATCTAATTCTCTGTTTATTTAGTATATAACCTTCTTTCCAAACCCCGAACTATTTTATACTTACTAATAATTATTTGGAGCTATTTAACCATTTTTCAATTGTTTTCTAAACTTATTACTATTTTTCATGTATTTCACAAATTTATTACTATTTACAATTATTTTGCAATTATCTATGATTTCTAAAACTATTTAACTGTTTTTCAACTATTTTATTATTACTTAACTATTTTACAGCTATTTTGCAAACTATTAATTATTTTTCAACTACTTATCTGTTTTAAATTTTTCAAGGTATTTTCTAAATATAAACCGATCAGAGTTCAAACTGTTATTGAGTAAATACCCAACTGAGACAAGAATTGAAGTGATAATCCAAATGAGGATTTAGGCAAATGTGAATAAGTGAATAAAATCAAAGTGAATGTGAATAGAGAAGGAAAATTGATTCGGCTAATAATCAATGAAAATAAATACGTAGGATGTACGTATATTATTCTATTCGCATAGTGATTTGATCCAGATTCGAGCACAGAATTTCGAGATAGTATTATCGATCAGAGTTGGGATTTTCCGCTTGATTTTCGACGGCGAACCTGGATATGGATTGTTGATTGGTTCTGGATGTTCTCAATCATAGTTATAGCTATGCAAGGAGAATGACGGTTTCTGATCAAGAAACCAGATCTGAGTCCGCACTAGGAAGTCGGGTGGACAATACTAGTTCGGAAGTGAAATTGTGTGATCGAGTGAGCGATCAGATTGATATTGCGTAGGGACGGTATGGGTACATCGTACAGGTTTCAATAAATTCGATATTGAAAATTTGTGGATAAGAACTGTAAATGATTTTTGAAATTAAAAGTATATTTTGTGAAATATACAATGAATAAAAATGAAAATTGGATATTCTATTATAAAAATTTACTTTATTGAAGTAAGTAATGTGGTTAATAACTTTATTAAGAATAATCAAATTTGGATATTTGATAAACAAAGTTATATATCTGATTATATATGGTTATATATGGTAGACTCCCCTTATTGAATCCATTGCCAGAAGAAAATGATTTTTTTGAAAATATTTGAAATATAAAAGTGAATTTATATAAGTACAAATTGATTCAAAGATTTTTCAAATTTTTTATTATATATGTTTATATAAAAGGGATTTTTGGTGAAAATGATTTTGAAAAGAATTTTGAGGAAAGGTTTTGGGAACCTATGGATTTGGAAAGGCTTTTGATTTTTGGGTAAAAATCAATATTGAGATTTGGAAAAGCCTACTTTGAAAATTATCGATTTTGGGAATAGATTTGTGTAAAGGAGCCTTATATGTTCTTCATACTAGGTGTATGATTTTGAGAAAATACTATATGTGTATAGTATAATGAGTTTTGAGATTGGCTCTGGGGAAAAAGGCGCTCCCTTTAAATGAACTTCTCAGGAGTGCCACAGGGTGGTACTGCCTTGAGCCTCTAAGGGAGAGGTTCTAAAGTTGATCCTGTGAGGAGTCCGGACAAAACTAGTTCCTGAGGATTATTTGTGTAGCGAAAGTCGAGGGGCTGGTGCCTACAGGGGCATTTGGGTTATGCTGTGACGACAGTGTAACTCGATGTCACTGCGATCTACTGCAGACCATAGCGAAAGTCGCGTGAGCCGCTGAGAGCCATCAGTCTGCGTTTGATTTTATATCGGTAGACTGCGACACTATGGTAACATAGAAAAAGTCGCGTGAGCCGCTGAGAGCCAACAGTCTATGTTTGATTTTACATCGGTAGACTGCGACCTATGTGAAAGTGGGGAAGTTTCATTTTGACAGCGTAAATCGTGTGTGCCGCTGAGAGCCAACAGTTACATGGACTTTTGCTGTGACGGCAACGTAACCCTGGATGTAACTGCGATCTGTTGTGGGTTCTATGGTGTAATCAGTTACATGGACTTTTGCTGCGATGGCAACATAACCCAGGACGTAACTGTGACCATGGATGGGTGTGATGATTTCCAGAGCATTCTCACCAAAGATATTTCTTCTATTTTCAAAACTGTTTCTATATTTTCAATAAAATTATTTTCCCAATATTTTCACTGGATGTTGGAAACGGGTCTGCCAAGCACTTATAGATTTTCAGTCCTATGCCTGATCAACGTATGACCGAATTTCTGTGAGAACGAGGATGAACTTGTTGAAACATCGAGTTATTAAAGTATTTATAAAACGACTTTAGAATAATATTATATAGATATTAAAAAGTGTTATAAAAATGATCAAAGGAAATTTATCTGATATTAAGCATTTTGATCATTCTGGTTTCGTTCCTTTTCGAGGACGAAAAGAGTCAAAGGGGGGAGGAATGTAACGACCCATAATTTTGGGTAATATATTTTAATAAATATTAAATCTAAATTTAAATATAATACGAGATTTTCAAAGTATAAACGGATGAGATCGTGATCGTTTATCCGTATTTATGTGTCGTAAATGGAATTTAATAACATTTGATATAATGGTAATGTTTGAAACAAATATTTGTATGTAGTTAATGTAATTAAAACTATGCGTTATCAATCGTTAAGAATAAAAGTAAATTGAAAATATATCTTATAAATTAATTAATAAAAGTAAATATCACATATGTGGATAAATTAATAATATCACGAATAAATTATCGTTAAGCGAAATATAAAATGAACTATCTTCTATCAATAAATTAAACTATATGTATAAATCGAAATTGTAATTATAAAATAAATGTAAATACTTATTATCACTAGAGATATGTAGAATAATACAAGTATAAAATAAACAAAACAAAAATGACCTGTAAAATATATTTATACAATATAAACTCCTTAACAAAGGAAGAGTAATAGCCTGTAACACATATTATACAACACAAAACCTCTAACAAGGATTATATTAAGCTGTTGTAAAGTGATGTTAACATGTTACTGTGTAAATCATGTTAGCGAAAGAAGATAATCATCTACAGCATATTCAAGTCTATCTTTATTCTCAAATATTAAACAAAAACAACAAGTCAAGTTGCATACACTTAAACATACAACTCAAAGTCAGGCTACACAATAAATAAAAGTAGAGGTGTTGCACATATTCGAGCTTGCAATACAAGCCGGCTGCAACTATTTATAAAAATATAAATATAGTACAAGAGCATAAATTACATATTGACAAATGAAATAAATGCGGCACAACAAAGGCTCTTATCAGCCTACAATCTAAGAAAAAAATCTTTGGCAAAGTTTAAGTCATATTCTAGTACAAATAACAATTTCATATCAAATTTTAGAGCCTGCATATTCTTTTATAATCTTCACAACTTGTATCTCATTTCATTATCAAGTTCGACTGGAAAGAAAAAAAAAGTAATAATAAATACAAACTACAACCTGAACAAAATACAAGTATGCAAGCTAAAACAAAACTTAAACAAATGAAAGAGCTGAAGCAATAAAACAATGTTCGAATGGGATTTTTCTTGCATGCAGACCTGACAACATACAGAACAAAATGAAATATAAGAGAATGCAAAATGTTGTGACTTGTTAATGAAGACTCAAGGCAAAAGAAAGATTAGCAAGTAAAATATCTATGACATAAATAATAAAATAGGAAACACAAGTACTACAAACATTTAATGCCTCCTTTTTTAGCCTACAAAAGTCATTCGAACTGGCTTCTAAATCACTTCAGCCTCCTATATAAAAAAAATGGCAACTCTGCAAAACTTATATCTGGAAATTTCTCAAACCAGATAACACCGACCCTTTGCAAACTACCCTATATTATTTCATATTCCATTTGTATAATATGGCAAACCAGAGAGAAAACAATATGATAAACAATTCTTTTGCAAACTAAAATAACACTTCCAAAACAACTAAAGTCAGATGATGGAAAGATCAAGCAAAGCATCCCCAGTTCAAATTTTTCAAACTGTCTCAGGGGAAAAAGCTCTGTTCTTTTGCAGGCTTTGGTGAGTAACATTTTATGTTAAATCAACTTAAATAAATATAGCTGCTTGATTGTTTCCTATGATGATCCTGTTTGTGTGGAAGTATATGATGTAATGCTCTATATATATATATATATATATGGCTGTTTGTTTATACTCTGGAAAACAACCCTTTGATAAAAACTTGAAGCTCAGGCTTAAAATAAAATCAACCGGCATAATTCAATTGTTATTTGTATTTAGTATTCAAACAAACCTGTCTGTTTAAATCATGACTTTGAGTTTAAATTTATTTAAGTGAATCAAAAATTTGATCTTGCTCTGGAAAACACAAAGAAGGACAGGGAAGCTCAAGTTGTAAAAATTTAAACTTTTAAATTCATCGATCCAGGTATATAAACTGAATCAGTAACTAAAGACTTGATTTTTAAAATAGATATCATAATTTTTAGCATTGTATTTAAGGAGCAGTTTTGGGTAGAACAAAAATGGGTTTTTGTCGATTTCTCGGTGATCAAGTTGACCGGAATACTTGGCGTTCACTGTGGTGGTAGAGGATTGAACGGAGAGGCAGGGAAAAATGGGCGAAGGCGTTGTAGTTCATCGTGGGGGAAACGGCGACGAGATTTATTTTATAAACCTAGTTTTAGTGGTGATTACATTTTGGTCTCGTTCGAATGCCACAGGGCATCGAGTGCAACCGGAGTTTGGGATTTTGTAGAGGGAATGTAGGCGAAGCTGTAGCCGGAGGCGCTAGGGTTCAGGCGATCGGAGTTTCGTGTGCGAGGCGTTTCTAGGTTGTGCTGTGGTTCCAGACTTGTTCCAGGTCCTGATTTTGAACTCGAAATTGATTCGAGCATTTGAGTGAAGATCTGTTGATCGAGATGTGAGGTTGAGCGATGTCTTGAGAAGATCATCGTGGAGGATCTGACATGGCGGTAGTGCTTGTGCAGGTGCACAGCGATGAGGTGGTGTCAGTGTGTGTTGGGTATCACAGGGAAATGGTTCTCGAGATATATGCGTGAGTGACTCGGGAAGAACTCGAGTATTTCGAGAGTATTACTCGAAGCAGGGTCGAAAACTCGAAGTAGCGTGGTATTTTTTTTAGATCGAAAATGTTAAGTGTTTGCGTGGAATGGTGGCTCGGGAAAAATCTCGAGTAAGACGCGAGCGAGTCTCGAAGCAAAGGGGGTCAGGACTCGGAGCAAGATGGGTTAAGTCGAGAGACAGAGGAATGTTTCCAGTTTTTAATAATTTGATTTTTCCAGGTTTAAGATTTAAGTTTAAAAACTCAACAAGATTTGAAATAATGTTTTAAAATCAAGATAAGTGATTGGATTCAAAATTTCTTGAATTCAAATTTGGAAATTTAAATAAATTAATTAGTTAATGGATTATAAGTCCAGATTGGATAATTCTTAAAAAACAATTTAATATAAGATAATTTAACCAACTATACGATTTGTTGTTGGGATCTGTTGATTTACTTTGAATATCTGGATTTTAATGGCTATATGGTGATATTCTCTGTGATTTATCTGTTCGGATTTTGTATGGTTTATTTGTGATAAGTGCTTTATGAATAAAACATAGTTAATTAATCAGTAAATTGGGAGGAAATTAATTGATTATAGGGTACTTAAGGGTTGATTACTCTTAAGGAGTTATGATAATAATTAAAGTTTATTAATTGAAATTAAAGAACAACAAATTTGCATTTAGAGATTGGTTGATAGATAAGGCAATCTACTTGATGCTGTAAAGATGGGATTTGTAAAATCAATAGACTGAATGGAATAGTATGGACCTTCGAATATTCAGAATTTGATTATGAAACAAGTATTGTAAATAACGAGTAGTGAACTCATAAAGAAGTACGAGTTACCCGGGTTTTCTTTGTGATTTGAATTTGATATTTCAAATTATATGGGTTTACTCACGCTGGTTTCCAGCCTGACCCGGGTGTTACTTTGATGTAATGCTCGGGTCAGACCGAGTATTACAGATTTTCAGGTGAGGACGTTTTGAAGCTCAGGTGGCTAGCTGGATGGCAGGACGTATGGAGTGTTTTCCGCTGTGACTTTATTTCTAGCCATGTGATTGTATATGTCCTGTGTATGTGTATATGTAACTCTGATGTATTAAATTGAAAATTTACTGATATGCTATTCTTTTGTAAACTGCTATTATTTGATATTATATTTTATCCGCTGCGAATGTGAGGATCCGTGTTGTGTTTTTTGTTTCTTCTCTTCTATCTTTTTCTTCTTTTTCATAACTATGTGGAATTTTCGGGTTCGAAAATTCCGGGTTGTTACAGTTGGTATCAGAGCTATAAGGTAAAGCGAGAACCTTGGCTCTGGTGGGTGTACTCATAAGGATAGGGTCAGTAGTACCCTAGAATGAGTTGCGTGTATATATATGAGAGCGTACTTGTTATTTTCTTATATAAAGATTTTAAATGATTTTTATAAGAATATATTTTGATATATATTAAGCCATATTTCTTACTAATAAATGTTAAGGTAATTGGTTGTTAAATTATTGGAATTAAGAAATACAACCAAATTAATTTGGATAATAATAAGTTTGAGAAAGATTCAAACCAAAATTAAATTTGGATAAGAATTTCCAGAATAAGATAATAGTGAATTGGTTTCCAACTATAATAACCATAATGAAATGTTTTGAGAAAGTAAACATTTTGATGAGTATGACTTCTAAATTAAAACCAATGGTAGTTTAAAATTTAAAGGTAGCCTGGTGTGTGAAGGAAATAAATATGAAATAAACTCTAAGGTAGAGTTTTGGGTTTTACTTGGAATGTGATGTGAAACCCATAGTGAAGCAAGTTTTAAACTTAAGTGGGAAGGTTATTAATCTGATGTTTAAAATTTAAATGGGAATTCAAATTTTGTAAATTGACTGGATTATGTAAATTGAATTTAACTTTGGGGAAAGTTAAACAATTTAAAAGGGCAACCTGAATTGAAAATTTCAGTATGAAATTGAGATTTAACTTGGGAAAGTTAAATGATGGGTTTAAATGGGAAGTATGAGTAATCTCAAATGGGTTTGAGATTTTGGAAACTGGAAATGGATGGATGTTTTAGAATAAATTGGATAAGGCCATCCTATTGTCATTAATAATCTTTAAATTGTGAATTTGATTTGTTTAAATGAATGAAGAAATGGATTGTGGTGATATATCCATTTTTAGCTAAAGGGGGAAATTAAAATTTGGAATTAAGAAGATGAAACCCCTTTGAATTTAAGGTTTAAATGTTTAAAAAGAATTGGAAATTTAAATTGTTAAGCACTGGTTTCAAAATTGAAATTGGGTGATAAATTTAATTTTTAAGGTAAAATTGATTTGAACTCTTATTTGGACTTTGAAATAAGTTAAGTAAAGATAATTTAAAATGGAATTTTAAGAATTGGACTCAGAAATTAAATTGTTTCAAAACTTTAAATAAAAAAAATTAATTTGGTTTAAAGGGTTAAACCAACCTTTGGAAATTTAACTCGAATTTATATAATTCGAGATGGTTTAAAATTTGAAATTGGAATTGAATTCATCCAAATTGAATCTGATTTGAATTAATTGGATTAAAGATTAAAGATATATAAGTTTCAAATTTAAATGGAAAATTTGGAGTAGATTAAATTGAAATAATTTGAAATTGAAGTGGGTTCAATTGGTATTAGTCCGAATTGATTGGAATAATTTGAAAGTTATATTTAAAGTTGAATAAGTTAAAAATCAAATGGAATTTGATTTGGATTGGAGAGAAATTGAGAATTAATTCAACTTGAATTGGGAATAAATCAAGTCCAATGGAATTTGGAGTTATTTGAATTGGAAATTGGGTCAACTTAAATGGGAATTTAAATTGAATTGAAGAGGAAGTGAACGGTTTTGACTCTGGATTATTTTTCAATATAAATTGTTTTAATATAAACTGTTTTTAACTAATTCTCTGTTTATTTAGTATATAACCTTCTTTCCAAACCCCGAACTATTTTATACTTACTAATAATTATTTGGAGCTATTTAACCATTTTTCAATTGTTTTCTAAACTTATTACTATTTTTCATGTATTTCACAAATTTATTACTATTTACAATTATTTTGCAATTATCTATGATTTCTAAAACTATTTAACTGTTTTTCAACTATTTTATTATTACTTAACTATTTTACAGCTATTTTGCAAACTATTAATTATTTTTCAACTACTTATCTGTTTTAAATTTTTCAAGGTATTTTCTAAATATAAACCGATCAGAGTTCAAACTGTTATTGAGTAAATACCCAACTGAGACAAGAATTGAAGTGATAATCCAAATGAGGATTTAGGCAAATGTGAATAAGTGAATAAAATCAAAGTGAATGTGAATAGAGAAGGAAAATTGATTCGGCTAATAATCAATGAAAATAAATACGTAGGATGTACGTATATTATTCTATTCGCATAGTGATTTGATCCAGATTCGAGCACAGAATTTCGAGATAGTATTATCGATCAGAGTTGGGATTTTCCGCTTGATTTTCGACGGCGAACCTGGATATGGATTGTTGATTGGTTCTGGATGTTCTCAATCATAGTTATAGCTATGCAAGGAGAATGACGGTTTCTGATCAAGAAACCAGATCTGAGTCCGCACTAGGAAGTCGGGTGGACAATACTTGTAACAACCCGCATATCTATCGATTCTATATTTAAATATTTTATTTAAATATTTTATCGTTAGTCGGATGTTAGTCCGAAAAGCTACTTTTTGCATACGGTCAAATTAGGACTCGAGACCACCCCCATTGAGTTCAAAATGACGTTTGCGATCTTTTTGAGTGTAAACTTCGATATGTTTGGAGATAGTGAAATTTTCGACATTTTTCCCGCCTTTGACTTTGGTTTGGACTGCACCCCTTTAGTTCAGCCCAACCCTCTTCCTCATTTGTTCAAACACTTCAAGCTTTGTCAAAAATGGTGGTGGGAAAGAGAAATTAAAACTCCCAACTCAAATTCTATTGCAAATCCGAGATTCAACATCAAATTCAAGTAGAAGATTGTGGATTCAAGCTTTGGATTGCTTCTCCTTGCTTTCAATCTTCATCTTCATCAATTTCGTGGAAAAGGTGAGATTTTTGATCTCACATCTTGCCTATGATTGTCATTGGACTGTTGGGAATGATTCCCTATCACTTTTACATGCACATTGGCATTTGGTTTGGATTGGATTGGCAAAAAGCTCCACTTTTTAGCGTTTTTGGTGAATTTCCAGCCTTAAGTCGTTCTGCCTAGGTTAGGTCGTCCAGGCTGCTAGCTCGCGCGTTGAAAAATCACCACTATCTTAAGTCTTAGGTCGTTGCCGACCTATAACTTCCAGGCAAAACGTTAGGTCGTTGCCGACCTAAAATTCCAAGGCAAACCACTAAGTCGCTCGAATTTTCTTAAGTCCTAGGTCGTTGCCGACCTATAACTCCCAGGCGAAGTGTTAGGTCTTCGCTCTTAAGTCTTAGGTCGTTGCCGACCTATAACTTCCAGGCAAAACGTTAGGTCGTTGCCGACCTAAAATTCCAAGGCAAACCACTAAGTCGCTCGAATTTTCTTAAGTCCTAGGTCGTTGCCGACCTATAACTTCCAGGCAAAACGTTAGGTCGTTGCCGACCTAAAATTCCAAGGCAAACCACTAAGTCGCTCGAATTTTCTTAAGTCTTAGGTCGTTGCCGACCTAAAATCCCCAGGCAAAACGTTAGGTCGTTGCCGACCTATAATCCCCCAGGCAAACTTTGGGTCGCTCGCACTGGCTTATCTCGTAGGTCGTCTCCGACCTAAGCTTCTTTTCCATAAGTCGTTCGCGAGTCAAGTGTTAGGTCGTCTCCGACCTAACGCCCTCGTCACCTTAGGTCGTAGCTCGTAAGTCGCTCGACCCTGCTAAGTCTTTAAGTCGGTCGAGTTAGGTCGGCCAGTATATCTCGTAGGTCGTCTCCGACTTATCCCCCAGTTAAGTCGTTCAAGTTAGGTCGTCGCCGACCTTACACTTGGTCTTTTTAGGTCGCGATTTTCCTTAGGTCGTATGACCTACTTTTCCTTAGGTCGCTTGACCAGCTTGCCTCCACTAGGTTTTCTTTGTGATTTGAATTTGATATTTCAAATTATATGGGTTTACTCACGTTGGTTTCCAGCCTGACCCGGGTGTTACTTTGATGTAATGCTCGGGTCAGACCGAGTATTACAGATTTTCAGGTGAGGACGTTTTGAAGCTCAGGTGGCTAGTTGGATGGCAGGACGTATGGAGTGTTTTCCGCTGTGACTTTATTTCTAGCCATGTGATTGTATATGTCCTGTGTATGTGTATATGTAACTCTGATGTATTAAATTGAAAATTTACTGATATGCTATTCTTTTGTAAACTGCTATTATTTGATATTATATTTTATCCGCTGCGAATGTGAGGATCTGTGTTGTGTTTTTTGTTTCTTCTCTTCTATCTTTTTCTTCTTTTTCATAACTATATGGAATTTTCGGGTTCGAAAATTCCGGGTCGTTACACCGGCGAAGCGGCCTACCCCTTGCCAGGCATAATCCATACCCGTTGATATGTTGTGTTCTATTCTCCAGCCTCAACTCTCCGGTCGAGGGCTTAGTCCATGGGGTATCCTACTCTGGCCTCGATCCCCGGTTGAGGATTTGACCCATGGGGTATCCTACTCCGGCCTCGATCCCCAGTCGAGGACTTGATCCATGTTCGAGTCCATCCTGTCGCTCTTTGGCGAAGGGGCTCATAACTCGCGGTTATTGCCTCAACTCTCCGATCGGGGCCATAACTGTGACCTGTGTTATTTATTACATTAATACATATTTAATCATTCCAAAGTCCACTCGGTAAAATATAAAACAAAAGTCCATACAACCAGAAAACTAAATAGCCATAGTATCAGAAAAACCAGAGTTCATAGTAAATGGGGAAAAACAAAATTTCACAGACTCGAGCACTATGGTTCATCATCATCTCAGAGCATGCCTAAGGACCGTCCTTGATTCCGTGTGTAAGTGACTTAGCCATATTACTCTGGGGTTTATTACTTAGTCCATGCCATAAATCCAATCAATTAATGATAAGTTGACGATGATGCCTTGATCCAATGCCATCTTCATTCGAGGCGGGCGGTTGATGCTCCTGTTTCACCGCGACAGCCCGGGTCCTTATATATTGTTGTAACTGACCATTCCTCACATGTTCCTCGATGATATCCTTCAAATGCCTATAGTCATTTGTATTGTGCCCATCCAGCTCATGGAATGGGTAATGCTTTCCTGATTGTGAGAAATGCGGATTACGGATCTTAATGCTAGAATTAACACTAGAGGCGGGGGGGTGAATAGTGTTTTAAGGAATTACTAATTCTTTTTGAGTTTATATTAATTTGAACACAAATGTATGCAATATTCAGACACAAATATGATCACAGAATCAAACACAGATGCAGATATAAAGTAAAATCAATAAAGGAAAGAACACACCGGATTTTATACTGGTTCGAAGTTACCCTACATCCAGTCCCACAACACAAGTACGGATTTCCTTTCAAAATCAATTCTTACAATTACACCCTCGATTTCAAGGCCACGAGGTACACCGCTCCAGATTCACAATCCTCTGGGTAGAGATACTTGATTTTACAGGAAACAAGTTCACCCGATTGATTTTCCATGCTACAATCACACCTTCTCTCACTCGATTGAATACAACGGAATCTATAACTCTGAATAGCACTGGGATCTTATTGAGACAGTGATAGAGAATCAAACCAGAGATGATCTAGTAAGATTCAATGGTGATTTCAGCAGAGTAATGGTAAAAAAGTATATAAAGAAATGTGGAAGAAGAAGAGGAGTGAAATCAGAGAAAATATGATTATAAATTCGTTTAAAACAGCCCCTATTTATAGTAGAACAACAACCATGTCCATTCGTGAAAGGATATGACGAATAGACACTTCCTTTGAAATTCAAACTTTTGAAATAAACTGTCACCTTGTCGACAAGGGGTCCTTCGGGTTGTTGACAAGCCTAAGTTATTTTTGGTAATTTGTTTTTCTTTGAAAATAACTTCTATCTTGTATTAAAACTATTTTAAACTTTATAAATATACTTAACTATAGTTAAAATACATAAATAAGTATAGAGAATAATATTTTGGTATATATAAAATTTTACTATAATTTTATATTTAAATCTAAGTATAAATATTAAAAGTTAAATATATTATAATTAAAAGATAGTTTAAAACCAAGTATAATTTGATATTGAAAATAAAGATTATTTTGAGGCTAAACGTATTTTAAAACCAGGATAGATGCTTTTGATTTAAAAAGGAAGATTTTGAAATCATTTTGAAAACAAGATATAATTTTTAAAACATTTGAATAAAAGTTAGTGGATACAAAACAATGTTCCACTAGATTTTTCGTAGGTTCCATCCCTTTAACGGGCTCGAAGTGGATTCCATTCCACGAATAAAATGGATTTTAAGATGTCAGTGCTTTTCTAGGAGTTTTAACAAAATTCCGAACTAAATTACTTATCTTGAAATCTTGAACTCTTGATAATCTTGATACTCATGAGTCTTGAATCTTGATATCTTCGATCTTGAGTTCATCAGTTCTTGAATCTCTATACTGTACAGTCTTCATTCTTTGGTACATGTATATATATCCTGCATATACATATATATATATATATATATATATATATATCTAAACTCTAATGTTAGTATTTATATTTTATAACAAGTCCTAAGGTTGTTGTCATCAAAACCATCCTTCTCAAGGACTAACAATCTCCCCCTTTTTGATGATGAGAACCTTTGTTTATAAAATATACTCTAACTCTATTCTTACTCTACTCTAACTCCCCCTTAATCTAACAACTCCCCCTTAATCTACTAACTCCCCCTTAATCTATGCCTAACTATCCTATTTTATAATTCTCCCCCTTTGTCATCAACAAAACCATCCTAAAACCATAAAACTATAAAACTCCCCCTTAAACTAATACTAAAACAAAGTATAGTAAATGGAATGTGAATGACATTGATATAATTATATTATAATTATTCAATACATAAATATGTATAAGTATATTTCAGACAATCCAATCAACATACACATCAAATCCAATCATGTCAAACAAGTCAAACAAATCAATCAAGTCAAACAAGTCAATCAAGTCAAACAAATCAAAAATTAATAACCCTATACTATAAGACAATAATATAAACCCCCCCTAAATAAAATACACTTGTTATTTGTACATGTATGCAATATGTAGTTTGTAATGCAATATGAAATGTATGACATATGCAATGTAGCATAAGATGATATGCAGAATGAAGTGCAACTTATGATGCAAATGATTATGATATTTCATGCATTGTAATTTATGATGTAATATGCAATGAAATGTGATATGAAATAGGATGCATAATGATATGTAATATGAAATAAAATGATAACGAAGTAAAAATAATAATATGCAGAATGATATGATGATATATATACCATGGTAAGAGATATTCAGATTATAAGATAAACATAAGTGATAAGTACTATCTAATTGACAAGTATATATATATATGTATGTATGTATGCATGCATGTATGCATGTAGTATGTATACATATATCAAACTATTTATTATAAATCACTTCAACCAAAAAAAGGTAAAACACACCAATTACTAGACTTAGGTTAAGGAAACTAATGAATGGGACTGAAAAATGTATGTATGGATTTAAACTATATATATGATCAATATGGTTTTTAAAAATTAATACCCTCCTTATTTAATTTCTTTAAAATAATTTTTTTAACTTAATTGTTTTTTAAGAATCCAAACTTCCATGTTTATAAAATACTTAACTTAATAATTAAAACATATATATTAAATTATTATTGACTAAAATATTTAGAAACATGTTTAAACACCTTTTAAAAAATATCATAATGAAATATTAAATAAAATAACAAAGATTGAAAAACTAAAATAAACATGTGTTACATTAAGGCCTCTTACATTAAAAATTTTAGTTAATTATTAAAAAATATTTAATCATGAAATTAATTTTAAAATATTCTAATATAAGTTAGAAAATAACTCTAAAAAGAATAGAGAAAAATACTTAATTTAAATATCATTTTTACATAGTTTGAAGTTTCAAATAGAAAAGACAGCATTTACAGAATGCCATAAAAAGTTTTTGTAGTAAAATATATTCAAAACATTATAAAATAGAAACCGCAGCATTTAACAAATGTTGTGAAAAGTTTCTGAAACACTACAGCGTTTCATAGCACAGTAATGTTATAAAAACGAATTTACAGTGCTTAAAAAACGTTAACAGAAGCAAAGATAGCATTTCAGAAATGCTATCTAAAGTTCTAGACCTATTTTTAACATGATTTTGCACTAATTTTACGACTAGATTTTGACATGTAAATAATTGATTTTTGACCTAATTTTTTTAAAGTAGTTAATACAACTAAATCACCTAAAAAACATAAAAATAATAATGAAAAAAAACATGTGTAAAGATACTAGGCATTATGCATGTAAAAATGCTTTTATTAAAGAACAAGTGTAATAACATGTGTCATTTTGCATGTATGTCACTATATATTTATATGTGATGTGGCGCAATCTTATTAATTGAAGAATTTTTATAAATGGAGCCTTATTCTAACATTCTAAATTCATTGTATTAATTTCCTAAAGACATAAAACTAGTATCTTAAAAGAAATAGAGTACGAGAAATAAAAACAATATTAGAAAAGTTGAAATCAGGAATGAAGGTATGCTTTTCTACGTAGTATAGTTGTAATAAATTAGTAGTAAGATTTTATTTAAAAGGAAACACATTTTAAAAGACTTTTAAAAAAAAATAGACTGGTATATTGATATGTATACCATGGTGTGTCGATATATGGACCAAAATATCAAAACTTATAAAAGAGATAAATTTCTATACCTAACTAAATGCATAAATATATATTCCTAAATGCAACAATAAAGATGCAATAATAGTAAAGCGTACCACTTTTTGCACTCCTCCATCTTTCTAACTTTGTTGTTCTTCCATTGTCGTGAACCACACATTTATATCTTTCAGAATTTGATGACGAGATCTGCTCTATTGCGATGAGCTCGTTTTTCTGATCGGCGTAGTATATTCATTTGCTGAATTTGAAGACCGTATGAGAAAGAGGCAGATGATTTAGTAGATTGACCAACTTGGCACCAAAACTTTGAATTTGAATTTTGAATGAATGGACACTTCAACCACTATAAATAGGCCCAACAGTCACCACTTTTCATAAAACTTTATCTTCTTCTTCTTCTTGTTTTTCTATTTACTATCAAACTTCTAGAAGGCATATCTCCTTTGTTTCTTAATGGAATTTGGATGGTATTGTGGTGCAACCGGCCGAACAGTAAGAGAAATGCAGGAAATCTCGTACACAGTTTTCAGTTTTGGATAGCCAACTTCAAATTGTCATATCTCACTCAATTTTGGTCGGAATTTGATGATCCACCCATAAAAATGACCGTGAGAACAAGAACTACAATCTGAATAGGAGTTGGGACAAAATACTTAAATCTCTGGATGCAATTTGAAGAATACCATTGACAATTTTGCTTTCTTTTTCTCTTTGTTCACCAAAACTTCATTTGACCATAACTTGGTCATTTCTTGACGGATTCGCACGATACTAGTGTCATTGAGAAGCAGATGGAGAGAAGTATAGTATCAAATCAAGTTGTAGATGAGAATCAAAAGTTTTGTATTGATCTGATACCCATTTCATTGTCGATTGCCATTATATATCCATTTGTTCTTCTTGATCGATGAATGATTACGTGGTATCTTTTAACCAATAGTCATTAGACATAAATCTTCTCCTGCAAAACAACATAACCTTTTAAAGAATCAAATGATTTTTCAAAATAACTAAATATAGTTTTAAACAACAATATCATGATGATTCTGTGACATATTCATATGAAAATAGTGTTAACAATTTTATCAAAAAAAATTGCCATTTTAAAAATTTTCAAAATTCAGATTATGAAAACTTTGAAAACCTTGCTCTGATACCAAATATGAGAAATGAGGATTACGGATCTTAAGGCTAGAATTAACACTAGAGGAGGGGTGAATAGTGTTTTAAGGAATTACTAATTCTTTTTGAGTTTATATTAATTTGAACACAAATGTATGCAATATTCAGACACAGATATGATCACAGAATCAAACACAGATGCAGATATAAAGTAAAAGCAATAAAGGAAAGAACACGCCGGATTTTATACTGGTTCGGAGTTACCCTACATCCAATCCCGCAACACAAGTATGGATTTCCTTTCAACATCAATTCTTATAATTACACCCTCGATTTCAAGGCCACGAGGTACACCGCTCCAGATTCACAATCCGCTGGGTAGAGATACTTGATTTTACGGGCAACAAGTTCACCCGATTGATTTTCCATGCTACAATCACACCTTTTCTCGCTCGATTGAATACAAAGAAATCTATAACTCTGAATAGCACTGGGATCTTGTTGAGATAGTGATAGAGAATCAAACCAGAGATGATCTAGTTAGATTCAATGGTGATTTCGTAGAGTAATGGTAAAAATGTATATAAAGAAATGTGGAAGAAGAAGAGGAGTGAAATCAGAGAAAATATGATTATAAATTCGTTTAAAACAGCCCCTATTTATAGTAGAACAACAACCATGTCCATTCGTGAAAGGATATGACGAATAGACACTTCCTTTGAAATTCAAACTTTTGAAATAAACTGTCACCTTGTCGACAAGGGTCCTTGGGGTTGTCGACAAGCCTAAGTTATTTTTGGTAATTTGTTTTTCTTTGAAAATAACTTCTATCTTGTATTAAAACTATTTTAAACTTTATAAATATACTTAACTATAGTTAAAATATATAAATAAGTATAGAGAATAATATTTTGGTATATATAAAATTTTACTACAATTTTATATTTAAATCTAAGTATAAATATTAAAAGTTAAATATATTATAATTAAAAGATAGTTTAAAACCAAGGATAATTTGATATTGAAAATAAAGATTATTTTAAGGCTAAAAGTAGTTTAAAACCAGGATAGATGCTTTTGATTTAAAAAGGAAGATTTTGAAATCATTTTGAAAACAAGATATAATTTTGTAAAACATTTGAATAAAAGTTAGTGGATACAAAACAATGTTCCACTAGATTATTCGTAGGTTCCATCCTACTTAGGGTTCCATCCCTTTAAAGGGCTCGAAGTGGATTCCATTCCACGAATAAAATGGATTTTAAGATGTCAGTGCTTTTCTAGGAGTTTTAACAAAATTCCTAACTAAATTACTTATCTTGAAATCTTGAACTCTTGATAATCTTGATACTCATGAGTCTTGAATCTTGATATCTTCGATCTTGAGTTCATCGGTTCTTGAATCTCTATACTGTACAGTCTTCATTCTTTCGTACTTGTATATAGATCCTGCATATACATATATATATATATATATCTAAACTATAATGTTAGTATTTATATTTTATAATAAGTCCTAAGGTTGTTGTCATCAAAACCATCCTTCTCAAGGACTAACACTGATGTCCGGTCGTATTCGGAGGGTTCACTTTTTTCCAGCCTTCGATACTGAAGGCGTCCTCAAGTATGCAAATAAATCCTTTCCAAAGGTTCAGTCAAATCCGTGTAAGAAGAGAATTTCGGTCTCTCCATTGTCTTTTCGACATATTACTGCCAACATTCATTTTCCGCTTGCCTTTATCATTCTTGTTTACATCTCCTGACGACCCTCCACTTTGCATAGCATTCACCTTCGGTTTGATCGCTCGTGCGTCTTCTTATCGCAGGAACCTTTATGCTTCATGGTAAAACTCGCCTAAATCCATAAGTAGATCCTATGCTAGTGAATCCATGAATTTCGTGCCATCGGCAATTCCAGATACAGCCGCCATCAAAACCATGGATGGATTTGGACGATCCACCTATGCCGCCACAGCATTATATCGGGTTAGAAAAATCTTCAGGGACTCTTCGGTCCTCTGTTTCAGTGTTGCCAAACTCATCACATTTGGGTCTCGAGATGTGAACTCTAAACTGCCTCATAAACCCTTCGATTAATTCTGTCCATGTGCCAATAGAGCCGCTTTCCAACTGTCTGAACCATAGCGCAGCTATATCCGTAAAATACAAAGGGAAACACCATGCCATGACCTCCTCCGATGCCCCAAGTACTTCATGTGCCTCATGTATCTCGTCAGATGAATAGCGGGATCTATTCTTCCATCATATGTCTTAAGCATTCGTATTTTGAATTCTAGTAGATTCCTAGCTTGCCTGGTCCTAGGAGCGAAGGGGCTCCTACTCACATCTTCTAAATCTCTATTTATCAATCCTCCTCTCGTGGCCCGTCTGATCATTTCCACCAACCTGTCATTGTCATGAAGTGGAAGTCTTCATCCATTGTCTCTAACCTGCCCCCCGAGTCCATGAGGGAATGCGAAAATCTGTTCTTCTGGATAAGCATTCATATTCTGATCAACGTCAAACTACATAGCACCACCTAGTATCCTACCTGGAATCGAGCCAACATGACTCGGTGGCATGCCCTCGAGTGTGGAACGATTAGCACTGATTGTTCTATAATGATCAGCTATGGTTTCGCCGGTCGTTCCAGATTGGTCAGGAGCTGCTCCCGGCGATTCCACTCTATCTCGTACCTTGTTTGCTTCATTTCCTTAGTTCTGATTTTGGGCTTCCTCTGCTCCTGCTGCTACAACTCCATGATCCATATTTCCAGTATTCTCGAATATTCCATTTCAGTTTCACACTGCAACTTGTCCAATCTGTCGGAGTAGGTTTTGCATCATTTCCTCATATCTCTTCAGCATCCTTTCCTGCATAGCATCCATCATTGTTTCCATCTCGTCCCTGGTAATGAAGATCGATGTTTGATTAGCCCTTGAGAAAGCCACCTATAACGGCCCGCTATTTTGGACCATTCGCATCCGCACATGTCGGACTTGAATAATTCAAAATACCGAATTGTTAATTTAAATTTGGCAAAACTGAACATATACAGTAAATAAATAATCACAGATCACAGACACGGAGTAATAAATGCAGCGGAAACAAAAGATAGTAGTTCATGAAGCTACTATATACATATCAGAGTTAAATAAGGTACAACAGATGTCTCGAATACAATAGTCAAATACAAGAATCAGAATACAATCACTGGAATCAATTGGATATCTGAAAGCTGGATAGATAGCTGGATCTCCAAGCGAAGCTCCAACTCCAAAGGCGAGTCTCGAATACTGGTACACTCAGTCTGACCCGAGCGTAAAGCAAAACACAAAACACTCGAGTCAGGATTAACATTCTTATATCAATAAATCCAACTCAAGTGAAATAGCAACTGAGTACAAGTAACTCAAAGGATGTTGGAATAACCATCCTTTAAGGATCCGTTAAACTATCTACTATGTAGTAGTGTACGATAAGTAGATAATGCCTATCAGTAATATAAGATATAAAAATAGTGTTAAGGCGTTACCATTATCCCCCTTAACACATTTTTCGTAAGCATCATAGTCTATATAGCACTGTAAACTCCACCGTAAACTAGTGGGCTATTAGGGAGTACTCCATAGGTATAACACAAAACAAATCGTAGTGGTCGCGTATATAGGGAGACAAGTATAACAAGGCACATGAGGCAATACCCAAGGTAGTGAAACTATCATTTGCCTGATCCGGACTGGTGAGAACGCATCGCCGCAGCGATCGCAACACCGCGAAACAACACTCCCAAAATCAAGGGTGCACCAATCGACAACAAGTAATGAGTAGTTTTCAAAGAAGTGTGTTCGCTCGAGGTAGCTGACCCCATTTGGCCCGGCACGGCTCCTGTTTTAGTCATTTCCAATTTGACACAAGTGTCAAGGCTATCCATTATCGTTCTCTTTCTTCAGTCATCACGTACATCATTCCAACCACTTCATTCTGGATCACACTCCGCGTATAGTTATTAAAGTGGTTTTCGGTTTAGACAGCGAGTATGTCCCTAACCGATTCCGGTCTCTTTAATAACTTTCGTAATTATTACACCGATTGGTCGTTTACATATTTCAAAAACCAAATCAATTACAATTTCAATTAGAATTTGTAAACCAACATTTCATTTCTCTTTCGAAATCAATTTCCATAATTTATGTTTCAAAACTCCCAAATTCAAATTTCAAAATCTTATAATTCAATTTCAATTTCTTTTTAAAACAATTCAATATTGATTCAAGTTCGTAATATAAGTTTCATTCCAAAATCATATAAATTAATTTAATTTAACATTCAAATTAATTTAAATTCATTGATCGATTTTATTCAATATTCATTAAGTAAATTTGTTATTCAAAACAATTTTCTATTTAATTTCCAATTCATTAAATCAATTACTTAAGTTCAACTTCATTATATCAAAACTTCAAATTGTATTACATTAGATTTGTCAAATCAATTCTTTACATTACAAGTCTTACATTAATTGCGATAAATCACATTTTATTTCTTGTTAAAGAAATTCGATTTCACTTGTTTATTTACTTAGTTACAAATTTCAAAACTTAATTATTTCATAACTCAACTTTACTTATTAAAGAAGTTCAATTTTACTTATTACGAAGTTCAATTTCACATATCAAGAATTCAATTTCATTTAATTATTAAATAATTTCAAAACTTAATTGATAATTTCAAAAAATTTAAGTATCAAATAAATTCCAAAGCCTTATTATTAAATAATTCCAATCTTAATTATTAAATAATTCCAAACTTAATTATTAAATAATTTCATAACTTAATTCAATCATTTCTTAAATTAAACAACGTTCTTTCATTAATTACTTTGTTAATATTTTGTTTCAGATTTAAATATTAACATTTTCCTTTCATAAAATTTCAAATTCCAACTTCATTTCAAAACCTTATCATTTATTCAAATAAAATCTTTATTATATTTTAAATCAAATTACTGACCAATCGGGTTTTATTTAATTCTCTATCCTAGGTCAAAGTTCAATTTGGGTATTTATCATTTCAACCTGATTCCAATTCAATTCAAAATCAAAGCATAGCAAAGGGAAGTTGCAGTTTGATAACTGGGATGGTGTCAAAGTAAATAAACAAACAATAACAACAATCAATAACAAAAATCCAATAATTAATTCAAATAATCCTGAAATAATCGTATTAATTCACATTTGTTGTTTGTGCAAATTAATATAATCATTTCTAGAATCCACACTATCATTTCATGTAGATTAAAGATTATTACATTAATGTTTATACGGTTCTTCACTTGATATTTATTGTTCAATTTCAAACTACATCAATTTAAACAACATACATTTAAATGATTCAAGGTGTAATTAACAATATTACTATGTGTCAAATAATTAAACAATAAAAGGGGTCATATTATGCAAATGTCATCTCATCAAATTTAACATATATGTAACAACCCGCATATCTATCGATTCTATATTTAAATATTTTATTTAAATATTTTATCGTTAGTCGGATGTTAGTCCGAAAAGCTACTTTTTGCATACGGTCAAATTAGGACTTGAGACCACTTCCATTGAGTTCAAAATGATGTTTGCGATCTTTTTGAGTGTAAACTTCGATATGTTTGGAGATAGTGAAATTTTCAACACTTTTTCCCGCCTTTGACTTTGGTTTGGACTGCACCCCTTTAGTTCAGCCCAACCATCTTCCTCACTCTATCAAAACACTTCAAGCTTTGTCAAAAATGGTGGTGGGAAGTGGAAATTAAAACTCCAAACACAAATTCTATTGCAAATCCGAGATTCAACATCAAATTCACGTGAAGAACATTGATTCAAGCTTGTTGGTGTTCTCGCTTTGCTCTCAAATCTCCATCTTCATCAAATTCCGTGAAAAGGTGAGATTTTTAATCTCACATCTCGCCTATAACTGTCATTGGGTTGTTGGAAATGACTTCCTATCACTTTAGCATTAATGTTTGCAACTGGTTTGGATTGAATTGGTGAGAAACTCAAGTTTCAGCGCTGTTTGCAAATTCTGGCTCTAGGTCGTTCTGCCTTCCTTAGGTCGTCCAGGCTGCTAGCTCGCGTGTTGAAAAGTCTCCACTTTCTTAGGTCGTTCACGAGTTAGGACTTAGGTCGCTTGCGTGCTTAGGTCGTTCTGGCTTAGGTCGCAGGGAAATAGGTCGTAAGTCGAAACAGCTTTAAGTCTTAGGTCGTTGCCGACCTAAAATTCCAAGCCAAATCACTGAGTCGCTCCAATTTTGTTAAGTCTTAGGTCGTTGCCGACCTAAAATCCCCAGGCAAAAAGATAGGTCGTTGCCGACCTATAATCCGCAGGCAAAACCTTAGGTCGTTGCCGACCTATAATCCCCAGGCAAACTTTAGGTCGCTCGCACTGGCTTATCTCGTAGGTCGTCTCCGACCTAAGCTTCTTTTCCATAAGTCGTTCGCGAGTCAAGTGTTAGGTCGTCTCCGACCTAACGCCCTCGTCACCTTAGGTCGTAGCTCGTAAGTCGCTCGACCCTGCTAAGTCTTTAAGTCGCTCGAGTTAGGTCGGCCAGTATATCTCGTAGGTCGTCGCCGACCTTACACTTGGTCTTTTTAGTTCGCAATTTCCTTAGGTCGTATGACCTATTTTTCCTTAGGTCGCTGGACCGCTTGCCTTCACTAGGTCGAACCCCGTATTACTCTGCGTAGGCAATCTCTTCTGAAAAACATTTATCAGAATTCCTACTTTGATGGTTTTGGGATTGACTTCTTTGGACTTTACTCACGTCTTCGAACGTGAATTGATTTGTTCTACAATCGTTTTATGACTTGTCACTTTAAAGATATATGAAGGTTTCAATACTAATAGTAAATATCAAAACTCTTTCTTCAAAGCGATTTCAACACTATTTTAAATACCAAAAGTTCGTTTTCTCAAACCGATTTTCAATCTACTAGTATATACAAGCCTTTACTTCACTCGAATGAGAAATCGACTTAAACGACTTAGTAAAACGGGTGGTATGAAACGCTTGCGTTCACTTCATCGGTTAGCTCTTGGACTTGTTCGATTGAACCCTTTTTGTGACAATTTCCTAGTGAAGATTTACAGCTTGTTCGTAAATATTTAAGTTAAGCAAGTGGTTATGGGACATGAAGCTAAACTCATATATTTACTAGCTTGGTGTGATTGACACTTCCTTATGATCATGACGATCATTTTTGTGATTTAGACTAGCGATTGAGCGATGTCTCTTTGTCTACGTGGGAGACTATACCCCGATCATGTGATGTTTCGCCATCACATTTCTAGGGTAGCACCCTACGGTCTTCGGGCCATTCCTGTGTGAAAATTTAATGGATAGCTTCCATGAGATAGCTTCTCGTCATGTGTTTACGCGTAGGTGAGTTTTCATGCTCCCATTCATGTGTTAGGCCTCCCCCCTTTTTATGTGTTTTCTGGATTTCTGATGATGATTTCTGGAATTTTGTGCTTCACCAATTTTCATGATTTTCATTGATATGATATCAGTTTTTGTGCATTGGTGAATTCATGTGTTATTGACTTGTTATGAATACAAGTTTAGGGTATGATACCCTACCTTATCTTTGAGAAGATTCTTGTGATATTGATTAATCTTTTGTTGATTATCATTTACATACTTATAGTAGTAGGTCGTTATAGTTATTTCATGTTCATGTCATGCCTTTTACTTTATACCATATCATCTGATATTTATAGTTAGACTGATCCGTTTATTATTTTCTTATAAATAATACTCGGGTCAGACCGAGATGTTACAGGTGCTTCTGCTTGACTTCTCTTCAGGATATTTCTGACTTTTGGCTAACTACATAGATTAGTAGTTTTTGGATGTACACCTTTGAGATATAGACTCTATGTTGTGTACTTATTCTTTTGTATAGCACGTGATGCTATTATTTTGTATTATCGTGGATCTTTCTGACCACTACTCTGATGTACACTTTCATGTGTTATATATTTATTCATATCTTCTTCCGCCTTTGTGATATGGATGTCTGTGACTGATTTATGTTATGATTATTTCTATGTTTGTTTTCCGAAGATTATATATAGCCACCGTGTGATAGCTTTGTGTTTGTATCGGTATGTCGGATTTCCTCCTTAAAAGATATGCATTCTATTCTATCTGACGTATCGGTGCTCGCACAAAGAAGTTACATGGATGGTCGCTCCTCCACAGCCTTATCCTCCGCGCTAATTGACAGCACTACATCGTAGTGTTCTTGGTTAGCGTGGGTATAGAGGTGGGGCGTCACAGCTTGGTATCGGAGCCAAACTTCGGAACAATGTAGAATAACTTAACAAGGATCATCGTCCTAAGTCCACCTTAGGAGTTGTGTTTCAGGATTTAGTTCGAGTCTTCGAACCGATTTATCCTGTTTTCTTTATGATTCCTTGTTTCATCATTCAAGATTGCTTGATGTTCATTGGTGAATAACCTTCTTCTTTCTCTTCTTTCTTTCTAAAGGAAGAGGATGTCAAGACCAGGCCGTCCCAGAGCTGGGACATCTACTGCGGCTCCTCGAGATGGAGTTTTTATGACAACTCAACAGCTTCTTGAGTTAGTGACGAATGCCCAAGCAGCTGTAGTTAACCCGGAACCTACTCACCCAAAGTCGGGATTTGCACGGTTGTGCAGCGATTACACCAAATTGGGTGGGAAGCCCTTCAAAGGTTCTGAACCTATTATCGAGGTTCAAGCTTGGTTAAAATCATGCGATCGAATCTTCTCTCGCATGAACCTTATCGATCTGCACCGCGTTCAAGTGGCTTCCAGTATGCTCCAAGAGAGAGCATTGGATTGGTATGAACTTCTCACTTCCGAAATTAATGAAGCGGACCTCACTTGGGAGCACTTCCGAGAACGCTTCGAATCGAAATTCGTACCCGAGGCTGAAAAGGTAACGTTGGCTCGGCGATTTATTGACCTTGTTCAAGGTCAGGCTTCTGTGGCGGACTACGTCGCATCATTCGAATCCCTTTCCAAATATGGGGTCGAATATATAAATACTCCACTAAAGAAGAACCAGAGGTTCGTTTATGGCTTAAACAAAAGCCTCAAGAAGCCATTACTTCTGAAGTTAGAAGTTTCTTTCGACCAAATTGTAGATATCGCTCTTCGTCTTGAAGAGGCTGATAGAGAAAGTGATGTTGAAGTAGTAGCTTCCAAACCCAGCTTTAACAACAAAAAGAGGCCCAACAAATTTAAAGGTCCTTACCCGAACAAAAAGGGTAAACAAGCAGCTCCTGCTGCAAAGACTTTTTCCTCTGATGATAACAAATGCTTCAACTGTGGTGCTAAGGGCCATTTTTCGAACAAGTGTCCAAAGCCCCGCTCTTGCCGCTACTGTAAAGGCACAGATCATTATATGCACCAATGCAAAAGGCTTCAACAGAAGGAGGGAAAGCTTAATGTGGCTCAAGTCCCTGGTAACACATCTCGCCGTCAAGGTATGTCACATTCTGTCCTTGATGGCATTATATTATTTCATGATCAACCTATTAGAGTTCTCTTTGATACGGGTGCATCCCATTCTTTTATATCAAAAGAACTTGTCGATACTTTTTCTTTAAGTGTTACTGCTTTAATGACTTCATTAAGAATTGCGAATCCGGTTGGTGGATCCGCAACTCTTAGTTTACTTTGTAAAGACGTAGAGATTATTTTATGTGATTTTTCTTTCCTAGCCGATTTGCATGTCATGCGTTACTTAGGCTTTGGAATGATTTTGGGTATGGATTGGCTTACTCATTATGAAGCTCATATCCTATGTCCTGAGCGGACTATTTATCTTCGACATCCACTATCTGTTAAGCAGATTTCTATTATTCTTAAAGATTCGGATTCCGCTTTAGTTGCTTCATTATATTCTTTAAATCCTCGTGATGATGACAATGATGATGAGGAGGATGTCATTTCTCGTATTCGCATCGTTCGTGAATTTTCCGACATCTTTGAGCCCGTTTTAGGATTACCACCTAAACGAGCAATTGAGTTCAAAATTAACCTTTTACCTGGAGCTCAACCTATTACCCGTCCTCCTTATCGCATGTCTAATAAGGAGAACGAAGAGATGCGCAAACAACTATCCGAGTTGGAGACGAAGCAACTTATTCGCTCTAGTTCCTCGCCTTGGGGAGCTTCAGCTATTTTCGTAAGTAAGTCCGATGGCACACTTAGGCTTTGCGTCGACTACCGTAAGCTTAATGATCTTACTATTAAGAATAAATATCCATTGCCTCGGATTGATGATCTGTTTGATCAACTCACTGGTGCTAGAGTATTTTCACAATTGGACTTGGCTACCGGTTTCCATCAGCTTCGTATTGCAGAGGATAGTATTCCTTTGACTTCGTTCCGTACGCGATATGGATCTTATGAATGGCTAGTTATGCCATTCGGTTTAACGAATGCTCCGGCTTATTTCGTTGACCTTATGAATAGAGTTTTCAAAGATTTTCTCGATCGGTTTGTTCTCATCTTTATTTATGATATTCTTGTGTTTTCTAAAACCGAGGAGGAACACGAAAAGCATCTTCGAATTGTATTGGAAACTCTTAGGAGCAATCAACTAAAAGCAAAATTTTCTAAATGCCATTTTTGGCAATCTAGTGTGAAATTTCTCGGTCATATTATTTCTGAATCCGGAATATCCGTGGATCCTTCAAAGATTGAAGCGATTCAAAATTGAAAGAGACCGGAGAGCATGACTGAAATCCGTAGTTTTCTCGGATTGGCTGGTTATTACCGCCGTTTTATAAAAGACTTTTCTAAGATTGCCGTTCCTCTTACTGGCTTAACAAAGAAAGGTGTTAAATACATTTGGTCAGACAAATGTGAAACTTCTTTTCAGAAACTAAAAGAACTCCTTTCTGATGCTCCTATTCTTATTATTCCCGAAGGGAATCAAGACTTTGTCGTTTACACCGATGCTAGTCGCGTTGGTTTGGGTGCCGTTCTTATGCAAGAAGAACGTGTTATTGCTTATGCTTCTAGGCAATTGAAGCCGGCTGAGACTAGATATGCCACACATGATTTAGAACTCGCGGCTATCGTTTTCGCCCTTCGAATTTGGCGACATTATCTTTTGGGAGAAAAGTTTATACTTTATACTGATCATAAGTCTTTGAAATATTTATTTTCTCAAAAGGAACTTAATTTGCGTCAACAGCGTTGGCTCGAATTTCTTGCCTCTTATGATCTTGACATTCTTTATACTCCCGGAAAGGGGAATCGTGTTGCCGACGCACTTAGTCGAAAACAACAAGCGGTTGTTTCCATGATGATATCTGAATGGAACGACCTCAAACTTTTATCCACTTGTGAAATTCGAGATCGCGTTTCCGATTTGTGTTCATCTCTTGTTTTATGTAGCCTTGAGGCTCGTCCTTCTTTATTAGACCGCATTCTTGAAGCTCAACAGCTAGATCCTGAATTGGCTTTGCTTGGCCAAAATCTTAAGGATAAAACCGATATTGAAGGTTTGAAAGACTTTGATATCGACTTTCGTGGCGGCATTCGAAAATTTGGTAGATTGATCGTACCAAATATTAGTGATCTTCGTAGAGACATTCTAGAAGATTCTCATCGTTCCAAATATTCCATTCATCCCGGTAGCAGTAAAATGTACGCTGATATGAAGCGACTTTATTATTGGGAGGGAATGAAATCTGATATCGCTAACTTTGTTAAGTGTTGCATGACTTGCCAACTTGTTAAGGCTGAACATCAAAGGCCCGGTGGGTTATTGCAACCATTGGAAATTCCAGTATGGAAGTGGGATCAAATTTCCATGGATTTTATAGATGGCCTTCCCCGTTCTCGTTCGGGTCATAATAGCTTATGGGTGATTGTTGATAGACTTACTAAATCCGCCCATTTTATTCCTGTTCGGTCAAACCGAACCGTTCCTCTTCTGGCCAAACTCTTTGTCAAAGAAATTGTTAAACTGCATGGAGTTCCTTCTTCCATTGTTAGTGATCGGGATCCATTGTTTACTAGTGGATTCTGGAAGAGTCTTCAAAAAGCTTTGGGAACGAAGCTTAATTTTAGCACCGCTTATCACCCCCAGTCCGATGGACAAACTGAGCGTGTGAATCAAACACTTGAAGATCTCCTTCGTGCTTGTGTTCTTGACTTTGGTGGAAGTTGGGAAGATCATATTTCACTTGTTGAGTTTTCCTATAATAACAGCTTCCAATCTAGTATTGGTATGGCTCCTTTTGAGGCACTCTATGGAAGGCCATGCCGATCTCCTTCTTGTTGGCTTGAGGCCGGCGAGAAACTGGTTTTAGGACCAGACTTTATTCGAGATTCCACAGAAAAGATTGAACTTATTCGACATAGGATGAAAGAAGCCCAGAGTAGACAAAAATCCTATGCCGATAACCGAAGAAGGAAATTAGAATTTTCTGTTGGTGATCTTGTATTTATTCGTGTTTCACCAATGAAGGGTGTTGTACGTTTCAGTCGATCGGGAAAGTTAGCGCCTCGATATATTGGGCCATTTCCTATCACCGAGCGTATTGGTTCCATGGCTTATCGCCTTTCATTACCGGCTCAGTTTTCTGCTATGCATGACGTGTTTCACGTTTCTCAATTACGGAAGTGCCTTCGAGATTCCGATTCTACTCTTGAGCCCGGTGTTGTGGAAGAGATTGAAGTTTCACCTAATTTAACTTATGAACATCATCCTGTTCGAATTATTGCTTCGGAGATCAAACGGCTTCGAAATAAAGATGTTCCGCTTGTTAAAGTTCAATGGTCCTCAAATCCTAATGATTGCTCTTGGGAAACTAGAGAATTCATCGAGCGTACACATCCGGAATTACTTTCTCATGCTCTTTGAGGTAAACTTTTTAATTCCAATTTCTTTTGTGTTAATATGCTTTTATGGTTGTTACTTTTATTTCCACCATATATATTGCGAGGACGCAATTTCTTTAAGGAGGGGAGTCTGTAACAACCCGCATATCTATCGATTCTATATTTAAATATTTTATTTAAATATTTTATCGTTAGTCGGATGTTAGTCCGAAAAGCTACTTTTTGCATACGGTCAAATTAGGACTTGAGACCACTTCCATTGAGTTCAAAATGATGTTTGCGATCTTTTTGAGTGTAAACTTCGATATGTTTGGAGATAGTGAAATTTTCAACACTTTTTCCCGCCTTTGACTTTGGTTTGGACTGCACCCCTTTAGTTCAGCCCAACCATCTTCCTCACTCTATCAAAACACTTCAAGCTTTGTCAAAAATGGTGGTGGGAAGTGGAAATTAAAACTCCAAACACAAATTCTATTGCAAATCCGAGATTCAACATCAAATTCACGTGAAGAACATTGATTCAAGCTTGTTGGTGTTCTCGCTTTGCTCTCAAATCTCCATCTTCATCAAATTCTGTGAAAAGGTGAGATTTTTAATCTCACATCTCGCCTATAACTGTCATTGGGTTGTTGGAAATGACTTCCTATCACTTTAGCATTAATGTTTGCAACTGGTTTGGATTGAATTGGTGAGAAACTCAAGTTTCAGCGCTGTTTGCAAATTCTGGCTCTAGGTCGTTCTGCCTTCCTTAGGTCGTCCAGGCTGCTAGCTCGCGTGTTGAAAAGTCTCCACTTTCTTAGGTCGTTCACGAGTTAGGACTTAGGTCGCTTGCGTGCTTAGGTCGTTCTGGCTTAGGTCGCAGGGAAATAGGTCGTAAGTCGAAACAGCTTTAAGTCTTAGGTCGTTGCCGACCTAAAATTCCAAGGCAAATCACTGAGTCGCTCCAATTTTGTTAAGTCTTAGGTCGTTGCCGACCTAAAATCCCCAGGCAAAAAGATAGGTCGTTGCCGACCTATAATCCCCAGGCAAAACGTTAGGTCGTTGCCGACCTATAATCCCCAGGCAAACTTTAGGTCGCTCGCACTGGCTTATCTCGTAGGTCGTCTCCGACCTAAGCTTCTTTTCCATAAGTCGTTCGCGAGTCAAGTGTTAGGTCGTCTCCGACCTAACGCCCTCGTCACCTTAGGTCGTAGCTCGTAAGTCGCTCGACCCTGCTAAGTCTTTAAGTCGCTCGAGTTAGGTCGGCCAGTATATCTCGTAGGTCGTCGCCGACCTTACACTTGGTCTTTTTAGTTCGCAATTTCCTTAGGTCGTATGACCTATTTTTCCTTAGGTCGCTGGACCGCTTGCCTTCACTAGGTCGAACCCCGTATTACTCTGCGTAGGCAATCTCTTCTGAAAAACATTTATCAGAATTCCTACTTTGATGGTTTTGGGATTGACTTCTTTGGACTTTACTCACGTCTTCGAACGTGAATTGATTTGTTCTACAATCGTTTTATGACTTGTCACTTTAAAGATATATGAAGGTTTCAATACTAATAGTAAATATCAAAACTCTTTCTTCAAAGCGATTTCAACACTATTTTAAATACCAAAAGTTCGTTTTCTCAAACCGATTTTCAATCTACTAGTATATACAAGCCTGTACTTCACTCGAATGAGAAATCGACTTAAACGACTTAGTAAAACGGGTGGTATGAAACGCTTGCGTTCACTTCGTCGGTTAGCTCTTGGACTTGTTCGATTGAACCGTTTTTGTGACAATTTCCTAGTGAAGATTTACAGCTTGTTCGTAAATATTTAAGTTAAGCAAGTGGTTATGGGACATGAAGCTAAACTCATATATTTACTAGCTTGGTGTGATTGACACTTCCTTATGATCATGACGATCATTTTTGTGATTTAGACTAGCGATTGAGCGATGTCTCTTTGTCTACGTGGGAGACTATACCCCGATCATGTGATGTTTCGCCATCACATTTCTAGGGTAGCACCCTACGGTCTTCGGGCCATTCCTGTGTGAAAATTTAATGGATAGCTTCCATGAGATAGCTTCTCGTCATGTGTTTACGCGTAGGTGAGTTTTCATGCTCCCATTCATGTGTTAGGCCTCCCCCCTTTTTATGTGTTTTCTGGATTTCTGATGATGATTTCTGGAATTTTGTGCTTCACCAATTTTCATGATTTTCATTGATATGATATCAGTTTTTGTGCATTGGTGAATTCATGTGTTATTGACTTGTTATGAATACAAGTTTAGGGTATGATACCCTACCTTATCTTTGAGAAGATTCTTGTGATATTGATTAATCTTTTGTTGATTATCATTTACATACTTATAGTAGTAGGTTGTTATAGTTATTTCATGTTCATGTCATGCCTTTTACTTTATACCATATCATCTGATATTTATAGTTAGACTGATCCGTTTATTATTTTCTTATAAATAATACTCGGGTCAGACCGAGATGTTACAGGTGCTTCTGCTTGACTTCTCTTCAGGATATTTCTGACTTTTGGCTAACTACATAGATTAGTAGTTTTTGGATGTACACCTTTGAGATATAGACTCTATGTTGTGTACTTATTCTTTTGTATAGCACGTGATGCTATTCTTTTGTATTATCGTGGATCTTTCTGACCACTACTCTGATGTACACTTTCATGTGTTATATATTTATTCATATCTTCTTCCGCCTTTGTGATATGGATGTCTGTGACTGATTTATGTTATGATTATTTCTATGTTTGTTTTCCGAAGATTATATATAGCCACCGTGTGATAGCTTTGTGTTTGTATCGGTATGTCGGATTTCCTCCTTAAAAGATATGCATTCTATTCTATCTGACGTATCGGTGCTCGCACAAAGAAGTTACATGGATGGTCGCTCCTCCACAGCCTTATCCTCCGCGCTAATTGACAGCACTACATCGTAGTGTTCTTGGTTAGCGTGGGTATAGAGGTGGGGCGTCACAATATATCAAATCTAACTATCCTATGTGAATTTCAATTTCAAATTATTTATCACTTACAACATTAACAATTTAACGTCATGTAAATATCAAACAATCAATCATTTAGCAACCAAACTGGATTATCATTGTATATATAACGGATAATGGTGTCAAATGTCACAAGTGAACTGATACGGGTAATAGCATATATAACAGTGCAATTAACTAACAGCAGCATATTTCAATTGTCATTTCCATTGAGATCAAATTTAATAAATAAAAGAACATTAATCGTGAGTAATTGCTCACCTTTCGAGGCTATAGGAGACAACGATAACTGAGATAGTGGCATAGACATGCACAGGGGTACAGACACGAGCAAGGCAAAGCGAATTACAACTGGAATCAATGGAAAAATCAAGATAAGCTATAGATTGATGGAAATGAAGCTGAGGACTAGATATTGACGAAATAAATCGAAACTGGATTGATGCAGGTAAATGGTATAGATGAACTTACATATAACTATAATTGTAAATAATAAAAAAAATCATATTTTAAATTCAACACGTTTATATTGAATATATATGAAATTCAAAATCATTGTTTTAAATAAACCCATAAAACAACATATTTACATAATATAGTTTGAAATAAATACATGATACCCCCTTTTTTTGTAAATATACAGTTCACACATAATGACCAAAATGCAGATACATGTCATATCAAAATATATATAGACTATATCTATATTATCTATCCACTGCTATTCAATAAAATATATATGCGTATAACACAACAGTATAAATACAACCTATTGTACAAACTTAAGTTAACTTATTTATATATCGTACAGATTTCACAAAGACCAGAACTTATATTGTATGCTTTCAAACAAAATATATATGTGACATACCCATACAGTACTTATATGAAATAATACAACACCTATATATTTTTAAACTCTCTATAAAACTTATTGTAAATATAACCGTTTGCACAAAACAATATATGATGATAGCTAAATGTGTGTGTATATATATATATGCGACTTTGAAGACTATGTGGGAAAACATGAATGCAATCTATAAAATACATATATTTTGCTGAAACGTGAACAGCACGTTACACGTATAAACTTTATAACTTGTTTATAAACTAATAAAATAAACAGAGCAATAGATAACCAGCTTATTAAAATTTAAAATATATATATACCTATATGACCCAGCATTCCATACATATAAATGTGTAAAACTGTATGCAAAACACACGAACTGTTTATATAAATCTGATATAAATTATAGCCTCTATACTTGCCTAACTATTCATGCTGAACACATACATTTCAAACCGAACCCTTGTCATTCTTCAAAATAACTTGGAAATAAAGATCTATACACTGTTCTTTCAAAATTTAATATACTTAAACTTATAAAAACCAAAACTGGTATCTGCATATTTATTAGCTGTCAAAACATATAACCTATACACCTTTAAATCATGAAATATACTACTTTCAATACCATATTACATAACTCGGTAGATCACTGTATAAACATATAGCTTTTGGGTATATGATAATATATAAACAAATCCAATCAGCAAAGCTTATAATATTAATATATGCAACATGATACTTTTAAACACAATTTTGCAGATACCTCAATATACTCAACAAACATGGTCTCGGCAAAGAGAAGAATGCTCGGCGAGGAGATGAAGATGTGGTTGGTGATGATTGCAGCGAGGCCAAGCGGAGGACGAAGACGAGTTGGTGGTGGTGTGAGGTGAGGGGATTCAAGGTCATAGGAGGCGCTTGGCCTGGGTGGTGAACTGATGGCCGATGGGGGAAGAAATTGGCTGGAGAGAGAGAGAGCGGGGCGATCGGCGCTTGGCTATGCTCGAAGAGGGAAAGGCCGGAGGAGGGAAGTGGAGGCCGTAATGGATGAACAAGCACAGGCGAACGAATTGAATGCTATTTTTCCCTCAAACATGGGACAGAGGAGAAGAAATAAGAAAAAGGAAGGGAGCAAAAAAAAGTTGAATCAATAAATGAACGAGAGTGAATGGGTATTAAAGCAAATTGAACAGTTTCCAAGTTACAACACAATGAACAGTCAAATATAAGACGTATGAAAATAATGAAATAGCAACTGTCATCGAACGCTTTGATTTGGTGAATAATTAAAGCAAGTTAGTACAGTGGTCCAGGCTGTACGATTCAAATATGAAAAGACAAAAGAAACAAAAGGTCCCAAATTCGATACGGTACGACGCACGGTCTTTCCATTTCTGTCACGTACCGGGCCTCAACATACAGAAAGGAATATACCGCTGAGATCAGCACGACGAAACGATCAAAATGGTATACAGATATCAGTGGTTCGACTAAATTATAAAAATTTGAATTTCCTACTAGCAGAAAATGTAGCAAAAACGCTAAAAAATAAGATCGACGGAGCTAAAGAAGTCCGAATTTGGAAAAACGAAAAATGACGTCTTGCTCAGAAGATGATTTAGAATTTTTCTATGTAAAGATATTTAGGTTTCGAAAACATTTTATTTCCATCAATTCCTAACTGATTAAATTGAAATAAAATTACACACAAAATAAACTTTCATATTTCTGGATGAAAATTTACTGGTTGATATGTTTAACTAGACGCATTTCAAATGTTAAATTTTTATTTCAATATTTTATTTTTTTAAAATTCCACAAATTTTTAATTAATAACGTTATTAAAACCAGTTAAATGTACGGGTCGTTACACCACCTGACTCCCTTCATCATGGCTCCTCTCTGTTCTCTGTCTCCTTATTGATTCCCTAGCCATTGCTTTCTAGATTCAAGTTACCAAGCTTTCAAATTCAAGATCCTAACTTCCAAATCCGTAGGTGCAAGCTTTCTCGATGAAAGCACCAAAATGTTGGCGTCCGATTTGACCACCAACACCCATTATACGTGAAAGCACCAGTATCCAGTCACAGATCACAGATAGTATATGATGTAGAGAATATAATATAAAGAATAATCAAATTAAAATGAAAGCAAGTAAAAGAGACAAGATTTATAGTGGTTCGGCTAACTCCGGCCTACGTCCACTCCAAAATAATCCTCTTTATTATACTGAAATTTGAATACAGTTACATAGCAAAATCCAAGAGTAGAAATGGCAGAGTATAGCCTAGGTAGAAGACGAAGAGAAGCCGAATGATCCACCCTGAAGCATGTTGATCCTTCCTCCTCCATGAAGATGCCGATCCTTCTTCTTCCACGCGAATATGCCGATCCATCCTTTACTATGAACATATGCTGATCCATACGATACCGGTCCAAGCTTTGCCGATCCATCATGTTTAGAACGTTATGTTGATCCATAGCGTGCCGATCCATACGGTGTCGAACCATATTTAGCCGAACCCTCCTTTGCCAATCCATGCTATGCCGAACCTTCCTATACCAATCCTCCCTATGCTGATCCATATTACGCCGAACCCTCCTATGCCGATCCATATTACACCGAACCCTATTATGCCGATCCTTCCTTTTTCAAGCCAATATTCACATTTCAAGCACCCTGCACCATTTATCTACCGACTATGTTTAATCCTGGCTTCATGTTATTATCTATAGTTGATCATCCATCCATCCATTTGAGCCAAATCCATGATATCCCAACCTTGATAACCATGAAGTCTATTGGGTTAAATCCACATGCGTACGGCCTTTCCAAAAGGTGGGTTAACAAAAGTTATGCGAGGAAAACTTAAATTTTGATCGGAAAGCCTGATTGGAGTCTGCGCTAAAGGATCGGGGGATCAATACTAGTTCGAAAGTAATGTCATATATTCGAATAGTAAATCGAATTAGATATTGTGTACGGATGATCTATATACATAGTATGGGCGTAAGTTAAAAAATAAATATTTTGGATAAATACCTTTAGGTTTTGTGTTGTAATTTCAAGGACGAAATTCTTTTAAGGGGGAAGTATGTAATGACCCGTAATTTGATCGCTTTAATTAAAGATGTTTAAATTATTTTCAATATTCAAATGTAGATTATTTTTCTACAAATAATCAAGTTTTAAGCAATGATTAATAATAATGAACTTATTTTGGAAAAATGTTCACAAAATATATATACTTTGGAAAAATAGCGATAAAATGGTCGAAAACCGTTTTATCAATAAACAGCTCTATAATTATCGGACATCATGCATGGAGTTGGATACATACACTTATTTTAATAATTTAACAAGAATATAAAGTAAAATTAATTATTTTATTTCGGAAAATTAAATGTATTTATGACATCATTAATGATGTCATCATTTCCAAATAGTTGATTTTTGAATTTAAATTAAGTTTAAATGATTTAATAATTATTTTGATTACTAAATAAGCCCTTTTAATTATTATATAATAACAAAAACATTACTATTAAACTTAGTTTATATATATATATATTAACTGATAAGTAAAAGTATGACCGAAAATCAGAATCGGAATTTGTAATGATTCGACATGTAGAAGTTGTGCAACGTTATGTATATATGTGACATACATATGCACATATACATGTACATACATGAAGACATATCCACATGCACATGAATATACATATATGCACACATATATATATATATACACACATTGTAAATATATATATTCTCATAATATCCAAGATATTTATTAACATTTTTACCACTTAAGCAACTACAAAGTCCACCCTCTTACACATAAGTACATGCATCATGAAAGCATATGGAGGGAGGGGTCAATTCAGCCATATGGGTGATGGGAATGGCGCATGTGTAGGTGATGAAGATGATGATGTATATGTTGATATTTTTCCTCCTTCTTTCCATGTAAATACCACACCATCTCCATCTCATTTCCTAATTGTCCTCCTTCACCTCTATGCTTCTTCCCTCTACTTTCATGTCTTCCAACCTTAGGAAAAATTTATCAAAATATTTCTTAAAAAGAAATTATATATATGTGTGTGTGTGTGGTGTGTGTGTGTGTGTGTGTATATATATATATTAAACCCTTTAAAACCACCATAATTCTCCTTCTTTCCACCCTCTTTCCACCCTCTTTACCTAAGCCACCCTCACCTAAGCCAAAGGCCAAGCCCTTTCTCCTCCCCTTGCATGGCCCTGAGCTCCTCCTTGAGTCCAAAGTCTAAGCTGAGCCAGTTAAAGGCAATAGTGCTAGTGATCGTGAGCTTAGATTTTGAGTTAGCAAAGATATAGCCAATTTTTAATTAATTGTTTAAACCAAGGTAAGAAAATCTAATTTTTATGGCTATATATGATGACGATATGATGTTTGTAATGGATGTTTCCTATGCTTTGATCATTAATTTTGGTTGCTGGAAATATTTTCGTTTGATGCGTAAAACAAGTCACGTTAAATACACGTCAAAAATCACAAAGGAAACCACTTTCCTTTATTTGATGAAATGGTGAATATGGAATGTTAAACCTCTTTGAAAATGATTTAAAATAAGTTAATAATGTTTTATAAATATTCAAAAGTTTTTCAACAAAGTTTAATGAAGATATGGAAATTTGGTTAAAATAGGCTCGTCGCGTAACGGTGGTTCATGACTTCGCGCCATAATAGTTTAAATCCATTTAAACGATGGATTCAGAGTTGGATTCCTTTGAAATAAGAATTTTACGAACTCTTAAAATCATAGTTTTATAACAAAAAAATTGAGATTTGATTTATTTAATTTTGAAATATAAGCAAACCAAGTTTTTGAAATAATCGTGGTTTTGCAGCTCGAAATCCAAAAAAGGATTCTTTAAATTTTATATTTTTAAAATCTTTAAAAATATGGAAAAATCTTTATAAATATATTAAAATGTTTTAAAAGAGATTTTGAGTTATAAACATGGGCTTCCCAGTTTTGTGAACCTTTTCAAATAAATAATTAAGTAATTTAAAGACGACTAAGAGGTTTAAAAATGAGTATGCTGAAACGACTAGTATATTTGTTCCATTTGTGAGTGTTATCGAAAATCTGACGAAGGAATGGAACAGATCAAAGAGAAAGCCTGGATGCTCTAAAATAATTAAAAGTAAATTAAGTATGTTAAAAGATTTAGAGTCCATCAAATAACTTGACCACCTTATGAGTGACAGAGAGGTATTCTCTAGGCTTGGGTTTGGGAAACTAATTGTCTACCCTCCTTAGCTACCCGACTGGCCCGACGGAGGGGATAGTAAATTTGATTTATTCGAATCAAAATTTCCCGAAGTATAAAAGATATTATTTTCCAAATTCAAAAAACTTGGACTGCATAGAAATAATCTTCTTATACTTGGTATTAAATTCCAAGAATTAGTTCGAAGATGATCTCACCGTTATTCGACGGATAGTAAAGGTTGAATATGGAAATTGATATTGTGTAAAACTAGTATAATTTCCATAATCCTATTTACTCAATAATGTTTTCTAAAATGATTTATGAAAATGATTTGGTAATTCCAAAGTTAAAAATAGGTTTAATGATTCTGTATATACTAGAAGGAATGTTTTAATGATATATATCTCTAGGAGATATTTTTATTAATCAATCATAGAATAATTCCCTATTCACTTAACATCTTTTTATCGATGATTAGTTCAAAGAAACCGGGGTCGGATTTGTGTGATTCCTCTCCGAAGACCACTTTGAACGAATTGACGTGTTCGAAAATAAAAGACATGGGATGAAATGATTTGGAAGGTGGAATGTAGGGCTGCTTGCCACTAACCCTCAGGGGAAATTCCCATATTATAAATATATATATGGTAGTAGTTCTTTATTTGATATCTTCGATACAAGGACTTCTCACTACTAATCGTATGGGTAATTCCCAATAGGATGTGGCAGGAGAGTACCTTCAATTTATCATGTTCCTAGATAACTTGTATGGACGAATGTTTGACATTGCATTTCTAAAACACACGTTTTTGTTTATTTTTACAAACGTGCATCTATTTGGTGGCGGAGAAGGCAACTTCTCTTAGATTACCACCCTTCCCTAAGACATACGAGCTCAGAGGTTGTACATTTGTGGAAATCAATAGTGTGTGATGGAATTAGTAATATGGCATTCAAAGTGGAATGTGCTAGGTGAAAGGTAATCGTTACCTCAGGCCTCATCTCCAAGTAATGGCTTAAACAGGGTACGCCGTAAGGCTATATGGTTCGCAACCATTAGGGTATGTGTGACAACCCGGAATTTTTGTATATTTGAAATTGGAATATTTAATTAATTTTAAATATTCAGAGATAAATTATTAACTTAAATTTCAAATATCGCTGTTTATTGAGTAATTTAATAATTAGATTAAATTTAATTTATTTGAAGTTGGGTAAAATAGTAAATTTGGTATTCTAAGCTAATTAAAAATATTTTGAAGGCTTGGAAAATTCATATTAATAATACTAAAGGTAATAGAACTTTTAAAATTGAATTTAAAAGTGTTTTGTTCAGTTTTAAAATATATCGTTTGAATCGATATTTAAAAATAGCCTTCCGAGGCACAGTCTCGGAATTTGACGAAACCAGTTCCATTGGGTCCGTAATATTGTATTATTATCGGATTTCAATTTTCGTAAAATTTGAAGTTGTTGAGTGAGCATACGATAGTTAAACGCAATGAAATTCATATCGGAATTTAAATATAAAATATGTATTGTTGACAAATTTAAAACCCCTTCACATCAAAAACTTTTCACCGTGAATTCAGGGATAATGTTCACTTGTACAATAACGTCTATTCTTGTTCCCTCCTTCCTTCTTCTGGAAGCCAAAGTCGAGCCCTTCTTAATAAATTCGTGCACCCTTATTTTCATTAATTCGAACGAATATCAGAAACAAAGAATAATGGCCGCTTGCCATCTCTTTCAGATCGAATCAAAAAAAAAAAAAAAAAATCAACTTCAAAAATCGAATGCTCGAAATCTACACCATGGAAAAATTCGAAACTTGTCCCTAAATTCATACATTTGCATTGGCTTCGATCTGGGGTGACTTTTGGATAGTGCGGTTTGGGTTTGGGGGAGTCGACAGTGAAGTCGAGGGGATGTTGGCGCTAGGGTTTGTGATCGTTAGGATTTTGAGCCTTGATTCTCGAATTTGAAACTGGATTTGGAGTTGTCGAATCGAGCAGCACATCGTGGAAGAATCTGGCATCGACCGGTTGGGTATCGTGGATTGCTTTTTGGAACCGCATGTAGCGCCTCCAGGTCGCAAGCGTCTTCACGAGGCCGAGTCCCACCGGATGGGATTGACGAGTCGGTGGGTGATGTCGGGTGGTGGTTTGTTGAGGAAGAAGTGTGAGTACGCGTGCGATTGGAAATCGAGTTACTGTACGCGTGCGTGTACAGGGAATAGGAGGGGAGGATGAAGAAGGGGGGGTGTGAGTGTGGGCCGGGCTCTGTTTGGGTGGGTTTGAGTTTTAAAGTTTTAAATTAATTAGTGTTATTCAAATTTAATTGTCATCAACTTATAAAATCTGTATCTTGCACACACGAGGTCTGATTCGGACGGTTCGAGTTGCGATGGGATCGTGACCTCGTCATCTACCGTAGGTATCAATTTGGACGAGTATGGAGTTCTGATAATCTCAAACAATTTGAAACGTATCCGGATTCAATTGAAAACGGAATGCGTAAGGCGACTAAATTCAAGGTGAGTTAATCTCACTCAGCTGAATTTTTAATTTAAATTTAAATGGTTAAATTTAAATAATTGATTGAATGATTGCATTGATTGGATGTGCTATAGTATATATAGTAGTATATAGCAATATATACATATTGGCATATGTATATATTGGAGTTGTTGATATTCCTGCATTATATAGCGGATGAGACCCTATGCGCCGCATAATAGCGGATGATTTATATAAATCCCATATACTGTGATATTCCACCTTGAAGTGGAATTGGTATTTTATATTGTGCTAACGTCTGTGGATGCAGGGGAACAGGTTGGAGGGATCCAACTGGATTCCTCAAAAAAATATTAGATTATTTAATATTCTGTGTTCTGAATATTTGATATCATGTGATGATTTTATATTGGATGATGTGGTTGATTTGGATTGTCCAGTATAATAAATTATAAAATCTATGGAATTGAATTGTTGAAAAGAAATAAAAGGGGTAAAAGTTTAAGTAAAATAATTCGAGAAATTGGGATAAAATTTATAACAAATTGAAATAAAAATAAGGTGATTTGGAATTTTAACAAATATGAAATAAGGGGATTTTGAATTCACAAGGGGTAATAAATTTTATACTTAAGTGATATTATTTGAAGAATAAAAGAAGTTATTTTTGAAATTAAGGATTAAAGTTAATTAAAGAATAAATAAGGAGTTTTGGAAATCTGTAATTGATATTGGTAAAAAGGGGTTTAACTCGTAATAAGGAATAAAAATCTAAAGGTTAATGTATTTTGGAATAAATGAAGTAGCAAAGGAAATTTACTTCAAAGTAAGTAGAGTAAATTGGGAAATCAATTGGAAATTGATTTAGTTGTTTAAATTGGAATTTTAGAAGGGAAATGAGATTTTGGAATTTATAAACTGGGTTTATAAAGTAAATAAAATATCAGTGGATATTAGAAAATATAAATTCAAGGTGGGAATTTATAAAGGGATGTGAATTGGTTTAAAATAAATGTTGATTTATTTTTAAAGGATGGAAATGAGAAGTGTATTTCTCTGGATAGCCAAGTACGTTTTCAAGGTAGTTTTAAATATAAGTTAAAAGTTTTAATATGTTTTAAAAAGCATGTTTTAGAAAATTGATTATTTTTAAATGTTAACTTTTTAAAGTAAGTAGTTTCAAAAATCTATTATTGTAGTAATTATATAAAAGTGATTGGTATTATGTTTTAAAGAGGAAATTTAGTTTATATTTATAAAGTGGTTTATTTTAAAATATATATTTTAATAAAGTATTAAAGTAGTTTTAAAATTTCAATGTTATAAAAGATATTTATAATAAAGTGTTTTAAAATTATTTTAAAATCTAAAAGTATTTTGTACTTGGTGATTCAGTGGAAATAATTATTTGGGAAAGGTATTCCGTAAGCGGAAACTGTTTTGAAATTGTTTTCAAATGAGCTTTGAAAATTTGGAAATATATCTTGGAAAGATATTTGGGCAAATAAATAATGTGGGAAATTATTTATTGTGTGATGGTTGCTTGTGGATGTTAATTGATAGTTAAATAACCGACTATCAATATTGGCCAAATGCGCTGATCGTTTCGAAGAGACCGGGATCGAGTTTCCGTATACCGGGATTCTAGGTCTGGAGACTCGAATACCACTTCGATCCGGTTTGTACGTTTCGTGTAACGTGTTCGGAGTCGAAGATGGAGCTGTGAAGTGCAAGGGCTAGTCGCTACTAATCCTGAGGATATTTCCAAAATGGATGTAGTAGGAATAGTGCCTTCGGTTCCGTTCGGACCCGGGACGGACTTGTATGGACGAATGCTTTCGTGACATCGTCAGGCGGACGATGGGCATTCTAAGGGATATGTGCTATAAAGGTATCGTTTAGCCTCGAACCTCATCAACCGGGAATGACTGAAAATCAGGGGTTATGCAGCAAGGCTTCGTGGGTAGCCCCCACTTGAGAGTAAAGTCATCCCTGTCTAGATGTCCCTTTTATTTCGGCTTAGTGTTGCGGTTGCTGATCCCAACCGTGGGGTGATTTTATTTGGAATTATCCAGTAAGGGATGATTCCGGCCTTGTGTTGCAGGGGAGCGGGCGTACTCCTCGGTACTGTGATCTAGGCCACGTACTGTGACAGGTGGTACCCCAGTGCCTAGTCATTCGTTGGAAATCCATTCTCCCTACGTGCCTTGTACGAGTTTTGTTTGTATTACCCACGTTGTGGCTAGTATGCTGGAATTTAATCATGTAACAATTTCAGCTATTTTAATAAGTATTTGTGAATAGACACTATTATAATATCAGAGGATTTTTATAAAAAGTGTTTTAGCTATCGTAAGGTAAAAACCCGACATGTTTATTGGTGGCGTGGTCTTACGAGATGCTTTTATTTTCAAAAGGATTTTTGAAACTTTAATAATCAATTGAGTGTGATTTTCTCACGCTGGTTTTCCAGACTGACTCGGGTATTGTTTTATATGATGCTCGGGTCAGACCGAGTATTATAGGTTACAGGACATGGTGCTGTGGAGCTCAGGAGATGAGCTGGATGGCGAGACGTATCTCCCGTACTTGTTTATATAAATATATTCTGCTGTGTTGATTGTTGTACTCTGTTGTATTGAGGACATGATATGGTTATTGTCCAGTTGTATGTTATGTGTTCTCTGGTGTATACTCTGATGATATATTATATAAAACTGATATAGTTTTGATTTGTGTAAAGATCTGTTAATATATATTATATTTTATTCCGCTGCGATGGTTAGATTCTGATGTTGTTTTCTATTTTTCTTCTTCTACCTCTTCTTCTTTTAGCACAAATGGTTCGATTTTCCGCGACTGGAAAGTCGGGTCGTTACAGTGGTATCAGAGCTTAGGCTGGCGACAACCTTGGCTCTGGTGGGAATTTTGAGAGTATTAATAGATATGAGCGCGTATTTGTTAGTGAATATAAAATTGTTTTATATTGTGTTGATTGGTTTATTGAGTAGTTTATGGATTCTGGTCGATGTGTGGGACGCCACAACATTGATAGGGATCTCTAAACACTTGTATAGAACAATTCGACACAGTATTGTTTTAAAGTAGGGTAAATGAAATAATTTTACCCAAATTATTTTTGTATAAAAAGAAAGGTTTTGTAAACTATTTCTAGTTAATATATATATGGTTGTTTGGATGTTAGAAGTGATAATATGGAATTGTTATCATTAATATATGGAAACTTAACTAGAAATTGAAATTTATAACCAAAGTAAAGAATAAAATTTTATAATAAAATAAAATTTGAGAATATAAATTACAAATGTAATTTATAAGTTGAAATAAACTTTATATACAAACGAGATATGTAAATGTAAACTAAATGTCATATATAATGGAAATTAAGATGAAGTTCTAGAGAAATATTTAAAATTGGAATGGGATAAAATTCCAGAGTAACGATGGATATAAAACTGGATGGGTTTTAAATTTGGAATTTTGTGAAGATTAAAATTCCTTTGAGTTGGAAATGGTTTTCAAAGGGGTTTGGAGAAATAATGGTGACATTATTTCGGAAATATTTTGAATTAGATTTGAAATCTGGAGAGATTTGGGATTTAAAAATATTTGGAGGGATTTTAAAGAGATAAAAGCATTTAACTCTCTTTCGGTCGCTGGAAAATAACTTCGGTGATGACTGCAGCATCATCGATGTTCATTTTCGAGTTTCTAGGAGAGAAATTGCTACCGAGTTGTTTGAAATGGGCTTTGTTTGCGAACTGGATTTGGTTTTGAAAATTCAAAGGAATAGTTGAATTGCCAAAGAATTTTGGGATATAGTTGATTTCAAAGATGATTTTGAAATGGTTGAAAAATTATTTAAGCTCTGGAATCCTATTTTGGAATGTTTATAGTATAATAAAAATATATACTTGACTAAAATTTAATGTATAATCCGGAATAAAGAGAAAAATATGAATGGGATTGTTTTAATGGATTGAAGTGATAAAATAAACCAAATATTAGGTATAAATTGGAATAAATTACTTAATGGAGTAATGGATTATGGAAATAGAACCTTAATTGGCTGAAAAAAAGTTGATTTTGTAATTTGGATATGAAATGGGAAATGAACTTAGATTAAGTAGAAATTATTAATTGCAATCCGAGATAAAATACTAACAAATCAAATGTGGATGATATAAATAAAGCTCGACACATATTTTAGATGCTGTTAAGTGAAATAAATTGGAACAAAATTAACTTAAGTGTGAATGAACTCAAGTATAAATAAATGGAATATGACCTTGAAATATTATCCAAATGAGTTTAGGTTATGGACTTTGAATTGGTTAAATAGAAATTGAATTGTGAGTTAATAAAAAAAAAAATTGGATGGTGAATTAAAGGTAAATAGTAGAATCAGAACTTGAGTTATCAAATAAAAATTCGACTTGGGATATCAACGCATTTAATATATGTGGAAATGTGTTAAACAAAATGGAATTTTGATTAAGGTAATAATGGTTTGTATTGTAAATGAAATCCAAGTGGCTATGAATAAATAATGGCTTTGAATCTTATTCAATGAACAAAATATTGAATTTAAAATTTAAAAAGGGGCTAATTGAATGAAATTGATGCAAACTGCTATAGAAATGAACTTAAGTTGTTAACTTAAGTAAATGTTGAATGAAGGCTGAACTCAAATCTCAGTGTTTAAAAATTTGAGAAATAATGATTGAATAAAAGCTTGAATTGTTTCCGAGCTAAATAAATGGTTGTAAATAAATTAAAATGGAATGGGTCAAGTGTAAATTGAGATGGATTTAATTTCAATGGTTCTAAAGCTGAAGTAATCATTTTATCCACATTAATATTGTCGAATTGTATTAGAAATGGATCGTTGATGTAAAACGAGGTTAAATACAATTCTATGAATTGATAGAAAGGAAATAAAATTGATTTTTGGAATTCAATTGAAAGAAATGTGAGTTGTTTGGGTTAAATATGAATTGAAAGTAAACAACTGAGTTGCAAACCACTTTGATTAAATAAAGTGTATACGAATTGATTGTAAACAATTAAAATTTGATGTTGAAAACCTTAAGTGGCTTATGAATATGGTTTAACTAGCATCGCTTATACAAAATTGTAAATTTGTTGTTAAATATTGTTGAATTTCATGATTTTGGCACTTATACATTTGAATTGAGTAAGTACAGGTCCAGGGAAGCCGTTTGGCTGGGACGGGTCATGCCAAAAGCTTAAATAAATAGCCACTTGCTTAAAAATGCTAAATAAGGTACGCCTACGCAATAAAAATAGGAAATATGAACTGTTTTTCTGATTTCCGGCCTGAGGCCGATGTATATATATATTTGTGCATCCTGCGATATCGCAGAAGTCCCTCCGTACAAAGGAGACTCTGCCAAAATTTTCCGTAAATTTTGGGAGTTAGAAATTTTTGGAAATTTTCATTAACGATAAATGATTTAAATTTGCTAAGCAAATAAAATTGAAACTGGATATTGAAATCTAATTCAAATGTGAATGTAAAGTGAAGTGAAATCGAAGGAACTAAGGAAAGTAAAGTTTGTAAATAAATTTTAATTGAGATTTAAATTAATTAGTAAGTGTAGCTAATTCAATATTCAAAATGGAAGCCAAATGGAAAACAAATGGAATTGTAAAGGGCAAAAGTGATTTGAATTTAATATGAACTTCAATAGTGAAGTGGAAATAAATGTAAGAAGTATGTAAACTATTTATATTGAACTTAAGAAGTATGGTGAGATTCTTAAGTAAGTTGGTAATAGGAAAATACTGAGTAAATGATTGAATGAAGATTTAAAACTGAAAGTTATGAAACGGGATGATAATTCTGGATAAGTGAATAGAAATCAAAATGAATGTGAATAAAAAGGAAATTGATAAAATGGATAATTCAATTGGGTTAATTACGTAAGGTGTACGTATATTATTTTATTCGCATAGCTATTTGATCCAGATGTCGAGCACAGAATTTCGAGGTAATTATGCCGATCCGAGTTAGGATTTTTCGCTCGATTTTCAACGGCGAACCTGGATATGGATTGTTGATTGATTCTGGTAATTCTCTATCATAGTTTGTGGCTATGCAAGGGGAATGACGGTTTCTGATCAAGAAACCAGATCTGAGTCCGCACTAGGAAGTCGGGTGGACGATACTAGTTTGGAAGTGAAATTGTGTGATCGAGTGAGCGATCGAATGTGATATTGCGTACGGATGATATATGTGCATCGTACGGGCTTAAGTAAAGCAAATATTGAAAATTTGTAAAGGAAAGTATAAAATGACTTTGGAATTGTGATTGAATATTATTGCTTAGTAGGATATACAAGTGTATAAAAGCAATGGATAAATTGGGATTTTTGATTTTAGAAGATAAAATTTAATGGCCCGACAAAAAGGTATGTATTTGAATTTCTATATGAAATTTGATTGGGTTTTGATCTAGCCACTTGGCTTTTTGTTTTCTTTTTGAAATTGGGAGGCCGTAGAGCCATTTTGTAGTAGTACCGAGCTAGCCGCGCAAAGGAGACGCTGGAAAAAATTTTCGAAAATTTAGGGAGTTAGGAAAATTTCGAGAAAATTTTGATAACTCAAAATTTGAATTCAAATTTAAATTTGAACTGATAAGAAAGATAATATTGTTTGGGACTTAGGAGTAAGTTTGAAAGGTTAGAAAGAGGGATAATGTATCTCTATTAAAGGATTTGTTTTGGGAGATGGTTAAACCTATTTGGGTTAAGGAAATAGTTAATGGGGATTGAATCATTCCTCTTAACTAGTAATTTCGGGGACGAAATTCTTTTAAGGGGGGAGGAATGTGACGACCCGGAATTTTTGTATATTTGAAATTGGAATATTTAATTAATTTTAAATATTCAGAGATAAATTATTAACTTAAATTTCAAATATCGCTGTTTATTGAGTAATTTAATAATTAGAATAAATTTAATTTATTTGAAGTTGGGTAAAATAGTAAATTTGGTATTCTAAGCTAATTAAAAATATTTTGAAGGCTTGGAAAATTCATATTAATAATACTAAAGGTAATAGAACTTTTAAAATTGAATTTAAAAGTGTTTTGTTCAGTTTTAAAATATATCGTTTGAATCGATATTTAAAAATAGCCTTCCGAGACACAGTCTCGGAATTTGACGAAACCAGTTCCATTGGGTCCGTAATATTGTATTATTATCGGATTTCAATTTTCGTAAAATTTGAAGTTGTTGAGTGAGCATACGATAGTTAAACGCAATGAAATTCATATCGGAATTTAAATATAAAATATGTATTGTTGACAAATTTAAAACCCCTTCACATCAAAAACTTTTCACCGTGAATTCAGGGATAATGTTCACTTGTACAATAACGTCTATTCTTGTTCCCTCCTTCCTTCTTCTGGAAGCCAAAGTCGAGCCCTTCTTAATAAATTCGTGCACCCTTATTTTCATTAATTCGAACGAATATCAGAAACAAAGAATAATGGCCGCTTGCCATCTCTTTCAGATCGAATCAAAAAAAAAAAAAATCAACTTCAAAAATCGAATGCTCGAAATCTACACCATGGAAAAATTCGAAACTTGTCCCTAAATTCATACATTTGCATTGGCTTCGATCTGGGGTGACTTTTGGATAGTGCGGTTTGGGTTTGGGGGAGTCGACAGTGAAGTCGAGGGGATGTTGGCGCTAGGGTTTGTGATCGTTAGGATTTTGAGCCTTGATTCTCGAATTTGAAACTGGATTTGGAGTTGTCGAATCGAGCAGCACATCGTGGAAGAATCTGGCATCGACCGGTTGGGTATCGTGGATTGCTTTTTGGAACCGCATGTAGCGCCTCCAGGTCGCAAGCGTCTTCACGAGGCCGAGTCCCACCGGATGGGATTGACGAGTCGGTGGGTGATGTCGGGTGGTGGTTTGTTGAGGAAGAAGTGTGAGTACGCGTGCGATTGGAAATCGAGTTACTGTACGCGTGCGTGTACAGGGAATAGGAGGGGAGGATGAAGAAGGGGGGGGGTGTGAGTGTGGGTCGGGCTCTGTTTGGGTGGGTTTGAGTTTTAAAGTTTTAAATTAATTAGTGTTATTCAAATTTAATTGTCATCAACTTATAAAATCTGTATCTTGCACACACGAGGTCTGATTCGGACGGTTCGAGTTGCGATGGGATCGTGACCTCGTCATCTACCGTAGGTATCAATTTGGACGAGTATGGAGTTCTGATAATCTCAAACAATTTGAAACGTATCCGGATTCAATTGAAAACGGAATGCGTAAGGCGACTAAATTCAAGGTGAGTTAATCTCACTCAGCTGAATTTTTAATTTAAATTTAAATGGTTAAATTTAAATAATTGATTGAATGATTGCATTGATTGGATGTGCTATAGTATATATAGTAGTATATAGCAATATATACATATTGGCATATGTATATATTGGAGTTGTTGATATTCCTGCATTATATAGCGGATGAGACCCTATGCGCCGCATAATAGCGGATGATTTATATAAATCCCATATACTGCGATATTCCACCTTGAAGTGGAATTGGTATTTTATATTGTGCTAACGTCTGTGGATGCAGGGGAACAGGTTGGAGGGATCCAACTGGATTCCTCAAAAAAATATTAGATTATTTAATATTCTGTGTTCTGAATATTTGATATCATGTGATGATTTTATATTGGATGATGTGGTTGATTTGGATTGTCCAGTATAATAAATTATAAAATCTATGGAATTGAATTGTTGAAAAGAAATAAAAGGGGTAAAAGTTTAAGTAAAATAATTCGAGAAATTGGGATAAAATTTATAACAAATTGAAATAAAAATAAGGTGATTTGGAATTTTAACAAATATGAAATAAGGGGATTTTGAATTCACAAGGGGTAATAAATTTTATACTTAAGTGATATTATTTGAAGAATAAAAGAAGTTATTTTTGAAATTAAGGATTAAAGTTAATTAAAGAATAAATAAGGAGTTTTGGAAATCTGTAATTGATATTGGTAAAAAGGGGTTTAACTCGTAATAAGGAATAAAAATCTAAAGGTTAATGTATTTTGGAATAAATGAAGTAGCAAAGGAAATTTACTTCAAAGTAAGTAGAGTAAATTGGGAAATCAATTGGAAATTGATTTAGTTGTTTAAAATTGGAATTTTAGAAGGGAAATGAGATTTTGGAATTTATAAACTGGGTTTATAAAGTAAATAAAATATCAGTGGATATTAGAAAATATAAATTCAAGGTGGGAATTTATAAAGGGATGTGAATTGGTTTAAAATAAATGTTGATTTATTTTTAAAGGATGGAAATGAGAAGTGTATTTCTCTGGATAGCCAAGTACGTTTTCAAGGTAGTTTTAAATATAAGTTAAAAGTTTTAATATGTTTTAAAAAGCATGTTTTAGAAAATTGATTATTTTTAAATGTTAACTTTTTAAAGTAAGTAGTTTCAAAAATCTATTATTGTAGTAATTATATAAAAGTGATTGGTATTATGTTTTAAAGAGGAAATTTAGTTTATATTTATAAAGTGGTTTATTTTAAAATATATATTTTAATAAAGTATTAAAGTAGTTTTAAAATTTCAATGTTATAAAAGATATTTATAATAAAGTGTTTTAAAATTATTTTAAAATCTAAAAGTATTTTGTACTTGGTGATTCAGTGGAAATAATTATTTGGGAAAGGTATTCCGTAAGCGGAAACTGTTTTGAAATTGTTTTCAAATGAGCTTTGAAAATTTGGAAATATATCTTGGAAAGATATTTGGGCAAATAAATAATGTGGGAAATTATTCATTGTGTGATGGTTGCTTGTGGATGTTAATTGATAGTTAAATAACCGACTATCAATATTGGCCAAATGCGCTGATCGTTTCGAAGAGACCGGGATCGAGTTTCCGTATACCGGGATTCTAGGTCTGGAGACTCGAATACCACTTCGATCCGGTTTGTACGTTTCGTGTAACGTGTTCAGAGTCGAAGATGGAGCTGTGAAGTGCAAGGGCTAGTCGCTACTAATCCTGAGGATATTTCCAAAATGGATGTAGTAGGAATAGTGCCTTCGGTTCCGTTCGGACCCGGGACGGACTTGTATGGACGAATGCTTTCGTGACATCGTCAGGCGGACGATGGGCATTCTAAGGGATATGTGCTATAAAGGTATCGTTTAGCCTCGAACCTCATCAACCGGGAATGACTGAAAATCAGGGGTTATGCAGCAAGGCTTCGTGGGTAGCCCCCACTTGAGAGTAAAGTCATCCCTGTCTAGATGTCCCTTTTATTTCGGCTTAGTGTTGCGGTTGCTGATCCCAACCGTGGGGTGATTTTATTTGGAATTATCCAGTAAGGGATGATTCCGGCCTTGTGTTGCAGGGGAGCGGGCGTACTCCTCGGTACTGTGATCTAGGCCACGTACTGTGACAGGTGGTACCCCAGTGCCTAGTCATTCGTTGGAAATCCATTCTCCCTACGTGCCTTGTACGAGTTTTGTTTGTATTACCCACGTTGTGGCTAGTATGCTGGAATTTAATCATGTAACAATTTCAGCTATTTTAATAAGTATTTGTGAATAGACACTATTATAATATCAGAGGATTTTTATAAAAAGTGTTTTAGCTATCGTAAGGTAAAAACCCGACATGTTTATTGGTGGCGTGGTCTTACGAGATGCTTTTATTTTCAAAAGGATTTTTGAAACTTTAATAATCAATTGAGTGTGATTTTCTCACGCTGGTTTTCCAGACTGACTCGGGTATTGTTTTATATGATGCTCGGGTCAGACCGAGTATTATAGGTTACAGGACATGGTGCTGTGGAGCTCAGGAGATGAGCTGGATGGCGAGACGTATCTCCCGTACTTGTTTATATAAATATATTCTGCTGTGTTGATTGTTGTACTCTGTTGTATTGAGGACATGATATGGTTATTGTCCAGTTGTATGTTATGTGTTCTCTGGTGTATACTCTGATGATATATTATATAAAACTGATATAGTTTTGATTTGTGTAAAGATCTGTTAATATATATTATATTTTATTCCGCTGCGATGGTTAGATTCTGATGTTGTTTTCTATTTTTCTTCTTCTACCTCTTCTTCTTTTAGCACAAATGGTTCGATTTTCCGGGACTGGAAAGTCGGGTCGTTAAAGTATGATCATCACCTTTCTAGATTACCCTCTACATTTCAAGTATGTCGTTTTATGCTATGGGATCTTGGATAGGTTAGTTACGACCGGGGTAATGACATATTAGGTTTCTATCCAAGCCATGCCAAAGTGCCAAAAAGGGATAAACCGGTCTTGCCAAATGCGGAGGATTTTTTGTGTATCCTCAATACATCCCTCTAGAGATGTACGATATAGAAGGTAGTCCCTTACCTTGCCATTATATGGTGTCCATTCCTCAATAAGTGCCTTTGGACTTGTATGTAGAGCCTAACATATCCAGAATTTAATAATGATAACAATTTCGGCTAAGATTAATAAGTTTAATTGCAAAGTGTTTTCAAAAGAATGTCATTAAAAATAATATTTCTAATTTTTTCATAGAAAATGTTTTGGTTATCATAAGGTAAAAACCCATTCGGTGTTTATGTGCGGCGTGGTCTTATGAGATACCTTTGTTTTCAAAAACGCGTATTTTGAGTTTCTCACACCAGTCCCATGACTAACTCGGAGTTTAATTTTTTTTCCCCTTAAACTCTGGGTGCCCTATTTTTTGGGCAGCCTAGCAGTCAGGTTTAGTTAGAAGAAATCTAGAAGAGCTCGGAGCATGTAGTTAGAAGATTCTTCAGTAGACTATTATTGCTTTTTCACCACCCTTATGTACTATTGTATTCTGCATTTGTAAGAACAGATATTTATAACTATCTGTGCTTAACTCTGATAAATGTATTTAAAATTTTTGTTGTAAAGATATATATATATATATATATATATATTGAAATAATATATATTATTCCATTCATGTCAGATTATGTTCTATCATTATAGAACCGCCTCTCTGGCACTTGGATTTGCGGCACGTGAATCCAAGGATGTATTAGTGTCGATTTTTGAAGGTCAAGGAGATGGGTCGTGACATGCAACATCATGGTGGGGGGCTGGAATAGGTGATTCGGTGCGCAGCATAAAGTGAGGTCAAGTTTTGGTTTTTGGGTATGAGACGGTGGAGATTTGGATAAGCTCTTCAATGGTGAAGTCCGATTTTGGTTTAGGGGTCTAGAGCTTGGTATCTGTTTGATGTGCATGGGATGGTTTCTTGTATCGGGTACAGGGGAGGGAGGTATCAGCATTTGAGAAGAAGAAGTTAAATAAGGGTAATTAAATATAACTATAATTAGTAGTTAATTAAACCATTTTAATTTTAGAATCTTATAAAATTTAATATCTTGCTCGTACGAGGTCCAATCAAGACGTGGATTTTTGCGTAGCACTTGTAATGATGGAAGCTTTGCGATGGAACTGGTTTGGGTGAATATGGAGCATGTTAAAATTTTAAATAAAATCGAACGTCTCAAACCAGAGCACTTCGACGCTAATTGGAACTTCGGTGAGTTTAACTCAACTTTTTGGTCAATTCAGTATGTTACATAGTAGATAAAATTCAATGTTTATGTTTGGTTGAATTATTTGGCTATTTGGTTAAATATTCACTTTTACAAGCGATTGTTATCTAAAATTGAAATAAATGAATTTTATTGAGAAATTCATATTTCTTCATATTGTTACCTTTAAATTTCTAGTTATATTCCTGTTGATTCTATTTTAGTTATAACCTTCTTATATAGATTGTTAAATTTGTTGAATCTTGATTGTTTAGCGCTGTTAGTTATGACATTGTTATATGTTCAAACTTAACCCATGTAGTGATAAAAATTTAATAACAATATTCATTAAGTGCTTGGTGGCTATTGGCCTAAATTTAGTATTTTGGAATACTATTAATTGCTGTTGGGCTTAAAAATGATTTTGGTTCAAGGAATGATTTTAAATCCGACTTTTGGCTTTTTGGAACATTTTGGTTAAAATGGATTTTGGAAACTTCTTTTTCACTCCAACCTTTATTTGTCTTTTCTAATATATTTAAAAATGGTTTATAGTTGTTTTAGTATTATTTTATAATATTCTAAAGTTGTTTAATTATTATTTAATAATTTTTAAAATTGTTTAATTATTGTTTAAAAATGTTTAAAAGTTGTTTATTTATATTTAATATGGTTTAAGGTTATTTTTCAATATTTTAATATTGTTAAAAGTTATTTATTGAAATAATTGTTATTATTTATTAATAATGTTTCAAAATTAATAATAATTATTTATTAATAATGTTTTGGAAGTTAATAATTATTTATTACTATAATATTTGAGGATTGATTATTATTGTTTATTAATAATGTTTTAAATTGTTGGTTATGTTATTTATAATATTTTTGAAGTTAATAATTATTACTTATCTTTACGGTTTGTTGTCATTAATTATTATCATATAATAATGTTTTGAAGTAAATAGTAACGACTATTTATTTATGATGTTTAAAATTAATTAATTAATTATATTTATAAATAATAAATTGATTTGTAAAGGAATTGAATTTAATAAATAGTTTATCAGTGAAAATGGAGTTTGGATTTATAAAGGACTTTTATAAAGGGGATTTAGTAAGAATTTTTATAAGGTTCTATATAAAGGACTTTTATAAAAAGAATAAAGTTTTATAAATAGTTCGGAGATTTATAAAAGGAGTTCATAAATGATTTTAGAGTTGTATAAATGCATTTTCTAAGTAGTGAAAGTGTAGTGTTTTTGTGAATATACTTATACTTTGAGATAAGTATACGGATATTTTTCCAAGCATAAAAAGGAGTATAGAGGGCTTGTAAATATATCTTTATAAAAGTATTTTGATACAAGTACTTACAAAGCGATTTTAATTCATGGAAGGATTAATTAATAAGGTTGTGACCGCTAATATGCTTAACCAATGTTGGTTTCCCTATAGAAATAAATTCATGATTCGATTGATGTTTGTTTGTTCATTTGATAGTTAAATAAACGACTATCAAACTTGGCCCGTTTTAAATTATCGTTGTCGGTTCGGACAGACCGGGATCAGACATGTTATTCGAAAACCACTTCGAACCGACATTAGCATTTCGCATTGGAAAATTTGGAAGATAATTGAAGATAGAGCTCTTTAAAGTGTAAGGGCTACTTGCTACTAATCTTGAGGGTGATTCCAAATTAGACTTAGTAGAAGTAGTGCCTTCGGTTTTGTACAGACCCAGAACAAACTTGTATGGATGAATGCTGGCATTATATTTCTACCTAGAAGGTAGTGTTAGCATTCCGAGTGAAATTGCTATATTAAAAAGGTAAAACATAGCCTCAAGCCTCAACAATCGGGAATGACTAAAATTAGAGGATGCAGCAGAGCTAAGTGGGTTTCACCGATTAGCGTATTGTCATCACCTTTCTAGATATATTCATTTATGGATTTGGTTGCGCATGAGAGCTTTCGAAAAGGTTGCAAAAGCAACCGGAGTGATGAAATATTTGGTACTATCCAGTAAGGGGTAGGCTGGTGCTGTGTTGGTAGGGAGTCCATATATGGGCTCCCGGTACATTTTTCTAGAGGTGTACAATGGTAGGTGGTACCTTAGTGCCTTGTCATTGTATGAAAATCCATTCTCCAATAAGTACTTTCGGACTTAGTTGTATACCTATTATGTTGGAATTTAACTAATGTAACAATTTCAGCTATATTCAATATTTATTTTAAACCCTAGACACTATTATAATATCAGAAGATTTTCTATGAAATGTTTTGGTTATCATAAGGTAAAAACAATCCATGTTCATGTGCGGCGTAGTCTTACGAGATACCTTTATTTTTAAAAGATTTATATACGATTAAAATCCAACTGAGGTGTGTTTCTCACGCTGGTTTACCAGACTAATCCGGACGTTATTTTTCTATAATGCTCAGGTCAGACCGAGCATATCTACAGATTCAGTTTGGATACTTGGAACATCAGGAGACGAGCTGGATGCCTCCAAGTTGTATTCATGTATATTCTATTTTCCGCTATATTGGTTGTTTATATTTATCAGCAATTGTGAGGACATTTAATTATAACTGTCCAGGCTGTTAATTGATTAGATGACTTTGATTGATATATGTATAATAAAGTTTAGTTTTTCTTTTGTAAAGATCGTTGTTGTATTATAGATTTCTTATCACGTTGTGAGGTTCTGTTTTGTCTTTTCCTTATTTTTCCCCAAACAATCTGTCTTTTCGGCACTCGGTTGCTTGGCATGTGAATATCGTGAATGTATTAGTGTCGACTTCTAAAGTTCGAAAAGGTGGGTCGTTACACTCCATGTACATATGTTTTGTCTAATATATGTATGTATATTGTTTTATGTAATTTTAAATAATGTTTGTAAAATGTTAATATTTACATAATTTTGTATGTAAATATAAATATAAATATATATGTATATAATTGACAAATTTTCAATATATATATAATTGACATTATAATGTAATGTAATAGTAAACATTAATGTAGATAATTTAGAATATGAATACAAAATTTTAAATTTTAAATCTCAAATCTATACCTACATAAATATATAATATAGGTAATCTTGAATATGAATACAAATTTAAAGTTAAATTTTATATCTCAAATCTAGATCTCCATAAATATCTATTATTTACAAATTCAAACCAATATATAAATTTAAATAAAATTATATATATATATATTGTGACGCCCCACCTCTATACCCACGCTAGCCAAGGATACTACGAGGTAATGCCGTCAACTAGCACGGAGAATAAGGCTGTTGAGGAGCGACCATCCGTGTAATTGCTTTGTGCGAGCACCGATATGTCTGATAGTATAACATGCATTTTTATTTCAAGAGGAAATCCGACATACCGATAAAAACTCAAAGCTACTACACGGTGGCTATAATATCTTCGGAAACAAATATAGAAATAAACATAACACAAATCAGTCACAGACAATTCATATCACAAAGGCGGAATAAGATATGAATATTACACCTAAAAGTGTATATCAGAGTAGTGGTCAGAAAGATCCATGATAATACAAAAGAATAGCAACACGTGCTATACAAAAGAATAAGTACACAACATAGAGTCTATATCTCAAATGTGTACATACAAAAACTACAAATCTAAGTAGTTAGCCAAAAGTCAGAATAATAGATCCCTGGGGAGAAGTCAAGCAGAAGCACCTGTAACATCTCGGTCTGACCCGAGTATTATTTATAAGAAAATAATAAACGGATCAGTCTAGCTATAAATATCAGATGATATGGTATATAGTAAAAGGCATGACATGAACATGTAATAACCATAACGGCATACTACGATAAGTATGTAAATGATAATCAACAAAAGATTAATCAATATCACAAGAATCTTCTCAAAGATAAAATGGGGTATCATACCCTAAACTTGTATTCATAACAAGTCAATAACACATAAATTCACCAATGCACAAAAACTGATATCATATCAATGAAAATCTAGTAAAATTGGTGAAGCATAAATTCCAGAAATCATCACCAGAAATCCAAAAAACACATAAAAAGGGGGAAGGCCTAACACATGAACGGGAGTTAACAAACTCACCAACGCGTGCCACACAGAAATGAGAAGCTATCTCATGGAAGCTATCCATTAAATTTCCACACAGTAATGGCCTGAAGACCGTAAGGTGCTACCCTACATATGTGATGGCGAAACATCACATAAACGGGGTATAGTCTCCCTCGCAAACAAGGAGACATCGCTCAATCGCTAGTCAAAATCATAAAAATGATCGTCATGATCATCAAGAAGTGTCGATTACACTAAGCTAGTAAATATAAGAGTTTAGCTTCATGTCCCATAACCACTTGCTTAACTCAAATATTTACGAACAGATTGTAGATTTGCACTAGAAAATTGTCACAAGAGTTTCAATATGTGTGAATCGAAATCACACCAATGAGGTATAGACTAACCTTGAAGATAAAGAGATATGTGTGAATCGAAATCACACAAATGGTGTCTAGTCTAACCTCGCAAACAAAGAGACATCGCTCAATCGCTAGTCTAAACCATAAAATGATCATCATCGATCATGAGGAAGTGTCAATTACACTAAGCTAGTAAATATATGAGTTTAGCTTCATGTCCCATAACCACTTGCTTAACTTAAATATTTACGAACAAATTGTAGATCTCCACTAGAAAATTGTCACAAGAGATTCAATCGAACAAGTCCAAAAATTAACCGACGAAGTAAACGCAAGCGTTTCATACCACTTGTTTTGCTAGGCCGTTTAATTATATTTTCTCATACGAATGAGGTAAAGGTTTGTATATACTAGTAGATTGGAAAACAGTTTTATAAACGAGTTTGATATTGAAAATAGAGTTGAAATCGTTTTGATGAAAGAGTTTTGATTTTTTACTACTAGTATTGAAACCTTTATATTTTTAAAGTGACGAGTCACAAAACGATTGTTGAAACAAATCGAATCACATAAATTCACGTTCGAAGACGTGAGAAAAGTCCAAAGAAATCAATCCCAAAACCATCATAGTAGAAATTCTGTTGATTGTTTTTCGGATAAGATCGCCTACGCAGAGGTGTACGGGGGTCCAGGGGGCAGCGCCCCGTCCAAAAATGGTATGACTTAGTCATCAATGAAGAAAATAAATGATAACGACGAATCGGATAACCTTGATCCGATAGAAATTGAAATCCCGAGCTAAATAGGCAAAAGCATGTGAAATAGAGCAGGTCACAGGCTCCAGACGTCTGGGGTAAATGCTCAGACGTCTGCAGCAAGTTTCAGGAACTGCCTGAAACAGTCTCCAGACGTCTGAGCCTACCTGCAGACGTCTGGTGACGTGCTGAAATCGTTTTTCAGCCTAGTGGGAGAGCAAACCTCTCCCACACTTGCACCCGGTCGAGCAATGGAGTTCGAGGTTTTTGTCAATCGGTAATACGGCCCTATAGGCACTCTGATTCACAACCAAAGACATGTTCACAATACAAAGCAAGGAGTTTCAAAGTTTTGAATTCAAAACATCAAAAATTGAAATGTTCGCCAAAGCAATTCAAACCAAAAGCAATTGAACATGAAATAGTGTTAGGAATTCATACATAACAATCAAAGATAATTATAGGCTAAGATGTGAGATAAAAATCTCACCTTTTACAAAAACAATGAAGAAGGAGCTTGAAAGCAAAGGGAGAATCAACCACTCTTCAATCTCAACACAAGAAGCTTGAATCTAAGCTTAAAAGAGAAACATTTCCTAAATTAGGTTTAGGAATTTTCTGAAATCGAAGTGAGAATGAGTTGGAGAAGAAGGAGATGATACTTACCAAAGCTTCTTCTTGAATTTGGAGGTAGAAGCTTGAATTTGCAATAGAACTAGGGCTTGGGGTTTTGATTTCCCATTCCTCTCCCCATTTTCAGTTTTACTAGAGTGTTTTGAAGAAATGAAATAAAGTGAAGAGGAGAGGGGAGGGCTGAACTAGGTCATAGGAATTGTTGGGGTGAAACCCAAACCCAAAGCCCAATAGAAAATATCAAAATTCGACTTACTCCAAATATATCGATGTTTATACTTAAAATATTGCAAACGATGTTTTGAACTCAATGGAAGTGGTCTCGAGTTCTAATTCGACTGTTTGCAAAAAGTAGCTTTTCGGACATCAATCTGATTAACGATTCTATATTTAAATAAAACATTTAAATATAAAATCGATAAATATGCGGGTTGTTACATATATAATATTCAAAATTTTGTTTTCTTAATAAAATCAATTAAACTAACATTTCAAATGTGTGTGCGTGTGTGTGTGCGTGTGCATTTGTGTGCGTGTGTATGTATTTTATAACTATATATATAAACATATAAATATGTTTTGAAATAGGTATTGATTTCAATATATATATATATATATATATATATATATATATATATATATATATATATATGCAAGCATACATTCGACCATAATAATTTTTTTATATAACTAATGGCTTATGGTTTTAATTAGATTTTTTAATAAAAGACTTTTGTATGGAAATCTTAGATTTTTTTTGAAAATATTCTAAAACAATTATGCATAAATTTATTAAAATAATTGTAAATATAATTTTACAAAGTATATAAATATATTTTCTTTATATAAACCAGATGTGATATTAAAATAATTATATATATATATATTATATGTATATATATATTAAAAAAATTTATACACTTTAATATATTTATATACATATATGTGTGTGTATTAACAACATATATATAATATAATATTTTTGTATTTTTAAATCTAATTTTTATTTAAAAACATTTTAATATATAATTTTATTTTCGAATTTTTTTATCATGGCCATGAACAACTTGCTCACATACATGCATATAAATTTTAATGTTATTAATACACACATATATGTTATCATTTTATGTAGACAACACAAATATATGAGGATTTGTGATATTAATACCCTATCTAAGCGTATGTATGATTTGATGAACATTTGTACACACACACATATACATACATATATGAAAATGTAAATGAAGGATTTACCTTGTCCAAAGCTTAGATGAAACATTGAATCGAAAACTCCTTAAAACAGTGCCCAGAATCCAGAAAGAGCTACCAATCTTAATGCATCAACCACTGTCTTTGATTTTGCATTTAATTTGAGATTTAGTGGTTTGAAAATTTTAGAGGAGAAGGGCAATAAGGGGCAGGCCTTGAATGGTTAAGAGGAGGTCAAAAGGAAGAAGCTAAACTGGAGGCATAAGACGAATACATATGGCATTGGTCAAAGGAGTAAGAAAGGGATCCGGATCCTCCTTTCTCTCTTACTAATTCACCTTACTTTTGAATCATTATTCAAGCCTTTCCCTATACTCCCATAACCGGCCATGTATGTGCCCCTTTTGGGCCTCCTAATCACTTCAAGCCCTATCAAATAAAAGTGTAATTAAATCTAATTCAAATGCACTTCGATATTGTATATCGATACGTGTGTTTATAACTGTTTAAAAGTGCCATTTAAAAGTTTTTTTAAACAAAATTCTACATGAAACTTTTTTGTTTTTTTCATATAAAATTATCTTTTGTAAATATATATGTGTATGTACATTTATTTATACTTATCTTTAATGATAGTTGTAATAGCTTTGGTGGCACACTTTTTTGGTATCAACGTGAATTACCAAAAATGCCTCTCTAAGTATTATCAAATCTTAATCGCTTAAAAATAGGATCTAATATTAAACTTCTTTTACAAATTCAAACGCCCCTAAAAGTAGGACCTAACAATTAAACATACTTTACAAATTCAAAGCGATTCTAAAAATATGATCTAAAATTAAACTTCCTTTACAAATTCACAATAGTTCTTTACAAATATACAAATTTTAATATCACCTGAAAAAAAATTACTAATTTAAACATATACAATTTATAAGAAAACAATTCACGCGCGAAGTGCGTGCCATAACTATCGTATATATAAGCAAATTGGAATTTAATAGTTTAGATTAAAATATATTAAAATTACATTTCAAATTAAATATATATATATATATGAGAGAATCTATTAGGACTAAAAATGTTGATATAATTGATGACACAATGAATCTCCACCATTGGATTTTCCCATAATTTCCATCTCCCATATAAAGACAAAAAGATCCAACGGTCCAGAACTTTTGTGTAACGCCCCACCTCTATGCTCATAATAACAAGGAGTATTAAAAGAAATACTGTCTATTATTACGAAGAATAAGGTTGGATAGGAGCGACCATCCGTAATTGGCCTTACACTAATATTGGTTATCTCAGTAGGAGTGGTATATACTTTTTATTTTTCATCTATTATTTATTTACTCCCATCGACATATCCAATTATCAGTATAAAACAAACTACGATAGTTCATAATAGTTTAGGACATTAGATATAACAATAACACAGATAATATAAATGCGGAACACAGATTAACAAAAATCTCATATATATATAACCGATGTCAGTTACAATATAGTTGACACGATACATATGATACAACTACAACTGTCGACTCTAGAAGTTATATATACAAGTACATTATCGACTAATATACATGAATACATATCGTTCTATACAATGACACGACTACTGCAAAATGACACTGACAACTTCAGAAGATGTGAAAAGTCTTCAAATCCTGAACAGCAACTCAAAGAAGAAAATCTACAACCTGAAATAACTCGGGTCTGACCCGAGTATTACATTCAAAAGAAAATAATACACGGGTCAGTCTAATTCAAACTCAGTTATTAGTGCATAGAAGCGATAGTAATCGAATATCAAATATATGACAGTCACAGAAATCTCGTATATCCAACTCTCGATACGAGAATTGGATAACGGCAAATATAACACTAAATAGTGTTAAACGATAAATCCACAATCCAAATCAGAATACAACTCCAAAACATTGAAATTCACCAACGAAACAATTCAACAAATCGAACCATCAATTTAAAACTGTCAAATCAGATAGGGCTGCAGTACACGCACGCGTGTACTGCCTCGCCACTATCGCAAGTGATACACAAAAGCTCAGTGAAAGTCAAAAATGATCATCAGGTCAAACCCCAAAATCGGGTTCAACTCAAATGTGATTTCGTCAATCCACATGAAATAATCAAGAACCAACAAAGTCAATAACACAAGCAAGACCAGAACCAAACAAAGGTCAGAAGTACAAAATAGCCAAGCAGGTGCATCACTAAACCACAACCAAGATCAAAGGCAAATCAGTAAAACGAATTGACAAGAGAGGCAAGTGATGCACTGCTAACAAGACGAATGAAGTGCAACCACAAATGTACATGGTCGAACAATAGTTCAGATATGAAGCAATGCCAAAGTCGAGCATGCTACAGGTATGAAAGATCACAAGACAAAGTCCCAAGCTAGAAGCCAGAACTAATATCGAAGTGGAACAATATGCAACTGTCTCAAAGAATTGATATCAGATTCAATGTAAACTACTAGTGATCACCAGACCAACAACTCAATGCATTTGGAACCAAAATGAATGCAACCCAAAACTGGTACCTCATGGAAACAGTAAATGGTGAAGTATTAGATTTCAAGTGCAGCAATGGACAGGAACAATAATTGCCAAGCAATAACAATACGACAGAAACCAAATCATGACAGTGACGATAAGGCACTGAAATTACAAGGCAGTGACTATATGCAAGTGATCAGGTTGAACAAACATATGAAGGCAGTTCACAAGTCAAATGAATCAGACTTTCAATACACAAGTCAGACCAAATGCCAGAACAAAGTGCAACATCTACAATAGCAATACATGCAATAGAGATCAGGACTCAAGACCACATTAGTGGACAATGCGAACAGTGGACAATGCAAATATGTCAACAGTAAACATCACATTGAAGCAACTCGAGAAGAATCAAGTGCAGACTTGAGTAAACAGGTGAAAGTGCAAACAATATTCAAGTACCAAAGTAACATGCTCAAAAGTAAGCACATATAGGCAACTCGACTAACAGACTGAACCAGATAAGCAAATGAATCAATGTACAAGCAAAGACAGATGCCGAGACAGCAGCAACCAAGTGACATAAAGCAACTACACCACCAGATGACCAAAACAACACTACAGCAACTACTAAGTGCAACATACAGTGACGAAGTAAGTATGAAGTCAGAGCCAAGGTGGTCAAGAAAGTTCGAACAATAACAGAGAATACGAAGTCAACTAAAAATCAATATCTTTAGTTAAAGCCGAGTATTTTAAATCAAGTCAACTAAATGGAACTGGAAATGCAACCAATCGATACTTTACCTGTACGACAGGTAAATGAAGGTGCAGTGAAGCATATACATGGTTATAGACAGAGGCAACAACAATATAAACCAACAAACCAAGTGGACAATTTAACAAGTCGAACACAGAGACCCAGTTCAAAACAAGGTCAACGGCAGTATAATCGGCCAGTGAATCATAAACTAAGTGTACCCAAAAATGCAACATATATTCGACTGTAAACTGGACTACACACCTATCTCGGTCAAGAACAAGGCACAGTGCCGAAGAAAAGGCAAAGGCCAGCAATATTTGAAATAGATCAAGCAAGAATCAAATGTCAACAAATCATAGTGACCGAAGTCAACCAAGGGTCAGCAAATCCACAAAACCATGGCGACAAAAAAACATCATCAAATCCTTTTAACAAACCCAAATGGCCGAGATAAATCATCCACATCAAAATGTACTCGAATGGCCGAGAATATCAAGTGCAATTATAAACAATAAAGCAACATAACACCATACTTCACTACGAACCAGAAAATAGGGGTTCAAACCCTACGTAACAAATCATCGTAGGCTAAACGACTTCAAAACCAAAAACAACGAGAACAAAATCAATTCTTAGACGAACGAAGATCGACTTCAAAACCCAAATGAACCAAGAAATCACGAAATCACCAGCTCAAAAACGATAAAGTCGAATTAAATGTGAGTGACAAATAATCACTCACCTTTTACAAAATGAGGCAGCCGCTATCTTTGATCTCATTGATGCCCCAATTTTTTTTTGAACGAGGCAGCCACCATTTGAAAACGAACGAACGAAGCAATCGCACGCAGACGCCATTTTTATTTTCTCGTTTGTAAATTTATTAGGGTTCGAATGAAAGAAAAGGGGGAACGGGATTTTAGTCTTGTAAAAATTTTCACGGCGTCAACTACATATGGGCCACGTTATTTTAATTTCTATAAAGCCCAATTAGCAATTTATAGAAGAGTTTTAACTCTAACAATCCAATTGAAATTTTAACTTGATTTAAAAATTTCAATTGCAATTGATAAACTATTTAAATCACCACTTGACGATATTCAACGGCTATAAAACACTGGGTTGTTACAGACTCCCCTCCTTTTAAAAATTGCGTCCCCGCAATTTTCATAATTAAGGTTGTCAATAACAATTGTTTTTCTAACATAAACTGGTTAAGCTAGAAAAATAAAAGGCAGGAATACAAATGCCAAAGAAATCTTTCCATTTCGTAAAAGAAGTTCACAAATTCTCAACAAAATCTAACTATCAATAGATAGTCAGAAAACAACAAAACTGAATACTTGCAATCATCAGCGATATTCAATTACCAATAAATAATTAGAATACAGAAATCACGAAACAGCAATATCTAATTATCACTAACGGTGATCAAATTTCAAATCAATAAATATTCGATTATCAAAAACGATAATCAAATTTCAAATCAACAAATATTCGATTATCAAAAACGATAATCAAATTTCAAACCAACAAATATTCGATTATCAAAAACGATAATCAAATTTCAAATCAACAAATATTCGATTATCAAAAACGATAATCAAATTTCTCAAATCAACAAATATTCGATTATGAAAAACGATAATCAAATTTCAAATCAATAAATATTCGATTATCAAAAACGATAATCAAATTTCAAATCAACAAATATTCGATTATCAAAAACGATAATCAAATTTCTCAAATCAACAAATATTCGATTATCAAAAACGATAATCAAATTTCAAATCAATACATATTTGATTATCTCAAGCGATAATCAAATTCAAATCAACCAATATTTAATTATCTAAAGCGATAATTAAATTTAAAATCAGCAAATATTTAATCATCTCAAGCGATAATTAAATTTAAAATCAACAAATATTTAATTATCTCAAGCGATAATTAAATCGCAAATCAACAAATATTTAATTACCTAAAGCGATAATTAAAAACAACAAATATCCGATTATCAAAAACGATAATCAGAATTCATATCAACAAATATCTAATTATCACAAGCGATAATTAGAAACAACAAATATCCGATTATCAAAAACGATAATCAGAACTCATATCAACAAATATCTAATTATCACAAGCGATAATTAGAAACAACAAATATCCGATTATCAAAAACGATAATCAGAACTCATATCAACAAATATCTAATTATCACAAGCGATAATTAGAAACAACAAATATCCGATTATCAAAAACGATAATCAGAATTCATATCAACAAATATCTAATTATCACAAGCGATAATTAGAAACAACAAATATCCGATTATCAAAAACGATAATCAGAACTCATATCAACAAATATCTAATTATCACAAGCGATAATTAGAAACAACAAATATCCGATTATCAAAAACGATAATCAGAACTCATATCAACAAATATCTAATTATCACAAGCGATAATTAGAAACAACAAATATCCGATTATCAAAAACGATAATCAGAATTCATATCAACAAATATCTAATTATCACAAGCGATAATTAGAAACAACAAATATCCGATTATCAAAAACGATAATCAGAATTCATATCAACAAATATCTAATTATCACAAGCGATAATTAGAAACAACAAATATCCGATTATCAAAAACGATAATCAGAACTCATATCAACAAATATCTAATTATCACAAGCGATAATTAGAAACAACAAATATCCGATTATCAAAAACGATAATCAGAACTCATATCAACAAATATCCAATTACCTGCAGATAATTGGAAACAACAAATATCTAGAAATCAATTAAGAAGTCTAAAAAAATCAACATAAAAGCTTGGATCGATCCCATCAGATGGCGAGTTTTTAATTCGCCGCACGTGCATCAACAAATGGCCGAAGCCTACCAAGTACTCAACATAATTTTGGCGCCCAACAAATGACCCGAAGGTCCAACAAATGACCCGAAGGTCTAGTACTGGTATTGACCCGAAGGTCCAACATATGACCCGAAGGTCCAACATAGTGGCTCGAAAGCACACGAAAGCATCAAAATATTTCAATTAACGAGTCCGGAATTAACCGAAATAGCAAACGCACATGTCCCATACCACGTGTTTTACTAAATCGTTTGATTCTCTTCATCGTTTCCTTGAATGTGTGAAATCATCAAAATCATCAAAACAACAGATATTCAATTAACGAGTCCGGAATTAACCGAAATAGTAAAAGTGTGGTTCCATACTCCGCACTTTTGCTAAATCGTTTAAATCACTTCATCATTTCCTTGAAAGTGCAAAATTGTGTATTTTGTAAAAATACACTTTACATTCTCAAACGGACAAGTCCGGAATTAAGCGAATCAGTAAAAGAAAGGGGTCATAGTCCTCGATTTTGCTGAAACGTTTAAATCGCTTCCTCATTCTTTTGAAAGCGCAAACTGTTAAAATTTCTGAAAACAATTTTTTTTTATTTATTTTGTAAAAATAACAATTCACATTCTCAACTGGACAAGTCCGGAGTTAAGCGAAACAGTAAAAGAAAGGGGTCATAATCCTCGATTTTGCTGAATCGTTTAAGTCGCTTTCTCATTCTTTTGAAAACGCAAACTGCTAAAATTTTATAAAACAATTTTTCCAATCACGTGATTAAAACAGCAAATCAGTAACAATTTCGGTAAGGAAATCGTACTTTTCAAAATACCGTAAAAACGGGTCACAAAATCAGCATTGCGGAATATCCGCTTGAAAATCCACTTTTAAAATTTGACGGTTACTGAAGCCAAAGCGACAGTTATTTTAAAACGTCAAAATCACATCAAAACAATTTACATAAAAATGTAATATCAGAGAATTTTCATTCATCAAAATGCCACAAAACACCGTGCTTCAAAAAATTTAGCATTGGTGTAAAAATCCCGTTATAAAAATGACGGCAACAAAATACGTTTCTTGACCTAGCATCGGTTCAACGTAAATTAAATGCAGTAACGTGCAATTCATTTGCACTCACATTACAATATAAACAAGGAAATCATTAGAGTGTATCTTCAATGAAGACAACTCAAAACAGCAAAAGCTAATCAATAGATGATTAGTACAAAAGAAAGCCAGCGGAAATTTCAACAAGAATCACATAACTGTAATTTCTTCGAATCCTCAATTTGGATTCGAAATTCTCAAAGGAACAAAATAATTACAGCTATGTAAACAACAGATGAAATTCATATCAATTTCGTATTTCGATTTTTAAATCAAAAAGATTATCAGTTGTACTCAGCGAAGACAGTTTCACTGTTTCCGCTGCGCACTCTGATAAATAGAACACAAATCAATCAAATCATCGAAACACAATTTCATCAAAACAACAAAACACAATTCCACTTTTATTTTTAAATAAACGTATTTAAAAATTTCATCAAAATTTCAAAACTTTAGTTTTGACTCAAATCACAGATAAAACATCGACCAATAGTTGTAACATATGTTCCATCCGAGTTAAGTTTTATATTATGTCCATAAACCCCAAGCTCTGATACCAACTGTAACGCCCCACCTCTATGCTCATAATAACAAAGAGTATTAAAAGAAATACTGTCTATTATTACAAAGAATAAGGCTGGATAGGAGCGACCATCCGTAATTGGCCTTACACTAATATTGGTTATCTCGGTAGGAGTGGTATATACTTTTTATTTTTCATCTATTATTTATTTACTCCCATCGACATATCCAATTATCAGTATAAAAAAAACTACGATAGTTCATAATAGTTTAGGACATTAGATATAACAATAACACAAATAATATAAATGCGGAACACAGATTAACAAAAATCTCATATATATATAACCGATGTCAGTTACAATATAGTTGACACGATACATATGATACAACTACAACTGTCGACTCTAGAAGTTATATATACAAGTACATTATCGACTAATATACATGAATACATATCGTTCTATACAATGACACGACTACTGCAAAATGACACTGACAACTTCAGAAGATGTGAAAAGTCTTCAAATCCTGAACAGCAACTCAAAGAAGAAAATCTACAACCTGAAATAACTCGGGTCTGACCCGAGTATTACATTCAAAAGAAAATAATACACGGGTCAGTCTAATTCAAACTCAGCTATTAGTGCATAGAAGCGATAGTAATCGAATATCAAATATATGACAGTCACAGAAATCTCGTATATCCAACTCTCGATACGAGAATTGGATAACGGCAAATATAACACTAAATAGTGTTAAACGATAAATCCACAATCCAAATCAGAATACAACTCCAAAACATTGAAATTCACCAACGAAACAATTCAACAAATCGAACCATCAATTTAAAACTGTCAAATCAGATAGGGCTGCAGTACACGCACGCGTGTACTGCCTCGCCACTATCGCAAGTGATACACAAAAGCTCAGTGAAAGTCAAAAATGATCATCAGGTCAAACCCCAAAATCGGGTTCAACTCAAATGTGATTTCGTCAATCCACATGAAATAATCAAGAACCAACAAAGTCAATAACACAAGCAAGACCAGAACCCAACAAAGGTCAGAAGTACAAAATAGCCAAGCAGGTGCATCACTAAACCACAACCAAGATCAAAGGCAAATCAGTAAAACGAATTGACAAGAGAGGCAAGTGCTGCACTGCTAACAAGACGAATGAAGTGCAACCACAAATGTACATGGTCGAACAACAATTCAGATATGAAGCAATGCCAAAGTCGAGCATGCTACAGGTATGAAAGATCACAAGACAAAGTCCCAAGCTAGAAGCCAGAACTAATATCGAAGTGGAACAATATGCAACTGTCTCAAAGAATTGATATCAGATTCAATGTAAACTACTAGTGATCACCAGACCAACAACTCAATGCATTTGGAACCAAAATGAATGCAACCCAAAACTGGTACCTCATGGAAACAGTAAATGGTGAAGTATTAGATTTCAAGTGCAGCAATGGACAGGAACAATAATTGCCAAGCAATAACAATACGACAGAAACCAAATCATGACAGTGACGATAAGGCACTGAAATTACAAGGCAGTGACTATATGCAAGTGATCAGGTTGAATAAACATATGAAGGTAGTTCACAAGTCAAATGAATCAGACTTTCAATACACAAGTCAGACCAAATGCCAGAACAAAGTGCAACATCTACAATAGCAATACATGCAACAGAGATCAGGACTCAAGACCACATTAGTGGACAATGCGAACAGTGGACAATGCAAATATGTCAACAGTAAACATCACATTGAAGCAACTCGAGAAGAATCAAGTGCAGACTTGAGTAAACAGGTGAAAGTGCAAACAATATTCAAGTACCAAAGTAACATGCTCAAAAGTAAGCACATATAGGCAACTCGACTAACAGACTGAACCAGATAAGCAAATGAATCAATGTACAAGCAAAGACAGAGGCCGAGACAGTAGCAACCAAGTGACATAAAGCAACTACACCAACAGATGACCAAAACAACACTACGGCAACTACTAAGTGCAACATACAGTGACGAAGTAAGTATGAAGTCAGAGCCAAGGTGGTCAAGAAAGTTCGAACAATAACAGAGAATACGAAGTCAACTAAAAATCAACATCTTTAGTTAAAGCCGAGTATTTTAAATCAAATCAACTAAATGGAACTGGAAATGCAACCAATCGATACTTTACCTGTACGACAGGTAAATGAAGGTGCAGTGAAGCATATACATGGTTATAGACAGAGGCAACAACAATATAAACCAACAAACCAAGTGGACAATTTAACAAGTCGAACACAGAGACCCAGTTCAAAACAAGGTCAACGGCAGTATAATCGGCCAGTGAATCATAAACTAAGTGTACCCAAAAATGCAACATATATATATTCGACTGTAAACTGGACTACACACCTATCTCGGTCAAGAACAAGGCACAGTGCCGAAGAAAAGGCAAAGGCCAACAATATTTGAAATAGATCAAGCAAGAATCAAATGTCAACAAATCATAGTGACCGAAGTCAACCAAGGGTCAGCAAATCCACAAAACCATGGTGACAAAAAAACATCATCAAATCCTTTTAACAAACTTAAATGGCCGAGATAAATCATCCACATCAAAATGTACTCGAATGGCCGAGAATATCAAGTGCAATTATAAACAATAAAGCAACATAACACCATACTTCACTACGAACCAGAAAATAGGGGTTCAAACCCTACATAACAAATCATCGTAGGCTAAACGACTTCAAAACCAAAAACAACGAGAACAAAATCAATTCTTAGACGAACGAAGATCGACTTCAAAACCTAAATGAACCAAGAAATCACGAAATCACCAGCTCAAAAACGATAAAGTTCGAATTAAATGTGAGTGACAAATAATCACTCACCTTTTACAAAATGAGGCAGCCGCTATCTTTGATCTCATTGATGCCCCAATTTTTTTTTGAACGAGGCAGCCACCATTTGAATACGAACGAACAAAGCAATCGCACGCAGACGCCATTTTTATTTTCTCGTTTGTAAATTTATTAGGGTTCGAATGAAAGAAAAGGGGGAATGGGATTTTAGTCTTGTAAAAATTTTCACGGCGTCAACTACATATGGGCCACGTTATTTTAATTTCTATAAAGCCCAATTAGCAATTTATAGAAGAGTTTTAACTCTAACAATCCAATTGAAATTTTAACTTGATTTAAAAATTTCAATTGCAATTGATAAACTATTTAAATCACCACTTGACGATATTCAACGGCTATAAAACATTGGGTTGTTACATTTTGGGTCACCAATTGTGTTTTATTTTGTGTCTAAATAGCGGGCCCATACACACACACATATACATAATTTATTTATTTATTTTACATTCGAAAATGTCATATATAAATTTATAAATATAATTTATATATATATAAGTATGTGTATATATATAAAAGTTTTAAAATTTAATTTTATTTAAAAAGCATTTTAAATTAATTTCAATTAGAATAAATTCTTTTTAGTTAGGCCGAAAGTAAATATGCATATATACATAGAAAATTTATTTCATACAATAATTATATATATCGACAAAAAATGTATATATGGATTCATGATACGAATCTAGCCTATTCAGATATGGATAATTAAAAGTGATTATATTCATGTGGATAGATTGAAATTGATAGAACATTACCTTAGTTGTTGCCTATTTATAACACTTTGAATGTTGAATCAGTGGAATTCCTAGAATTGAATCCTATCTCTTCTAGAAAGTGCTACCAATCGAAGAGATCTACATACCTTTTAATATGATTTTATTTAATCTTTTTTTTGGCTTGAATAATGGAGGAGAGGAATTTAGGTGTTGCGGCCTATAAGGGTAGAGGAGGAGTAGTGAGATCAAACTCAAAATATCATAAATATCACCCCCTCCCCAATCACCCTTATCTATGGTCGGCCATACCCAATTGGGCCTTATAGGCTTGCATGCTACATCAAACCATATCGGTTAATTTACGTTTAAATTAAATTCATATGTACATCGATACCGTATATTGATACGTGTGCATATAACTTTTATGTACGTACTATGTTTCAATGTAGATCAACACAAATAAAATAATTTTTATAATTAATATTTTATAAAAGTTAATTAATTTATAACAGTTATAATTTAATTAAATCAGGTGGTATTCAAAGTATTCAACATTGTGGTTATGTGACTCTTAGATCAAAATTTGGTTAGCAATTAATATCGAACAATTCGAATATTAACATCTACACATCACTTTAGCTAGTGATGTGATAGTTTAGCCGAATCTACTGCTTACACAATAATGGTGAAATCCAATTTTACAATTTTAAGTGGTCTCCAACTGTGGTAATTATTTACACCAATTCTCTTCATCAAAACAATATTACATTAGGACATATGGAATTTGGTATTGGTCAAAATTCCAATATCATCCACATTCAACTCATAGTGAACCATAACTTTGTTCAATAATAACAATCATTATTAACTTAACTGCTCTGGCCAGAGACATTGACTTTGAATTGACTTCAGTTGACCATGATACCAACCTCACATAACTGAGGAGATGAATTCTCTATTGAATAGCGTTTCACTTCCAATGCTTTAACTCAAACTCAACTATGGTAATTTGACGGACACTGTTAAACAAAGTGGAGTGTCCACGTTGAAGTTTAATAGTATTCTCAAGTTGAGAGAACTGTGTAATATTGTCACTTTAATATTTTTTGTATGACCTTGGTTATATTAACCAATAGAAAATTATCGACTGAGTCATTCCATAGGTATCCAATAACAATCAGTATGTAACCCCTTGATGCCCTAGTAGCCATGAGTAATACATTATCCAACATTTGGAGAATGTTACATACTCTAGTATCAACGGATGTATCGATATCCAATCTCGATACATCTTCACCAGGAATATTTAAAACAATATGTTTATTATATTATAATGAATTGCTCATGATTACAACACATTGTATTAACTATCATAAAACATACCATATATAAATTTTCGATTAAAAATACAAAATTAAACAATTAACTAATATAACACATTGTAATAAATGTATAATAGAAAGAAAAACACCTTTTATTTCGATGTGATTTATACAAAGTTAATAATTTATAATAAATAATAGAATTGCTCCTAGCACATACCTTTGACACTATCTGAAATATTTATTAGAATGATTTAATGATTGATTTTTCATTTAAGGAAAGATAATGAATAATAATTAGTTTTAATGAGAAAAGTAATTTAATCATTGTGAAAAGAAAGTTTTCAACCTTGAATATTGATATTATTGTATTCCTCTATAATAATGATGCATTAACGATCCTAAATCTAGACCATGCATAAATATTTTAAATAAATTGCTATATTTTTTTAAAAGTCTCGGTTTGTCTAAAGTTGAGGCTTTGAAGTTTCTAGCATGACAAGGCCTATGATAGTTTCTTTATTATTAATAGTTATATTTTTCTCTTCTAATGAAAAATTTAGTTTGTAATATTCTATCTCTACTATTGTTAATTTTTATAATTAGTAAAATAATTTTATATAGTCCAATCTTTTAAATACTTGCTGAGGAAAATAAATCCATTCACCCTTTTAAGCATAAAGTAAGAATGAGCTACTAAGAAACCTGATATTGTGTGAACATCACAAAAACATCATATAAGAAGATATAATACTGTAAAGCATAACTATAGCGACCTAAAAATTTAAACACTTCGCCTTCGAATATCGATACATTTTGCAATATAATTAAATGTTATAAATATGATTTTATAACCTTGTTTAACATCATTTAATTAATAAATAATGATAAGAAAATTGTTTTTTAAAAGTGTTTACAAAAATATATTCTTCAAAGAAAAATTGATAATGTGACCGAAAATCGGTTTATCGATAAACAGTTTTTTGATTGATATAAGTTGTTCGAACTATCATGCACTTAACTAATGATCAAATAAACACATTAGTAATTAATTAACACACTCTCCTCTTTATAAAGCATGGAATTTTCTAGAAAGTTCTATTAGGATAACAGATATTATATGGTAAGGATATAGTGGTAAAATGAATAAAGGAGAAGTGACATAAATTTGTCATGATAAGAAACAATTAATGTCATTAAGGTTTTGAGGGGTTTTTGGTCTTTTCCCATCATCATTCCTAAGCCTTTATAAGGAGGGGTACACCCTTAGGAAATATATCACAAAATTCCTAAGCTTTGAGTTAAAATTTCAATGGCATCGTTTTCTTCTTCTTCTTGAATTCCTAAAGAAAATAATTTGCAAACCATCTCAAAATCACTTCAAAATTTTCCACAAGGCTTAGTAATATATTAGAGAATCTTCTACTAAGTCAAAAGTGGTATAAGCAAAGCCTAACTCCCATAGTCCTCCTAGGTTGTGAGTCTTATTGGGTGTTTGAAGGCAAAGAAGGCAAGGCAAGGTGAGAAGAGAAGGAAGCAAAGATGTTTCAAGGAAGGGGTTAGACTTGGTTAGCTTGGATCTTGGTTATAGTTGGATTAATGGTGGGTTAACACCTCACTTTGAATGAAAAATATAACACATATATGTTGTGTTTGATTGTGTTAAAGTTATTTGAATTGTTGTTAACTTATGTTGAAAACAATGGTTGTAACTTCTTACTTTAAAAGTAAGTGACATATGTGATCCATGTACATGGACTTGAACAAACATGGAATGGAATTTAATGGACTTATACGACATATTACTAGGCCTTAAACAAAGCACATAGGTTGTAGTTGAACATAGACTGAGATATTACTTGGATTTAGAAGTGCACTTATAGCGATAGTCGCTATAGATGCAGTTCGGAATTGTCTTGTTTTTTACAATTGTTATGCAGTTTTATAAAGAGATCCATAGTGATTTCTCACAATATTTACAATTTTTTATATGTATGTTTGTTGCTATCAAAAGCTTGAATAGTAAAAAGTTAAGTAACATATCGAAAACGGATAAAACATCACTAGTGCAAAATTGCCCAGTTTAACCTTGATTTTTGGACTTCGATTGTTTCAAAAAGGACTTTAAGTTTAAGTGATTTGTTTCATTCTTTTTAAAAGTATTGCCTAAATCATATTAGATTACTTTCAAATTAGTTTGAGATATTTATGAATTTTTAGAATTGGTTATGAATTTTTAAAGAAAGAATTTTTAGAATAAAACGTGTTCTTTTTTCAAGTTTTGTTGATTTTTCAAACATGTTATTTTTAAGTAATATTTTGGATAATTTTTTTAAACCTATTATAAGTATTTCCAAGTATTTTAAATGTTTCGAAAAGGGTTTAGTAATTTCTTAATATCCAAATAGATAATTGTTTAATTACTTATTAGAAAAGTAATTAACTATGCTTAACACTAATAAGCTGACGAAGTATGCTTATCTATTTGTGAGAGTTAAGGTTGATGTCAAGTAGGGATGGAGCAATAGAGCTCTAACCTACCGGGTTTCCCTCTTAATCGAGGAATAGGTAAGTGGAAAATGTCAGAAATGTGCTAATCGTGTTGATTTATTATTCTTTATGGAAATCATTATTATACGTAACATTGAAAGCCGATAAGGCAGACTTATTTATTTGTGAGATTGAATGAAGTGTCTAAGCAAGGCTTGGAGCAACCAGTGCCCAAACATACAAGGCTTCATTCTTGGGCGAGGAATAGTTAAGTTGGAATGTCGGAAACGAGTTAAGCATACGAATCGGGATTTGTATAAGCAATTGTTTTGATTAGATAATTGATTAGTCGATTATCGAACTTGACCTTATATTGATTTAGGAGGTTATTGAAATGCTTCGAGATTTTATACCAATAAGAATCCCTAGGGAGGAGTATTGGGATGAAACATCTCTAGCTTTCACTTACTTATAAAAGAACCAAAATTGAGTTTACCAAAAATTCATCAATTAGTTTTGAAGAGTCCGGGATCGGTAAGTGTGCTACTTACCGAATACCACTTTAAAACAAGTATACCGGTTCTATGTTTTGGAAGCAATTAAGGAAGGGAATCTATGTGGAGATTTGAGATCTGTTTAAGATGCTCGAACACATGTAAATGTTTGTAATCTATTTAGGATGTGGGAATCCATGTGTGATTTCGAGATCTATTGAGATATAAGGATCCATGTGTGATTTCGACATCTATTTAAGATGGGAAGATCCAATTTGGGATTCGTATTCTATTCAAGTATGAAGGCTTGTGTGAGAGATGCCAAACGAAACCTCGATATCTGTGATGACCCAAAAATCCATACCCTTTGAATCGACAATAAACCACACATGTCTGAACCAAAGCGAACAAAATTTCAGATAATCATGAGAAAGAAAGAAGAGAGAAGAAGAGAAGAGAGAAAGAACACAAAACAACACAATATCTCACATCGCAGTGGAACAACATATAATATAGATCAATAATCTTTACAAAGAGAAACTATAATATACATACATCAATATCAGAGTACACAAATAAATAATCATCGGCATGAAAAGTTATAATAACCTGTCCTTACAAATGCTGATAATTTAAACAACAATTCAACGGAAAATAAACAGATATGTGTATACGGCATGAAGATCCCCAGCTCTCCTACTGAAGCTCCCATAAGCACCAAATTTGAATCTGTAAATATACTCGGTCTGACCCGAGCATTGAAAGGGAATAATCCTCGGATCAGTCTGGTAAACCAGCATGAGAAAACACATCTCTACTGAATTTTATAAATTACCAAAACTTTTCTTTTCAAAACAAAAGTATCTCGTAAGACCACGTCCACACAAAAACACAGACGGGTTTTTACCTTACGATAACCAAAACACTTTATATCAAATCATTCTATATTATAATAGTGTCTATTTCACAAAAAATAGCAAATATCCGAAATTGTTACCATTATTAAATTCCGAGCCTAATCATTTAAGGCTATACAAAACAAAATGGCAGGCATGTATTCGGATTGGATTTCCAACATGATACGAAACTAGTGGAAAGATCAATCTGTAATCACGGTTTTCATCCAAGACTCAAACACTGCTATACATCAACGTATATGGCTAAAAAGGGGGATACAATCTGCAAATAACATCCAAGGGCTCAAACATCGTGTATCTCTGCCATAAGGCCCAGACGTATCTGGTAACCCAAATAACTACTATCCAAAATGTGAGCATACATCTGACCACATAGTATCCCATCATAATCGGGTTGTGAGGCTCGCGAGGCTACGATTACCTTTCACATATCACATATCACATCTTTGAATGCCAAATTGGCATTCCTTGTCACATGACTGATTTCCAGAAAAGTATAACTTCCTGAGCTCGTACAGGGTGTTAAGCTAAGAAAAGGTTCCTTTGCCACCGACTGATATACCTTTATAAAAACCACTCAATTTGTGATTTAGAATACAATGTCGGAAAAACATCCATACAAGTTTGTTTTGGGACTTAACGAAATCGAAGGCACTCTCCTACTACCACTAGCAGCGAGTAGTCCTTGCAATTTGAAAGATCTCCACAACGAGTAGACCGCTGCTATAAATATCTCGATAATGGGAGCATCCCAGAGTATGTCAACAAGCAGTCCTCACACTATGAAGATCCTCGGTCTTCATAAATCATCATCAATAACTTGCATTTCGAATGCATACATTGGTCCGGAGTGGTTTTCGGATAAATCCGATCCCGGTCTCTCCACACCAATATAGAAAAGTGGCTCTTAACCTCATACAGAAACCAAGTCTCGTAGACTTATCACGGTTCCAACTTTCAACTTGCTATCGTGCGGCCAAGCAGGAAGCTCGATAGATTGGAGTAATACTCCGCACTGCACGAATCAATATTATCAACACAACCAATAATCAAGCCTATGCAGTTGGCTATGTTCTAAGTGCACGACTAATCAGTTCCCACATCAAGTCAATGAACCGAAAACTTTGCCAATAGGCATAATCTAGTACTAAAGCAATCATTAGGCCCTTTTTATAATTCTTATAAACCAAATCACTTTTCAACTACAAACATTCCAAAATATCTTTAACAGATACATATTCACAACTAATTCAACTATTCAATAATTGGAAAACATTTGCATATACTTATTTCAGCAGAATAAACATATTCACAATTCATTTTATTTTCAACATTCAGAAAATAACATCATACACTTAAAATCAAAATAGGTATATACACAAACCATTTAGGAAAGCTACAACATCTTTAAAACACTTAATTTGGGTCAAAACGAATGTTGCATAAAACATCGTTACGATAGCCCAAAAACACTAGTATAGGGATTCGATTAACTATATTCAATATTAATATTCGAAATCGAATTTAAACTATTTATCAGTTAACAACGAAGCCAATCAAGTTGGGGTATCATTACCTCTCGGACCTTGACTGAACAACATTCTTAACTTCAAATCAGACAGAAATTACCATCTCGAATATCAACATCAAATATGATATATATGAATGTAAATCCCATATACTATATAAAATATTTTCTTTTGGAAAATCACTTACTATAACAATAGTGTTATAGTCCATGCTTCCCATTCTATTCAGAAAAATGTCTATTTCAACAAGGAATGTTGAAATCTATGTTTCTGATATTCAACACATTTTAAAGTTTCTTTTCAAAACCATTTAAACTCTATTTATATACAAATTGCTATTACACAATATTCTAAAGGATTATTCACTGTCCAAAATCGTGAATGTAATTCTCTTACCAAATTCATTACTTCTACACATTTAATTTAAAGGATTATTCACTGTCCAAAATCGTGAATATAATTCTCTTACCAAATTCATTGTTTCTATACATTTAATTTAAAGGATTATTCACTGCCCAAAATCGTGAATATAATTCTCTTACCAAATTCATTACTTCTACACATTTAATTTAAAGGATTGTTCATTGTCTAAAATCGTGAATATAATTCCTTTACAAAATTAAATACTTAGCTTATTCGAATAAATCGATTTCACATAATAAAACAATGATTTCAAAGGATTATTCACTGTCCAAAACCGTGAATATAATTCCTTTAAAATCTAAGTTGATTGAAAAATACACTTAAAAACCTAAACTTATAATATTACATTAAACTGCAAACTTAAAATAATAAAAATCATACATTCTATTTTAATTTAAAATAAACTCCTTTATATAATTCACAAATATTTATAAACACAAATACTTCGAAATCACTTAAAATAACTTTTAAACCAAAATTACTTTTATTGTATTTCAAAAATACTGAAAACATGGCCCAGTGCTGCTAAAGCACTAAATAAGGGGATAACAATCAATTCAACAAATATAGCAGCCAACACATCAAACATCATATGATACACACACACACAGACATATATATATATAACAATATGTGTATAAAAAAATCAAACAATAGTGAGGAATCCTATTGGATTCCCCTAACCTATACCCCTACAATAAAAATCACACGTTACATCATATATATATATATATATATATAATAAACAACAGTGGTGAGGAATTTAGTTGGATCCCTTCAACCTGTAACCTACATCAAATATGCATATGAGAATAAGTACAATGTCTGCTTCAAGGCAGACGCGCGTACAAAGGGTCATTCGCTCATACAAAGGAACATATAGGGTCTCATCAGCTAAAATATGCGGGGATAAATACAAATACCAATATATATAATATACATCCAAACAACCATCATAACATATAATACATTTTATTCTCACTTATATAAAATATAAGCGAGCCAGAGAGGTAAGTTGTACTCACTTTGGTTGCATTCGTCGCAACAACGATTTGTTTGGTTTAAAATTAAACGAGCGTTTAATTTTACCCAAAATTCATGTTATCTCCAAACTAGCTCTAAATGTAGTGCTTGTAAATGCATACCCAACGTGACTTGTTTTGTGTGAATCTGACCTCGTATGAATTAGATACGCATTTTTAAACATACGAATTATAAATTAGAATTTTAGATAATAATTTTTATTATATACCCAAAGAATAAATCTGGTTGAACGTTTCAGATCCAACCGCCCCAGATCTTCTTCCCCTCATGCGTGACTCTTCCTCCTCCTTCCATTCGAAACCTTAGCCACCGATACTTCCACGAAATTATGCTTCATCTAAGATTGCTTGAACGCCGATCATCCAACGCCATTCGAAAGTCCTTCACAAGCTACACCTCCATGCCCCGCCTCGTCATCTCCGGCCTTACCACCACCAAGAAAATTCTACTTGAAGTTGCCACGAACGCTGAGCCCTAGCCTCGTCCTCGGCTTGCCAAAATCGATCATGGCCATTCAGGTTGTAGAGCTCGTTAAGGTCTTCATCTTTCCAGTTGACGCCGTCGCCTAAAAGTGCGTGGATAAGTAGATATCGAGGAGAGAAGAGGAGGATTTTCTGGCCATTATACATGCTGAGGAGGCTGTGTTCAATGGTAGACTTTAGGGTTAGAAAACAATGGTGAAAAATGGTTTATAGGTCCTTATATAGCATCATTTTAAAACACTATTCATCACTAAATTTTTCGAACTCCAAACGAGATGTTCTGGCTGGCATTCTATATGTTTTACCCTTACTTCGGACACAATGGAATATATATCGAAAGCTAATTCGATCATATTTTGAAGATATCGTTCAAAATCGAATTATATAAATTTAAATTACTTAAATTAATTTCTAGGCGTTTCAGCTTCCCACGATCAAACGGTAAGTCCGATTGACACGAAATTTGGAATCCTACAATAATATACTGCTATAGATCCAATGAAATTGGTTTCGTCCAATTCTGAGACAGTGTCCCAAATGGCTATTTTTAACTCGACAAATTAAATATAAAATTTTCGATTTTCGATTAATCGCTTTTAATTCAATTTCAAAACTTTACTAACTTCATTCTAATTCAAATAGCATTTAAATCAACTTTATAAATCATTATGATTCATATTTAATTCTAGATTCAATATTTATACAAATCTAATATTCAAATATAAATTATATTTGAAATTAAATTAATTCAACTAACAAATTATATTTTTCAATATTTAAAATCAATTAAATATTCTAAATTAAAACGATAAAAATCTAGGTCATTGCATACTTCCCCCTTAAAAGAATTTCGTCCCCGAAATTACTACGTAAGAAAAATACCCAAAATCCCATTAGCTTTTCAAAATCAACTAGCTAAAATAAATTATCAAATTCGTTTAAGTCGTTTAACTTTCCAAGATAAATCGATTAGTTATAACTTTATAAAAACTATAACGACCCATGATTTTTGACACTATTGTTTTGATAATTCTTTGACTTAATTTTTGATAATACAAGTTTTATCATTTAAAAAATAATAATATATTCTAGCTAATTACCGTTTATCTATATATATATATATATAATTAGGGGAAAACTATGGTTTGGAAATTGAAAATAAATCCCTCGAAAATATTTAAAGTAAAACTCTACCTTTATAATGGTGGAAGTAGAGATGTTGGTGGTCAGGATCGACATCGATATACATCAGATTTTGAAGAGGAGTTTGATGGTGGTAGTGTTCATGGACGAGGACGAGGTCAAGGAAGAAATCATTCGGAATATGATCACAAGTGAGAATCTGGGATGAAGACTGAAATTCCAGAATTCAAAGGTGGTATGCAAGCTGAGGAGTTTTTGGATTGGTTGTCTAATGTGGAGGAGAATTTTGACTTCAAGGAAGTTCCAGAACATCGTAGAGTGAAGTTGATTGCTACAAGGTTGAGGGGTAGAGCTTTGGCATGGTGGCAGCAAACCAAACTTACACGTGAACGGATGGGGAAGTCAAAGGTTGAATCATGGGAAAAGATGAGGAAAATGATGAAAGCCACATTCTTACCTTATAATTATCAATCGCTTATGTATTAGAGGCTGCAAAACTTGAGGCAAGGAACGAAATCTGTGAATGACTATGCTGACGAATTTTATCAACTGATTGCAAGGAATGATATTATGGAGACAGAGGAACAATTGACACCTAGATTTGTTGGGGGGTTGGGAATGCAGATACAGGATATGGTTAACATGTTTGATGCCAGATCAGTTGCTGAAGCACACCAGAAGGCGTTGGCTTGGGAGAAGCAGGGAAGACGAGGAGGTGGTGTGTTTACAAATTCCAACAATCCAGTGAAGGGTGTTAGTGGAAGTTCTAATGTTTCAAAAGCTGTTGCAAAACCAGTTGTGAATGAGGTTGGGAAGGCAAAAGTCAATAACAGATTCAAGTGCTACAATTGCCAAGAAGTGGGCCACAAAAGTAATGAATGTCCAAAACCGAAAAAGAGAGCTATGATAGCGGAGGTTGAGGATGAGGATGAAGACGCTGAATGTTCCAATTCACTACCTGATGAGGAGGAAGAAGAAGTGTCGGGAGACGAAGGTTGTAATTTGATGATGAGGAGGTCTTGTTTGACACCAAAGCAAGGGGAGGATTGTAGTTGGTTAAGGAGCAATATTTTTCAGTCAACATGTACTATTCTGGGGAAAGTTTGTTATTGATGCTGGAAGCTGTGATAATATAATTTCTTCAGAAGCTGTGAGGAAGTTGGCATTGAAGACTGAGAAACATCCGAAACCGTACAAGTTGGCTTGGTTGAGAAAAGGCGGGGAGGTGAAGGTTGGACGAAGGGCTTGTGTGAATTTTTCAATTGGAAAGAAATACAAAGACGAAATCTGGTGCGATGTGGTAGATATGGATGTCTGTCATTTGTTGCTAGGAAGACCGTGGCAGTATGATAGGGCGGTGCAACATGATGGTCGTACCAACAGTTATAGCTTTATGTTTGAAGGCACAAAGATTACTCTAGTTCCAAAGAAGCGTCAACAAGAGGAAAACAAACTAGAGGAGATTGAAGAGTTGAAAACTTTATTATCATTGAAGGAGTTTATTAAGGAGGTTGACGAGGAGCCCGAAGTAATCTTGTTGATTGGACGAGAGAGTCGTGAAGAGGTTGGGATTCCAGAAAATGTGAAACCGGTGTTGAAAGAATTTAAAGATGTATTCCCAGATGAGTTACCAAAGGAGTTACCACCACTGAGAGACATTCAACATCAAATTGATGTTGTTCCGGGAGCAATGTTGCCACATAGACCACATTATCGAATGAGTCTGAAGGAACATGAAGAATTGAGGAGGCAAGTGGAAGAATTGCTTGAACAGGGGCGTGTGCAGGAAAGCTTGAGTCTGTGTGCTGTGGCAGCTTTGTTAGTACCGAAGAAGGACGGGACGTGGAGAATGTGCACTGGAAGTCGAGCATTGAATAAGATTACTGTGAGATATAGATTTCCAATGCCGAGGTTGGATGACTTGCTAGATCAATTGAGCGGAGTTACTATCTTTTCAAAGATTGATTTGAAGAGCGGATATCATCAAATTCGTATCAGGCCAGGTGATGAGTGGAAGACTGCTTTTAAAACCTGGGAGGGTCTATACGAATGGTTGGTAATGCCATTTGGCTTATCAAATGCGCCAAGTACATTTATGCGGGTGATGAATCAGATTTTTAGACCATTCATTGGGAAGTTTGTGGTGGTGTATTTCGATGATATTCTGATATATAGTGGAAGTCCAAAGGAACATTTGAATCATCTGAGAGAAGTGCTGATGGTACTGCGACAAGAACAATTTTATGCTGCAACGAAGAAATGTGTGTTCATGAAGCATAGTGTTTTATTCCTGGGGTATGTTGTATCAGAGAAAGGGATACAGGTGGATCGGAGTAAAATAGAGGCGATTAGAGATTGGCCACAGCCCAAGACGATAACAGAGGTTCGGAGTTTTCATGGGTTGGCTTCATTTTATAGAAGATTTATTCCACACTTTAGTAGTGTGATGGCACCTGTTACAGATTGTATGAAGGGTAAACAGTTTTCATGGTCAGAGGAAGCAAGGGATGCTTTTGGGAAGATCAAGGAGTTGCTGACGTCTGCACCAATTCTAGTATTACCAGATTTTCAGTTAGTATTTGAACTACATACTGATGCATCCAAGGTTGGGATTGGACGAGTGTTAAGTCAGAGGGGACGTCCTATTGCATATTTTAGTGAAAAGCTATCGGGTGCGAAGATGAGATATAGTACATATGATGTGGAATTTTATGCTGTTGTGCAAGCCATTAAACACTGGAGACACTATCTATTTCAGAAAGAGTTTGTTCTTTACACTGATCATGAGGCGTTGAAACATTTACAAGGGCAAGACAAGATTTCAGCGAGACATGCATCGTGGATTGCGTACCTGCAACAATTTACATTAGTGGTGAAGCATAAATCTGGAGTTACAAACCGTGTGGCAGATGCGTTGAGCCGAAGGAATCATTTGTTAACAACAATGAAGGTTAAAGTAACAGGGTTTGATGTATTGCCAGAATTATTTGTCAAGGATCCTTACTTTGGAAAGTTTGTTGATAAAGTCAAGGAGGGAGAGACGGATGAGTTTATGATGGTAGATGGTTTTCTGTTCAAAGGAAATCGATTGTGCATACCTGATTGTAGTTTGAGAATGAAGATTGTGAAGGAGCTACATGAAGAAGGCCACGTGGGGAGAGACCGTACATTACAGTTGATTTCACAATCTTATTTTTGTCCATCGATGAGAAAGGAGGTTGAGAGATTTGTGGAACGATGTCATATCTGTCAGGTTTCGAAAGGAACTGCAACCAACGCTGGATTTTATATGTCGTTACCTGTACCAACTAAGCCTTGGGTTGATGTGAGTATGGACTTTGTGTTGGGGTTGCCGAGAACACAGCGTGGTAACAATTCCATTTATGTGGTGGTTGACCTATTTTCGAAAATGGCACATTTTATTGCTTGTAAGAAGATGGCGGATGCTGTTCATGTTGCTCAATTATTTTTCAGAGAAATCTATCGACTTCATGGATTGCCAGAATCTATTGTGTCGGATAGGGATACTCGTTTCCTGAGTCATTTTTGGCTAAGTTTATGGAAGATGATCGAAACGAAGCTGAATTTTAGTAGCGCTTACCATCCACAAACTGATGGGCAAACAGAGGTGGTTAACAGATCGCTGGGGAATTTATTGCGATGTCTGGTGAAAGGTAATCTGAAGAGTTGGGACATGAAGTTATGTCAGGCAGAGTTTTCTCATAATCATGCAGTGAATCATAGTACGGGATTCAGTCCATTTCAGATTGTATATTCTAGTATGCCAAAAGGACCGTTGGACTTAACGGTAGTACCACAACATAAGGGGACGGTTAAACGAGCTGTTGATTTTGTTGATGGGTTGACTGAATGTCATAAAATCGTCCAGGAACAATTGGAGAAGGCAAATGAGAAGTATAAATGCTCTGCAGATATGAAGCGAAGAAGTGTTGAGTTTAATGAAGGAGATTTGGTATATGCTGTGTTAACAAAGGACCGTTTTCCAGTGGGCGCTTATAACAAGTTGAAAGCCATAAAAATTGGTCCTGTAGAAGTCGTGAAACGGATTAATGAAAATGCTTATAAGTTGAAGCTACCGGAGGATGTATATACATCTGATGTGTTTAATGTTAAACATCTGGTACCTTATTATGGGGATGAACAAGCTGATGTGGAGGAATTTACAAATTCGAGGACGAATTTTTCTCAACCTGGGGAGGATGATGCAGCGCAACCCATAATTGTCAAAGACCTAAGTCGTCCACGACTTAACGAAGCGGCTATAAGTCGTCCACGACTTAACGAAGCTGAAGACCTAAGTCGTCCACGACATAACGAAGCAGTTTTAGGTCATCCACGACATATCAAAGCAAGAGATAAAAGGTTACGACCTAATAATGCAATCCAGGCTACGAATTCTGTGGAGAAGCTAAGTCATTGCAAAGTCTTAGGTCGTTCACGACTCAACTCAAGCGGGTCACGACCTAAGGAAGGAGATTTAAGACGTCCACGACTTAAGGGAAAGGGGCTACGACTTAAGGCTACAGGAGGAGCGCCATGAGACAACGAAGCAGCAGCACGAGTTGAGAATGCGCAAGACTTAAGTCATGAACTGGGTTAAGTCGCTTGTTGTTGAGTCGTGAGTCGCGGCACCTGCTAACTCGTGGGCATTGATAAGTCGTTAGGTTTTAAGTCGTATGTCGTGGGGTTTTTGTTGAACTGTTGTATATATGTGTTGAGTCGTCTGTGCATAAGTCGTAGGTCGTGTGCGTCGTATCTTAGGTCGCAAGATTGTAACTCTGTGTTGTAACTCGTTGAGTCGCTGAGTCGTGATGGTTGAGTCGTTGCCGACTTATGATGAGTCGTAAGTCGCAGGTGTGTTGCAGATTGTACTAAGTCGCAGGTTATAAGTCGGAAACGACTTAAGTGTTGAACATTTTGGTGCGTGAGTTGTAACGCCTATAAATAGGCAGGTTGGGTCATTTTGTAAAGGTTGTTGATTTTTGAATAAAATTCTTGTTTGTTAGCTTTGTGCTTTCAATTAAAATCGGTAGTTGAGTGTGATCTCCTATCTCCACCTTCGACATTCGAGTGCGTTCGAATCTTCGATTGTTGAAGCCGGTTCGTGGAATCAAGTGCGCTTGATCAACGCTCAAAGAATTGAAGATCTCTTTTAACGGTATCGTGCGCGATCAACGTGTCGGAGATAGCTAGAATTCGGTATCTTCGGATCAACGAATTTGGGCATTTCAGTATTCATCAATCCACCGATTGCTACTTTCATCGATCTACTTTGTTTTTGTTTAATCCGCTGCGTCATTTATGTACTTGATAAAATAGAAAAATGCGTGCCGACTTCTTTTGGGGGGTTGAATACATTAAATTGCATGAATCTTTTATGCAGACCCAAATTAGAGGGTAGTATTGGTCTCAGGCCACTTAACCGTTAAGAGAAACTGCTCTATTAAAACTGTTGTGGGTACTTCTTACAAAAGAATGCCAGTGGAGTAAATGGATAAAGAATAAGTATCTTTAGAATCAACATTTTTGGACTATTGCAGTTTATAACAATAATTCTTGTACTATACATTTTTCTTGGCGGAGACGTAGCAGCAAAAATAATGCATAGGATCGTTGTAAATGAGGATACAACATCCTTGTGGTTAGATTCTTGGTTAAATCACAAGTCTATGACAGTAGTAGATATTGATCTATTTAAACCATCTAAGTTCATGTACACAGTGCATATTACATTCAGACGACTATATTTTACAAATAGAAACAGTACATAAAAATGGTTATGAGATTGGAGAACTTACCTCCAATTGATTCCACACGTCTTCCTTGTAATTTAGCGGAACTTTTTTCCAACTTGGATATGAGATTGGCACATGATTTCTTACTAGTTTACCAATCTTTGTAGCGACCTTTGAACCATTTTTTCCAACTGGAGAACCGTAGTTGTCTATATCAATTTTCTCTCGTTTTAAAGTGGATGATTGGGAAGTTGTATCATTTGACGGTGGTGTGGCATCTTGTGACATTATGTCCTGCAAAGTCTCAAATCCTAAAATAATCCCAACAACATTATGATGTACAGTTCTTCCCCTTCCAGCCCATCCCTGTGATGCCCGATTGTTGTCGGCCAAATTATTGCATGGAGTCCCCTCCATAACAAGATCAAACGCCTTATATGTCTTAATAAAATTTGCTCCAAGCGATCACAGTTAAGCTGCTGTACATCTGATATATGAACCAACGTCCCCTTATTGATTTGTTTGATCCCACCAACTTCTCACCACATTACGATTTTTGTCAGTCCGACTGACAATAATCGTAATGTGATGAGAAACTGGTGGGATCAGACAAATCAGAAGGGGACGTTGTTTACTATATCAGATGTACAGCAGCTTACCAGTAATCGCTTGGAGCAATTTTATTAAGTCATATAATGCGTTTGATCTAGTTATGGAGGGGAGTCCATGCAATAATTTGGCTAACATCAATCGGGGAGTCCATGCTATAATTTGGCTAACAGCAATCGGGGATCACAGGGATGGGCGGGAAGGGGAACATTCGCTTTAATGCGGCAGTGATAAAGTCTTCCTGCATCACCAGAATTTTAAACTTAAGCGGATTCAAAACAATATCTAAAATACTGACTGAAATAAAGGATGCAAATACAAAAATATATTACCTTAGCACTGCTGAACTAAAGGGTGCAAATACAATATCTTGAACTGCCTGTCTACCTACAAACACAAAGAAAGAAAGAATAGTCAAGCTGATCATATGTATGTATGTGTATATGTGTGTATGTATGTGATCATATGTAAGTACCTACAACTACAAACACAAAATGAACTCTTGCAATATATCCATCCTTATGGATCCATCAGGATATTATAATGACACTAATAAAAAATATAATGCATCTATTACTATCATTCACGCTATATTTTACATTTTACACCATTTTAAATAAATATTTTGTTAAGGTACAATAACTGCTCTGAAATACAAAGTTAACATATGCATTTGATAAGATCTTCTAATTTTTCATTGTCTTCAAAAGCTGATTGATAAACGGTGGGAAACTCGGTGTCATCCACATTTATGGTCAACCGTTGTGGTGTATGCAAAACCACAAACCATCCGTTATTTTTTAAATCTTTTGAGTAGAACACTTGACTCGCTTCCGATGCAAGAATAAATGGCTCATCATTCACGCTATCTTTATTCTTCAATTTTCCCAAGTTAACTGTGATCAAGCTTGAAACAGAATCTATTTTACAACCATTGATCTTATCTTCGACCTTTACCCAATCACAATAAAAAACTATTTGTTTGAAGTCAATGTAATCCAACTCAATTATCTGTTGAATGACTCCGTAATAAGTTGTTTCTGCTTCCTTAAAATTTTTATCCTTCCCACTCGCTCTAAATTGTGTAATTGCTCTCATGCATACACCACTATCCTATGTTAGCTTTCGCTCTTCATAACTCTTTGGAGAAAATAAAAACCCATTCACTTGGTACTTCATATAACTACGGGCATCAAACTTCGGCCCGTTAACTAACCGTCAAAGAGTTGAGTCAACATCGACGGTCTTCAACAACTACAACAAACACAATAAGTAAAAAAACATTGTCAAGGAGGTGTATGGTCAACTTGAAAATACGTTAAATATTTAATACATATACCTCCTCATGTAACCAAAAAGTGAAATTTTTAATAGCTTCCCCAGATGTACCCCCGCCTCGAGTTTGAGATTTGGTGCTTTGAACATAGGAGTTGTACCTCCTACGAAAAACACACAATAAATACTATATATATGAATTGATTTACAATAATAAGAATTCAGAACAAATTCATGAATTTACTTCTTCCATTCATCCAATCCGTCGTATTTATCAAGGACCCATTTACGCACTTGTTGAAATTGCACTTGAGTTAACGTTATATCTTTACCATTATCTAGTGCTATTTCATCAGCAAACTCATCATCCTCGTCTAAAAACGCTTCACGGGTATGTTTATGAGTGCCAGCACCTCCTTTTGGCATATACTCCATGCAGTAAAGACTAGCTTCTTGTACAATATATCCTTCTACAATACACCCTTCAATATATCTTTTGTTGCGCACATATCCTTTATATGTTTTCATCAACATATGAAGATGAATAATTGTAAAATGTAGACATCAATAGCTATTTAAATCGAATAATTATGTACATAACTAAAATTAGTAATTTACCGTTCAAATGGGTACATCCACCTATATCTAACAGGACCAGAAATCAATGCTTCATCGGCTAAATGAACCATAAGGTGAATACTGATATCAAAAAATGCAGGCGGAAAATGTTTTTCAATAACACACATTGCTTCTACAAAACTAGCCTTTGCTTTTAGAAGATGTTCCCTGTTGATCACCTTTGAGCACAAAATGTTATAAAAGAGACTAATGCGGTGAATAGCATTCCGTAGATCCTTATGTTGCGGAAAACAATGCTAAAGCAATACCGGAAGTAACTGTTGCATTATGACGTGGTAATCATGTGACTTCATATTTTTTAGTTCATGAGGGTTGTTGCTCACATTGTTATGGAAGTTCGAAGAGAATTTGCTCGGCACTTTCAAATTTTTCAAAACGGTGCAAAACCGTATCTTTTCTTCTTTGCTCAAAGTGAAAGTCGCATTTGGTATGGTTACTTTACTTGTTTCAGGATCTTCTATCACCCACAACTTTTGTTTTATACCCATGATTTTCAAATCCTTCCGTGCATTAATCCCATCTTTTGACATGTCTTTATGGTTCATAATTGTGTGATGCATGGTATGGTTACTATACTTGGAAGGTTGAGCTAACATAACAATCCATAGTATAATTGACAGACTTCTCATTAATAAGGATTGTCTAGATAAGTATCCTAACTTTTTAGTCAATTTTACCAATCGGTAAAACTGGCAATCACACACCTATCATTTTTAATCTGGCCATCTCGACATTTTACAGGAAAGGTACCCCTTTTAGATATAACAACTTATGGCGTCCCAAGGCAGATTATCATGATCTAGTACGCATAAAATGGGAAAGCGTATGCCATGGGAATCCACTTTTTCAACTAATAACAAAGCTAAAGAAAGTAAAAGAGAGACCGCACCATTAGAATAAAGAACTTAATAATAAGGAAAAATCCACTAAAGCTCTTAGGACGGAATTGGTTGTTATCTACACCAATATAATAAAACAGCTTAATCACGCCCAAATTCTAGATCTCTACAATCAAAAAGTGGATCAATAATCTGAGACTCGGCATAAGCAGGCCATAGAAAACTTGCAACACTAAAAAATAAAATGACTAACTCAAGGAGACAAAACATCCCAATTTTTTCGTGCTGTTGGAGGAGATTAAGGGCTTGAAAATGATAGATCTGGTTAGGTAAGTGGTAATGGGTACAAAGCTCAAGGAAGTTGAAATTAACGAAATAAATAAAAACTTGCAGCAGTAGGGAAACCTGTAGAAGATGAGAAGCGATATGAAGATGCTGAAACAAATGAAAGATGCCCTAGCTTTGAATCCGCCGGAGTACCAGCTGTTGCTGTTGGAGGCTGGAGATGTTAATTCGCGGCTGCCACTACTGGAGGAGCCGATCGACGAGGACGAAATCGCGGCTGAGAGAATCAGAGATCTGCGTTTTTTTTACTGTATGCTAGGTAAATTTTGTGCCCCAGAGTAAACGACACAAGTACTGTGATATTTGGCACAAAATTAGCTGCCACAACATTTACCACGGTTACAAACCGTTGCTAATTAGCCATGGTTGAAAACCGTTGCTAGTTGGAACGAAGCGCGCCAAAAATTATGGCGCGAAAGGATGAAATTCACCGCCATCATTTGTCTCCAAAGAAGCTACGGTTAGTAACCGTTCCCAATTAGCAACGATAAAAAACCGTTGCTAACGGAACCAAGACGGTTATTAACCGTTTCAAAATGGCAACGGTTAATAACTGTTGCCAAATGCGCGGATGGTTAGTTGCAAATCTCAGTATTTGGTGTAGTGCTAATTTCTCTTATAAATCAAACCATACTTGGATTTTAAATTCAAATTTTTTTGTTTATCACAATATAACTTTAATTTTCAATTTACTAAGGGTAGCAAATCAATCACAAAGAAACTCAAAAATGATACTGATGGTGCAGCCGTCATCATCCTTATTATTTCCCATCAACTATAGTGAATTCAGTACTCTTATTACTTTAAAATCCTTTTTATATTTATAAATCACATTTATAAATTTATACTTTTATAATTTCAATATTTTACTTTACTTATATAAGATCATTTCAATTTTTTATTTATTGTTATTTAGATTTATAATAACAACACCTTTATTAAACCCAACAACAATATTCACTACAAGAAATTTTATTTTTGGTGGCGCACAAAAAACGCTACAAAAACTTTTGGTGGCGTTTTAATAAACGCCGCGAGAAAACATGCGACTAAAAATCCATGATTTTTTGTTGCATTTATTTTAACGCCACTATAAATGCATTTTTGGCAGCGTTTTTCAAACGTCACCATAAATCTTTTTGTAGCGTTTAAAAAATGCCACCAAAAGGTTTTTTGGCGCTACTAATAGAATTTCCAACTTTACCCATGTTTTACAGTTGCATTTACTCAACGCCACTATATATATTTCAGTGGCGTTTTTGAAACGCTACTAAAAGTTGTTTATTATTTTACACCATTTTTTCATGCTATTATTTGCTGTTAATGGTCTATTTTGGTTCTATTATATCAATCAACAATCACTCACATAATCATCGTATTCAAATAAGTTAAAAAACACATTAACCATATAATCAAATAAAATATCCATAACCATTCCAATACAATAGTTTTTCGACAAAATGACCTAACTCGCATACAATAACCATTTGTATACAAATTTATACATCGGGTACTAATAAATGTTATATCTAACTAGTGCTAACTAATAAATATACTTTTCAATCTCGATAGAGATATAGTCCGGCCCAGTAGTAAAATAGCTCATTCTGCTCCATCCTGATATTAGTATTGCACTGCTCACTTTCTGCTTCACTCAGTAGTCTTCCAGAAACATTATATCTCCACTGTATTCAAAATATATATAATTCAAATAAAGTTTGTATATCAGAAGAGTGTGTGTGTGTTATGTAAAGTTGAGAGATGAAAGTTGAACATACATAGCTGCATCAGCAGGGCAGCCTAGTAAATGTACAGAGCAATCAGAACCATTATAACAAGTATGGCACTTGCATTGGATTGTTCCATTTATGACTATTTCATTTACTCGCACTGGATTCTTCTCAGGCTGCTTTAGCAGAAGGCCACAAAGGCAGCCTTAGATTTGGGTCATATGACAATAAGCATGAATGATAACAAATTTAGGGATACCTACTATTATCCGCTATTGGATAGTGAATCGTGCAATTGAACGGTAAAATCACGGTATATAGATATGATATAACACGACACTTGTACTGTATTCTGACAGTTTTGGTAAGTGATTGTCAAATATAGTCCTCAGGCATTGAAGATTGAAAAAAATATAAAAAAATTATTTCAGAGGAAACTCTAGTCCTAAATTAGACATGGTTACATGTAGAATACCTTATTTTGTTCGAAGGTAGCTAGAAGAAACCTGCTATGTCGCATGTTGTATACAGAGATTAATAATCAATGTTATAGTATTCCAAAACCATATGAATTTGCTCATGCTTCAAATGATTTTATCAGCCTGAATATATTGCTTGCATGTGCCATGCTGTTTTCATTTTGTTTTGATTCATGTACAATGTACGTGGCAAGAAACTATTAAGCTCCTACTATAGTAGAATTTAGAAAGTAACAGTTAATTAAAATAAAACGGGAAATGTTAACGAGGAAAAAAGCTGAAACATACAAGAGCAAAAGCCAGACATATATACAACTGAACTGGTCCCAACCAACCTTAGAGTTCATATGCTGGAAATCTAGACTTGTGGGGCAGGGCCATATCAAGAAAAAGATAGGCCATCCCTGCCTGCCCTTCGAACAAAGAGTAGGGGTGATCACCACCGTGCATTTTTCCTGTGGCTATAAGTTGATTAGACTCTTCGAGAAGGAACGATGCAAATGCTTTAGCCTTATAGAGATATTCAAATATAAAAAATAAACTAGTAATATGTACTTTTTCCTCTGATTTCAAGAATATGCCTGGCACCATCTAGAGTGTAGCAAAATATAATTTGCTCAATACTTCACCAGTCGAATGTAAAGAGAATTAACGTGTATAAATATTCTTTTAGTTACTTCTTTGCTCACTAACAGACATGCTCTAAGACTATGGCTCAAGTCTCAACCCAGTATAGTTACATAACTAATAAAAAATGTTCTAATGCATCATTATAGTCTCAACCCAGTATAGTCACATAACTAATAAAACATGTTCTGATGCAGCATCATAGTTTTTTTCTTAAACTGATTATTTAAAGTGGAAATTAGCCACAAGGGCTTTTTTAGCTAGTGCAATTAGTTTCTAGGACGCACAACTAAAATAATTACTTTTAAGGACAAAATGCAAAATAATTAGTTTCTAAGGCCTAAAAACCTATGAAATTATGTCCTTAATAGTAATTGGACTGCTGACTTTGTCCTTAAAAGTAATTATTCTGTTGATTTTGGCCTTGAAATTAATTTCTATAGATGTGTGTCCTAGAAACTAATTGGACTTCAAAGTTTGTCCTTCTAGTGAAATGCCCCTTATTTAAAACTACGATCTTGATAGACTTAATAATTACTTTAACACCTTTTTTTCCTCGACATTAACTTATAACAAGAATGAGTGTTGACAAACTGTAGTACTAATAATCTACAATCTTTTAACTTAATGTTTCTCTTAACCAAAATTGTGAATCTGTACTTGACATAATAGCATATCCCTGATCAGACCGATTATGACAATTTTGCACTGAAAGTCATAAAGAGAAGTGACATCAAGTATTCACATTTTCAGGTTGATAGCAAGAATGATCAGTGTAAGGAGTTTAAAATTGGATTTGACTTGGGGTTTGTATGCAGATGATGTTATTAGTTTAAGCATCAACGTTCACAAACAAGCAATGCAAAGGTTGTCATTATCTTCAATTGTAAAATGAAAAAAAACACAAATATGAAATTTGAGTGTGAACAGTGGAATAATCCATTGAGAAAACAATATACCAAGTACCGGTATACCAAAAATTAAAGAACTCTCAAGCTTTTGAAGATATGTGGATCTTTTTGTCATTAAGCAAAAGCTATAATATCATGATTATTTATATAAATGATTAGAACAATAAAACTATTTTAAACAAAAATCTAAATAAAACTTTCGCCATTAAAAATTATGCGACAAACTCAAAACATGATAAGCAAAAGATGTGATAAAGTAATTACCCAAAAAGTGAGATTGTCCTTTGAATTGCCCTGCATACTTTCCTTTTGATTTTCTCTTCTTCAACTCAGTCTCAACCATCTAAATAAACATCTTTTTTGTTTTAGTTTTCACAACCTAGTCACAAAAAGAAAATATTCAGTGTTCGTCCTTTTTCTATCAAACTGAAGGAGATAACCCACATGTATATACGTATATTACTTAAAAGCAAGCATTGAAAACTAAAATGTTTACCAATGGTCAAGATTAAACATATATATAGCTTGTAATAAACAATACATATAACACTTCATTATGATTAACAGAAGTTTTGACTTTAACCTGGGTATTGAAAATCTGAGCTCACTTCAATCAAAACTCTTGCAAAATGAAGTCATGTACCTGCATTTGTAATATTATCAATTGGACGACCATGAGCACCCGCGATACGACTTATACCTTATTTACTCCAAAAATCAAGATTTAAATCTAGTAGTCTAATCCAAATAGGAACAGATGAAAAATAATCACAGGTAAATGGAAAATCAGGGGTCCATTTCTTCATGATTAATATATGAGAGTTAAAAGTGTATGGGCCTCTTTTAATTATAGAATCAAAATCGACTGACGATGGAAACTTTATAAAATGAAATCGTTTGATTTGTAGTAAACACCAAATTCAAAAATAGGATTCATCACCTTCGCAACAAATTTTTTGAATTAGTCGTACATCGGTCTGCATCCCATGACATATAACCAACGTATTCATCCACTTACCCACGTTTTCTTGAACAACTGCATCTGGCATATGAACAGAAGGTCCTTCTTCATCATTTGCTATAGAATAAAACTGGAGATCAATCTCTTCTTCTCGTTCTGCAAAACGCCCTGAAGCCTTTCACAGCATCTGCCTAGGTGCTACTCTTCAATCCAATTATTGAAGAAGATGGGGAAATGAAAGCTTTTAGACTAAGAAATACGCATTTAAATCAAAAAAGTTACGAATAAAAATTCATACTTTTGTTTCATTTCAGCTTCAGCTCCTTCACGAACTCTCGAAATAGAAGAATGGATTGTGCATCGATATAATCTTATTCAAGATGATATAGAATCGGCTGAATTTCAGAAAAAAATCCACGTTGAGAAAATAGGTTTTGGAATCGTGAATCAGATTTAGGGTTTGAAGCTATTTAGCAAACCGCTGGGAGAAATTCTTGCTGGCTGCTACGACGATGTGGAGTGGAGTACAATGATGAAGTCGACGGTGAAAATGGATGAATCAAAACTGAGGATGATTAAAAAGGAGAATTTTTTGGGGAAGAAGAAAGCGAAAAGGGGAAAAGTGAAAACGAGGGTTTAAATTTTTTCTAAGTATGAGAATAGAGCGGTGGAGATTAAACTATGGGTTGCGTTTGGTTTGGTTAGGCGGAATTATTTTTGGTAAAGGCGGGAACGTGAATTGTTTTTTGTCACCTTTGTACTATTTATGAAATATTATCGGTTGCATTTAAATTAAAACGCTACTAATTTTTGCTACTATAAATGGTTTTTCTTGTAGTGATTACCATTTATTAACAACCAACAATCAATCTATAATTATATATGTATAATATAATCAAGGTAAAATTATTTCATTTACCCATTCCAAAACAATATTATGTCGGTTTACCTTGTTTAAGAGTTTAGAAATACCTATCGATACAGTGGCGTCCCACATACCGACCAGAATTTATAAAACACTCAACTGATAAGTCAACACAATTCAAAATATTTTTATATCACTAACAAATAAGCGCTCATATATATATAATACACTCAAACTCATTCTAGGGTGTTATCGACCCTATCTACACTGAGTACCCATCAAAGCTTAGGTATATCGTTAAACCTAAGCTCTAATACCAAATGTGATGACCCGAAAATCCGCACCCTTTGAATCGACAAAAAACCACACATGTCCGAACCAAAGCGAACAGAATTTCAAATAATCATGAGAAAGAAAGAAGAGAGAAGAAGAAAGAGAGAAAGAACACAAAACAACATAGACACTCACATCGCAGTGGAACAACATATAATATAGATCAATAATCTTTGTAAAGAGAAACTGTAATATACATACATCAATATCAGAGTACACAAATAAATATTCATCAGCTTGGACGGTTATAACAACTAGTCCTCACAAATGCTGATAATTTAAACAACAATGCAGTGGAAAATAAACAGATACGTGTATACGACATGAAGATTCCCAGCTCTCCTGCTGAAGTTCCCACAAGCACCAAATCTGAACCTGTAAATATACTCGGTCTGACCCGAGCATTGAAAGGGAATAACACCCGGATCATTCTGGTAAACCAGCGTGAGAAAACACATCTCTACTAAATTTTATAAATTACAAAAACTTTTCTTTTCAAAACAAAAGTATCTCGTAAGAACATGTCCACATAAAAAGACAGACGGGTTTTTACCTTACGATAACCAAAACACTTTATATCAAATCATTCTACATTATAATAGTGTCTATTTCACAAATAATAGCAAATATCTCAAATTGTTACCATTATTAAATTCCGAGCCTAATAATTTAAGGCCATACAAAATAAAATTGCAGGCACGTATTTGGATTGGATTTCCAACATGATAGGAAACTAATGGAAAGATCAATCTGTATTCACGGTTTTCATCCAAGACTCAGACACCGTTGTACGTCAACATATATGGCTAAAAAGGGGATACAATCTATGAATAACATCCAAGGGCTCAGACATCACGTATCTCTGCCATAAGGCCCAGACGTATCTGGTAACCTAGGGCCTAGAACATTTGGTAAACCAAATAACTACTATCCAAAATGTGAGCATACATCTGACCACACAGTATCCCATCATAACCGGGTTGTAAGGCTCGCAAGGCTACGATTACCTTTCACATATCACATATCACATCTTTGAATGCCACATTGTCATTCCTTGTCACATGACTGATTTCTAGAAAAGTATAACTTCCTAAGCTCGTACGTCTCGGGAAAGGGTGTTAAGCTAAGTGAAGTTGCCTTCTACGCCACCGACTGATATACGTTTATAGAAACCACTCAATTTGTGATTTAGAATACAATGTCAGACAAACGTCCATACAAGTTCATTATGGGACTGAACGAAACCGAAGGCACTCTCCTACTACCACTAGCAGCGCGTAGTCCTTGCAATCCGAAAGATCTCCACAACGAGGAGAATGCTGCTATAAATATCTCTAAAATGGGAGCGACCCAGAGTATGTCAACAAGCAGTCCTCACGCTATGAAGATCCTCGGTCTTCATAAATCATCATTAATAACCTGCACTTCCGAACGCACACATTGGTCCGGAGTGGTTTTTGGATAAATCCGATCCCGGTCTCTCCGCACCAATATTGAAAAGTGGCACTTAACCTCATACAGAAACCAAGTCTCGTAGACTTATCACGGTTCCAACTTTCAACTTGCTATCCTTTGGCCAAGCAGGAAGCTCGATAGATTGGATTAATACTCCACACTCCACAAAACAACATTCTCAACACAACCGATAATCAAGCCTACGCAGTTGGCTACGTGCTAAGTGCACGACTATTCAGTTCCCACATCGAGTCAATGAACCGAAAACTTTGCCAATAGGCATAATCTAGTACTAAAGCAATCATTAGGCCCTTTTTATAATTCTTATAAACCAAATCACTTTTCAACTACAAACATTCCAAAATATCTTTAACAAATACATATTCACAACTAATTCAACTATTCAATAATTGGGAAACATTTCCATATACTTATCTCAAAGGAATAAGCATATTCACAATTCATTTTATTTTCAACATTTAGAAAATAACATCATATACTTAAAATCAAAATAAGTATATACACATACCATTTTAGGGAAGCTACAACATCTTTAAAACACTTAATTTGGGTCAAAACGAATGTTGCGTAAAACATCATTACGAAAACCCAAAAACACTATTATAGGGATTCGATTAACTATATTCAATATTAATCTTCGAAATCGAATTTCAACTATTTATTAGTTAACAACAAAGCCAATCAAGTTGGGGTATCATTACCTCTCAGACCTTGACTGAACAACATTCTTTACTTCAAAACAGATAGAAATTACCATCTCGAATTTCAACATCAAATATGAGATATATGAATGTAAATCCCATATACTATATAAAATATTTCCTTTCGGAAAATCACTTACTATAATAATAGTGTTATAGTCCATGCTTCCTATTCTATTCACGAAAACGTCTATTCCAACAAGGAATGTTGAAATCTATGTGTTCGATATTCAACACATTTTAAAAGTTGCTTTTCAAAACCGTTTAAACTCTATTTATATACAAATTGCTATTACACAATATTTTAAAAGATTATTCCCCATCCAAAATCGTGAATGTAATTCTCTTACCAAATTCATTACTTCTACACATTTAATTTAAAGAATTATTCACCATCCAAAATCGTGAATATAATTCTCTTACCAAATTCATTACTTCTACACATTTAATTTAAAGGATTATTCACCGTCCAAAATCGTGAATATAATTCTCTTACCAAATTCATTACTTCCACACATTTAATTTAAAGGATTATTCACTGTCCAAAATCGTGAATATAATTCCTTTACAAAATTCAATAATTAACTTATTCGAATAAATCGATTTCACATAAAAAAACAATGATTTCAAAGGATTATTCAATGTCCAAAATCGTTAATATAATTCCTTTAAAATCTAATTTGATTGAAAAATACACTTAAAAATCTAAACTTTGAATATTACATAACTGCAAACTTAAAATAATAAAAACCATACATTCTATTTTAATTTAAAATAAACTCCTTTTCATAATTCAGAAATATTTGTAAACACAAATACTTCGAAATCACTTAAAATCACTTTTAAACCAAAATCACTTTTATTGTATTTCAAAAATAATGAAAACATGGCCCAATGCTGCTAATGCACTAAATAAGGGGATAAACAATCAATTCAACAAATATGGCATCCAACACATCAAACATCGTATGACACTCACACACACACACACACATATATATATAACAATATGTGTATAACAAAATCAAACAATAGTGAGGAATACTGTTGGATTCCCCCAACATGTCCCCCTACATCAAATATCACATGTTAGAGCATATACATATATATATATATATCTGTAAATAAAATAAACAACAGTGGTGAGGAATCCAGTTGGATACCTCCAACCTGTAATCTGCATCAAATTTGCATATGAGAATATGTACAATGTCTGCTTCGAGGCAGACGCGCGTACAAAGGGTCATCCGCTCATACACAGGAACGTATAAGGTCTCATCCGCTAAAATATGCGGGAATAAATCCAAATACCAATATATATATAATATACTTCCAAACAACCATCACAGCATATAATATAATTTATTCTTACTTATATAAAATATAAGTGAGACAGAGAGGTGAGTTGTACTCACTTTGGTTGCAGCCGTCGCAATAACGATTTGTTTGGTTCAAAATTAAACGAGCCTTTAATTTTCCTCAAAATTCTTGTTAGATCCAAACCTATCCAAACTAGCTCTAAAATGTAGCGCTCGTCAATATGAACCCAACGTGACTTGTTTCGTGTGAATCTGACCTCGTATGAATTAGATACGCATTTTTAAACATACAAATTATAAATTAAAATTTTAAATAACAATTTTTTTATATAAACCCAAAGAATAAATCTGGTTGAACGTTTCGGATCCAACCGCCCCAGATCTTCTTCCCCTCACGCGTGAATCTTCCTCCTCCTTCCGTTCGAAACCCTCGTCGCCGATACTTCCACCAAATTATGCTCCAACCACGATTGCCTAAACGCCGATCAGCCTACGGCGTTCAAAAGTCCTTCACAAGCTATACCTCCACGCCCCGCCTTGTCAGCTCCAGCCTTACCACCACCAAGAAAATCCTACTTGAAGTCGCCACGAACGCTGAGCCCTAGCCTACTCCTCGCCTCGCCAAAATCGATCATGACCGTTCAGATTGTAGAGCTCGCTAAGATCTTCATCTTTCCAGTTGACGTCGTCGTCTAAAAGTGCGTGGATGAGTAGATATCGAGGAGAGAAAAGGAGGAGTTTCTGGCCATTAAACATGTTGAGGCGGCTATGTTCGATGGTTGACTTTAGGGTTAGAAAACAATGGTGAAAAATGGTTTAAAGGTCCTTATATAGCATCGTTTTAAAACATTATTCATCACTAAATTTTTCGAACTCTAAACGAAACATTCCAGCTGGCGTTCTATATGTTTTACCCCTATTCAGAACACAATGGAATATATATCGAAAGTCAATTCGATTGTATTTTGAAGATATCGGTCAAAATCGAATTATATAAATTTAAATTACTTAAATTAATTTCTAGGCGTTTTAGCTTCCCATGATCAAATGGTAAGTCCGATTGACACGAAATTTGGAATCCTACAATAATATACTGCTATGGATCCTATGAAACTAGTTTCGTTCAATTCTGAGACTGTGTCCTGCATGGCTATTTTTAACTCGACAAATTAAATATAAAATTTTCAATTTTCGATTAATCACTTTTAATTCAATTTCAAAACTTTACTAACTTCATTCTGATTCAAATAGCATTTAAATCAACTTAATAAATCATTATGATTCATATTTAATTCCAGATTCAATATTTATACAAATATAATATTCAAATATCAATTATATTTGAAATTAAATTAATTCAACTAACAAATTATATTTTTCAATATTTAAAATCAATTAAATATTCTAAATTAAAACGATAAAAATCTGGATCGTTACAATATCAAAAATTGCTAAAATAGAGTAGGATGCACAACCTGGGGTTAGCGACCCATGTCAGGTTGCTCCGACTCCATATCTAGAGAAACTTACCGATATGTTGCGCACGGGATTTAATGATTTTTGGTTCACGTTGGTCATGTTTATGTTCGAACGTTAGGTCGCTTGTGTATACCTTATGTTATATTTTATCTAGAGATATACGACACTCAGAAGGTAGTTTCTGATCCTTATGCATGGAGATTGGATTCGGCTCCATCGAAGAAATCTCCATGGAAAATCCATTATACGAACGAACCTTAGTGGTTTTGAATGTAACATAATATATTGTGGTATGACCATTGTAAGCATCATAGTTATTTGGTATTATTATATCCTACACCATAAACATTATTTATCATATCACTATATTGAACTTAATGAAAGGTTGGTTTCTTTGAGGGGAAAACTAATCTGGGTATCCGTACGGTCCCACTAATTACTGTTCTGGTTACATATGTTTTTGTGTTTCTCATGCCGGTTCACCAGACTGATCCGGATGTTATTTTCTTAATACTCAGATCAGCCCATGTATGTTTTCAGATTTATCTACGGATGCTTTAGAGCTTCTGGAGGAGGGTTGGAGTTCTACCTATTATTTCTACTGCAATTCTATATTGGATATACCGGCATTGTGAGGACATACAGTTATAACTGTCCAAGCTGATGATAGTACTTCGGTTTTAGTAACTTTGATATTTCTGTATTTATAGTGATGCTTTGCATTGTTCCTTTGATATTATATGTTATCATTCCATTTTGAGGTTCTGATATTGTGTTCTTCTTCTCTTGTTCTATTCATTTTCTTTTATTTTACCCTAACAATTCGTCTTTTCGGCACTTGGGCGCTCGACACACGAATACCATGGATGTATTAGTGTCGATACTTGGGGGTCGAATAGTTGGTTCGTTACAATAACATGATTTCATTCATTAGTATTTTCCTCGTATTTGGTTGATTGAACCAACATGATTACACAAAAATTATTGGTACATAAAAGAGAAGATATGTAGTCTTAATTCAGTCCTGAGTATAAATGTATTCTTCAACTGAAAAAATAAACATTGCACTAATTCCTTCAAAGAAAGAAGTAAAGCATAATATCACTTTATTTACACGAGAAAACACCATGTTTGGTAGAGTCGGAAACACATGACTATATAGTTCAATTATAATGTAGATTTGATGTTATGATATTGATCTGTATGTAAAGCATGTTTGGATTGATTTTATTTAATACGAACCGAGTAATTAATGCTATGTATATGAATATTGGGTGTTGTACAGATTTGCACTAGTTATATATAAAATTGAACACTAGACTGTTTGTATCATCTTCTCTTATTCATTCTCATTTCATATCATATCCTATCATTGATTAAGGAGAAATATTTCACTCACCCTCTAGAATCTTTTGATACTATTATCTAACCTTCTTATTTTCAGCCCAAGGTGTAAATATTTTAGATCTCAATAGTTACATATTAGTTTTGACAATTAATTCTTTAGATTAATTTCTTATCTCTCTTCGGTTCACCTTTTAGATCTAATTTAGTTCTCTTCATTTTCACTAAATTCAGTCCCTCTATCTTCTTCTTCTTTTTACACATCACTGTTTCTTCCTAATTTTGTCTAGATATGTTTGTTTCTTTTTATTCTTACTTTCCTAAATCTGTTCTTAAGGTTAGGTTTGGTTTATTACATATATCACATATGTGCCATAAATGTACAATCAGTTTCCTCTAATTATTTCTTTTTCAATGAATTTGATTTTGATAACGTGATTTATGAACTTAATTTGGTTTTTCCATGAATTCCCATCACTCCCGCTTATTGGTAATAATGCAACTTGAGCAGCGCAATTCTTTCTAAAATGGTTCGATTGATATCATCATCCAATAACTATTCCTAGAAGTTTCTTGTGTCTCTTAGAAACATTCAGGCATGGATAATTTCCTAACTACTTTCCATTGCATATACAAAGATCCACATTAACTTTAGTTGGTATTAAATAAAATTTAGTTGGTACATTAATTACAATTTCCTATCACATTTCATGTATTCTTAGCAATATTAATTTGTAGACAACTATAGAGTTATGTAAAATTCATTTGATTATTCTTTGTGCATTTGACATAAGCTTTTTCCATAAGATGTAAAGCTACAGAATATGTTGGATTTCACTATTTTTCAGTTATAGATTTCTTGTACAATCCATTTTTTGATGGGTTTATGCCTAAATACTTTAGCTTTATTCTTTCAGTAAATTTATGTTTACATCAAAATTAAATATTTTGCTAACTATAAGTTTTCTCCTTTGACTCTTTGTTGTATCTTATATATCGAGTATATTCTTGCAGCTTGAAGTAAGCAGCATCAAATTGTTAGGTAGGGTAAAAAATATCATAAATCCCTAATCACCTTTCCTTTACATTTTTTGATTCAAAAATTACCATCACTTAATTCTAAATTCAACAATTCAGTGAAGAAAAATAAGAACATATGATGTCATACATAAAAATATAATGTGAACCATCTATGTTTATCAATCAATCTCCTAATATCTAGCAATAATTTTCATTTTTGATGTACTGTGATGTTAACCAATCATCTGTTTTATCAATAGAATTCTCCGTATGACAGTGTTCATCGGTTTGAAAGAGGTATTATTATTATTATTATATATATATCTTCTTCCTAAATAAATTTATGATTTTACATGGTTTCCACCAATGTTTTAAGTGTACTTTTGCTATAATTCAATTCTTATATATTCTTCCATTTTCGTATATTTACTAAGAATGATATATTACATAATTTTATTATATTATGAGAGATTTGGTGAATTTTAATCCAAATTCTAATTAAAGAATTGGTAATGGTTATTCTATTGTGGCTATAATGCAATTTGGAAGTGTTTGTTATGTAATATATGGTTATATATTTGTCTTTACCTATTCAGACCCATTAATCAATTTATTTTAAATTATTTTGAGCAAACCTCAATAATAATAATTTTGGTTTTTAACTATATATATATATATATATATATATATGTATATATGTATCAACAATGATATCCATAGACAAATATATACTAATATATTGTATATAAAAGGAATATCTAATCCTTTGTATACTCTTTCCATAATTATTCTTGCAATCTATACTGATTTCTTAGGAATTTCAACTACAATTCACATTTACACCCTCATAATTTAATTTTCATTCATCTCAAATATTAATGATATAATTAATTCCTTTAACATACCATTAATTTCATGTAGCATCTCTTTATTCTAAATTAAATAAATTGAAGAATGACTTTTTGCTCATTGCTAACTAATTTTGTTTAATTCTTTATTTATGATCGACTTATCTATTTGTATTTATATTATCGTAGGTTTTTGACTAAGAAAATGATATCAATAATTCTGATAATTGAACGATTGATTTTCAGGTGATTTTATAATTTTATATCACTTATTTCTATTTTGGTTACAAATTATTACATTAAAATAACTCATTTTATTTTTTATCAGGAATTGAATGTTTTAATTGCTATAGTTCATGTAACTGACAATTTAGAGAATTAAAGGATTAGTTTTTAAGTGATTTTCCAATTTATGGTAACTAATCTATATTTTTTATTATATATATATAAGTGATTTTCCAATTTATGGTAACGTATATATATTTTTTATTATATGTGTATGTGTGTGTGTGTGTGCATACATACATACATATACATATACATACACACAAATATATATATATATATATATATATGTTTGTTTGTGTGTGCGCGCACGCGTGCATATGTAATAAACGGGAGTTTGTTAACCTTTTGTAATTGATATGAAATACATTAGGGAAGCATGATTCAACTTTATAGACAAGTAGCATTTAGAATTTAATACACTATTAATAATGGTATTTTAACTTTATTAATTGTAGATTTCCAAGAGAAGCATATTATTTCAAAAATATTTATTCAATTGGGTACATACGTATTAGATTTGATTAAGCTCAATCGATTCAAATTTTACCATTTTGACCAATTGATTTAAAAAAAAAATCAAAATGGTGATTATTTTCTTTTGTCTCGACTACAGAAAATTGATATTAATATTTACACCCTTATAATTTCATTTTCAGACATTTCAAATATTAATAATACCATCAATATCTATAGCATGGATTAGTAGTTTAATGATATTACTAATGTTTGTAGCATATTGAATGTCAATGTGCACATAATGTGTTCAAATTCTTTACTACTCTCTTTTGACATCTTTTATGATGAGCAATTTAATAGTTGGTTATTTCATTAATTATCAGTATATAACAAATAGGGTTTTTATGATAGTCGGATGGATAAGTTGAATTTTGCGACAAAGTGTATTTTGGAAGCTACGTTGTTCTATCAAACCACCTTAATTTCACCATGGTCTTATGATATCTTTTTTATTGATGGTTTTTTTATAAATAGTATCAAGTCTTAATCTTACCATCCTTGATTTTTGATTAATTATTGCAGTTATATGATATCATTTTATTGTTCATAGGACGCATTATTAAATAAAACATTTTACAACTTTAGCATAAGTCAAATTCTTGCTTTTTTCCAATCTCAAATTCATTCCTTCTTTAAATAGTGAACTTTCCTTAATCTAATCCAATATTTAACTTTTGCTTCCTTGGTATTTATATGTCAGTCGCTAATCCATCTAGTCTATACCACATTAAAATAATATACTATCTATCCACATTCTAGCTCTACCTTAAATTCTCTTGCTTTCTTTTCCATTCACACTTGTAGTTTCAATTATAAAACAAAAACTTAAAATCCAACATACATGTATTGGTTTAAAAAGTTCATTTAATTCGATTCTCTAAAATTTTTCTCATGCTTCAATAAATGCAAGTTAATGCTATGATACCTGATCTTTCTCCCACAACTCTTTAGCTTGCTTTTCCTCTTTAAAATCTATTCCACCCACGTTTCTCTATATTATGATATAGAATGTTGAATAAAGAGTAAATCTTAAGCTTGAATACTGGATTCTCCTTAATTTAAGGATGAGATTACTTTAATTTCTACAAAATCTCCATTATTCCTTATGTAAAGACCCACCTTTCTAACCCATAGAAACGATACTTAACATATCCTCGGTGTTCGTGGCATTGCTCGAGCATCGGAAAGATGAATTATCGTGGGGTTAAATAAAGAACGAAACAAGGCAGAATAGAAAAACCTCATAATGGAATGGTTACATATAATACAAAATGGTATAGTTCAAAAGGTTACTCCTTATGTGGAGCTATCTGAGTTAAACAAAAGTACTACATCTAGATTTGCAGCTATACATTCTAACTCGTCATTTTTGGATACAAAATACATCTTCGTAATCATACAGCAGAAATAAATAACTAGATAACTAAGGAGCCTCTTGCTCGATCATCATCTTCAAAGAGCTCCAAAGAGAAACCTACTATTCTTGGACTACTCAAATATAATTAAGCTCTAGAGAGTTTAAGTAAAATAAACAACTTAGGTCAGACAATATGTCTGGTATGAGTAAAACTCTAAAACAAAAGGGAATGTATTTAACAATAATATATGAGACCATGCCGCTAACACAAAATGGATTTTCTCCCACATAAACAACAACTAAACATAAGAATGGAAAAGAATAAATAGAAAACAAATCCAAACATAGATGATGGGAAAAAATAGTATAAAGATCCAGAGTTGAAAGAATGGAAATAGTCTGAACAAAATCCAAACTGGACAGAATGGATAAAACAAGATAATAGTCTAAACTTGGTAGAATGGACAAAACCTATAATTAAACATCGTGAAGAGTGGTTGACTCTTCTCGTTGCAATTACAAAAAAACAATCTGAAGGTTCAAATCAAATAAGGATGGGAAAATTTTCCAACAAATGACTAGGAAGATGCACCACCCTTGAAGTATACCTCTAGTAATATACTTATGAGAAGTCATATACTACATGACACTTCTCGGACAATACCAAGCCAGACCCCAACCTTACCGAGTATCCGAATATTTCACATCTAATAGCGCTACTGAATCCAAATCTAAATGATATGTGAAAGTATCCCAGTGCGAGCAACCCCACATAGCTTGGCTTCCTCTCACGCTTTGGATTTAGTCATTTCCGACAAAGGATAACAATCTTAATGGGGTCACATATCATCTTAGAATGACAATAATAAAGAAGCTGAAGTAACCAATAGTTGAGAAACCAGCTATCGAGGATATAAAATGATTGTATGTGGAAATTAAGTCTTGTATACATACCACCACTTATCGAGTTCAAACTTGTATATTTCTTGGTTAACAATAATATCGGACAAGTCAAGGTAGTATTACCTCAAAGTCATGTCTCTTGATTATTCTTAACTTTCAAAATAGCGACAAGTTTACTTCTTCGATGTTTAGTGCTAATTATACTGATAAATCATTTCCATATAAGTTAATCGCTTTATGGAAATTAGTTCATTTTCATAAACAAATCAAACTTTTTCTTTTAAAAACCCAAATTCATGCTTGGCTTCACATTACAAGAATTAGCTTTAAAACACATTGTTAAAAGAGTTTACTAACTTTAAAACATCATTATAAAAAGGATTTAATAACTTAAACACATCTTTATGATATTGATTAATTAACTTTAAAAGTTCATTAATTCGATTGATGAATTTACTTCAGTAGCCTTTAGTCCAAAAGAAGTTAATCACTTTTAAACACCATTAATTTAAATTAAAAATTAATTATAATTAATTTAATTTAATAAATAAATAATTTATTATCATTAATTAAAATGAACAACAAAGTCAAACCAGCTTTGATAAATTCACTTTGAAACTTCATTAATTAAGTTGATAAATTAACTTTATGCCTTTAATTGAAAAGGGTAAATCACCTATAAAACATTATTAATTCAATTAATTAGTGATATTTAAATATAATTGATTAAATTAATTAATAAATAATTAAATATCATTATTTAAAATGATTAACAACTTTAAAACATCATTAAAGTAAAGATTACTTAAAGTTAAAACAAATAGATTTATTTTAAAAATCATTAATTAAAAAGATTAATTAATTTAAAACATCATTAGAAAATTGATTAATTAACTTTAGTCCATCATTATCAAATGATTAACTATCTTTAAACATCATTAAATAAAAATGATTAATTAATTTTAAAACATCATTAACTAAGTAATTAGTTAAATTTAAAACACATCATTAATAAGTTAATTGGTTAACCTTAATCCTTATTAATTAAATAATTAATTAAATTAAATAATCATTATTAAAATAATTAATTATTTTTGAAAACATCATTAATCAAAAACTTGCTTGACTTGTAAAATAATTCCAACCACGATAATTGAAGCAAACGGTTTCAATTAAAGGTGATTTTATGAAAGTGTCGATATAGCGACTATCTCTATACGAGCAGTTTGGAATTCAAGTTTATGTAATTTGCAATACAACCACACATCACATAGCAAGGGTATGGGCATATATACATGGTGATTTACAATAATACAACATATATGTAGCGACCCGCCCTTCTCGACTTTCGAAAATCGACACAAAATACACCACTGTATAATATGTCGACGATCGAGTGCCGAAAAAGACAGATTGTTGAGGAAAAAGAAAGAAGAAAGAAGAAAGAAGGAACTAAACAACATCAAAATCTCACAATCACAGCGAACAAAATATAATAAATAATAACAGATCTTTACACAAAATGAAACCATGTCTGTTATATACAATACATCATCAGAGTATATCACCAGTAAAGAACAATTACCAGCCTGGCAGTTATATCAGCCTGCCTCACAACTTGCTGGCAATTTCAAACAACCATAGCAGCGGAATAAACAAGTACGAATAATACGTCTCGGACTCCAGCTCCACACCTGAGCTCCACAGCATCCTATCCTGAAATCTATAATACTCGGTCTGACCCGAGCATTATAATAAAATAACACCCGAGTCAGTCTGGAATACCAGCGTGAGAGAAATACATCCAAACTGATTATTAAAGTTTCAAAAATCCTTTGAAAATCAAAAGCGTCTCGTAAGACCACGCCACAAATAAACATGTTGGGTTTTTACCTTACGATAGCCAAACACTTTTTATCAAATCCGTTTGATATTATAATAGTGTCTATAGAAAGTAAAATAGAATCTAGCAGAAATGCTTGCATCTCACGTTTCAGCAATAGTTGGGCACAATCAAAACCGTACAGGCGTGTAGGGAAAATGGATTTCCAACTAATGACTAGGCACTGGGGTACCACCTGTCACAGTACCTGTTCTAGATCAGCGTACCGAGGACCACGCCCGATCCCCTGCAACACAAGACCAGAACTACCCCTTACTGGATAATTCCGAGTAAGATCACCCCACGGTTGGGATCAGCAACAGAACCACTAAGCCGAATAAAAAGGGACATCTAGACAGGGATGACCTCACCCTAATGGGCGCTACCCACATAGCCTTGCTGCATAACCCCTGATTTTCAGTCATTCCCGGTTAATAAGGCTTGAGGCTAAGCGTTACCTTTTTAAACATATCACTTAGAATGCCCACCGTCCACCTGACGATGTTCCGAAAGCATTCATCCGTACAAGTCCGTCCCCGGGTTCGAACGGAAACGAAGGCACTATTCCTACTATATCCATTTTGGAATCACCCTCAGGATTAGTAGCGACTAGCCCTTGCCCTTCACTGCTCCATCTTCGACTCCGAACTCGTTTCCCTATGAAAACGTACAAACCGGATCGAAGTGGTTTTCGAGAAATTAATCCTGATCCCGGTCTCTTCGAAATGATCAGCGCATTGGCCAATATTGATAGTCGGTTATTTAACTATCAAATAACATTCACAAACATCCATCAAACATAAATAATTCCCCAAATTATTTATTTCCCTCAAAATATCTTCGCAGGATATATTTCCATTTCAACCCTTTGAAACAGTTCCAAACCATCTTCCTTTTACGGAATAAATTCCCAAACAATTTTCTATTCCCCACTGAAATAACCAAGTCCTAATACTTTAGATTTTAAAATAATTTAAATCAGTTTATTCTAATTTATACCTTAAAATATTTAAATTAAACTACTTAAAACACTTTATTCAAAAAATCTATTTCAAAGATATTTAAAATAAAGCTACCTTATAAAATATAAGCTAATTTTAAAATAAGAATTAAGTTAAACTAATTTTACCAAGAGAGTTACAAAATCCTATACAAGTTCCAAATAAAACTTTGACCAACTATCCATAAAATAAATCCATTTTATAAAATATGAATATTAATAATATTCTTTCAAAACATAATACCAATTACCCCTTTAAAATAATTATTACTATAACTAATTTATTTAATATTTACCTTTAAAATTTTCACAACTCAAATAATTTCTTAAAACATTCTTTTTAAAAACAATTTCAAAACTTCTAACTTCTTCTTAAAAATTTGCTTTAAAAAGTACTTGGCTTCTCAGGGAAATACATTTCCATTTCAGAATAAACCAAAGAATTCTTTTATAAATCCTGCTGGATTTATCTCAATTCAAATTTACGTTAAATCCCGTAAATTTCTTTCAACCCTTTAAAAATAAACACCTTTTATCTTTAACACATTTTCCATTCCTGGAAAATCACTTCCAAAATATATACTTGAATTATTTAAATCAGTTACCAAATTCTTTAAATCAAAATAAAATTTTGGAAATTTATAAAGGTTTTCTTGCATAACTTAAATCAAAATTTCTTTTTAACATAAAGTTATTATATCAATACTTATAATAAAATTTCCCTTAGAAAACATAATACCAATTTATCTTTAAAATAGGTAAATACCATAATTAGTTAATAAATACTTATTTTTCACTTAAAGGAAATTAAAGATAATAATTTTCCTAAAATATTCTAAAAACACATTTTTAAACTTTCCAGTTTATATTTTGAAAGTCCTCTTTCGAAACATACTTAGTTTTCCAGGAAAATACACTTTCCATCTTTTAAAAATAATCTCATTATTACTTTAAAACAATTTGCACCTTCTTATAGAAATTCCCATCGGAAATCTATCTTTCAAATTTTATCCACCGATAAATATTCCATTTCATTTATAAACCCAGTCTATAAATTTCCATCCCACATTTCCTTTTTAAAACAACATTTCAAAAGCACTTCAATTTCCAATCCAATTTCTTGAATTTAATTTCCTTAAATTCATATCTCAAAAATCCTTTTTCATTTCCCTTTTACATCCCCATTTCATTTTATTGATATTTTAAAATACCAAATTATATTATCCAACCATAACACAGCATAACAAAATTCCAAATCAATCTATCACAGGATATTAGTGAATTATATCACAGATTATGAATATAATTTCTATATTGTGAGGAATCCTGTTGGATCCCTCCAACCTGTTTCCCTGCATCCACAGATTTTAGCACAACATCAAATATCAATCCAAACTGATATTAATATTCATATTCAACCAATCACTCAATTAATTAAATATTAACTATTTAAATCAACTGAAATTCCAGATGTGAGTGAGATTAACTCACCTTGAATTTCGAAACGCCGAGCGTTTAAATTCTAAATTAAATCGAGTCCGTTCGATTTAATCCAAAATTTCCGCTAACTCCAATCGTCTCCAAACTTGTACTACAGCGTAGATCGCGTCGCTGTGATTCCGGCGCTTCCTGTTTCATTGAAATCTGACATGCAAAAGATATGGGCTTATAAACGTTTGAATATAATTTATATAAATTAATTACAAATTCTTTTATTTTATTTTAACCTTAAGCAAATCAGGTTCGTACAACCGAAATGAGAAAATCTCGACCGCGAAAACGTCTTCGTCTCAAATGCGTCAACCGGAGATAGCCGAACCCAACACTGCCTCGTCAAAGGCCGTTGCCGCACCCACCATCCTCGTCTTAAACTCGATCAGGCGTCGCCGTTCGAACGGCCTTCGCCACCTGACCCAACGCCAAAAGCCATGCCGAGCTCGGCACCTCCAATTCATTGAAAAACGCCCTCGAACGCCTTGAGAACGTGGCCGATTTCCACCTTCGATCGACGACAATAGTCGAGATCCACCGTTGGATGTACTCGCCTCGAAGAGCTCTACAACTTTTGTTTAGAAAGTTCGGGAAATTATTGGGCGGATGGAGAGAAAATTGAGGGAGAAGGGGAGAGTGTTTCGGCCATTGAAAACTTAGCCGACGGCTAGAGGGAAGAATTAGGGTTTCTGTAGCGTGAATGAATAGATATATATATATATATATATATATATATATATATAGGTTGATATATATTAAAATAATAATATTTTCACAAATTACTTTACTTTTTAAACGAATTCCAATTGAAACATGCCGACAGGCGTTTATAATGTTTTACCCGCATTCCGAACACAATGGAACGTGTTTTGGAGGCTAATTCAATCATATGTGGAAGATAGCTTTTTGAATCGATTTAAAATATTAAATTTTCGATATAAATCTCAACGCGTTTCTCACCCGTACGAACAAACGGTAACTCCAAATGCTACGAAATTTGAAATCCGATAATAATACACTATTACGGATCCAATGGAATAGGTTTCGTCGAATTCCGAAACTGTGCCTCGGAAGGCTATTTTAACTCGTCGATTAATTCGACCGATTTCGAAATCGTCGAAATCATTTTAAAATTCCACTTTTAAAACTTTACTAACTCAATTATAAATCAAATAGAATTTATATTCACATTAGAAATCATTATGATTCATTTGAAATCAAAATCTGATTATTTGCACTATTATTATATTAAATTCCATTATTGAATTCATTTAAAAATTCCAAATTTAACTCATCGACTCTTTGGTTCCATCCAAAAGTCCAATATTAAAATTCAAATCAAACAAGACTTAAAATAAACCTTAGAAACCATTTTCATAACCATTTACATCCAGATTTACAAATTATCCCCAATTCCAAATATTAAATTATCATTATTCAAATCCAATTGAATTGCCATATTTGAAATTTAACAAATTATATTGATTTAACCAAAAAATTCTTATTTAAATTCAAATTCAAATTCACATTCAACATTTAAAATGAATTAAATGTTCAAAATCTAACGACCAAAATTCCGGGTCGTTACAATATATCAAGCATTTATTAACAAAGGCATAAATTTAACAACTAAAATTTCATATGTCTTATTATTCGCTTACTAACTTTTCAAAGCGACCAACTTTCAAGCAACAAACCAATCCAACAACCAAACCATTATTACAACTATATAATAAGTATTTAATAGCTACAAATATGAGCATGGATATAGTTAAATTTTATGGTCTAAATGTAGAAGCTTTACTCATAAAAATGCAACCGAACTAAGCCAAACTCCTATAACAACTTACCGACACAGGAACTATACTTCACTCCACTCAAGCTCGGACCTTTGGGCCCTTAAATGGGCTGTTTGGGTTTGGCCATAGGCTTTTATGGGCTTGGCCATGGTTGAAATGGGGAGTTAAGGTGTTGTTTTGGTAAGTAGAGTGATGTAGAGAAGGTATAAGCTAGTTTTAAGTGGGTGGAAGTGGAAAACTATAGTTTTAAGCCATGAACGTACAAATGGAGGCCATGGAAATTTATAAATACATAAAGAGAATGGAAATGAATATGGAAGTGAAGATGTAAAGTGAAGAATGGTGGGAGGAGGCATGTATTTATCAGCAAATGAGAAGGGTATTTTAGTAAAATGACTTAAGTACTAAAATAACATGAATTTGTCATGAACACACAACACCATACCTCCCTCTATACCCTGTTTCCCACATCCATAGCTGTGACGACCGGCCTCCTCGACCCTCAAAGATCGTCACTAATACATCATCGGTATTCATGTGCCGCAAATTCAATTGCCGGAGAGGCAGATAATCATGGGGTAAAAGAAAATAAATATAGAAGATAGAACAAACAGAATCTCACAACACATTAAAACAACTTATAATTTTACATATGGAAGATACATACAATCACTCTAAGTGATTTATTAGAATTACGGCATGTACTAACCCAGCCAGGATAATTATAACGGTCTATCCTTACAAGTGCCATTAGATACATAATACAGATACAACGAAATATAGATAACTTCTTCAAAGACCCAAAATGCTTCATGCTCCGTTCTCCATTCCCAAATTCTCCAAGCTTACCTAACTACTTGGCTACCCGAGAAAATTAGGGCACTCAAAATTTAAGGGATAAGAAAAATAAACTTCGGATTAGTCATGGGACAGGTGTGAGAAACTCAAACTACAGATGTTTTGAAAACAAAAGGCTATCTCATAAGACCACGCCGCACATAAACATGGAACGGGTTTTTACCTTATGATAACCAAAACATTTACTATGTAAAATCATTTGATATTATTTTTAATGACATTCTTTTGAAAACGTTTTTCAAATAAACTTATGAATATTAGCCGAAATTATTACCATTATTAAATTCCAGTATATGTTAGGCTCTACAATCAAAATCTTACAAGGCTCGTTAGGAGAATGGGTCCTACACAATGGCAAGGCAAGGGACTACCTTCCGTACAGTATACCTCTAGAGGGATATACCTAGGGTCTAGATACTGAACGCTTGTGCCAACACAGAATCGGCCTACCCCTTCACTGGATAGTACCGAATATGACATCACCCCGGTCGTTACCGACCTTTAACGGAATCCCGAAGCTTACACCACATACTCGACATATAGGGAGTAATCTAGAAAGATGATGACCATCTCTTAATGAACGCGACCCACATAGCACTACTGCATCTACCCTGCTTTAGCTATTTCTGATTGATAAGGCCTGAGGTAAAGTTTTACCTTTTACATAGCACATTCCATTTTGAATGCCACACTGCCATTCCATGATCACACAACTGATTTCTACAAACATATAACTCCCTAGCTCGTACGTCTCAGGAAAGGGTGTTAAGCTAAGAGAAGTTGCCTTCTCCGCCACCAAACAGATGATACGCTCATAGAGATCAATCAATGTAATTAGAAATGCAATGTCAGACATTCGTCCATACAAGTTGTCCAGGAACAGGACAAACCGAAGGCACTCTCCTACCACATCATGTTGGGGATTACCCCTGGGATTAGTAGCGAGAAGTCCTTGTATCGAAGATCTCAAATGAAGAACTATTGTCATATAAATATGATATGGGAAATTTCCCCTAAGGGTCGATGACAAGCAGCCCTACATTCCATTTTCCAAATCATATCATTCCAGGTCATTTCTTCCGAACACGTAATTAGTTCGGAGTAGTCATCCAAATCTGACTCCGGTTCCTTCAAACCAATCATCGATTTAAAAAAGTCAAGTATACAGGTGAATATCATTTGATTAATTCATTCCTTTTTCAGCAAAAATATCTTTGGAGATATATAACTTTAAATCATTTCTTTCCAGTATATAAGAAATCATTAAACCTCTCTTTATCTTTGGAAAACTGTTTATTTAAATCTTAACAAAGATTTCCTAATTTCAAATCAAAATTTTGATAGAGTTGAAACCATGTTATCTACGATGATAATCCAAAACCAGTAAATATTAAATGAGAAGAACTTATAAAAATCATCTAATTCTACACAATATCAGTTTCCGTATTCAACAAGTACTATGGGAGGAATAACAGCGAAATCACCTTTTAAATTCCACGAAAAGAAAGGGTTCCCTCCTCAGAATTTAACACTAGTATAAGATGATTATCCCCATACAATCCAAGTTATTTAAATTTGGAAAATTATATCTTTTATATTTTAGGAAATTTTGATTTGAGTAAATCAAATTTACTATCTCCTCCGTCGGGCCAGTCCAGGTAGGTAGGGAGGGAAGGCAATTGGTTTCCCAAATCCAAGCCTAGAGACTGCCTCTCTATCTCCCATAAGGGGATCAATTTATTTGATCGAATCTAAATCTTTTAACATACTTAATTAAATTTTAATTATTTTAGAGCATTCGAGCATTTCCTTCGATCTGTTGCATTCCTCGGTAGGATTTTCTATGGCACTCACAAATGGAACAAATGTATTAGTTGTTTTCGTATACACATTTTTAATTCCTCTTAATCATCTTTAAATTACATAATTATTTATTATAAAATATTTATAAATGATTTAGAAAGGAATTGTTAAGACTAAATTCATATTTCAAAAGTTTGTAAAAAGTGTGTTGCGGAAAGTACTGCAAATAGCGTTTTAAAAGCTATATTGGTCAAAACCACGTTTCTATCTTTTGGAAATCCATTTTTATAACTCAAATCTCTTTTTAAAACATTTGAAAATATTTACAGAATTTATTCTAATTTTAAAGAATTTAAAATTATCATTTTAAAGGAATTCCCTTTATGGATTACGAACTGCAAAACCATGACTGTTTTAAAATTTTGGTTTGCTCATATTTCAAAATCTACAAAATGAAATCTCAATTTTCTTTCTTCGTTTGAAAACTATGATCATAAGGGTTTGGAAAATTCTTATTGCAAAGAAATCCGACCCTGAATCCATCCAATAAATGGATTTAACTTTTAAGACGCAAAATCGCGAACTACCGTTACGCGACGTATCTATTTTTGACTAAATTTCCAGTATTTATTTAAACTTTGCCAAAACACTTTTAAATGTTTATAAAACATTTTTAAACCATATTAAACCATTTTTAAGAGGTTTAAACATTCCATGTACATCATTTCATTAATAAAAGTAATGTGATTTCCTTTGTGATTTTTCAACGTGTATTAAACGTGAATTATTTCAACATCAAAAATCCATATTATCTTATTCAAAACATGATAAACAACCATCATAAATAATCATATCTAACATATATATCATTCAATATATCATATAATAAATAGAGTTTCTCACCTCGGATTTAAACGGCTGACTAAAAATTGGCTATAGCTTCGCAAACTCGAACTTTTAGCTCACGGTCCCTTGGTTTATGCTCCTGGATGGCTCGGCCTTGACCTTGGATGCTTGAGCGCTCACGGCCATGACTTGGGAGGTGAGAAAGGCTCGGCCTTTGACTTGTATGGGGTTGGCTGTTGAATGTTAGGGTGGAAAGGAGGTGGTTTGGTTTGGTTTGGAGGAGTATAGATCTTGTATGTATGTATATATATATTTATATATTATTCTTTCCTAATTTCTTTTCAAAATAATTTTTTTAAGATGGAGATGCCATTAAAAATAGCTTGAGGAAGGAGAAGAAGAAGTAGAAAAGTTGTGAAGAAATGAGAGAAGGAGGAGTGGGTATTTATAGGTTTGAATATGGAAAATTTCATGATATTTTTTCCATAACCTTCACCATATCTACCTCCCCCTACCTCATCCACACGCTTCACCATCCCCATGTCACCATGAGCTCGGCCACCTTCTCCCACCATGAGCCTCCATGTGTGTGTAAGAGTGATGTGAGGTTCGATGACTTTTGTATGCTTAAGGATTAAATTTTTGCGAAAATATCTTAGACATTTGTATATGTGTGTGTATATATATAGGTATATATATGTTATATGTATGTAATTGTGTGTATGTGACATGTTTGTGCATGTATATGGATGTGCCTAAAAGAACAAATAACGTTGCATAACTTCTCCACGTTGAATCATTACAAATTCTGATTCTTATTGCCGATCATATTTTTATTTTTCAGTTAATATACATACATACATACATACATACATACATATATATATATATATTTGTAAACATGGTATAATAGTAATATTTCTATTATTATATAATAATTTAAAAAGCTTATTTAATAATTAAAATAATTATTAAATCATTTAAACTTGATTTAAATTCAAAAACCAATTAATTGGAAATGATGACATCATTGATGAAGTCATAAATACATTTAATTTTCCATAAATAAATAAATTATTTTATTTCATATTTACATTCATATACACAAATGAGTGTATGTATCCAGCTTGGCGCGTGAAGTGGATGACCGAAGAGCTGTTTATCGATAAAACGATTTTCGATCATCTTATCGATATTTACCAAAGTGTATATTTTTTCTTTTATATATATTTCTTCAAAATAAGATGACCAGTATTATCTATTATTCAAAACATCATTATTTATGTTTAAAAATCTTATTTTTGAATATTTTCAAATTTTTCTGAAGTGATGAATTTATGAGTCGTTACATAGTTCCCCCCTTAAAAGAATTTCGTCCCTGAAATTAAGGATAAGAAGAAGATAACTTGAAAACAAATATATATACATGTGTATATATATATATCAAGATGATATATATATATATAAGATATGGAAAGCGACTACACCATAGGTCGGTGAATACACTACATCGATACAACGCATAGATTATCATCCGATCTGAACTTGGGACAAGCCTTCCTTATTCTGTCTTCTGTTTCCCAAGCGCAATCATTAGCATCACCACTCCATTGAACCTTGACTAGTCTCACAACCTTTCCCCTTAATCGTTTCTCATCACGATCCATGATTCGAATTGGTTGTTTGATGATAGTCAAGTTTGGCTCAATTTCCAAATCTTCTTAGGCAGCTTCTTCCACTATTTGTTTCGGGTTGTACACATACTTTCGCAAATGAGATACGTGGAAAACATTGTGTACACCCGACAATCTTTCTGGTAATTTTACTCGATAAGCCAATGGGTCAACCCTTTCAAGGATAGGAAAAGGTCCAATGTACCGAGGTGCCAATTTTCCCGCTCTCCCGAACCTCACCACTCCTCTCATTGGGGAGACCTTTAAGAATATGAAATCTTTAAACTGAAAACTCTAGATTTCTTCGTCTTTGATCCGCATAACTCTTCTGCCTGCTCTGGGCTTCTTTTATCTTATTTATGATCATTTCTACCTTTTCTTAGGCTTCTCTAATCATATCAGGACCTAGTACTAACCAATCTCTGGTCTCGATCCAACATGTTGGGGATCTACATGGACGACCATATGAAGTTTCTTACGGTGCCATGCCAATACTAGCCTGATAGCTATTGTTATAGGAGAACTCTACAAGATGAAGATAATTTTCCCAAGAACCTGTGAAATCTAACATGCAAGCTCTCAAAAGATCTTCCAACACTCGATTTACCCTTCCAGTTTTCCCATCGGTTTAAGGATGATATGTAGTGCTTATACTAAGCTTCGTTCCCCAAGCTATTTGCAATGCTTCCCAGAACTTATAGATAAATATCGGGTCTCGATCACTGACTATGCTGCTTGGGACACCATGTAATCGAATGATTTCCTCCTGTATATTTCTGCAAGACTTGCAACGGTTCGTGTTGGCTTTACAGGGATAAAGTATGCACTTTTGGTTAATCGATCTATAATAACCCAAATGCCTTCATTTCCCTTTCTTGATCGAGGTGACCCGACGATGAAATCTATTGATATTTGGTTACATTTCCAAGTCGAAATTTCAAGAGGTTGGAGTGGTCCAGCAGTCTTTTGTTGATCACTCTTTATTTGTTGACAATTCGCACATCTACTAACATGGATAGAGATGTCTCTCTCATGCTTTTCCACAAAAATGCCTGTTTCACGTCCTTGTACATTTTGTTAACTCCTGGGTGGATATTCAGTTTAGATTAATGGCATTCTGTCAATACTTCTTATCTTAAGTTGTCAACCTTTGGAACATAAATTCTCACTTTTAACCGTAATATCCCACAGTTATCGATTTCAAAGCTTGAACTCTGCCCTTGGCATACCCTTTTAAAAATCCCCTTTAGATGCTGACCTTCTTTCTGCTTGGTGGCGATTCTTTCTATAAGATTCGGGGTAACTACAAGACAAGCTATAATGGCATGTTTTCTACTCGATGCATCCATTACTACATTGGCCTTCCTGGGTGTATATAAGATATCCAAGTCATAAGATGTGAGAATATCTATCCAACACTGTTGTCTCATGTTCAAGTCCTTCTAGGTGAAAATATACTTCAAAAATTTATGATCTATGAAGAGCTCAAACTTTTCACCCAGTAAATAGTGCCTCCATATTTTTAATGAAAACACAATGGCTAATAGCTCTAAGTCGCGCGTTGCATAGTTATTCTCATGAGACTTTATTTGTCGGCTCGTATAAGTGATTACTTTTCCATGCTGCATTAGAACCGCACCTACACCTTTTCTACAAGCATTAATATATATGGTTAAACCGCTGCTTCTATCAGCAATAGCTAAGATTGGAGCACTGGTCAATCTTTTCTCTAACTAATTAAATGCTTCTTCACACTTTGGCGTCCATTCAAGTTTAGCGTTCTTTTTTGTTAACTTTGTAAGATGGGAGGAAATTTTCGAGAAATCCCGAATGAACCTCCGGTAATGTCTTGCCAATCCTAAAAGGCTACATATGTCTTTTGGAGTTTTGAGTGTCTTCCTATCTTGGACAGCTATAAATTTCCCTGGATCAACTAAAACTCCTTCTCCTGATACTACATGCCCTAGGAATCTTATTTTTTCTCTCCTAGAAATGGCACTTCGAGAATTTGGCTTTAAGCACATTCCTCCTTAATACCTCCAATACAATCTCTAGATGCCTCTCTTGTTCTTCAGTCTTCGAATATACAAGAATATCGTCCATAAAGACTAACACGAATTTATTAAGCACATATTTGAATACTCTATTCATGAGGTCCACAAAATAAGCGGGTGCATTAGTTAGCCCAAAAGGCATCACTAACTACTCATAGAAGAAATCTGGACCTCTGAATGCAGTTAAATGAATGCAATCTTCTGCTATTCTAAGTTAATGGAATCTTGAGGCCAGATCCATTTTTGAGAATACCCGAGCACCATAAAGTTGATCAAACAAGTCATCTATTCGACGTAGAGGTTACTTGTTCTTAATCATTTTCTTGTTCAGGTCTAGACAGTCTACACAAAGCCTTGGGGAACCATCGGACTTGGCAACGAAGACTATTGATGCTCCGCAATTTGAGAGACTTGGTCTTATCAATCCATTTTTCAATAAGTCATCGGTTTGTTCCCTCAATTCATCCATCTCTGTTGGAACCATTCTTCGCTTTTTGTGAACAATAGGTCTTGCATCAAGAATCAAATCGATACGAAACTTAATTTCCCAATGTGGGGGCAAACTTTTTACCTCTTCAAAAACATCTGGAAATTTCTTAACAATCAGTATGGTCTCCAAATTTCCTTGGGGTGAATTAAGGGCATACTGGAAACTATCCCTTACTGAGCTACGCTCATTACAAGATATTTCTATAAATTTTCCAAAGCCGGTCCATAAAGATACCGTTCTCTTAACGCAATCAAGGACAGCTTTATTTTTGGATAACCAATCCATACCAAGCAATACTTCAAATTCGATAAAATCGAGGACAAACATGTCAGATGAAAAACAATTAGAAAGGTAGGTAACTTGGACCTTTTCACAAATCATACAAAGGTTTGTTGTAGCACCTATGGGATTTAACACACGGATAGGGGTATATATTATTTTTGTGGTAAGCTTCAATTTTCCACCAATTCTTTGGAAATAAAACTGCGGGAAGCCCCAATATCAAACAATACTTTAACCATAATACCTTCAACACAAATAGCACCCTCCAGAACTCCTCTTTCCCTGGTCTCTGCCAAAGTTAACGGTTCTTCTTCCATGGCATAGGTCTTAACTAACTGGACTATCTCCATAAATGGATAACCCATCATCATATGCCCTTGTTGGTGGCAATTAGAATAGAGTGCCTTTTCTCATTGCCTCTTCTCACTCTTATAATCTTCCATAATATGTCCTTTCTTCTGACGATTTCCATACCCGGTACCTATTAAATTCTTTTTCTTCTCTCCTCCTTGTCGCCTTTCTGCCTTTGGATTGAATTCCTTCTTACCGGGGTCGTTGCTACTATTGCTAATATTTAGTTCTGATGCTGGCTTCTCCTCATTAAGAAATTCATATCTCAAACCCATATCTACTAGTTTCACGAATGATCCCTTTAGGTGAGCAGTCATTCTATCATGAAACTCTTTTCTCATCCAAGCCACAAACATTTCATTCTTCTTAAGTGGAGTATCAACCAGTCCAGGCCCAAAGAGATATAATTCATCAAACTTTCTTAAGTATTCTTCTATAGACATTTCTCTTTTCTTTAGATCCATGAAGCTTTTATAGAGATGGGACTTCCCAGCATCGGGTAGGTATCGTTCTTCAAAAGCTTTCTTAAATCTTTCCTATGAAAAATCATCTTCTGATTCATTGATGGTAATTGTCTCCCACCAAGCCAAAGCCCAATCCCACAATTTCTAAGATGTCAGGAAGCGCTTTTGCTCATCCTTGATGCCCAATCCTTTAAAGATTCCGTCACATGAGTGGAACCAAGCTTGAACATCACTAATAGATTATGTACCCCTGAATGGTTTCCCGCCCAAGTTGGTAAAAGTTAGGTAGAAAGTTGCAAGGTCAATTTGAGGTGGTACAAGAACTAATGTTTCTTCAACCCTTTTGTTTCCCTTTCCTTATCCTTTTTTAGTACTCATTTCCTACAACATGAATATAGCAAGGAAATATATTTAGGATTATAGACGAGATTATCTTAGGGAATGGCATAAAATTCGAATATACTTATTCAGACAAGAATTTCCAATATGCGCTCTCTCGGATTAAACTCATTATAGGGCATTGCTAACCCTATCTCTAATGAGTTGACCCCAACTAGGCTTAGGTATTCGCTCAACCATAAGCTCTGATACTAAAAGTGATGACCGGCCTCCTCGACCCTCGAAGTGAGACACTAATACATCCTTGGTATTCATGTGCCGCAAATTTAAGTGTCGAAGAGGCAGATAATCATGGGGTAAAAGAAAATAAAGGCAGAAGATAGGACAAACACAATCTCACATTGCATTAAAATAACTTATAATTTTACATATGGAAGGTACATACAAACACCCCAAGTGATTTATTAAAGTTACGGCATATACTAACCCAGCTAGGATAGTTATAATGGTCTATCCTTACAAGTGCTGGTGGATACATAATATAGATCATGCCGAAAATAGATAACTTCTTCAAAGACCCAAAATGCTTCATGCTCCATGCTATATTCCAAAATACTCCAAGCTTACCTAACTACTTGGCTGCTCGAGAAAATTAGGGCACCTAGAGTTTAAGGGATAAGAAAAATAAACTCCAGGTCAGTCATGGGACTGGTGTGAGAAACTCAAAATACAGATGATTTGAAAAAAAGGTATCTCGTAAGACACGCCACACATAAACACGAAACGGGTTTTTACCTTATGATAACCAAACATTTACTACGTAAAATCATTTGATATTATTTTTAATGACATTCTTTTGAAACGTTTTCAAATAAACTAATGAATCTTAGCCGAAATTGTTACCATTATTAAATTCTGGAATATGTTACGTTCTACAATCAAAATCTTACAAGGCTCGTTCGGAGAATGGGTTCCACACAATGGCAAGGTTATGGACTACCTTCCATACAGTATACCTCTAGAGGGATATACCTAGGGTCCAGATACTGAACGCCTATACCAACACAGAACCGACCTACCCCTTCGCTAGATAGTACTGAAAATGACATCACCCCGGTCGTTACCGATCTTTATTGGGATCTCGAAGCATACACCACATACTCGACATATAGAGAGTAATCTAGAAAGATAATGATCATCTTCTAATGGGCGCAACTCACATACCACAACCGCATCTACCCTGCTTTAGCCATTTCCAGTTGATGAGGTGTAATGACCCTAGATTTTAATTAAATTTAAATTGATAATTTAAATTTATTTTTGAATAAAAATTGTAAAATTAAATTAATAAATGGAAGCGAGTTTCCCCGATCGTAATAAATTCGATATAAATCATTTAAATTTAAATATATTGTAAATATTGTATATATGTGAATATATATGTATTTGAGCATATATGAAGAAATTTGAGATTTATAAATAATAAAGACAATTAGTATTAAATTTAGAAACTAATATAAAAATACATAAATAAATTGATTTAAAAATTTAGAAATGATGGTAATTTGAATTTCAAAAATAAAAAAAAATTAGTATTAGAGTTAAATAATAATAGATGTTAAACTGGAAATAAAATATATATATATATATAAGATAACTATAAAGTAAATAAATTAGATAAGATTTAACAACAAAATAAAATCTAGAAGTTCATCTATATTTTAAAAAAAATGAATATATATGGTTTTATAAAAATAAAAAAAGGTAAGTAAATGAACCTTAACATCATAAAACAAATATTAACAAACAGAATAATCAAAGTAACATATAGCTAAATTCAAACAACATAACAACTATAAAATTTCAATTATATTACAAAACAAAGTATAAAAGAAGAAGCATCAACCTGGAAAAGCAAACAAGACCAAATGATAAGAATGTACCCTGTGAGTGGAATGGCAAGAACAAACAAATAAACAAGACAAAATAATATAAACAAAGCAAAATAAAATATGCACAGTCAACAAGCAACAAAGCATAGTTGTAAACAAGAAAGGACTCTTTCTTTTAATACAACATCTTCCCAAGTACAAAAAATATATTCTCAGCCGAGTAAAGTAAGCAAGGCAAGTAAATAATTATGTTAGTTTATGAAACAGGGTACATAGGCATTTAATGCCATTACCTCTAGTACAACATATAATATGCATATCAGCCGAAGTAAGTATGGCAAAAGAACAACAAAGAAAAAAAGGTATCAAAGCATTAAATGCAAGATTGTCTTCAGCCATACCTATGTGTATAAACAAACAACATACTGTAAACTTCTTTTTTTATATGCATCACTCCATTTTCTCATTTCATTCATAAAAGCTGAAGTAAATACTACTTCATACTTAAAAACAAAACTTCAATTTAAACATCAACAAACAACAAAGCAGATCATCAAAGCAAGAACAAACACTTCGAGTTTGCAAATTTCCAGGACTCAAAGCCTTCTTTGCTTCTCTATTTCAGGTGAGCAAGCATGTTTGAACCATCTGTGTGTTTGATCTGAATTTATACTTGAAGTACGTTGTGAAAGATGATTGCTTGGTTGTTGTTTCTGTCTGTATGTTTGTATATATGTGAGCAAACTCTATTCTTTCCTACTAAGTGAGTAAACAACTTAGGTTAATTTTAATCACTATATGATTCATGTTAAATATGGATGTGGGGATATCTTCTTAGTTTAAACACTGGGTGAATGTATTTGAATTTGACAGAGTGAGAGGTTCTTCTTCTTCAGTTTTATAGTTAGGATGAAACCCAATTGAAAACGATTCGATCTCTCCATTTCTACTCATTTACGAGCTTTGATTTTTAAAGCAAAAAGGTGTATTTAAGTAAGGACTTTGTTCTAAAAATAATTTCACGAAGTAAAAACGTATACAGGAAGAAAAATTTAATTTTTACAAAGAATACTCAAAATTTTGAAATTTTCGAATTTAATAAAATCCTGATTCGAATATATAGCTTGAATCCTTGCTTGAAGTCATGATTTTTAAAGTGAATTTGGTGATTTTTAGTGGTGAGTTTTGTGAGCAGTTTGGAGATGTTCGTTTGGGGCATTTTGATCAAATCAAGTGATCGATGGAACTGGGGGTGGCTGGGTTTTGTCTGGAGGTGGAGAGTCCATGGCATTGCTAGGAAAAATACTCGGAGTGGTCACCGATGATCGGGGAAGCGGCGGTGGCAAGTTTCAGTTCCTAAACCTAGTTTTGTTATGGCTTCGTTTTTTTGTTTCGTTCACCAGCATCGTTGCATCGAGTTGAATCGCGACCAGAGGAAAAGAAGTAGGGGACCGTGGCGGAGATTTTGGTGGAGTGGTGAAGTCACCGGTGACGGGAATTGGCGAAGCGAAGCGTTTTGGGTTGGTTGAGTTGGAATACTTGGCGATCGAGAATGCTTCAATTTTGATTCGTTGGGTTTCCGTGCGATCTGGGTTCGCCTTTATGTTCACGTGGGTTCGAGAGGTTGTTGGGGATAGTCGCGACAATCGCCAGAGGCCGGAGCCGTTGGTGCAAGTGCACCGCGTGCACATCGAATCTGGAGAAGAATGGGTTCTCTGGTTTGTGTTGTTAACTTAGGGAAGAACAGGGGGAGTCTCGTGTTCGACTCGAAGTAAAATGAGAGGGTCTCGAGTCAAGTCTCGTTCCAGGTTTTGAACCTGAAACTGTTTTCTATTTTAAAATTTGGAAATAAAATTTAAGTTTTTAAATTAATGTTTTAAAACTGGGTTCAAATCAAAACGCTAACATAATTCAAGATGAAATAAAAGTTTGATTTGTAAATTTATAAAGTTTCAAATTTAATTGCTTCAATAATTTAAAAACAATCAAATGTATGAGAGAAGATTTGAATTTAAAAAAAAATAGAATTGAATTTGAAAATGAAAACTTAAACAAGTTAAATCAAAAGTCTAAATCTGGAATGAGTGGAACAATATCAGGTTGAAGATAAGCAAGTTTTAAGAAGAGAAAAAAAAGGGGAATTTAATTTAAATTCTTATAAATTCTCTAATAAGATTTAAATTCCTTAAATCTAAGTTTTTAAGTTTGGTATATTTTAAAACTTTGTTAAATTTGAAATTTTATTCATTTTAACCCTTAAGTTTAAAATGAAATATGAAAAATAAATTTGAAACAAATTGTTTAAATTTGCTTTGTGATGATAATTAAATCATTAGTTAGAAAATGTTTTAAATTTGAATTAGTGAAAATAAAATGATATGCACTCATCAAATTAGTTCAAATGAATAATTGATTTATTTATTTAATCAAGTAATTAAGATTTATTAAGTTACAGTTTAGAACTTAATTAATTAAATAATTAGTGATTAAATATATGATTTTTAAAGGTTAATTAAATGGTAATTAACAATAATTAAATTGAGTTTAATTACTTAAGAATAGTAATTAAATAATTATGAATAGTTAATGAGGATCATTTACTTGAAATTTATTTGATAATAAATGTGAAAAAAATTATTCATAGAAATTTAATCTGATTTAAATTTATCAGATAATTAAATTGATCCTACTTACGGATGTTTGGATTCTATTGAATGATTGAATTACTTGATATGTAACGACCCGAGTTTCCAGACTCGGAAAATCGAACCATTTTAGTTAAGAAGAAGAGGTAGAAGAAGAAAATAGAAAAACAACATCAGAATCTAACCATCGCAGCGGAATAAAATATAATATATATCAACAGATCTTTACACAAATCAAAAACTATATCTGTTTATATAATACATCATCAGAATATATCATCAGAGTACATCAACATCCATAACATACAACTGAATACACAGCGGAAAAATAATAACAAGTACGGGAGTACGTATCGTCATCCAGCTCGTCTCCTGAGCTCCACAACATCATATCCTAAACCTGTTTATCTCGGTCTGACCCGAGCATCATATAAAACAATACCCGAGTCAGTCTGGAAAACCGACGTGAGAAAATCACACTCCAATTGATTATTAAAGTTTCAAAATCCTTTGAAAACAAAAGCATCTCGTAAGACCACGCCACAAATAAACATGTCGGGTTTTTACCTTACGATAGCTAAAACACTTTTTATAAAAATCCTCTGATATTATAATAGTGTCTATGTGATATCCCGGATTTTCGGGCATCAAATAATTGAATAGTTATCTGATTTAAATTTTAAAAATACTGATTTATAAATTTAACAAATTTAGATGTGATAATCTTTAGTATAAATTATTTAATATTTGACAAATTCTTCTTTTAAAACAAATAATAAAGTGTTGTTATATATATATATATATATATATATATATGAGTTGATTGTATTTTTAATTAAAATTTGAATTTGAATTGGAAATTCAAAGAATAAATATCTTAAATTTAAATTGGATATAAAATATATATGTATATGATTTTATTAGTATATAATTCATTTTCATATTATTTTCTTTAAAAAGTTCATATCAATATAAATTAAGGAAGGTAATTATTAGATAGAAAAATTAATATAAGAATTTTATGAAGAACATTTATAAAATAAAACCAAATTGGAATTATTATAAAATATATATATAAACATAATTATGCATGAAATTTACAAATGTAAAATAAGTAATATATATACAAAGACAAGTGTTAATTAATAAGTAAGTATATTAACAAGTGTTAGGATTTTAAGATAGGAAATGAACATGTGTCATTTTCTTCTTTTACTTTTTTTTTAAAAAAAATAATAACTAATAAAGGATAAAACTACGAATTTAAAACATCTCTATACCCCTCTTTCATTTCTTTTATCAGCCATTCTCTAAAACAAAACTAAAACCTGTAACACACAATCCAGTAAAACAAAATCAAAGAAATTCAAACAATATCTCCACAAATTCAAGTAGGATTCAACTCAAATAAAGCAAGCAGATCAAAAATCAAACCTGGAAACTAGAAAGGAATTCAAACCAGAAAAGAAATCAACAATAAAGCCTCAATTCTAAATCTAGTAGCAGATCAACAACTAAGTTTCAGTTTCCAGGATCAAATCAACTTTCAGTTTTTGAAATTCAAGAAGAAATTTCCAGGCTCTGTTCTCTGTTTATGCAAGAAGGTGAGTAAACTATCCCCTAAAAACAGTTTAATCAATAAATATAGAGATGCATGTGATAAAGTTGTACAAGAAGGTTGTAATATGGTTTGCATGTTTGAATGCCTGAGTGTATATGTCTGGATATATGAGGACAGATTTTGTTCTTAGTGCAGGCTTCCAAATCAAGATTGAAAATTAAATATCTCTTTAGATAATTGATGTTATGCCATAATCCTTAAAGAAAATTCGTTTATTTTAACCTAATGCTATTTTTAAAATAATGTTATAAGTAAAATCAGTGAAGTATTTTACTGGGAAATAAATTTACAGTGAAACTTCTTAAACCTGTAAAATAAATATCCTTAGATTCATGTTTTGATTTGATATTTGGATTTACATTAGGATATGATGAATATATATATTTATATATATATATATATATCTGGTTCTTTGTTTCATCAAAAACAATGTGAGTAAACACCTTTTAAAAACAGTTTAAATCCTTCATATGTTTGTCCTGTGAAATGAATAGTAAATATAAAATCAATGTTTGTATGTTTGATTTATAGATGAATGTATATTTATTTAGCAGTTTGAATGCCTGTAGAAATGTGAATGTTTAACTCTGTTCTTATTCATGTTCCAGTTTTATAAAAAAATTCCCTATCTCCCAAGTTAATCCTTAATAATCACTGATCATAAAAAGGAAATTGATTATGACAAGATAATATTGTGTTTAAAAATAAATTTAAATACTTATATTGAACAATATACAGTAAATTTTAGATTTACAATGGAAAATCAAAATTTGATGAAAATCAATCTTAACAATTTAGATTTCTGATCATATGACCTGAATTGAAATACAAAATCATGAATTTTAACATGAATTTGGAAATTTATAATTTAGTATTCAAAGAGAAATTGAGATTTTCTTGAATTTGGGTTTTGGGGCTTTTACTAATGATCAACGTCGAAGGGGATGGTGAGGTTTTTCATGAAGGTGGCCATGGTACCTGGGAATGTAGGAAAAATGGTGTGTGATGCTAACGATGTTCGAGATGATCGGCGCTTGGCAAAGTAGGGTTTGTATCTGCTTTATGTTTGGATCGGAATCGTCTTTGGTTCGTCGTCGACAGTGCTTCGGGTTGAATCGCTTATGGGGGAATAGTTTAAGTGGTTCGTGACGCGGGTATGGACGAGGTGGCAGGCCCTCCGGTGATGGGGTTCGCCGTTGTCGGTGATTTCTTGGGTCGTGTTCATTTCTGTTGAAGTGCTGATGCACTCTTTTTCGATTCGGTGATACTTTCGTCGATCTAGGGGTACGTGGTGATCGTAGGGGTCAGGAGAGACTGGTGGAGTGTCGCGACGTTGTTCGCCGTCGACCAAGCCCGGTGTACATGTGCACGGTGCACGTTGAAGTTTGGAGAGGCTGTAGTGTTGGGGAAGGAGAAGGAAATACTCGGGTTTCCTCTCGAGTAGTTCGAGCCTTTGCTCGAAGATTTTGGTCGTGGGTTTGGAATATAATGGTTTGAGTCATTGTCCCTTGTTCCCAGTTTAATCTGTCTGGAAAATTTTGTTACAGGTTTCAAAGTTAATAGAAAAATTAAAAACAAGTTTTAAAGTTAATGTAAATAATTTATTAATAAATGATTTTTCTTAATTAAGTAAGGTCTTTTAAATATAAGGAGTTAAGTAATCATTTAATTAATTTAGATGATTAATTAAAATAATTAACTAAAGACAATTAATTAGTTTGGGTAGTTGAAGATAATCATTTATGAATGAATTAAGTAAAATTACTTATTGAAGTAATTAATGGATAATTACTCAATGGAAATAATTAAGGATTAATTAATTAGTGTAATTAATTTAAGTTAATATGATTAATTTACGTTAATTAATTAATGTGATTACTTAAGATTAATTACTAAATGTAATTAATTACTTGTTAAGGTAAAAGAAAAATTAATTAATGGAAGTAATTAGAAAATCATTAATTTATGTAGTTAATTAATAAATGAAAGTAATTAAAAGCTAATTATTGTGAATGGTTGAGGTTTATTAATCTATGTGGTTAATTAAGGGTTAATTACTTAATGTAATTAAAAAGTAATTAATCAAGAATGATTAATTAATTGGATAATTAAAGGAAAATTACTTAATGTAATTGAAGGATAATAATTAAGGATGATTAATTAAGATAAATAATGGATGGTTGAATGATATTGGATGATTTGAATTTGTTGATACCTCTGATATGAAATGTTTTGATTGAACAGTGATAATGTGGTTATCTATCGATGATGAATTGCTGTGTAAAAATGGCATCCTGTATTTAAAACTGAATTGTATTCACTTAAATAACTGTGCTTAAAGAACAACATTGGATTCGAAGAGACCGGAGTCGGGTATTAGTAAATACCCGAAACCACTTCGATTCTTTATAGATTGATATGTGGGATCAATAGGTTGGTTTGGGATAATATGGATCATTTAAACTAAGTTGGATACTTAGATTTTTTTTTGTGAAAATAAGTGTTAACTATATAAGTTGTTTACTTGTAGTAAAGTACGAGTTACCCCGGGTTTATATAAGTTCTATGAATTGATATTTCATGTTAGATGAGTTTACTCACGCTGGTTTCCAGCCTGACCCGGGTGTTACTTTGATGTAATGCTCGGGTCAGACCGAGTATTACAGATTTCAGGTAAGGACGTTCTGGAGCTTAGGAGGCGAGCTGGATGGCAGGAACGTATGGAGTGTATTCCGCTGAGCATATTACTGTTATTTATCTGAGACATGTTAAATTCTAACTGTCTAGTATATTTGAAAATGGGTGTAACTCTGATGTAGTGAATGTAAAATAACAATTACAGTTTTCTTTGTGTAAAGAATATTATTTAATATTATATTTTATCCGCTGCGATTGTGAGAATATGTGATTCTGAGTTTTGTTTTCTTTTCTTCTTCTACCTCTTTCCTTTTCTTTTCCTTAACAATTCGGGATTTTCGGGTTCGAAAATTCCGGGTCGTTACATTTGGTATCAGAGCTGAAGGTTAAGCGAGAACCTTGGCTCTGTTGGGATTACTCGTTAAGGATAGGGTCAATGGTACCTTAGAATGAGTTGAGTGTATATATATATATGAGGGCGTACTTGTTATTTTCTTATATAAAGATTTTAAAATGGTTTTAAAACTAAATGATATTTATATAAGTTATCTTTTGATATATATGGAAATAATTTTTCTAATTATTAAATATATTAAAGAAATTGGTTGTTAAATTAATTTGAATTAAATATAATAATGAGAATTAAGGAGTAATAGTAATACAACCAAATTAAAATTAAATGAAGATAAGTTTGAAATGGATCCAAACTGAATTTAAAACCTTGAAATTGTAGAAGTGTTTTCAGAATAAAAATAATAATGAATTGATTTCCAGATATGATAATCTTAGTTATTATCATAAATGGTTATTGTGTTAATAATGAAATGTTGTAAATGATTAAGCAAAATAAAATGTTTTAGGAGAGTAAAACATTTAGGCAAGTATGACTTGTAAATTGAAGTGGGTTTTAAATTGAGAAGTTTTAAATCTAAGTCCAGAAAACTTGAAATAGTTTTAACGAAATTTGTTTTGAATTAAAAACCAAAGGTGGTTTAAAAATTTAAGGTATAACTTGGTGTGTAAAGAAAATGTATATATATACATTATATTAAAGATGTTCGAAATAAACTCTAAGTATTGAATTTTAAATTTTTCCTGGGAATGTGATGTGAAAACCCAAAGTGAAGTAAGTTTTTAAACTTAAAAAGGGAAAGATTATTAATCTGAAGATTAAAATTTGAATGGGAATTCAAATTGTGTAAAGTTGACCGAATTAAGTAAATTTAATTTAACTTAAGGAAGTTAAATGAGTTTAGAATGAACAACTTGAATTGGAAATTTCAAGATGAAATTTAAATTTAACTTGGGTAGTTAAATGGTTAATTTAAATGGGAGTTATGAGTAATCTCAAAATGGGTTTGAGATCTGGAAATTGAAAATGGATAATAAATTAGAATCTGAAGATTAAATTGTTTTTGAATTCTTATTTGAACTTTGTAATAAGTTAAGTAAAGATAATTTTAAAATGGAATTTTGAAATTTGAATTCAGAATTAAAAGGTTTAAAGATTTAATTTGTTAAAATTAAAAATAAAGGTTGATTTAATTTAAAAAGTAAAGGATGATTTGATTTAAAGGATTAAATCAACATTTTAAAATATTTAACTCGAATTTATATAATTCGAGATGGTTTTAAGTTGAGATTTGAATAAAATTTGTTCAAATTGAAATTGATTTGAAATAATTTGGAATTGTGATTAAAGTTAAATAAGTTTAAAAATCAAATGGAATTTGATTTGAATTGATAAGGAATTGAGGTTAATTCAATTTGAATTGGGATTAAAGCAATTTCAATAGAAATTGAAGTTATTTAAATTGGAATTGAGTCAATTTAAATGGAAGTGGAATTTAAATTGAATTGATGGGAAATTAATTGGAAATGGAGATTGGGAAATTAAACAGTTTGGCTCTGGATTATTTTCAAAAATAAATTGTTTTAATACAAATATATTTTTTCCAAACTATTTACTATATAATCTTTCTTCTTAAACCCCAAACTATCTTATACTTATTGTACAATTATTTTGGAACTATTTTGAAACTGACTTATAAACTAATTACTATTTTTCAGTTACTTATATCTAATCACTATTTTAAAAACTATTTTGCAATTATCTAACTATTTTATACCTACTTAACTATTTTACAGCTATTTTACAAACTAATAACTATTTTTCAACTACTTATATATTTTAAACTTTTTCAAGCTATTTTTAAATTTAAATAGGTCAGAGTTCAAACTGTTTATAATTGAAGTAATAACTCAATTGGTAATGAAGCAATTGAGAATAAGTGAAAGGAATTAAAGGAAATGTGAATAGAAAAGAGAATTGATTTGGCTAATAACCAATAAAGATAAATACGTAGGATGTACGTATATTTTTCTATTCGCATAGTGATTTGATCCAGATTCGAACACAGAATTTCGAGATAGTATTATCGATCCGAGTTGGGATTTTTCGCTCGATTTTCGACGGCGAACCTGGATATGGATTTTTGATTGATTCTGGATATTCTCTATGATAGTTGTGACTATGCAAGGAGAATGACGGTTTCTGATCAAGAAACCAGATCTGAGTCCGCACTAGGAAGTCGGTTGGACGATACTAGTTCGGAAGTGAAATTGTGTGATCGATTGAGCGATCAGATTGATATTGTGTACGGATGATATGTGTACATCGTACGGATTTGAATGAAATTGATATTGAAGATTTGTGGATAAGAAATCTAAAATGGTTTTTGAAAAGAAATATGGTTAATAACTTTATAAAAGATTTATCAAATGTGAATATTTGATTTAGAATAAAATAAAGTTATATATCCTTGTTATATAAGGTAAATCTTCCCTTGTTGAATCTATTGCTAAAAGAAAAGGGTTTTGAAATATTTGAAGTATAAAAGAGGTTTTATACAAAGTTTGAAATGATCCAAAGATTTTCAAAGTTATATATATCTATATCTATATATATATATATAAAGGATCTTATGAGAATGATTTTGGAAAAGGTTTTGGAAACCTATGGATTTTGGAAAGGGCTTTTGATTTTTGGGAAAATCAATTTTGGATTTTGGAAAGCCTAGTTTGAGAAGTATCGATTTTGATAATCGATTTTGTGTAAAGGAGATTTTGATAAATCATAAAGGATATGATTTGAAGATACTATAAATGTATAGTATAAAATGTTTTGAGTATAGCTCTGGGGAAAAAGGCGCTTCCTTGAAATGAACTTCTCAGGAGTGCCACTGGGTGGTACTGCCTTGAAACCCAAGGGGGGATTCTAAAGTTAATCCTGTGAGGAGTCCGGAATAAACTAGTTCCTGAGGATTATTTGTGTAGCGAAAGTCGAGGGGCTGGTGCCCATAGAGGCATTTGGGTTATACTGTGACGACAGTTTAACTCGATGTCACTGCGATCTACTGCAGACCATAGCGAAAGTCATGTGTGCCGCTGAGAGCCAACTGTCTACGTTTGATTTTATATCGGTAGACTGTGACACTATGGTAACATAGCGAAAGTCGTTTGTGCCGCTGAGAGCCAACAGTCTGCGTTTGATTTTATATCGGTAGACTGCGACCTATGTGGGAGAAGTTTCATTTGACAGCGAAATCGTGTGTGCCGCTGAGAGCCAACAGTTACATGGACTTTTGCTGCGATGGCAACGTAACCCTGGAATGTAACTGCGATCTGTTGTGGGTTCCATGCTGTTATCAGTTACATGGACTTTTGCTGCGATGGCAACGTAACCCGTGATGTAACTGTGACCATGGATGGGGGTGATGATTTCCAGAGCATTCTCACCAAAAATATTTCCTCTCTTTTCAAAAATGTTTTCTATATTTTAAAGTAAATTATTTTCCAAGTATTTTCACTGGGTGTTGAAAACGGGTCTGCTAAATACTTATAGATTTTCAGTTTTACGTCTGATCAACGTATGACCGAATTTCTGTGAGAACGATGATGGACTTGTGAAGACATCGAGTTATAAAGGGTATTTTTATAAAGTCATTTTAATAATATTATGTGGATTTTTCTTAAAGTGTTTTAAAATTTCTTAATAAAAAGAGTTTATAGTAAAATTTATCAAAGAGTAATTTTTCTTATAATAATCATTTTAATAAAATTCTTGCTTCGTTCCTTTTCGAGGACGAAAAGATTTAAAGGGAGGAGGAATGTGATATCCCGGATTTTCGGGCATCAAATAATTGAATAGTTATCTGATTTAAATTTTAAAAATACTGATTTATAAATTTAACAAATTTAGATGTGATAATCTTTAGTATAAATTATTTAATATTTGACAAATTCTTCTTTTAAAACAAATAATAAAGTGTTGTTATATATATATATATATGAGTTGATTATATTTTTAATTAAAATTTGAATTTGAATTGGAAATTCAAAGAATAAATATCTTAAATTTAAATTGGATATAAAATATATATGTATATGATTTTATTAGTATATAATTCATTTTCATATTATTTTCTTTAAAAAGTTCATATCAATATAAATTAAGGAAGGTAATTATTAGATAGAAAAATTAATATAAGAATTTTATGAAGAACATTTATAAAATAAAACCAAATTGGAATTATTATAAAATATATATATATAAACATAATTATGCATGAAATTTACAAATGTAAAATAAGTAATATATATACAAAGACAAGTGTTAATTAATAAGTAAGTATATTAACAAGTGTTAGGATTTTAAGATAGGAAATGAACATGTGTCATTTTCTTCTTTTACTTTTTTTTAAAAAAAAAATAATAACTAATAAAGGATAAAACTACGAATTTAAAACATCTCTATACCCCTCTTTCGTTTCTTTTATCAGCCATTCTCTAAAACAAAACTAAAACCTGTAACACACAATCCAGTAAAACAAAATCAAAGAAATTCAAACAATATCTCCACAAATTCAAGTAGGATTCAACTCAAATAAAGCAAGCAGATCAAAAATCAAACCTGGAAACTAGAAAGGAATTCAAACCAGAAAAGAAATCAACAATAAAGCCTCAATTCTAAATCTAGTAGCAGATCAACAACTAAGTTTCAGTTTCCAGGATCAAATCAACTTTCAGTTTTTGAAATTCAAGAAGAAATTTCCAGGCTCTGTTCTCTGTTTATGCAAGAAGGTGAGTAAACTATCCCCTAAAAACAGTTTAATCAATAAATATAGAGATGCATGTGATAAAGTTGTACAAGAAGGTTGTAATATGGTTTGCATGTTTGAATGCCTGAGTGTATATGTCTGGATATATGAGGACAGATTTTGTTCTTAGTGCAGGCTTCCAAATCAAGATTGAAAATTAAATATCTCTTCAGATAATTGATGTTATGCCATAATCCTTAAAGAAAATTCGTTTATTTTAACCTAATGCTATTTTTAAAATAATGTTATAAGTAAAATCAGTGAAGTATTTTACTGGGAAATAAATTTACAGTGAAACTTCTTAAACCTGTAAAATAAATATCCTTAGATTCATGTTTTGATTTGATATTTGGATTTACATTAGGATATGATGAATATATATATTTATATATATATATATATATCTGGTTCTTTGTTTCATCAAAAACAATGTGAGTAAACACCTTTTAAAAACAGTTTAAATCCTTCATATGTTTGTCCTGTGAAATGAATAGTAAATATAAAATCAATGTTTGTATGTTTGATTTATAGATGAATGTATATTTATTTAGCAGTTTGAATGCCTGTAGAAATGTGAATGTTTAACTCTGTTCTTATTCATGTTCCAGTTTTATAAAAAAATTCCCTATCTCCCAAGTTAATCCTTAATAATCACTGATCATAAAAAGGAAATTGATTATGACAAGATAATATTGTGTTTAAAAATAAATTTAAATACTTATATTGAACAATATACAGTAAATTTTAGATTTACAATGGAAAATCAAAATTTGATGAAAATCAATCTTAACAATTTAGATTTCTGATCATATGACCTGAATTGAAATACAAAATCATGAATTTTAACATGAATTTGGAAATTTATAATTTAGTATTCAAAGAGAAATTGAGATTTTCTTGAATTTGGGTTTTGGGGCTTTTACTAATGATCAACGTCGAAGGGGATGGTGAGGTTTTTCATGAAGGTGGCCATGGTACCTGGGAATGTAGGAAAAATGGTGTGTGATGCTAACGATGTTCGAGATGATCGGCGCTTGGCAAAGTAGGGTTTGTATCTGCTTTATGTTTGGATCGGAATCGTCTTTGGTTCGTCGTCGACAGTGCTTCGGGTTGAATCGCTTATGGGGGAATAGTTTAAGTGGTTCGTGACGCGGGTATGGACGAGGTGGCAGGCCCTCCGGTGATGGGGTTCGCCGTTGTCGGTGATTTCTTGGGTCGTGTTCATTTCTGTTGAAGTGCTGATGCACTCTTTTTCGATTCGGTGATACTTTCGTCGATCTAGGGGTACGTGGTGATCGTAGGGGTCAGGAGAGACTGGTGGAGTGTCGCGACGTTGTTCGCCGTCGACCAAGCCCGGTGTACATGTGCACGGTGCACGTTGAAGTTTGGAGAGGCTGTAGTGTTGGGGAAGGAGAAGGAAATACTCGGGTTTCCTCTCGAGTAGTTCGAGCCTTTGCTCGAAGATTTTGGTCGTGGGTTTGGAATATAATGGTTTGAGTCATTGTCCCTTGTTCCCAGTTTAATCTGTCTGGAAAATTTTGTTACAGGTTTCAAAGTTAATAGAAAAATTAAAAACAAGTTTTAAAGTTAATGTAAATAATTTATTAATAAATGATTTTTCTTAATTAAGTAAGGTCTTTTAAATATAAGGAGTTAAGTAATCATTTAATTAATTTAGATGATTAATTAAAATAATTAACTAAAGACAATTAATTAGTTTGGGTAGTTGAAGATAATCATTTATGAATGAATTAAGTAAAATTACTTATTGAAGTAATTAATGGATAATTACTCAATGGAAATAATTAAGGATTAATTAATTAGTGTAATTAATTTAAGTTAATATGATTAATTTACGTTAATTAATTAATGTGATTACTTAAGATTAATTACTAAATGTAATTAATTACTTGTTAAGGTAAAAGAAAAATTAATTAATGGAAGTAATTAGAAAATCATTAATTTATGTAGTTAATTAATAAATGAAAGTAATTAAAAGCTAATTATTGTGAATGGTTGAGGTTTATTAATCTATGTGGTTAATTAAGGGTTAATTACTTAATGTAATTAAAAAGTAATTAATCAAGAATGATTAATTAATTGGATAATTAAAGGAAAATTACTTAATGTAATTGAAGGATAATAATTAAGGATGATTAATTAAGATAAATAATGGATGGTTGAATGATATTGGATGATTTGAATTTGTTGATACCTCTGATATGAAATGTTTTGATTGAACAGTGATAATGTGGTTATCTATCGATGATGAATTGCTGTGTAAAAATGGCATCCTGTATTTAAAACTGAATTGTATTCACTTAAATAACTGTGCTTAAAGAACAACATTGGATTCGAAGAGACCGGAGTCGGGTATTAGTAAATACCCGAAACCACTTCGATTCTTTATAGATTGATATGTGGGATCAATAGGTTGGTTTGGGATAATATGGATCATTTAAACTAAGTTGGATACTTAGATTTTTTTTTGTGAAAATAAGTGTTAACTATATAAGTTGTTTACTTGTAGTAAAGTACGAGTTACCCCGGGTTTATATAAGTTCTATGAATTGATATTTCATGTTAGATGAGTTTACTCACGCTGGTTTCCAGCCTGACCCGGGTGTTACTTTGATGTAATGCTCGGGTCAGACCGAGTATTACAGATTTCAGGTAAGGACGTTCTGGAGCTTAGGAGGCGAGCTGGATGGCAGGAACGTATGGAGTGTATTCCGCTGAGCATATTACTGTTATTTATCTGAGACATGTTAAATTCTAACTGTCTAGTATATTTGAAAATGGGTGTAACTCTGATGTAGTGAATGTAAAATAACAATTACAGTTTTCTTTGTGTAAAGAATATTATTTAATATTATATTTTATCCGCTGCGATTGTGAGAATATGTGATTCTGAGTTTTGTTTTCTTTTCTTCTTCTACCTCTTTCCTTTTCTTTTCCTTAACAATTCGGGATTTTCGGGTTCGAAAATTCCGGGTCGTTACAGTCTATTTACAAATACTTATTAAAATAGCCGAAATTGTTACATTCATTAAATTCCAGCATACTAGGTATACAAACAAAACTCGTACAAGGCACGTAGGGAGAATGGATTTCCAACGAATGACTAGGCACTGGGGTACCACCTGTCACAGTACGTGGCCTAGATCACAGCACCGAGGACCCACCCTAAGTCCCCTGCAACACAAGGCCGGAATCACCTATGGGCAATTCCGAATATGATCACCCCACGGTTGGGATCAGCAACCGCATCACTAAGCCGAAATATAAGGGACATCTAGACAGGGATGATCATACTCTCCAGTGGGCGCTACCCACGAAGCCTTGCTGCATAACCCCTGATTTTCAGTCATTCCCGGTTGATGAGGCTTGAGGCTAAACGATACCTTTATAGAACGTTTCACTTAGAATGCCCATCGTCCACCTGACGATGTTTCGCAAGCATTCGTCCATACAAGTCCATCCCGGGTCCGAACGGAACCGAAGGCACTACTCCTACTACATCCATTTTGGAAATATCCTCAGGATTAGTAGCGACTAGCCCTTGCACTTCACTGCTCCATCTTCGACTCCGAACACGTTACACGAAACGTACAAATCGGATCGAAGTGGTTTTCGAGAAATTAATCTCGATCCCGGTCTCTTCGAAACGATCAGCGCATTTGGCCAATACTGATAGTCGGTTATTTAACTATCAATTAACATCCACAAGCAACCATCACACAATAAATAAATTCCCACATTATTTATTTGTCTCAAATATCTTACAAGATATATTTCCATTTTCAACTCCATTTGGAAACAGTTTCCGCTTACGGAATACATTTCCCCAAATATTTATTTTCTCTGAAACACCAAGTACCAAATACTTTAGATTTAAAAATAATTTAAAAACACTTTACTATAAATATACTTTATGATATTGAAATTTAAAAACTACTTTAATACCTTTCAAAATATATATACTTAAAGAATATTTAAAATGAAACCACTTTACAAATATAAACCAAATTTCTCTTTTTAAAACATAATACCAAATCACTTTTATATAATTACTACAATAATAGATTTTGAAAATCTTACTTTAGGCTTTAACATTTAGAAATAAATCAATTTTCTAAACATGCTTTTAAAAAAACAAAATTTGAACTTTTAACTTATATTTAAAATTTGCTTTGGAAAACGTACTTGGCTATCCAGAGAAATATACTTCTCTCCTCATCTTAAAAATAAAACACTGTTTATTTTTAAACAATTTCTCATTTCCCTTAATAAATTCCCAATTTGAATTTATTCTTTCCAAATATCCTCTGAGATATTACTTTACTTTTATAAACCCCGTTTATAAATTCCATTGCCACATTCTTCCTTAAAATTCCCGGTTTCACATATTTAAATCAATTCCCAAATTGATTTTCAATTTAATCCATTTATTTCAAAAATCCTTTAACTTCAGATTTTAAACCCTTCATTTGATTTAAAATACTTTTAACTGGAAATACCAATTTTAGATTTTCCAAATTTCCTTTTTAAGTTAACTTTAATTAATTTTTTTTAAAAAAATATTTCTTTATTCCTTTTCGAACAATATCACTTGAATTTACAATTCATTAATCCCTTAATTACTGTTATTGCAAATTCCTTACTTTTCTTATTCGAAGTTATTTATTTGTATTTAACATCATTTCCATCTTCCAATTCATTCTTACTTCATTCAAATTTTCGAAAATTATTTCTTTTACAAATTTACTTTCTTTCAAAAAATCCAATTTATATATTTCTGGTATTTCCTTATACCCAAATATTCAATCAAACAATAACATTCAATATTCCAATATAATTTATCAGGAAATATCAAACAATCACAACAGAGGATATTGAATAATATAATAAATGTTGAGGGGTCCAGTTGGATCCCTCCAACCTGTTTTTCCTGCATCCACAGACGTTAGCACAATATAAAATACCAATTCCACTTCAAGGTGGAATATCGCGGTATATGGGATTAAATAAATATCATCCGCTATCATGCGGCGCATAGGGTCTCATCCGCTATATAAATGCGGGAATATCAACAACTCCAATATATACATATGCCAATATGTATATATTGCTATATATACTACTATATATACTATCACATCCAATCAATCCAAACAATCATTCAATAAATATTTAAATTTAACTATTTAAATTTAAATATCAACCAGATGAGTGAGATTAACTCACCTTTAAATTTTATTAGCATCCCATTTCCAATCCAGGTTGCTTCCTTCCCAGATTTTGACCTTGTATAATATTACACAGTTTATTAACATTCGTACTAATTGTAAATAAATTACCGTTAAGGAAAATTTCATTTAAACCAATAATTAAATTTTATCAATTCTCTTAATTTCTTCTTGAAACTACCTAAATACAATAAAATAGCCTTTACAGGTTTTAAGTCTATTTTTATAAAATTCTTATATATATATTATAGAAATTTCTATTTACCTATATATTTAAAATTAAATCAAGATTAACTCAATATTTAAAACAACTGCTTAACAGATCAGTGTTAACTTAATATTTAAAACAAACTCCCTACCCATATATATACATATCTACTGTTTATTTAGATATATTAAATATGTATGAATAATTTCTTCTAGGTATACTGTTATTTTTATTTTCTGTTAGTGCCTATATACATAGATATGTTATAAATTTTAAATCTGACAAACTGTACTGCCTTCCTGATTTTTAAATCAAGATGTTAAAATTTAAAGTTTAACTTACTGTCAATTTTTTTTTCTAGAACTAATTTAGACTTAAGAAAATAACTCAAGTAAATTAAATTACCAGTCACCCTCCTCGTACACGAACAACCCTAGCCTCCACTGCATCGCCACCGATGCCCTTACATATGTCGCCGCCATGCTCCAGACCTCCCACGCTTTTCGAAGCACGATGCTCGCTCTCAGTTGCTTCGCTCCCCTTATCGCGTACTCCGCCTCCACGCGAGCGCGATTTGCGATGCGCCACGATGCCACCCCTTCCCTAATGTCGAATCCCAGGCAACGAGATCGACGAACTGTCGAGTTCCTTCGGCTATGGAGGTTTTTTTTTATGAAGGAACGAAAAATCGATTTCGTTTAACTGAGTGAAGAGGGGAAAGGTTCGAATTTAAAGAGAAAGGGGGAAAAGAACGTGATTTATTAGAGGCAGCCATGATTTTTCTTGAATTCGATTTTGTTTTTGAACGAACAATTTAAATTCTTTTTTTTATATATATATAAAAGGAAGAGGGGTTTCATTTATGAAGAAGGAGAAAAATATCTCGGCTATCAGATGTTAAACGTATTACTTGTCTTGCGCGAGAAGACAGTCTCACCACTGTGCTGTTGATGTTGATAAAACTTTAACAGTTGATAAGATGAAAGATATTTAAATTAAAACGATTAACCATTGTCTAAGCGTTTTTATCTCGTACGCTCACATAACAACTCTGAACGCTACGAAAATTGAAATCCGGTAATAATTCAATATTACGGATCCAATGGAACTGGTTTCGTTGAATTCCGAGACTGTCCCTCGAAAGGCTATTTTTAAATTAAATTTAAACAGTATATTTTTAAAACTGAACAAATCATCTTCAAATTCGATTTCAACACTTCTATTATTTCCAGTATCATTTATATGAATTTTACGAGCTTTCAAAATATTTTTAATTAGCTTAGAATACCAGATTTACTATTTTATCCAACTTCAAATAATTTAATTTAATAATTAAATTACTCAATAAACAGCGATATTTGAAATTTAGGTTAATAATTAACCTCTGAATATTTAAAATTAATTAAATATTCCAATTTCAAATATACAAAAATTCTGGGTCGTCACATGATATTTCCTGATATGTGATGCTTTGTGATATATCCTGATTTGTGTTGTGATTTGTAATTTATTATCTGTAATCTTTATATATATGTGATCTGTGAATGGAAGATGAGCGTTATAGTTCATATCGCTTATCAATTATATTTCTGTATTCTGATATGTGATGATTGAATGATGTTGCACTATTGTGTGAAACCCCTGGACCACACTTTTACACACACAAATATGTATTTCACATGGAAATCGGTTAAGTCATAGATGATTTAAATTTAATATTTTTGAAATTGAAATTTTGATTTCAATTGATTTTGAAAATGGATTTGGGTTAAATGTTAAAGCTTTTGAAAATGTGTTTTCAAAGGTAAAAGCTATTTTGAATAACTTGGTAAAATTTCCAATTTAAATAATTTAAATTTGAATTTGAATTCAAAATAAGGAATTGAATTCCATGGTTAGAAATTTTAGTTAAAATGGTATAAATATGTTATATGAAATTAAACCATTTTAAAAGTAAAATTTTGAGAATTTGGATTTAACCCAAAGACCTTAACTCGTATAAATGAATCAGATTTCCAAAATGAAAACTGTTTGTTTTAAAAGAATAAAAGCTTTCAGATAAGAAATGAAATTCCAGTTTAATTTAAAGGAATTTCAAGATTGAATTGAAAAACTGTTTTCCAAGTTATGAATGAATTCTTTTTGAAAGCTATGAATTGAATCTGTTTATTTTTAACAGATTTAAAATGGTGATTTATTTAAACCATTCGAAATGAAATTGTTTTGAAAGCTATAAGTTAAATCTTTGATTTAAAGATAAATTGAAATGGAAATTGATTTGGAAAATCTGTGAATGAATCTTTTATTTAAAAGATAAAAATGTGGAAATTGTTTAAACCGTTGTAGGTTGTTATAATGAATCTTTTTGTTTAAAGATTTGAAAATGGTAATTTGTTAAACCATTTGAAAAGAGAAGTTTGGGTAATAAGTTGTGACTTAATTGAAATCCCAATATCCATATATTTTGAAATATTACGCTCACTATTCGGATTAGCCGGGAAAAGACCTTTGTGTCATATAACACATTCCGAATAGCGATACGTCGTATATGGATAGCATTTGAAGACCGGTTGTGAAGACCGGGTATTTGCAAGAACGATAGGATGACCTATCGATTGTCTCTGCACTGAGTCGTGCCGGTATAGAGATCTCCTAAGTGATGGGAAATCCGATCGGGATTGTGAATACCCGGATTGCAAGGGCTTCTTTGGAAGTGCCTTCGGTTCTGTTCGAACCCGCAACAGACTTGTATGGTTACATGTCTGACATTACACTTTGAGATATAAAGCCGATTTCTTTCAAATACATTTCTGTTTAGTGGCGGAGAATTTATTCTCTTAGCTTAACACCCTTCTCTGAGACGTACGAGCTCAGAGGTTATGTAGTTGAAATTTATCAGTGATATATTCCCAATTTGGTAATGTGACATGCTGAGTGTTGCTGTGTGATGATCATTGTTTGATCATTTGTGATATGATCATTTGTTTGATCATTTATCTTTGTGATCATTAGTTTGATCATCTGTTGACCCAAAGCATGGCTTTGTGACAAAGCGTAGCTTTATGGACGAGACTTCGTCGAACCTCACGACCCGGTATGGTCGAAACAGGAATCGTGGCAGCAAGGTTATTAGGGGATAGCGACCCCTTAGTGTATGTCATTTCCTTCTGGATTATGAGTGGTATCATGGTATGGAGCCCAGATACTTACTTTATGGATGCTGCAAATTTATTACTTGTGGTTGTTGTAATCGAGGATCCTCGGGAAAAAGGTCGCAAACGACCGAGGGATGACATATTCGTGTCAGTAGTTACCCAGCTAGAGGTAACCCGGCCTTGTGTAGCAGAGATCCGATTAGGATCCGGGAACGTCGCTCCAGAGGTGTTATATTTTATTTGGGAAGTTCCTTTGCGCGACCATTTGTTGGAAATCCAAACAAAACAATACGAGCCTTGTACGGTTTTAGTTGTAGAACCTGCCATTTAATATGGTAGCTATAGTAGGCATACTATAATGGTACCTATGCTGGCTAAGATTTATATTCTATTTTCGAAATACTTTTTCCACTATGCACTAATAATAATATCAAAAATGATTTGATTTTGCGTAGTAAGCATCTTTGACTATCATAAGAAGAAATCTCCTCCAATTCTGCATTTGCATTGTGTGTGTGGCGGGAGGTCTTATGGTAGTTTCATTTTCCAAAAGCATTGTGAATTGACTTTAAAATTCTCTACTATTTGTTTTAAAGATAAACTGTTTTTTTTGCTCACACCAGTCCCATGACTGATCCGGAGTTTATTGTTTCTTTCCTAAACTCTGGTGCTCAAAATTTTCTACACGGGTAGTCTAGAGTTGGGTTTTTCAGATAGTCAGGTTCAGTAGATTATCTGGAGCTAGTTCAGTCTTTGGATATGGACTGCACTTGCTTATCTTTGTGCATCGTTATTGGGAGTTCGAGCTATTTCTGGATTGGTGCTTTGGAGATGGAGATTATCCGCTGCTGGTGTTATCGTTTTCTTTCCGCTGCTATTTGTTGTATCATATCTCTGATGTATATTGATATTCATTGTATCACTCTGTTGTATAAGATATTGTATATCAATGTATTATTCTTTTTCTTCCGCTGTGTTATTTACTTAACTGTGTTATAAGCTCCGGCGACTCGGATTTGAACGGTCAAATCTATGGCATTCGAGTACGATGTAAAGTATGGATGTCGATTTTCGAGCGCGAAAAATCGGGGGCGTTACATGAGGTATGTGGTAACGTTTTACCTTTTACATAGCATATTCCAATTTGAATGCCACACTGCCATTCCATGATCACACAACTAATTTCTACAAACGTATAACTCCTAAGCTCGTATGTCTCAGGAAAGGGTGTTAAGCTAAGAGAAGTTGTCTTCTCCACCACCAAACAAATGATATGTTCATAGAGATCAATCAATGTAATTAGAAATGCAACGTTAGACATTCGTCCACACAAGTTGTCCAGGAACAGGACAAACCGAAGGCAGTCTCTTACCACATTCTGTCGGAGATTACCCTTGGGATAAATAGCGAGAAGCCCTTGCATCGAAGATCTTAAATGAAGAACTATTGTCACATAAATATGATATGGTAAATTTCCCCCGTGGGTCAGTGATAAGCATCCCTACATTCCATCTTCCAAATCATATCATTCCAGGTCATTTCTTCCGAACATGTAAATTTGTTCGAAGTGATCTTCGAATAGGAATTACCCAAATCCGACTCCGGTTCCTTCAAATCATTGATTTAAAAAAAGCCAAGTATATAGGTGAATATCATTTGATTAATTCCTTCCCTTTTTAGGAAAAATATCTTTGGAGATACATAAGTTTAAATCATTTCTTTCCGTAATCATTAAACTTCTTTTTATCTTTGGAAAACTATTTATTTAATTCTTAACAAAAATTTCTTAATTTCAAATCAAAATTTTGACTGAGTTGAAATAGTTTTATCTAGGATGTTAATCTAAAACCAGTAGATATTAAATGAGAATAATCTATAGAAATCATCTAATTCTACTCAACGTTAATTTTCGTATTCAACAAGTACTAGGAGTGGAATAACGATGAAATCACCTTTTAAATTCCATGAATAGTACGAGTTCCTTCCTTGGAATTTAACACCAAGTATAAGAAGATTATCCCCATACAATCCAAGTTATTTGAATTTGGAAAATTATATTTTTTATATTTTGGGAAATTTTGATCTGAGTAAATCAAATTTACTATCCCCTCCATCGAGCAAGTCCGGGTAGCTAGGGAGGGCAGACATCTGGTTTCACAAACCCAAGCCTAGAGATTACCTCTCTGTCACCCATAAGGTGGTCAAGTTATTTGATCGACTCTAAATCATTTAACATGCTTAATTAAATTTTAATTATTTTACAACATCTGGACTTTTCCTTCGATCTGTTTCATTCCTCGGTCGGATTTTCTATGACACTCACAAATGGAACAAATGTACCAGTCGTTTCCGTATACTCATTTTTTAATCCTCTTAATCATCTTTAAATTACATAATTATTTATTTGAAAACATTTATTAAAGATTTGGAAAGGAATTGTTAAGTTTAAACTCATATTTCAAAAGTTAGTAAAAGTGCTGCGGAAAGTGCGACAAATAGTGTTTTAAAAGCTATATTGGTCAAAATGACTTTTCTATCTTTTGGAAATCCATTTTTATAACTCAAATCTCTTTTTAAATATTTATAGAATTTATTCCTTATTTTGAAAGAATTTAATAATATAATTTTAAAGGAATTCCCTTTATGGATTCCGAACTTCAAAAGCCCTTGAAAACTTGATTTGCACATATTTCAAAAAGCCACTAAATGAAATCTCAATTTTATTTCTTTGTTTGAAAACTATGATTATAAAGGTTTGAAAATTTATTATTACAAATAAATCTGACTCTGAATCCATCCTGTAAATGGATTTAACTTTTAAGTCACGAAATCACGAACTACCGTTACACGACGCGTCTATTTTTGACTAAATTTCCAATATTTATTTAAACTTTTCCAAAAATTTTTTAATGTTTATAAACATTTCTAAACCATACCATCCCACTTTTAAGAAGTTTAAACATTCCATGTACAACATTTCATTAATAAAAGGAAAGTAATTTCCTTTGTGCTTTTTCGATGTGTATTAAACGTAAATTAGTTCAACATGAAACATCCATATTATCATATTCGAAACATGATAAACAACCATCATAAAGAATAATATCCAAACATAAATATCATTTAATATTCATATAATAAATAGAGTTTCTCACCTCGGATTGGCTATAGCTTCGCTAACTTGAACTTTTAGCTCACGATCACTTGGATTATTGCTCCTAGATGGCTCGGCCTTGACCCTTAGATGCTTGAATGCTCACGGCCATGACATGGGAGGTGGAAAAGGCTCAGCCTTTGGCTTGTATGGGGGTGGCCGTGGAGTGTTAGGGTGGAAAGGAGGTGGTTTGGTTTGGTTTGGTTTGGGGGAGTATAGATCTTGTATGTGTATGTGTGTGTATATTTATATATTATTCTTTCCTAATTTCTTTTCATAATAATTTTTTTAAGATGGAGATGCCATTAAAAATAGCATGAGGAATGAGAAGAAGAAGAAGTAGAAAAGTTGTGAAGAAATGAGAAAAGGAGGAGTGGGTATTTATAGGCTTGAATATGGAAAATATCATGATATTTTTTCCATAACCTTCACCACATCTACCTCTCCCCACCTCATCCACATGCATCACCATCCCTATGTCACCATGAGCTTGGCCACCTTCTCCCCTCATGTAGCTCCATGTGTGTGTAAGAGTGATGTAAGGTTTGATGACTTTTGTATGCTTAAGGGTTAAGTTTTTGGGAAAATATCTTGATATTTTTATATATGTGTATAAGTATATATTATATGTATGTAAATGTGTGTATGTGACATGTTTGTGCATGTATATCTATGTGCATAGGAGAACAAACAACGTTGCATAACTTTGCCATGTCGGATCGTTACAAATTCTGATTCTGATTTCCGGTTATACTTTTACTTTTCGGTTTATATATATATATATATATATATATATATATATATGTAAACATAGTTTAATAATAATATTTCTATTATTATATAGTAATTAAAAGAGCTTACTTAATAATTAAAATATTAAATCATTTAAATTCCATTTAAATTCAAACCAATTAATTGGAAATGATGACATCGTTAATAATGTCATAAATACATTTAATTTTCCACAAATAAATAAATTATTTTATTTCATATTTACATTCATATACACGAATGAGTGTATGTATTTAGCTTGGCAGGCGATGTCGGATGACCGAAGAGCTGTTTATCGATAAAACGATTTTCGGTCATTTTATCGATATTTACCAAAGTGTATATTTTTCTTTTATATATATTTCTTCAAAATAAGATCACCAATATTATTTATCATTTAAAAAATCATCATTTATGTTTATAAAACTTATTTTTGAATATTTTGAAATTTTTCTGAAGTGACGAATTTACGGGTCGTTACAGTTGCAGCCCCCTTTTTAGCCATGCCTTATACTAACCTATGGTGTTTTACGTGATGGATGGTGTACTTCCTTAGGTTTATTTAGGTTTTTATATGCATATTTAGTCAAATCATGTTTTATTTTAAACTAAGAATGGTTGTTAACTTTATCACTATAATTAACTTATCATATGACATATATGCATGTGTGTGCATGTGTATATGAGTTCTACAAAATGTGCACAACATTTTCAACGACTTTCCAATGCCAAAAAGTTGAAATTTCGAAAAAAAAAATTCGGTCACATTTTCTATTTTTATTTGAACTAATTATTTTGGTAAACAAAATTTGAAAATGATTTTAGTATCATTAATTAATATTTAAAATATGTTTATTAGGTTATTAAAATCCATTATTTAAATATTTAAAAATGATTTAAATATTCAAATACAAAGCGATTAATTTACGAGTCGTTACACCTTATATCACATTAGCATTAACCACCAAAAAACTAATGCTTTAGTCATAAGCATGCTATCGACAAAAGTTTTAATGACTCGTAGATTTACACATATTTATTTGGAATAATAAATAACCATCATAAGCGGTTGAGTAATGAACTAAAAGTGAATCTAGAACTACACTATGATATTGATATCCTATTAACAACTTTTGCATAAATCTCTTAGAGCTGATCATTTGGTCTATAACTTCCTATGTTAGAAGTTATAATTTAGAAGATAATGATTTTATAACTTTGGATGATATGCATCCCCAACAAATGATTCTCAACATTCTACATTTATAATTAAAAACATGTTTGGTGCAACTGGTTAAGAGAGTAGACCGGTTGGGGAGGTCATTGGTTTAATCTTGGTTAACAACACATTGTTTTGAATTCTTTCGAAAAATTATAGAAAAATACTTATCCATGGAGAAAATTGCTTGTGTCAACATGTACTAGAGATAGGGATAAAATGGATACTGAAAATGTTTACATATATAAAAGAAAAAATGTGTATTTGTCTATATATATTAAAATGTAGTTAATCTTATGTAAGAAAATATAATTTTGACAAATTGTGCGGAAATTTGAAATATACGAATATGGATACATAAATTATGTACATGTGTGAGTGTACATATATATTCGATGCAATAAATTTATCCCATATATCCTAATTGTTGGATTTATATATAAAATTTTGTTGTATGTTAATTTCTAATGTTATGGGAAATTTATTGCATAAACTATTAATTAATTGGGCATTGCTCGACATATACATAAATTCAATGCAATGAATTTATCCTATCTATCCTAATTGTTGGATGTGTGTGTGTAATTTTGTTATACGTTAATTTTTAATATTATGAGAAATTTACTGCATAGATTAGAAATTAGTTGCGCATTAATTAACATATATATATATATATTCAATAAAGTGAATTTATCTAATATATTTTAGTTTTTGGATTCATAAATATAATTTTGTTGTACATTAGTTTCTAATATTGAGGGAAATTAATTGCATACATTAGCAAGTAATTGCGAATTGATTGATATAAGGAAAAATTAATCTTCTATCTTAGGTGATTAATGCCATATAGATATTGGAAATCAATTTTCTACATTTAAAATGTTACTTTTTAATAAATTAAAACATTGTCGTACATTACTCTTTTTACATGGTTTATTTAATTTCCTTTTTCCTTCCTCTTAGCCTCCTTTGGACAAAAGTAAATAGAGAAGATTTAGGGGAGAGAAGATTAACTTTTAGGGCATCCACCAAGCATTTTCCTAAATATCTTCATTACTTGTTGTTAATTCAAATCTACAACATCTATTTCAAAACTCCAAATATTAAAGAAGTATATTAGTTAAGGATTCGTTCAATAACGTATGCACCCGAATTTTGAGAGCGATTTGGTTTGTGATTAAAGGAAAAACATTATTCTTCATCGATTTGAAATAAATTTGCTAAAATCTTCATTAGAGGTAAATTCTTTTGTATCCTTTACTAGGGACTTTAATTTATATTTACATAAATGAGAATTATTGTTTAAAAGTGAAATTTTATATGAACGATGTTTAAAATATATACACAGATGATATTTATTTGAATTTATTTGGACATGAGATCTATATAGTTTAAATAAGATTTTGGTTAAATTTATTGTAACGACCACTCCATCACATCGACGATCGTCCACCAACCTGATTACGACTATCCCCTCTTCGATCTAATCGCGAAATCGAAATCGAGACCAAAATCAAACTGGAACAGGAACTACCCATTTCACCCAAACCTGTCAACATCTCCTCGATCTTCCACTGCTGATCACCAGAACGTTAGCGACTTCGGCGACGAGTTCATCCAAATCCACTTCGAGTCGCCTCTCCAAAACACTCGAGCCACTCACCTGAACAACTCGAGTACGTGTTTGATCTATCTCTGGTTTAGAAATTTGATTGTAAAGATGAAAATGGACTTAAATGAATAGTCCCAGGTCTTAAGTAAGTAAGTTAAAACTTATGAATAGAAATGAAATTGTAAGTCATAAATGGGAATTCATTTCTTTGAACCATTAAGAGTTATCAAAAGAAATTGAATTGGATTTTTAGAAAGAAATAAAAGAGTAAAATTAAGTTAAGTAATTCTAATGAATTCGAATAAATTAAATATGGAAAAGAGGAATTTTGAATAAATAGAGAAATATTGAATTTAAAGAAAACTTATGTGATGTTATTTAAAGGGATGAAAATTTATTTTAATTCAATGTTTAAATGTAATTAAAAAGAAAGAAGGAATTTGGGAAATCTGAAACTTGTGTTTCGGTTTAAAGATTTTAAATCATAATGAGAAATAAAATCTTGAAGTTAATGAATTTTAATTTAAATAAGATAATTAATTAAGAGAAATTAAGGATCATTAATTAATAAAATTAATGATGTAATTAAGAATTGATTAATTAAGATTAATTAATAAATAATAAGTGATTAAAGTAATTAATTAATTGTAATTAATTAAGGATTAATGTAATTAAGTATGGTTAATTAATTAATGAAGTAATTTAAGATTAATTACTAAAATGGTTTAAGATAATTAATTTGTGAATTTAATTAGGGATTAATTACTTAAAGTAATTAAAGTATAATTAATCAGGAATGATTAATTAAGATGGATATTTAGAGTAATGATTAATTAATTGGTTTAATTAATAATTAAGTAAGCAGGATTTATAGAATGAAGTAATTAGTTTAATTCACTTTAAATTAATTAGATGATATAAATCATGGCTTAAGGATGGATGAATGAGATTGAATGTATTTCATTGTTTGATATCTCTGATAAGATATGATTGATATATGATATGGATGTTTGGTTGAATTATAATGATAATGTGAATTATCTGTTTGGGATGATAATGTAGATTATCTATTGAATTATCTATCTTTGTGTATATAGATAAGAATTGAATTGTTTTAACCTTAAAACAACTTGGCCCTTAAAAGATACGTTTTGGATTTCGATGAGACCGGGATCGGGTTTCCGTATACCGGGATTCCAGGTCTGGAGACCCGAATACCACATCGATCCAAATTAACGATAGGTCGTGAATCTCAAGTGAAGATGAAGATTCAGAGTGCAAGGGTTATTGTCGTTAACTCTGAGGGTGATTCCAAAACGAGTGTAACGAGATAATGCCTTCGGTTTCGTTCGAACCCGGAACGAACTTGTATGGATTGAATGCTTTCAGCACATCGTCAGGCGGACGATGAGCATTCTAAGTGATATGTTCTGATTAAAGGTAATCGTAACCTCAAGCCTCATCAACCGGGAATGGCTAAAACAGGGGAGGTGCAGCAAGGTTTCGTGGGTAGCACCCACTGAGAGCAAGATAGATCCCTGTCTAGAGGTCCCTTTTCTTTTATTCGGCTTAGTGTGTGGTTGGTCGCGCCAACTACGGGATTGTCTTGTTCGGGATTATCCAGTAAGGGATGGTTCCGGCTTTGTGTTGCAGGGGAGCGGGCGTACTCCTCGGTACGGTGATCTAGGCCACGTACTGTGACGGGCGGTACCCCAGTAGCCCTGCCATTGTATGGAATCCAAACTCCAATAAGTGCTGTACGTATTAGTTGTGCCCAACTATGTTGGAATGTGAGATGTAAGCATTTCAGCTATTTCTATATTTTACTTGAAAACCCTAGACCCTATTATAATAAAATCAGATTTCCTATCAAATGTTTTGGTTAGCGTAAGGTAAAAACTTACCCATGTTTATTTGTGGGGAGTCTTACGTGATATCTTTTCTTTCTAAAGGTTTTGAAGTTAAGCAAGTTTAACCTGTTACTCACACCAGACCCATGTCTGACCCAAGTGTTTATTTCTGTTTTATAAACTCTTGGGTACTCAAATTTTTACGAGTAGCCAAGGGATTCAGGTTTAGCTTTGACGAATATTCTGGAGGAGCAATGGAGCAGGAGGCTTCGGCGTTCGTAGATATAGTATTCCGCTGTGTTGATATCTGTGATAGTGTCTTGTCTTGTATTTGAGTTGTAATGTCTAGACAGATGTTTATAACTGTCTAGTAAGTGATGTATATGCTGTGTAACTCTGTAAATTGTTGTAAACTATGTAATAGTTTATGTTATTAATATAATTTATTCGTTCCGCTGTGAGATCGTTGTTGTTGTTTCTTTCTTTCTTCTCTTCTTTTCTATTTTCTACCCCTTTCTTTCTTCATAATGAAGCGTCATTCTGTGGAATGAGTGGCGGGTTATTACATTTATTTTATTGTTTCTTTTAGTGTGAGGTGTATACAAAAGAGAATTATCATTTAAACAAAAAAAAAATACGAACTATTTCTTAGAAACTATGTTTATGAGATTTACTATTATACTTTATATGAATGATGTTTAAATCTTCACTGATTTAAAATTGATGTTTTTAGCTTAATTTTGGTTAAAATAATAAATTGATATTATTTTTAATATGGTATTTTCTTGTGAGAACTATATATATTCATTTCTAACATGATTTAGAAAGTTGACTATAACGATGTTTTATTATTGGATTTGGATGGAATATATATATATATATAATTATATATATATATGTATATATATATGATTTTTATGCTGGAATAGGACTTTTAGATGAGAACTATATATATGAATATATTCATGATTATGAATAATGATTTAAACAATGATTTATTTTGGGTTTTTGTTAGAATATTTACATTTGATGAAAATGTATAGATTATGTTTATAGTTGGAGGTAGATAGTATTTGGAAAAAAAATCATTCCTTGGTGTACTAAACTAGTTTAACCTTAATTATGATGATATGATGTTAGATTATGAATTGGAAATTGACATATTGATTGGCATACTAACATATTAATTGTAAATCACATATTATATATATTGATATGTTGATTGACATATTAATTTTTAGTTGCACATTAATCATATTGACAAAACAGCTGAATATTGTATTTAAGATGAATATAACAATAAATCATTGTAACGATCAGGATTTTCGACCCTCAAAAATTGACACTAATACATCCTCGGTATTCATGTGGCGCAAATTCAAGTGCCAAAAAACTGATTGTTGGGGAAAAAAGAAAATGAAGACAAAAATAGAACCTCACACAAATGGAATAACATATATTATTTCAATATATAATCTTTATAGGAAGATTAAATACCATATCAGAGTCTAACATAGATTCAGCCTCGACAGTTATAAATCTATGTCCTTACAATTGCTGGAAAACAATAATATAAATGCGGCGGAAAAATAGAATACGTCCATACGTTGATGAAGATCTCCAGCTCTCCTCTGAAAACTCCAAGCATCTTCAGCTAATCCTGAAACTACTCAGATCTGACCCCGAGTATTAAAAATACACGGATCAGGCTTGATAAACCAACGTAAGACACATTTATAATATAAATAAAGTGATAGATTGACTTTTTTGTCCAAAAAAACACTTTTTTAAAAAGAAGTGTATTTCATAAGACCACGCCGCACATAAACACAGACGGGTGTTTTTACCTTATGATAACCAAAACATTTTATACTCAAAATAATTGGTATTATTTCTATTGACATTGGTTTGAAAATATTTCTAAGCAAATATATATATAAACTAGTTGAAATTGTAATATTATTAAATTCCAACATACTAGGCCTACAAAGTAGGTTCTATAATCAAGTCCGAAAGCACTTATTGGAATTGGGTTTCCAACATGATGGGGAACTAGTGGCCATTTCTTCCGAAATCCATGCATAAACAACTAGCACCTTAGTGGTTTTTCACTTACCTCAAGCACGCCTCCGAACTATGTTGGATACACTACTAAGGAATAGTGTATTACTCGGTGTCTATAATCGTCCTTCGTCAAGCCTCCAATACCTGTCCATAAGGCATAAATGTCTTGAGGCCTTGATTCCACTGGTCACTTCCATACTCATAAAACCGATAACCCGAAATATAGGTTAGACCACAACATTACCCGTATCATCTTCGGGGTTTGAGGTTTGCAAGCTATGCTCGACTTCTACAAAGCCAAGCTTTATTTCACATAAAGCCACACTTTGCCTTTCTCATAACAGGTTTCGCTTTGAATGCCACATTGCCATTTCTAATAACACACTGTTGATTTCCAAGAATGCACAACCTCTGAGCTCGTACGTCTTAGAGAAGGGTATTCAGTGTAAGAGAGTTACCTCTTACACCACCAAACATATTTAAATTTGTAGAGGTCAATTGTAACGACCCCAGATTTTAATTTAATTTAAATTTATAATTAAATGAATTATTGAATAAAACTGTGAAATTAATCGATTGAGTGAAGCGAGTTTCCCCGAAACGAATAAGTGTTTGTTTCGAACAAATATAGTTAACATTAAATTAAAAATAAAATATAAGAAAATATATGTTTGTAAATAAAATGTCTTTACAAATGAATTCTTATTTTTAAATAGAAATGGTCATTTCAAATTATTTATAAATATATATACAAATATGTGTGTTTTGAAAGAAGCTATGGTTTGAAATAGTAATAAGTAACATAAGTATTAACATAAGTATGAGAATAATAATAATAAGTAAATTTAATATTTGATAGTTTAAGTTTTAAAATAAAAGAGGAATTAAAATATGCAAGTGTGTTAGAAATAGAATTAAATACTTAAATTTAAAATTTATAACAATAACCATAATAACTTTATATATATATATATATGTACATTGTATAATATCTTCTCGGTACAAAGTATGGCTGAAGTAAACAAAAGGATAAGGCTGTAGCTTAGAAAATAAAGTAAAAGCAAGCTTGCAAAATAAACAAAGCAAAATAAATATGCACTGTCAACAAGCAACAAAGCATAGTTGTAAACAAGAAAGGACTCTTGCTTTTAGTACACATCTTCCCAAGTATAAAATAAATCATTCCAGCCGAGACAAAGAGATGAAAGGCAAGGAATAAACAAGTGTTTATGTATAAAGTAAGTTATGCAGCCACCATAACATAATAAATGCCAAATCCCTTAGCCACCACAACAAGTACCTTCAGCCTCCAAAATGAAAAAAAAAATCTCTGAAAATTGTACAACTTGTACACTATTTTGTATAAAATATGTTATACCCTGCAGCTTGTTTTATACTTCAACCTGTAAGCTATTTTCCCCCTATCATCTTTCATTTCCATTCGAGCTAGATAAAAACTAAGATAAAAACTTCAGCCTGTTTTCAACTGCAATCTGGAAATAGCAAATTCAAAGTAGTTCTCTGTTCTTTCCCCTCTGTTCTTCTCTGCCATTTTTCAAGGTGAGCAACTCTTCCTTTAAAAGCCTAATTCTATTGATATATTTTGATAGTATGATGATTGTTTGATTTGTGTGATGGTTGAATATCTTAATGAATGCAATATGACAGTATGAATATCATTGCATGTCTGCATATATAAAAATGTTGTGTGTATATGACTGTGAATACATGAAGACCTGTTTATTTTTCTCTGAAAATAGGTGAGTAAACATACCATCTTTGAAATATAAATCTTGAAATTGGTTCATGGAAATCTTATGGTTGTTCTATGTTGAAAATAAGTTGTTCTGTGATGTGTGCTGATTACTGGAAGTTTTGTTTTGTGAGGTTCTTCAATATTTTCAGGGTCCTGAACAAAGACAAGTAGAAAACATTTTATACTTCTCCATACAAAAGCATTTCAAACTTGGCATTTTAAACAAATTACGTTTGTTTAAATTTAAACCATGATCCAGGATTTTCTTGCTTGAAAGTGAAACCATTTGACCCTGTAAACTCAAATTTACAGTAAAAATAAATCATATGAATATTTTCAAGTATTTTAATTTATTGGTTTGATTTCATAACTTGGATAAACAATTAAAGATAGGATTTTTGAAATTAATATGTTGATTTTTAATGAAGTGTTCCAAGTACAGTTCATAATCGAACAAAATTTGCATTTTGATCAATTTCTGATAATCCAACCCATTTCGAACTCTGAGATCTTGCTTGAAGCAAGTTTGGTAGTTGATAGTAAAGGAAAAATTGCTGAATATTTTTTTCATTGTATAAATTGAGGGGACGAGGCGTAATTAGGGTTTAACTTGAGTTTCGCAGTGGTCTGGGAACATGGGGATTTCGTCACCCCTGATGAATCGAGCATGGCTAGGTTTGGAGGGAGTGTACGTGAGACGTAGGAGGAGGCGTGGGTGAAGGCGCGTTGGTTCCGGTGGTCTGGATGGTCGTGTCGAGGCAGTTTTGGATAAAGGTGTAAGTTCGAGTTTCGAACTGGAACTCGATTTTCGACTTTGGGGTTTGTTGGGTCAAACTGCCAATGGTGATCGAGAGTCGCATCGGTTTGTGACTTGTTGGTGGTGGCATAGTTCGCCAGAGCGGCATCGGCCGGCCGTGCACGTGCACATGCACGGCGTGGGGACGATGAAGTCAGTAACATGGTGGTCATCGAGTTGTTACTCGAGTATAAGAATTGTTTGCTTCGGGTTGAAACTCGCGAGCCTGGGAGTAGTTATTGGGTTTAAAAACTTAAGCTAATAAAAAAAATATAGAAGGAGAAGCATACGAGGAGAAAGACAGGGGGGACTCGGGAAAGTTGGAGAGAAGCTCGAAGTGATACTCGAGTAAAACTTGAAAAGAACCGAGTGGTTTCCTTTAAACTGCAGTATTATAGAAAGAAAAAAAAATTAAGTTAAGTATTAAATTTATTTAACATTAAAGTTTTGTAGTTAATTAATCAAGTAGTTTAATTAAGAATGAAAAATTGATTAATTAAGTAATTAGTAATTAATAAATGGATAATTTAATCATTTAATAAATTAATGACTTGGACTAATTAAATAAGTAATTAAAGGTTTAAATTATTAATTAAAGTAATTAATTTGAAAAGAATTTATTTATTATAGGTTAATTAATTAATGAAAGTGATTAAGAAATGATCTTAAGGATTAATTACTTATTGAAATTTAGGTTGGATATTTTGATTAATTGAAGTTAATTAATTATGTAATTGGTTTAAAAGGTTGATTTAATTAATATGATTAATTAAGAATAATTTAATTAATTAAGTGATTGATTGATTATTTTATATCAAACGATTTGTGATAAATAAATCAGGATTTGATAATTAATTCATAAATAATTGATTTAATTAGAAATTAAATTGAATTAATTAAGATTTGAACTATTAATAAATCCTATTTTTAATTGATTGAATTGCTTATAAATGTTGGTATGAGATGCCTTGAATTGAATTGTTTGATATTTCTGATCTGTGATGCTTTGTGATACCCCTTGATTTATGTTGTGATCTGTGATAAAATTATCTGTGATGTAATTTATTATCTGTGATATTTATATATTTGTGGTCTGTGCATGAACGATAAGCGTTATAATTTATATCGCTTATCAACCATATTCCTGTATTTTAATCTATGATGATTGGATGTTTGTTGCACTACTGTGTAAAACCCCTGGACTACACCATACACACACAAATATGGATTTCACGTGGAAATCAGTTAAGTCACAGATAATTTAAATTTTTTAACAACCCAGGTTTTTCTAACACGAAAAACCGGACCATTTTAGTTAAGAAGAAGAGGTAGAAGAAGAAAAATAGAAAACAACAGCAAAATCTCACATACGCAGCGGAATAAAATATAATATATATCAACAGATCTTTACACAAATCAAACTGTATCTGTATATATATATATACATCCAAATACATCATCAGAGTACATCACATCAATATCATACAACTGAATACACAGCGGAAAAATAATAGCAAGTACGAGAGTACGTATCGTCATCCAGCTCGTCTCCTGAGCTCCATATCGTCATATCCTGTAACCTATAATACTCGATCTGACCCGAGCATCATATAAAACAATACCCGAGTCAGTCTGGAAAACCAGCGTGAGAAAATTTCACTCAAATTGATTATTAAAGTTTCAAAATCCTTTGAAAACAAAAGCATCTCGTAAGACCACGCCACAAATAAACATGTCGGGTTTTTACCTTACGATAGCTAAAACACTTTATATCAAAATCCTCTGATATTATAATAGTGTCTACAGAAAGTAAAATATAATCTAGCTGAAATGCTTGCATCTCACATTTCAACAATAGTTGGGCACAATCAAAACCGTACAAGTCACGTAGGAAGAATGGATTTCCAACGAATGACTAGGCACTGGGGTACCACCTATCACAGTACGTGGCCTAGATCACCGTACCGAGGAGTACGCCCGCTCCTCTGCAACACAAGGCCGGAACCATCCCTTACTGGATGATCCCGAATAAAATCACCCCACGGTTGGGATCAGCAACCGCACCACTAAGCCGAAATAAAAAGGGACATCTAGACAGGGATGACCTTACCCTCCAGTGGGAGCTACCCACGAAGCCTTGCTGCATAACCCCTGATTTTCAGTCATTCCCGGTTGATGAGGTTCGAGGCTAAACGATACCTTTTAGAGAACATATCCCTTAGAATGCCCATCGTCCGCTGACGATGTTTCGCAAGCATTCGTCCATACCAGTCCGTCCTGGGTTTGAACGGAACCGAAGGCACTACTCCTACTACATCCATTTTGGAAATATCCTCAGGATTAGTAGCGACTAGCCCTTGCACTTCACAGCTCCATCTTCGACTCCGAACACGTTACCCGAAACGTACAAACCGAATCGAAGTGGTATTCGAGTCTCCAGACCTAGAATCCCGGTATACGGAAACTCGATCCCGGTCTCTTCGAAACGATCAGCGCATTGGCCAATATTGATAGTCGGTTATTTAACTATCAATTAACATCCACAAGCAACCATCACACAATTAAATAATTTCCCACATTATTTATTTACCCAAATATCTTTTCAAGATATATTTCCGAATTTTCAAACTCCTTTTGAAAACAATTTCAAACAGTTTCCGCTTACGGAATACATTTCCAAATATTTATTTCTCTGAAACACCAAGTACAAAACACTTTTAGATTTTAGAATAATTTAAAAACACTTTATTTTAAATATATCTTATAACATTGAAATTAAACTACTTTAATACTTTATTAAAAATATATACTTTAAAATAAACCACTTTATCAATATAAACTAAATTTCTCCTTTTAAAACATAATAGCAAATCACTTTTATATAATTACTACAATAATAGATCTTTGAAAAATACTTACTTTAAAGTTTAACATTTAGAAATAATAGATTCTCTAAAACATGCTTTTTAAAACATACTAAAAACTTTTAACTTATTATTTAAAATTGCTTTGAAAACGTACTTGGCTATCCAGAGAAATACACTTCTCATTTCCATCTTTTAAAAATAAACCAACATTTATTTTTAAACCAAACCATATCTTTTTATAAATCCCCATCTTGAATTTATATTCAAATATCCACTGATATTTTATTTTACTTTATAAACCCAGTTTATATCTCCAAAATCTCACTTCTCTTTTAAAATTCCAATTTTAAACAACTAAATCAATTTCCAATTGATTTTCCAATTTACTTTACTTTACTTTGAAATAAATTTCCTTTACTACTTCATTTATTTCAAAATACATTAACTTTTAGATTTATTCCTTTATTTGAGTTAAAACCCTTTTTAACTGAAAATACCAATTTTAAACTTCCAAAATTCCTTCTTTAGCCTTTAATTAAATTTAATCCTTACATTCAAAATAAATCCTTTATTCTTTAAATTTAATATCACTTTAGTTTAAAGTTAATATTTCCTTTGTTATTTCGAAATTCCCTTATCCCAATTCACTTGAATTATTTACTTAAAATTTACTCTTTTATTTCTTTCAAAATCCAATTCAATATATTTTGATAACTCCTTTTTTTATTGAAATATTCAATCCAACCATATCATCCAATATTTCAATCATCAATAAAATCATCACAGGATATCAATATTCATAGAACAGAATATCAAATAATCTAAATAATTTTGAGGAATCCAGTTGGATCCCTCCAACCTGTTTCCCTGCATCCACAGACGTTAGCACAATACCAATTCCACTTCAAGGTGGAATATCACGGTATATGGGTTTTATATAAAATATCCGCTATTATGCGGCGCATAGGGTCTCATCCGCTATACAAATGCGGGAATATCAATTCCAATATATACATATGCCAATATGTATATATTGCTATATACTACTATACATATATAGCACATCAATCAATGCAATCATCCAATCAATTATTTAAATTTAACCATTTAAATTTTAAATCTAACTGAGTGAGATTAACTCACCTTTGATTCTTTGCAATTCCAATCCAAATCTCGACTTGTTTCTTCATAGTTTAAACCTTGTATAAGCAGTGGATTATTTCATTAATATTTGAAATATAAATCGACCTTTGATTACCATTAAATTAATTTAATTAACTAATAATTTACTTTAACCCCTAATTTTCCTCGAAAATCTTTTGGTAAAAATGATTAAATGGGTTACTTTGAACTAAACTAGTACCTTTATTTCTCCTAATTTCATTTCACTGTTCAATATATATATATAATTAAATTTAAAATAACTGTTTAAAACCCTACATCTAATTCTTTTATTTTTATTTTATAAACTCATATACTGATAAAACATAAATTTAAACTATATATATATACTTGAATTGATCTAATGATTCCTAAATTATATATTAATTAAAACAAATTAAATTAATACCTCACTGGAATTCACGACGAGCACAGCAAAGCTTGAACGGCATGACGAAGACCCATCGCAACTGGAACCCTAACTTTCGATCGACTGCCTCCTACTCGAGCTCAATATCACGGCCATGCCTATCCACCGCGAGCGACCCAACAAGTCGCTGCTTCCTCCAAACCGAAGACGCTGTGGCTTCCCTCACCGATCGAACGAGGTCGCCACCACATCCAGAAATCACCGATCGACGCCCCTCCCTTCGAACTCGTGACTCACAGCAGCCCTAAACCCGAGCTATGGCGACGATGTCGCGGCGCCGATAGCTACTCCCCCATCTCGATTGACGCGGCGCTTAGTCCATCGCGACGAAGTCGCGCCTGTCGTTACTGAAGGAAGAGGAAAACAAAACAGAAGAGGCTCACGATAAAATGAAGGCAGCACTCTCGGCCATTATTTTTTTCCTTTTCTTCGATTTGGGTATTTGAATTAAACTGGAGGGTGGAGTCGATTTGATTTCGTGTATTTTACTGAGAGAATGAGGGTGGTAATGGGTTTCGAACGAAGATGGAAAGAGGAATTGATTTTCCCAGAGACACGATCGATTTTCATTTTATTTTAAGGGGAATGCTCGGCTGAAAAGTTTAAAGGAGAAGGAGACGCGTGTTATTCCAGGGAGAACACGTGTAATGAACTGCCTTGCGTGTCTGCAGGCTTGCTATAGGTGTTGAGAAATGAAAGTAAAAAGCACTGATGGAAGATATATTGACCAGTTATAATATTAAATTTCCGATTAAATTTCAGCGCGTTTACATTCCGTACGATCACACGACAACTCCAAATACTACGAAAATTGAAATCCAATAATAATACAATATTACGGATCCAATGGAACTGGTTTCGCTGAATTTCGAGACTGTGCCTCGGACGGCTATTTTTAAATTCAATTCAAACGATATAATTTCAAAACTGAATAAAACTCTTTAAAATTCCATTTTAAAAGTTCTATCATCTTCAGTATTAACAATATAAATTTTCTGAACTTTTGAACTATTTTTAACCGGCTTAAAATCAAGATTCAATATCTTACCCAATCCCGATAATTAAATTTAATAATTAATTATCCAAATAAATACTGTATATTTGAAATTAAAGTTAAAATTTAACCTTCGAATATTTAAAATAACTTAAATATTCACATTTCAAATATACAAAAATTCCGGGTCGTCACATTCCTCCCCCCTTAAAAGAATTTCGTCCCCGAAATTACCAGTTAAGAGAAATGATTCGATACCCGTTCTTTTTCCCAATCCAAATAGTTTTAACAACTTTCCATAACAATCTTTTATTAATGATACACTAATCATCTTTTAACTTCCCAAACTTATTCATAAGTTCAACTCATACCACCTACTTATCCATTCAAATTTAAATTTGAATTCAAATTTTAAATTATCAAAATTTCCCAAAATTTTTCTAACTCCCTAAATTTCCGAAAAATTTCGCCAGCGTCTCCTTTGCGCGGCTAGCTCGGTACTACTACAAAATGGCTCTACGGCCTCCCAATCTCAAAAAGAAAACAAAAAGCCAAGTGGCTGGATCCAAAACCCAATCAAATTTCATATAGAAATTCAAATACATACCTTTTGTCGGGCCATTAAATTTTTATCTTCTAAAATCAAAAATCCCAATTATCCATTGCTTTTATACACCTGTATATCCTACTAAGCAATAATATTCAATCACAATTTCAAAACCATTTTATACTACAAATTTTCAATATTTGCTTTACTTAAGCCCGTACGATGCACATATATCATTCGTACGCAATATCACATTCGATCGCTCAATCGATCACACAATTTCACTTCCGAACTAGTATCGTCCACCCGACTTCCTAGTGCGGACTCAGATCTGGTTTCTTGATCAGAAACCGTCATTCTCCTTACATAGCCACAAACTATGATAGAGAATATCCAGAACCAATCAACAATCCATATCCAGGTTCGCCGTTGAAAATCGAGTGAGAAATCCTGATTCGGATCGATAAAACTATCTCGAAATTCTGTGTTCGAATCCGGATCAAATAGCTATGCGAATAAAATAATATACGTACATCTTACGTATAAATTCCAATTGATTATCAGTTATATCAATTCTCTTTTATTCACATTCCTTTTTGATTGTTATCCCCTTATTCACAACTATCCCATTTCACAACTTCAGTTTTAGTCTTCATTCAACTATTCACTTAGTATATATATATATTTCCATTCCAAAATTACTAAGTATACCTCCAATACAAATTTTCTTAAGAATTTCATTCTTCAATTCTTAAGTTCATATAAATTTTCTTATACTTATTTACTACTTCATTTCCAATTTTTTTTTTTTTTTTTTTTTTTTTTTTTTTTTTTTTTTTTTTTTTCCTTAAATTCAATTCATCTCCAACTTCCAAAAATTGAATTTTATTTAGCTCGAAACAATCCAAGTTAATTCATTCAATAACTATTTCCCAACTTATTTAAACCACTCCTCTGTTGAGTTCGGTTTCCATTCAACATTTACTTAAGTCAATAGCTTAAGTTTATTTTCCATTTAACCAACCCTTTTAAGTTTTATTTCCATCTTTCATTTGATTCTTATTTAATCAAATTCCATCCATTTATTTATTTTCACTTATTCGGATTCCATTCGAAATCCAAACCATTACTATTTTAATCCAATTTCATTAATTCCCAATTCAATTTCATTAACTAATTTATTATCTCATTAGTTCCTCCACTGGTTAAGATTAAATACTTTCTTTTTAATTCCTAATATCACTTCACTTAATTATCTTAAGTTCAATTTATTTTATAATTCAAGTTTGGATTTATTAAGATTGCTCATCTTAGTCGTTTCCATTTGATAATTACAATTTCATTTCTATTTATAAGTTTTAACTTACTTACTTAAGATCTAGGACTATTCATTTAAGTCCATTTCCATCTTCATATCAAATTTCAAATTATTACACTTAAGAACTTAAGAATATGAATTTCTTTACACAATTATAAGCATTTTACATTACCTTTATATCGAATTCAATTCGACTTCAACTTACTTACATTTAATTCAATTCCAATTCTCAATTTTTATTTAACTTATCTTAAGTTAAATTCAAATATATTTTATTCACCTTCATATACTCGAATTAAATTTTAATTCCAGGATACCATTTTATACAAGTTTTACAATTCATTCACCTTCAAGTTCTCTAACTCTTTTATCTACCAACTTATATTACTCATTGAGTTAATTTCATCTCATAATTATAATCCCAGAATTTAACTTTCATTCCTTTCCTATTTCAATCAACTTCATTCTATACTTTATTTTGTTGATTCATTTAAATTTCTACATTTATATTTAAAATAGAATTCCCAGAATTCAATTGCTCGGTTTTTATTTCAAAAACCATTTTGAATCCATAAATAACTCATACACACCTGGTATATCACATCAAATCCCAATTTCCAAAATAATCTGCTTTTACCAAACAATTTCCCTTTGAATTTTAAAACCAACTCAATTCACAATCATTTTCAATTTAAAACAGTTTGGTAGCAATTTCTCTTAGGAAACTCGAAAATAGATATCGATGATGCTGCAGTCATCACCGAAATTATTTTCCAGCGACCAAAAGAGAATTTAATGCTTTTATCACTCTAAACATTTCAAATATTTTTAAATCCCAAATCCCACCAGATATGAATTCAATTTCAAAAATATTCATGAAATAATATCACCATTATTTCCCCAAAACCTTTAAAAACTATTTTTAAACCCAAAGGAATTTAAATCTTTCCCAAAACAAAAATCCATCCAATTTTTTTATATCCAAACATTACTCTGGAATTTTATCACATTTTATTTCAAATTATAAGTCACATTTACAATTTACATTTACAAATTTCATTTGTATATGGAGTTTATTTCCATTTATAAACTACATTCTCAAATTCCACTTATTATATAAATTATTCTTCAACTTAGGTTATAAGTTTCAATTTCTACTCAATAATGAGACTAACTCATTATTGTCATTTTCTAACAACCAAGCATCCAAATATATAACTATAATAATTTCAAATAATTATTTCTTTTATATACAAAATAATTTGGGCAAAATTATTTCATTCACCCTATTTAAAACAATATTGTGTCGAACTGTTCTATTCAAGTGTTTAGAAACCCCTTCGATACAGTTGTACAGACTGTGCCGACGAAGGTTCATATGCCACTCAATAAATCAATCAACACAATATAAAACTATTTTATATTCACTAACAAATACGCGCTCATATCTATTAATACTCTCAAAATTCCCACCAGAGCCAAGGTTATCGCTAGCCTAAGCTCTGATACCACTTTAACAACCCAGGTTTTTCTAACACGAAAAACCGGACCATTTTAGTTAAGAAGAAGAGGTAGAAGAAGAAAAATAGAAAACAACAGCAAAATCTCACATACGCAGCGGAATAAAATATAATATATATCAACAGATCTTTACACAAATCAAACTGTATCTGTATATATATATATACATCCAAATACATCATCAGAGTACATCACATCAATATCATACAACTGAATACACAGCGGAAAAATAATAGCAAGTACGAGAGTACGTATCGTCATCCAGCTCGTCTCCTGAGCTCCATATCGTCATATCCTGTAACCTATAATACTCGATCTGACCCGAGCATCATATAAAACAATACCCGAGTCAGTCTGGAAAACCAGCGTGAGAAAATTTCACTCAAATTGATTATTAAAGTTTCAAAATCCTTTGAAAACAAAAGCATCTCGTAAGACCACGCCACAAATAAACATGTCGGGTTTTTACCTTACGATAGCTAAAACACTTTATATCAAAATCCTCTGATATTATAATAGTGTCTACAGAAAGTAAAATATAATCTAGCTGAAATGCTTGCATCTCACATTTCAACAATAGTTGGGCACAATCAAAACCGTACAAGTCACGTAGGAAGAATGGATTTCCAACGAATGACTAGGCACTGGGGTACCACCTATCACAGTACGTGGCCTAGATCACCGTACCGAGGAGTACGCCCGCTCCTCTGCAACACAAGGCCGGAACCATCCCTTACTGGATGATCCCGAATAAAATCACCCCACGGTTGGGATCAGCAACCGCACCACTAAGCCGAAATAAAAAGGGACATCTAGACAGGGATGACCTTACCCTCCAGTGGGAGCTACCCACGAAGCCTTGCTGCATAACCCCTGATTTTCAGTCATTCCCGGTTGATGAGGTTCGAGGCTAAACGATACCTTTTAGAGAACATATCCCTTAGAATGCCCATCGTCCGCTGACGATGTTTCGCAAGCATTCGTCCATACCAGTCCGTCCTGGGTTTGAACGGAACCGAAGGCACTACTCCTACTACATCCATTTTGGAAATATCCTCAGGATTAGTAGCGACTAGCCCTTGCACTTCACAGCTCCATCTTCGACTCCGAACACGTTACCCGAAACGTACAAACCGAATCGAAGTGGTATTCGAGTCTCCAGACCTAGAATCCCGGTATACGGAAACTCGATCCCGGTCTCTTCGAAACGATCAGCGCATTGGCCAATATTGATAGTCGGTTATTTAACTATCAATTAACATCCACAAGCAACCATCACACAATTAAATAATTTCCCACATTATTTATTTACCCAAATATCTTTTCAAGATATATTTCCGAATTTTCAAACTCCTTTTGAAAACAATTTCAAACAGTTTCCGCTTACGGAATACATTTCCAAATATTTATTTCTCTGAAACACCAAGTACAAAACACTTTTAGATTTTAGAATAATTTAAAAACACTTTATTTTAAATATATCTTATAACATTGAAATTAAACTACTTTAATACTTTATTAAAAATATATACTTTAAAATAAACCACTTTATCAATATAAACTAAATTTCTCCTTTTAAAACATAATAGCAAATCACTTTTATATAATTACTACAATAATAGATCTTTGAAAAATACTTACTTTAAAGTTTAACATTTAGAAATAATAGATTCTCTAAAACATGCTTTTTAAAACATACTAAAAACTTTTAACTTATTATTTAAAATTGCTTTGAAAACGTACTTGGCTATCCAGAGAAATACACTTCTCATTTCCATCTTTTAAAAATAAACCAACATTTATTTTTAAACCAAACCATATCTTTTTATAAATCCCCATCTTGAATTTATATTCAAATATCCACTGATATTTTATTTTACTTTATAAACCCAGTTTATATCTCCAAAATCTCACTTCTCTTTTAAAATTCCAATTTTAAACAACTAAATCAATTTCCAATTGATTTTCCAATTTACTTTACTTTACTTTGAAATAAATTTCCTTTACTACTTCATTTATTTCAAAATACATTAACTTTTAGATTTATTCCTTTATTTGAGTTAAAACCCTTTTTAACTGAAAATACCAATTTTAAACTTCCAAAATTCCTTCTTTAGCCTTTAATTAAATTTAATCCTTACATTCAAAATAAATCCTTTATTCTTTAAATTTAATATCACTTTAGTTTAAAGTTAATATTTCCTTTGTTATTTCGAAATTCCCTTATCCCAATTCACTTGAATTATTTACTTAAAATTTACTCTTTTATTTCTTTCAAAATCCAATTCAATATATTTTGATAACTCCTTTTTTTATTGAAATATTCAATCCAACCATATCATCCAATATTTCAATCATCAATAAAATCATCACAGGATATCAATATTCATAGAACAGAATATCAAATAATCTAAATAATTTTGAGGAATCCAGTTGGATCCCTCCAACCTGTTTCCCTGCATCCACAGACGTTAGCACAATACCAATTCCACTTCAAGGTGGAATATCACGGTATATGGGTTTTATATAAAATATCCGCTATTATGCGGCGCATAGGGTCTCATCCGCTATACAAATGCGGGAATATCAATTCCAATATATACATATGCCAATATGTATATATTGCTATATACTACTATACATATATAGCACATCAATCAATGCAATCATCCAATCAATTATTTAAATTTAACCATTTAAATTTTAAATCTAACTGAGTGAGATTAACTCACCTTTGATTCTTTGCAATTCCAATCCAAATCTCGACTTGTTTCTTCATAGTTTAAACCTTGTATAAGCAGTGGATTATTTCATTAATATTTGAAATATAAATCGACCTTTGATTACCATTAAATTAATTTAATTAACTAATAATTTACTTTAACCCCTAATTTTCCTCGAAAATCTTTTGGTAAAAATGATTAAATGGGTTACTTTGAACTAAACTAGTACCTTTATTTCTCCTAATTTCATTTCACTGTTCAATATATATATATAATTAAATTTAAAATAACTGTTTAAAACCCTACATCTAATTCTTTTATTTTTATTTTATAAACTCATATACTGATAAAACATAAATTTAAACTATATATATATACTTGAATTGATCTAATGATTCCTAAATTATATATTAATTAAAACAAATTAAATTAATACCTCACTGGAATTCACGACGAGCACAGCAAAGCTTGAACGGCATGACGAAGACCCATCGCAACTGGAACCCTAACTTTCGATCGACTGCCTCCTACTCGAGCTCAATATCACGGCCATGCCTATCCACCGCGAGCGACCCAACAAGTCGCTGCTTCCTCCAAACCGAAGACGCTGTGGCTTCCCTCACCGATCGAACGAGGTCGCCACCACATCCAGAAATCACCGATCGACGCCCCTCCCTTCGAACTCGTGACTCACAGCAGCCCTAAACCCGAGCTATGGCGACGATGTCGCGGCGCCGATAGCTACTCCCCCATCTCGATTGACGCGGCGCTTAGTCCATCGCGACGAAGTCGCGCCTGTCGTTACTGAAGGAAGAGGAAAACAAAACAGAAGAGGCTCACGATAAAATGAAGGCAGCACTCTCGGCCATTATTTTTTTCCTTTTCTTCGATTTGGGTATTTGAATTAAACTGGAGGGTGGAGTCGATTTGATTTCGTGTATTTTACTGAGAGAATGAGGGTGGTAATGGGTTTCGAACGAAGATGGAAAGAGGAATTGATTTTCCCAGAGACACGATCGATTTTCATTTTATTTTAAGGGGAATGCTCGGCTGAAAAGTTTAAAGGAGAAGGAGACGCGTGTTATTCCAGGGAGAACACGTGTAATGAACTGCCTTGCGTGTCTGCAGGCTTGCTATAGGTGTTGAGAAATGAAAGTAAAAAGCACTGATGGAAGATATATTGACCAGTTATAATATTAAATTTCCGATTAAATTTCAGCGCGTTTACATTCCGTACGATCACACGACAACTCCAAATACTACGAAAATTGAAATCCAATAATAATACAATATTACGGATCCAATGGAACTGGTTTCGCTGAATTTCGAGACTGTGCCTCGGACGGCTATTTTTAAATTCAATTCAAACGATATAATTTCAAAACTGAATAAAACTCTTTAAAATTCCATTTTAAAAGTTCTATCATCTTCAGTATTAACAATATAAATTTTCTGAACTTTTGAACTATTTTTAACCGGCTTAAAATCAAGATTCAATATCTTACCCAATCCCGATAATTAAATTTAATAATTAATTATCCAAATAAATACTGTATATTTGAAATTAAAGTTAAAATTTAACCTTCGAATATTTAAAATAACTTAAATATTCACATTTCAAATATACAAAAATTCCGGGTCGTCACAAATTTAATGTTTTTGAAATTGAAATTTTAATTTCAATTGATTTTGAAATTGGAAATTTGAGTTTAAAGTGAAAATCTTTTGAAATGGAATTTCAAAGATAAGTCTTATTTTCGAATAACTTAATTAAGTTTTGAAATTTAAATAATTCAACTTGAATTTGAATTCAATATTTGGAATTGAATTCAATGATTGGAATTTTGATTAAAGATATTATAAATGTGTTTATATGAATTTAAACCATTTTTTAAATATTGGTTTGAGAATTTGAATTTAACCCAAGAACCTTAACTCGTATAAATGAATCAGATTTCCAAAATGAAACTGTTTGTTTTAAAAGAATAAAAGCTTTCATATATAAGAAATGAAATTCCAGTTTAATTGAAGGAATTTCAAGTTTGAATTGAAAAAAAAGGTTTTTCAAGTTATGAATGAATTCTTTTAGAAAGCTATGAACTAAATCTGTTTATTTTTAACAGATTTGAAATGGTGATTTATTTAAACCATTTGAAATGGAATTGTTTGAAAGCTATAAATTAAATCTTTGTTTTAAAGATTTAAGGAGTTAATCCAATCAATTCATTTGGAAATCTGTGAATGAATTTTTTATTTAAAAGATTAAAATGTGGAAATTGTTTAAACCGTTAAAGGTTGTTAAAATGAATCTTTTTGTTTAAAAGATTTGAAATGGTAATTTGTTAAACCATTTGAAAAGAAAGTTTTGGGTAATAAGTTGTGACTTAATTGAAATCCCAATATCCATATATTTTTAAAATATTACGCTCACTATTCGGTTTAGCCGGGGGAGGACCTTTGTGTCGCATAACCCATTCCGAATAAGTGATACGTCGTATATGGATAGCATTTGAAGACCGGTGTTGAAGACCGGGTGGTTGCGAAAACGAGAGGATGACCTATCGATTGTCTCTGCACTGGGTAGCTCCTGGTATAGAGATTCCCTAAGTGATGGGAAGTTCGATCGGGATTGTGAATACCCGGATTTGCAAGGGCTTCTTTGGAAGTGCCTTCGGTTCTGTTCGAACCCGGAATAGACTTGTATGGTTACATGTCTGACATTACACTTTGAGATATAAAGTAGATTTCTTTCAAATACATTTCTGTTTGGTGGCGGAGAATTTATTCTCTTAGCTTAACACCCTTCTCTGAGACGTACGAGCTCAGAGGTTATGTAGTTGAAGGTTATCAGCGATATACTCCCAATTTGGTAATGTGACATGCTGAGTGTTGCTGTGTGATGATCATCGTTTGATCATTTGTGATATGATCATTTGTTTGATCATTTATCTTTGTGATCATTACTTTGATCATCTGTTGACCCAAAGCATGGCTTTGTGACAAAGCGTAGCTTTGTGGACGAGACTTCGTCAGACCTCACAACCCGGAAATGGTCGAAACAGGAATATGCAGCAAGGTTATGAGGGTCGCGCCCTTTAGGGTATGTCATTTCCTTCTGGAAAAGGGTGGTATCATGTATGGAGCCCTGGTATTTAACCTATGTGGATACTCCGATCTCATTTATTGTGATTGTGTGTTTGATCGAGGCGCCTCGGATAAAGGTCCCAAAGGACCGGGGGGTGGCATATTCGTGAGTTACCTGTTATAGGGGTAACCCGGCCTTGTGTTGGCAGAGAGCAGTTTGTCTCTCGGGACGTCCAGCCAGAGGCGATCCCATTCGGCAGGAGGAAAGGAAGTTCCTTAGCCTGACCATTTGTTGGAAATCCATTTCCTAATACGGAACTTGTATGGTTTTAGTTGTAGAACCTGCCATTTACTTATGGTGGCGCCCCACTGTTTAGACGGTAGCTATAGTAGGCATAGTTCGGAATGTCTATGTTGGCTAAGATTAATATTATACTTTCGAAATGTTTTTCCACACTATGCACTAATAATAATATCCAATGATTTGATTTTTACGTAGTAAGCATCTTTGACTATCATAAGGAGAAATCTCCTCCAATTCTGCGTTTGCATTGTGTGTGTGGCGGGAGGGCTTATGGTAGTTTCATTTTCCAAAAGCATTGCGGATTTCAATGTTTAAAATTCTTCTGTTGTTGTTTTTAAAGATAAACTGTTTTTGTTGCTCACACCAGTCCCACGACTGACTCGGAGTTTATTGTTCCCTTCCTAAACTCTGGGTGCCCACCATTTTCCACACGGGCAGTCTAGAGTTGGGTTTTTCAAATATTCAGGTTAGTAGATTATCTGGAGCTAGTCAGTCCTTGGACGACTGACCTTGCTTTCCGCTAGCTATGGATTGGAGCATTCTATTGGAGATATTCTATCTGCTGCTGGTGTTATCTTTTCTTTCCGCTGTATCATTATTTATCTCTGATATTGTTGTATCATATTGTATTCATTGGATTGTATATGATATCATCTATTTTTATTCCGCTGTGTTGTTATATTTAATGGTGTTATAAGCTCCGGAGAACCAGATTCGGCGTTTGAATCTACGGCATTTTGAGTACAAGTGAGGTACGGATGCCGATTTTCGAAGGTCGACTTTTGGGTCTTCACATCAATATACGTGGTCTTGGAAATGCAATGTTAGGCACTCATCCATACAACTTGTTCAAGAAAAGGACAAAGCGAAGGCACTCTCCTACCACATCCTATCAGGATTACCCCTAACATTAGTAGCGAATAGTGCTTACATTTCAAAGATTTTCAAAATGAAGGGACCACTGCTATTTATTTTATTTTGGGAGCTAACCAGAGATTATCAATAAGTAGTCCTTCCGAAATGAAGATCCCGTATCTTCAGGATCATTGTCTTCAACATGTCTTCACTTTCGAATGCGTATATTGGTTTGAAGTGGTTTTCGAATAGCAAGTCTGATTCCGGTTTCTCTGAACCAATTATTGATGAAAAGATGTCAGGTATATAGGTGATTATTACTTGACTAATTCATTCCTTTTATCAAAAATATCCTTTAAAGATATAAAACTTTCAAAATTTTCTTTCCGATATATACAGAATCATCAAACCTCTCTTTTAACTTTGGAAATACCAAATAGTTTCTCCTAACTCATATTATAAAACACGATTGAGTAAAAAGGGATCCATGGAAATTATACTAATTTTACTCATTATCAATTTACGTATTCAACAAGTACTATCCATCAAATAACGGTGAAATCACCTTTTAAATTCATACATTTAGTGTGAGTTCCCTCCTCGGAATCTAACACCAAGTATAAGAAGATTATCTCCATATAATTCAAGCTGTATCAAATTAAATTTATAAATTTTGAATCTTTTATATTTGTCTCGTTTTCGACATTTCGACCTTATCTATCCTTCGCCCAGGAAAGAGGCTAAGTGAGCCAAGGCACTGGTTGCTCCTGAACATCTCCTTAGTTTAAACACCCTACATTTAGATTTCATGAATAGAAAAATCAAGTCTACTCATCGGCTTTTAGAGCCAAGGTTAAATCACTTTATTTATAACAATTTTCCTTCAAATCATTTATTGAAACTCTTTTAAATAAAATTTAAAACCTCCAAATCATTATTAAAACACTTAATTATTCATTTGAAAACATTTATAAAAGATTTGGAAAAGAATTATTAAGTTTAAATCCATAATTCAAAAGTTATTAAAAGCTGCTGCAAAAAGTACTACGAATAGTGCTGCGAATAGTGCTTTTAATGTTTATTTGATCAAAAAAAACTTTTCTATTATTTAGAAATCTATTTTATAACTTATATCTCTTTTAAAATATTTTAAAAGTTTTATAGAATTTATCCCATATTTTTAAAGAATTTAAAAATATCAATTTTAAAGATTTATCGCTTTGGTTTCCAAACTGCCAAAGTGCGATTATTTTGAAAACTTGATTTTCTCATATTTCAAAATCTACTAAAGGAAATTTTGATCTTTTTCTTTTGTTCGAAAACTATGATTATAGAAGTTTAGAAAAATTCTTATTATAAAGAATTCCAACTCCGAATCCATCGTATAAATGGATTTAACTTTTTGTGGCATGAAATCGCGAATTGTTGTTAAGATACGCGCCTATTTTTGACTTAATTTTCGTAACTTATCAAAACTTCCAAATTGATTTTACTCTTTTATAATACATTTATAAACCATTTTTAAGAGGTTTAATCATCCCATAACACCTTTATAATTCATATTCATTTTTATTCCATATTATAATATTTATTTCAGCCTTTTTCATATACAGTTTCACAAAGAGGATAATTAAACTTCATATATACATCCATAATGATTAATTTTCTATTAATTAACTATGTTTAATTACTTAACTATTTCTTATTATGATTTCTCATAATTTATCACATCCAAGTTATCAACCAAATATCCAACCAATTATTCAACCAAGCTTATTAATTAACTAATTAAACTTGCATATAATCGTTTTAAGTTTTAAATACTTAAAAATAGATTAGAGTACTCACCATTTCAAACCAAACTTCCTACCAACATTCAACCGACTCAACACTTCACTAATATGCCACCTAAATAACTCCCCCTTGCCTAGTTGCTCTCAGCCCTAGACTTCCTTCATCCCTAATGCTCATGGCTTTGCTTTGGAAATGGTGGAGCTCAGAGCCAATGGTGATGGATGTGGTGGTCGAAAGTATAAAAGAGAAGTGGTGGAGCTTCGAAATTGAATTCACAAAACTAGACTCGAAAATAAGTCATTTTCTCTCGGCTTTTTGACATGTTGCTCTCAAAATTTAGAAATGCTGTCAAAGGGAAATGTCACGACCCGCAAATCCGTACCCTTGATTAAACACTAATCTCCATTGATTAACTCAAGATGCACGGAAATACGAAGCATGAGGGTTTTTAAAAAGAAGAGGTAGGTAGAAGAAGAAGAAGATAGAAGAAAAAGAAGAAGATAGAAGAAAGAAGAGAAGAAGAGAAGAACAACAGAACAACATCAGAACAGAAAACAATATCAGAATCTTACACATCGCAGCGGAACAATATACAATACTAGTCTTTTAAAACAAAGAACTATATCAGTTTATACATACATCAATCAGAGTCAATATACAACTCAATACAACAATGGACAGTTATGTAAACTTGTCCTCATACAGAATACACAGCGGAATAAATACTATCAGACACAAATACTACGTCTCGTCATCCAGCTTATCTCCAAAGCTCCAGAATATCCTGATAACATAACTCTAGGCTGCCCGTGTGGAAATTGGTGGGCACCCAGAGTTTAGAAGGGAACAATAAACTCCGAGTCAGTCATGGTGACTGGTGTGAGATCGTAAAACAGTTATTCTTTAAAACAAAAACGGGATAATTTTCAAAGTCAATTCGAAATGCTTTTGGAAAATGAAACTACCATAAGACCTCCCACCACACACACAATGCAAACGCAGAATTGGAGGAGATTTCTTCTTATGATAGTCAAAGATGCTTACTACGCAAAATCAAATCATTTTTGATATTATTATTAGTGCATAGTGTAGAAAACATTTCGAAAGTAGAATATAAATCTTAGCCAGCATAGACATTTCGAACTATGCCTATTATAGCTACCATCCAAACAGTGGGGCGCCACCATAAGTGAATGATAGGCTCTACAACTAAAATCATACAAGTCTCATATTGGAGTTTGGATTTCCAACAAATGGTCAGGCTAAGGAACTTCCTATGCCACGAAGGAACGCCTCTGGAATGACGTCCCGAGAACCTAACCGGATCTCTGCCAACACAAGGCCGGGTTACCTCTGCAAAAATAGGTAACTACTGACACGCGTATGCCATCCCCCGATCGTAACCGATCTTCCCGAGGATTCCCGATTCGCAACAAACCACATAATAAGCAGTATCAACATAGGTTAAGTATCTGGGCTCCATACCATGATACCACCTCTATCCAGAAGGAATGACATACACTAAGGGGCGCTACTCCCTAGAACCTTGCTGCATCCTTCCTGTTTTGACCATTTCCGGGGTGTGAGGCTCGACGAAGTCTCGTCCACAAAGCTACGCTTTCTACAAAGCCATGCTTCGGGTCAAACAAATGATCAACCTATGATCACAAAGATATAAGATCAAACAAATGATCATATCGCAAATGATCAAACACTGATCATTTCACAGCAACACTCAGTATGCCACGTTACCAAATTGGGAGTATATCGCTGATAAATTTCAACTACATAACCTCTGAGCTCGTACGTCTCAGAGAAGGGTGTTAAGCTAAGAGAATAAATTCTCCGCCACCAACAGAAATGTATTTGAAAGAAATCAGCTTTATATCTCAAATTGTAACGTCAGACACACAATCCATACAAGTCTGTTCCGGGATCGAACAGAACCGAAGGCACTTCTCACGAAGCCCTTGCACATCCGGATAAATTTCTAGTCACGTCCGGACTTCCCATCACTAAGGGTGATAAAACCTCTAAATCGGAGATCAGCCGATGTAGAGTAACTCGACGGTAATCCTTCCGTTTTCAAAAATATTCGGTCTTCAACACCGGTCATCAAATGCAATTCATAACGACGTATCACATATTCGGAATGGGTTATACGACCCCATGATCCTTTCCCAGCTAACCCGAATAGTGAGCGATTATTCAAAAATAAGTGTGGCATTCAAATTCATCCCATTCACAACAAATACCATTCAAGGTCATTATTGATAGTCGGTTATTTAACTATCAATAAAGATGCGCAACATCGTCAGATTCCAAATAATTTTCCAAATTATTTTATCTTCCAAAATATCTTTACTAGATATAAAATTTCCACACTTCAAAAATAAATCAACATTTATTTTTAAACAACTTCCCTTTCTTTTATAAATTCCATAGTGAATTTATATTTCAAAAATATCTACTGATATACGATTTTCGATCGATTTAAATATTCAATCTCAATTTATCTTTACAAAGATAAATTCTCAAAACATTTCGTTCATATTGGAAAAGCATTTCCATACTTATTTAATAATAAGGATTTGACAAATATATTTATTTTCAACATTTAGAAAATATTCACTATACTTAAATCAAATTTAAGTATAAATTTATTCTTTAAGGAAATCATTTACTATAACAACATTTTTTTGAGTCAAAACAAATGTTGCGTAAAACATCGTTACGACGACTCAAAATCACTAGTATAGGGATTCGAAATTTAGATAGATATATAAATCCCAATACTTACACAAAATATTTCCTTTCGGAAATCATTTACTATAACAACAGTGTTATAGTCCACCATTTCCTTATTTCTCGAAAACGTCTATTTCAACAATAAAAGTTGAAATCTATGATTTCGATATTCAATATATTTTAAAGCATCGTTTAAAACAATTCTCTTCATTTTTAATATCACTTCTCCAAAACTATCCATTTTACTTAACGATATATTCACTATCCAAAATCGTGAATATACTTCACTAATTACATTTCACTATTTTCTACACATTTTATTTCAATAATAATTCGCTATCCAAAATCGCGAATATATCTCCTTTAACAACCTTCTATATTTAATTTATCAAATCCAATTGATTTCGAATTTATAAAACAACGTTTATAAATTCTATTTCTATTTTCTAACAACTTCAATTTAATAAATCTCCTTTATTAACAATTCGATTCATAACTCAAATCTTATACCAACAATCCATAATTATAAGTTAAATACTTATAATTCCTTTATTTTACAAAATCATTTCCATTTATAAGTTCACAATTTATAAATTTCATTTATTTATAAATTCTTAAAAATTCATTTTAACGCTTATAAAAACTCGTTTTATAATACCAACATTTTAGAGTTATAAATATCAATCTTGTACATCTTTTACATACATCGTTTTTAATAATTCAAAAATTCCCATTTAAAACCATTTTATAAATTTCTTAACTATTTATTTCAAAAGAAATTACCTTTTGGTTATAATTCACAAATCTTAACTTTTATAACTTTAAAATCTTAACGTTTATAAATCAATTCAAAAATTCCATAAAACGTATATTTTCAAAAATCACTTTAAAAATCCTTATAAAGTAAAGTCGTTATTTTTAAACTTCAAAACTGAATCCGATGATGCAACAGCACCAATTAGTCAATCACAACAACAAACATCATATATCAATATGATAATCAACAAATATCACAATATCTGTAAATAAATAACTACTGGTGAGGAATCCAGTTGGATCCCTCCAACCTGTTTCCCTGCATCCACAGATGTTAGCACAATACCAATTCCACTTCGAGGTGGAATATCGCGGTATATGGGTTTTATAAAAATTATCCGCTTACTAACGGCGCAATAGGGTCTAATCCGCTATACGAGGCGGGAAATCAATCGATCCAATATATACATATGCCAATATGTATATATTGCTATATATATATAGATATATCCTACTATATCTAATATCACATCCAATAGCAATCATATCAATCAAAAAAAATAACTGCAATACCAAATATATTTTGAGTGAGAAGATCTCACCTTAGCTTTTAATTTTGCCATCCATTTCCATCTTGACTCAATTTTATTGATTTTTTTTTACCTTGTATAAACAATTTCATACAATCTATCAATATTCGAAAGACTGACCAATTAATTTTCGTTTAATCGTTTTAGATTAACAAATTTCTCCTTTAATAATTTTATTTAACTACAATTTAATTTTAAAACTCAATTTCTCTTTACTAATCTATTTAATTAAATCGAATACCCTTTTAAAAATCTTAAGGTAATTAATATTAATTTTAAACCAATACTTTTTTAAATTTCTAAACAAATCCCTTTGAACTGCCTATACACTTATAAAAATATTCTATATAGATTTTAAAAAATCTATTTTATATAAATGCTTATATTTTCCCAAAATCTAAAATAATTTCTGTTTTGCATATAAAATTTGTAGGACTAAATCAATTTTCACTTTTAGACTTTTAATTTAAATAACAAATTATAAAATTAATTTCTGTTACAGCAAATATACCTCGCTGCCAAAAATCTCGTACTGGAGAACGAGCCTCCAACCATCGATCGCTGATGCCCAACCTCGCGAGTCGCCACCATGAACCCTGGCCGATGCCGCGCGTGATGCCTTCAATCGCGCTGCCACCTGCCGTTGCCATTGCCTTCCAAATCGTCACAGTTCGCCTTTTCCCAGTCGAGCCCCAATATATCGCGACTCTACCACCGCGCTTCTTCCAGTTGCCTCGCGCGTGCCACCAGACTTCACGAGTCATCGAGATTCGAACGCCGCCCCAGACTCGAGCTCGAAATCCTACTCGCGTGATTTGGTTTCGATTTTTGGATATGAGGGAGGGTTCGAATACTTAGAACAGGGAGAAGGAGTTTTGATTTCGAATGAGAGAGCTCGACTATTTTTATTTTATTTTTGTTTGATTTTGAATAGAAGGGAGAAGCTCGGCATAAGTTTCGAACTAGAGAGAATTCGTGAACGAAACTGAGAGGAGGCTCTTGATTTTCTTTCGTTCGAACGAAATTAAAGGGGTCGCCATTAACATTTGAACGAGATTTTTTTCTTTTATCTGTTATCTGCTTTCGAACTGAAGATAGCTGCGTGATAAAATGAAAAGAAGGGGAGATGAGGGTACGCGATGTTCAGGGAATAGGTCTGCTAAATACATATCTAGAGTGGCTGATGTTGACCAAATATATATTTAAATTCAAATTGAATTTGATAAAGATTCAACGCGTTTATGTGTCGTACGTTCACATATCAACTCCGATAATTACAAAATTGGAATCCGATAATAATTCGATATTACGGACCCAATGGAACTGGTTTCGTCGAATTTCGAGACTGCGCCTCGGAATACTATTTTTAAATATCGATTCGAACAATATAATTTCAAAACCGAACAAATCACTTCCAAATTCGATTCAGAGTTATATCGGGGATTCAAATTAAATCATCGTTCAAATATTTAAAATTAATTAAATATTCTCAATTTAATTTGTTCAAAATTCAGGGTCGTTACAGGAAAGTTCTTGCAAATTCTCTCCTTTTTAATTTAAATAATAATTAATCAATTTTGAGTTGTTTTGAGGGAGATATGGTCAAAAGAAAAGGAGGTATTCTCAAACATAAAATCTGGGCCCAAAAATGCACTGTATAGGGATGAGATTTGGGCATAGCTAACCTCAAAATGGGAAGAAGTGGTACACATAAAAGTTGTAGTCACTAGAATTCTACATGGTATGAGAAAAAGAATTTCTCCATTTGGTTCAGTTTTGAAGAATTTATGATAGAATGAAAAAGATGGAAAAGAGGTGGGATTTATAGCCAAAGGAAGAGATATAAATATCTAGATATTTTCACACCTATACATCACCATATCATCACCGCCTTACTCCTCCCTTACCTCACCATTTTCAGCCGAAGTGACCCCTCATGTGATGTTCTCAAGTGCATGTACTTAGGGGAAAGAGTTAACTTTGGGTTGCTTAAGTATTAAGGAGATGGAAAATATCTTAGTTATTCTCATATGTATATGTATATATATGTGCACATGTACATATGTATGTTTATATATGTTCATGTGTGCATGTGACATATATATGTACATGTATGTGCATAAGAGAATAAACAATGTTGCAATGACTTTGAACATCTTCCATTCGTTAAACCGCTGAAAATTAGGAAACCGTTTCCCGATCACATTTTCACTTACTAATTAAAGTACATAATATTGTAAAAAAAAATTGAAAACTAATTTTTTATCATCATTATTAACAAATTAAAATAATCTCATTCGAATTATAAAACTATATAAATCAATAAACAATTGTTTACAAAAGGTGTTATTATATCGATAAAGCGATATCCATTCTCTTATATTTTTCAATTCAAATATATATTTTTGTAAAACTATCATAAATGATTTATTATCACTTTATAACTATTTAAAATGAATTATTATTACTTAAAACAATTATTAGAATAATTAAAATAATTATTAAATCAATAAATCTCAATTTAAAATCATAAATCAATTGTTAAATATGGTGCTATTATCGATGATGTCATGAATACATTTTATTTCCCAAAAATAAAATAAATAATTTTATTTCATATTTTTGTTTAAATTAATAAATAAGTGTATGTATCCAGCTCCATTCGTGACTTCTGATAATTATAGAGCTGTTTATTGATTAAACAATTTTGGCCATTTTATCGATATTTTTTCAAAGTATATATTTTTGTAAATACTTATTCAAAATAAGATTACTAATATTATTGTTCAAAACATAATAATCAATGTTTTAAAAAGCTTATATTTGAATATTTTAAAAATAAATATAATTTATCAAATTGATAAATTTGCTGGTCGTTACATCATTTTTATGTAAAGTTAAGATATATTACTATTTAAAGAAGATGAATTCTAAATAAATAATAATATGATTTAGGAAGTATTCATAATACAATTTTCCTTTAAATAAATTATAAAATAAAACCTTGTGGATGAGTTTATAATATTTAATGTAAATAAATAAGGAAAGTAAAATGGATCAGATAAAATAAAGGTTGATTTCTATTTTTATAAAGATGAACAATAAAGGAAATTTTGGAAATATTTTAATTAAACACTTATTCTTTTATAAATAAGGATACAGTTTAATTATTTTGAAAAGTAAAATATTATATTACATAAATGATTTAGTTGGATAATTATTATTTTAGTGTGGATATCTATAATTTATTAAGACAATAATTTTAGGAGAGAATAATAATTTTATGTTTTCAAGAAATGGAAATGTTAAAGATTAAGATAAGCTAAGAAATGTAAAGATGAATTATTTTAACAATGTTAAAGATAAAATGTTTTTGTCTAAAGAATATGTAGAGTACGCAATAAATAAATTGAGACGACCCACCAATCCGCACAATTCAAGTTGACAATAAACCATACATGTCCAACCCAAATTGAATGGAAAGACGGATAGTTATGGGAAAGAAAGAAGAAAGAAGAAGAGAAAAGAAGAAGAAAAGAAAAACGAACCAAAACAACACAGAATCTCACAATTGTAGTGGAACAATATATAATTTAATACCAATGATCTTTACAAAAGAGAAACTATTATATACATACATGAATCATAGTACTACAACAAATCACAATCATTAGCCTGGACAGTTATAACAACTTATCCTCACAAATGCTGATGTTTTCAACAACAAAGCAACGGAAAATAAACATATACGTAAATATGACTTGAAGACCTCCAACTCATCCTATGAGCTCCAATGCATCCAAAGCAATCTGTAAATATGCTCGGTCTGACCTAAGCATTATAATAAAATAAAACCAAAGTCAGTCTGGTAAACCAGCGTGAGAAAACACACCCAGTTGAATTCTTAAAGTTATCAAACTCTCAAAATAAAAGTATCTCATAAGACCACACCGTACATAAACATGGATGAGTTTTTACCTTACGATAACCAAAACAATTTCTATAGAAATCCATTATATTATAATAATGTCTTGGGATCAAAGTAAAATATGAATATAGTTGAAATGCTTGCATCTCACGTTTTAGCACGGTTGGGCACTCCATACGACGCTTATTAGAGAATGGATTCCATACAATGACTGGGCTACTGGGGTACATCCCGTCACGGTGCATCTCTAGATAAAATAACACCAAGGACTTCGCCGGGATCCCCTGCCAACTCAGAATTGGCATACCACTTGACTGTAGTACTGAATATGATCACTCCTCCGTTAATGGTCCCTAAAGCATACTGATGTAGCAGCGGAATGATAAAACGATGATTCGATGAACGTAACGATCTGTGGAATGGAAGATACCGAAATGCCCGAATTATTTAATTCGAAGATACTGAATTCTAGCTATCCCAAACACGTTGATAGCGCACTATTCCGTGTTCAAAGATCTGTGATTCTTCGATGTTGATCTAGCGCACTAGATTCCGTGAATCGGCTTCTACGATCGTTGATCCGAGCGCACTCGAATGCCGAAGGAGGAGATAGGAGATTACACTCAACTACCAATTTGGTGAAAGCACAAAGCTAACAAAACAAAAGTTTTTATTCCAATCAACTAAACTATTACAAATGGCACCACCGGCCCATTTATAGAAGTTACAACACACGGTTCCTTAAGTCGTACACGACTTACGACTCAACATGGGTCGGTCATGACTCAACACTCCACGACTCAAGCACTTGTATTACAATCCACATAACATCACAAATTTACAACACTTAGGTCGTATACGACCTAACAGACACATGACTCACGACCTACGACTTAAGTAATATACGACATATTACAACATACGACTTATACAACTCACACGACCTAAAATGAACGGCATCTGGAGCGAGCGACCTAAAAATGAACGGCATCCCCATCAGCGATCTAAAAGAAGCGGCTTCAGAAGAACTTCGCGACCTAAGTCTTCACGACCTAAAGCTTCACGACTTATAGTGAACGACTTATCTCCCCAGATCTTCCCACGACCTAGCATAGGTCATAACTCGTTACCTAAGGCTTCATGACCGAAAGCCTCGCGACTTATAGTGAACGACTTATCTCCCCAAATCTTCCCACGACCTAGCATAGGTCATAACTCGTTAAGTCGTTCGAGCGCCTTTCCTTTTAGCTTGTTAACTCGCAGTTCTCTACTAGGTTGGTCACGACTTATGGCTTCTTTAAGTCGGGTACGACTTAGTACTTCCTCACGAACTTCCTTGTTAGCTTCCATGGTCTTAGGTCGTAAACGACTCAACCTTTCTGAGCGACTTAAGATTCCGTTAGGTCGGTCACGACCTAACACTTGGCCTGCATCATCCTCCCCTGGTTGAAAGAAATTCATCCTCGAATTTGCATCTTCCTCCTCCGTAACACACTCATCCCCATGGTACGGAACTAAGTGTTTGACGTTAAACACATCCAAAGTGTGAATATTATTCGGCAATTCCAATTGATACGCGTTCTCATTGATTTTCTTCAAAATTTTTACTGGACCAATCTTCTGCGCTTTCAATTTATTGTATGTTCCCACCGGAAACCGATCCTTTGTTAACACTGCATAAACCAACTCCCCTTCATTAAATTCAACCCTCCTTCGTCTTAGATCTGCAGATCGTTTGTACTTCTCATTCGCTTTCTCCAATCGTTCCTGAACGATTTTATGACATTCAGTCAACCCATCAACAAAATCAACAGCTCGTTTAACGGTTCCCTTGGATTGTGGTACTATCGTCAAATCCAACGATCCCTTTGGTAAACTTGAATACACTATCTGAAATGGACTGAAACCCGTACTCCGGTTCACTACATGGTTATGAGCAAATTCTGCTTGACATAGTTTCATATCCCAACTCTTCAGATTATCTTGCACAAGACATCTCAACAAATTCCCCAATGATCTGTTCACAACCTCGGTCTGTCCATCCGTCTGCGGATGATAAGCGCTACTAAATTTCAATTTCGTTCCCACCATCTTCCACAAACTTTGCCAAAAATGACTCAGGAAACGAGTATCCCTATCCGACATGATAGATTCTGGCAGTCCATGAAGTCGATAGATTTCTTTGAAAAATAACTGAGCAACATGCACAGCATCCGCCGTCTTCTTACAAGCAATAAAATGTGCCATTTTCGAAAACCGATCAACCACCACATAAATGGAATCATTTCCCCTTTGAGTTCGAGGCAAACCCAAAACAAAATCCATACTCACATCAACCCAATGCTTAGTTGGTATAGGTAACGGCATATATAATCCAGCATTGGTCGCAGTTCCTTTCGAAACCTGACAGATATGACATCGCTCCACAAACCTTTCCACTTCTTTCCTCATTGATGGCCAAAAGTAAGATTGAGAAATCAGCTATAGTGTACGGTCTCTACCCACATGACCTTCCTCGTGCAATTCTTTCACAATCTTCAACCGTAAACTGCAATCCGGTATACATAATTGATTTCCCTTGAACAAAAAACCATCCACCATCATAAACTCATCCGTCTCCTCATTCTTGACTTTATCTACAAACTTCATAAAGTAAGGATCTTCAACAAATAATTCTGGCAACACGTCAAACCCTGTTACTTCAACCTTCATCGTAGTCAACACATGATTCCTTCTGCTCAATGCATCCACCACATGGTTCGTAACCCCAGATTTGTGTTTCACAACAAATGTAAATTGCTGCAGATATGCAATCCACGATGCATGCCTCGCTGAAATCTTGTCTTGCCCTTGTTAATGCTTCAACGCCTCATGAACAGTGTAAAGAACAAACTCTTTCTGAAATAGATAGTGTCTCCAGTGTTTAATAGCTTGCACAACAGCATAAAATTCCACATCATATGTACTATATCTCATCTTCGCTCCCGATAGCTTCTCACTGAAATAGGCAATAGGACGCCCCCTCTGACTCAACACCCCTCCAATTCCCACCTTCGATGCGTCAGTATGTAATTCAAACAACAACTGAAAATCAGGTAATGCTAGAATTGGTGCTGTCGTCAACAGTTCCTTGATTTGTTCAAAAGCAACCCCTGCTTCCTTTGACCATGCAAACTGTTTGCCATTCATACAATCAGTAACAGGTGCCATCACACTACTAAAGTGTGGAATAAACCTTCGATAAAATAAATCCAACCCGTGAAAACTTCGAACTTCTGTTATCGTCTTGGGTTGTGGCCAATCTCTAATTGCTTCGACTTTACTCTGGTCAACATGTATTCCTCCCTCCGATACAACATACCCCAGAAATAAAACACTCCTCGCCATAAAAACACATTTCTTCGTAGCGGCATAGAATTGTTCTTCTCAAAGAATAATTAACACTTTCTTCAAATGTTGAACATGCTCCTCTGTACTAGCACTGTAAATCAAAATATCATCAAAGTAAACCACCACAAATTTCCCAATGTATGGTTTGAAAATTTGATTCATCACCCTCATAAATGTACTTGGTGCATTCGATAGTCCAAACGGCATGACCAGCCATTCATACAATCCTTCCCTTGTCTTGAATGCTATCTTCCACTCGTCTCCTGGTCTAATTCGAATTTGATGATAACCACTTTTAAGATCAATCTTCGAAAAGATCACAGACCCACTGATTTGATCTAACATATCATCAAGCCTCGGCATTGGAAATCTGTATCTGACAGTTATCTTATTCAGTGCCCTGCTATCCGTACACATTCTCCATGACCCATCCTTCTTCGATACGAGTAATGCTGGAACAGCACACAGACTCAAACTCTCCTGTATTCGTCCCTGTTCAAGCAATTCCTCTACCTGCCTACGCTACTCTTCATGTTCTTTTGGACTCATTCTATAGTGTGGTTTATGTGGCAACACAGCACCTGGAACAAGATCTATCTGGTGTTGTATATCCCTCAACGGTGGCAATTCCGTTGGCAGCTCTTCAGGAAATACATCATTAAATTCTTCAAGTACTGGTGTAACTTCTTCAGGTATTTCAACCACTTCTTTGCTCTCTCGCCCAATCAAAAAAAACACTTCAGGTTCCTCTTCAACTTCTTTAACAAACTCCTTCAAGGATAATAAAGTTTTCAGCTCTTCAATCTCCTCCAGTTTATTTTCTTCTTGTTGTCGCTTCTTTGGAACTAGAGTAATCTTTGTGCCTTCAAACATAAAGCTATAACTGTTGGTACGTCCGTCATGTTGCACTGCCCTATCATACTGCCATGGTCTCCCCAGCAACAAATGACAAACATCCATATCTACCACATCGCACCAGATTTCGTCTTTATATTTCTTCCCAATTGAAAAATTCACACAAGCCCTTCGTCCAACCTTCACCTCCCCGCCTTTTCTCAACCAAGCCAACTTGTATGGTTTCGGATGTTTCTCAGTCTTCAATGCCAACTTCCTCACAGCTTCTGAAGAAATTATATTATCACAGCTTCCAGCATCAATAACAAATTTTCAAACTTTCCCTAGAATAGTACATGTCGACTGAAAAATATTGCTCCTCAACCAACTACCATCCTCCTCTTGCTTTGGTGTCAAACAAGACCTCCTCATCATCAGACTACAACCTTCGTCTCCCGACACTTCTTCTTCCTCCTCATCAGGTGGTGAATTGGAACATTCAGCTTCTTCATCCTCAACCTCTGCTATCATAGCTCTCTTCTTCGGCTTTGGACATTCATTACTTTTGTGGCCCATTTCTTGGCAATTATAACACTTGAAACCATTATTGACTTTCGTCCTCCCAACTTCATTCACAACTGGTTTTGCAACAATTTTTGAAACATTAGAACTTCCACTAACACCCTTCACTGGATTGTTGGAATTTGTAAACACACCACCACCTCGTCTTCCCTGTTTCTCCCAAGCCAACGCTTTCTGGTGTGCTTCTGCTACAGATCGGGGATCAAACATGTTAACCATATCTTGAATCTGCATTCGCAACCCTCCAACAAATCTCGCTATTAATTGTTCCTCCGTCTCCATGATGTCTTTCCTTGCAATCAGTTGATAGAATTCGTCAGCATAGTCATTCACGGATTTTGTCCCCTGTCTCAAGTTTTGCAACCTCTGATACATAAGCGATTGATAGTTATAAGGTAAGAATGTAGCTCTCATCAGTTTCTTCATCTTCTCCCATGATTCAATTTTCGACTTCCCCATCCGTTCACGAGTAAGTTTAGTTTGCTGCCACCATGCTAAAGCTCTACCCCTCAACCTTGTAGCAACCAACTTCACTCTACGATGTTCTGGAACTTCCTTGAAGTCAAAAATCTCCTCCACATTAGACAACCAATCCAAAAACTCCTCAGTTTGCATACCACCCTTAAATTCTGGAATTTCAGTTTTCATCCCCGTTTCCCATCGACGATCCTCTTCAAAATCTCGATCTCGATTTCGCCCTTGGCCATGATCTCGATAATGATAACTCCCTCTATCACCATCTTCATCCACAATAGATGTACTTCGATAACGATTTCGTCCATCCACATCTCTATGATCACGCATATCCCTTCTACCTTGTCTTTCATCATCTTGATATGGTCCATCTTCGAATTCTCTATGACTTCTTCTTCCTTGATGAGATTGTGGTGACATTCTCCTTCCTCCCGAAACCGACGGCGAAACCCTGTTTCCACCTTGGTTTGAAATTGGCGATGTTCTACTTCGGGGTTGATCCATATCCATCATAAGCTTCTCTAACCTCCCAATACCTTCATCCAGCTTCTCATTGAATTTGTTACTTATGCTTTGTTCCATTTGTTCAGCGTCCTCTCGCTTATACAAATCTTCAACATTTTGATGGCGGTTAGCTCTTCTCGGCGGCATACTTTCAAAATGATACCAAATGATGTACAATCTTCAACTTCAACTCGGCTTTGCTTGATGTAGCTCGGCCTCTCTAACTCTTCAAACTTCTTCAAAAAGAATTGGCTCCAAGACTCGATTTAGCTATGATTGGCTAAAACAGGCTCTGATACCAAAATGATGTAGCAGCGGAATAATAAAACGATGATTCGATGAACGTAACGATCTGTGGAATGGAAGATACCGAAATGCCCGAATTCGTTGATCCGAAGATACCAAATTCTAGCTATCCCAAACACGTTGATAGCGCACTATTCCGTGTTCAAAGATCTGCGATTCTTCGACGTTGATCTAGCGCACTAGATTCCATGAATCGGCTTCTACGATCGTTGATCCGAGCGCACTCGAATGCCGAAGGAGGAGATAGGAGATTACACTCAACTACCAATTTGGTGAAAGCACAAAGCTAACAAAACAAAAGTTTTTATTCCAATCAACTAAACTATTACAAATGGCACCACCGGCCTATTTATAGAAGTTACAACACACGGTTCCTTAAGTCGTACACGACTTACGACTCAGCATGGGTCGGTCACGACTCAACACTCCACGACTCAAGCACTTGTATTACAATCCACATAACATCACCAATTTACAACACTTAGGTCGTATACGACCTAACAGACACACGACTCACGACCTACGACTTAAGTAATATACGACATATTACAACATACGACTTATACAACTCACACGACCTAAAATGAACGGCATCTGGAGCGAGCGACCTAAAAATGAACGGCATCCCCATCAGCGATCTAAAAGAAGCGGCTTCAGAAGAACTTCGCGACCTAAGTCTTCACGACCTAAGGCTTCACGACTTATAGTGAACGACTTATCTCCCCAGATCTTCCCACGACCTAGCATAGGTCGTAACTCGTTACCTAAGGCTTCACGACCTAAAGCCTCGCTACTTATAGTGAACGACTTATCTCCCCAGATCTTCCCACGACCTAGCATAGGTCATAACTCGTTAAGTCGTTCGAGCGCCTTTCCTTTTAGCTTGTTAACTCGCAGTTCTCTACTAGGTTGGTCACGACTTATGGCTTCTTTAAGTCGGGCACGACTTAGTACTTCCTCACGAACTTCCTTGTTAGCTTCCATGGTCTTAGGTCGTAAATGACTCAACCTTTCTGAGTGACTTAAGATTCCGTTAGGTCGGTCACGACCTAACACTTGGCCTGCATCATCCTCCCCTGGTTGAAAGAAATTCATCCTCGAATTTGCATCTTCCTCCTCCGTAACACACTCATCCCCATGGCACGGAACTAAGTGTTTGACGTTAAACACATCCGAAGTGTGAATATTATTCGGCAATTCCAATTGATACGCGTTCTCATTGATTTTCTTCAAAATTTTTACTGGACCAATCTTCCGCGCTTTCAATTTATTGTACGTTCCCACCGAAAAACGATCCTTTGTTAACACTGCATAAACCAAATCCCGTTCATTAAATTCAACCCTCCTTCGTCTTAGATCTGCAGATCATTTGTACTTCTCATTCGCTTTCTCCAATCGTTCCTGAACGATTTTATGACATTCAGTCAACCCATCAACAAAATCAACAGCTCGTTTAACGGTTCCCTTGGATTGTGGTACTATCGTCAAATCCAACGGTCCCTTTGGTAAACTTGAATACACTATCTGAAATGGACTGAAACCCGTACTCCGGTTCACTGCATGGTTATGAGCAAATTCTGCTTGACATAGTTTCATATCCCAACTCTTCAGATTATCTTGCACAAGACATCTCAACAAATCCCCCAATGATCTGTTCACAACCTCGGTCTGCCCATCCGTCTGCGGATGATAAGCGCTACTAAATTTCAATTTCGTTCCCACCATCTTCCACAAACTTTGCCAAAAATGACTCAGGAAACGAGTATCCCTATCCGACACGATAGATTCTGGCAGTCCATGAAGTCGATAGATTTCTTTGAAAAATAACTGAGCAACATGCACAGCATCCGCCGTCTTCTTACAAGCAATAAAATGTGCCATTTTCGAAAACCGATCAACCACCACATAAATGGAATCGTTTCCCCTTTGAGTTCGAGGAAAACCCAAAACAAAATCCATACTCACATCAACCCAAGGCTTAGTTGGTACAGGTAACGGCATATATAATCCAGCATTGGTCGCAGTTCCTTTCGAAACCTGACAGATATGACATCGCTCCACAAACCTTTCCACTTCTTTCCTCATTGATGGCCAAAAGTAAGATTGAGAAATCAGCTGTAGTGTACGGTCTCTACCCACATGACCTTCCTCGTGCAATTCTTTCACAATCTTCAACCGTAAACTGCAATCCGGTATACATAATCGATTTCCCTTGAATAGAAAACCATCCACCATCATAAACTCATCCGTCTCCTCATTCTTGACTTTATCTACAAACTTCATAAAGTAAGGATCTTCAACAAATAATTCTAGCAACACGTCAAACCCTGTTACTTCAACCTTCATCGTAGTCAACACATGATTCCTTCTGCTCAATGCATCCGCCACACGGTTCGTAACCCCAGATTTGTGTTTCACAACAAATGTAAACTGCTGCAGATATGCAATCCACGATGCATGCCTCGCTGAAATGCGTCAGTATGTAATTCAAACAACAACTGAAAATCAGGTAATGCTAGAATTGGTGCTGTCATCAACAGTTCCTTGATTTGTTCAAAAGCAACCCCTGCTTCCTTTGACCATGCAAACTGTTTGCCCTTCATACAATCAATAACATGTGCCATCACACTACTAAAGTGTGGAATAAACCTTCGATAAAATAAAGCCAACCCGTGAAAACTTCGAACTTCTGTTATCGTCTTGGGCTGTGGCCAATCTCTAATTGCTTCGACTTTACTCTGGTCAACCTGTATTCCTCCCTCAGATACAACATACCCCAGAAATAAAACACTCCTCGCCATAAAAACACATTTCTTCGTAGCGGCATAGAATTGTTCTTCTCGAAGAATAATTAACACTTTCTTCAAATGCTGAACATGCTCCTCTGTACTAGCACTGTAAATCAAAATATCATCAAAGTAAACCACCACAAATTTCCCAATGTATGGTCTGAAAATTTGATTCATCACCCTCATGAATGTACTTGGTGCATTCGATAGTCCAAACGGCATGACCAGCCATTCATACAATCCTTCCCTTGTCTTGAATGTTGTCTTCCACTCGTCTCCTGGTCTAATTCGAATTTGATGATAACCACTTTTAAGATCAATCTTCGAAAAGATCACAAACCCACTGATTTGATCTAACAGATCATCTAGCCACGGCATTGGAAATCTGTATCTGACAGTTATCTTATTCAGTGCCCTGCTATCTTCAAAATGTCTTCACTTCAAAATGCTTGATTTGGATCCAAGTGGTTTTCGGATAACATATCTGATTCCGGTCTCTTTGAAACAACATTCAATAGTTTTCAGTAAACTCAACCCTGGTTCTTTAGAAAATAAACAGTCAAAGATAAGAGCGGAGGTCACACCTAACCGTTAGTGGATGGATTTCCTTATCATTTGTCCTAGGAGAATGAAATAAGATTTATACGCACAGTACAACATCATCGGAGATGACTGTGCCATACAACTCACGTGTTTCTCCTAGATATTTCCAAAGTTACGTTTTTGGGTCCAAATCCGATGGTCGGTTATTCAAATTCAAATAACAAACATTCAATCAGGGATTTAATTCTATCGGGAAAACCAGCATTGGTTAAACACATAAGTAATCATAACCTCTTATTTAATCTTTTCATTAATTAAAATCACTCGTAAATACTTGTATAAAAATATCTTTACAATGATATACCCACAATCCTTATATTTTCCATACTTAGAGAATATCCATATACGATCTCAACGGCGTAAGTATATTCACCAAAATCTAAGGAAGATTCCCTTTTTATACAATTCTAAATCATTTATAAACTCCGTTATAAATTTCTAAAACCATTTATAAACTATTTTATAAATCTCAGGAACCATTTATAAAACTCTTTTATACATTCAAAAAGTCATCTATGACCCCTTTACAAATCCGTAAAACCTTTTATAAACTCCTTTTATAGATCTATAAACCCATTTCAAAAATTATTTTATAAATATCTAGCTATTTATAAAACTCTTTTACCTTGTAAATCTTCCTTTAAGCCCTTAAACCATTTTATAAAACTACCCTCATAAAACCCAAGTCCGCTATAAACTCTATTTATGAATCTTGAACATTTATAAATAAATTCTAATCATTTATTTTAAAACACTATTATATAATTATAAACAATATAAATAAATAGTAATTAACTTCAAAACATATAACAATAAACAGTATATAAGTAAATAGTAATTACTTCAAAACATCTTAAAGATAATAATTAAAATTTCAAAGCATTCTTAACAAAACAATAATAATTTAATTTCCAAAACTTTATTGATAAATATTTATATTTAATTTCAAACCATATTAATAATTTAAAAAATTAACTTTTCAAAATATTAAAATATTGATAGACAACCTTAAAACAATATTAATATAAATAAACAACCATTAAAACATAAATATACTTCCTTGATAAAAATCCATACTTAAATTTCAACATAATCATTTCCATATTTATAAAGCTATATTTATAAATCTCCTTATATTCTATACATATTGTTTAACATCTTCAAATCTATCCTCACTTTCAATTTCCCAAAATAGAATAAACTATTTTTCTAAACAACATCCCACATATTATTATAAATCCCCAATTTGATTTATTTTCCAAATCTATCAATGATAATGGTTTCCTTTTTATTTATAAACACCATTTATAAATCTATCATTTTATTAATAGAATACGATTTTGAAAATCTTCACTTTATTTATAAATTTCCACATTTATATACTATCACATTTATAAATTCCTACATTTATAAATTAACCTTACTATATGTATATATTTATATACACACATCACTTTATATAAACGGTTAATAAATATTTATATCAATTTATTTCTATCTTCGTTTTAAACCATTTCCCTTTTTATAAAAGACGGACTTATTTTGAAGATTTTTAAAATCTTTATTCACAGTTAAAAAATCTCTATTAAAAATATTTTTATAGAAAAACTATTAATTTATAATCTCTAAAAATCATACTTTTTATTTACTTTAAATAAATTCCTTCTTTAAATAATTCAAGGATAATTATTAAACACATATAATTTCCAACATCATTTCGAAATCCCCTTTTAAATCAAAATCATTGTTTTTATAATATTTCAAAATACCAAAAATAAGGCTCAGTGCTACTAAAGCACTAAATAAGCAAAATAATATCCATGTCATCAAATATGGCATCCAATGAGTCATATATCACAATATATATGAAAAGTAAAATCAACGGTGTAAGGAATCCAGTAGGATCCCTCCAACCTGTTCCCCTTACAGTATATAACCAAATAATAAAAATCAACCAATTCAAGGTGGGATTGTATATAATGGGTCATCCGCTCTTACATGGGAACGTAATAGGGTCTCATCTGCTCCAGGGGCGTGAATATATCCAAATCAACAAACAAAATAGTAAATCATCCAAATAGTCAATAACAATCAACAATAAAATATCCACACATCCAATAAATAATTTTTTATCGGCTATATAATAATTTTGGTTAACCAAAAATGAGAGTTTAACTCACCATTGATTCCAAGTTTCATCAAAGTGCTCCGGTTCGAATTAAAATTGAACAGACGTTCCATTTTAACCCAAATTCCAATTAGCTCCAAATCCATCCAATCCAACTCCATAATGTAGTATTCATCAATACGATCACAACGCAACTTGTCGCGTTCAATTTGGACCTCGAATGGAAAAGTTATGAATTATTGAATGATTGAAATAATTAAATTATAATTAACTTAAATTAATTAAAATTTTAAACTAATTACTACCTTCCCTCACTCTCTCCCCCTCGTTCGCTTGCATCCAGGAAACCAAGACGTGAGTTTATCTCGCCAACACGCCGCCTCCACGTCCTTAGCAACCATCGTGAGTTCACCAGTGCATGTGCCGATCACCCCTCACTTCGCCTAAGGTGTGGCGATGCAGATCGTCGTCGATCGATGGCAATCGGCAATCAGCTGCGCCAATGTCATGCCCAAATTCTATCCATCTCGCCTCACCCAAAGTCTCTCTCCACGATTGAATCCCTTCATCTCGTCGTCGCGCACCATTTCAATTGGAGTAGAAGCTTGGAAATGATCGTTGTGGCGTCGGAGTGAGGTGGCTGTAACGACCCAGAATTTCGGTCATGTGAATTTGGAATATTTAATTGAGTTTGAATATTGAAATTTTAATTTATAAATTTAAGAACTTGGATTTCAAAATATAGCCATTTAATTGATAAATAATTATTGAATTTAATAATTGGAATTTTGAATAATTGAATCCTAGATTTATTACAAGTGAAAATGATTTCAAAAGCCGGTTTAAACTCTATTTAAAATAAGAATGAAGATAGTAAACTTTTAATTCAAATTTAAAAGTTATTTATTTGGTTTCTAAAATAATTTTTTTTAATTAACGTATAAAAATAGCCTTTCGAGGCACTATCTCGGATTTTAACAAAACCGGTTCCACTGGATCCGTAATAGTGAATTACGGTATGCCGTCGAATTTCGTGGCGATCAGACGTGCCCTTTGGTCATGCGAGTTCAAAACGCATAAAAATTAATTAAAGGAATTTAAATTAATATAATTTTATTTTGAAAAGATATCTTCTGCATATGATGGAATCGACTTTCGATATATATTCCATTGTGTTCAGAATAGGGGTATAATATATAGAACGCCAGGCAACATGCTTTGTTTGGAGTTCGAAATTTTCACGGATGAATAGTTGTAACACCCTTAATTTTTGATAACATTATTCAGGAGATTTAATGAGATAAATTAAATAGAATAATGTAAATGTAAGTAATAAGGGGATTGAGACTTGAATTAATTAATTAAGGTCATGCCATATGAACTAGCTAATGGGCTTTAGAATGGTTTTAAGTTAAAATAAATTACATAAGGGAATTATTGGAAATTGCCGCTCAATGGCCCTTACCCATATACATTTTCGTTCCTACCATCTTACTTCCCATTCACGTCATTTTAAAACGCAAATAAAATGGATAGAGGAACGGTCGGCCATTAAGATATGAAGAGGAAATCAAATTAAAGCTAGAATGTCAAGCTTAGGGGAAATCAATCTCAATCCAATCTCCTTATCAAGACCAAGGTGAATAATAATTTCATCTCTATTTTGTTTTAAATCATATATTTTTGAATTTAAGGGTAAAGTCGTTTTTATGATATATTGGATGATGATATGCTTGATTCATGATTTATTTGACTTAAACAAGGTTTTTTAAAAGAGTTTTTGCACAGTTTTAGGTCAAAACTGTGATTTAATGATGATTAAATGCTATGGGAAAATTTTATGTTATGAGAAACATGATTTTGGAGATGGGTTTCGATTTTGATAATTTTCCAAGCTATGGAAAGATTATTATGAATTTTCAAAGGAAAATATGGATATTTGGGTTTATTAATTTATTTTGGAAATTGTATTAAGAATTTGGGTCTAGAATTTTGATATGTTAGATAACATGATTAAAGTGAATTTTCTGGAATTTTTAGGGATTTTTCCAAAGTGATTTGCTATGCAAAATAAATTATTTTAGAAGAGGGACTTCTTTGCAAAAATTGGAAGGGCTTATTTGATTAACTTAACCGTAGTTTAGATCAAGATTAGCGGCGGTTATTTTCGAAAAAGAATTTGAAAAAGTTAAGGCAACTAATATAATCTTGACACATGGCAGGTTAGTTAGAGTAAAGTTTACTTTATTAAGAACTAAACCTGATTTGCTTAGAAAATAGGTTCCTCCTACTTTAGAAAGCACGTTTAGACACGGATGCTTCCGCCTTTGTCTTAGTCGAAACCTATCATGTCGAAACCAATACACTAGGTATCACAAAGATGTTACGTAGTGAATTGGAGGAAGGCGGAAGGTAAGGTGTAGAAAGTATGGCTTCCGAAGGAGTCGAAACCTTGGTTTGTTTTAAAAGAAAAACCCTTGCCTTTGTTTTGGCCTTCGACAGAGTCGAAGCGTTTGGTTTCGAAAGAGGTTTTAAAGGGTTTCAAAAGGGTTGCCATTAACTTAAGATTGCTTTCGACTGGGTTCCTTACTTATGAAAGAATGTTTTGAAAGAAGGGGTTCCGACCTAGTCGGAACCCTGCTTCCGTTCTATAGCCTTTCGATGGTGTTGAAGATATCAATGCTGTCGGAAGGTACTTTGTTTTATAAAATTCAAGCAACTTCCTATAGCTTTCGAAATTGGTTAATGGTTTCGATGGTGATGGTTTCGAAAGGGGTTTCGACACCAACCTTCTAATGTTTTACCCAGATGTTTTATGCTTTCGAAAGGGATGGTGCGGAGACCATCAAGTTTCCCTAATATATTTATATGATAAGGGATGGTTTCAAAAAAGATGCTTTCGCCTATATTCACTTTGACCCAAATAATATTTTAAGTATAAACCCAATGCTTTCGAAAGGGGTACTTTCAATGGTTTCGAAAGGGTTACTTCCAATGGTGTCGAAAGGGGTACTTTCAGCTAGTTTCGAAGCTAAGCTTCTAAAGGTTAATATTAATATTTTAATGTATTCGTAAGGTTTTGAAAGGTAGATTTTAAAGTATTAAAAGGCAGGAGCCTTATATTTTGAAGATATATTTTTAAAGCTTTTGAAGGAGGTGTTCTAAGAAGAAGCTATCTTTGATAAAGAAATAGGTTAAATGGATTAACCATGTTTTATATTAAACCCACAGGAGTGGTATTGTTATGTTTTTACATTGCTTCTTCTGATATGATTATATTCACTTTATAATGGACCCATAACTGCATTTTGGGAATGAAGGGTAGAAGAACCTATTTGGTGAACCCAGTAGTGAATATAAAGTGAACAAACTCCTTAATGAATAGAATTGCATCCAGGAGGTCAGGAAGACCAGAATATAGGATGCTAAGATATAAAAGAATGATATTGGCAGGGGCCAATAGGTTCTCAGTAAGCCCATGAAAACTGTGTATGGGAAAAGATATTGGTAGGGGCCAATAGGTTCATAGTTAGCTCGTGAAAACTATGTATAAACTATGAGAAATGCGGATTACGGATCTTAAGGCTAGGAATAACACTAGAGGGGGGGTGAATAGTGTTTATAAAAAATTACTAAATCTTTTTGAGTTTATGTTGATTTGAACACAAATGTATGTAATTTTCAGACACAGATATAATCATAGAAATAAACACAGATGCAGAAATAAAGTAAATGCAGTAAAGGAAAGAACGCACCAGATTTTATGTTGGTTCGGAGTTACCCTACATCCAGTCCCGCACAATCAAGTACGGATTTCCTTTCAAAAGCAATTCAACAATTACAACCCTCGGTTTCAAGGCTACGAGGTACACCCTCTAGAATCACAATCCTCTTGGTAGAGATACTTGATTTCCGGGGCAACAAGTTCACCCAATTGATTTCCAAGGCTACAATCACACCTTTTCTCGCTTGATTGATTTCCAAGGCTACAATCACACATTTTCTCGATAGATAGATTACAAAGAAGCCTATAACTCTGAATAGCACTTGGATCTTGTTGAGATAGTGATAGAGAATCAAACCAGAGATTATCTAGTTAGATTCAATGTTGATTTCGGCAGAGTAATGATAGGATTTTGAATAAGAAAATGTGGAAGAAGAAGAGAAGTGAAAAACCAGAAAATCTGATATAAAATTCGTTGAAACTAACCCCTATTTATAGAAGAACAACAGTCATGTCCATTCGTGAAAGGTTATGGTGAATAGACACTTCTTTTGAAATTCAAATTTTTGGTCCTAACTGACACTATGTCGATGTGGGGTACTAGGGCATGTCGACATCCCAAAGGAAATTTTGAAGATTTGATTTTCTTTGAAAATAACCTTTATCTTATATTAAAACTATTTCAAACTTTATAAATATACTTGACTATAGATGAAATACATAGATAAATATAGAGAATAATATATAAAAAAAATTACTATAATTTTATATTTAAATCTAAGTATAAAGATAGTTTAAAACAAACGAAGTTTAAAAACACGAGTTTATTTAAAAACCTAAACAAAGAATATTTTAAGGCTAAAACATCTTTTTGAAAATCATTTGAAAAGATAATTTTTAAGGCTAAAATATTTTGAAAAGCAATTTTGAAAATCATTCCGAAGTTGTTTTGAAAAACATTTTGAAGTAGTTTTGCAAGCTTCTTCCTTGAGAATATCTCATCATATCAGGACTCGAGAACTTGTACAAAACTAGGATGTTCGTGGGTTTGTAAGCCACTTGTTGTAGGTTTGTAAGCTATTTGTCGTGGGTTTGTAAGCCACTAACAAGGTAGAAATGGGTTCCATCCCAAAAGAAAAATGGAGTGAAGATTTCGGTGCTATTGTGAAGTTTTAACAAAATTCTAGACTCAATACTTCTTGAAATCTTGAACTCTTGATAATCTTGATACTCACGAGTCTTCAATCTTGATATCTTGAATCTCTATACTGTACAGTCTTCATTCTTGGTACCTGCATGGTTAAATCATGTATATACATATATATCTAAACTATAATGTTAGTATTTATATTTTATAATCTTATTCTAAGGTTGTTGTCATCAAAACCATCAACTCATGGACTAACAATCTCCCCCTTTTTGATGATGACAACCTTTGTTTATAAAATATTACTTCTATCCTAATAACTCCCCCTAAATCTAATAACCCCCCCTTAATCTATGCCTAACTTCCCTATTTTATATTTCTCCCCCTTTGTCATCAACAAAAACTAACTCTAAACTATATTACTCTTAGTTTAATATCCTATATAATGATAGTGTTATCATCAATACTTACTTGTAAACCTAAAACTTAGTCCTAAATTACAAACTCTCCTAACTAAGAATCTATATAATAATACTTTTAATAGAACATATATAAGAACACACATTATTTATTAATTATATAGTTGTTTATATTTACATTTTCGTAGAGATCGTAAAATAAACAAACAACAAATAGGAAAGAAAGAGAAGAAACTAATGTGTGTCTTTGAACATAGGAGATCTATGAACCGAACAATTTAGATAGTGGAAACAGAAATTTCCACGTTGTTCGACAAGATTTCCATCTTTGTCAAAGCACACTCTTGAATCGTTCTATTTTTATGTTATACTACTCCGTTTTGTTGTGGAGTTCTTGGAAATGAAAATTTGTGAATTATTCCCTTTTTATTGTAGAATTTTTCAAACTTTTCATTTTCAAATTCACCACCGTGATCACTACGGATGGTTATAATTTTTTGAGAAAATTGATTTTGAACCCTTTTTGAAAAATTCTTAAAACATTCAAAAGTATCACTTTTATGTTTCAAAAATATTGTCCATGTAAATCTAGAATAATCATCTACAATTACAAAAACATATTTACTGTGATTTAATGACTGAATTTGAGATGGACCAAATAAATCAAGATGAAGTAATTCAAGAGGTTTTGAAGTTGAAATCAAATCTTTTAATTTAAAAGAGCTTTTTCTAAGTTTTCCTAGTTGACATGCATCACATAGACTATCTACTTTAAAATTCATTTTAGGGAGGCCTCTTACTAGATCATGTTTTGACAGTCTAGATGTAACGACCCTAAATTTTCAACCCAATTTAAAATTTTAAATTCATCGTTTCAACAAAATTTTGAAATTTTAAACGATTTCAATTTACGTCCAAACTTTATTTGTGGCATACGTCTAGTTAGATATGGACATAGAAAAAGTTTCGTTGAAAAATATTACAGTAAAGTCCGTTCGCGTTATACTGTATATCAGTCCATATAAAGCTGCGTAAAATTTATCTTCCAAATCCAAATATTTTTACACAGTCCGCTTGTAAAAATTATTCTGATCAAGATTTCATGATTCGTTTCGTCTAAAACTGTCATCGCCTGCTCCGTTTATATTATTTTGCAAAACGCACAATTTAAGCGGCGTAAATGCAAATTTTATAAAATCGTCGTATCACCAATATTTTTATACCGTTGTGATCGCGTCGTCGCGCTGACCAAAACGATATATTTATTTGTGTGAAACGGAGTCAGAGGAAGAAAAAAACGTCATGTCGTTTAACCGGTTTAACGCACCGGTTAAACACGTTGCAGCCCTAGTATTCTACCCGTTTAAAAAAAAAAAAGAAAATAACTTCCGCTGAGTGTGCATTTATTGGGGAGATGAAGTGTGAAGGGTTGCGTTTGGAAATTGATGTGAACGTTGGGAAATGAATAGCCATGTGAAATACGAAGCAGCAAAGTGGAATTATATTTGTCTGGTACCATTCCACTTCCTCTGTTCCAAACATTTTCACTCCTCTGCATTCGAAACCAACAGGTAGCTTATTCCTTCCCCTCTACATATTTTTTGCTTTACTCATTCCTTCTTCCTCCCCTTGCCTATAGCCGCCTCCGCCTTGCATCTGAAAGCCCGATCCCCTCCAAAGCCTCCTGCTTCCATCTCCTACTCTCCGACCAACCTTCCACCCCGACTAAGTGACAGTCGAACACAGCAGCTCTATAGCCGTGGCTGCCAGACCCAAGCCTCCCATCGACCTTGCCTCAGCCTAGTCGTAGCCGCCTCCTGAACACCTACCACCCACTCCGGCCTTCATTTGCCGCAGCCTCACTACCAGACCCCGTGCCCCAGACCCCGTGCCCAGACTCCGTGCCCAGACCCTAGGGACCCACTTGACCTCGCCCACAACCCGCCTGCTGCCACCGCCTAGACACCCGACCTCGCCTGCTGTCCGTCACCCAGTCCGCCACCTGCAGCCCGTACCACCACGTCGCCGACCACCCTGTCTCACTGCCCAACAGCCAACCCGCCACCCAGTCCCGAGACCACTGCCACCGCCTCCAACTCCACCCAGTCACCAATGGCGGCCACTGTACAGCCACTACCGCCCAGTCGAGCGCCTTCCAGTCTTCAGTCCACTGCCGGAGCCGAGACCCTATCTACGTGTTGCTTTTGGCGTGCGTGCGTGTGTTGTTTGTTGGCATGCGTGCGTATGTGTGATTCAGTTGCAAGTTGCATGTGTATGCACTCGTATGTGAGGGGATGTGAGTGCGTGTGTGTTGCGTGAATAGTGTGCGTGGCCGTGTGTGTTAATATGAGATATGTGCAAGTGAAATGGGTCGTATGCGTTTTTTTTTAAAAAAAAAAAAAAAAAGAAAGGAACTGAGTTTAGTATTAGATTTTTGCTGAATAATAGTTTCGCGTATATCTATTCCGGTTACCAAATAGTAACCGATTTTTCTTTGCTTGTTGTTGCAGCAACCGACTGAATTTATTTCGCAGCAGCATCGATCTTCAACTTTTGTCTTTCCCCCGTCTTCGGTAAGCGCATTTATATAAATTTACAAATTATATACAATGTTCATTGTATTAATATCGTTTTCTTTTGTCGATATTACAGTGTCCGTTGTTTGTGCTGTATCGTTTCTTTTCTACTTCTTCGTGCTTCGCCGCCAAATTCTTATCCACGAAAGGTGAATTAATTTTCACGACTATATTCTTATGCAAGTTTGAATTGATAAATGATTGCGATGTGATGTTGAATTGGATGTAAATTATTATTGTTAAGTGATAAATTAATTGCAAGTTAAAAATTGGATATAGGATGATTAATGATTTAAATGAATTATATATGTCGAATTTTGATTGTTAAACTTGACCCCTTTATATGATGAATATTGATTGATTAAATTGACCCTTTAAATTGTTGTCACGTAGAATTTGATAAATGTCACTTTGGACTATTGAACGTATTGAATTAACTGTTGTAATTGAAATTGAACGATAATTGAAACCGAAATGTTATAATCTTTAATCTACATGAAATGATAGTGTAGATTCTAGAAATAATTATATTAATTGGCGTAAATAACAAACGCGAATTAATACGATTATTTCGGGATTATTTGAAATTGTTGAATTGTTGCAAATGGATGCTATTGCTTGTTTATTTACTTTGACACCATCCCAGCTATCACACTGCAAGTTCCCTTTGTATGTTTTGATTTTGAATTTAAATAGAATTGGGTTGAAATGATAAATACCCAATTGAATGAATTGGCCTAGGATAGATAATTAAAAATAAGAAACCGAACGGTCAACAAAGAACGTTTTTGAAATTGAGACTTATTTGGAATTATGGAATGAACTTAGAAAATTGTATTGAAATTGGTAACGTAAATATAAATAAATTTGTTGAAATAAAAAAAAAATGATTTTATTGAATTGAATTGAATAAATAAATTTGTTGAAATAAATAAAAGAATTTTATTGAATTTAATAAATGAATTTGTTTTGAAATAAATAAAATGGATTTTATCGAATTAAATAAGTTAGATTTGTTGGAATAAAGAAATGAATTTAATTGAAATAAATGAGAATGAATTAATATAATGAATTGAAATGGATTTGTAAAATTATTTAGTTAAACAAAGTGTTTTGACAAAGTTAATCGAAATGAGATTTAAGAAGTAAATAGGTTAGAAGATAAAGTGATTAAATTTCAAGTTTTGATAAATGAATAAACGAAGTTTTGACAAAGTGAATGTAGTAAATGGAATTGATATAGTAATGAACCTAGGAATGTAAATACGGATTTAAAGAATAAAACTTGATTTAATAAGTTGAACTAAGATAGACTATTTCATGTAATCCATGAATTTGAATTGATATAATAAGTGAAATGTTGATTTAACGTGAATACTTAAAATTTGATGACTAAAGGGCTTGAACTAGAATTTCTTTTCGAAATAAGATTTTAGTAATTGAAACGAATCGAATTATGAAATATCAAATTTGGAAGTCAAATTTGCAACTTGACCTTTGGATTTGATTTGTTTTAACTTTAATAAAAAGTTGACTGTTGGGTAATAAATACGTAGTTATTAAAGAGACCGGGATCGGATTATGGACATACTCTCTGTCGATACCGAAAACCACTTTAATAACTAATATACGCGAAGTGTTGATCCAGAATGAAGTGGATGGTTTGATGAACGCGTTGATTGAAGAAAGAGAACGATTTTTGGATGACCCCTGACATGACTAAAACAGGAGCCGCGCCGGGCCATTGAGGATCGCCATCTCTAGCGGACACACTTCTTCGATACCTTATCTATTACTTATGTGATTCGATTTGGGTGCACCCCTTGATTTGGAAGTGTTGTTCGCGGTGTTGGGGTGGTAGCTGCTATGCCCAACATCAGTCCGGATCAGGCAACTACTAGTATCCTAGTTGGTATCGCCTCATGTACCTTGTCATACTAATTATCCTATCGTGACAACTACGATTTTGATTTGTACCTTTAGTATATGGATTGCCCTCTGGTGACTTCCGGTTTTGGGGAAACTACGGTCTTGTATATGCTTTTGGGAATAAACAGGTTAAGAGGTGTATGGGCCCTGCTTAACCCTACTTTGATATCTTACTTTATGGATTAGACATTATCTATTTAGCGTATTCTGTAGGTAGTTTATCGATCCCTTAATGATGTTTATATTCACCTTTGAGTTATGACTTTATTATATGCATTTGATTATCATGTATAAGATTTTGAGTCCTGACTCGAGTGTTTCCTTTGCATATGCTCGGGTCAGTCTGAAGATATTCCGTTGCTGGTCAAGGTTGGTCGAAGATGCTGAAGGCTTAGCTTTTATCTTTATCATTTTATTTTCAGTATTTGATGTACTTATGTATTGGACATCTTGTATCTCTTTTCAGTCGCTTTATGTTGAGACATCGTTGTATTCTCTGTAGTAGCTTCATGAACTACTATTATGACGATGTATTTCCGCTGCATTATTCTGTGACTGTTCTGAGTCTGTGATGTTGTATTGATTCTCATTTACATTTATGTACTTATAATCCCATAATGTTCTGTGTTTTGTATTATTTAAGTTGACAAGTGTGGATTATTGTCAATTTAAATGGTCCAAATATACGGGATGTTACAGTTGGTATCAGAGCTCTGGTTTTCCCAAAAACCTTAGTTCGGGATTATAAGAAACTCATTAGAGATAGAGTAGCAATACTCTAGAATGAGGAGAATCGATTCAATATCCAAATCCTTTCAAAAATTCAAGCTCCTTTGATTCGTTGATTAGTTTTCTTAGCATTCTATTATCTTATCTTTGGTTCTAAATCTCTTTTGGTATTTCAGGATGAGTACCAGAAGAAATGTTAGAGGTGGAAGAGGCAATGGTCCTGCCCAGGCTGCACCTGCCGCTCCAGCTCTTGTCAAATTCACTACTCTTAGCAAGGAGTATTCGCAACTGGGAGGTACTAAGTTTTCTGGATCCGAGAACATCATAGAGGCTCAGCAATGGCTTAAGAGTTTGGAGAAGATATTTTCTGGATTGGAAATTACTGATGCTCAGAAGCGTCAGCTTGCTGCTTGGCAACTCCAAGATGCCGCACAAGATTGGTGGGAATCCGTTACTTCTCGTATCGAGGAGGACACCATCACTTGGGCCCAGTTTAGGTATGAATGGTTTGGATTCTAGTGGTTTAAATTCTTCCTTCTATCTTTGAAATGTTATTCATCTTGTCTATCTTTGATTAGGGATACCTTCTCGGCACAATGGATGCCAGCTGCTGGGAAAACCCAACTTTATAGAGCTTTCATGGATCTTAAGCAAGGCAGTATGACTATTTCTGAGTATGAGAGAAAATTTAATGAACTCTCCAAGTTTGGACCGGGTTTGATTGATACACCACTTTTGAAGAACGAGAAATTCATTTTGGGAGCTAGACCAGAATATTATGACTTGCTTACCGGACACATTCGCTCCACTTTCACAGAGCTTATTGATTTTGCTCTTAGATATGAGGCGAAGCCTAAGGGATCCACTGCCAAGGCTGCTCCTACTCAGCCCTCTTCTAGCCAGCCCGGGAAGAGGAAGATGAACTTTGATCAACAAAAGAAAGCTTGGCAGAAGACTACAGGATTGGGATATGCTCAGAAAAGCCCTATCGATCTTGCTAATATCACATGCTTCAAGTGCGATAAGAAGGGCCATTATGCTAATAGCTGTCCATCTACCGGAGCTGCTATTCCACCACCTTCTACGACTAGGAAAGACTTATGCCTTGTATGCCTACAGCCAGGTCATTTCAAGAAAGACTGCCCACTATACAAGCGTGGTACACCCTCTGGAGTATTTGCTGTCACCACACCTGCACCATCTGCACCACCCGCTCAGGATGACCAAGGTACTTTGCGTAGTATATTTCATTTACATGCTACACCTGTTAGAGTATTATTCGATACTGGTGCTTCTCATAGCTTTATATCTGTTGACATTTGTAATAAGCTCAAGATAGAGTCCACTCTTGCCACTACTTCTTTATGTGTCTCAAATCCCATCGGAGGACCTGCTAACCTCCGAAGTATTTGCAAAGATGTTACTTTGATGTATGATTTCTCTCGATTTACTTGGGATTTCTATGTGCTTGGATTTCAAGCATTCGACCTTCTTCTTGGAGCTGATTAGTTAAGCAAATTCGATGCTGTCATCTCTTGCAAATCCCGATCAGTTTCTTTAGTAAGCGACCAAGGCTTACCACTCGTTATTAAATGCAAATCACCTCAGAAATATGCCGGAAGCTTCATATTCTCTCTTGATGCTCCTCCCGATGATCTTGACACCACACCTATAGTTCAGTCATTTCCCGATGTATTTGGCGAAGTCAGTTCTCTCCCGCCTAAACGGGAAATAGATTTCCGTATTGATCTAATTCCTGGAGCTACGCCCGTAGTTCTCCCACACCGAAGGATGGCTCCTAAAGAAAAGGCTGAACTAAAAACTCAAATTGAGGATCTATTTGCTAAGGGCTTGATTAGAAGAAGTTGTTCCGAATGGGGCGCTGCAGTCGTATTTGTCACCAAATCAGATGGATCTCTTCGCATGTGTGTTGACTATAGAGAGCTCAACAAGCGCACTCTCAAGAATCGTTATCCGATGCCTCGCATCAACGATTTATTCGACCAGCTTCATGGTGCTAAAGTTTTCTCACAACTTGATCTAGCCACTGGGTTCCACCAACTCAGAATAGCGGAAGATAGTATCCATAAGACAGCTTTCCGAACCGAAAACGGATTCTATGAATGGTTGGTTATGCCATTCGGTTTGACCAACGCACCTGCTTACTTCGTCGACTTAATGAATCGAGTCTTCCGTGATGTCCTTAACAAGTTTGTTCTTGTATTCATTGATGATATTCTTGTCTTCTCTAAGGACAAGGAAGAACATAAGACACATCTTCGTTATGTTCTTGAAACTCTCAGAAACCATCAGCTTAAGCCAAGTTTTCTAAATGCCATTTCTGGCGAGATGAAGTGAGATTCCTTGGCCATATTGTTTCTGAGAATGGCATTTCAGTCGATCCAGCTAAGATTGCCATAATCAATGTAAGTTTTATCATATTCGAAATTCTATTCAAACAATCTTATCTCTCGCTAATTTATATCAATTAATCTACAGGATTGGGAGACCCCTAAAACTCCTACTGATATCCGTAGTTTCTTGGGCCTAGCTGGATATTATCGCAGATTTATTGAGCACTTTGCCCGGATTTCTGCTCCTCTTACTGCTTTGACTCGGAAGGACGTTAAGTTCATTTGGAGCGAGAAGTGTGAATCAGCTTTTAATGAGTTGAAGCACAAGTTAACTTCAGCCCCAGTTCTTGCAGTCATCGATGGAAGTGAAGGATTGACTGTTTATACAGATGCTTGCCGAGAAGGTTTAGGCGCTGTTCTTATGCAAAATGGGAAGGTTATTGCTTATGCCGGTCGTCAGTTGAAGACCCATGAATTGAACTATGCCACTCATGATCTTGAGCTTCTTGCTGTTGTATTTGCTTTGAAACTTTGGAGGCATCATCTTTTGGGAACAAAGTTCGAACTATTCACTGATCATAAGTCCTTGAGGTATATCTTTTCTCAAAAGGATTTGAACCAGAGGCAAGTCCGATGGCTTGAATTCTTAGCTGCATACGACCTCGACATCACTTATACACCGGGGAAAGCAAATGTTGTAGCAGATGCTTTGAGCCGCAGCAAAGCATTGTCTTGTTGCAATCTTATCGAAGGCATGTTATTCCAGCTTAGTATCTCTCCATCTCTTATGGATCGCATTAAAGCTAAGCAATATGAAGACACTTTGCTCTATCGTATGAAGGAATTAGTTATGGGTAGAGTAAGTAATGCCGACAACAAAGTGGGTGCACAGGTTGATAGTAATGGAGTTTTGAGAATCGACAATCGTATTTGTGTTCCTAATGTCGATGGTCTTAGACAGGAAGTGCTGCGTGAAAATCATAAGTCTTCGCTTTCATTTCATCCCGGTGCTACCAAAATGTACCAGAATATGAAGAAACTATATTGGTGGAGTGGAATGAAGCGCGATATTTCTATCTATGTTAGCAGGTGCACCACTTGCCAACAAGTTAAAGCTGATCACAGAAAGACAGCAGGATTGCTCCAACCGCTAGAGATTCCAGGTTGGAAATGGGAGCAAATTTCTATGGACTTTATTGATGGGCTGCCAAGGACTAGGAAGGGTAATGAAAGCATATGGGTAATTGTCGATAGACTGACGAAGTCCGCTCACTTTATTCCAGTCAAGACCACTCGTACAGCCTCTAGTTTGGCCGAGATATACATGAGGGAAGTTGTTAAACTTCATGGTGTACCATCTAGTATTGTATGCGATCGGGATCCTATTTTCACCAGTAAATTTTGGAAGGCATTTCAAGATACCTTGGGCACCAAACTGAATCTGAGCACAGCATATCATCCTCAGACAGATGGTCAAACTGAGAGGGTGAACCAGATTTTGGAAGATCTCCTCCGAGCTTGCATTATCGACTTTGGTGGATCCTGGGAAGACCATCTTCACTTGGCTGAATTCACTTATAATAATAGTTACCAGGTAAAGAATTTGAATTTCAAATTTGAATAAGTATATTTGAATTTGAATTAATCATCCTTTAAAAACCAGGCAAGCATTGGTATGGCACCGTTCGAAGCCTTATATGGACGGCCCTGCAAATCGCCAGCTTGTTGGATTAAGTCGGGAGATCGATTAGTGCTTGGACCCGAAATGATTATGGAAGCTTCTGAAAAAGTCGAAGAAATCAGGAAGAAGATAAAGACGGCACAGGATAGACAGAAAAGCTATGCCGACAAAAGGAGAAGAGATCTCGAATTCGGTGTAGGAGACAAAGTATTTCTGAAGGTGTCGCCTTTGAGGAATATTGTTCGATTTGGAAGGAAAGGGAAATTAGCTCCCAGATTCGTTGGTCCGTTTGTGATTACAGAAAGAGTTGGAACATTGGCATATAGAGTTGCATTACCAGAAAAGTTCGCTGGTGTTCACAACGTATTCCACGTCTCACACCTTCGCAAGGTTGTACATGATCCATCTATGACCATCCCTACTGCTCAGTTGGATGAAATAGTTATTGAGCCTGACTTGACTATTGAGCGAAAGCCACTTCGGATAGTTGATCGTGAGACAAAGCAACTCAGAAGGAAATCGGTAAATCTCGTCAAAGTACAATGGAGTGCAGATGAGCGAGATTGCACGTGGGAAACTGAGGATAGCATTCGGGATTCAAACCCCAAACTATTAATTTCAGGTATTATTCAAATCTCTCGAAATCTATCTTGACTTTCCTACTTATTTCATTTCTACTTCACTCGTCTCATTCCTTTTCGAGGACGAAAAGTTTTGAGTGGGGGAGATTGTAACGACCCTAAATTTTCAACCCAATTTAAAATTTTAAATTCATCGTTTCAACAAAATTTTGAAATTTTAAACGATTTCAATTTACGTCCAAACTTTATTTGTGGCATACGTCTAGTTAGATATGGACATAGAAAAAGTTTCGTTGAAAAATATTACAATAAAGTCCGTTCGCGTTTTACTGTATATCAGTCCATATAAAGCTGCGTAAAATTTATCTTCCAAATCCAAATATTTTTACACAGTCCGCTTGTAAAAATTATTCTGATCAAGATTTCATGATTCGTTTCGTCTAAAACTGTCATCGCCTGCTCCGTTTATATTATTTTGCAAAACGCACAATTTAAGCGGCGTAAATGCAAATTTTATAAAATCGTCGTATCACCAATATTTTTATACCGTTGTGATCGCGTCGTCGCGCTGACCAAAACGATATATTTATTTGTGTGAAACGGAGTCAGAGGAAAAAAAACGTCATGTCGTTTAACCGGTTTAACGCACCGGTTAAACACGTTGCAGCCCTAGTATTCTACCCGTTTAAAAAAAAAAGAAAATAACTTCCGCTGAGTGTGCATTTATTGGGGAGATGAAGTGTGAAGGGTTGCGTTTGGAAATTGATGTGAACGTTGGGAAATGAATAGCCATGTGAAATACGAAGCAGCAAAGTGGAATTATATTTGTCTGGTACCATTCCACTTCCTCTGTTCCAAACATTTTCACTCCTCTGCATTCGAAACCAACAGGTAGCTTATTCCTTCCCCTCTACATATTTTTTGCTTTACTCATTCCTTCTTCCTCCCCTTGCCTATAGCCGCCTCCGCCTTGCATCTGAAAGCACGATCCCCTCCAAAGCCTCCTGCTTCCATCTCCTACTCTCCGACCAACCTTCCACCCCGACTAAGTGACAGTCGAACACAGCAGCTCTATAGCCGTGGCTGCCAGACCCAAGCCTCCCATCGACCTTGCCTCAGCCTAGTCGTAGCCGCCTCCTGAACACCTACCACCCACTCCGGCCTTCATTTGCCGCAACCTCACTACCAGACCCCGTGCCCCAGACCCCGTGCCCAGACTCCGTGCCCAGACCCTAGGGACCCACTTGACCTCGCCCACAACCCGCCTGCTGCCACCGCCTAGACACCCGGCCTCGCCTGCTGTCCGTCACCCAGTCCGCCACCTGCAGCCCGTACCACCACGTCGCCGACCACCCTGTCTCACTGCCCAACAGCCAACCCGCCACCCAGTCCCGAGACCACTGCCATCGCCTCCAACTCCACCCAGTCACCAATGGCGGCCACTGTACAGCCACTACCGCCCAGTCGAGCGCCTTCCAGTCTTCAGTCCACTGCCGGAGCCGAGACCCTATCTACGTGTTGCTTTTGGCGTGCGTGCGTGTGTTGTTTGTTGGCATGCGTGCGTATGTGTGATTCAGTTGCAAGTTGCATGTGTATGCACTCATATGTGAGGGGATGTGAGTGCGTGTGTGTTGCGTGAATAGTGTGTGTGGCCGTGTGTGTTAATATGAGATATGTGCAAGTGAAATGGGTCGTATGCGTTTTTTTTTTTTAAAAAAAAAAAAAGAAAGGAACTGAGTTTAGTATTTGATTTTTGCTGAATAATAGTTTCGCGTATATCTATTCCGGTTACCAAATAGTAACCGATTTTTCTTTGCTTGTTGTTGCAGCAACCGACTGAATTTATTTCGCAGCAGCATCGATCTTCAACTTTTGTCTTTCCCCCGTCTTCGGTAAGCGCATTTATATAAATTTACAAATTATATACAATGTTCATTGTATTAATATCGTTTTCTTTTGTCGATATTACAGTGTCCGTTGTTTGTGCTGTATCGTTTCTTTTCTGCTTCTTCGTGCTTCGCCGCCAAATTCTTATCCACGAAAGGTGAATTAATTTTCACGACTATATTCTTATGCAAGTTTGAATTGATAAATGATTGCGATGTGATGTTGAATTGGATGTAAATTATTATTGTTAAGTGATAAATTAATTGCAAGTTAAAAATTGGATATAGGATGATTAATGATTTAAATGAATTATATATGTCGAATTTTGATTGTTAAACTTGACCCCTTTATATGATGAATATTGATTGATTAAATTGACCCTTTAAATTGTTGTCACGTAGAATTTGATAAATGTCACTTTGGACTATTGAACGTATTGAATTAACTGTTGTAATTGAAATTGAACGATAATTGAAACCGAAATGTTATAATCTTTAATCTACATGAAATGATAGTGTAGATTCTAGAAATAATTATATTAATTGGCGTAAATAACAACCGCGAATTAATACGATTATTTCGGGATTATTTGAAATTGTTGAATTGTTGCAAATGGATGCTATTGCTTGTTTATTTACTTTGACACCATCCCAGCTATCACACTGCAAGTTCCCTTTGTATGTTTTGATTTTGAATTTAAATAGAATTGGGTTGAAATGATAAATACCCAATTGAATGAATTGGCCTAGGATAGATAATTAAAAATAAGAAACCGAACGGTCAACAAAGAACGTTTTTGAAATTGAGACTTATTTGGAATTATGGAATGAACTTAGAAAATTGTATTGAAATTGGTAACGTAAATATAAATAAATTTGTTGAAATAAAAAAAAATGATTTTATTGAATTGAATTGAATAAATAAATTTGTTGAAATAAATAAAAGAATTTTATTGAATTTAATAAATGAATTTGTTTTGAAATAAATAAAATGGATTTTATCGAATTAAATAAGTTAGATTTGTTGGAATAAAGAAATGAATTTAATTGAAATAAATGAGAATGAATTAATATAATGAATTGAAATGGATTTGTAAAATTATTTAGTTAAACAAAGTGTTTTGACAAAGTTAATCGAAATGAGATTTAAGAAGTAAATAGGTTAGAAGATAAAGTGATTAAATTTCAAGTTTTGATAAATGAATAAACGAAGTTTTGACAAAGTGAATGTAGTAAATGGAATTGATATAGTAATGAACCTAGGAATGTAAATACGGATTTAAAGAATAAAACTTGATTTAATAAGTTGAACTAAGATAGACTATTTCATGTAATCCATGAATTTGAATTGATATAATAAGTGAAATGTTGATTTAACGTGAATACTTAAAATTTGATGACTAAAGGGCTTGAACTAGAATTTCTTTTCGAAATAAGATTTTAGTAATTGAAACGAATCGAATTATGAAATATCAAATTTGGAAGTCAAATTTGCAACTTGACCTTTGGATTTGATTTGTTTTAACTTTAATAAAAAGTTGACTGTTGGGTAATAAATACGTAGTTATTAAAGAGACCGGGATCGGATTATGGACATACTCTCTGTCGATACCGAAAACCACTTTAATAACTAATATACGCGAAGTGTTGATCCAGAATGAAGTGGATGGTTTGATGAACGCGTTGATTGAAGAAAGAGAACGATTTTTGGATGACCCCTGACATGACTAAAACAGGAGCCGCGCCGGGCCATTGAGGATCGCCATCTCTAGCGGACACACTTCTTCGATACCTTATCTATTACTTATGTGATTCGATTTGGGTGCACCCCTTGATTTGGAAGTGTTGTTCGCGGTGTTGGGGTGGTAGCTGCTATGCCCAACATCAGTCCGGATCAGGCAACTACTAGTATCCTAGTTGGTATCGCCTCATGTACCTTGTCATACTAATTATCCTATCGTGACAACTACGATTTTGATTTGTACCTTTAGTATATGGATTGCCCTCTGGTGACTTCCGGTTTTGGGAAAACTACGGTCTTGTATATGCTTTTGGGAATAAACAGGTTAAGAGGTGTATGGGCCCTGCTTAACCCTACTTTGATATCTTACTTTATGGATTAGACATTATCTATTTAGCGTATTCTGTAGGTAGTTTATCGATCCCTTAATGATGTTTATATTCACCTTTGAGTTATGACTTTATTATATGCATTTGATTATCATGTATAAGATTTTGAGTCCTGACTCGAGTGTTTCCTTTGCATATGCTCGGGTCAGTCTGAAGATATTCCGTTGCTGGTCAAGGTTGGTCGAAGATGCTGAAGGCTTAGCTTTTATCTTTATCATTTTATTTTCAGTATTTGATGTACTTATGTATTGGACATCTTGTATCTCTTTTCAGTCGCTTTATGTTGAGACATCGTTGTATTCTCTGTAGTAGCTTCATGAACTACTATTATGACGATGTATTTCCGCTGCATTATTCTGTGACTGTTCTGAGTCTGTGATGTTGTATTGATTCTCATTTACATTTATGTACTTATAATCCCATAATGTTCTGTGTTTTGTATTATTTAAGTTGACAAGTGTGGATTATTGTCAATTTAAATGGTCCAAATATACGGGATGTTACAGTTGGTATCAGAGCTCTGGTTTTCCCAAAAACCTTAGTTCGGGATTATAAGAAACTCATTAGAGATAGAGTAGCAATACTCTAGAATGAGGAGAATCGATTCAATATCCAAATCCTTTCAAAAATTCAAGCTCCTTTGATTCGTTGATTAGTTTTCTTAGCATTCTATTATCTTATCTTTGGTTCTAAATCTCTTTTGGTATTTCAGGATGAGTACCAGAAGAAATGTTAGAGGTGGAAGAGGCAATGGTCCTGCCCAGGCTGCACCTGCCGCTCCAGCTCTTGTCAAATTCACTACTCTTAGCAAGGAGTATTCGCAACTGGGAGGTACTAAGTTTTCTGGATCCGAGAACATCATAGAGGCTCAGCAATGGCTTAAGAGTTTGGAGAAGATATTTTCTGGATTGGAAATTACTGATGCTCAGAAGCGTCAGCTTGCTGCTTGGCAACTCCAAGATGCCGCACAAGATTGGTGGGAATCCGTTACTTCTCGTATCGAGGAGGACACCATCACTTGGGCCCAGTTTAGGTATGAATGGTTTGGATTCTAGTGGTTTAAATTCTTCCTTCTATCTTTGAAATGTTATTCATCTTGTCTATCTTTGATTAGGGATACCTTCTCGGCACAATGGATGCCAGCTGCTGGGAAAACCCAACTTTATAGAGCTTTCATGGATCTTAAGCAAGGCAGTATGACTATTTCTGAGTATGAGAGAAAATTTAATGAACTCTCCAAGTTTGGACCGGGTTTGATTGATACACCACTTTTGAAGAACGAGAAATTCATTTTGGGAGCTAGACCAGAATATTATGACTTGCTTACCGGACACATTCGCTCCACTTTCACAGAGCTTATTGATTTTGCTCTTAGATATGAGGCGAAGCCTAAGGGATCCACTGCCAAGGCTGCTCCTACTCAGCCCTCTTCTAGCCAGCCCGGGAAGAGGAAGATGAACTTTGATCAACAAAAGAAAGCTTGGCAGAAGACTACAGGATTGGGATATGCTCAGAAAAGCCCTATCGATCTTGCTAATATCACATGCTTCAAGTGCGATAAGAAGGGCCATTATGCTAATAGCTGTCCATCTACCGGAGCTGCTATTCCACCACCTTCTACGACTAGGAAAGACTTATGCCATGTATGTCTACAGCCAGGTCATTTCAAGAAAGACTGCCCACTATACAAGCGTGGTACACCCTCTGGAGTATTTGCTGTCACCACACCTGCACCATCTGCACCACCCGCTCAGGATGACCAAGGTACTTTGCGTAGTATATTTCATTTACATGCTACACCTGTTAGAGTATTATTCGATACTGGTGCTTCTCATAGCTTTATATCTGTTGACATTTGTAATAAGCTCAAGATAGAGTCCACTCTTGCCACTACTTCTTTATGTGTCTCAAATCCCATCGGAGGACCTGCTAACCTCCGAAGTATTTGCAAAGATGTTACTTTGATGTATGATTTCTCTCGATTTACTTGGGATTTCTATGTGCTTGGATTTCAAGCATTCGACCTTCTTCTTGGAGCTGATTGGTTAAGCAAATTCGATGCTGTCATCTCTTGCAAATCCCGATCAGTTTCTTTAGTAAGCGACCAAGGCTTACCACTCGTTATTAAATGCAAATCACCTCAGAAATATGCCGGAAGCTTCATATTCTCTCTTGATGCTCCTCCCGATGATCTTGACACCACACCTATAGTTCAGTCATTTCCCGATGTATTTGGCGAAGTCAGTTCTCTCCCGCCTAAACGGGAAATAGATTTCCGTATTGATCTAATTCCTGGAGCTACGCCCGTAGTTCTCCCACACCGAAGGATGGCTCCTAAAGAAAAGGCTGAACTAAAAACTCAAATTGAGGATCTATTTGCTAAGGGCTTGATTAGAAGAAGTTGTTCCGAATGGGGCGCTGCAGTCGTATTTGTCACCAAATCAGATGGATCTCTTCGCATGTGTGTTGACTATAGAGAGCTCAACAAGCGCACTCTCAAGAATCGTTATCCGATGCCTCGCATCAACGATTTATTCGACCAGCTTCATGGTGCTAAAGTTTTCTCACAACTTGATCTAGCCACTGGGTTCCACCAACTCAGAATAGCGGAAGATAGTATCCATAAGACAGCTTTCCGAACCGAAAACGGATTCTATGAATGGTTGGTTATGCCATTCGGTTTGACCAACGCACCTGCTTACTTCGTCGACTTAATGAATCGAGTCTTCCGTGATGTCCTTAACAAGTTTGTTCTTGTATTCATTGATGATATTCTTGTCTTCTCTAAGGACAAGGAAGAACATAAGACACATCTTCGTTATGTTCTTGAAACTCTCAGAAACCATCAGCTTAAGCCAAGTTTTCTAAATGCCATTTCTGGCGAGATGAAGTGAGATTCCTTGGCCATATTGTTTCTGAGAATGGCATTTCAGTCGATCCAGCTAAGATTGCCATAATCAATGTAAGTTTTATCATATTCGAAATTCTATTCAAACAATCTTATCTCTCGCTAATTTATATCAATTAATCTACAGGATTGGGAGACCCCTAAAACTCCTACTGATATCCGTAGTTTCTTGGGCCTAGCTGGATATTATCGCAGATTTATTGAGCACTTTGCCCGGATTTCTGCTCCTCTTACTGCTTTGACTCGGAAGGACGTTAAGTTCATTTGGAGCGAGAAGTGTGAATCAGCTTTTAATGAGTTGAAGCACAAGTTAACTTCAGCCCCAGTTCTTGCAGTCATCGATGGAAGTGAAGGATTGACTGTTTATACAGATGCTTGCCGAGAAGGTTTAGGCGCTGTTCTTATGCAAAATGGGAAGGTTATTGCTTATGCCGGTCGTCAGTTGAAGACCCATGAATTGAACTATGCCACTCATGATCTTGAGCTTCTTGCTGTTGTATTTGCTTTGAAACTTTGGAGGCATCATCTTTTGGGAACAAAGTTCGAACTATTCACTGATCATAAGTCCTTGAGGTATATCTTTTCTCAAAAGGATTTGAACCAGAGGCAAGTCCGATGGCTTGAATTCTTAGCTGCATACGACCTCGACATCACTTATACACCGGGGAAAGCAAATGTTGTAGCAGATGCTTTGAGCCGCAGCAAAGCATTGTCTTGTTGCAATCTTATCGAAGGCATGTTATTCCAGCTTAGTATCTCTCCATCTCTTATGGATCGCATTAAAGCTAAGCAATATGAAGACACTTTGCTCTATCGTATGAAGGAATTAGTTATGGGTAGAGTAAGTAATGCCGACAACAAAGTGGGTGCACAGGTTGATAGTAATGGAGTTTTGAGAATCGACAATCGTATTTGTGTTCCTAATGTCGATGGTCTTAGACAGGAAGTGCTGCGTGAAAATCATAAGTCTTCGCTTTCATTTCATCCCGGTGCTACCAAAATGTACCAGAATATGAAGAAACTATATTGGTGGAGTGGAATGAAGCGCGATATTTCTATCTATGTTAGCAGGTGCACCACTTGCCAACAAGTTAAAGCTGATCACAGAAAGACAGCAGGATTGCTCCAACCGCTAGAGATTCCAGGTTGGAAATGGGAGCAAATTTCTATGGACTTTATTGATGGGCTGCCAAGGACTAGGAAGGGTAATGAAAGCATATGGGTAATTGTCGATAGACTGACGAAGTCCGCTCACTTTATTCCAGTCAAGACCACTCGTACAGCCTCTAGTTTGGCCGAGATATACATGAGGGAAGTTGTTAAACTTCATGGTGTACCATCTAGTATTGTATGCGATCGGGATCCTATTTTCACCAGTAAATTTTGGAAGGCATTTCAAGATACCTTGGGCACCAAACTGAATCTGAGCACAGCATATCATCCTCAGACAGATGGTCAAACTGAGAGGGTGAACCAGATTTTGGAAGATCTCCTCCGAGCTTGCATTATCGACTTTGGTGGATCCTGGGAAGACCATCTTCACTTGGTTGAATTCACTTATAATAATAGTTACCAGGTAAAGAATTTGAATTTCAAATTTGAATAAGTATATTTGAATTTGAATTAATCATCCTTTAAAAACCAGGCAAGCATTGGTATGGCACCGTTCGAAGCCTTATATGGACGGCCCTGCAAATCGCCAGCTTGTTGGATTAAGTCGGGAGATCGATTAGTGCTTGGACCCGAAATGATTATGGAAGCTTCTGAAAAAGTCGAAGAAATCAGGAAGAAGATAAAGACGGCACAGGATAGACAGAAAAGCTATGCCGACAAAAGGAGAAGAGATCTCGAATTCGGTGTAGGAGACAAAGTATTTCTGAAGGTGTCGCCTTTGAGGAATATTGTTCGATTTGGAAGGAAAGGGAAATTAGCTCCCAGATTCGTTGGTCCGTTTGTGATTACAGAAAGAGTTGGAACATTGGCATATAGAGTTGCATTACCAGAAAAGTTCGCTGGTGTTCACAACGTATTCCACGTCTCACACCTTCGCAAGGTTGTACACGATCCATCTATGACCATCCCTACTGCTCAGTTGGATGAAATAGTTATTGAGCCTGACTTGACTATTGAGCGAAAGCCACTTCGGATAGTTGATCGTGAGACAAAGCAACTCAGAAGGAAATCGGTAAATCTCGTCAAAGTACAATGGAGTGCAGATGAGCGAGATTGCACGTGGGAAACTGAGGATAGCATTCGGGATTCAAACCCCAAACTATTAATTTCAGGTATTATTCAAATCTCTCGAAATCTATCTTGACTTTCCTACTTATTTCATTTCTACTTCACTCGTCTCGTTCCTTTTCGAGGACGAAAAGTTTTGAGTGGGGGAGATTGTAACGACCCTAAATTTTCAACCCAATTTAAAATTTTAAATTCATCGTTTCAACAAAATTTTGAAATTTTAAACGATTTCAATTTACGTCCAAACTTTATTTGTGGCATACGTCTAGTTAGATATGGACATAGAAAAAGTTTCGTTGAAAAATATTACAGTAAAGTCCGTTCGCGTTTTACTGTATATCAGTCCATATAAAGCTGCGTAAAATTTATCTTCCAAATCCAAATATTTTTACACAGTCCGCTTGTAAAAATTATTCTGATCAAGATTTCATGATTCGTTTCGTCTAAAACTGTCATCGCCTGCTCCGTTTATATTATTTTGCAAAACGCACAATTTAAGCGGCGTAAATGCAAATTTTATAAAATCGTCGTATCACCAATATTTTTATACCGTTGTGATCGCGTCGTCGCGCTGACCAAAACGATATATTTATTTGTGTGAAACGGAGTCAGAGGAAAAAAAACGTCATGTCGTTTAACCGGTTTAACGCACCGGTTAAACACGTTGCAGCCCTAGTATTCTACCCGTTTAAAAAAAAAAAGAAAATAACTTCCGCTGAGTGTGCATTTATTGGGGAGATGAAGTGTGAAGGGTTGCGTTTGGAAATTGATGTGAACGTTGGGAAATGAATAGCCATGTGAAATACGAAGCAGCAAAGTGGAATTATATTTGTCTGGTACCATTCCACTTCCTCTGTTCCAAACATTTTCACTCCTCTGCATTCGAAACCAACAGGTAGCTTATTCCTTCCCCTCTACATATTTTTTGCTTTACTCATTCCTTCTTCCTCCCCTTGCCTATAGCCGCCTCCGCCTTGCATCTGAAAGCACGATCCCCTCCAAAGCCTCCTGCTTCCATCTCCTACTCTCCGACCAACCTTCCACCCCGACTAAGTGACAGTCGAACACAGCAGCTCTATAGCCGTGGCTGCCAGACCCAAGCCTCCCATCGACCTTGCCTCAGCCTAGTCGTAGCCGCCTCCTGAACACCTACCACCCACTCCGGCCTTCATTTGCCGCAACCTCACTACCAGACCCCGTGCCCCAGACCCCGTGCCCAGACTCCGTGCCCAGACCCTAGGGACCCACTTGACCTCGCCCACAACCCGCCTGCTGCCACCGCCTAGACACCCGGCCTCGCCTGCTGTCCGTCACCCAGTCCGCCACCTGCAGCCCGTACCACCACGTCGCCGACCACCCTGTCTCACTGCCCAACAGCCAACCCGCCACCCAGTCCCGAGACCACTGCCATCGCCTCCAACTCCACCCAGTCACCAATGGCGGCCACTGTACAGCCACTACCGCCCAGTCGAGCGCCTTCCAGTCTTCAGTCCACTGCCGGAGCCGAGACCCTATCTACGTGTTGCTTTTGGCGTGCGTGCGTGTGTTGTTTGTTGGCATGCGTGCGTATGTGTGATTCAGTTGCAAGTTGCATGTGTATGCACTCATATGTGAGGGGATGTGAGTGCGTGTGTGTTGCGTGAATAGTGTGTGTGGCCGTGTGTGTTAATATGAGATATGTGCAAGTGAAATGGGTCGTATGCGTTTTTTTTTTTTAAAAAAAAAAAAAAGAAAGGAACTGAGTTTAGTATTAGATTTTTGCTGAATAATAGTTTCGCGTATATCTATTCCGGTTACCAAATAGTAACCGATTTTTCTTTGCTTGTTGTTGCAGCAACCGACTGAATTTATTTCGCAGCAGCATCGATCTTCAACTTTTGTCTTTCCCCCGTCTTCGGTAAGCGCATTTATATAAATTTACAAATTATATACAATGTTCATTGTATTAATATCGTTTTCTTTTGTCGATATTACAGTGTCCGTTGTTTGTGCTGTATCGTTTCTTTTCTGCTTCTTCGTGCTTCGCCGCCAAATTCTTATCCACGAAAGGTGAATTAATTTTCACGACTATATTCTTATGCAAGTTTGAATTGATAAATGATTGCGATGTGATGTTGAATTGGATGTAAATTATTATTGTTAAGTGATAAATTAATTGCAAGTTAAAAATTGGATATAGGATGATTAATGATTTAAATGAATTATATATGTCGAATTTTGATTGTTAAACTTGACCCCTTTATATGATGAATATTGATTGATTAAATTGACCCTTTAAATTGTTGTCACGTAGAATTTGATAAATGTCACTTTGGACTATTGAACGTATTGAATTAACTGTTGTAATTGAAATTGAACGATAATTGAAACCGAAATGTTATAATCTTTAATCTACATGAAATGATAGTGTAGATTCTAGAAATAATTATATTAATTGGCGTAAATAACAACCGCGAATTAATACGATTATTTCGGGATTATTTGAAATTGTTGAATTGTTGCAAATGGATGCTATTGCTTGTTTATTTACTTTGACACCATCCCAGCTATCACACTGCAAGTTCCCTTTGTATGTTTTGATTTTGAATTTAAATAGAATTGGGTTGAAATGATAAATACCCAATTGAATGAATTGGCCTAGGATAGATAATTAAAAATAAGAAACCGAACGGTCAACAAAGAACGTTTTTGAAATTGAGACTTATTTGGAATTATGGAATGAACTTAGAAAATTGTATTGAAATTGGTAACGTAAATATAAATAAATTTGTTGAAATAAAAAAAAATGATTTTATTGAATTGAATTGAATAAATAAATTTGTTGAAATAAATAAAAGAATTTTATTGAATTTAATAAATGAATTTGTTTTGAAATAAATAAAATGGATTTTATCGAATTAAATAAGTTAGATTTGTTGGAATAAAGAAATGAATTTAATTGAAATAAATGAGAATGAATTAATATAATGAATTGAAATGGATTTGTAAAATTATTTAGTTAAACAAAGTGTTTTGACAAAGTTAATCGAAATGAGATTTAAGAAGTAAATAGGTTAGAAGATAAAGTGATTAAATTTCAAGTTTTGATAAATGAATAAACGAAGTTTTGACAAAGTGAATGTAGTAAATGGAATTGATATAGTAATGAACCTAGGAATGTAAATACGGATTTAAAGAATAAAACTTGATTTAATAAGTTGAACTAAGATAGACTATTTCATGTAATCCATGAATTTGAATTGATATAATAAGTGAAATGTTGATTTAACGTGAATACTTAAAATTTGATGACTAAAGGGCTTGAACTAGAATTTCTTTTCGAAATAAGATTTTAGTAATTGAAACGAATCGAATTATGAAATATCAAATTTGGAAGTCAAATTTGCAACTTGACCTTTGGATTTGATTTGTTTTAACTTTAATAAAAAGTTGACTGTTGGGTAATAAATACGTAGTTATTAAAGAGACCGGGATCGGATTATGGACATACTCTCTGTCGATACCGAAAACCACTTTAATAACTAATATACGCGAAGTGTTGATCCAGAATGAAGTGGATGGTTTGATGAACGCGTTGATTGAAGAAAGAGAACGATTTTTGGATGACCCCTGACATGACTAAAACAGGAGCCGCGCCGGGCCATTGAGGATCGCCATCTCTAGCGGACACACTTCTTCGATACCTTATCTATTACTTATGTGATTCGATTTGGGTGCACCCCTTGATTTGGAAGTGTTGTTCGCGGTGTTGGGGTGGTAGCTGCTATGCCCAACATCAGTCCGGATCAGGCAACTACTAGTATCCTAGTTGGTATCGCCTCATGTACCTTGTCATACTAATTATCCTATCGTGACAACTACGATTTTGATTTGTACCTTTAGTATATGGATTGCCCTCTGGTGACTTCCGGTTTTGGGGAAACTACGGTCTTGTATATGCTTTTGGGAATAAACAGGTTAAGAGGTGTATGGGCCCTGCTTAACCCTACTTTGATATCTTACTTTATGGATTAGACATTATCTATTTAGCGTATTCTGTAGGTAGTTTATCGATCCCTTAATGATGTTTATATTCACCTTTGAGTTATGACTTTATTATATGCATTTGATTATCATGTATAAGATTTTGAGTCCTGACTCGAGTGTTTCCTTTGCATATGCTCGGGTCAGTCTGAAGATATTCCGTTGCTGGTCAAGGTTGGTCGAAGATGCTGAAGGCTTAGCTTTTATCTTTATCATTTTATTTTCAGTATTTGATGTACTTATGTATTGGACATCTTGTATCTCTTTTCAGTCGCTTTATGTTGAGACATCGTTGTATTCTCTGTAGTAGCTTCATGAACTACTATTATGACGATGTATTTCCGCTGCATTATTCTGTGACTGTTCTGAGTCTGTGATGTTGTATTGATTCTCATTTACATTTATGTACTTATAATCCCATAATGTTCTGTGTTTTGTATTATTTAAGTTGACAAGTGTGGATTATTGTCAATTTAAATGGTCCAAATATACGGGATGTTACACTAGATAAGAGTTTGAAATTCAAATGCCCAAATCTCTTATGCCAAATCCAAGGGTCACTTGCATTTGCCAAAAGACACAAGTTATCATTTGAAATTTTCATACTAAGAATATAAATATTCTTTTTCCTAATTCCCTCAAATATTATGGTTGAATTATTATCTTCAATGTGACTCTTATCTTTTTCAAATTTAATTTTATATCCTTTATCGCATAGTTCTCTTATACTTAGTAGATTGTGTTTCAGATTCTTAACTAGCAAAACATTAGTAATAATAGGAGTTTCAGAGTTACCGACTTTGCCGATGCCGATCACATAACCTTTTGAATTGTCTCTAAAGTTAACCAGTCCTCCATCTTTGTATATTATATCATTTAGCATATCTGGATTCCCAGTCATGTGTCTAGAACATCCACTATCGAGTATCCATTTGTTCTTTTTGATCTGCACAGTTTGTTTGTTCTGGATTGATTCCTCAATTCCCATAAAGCATGATTCCTGCACATCAAACAATCTTAGTAGACAACTTGTATTTGAATATTGATTATATGCAGACTCAAGAGACAATGATGATTTGAATATTTCTAAACATGCATTAACAAATTTCTTAAACATAGCCATTTTAAAAAAACACTTTTTCAAAAATCAGATTATGAAACTTTTGAAAACCTTGCTCTAATACCAAATGTGAGAAATGCGGATTACGGATCTTAAGGCTAGGAATAACACTAGAGGGGGGTGAATAGTGTTTATAAGAAATTACTAAATCTTTTTGAGTTTATGTTGATTTGAACACAAATGTATGTAATTTTCAAACACAGATATAATCACAGAAACAAATACAGATGCAGAAATAAAGTAAATGCAGTAAAGGAAAGAACGCACCGGATTTCATACTGGTTCGGAGTTACCCTACATCCAGTCCCACACAATCAAGTACGGATTTCCTTTCAAAAGCAATTCAACAATTACAACCCTCAGTTTCAAGGCTACGAGGTACACCCTCAAGAATCACAATCCTCTAGGTAGAGATACTTGATTTCCGGGGCAACAAGTTCACCCAATTGATTTCCAAGGCTACAATCACACCTTTTCTCGCTTGATTGATTTCCAAGGCTACAATCACACCTTTTCTCGCTAGATAGATTACAAAGAAGCCTATAACTCTGAATAGCACTTGGATCTTGTTGAGATAGTGATAGAGAATCAAACCAGAGATTATCTAGTTAGATTCAATGTTGATTTCGGTAGAGTAATGATAGGATTTTGAATAAGAAAATGTGGAAGAAGAAGAGAAGTGAAAAACTAGAAAATCTGATATAAAATTCGTTGAAACTAACCCATATTTATAAAAGAACAACAGTCATGTCCATTCGTGAAAGGTTATGGCGAATAGACACTTCTTTTGAAATTCAAATTTTTGGTACTAACTGACACTATGTCGACATGGGGTATTAGGTCATGTCGACATCCCAAAGGAAATTTTGAAGATTTGATTTTCTTTGAAAATAACCTTTATCTTATATTAAAACTATTTTAAACTTTATAAATATACTTGACTATAGATAAAATACATAGATAAATATAGAGAATAATATATATAAAATTTTACTATAATTTTATATTTAAATCTAAGTATAAAGATAGTTTAAAACAAACGAAGTTTAAAAACACGAGTTTATTTAAAAACAAAAACAAAGAATATTTTAAGGTTAAAATATCTTTTTGAAAATCATTTGAAAAGATAATTTTTAAGGCTAAAATATTTTGAAAAGCAATTTTGAAAATCATTCCGAAGTTGTTTTGAAAAACATTTTGAAGTAGTTTTGCAAGATTCTTCCTACAGAATATCTCATCATATCAGGACTCGAGAACTTGTACAAAACTAGGATGTTCGTGGGTTTGTAAGCCACTTGTCGTAGGTTTGTAAGTTAATTGTCGTGGGTTTGTAAGCCACTAAAAAGGTAGAAATGGGTTCCATCCCAAAAGAAAAATGGAGTGAAGATTTCAGTGCTATTGTGAAGTTTTAACAAAATTCTAGACTCAATACTTATCTTGAAATCTTGAACTCTTGATAATCTTGATACTCACGAGTCTTCAATCTTGATATCTTGAATCTCTATACTGTACAGTCTTCATTCTTGGTACCTACATGGTTAAATCCTGTATATACATATATATCTAAACTATAATGTTAGTATTTATATTTTATAATCTTATTCTAAGGTTGTTGTCATCAAAACCATCAACTCATGGACTAACATAAACGAAGATGTCAGAAAGGTAGGTTCATAGTTAGCCCATGTAAACTATGTATAAATGAAGATTTCAAAAAGACCGGTTCATAGTTAGCCCATGAAAACTATGTGTAAAGGAAGATGTCATATGGATAGGTTCATAGTAAGCCCATGAAAACTATGATTGGATACTGGCAGGGGCCAGTAGGTTTGTAGTTAGCCCATGAAAACTATATCCGGATGAAATATTGACAGATGTCAATAGGTTCCTAGTCAACCCATGAAAACTAGGATAAGAGTAAGATATTGGAGTTACCAATAGGTTTAGAGTGATCCTATGAAAACTATGTAATTAGATAGGGAGTTCGTAAATATTTAACCGATTATTAGTCAGCCCATGAAAACTATTAGGTTAGTAGTGATCCTAAAAACTATAATTGAGACAGATAGTCTAAATTAAATGGGGATTGGTAATCCAGAATTGATTCATTTGTTTTGCTTATCATCATAATATACTATTTTGAATTTTTTTAACCATTATGGATGCAGGAGCACGGTATATGGTTTTATAAATGTTTTGAGATACTAGTGAGGGGAAAACCTGTTCCGCTAAGCGGCGTGGTCTCACTAGATATCTAAATGATTTGAGATGGTAGATTATTATTCATACCAGGCTTTATGTCTGACTCGAAGTTTATGTTTTCCCCTTAAACTTTCGAGTACCCAATTTATTTTGAGTAGTTTGAGAGTTGAGGTTTTCAGGTACCTCTTAAGATGAATAAGCTTCTGGTGACGTGCAGGAGGTATGATAGCTATTTAGAGTTCTCTTTTCTTTTGATTCCGCTGTGTTGTTTGTAATGGAAAAGTTGTTATATTGCCTGTATATTCTTTGATCATCCAAAGGGGCATCTTCATATGTCGCTCTTGGGCATATGTTGTAATAAATATATTTTCTCTGAATGTGGTTTACGAATATTGGGATTATGTAACGAATTGGAAATATTTTGAAATGAAATGTGATTCTGTTTGAAGTTTTAAATTTTATATTCATGTGTTTCTGTGTATAATGAATCTAACACCGTCGTATTTGGTCGTCGAAGATTAATAACTATGGATGACTACAACATCCGTAGCCGTTAGTTTTGGGCCTCCAAGTAGGGGGATGTTACAAGTTGGTGTCAGAGCATAGGTTTATGAAACTTTAAAAGAAAGTTAAACCTAAAAGATTTTCAAACATAATCCAATGAATTTGAAAATATGATCGGGGTTTGGGTTAACGCTATAGTGTCGTACTTGTATTTGATATATATATATATATATACATATATATATAAGTACGTGTTCCGCTCTCTCTTAGACCATTCTTCTGTATCTTACTAAGGCTCGTATGCAGATTTATAAGAAAGAAGATATGGAAACAGGTAACGGAGGAGGAAATCTAGGTGGAGGATGCACCACAACCAATGGAAATGCTCGACCTAATACCAGGAGGAATCAAGGTCGACAGGCTAATGCTAATCCAAATGCGAAGCCAATGTAGGTGTTGGAAATCCGCTAGTAGATGCAGGGATGGTGTATCAGTTGTTCGCCAATCTTTTACAAGCTGGAGTTGCTGGTAATGTTGGAGGAACTAATATCGTGGCTCCAGTTGGGAATAACTATGCTAAGCTAAGCAGAGATTACACCAGTTTGGGTGGAAAGCCGTTTGTTGGAATGGAAGATGCTGTTGAAGCTGAGAATTGGCTGCTAAGTTGTGAAGAATCTGTACTGATCTAAGCTTGGATGATGGGAAAAAGAGAAGGCTAGCCTCTAGACAGTTGCAAGGGCAACGCTTCACTGGTGGAATAGTGTGACCGTCAGGGTGCAGGAGGAAGAGCTTACATGGGCTGATTCTAGGAGAAGGTTTGAGCAGAGGTTTCCGTCTGAGTTTTCTAAGTCGGCATTGATGAGAAAGTTCATGGATCTGGTTCAAGGAGAGATGTCAGCGATTGAGTATGCTACTAAGTTTGATGAGCTGTCTCGATATGGATATGCTTTGGTTGACACTGATGTCGGGAGGAATGAAAGGTTCATTCGAGGGTTGAGACCTGAGCTTGCTAGAATGACCATGACTCATATCAGAGAACATTCTAATGTTGTGGTGGAAGTGGCCATTCGCCATGAAGAGATGCTTGCTATTTCTACTAGAGAGAAGACAGTTGAATCCCAGGGTCCTCAGGGAAAGAAGAGGAAATTCTTTAAGAAGAAGGGAGCTCAGAAAGGGGATGCTGCCAAGAAGGTAAAGGCTGATTTGGTGTGCTACAAATGTGACATGAACGGTCACTGTGCAAATGAGTGCCGGTCAGGCAAGGGGAAGAAGACTGCAGATAAGAAGAATGTAAAATGCTTTAACTGTGATCAAGTTGGGCATTACAAGAACCAGTGTTCAAAGCTAGCCAAGGCGGACAAGGGGAAAGTTTTTGCTGTTGGAACATCAGCTAAACCCACTGCAGATGATAAAGTGAAAACTATGATGGAAGGTACGTTTTTGATACAGAGTATACCAGTTAGGATACTTTTTGATACCGGTGCATCACATTCATTTATATCCTAGTGTTTGGTTGATAGGTTATGCTTAGAACCCACATACCTTGTTACTTCCTTAAGGGTTGCGAATCCAATAAGAGGGTATGCAACTCTGGGATAACATGTGACCAGTTAGAACTTGATTTGTTAGGTCATAAGTTTGCATGCAGTTTGTATGTGTACGATTTTGTAGATTTTGGAATCATCTTGGGTATGGATTGGTTGAAGAGGTATGAGGCCAAGATATTCTGCCAAGATAGGGAGATATCTTTGAGATACGTTAATGGTCATAACTGAATTATATTCTCGGTAGAGAATTCTGACCGGAGTAGTTGTGCTTTGTTAAGTGCAATGGAAGTGGGTGAAGAGCTAAGTCAGGTTCGAATTGCAAGAGATTTTGCAGATGTGTTTGAGCCAGTCACAGGACTACCACCGAAACGAGCTGTTGAGTTTCAGATAAAATTTGTGCCAGAAGCTGAACCTGTGAATAGACCACCTAGTAGGATGACACCGACCGAGATGAAGGAATTGAAGGTGCAGCTAGTGGATCTCGAAGGAAGGAATTTTATTAGACCAAGCAGTTCGCCTTGGGGAGCGGCCGCGGTATTCGTGAAAAAACCAGATGGGTCGTTGAGGATATGTATCGACTATCGTAAGCTGAACAAAAGGACGATAAAGAATAAGTATCCTTTACCGAGAATTGATGATCTGTTCGATCAGTTGAGTGGAGCCAGAGTGTTTTCCCAGTTGGATTAGGCGACAGGGTTCCATTAGTTGAGAGTGGCAGAGGATAGTATTCCTTTGACAGCAACTTGGACTAGGTATGGTTCGTATGAGTGGTTAGTGATGCCATTCTAGTTGACGAACGTACCTGCTTTCTTTGTGGATTTGATGAACCGGGTCTTCCGAGAGTATTTGGATAGATTCGTGTTGGTGTTATAGATGACATTTTGGTATACTCTAAGAATGAGAGAGAGCATGAAGATCATCTTTGAGTTGTGCTAGAGACGCTGAGGAAGAATCAGGTAAAAGTAAAGTTTTCCAAGTGTCATTTTTGGAAGAAAGAGGTTAAGTTTCTTGGTCATGTGGTTTTAGAGAAGGGATTGTCAGTCGATCCAAATAAGATCAAAGCTGTGGACAATTGGAAGAGACCAGAGACGGTGACCGAGATCAGAAGTTTTGTTGGACTTGCTAGCTATTACCGGAGATTCATCTAGGATTTCTCGCGTATAGTAGCATCTTTGACTAATCTTACCAGGAAGGAAGTGAAGTTTGTTTGGTTTAACAAATGTGAGGAAGCGTTCCTTAGGTTAAAGCATTTGTTGACCAATGCTCTAGTGTTAGTAGTTCCAGATGGAAACCAAGGGTTGGTAGTATACACCGATGCGTATGGGACTGGATTGGGAGTAGTGTTGCTGTAGAAGGGAAAAGTCATTGCTTACGCATCTAGGCAGCTTAAACCGCACTAAGTAAGATATCCTACTCATAACTTGGAGTTAGCTGCGGTGATTTTTGTCTTGAAAATTTAGAGGCATTATCTCTTGTGGGAGAGATTTGAGTTGTATACTGATTATAAGTCTTTAAGATAACTATTCTCTTAGAAAGAGTTGAATATGCGATAGCAAAGGTGGCTAGAGTTTTTGGCTGCTTATGATTTTGGTATAGAGTATACCCAAGGGAAAGGTAATAAAGTAGCAGATGCTCTTAGCAGAAGACATCAGAATGTAGTGTTGGCTATGTTGGCAGAGTGGAAAGATCTAGAAGCTTTGGCCAGTTGCGGAGTGCAATTAAGATCTACTGCTAGTTCTAGTCAGAGTACTGCCATGTTGTCCTATTTAAAAGTTCACCCAGTGTTGATCGAAAGAATTGCTTCTAAAAAGAAGGAGGATCCATTATTAGCCGAGTGGATCAGAAGGTTTGAGGTTGGAACTGAGGTCGATGATTTGAAAGATATTTGTCTTGACCAAAGAGGATGGTTGAGAAAGAAGGGACGGTTATGTGTTCTAGATGTGGATAACTTGAGAAGAGAATTCTGGAGCAATGTCATCGATCCAAGTTTATGATTCATCCTGAAGGGACCAAGATGTATCAGGATATGAAGGGGAGCTTCTATTGGGAAGGCATGAAGAGGGATGTTGGCTTGTGGGTTAGGCAGTGTGTAAACTGTCAATAAGTGAAGGCCGAACATCAGAAGCCAAGTGGGTTACTTCGGCCTTTAGAGATTCCAGTTTGGAAATGGGATTCAATTTATGGATTTTATAGATGGGTTTCCAAGGTCAAGGAGAGGAAATGGAAGTATATGGGTTATTGTGGACAGGTTGACCAAGAGTGCTTATTTCATTCCAGTGAAGCCGACTAGGACGGCACCTGTTTTGGCGAAGTTGTTCATAAAGAACATAGTTAGACATCATGGAGTTCCTAGTAGCATAGTCAGCGACAGAGATGCTTTATTCACTAGTGAATTCTGGAAGAGTCTACAAGATGTGTTAGGCACTAAGCTCAAGATGAGTACAACATATCACCCACAGACGGACGGGCAGATAGAAAGACTTAATAAGGTGCTCGAGGATTTGTTGAGAGCTTATGTATTGGACTTTGGTGGATCTTAGAAGGATCGCCTGCATTTGGTTGAGTTTTACTATAATAATAATTACCAGACCAGCATAGGAATGGTGCCTTTTGAAGCTTTGTATGGAAGGCCATGCAAATCCCCCGCATGTTGGTTAGAGACTGGAGATAGATTCGTCTTAGGTCCAGATTTGGTAAGGGAGGCATCTGAGAAGATTAAGTTAATCCAAGAATGGATGAAGGAAGCTCGATCCAAACAGAAGAGTTACACAGATAAGAGGTGTAAAGACTTAGAGTTCTCAGTGGGAGACAGAGTTTTCATTAAGGTATCACCGATGAAGGGTGTGGTACGGTTTGGAAAGTCGGGAAAGTTGGCCCCGTGATACGTTGGTCCATTTCAGATTATATAAAGGATCGGAAAGCTCGCGTATAGAGTTGAGTTGCCGAGCAATGTGGTAGGTGTCCATAATGTATTTCACGTGTCTCATCTTCGCAAGTATGTGCATGATCCAGAGGCTACCATTCCTCAGGTAGAGTTGGAGGACTTGGTAGTAGAGCCTAATTTGACTTGTGTGAGACAACCAGTTCGGGTTGTTGCGAGAGATGAGAAAAGATCAAGGAACAAGACGGTCAAGTTGGTGAAAGTTTAGTGGAGCGACAACGAGAAGGACTGTACTTGGGAGACAGAGGACAAGATTCGAGATACTTATCTTGATCTACTTTGAGGGTATGTCTATATTAGATTTATATAGATAATTCCTAGTCATGTAGACTAGTATGGTTGTTCGGAATCGTTACAGATGATTTCTATGTCTAGTATTTAGTCCTTACTGAATTTCGAGGACGAAATTCTTTAAGAAGGGGAACCTGTAACACTCCTAATTTTTGATAACATTATTCAAGAGATTTAATTAGATAAATTAAATAGAATAATGTAAATGTAAATGATAAGGGGATTGAGACTTGAATTAATTAATTAAGGTTGTGCCATATGAACTAACAATGGACTTAAGAATGGTTTTAGGTTAAAATAAATTACATAAGGGTATTATTGGAAATTGCCTCTCAATAGCCCTTCCCATATATATTTTCGTTCCTACCATCTTACTTCCCATTCACGTCATTTTAAAACGCAAATCAAAAGGATAGAGGAACGGTCGGCCATTAAGAGAAGAAGAGGAAATCAAATTAAAGCTAGAAAATCAAGCTTAGGGGAAATCAATCTCAATCCAATCTCCTTATCTAGATCAAGGTGAATAATAATTCCATCTCTATTTTGTTTTAAATCATATATTTTCGAATTTAAGGGTAAATTTGTTTTTATGATATATTGGATGATGATATGCTTGATTCATGATTTATTTGATTTAAACAAGATTGTTTAAAAGAGTTTTTGCATGGTTTTAGGTCAAAACCGATGTTTAATGATGATTAAATGCCATAGGAAAATATTATGTTATGAGAAACATGATTTTGGAGTTGGGTTTCAATTTTGATAATTTTCCAAGCTATGGAAAGATTATTATGAATTTTCAAAAGAAAATATGAATATTTGGGTTTATAAATTTATTTTGAAAAATATATTAAGAATTTGTGTCTAGAATTTTGATATGTTAGATAACATGATTAAAGTGAATTTCTAGAAGTTTTGGGGATTTTTCCAAAGTGATTTGCTATGCAAAATAAATTATTTTAGAAGAGGGACTTCTTTGCAAAAATTGGAAGGGCTTATTTGATTAACTTAACCATGGTTTAGATCTAGATTAGCGGCAGTTATTTTTGAAAAAGAATTTGAAAAGGTTAAGGCAACCAATTTGATGATGACACATGGTAGGTTAGCTTGAGAAAAGTTTGCTTTATTAAGAACTAAACCTGATTTGCTCAGAAAATAGGTTCCACCTACTTTAGAAAACACCTTTCGACACAGATGCTTCCGCCTTTGTCTTAGTAGAAACCTATCATATCGAAACCAATACACAAGGTATCACCAAGATGGTACATAGTGGAGGAAGGCGTAAGGTAAGGTGTCAAAAGTATGGCTTCTGAAGGAGTCGAAACCTTGGTTTGTTTTAAAAGAAAAGCGCTTGCCTTTGTTTTAGCCTTCGACAGAGTTGAAGCGTTTGGTTTCAAAAGAGGTTTTAAAGAGTTTCGAAAGGGTTGCCATTAACTTAAGATTGCTTTCGGCTGGGTTCCTTACTTATGAAAGAATGTTTTGAAAGAAGGGGTTCCGACCTAGTCGAAACCCTACTGTCGTTCTATAGCCTTTCGATGGTGTTGAAGATATCAATGTTGTCGGAAGGTACTTTGTTTTATAAAGTTCAAGCCACTTCCTATAGCTTTCGAAAGGGGTTAGGGGTTTCGAAGGTGATGGTTTCGAAAGGGATTTCGACACCAACCTTCTAATGTTTTACCTAGATGTTTTATGCTTTCGAAAGAGATTGTGCCGACACCATCAAGTTTCCCTAATATTTTTATATAATAAAGGATGGTTTCGAAACAGATGCTTTCGCCTATATTCACTTTGATCCAAATAATATTTTAAGTATAAACCCAATGCTTTCGAAAGGGGTACTTTTGATGATTTCGGAAGGGTTACTTCCAATGGTGTCGAAAGAGGTACTTTCAACTGGTTTCGAAGCAAAGCTTCTAAAGGTTAATATTAATTCTTTAATGTGTTCGAAAGGTTTCAAAAGGTATATTTTAAAGTATTAAAAGGCAGAAGCCTTATATTTTAAGATATATTTTTAAATCATTCGAAGGAGGCTATCCTGTGAAGTCGAAACTAGGTTTCGAAGGTATCAAAAGGTTTTATGACCCAAACTCTATTTTTAAAGGAAAAACCCATGGCAATATTAAAGGAGTTTTTATAATGGTTTTAAGAAGAAGCTATCTTTGATAAAGAATAAGTTAAAGGGATTAACCATGTTTTATATTAAACCCACAGAAGTGTTATTGTTATGTTGTTATATTGCTTCTACTAATATGATTATATTCACTTTATAATGGACCCATAAGTGCATTTTGGGGATGAAGGGTTGGAGAACTAGTTAGGTTAACCCAGTAGTGAATATAAATTGAACAAACTCCTGAATGAGTAGAATTGCATCCAGGAGGTTAGGAAGACCAGAATATAGGATGCTAAGATATAAAAAAAAAGATATTGCTAGGGGCCAATAGGTTCTCAGTAAGCCCATGAAAACTGTGTATGAGAAAAGATATTGTTAGGGGCCAATACATTCATGGTTAACCAATGAAAACTATGTATAAATGAAGATGTCGGAAACACAGGTTCATAGTTAGCCCATGAAAACTATATATAAATGAAGATGTCAGAAAGACAGGTTCATAGTTAGCCCATAAAAACTATGTGTAAAGGAAGATGTCAGATAGACAGGTTCATAGTAAGCCCATGAAAACTATGATTGGATACTGGCAAGGGCCAGTAGGTTTGTAGTTAGCCCATGGAACTATATCTGGATGAAATATTGACAGATGTCAATAGGTTCCTAGTCAACCCATGAAAACTAGGATAAGAATAAGATATTGGAGTTACCAATAGGTTCATAGTGATCCTATGAAAACTATGTAATTAGACAGGGAGTTCTTAAATATTTAACCGATTATTAGTCAGCCCATGAAAACTAGGTTAGTAGTAATCCTAAAAACTATAATTGAGACAGATAGTCTAAATTAAATGGGGATGGGTAATCCAGAATTGATTCATTTGTTTTGCTTATCATCATAGTATACTATTTTGAATTGTTTTAACCATTGTGGATGTAGGAGCACATTATATGGTTTTATAAATGTTTTGAGATACTGGTGAGGGGAAAACCTGTTCCGCTAAGCGGCGTGGTCTCACTAGATATATAAATGATTTGAGATGGTAGATTATTATTCATACCAGTTTTATGTCTGAATCGAAGTTTATGTTTTCCCCTTAAACTCTCGGGTACTCAATTGATTTTGAGTAGTTTGAGAATTAGGTTTTAAGGTACCTCATAAGATGAATAAGCTTCCGGAGACGTGCAGGAGGCATGATAGCTATTTAGAGTTCTCTTTTCTTTTGATTCCGATGTGTTGTTTGTAGGCAAAGTTGTTATATTGCCTGTATATACATTGATCATCCAAGGGGCATCTTCATATGTCGCTCTTGGGCGTATGTTGTAATAAATATATTTTCTTTGAACGTGGTTTGCGAATATTGGGATTATGTAATGAATTGAAACTATTTTGAAATGAAATGTGATTCTGTTTAAAGTTTAAAATTTTCCATATTCATGTGTTTCTGTGTACCAATGAATCTAACACCGCCGTATTTGGTCACCGAGGATTAATTACTATGGATGGCTGCAGCATCCGTAGCCGTTAATTTTGGGTCTCCAAGTAAGGGCATGTTACAATAGTGTCGTGGAAAGTTTCTATAAATAGCCATCATTTTTCGTCATTTGCAAACCCTAATTTAAGAAAGTCCACCCGCCATTAAAATAAACCTAGCATCTTACAGCTATGGTCGATCGGAGCCACTTCGTCCACTTTCAAGCTTCGACTTCAACTAGGAAAATATAGAGCACGACTATATGAAGGCAATCAACGGTTGGATCGTCGATCGATGAATCAAGGTGGTGGCAAAATGGATGAGTTCGCGAGTATTAAAACTTGGGTTCTCGCGCGATTTTGCGTGGCGGCAGCGTGCGTGGAGGCTGAGGCGGCGCTGGGGGGTGGCGCAACATCGGCGGCGGCGACTTGGTTGAGCACGAGCGATCATCGTACGTGAAATAAAAAAATATTTGCGTGACTTAGAAAGAAAAGCACGTGGGAGAGAAAGAGAAAGGTAACATTTAATTTTTTATTATTTAATTTAGTTAGTTAAGTTAATTGTAAAATTAATTATATCAAATGTTAATTAATCCGTAACTTTCTCATATGAGGCCCAAATCGAGCGCGGCGAGTGGTGTTGCGTTCGTATCAGCGAACACTACTCTATGGAATTGGATTAGACAGATTCAGAGCTAATGAGAATTTTGGTTCAAAATTGGACTTTCGTTCAATTTTAATTCAAAACGAAATGTTTTGGCGACTATAAAAATCAATGTGAATTATTCTCACCTTTTTGGCTAATCAAAAAATTTATATCGTTAATAAATATTATTTATTTGATGTTTGGATATTTATTTTCGATCATTATTGATTGTTGGATAATATACTAAATTATATTGTTGGTTTGGATATATTCCCTTTTGTTGGAGTGGATGAGACCCTATTACTTTCCCGTGCAATAGCAGATGACCCTTTGTATAAGAGTCCCATCTTGAAGCGATTGATTTATATTTTATGATTATATGTTGTATGTGATGCAGTGGGGATAGGTTGGAGGGATCAAATGGGATTCCTCACACTATTGATTTTATTTATATATATATATAATGATATATGACTTGTTGGATGCCATATTGATGACATGAATATGATTTTGTTTATTTAGGGTTTTGGTAGCACCTGACCATATTTTTGGTATTTTAAAATATTATAAACTAATGATTTAATTTAAAAAGGAATTTCAAGTGATTTTGGAAATTTTACACGTTTAAATAGTATTTCCAAAATAAAATGTATGATTTTGAGAAATGATAAATTTATTGTTTTATAAAAAAAATATTTTTAAATAGAAAATTTGAATTATGGATAAAGATTTTTAAATATTAAATTAAGTCTGTCTTTTAAAATAAAAAGGATATGGTTAAAGGAATTAGAAAATATTTGATATAATTATTGTTAATCATTTTGTATAAAGTGATGTTTTACAAATGAAGTAATGATTTGCAAAAATCATATTTTGTTAATAAAAGAGTGGATTTATAAATGTTTTATAAATCAAATGAGATTATTATGATTTAATAAATGGGTGAAATAAATCAAATGATGGATTTATTATAAGATATGGAAGTTTGTTTTAGAAAATAGTTGACTCTATTTTGAAAATTAAAAGTGAGGGTGAACTGGGATTGTTAAATGATATTTTATAAATTGAAAGAAATTTATAAAAGAAATTTATACTTATAGAAGCAAGGTCAAAAATGGTTGAAATTATGTTTTGAAGGGGACTTTATAAATAAGTGTGATTTATAAAAAAATGGAGTTATAAATAGGGATCATAAATAAAATAATTTTATGAAAGGAAGTTTTATAAAATAAAAGAGATTTATAAATATAGTTCTACAAATATGGAAACAATTATGTGGAAAGATAAGTATGGATTTTTATCAAGGAAATATAATTATGTTTTAAAAACTATTTATTTATATTAATACCGTTTAAAAACGGTTTATCAATATTTTAGTATTTTGAAAAGTTTATTATTTAAAGATTATTAATATGCTTGAATTTAATTTTAATTATTTATCAGTAAGACTTTGGAAATTAATTATTATTATTTATAAAAATGTTGAAGATAAATCATCATTGTTTATTTAAGAATGTTGGAATTTATTAATTATTATTTATAGATTTAAAGTTAATATTTATTTATTTATTTATATTGTTTGTATTATATAATAATGCTTTAAGTAAAAGGGTAGAATATTATTTTAATTTTTTTCGAGATTTAAAAATGGGTTTGGATTATAAGAGGAATCTTATAATATGTTTGGAAAGCGTAAAGGAAGATTAGTTAAAGATGAACAGTTTTATAAATGGATTTTAGATATTATAAAGGAATTTAGAAGCGGATTTATATATTTATAAAAGGAGTCTTATAAATGGTTTATTTATGGATTTAAAATGGAGTTATTAATAATTTTTGAATAGAATAAAAAGGGGGATCTTCCCAAATGTTGGTGAATATACTTATACAGTTGAGATAAGTATATGGATGTTTTTTAAGTATTGAGAATATAAGTGTTTGTGGATGAATCTTTATAAAAGTATTTTGGTACAAATATTTACAAAGTGATTTAAGAAAATCGAAGAATTTGTTAAAAGAGGATTAGTGTTGCTTGATGCTTAACCAATGTTAGTTTTCTCTATGGAATTAAATCCATGATTGAATGTTTGTTATTTTATAGCTAAATAACCGACTATCGAAAATGGACCCAAGACGTAACTTTGGAAATATATAAGGGAAACACGTGAGTTATATAGCACAGGCATCTCCGATGATGCTATATCGTGCGTATAAATCTCGTTTCATTCTCCTAGGACAATGATAAGGAAATTTGTTCACTAATGGTTAGGAGGTGATTTCCGATCTTATCTTTGACTGTTTATTTCCTAAATAACCGGGGTTGAGTTTATCGGGAATTATCGAAAAGTTTTTTCGAAGAGACCAGGATCGGGTCTGTTTCCATTGGTTGGATTAACGTGATAGGGGGTTCTCGCTTTATGTTTGGTGGCAAGCAAGAGACTCTTACCCCTACTGGTCCCGGAGAGGTAGTGTAAGGCCTCGATAGGTTGGTTTGGTAGGTGCTTATAGTCATGAGGTTGGCCGTAAAGGCAGATTCAAGGTACCAGTGTATGCCACGGTGGGGCTGGGATGGTTGAAAAGCCTATCGGTCATCACTGCCGAATGGTTGAAAAGCCTACGACCGTTATAGCTGGTATCAGAGCTTAGGTTGAGCGAACACCTAGGCTTTGGTGGGAGTTTACTCATTTGAGATAGGGTAAGCGAGACCCTAGGATGAGTTTGAGTGTAGATATATGAGCGCATATTTGTTGGTGACATAAAAATGTTTTATATTGTGTTAATTTATCAGTTGAGTGGCTTATGGATTCTGGTCGGTGCGTGGGACGCCACGATATTGATAGGGATTTCTAAATGCTTAAACAAGGAAAATCAATACAGTATTGTTTTATAAGTGGGTAAATGAAATAATTTTACCTACATTATATTTTATAGAAAGAAATGATTTTTAGAAATTATTATAGTTATATATGGAGTGTTTGGTTGTTAGTGAATGATAATATTGATTATTATCCTTTATTGTTGTTGTTCTAATGAAAGATGTTATTGTCATAATCTAAACAAAGATAACATTTGCAAAATAAGTTATGTAAGAAGTTGATTTATAGATATGATTTATAAATGTCATTTATAAGTGGAAAGGAAATGAAAATTTCATAAATATATTTATAGATATGATTTTGTAAATGGAAATGGTTTAAAAACAAGGAATTTGAGAATTTAAATTCCATTGATTTGGAAATTGTTTTTCTAAAGGTTTGGAAAAATAATAATAGTATTATTTTAAGATATTTTTGTTAGAAATATTTTTATATAGGATTTAAAAGAAATAGAAAGCACTAAACTCATTTCAGTCGCTGGAAAATAATTCTAGTGATGACGGCCGCATCATCAGTGTTCATTTTCGAGTTTCTAAGTGATGGATTGCTACCATTGAAGTTTTGTTTTGGTTAAACAAATTTGTTTTAGATTCCAAGAGTGAATTTGATATATAAAGGAGTTATATATATATATATATATTGATTTTAAAATGATTTGAAATAAAACAGGGTGTTTAAAATCCTGAATATTTTATCTAAATGTTTTGAGAAATATAAAATAATAAGTTTTTAAACTTAAAGTTTGGAAATGGTATAGATAGAAAAGAAAATTTAGAACTGGGATATGAAATATAAAAAATTCAACTTAAATAAAGTGAAAAAAATAAATAAATTGAGAAATGGATTAAATGAAGTTTAACTTAAGAAGATTAAATAAAGTTGAATTGGATTGAAATGGATTAGATGAATTAATAAAGGGAATGAATGAAATGGATAAAGAAATGATTATGAATTTGAGCTATAAATGAAATCTAACTTAAGTTAAAGAAAATAAATTTTGAAATGAAATTTACTCAAGATAAGTAAAGTGGGGATGGAACGAGTTAAATAAATTAGAATTTGGCTTTAGAAATGAAGGTGAACTTGAATTATAAAATGAAATGCAATTTGAGTTGTTGATAGAATTGCATATGAAATTAAGTGTTGAATGATAATGAAAATAAGAAGGGTTGGATAAAATATTTGAAATAAACTTAAGAAATTGTTTTATGGGAATGGTCCATAAACGAGTTAGTATGCAAAAGAATTGTTATTAACCTTAAATTGAATTTAAAGGGAATGTAAGTAAAGTAAATGAGAATCAATTGAATGTAAATAAATGAGTGTAAGAAAAATTAAAGTGAATGTTAATAATTGAATATAAATCAATTGAATGGGAATAAATTGAAAACGAATCAATAGCAGGTTAATGAGAAATGGAAGTATATAATGTTGACATTTGGAAATGCAAATTGACATTATGATAAATAAATTGGATGGATATTATTTGTGTAAAGACCCAGTATTTTCAACCATTCGCATCCATTATAAGTGTATAGGTAGACACTCATGCCGGAGTTGAATTGCTCAAAATACTGCGTTGTAAATAAAAATTGGCAGAAACTCAACATATATAGTAAATAAAATAATTACAGATCACAGACACAGAGTAATATAACAATACTGCAGCGGAAACAAAAGGATAGTAGTTCATGAAGCTACTATATATATATAACAGAGTTAAACAAGATACAACAGAGGTCTCGAATACAATAGATGTCTCAATACAATAATCAAATACAAGATCTGAATACATCACTGGAATCAACAGAATAACTGAAAGCAGGATCGATAGATTGCTGGATCTCCAAAGGTGAGTCTCAAATGCTGTATCACTCGGTCTGACCCGAGCGTAAAGCAAAACACAAAACACTCGAGTCAGGATTAACATTCTTATATTAATAAATCCAACTCAAGTGAAATATCAACTGAAATACAAGTAACTTAAAGGATGTTTGGGATAGCCATCCTCTAAGGGTCCGTTAAACTATTTACTATGTAGTAATATTCGCTATTATAATAGTGTCTAAATAAGTAAAGTATAATCATATCGGAAAATAGCGTTAAGGGGATGGAGAACCTTAACGCGGTCGGATCTTAAAATCATAATCGTAGTAAAGCTCGATATGGTAGGTGACACGGCACAACTAGGCAATGCCAGGGTAGATATACCAATTACGCACACGGACTGATGGATACGCATAGCAGCCACTACCGTTCCACCTCGAACAACACTCCAAATCGGAGGATGGCCATCTAGTCAAATCACAAGTAAGAGTATAATATCGAAGAAATGCGTCCGAGAAGAGGTGCTACCTCACTGGTCCGAGATCGCTCCTGTTTTAGCCACCTTATGCCAACTCACGGGAGTTGGGTCCACGTAACATACCTTAAGAACGCCACCACCATCCTACTTCATTCTGGAATCTCCACCGCGTACACGGTTGTCAAAGTGGTTTCGGTATCGACAGAGAGTATGTCCATATTCGATCCCGGTCTCTTTGCCAACCAATCGTTATTATAACACCGCGGTCATTTCAAAATAGTTTATACTTCGAAACCAAAATATCATTATCATTTCAAAACCCAATTTAATACGATATCATTTCATTTCAAATATATCCATTTTCAAAATCATATTACTTTCCAAAGTTATAATGCTTTCGAAATCATAGTCTGGAAATTTCAGTATTTTGGAAATCATAGCACTTTCCTTTTAAACAGTTTAGATATTAAAATTTCGTTATAAAATAAATTAGTTTCCTCAAATTTCATAAATCGATTCAAATTAACTCGAATTCCAAAAATTTAATTTAATCAAATCTCAAATCATCAGTTTCAACTCGATTTAGCTTCTAAATAAACCATTTCAAATTATCGATTTTGAATACATATCTTAACCATAAAATAAGCCATTTCAATTTTAATATATTTCAAAGCTTTATATTCAACATTTCAAAACTAAATTCGATAAATTTATATATATATCAAATTCACTTTACAATTATTTAGTTTTGAAATATTAACTTAACATTTCCATAACATTTGAATACAATTTCATTTTTTACAATTCAAATAAACAAGATATCTCATTTAAATATTTACGTTTGGAATATCCATTTAAGTCACCCTTTCAAATTTCAAGTTGTAAATCACTTCTTTAAATTTCAAATTCAATACATTTCAAATCAAACTTATTTAAGTATAATTCTTAAATAAATATAATTTCAATCAATTTCAAATCATTATAAATTCTATATTTGAAAATATAGATATTAAATGAATACTTAAACATATTATTTATCAACTTTATTAAATCAAGTTTAATCAATCTTTTAAAATCAATATTTTATCAAACCCATATATTTCTTTTCAAAACCATAGAAATCATTTCAAACATTTATATATAGACCAACGGTGCCTGTATATAATTTTCTATCCTATGGTCAAGTGATACGGATATTTATCATTTCAATCCGCAATTTAAAATATATATACGGGTATATATCTTTTCAACCCGCAATCCCAAATTCAATTAATTGAAAATCGCTTGGGTTTATCATTTCAACCCATAACGATTTTCTCCTATTCTACAAGATCGTTCGGGTATGTATCATTTCAACCCATAGTGATTCTATACTAACAGGGAACTTGCAGAGTGATAACAGATATGATAATAAAATAACAACAGTAACAGGCATATATCAACAGTATAAATAACAGATAATGGTGTCAGATGTCACAGGTGAACTGATACAGAAAATGACATATATAACAATGTGAATAACTAACAGCAACATATTTCAATTGACATTTCAATTGAAATTAAATTTAATAAATATAAGAACATTAATCGTGAGTGATTGCTCACCTTTCGAGGCTAGAGAAAATTGACACAGAAATGAACTACGAATCCAGAGCAAAGTGAGATGGGTACGAATTTGATGAAGGAATAGGCATGACAGACCCAAAAGCTGATAAAATGGGAATCGATGAGAACCGATCAGAATTATTTTTGCTATAACTGAAAATATATACATTATTTATATATTTCAAAAATCATTTTTTTACAAATATATATACTTAAAATAATAATCAATACACATAATTCAAGTAAACATTTCAAAGAATTTATATACATATACTCAATATAAATATGTACATAAATGTTTTATATTCATATTCAAACAATCATACTATATAAAGTTTTTATATGAAACCCCTTATACATTTATTTTTCCAAACAGTATACGTATTCAAAACCAACTCATATATATATAACTAACATATACTTACATATATAACTAACAGATTTCAACTTATTTTCTCCACTTTATAAACTGAAAAGAAACATATTTGGATATAAACACATGAGTTAGTCATATAAAATAATCTATAAAATACATATATAAACTGACAAAATATATAACTTACTAACAGAGCAACTAACCATAACCAAATGTAATACATATACTAACTCAAACCGACCATATAAATTTATATTAAAACACCTTATAAATATAACCTTTTTATTGTAGAAATAAAATAATATATATACAGTAAACATATATACTACTACCTGATATATATATATATATTGGTCAAAAGCTTTAGAACACAAAAAAAAACAAAATAGCTCGAAAACAACCTTTCAAAACATATATACATACGTATATACAGCAATATATTTATATATATAGGTTCCTACGTAACAATATATTATAGTATACAGTTTTTAAATACCAACAGATTGCTTATATAGGCTTCTATACAGTGCAAAACAGGTCATAAAGATTTCTGTATAGACTTTTATATACAATAAATATCACATAAAAATCTGATAAATAGAATATGGAAACAACAACACTACACTATATATTACTCTGTGTATAAAACTTATAACTTATATAACTTATGTATAAAACTTATACGTACAATCTATATTTTTACACATATAAACAAACAGCATTTGCAAATTTTAAACTTACCTATATATATACACCGACTGAGAAAAAAATTTAGACTCATAATACTCTTAGCATATATATATAGCATATAAGTATACTTTGAAATTTAACAGCTTTGCTTTAGATAACCAAGTATATCTTACTGGATCACTATATATAAGTATACTTATATATAAAAGCTTTTGAATATACATATCAATAACAGAGAAACAGTGAAATGGAATTTGAAAATACTTTGGACAACAGATCATCTAAAACTTGCGTACACAATATATATATGAATATCATTATATATGTAGACAATATCAAACTCTTGTACAAAAATCTAGATATATATATATATAGAACAACGTATTATCTTACATAAATACACCTATATACTAATAAACAACTGTAAACATTTATATACACTCACGTATATCTCTATATATATAATATAAACATACCTATACAATAACTCGGCACAGGATGAATCAGGGAAAACCGAGCTAGTGGAAGAGGGAAGCTAGGCTGGTCGATCTTGTTAGCGTGGGGAAAGAAGGGAAGGCCGAAGTGGGTTGCTCGACTTGGCTGTCTTGTTGAGGCCGAAGCTAGAACAGCTATGGAGAAAAGGCCTGGGTTGTAGCGTGGGAGGCTACGGGTTGCCGAGGTCAGGGAGATGGGGTGGGTTTGGTGGCCGTAGGCCGTGGTAGGGATGAAGCGAATGGGTCGAGAGGGGTTCCGTGGAAGCTTGGGGAGGATGATCTTGGGTAGGCTGTTGTACACGTGGTGGGTGGAGGGAGGTATGGCTACACGCTAATCGACGTGATGGGGAAGATGTCTGGAGAGTGGGTTTCGAGGCTGGTCTCGGTTGAAGTGTAGGTGGTGAGGCCAGTTGAAGGCTTGCGGTTCTCAAGTGTAGGTGTGGAAAATGGAGATGGTGACTGTCACATCAGGGGCTTCAATCATAATATATATAAACTTAGATATAATATTTTATATCTTCTCAAAATAACAATTGAAGACTCAAATGGAAAAGGTACAGGCAACAAACGAAAGAGAACAAATTGTTGCAACAGAAAGTAAGGTACTGAAGCCACTTATTATAAATTAAATATTGAACAGTTCAAAAGGAAACAAAAGGACAGAAAGAAAAAAAAAGGAACGTGGAAAGACCAAATCAACGTAATATATTTAATTTATTTGAGGAGAAACGGTAGGGTAGGAATAGAAATAGGTTGAATTGTTCAGAGGCTTTAATGTAGGAGCACGCTTGAAATTTTGAACTGAAGGAAGGAGTAAAGTCAGGAATTTTTGGTACCGTTACAACGAACCGTTTTATTATTTCCGTCGTGTACCAGACCTCAAAATAAAGAAATAAATATACCGCTGAGATCAGCATGACGAGACGATCAAAACGGTATACAAATATTGGTGGTACGATCATTCGATCAAAAGTCGATAATCGGTACCGAAAATGCTGCTATTCAGCCAGAATTAAGGTAAATGGGGTAATAGACATCCAAATTTGACGAAACGAAAGATGACGTCTCACTTAGAAGATGATTTACAAATTTTCTATGTAAAAATATTCAGGTTTGGAAAACATTTTATTATCACCAATTTTAACTGATTAAATCGAAGTAAATTTACGCGTGAAATAAATTTTCATATTTTCGGACGAAAATTTACCAGTTGCTATGTTTAATTAGACGCATTCCAAATATCAAATTTATATTTCAAAATTTTATCGTTTAAAATTTCACAAAATTCAATTAATTAAATAATTAAAACCACTGAAATTTACGGGTCGTTACACTCTCCCCCACTCAAAACTTTTCGTCCCCGAAAAGGAAGGAGGTAGGAGAAAAGAAACAACCAGAAGAAAATAGATTAAAAGACAAGATAAGACAATTAATTTAAACCATATAATTTCAAATTAAACTAATTAATATTTAGCAATTTTGATTTAATCCACTGAGTTCACTTAAGTTAAATCAATTCATCTATTTCTGAATTCATTACCTTATTGTCTAGTCATCCTCAATTAACAATTTCTAAATCATCAAATTTGTATAATCATTTATTATACTCATGTTTTATTCAACAAATTTACTTCTTTTATTCTCAATTATTATTAACTTTATTCCACTTAATATATCTTACCATATATATTTAAACCATATAAATTAATGTAAACCATATAAATTTCAATTTAAATTAATTTATATTCAATAATTGACTCTAAATTCAAGGTATTTCCATAGGTTAATCTAATTTCAATTTTTTATTAATTCCTTCAAAACAGATTAAATTTGTCTCATCTAATATTCAATTAACTTATTATTCTATTTCTCTCTATTAACATCTTTATAAAAAAAATTAGGTGTATAACATTTACTATAACACTCAAATCTTTCCTTATAAAGTCATTTTATATTGTATATTATCCAATTACATTTTTAACTTCTGAAAATTTTAGGTAAGTTATGTTGAGATGTAATTGAGTATTATACAAATAAGATTTTACAATTCAGTTATTCCCAGTTAACTATCTATCCAAGAATTTTGACTTTAGTTTATAATTGAAATCATCTTTAATCTAAAATTTAAGAATTTAAATCTCCGATTTACTTCAAACAATTTAGAGATATATATAATATATTTATATCAAATCAAATTAAATTATTAAAATCAGATACCTGTATATATATATACATCAAATTATACTGAAGAAATTCAAATCGAATACATTTTTTTCAAAACAAAACCGTAGCAAAGCTACAGAATGGTTTCTCCTCTTCGAAACTCAAAAATGAATGTCGATGATGCGGCCGTCATCACCGAAATTATTTTCCAGCGACAAAGAGAAGAGTACTGGTTTAAACATTTAAAATTCTTTGAAAACCATTTTATTCGAAAATACTTTAAATAATATACATTTTAAGACTTTAAAACAAAGTTTGAAATCACCAGAAATTTAATTCTTAAATTCTCAATTTAAATTCATTTCAATTCCAAATAAGTTTATAAACAATAGTCATTTTGCAATAGTCAATGACTTACAAAACGATAAAATGAAAATCAAATATTATCATTTTCAACGACCAAATTATTTAACTTTTAATTCCAGGAAATTTTCCTTATATATTTATAATATAATCATACAAATTTATTTCATTTATCAAATTTGAAAATTATATTGTGTCAGTTAGCTCTGTTCAAGTGTTTTGGGAATCCTATCGATAGCGTTGATCAGACGAATCGATCGAAAATCCAAACCAACATCAACAACTCAAACAACACACTATAAACATAAACTATTTTATATTAATTACAAATACACTCCCTCACATGATGATTCCAGAATTGGATTCCAACACAAAGATAGAGATCCAAATATAGAGGGACTCTAATCAATGAGAATTCTAATCTAAAATAGATAGGCTCGAAACGAAGGTTAGATGATTGCATTTCAAACAGGAAGATGGATAAAGTTGTATAAATCGCGGGCAACCTTAACTGGGTCAACCGTGACTTCATAGATAAGATCGATGTAGAATTCTGAAACAAATCGACCTTCGATTACCAGAGGTAGAATTCGGGTATAGCATAAGATAGCAGCATCGTAAACCGAGGATACAGAAATCTCCGGTGAATCAATACCGATTGTAAAGGAGTTTCACCGTAGTACAAATTATTCGAAGATTGGCGAGACCGCCGATTTATTATAGAGATCATTCGAAGTGGAGTTATGGGATACTCCAGAATCAAAGACACGAATAGGGGAGACACGAATGGACTTTGGAACCAAAGGGAACGTTCCAAAATTCAAAGGAACTGAGTCAAAGAAGAAGGAATTCAAGCTCGAACGAAAGTGATTCTGTAATTGAATTTACTACATATGCTGAGTTTTGCCTAAAACCAGAGCTCTGATACCACATGTAACAACCTAGTATTTTCAACCATTCGCATCCATTATAAGTGTATAGGTAGACACTCATGCCGGAGTTGAATTGCTCAAAATACTGCGTTGTAAATAAAATTTGGCAGAAACTCAACATATATAGTAAATAAAATAATTACAGATCATAGACACAGAGTAATATAACAATACTGCAGCGGAAACAAAAGGATAGTAGTTCATGAAGCTACTATATATATATAACAGAGTTAAACAAGATACAACAGAGGTCTCGAATACAATGGATGTCTCAATACAATAATCAAATACAAGATCTGAATACATCACTGGAATCAACAGAATAACTGAAAGCAGGATCGATAGATTGCTGGATCTCCAAAGGTGAGTCTCAAATGCTGTATCACTCGGTCTGACCCGAGCGTAAAGCAAAACACAAAACACTCGAGTCAGGATTAACATTCTTATATTAATAAATCCAACTCAAGTGAAATATCAACTGAAATACAAGTAACTTAAAGGATGTTTGGGATAGCCATCCTCTAAGGGTCCGTTAAACTATTTACTATGTAGTAATATTCGCTATTATAATAGTGTCTAAATAAGTAAAGTATAATCATATCGGAAAATAGCGTTAAGGGGATGGAGAACCTTAACGCGGTCGGATCTTAAAATCATAATCGTAGTAAAGCTCGATATGGTAGGTGACACGGCACAACTAGGCAATGCCAGGGTAGATATACCAATTACGCACACGGACTGATGGATACGCATAGCAGCCACTACCGTTCCACCTCGAACAACACTCCAAATCGGAGGATGGCCATCTAGTCAAATCACAAGTAAGAGTATAATATCGAAGAAATGCGTCCGAGAAGAGGTGCTACCTCACTGGTCCGAGATCGCTCCTGTTTTAGCCACCTTATGCCAACTCACGGGAGTTGGGTCCACGTAACATACCTTAAGAACGCCACCCCCATCCTACTTCATTCTGGAATCTCCACCGCGTACACGGTTGTCAAAGTGGTTTCGGTATCGACAGAGAGTATGTCCATATCCGATCCCGGTCTCTTTGCCAACCAATCGTTATTATAACACCGCGGTCATTTCAAAATAGTTTATACTTCGAAATCAAAATATCATTATCATTTCAAAACCCAATTTAATACAATATCATTTCATTTCAAATATATCCATTTTCAAAATCATATTACTTTCCAAAGTTATAATGCTTTCGAAATCATAGTCTGGAAATTTCAGTATTTTGGAAATCATAGCACTTTCCTTTTAAACAGTTTAGATATTAAAATTTCGTTATAAAATAAATTAGTTTCCTCAAATTTCATAAATCGATTCAAATTAACTCGAATTCCAAAAATTTAATTTAATCAAATCTCAAATCATCAGTTTCAACTCGATTCAGCTTCTAAATAAACCATTTCAAATTATCGATTTTGAAGACATATCTTAACCATAAAATAAGCCATTTCAATTTTAATATATTTCAAAGCTTTATATTCAACATTTCAAAACTAAATTCGATAAATTTATATATATATCAAATTCACTTTACAATTATTTAGTTTTGAAATATTAACTTAACATTTCCATAACATTTGAATACAATTTCATTTTTTACAATTCAAATAAACAAGATATCTCATTTAAATATTTACGTTTGGAATATCCATTTAAGTCACCCTTTCAAATTTCAAGTTGTAAATCACTTCTTTAAATTTCAAATTCAATACATTTCAAATCAAACTTATTTAAGTATAATTCTTAAATAAATATAATTTCAATCAATTTCAAATCATTATAAATTCTATATTTGAAAATATAGATATTAAATGAATACTTAAACATATTATTTATCAACTTTATTAAATCAACTTTAATCAATCTTTTAAAATCAATATTTTATCAAACCCATATATTTCTTTTCAAAACCATAGAAATCATTTCAAACATTTATATATAGACCAACGGTGCCTGTATATAATTTTCTATCCTATGGTCAAGTGATACGGATATTTATCATTTCAATCCGCAATTTAAAATATATATACGGGTATATATCTTTTCAACCCGCAATCCCAAATTCAATTAATTGAAAACCGCTTGGGTTTATCATTTCAACCCATAACGATTTTCTCCTATTCTACAAGATCGTTCGGGTATGTATCATTTCAACCCATAGTGATTCTATACTAACAGGGAACTTGCAGAGTGATAACAGATATGATAATAAAATAACAACAGTAACAGGCATATATCAACAGTATAAATAACAGATAATGGTGTCAGATGTCATAGGTGAACTGATACAGAAAATGACATATATAACAATGTGAATAACTAACAGCAACATATTTCAATTGACATTTCAATTGAAATCAAATTTAATAAATATAAGAACATTAATCGTGAGTGATTGCTCACCTTTCGAGGCTAGAGAAAATTGACACAGAAATGAACTATGAATCCAGAGCAAAGTGAGATGGGTACGAATTTGATGAAGGAATAGGCATGACAGACCCAAAAGCTGATAAAATGGGAATCGATGAGAACCGATCAGAATTATTTTTGCTATAACTGAAAATATATACATTATTTATATATTTCAAAAATCATTTGTTTACAAATATATATACTTAAAATAATAATCAATACACATAATTCAAGTAAACATTTCAAAGAATTTATATACATATACTCAATATAAATATGTACATAAATGTTTTATATTCATATTCAAACAATCATACTATATAAAGTTTTTATATGAAACCCCTTATACATTTATTTTTCCAAACAGTATACGTATTCAAAACCAACTCATATATATATAACTAACATATACTTACATATATAACTAACAGATTTCAACTTATTTTCTCCACTTTATAAACTGAAAAGAAACATATTTGGATATAAACACATGAGTTAGTCATATAAAATAATCTATAAAATACATATATAAACTGACAAAATATATAACTTACTAACAGAGCAACTAACCATAACCAAATGTAATACATATACTAACTCAAACCGACCATATAAATTTATATTAAAACACCTTATAAATATAACCTTTTTATTGTAGAAATAAAATAATATATATACAGTAAACATATATACTACTACCTGATATATATATATATAGATTGGTCAAAAGCTTTAGAACACAAAAAAAACAAAATAGCTCGAAAACAACCTTTCAAAACATATATACATACGTATATACAGCAATATATTTATATATATATAGGTTCCTACGTAACAATATATTATAGTATACAGTTTTTAAATACCAACAGATTGCTTATATAGGCTTCTATACAGTGCAAAACAGGTCATAAAGATTTTTGTATAGACTTTTATATACAATAAATATCACATAAAAATCTGATAAATAGAATATGGAAACAACAGCACTACACTATATATTACTCTGTGTATAAAACTTATAACTTATATAACTTATGTATAAAACTTATACGTACAATCTATATTTTTACACATATAAACAAACAGCATTTGCAAATTTTAAACTTACCTATATATATACACCGACTGAGAAAAAAATTTAGACTCATAATACTCTTAGCATATATATATAGCATATAAGTATACTTTGAAATTTAACAGCTTGGCTTTAGATAACCAAGTATATCTTACTGGATCACTATATATAAGTATACTTATATATAAAAGCTTTTGAATATACATATCAATAACAGAGAAACAGTGAAATGGAATTTGAAAATACTTTGGACAACAGATCATCTAAAACTTGCGTACACAATATATATATGAATATCATTATATATGTAGACAATATCAAACTCTTGTACAAAAATCTAGATATATATATAGAACAACGTATTATCTTACATTAATACACCTATATACTAATAAACAACTGTAAACATTTATATACACTCACGTATATCTCTATATATATAATATAAACATACCTATACAATAACTCGGCACAGGATGAATCAGGGAAAACCGAGCTAGTGGAAGAGGGAAGCTAGGCTGGTCGATCTTGTTAGCGTGGGGAAAGAAGGGAAGGCCGAAGTGGGTTGCTCGACTTGGCTGTCTTGTTGAGGCCGAAGCTAGAACAACTATGGAGATAAGGCCTGGGCTGTAGCGTGGGAGGCTACGGGTTGCCGAGGTCAGGGAGATGGGGCGGGTTTGGTGGCCGTAGGCCGTGGTAGGGATGAAGCGAATGGGTCGAGAGGGGTTCCGTGGAAGCTTGGGGAGGATGATCTTGGGTAGGCTGTTGTACACGTGGTGGGTGGAGGGAGGTATGGCTACACGCTAATCGACGTGATGGGGAAGATGTCTGGAGATGTGGGTTTCGAGGCTGGTCTCGGTTGAAGTGTAGGTGGTGAGGCCAGTTGAAGGCTTGCGGTTCTCAAGTGTAGGTGTGGAAAATTGTAACGACCCGATATTTTCAACCATTCGCATCCATTATAAGTGTATAGGTAGACACTCATGCCGGAGTTGAATTGCTCAAAATACCGCGTTGTAAATAAAATTTGGCAAATCTCAGAATATACAGTAAATAAATATAATCACAGATCACAGACACAGAGTAAAATAATGCAGCGGAAGTAAAAGAAATAGTAGTTCATGAAGCTACTATATAAATATATCAGAGTTACATAAGATACAACAGAAGAAATAGAGTACAACAAAAGTCTCAATAAAATAACCAAGTACAAGCTGAGTAGAACAACGGAACTGAAATAGATAGGACATGACAAGCAGATAATCTCCAGCGATTCAAATCTCCAAGAGAGTGGAAATCCAAATCTGTGAATAACTCAGGCTGACCCGAGCGTAAAGCAAAACACAAAACACTCGAGTCAGGACAATATATACTTATATAATGTAAACCAACTCAAGTGAACTATAATAAAGGTACAAGTAACTTAGAAGATGCTTGGGACCGCCCATCCTCTAAGGATCCGTTAAACTATCTACTATGTAGTAATATTCGATATTATAATAGTGTCTAAATAAGTAAAGTATAATCATATAGAAAATAGCGTTAAGGGGATGGAGAACCTTAACGCGGTCGGATCTTAAAATCATAATCGTAGTAAAGCTCGATATGGTAGGTGACACGGCACAACTAGGCAATGCCAGGGTAGATATACCAATTACGCACACGGACTGATGGATACGCATAGCAGCCACTACCGTTCCACCTCGAACAACACTCCCAAATCGGAGGATGGCCATCTAATCAATCACAAGTAAGAGTATAATATCGAAGAAATGTGTCCGAGAAGAGGTGCTACCTCACTGGTCCGAGATCGCTCCTGTTTTAGCCACCTTATGCCAACTCACGGGAGTTGGGTCTACGTAACATACCTTAAGAACGTCGCCACCATCCTACTTCATTCTGGAATCTCCACCGCGTACACAGTTGCCAAAGTGGTTTTCGGTAAGACAGAGAGTATGTCCATATCCGATCCCGGTCTCTTTAACAACCCAACGTTATTATAACCCGTGGTTATAACTTTTAAAAACAATACTTTACTTCAAAATAAAATATCATTTCAAACCATATCTTTATCAAAATAAAGATTAAATCAATTCCAAACCATTTCCATATATTTAAATTTTCATATAATTTCAAAACTTCATTTCAAATCATTTTAATATAATAAAATATCATATCCTTACAAAACTTCATTTCAAATCATTTTAATAAAATAAAATATCCTATCAGTTCAAATCCAAATATTCAACTTTAAATACCTTTTAAATTCAAAGATATCGTTCATTTACTATCATTTCAAATCACCTTTAAATAGTTTATATTCCAATCAAAATAATTCATTTAAACCTTTTAAAAGTGTAATTATTATATTTTCAAATCAAGTATTCAATTTCCAAAGTTTCAAACCATTCTGAGTTCGTTTACTAAGTCAAAAACCCTAATTATTAAAATTTCAGCATTTCACAGCATTTAAAACAACTGCTATAAGTTATATTTGAAAACATTTTTAATTCAGCAAAGACAGCACTTAAAACTGCTGTTAAAACTCAGTTTTAGTTGAATTATAGTTCAAAACAGAAAAGACAGCATTTCAGAAGTGCTGCGGTAGTTCAGATTTCAAAACAAGGGTTAAATTTGGTTTCAGCAAAGACTGCAGACCACTATAGCATTTCCAGAGAATGCTATAATAGGCCTGAGTTCAATATTAGCCTATAAGTTCAATTACAGCAACTACAGCATTTCAGAAATGCTGTAATAGCTCTTTTTACACAATTTTAGTTCAAAATAGAATCTATAGCATTTCTGAATGCTATTAAAAGTAGATTTCAGGTGTTAGTGTATTTCCAGCAATTAAATAACTTCAATTTAAAACACATAAACATTTTAAAAATCATATTTTAACATTTAAAATGTTCATTTACATATCATTTAACATGTATCTTTTTCACAATAAATTTCTTATAATTAAATCCAATTTTCAACAATTTACTTAATAAATTTAAGTGTAAAAGTTTCCAATTCTTCACATTTCAACAAATAACTTAACACTTCAAATTTAAATTACCATTTCACAAATTTAACTAAATTTCCAATTTTATTTAATTAACTTAAACCTTTAATTAAAACCAAATTTCACATTTCCAAGTCAAGTTATATTTTAAAAGATCACTTTTAAACATTCATTTATTTAACCACTTAAATTCATAGAAAAATCAATAATACTTTAATAAATCACTTAAATTCAAATTTAATCAAATTATCATATTTACCATTTCCAAATAAAATTTAATATCCATTTTATTTATATAACCTAAATATCACTTTTAACCAAAATTCCAAATTTCCAACTTAAGTTATATTTCAAAAATCCAGTTAAACCATTCATTAATTACATTTTTAACACATAGAAAAATCATAATTTCTTTATTTTAAAACATTTCAAAATCTATTTAAATCAAATTTCATAAATTTATAATTTTTAAAATACTTAAAAATATCCAAAACACTTTATAAAATAACCACGGGCCTGTATATAATTTTCTAACTTAGGTCAAGTGATACGGATATGTATCATTTCAATCCGCAGTTAAAAAAAAAGAAAAATCCGGGTTCTATCATTTCAAACCCGCAATCCCAAGTTAAAATAATTTTAAATAAAAATCGTTCAGGCCTATCATTTCAGCCCATAACGATTTTTCCCTATTCTAAAGTCCGTTCGGGTATGTATCATTTCAACCCATAGTGATTCTAATCTACAGGGAACTTGCAATGGTGATAACAGATATAAATAACAGAATAACATTAAATAACAGTAACATATGATATAACAGGTATAATAACAGGTGTGAACATCATATGATAATAATATAAGCATATAAAACTTGATAATATATTTCTACAGATTCGCAGGGTGTCAATTTACTAGTTATATAGGTACATATTGTCTGGTGAGAATAACTCATCTTTTTATGCTGGAGATATCAATTAGAATGACACAACGGATCCAGAAGGCACGACCTTTGATTTGAGTGGAGAAAATAGCCAAGATATCATCTTGTAAACAATACCCAAACAAGACAAAACAATATAGCACATGAATATACTTAACATAAAACAATGTTGAACAAATTGAAATACAAAGCAATAAAGACAAGACTTTGCCTTTACCATTCAAATGCTTGACCATAGGGGATCAAGTGCTCAGCCATGATGTGTTTGGGCTCAGGTTAGCATCATATAGGTCAGGTTTAGCACACCCAAGCATGGCAACATGAAGTGATGTGAAGGGTAGGAGATGCAACATGAAGAATATCAATGGACAAGGCAAATAGGTGAAGTTTTGGTCACAACAAGGCTCGACTTGGTCATTGCTTGGCTCAGCCATGCATGGTACAGGTCTGGACAGTGGAGGGTGATGGTGCAGCAGCAGCCAAAGGTCATGTAGTTGCTGGTGGTGGTGGTTCTAGGGGTGGCCAAGGTGATAGATGAAGGTGTTGGTGAAGCATATGTGGTTTAGGCATTGTTTGGAAGGGTTTTTGTGCAATTTTGTGGTGCTAACTTAAATGGATGGGCATGGCTTGTCATGGTCAGTGGAGGAGGAGGAGGTGCTGCTGTAGATGGTGGTGGGGCTGAAGGTGGAGAGGATGGTGGAGATGAAGGTGGTAGAGGCCAAGCAAAGCTAGAAGAGGAGGAAGACAAAATCAATGGAAATTGTGAAGTAAAGAAGAGATAAAGGAAGAAGATAAGAGGAGAATGGAAGCCATATTTTTTTTAGGGTTTAGGAGCTTTGGAATTTCGTGAATGAGAGAAAAAAAAAGTGGCGGCTGAAGAAATGAGGAGATGTTGCCAATTGAATGAAAAGTTAGGTTAAAAAGTAGAAGGCTTAGAAAATAAAAGGGCCTTAGGAAGATAGAAAGTTTAAGGCCTTTCAAATTTCTTTAATTCATTTTTATAAGTTTATATTTCTGATAATAACAGAAATTCCAGTTAAAAATTCGAAAATTTGATAAAATATAAAAATATATATAATATTTATTGATTATATAAAGTAGAATTAAGGAAAATAGTTAAAACAGTGAACTAGACTAGAAAATTTTGAAATTGAATAGAAAATTTTTTAGAAAATTCATATGAGCTTGCAATATATTTTTAAACATAAATAATATATAAAATAAAAATATATTCACAAAATAAATATTTAAAATTTAATTTACATATAATTTTTAATGAAGAAAATAGCAGAAAATAGGAAAACAGCCTTTAAAAATGAAAAATAAATACAGTAAATTTTGGAAAAATACTATTATCAATTTAAAAACATAAAAAGACAAAATATACACAAAAAACATATTAACACATATTAAAACAAAATATAAGAAAGAAAATATGATTTAAAAATTTAAAATAGGCAAAATTGCACAAATAAACAAATTATACTAAAAATTGAAATGTACATAACTTTTACATTTTAACTCCGTTTTCAACGAAACGAAAAGTAGTGTTCAAGTTATTAAATCTATTTTCATAATAAAAGATAAAATTTATAATTTCAAACTATTAAAAATTTAAACTTAAAAGTCAAAGTTTGACTATTGACCAAAATTCACATTTTCAGGAAATATTAAATTTAGTCATATTTGGAATTCTAATCCACATCAAAGTCAAAGTTTATATTTAAAATAACAAAATTTATTCTTTTCATAAATAAAGCTTTTGAATCTGGAAAAATCAATTAAAAAAAATATTTGAAAAATACAGGGTTGTTACAAAAATGGAGATGGTGACTGTCACATCAGGGGCTTCAATCATAATATATATAAACTTAGATATAATATTTTATATCTTCTCAAAAGATCAATTGAAGACTCAAATGGAAAAGGTACAGGCAACAAACGAAAGAGAACAAATTGTTGCAAAAGAAAGTAAGGTACTGAAGCCACTTATTATAAATTAAATATTGAACAGTTCAAAAGGAAACAAAAGGACAGAAAGAAAAAAAAAGGAACGTGGAAAGACCAAATCAACGTAATATATTTAATTTATTTGAGGAGAAACGGTAGGGTAGGAATAAAAATAGGTTGAATTGTTCAGTGGCTTTAATGTAGGAGCACGCTAGAAATTTTGAACTGAAGGAAGGAGTAAAGTCAGGAATTTTTGGTACCGTTACAACGAACCGTTTTATTATTTCCGTCGCGTACCAGACCTCAAAAAAAAGAAATAAATATACCGCTGAGATCAGCACGACGAGACGATCAAAACGGTATACAAATATTGGTGGTACGATCATTCGATCAAAAGTCGATAATCGGTACCGAAAATGCTGCTATTCAGCCAGAATTAAGGTAAACGGGGTAATAGACATCCAAATTTGACGAAACGAAAGATGACGTCTCACTTAGAAGATGATTTGCAAATTTTCTATGTAAAAATATTCAGGTTTGGAAAACATTTTATTATCACCAATTTTAACTGATTAAATCGAAGTAAATTTACGCGTGAAATAAATTTTCATATTTTCGGACGAAAATTTACCAGTTGCTATGTTTAATTAGACGCATTCCAAATATCAAATTTATATTTCAAAATTTTATCGTTTAAAATTTCACAAAATTCAATTAATTAAATAAATAAAACCACTGAAATTTACGGGTCGTTACAATTTGGTTGATGGATTTTCTTGTTACATTGTTATATTTGCATATGGTTATTGTATAGTCTATATTATATATTGATATTACTTTCTATATACTTGTTCTCATTGTTTGTTGAGTGATTAGTAGGTGCGGATGGCGTATGTTTCGCATTTGGAGCTCGCTTTCGCATTATAATGGTTGTATATGCTTGCTAATACTAAATAAGGTACACATCTTAGATTACATATCGCATTATTTCTGATCGTTATTGATTGTTGGATAATATACTAAATTATATTGTTGGTTTGGATATATTCCCGCCTATTGGAGCGGATGAGATCCTATTACGTTCCCGTGTAAGAGCGGATGACCATTTATATATGAATCCCGCCTCGAAGCAGTTGATTTATATTTTATGATTATATGCTGTATGTGATGCAGGGGGGACAGGTTGGAGGGATCCAACGGGATTCCTCACACTGTTGATTTTATTTTCATATATATTATGATATATGACTTGTTGGATGCCATATTGATGACATGAATACGATTTTGTTTATTTATGGCTTTGGTGGCACTTGGCCTTATTTAGGGTATTTTAAAATATTATAAACTAATGATTTAATTTAAAAAGGAATTTCAAGTGATTTTGGAAATTTTACATGTTTAAATAATTTTTCCAAAATAAATTGTATGATTTTGAGAACTTATAAATCAATAGTTTTACAAAAAAAATATTTTTAAATAGAAATTTTGAATTGTGGATAAAGATTTTTAAATATTAAATTAAGTCCGTCTTTTAAAATAAAAAGGATATGGTTTTAAAAGGAATTAGCAAATATTTGATATAAATATTGTTAATCATTTTGTATAAAGTGATGTTTTACAAATGAAGTAAAGATTTGCAAAAATCATGTTTAGTTAATAAAGAGTGGATTTATAAACGGTGTTATAAATCAAAGGAAATTATTATGATTTAACAAATGGGTGAAATAAATCAAATGATGGATTTATTATAAGATATGGAAGTTTGTTTTAGAAAATAGTTGACTCTATTTTGGAAATTGAAAGTGAGGGTGAATTGGGATTGTTAAATGATATTTTATAAATTGAAAGAAATTTATACTTATAGAAGCAAGGTTGAAAACAGTTGAAATATGTTTTGAAGGGGACTTTATAAATAAATGAGATTTATAAAGGAAATGGAGTTATATATGGGGTTCATAAAAAAGGAATTTTATGAAAGGAAGTTTCATAAAATAAAAGAGATTTATAAATATGGAAACAATTATGTGGAAAGTTAAGTATAGATTTTTATCATGGAAATATTAATACCGTTTAAAAATGGTTTATCAATATTTTAATATTTTGAAAAGTTTATTATTTAAAAATTATTAATATGGTTGAAATTAATTTTAATTATTTATCAGTAAGACTTTGGAGATTAATTTTTATTATTTATAAAGATGTTGAAGATAACTCATCATTGTTTATTTAAGAATGTTGGAATTTATTAATTGTTATTTAAATATGTTTTAAAGTTAATATTTATTTATATTGTTAGTATTATATAATAGTGTTTTAAGTAAAAGGGTAGAATTTTATTTTAAATGCTTTCGAGATTTATAAATGAGGTTTATAAACGGATGTGGATTATAAGAGGAATCTTATAATATGTTTGGAAGGCGTAAAAAAGATTAGTTAAAGGTAAAAGTTTTATAATTGGATTTTAGATATTATAAAGGAATTTAGAAGCGGATTTATATATTTATAAAAGGAGTTTTATAAATGGTTTTTTTATGGATTTAAAATGGAGTTATGAATAATTTTTGAATTGAATAAAAAGGGGGATCTTCCCAAATGTTGATGAATATACTTATACTGTTGAGATAAGTATATGGATGTTTTTCAAGTATTGAGAATATAAGTGTTTGTGGATGAATCTTTATAAAAGTATTTTGGTACAAATATTGACAAAGTGATTTGAGAAAATCAAAGAATTTGTTAAAAGAGGCTTAGTGTTGCTTGGTGCTTAACCAATGTTAGTTTTCCCTATGGAATTAAATCTCTGATTTAATGTTTATTATTCGATAGTTAAATAACCGACTATCGAAAATGGACCCAAGACGTAATTTTGGAAATATCTAGGGGAAACTAGTTATTTATATGGCACGATCATCTTCGATGATGATGTACTATGCGTATAAATCTCGTTTCATTCTCCTAGGAAAATGATAAGGAAATATGTCCACTAACGGTTAGGAGGTGATCTCCGTCTTATTTATAACCGTTAATTTCCTAAAGAACCGAGGTTAAGTTTACCGGGAATTATCGAAAAGTTGTTTCAAAGAGACCGGGATCGGGTATGTTATCCGAAAACCACTTCGATCCAACGAATGCATTTCAAAGTGAAGACATCTTGATGATGATGGAATTGGAGACGGAGCTCTCAAGTATTCCGTTCAGTCCCAAAACTGACTTATATGGATGAATGCTGGTATTGCATTGTTGCCTGGAGGGCAGTATTAGCATTCCAAGTGGGAAGTGTTATATAAACGGTAAAACGTAGCCTCAAGCTTCATCAACCAGGAATGACTAAAACATGGGAGATGTAGCAGGGCTATGTAACGACCCGGAATTTTTGTCGTCTCGAGTTTTGAATATTAATTTCTAATATTCAATAATACGGTATTTTTACCAAAATAAAATCCCCGTTAAGTGATGATTGGTGATAATATATAACTTTAAACCAAGATAGTATTTTGAATTTCCGGATTTTATTTATAAAATAGGAAATTGATTTAAAATGGAATTTCTTATATATATATATATATATATATATATTCAAGACAACAGTATTTATATATGTAATTTGGAAAGAAATTCATAGCAAATAAATGTAAGTGAATAAGAAGCATATATTATAAATAGAAATGATATGACTTGTGAAAAATATTATGTATTATAAATGGAGAGAGTTAAAGTTGGGTTTTCTTATATATATATATATATATATACACACACACACACACATATATACACATATATATATACACATACATATACACATATATATATACACATATATATACACATATATATGTGTGTGTGTGTGTGTCTATACATATCAGTTAAGAAGAGTGTAATATTTATAAACTAAATAAGCTAGTGGGTTAAAACGATATATGTAATGATAAGTGAAATATACATATGTGTGAACTAATAAATATAGTTATTAAGAATTTTATATATTTATATATATATGTATATATTGAAAAATGAAAGGAGTAAATATGAAAGAAAATATATATAAGAACCTTATATGGAAAAAATTATTTTTTTATATGTTGAATATGAGAAATTTATAAAATCATTTTAAAAAGGGGATCTTTTACAAAATAGTGTTTTGACAAAAACTGTTATTGTATACATTTAAAATGAAATAGCACAAATTTTCATTTGCCTTGAGTTGTTCATTTTTAAAATATAATAATAAGAAATGTAGAACAAAAATGTTGTTTTATTTAACAATGGAATAGCAAAGTTTTAGTATATTAAGTAATATATTTTTAAATGACAAACTTTTATTCTATATTCTAAAGGTAGTTTGATATGAATATGAAGACTTAAAGTTTGTTTTAAACTACTTTATATTTCTTGTTTTTCGAATTATATATGTATGAAGCTTGCTGCACAAACAAAAAGAAAATTCAGCTAAGTAAAATACAAAGTAAATAACATAAGTAAAAAGGTATAAAAAACAAGAAAATGGGTAAAAACATATAAATGTACATATAAGCATGTTTGGTTCAAAAGAGGAAAGGTTAGAAACATTTTCTTCACTTCATTTCAATCTCAGATCCTCATTTCAATCCATCAACCCATCAAAACAATTGTACAGCATCTCAACATCTTTTGAGCCAAAACCTGTACCCTATACATCATTCTCCTTTGCAAAACATGTATATATATAGGTTGTGTGTATGTAGGTTTCAGTTTCAAAAGCCTATAAACTAAAAACTGTAAAGAATATATATATAAGCTCTGTAAACAAAAGAAAGAAGCAATCTCTTTAAAAATCGAAATCAAAGGCAAGGATCCAAGTTCAGATCTAAAACTAAGGATCAATCAGAAGTTTTCAAAGATTCAAGCATGTGGAAGGTGAGAATTTGAATTTGAAATGCCTAAATGTTTCAAATCTACTCTGTCATTGTTAACAGAGTTAGAAAAAAATCATATATGCCTTGATTTCAAAAATCATTATCCCTTAATTCATTTCAAACTTGCGGATGATGTTACCTAGAGAAATGTTTGTTTTCGAGTGTAGTTTTCATTAAAAATAGTTTGAAGCTCGTTCGTTTTGTATATTGTGAAAAATCTCAAAAATACAGTAGATAACTTGGTTTTCGATGAAAATCGATATGTTTAAAAAATCGAATCATGTAGATATTTGTGATCAACATAAGAAGGTGGGAATTTTAGTGAAGGAATCGTATTTTCTAATAGTCTAAATTGTGAGAATTTGTTAGATGATCAATTTTTATTTAAAAATATATATTCGGCGATCTAGGCAAAGATAGGCGGTGCGATTTGGCCGAGGAGGAGCGTTGTGACGAGGCTGAGGGGTTCACCATGGTGCATTTTTGAATTAGGGTCTGGATTGTGGTGGCGTATAGATTTTAGGGTTTAAGGCTCTTTGTAACGACCCGGAATTTTCGAACCCGAAAATTCCAGATAGTTAGAAGAAAAAGAAAGAGATAGAAGAAAGAAACAGAAAGAAGAAAGAAGAACAGAGAACACAACATCTCACATTCGCAGCGGATTAAATATAATAACAAATAATAATAACAGTTATACAAAGAAAAACTGTATTTGTTAATTACATTTTAATACATCAGAGTTACACTATTACAAAACACAGGACAATTTGAAAACATGTCTCAGATAATCAACAATAATATATACAACGGATATCACTCCATACGTTCCTGCCATCCAGCTTGTCTCCTAAGCTCTTGAACGTCCTTACCTGAAAATCTGTAATACTCGGTCTGACCCGAGCATTACATCAAAGTAACACCCGAGTCAGGCTGGAAACCAGCGTGAGTAAACCCGTATAACTTGGAATACTAAGTTATAAACATATTTGAAATCCTGGGGTAACTCGTACTTCACTACGAGTTCTTAACTTGTTATAGTCAATCACTCTTTACAAAACAATACTAAAGTACCGTTTCTTAGTTTCAATGGTCTAGTTACTTAATTTATTCTATTCCAGCTTATTTGATTCTAAAAATCAAATTTATATGGAATTATTAAATTACAAATCGAAGTGGCTTCGGGTATTTACTGATACCCGACTCCGGTCTCTTCAAATCCAATGTTATTTATTTAAACCAAAAGTTTAAGTTTAAACAATAAAATTTATACACACTAATTCATCTCATATCACACATCAACACATATCACATATCGGAGATTTCACATAACCCCAGACATCCAATATCATTCAACCATTCATTAAGCAAGATTAATCAACCACACCATCTCTAATTAATTTAATAAACCATCAATGAATTAAATTAATTACTTTAATTACTTTTAAACCCTTCTTACTTAACATTAATTAATTACAAATTAATTAATTAATCATCCTTAATTATCCGTCTTAATTAATCATCCATAATTACTTCATTAATTAATTATCCCATTGGTTAATAATCCTCAATTAATTAACCTTTAATTATTAATTAATTTTAACCTTTAATTACTAATTAAATTAATTAACCCTTAACAATTAATCCTTAAATTACTTACATTAAGTAATTATCATTCTAATTACTTACATTAATTAATTTCTAATTACCAATTGATTAATCTCTAATTACCCATTTATTTATCTCTAATTAATTTATAACCTTTAATTATTAATTAATTAATCCTTAATCATTAATTAATTAATTAATTTCTCTTTAATTACTTAATTAAAATAGGTAACAAATTGTCAACATAACCTTTTGCTAACCAAGTATTAAATAAAATATTTCCTTGAAAGGATTTGTTAGAAATTATTAGAAAACTTGTCTAATATTATGTTTTACTTAAGACTTTGAAAATTTCAAATATTTTAAAAGTATGCAGGCTCAACCCAAGCCCACGAACTTTTCTTACCAAATCCCTTTACTTGTCTAACAACTTGTAAACTAACCCGATCCAATCTAACGAAAATCTCGAGCCCAACCTAGCAAATTTCTAAAGCAAACTCGAGCTACTCTCGCTCCTCACTCCTAAACTTCCGTAAAATCAACACCAGACACCCAGGGAAATACATGTGCACATGCACACGCGAACGGAGATACGCCGACCATCGTCGATGATGCTACCCAGTCGCCAATGACCCCCTCCACCACTTCGACCACCCAGAAACTTCCCTATGTCCCAAAATCAAAAACGAGCGAATCTATCCCTACCTCGAAACGGTCCATCGCCTATATCTACCCTGCGACGCCACCACCAACCACTGGAAACCACGACACCCTGTCCAGAACCTCGCCGAAGACCAACACTCCTATTCCACTCACCCTATCCAAGACCGATACACCATAGTCGGAGGTATCGGCTCGAAATTAAGAACGAACCCATTAGGTTGTAAAACCCTATAATCCCATCACGACGCCGCCATGATGATCATTGGACCCTCCGGTCATTTTTCCTACCACCCCCGACCCACGAACTACCTTCGGTAATGATCACGATATCTAACCCTTCCCCGATCGCCAGAAATTACCCTAAATAAGATTTCCGTTCATCCCACGATTTCTTTCCAAAAACAACATTAAAAATCTTGATTTTATTTTTAAAAATCCTAGTTTTCGAAGACAATTCAGACTATATAGGTGAGTTCGTGAATCATTATGTTTGAAGTTAACATATTCTTAAGTATTTCACTGTTTTCTTAATTTCCAGGAAATATTTAAACCTATTATACTTAATTTTATATTTAGAACTTAAATCTTGATAATCCAAGCAAACTTTGTCTAAATATCATAAACTATAGAAGGTTTGAGGAAGAGAAGATGATTTCTTTTATATTGTTTTTGAAACTGTAAAACAAAACAAAGGTACTTATATATATGCAGGCATGCCTACTTAACAGATTTATATTTATAAACATACAAGCATTATTTACATTTATGCAAGCAGCTATCACAACACTAATTCATATATCCATCACATGCAGCAAGTTAGAACAAATTAAAGCTTTTGTATAGATTGTTTTCTCACTTGTTATTTTTAAACTCTGTAACTTGAAAACAGAGAAGAATGGACATATCTAGACATTCACAGTTTAAACACATATATACAGATTTCTCTAATATATATACATGCAAGGCCTAATTTATTTCAACAATTCACATGCAACCGATTTTAAACAAAATATAGGTTCGTTCACTCACCTTTAATGTTGAACAGAGTGTAAAGCCTGGAAAGTTTGAAATCTGGAAACTTGATTTTTGATCTGCATTTGCTACTTGATTTGTTTGAGTTGAATCTGAACTTGAACTTTTAGTTTGATATTTGAGTTGAATACATGTTGAGTTGATCTGCTACTTGAATCAACTATGATTGCTCAGGTTTGAGATTGAAACAGTTGAAGTTGCTATAGTTTTTAGTTTTGATTTCCTTTGCTGGCTTTAGTTTGAAAATTGGAAGATAGTTTGTGTTTTGATTTTTATTCTCTGATTTCTTTCTCAGGTTTTATTACCTCCTTGATCTGGTTTTCTTTTTAGTTTAAGATTTTAGAAGATGAAAGAAAGAAGAGATTGAGAAATGTATATGAAAAAGTTTTGAGCTGAATACAGCCTTCTTCTCAAATATTTTTCAATTAAAAGAAACAAATGCCACTTGTCTTTGCATGTTACTCCTAGCTCACAAATGTCAAAACCAAAATTTTATATATTTTCTTATGTTTTTATTAATTTATGTTTTATTGTTTTATATTTTTATATATACAAACTATATTTAGTTCATGTGTAATTTAAAAAGAAAGTATAATAGCCTTTTTATTGAATCCTATTTAACTATCATATTTTTAATTAATAAATATTTATTTCTAGAGTTTTTAAAAATTTAAATTTTAACTTGAAATAGCTTTTGAAAATTATTATATTAAATTCAACCCAGAACTTCCTATTCACAATGTATATAGAGAATATTTTAATATTATAAAGAAGGTTATCAAATTATTATTGTTGAATTATTATATTAATATGTTTACTGTGATTATATATTAACAATGGATTTATATATGTATATACTTAAGATTTTCATCATTATAGAGTTTGCATATATCTATTTATATATATGTTAATTTACTGTAAAATTTATTATTCCTAGATATTTATATTTCAATATTTATTATAGATTCAAATTTATTATATTTTCAGATACCAGAATTTAATCTGTTCAACTGAATAAACCATTTAATTATCCAATTATCAGATGCCCAAAAATCCGGGTTATCACATTCCTTCCCCCTTAAAATCTTTTCGTCCTCGAAAAGGAACGAAGCCAAAATTTATTATTTACCTATTATCTGATAAATTTTCTCTTTGAACATATTTTTTTTAAAATACTTTAAAAAAAATCTTTATAATATTACTAAATTAGTTTTTATAAAAATACTTTTATAACTCGATGTTTCAACAAGTCCATTCTCGTTCTCACAGAAATTCGGTCATACGTTGATCAGGCGTAAGACTGAAAATCTATAAGTACTTAGCAGACCCATTTTCAACACCCAGTGAAAAATTTGGAAAATACTTTATTTGAAAATATCGAAAACGTTTTTGAAAATAGAGGAAATATCTTTGGTGAGAATACTCTGGAAATCATCACTCCCATCCATGGTCGCAGTTAACCCGATGGTTACGTTGCCGTCCCGGCAAAATCCACAGATAACTGTAGGTCTCCGCGCTCCTCGATTACGCCATGGAACCCGCTACAGATCGCAGTTATACCCGGGCCTTACGTTGCTATCACAGCACAAACCCATATAACTGTAGGCATCGGCGCCACCGAATTTCGCTGCCAAAAGAATGAAACTTCTCCCACATAGGTCGCAGTCTACCGATATAAAATCAAACGTAGACAGTTGGCTCTCAGCGGCACACACGACTTTCGCTATGTTACCATAGTGTCACAGTCTACCGATATAAAATCAAACGTAGACAGTTGGCTCTCAGCGGCACACATGACTTTCGCTATGGTCTGCAGTAGATCGCAGTGACATCGAGTTACATTGTCGTCACAAAATAACCCAAATGCCTCTGTGGGCACCAGCCCCTCGACTTTCGCTACACAAATAATCCTCAGGAACTAGTTTTGTCCGGACTCCTCACAGGATCAACTTTAGAATCCCCCCCTTGGGGTTCAAGGCAGTACCACCCAGTGGCACTCCTGAGAAGTTCATTTCAAGGGAGCGCCTTTTTCCCCAGAGCTATTCTCAAAACACTTTATACTATATACTTATAGTATCTTCAAATCATACCCTTTATGATTTATCAAAATCTCCTTTACACAAAATCGATTACCAAAATCGATAATTCTCAAACTAGGCTTTTCAAAATCCAAAATTGATTTTCCTAAAAATCAAAAGCCTTTCCCAAATTCATAGGTTCCCAAAACCTTTTCCAAAATCATTCTCATAAGATCCTTTATATATATATAGATATAGATATATATAACTTTTAAAATCTTTGGATCATTTCAACTTTGTATAAAACCTCTTTTATACTTCAAATATTTCAAAACCCTTTTCTTTTAGCAATAGATTCAACAAGGGAAGATTTACCTTATACAACAAGGATATATAACTTTATTTTATTCCAAATCAAATATTCACATTTGATAAATCTTTTATAAAGTTATTAACCATATTTCTTTTCAAAAACCATTTTACAGTTCTTATCCACAAATCTTCAATATCAATTTCATTCAAATCCGTATGATGTACACATATCATCCGTACACAATATCAATCTGATCGCTCAATCGATCACACAATTTCACTTCCGAACTAGTATCGTCCACCCGACTTCCTAGTGCGGACTCAGATCTGGTTTCTTGATTAGAAACCGTCATTCTCCTTGCATAGTCCCAACTATGATAGAGAATATCCAGAACCAATCAAAAATCCATATCTAGGTTCGCCGTCGAAAATCGAGCGAAAAATCCCAACTCGGATCGATAATACTATCTCGAAATTCTGTGTTCGAATCTGGATCAAATCACTATGCGAATAGAATAATATACGTATATCCTACGTATTTATCTTTGTTGGTTATTATCCAAATCAATTCTCTTTTCTATTCACATTTCCTTTAATTCCATTCACTTATTCTCAATTGCTTCCATTTCCAATTGAGTTATTACTTCAATTACAAACAGTTTGAACTCTGACCAATTTAAATTTAAAAATAGCTTGAAAAAGTTTAAAATAGATAAGTAGTTGAAAAATAGTTATTAGTTTATAAGACAGTTTTCAAAATAGTTAAATAGTTTTAAAATAATTGTAAAATAAGTATAAGATAGTTTGGGGTTTAAGAAGAAAGATTGTATATTAAATAGTTTGGAAACATATACTTGTATTAAAACAATTTGAAAATAATCCAGAGCCAAACTGTTTAATTTCCCAATCTCCATTTCCAATTAATTTCCCATTAATTCAATTTAAATTTCCACTTCCATTTAAATTGACTCAATACTTCAATTTCCATTGAATTTTATTCAATCCCAATTCAAGTTGAATTAATCTTAATTCCTTTCCAAATTTCAAATCAAATTCCATTTGATTTTAAACATATTCATTTTAATTACAATTTCAAATTATTCAAACTAATTTCAAATTGAATCCACTTAAATTTCAAATCATTTCAATTTCTATATGAATTAATCCCAATTCCCATTTGAATTTTTTGAACTCATTCAATCTTCAATTTTTAAACTATCTCGAATTATATAAATTCGAGTTAAAATTTTTAAATATTGATTTAATTCCTTAAGTTAAATTAACCCTTACTTTTAAATTAAATCAACCTTTATTTTTAATTTAACAACTTAAATCTTTAAACCATTTAATTCTGTATCCAAATTCCAAAATTCCATTTTAAAATTATCTTAACTTATTACAAAGTTCAAATAAGAATTCAAAAACAATTTAATCTTCAGATTCTAATTTATTATCCATTTCTAACTTTAAAATAAATTCTTAGTTTCATAGATTATTTATAACAATAGAATGATATCAGGATAAATAAACATCCAAATTTATCCAAACACCAATTAACAACATCCCATTTCAATTTCCAGATCTCAAACCCATTTTGAGATTACTCATAACTCCCATTTAAACCCAACCATTTAACTTCTAAGTTAAATTTTAATTTCATCTTGAAATTTCTAATTCAAGTTATTTATTCAACTTATTTAACTTCCTTCAAGTTAAATTTACTTAATCCGGTCAACTTTTCACAATTTGAATTCCCATTCAAATTTTAAACTTCAGATTAATAGTCTTTCCCCTTTTAAGTTTAAAAAACTTACTTTACTTTGGGTTTTACATCACATTCCAATTTAAAACTCAACACTAAGTGTTTATTTCAAATCATCATTGGTATTATATATATTCCTCATATATACATTTTCTTTACACACCAAGTTATACTTTAAATTTTTAAACCACCTTTGGTTTTAATTCAAAACAACTTCTTTAAAACAATTTCAAGTTTTCTGGATTTAGATTTAAAATTTCATAATTTTAAATTATCTTCAATTCCAATTTATAAGTCATACTCACTTAAATGTTTACTTCCCTAAAACATTTTTTTTTTCTTAATCATTAACAACATTCATTATTAAACACAACTACCATTTATGACAATAACCAAGGTTATCATATCTGGAAACCAATTCATTATTATCTTTATTCTTGATAACATTTCTACAAATTCAAGATTTTAATTTTAGTTTGAATTCATTTCAAACTTATCTTCATTCAATTTCAATTTGGTTGTATTACTATTACCACTTAATTCTCATTATTTTATTTTATTCCAATGATTCAACAACCAATTTCTTTAATATATTTAATAATTAGAAAATTATTTCTATATATATCAAAAGATAAACTTATATAAAAAACATTTTTTAAAAAAAAATCATTTTAAAACCTTTATATAAGAAAATAACAAATACGCTCTCATATATATATACACTCAACTCGTTCTAGGGTACCATTGACCCTATCCTTAACGAGTAATCTCAACAGAGCCAAGGTTCTCGCTTAACCTTTTGCTCTGATACCAACTGTAACGACCCGGAATTTTCAAACCCGAAAATTCCAGATAGTTAGAAGAAAAAGAAAGAGATAGAAGAAAGAAACAGAAAGAAGAAAGAAGAACAGAGAACACAACATCTCACATTCGCAGCGGATTAAATATAATAACAAATAATAATAACAGTTATACAAAGAAAAACTGTATTTGTTAATTACATTTTAATACATCAGAGTTACACTATTACAAAACACAGGACAATTTGAAAACATGTCTCAGATAATCAACAATAATATATACAACGGATATCACTCCATACGTTCCTGCCATCCAGCTTGTCTCCTAAGCTCCTGAACGTCCTTACTTGAAAATCTGTAATACTCGGTCTGACCCGAGCATTACATCAAAGTAACACCCGAGTCAGGCTGGAAACCAGCGTGAGTAAACCCGTATAACTTGGAATACTAAGTTATAAACATATTTGAAATCCTGGGGTAACTCGTACTTCACTACGAGTTCTTAACTTGTTATAGTCAATCACTCTTTACAAAACAATACTAAAGTACCGTTTCTTAGTTTCAATGGTCTAGTTACTTAATTTATTCTATTCCAGCTTATTTGATTCTAAAAATCAAATTTATATGGAATTATTAAATTACAAATCGAAGTGGCTTCGGGTATTTACTGATACCCGACTCCGGTCTCTTCAAATCCAATGTTATTTATTTAAACCAAAAGTTTAAGTTTAAACAATAAAATTTATACACACTAATTCATCTCATATCACACATCAACACATATCACATATCGGAGATTTCACATAACCCCAGACATCCAATATCATTCAACCATTCATTAAGCAAGATTAATCAACCACACCATCTCTAATTAATTTAATAAACCATCAATGAATTAAATTAATTACTTTAATTACTTTTAAACCCTTCTTACTTAACATTAATTAATTACAAATTAATTAATTAATCATCCTTAATTATCCGTCTTAATTAATCATCCATAATTACTTCATTAATTAATTATCCCATTGGTTAATAATCCTCAATTAATTAACCTTTAATTATTAATTAATTTTAACCTTTAATTACTAATTAAATTAATTAACCCTTAACAATTAATCCTTAAATTACTTACATTAAGTAATTATCATTCTAATTACTTACATTAATTAATTTCTAATTACCAATTGATTAATCTCTAATTACCCATTTATTTATCTCTAATTAATTTATAACCTTTAATTATTAATTAATTAATCCTTAATCATTAATTAATTAATTAATTTCTCTTTAATTACTTAATTAAAATAGGTAACAAATTGTCAACATAACCTTTTGCTAACCAAGTATTAAATAAAATATTTCCTTGAAAGGATTTGTTAGAAATTATTAGAAAACTTGTCTAATATTATGTTTTACTTAAGACTTTGAAAATTTCAAATATTTTAAAAGTATGCAGGCTCAACCCAAGCCCACGAACTTTTCTTACCAAATCCCTTTACTTGTCTAACAACTTGTAAACTAACCCGATCCAATCTAACGAAAATCTCGAGCCCAACCTAGCAAATTTCTAAAGCAAACTCGAGCTACTCTCGCTCCTCACTCCTAAACTTCCGTAAAATCAACACCAGACACCCAGGGAAATACATGTGCACATGCACACGCGAACGGAGATACGCCGACCATCGTCGATGATGCTACCCAGTCGCCAATGACCCCCTCCACCACTTCGACCACCCAGAAACTTCCCTATGTCCCAAAATCAAAAACGAGCGAATCTATCCCTACCTCGAAACGGTCCATCGCCTATATCTACCCTGCGACGCCACCACCAACCACTGGAAACCACGACACCCTGTCCAGAACCTCGCCGAAGACCAACACTCCTATTCCACTCACCCTATCCAAGACCGATACACCATAGTCGGAGGTATCGGCTCGAAATTAAGAACGAACCCATTAGGCTGTAAAACCCTATAATCCCATCACGACGCCGCCATGATGATCATTGGACCCTCCGGTCATTTTTCCTACCACCCCCGACCCACGAACTACCTTCGGTAATGATCACGACATCTAACCCTTCCCCGATCGCCAGAAATTACCCTAAATAAGATTTCCGTTCATCCCACGATTTCTTTCCAAAAACAACATTAAAAATCTTGATTTTATTTTTAAAAATCCTAGTTTTCGAAGACAATTCAGACTATATAGGTGAGTTCGTGAATCATTATGTTTGAAGTTAACATATTCTTAAGTATTTCACTGTTTTCTTAATTTCCAGGAAATATTTAAACCTATTATACTTAATTTTATATTTAGAACTTAAATCTTGATAATCCAAGCATACTTATTCTAAATATCATAAACTATAGAAGGTTTGAGGAAGAGAAGATGATTTCTTTTATATTGTTTTTGAAACTGTAAAACAAAACAAAGGTACTTATATATATGCAGGCATGCCTACTTAACAGATTTATATTTATAAACATACAAGCATTATTTACATTTATGCAAGCAGCTATCACAACACTAATTCATATATCCATCACATGCAGCAAGTTAGAACAAATTAAAGCTTTTGTATAGATTGTTTTCTCACTTGTTATTTTTAAACTCTGTAACTTGAAAACAGAGAAGAATGGACATATCTAGACATTCACAGTTTAAACACATATATACAGATTTCTCTAATATATATACATGCAAGGCCTAATTTATTTCAACAATTCACATGCAACCGATTTTAAACAAAATATAGGTTCGTTCACTCACCTTTAATGTTGAACAGAGTGTAAAGCCTGGAAAGTTTGAAATCTGGAAACTTGATTTTTGATCTGCATTTGCTACTTGATTTGTTTGAGTTGAATCTGAACTTGAACTTTTAGTTTGATATTTGAGTTGAATACATGTTGAGTTGATCTGCTACTTGAATCAACTATGATTGCTCAGGTTTGAGATTGAAACAGTTGAAGTTGCTATAGTTTTTAGTTTTGATTTCCTTTGCTGGCTTTAGTTTGAAAATTGGAAGATAGTTATTGTTTTGATTTTTATTCTCTGATTTCTTTCTCAGGTTTTATTACCTCCTTGATCTGGTTTTCTTTTTAGTTTAAGATTTTAGAAGATGAAAGAAAGAAGAGATTGAGAAATGTATATGAAAAAGTTTTGAGCTGAATACAGCCTTCTTCTCAAATATTTTTCAATTAAAAGAAACAAATGCCACTTGTCTTTGCATGTTACTCCTAGCTCACAAATGTCAAAACCAAAATTTTATATATTTTCTTATGTTTTTATTAATTTATGTTTTATTGTTTTATATTTTTATATATACAAACTATATTTAGTTCATGTGTAATTTAAAAAGAAAGTATAATAGCCTTTTTATTGAATCCTATTTAACTATCATATTTTTAATTAATAAATATTTATTTCTAGAGTTTTTAAAAATTTAAATTTTAACTTGAAATAGCTTTTGAAAATTATTATATTAAATTCAACCCAGAACTTCCTATTCACAATGTATATAGAGAATATTTTAATATTATAAAGAAGGTTATCAAATTATTATTGTTGAATTATTATATTAATATGTTTACTGTGATTATATATTAACAATGGATTTATATATGTATATACTTAAGATTTTCATCATTATAGAGTTTGCATATATCTATTTATATATATGTTAATTTACTGTAAAATTTATTATTCCTAGATATTTATATTTCAATATTTATTATAGATTCAAATTTATTATATTTTCAGATACCAGAATTTAATCTGTTCAACTGAATAAACCATTTAATTATCCAATTATCAGATGCCCAAAAATCCGGGTTATCACACTCTTATTCCTGTGGGTGGGAAAAGTGAGGTGCCGGTCATCGAGGAAGCAATCGGGCTTGGTCGCACTTGGCCAGGAGGTGGTGCCGAAGATGGGACTCGCGATTGAGTGTTCAGCATGTATTTTGGTGGTGCGAGGTGGTCGTAAGGAGGAATTTCGCCTACCGCATATTTTCTTTGATTGGTGGCTGAAGCTCGGTCAAGGGTGGAAACGTTGGCGAGGGGGTCAGAGGAGATGGCAGTGGTGCCAACGAATCAAACTCGAGTTTCCAGTCTTGCGTGCGGCCTTGATTCGTGGATTAGGGGACTGGGTCGGTTGTGCACGTACACAAGTACACGCATGAATAGGAGCATTCCAGGGCAGTGGGTGATCGAAGCTTAGACGATGGGTTTGGGTGCAGTGGTCTTGGTTTGGGTCTTGAGTCTTGTGAGAAGGGTGCAAAGTTTTAAATATCGGATTTCGGTTACGTTTCGTCTCGGAATTTTTACACAAGTTATCTCGTATCGGGGGAGATCTCGGATGAGATTAGTACATATCGGATGTACATCTCGGATTGACATCTCGGGTCTTATAATACATCTCTGGAATATCTCGGATGTACTTATGTGTCTAAAATTGATGTGTCTAAAATTTATTTAACGGTTATAACTTTCTTAGTAAAAATAAAAATGGTAACATACTTATTTACATGGAAAAAAGAATATTTTTAGAAGAGTAGTAGCTTGATTAGCTTAATTGATTTGGTAATGATTGAATAACATCCTTTTATTTGAACATAATAAAGAAGTGAAACCTTTCACTATGACTCATTAAGATAAAAAGTAAAGAATATGTTCAAGAATTTGGTAAATTATAATTGGATTGAGTAGTTTCTTTTGAATCAATATGAAAATAAAAAATATTATGCAAAATAAGAAAAATGTATAATTTCGGGTGAGATCTCGGATTGAGATTTTGATCCATATTTCAGGTGAGATTTGAATATCTCGCACGAGATAAGTGTCGAGGGAGATATGGAGGAGATTTGATATCTCGTCTCATTTAAGTGTGAAAAGGAGATCTCGGACGATATATAGGAGATTTAAAACCATGGAAGGGTAGGTAGATGATCGATGAAGTAGCAGGATAAAATCGAAGATTTGGGGCATTTGTTTTTCTTTTCTTTTTTGGTTTTTGGTTTCGGTTGGGAAATGATGGAAGGGAGAAAAAAGAAGAAGGGGAGGATGTAATCGGGTTTGGACATGTGGATTTGGGCTTCGGCCCAGAGGAGATAAAGGTAGGAAGTTTTAAAATATAAAATGTTAAATAATATATATATATATATATCTATTTTTTTAATTTTTGAAATACTATAACTTTTTCAACCGAAGCTCGATTAACGTGAAATACATTGCGATGGGTTCGTATCGATGAACACTACATCGTCGTGCAATTTGTTGTTGAGTTTGAATAAGTGAAAATTTATAGCAAACTAAAATAGGCAGAAATTAAATTACACAATTTAAACAAATGACGTCAATTAAATGTATATGATCTGTCTATTGAAGTTATTTTCACAAATAAAAATAGGGATGAGTTAATTTAAATTAATTACGATGTTTTTGGCATCTGTTTAGCGAAATAAAACACCGTTCCGCTAATTGTACTAAATTGGACCCCTGTTGGCAGAATAAATCACCGTTCTTCCATTATTACTGAATATATCTGTTATTGGACGTTTACTAGCAGAAATAAAACCCTGTTCTGCTATTATATTTGTACGGGCATCTATTTATTATCCTGATAATTATATTAGGCAATATGATGTTGGATTGATTGTTTAAAATAGATTGATATGAATATCTGTATCTGTTATTCTGGACTGTTATGGAACGAATGGTAATTTGATTAAGTACCATTGAAATTTGTAAGTCTTTTTTCGATTTAGAGGTTGACTTTTGAACCAAAATTGTTTAAGGATGATATTATTTATAAATGATATTTTAAAGTTAATTGGTGAATATTTTGATAATGATTTAAAGTAGTTATTTATTTTTCTTAAAAATTATTTAAAAAGTATTAATTATTGTTTCAAATCTATTTAATTATTCTAATTGTTTAAAAGTATATAAATTATTAGTAAAAGTTATTTATAATGATTGATTAAGGTTAATTATTACTTAATAATTAATTAATATTAAGATATATTTAGCATTCCAAAGATAATTTGTTTAAATATTAATTATGTTTTAAAAATAATATAATGTATAGTAAACTTTTATAAAAGAGTATTTTACTTAATTAGAACTAGGAAAATTTATATTGAATCTTTATAAGTATTATCTTGAGATAATTATTAAATAAAGTTTTCGGAAAGTAATGGTATACTTTCATGGCGTAATCGGGAGGCAGAGACTATCTACAATTAAGTTTGGATTTCTCCGGGATATAGACGTAATCTTTGAGCTGCGAATCCATGGTTGATACCGCAAAGTACTTTCCATATTTTTTAAAAAGGTTTTCAACTATATTTGAAGGAAATGGTTTGTGAATATACTTATTTCGGTTAAATAAGTATATACTTTTCAATTAAGAGATTTAATTTAATTAAATTTTAAATTAAATAAGGCTTGGTGATTTCAATGGGAATGGAATCTTTGATTGAATGATTGTTTATTTGATAGTTAAATAACCGACTATCAAATCTAGACCCAAAATGTAACTTTGGAAATATCTAGTAGAAACACGAGAATTATATGGTATAGTTATCATTCGAGGTGTTATACTGTATGTATAAACTCATTCATTCTTCTAGGACGATTTTAAGGAAATCTGTCCACTAATGGTTAGGAGATGATCTCCGATCTCTGTTTATTTCCTAAAGAACCGGGTTTGAGTTTACCGGAAATATCAAACGTTGTTCGAAGAGACCGAGATCGGATAAGTTATCCGAATACCACTTCGATCCAACGAATACGTTTTCGAAATAAAGACAAGAGCATGGAATCGAAGATGGAGCATTAAAGTGCAAAGGCTAATCGCTACTAATCCTGAGGATGATTCCAAAATGGATGTAATAGGAATAGTGCCTTCGGTTTCGTTCAAACCCAGAACGAACTTGTATGGATGAATGCTATCTGTACATTGTCGTCGGAGGACAATGAGCATTCCAAGTATAAATTCCTTAAAAAAAGTAATCGTAGCCTCCAGCCTTATCGACCGGGAATGACTGAAAATCAAGGGAGTTGCAGCAAGGCTAAGTGAGTCGCATCCAATTAAGATATGTTTATCATCTTTCTAGATACCCTTGGATATTATTACTACGGTGCGCGGAAGAACTCGGAAAGGGTGGGAACACTCGGGGTGATAGCATATTCAGTCTATCCAGGTTAAGGGTAGTCCGGTCTTGTGTTGCAGGGGATCTCGGCGTGGTCCTCGGTACATTTTTCTAGACGTGTACTGTGGTAGGTGGTACCCTAGTGCCTAGTCATTCGTATGGAATCCATTCTCCAATATATGCCTTTACAGTTTTGGTTGTAGAGCTAGTATGCTGGAATTTAATTAATGTAACAATTTCAGCTATTTGAATAAGTATTTGTACCTAGAAACTATTATAATATCACTGGATTTTCTATAAAAGGTTTTGGTTATCGTAAGGGAAAAACCCGTTGTGTTTATGTGTGGCAAGGTTTTACAGGATACATTTAATTTTAAAAGGATTTTGAAAGTTAAAATGAATTAATTTCCTTGTGTTTTAAATTCTCACGCTGGTTTTACCAGACTGACCCGGGCGTGGTTTTTCTTATATGCTCGGTTCAGACCGAGCATATTTCCAGGTTTAGTTGGAAGGAGTGGAGCTTCAAGAGAGGAGCTGGAGGCCCAGAGTCGTATTCACGTAGATGATTATATTCCATTCCATTTAGTTTTGTTTATCTGCAATTGTAAGGACAGAGGGTTATAACTGTCCATGCTGAATAGGTTAGTATACTCTGATTGATGTCTTTATATATATTAATTACAGTTTTTTTTATGTGAAGATTTGTTCTATATTATAGATTATTCGTTTGCGCTGTGAGATTTTGTGTTGTTCTATTTTCTTTCTATCTTCTGTAAAGACCCGCAAATCCGTCTTCCAAAAACTTGACACCGATACGTCCACTGTACCAAATGTCGAAAAATCGAATGGCGAAAACGCGAAACTTTAGGGTAAAAAGAAGAGGTAGAAGAAAAGATAGAAGAAAAAGAAAGAACAGAAACAGAATCAGAAACAATTATCAGAATCTCACATTTCGCAGCGGAATAATATACAATAGATAAATCAATAATCTTTAAAACAAAAGACTATATCAGTTTATACATACATCAATCATCAGAGTTTACAACAATGGACAGTTATATAAACTTGTCCTCATACAGAATACACAGCGGAATAAATAACAAGTACGATAGTACGCTTCGCCATCCAGCTCATCTCCAAAGCTCCAGAATATCCAGAATATCCTGATAACAATAACTCTAGGCTGCCCGTGTGGAAAATTATGGGCACCCAGAGTTTAGAAAGGGAACAATAAACTCCAGGTCAGTCATGGTGACTGGTGTGAGATCGTAAAACAGTTATTTTCGCAAAGAAAATAAAACAACTTCGCAATGCTTTTGGAAAATGAAACTACCATAAGGCCTCCCACCACACACACAATGCAAACGCAGAATTGGAGGAGATTTCCCCTTATGATAGTCAAAAATGCTTACTACGCAAATCAGTTGATATTATTATTAATGTCTAGTGTGGAAAACATTTCGAAAGTATAATATCAATCTTAGCCAACATACAACAATTGTCGTATGCCTACTATAGCTACTACGTTCAATAGCAGGTTACCGCCACATCCCATAGTAGGTAATACAATTAAAAACCGTACGGGGTTCGTATTGTTTCTTTGGATTTCCAACAAATGATCAGGCTAAGGAACTTCCTTACCGAAATAGAAACGCCTCTGGAAAGACGCCCCGGATCCTAACCGGATCTCTACAGACAAAGGCCGACGCTACCTCACGCTATACAGCTGTAACTAGGTAACTAACACACTGACGCTACCTCACGCTGTACAGCTGTAACTAGGTAACTAACACACAAATATGCCATTCCCCGGTCGTAACCAACCTTTATCCGAGGATCCTCAATCGAAAAGCAACAGTCGCAAAATATAATCCACATAGGTAAAATATCTGGGCTCCATACCATGATATCACCTTTTATCCAGAAGGAAATGGCATACCCTAGGGGCGCTACCCCTACAAACCTTTGCCGCACATTCCTGTTTCGATCATTACCGGGTTGTGAGGCTCGACGAAGTCTCGTCCATAAAGCTACGCTTTTTCACAAAGCCACGCTTTTTCACAAAGCCACGCTTCTTCACAAAGCAACGCTTTGATCCACAATTGATCAACAGCACTTCGTGTGCCACATTACCAAATTGGGAATGTATCACTAGTAACCATCAACTACATAACCTCTGAGCTCGTACGTCTCAGAGAAGGGTGTTAAGCTAAGAGAATAAATTCTCCGCCACCAACAGAAATGTATTTGATAGAAACCAGCTTTACATCTCAAAGTGTAACGTCAGACACACATCCATACAAGTCCGTTCCGGGATCGAACGGAACCGAAGGCACTTCCGAAGAAGCCCTTGCAATCCGGATATTCACTAATCACGTCCGGACTTCCCATCACAAAAAGAGTGATATAAATCTCTATACCGGAGCAACTCGATGCAGAGACATTCGACAGGTTGTCCTTTCATTTTCACAAATATCCGGTCTTCACACCGGTCTTCAAATGCTATCCATTCGCGACGTATCACTATTCGGAATGGGTTATATGACACAAAGGTCCTCTCCCGGCTTAACCGAATAATGAGCGTTTGTTTCAAAAACAAATCAAGTGTCATTTCAAAGGAAAATATTGATAGTTGGTTATTTAACTATCAATAACATTCATAACAAACATCCAATTCAAATAATTTTTTCCAAATTATTAAATTTCAAATCTTTTCACAAGATATATAATTTCCCACACTTCACATTTGAAAATCCATTTCAAATCATATTTCATACTTCACGTTTGAAAATCAATTTCAAATCATATTTCACACTTCACGTTTGAAAATCAATTTCAAATCATATTATGGTCCATTTAAACCAATTAGATAAATCCTTATCGATTTATTTCAAATTTACATTTCAAATTTGTAAATTTATTTCCACCCTTCATCACTTTGAAAATCCGATTTCAAACCATATTTTCCACCCTTTAAAAATAAATCAATATTTATTTTTAAAACAAATTTCCCTTTCCTTTACAACTTCTATTCGGAATTTACATTCCTAAAAATCCACTTTTACACGATTTTTCAAATCGTTTTCCAAATATTTATTTTCAACCCCGAATCAACTTTAAAAATTGATTTCTAAATTTTATTTCCAATCCCAAATAGAATTTCAAATTGATTTCTGAATTTACTTCAACACTGAATCACATTTCAAATTGATTCTAACTTTAATCCCAAAGATCAAATCATTTTTACAAATCGATTTCCAAATTTATTCTCAACACACAAATCAATTTTCATTCAACATTAAATAAGTTTTCATATCGATTTCACAAATTATTTATTTCAAATTCCCAATCAGTAATCAATTTGATTTCAACAAATTTATCTCCTTTTAAATAAATTCTTTTATTTTCCCAAACCATCTAAAATTCAATTTTACTTTCAGAAATCCAATTTCATTCATTTCCGGTATCCAACGATACCAAAAATACATTCGGCTAAATTTTAGCTCTCAATACATTCGATCACAAATATAATCAAACACAGATTATAAATAATCAATCAAACAACATATGAAATCAATTCAAATGTTTTGAGGAATCCTGTTGGATCCCTCCAACCTGTTTCCCTGCATCCACAGATGTTAGCACAATACCAATTCCACTTTGAGGTGGAATATCGCGGTATATGGGTTTTTATAAAAATATCATCCGCTTACTAACGGCGCAATAGGGTCTCATCCGCTATACGAGGCGGGAAATCAATCAATCCAATATATACATATGCCAATATGTATATATTGCTATATATATAGATATATCCTACTATATCTAATATCACAATCCAAACAGCAATCAAATCAATCAATAACTGTAAAAGAAAATCCACTTTCATTTGAGTGAGAAGATCTCACCTTAGCTTTTAATTTGCAATCCCATTTCCATTTCCGACTTGTCTTCTTGATTTATAGCCCTTGTATAAACAATTTATACAATTATTAATGTTCGAATAAATTGAACCATTAAATTCTCATTTCAACAAATTCAATCCAACATTTATTTTATACCGTATCTTTATCGATTTATGTAATAAGTTCATTTACAGATTATTCCCAATATTTTTCAAAATTAAAACTTCAGCAATTATCAAATCGATTTGCATGTATATTTATTTCCATTTATTTAAACTGTAAACATTTATTTTCTGAAATAAATCTTTCTGTTTACATATATATTTAAATATATTTTCTTTATTAAACTGTAAATAAGAAATGGAACCTGCTTATCTCACTGCAATCTCTTCTATTTTAAAAATATAGATTACTGTATAAAACAGATTTAAATCAAAACGAATAAATTTGTATTATACCTTCCTGTAAGAGTTCGCCATCGCGACCTCACCTACGTCGCAGCCTATATCGAGATCGCAGCCTCGACAAAACGCGAACCACCCTCGCTGTTGAACATCACCCAAATTTCAGTCGCCTCCTCTTGCTCGTGCTCGAGCGCGTGTGCTTAGCATCCTCATCATCGAACGAAAACGATGACGCTCCAACCTTCGAGCTTCTCGACCCTGACCACGCTGACCACCATTTCAAACGCCAGAACCACCCGAGCAAAGATGATGTCGACTCAACCCTTCTTCCCACACTCGCGTGCCCTCGACCTTCTCAGACTCACACACGAGCACCGCTCCACTCCACAAATGCCTTCGACCCACTCCTTCCCCATCGCGAATTTGTTCGCGAATGACACTACTGCCATCGCAATCGCGAAGTCGCGAAGCCCACACTCGCTCTCCTCCGCACTCGAATTGAATTCGGGCATCATGCCACCATCGCAACGCCGGAGCCACGCGAATCGCTGCCCCTCGAACGAAATTGAATGGATAATCTGTGCTCCGCCCTTTTTTCTGAATCGCGGCCATTGATTTGGAAAAGAAAGCACGCGATTTTTTTTTTATAGAAGCGAATTCGTTTGTCACGAATTGGGGGGAAGAGGAGTTAATCAATAGAGGACTCGGCCATTAGTTTCAAAAATTTCGATCCCTTTTCTTTTGCAAACTGAAGAGGAGATGTGTTATAATTAAAGGAGAAGGGAGACAAGCAAACACGAATGATGTTGCGTGTACGAGTGGAGACAACGTGGTGTCTGGTTGTACGTATTGTCGGAATAAGAATAAGCAAATAAAATTTAAATTGATTTCAAATTGTCTCGAATCTATAGCTTAAATTTTCGACCTCCTAACGGGACATGCCGCCAGGCGTTCGTAAGGTTATACCCCTATTCCGAACACAATGGAAAAGGTTCCGAGTCCAAATTCGATCGTATGGAGAAGATAGCTTTTTGGACCAGTTATAATATTAAATTTTCGATTTAATTTCAGCGCGTTTGCTTATCGTACGCTCACACGACAACTCCAATCACTACAAAAATTGAAATCCGATAATAATACAATATTACGGATCCAATGGAACTGGTTTCGTCAAATTCTGAGACTGTGCCCCGGAACGCTATTTTTTAAATATCGGTTGAACGATATAAATTTCAAAACTGATCAAATCAATTTCAAATTCGATTCTGAAGTTCAATTATCTTCAGTAATATCAATACGAATTTTAAAAGCTTTCCCAAATATTTTTCTTCAACTTAAAATTAAAGATTCAAATTTTTATTCGACTATCAATAGACTAAATTTTATAATTTAATCGCCAATTTATTCTGATAATTTGAATTTCAAATTAAATTATCATTCGAATATTTAAACTCAATTAAATATTCACTTTTAAAATGTCAAAAATTCAGGGTCGTTACAATCTTCCCCCCTTAAAAGAATTTCGTCTCGAAATTACAAGTTAGGAAAAATGGTCCTTAACTCGTCTACTATTTTTCACAATCCAATAGTTTTATCAATTTTATCAAAACAAATCTTCCTACTAAAGATTCGTTATTAATTCAACTAAACTTCCAACTTCAATTATAGGTTCCAAACAACATTGTTTTACTTAACAATTCAAATTCGAGTTTAATTCAAATTTTAAACTTTCAAAATTTTCTCAAAAATTTTCTAACACTCGAAATTTTCGAAAAATTTCGCCAGCGTCTCCTTTGCGCGGCTAATACGGTACGACTACAATACGTCCCTACGGACTCTCAGATCTCAAAAGAAAACAAAATGCCAAGTGGCAAAATCAGAAGATCATCAAATTTCATACTGAAATCTAAATACGTACCTTTTTGTCGAGCAAATTCAATTTATCTTCAAAATTTAATCCAATTCCATTTTCCTATCGCCTTTACAATCCCTGTATATTTTACTGAACAATAATGTCCAAATTCACTTATTGGATTTTCCAATACCAATTTACTTAAGAATTTCATTCATTCATTTCTTAAGTTCAATATAAGTATTACATACTTCTTATATTCGTTTTCACTTCACTAACAAAGTTATATATTCATTTCTATTCAACTTTGCATTTCAATTCCATTTGAATTCAATTGACAATTTCAATTCTATTTGGAATTCATCTTACTTTCAAATTTTCATTCAGATTTTCATTTCGAATTTTACTTGAATTCGATTCATCTTCTAATTCTGAATATTGGGCTTTATTCACTTTTATCTCAAATTCAATTTGAAATCACTTAAAAATCCTTTTTAAAAATGGATATGGAAAGCACGTTCCCCCATGGATCACAGTTACTCGGCGGTTTCGCTACTATCCCAGTAGAATCGCTCGTAATCTGTAGATTTCTCATCTCTTAAATTTCGCCATGGTTGTTGCCATAGATCGTAGTTCACACGGTGGTTACACCACTATCTCAGTGGAATCGCTTGTAACCATAGGCATCTCGCCCCTCGAATTTCGCTAGCATACATCGTGATCAATCAATATGATCACATCCCGATCAAATGGATACTCATACTGAGTTCCAAGACCTTCAAAAATTTTCAATGGAAGGTACTTTTTCATATCCTTAGTTTGGAAAACATATGTCATATATGTATAGTACTTCATTTCCAATTGATTCCATTCAATTTTAATTGGCATTTCATATTCACATTCACCAACTTAGAATATTTTCAATATCAAATTTACTTAAGAATTTCACACTTATTTCTTAAGTTCAATACAAGTATTTTCCATAATTTTGATATTAATTTTCAATTACCACTTATATTTAAAATGGATTACCAATTCCATATAAATCCAATCAATATTTCATTTATAATTATTGAATTCAATTCGTTTCGAACCTTATTCATTTGGTCAATCTTCAATTAGCTTCACTTACTAATTTTAGTTTAATACATCACTTCGTTTTCCACAAATCAAATTCAATTCCAGTTCTATTTACTTACAAATTCAAAATGAATTTTAACACTCAATTTCATTTTCTTGCACTTGCAGTTGCAAATTTATTCATTCATTCACAAATTCATTCATTTTCAATTTGAATCCCATTCCAATTAGATTTCAAATATTTTATAAGTTATCAAACTTATTTACATTCCATTAATGAATTTATTTCAAATATTCTTTCTGAAATTGTATTTCAATTTGTAAATTACCTTTACAATTCACATTTCCAAATCTCATTTGTATATGGATTTATTTCCTTATCTTTCAATTCATATTTATAAATTTCATTTGTTAAATGAGTTTATCTCCAAATCTTTGGTTATTATTTTGATTTCTTATTCAATTCCATAACAATGGTAATATCATCTTTCCCTAACAACCAAACATCCATATACTATGATAATTCATAGAAAATCATTTCTTTTCTATACAAAAATAGTTTTGGGCAAAATTATTTCATTTACCCTATTTAGAACAATACTGTGTCGGTTTATCTTGTTTAAGAGTTTAGAAATTCCTATCGATTACAGTTGGCCACCCTGCACCGACCAGAATCTATAAACAATCAACCGATAAGTCAACACAATACAAAACAAATTTTGTATTCACTAACAAATACGCGCTCATATCTATTATTACACTCAACTCATTCTAGAGTACTACTGACTCTATCTCTAATGAGTAACACCCAACAGAGCAGGGTTGTCGCTTAACCGGATGCTCTGATACCACTTGTAAAGACCCGCAAATCCGTCTTCCAAAAACTCGACACCGATACGTCCACTGTACCAAATGTCGAAAAATCGAATGGCGAAAACGCGAAACTTTAGGGTAAAAAGAAGAGGTAGAAGAAAAGATAGAAGAAAAAGAAAGAACGGAAACAGAATCAGAAACAATTATCAGAATCTCACATTTCGCAGCGGAATAATATACAATAGATAAATCAATAATCTTTAAAACAAAAGACTATATCAGTTTATACATACATCAATCATCAGAGTTTACAACAATGGACAGTTATATAAACTTGTCCTCATACAGAATACACAGCGGAATAAATAACAAGTACGATAGTACGCTTCGCCATCCAGCTCATCTCCAAAGCTCCAGAATATCCAGAATATCCTGATAACAATAACTCTAGGCTGCCCGTGTGGAAAATTATGGGCACCCAGAGTTTAGAAAGGGAACAATAAACTCCAGGTCAGTCATGGTGACTGGTGTGAGATCGTAAAACAGTTATTTTCGCAAAGAAAATAAAACAACTTCGCAATGCTTTTGGAAAATGAAACTACCATAAGGCCTCCCACCACACACACAATGCAAACGCAGAATTGGAGGAGATTTCCCCTTATGATAGTCAAAAATGCTTACTACGCAAATCAGTTGATATTATTATTAATGTCTAGTGTGGAAAACATTTCGAAAGTATAATATCAATCTTAGCCAACATACAACAATTGTCGTATGCCTACTATAGCTACTACGTTCAATAGCAGGTTACCGCCACATCCCATAGCAGGTAATACAATTAAAAACCGTACGGGGTTCGTATTGTTTCTTTGGATTTCCAACAAATGATCAGGCTAAGGAACTTCCTTACCGAAATAGAAACGCCTCTGGAAAGACGCCCCGGATCCTAACCGGATCTCTACAAACAAAGGCCGATGCTACCTCACGCTGTACAGCTGTAACTAGGTAACTAACACACTGACGCTACCTCACGCTGTACAGCTGTAACTAGGTAACTAACACACAAATATGCCATTCCCCGGTCGTAACCAACCTTTATCCGAGGATCCTCAATCGAAAAGCAACAGTCGCAAAATATAATCCACATAGGTAAAATATCTGGGCTCCATACCATGATATCACCTTTTATCCAGAAGGAAATGGCATAACCTAGGGGCGCTACCCCTACAAACCTTTGCCGCACATTCCTGTTTCGATCATTACCGGGTTGTGAGGCTCGACGAAGTCTCGTCCATAAAGCTACGCTTTTTCACAAAGCCACGCTTTTTCACAAAGCCACGCTTCTTCACAAAGCAACGCTTTGATCCACAATTGATCAACAGCACTTCGTGTGCCACATTACCAAATTGGGAATGTATCACTAGTAACCATCAACTACATAACCTCTGAGCTCGTACGTCTCAGAGAAGGGTGTTAAGCTAAGAGAATAAATTCTCCGCCACCAACAGAAATGTATTTGATAGAAACCAGCTTTACATCTCAAAGTGTAACGTCAGACACACATCCATACAAGTCCGTTCCGGGATCGAACGGAACCGAAGGCACTTCCGAAGAAGCCCTTGCAATCCGGATATTCACTAATCACGTCCGGACTTCCCATCACAAAAAGAGTGATATAAATCTCTATACCGGAGCAACTCGGTGCAGAGACATTCGACAGGTTGTCCTTTCATTTTCACAAATATCCGGTCTTCACACCGGTCTTCAAATGCTATCCATTCGCGACGTATCACTATTCGGAATGGGTTATATGACACAAAGGTCCTCTCCCGGCTTAACCGAATAATGAGCGTTTGTTTCAAAAACAAATCAAGTGTCATTTCAAAGGCAAATATTGATAGTCGGTTATTTAACTATCAATAACATTCATAACAAACATCCAATTCAAATAATTTTTTCCAAATTATTAAATTTCAAATCTTTTCACAAGATATATAATTTCCCACACTTCACATTTGAAAATCCATTTCAAATCATATTTCATACTTCACGTTTGAAAATCAATTTCAAATCATATTTCACACTTCACGTTTGAAAATCAATTTCAAATCATATTATGGTCCATTTAAACCAATTAGATAAATCCTTATCGATTTATTTCAAATTTACATTTCAAATTTGTAAATTTATTTCCACCCTTCATCACTTTGAAAATCCGATTTCAAACCATATTTTCCACCCTTTAAAAATAAATCAATATTTATTTTTAAAACAAATTTCCCTTTCCTTTACAACTTCTATTCGGAATTTACATTCCTAAAAATCCACTTTTACACGATTTTTCAAATCGTTTTCCAAATATTTAATTTCAACCCCGAATCAACTTTAAAAATTGATTTCTAAATTTTATTTCCAATCCCAAATCGAATTTCAAATTGATTTCTGAATTAACTTCAACACTGAATCACATTTCAAATTGATTCTAACTTTAATCCCAAAGATCAAATCATTTTTACAAATCGATTTCCAAATTTATTCTCAACACACAAATCAATTTCATTCAACATTAAATAAGTTTTCATATCGATTTCACAAATTATTTATTTCAAATTCCCAATCAGTAATCAATTTGATTTCAACAAATTTATCTCCTTTTAAATAAATTCTTTTATTTTCCCAAACCATCTAAAATTCAATTTTACTTTCAGAAATCCAATTTCATTCATTTCCGGTATCCAACGATACCAAAAATACATTCGGCTAAATTTTAGCTCTCAATACATTCGATCACAAATATAATCAAACACAGATTATAAATAATCAATCAAACAACATATGAAATCAATTCAAATGTTTTGAGGAATCCTGTTGGATCCCTCCAACCTGTTTCCCTGCATCCACAGATGTTAGCACAATACCAATTCCACTTCGAGGTGGAATATCACGGTATATGGGTTTTTATAAAAATATCATCCGCTTACTAACGGCGCAATAGGGTCTCATCCGCTATACGAGGTGGGAAATCAATCAATCCAATATATACATATGCCAATATGTATATATTGTTATATATATATAGATATATCCTACTATATCTAATATCACAATCCAAACAGCAATCAAATCAATCAATAACTGTAAAAGAAAATCCACTTTCATTTGAGTGAGAAGATCTCACCTTAGCTTTTAATTTGCAATCCCATTTCCATTTCCAACTTGTCTTCTTGATTTATAGCCCTTGTATAAACAATTTATACAATTATTAATGTTCGAATAAATTGAACCATTAAATTCTCATTTCAACAAATTCAATCCAACATTTATTTTATACCGTATCTTTATCGATTTATGTAATAAGTTCATTTACAGATTATTCCCAATATTTTTCAAAATTAAAACTTCAGCAATTATCAAATCGATTTGCATGTATATTTATTTCCATTTATTTAAACTGTAAACATTTATTTTCTGAAATAAATCTTTCTGTTTACATATATATTTAAATATATTTTCTTTATTAAACTGTAAATAAGAAATGGAACCTGCTTATCTCACTGCAATCTCATCTATTTTAAAAATATAGATTACTGTATAAAACAGATTTAAATCAAAACGAATAAATTTGTATTATACCTTCCTGTAAGAGTTCGCCATCGCGACCTCACCTACGTCGCAGCCTATATCGAGATCGCAGCCTCGACAAAACGCGAACCACCCTCGCTGTTGAACATCACCCAAATTTCAGTCGCCTCCTCTTGCTCGTGCTCGAGCGCGTGTGCTTAGCATCCTCATCATCGAACGAAAACGATGACGCTCCAACCTTCGAGCTTCTCGACCCTGACCACGCTGACCACCATTTCAAACGCCAGAACCACCCGAGCAAAGATGATGTCGACTCAACCCTTCTTCCCACACTCGCGTGCCCTCGACCTTCTCAGACTCACACACGAGCACCGCTCCACTCCACAAATGCCTTCGACCCACTCCTTCCCCATCGCGAATTTGTTCGCGAATGACACTACTGCCATCGCAATCGCGAAGTCGCGAAGCCCACACTCGCTCTCCTCCGCACTCGAATTGAATTCGGGCATCGTGCCACCATCGCAACGCCGGAGCCACGCGAATCGCTGCCCCTCGAACGAAATTGAATGGATAATCTGTGCTCCGCCCTTTTTTCTGAATCGCGGCCATTGATTTGGAAAAGAAAGCACGCGATTTTTTTTTTTTTATAGAAGCGAATTCGTTTGTCACGAATTGGGGGGAAGAGGAGTTAATCAATAGAGGACTCGGCCATTAGTTTCAAAAATTTCGATCCCTTTTCTTTTGCAAACTGAAGAGGAGATGTGTTATAATTAAAGGAGAAGGGAGACAAGCGAACACGAATGATGTTGCGTGTACGAGTGGAGACAACGTGGTGTCTGGTTGTACGTATTGTCGGAATAAGAATAAGCAAATAAATTTTAAATTGATTTCAAATTGTCTCGAATCTATAGCTTAAATTTTCGACCTCCTAACGGGACATGCCGCCAGGCGTTCGTAAGGTTATACCCCTATTCCGAACACAATGGAAAAGGTTCCGAGTCCAAATTCGATCGTATGGAGAAGATAGCTTTTTGGACCAGTTATAATATTAAATTTTCGATTTAATTTCAGCGCGTTTGCTTATCGTACGCTCACACGACAACTCCAATCACTACAAAAATTGAAATCCGATAATAATACAATATTACGGATCCAATGGAACTGGTTTCGTCGAATTCCGAGACTGTGCCCCGGAACGCTATTTTTTAAATATCGGTTGAACGATATAAATTTCAAAACTGATCAAATCAATTTCAAATTCGATTCTGAAGTTCAATTATCTTCAGTAATATCAATACGAATTTTAAAAGCTTTCCCAAATATTTTTCTTCAACTTAAAATTAAAGATTCAAATTTTTATTCGACTATCAATAGACTAAATTTTATAATTTAATCGCCAATTTATTCTGATAATTTGAATTTCAAATTAAATTATCATTCAAATATTTAAACTCAATTAAATATTCACTTTTAAAATGTCAAAAATTCAGGGTCGTTACATCTTCTTTCTACTTTCTTTTTCTTACTATCCGCCTTTCAGTTCAATTTGGACTAGACAAGTTTGGTAAAGTGTCAGTTCGAACTATACGGAAAAGTGGGTCGTGACATCGTGGTATCAGAGCTTAGGTTGAGCGAATACCTAGGCTTTGGTGGGGTTATTCATTAGAGATAGGGACAGTATTACCCTAGAATGAGTTTGAATGTGTATATATACAAGAGTGCGTATTTGTTAGTGATATAAAATGCTTTATATTGTGTTAATTGATCTGTTGAGTGGCTTATGGATTCTAGTCAATACGAGTAGCTAACGTTATTGATAGGGATCCCTAAACACTTGAACAAGGCCAATGGACACAATATTGTTTTATGTGGGTAAATGAAGTAATTTTACCAGGAATATATTTTATATATTAAAGGCATGATTTTCAAAATATATAGTATTTTGAGGGGCTGTTTGATAAGTAATGGTAATATTTTATCATCTAGGAATTGAGTGGTCATAGCCGTTAGTTTTGAGTATCCTCTATTGTCGGTCCTTTTGACTTGAGTATTTCCTTAGTGACCTGAGTCTTGTAAGATAGGAACTTTGGAAAATTTGGATTTTGAGTAAATTTTGTTTACTAAAGGAATTTTGAATATTTTAAGATAAATATTTAGGAAGATTTTTTTATATATAGAAGCTAATTTTATAATAATTGATTTATAAAAGAGATATTTAAGGATTTAGAACTCTAGTGATTTTGGAAAAAAAATTTAAACAAATTTAGAGGAAAATGATTTTGGTATTGCTTAAGTAAAGTTTTTAAATGGTAGTAATTTAAAAAGGAAGAGTTATTGGAAGTGTGTACCTATATATGTACTCTTTAACATATATGAATTCCTGAAACCTTAGGATCTCATTCTTGGTTTTGTTGATTGATTGATTGTAGAGAACCCGTAGTGTCGTCCGAGGAGGAGCACTTTTGAAGGCAAGGAGGGTTGGCGATCATGACTTAGTTAACAGGATTCTGAAGGATCTTAATGAGCCATCAATATATGAGGAGGAGTTAGAGGAGGAAACAGAGCCTATCGAGCAACCATCGCATCATGAACAGGAACTCAAGAAAGAAGAATTCGAGGATGATGAGGAATTTGAAGCAGAAGAAGAGCCCAAATCGGAAAATGATGACGCTGACATCTTGGAAATGGGCGAGATTGAAAATGAGCCACTTGCAGATGGGGTAACCGACGGAGGGAACCAAGCCCGGTGTTTGCATGGATTCCGGATAGTGATGTTGAATCTAGGGAAATGGAAGGACCCAAAGTGGAGGACTCTGATGGAGAGAGTCCACTTTGAGTGTTGGTTTGGGTTAAGTGGTCTCTTGGTAGTGTATACCCTATTAGTATATATTAGTATCCTGTAGACGTCATGTTTGTTGGATTGTAGTCCAGTAAAGTATCTCAGTAGATATTTTAGTATGACTATATATATGTGTATGTGTATATGATGACAGTAATTGTGAAAGTATTCTAGTGATACTCGGTATAACTGATATTTTGGACTATATATATATATATATATATGTGTGTGTGTGTGTGTGTGTTGACTTGTGTGATATGGGTGTTTATTAATTCGTTAATAAATTAAAATTCAGTTAGTTATGTTTACTAGCCTGGTTATGGAAATTTCGGGGACGAAATTCTTTTAAGGGGGGAGAAATGTAACGACCCGGAATTTTTTTCGTCTCGAGTTTTGAATATTAATTTTTAATATTCAATAATACGGTATTTTTATCAAAATAAAATCCCCGTTAAGTGATGATTGGTGATAATATATAACTTTAAACCAAGATAGTATTTTGACTTTCCAGATTTTATTTATAAAATAGGAAATTGATTTAAAATGAAATTTCTTATATATATATATATTCAGGACAACAGAATTTATATATATAATTTGGAAAGAAATTCATAGCAAATAAATGTAAGTGAATAAGAAGGATATATTATAAATAGAAATGATATGACTTGTGAAAAATATTATGTATTATAAATGGAGAGAGTTAAAATTGGGTTTTCTTATATATATATATATATATATATATATATATATATATATATATATAGACACACATACACATATCAGTTAAGAAGAGTGTAATATTTATAAACTAAATAAGCTAGTGGGTTAAAAACAATATATGTAATGATAAGTGAAATATACATATGTGTGAACTAATAAATATAGTTATTAAGAATTTTATATATTTATATATATATATATATTGAAAAATGAAAGGAGTAAATATGAAAGAAAATATATATAAGAACCTTATATGGAAAAAATTATTTTTTTATATGTTGAATATGAGAAATTTATAAAATCATTTTAAAATGGGGATCTTTTACAAAATAGTGTTTTGACAAAAACTGTTATTGTATACATTTAAAATGAAATAGCACAAATTTTCATTTGCCTTGAGTTGTTCATTTTTAAAATATAATAAGAAGAAATGTAGAACAAAAATGTTGTTTTATTTAAAAATGGAATAGCAAAGTTTTTGTGTTTTAAGTAATATATTTTTAAATGACAAACTTTTATTTTATATTCTAAAGATAGTTTGATATGAATATGAAGACCTAAAGTTTGTTTTAAAACCACTTTATGTTTCTTGTTTTTCAAATTATATATGTATGAAGTTTGCTGCACAAACAAAAAGAAAATTCAGCTAAGTAAAATAAAAAGTAAATAACATAAGTAAAAAGATAAAAAAAACAAAAAAATGGGTAAACACATATATATGTACATATAAGCATGTTTGGTTCAAAAGAGGAAAGGTTAAAAACATTTTCTTCACTTCATTTCAATCTCAGATCCTCATTTCAATCCATCAACCCATCAAAACAATTGTACAGCATCTCAACATCTGTTGAACCAAAACCTATACCCTATACATCATTCTCCTTTGCAAAACGTGTATATATATAGGTTGTGTGTATGTAGGTTTCAATTTCAAAAGCCTGTAAACTAAAAACTTTAGAGAATGTGTGTGTGTGTGTGTGTGTGTGTAAAAGCTCTGTAACAAAAGAAAGAAGTAATCTCTTTAAAAATCCAAAGCAAAGGCAAAGATCCAAGTTCAGATCTAAAACTAAGGATCAATCAGAATTTTTCAAAGATTCAAGCATGTGGAAGGCGAGAATTTGAATTTGAAATTCCTAAATGTTTCAAATCTGCTCTGTCATTGTTAACAGAGTTAGAAAAAAAATCATATATGCCTTGATTTCAAAAATCAATATCCCATTTCAAATTTGCAGATGATGTTAACTAGAGAAATGTTTGTTTTCGAGTGTAGTTTTCATTAAAAATAGTTTGAAGCTCGTTCGTTTTTTATATTGTGAAAAATCTCAAAAATACAGTATATAACTTGGTTTTCGACGAAAATCGATATGTTTAAAAAATCGAATCATGTACATATTTGTGATCGACATACGAAGATAGGAATTTTAGTGAAGGAATCGTATTTTCTAATAGTCTAGATTGTGAGAATTTGTTAGACGATCAATTTTTGTTTAAAAATATATTTTCGACGATCTAGGCGAAGATAGGCGGTGCGGTTTGGCCGAGGAGGAGCGTTGTGAGGAGGCCGAGGATTTCACCATGGCGCATTTTCGAATTAAGCTCTGGATTGTGGTGGCATTTAGATTTTAGGGTTTAAGGCTCTTATTTGTGTGGGTGGGAAAAATGAGGTGTCGGTCATCGAGGAAGCAATCAGACTTGGTCGCACTTAGCCAGGAGGTGGCACCGAAGATGGGAGTCGCGATGGAGTGTTCGGCACGTATTTGGTGGTGCAAGGTGGTCGTAAGGTGGAATTTCGCCTACCGCATATTTTCTTTGATTAGTGGCTGAAGCTCGATCAAGGGTGGAAACGTTGGCGAGGGGGTCAGAGCGAGTTGTCAATCCTGCGTGCGGCCTTGGTTCGTGGATTAGGGGACTAGGTCGGTTGTGCACGTACACAAGTACACGCGTGTACAGGAGCAATCCAGGGCAGTGGGTGATCGAAGCTTGGACGATGGGTTTGGGTGCGGTGGTCTTGGTTTGGGTCTCGAGTCTTGTGAGAAGGGTGGGTAGATGATCGATGAAGTAGCATGATAAAATCGAAGATTTGGGGCATTTGTTTTTTTTTCGGTTTCTGGTTTCAGTTGGGAAATGATGGAAGGGAGAAAGAAGAAGAAGGTAAGGATGTAATCGGGTATGGACATGTGGATTTGGGCTTCGGCCCAGAGGAGATAAAGGTAGGAAGTTTTAAAATATAAAATGTTAATTAATATATATATATCTATTTTGTTAATTTTTGAAATACTATAACTTTTTCAACCAAAACCCGATGAACGCGAAATACGTTGCGATGGGTTTGTATCGATGAACACTACGTCGTCGTGCAATTTGTTGTTGAGTTTGAATAAATAAAAATTTACAGCAAACTGAAACAGACAGAAATTAAATTACACAATTTAAACCAATGTCGTCGTTTAAATGTATATGAACTATCTATTGAAGTTATTTTCCCAAATAAAAATAGTGATGAGTTAATTTAAATTAATTACGATGTTTTTGACATCTGTTTAGCGGAATAAAATACCGTTCTACTTATTGTACTAAATTGGACCCCTATTGGTAGAATAAATCATTGTTCTACCATTATTACTGAATATATCTGTTCTTGGACGTTTACTAGTAGAAATAAAACCTTGTTCTGCTATTATATTTGTATGGACATCTATTTATTATCCTGATAATTATATTGGGCAATATGATGTTGGATTGATTGTTAAAAATAGATTGATATGAATATCTGTATCTGTTATTCTGGACTGTTATGGAACGAATGGTAATTTGAACGTATCCGTATCTAGTAGAAACACGGGAATTATATGGTATAGTTACCGTTCGAGGTGCTATACTGTACGTATAAACTCATTCATTCTTCTAGGACGATTTTAAGGAAATCCGTCCACTAATGGTTAGGTGATGATCTCCGATCTTATTTTCGCCTGTTTATTTTCAAAAGAACCGGGGTTGAGTTTACCGGAATATGAACGTTGTTTGAAAAGACCGGGATCAGATAAGTTATACGAACACCACTTCGATCCAACGAATACGTTTTCAAAATGAAAAAAAGAGCATGGAACCGAAGATGTAGCATTGAAGTGCAAGGACTAATCGCTACTAATCCTGAGGATGATTCCAAAATGGATGTAGTAGGAATAGTGCCTTTGGTTTCGTTCAGACCCAGAACGAACTTGTATGGATGAATGCTATCAGTACATTGTCATCGGAGGACAATGAGCATTCCAAGTATAAATTCCTTAAAAAAAGTAATCGTAGCCTCTAGCCCAACCAGGAGTGACTAAAAATTAGGGGAGATGCAGCAAGGCTAAGTGTGTCGCACCCAATTAGGGTATGTTTATCACCTTTCTAGATACCCTCGGATATTATTACTACGGTGCGCGGAATAACTCAGAAAGGGTGGGAATACTCGGGGTGATAGCATATTCGGTCTATCCAGGTTAGGGGTAGTCCAGTCTTGTGTTGCAGAGGATCCCGGTATGGTCCTCGGTACATTTTTCTAGATGTGTACTGTGGTAGGTGGTACCCCAGTGCCTAGTCATTCGTATGGAATCCATTCTCCAATACGTGCCTTTACGGTTTTGATTGTAGAGCCTAGTATGATGGAATTTAATTAATGTAACAATTTCAGCTATTTGAATAAGTATTTGTACCTAGACACTATTATAATTTCATTGGATTTTCTATAAAAGGTTTTGGTTATCGTAAGGGAAAAACCCATCGTGTTTATGTGTGGCGTGGTCTTACAGGATACCTTTAATTTTAAAAGGATTTTGAAAGTTAAAATGAATAAATTTCCTTGTGTTTTAAATTCTCACGTTGGTTTTACCAGACTGACCCGGGCATGGTTTTTCCTATATGCTCGGTTTAGACCGAGCATATTTCCAGGTTTAGCTGGAAGGAGTGGAGCTTCAGAAGAGGAGCTGGAGGCCCAGAGTCGTATTCACATAGATGATTATATTCCGTTCCATTTAGTTTTGTTTATCAGCAATTTTAAGGATAGGGGGTTATAACTGCCCATGCTGAATAGGTTAGTATACTCTGATTGATGTTTGTGTGTATATATTAATTACAGTTTTTGTTTTATGTAAAGATTTGTTCTATATTATAGATTATTCGTTTTCGCTGTGAGATTCTGTGTTGTTCTATTTTCTTTCTATCTTCTTTTTACTTTCTTTTTCTTACTATCCGCCTTTCTGTTCAATTTGGACTGGACAAGTGTGGTAAAGTGTCAGTTTGAACTGCACGGAAAAGTAGGTCGTGACAGGCTAAGTGGATTGCTCCGAAGTAGGGTATGGTCATCCTTATCTAGAGTCACTATCATCTCTCATTTGTATGTTGCAGGGCCCATTAATAGTGGGGTGATCATACTCGGTACTATCCAGTAAGGGGTACGCCGGTTCTATGTTGGCAGGGGATCAAGCCGAGGTCCCTGGTGTTATTTTATCTAGAGATGCACCGTGACAAGCGGTACCCCAGTAGCTCGGTCATTGTATGGAATCCATTCTCTAATAAGCACCGTACGGACTTAGTTGTGCCCAAAGATGCTAAAACGCGAGATGCAAGCATTTCAGCTATATTTATATTTTACATTGACCCCTAGACACTATTAAAATATAAATGGATTTTCTAAAGAAAATGTTTTGGTTATCGTAAGGTAAAAACCCGTCTGTGTTTATGTGCGGCGCGATCTTACGAGCTACTTTTGATTTTCGAAAGGTTTTCTCTAACTTTAAAAAATCAGTTGGGTGTGTTTTCTCACGCTGGTTTTCCAGACTGACTTGGGTGTTATTTTATTATAATGCTCGGGTCAGACCGAGCATATTTACATATTGCTTTGGATGCATTGGAGCTTAGGAGACGAGTTGGAGGTCTTCAAGTCGTAATCACGTATATGTTTATTTTTCCGCTGCTTTGTTGTTGAAAACATCAACAATTGTGAGGATAGACTATTATAACAATCCAGGCTGATGATAGTGAATTGTTGTTGTACTCTGATGAATTTATGTATATAACAGTTTCTTTGTAAAAATCATTGATATAATATTATATATAAATATATATATATATATTGTTTCGCTGCGATAGTGAGATTATGTATTATTTTATTTCCTTTTCTCTTCTTCTTCTCTCTTCTTCTTTCTTCTTTCTTTCCTATAACTATCGGTCTTTCTGTTCAATTTGGGTTGGACAAGTGTGATTTATTATCAACTTGAATTGTACGGATTAGCGGGTCGTTACAACGGCCGTTGGATGGGGATGAGAATTTGAAATTTTTCGAACCCAGTTTTTTTTACTTTCCTGGACGCGATTTTAAAGGGCAGTGGTATGGCTAGGTATGGGAAGTATGGGCAGCACAATGGGTATGGGTCTTATATATATATATATATTAATATCCCATTCTAAGCGCTCAAAAATCTCGAACCCCAAACGAGGTGTGCCACCTGGCGTTCTATATGTAATACCCCTAATTCCAAACGCAGTGGAACTAGTCTCGAGACCTAATTCGATCATATACAAAAGGTAACGTTTTAAATCGAATTATACTATATATAAATCCCTAAAATTAATTTATAAGTGTTTCAAACTCGTACGACTCCACGATACGTCTGATTGCCACAAAACTCGACGGTGTACAATAATATACAATTACGGATCCAATGATGCTGGTTTGTCCGATTTCGAGACAATGCCCCAGATGGCTATTTTCACACGTTAATTAAAACAAATTATTATTAAAATTTGTTTATTCACTTCTAATCAAATTTAAAAGTTTACTATCTGCATTCTTATTCAGATAGAATTTAAATCAACTTCCGAAATCATTCTTATTCACATTAAATTCAAGGTTTAATAATTTAAACAATTCCAATTATTCAAATAACCCGTATATTTGAAATTCATGTTATTTAACTTATAAAATTAATTTTACAATATTTAAAATCAATTATATATTTCAAATTTAAATGACTAAGATTCTGGATCGTTACATGAATGGAAATAATAGATTGAATCCAAGGTTGTAAAGATATACTGACCCATAGATTTATTAAATGGCAGGGTACTAAGGCTACTGAAGTAAATGGCAGGGCTTCACGACTTGGGAAGTATATAAGGTTCTATTAAAAATAATTAAACTCTATTGTGAGTTTATGGCAGGATGCCAAAACATCAAAACAAATGTAATATATGAATCAACAATGAGAAACAAGTGTTTTTAAGACTAGGAGTGGATTGACGCTTGGTAAGGATGCTTGCCAAAATGTATTTAGGGTGCTTACATTAAACTTCTAAGGAGATTCAGGGTGGAACCCAAGATGGATGAGCGGTCATTCATAGGTGACGTCAAGAAAGATAAATTAGTGGTTGGTAAACCTTGTTTGGTATTTCTTGAATATAGTTCAAGATAACTGATAGATTGAAAACTAAATAAGAGTGTAGGTGGTGTGTGTATATGTTAATGTTGATTATATAACATGTCTATTGATGTGATGATATGTATGGGTTATACTTACGATTGGAAATAAGAATTATGTGATAATGATTATATTGTGATAGTAAGAGTATAGGTTATACTTGTGATTTAAGATGATGTTTATACAGTATTGTTCATATTAGCATATGTTAATGTGTGGTTGTTGTTGATTTGTTTAATGATTGGGGATGACATTGAGTATTTTATATGCTTGATGGTTGTATGGTATTATTGTTGTTATCTCATATGATAATTGTTTGTGATGGCTTAGTAGGGTAGTGTTTTCTACATGCATTGGTTGCATGGATGCTATGGTTGTTACGTACTAATAAGTATTGGGATGTAGGAGAAGTGTAACGACCCATAATTCCAGTCATTTAAGTTTGGAATATTTTATTGATTTTAAATATTAAAAAGTTAACTTTATAAGTTAAATAACTTATATTTCAAATATAGCAATTTATTTGATAATTAAATTGTTAAATTTAATTATTCGAATTGTTTAAATAATTGAATCTTGAATTTAATATGAATTAAAACAATTTGGAAGGTTGATTTAAATTCTATTTGAATAAGAAGGAAGATAGTAAACTTTTAAATTTGAATTAAAAGTGATTAAACTGATTTTGGAAATAACTCGTTTTAATTAACGTAGGGAAATAGCCTTCCGAGGTACTATCTTGGATTTCAACGAAACCAGTTTCATTGGATTTGTAATAGTGAACTTTTATATGCCGTCGAATTTCGTGGTGATCGGACGTATCGTTTGGTCGTGCGAGTTCGAAATGCGTAGAAATTAATTAAAGGAATTTAAATTAATATAATTTGATTTTGAAAGTTAAATTATGTATATGATGGAATTGGCTCCCGATATACATTTCATTATGTCTGAAATACAGGTATAACATATATAAAACCAGGCAGCACGCTTCGTTTGGAGTTCGAAATTTTAGCGAGTGAATAGTACCTTGAAATTTTTTTATACAAGGACATCAACTTTTTTTCATTTGCAAAACCCAAACCCTAATTAGCTTCAGCCGCCATTAAATTACTGCTCCATCCAACGGCCATTATTTCTCCGACTCATCCAAGCAAAATTAGCCGAAACGTTCAACATGAAAGTTAGAGAGCTCGACTCCACGAGTTCATCCATATCAACCGATCGTCGATTGGAGGTCCACAGTGATGGCTAGGGGAGCGCGAACGAACGGCGGCGTGGGTCATCTTTAGCCAATCTGAGGGTGAAGTTGAGGGCGGCGACAGACGCGCGAACGGCGGCTGTGATGACCTGTAATTTTCGACAATTAAATTATTAATTAATTAAGATTTTGGGATTTACTATTGGAAGAAATTAAATATGTATGGTTAATTAATGAGAAACAATTATAATGAAATGTAATAATGTTGATTTAAGGTAATTGATGACTATTTTAATGTCATTTCAATTAATTGAAATGATTATAAAAAAAAATTGGTTATAAGTTGTAAATGAGTAAATAAACCAAATGTTGTATTAAACGGTAAAATTGTATGTAATTAATTGTAATTGGACATAATCTATGTTGTGTAAGTGGTTATAACATTTGTTTGTAGATAATAAACTGATAGATGTGATTAAATTAAATAAAAGGTAACAATTGTCATTTACCACCTATTTATTTAATCCATTGAAATTAAATTGGAAATCAATTGCAATTAATCTAATTAAATATCGCATTTAATATGAATTAAGGTGATAACTATAGACTATTGATGTAATAAACGGTAAACCAATGTTAATTATGTCCATAAAGTAATGATTGATTGAATAAGAAAATTGAAATCAAATTAAATCAATTTATTGGGTTTTAAATTATAATTAATGAATTTATTGAAATTAAAATTGAACACTGTAATTAGTGCAATAGTTAACATTGGATTTGACATGGAGAATTTGTTTTAAAAGATTATAAGTTTATAGGTAATCAAAAATGATGAAATTTGTTAATTATAAAATTTGAATTGAAAAAGTGATTTAATTAATTTAATAATCATTTATTTAATTAACGTGGAAATAGTCATTTTGGTCACTATCTTGGATTTCGACAAAACTAGTTTCATCTGATCCGTAATCGTGAATTATTGTAGGATTTCAAGTTTCGTAGCGATAGGACTTGCCGTTTGATCGTATGGGCTTGAAACGCGTAGAAATCAATTTAATTGAATTCAATTAAAATAAGCTGATTTTAAAAGCTAACTTCTTCATATGATGGAATTAGGACTTGAAACCTATTCCATAGAGTTTAAAAATATCGAAAACATCTATTTTGGTATATGGGATGACCTACTTTGGTTTTGGAGACGGAAAAGGCTTTTCGGGTCGTTATTGTCGTTCGTATTAATTCGATGTATACGTTCATTCTTATCAGGCCTTGTTTATATAAATAGATTCTTATAAACCCTAGAAACCTTTCTATTTCTTATTGCAGTACGTACAAATCTGTCGGCTCTTCCTTCTTCTAATGGCAGAAACACAATTTCCATTCAAACCCTAAATTCAATCTCCAAACCAATTTCAAAATTCAAACTCCTCCAAACCCTAACATATTATATATCGTTGGAAAGCTCTCGATGAGCATAATCCACTGCAGTAATTTGTTTTCTAGTCTGTTTCATCGTTTGACCAGAAATCGAGGATGAACCTCGGCCGTCCATTTCTAGGGTTTACGATCCAACGGTGGATCGTCGACCGTTTGGCGATCGGATAGTAGCGTTGGGAAGGTGTTGCCGAGTAGGTTGCATCCGTGTGGTTAGTCGTATCTGAAGTGCCACGAATTCGCGGTGATTTGGTGAGAAAAGTGGGTGTTTTGCCCAAGGCCGTGGGTAGCCGGAGATACTGCCGAGGTCAGGGAGGACATGGTCGTAGTCGCCTAAGTTGGGCATGGCGGCGGTGGCCGGAGCGTGCTTGTCAACGTCGATTGTGTGGCGGCCGATGCTTTGTAGACGAGTTGCGATCGTGTACCTGGGTACGAGCGCGAGATTGCACGAACCACTTTTCTACTTTAGTTTTTTTTTTAAACTAGTTTTATTCAGTGATCATCTACTCAAGAGAACATCCTTTCTCATTTCTCTACTATCCAAGATCTTTCAACCAATATAAAAATATTGTTGTAATCAAATCACCTAATTCACATATATGAAACCATATAAAGATGATACTTTGAGTTTTCCTCTTTCCTTTAATCATAGTAGAAGGGTTTTGGAAGCAGAGAATTCATCTTAGAATTCACTATATAATTTACTCATGGCAAAAATAATTACTAAAGAAGCTTTTCTGTCTTGCTTAGTTTTTAGGCAAATTCTAGATGTTATTTCTCTAGTTTTAGAGTTTGTTTATTTTCCATGAATTCAGATCTATTGAATCCTTAGATATCCCTTGTGTCAGTGTGTATATGTATTCTGTGTGCATGTGTGTATCTGTATTCTGTGTGCATGTGTGTGTCTGGATGATTTCAGGTACTATATTTTTCCAATACAACAATCCTGGTTTACAAGTTTGCTTTATTTGTTACCTTTCCTAACCAATAAGCTTAGGATATTAGACTGGTTGAATTCAGGCTAGGCAAAGTTGGTCAAGTTAGCCTGAATTCTCTTGCCACTTTACACAAATAACATACAAAGTAATCTGGGTTTCTAGGTGTCTCTCAGTTCTTTCCATCCTACCTTTATTTTTCCATAAATTCTTACAACAGATATCAGGTTAATCTTTTAATTTCCAATCTACAGATCATTCCAGATTATTCTTAGCATTGCACATTATTGTTAAGTATTTAGGGAGTTAAAACTAGAAATTGTATCACTTAATAAAACATTCTCAAAAGCATCTCACAACTTTCATCAGAAGTCTCATGAGTAGTTCAATACTTGCAAACAGAAAATAACATTACATTAGTTTCTTCCCAAGCAACTTAACTAACATAATAACATTTCATAACATAAGTTCAATTTAACATCTATTATAATATCCTTGAGTCTGTAACTATTATATCCAATTCCTTAGCAGCTAAATTCATCCAATTCCTGATCAAGAAAGTGCCTATTTACCTGCACAATCACCACGAGCTGCCTCATAAAAAGATGAGACACGAACTGGTGTACAAACACACAAAGGGTCAGACTAAATTGTCGGGTATGAATAATCTTACTGAAAATCTAAATTTAAATAACTTTTAAAACAGATAAAGTAAAGCAATATTCCTCTTGTATACATTCCTCTACCATCTGTGCATGATCATTTATGCATAGCATAATCATACATAATTCAATGGATTGTATTAGAGAGCACAAACATATAATTCCCAATAGAATACTCTAAGCCAACCAATATGGTTATCATTTAATCATTTTCCTCATCTATAACTTTCTGGCTATCAGGGATTTTACCCAAACCTACCTGTGAACTTATTCTCAGAATTCAATCTCAGGTATTTTATGATGGACTTTAGCTACTTTCCTTCCATTAAAACACACACTATCTGGGGCATATTCACTGTTAACCCAGCACACTCAGGCCCCTGGGTATAATCATACCATGTGTGAGCTTGCAATATTTCCCTTGCCAAGCCATACTTTGTAGCCCTAAGATCCAAATCCTTAGTTATATTACTAAGTGTTCATTTTCCCTCTTTCCCCCATTTATGCTAATCCCTTCTGCATCTCATAAATTAATCAGAGAAAATAAATAACTCAACCATCATGCATGTGTTCAAAGAATAACAGATCATGTTTTAATAATCATAGATTTATTCATACAAGCTAGTTTGATTTCTCAGTGTACATATTATTTAAATCATGGGTTTTGGGGAATCATGCCTATAAATATATGGTCATATATATAGTTTGCTTTGATGCATCCATTTACCTCTGGCTTAATCAAATACTCACAGATTCATAAGATCTGACTAAACCACAATCTTTTGTTCTTATCTGGATTTATTTGTAATCATAGAAGTTCAGCACAAGTAAAACATTGCACTTCTATGTTACCATGTTTATTCTGGAGACATAAGCAGCAACCACTTTATGCTACAGCCCCATTTTTTTCCCATTTTTAGACCATAGATTTATAACATATATCCCTGGAGTTTCCATGAATTAATCTATATGCAGCAGTCACATAAAGAGAGCATCTCATCTCAAAGATAATTCATGACACAATAATCATTCAAACATGAAAGCCATCAATATATTTTCTGGGTATATTAACACAAAATATTCGAACAGATCATCAACACACTAATATCATAAAATAAGCACAGATTAATTAAAAATATAAAACCATTTAGGCTGCCTCAATATTCAGGACTTAATGCCAAATTTTCAGTGAGGTTACTCACCTTAATCCTTTTCCTTTGATCTGCTATCTCCTACTTGTCTCTAATGGCCAGTGCTTCTCATTTTTCTTCTTTTGCTAACTATCTATATTTCTGTATATTTATTTTAAAGAAAATGGTGACAGATCCTTTCACCCTTAAACCTTTTTTTATACAAGACCTTGGCTGCCTCTAGGGTTTTAAAATTTACCCAATGTCAATTTTACCCTACCACTTATGATCAGCCTCTCTTTCTATTTTAAGAGCAACTGGGTAAATGGTCCCTGTTTCTATTAACAGAAATTATACCTTACCCCGGTCACCTTATTTGCATGATCTCTGTTTTTCTTTTTCTTTTTAAAAGCTAAGAAAATTGCTAAAAGTGGATAAAGTATTTATTCAACAACTCATACTATTTTCATGCAATTTCTAATAATTTTTCTTTAGCCAGCCTTTGTTAAAAATGCCTGTATAATATCTATATTTCTATCCTTGCCTAAACCTTTATTTTCCTTATTCTAGACTTGTTTCAATGACACATTCATATCTGTAATAATCATGTTATGTTCATGTATTTATAGTTTACTCTAGCTTACTAATAAATTTTCTGCTTCTCTTTTTTTTCAGAGAAGTATGTACATGTGTATTATATCATCTTGCATACATATCAATACTTACCCAATGCTTTTTATGGTCAACTTATCATATATATATTTTCCTAGGCAATCAAAATTTCAAACAAGCATACTAAATTAAATTATAAAACTTGTTCATAAAATCAGGGTTATCACATATACCCCTCCTTTTAGGAATTGTGTCTCGCAATTCTTTCATACTTAATTCAGACATTTTCAATTCAGCAATCAATCATCCTTAGATCAATCATTAATTAAACCCTATGCATAACAAGGTATTTAATCAAATCATTCATTAGTATACTTATGTATATATATTTTTACCTTTTGATTCAATCAATTAGCTGTGGATAATCACTTCTGATTTTATCTTCCACCTCCCATGTGCAATCATTTGGGTCAAGACTCCATTGCACTTTTACTAATTTTATTTCTTTGTTTCTCAATTTCTTAATTTCCTTTGCAACTATGCCTACAGGCTTCTTCTCATACACCATTATGGGGTCAATCTGCACTTTCTCAGGGGATTTTAAAATTGTTTCTTCATCATGAACCCATCTCCTTAACTGGGATACATGAAAAACATCATGCATTGCTCTCATCTCTTCTGGTAATTCTAACTTATAGGCTACATTTCCAATTCTTTCTAGAATTTTATATGGTCCTATATATCTTGGAATCAACTTTCCTTGTTTTCCAAACCTCAAAATCTTTTTCATGGGTGATATTTTAATAAATACATAATTCCCCACATCATACTGCACTTCTTTCCTCTTTTGATTAGCATATTTCTTTTGTCTATCTTGGGCAGAAGCAATCCTTTTCCTAATCAAGGCTATCTTTTCAGAGGTCTCTTTTACATTTTCTGGTCCTAAGACCACCTTCTCCCCAGACTCAATCCAACTTGAAGGTGATAAACAGGGTCTACCATAGAGTGCTTCAAAGGGTGCCATGCCTATGCTACTGTGATGGCTGTTGTTATATGCAAATTCTGCCAGAAATATGTGATCTTCCCAACTTCCTCCCCAATCCAATATACATGCCCTCAACATGTCTTCAAGTAATTTGTTCACAATTTCTGTTTGGCCATCAGATTGAGGGTGATATGTTGTGCTCAAGCATAGGTCAGTCCCCATTGCCTTGTGGAAACTTTGCCAGAATTTTGAAGTGAAGATGGTATCTCTATCACTTACTATAGTCTTTGGTATCCCATGCAATCTAATTATTTCTTTAATAAATAACTGAGCTAAGGTGCATGCATTCCTATCTGATTTTACAGGTATAAAATGAGCTGTTTTAGTTAACCTATCAACTACAACCCAAATACTATCATTTTCCCTCCTAGTCTTAGGCAAACCATCAATGAAGTCCATTGATATGTCTTCCCATTTCCATTGTGGTATTTGTAAAGGTTGCAGCATTCCTGAGGGCCTTTGATATTCAGCCTTTACCTGTTGACAAACCATGCACTTAGACACATATAATGCCACTGCACTCTTCATCCCACTCCACCAATAATCTCTTTTGAGGTTGTGATACATTCTTGTGCTTCCTGGATGTATGGTGTACTTGCTTTTGTGATAAGCATCCAAAATTTCTTGCTTCAATTTTTCAATGGTAGGAACACATATTCTCTTTCCCTTCTCTAAATGACCTTGTTTATTCAATTGAAATCCTTCCACTATCTCACCATTTAATATCTGAACTTTCTTCTCAAGTAAAAATGGATCTTGGTCTTGTAGCTTTACAATTTTATTTTTCAATTCTGATCCCAAAGTAACAAAACTCAACTTCCCTATTTCTTCCTTCTCACTGCATATGCTCATATTTTCCTCACTGTCCCTTTTCACTTCTGAGTCAATTAGTAATGATAATGTATTAAACTCTTCTATCATCAATCTAGCTACATTGGCACGCTGTCTACTTAAAGCATCTGCCACTTTATTAGCTTTGCCAGGTGTATATAGTATTTCAAAATCATATGAGGCTAAGAGTTCAATCCATCTTTGCTGCCTCATGTTCAATTCTTTTTGTGAAAACAAATATTTGAGTGACTTATGATCTGTATAAACTTCAAATTTAGCCCCTAACAAATAATGTCTCCATAACTTAAGAGCATACACTATAGCAGACAATTCAAGATCATGTGTAGCATACTTTACCTCACTGGGCTTCAACTGTCTAGAGGCATAAGCTATCACTTGATGTTGTTGCATCAACACTGCCCCAAGTCCCTGTCCACTTGCATCAGTATATATCACCAAATTCTCATTCCCTTCAGGCACCTTTAGTATTGGAGCTTGTATTAATGCTTCTTTTAATCTCTCAAAGGCATTCTCACACTCCTCAGTCCAAACAAAAGCCTAATTCTTTCTAGTCAATTTAGTTAATGGAATTGAAATTTTTGCAAAATCCTTTATAAACCTTCAATAATAACCAGCCATTCCCATAAATGACCTAACCTCTGTGACACTGGTAGGCCTTTTCCATGTTTGAATTGCCATCACCTTATTGGGATCTACAGATAGGCCTTTTTCTAATACTACATGACCTAAAAATTTTACCTCATTTTGCCAAAAAGTACACTTTGAAAATTTTGCCTTCAAATTTTCTTGCCTTAATTTCTGCAGTACTATATGCAAATGATTCTCATGCTCTTCAATTGTTTTAGAATAAATTAGTATATCATCAATAAATATCAATACAAATTTATCTAAATATTTTCTAAAAATTCTATTCATCAAATCAACAAAGTAAGAGGGGGCATTAGTCAAGCCAAAGGGCATCACCAAAAATTCATAAAGTCCATACCTAGTGTTAAAAGCAGTATATTTGATGCTTTCCTCTTCTACTTTCATTTGATGAAATCCTGAAGCTAAGTCAAGTCTAGAAAATATTTTTGCGCCATTCAATTGATCAAAAAGATCATCAATTCTTGGCAAGGGGTATTTATTTTTAATTGTGATTTTATTTAACTCTCTATAATCAATACATAATCTGAGAGATCCATCTTGCTTCTTAACAAAAACCACTGGTGCTCCCCATGATGAGCTACTAGGTCTGATGAATCCTTTTTCTTCTAGTTCAACTAATTGCTTTTTCAGTTCTGTTAATTCCTTAGGCCCCATTCTAGTTGGCCTCTTAACCACTGGGTTAGCTCCTGGAATTAGTTTGATAGAAAACTCTACTGGTCTATGGTTAACAATTCCCTTAACCTCACCAAACACATCAGCATACTGATTTACTACAGGGATTTCTTCTAATGCAGGCATATGCTTCTCACCAGTCAAGTTGTCAAGGGTGGCTATGTTCCTGTTCTTATCTGCTTCACAAAGAACAATTACCCTTTTTCCATCAGAAGTTTTCAATGATAAGGTGGAGGTCTCCATATTTATAACTGTCTTATATCTTTTTAACCAATCAACTCCTAAAATAACTCCCATGCCTGGATATTGCAACACATATAGGTCTGCACCAAACATATGTCCCCCTATATTCAGTCCTAATTGTTTACATATTATACCCAATATACAGGAACTACCTAAAGGACTTTTAATAAGCAAGGGCTTATCTACAAGCATACAATTTAATTTTAGCTGTTGTACAATGTCATGGGAAATTAATGAGTGTGTAGCCCCAGTATCATACACTACTGCAAAAGGTATTGAGTGAATAAGCAAAGTACCTTCAACTTGGCCATGATTTTCAACATTTGGACTTCCAGTTATTTTGCTTTTCCCTTCCAAAATTCCCATCTTTCCTTGCCTCAAGTCTGGACAATTCCTTCTTATATGCCCTTCCTTCCCACACAGATGACACTTGAAAGATGCTGGTTTGGGATTTGTACACCTATTCTTCATGTGTCCCTCTTGCCCACAATTATAGCAAGTGATCTTCTTTTTAACCTCAGCAGTTTTGACTTCTTCTGATTGCTTGGTGGAAGCTACATCCGTTTTCTTTTTATCATAAGGGTGAAACTTACCCTTTCCTTTCTTATTTTGGTTATTTTTAAATGCTCTGAAATTTTCTCTGGCTTTATCATGTTGTTCAAGGCTCAAAGTCAGATCTAAAACTTGATCAAATGTCTTATCCTTATATGGCAGCATGGCTCTACTGAGACTGGAATTCAATCCTTGGATGTATCTGCCATTTTTAGCTTCCTTAGTTGTGATGAGCACTGCACCATACTTTGCTAGAGATTTAAACTTCTGGGTATACTCAGTAACACTCATAGTTCCCTGTCTTAATTTAATGAATTCTTCCAGCAAAGACTCTTTAGCTGATGCAGGTACAAATCTTCCTTCCAACATTTCTTTAAACTGGTTCCATGTCACCTCTCCTTCAGGTTTTCCAGCTATAATGACTTCCCACCAATCCAAAGATGCTCCTCTCAATTGTCTAGATGCTATCAACCTCTTCTTTTGGTCTTCAACTTGCATATCAACAAAGATTCTATCCAAAATTCTGAGCCAATTTTGAATTCCCATTATTCCTTCTGTTCCATCAAAAGTCCTGCCTCCAAGATTGGTAAAAGTCTTGAGTAGTTTAGAAAGCTCCTCATGTGGATTTTCTTGCCTATTGCCTACCCCATCCCTTATAGCTCTCATGAAATCTTGCATATTCACCATGGGTGGTTCACTTGGTCCTACCCCTTGTTGTCCGGGTCTTACCATGGTTCTATGGATACAACACTTGAGTTAGTCCATTTTATCTAATCTTTTATAAGTTACCCCATTCCAACTTATTATCATTCAATTATAACAGATATTATTAATATAAGTATATAAAGACAAGGCATCCAAGACAGTCAATGCTTTCATATATTCAAAACAACCAAGTTCATTCAAGATTTTTTTTTTCACTATGTTATTTATCAACATAGCTCTGATACCAAATTGAGATGACCCACTTTTCTACTTTAATTTTTTTTTAAACTAGTTTTATTCAGTGATCATCTACTCAAGAGAACATCCTTTCTCATTTCTCTACTATCCAGGATCTTTCAACCAATATAAAAATATTGTTGTAATCAAATCACCTAATTCACATATATGAAACCATATAAAGATGATACTTTGAGTTTTCCTCTTTCCTTTAATCAGAGTAGAAGGGTTTTGGAAGCAGAGAATTCATCTTAGAATTCACTATATAATTTACTCATGGCAAAAATAATTACTAAAGAAGCTTTTCTGTCTTGCTTAGTTTTTAGGCAAATTCTAGATGTTATTTCTCTAGTTTTAGAGTTTGTTTATTTTCCATGAATTCAGATCTATTGAATCCTTAGATATCCCTTGTGTCAGTGTGTATATGTATTCTGTGTGCATGTGTGTATCTGTATTCTGTGTGCATGTGTGTGTCTGGATGATTTCAGGTACTATATTTTTCCAATACAACAATCCTGGTTTATAAGTTTGCTTTATTTGTTACCTTTCCTAACCAATAAGCTTAGGATATTAGACTGGTTGAATTCAGGCTAGGCAAAGTTGGTCAAGTTAGCCTGAATTCTCTTGCCACTTTACACAAATAACATACAAAGTAATCTGGGTTTCTAGGTGTCTCTCAGTTCTTTCCATCCTACCTTTATTTTTCCATAAATTCTTACAACAGATATCAGGTTAATCTTTTAATTTCCAATCTACAGATCATTCCAGATTATTCTTAGCATTGCACATTTTTGTTAAGTATTCAGGGAGTTAAAACTAGAAATTGTATCACTTAATAAAACATTCTCAAAAGCATCTCACAACTTTCATCAGAAGTCTCATGAGTAGTTCAATACTTGCAAACAGAAAATAACATTACATTAGTTTCTTCCCAAGCAACTTAACTAACATAATAACATTTCATAACATAAGTTCAATTTAACATCTATTATAATATCCTTGAGTCTGTAACTATTATATCCAATTCCTTAGCAGATAAATTCATCCAATTCCTGATCAAGAAAGTGCCTATTTACCTGCACAATCACCACGAGCTGCCTCATAAAAAGATGAGACACGCAATGGTGTACAAACACACAAAGGGTCAGACTAAATTGTCGGGTATGAATAATCTTACTGAAAATCTAAATTTAAATAACTTTTAAAACAGATAAAGTAAAGCAATATTCCTCTTGTATACATTCCTCTACCATCTGTGCATGATCATTTATGCATAGCATAATCATACATAATTCAATGGATTGTATTAGAGAGCACAAACATATAATTCCCAATAGAATACTCTAAGCCAACCAATATGGTCATCATTTAATCATTTTCCTCATCTATAACTTTCTGGCTATCAGGGATTTTACCCAAACCTACCTATGAACTTATTCTCAGAATTCAATCTCAGGTATTTTATGATGGACTTTAGCTACTTTCCTTCCATTAAAACACACACTGTCTGGGGCATATTCACTGTTAACCTAGCACACTCAGGCCCCTGGGTATAATCATACCATGTGTGAGCTTGCAATATTTCCCTTGCCAAGCCATACTTTGTAGCCCTAAGATCCAAATCCTTAGTTATATTACTAAGTGTTCATTTTCCCTCTTTCCCCCATTTATGCTAATCCCTTCTGCATCTCATAAATTAATCAGAGAAAATAAATAACTCAACCATCATGCATGTGTTCAAAGAATAACAGATCATGTTTTAATAATCATAGATTTATTCATACAAGCTAGTTTGATTTCTCAGTGTACATATTATTTAAATCATGGGTTTTGGGGAATCATGCCTATAAATATATGGTCATATATATAGTTTGCTTTGATGCATCCATTTACCTCTGGCTTAATCAAATACTCACAGATTCATAAGATCTGACTAAACCACAATCTTTTGTTCTTATCTGGATTTATTTGTAATCATAGAAGTTCAGCACAAGTATAACATTGCACTTCTATGTTACCATGTTTATTCTGGAGACATAAGCAGCAACCACTTTATGCTACAGCCCCATTTTTTTCCCATTTTTAGACCATAGATTTATAACATATATCCCTGGAGTTTCCATGAATTAATCTATATGCAGCAGTCACATAAAGAGAGCATCTCATCTCAAAGATAATTCATGACACAATAATCATTCAAACATGAAAGCCATCAATATATTTTCTGGGTATATTAACACAAAATATTCGAACAGATCATCAACACACTAATATCATAAAATAAGCACAGATTAATTAAAAATATAAAACCATTTAGGCTGCCTCAATATTCAGGACTTAATGCCAAATTTTCAGTGAGGTTACTCACCTTAATCCTTTTCCTTTGATCTGATATCTCCTACTTGTCTCTAATGGCCAGTGCTTCTCATTTTTCTTCTTTTGCTAACTATCTATATTTCTGTATATTTATTTTAAAGAAAATGGTGACAGATCCTTTCACCCTTAAACCTTTTTTTATACAAGACCTTGGCTGCCTCTAGGGTTTTAAAATTTACCCAATGTCAATTTTACCCTACCACTTATGATCAGCCTCTCTTTCTATTTTAAGAGCAACTGGGTAAATGGTCCCTGTTTCTATTAACAGAAATTATACCTTACCCCGGTCACCTTATTTGCATGATCTCTGTTTTTCTTTTCTTTTTTAAAAGCTAAGAAAATTGCTAAAAGTGGATAAAGTATTTATTCAACAACTCATACTATTTTCATGCAATTTCTAATAATTTTTCTTTAGCCAGCCTTTGTTTAAAATGCCTGTATAATATCTATATTTCTATCCTTGCCTAAACCTTTATTTTCCTTATTCTAGACTTGTTTCAATGACACATTCATATCTGTAATAATCATGTTATGTTCATGTATTTATAGTTTACTCTAGCTTACTAATAAATTTTCTGCTTCTCTTTTTTTTTCAGAGAAGTATGTACATGTGTATTATATCATCTTGCATACATATCAATACTTACCCAATGCTTTTTATGGTCAACTTATCATATATATATTTTCCTAGGCAACCAAAATTTCAAACAAGCATACTAAATTAAATTATAAAACTTGTTCATAAAATCAGGGTTATCACAGAGACGAGGGTGACATGGCCAAGGGAAAACGTGTTCGTTCTCTTTTTTTATTTTAATTTTAATTTAATTTTAAAATCGTCTAACTTACATATCTTTTGCATACGAGGTCGGATTTACGAGCGGTTTGTTCCACAGCGATCGTATCGAAATTTCGGATATTTTTAAATAGGCTTGAATGAATTCTAAGACTGTTCAAATTTGGGCCTTTATTTGAATTTTAGATCGTCGAAAATTCAAAGTGAGTGTTTTAACCCACTCACAACTACTATATTATCTTATGTTGATTAAATTAAATTTATGATGTGATTAGAAATTGATTGGTTGATGTTTGTTATATTTAAATAGTCATTCCAGTTAAGTATGACTTTTATTGCATTTAATCGTCATTTAATTTAATACTGAATAAAATTGTCAATTGAATACCAATTGATGAAAATCAGTTAATTGATGTTATTTATTGGTTGATTGAATGGTGATTGTGATTGGATGTTTGATTGTTGATATTGGATGACTCGATGTTATATTTTGTATTGTTATAACACTGCTAGTTCCCTATGGGTTGAAATGATACATACCCGAATGATCTGATAGATTAGGGAGAAATCGTTATGGGTTGAAATGATAGACTCGAGCGATTTCATGGATTTAAAGTTAAATTTAGGATTGCAGGTTGAAATGATATATACCCGTAAATTTTAAAATTATTACGGACTGAAATGATATATGTCCATATCACTTGACCATAGGGTAGAAAATTATATACAGACACTGGATTGGTTAAATTAAACGATTTTAAATCCTTAAACTTTGAATTTAGTTAAATGATATTTGAAATAGAATTTGATTTATATAAACTAAATTGTTTTAAATAAATTGTTAAAAGGATTTAAATTGAAATTCTAAAGTTGAATTTGTAGTATAAACGAAATTTATCGAAATGGAGTTATTGAAAACGTAACTATGAAATCTATTGAAATTGGAGTAGCTTAAATTGATATTTCAAGATTTCAAATTGGGTTTTTGATCTGAAATCTGGATATGGTCCAGATTTGTTGAAATGGAAGAAATGGTTAAATATGATGTTAATTTCAAATATATTATTTTAATATAAACTGCTTAAAGATATATTATTTTAAAAATCCTGATTATTAAGATTTTCAAACTATTCTATACTATTTTAACCTATTTTAAACCCTTTAAACTATTTAAAACTATATTAAACTACTTTAATCTATTTTAACCTAATTTAAACTAATTTATTCTATTTTATTCTATTTAAATCTATTTAATCCAATTTAATCTATTTTAACCTATTTTAAACTAATTAACCCATTTTAATCTATATTAAATTATTTAATCTATCTTAAATCTATTTAAACTATCTTAAATCAATTTAAACTATTTTTAATCTATTTTTAAACTATTTTAGAGTATTTTAACTATTTAAAAATTTATTTTAGACTATGCTTAACTATTTAAACTATTTATAACTATCTAAACTATTTTCTAAATTTCAAACTGTGTAAAGTGGAAGTGTTTATATTTAAATCCTTGATTTTAAAGCGAATATGGTTAAATGATGTTATAACTTAAGTTCCGATTTGAAATTATATTTGCTAGTGAAATGACATATTTGAGTAAATATAATGATTTTGAAATGAGGATTTAATTAACCTATCTTATCGATATGATTTTGAAAGTGAATATGATTTCGAAAGTGATATGGTTTGAATTGAGTATGATATTTTGATGTCAATTATGAAACAGTTTTGGAAAGTTAGAAGAACCATCTGTTATGAAATAAGCGTTTGGTTTTTAAAGAGACCGGGATCGGGTATCGTTATACTCTCTGCCAATACCGAAAACCACTTTAACAACTGTGTACGTGGTGGAGATTCTTGAATGAAGTAGGATGGTTTGGCGAACGATTCTGTATGAGGTATTTACGTAGCCCCGACTCTTGTGAGTCAGCTTGATGTGGCTAAAATAGGATCTATACCGGGCCAAGTGAGGTTGCTCCTCCTATCGAACACATTTCTTCCATACCGTATTATGACTTTGTGATTGATTTAGTGGCCACCCCTGATTTTGATTATGGGCGCGTGTTCCGAGGTGGGCGGTAATAGCTGCTAGCCGTTACCACCAGTCCGGGAGTACAAACAGTAGAATCCTACCCTGGCATTGCCTCGCGTGCCTTGTCGCATGCCTTATCGCGCCCACTACGAGTTTGTTTTGTACCGTACCTATGGTATGCCCTTTGGGTAAACCACCGGTTTGGTGGAGCTTACGTTACTGTATAGACTACGGAAATATATAAAATGTGTTAAGGGGGTTATGGGTAACGCCTTAACGCTATTTTAATACTTTACTTTACTGTAGCATATTATAATAGCGTATTGTACTACATAGTAGATAGTTTAACGGATCCTTAGGAGATGGAAATCTCGAACATCTCTTTCGTTATTCCACGCACGTTAGACACTGGATAGGAGATGTAAAAACCCCGTAAACATCTCTAAAGCCGTTGCACTCATATTTATTTATTGTTGATTTAACTTACATAAGATCTTTTAGTTCTGACTTGAGTGTTTTGTCTTTTCAATTCGCTCGGCTCAGTCTGAGCTTTTCAGTGTATCGTAGATCTTATTTCTGGAGGATGAAGACGAAGATTTAGTACTGTTATTATTTATTTTATTTCTACTACTGCATCATGTTGTTCCGATGCATTATATTTATTTCTGTTGTATGTAACTCTGATCTGTATTGTAAAGTGTAATCAAATGTTATTTGTAAAACAGCTTCATGAACTGTTATTTGATTATTATATTTTGTCATTCCGCTGTGAAATTCTGCGTTTGTTTTATTTGTTTCTCTTCGTTTTCTTATTTACCCCCATAACAACCCTCCCTTTTGAATGGTTTAAGTTTGACATGTGAGATATACTGTCAAGTTAAACCGTCCAAAAAGGTGGGTCGTTACATTTGGTATCAGAGCTAGGTTTAGCGATAACCTTAGCTTTGTGGGGTCTGACTCATTAGAAATAAGGTAGTAATACCCTAGAATGAGTCGTTGAGTGTATATATATGATAGAGCATATTTGTTAGTGTTATAAAATATTTTTATATTGTGTTAATTTGTTCTATTTAGTATTTATAAATTCCGGATAGTACATAGGATGTTATGACATTGATAGGGATTTCTAAACACTTAATAGGGCAGACCGACACAATATTGTTTTGAAATATGGGTAAATGAAATAATTTTACCTAGTATTATATTTTGTATACAAAAGAATAATTTTTATAAGTGATATAATTGGAAGTGATATGTTGTTGTTAGGAAGTGAAATTTATAAATATTAGTTGCAAAAATGGGATTGTAAATAAAATGAATATAAATTGGAAATTTAGAACTTAAGTTCCGGGGTTTTGAATTTGTTTTTAAACGGATTTATTGGAAGTATTTTAGATATAAATATTTTCAATATAATTTGAAATATATTTTTAAAAGGAATTTTAAAAGGAAATAAGTTATGTATTCTCCTCTCTGTCGCTGGAAAATAATTTCGGTGATAAGTGCATGCATCATCAACGTTCATTTTCGAGTTTCAAGGTGGGAAGACCACGGTAGTAGTTTTTCTGCACAATTGTTTTGATAAACAAATCTTAATTTTAATTTCTGAAAATTATTTGGTATATATAAAGGATATGAACATATATATTAAAATGATTTGGAACTGGAACCTGCTATTTAGTTCTTAAGTTTTTGTAAATTAGTAGTTTCAATTATTGTAATCAATGAAACCTTAACCTATTAATAATTGGAAACTTCAAAATGTTTAATTAAGAAATTGGATGCTAAGTAATTAATGAAATATACAAGAAATTAGAAATTTGTAACTTGAAAATCAGAAGATATGAAATATTGAACATTTTGTTAACTAAATGAATATAATCAACTTGTATAACATTCAATTACATCCTAAAGGACATACATATAACTTAGCAAAAATATTGATGGTTGAAATGTTAAATGGAAATATGTAATAGAATATTATACAAGTAAACTTTAGTAATGAAAGTGTTCAATGAGATTATTTCTATAAATAAGAATTCTGATGTTATAAAATGTTATAAACTTAAGTTAATAATTTGAAGTGCTACTAATTAAATTTAAATAAAAAGGCGAATACTGTAAGTAAATAAGTATAAACTTAAGTTAACATTTTAAGCTATTTATAATCAGATTGAATGGTAAAGGTGAATCTTATGTTAAGTAAATGATTATAACTTCTGATAATATTGAAATGATTAAGAGATAGACTTAATATTCAATTTAAATTGTAAAAGAAAAGACTAAATGTAAATTAAAGGTAGAAATACTTAAGTATGAAATGTTTATTTATTGGAAATCAAGTATATCTTTAAATAATAAGTGTGAATTAAACTGTAATGAAAAGTATGTAATACATAAATATTGAATTCATTGATTATTTTAAATAATTGAATGGAAATAATTTTTGTAAGTAATGAATGTAAATTAATAAAAATAAGCGTTGTATGAATGAATGAAACTGAAGAACGGTAATTAATGTGAAAGAATTCAATTAGAATCTGTGCAGTTAATGCCCCGCTATATCCCCGCTATGACTCCGATATATCTTATAGCGGATTCCTACCGCTACGATTTTTCCATATATCCCCAACATATAGCCTTTCCGCTTTAATCCCCGCTATTTCCGCTATATCCCGTTATTTCCGCTATATTCCGCTATTTCCGCTATATCTTCTATAAAAAATTGGATTGAAAAATGATATTTATACGCTATAAAAATTATGAAATTAATTAATTTCATTGAATTTTTTATATATGTTTAGAAATGATAATACTCTAATATTCTACTAAATTAAATTAAGTTATATAACAGTTTTACGTTCATTTACAATACATTTGCACATATTTTTATTTAAAATTATTTTTGTATTAATTATAATTCAATTGAATGTTAATTTTTCACATAATTACTATCTATATATTTGTAAAAACAACAAGCATGGGATTTATAAGCTATTTTAGAGTAATCCGATATATCCCGCTATATCTTCGCTACATCCCCGCTATGACTTTTTGCACCTCTACCGCATTGAATCCACCGAGCGTTTTAACTGCACAGATTAGAATAAGCCTAATAATATTTGAAATTTTGTTTGTTTTGGCTTGTGGGATGTTTGGGAAAGGATACTTCTAACTGTATAAGGATGTATAAATAATCTATTAATTTTTATCTAAGACTGTTGAGTGTATGGTATACCTAGTAGTTTATTTATCATTTTATATGATTAAAAGTTTCTGAACCCGAACAAATCATTTGTTTTGGTTGTTATGGATGGATGGCTGATTACTTTGAATTCATGTGATGATTATATGCTTTTGTTTGCAAGTTATTGTTGTTATGTTGTGTTGATTTGTTTATTATTAATTGAAACAACTAAATATTTCTCTTTTACATAATTATAACCTCTTTGGATTGTATAAGTAAAATACAGGTTTATGGAAGCAATAACTACTGCTTTTGGTTTCATAAAATAAGCGTTGTTTGCCCAACAAATAGGTACATTCTCGGATTACGGTTTTATAGCAATATTATATTGTTTTCCCATGGTTTGGGATATTTTATTTTGAAATATGATATATATGTTTATTATTGATATTATTATTTCTCCCGGACCTCTTCGTACAAAGGAGACTCTACCGAAATTTTCCATGAATTTTGGACTTAGAAATTAAAGTGGAAATGTTTTTCAAACTTTTATTGAACTTGAATAAGAAAGGATTTAATTTTTTATAAATTCATACATTTTATTTAAATTATTTAATTATGTAAATTTATTGTTTATAAATTGAATACTTCAAATAAAAATATCAGTTGCTTAATTCCATCTTTTTCCTTTTCGAGGACGAAAAGTTTTGAGTGGGGGAGAGTGTGACGGCCCGTAATTTTCAACAATTAAATTATTAATTAATTAAGATTTTGGGATTTAATATTGTAAGAAATTAAATATGTATGGTTAATTAATGAGAAACAATTATAATGAAATGTAATAATGTTGACTTAAGGTAATTGATGACTATTTTAATGTCATTTCAATTAATTGAAATGATTGTAAATAAAAAGAATTGGTTATAAGTTGTAAATGAGTAAATAAACCAAATGTTGTATTAAACGGTGAAACTGTATGTGATTAATTGTAATTGGACATAATCAGTGCTGTCACGACCCACTTTTTCCGTACGATTCGAACTGATACTTTACCACACTTGTCCAGTCCAAATTGAACAGAAATGCAGACAGTAAGAAAAAGAAAAGTAGAAAGAAGATAGAAAGAAACCAAACAACACAAAATCTCACAGCGGAAACGAATAATCTACAATATAGAACAAACCTTTACGTAAATCAAAACTGTTATGTTTATAGTACAGATATCAATCAAAATATACTAACCTATTCAGCATGTACAGTTATATCACATGTCCGTACAATCGCTAATAAATACAACTAAATGCAACGGAAAATAATCGTCTACGTGAATACGTCTCTGGGCCTCCAGCTCCTCTCCTGAAACTCCAATCCTTCCAGCTAAACCTAGAAATATACTCGGTTTGACCCGGGCATACGCCCGGGTCAGTCTGGTAAAACCATCATGCGAATTTAAATCACAAAGAATTTTATTCGTTATAACTTTCAAAATCCTTTAAAAATCAAAAGTATCCTGTAAGACCATGCCACATATAAACACGACAGAATTTTCCCTTACAGTAACCAAAACCTTTTATAGAAAATCCAAAGATATTATAATAGTGTCTAAGTACAAATACTTATTCAAATAGCTAAAATTGTTACATTAATTAAATTCCAGCATACTAGGCTCTACAACCAAAACCGTAAAGGCATGTATTGGAGAATGGATTCCATACAAATGAATAGGCACTGAGGTACCACCTATCACAGTACACATCTAGAAAAATGTACCGAGGACCTCGCCGGGATCACCTGCAACACAAGACCGGCCTACCCCTAACCTGGATAGAACCAAATATGTTATCACCTTGGGTGTTCCCACCCTTTCCGAGTTCTTCCACGCACCGTAGTAATAATATCCGAGAGTATCTAGAAAGGTGATAAACATACCCTAATTAGGAGCAACCCACTTAGACTTGTTGCATCTCATCTGATTTTCAGTCATTCCCGGTTGATGAGGCTTGAGGCTACGATTACATTTTTAAGGAATTTATACTTGGAATGCTCATTGTCCTCCAATGACAATGTACTGATAGCATTCATCCATACAAGTCCGTTCTAGGTCTGAACGAAACCGAAGGCACAATTCCTACTACATCCATTTTGGAATCATCCTCAGGATTAGTAGCGATTAGCTGAAATGACCCTCCTATTTCCACCCTAATTTCATAAGGATTTTATTTTTTTTGCTATGAGATGATATATAGATATATCATTCATTACAAACATATTTTCCAAGGTCATTTTCTTTTTCCAATAACCAAAATATATCCAGGATCAAAATAACTTACCAATATAAATATATCAGTGCATATCTAATAATATACACATACATATGAAGATGTATGTGTTCTTCTTGTTTAAATTCAGAGTATATACTTTATTATTTTTTTTGTTCAATAACATCCTGTTTGATTTAGAGATTTAGTAATTCAGATACATTATTGTATTCAGATTTTTGGCCATAAAATCCACTAAAATATGTACTTTAGTCTGTCATTAGGATCAAGAAATGATCAAGTAATATTCAGTAGTAAACAAGCTTTTAATGTTGATGATTGTGTTTAAAGTCTGGATAATATTAGATTCAGTATAAAAGAAAGTGGATCCTAAGTGAACACAAGCAACATCTAGGCGTAATGGAAACGCGCCTAACTTATACACAAAAGGTCACGAGTTCGAGTACCATGCAGGTCGGTTCAAACACAATTTTTGGTTTTCTTCTTTTTTTTTTTTCTGAAAGGTTAGAAATCTGATACCTACCTATAATTGTACATATATGTTTAATTTTTGCCTATAACCCAACATACAAAACAATCCTTCTTACTTACTATTTTTGTATCCCATTCCTACAACTGTTTTAAGAATTTATGATCATATTTTTGCTCAAATATCAACATGTACACAGATGTACATGTACATGTCAATATTTCTGCTCATTTTCCAGAAAACTGGGTGAATCAATTGCTAAATGTACTAAGCTTTGAAATGCATTTTTATTTTCAGAATACAATCTATCATGATCAACCAATACTTCATTTAATTGAAGCTGGTTAACTCATGAATCCTGTATCTGCCACACTAGTTCAATTTCATTGCATTCTGTTTAAAGCTTTAGGAAAACATCTTACTCTTCTCAATTCAATTCAGAAATGAATTCAAACTTAATTACAAAGCATTTCAGTAAAAAGAAAATAAAATCCTGTTAAGTTTACTTCTTGCTAAATCCAGATTTTGTTCTAAAACTCAGTGCTCTGTTATATCTCAAGATTAACTATTACATAATATAAACTTTACAAAACAACAGCTCAACTACATATGCATATTTCTCTTCCAAACATCCATATCAGTAATTAAAATCATTTCCTTGTTTCCCACTCAGATTTTTCCTTTGAGATTTTAAACCTTAGTGCATAACAATATATTTAACATGATACAACTAGTTCATCTAACCATAATAGAATTCATTACATAACTGGAAATCTTAGAACATAAAATTTTTTCCTGAATACATGCAGATATAATCGATTTAAACTCTTATTGAAACTAGCTAGCATGTTCATTCACTCCTCCATAAAAGCCATAACTTCATTTTTACTTAGTGCCTGGGTTACCTGAAAGAACATAAGTGGCTGCCTCATTTTAAAATGAGACACCCCAGATGCCATGAGCAAACAAGGGTCAGATCTATGATCTGGTATGAGTAACATCAATTCATTCATGATATTAAGCAATAGAGAATATAAGGGTACTAACTTGTTGATTCAACTAATATGCAATTCAGTTGTTTAAGCAAATTTCTGCAATCAATTATTTTAACATAGTATAATTATGTTGATTCAGGTATGATATATTCATTTATCATTCTTTCACTTGCATACATAATCATGCAAACATAATTATCTATTTGCAACAATTTCACTTACTAGAATCATCTTGGTTCCATACCACTCAACCTAAGAAATATCCATATTCCTATTTCTTCATTTACAGGTTGTAATATTCAATTTAAATTCCTGCCTCATCTGCTATTAAGGAATCACTGGGACACATTGCAATGAACTAATTCACATCATTGCACAAAGATCTCAGGGCTTAAACAAACCATGTGCCAACTTGCATACTTCAAATATGACAAGCATTCCAGCAGCTTTCTTGGCCTTCCCTTCCCTAGTTTATTTACTAGTGTATAGTCTTAAATCCTATCATCAAATATGCTAAGTGAACATATCACTGCAAACATGGAAACATCCATAATTTCTTCTAGCATAATTCTCCTCAGAAATAATCAGACAGTTATTTCCTAAATGGGGTCAATATGTCTTGATCTTAGTAAAATATGAGAATATTTTCAACTGTAAAAGAGGCATGGCATGTTATATTGATCTACAAGCCTTTATGATTGATTCAGATTCAAGATCTGGTTCAATCATAATTTTAGCTTGTGGGTTTCTCTTTTTTTTTTTTTTTGATTTGATTAAGGGCTCAGCACTTAGAAAATTTCTATTGCACCCTTAACATTTTTCTTTTCAAGCCTCAGCACTTATACCAAGTATAATGCAGCTCTAATCATTTTTATAAAGTTTCCATGCCATAGATCTATAACAGCTGAGAGTATTCTCTATATGATTTTTGAGATCCTAAACTTTAACATTTGTGAGTATAAATAAATCAGTATGATACTCATCCAAAGACAAATGTCTCAACCAATCAAAGGTCATCCAAAATCATCCATATTAAATCATATCAGATTTAAAATAAAACATCCAGAAATCATTGATGAAATCATATACATCAAAACCAGAAATATATATAAATGGAAATAAAAAGTGGCTGCCTCATCTCAGGTCTTAATGCCATGAACTTAGTGAGATTACTCACCTAAATGTTTCTTCTTATTAATCCAGAAAATTCTTGTTTGAGTGTTTTCTCCTTCCTTTCAATATTTTTTTTCTTTTCTTATTTTTGTGCAGCCCGGGGTAAAGACAATTCTACTGTCTATTTATATGCATTTTCCTCTAGGGTTTTGTTGAAACAGAATTCCATTTCTGTCCTGGCTATCATGCATTTTTCATTCATAACACCCCGGCCATATTAACCAATTTTTAAAGGCTGCATTTTCTTTCTTTTACTTTTCAGAAAATGGCCACTAACCTAGTCATGTTAAAAGTGTGACTATCCTATTTTATATTTTAATTATTTCTGAAAATCCCCTTTGCTATTTTTGCCTATACAAGCTCATTAACTTGTATCACATTTCATGTCATTTTAATGTCATAGTTTTACTTGCTTATATATATATATATATATATACTTTTCAGTGTTTAAAAATATATATATTTGTACACATATCTTATCTAAGCTTATTTTAATTTCTCTTTAATTTCAGAAGCATATGCACCTATATGTATACAGGTTAATATACATAATTTTCTCTTCTGGGTTTTAAATAAAATTCGTTTACTGATTTAAAGTAAAGCCTACTTTTTCTTACTTTCTAAGATGATCCATATAATTTCAGAAATCAAACAACCATGTTGCCAAATCATGTTTGTATTGCCCTTTAATTCTTGTTTTAAATCCAAGAAATCTGGAGTTCTTCCTTGTGCCATTTCAGTGTGCACGTGCACACATATACCTGCACACTATTTATTCCTGAGACTTCACCATATTTAAATCTAAATATTTCAAAATTAAATCATTTTTCAAAAATGATTTTTCACAAAATTTTGGGGTATTACATTCACCCCTCCTTTTAGGAATTGTGTCCTCACAATTTTTCTAACATTTATAGTGAGCATCTTTTTCTTTTCTGAAAACTTATCAAACATATGCATAAGCAAACAAATTCAACCATATCAACCATGCATAACAAATAATTTTTCCAGAAAGAAAAAAAAAATTACCTTTTAATTTGCAAAAAGCTTAGGATAATCCATTCTAATCTTATCCTCTAACTCCCATGTGCAGTCATTAGGATCACTACTCCACTGGATCTTAACTAGTTTCAAGGTTTTGCTCCTTAATTTCTTTTCTTCCTTGGCTACAATCCCCACTGGTTCTTTTTCATAAACCAAGTCAGGGTTTATTTGAATTTTGGTAGGCTCTTCCAAAATGTCTTCTTTATCATGTACCCATTTTCTAAGTTGGGACACATGAAAAACATTATGCATTGCTTTCATTTCCTCTGGTAGTTCTAATTTGTAAGCCAATGAACCAATTCTTTCCAGAATTTTATAGGGTCCAACATACCTTGGTGTAAGCTTACCTTGCTTGCCAAATCTCATGACTTTCTTCATAGGTGAAATCTTGATGAAAACAAAGTCTCCCACTTCATATTCCACTTGCTTTCTCTTCCTATCTGCAAATTTCTTTTGCCTATCTTGAGCTGCTGCTATTCTTTTTCTTATTAACCCAATTTTCTCTGTAGTTTCTTTAACATATTCAGGTCCAAGAACAGCCCTTTCTCCAGTCTCTACCCAGCATATAGGTGATAAACATGGCTTGCCATATAAGGCTTCAAATGGTGCCATCCCTATGGTGCTTTGGTAACTGTTATTGTATGTGAATTCAGCTAGATGGAGGTGGTCTTCCCAGTTGCCTCCAAAGTCCAGTGTACATGCTCTCAACAAATCCTCTAAGACTTTGTTCACCACCTCAGTTTGACCATCTGATTGTGGATGGTAGGCAGTGCTTAAGCACAATTCACTCCCCATAGCCTCTTGAAAACTTTTCCAAAACCTTGAGGTGAAGATGGTATCCCTATCACTCACAATGGTTTTGGGTATGCCATGCAACTTTACTACCTCTTTCATGAATATTTGAGCCAATTTTGGAGCATTTCTTTCTGTTTTAACTGGGATAAAATGTGCTACCTTAGTTAGCCTATCCACTATTACCCATATACTTGTGTTTCCCTTCTTAGATCTAGGCAGACCATCTATGAAATCCATAGATATATCCTCCCACTTCCACTGTGGTATGCTAAGGGGTTGCAATAGTCCTGATGGCCTTTGTGTCTCTGCCTTGACTTGTTGGCAAGTCATGCACCTTGCAACATATCTGGCCACATCTGACTTCATCCCCTTCCACCAAAGATTTCTTTTCAAATTTTGATACATCTTGGTGCTACCTGGGTGTATGGAGTACTTACTCCTATGGTACTCATTTAATATTTCCTCTTTCAATTCTATATTTTCTGGAACACATATCCTGTTTTTATTCCTCAAATACCCATTTTTATCAACTTGATAATTTATTACTTCCTCCCCTTTTGATATGAGCATTTTCTTTTCCACTATGTTTAGGTCTTGTTCCTGCATTTGCCCAATCTTAAGAAGTAAATCTGATTGCAGAGATATCATACTTAATTTTCCTTTACCTTCACCTTCTTCAATGGACATCATTTGTACCTTACTGTTTTCCTCAATTTCCAAATCAGTAAGTATAGACAAATCCTTAAACTCTTCCATCATCAACATGGCTACTTTGGCATGTTGTCTACTCAAGGCATCTGAAACTTTATTTGCCTTGCCTGGTGTATACAGTATATCTAGATCATAGGCAGCTAGGAACTCTACCCATCTATGTTGCCTCATATTCAAATCTTTTTGTGAGAATAAATATTTCAGTGCCTTATGATCAGTGTACAAAATGAATTTGGCACCTAACAAATAATGTCTCCAAAGTTTCAAAGCATACACAACTGCTGCTAGTTCAAGATCATGGGTTGCATACCTGGTTTCATGTGGCTTTAATTGCCTAGATGCATAGGCTACCACCTGGTCTTGCTGCATCAACACAGCCCCTAACCCAGAGCCACTTGCATCAGTGTACACAACCAAATTTTCATTTCCTTCTGGCACTCTCAACACTGGTGCATTAATCAGAGCTTCCTTTATTTTGATAAAAGCTTGCTCACATTTTTCTGTCCATACAAAGGCTTGGTTCTTTCTAGTTAAATTAGTAAGTGGTGATGATATTTTTGAGAAATCTTTTATGAATCTCCTATAATATCCTGCCATCCCCATAAATGATCTAATCTCACTGATGGTGCTAGGCCTTTTCCATGCTTGGATTGCCACTACCTTGTTAGGGTTTACTGATATTCCTTTGGCAGAGATGACATGCCCAAGGAAATGCACTTCTTCTTTCCAAAATGCACATTTTGAAAATTTTGCCTTTAAATCATTTTCCCTTAGTCTTGACAAAACTAAATGCAAATGATTTTTATGCTCTTCCACTGTCTTGGAATAAATCAAAATGTCATCAATAAAAATCAGTACAAATTTGTCTAGATAATCTCTAAATATTCTATTCATCAAATCAACAAAATATGAAGGAGCATTTGTCAAACCAAATGGCATAACCAAAAATTCATATAAGCCATATCTTGTGTTAAATGCAGTGTACTTAACACTTGAGTCTTCAACCTTCATTTGATGGAATCCTGATGCTAAGTCTAGCCTAGAAAATATTTTAGCTTCACTGAGTTGGTCAAAGAGATCATCTATTCTAGGCAATGGGTATTTATTCTTGATGGTTACTTTATTTAGTTCCCTGTAATCTATGCACATTCTCAAGGTACCATCATGTTTTCTTACAAACACTACTGGAGAACCCCAGCAGGAATTGCTTGGCCTTATAAATCCCTTGCCTTCTAATTCTTCCAACTGATTTTTCAATTCTTTCAGTTCACTTGGCCCCATTCTATAAGGTTTCTTAATTATTGGACTTGCTCCTGGAATGAGATTAATTTGGAACTCAACTGGTCTGTGGTGTGGAACACCCTTAACTTCCCCAAACACATCCAAGTATTCATTAACTATGGGAATTTCTTCAATGGTTAGTTCACTCAGATCTTTTCCTAAGTCAACTAAATGATACAATTTCCCTTCCTTAGCTATTTCACATAGAACTGTGATTCTCTGGCCTTTAGAATTTTGCAATGATATGGTGGATGAGTCTAAATTAATTATGGCTTTGAATTGCCTTAACCAATCTACCCCCAATATAACACCTATATTTGGATAATTCAAAACATATAAATTGGAAATAAAAATATTTCCTCCTATGTTTAACTCCACATCCACACAAATCATATTTAAGACACTAGAACTCCCCAATGGACTGTGTATATGCAATGGGGTTTCAACTAATATGTAGTTTAATTTTAACACTTTAACTAATTCATAGGAAATCAAAGAGTGTGTTGCTCCAGTATCATATACTACTGGTATGGGTATGGCACAAATGAGTAATGTACCTTCCACTTGGCCATGATTTTCAGCATCAATTTTCACTGCAGATTTGCCTTTACCTTCCAAAGTTGCCAATTTCCCTTGCTGTTTATTCTCAGGACAGTTCCTCTTCATATGCCCCTCTTTCCCACATAGGTAGCATTTGAAGGCTCCTCCTTTTAACTCTGGGCACCTTGGTTTGATGTGTCCTTCTTTTCCACAATGATGGCAAACTAATTTCTTCTTAGTATCATTGGCTTTTGTGTCTTTACTCTTCCTGTTGTCTGCCTCCTCCTTCTTTTTATCATAAGGGTGATATCTTCCCTTATCCTTCTTGTTGTTGCTCTTAAAATTCCTATATTTCTCTCTTTCTTTGTCATGTTGTTCCAGTTTCAAAGCCAGATCAATTACTTGATCAAATGTTCTATCTGCACATGGTAGCATAGCTCTGCTAAGTCCTGGGTTTAGTCCTTTTATATACCTATCATTCTTGGATGCTTCATCTGCCACTAGCATTGCTCCATAATTAGATAGCCCCTCAAACTTTTGAGTGTATTCAGTGACATTCAAAGTTCCCTGCCTAAGTTTGATAAATTCTTCAAGCAAAATGGTCTTGGCTGATGCTGGTACAAATCTTGCCTCCAACATCTCCTTGAACTGATTCCAAGTGATTTCATTCTCATTCCTTCCTGCAATGATTACTTCCCACCAGCCTAAAGCTACTCCTTTCAGCTGTCTTGAAGCCACTTGCCTCTTTCTTTGATCATCAAGTTGCATGTCATTGAAAATTCTTTCCAATGTTCTCAACCATGTTTGAATTTCCATGATACTCTCTGTCCCTTCAAAGCTTTTGCCTCCTAAATGAGTATATGTCTTAAGCAGTTTTGAGAGTTCTTCATAGGGATTTTCTTGCCTTTGTCCTGCCCCATCCCTAAATGCTCTCACCAAGTCTTGCAGATTGACCATTGGTGGTGCATGGGAAGATCCTGCTCCCTGATTTGGTGGTCTCCCTACCATAGTTTGCTAATAATAATTTACATAGCTGGTTAGTTTGATATTTAGTTCCTTTTAATTTTATTTTTCTATCTAAGAACTTGATCCTTACTTCTACTATGTTGAATAACATAGCTCTGATACCAACTGAAATGACCCTCCTATTTCCACCCTAATTTCATAAGGATTTTTTTTTTTTGCTATGAGATGATATATAGATATATCATTCATTACAAACATATTTTCCAAGGTCATTTTCTTTTTCCAATAACCAAAATATATCCAGGATCAAAATAACTTACCAATATAAATATATCAGTGCATATCTAATAATATACACATACATATGAAGATGTATGTGTTCTTCTTGTTTAAATTCAGAGTATATACTTTATTTTTTTTTTGTTCAATAACATCCTGTTTGATTTAGAGATTTAGTAATTCAGATACATTATTGTATTCAGATTTTTGGCCATAAAATCCACTAAAATATGTACTTTAGTCTGTCATTAGGATCAAGAAATGATCAAGTAATATTCAGTAGTAAACAAGCTTTTAATGTTGATGATTGTGTTTAAAGTCTGGATAATATTAGATTCAGTATAAAAGAAAGTGGATCCTAAGTGAACACAAGCAACATCTAGGCGTAATGGAAACGCGCCTAACTTATACACAAAAGGTCACGAGTTCGAGTACCATGCAGGTCGGTTCAAACACAATTTTTGGTTTTCTTCTTTTTTTTTTTTCTGAAAGGTTAGAAATCTGATACCTACCTATAATTGTACATATATGTTTAATTTTTTCCTATAACCCAACATACAAAACAATCCTTCTTACTTACTATTTTTGTATCCCATTCCTACAACTGTTTTAAGAATTTATGATCATATTTTTGCTCAAATATCAACATGTACACAGATGTACATGTACATGTCAATATTTCTGCTCATTTTCCAGAAAACTGGGTGAATCAATTGCTAAATGTACTAAGCTTTGAAATGCATTTTTATTTTCAGAATACAATCTATCATGATCAACCAATACTTCATTTAATTGAAGCTGGTTAACTCATGAATCCTGTATCTGCCACACTAGTTCAATTTCATTGCATTCTGTTTAAAGCTTTAGGAAAACATCTTACTCTTCTCAATTCAATTCAGAAATGAATTCAAACTTAATTACAAAGCATTTCAGTAAAAAGAAAATAAAATCCTGTTAAGTTTACTTCTTGCTAAATCCAGATTTTGTTCTAAAACTCAGTGCTCTGTTATATCTCAAGATTAACTATTACATAATATAAACTTTACAAAACAACAGCTCAACTACATATGCATATTTCTCTTCCAAACATCCATATCAGTAATTAAAATCATTTCCTTGTTTCCCACTCAGATTTTTCCTTTGAGATTTTAAACCTTAGTGCATAACAATATATTTAACATGATACAACTAGTTCATCTAACCATAATAGAATTCATTACATAACTGGAAATCTTAGAACATAAAATTTTTTCCTGAATACATGCAGATATAATCGATTTAAACTCTTATTGAAACTAGCTAGCATGTTCATTCACTCCTCCATAAAAGCCATAACTTCATTTTTACTTAGTGCCTGGGTTACCTGAAAGAACATAAGTGGCTGCCTCATTTTAAAATGAGACACCCCAGATGCCATGAGCAAACAAGGGTCAGATCTATGATCTGGTATGAGTAACATCAATTCATTCATGATATTAAGCAATAGAGAATATAAGGGTACTAACTTGTTGATTCAACTAATATGCAATTCAGTTGTTTAAGCAAATTTCTGCAATCAATTATTTTAACATAGTATAATTATGTTGATTCAGGTATGATATATTCATTTATCATTCTTTCACTTGCATACATAATCATGCAAACATAATTATCTATTTGCAACAATTTCACTTACTGGAATCATCTTGGTTCCATACCACTCAACCTAAGAAATATCCATATTCCTATTTCTTCATTTACAGGTTGTAATATTCAATTTAAATTCCTGCCTCATCTGCTATTAAGGAATCACTGGGACACATTGCAATGAACTAATTCACATCATTGCACAAAGATCTCAGGGCTTAAACAAACCATGTGCCAACTTGCATACTTCAAATATGACAAGCATTCCAGCAGCTTTCTTGGCCTTCCCTTCCCTAGTTTATTTACTAGTGTATAGTCTTAAATCCTATCATCAAATATGCTAAGTGAACATATCACTGCAAACATGGAAACATCCATAATTTCTTCTAGCATAATTCTCCTCAGAAATAATCAGACAGTTATTTCCTAAATGGGGTCAATATGTCTTGATCTTAGTAAAATATGAGAATATTTTCAACTGTAAAAGAGGCATGGCATGTTATATTGATCTACAAGCCTTTATGATTGATTCAGATTCAAGATCTGGTTCAATCATAATTTTAGCTTGTGGGTTTCTCTTTTTTTTTTTTTGATTTGATTAAGGGCTCAGCACTTAGAAAATTTCTATTGCACCCTTAACATTTTTCTTTTCAAGCCTCAGCACTTATACCAAGTATAATGCAGCTCTAATCATTTTTATAAAGTTTCCATGCCATAGATCTATAACAGCTGAGAGTATTCTCTATATGATTTTTGAGATCCTAAACTTTAACATTTGTGAGTATAAATAAATCAGTATGATACTCATCCAAAGACAAATGTCTCAACCAATCAAAGGTCATCCAAAATCATCCATATTAAATCATATCAGATTTAAAATAAAACATCCAGAAATCATTGATGAAATCATATACATCAAAACCAGAAATATATATAAATGGAAATAAAAAGTGGCTGCCTCATCTCAGGTCTTAATGCCATGAACTTAGTGAGATTACTCACCTAAATGTTTCTTCTTAATAATCCAGAAAATTCTTGTTTGAGTGTTTTCTCCTTCCTTTCAATATTTTTTTTCTTTTCTTATTTTTGTGCAGCCCGGGGTAAAGACAATTCTACTGTCTATTTATATGCATTTTCCTCCAGGGTTTTGTTGAAACAGAATTCCATTTCTGTCCTGGCTATCATGCATTTTTCATTCATAACACCCCGGCCATATTAACCAATTTTTAAAGGCTGCATTTTCTTTCTTTTACTTTTCAGAAAATGGCCACTAACCTAGTCATGTTAAAAGTGTGACTATCCTATTTTATATTTTAATTATTTCTGAAAATCCCCTTTGCTATTTTTGCCTATACAAGCTCATTAACTTGTATCACATTTCATGTCATTTTAATGTCATAGTTTTACTTGCTTATATATATATATATATATATATATATATATATATATATATATACTTTTCAGTGTTTAAAAATATATATATTTGTACACATATCTTATCTAAGCTTATTTTAATTTCTCTTTAATTTCAGAAGCATATGCACCTATATGTATACAGGTTAATATACATAATTTTCTCTTCTGGGTTTTAAATAAAATTCGTTTACTGATTTAAAGTAAAGCCTACTTTTTCTTACTTTCTAAGATGATCCATATAATTTCAGAAATCAAACAACCATGTTGCCAAATCATGTTTGTATTGCCCTTTAATTCTTGTTTTAAATCCAAGAAATCTGGAGTTCTTCCTTGTGCCATTTCAGTGTGCACGTGCACACATATACCTGCACACTATTTATTCCTGAGACTTCACCATATTTAAATCTAAATATTTCAAAATTAAATCATTTTTCAAAAATGATTTTTCACAAAATTTTGGGGTATTACATTAGCCCTTGCACTTCAATGCTCCATCTTCGATTCCATGCTCTTGTCTTCATTTCGAAAACGTATTCGTCGGATCGAAGTGGTTTTCGGATAACTTATCCGATCCCGGTCTCTCCGAAACAACATTCGATATTTCCGATAAACTCAACCCAGATTCTTTAGGAAATAAACACTTGAAAATAAGATCGAAGATCATCTTCTAACCGTTAGTGGACGGATTTCTTTATAATCTTATTAGAAGAACGAAACGAGTTTATACGTTCAGTTTAGCACCTTCCGACGGTAACCGTACCATATAATTCCCGTGTTTCCTTTAGATGTTTCCAAAGTTATGTTAGGGTCCAAATTTGATAGTCGGTTATTTAACTATCAAATTAACAATCATTCAACCAAAGATTTCATTTCCAACTGAAACCACTAAGCCTTGTTTAATTTAAATTCAATAAATTAAATTGCTTAATCAAAACAGTACATACTTATCTCACAAGAATAAGTATATTTACAAACCATTCCCTTCAATAATATTTTAAAACCCTTTTTAAATAAATATGGAAAGTACTCTGCGGTATCAACCATGGATTCACAGCTCGATGATTACATCTCTATCCCAGAGAAATCCAAACTTAATTGTAGGCAATCTCTGCCTTCGATTACGCCGTGAAAGCATACCATTTACTTTCTGAAAACTTTATTTAATAATTATCTTAAAATAATACTTATAAAGTTTCTAAATTTAGGAAAAATACTCTTTTATAAAAATTTACTATATAATATATTATTTTTAAAAACATTACTAATTTTTAAACAAATTATCTTTGGGATAAATGTAATACCTTAATATAAATAAATCCTTAAGTAATAATTAACCTTAATCAAATCATTATAAATAACTTTTATTAATAATTTATATACTTTAAACAATTTAAATAATTAAATAGCTTTGAAACAATAATTAAATACTTTTTAAATAATTTTTAAGAATAATAGAATAATTAACTTCAAATAATTATTAATTAACTTTGAAATATCATTAATAAATAATAATCATCCTTAAAACAATGTTTGTTCAAAAGTCACTTCCAAATCGAAAAGGAGGCTTACTAATTTCAATGGTACTTAATCAAGTTACCATTCATTCTATAACAATCCAGAATAACATATACCGATACTCACAACAATCTATTTTTAACAATTAATTCAACAACATATTGCCCAATATAAATATTAGAATAATAAATAAATGTCTGTACAAATATAATAGCAGAAAAAGGTTTTATTTCTGCTAGTCAATGTCCAAAACACATATATTCAGTAATATTGGCAGAACGGTGATTTATTCTGCCAATAGGGGTCTAATTAAACAAAATTAGCGGAATGGTGTTTTATTCCGCTAAACAGATGTCCAATTAACCACATTCAATTCAATTTAACTCAACGGTATTATTTGGCTACATAATGGCACAAACAATACAAGCCAAGCAGAGGTGATTAACTACAATCAACGATTTATAATCAATTTACAATTCAAAACTGAACTGTTTTCATTTTACTCAGTTCAATTATATTTTAAATCCAGATTATTTGTCAATCAAAGAAAATTGATAATTGATTTATTTTTAATCAAGATTAATCAATCCATTTAATAATCAATTAATTAACATATAATTCATAATTAATACATTACTCATTTTTCCACTTAAACCGTTTAAAACATTTAATTTTACAATGCAGTAAACTTGACTTATTTGTTTAGACGAAGATACAAGACAAGAGGAACTTAACGCAAAAAGCTGTTCGTCGATTGGATTTTAAATGACTAAGAAAAATAGGGTTTAAGCTTATAAATTTATAAACATGAAAATTTGATTAAATTCCCTTTGTATTTTAAAACCAAAATACTCAGGCCCAAAATTTAGCAAGACCGGGCCCATTTTTTTCCTTTTTCCTTTCTTTTTTTCTTTTCTTCTTTTCTCTTCTCCCTCCAGTTCTTTTCTTCTGCTCTAATCTCTCCCACGTACACGAACCTACACACGCCTGTGTGCACGTATAGGCAGTCGCCGATAATCTATTTTTGCCACCGATCATCCAAGCAAATCGCCCACAACCACGTCGACTCGATCCACCACCTGGAAACGCTGCAACCACTTGAGTTCGAGATTCAAACTTCCAACCAAGAACTACAACATGCCGAACCCACTCAAACGCCTGGCCTCGACAATCCAGCTTACTGTCCATTACCAAATTTTAACCAAAGCTCCGCCATCGTCTTCCCCACCAATTCCCCATTATGTGCACGTCCATCCCCTTCTAACAACGTCGCCAGTCTCCATGAACCGAAACCTAAAAACGGACACTGTAAACCCTAGTTCAACTCTGAAAAGCCAACACTCATCTAAAAATCACCACAGCATTTTTCCTGTGATTCCCATCATCTCATCTTCCTCCACGCTCAACCACATGTCACAAAAACAATTTGGTGATCGGAATTTGGCCAAAACCCCAAAACTGATCAACTTCCAATCTCTCCACCCACGGTACTAAAAATCCTCAAACCACCTTTAAAAATCGAGTTTTCCAACCACGATCTCGATTATATAACCCATTCATTAAATTATGAAAGTTGGAATTTAATGAAAATGACCTACTCACGGTTAGATGCCATTTTCTCTCTACCCACTTGATAAAATTAAATGAAACTAATTTTAAAATATACTATACTCAAAAATGAACAACCTTTGTTGTGGAACCAAGGTTTAAAACATAATAGATTTTGAGTTACTGATTTTTAAAGTTGAAGCATTTTCCGTTTTATCCAAAAAAAAGAACAGAGCAGGTTAAGGAAGAAGCACGGTATATTTTTTTTATTTGGTTACAGGGTTGTCTAACATGCATATACAAATAACATTTACATACACAGTTGCCACGGATTAAAGATCCATTCCAAATCACAGTCATAAGGATTTATAGATATTGATGCAGCGCAGCCCTCATTTGTCAAAGGTATAAGTCATGACCGACTTAACATGATAGAAGATTTCAAAGGCATAAGTCGTGACCGACTTAAGGAAGGACGTATAAGTCGTGACCGACTTAAGGAAGGAAGCATAAGTCGTATTCGACTTAAAGAAGCAGCTTTGCGACCTAACGAAGAAGTTGTAGGTCGTCTACGACCTAAGGAGTCACGTGAGGGGGAGCTACGACTTAACTGGAAATCAGGGGAAGAAGTTATCTCGAGTTTGCGACCTAAGGAAGAAGTTATAAGTCGTATACGACCTAACGGAATGTTAAGTCGGGTGGAAATGTTGAGTCGGAGACGACCTAAGTACTGTGAACCTAACAAAGAAGGTCGGACACGACCTAAAGACGCAAGGCAACGTGAAGAAAGCTTAAGTCGTGAACGACTTAACTCGTATGCTTCTATAAGTCGTGAACGACCTAACGTATACAAGCCATTTCCTTTGGGTCGTTCAAGAGATAGGTCGCTGCCAAGTTACGACCTAGGATGTAAAGCGGGTTACGACCTAACGAGTCAGGAGTTAAGTCGCTGAAGACTGGAGCGTGGATTCTTGTCACGACCCGACTTTCTCCTACCAGAAAGACGTATCGTGAATTAAGAAAGAAAGGGATAGAAGAAGAAAAGAAAGAAAAGAAGAAAGAACAACAACATCAGAAACTCACAGCGGAACGAATGAAATATAATATATCATATAAAATATTACATAGTATCATATACATCAGAGTTACACAACTTATACAACACATATTAGACAGTTATAAACATCTGTCTAATTCATACAACTCAAGTATCACAGATACAGACACAACATATACACAGCGGAATCATCATATATCTACACGGTGAAGCCTCCTGCTCCAAATCTCCTCCAGAATTCGTCAAAGCTAACCTGAATCCCTCGACTACTCAATACAATATTGAGTACCCAAGAGTTTAATAAAACAGAAAATAAACACTTGGGTCAGACATGGGTCTGGTGTGAGTAAACGGTTAGATTGCTTAACTTTGAAAACTTTTGAAAACAAAAGTATCACGTAAGACTCCCCACAAATAAACATGGGTAAGTTTTTACCTTACGCTAACTAAAACGTTTGATAGGAAATCTGATTGTATTATAATAGGGTCTAGGGTTTTCAAGTAAAATACAAAAATAGCTGAAATGCTTACATCTCACATTCCAACATAGTTGGGCACAACTAATACGTACGGCACTTATTGGAGTTTGGATTCCATACAATGGCAGGGCTACTGGGGTACCGCCCGTCACAGTACGTGGCCTAGATCACCGTACCGAGGAGTACGCCCGCTCCCCTGCAACACAAAGCCGGAACCATCCCTTACTGGATAATCCCGAACAAGACAATCCCGTAGTTGGCGCGACCAACCACACACTAAGCCGAATAAAAGAAAAGGGACCTCTAGACAGGGATCTATCTTGCTCTCAGTGGGTGCTACCCACGAAGCCTTGCTGCACCTCCCCTGTTTTAGCCATTCCCGGTTGATGAGGCTTGAGGTTACGATTACCTTTAATCAGAACATATCACTTAGAATGCTCATCGTCCGCCTGACGATGTGCTGAAAGCATTCAATCCATACAAGTTCGTTCCGGGTTCGAACGAAACCGAAGGCATTATCTCGTTACACTCGTTTTGGAATCACCCTCAGAGTTAACGACAATAACCCTTGCACTCTAAATCTTCATCTTCACTTGAGATTCACGACCTATCGTTAATTTGGATCGATGTGGTATTCGGGTCTCCAGACCTGGAATACCGGTATACGGAAACCCGATCCCGGTCTCATCGAAATCCAAAACGTATCTTTTAAGGCCAAGTTGTTTAAAGGTTTAAACATTTAAACTTATATTCAGATGATATAAACAGATAGATAAATCACATTATCACAGTAGATAATTCATATCAACATTCATCTCACAAAGCAACATATCATAAATCATCCAGTATCAACCAATCACTCAATATCAATCATCCAATATTAATCAATCATCCATAAGCAGGTTTGATTAACTCTTAATCAATTTAATCAACCTTTAATTAAATTAATTACCATCCTTTAATTACTTGGATTACCTTAATCCAGCTTACTATCATTAATTAATTAATCATCTCTTAATGATCTTCCTTAATTAATCTTCCTTTGATTAATTATCTTAATTACATTCAAGTAATTATCCTTAACATATTCAGTAATTAACCTTTAATTACTATCATTAAATAATTAATTAATGATCGTTCATTTGCTTTCATAAATTAATTAATTATAATTATTTACATTAATCCTCAATTACTTATAATTAATTAATCATACTTAAATTAATTACTTTTATTAATCAAACTTGATTAGTTTTATTAATTATATTAATTAATAATCCTCTAATTACTTCATTAATTAATTAACCTTTTAATTAATTAAATAATTAATCTTTAATTAACCACCTACATTAATTAATCATAATTAATCATAATTTCTATTACTTAAGAAATTATCTTTTATTAATCACCTTCATTAATTATTCACTAATTATTTATTAATTAATCACATTCATTTATTATTCATTAATTAATCACATTAATTAATTAATTAAACTCTAATTAATTATCAAAGTAATTAATCCTTAATTACTTCCCTTAATTACTTCATAAAGTAATTATTCTCTTAAATTAATTATATTAATTAATTACACCTTAGTTACTTACTTTAATTAATTAACTCTTTAATTAATTATATTAATTAATTACTCTTTAATCACTTATTATTGATTAATTAATCTTAATTAATCAACCCTTAATTAATTAATTACTTCCTTAATTAATTACTCTCTTTTAATTAATTACCTTAACAAATAATTTATCTCATTATTAATTAACCTTAATCCTTAAATTAATTTCAACCTTAATTAATTTAAGATAAATTCTTTTATCTTAATTAAATACTTAATTACATTATTTAATCTTCATTAGAAAACATTTAGAAATAATTTATATATAGTTAAAGATATATAATTTATTTAAATAAAACAAATTAACCATTAAAATTTAACATTTAAAATCTTTGGAAAACTTGATAAATCTTGTTTCATAAATTTAATCAAAACCTCATCCCTTTAAATTCTTAAATTTATTTAAATATACCTTTAAAACTTATACATTTGAACTTGATTAAATTTCTTTATTAAACTTAGTTAAACATTACTTTATTTATATTTATTTTTAACTTGGTCAAGCCTCTATTAAATACCTGGCTTTCAACATTTATCTTATATTAAAAATCTGATCACTGTTTTCTTTAAATTAAAACTTAACATGAGTATTCTTTTAAACTAAAATCTGGAATACTTAAACAACCCAAAACCCGAGTCTAAACAAAAGAAAACCCGAGCAAACATTTCTAAAACCCCGAGTCTTTCTCCCCTCTCGTATACTTCGAGTCGTCACGCAATCTACACGAGAGTTTCCCCGAGTTTCCCCCTTCTTCCCAAACCAAAACAATCCCAGGCACCCAAACGTTCACGTGCACGTGGTGCACTTGCACCATCGTCTCCGACCACCGTAGGTCACCGCGACGATCCTCGACAATCGCCTTCAACCTCACGAACCGACACGCAACTCCAGATCTTCCATATGTCACACGAATCGAAAACGATCCTATCGATCAAAAATCTGGAACCCACAATGATGCAATTGACCTCGCCGCCGACGATCAGAACGACCAGAGTTCATGTCGACTTAACTGAAGCTTCGCCACGTACCCATCCATCGATTTCACTCCTCGCGATCATCTCCGATCTACCCTAGTCATCGAATCAAGCTCCGATAACATCATCGACTAAAACTGGGAAGAAACCCTACTTCACCAACGCCTGGCCACCACGGTCTTCAATAAATAGCTTCGACATTTTTCCCACACTTGCCGACCACCCAGCCATCTCCGACTCAGATTCACGCCACCCCTTGCCCACCATCGATGGCAATTGATCAAAACGTCCCTGACGTTCAACTCGAGAATTCTAATTGACTATCAAATTAAAAATTCAAACTTTAATACCTAAATTCATGATTTCCTACCCTGAATCCATTCATGAAATCAAATTATGAAATTGTCTCCATAAAATTTTGACCAATATCTGATTATCACTGTATTTTCTTATTTCAGAGATAATTTTTTTGAATTTAAACCTTGGAAACATTTTTAGACTTTCCATCATGTTGTTATCTTCAACTTTTATTCAAAGATTCAGGCCTAAAATTTCTTGTATTTGGAGATATGGATTTTTAACAAGAAATTCAAGAACTATAAACAACAAAGACTCAAAATCAAACATTTGTACAGGCATACTTTAAATATTAATTCAAGTCATATTCAATGCTAAAACATCCATGCAATCCATTATTATCACACACATTTCACATATATTTAAGTTCATCTCAAATCTTAAACTGTTTTTAAAAGCAACAGGTTTACTCACTTGTTAAACAGAGCACAGGATATACATTATATACATGCATTCATATCAAATTCATATAAACAATTTAATCTATCACTGAAATCAATTATAATCATCAGGTTAAACTGTTTTTAAAATAAATTTACTCACCTGTTATTTTCCAGAGAACAAAACAGAGCAGTTTTCCAGGCTTCTGAAATTTGATCTGGAAAATGTTGAATTTGAAATCCTACTGCATGCTTGTAAATATTTGAGTCTTTAACTTGATTGTTGAGACTGAAGTCTTTGCATTTGAATTACAGTTGAACTTCATTTGCATTGAGAATTGTTACAGGCTGTTGAAATTTGATTTACTTCTTTTGATTTTTGGGTTTTCAGTTTTAAGTTTATAAGAAGAAGAAAGAAAGACTGGGAAAAATGTTTTGAACGATTCTGAACTGAAATCAAAATGACCAGGTTTCTTTAACATATGTTATTTAAGATAATTTAATTTTTCTCTAAATTTTCAAATAAATTAAATGAAAGCCACTTGTTAACTTTATAAGCTAGACAATTGCCCATGCTTGTTTTATATGTTTACAAGTGTTAAAATCCTTGCAAAATTATGTCTAAACCCTTATTAATAAAAGTAATTATGTTTTATTAAACCTTATTTACAAAAGTATTTATGTTACATTAATTATGTAAATATAGTCTTATATAAATTCATGTTTTATTTATTTATTTACAAACTATTTAGTTTAAGTATCTATATTTTATTATTTATGAAATGTGAATTTAATCTACTTATGTTATATTATTTATTTTTACAAACCTTCTAAATCCAAAAGATATTTAAAAAGAAAGTTTATTCTAAACCATATATATATTTTTAACCATTTTAGTTTAATACTTATTAAAAGAAAACAAGATAAAAATTAAAACCTTTATTAAATTTTAAACACTTTAAAGAATACAAAATAAAACTTTATTTAAACTATCATTTTTAAAATAAACAATTATCTTATATTTTGAAAACAATTGAATTAATCTAAACTAACCTTTGAAAAATATTAATTTTAAAACAAAGCTTTAAATCACAATTCATACATATATAAATTATCAATAGATTAAATTAAATTCAAAACAATCCAAATTATAACATATACATACATATATATTACAATTTGAAAATTCATCTTTTATTTAAACAAAAGATTCTCTATTCACAATATATATATCAATATATACATTATAAATAGAATCTATTTTTATTAGCTTTGAAAGATAAATTTTATCCATTTTAAATTATTAGAAAGATCTAATATTACCAAATTAAATATTTATTAGCCTATAAAGGATTAAATTACCAAATTAAATTAAAATTAGAAAGAAAATTATCAATCCAATTAAATTATCAATACCGATTATTAAATTTAAATTGTCCAAAAACCCGGGATATCACAATTCTTCTTCCGAGTTAATCTCTACCGTTGATTTCTTTAGGTCGCTGATCTGGGATGCCGCATGTTTTTAAGTCGCTGAAGCTTATTACCGTTGATTCTTCTGCCGAGTTAATCTCTGCCGCTGATGGAAGCTGGAGCTGTTGATAAGTCGTTACCGACTTATATTAAGTCGTAGGTCGCAACTTTTATAAGTCGTGAGTCGTTTGTAATATACATATATGTTGAGTTGCATCTGTTATAAGTCGTATGTCGTCTGTTTTCATATGTCGTCTGTTTATAAGTCGTATGTTGTCTGTATTCCTTTGAGTCGTAAGTCGGAGAGTCGTGCTAAGTCGGAACCGACCTAAGAGTTGTTGAAATTTCTGTTGTAAAGTTGAACGCCTATAAATAGGCCGAGTCTCTCATTTGTAAAAGGTTGTTGATTTTTGAATAAAATTCTCTTTTGTTAGCTTTGTGCTTTCATTCCAATTGGTAGTTGAGTGTAATCTCCTATCTCCTCTTTCGGATAATCGAGTGCGCTCGATTCAACGATTGTGGAAGCCGATTCGCGGAATCAAGTGCGCTTGATCAACGCTCGAAGAATTGAAGATCTCTCCTCACGGTATCGTGCGCGATCAACGTGTCAGAGATAGCTAGAGTTCGACATCTTCGGATCAACGAATTTGGGCATTTCAGTATCTTCCAATCCACCGATTACTACATTCATCGACCTACATCTGTTTTTGAAATATCCGCTGCGTCAGTTTTGGTATCAGAGCTTGTTTTAGCCAATCATAGCTAAATCAAGTCTTGGAGCCAATCATCTTGAAGAAGTTTGAATCGAAGTGAAGATTTGAGTTTTGTTTATCACGGCCGAGAGCAAGTTGAAGTTGTTCGACTTTGTATTGAAGTTTAGAGATCGGATCTATATCATTTGGAGAAGTTGTGTTCATCGTGTTCATCGCGAAGTAGCAACAAAGTGGGAGTTTTCGATCCATTTCATTTTGGATCAAAGTCCGAAAGGTGTTGAATTTTGAAGTTATGAAGAGTTTTGTGAATTTTCCAAGTATGCCACCAAGGAGAGCTAATCGTCACCAAAACGTAGAAGCTTTGTATCGAAGAGAAGAAGCTGATGAGATGGAGCAAAGAATCAATGAAAACTTTAGTGAAAAGCTTAACGAAGGAATTGGACGGTTAGAGAAGATGATGTTAGAAATGAATCAAAATCGGAGAAGGGTTTCACCTGAATCTAACCATGGGGGAAGTAGAGTCTCGCCACATTCCAATCGAGACAGAAGTTTTGATGATGATCAAAGGCGTGGGAGGAACGTGAATGATCGTGAACGGAGGAATGTAGATAGAAGGGATGATGGTGGTAGGCGTGAAGGTAGTAGAGATGTGGGTGGACGAGATAGACAACGATATACATCTGATTTTGAAGAGGAGTATGATGGTGGTAGTGTTCGAGGACAAGGACGAGGACAAGGAAGAAATCACTCTGAGTATGATCACAAGTGGGAGTCGGGGATGAAGACTGAAATTCCTGAATTCAAAGGTGGTATGCAAGCTGAGGAGTTTTTGGATTGGGTAGCTAATGTTGAAGAGATTTTTGACTTCAAGGAAGTTCCAGAACATCGTAGAGTGAAGTTGGTTGCTACAAGGTTAAGGGGTAGAGCTTTGGCGTGGTGGCAGCAGACCAAACTTACACGTGATCGGATGGGAAAGTCAAAAGTTGAATCTTGGAAGAAGATGAAGAAATTGATGAAAGCAACGTTCTTACCTTACAATTATCAATCTTTGATGTATCAACGTTTGCAGAACTTGAGACAAGGGACGAAATCTGTGAATGACTATGCTGACGAATTTTATCAACTGATTGCCAGGAATGATATTATGGAGACAGAAGAACAATTGACAGCCAGATTTGTTGGGGGGTTGCGAATGCAGATTCAGGATATGGTTAACATGTTTGATCCTAGATCTGTAGCGGAAGCACATCAGAAAGCGTTGGCTTGGGAGAAGCAGGGTAGACGAGGAGGAGGTGTGTTTACTAATTCCAACCATCAAGTGAAGGGTGTTAGTGGGAGTTCTAATGTTTCTAAACCTATCAGTAGACCAGTGGTGAAGGAGGCTGAGAAGGCAAGGGTTAACAATGGTTTCAAATGTTATAATTGCCAGGAATTGGGTCATAAAAGCAACGAGTGTCCAAAGCCAAAGAAGAGAACCATGATTGTAGAAGTTGAAGATGAGGATGTTGATGGAGAGTGTTCTAGTCCAATTGAGGAAGATGAACAGGATATTGCGTCAGGAGATGAAGGTTGTAATCTAATGCTAAGGAGATCGTGTTTGACACCGAAGCAGGAAGAAGCTAGTTGGTTGAGGAGTAATATCTTTCAGTCGACATGCACTATACTGGGAAAGGTGTGTAAATTTGTGATTGACGCAGGAAGCTGTGATAATATTATCTCAACCGAGGCTGTTACAAAATTGAAGTTGAAGACAGAGAAACATCCGAATCCATACAAGTTAGCATGGTTGAGAAAAGGAGGAGAAGTGAAAGTGGATAGACGAGTTCGTGTTCCATTCTCTATTGGGAAGAAATACAAAGATGAGATCTGGTGTGATGTAGTAGAGATGGATGTATGCCACTTGCTTTTGGGAAGACCATGGCAGTATGATCGAGCAGTATAACACGACGGTCGGACCAACAGCTACAGTTTTATGTTTGAAGGCACGAAGATTATCTTAGTTCCAAAGAAGAGACAACAGGGAGAAAGTAAGTCAGAAGAGATTGAAGAGTTGAAAACTTTATTATCTCTGAAGGAGTTTGTTAAGGAGGTTGAAGAAGAGCCGGAAGTATTCTTGTTAATTGGGCATGAGAGCAGTGAAGAAGTTGAAATTCCAGAAGAAGTTAAACCAGTTTTGAAAGAATTTGACGATGTATTTCCAAAGGAGTTACCAACGGAGTTGCCACCGTTGAGGGATATACAACATCAGATAGACCTTGTTCCAGGTGCTGTGTTGCCACACAGACCACATTATCGAATGAGTCCGAAGGAACATGAAGAGTTGCGGAGGCAGGTAGATGAATTGCTTGAACAGGGGCGTGTGCAGGAGATTTTAAGTCCTTGTGCTGTGCCAGCTTTATTGGTACCCAAAAAGGATGGAACGTAGAGGATGTGCACAGACAGTCGAGCATTGAATAAGATCACAGTCAGATACAGATTTCCGATGCCGAGGCTTGATGATCTATTGGATCAAATTAGTGGGTCTGTAGTCTTTTCTAAGATTGACTTGAAGAGCGGTTATCATCAGATTCGCATTAGACCGGGGGATGAATGGAAGACAGCATTCAAGACGAGGGAAGGATTGTATGAATGGCTGGTAATGCCGTTTGGTCTATCGAATGCACCGAGTACATTCATGAGGGTGATGAATCAAATTTTCAGACCATACATTGGAAAATTTGTGGTGGTTTACTTCGATGATATTCTAATCTACAGTGCTAGTAAAGAAGAGCATGTTCAACATTTGAAGCAAGTGTTAATTATTCTTCGTGAAGAACAATTCTATGCTGCTACAAAGAAGTGTGTCTTTATGGCGAGGAGTGTTTTATTTTTGGGATATGTTGTGTCGGAAGAAGGAATACAGGTTGACCAAAGTAAAATCGAAGCTATCAGAGATTGGCCGCAACCCAAGACGATAACGGAAGTTCGTAGTTTTCATGGGTTGGCTTCATTTTATCGAAGGTTCATTCCACACTTTAGTAGTGTGATGGCACCTGTTACGGATTGCATGAAGGGTAAACAGTTTGCATGGACGGAGGAAGCAGGGGTTGCTTTTGATCGAATCAAAGAACTTTTGACGTCTGCACCAATTCTAATATTACCAGATTTTCAGCTAGTGTTTGAACTACATACTGATGCATCCAAGGTTGAGATTGGAGGAGTGTTAAGTCAGAGGGGACGTCCAATTGCATACTTTAGCAAGAAGTTATCAGGAGCAAAGATGAGATACAGTACATATGATGTGGAATTTTATGCTGTTGTGCAATCTATTAAACACTGGAGACACTATCTATTTCAGAAGGAGTTTGTTCTCTACACTGATCACGAGGCGTTAAAGCATTTACAAGGGCAAGACAAGATTTCAGCGAGACATGCATCGTGGATTGCATATCTGCAACAGTTTACTTTTGTTGTTAAACACAAGTCAGGGGTGACGAATCGTGTGGCTGATGCTTTGAGTAGAAGGAGTCATTTGTTGACTACACTGAAAGTTGAGGTGACGGGGTTTGAAGAACTACCAGAATTATTTGTCGATGATTTTTACTTTGCAAAGTTTGTTGATAAAGTCAAGGAGGGACAGACGGATGAGTTTATGATCGTAGATGGTTTTCTGTTCAAAGGAAATCGATTGTGCATACCTGATTGTAGTTTGAGAATGAAGATTGTAAAAGAGCTACATGAAGAAGGACATGTTGGGAGAGACCGTACATTACAGTTGATTTCACAGTCTTACTTTTGGCCATCAATGAGGAAAGAGGTGGAGAGGTTTGTGGAACGATGTCATATCTGTCAGGTTTCGAAAGGAACTGCGACTAATGCTGGTTTATATATGCCGTTACCTGTACCAACTAAACCATGGGTTGATGTGAGTATGGACTTTGTGTTGGGGTTGCTGAGAACGCAGCGTGGTAATGATTCCATTTATGTGGTGGTTGATCGATTTTCGAAAATGGCACATTTTATTGCTTGTAAGAAGACGATGGATACTGTTCATGTTGCTCAACTATTTTTCAAAGAGATATATCGACTTCATGGATTGCCAGAATCTATTGTGTCAGATAGAGATACCCGTTTTCTAAGTCATTTTTGGCTAAGTTTGTGGAAGATGGTTGGAACGAAGTTGAATTTTAGCAGCGCTTATCATCCGCAAACGGATGGACAGACCGAGGTTGTGAACAGATCATTGGGAAATTTGTTGAGGTGTCTTGTGCAAGACAATCTGAAGAGTTGGGATGTGAAGTTATGCCAGGCAGAGTTTGCCCATAATCATGCGGTAAATCGAAGTACTGGGTTCAGTCCATTCCAGATTGTTTATTCTAGTATGCCAAAAGGACCGTTGGATTTGACGGTAGTGCCACAATCAAAGAAGACAGTTAAGAAAGCTGCTGATTTTGTTGATGGATTGACGGAATGTCATAAAATCGTTCAGGAACGATTGGGGAAAGCAAATGAGAAGTATAAAGATCTGCAGATTTGAAACGAAGGAGTGTTGAATTTAATGAAGGTGATTTAGTTTATGCAGTGTTAACAAAGGATCGTTTTCCAGTGGGCGCTTATAACAAGTTGAAAGCCAGAAAAATTGGTCCTGTCGAAATCATAAAACGGATTAATGAAAATGCTTATAAGTTGAAGCTGCCAGAAGATGTGTACACTTCAGATGTGTTCAATGTTAAACATCTCGTACCATATCATGGGGATGAACGAGCTGATGAGGAAGAATTTACAAATTCGAGGTCGAATTTTTCTCAACCTGGGGAGGATGATGCAGCGCAGCCCTCATTTGTCAAAGGTATAAGTCGTGACCGACTTAACATGATAGAAGATTTCAAAGGCATAAGTCGTGACCGACTTAAGGAAGGCGGTATAAGTCATGACCGACTTAAGGAAGGAAGCATAAGTCGTAACCGACTTAAAGAAGCAGCTTTGCGACCTAACGAAGAAGTTGTAGGTCGTCTACGACCTAAGGAGTCGCGTGAGGGGGAGCTACGACTTAACTAGAAATCAGGGGAAGAAGTTATCTCGAGTTTGCGACCTAAGGAAGAAGTTATAAGTCGTATACGACCTAACGGAATGTTAAGTCGGGTGGAAATGTTGAGTCGGAGACGACCTAAGTACTGTGAACCTAACAAAGAAGGTCGGACACGACCTAAAGACGCAGGGCAACGTGAAGAAAGCTTAAGTCGTGAACGACTTAACTCGTATGCTTCTATAAGTCGTGAACGACCTAATGTATACAAGCCATTTCCTTTGGGTCGTTCAAGAGATAGGTCGCTACCAAGTTACGACCTAGGATGTAAAGCGGGTTACGACCTAACGAGTCAGGAGTTAAGTCGCTGAAGACTGGAGCGTTGATTCTTCTTCCGAGTTAATCTCTACCGTTGATTTCTTTAGGTCGCTGATCTGGGATGCCGCATGTTTTTAAGTCGCTGAAGCTTATTACCGTTGATTCTTCTGCCGAGTTAATCTCTGCCGCTGATGGAAGCTGGAGCTGTTGATAAGTCGTTACCGACTTATATTAAGTCGTAGGTCGCAACTTTTATAAGTCGTGAGTCGTTTGTAATATACATATATGTTGAGTTGCATCTGTTATAAGTCGTATGTCGTCTGTTTTCATATGTCGTCTGTTTATAAGTCGTATGTTGTCTGTATTCCTTTGAGTCGTAAGTCGGAGAGTCGTGCTAAGTCGGAACCGACCTAAGAGTTGTTGAAATTTCTGTTGTAAAGTTGAACGCCTATAAATAGGCCGAGTCTCTCATTTGTAAAAGGTTGTTGATTTTTGAATAAAATTCTCTTTTGTTAGCTTTTTGCTTTCATTCCAATTGGTAGTTGAGTGTAATCTCATATCTCCTCTTTCGGATAATCGAGTGCGCTCGATTCAACGATTGTAGAAGCCGATTCGCGGAATCAAGTGCGCTTGATCAACGCTCGAAGAATTGAAGATCTCTCCACACGGTATCGTGTGCGATCAACGTGTCAGAGATAGCTAGAGTTCGGCATCTTCGGATCAACGAATTTGGGCATTTCAGTATCTTCCAATCCACCGATTACTACATTCATCGACCTACATTTGTTTTTGAAATATCCGCTGCGTCAGATATGATATCCAATAAACCATGTAAAGTGTTTGCTCACAGTTTTTAGAAGTAATGTACACTTCTTTTTGCTAAATCTCTTCTTCTAGCTTTGAACAACTTGACCTCTCTTTGTTTTTAATGGCATATTTTTTTTCTTGTATAAGTGAACAAGCATGGCCACAAATCTATAAGAGAATGGAAGTGTGTATTGGAAGCAATATGGTGGTCGAAGTATACATGTAGGTGGCTTGACTTGTACAGGCTTCATATTTTTTTTATTTTATTTAATGAGGCTGATTTGATTTTTTTATCGTTTTGATTTGATTTTGTTTAGACTTGATTTGATTCCATGGGTTTGATTTGATTAATGTAGGTGATTTGATCTTTTATGTGTGTGTGGCTTGACTTAAAGTTTTTCATCATGTTGTTCCCATGTATATATATACACACTCGTATATATATATATATAGATTTTACATGTACACTAATTTGACTATATATAAAATTACATACTTACCTATGCATATACACTATTATATAAACACATATACTTACATACATACATATATATATATATATATATATTCTTAAACATCACAAAGCTTTATATATATTTAAATATAGGTTTTCTTATCATATAAACATTTACATTTTTATTTAGACATATATATATATATATATATATTATCCCAAGTTTTAAATTTCCATCGTGAAGCTTTGTATTTTTATATTATCATATTTTTGAAATGGTGAAGTTTATATACATATATATGTATCTATATCTATTTTATTATTCTCAGAAATTGATGTTTAACAAATTATATAATCTAATTTATATATTCAGATATTCCAATATCAGAAGAATCAATTTATTCGTCTTATAAAAATAAATATTTCAATATTTCATTATTTAAAATTTGTTAATTATTCCAATAACCGATGGCTAAAACCGGGTCGTTACATTCCTCCCCCCTTAAAAGAATTTCGTCCTCGAAATTTTGGCATAAGAACACCCAAATTTATTCGTAAGCCTGCATGATGTCCATAGATCATACATATACAGAATCTGATTCGATCACTACTCGAATACATGACTTCACTCCCAAACCAGTTCCACTAACCCGTTTTTCTACTGTGGACCTTGATCAGGCTCCTTGATTAGGAACCTCTGCTCTCCTTGCATTGTTGTAGTTATGATAGAAAACCTTGGTTCCATATCAAGAACCCTCATCACGTGCTCGCCGTCGCAATCGAGTAATAGATCCTTATTCGAAATGGTGTGAAACACCTCAAAGCCTTGTACTCGAATATTAGATCAAACTATATGGAAGAGAAATGTTCTATATCCATCTCACACACTTATTCAATTGGTTATCCCTAATACCAATTATATTACCTCTAAATTATTTATGGAAGCATAGCTTAACTTATAAAATCCCCTATCATCCTCTAAGTGTATACAAAACCATAATTCAAAATTTCATGTTGAATTCTCTTAAGAATTTAAAACACCTTGTTTTTATTCAAAACACTTTTTGAAACGATATGATATATCTAATCCATCAAAAAAAAAATATAGTTAACCCGAGAAACCCCAAAATTATGCAAAAGAACTGGGTGCTACCAAACAGTATTACATACTTTCTCACAAGAAGAATCATACTCAAGAGAAACGTTTACCATCCGAACGCGTCTCTTACCCATTTTAGTTATCTTCGAGCCACCTGAACTAGTTAACTAAAAATAACTTCTTTCTTTCAAACCCATTTTGAAACAATATTTTAAATATATTTCCAGCAAAATATTTTAATGAAATATCCAATTCCAATTTGCTTTGGATTCGCTCGGGTTCAAACTCGTCCCAATCATACAATGACAAAGAGAATAATTTAGTAAGTGCACAATACCATTCGCCTCAGCAAATATCCGATCGCCAATTAGAAGATTATTCTGATCACCACAAAACAAATCTGGACTTATTCCCAAACAAATCTAAAAAACTGTCCATTTTTCCACCAAATTTCTTTTTCAATGATATTTATCCTTAAATATACTTCTAAGCAACTCTTTTCATAATATTAGTACACCAAAAACCCTTTAAGACCCAAAGCTATCTCAAAATAAAATTATTATTTCCTTTCTCCAAAATCATTTTAAATAATAATATACATTTTTACTTTTTGTAAATCAAACCATACTTTTGAAATCGAATCAAAAATTGTTCTATTTAAACAATTATATAGCAAGGTCCAAATAGTAACAATCCCCTATCAAGAAACTCGAAAATATTCTCAATGCTATTATTAACCCTTTAAACCTTGAAAACCATTTTGCCAAAAACATCGGGTCTTTAATTCCTTTTATTTATTAGGCACGTTATAATAAATCAAATTTATAAGTCATTTCCATTTAAAGGAAATCATTTCCAAATATATTTTTATTGCAAAAATATTCTAGTTACCTTATATAAATCATATTTCAAGTATTTATTCCAAAAATATTTAAGTTTTTCTTTTAATAACTTCTTTTATTAAACCTAATTTAATACAACCTACTTTTATATTCAACCATTTTCAAATATTATTTCAAACTATTCCAAATTTCTTTTAATAACATTTACGTAAACTTAATCAAATCAAGCTTATATTTCTAAAATATTCACCCTAGAATATTCAAATTCTCTTTTTATATAAATGCCCTTAGAAATCAATTTCTGCCTAAACATTATTAACGAACGCCTTATATTTAAATTGTGAAACTTAATTCATAAGGTATTCATTTCAATGCTCCCAAAATTTCTATTACCCAGTCTAGATTTCCAAAGGAAGATTCATGATAGATTTGTGGATAATAGCCAATGCTCAGAAATGGATGAGGATGACTGTTCAAATCCTAGATGATAATGATGGAATACTATCACCCCTAACAACCAACCAAGCATAACTAAGAATGCTATGAAAAAATTCTCTTATATATAAAATATATTTTCAGGTAAAATTATTCCATTTACCCATTTTAAAACAATACTATGTCAATTGGTCTTATCCGAGTGTTTAGGGAATCCCTATCGATAACGTTGGCCAAACGCACCGATCAGAATTCTTAAGCCATTCAACAGAACAAACAACACAACACAAAACATTTTTATATCACTAACAAATACGCACTCTCATATATATATACACACACTCAAACTCATTCTAAGGTGCTACTATCCCTATCTCTAATGAGTTACTCATTCTAGGGCGTCACTAACCATATCTATAATGAGTTCTATCCCACCAAAGCCGAGGTATTCTCTCAACCTAGGCTGTGATACCACGCTGTCACGACCCACTTTTTTCATACAGTTCGAACTGATAGTTTACCATGCTTGTCCAGTCCAAATTGAACAAAAAGGCGGATAGTAAGAAAAAGAAAAGTAGAAAGAAGATAGAGAGAAACCAAACAACACAGAATCTCACAGCGGAAACGAATAATCTACAATATAGAACAAATCTTTAAATAAATCAAAACTGTAATGTTTATAGTACAGATATCAATCAGAGTATACTAACTTATTCAGTGTGGACAGTTATAACACATGTCCTTACAATCGCTAATAAACACAACTAAATGCAACAGAAAATAATCATCTACGTGAATACGTCTCTGGGCCTCCAGCTCCTCTCCTAAAAGTCCAATCCTTCCAGTTAAACCTGGAAATATGCTCGGTCTGACTCGAGCATATAGGAAAAACTACGCCTGGGTCAGTCTGGTAAAACCAGCATTAGAATTTCAATCACAAGGAATTTTATTTGTTATAACATTCAAAATCCTTTAAAAATCAAAAGTATCCCATAAGATCACGCCACACTAAACATGATGGGTTTTTCCCTTACGGTAACAAAAACCTTTTATGGAAAATCCAATGATATTATAATAGTGTCTAAGTACAAATACTTATTCAAATAGCCGAAATTGTTACATTAATTAAATTCCAGCATACTAGGCTCTACAACCAAAACCGTAAAGGCACGTATTGGAGAATGGGTTCCATACAAATGACAAGGCACTGGGTACCACCTATCACAGTACACATCTAGAAAAATGTACCGAGGACCTTGCCGTGATCCCTTGCAACACAAGACCGGTCTACCCCTAATCTGGATAGAACCGAATATGTTATCACCTTGGGTGTTCCCACCCTTTCCGAGTTCTTTCGCGCACCATAGTAATAATATCCGAGGGTATCTAGAAGGTGATAAACATACCCTAATTGAGAGCGACCCACTTAGCCTTACTGCATCTCCCTTTATTTTCAGTCATTCCCGGCCGATGAGGCTTGAGGCTACTATTACCTTTTTAAGGAATTTATATTTGGAATGCTCATTGTCCTCCAATGACAATGAACTAATAGCATTCATCCATACAAGTCCGTTCTGGATCTGAACGAAACTAAAGGCACTATTTCTACTACATCCATCTTGGAATCATCCTCAGGATTAGTAGCGATTAGCCCTTGCACTTCAATGCTCCATCTTCGATTCCATGCTCTTGTCTTCATTTTGAAAACGTATTCGTTGGATCAAAGTGGTTTTCGGATAACTTATCTGATCCCGATCTCTTCGAAACAACATTCGATATTTCCGGTAAACTCAACCCCGGTTCTTTAGGAAATAAACAGACGAAAATAAGATCGGAGATCATCTCCTAACCATTAGTGGATGGATTTCCTTATAATCTTCCTAGAATAACGAAATGAGTTTATACGTTCAATATAGCACCTTCCGATGGTAACTGTACCATATAATTCTCATGTTTCCTCTAGATATTTCCAAAGTTATGTTTGGGTCCAGATTTGATAGTCGGTTATTTAACTATCAAATTAACAATCATTCAAGCAAAGATTTCATTTACAACTAAAACCACTAAGCCTTATTTAAGTTAAATTCAATAAATTAAATTACTTAATCAAAACAGTACATACTTATCTCACAGGAATAAGTATATTCACAAACCATTTCCTTCAATAATATTTTAAAACCCTTTTTAAATATATATATGGAAAGTACTCTACGGTATCAACCATGGATTCGCAGCTCGATGATTATGTCTCTATCCCAGAGAAACCCAAACTTAACTGCAGGCAATCTCTGCCTCCGATTACGCCATGAAAGCATACCATTTACTTTCCGAAAACTTTATTTAACAATTATCTTAAAATAATACTTATAAAGTTTCTATATAAATTTTCCCATGTTTAATTTAGGAAAAATACTCTTTCATAAAAGTTTACTATATAATATATTATTTTTAAAAGCATTATTAATTTTTAAACAAATTATCTTTAGGATAAATGTAATACCTTAATATAAATAAATCCTTAAGTAATAATTAACCTTAATCAAATCATTATAAATAACTTTTATCAATAATTTATATCCTTCAAACAATTTAAATAATTAAATAGCTTTGAAACAATAATTAAATACTTTTTAAATAATTTTTAAGAATAATAGAATAATTAACATCAAATCATTATCAAATAATTATTAATTAACTTTAAAATATCATTAATAGATAATAATCATCCATAAAACAATTTTTGTTCAAAAGTCACTTCCAAATTGAAAAAGAGGCTTATTAATTTCAATGGTACTTAATCAAGTTACCATTCATTCCATAACAATCAAGAATAACAGATACTGATACTCACAATAATCTATTTTTAACAATTAATTCAACATCATATTGCCCAATATAAATATCAGAATAATAAATAGATGACCGTACAGATATAATAGCAGAACAGGGTTTTATTTCTGCTAGTCAATGTCCAAAACACATATATTCAGTAATAATGGCAGAACGATGATTTATTCTGCCAATAGGGGTTTAATTAAACAAAATTAGCGGAACGGTGTTTTATTCTGCTAAACAGATGTTCAATTAACCACATTCAATTCAATTTAACTCGGCGGTATTATTTGGCTACTTAATAGCACAGACAATAAAAGCGAAGCAGAGGTTATTAACTACAATCAACGATTTATAATCAATTTACAATTCAGAACTGAACTGTTTTCAATTTACTGAGTTCAATTATATTTTAAATCCAGATTATTTATCAATCAAAGAAAATTGATAATTTATTTATTCTTAATCAAGATTAATCAATCCATTTAATAATCAATTAATTAACATATAATTCATAATTAAGACATTACTCATTTCTCCACTTAAACCGTTTAAAACATTTAATTTCACATTGCAGTAAACTCGACTTATTTGTTTAGACGAAGATACAAGACAATAGGATCTTAACGCAAAAAGTTGTTCGTCGATTGGATTTTAAATGACTAAGAAAAATAGGGTTTAAGCTTATAAATTTATAAACATGAAATTTTGACTAAATTCCCTTTGTATTTTAAAACCAAAATACTCGGGCCCAAAATTTAGCAAGACCCGGCCCATTTTTTTTTCTTTTTCCTTTCTTTTTTTCTTTTCTTCTTTTCTCTTCTCCCTCTAGTTCTTTTCTTCTGCTCTCATCTCTCCCGCGTACACGAACCTGTGCACACCTATGTGCACGTTATTTTTGTCGAAGATCATCCCAGCAAATCGTCCACGACCACGTCGTCTCGATCCACCACCTGGAAACGCTGCAACCACTTGAGTTCGAGATTCGAACTTCCAACCCAGAACTACAACATGCCGAACCCACTCAAACGCCTGGCCTCGACAATCCAGTTCATTATCCATCACCAAATTTTAACCAGAGCTCTACCATCGTCTTCCTCACCAATTCCCCTCTGTGCGCATGTCCATCCCCTTCCAACGACGTCGCCAATCTCCATGAATCGAAACCTAAAAATGAACACTGTAAACCCTAGTTCAACTACGACAAGCCAACACACTCATCTAAAAATCACCATAGCATTTTTCATGTGATTCCTATCATCCCATCTTCCTCCATGCTCAACCACATGTCACGAAAACAATTTGGTGATCGGAATTTGGCAAAAACCCCAAAACTGATCAACTTCCAATCTCTCCACCCACAAGCCACTAAAAACCCTCCAAACAACCTTTAAAAATTGAGTTTTCCAACCACGATCTCGATTATATAACCCATTCATTAAATTATGAAAGTTGGAATTTGATGAAAAATGACCTACTCACGGTTAGATGCCATTTTCTCTCTACCCACTTGATAAAATTAAATGAAACTAATTTTAAAATATACTATACTAAAAATGAACGACCTTTGTTTTGGAACCAAGGTTTAAAACATAATAGATTTTGAGTTACTGATTTTTAAAGTCGAAGCATTACTAATTTATCTAAAAAAAGTACAAAGCAGGTTAAGGAAGAAGCACAGTATATTTTTTTTATTTGGTTACAGGGCTGTCTAACATGCATATACAAATAACATTTACATACACAGTTGCCATAGATTAAAGATCCATTCCAAATCACAGTCATAAGGATTTATAGATATGATATCCAGTAAACCATGTAAAGTGTTTACTCACAGTTTTTAGAAGTAATGTACACTGCTTTTTGCTAAATCTCTTCTTCTAGCTTTTGAACAACTTGACCTCTCTTTGTTTTTAATGGCAAATTTTTGTTTCTTTTTTTATTCTTGTATAAATGAACAAGCATGGCCACAAATTTATAAGAGAATGGAAGTGTGTATTGGAAGCAATATGGTGGTCGAAGTATATATGTAGGTGGCTTGACTTGTACAGGCTTCGTTTTTTTTCTTTTTTATATTTAATAAGGCTGATTTGATTTTTTATTATTTTGATTTGATTTTGTTTAGACTTGATTTGATTCCATGGGTTTGATTTGATTAATGTAGGTGATTTGATCTTTTATGTGTGGCTTGACTTGAAGTTTTTCATCATGTTGTTCCCATGTATATATATACACTCATATATATATATATATATATATATATTTACATGTACTCTAATTTGACCATATATAAAATTACATGCTTACCTATGCATTTACACTATTATATAAACACATATACAAATATATATATATATATATAAACACACACTTATATATATTCTTAAACGTCACAAAGTTTTATATATATCTACATATAGATTTTCTTATCACATACACACTTACATTTTTAATTAGACATATATATATATATATATTATCCCAAGTTTGATATTTCCATCGTGAAGCTTTGTATTTTTATATTACCATAAGTTTTGAAACGGTGAAATTTATATACATATATATATATATATCTATATCCATTTTATTATTCTCATAAATTGACGTTTAAAAATTTATAGAATCTAATTTATATATTCAGATATTCAAATATCAGAAGAATCAATTTATTCATCTTATAAAAATAAATATTTCAATATTTAAAATTTGTTAATTATTCCAATAACCGAGGGCTAAAATCCAGGTCGTTACAAGTGTTGTGTAAGTAGTTATGACATTTGTTTGTAGATAATAAACTTATAAATGTGATTAAATTAAATAAAAGGTAACAATTGTCATTTACCACCTATTTATTTAATCCATTGAAATTAAATTGGAAATCAATTGCAATTATCTACTTAAATATCGCAGTTAATATGAATTAAGGTGATAACTGTAGACTATTGATGTTATAAATGGTAAACCAATGTTAATTGTGTCCATAAAGTAATGATTGATTGAATAAAAAGATTGAAATCAAATTAAATCAATTTATTGGGTTTTAAATTATAATTAATGAATTTATTGAAATTAAAATTGAACACTGTAAGTAGTGCAATAGTTAACATTGGATTTGACATGGAGAATTTGTTTCAAAAGATTATTAGTTTATAGGTAATTAAAAATGATGAAATTTGTTAATTATAAAATTTGAATTGAAAAAATGATTTAATTAATTTAATAATCATTTATTTAATTAACGTGGAAATAGCCATTTTGGCCACTGTCTCGGATTTCGATGAAACAAGTATCATCGAATCCATAACGGTGAATTATTGTAGGATTTCAAGTTTCGTAGCGATCAGACTTGTCGTTTGACCGTACGGGCTTGAAACGCATAGAAATCAATTTAATTAAATTCAATTGAAATAAGCTGATTTTAAATGCTAACTTCTTCGTACGATGAAATTAGGACTTGAAACCTATTCCATTGAGTTTAAAAATATCGAAAACATCTATTTTGATATATGGGATGACCTACTTTGGTTTCGGAGACGGAACGGGTTTTTCGGGTCGTTATTGTCGTTCGTATTAATTCGATATATTCGTTCATTCTTATCGGGACTTGTTTATATAAATAGATTCTTTTAAACCCTAGAAGCCTTTCTATTTCTTATTACAGTACGTACAAATCTGTCGGCTCTTCCTTCTTCTAATGGCAGAAACACAATTTCCATTCAAACCTTAAATTCAATCTCCAAACCAATTTCAAAATTCAAACTCCTCCAAAAGCTAACATATTATATATCGTTGGAAAGCTCTCAACGAGCGTAATCCAATGCAGTGATTCATTTTTTTAGTCTAGTTCATCGTTTGGCCAGAAATCGAGGATGAACCTCAGCCGTCCATTTCTAGGGTTTACGATCCAACGGTGGATCGTCAACTGTTTGGCGATCGGATAGTAGCGTTGGGAAGATGTTGTTGAGCAGGTCGCATCCGTGTGGTTAGTCGTATCTGAAGTGCCATGAATTCACGGCGATTTGGTGAGAAAGGTGGGCATTTTACCCATGGTCGTGGGTAGTCGGAGATGCTGCCGAGGTCAGGGAGGACATGGTCGGAGGCGCCTAGGCTGGGCATGGCGGCGGTGTAGTGGGATCTAAGTGCAGATGGCCGGAGCGTGCTTGTCAACGTCGATTGTGTGGCGGCTGATGCTTTGTAGACAAGTCGCGATCATGTACCTGGGTTCGAGCGTGAGATTGCATGGAGACGAGGGTGACGTGGCCAAGGGAAAACGTGTTCGTTCTCTTTTTTTATTTTAAATTTAATTTAATTTTAAAATCGTCTAACTTGCTTATCTTTTGCATACGAGGGTGGATTTATGAGCGGTTTGTTCCACTGTGATCGTATCGAAATTTCAGACATTTTAGAACAAGTTTGGACAAATTCTCAGACTGTTCAAATTTGAGTCTTCATTTGAATTTTAAATCGTCGAAAATTCAAAGGTGAGTGTTTTAACCCACTCACAACTACTAAATTATCTTATGTTAGTTAAATTAAATTTATGATGTGACTAGAAATTGATTGGTTGATGTTTGTTATATTTAAATAGTCATTCCAGTTAAATATGACTTCTATTGCATTTAATCGTCATTTAATTTAATATTGAATATAATTGTCATTGAATACCTGTTGATGAAAATCGGTTAATTGATGTTATTTATTGGTTAATTGAATGGTGACTGTGATTGGATGTTTGATTGTTGATATTGGATGACTCGATGTTATATTTTGTATTGTTATAACACTGCAAGTTCCTTATGGGTTGAAATGATACATACCCAAATGATCTGATAGATTAGGGAGAAATCGTTATGGGTTGAAATGATAGATTTGAGCGATTTCATGGATTTGAAGTTAAATTTGGGATTGCGGGTTGAAATGATATATACCCGTAAATTTTAAAATTATTATGGATTGAAATGATATATGTCTGTATCACTTGACCATAGGGTAGAAAATTATATACGACACCGGATTAGTTAAATTAAACTATTTTAAATCCTTAAACTTTGAATTTAGTTAAATGATATTTTGAAACAGAATTTGATTTATATAAACTGAATTGTTTTAAATAAATTGTTGCAAGGATATAAATTGAAATTCTAAAGTTGAATTTGTAGTATAAATGAAATTTATCGAAATTGAGTTATTGAAAACGTTTGAAATTGTAACTTTGAATCTATTGAAATATGAGTAGCTTAAATTGATATTTCAAGATTTGAAATTGGGTTTTTGATTTGAAATCTGGATATGGTCCAGATTTTTTGAAATGGAAGAAATAGTTAAATTTGATATTAATTTCAAAATTATTATTTTAATATAAACTGCTTAAAGATATATTATTTTAAAAATCCTGATTATTAAGATTTTCAAACTATTAAACTATTCTAAACTATTTTAAACCCTTTAAACTATTTAAAACTATATTAAACTACTTTAATCTATTTTAACCTAATTTAAACTAATTTATTCTATTTTAAACTATATTAAGCTATTTTAATCAATTTAAACTATTTAAATCTATTTAATCCAATTTAATCTATTTTAACCTATTTTAAACTAATTAACCCATTTTAATCTATATTAAATCTATTTAATCTATCTTAAACCTATTTAATCTATTTTAAATCTATTTAATCTATTTTATATCTATTTAAACTATTTTAAATCTATTTAAACTATTTTAAATCCATTTAAACTATTTTTTATCTATTTTTAAACTATTTTAGAGTATTTTAACTATTTAAAAATTTATTTTAAACTATGCTAAACTATTTAAACTATTTATAACTATCTAAACTATTTTCTAAATTTCAAACTGTGTAAAGTGGAAGTGTTTATATTTAAATCCTTGATTTTAAAGCGAATATGGTTAAATGATGTTATAACTTAAGTTCGGATTTGAAATTATACTTGCTAGTGAAATGACATATTTAAGAAAATATGATGATTTTGAAATAAGGATTTAATTAACCTATCTTATCGATATGATTTTGAAAGTGAATATGATTTCGAAAGTGAATATGATTTTGAAAGTGAGTATGATTTCGAAAGTGATATGGTTTGAATTGAATATGATATTTTGATATCAATTATGAAACAGTTTTGGAAATTTAAAAGAACCATTCGGTGTGAAATAAGCTTTTGGTTGTTAAAGAGACCGGGATCGAATATTGTCATACTCTCTGCCAATACCGAAAACCACTTTAACAATTGTGTATGTGATGGAGATTCCAGAATGAAGTAGGATGGTTTGGCAAACGATTCTGTATGGGGTATTTACGTAGCCCTGACTCCCGTGAGTCAACTTGATGTGGCTAAAACATGAGCTATACCGGGCCAAGTGAGATCGCTCCTCCTATCGGATACATTTCTTCGATACCATATTATGACTTTGTGATTGATTTAGTGGCCACCCCTCGATTTTTATTATGGGAGCGTGTTCCGAGGTGGGCGGTAGTAGCTACTATCAATTACCACCAGTCCGGGAGTGCAAACGGTAGAATCCTACCCTGACATTGCCTCGCATGACTTATCACATGCCTTATCACGCCCACTACGAGTTTGTTTTGTACCATACCTATGGAGTGCCCTCTAGGTAAACCAACGGTTTGGTGGAACTTATAGTACTGTATAGACTGCGGGAATATATAAAATGTGTTAAGGGGGATACGGGGAACGCCTTAACGCTATTTTAATACTTTACTTTACTATAGATATATTATAATAGCATACTGTACTACATAGTAGATAGTTTAACGGATCCTTAGAAGATGGAAATCCCGAACATCTCTTAAGTTATTGCACGCACGTTAGGCACTGGATAGGAGATGTAAAAACCCCATAAACATCTCTGAAGCTGTTGCACCCATATTTATTTATTGTTGATTTAATTTACATAAGATCTTTTAGTTCTGACTCGAGTGTTTTGTCTTTTCAATTCGCTCGGGTTAGTCTGAGCTTTTTAGTATATCGAAGATCTTATTTCTGAGGGATGAAGATGAAGATTTAGTACTATTATAATTTATTTTATTTATACTACTGCATCATGTTGTTCCACTGCATTATTTATTTATTTCTGCTGTATGTAACTCTGATCGTTATTGTAAAGTGTAATCAAATGTTATTTGTAAAACAGCTTCATGAACTGTTATTTGATTATTATATTTTGTCATTCCGCTATGAGATTCTGTGTTTGCTTTATTTCTTTCTCTTCTTTTTCTTATTTACCCCATAACAATCCTCCCTTTTGAATGGTTTAAGTTTGACATGTGTGGTTTATTGTCAAGTTAAACTGTCCAAAAAGGTGGGTAGTTACAGCGGCGAGGCGCAGGAGACAACGGCTGTGGCATTGATCGTCTATGAAGTCATAATTTTCCTGGGTTTCATTCATGTATATGAATTGGGGGGAAAGGTAATTGAGAATTTAAAATTAATTAATTTATGTTAATTATAATTTAAATAATCTCGTACATTCGTTAATTCATAACATTTTCGTATGAGGTCCAAATCGAGTACGACAAGTTGCATTGCGATCGTATCGACGAATTCTACGCTATGGAGTTAGATTGGATGGATTCAAAGCTAGTAGAAATTTGGGTTAAAATTGAACATCCATTCAATTTTAATTCAAACCAGAGCGCTTTGGTGATTACTGAAATTTCAGTGAGTAAACTCATCTCTTTGGCATTCTTATATTTTTATATAAGTGGGAATAATTTTATTTATGATGTTTGTTACGTGTTTGGATGATTTATGATATTTATTGGTTGGTTTGAATATATTCCCACCCCTGAAGCAGATGAGACCCTATTACGTTCCCGTGTAAGAACGGATGGCCCTTTATATAAGACCACGCCTCGAAGCGGTTAATCTATATTTTATGATTATATATTATATATGATGCAGGTGGACAGGTTGGCGGGATCTAATAGGCTTCCTCACCATTATTGATTTTACTTTCCATATGCGTGGTGATATATGATGTCTTGGATGACATATTAATTATTATGATATGATTTGACTTATTTAGTGCTATTGTAGCACTAGGCCTTATTTTTGGTATTTTGAAGCACTAAAATAACGATTGTGAATTGGAAATGATTTTTAAAGTGATTTTGGAATTATATATGTTTTAATAATTCTTGAATTATTAAAAGAAGGATTTTATTGAAATAAGATAAGAATATGATTTGTGGAATATTAATTTAAATGTTTTATGAAATATGTTAAATAAAGATTTTTGAACTATATTAAAAGGGTTTAAAATTTAAATAAGTCCATCTTTTTTTATAAATAAAAATAGTTTTTAAGAAGATGAAAATAGTTAGAAGTAAATATTTAAGAAATGATTTAGATAAGAGATTTATAAAAGTAATATTTTATAAATAAGTAATAGATGTATAAATGGAGTTCTAGATATTAAAAATGAGATTTTTTTTTTTACATAAGTAAACAAAGAGATTTATAAATGGATTTTTATAAATAAAGAGATTTTATAAATGAATAGATTTATAAAAGAAATTTTATAAATAAAGGAATTTTATAAATAAAGGAATTTTATAAATAGAAGTTTTATAAAATAGAAGTGAATTTTATAAACATAGATTATAAATATAGAAATGATTTATGTTGAAATTTAGGTATGGAGTTAATGGTTTTAAAAGTAATTTATCTTTTGAAAGTAATGTTTTGGAAAATAATAATTCCAAATGGAATTTAATAGTTTGAAAATGATTTAAAATGTGATAAGTATCAAAAACATAGATTTCAACATTTATTGTTGTAATAGACGTTTTCAGGGAAGTAAGGAAGGCATGGACCATAACATTGTTGTTACAGTAAATGATTTCCGAAAGGAAATGTTTTATATAGTATACGAGATATATACATATATAATTGAACCCTTATACTAGTGTTTTGGGTTGTCGTAACGATGTTTACGCAATATTCGTTTTAACCCAAATAAAGTACGTTTTGAAGAATACTTTCCTTAAGATTTGTATATATACTTATTTCCATTTTAAGTATATGGAGATATTTTCTATGTGTTGAATGTGAAATGATTTGTGAATATACTCATACCGTTGGTATAAGTATATAGGAATGCTTTCCATCATCGAATAGTTTGAAATGGTTTTGTGAATATATCTTTTTAAAGATAATTTGAAGTAAATATTGGGAAATTGATTTAGTTAATAAAAGATTAATTAAATGAACCTAGTGACTACTTATGTGCTAGATTTTTTTATTGCTTTGATAGTTAAATAATCGACGTCAAATTTGGCCTCTTTATCATTGTTGATACGGAGAGACGGGGATCAGATTTATCCGAAAACCACTTTGGACCAATGTATGCATTCGAAAGTGCATATTTATGATGATGACAATTGAAGACAAAGATCTTCATGATGTAGGGCTGCTTGCCACTAAACCCTTAAGGAAATTACCATATCGTATACTTATGGTGGCAGTAGTGCTCTGTTATGAAAATCTGCGATTTGCAAGGACTAATCGCTATTGATCCTATGGGTGATTCCCAAAACAGGGTTTGGTAGGAGAAGTGCCTTCGGTTTGTCCTGTTTCTGGACAATTTGTATGGACCAATGTCTGACATTGCATTTTAAAATCACATTGATTGATCTCTATAAACGTGTCGTCTGTTTGGTGGTGGAGAAGGCAACTTCTCTTAGCTTTACATCCTTTCCTTAGAGGTATGTGCTCAGGAGTTATACATTTGTAGAAATCAATTGTGTGATTTTGGAATGGCGGTATGGCATTCAAAGTGAAATGCGCTATGTGAAAGGTAATCGTTACCTCGGGTATCACACCCGGAAATGACCAAAACAGGGTAGATGCAGCAAGGCTATGTGGTTCGCAACCATCATGGTATGATCATCCCCTTTCAGGTATATTTATTCCAGCTATGACATTGGGTTTTAAATTATTATGGTGTATGCTAAGAGGGCTCTCGGATAGGTCGGTAACGATCGACGTGATGACATGTTTGGTACTATCTAGGAAGAGATGGGTCGGTCTTGTGTTGGTAGAGGTACAGATGTTCTGTAGCCTTGGTACATTCCTCTAGATATGAACTGCTAGAAGGTAGTCCCTTACCTGATCATTTTTTGGAAATCCATTCTCCAATACATGCCTGCCATTTTGTTTGTAGAACCCACTTTGTGGGTAGTATTCTGGAATTTAATCAATGTAATAATTTCTGCTATGATTAATATTATTTATATACTAGACACTAGTATAATATAACGGAATTTGATATGAAAAGTTTTGGTTATCGTGAGGTAAAAACCCGTCCGTGTTTATGTGCAGTGTGGTCTTATGAGATACCTTTGTTTTAAAATGTTTTATAACTTTAAAATTCTGCTGAGATGTGTTTTCTCACGCTTGTTTATCAGAATGATCTGGGCGTTCTTCCCTTTCAATGCTCGGGTCAGACCAAGCATGTTTACAGATTTGGATTTGGATACTTTAGAGCTTCAACAGGCGAGCTAGAGGTCTTCAGGTCGTATTCACGTATTAGTTTATTTTTCCACTGCATAATGGTTTAAATATCAGCATTTGTAAGTACAGACTGTTATAACTATCCAGGCTGTTGATTGTGATTTGTTGTTGTACTCTGATGGATATATGTATATTACAATTTCTCTTTTGTAAAGTTCGTTGATATTATATTACAAGTTGTTCCGCTGCGTTTATGAGATTCTATGATTGTTTTAGTTTCTTTTTCTCTTCTTCTTTCTTCTTTCTTTTCCATAACTATCCATCTTTCTGTTCAATTTGGGTTGGACATGTGTGGTTTATTGTCAACTTGAATTGTGCGAATTTGCGGGTCGTTACAAGAAGAGCAGGAAATAGAACTACATAGTTTTGATTCCAAAAGGGCACGTACGCAGTTTTTTCAATGCAATAACCACCGGATCCCTTAGGTTGGACTAGGGTGCATAGAGTTATGCATAGTCCAAACTAGTTGATAACTTTTCCTTTTTCTTTTGTACTGTTGTTATAAGGTTTACAAGTTAAGGCAAGGAGAAAGGAAAGAGTAAGTTTGCTCCTTATCCCTATAGGTTAAATTAATTTAATAGACTTTTATGGTGCTGTCATGGTTGTTTAACATATTAAATGACCTTTGATGTATTATTAAAATAAATGAGTAGATGATCCTTTTGTAATAGTGGTCACGGTATAAAATGTTATGTATTTAAATATTAATTGATATATTTCTATCGTAAAGTTTTCCCAATTATTTTATATTTTAGTTTTTTATTTTTCCTCCCAATGACTGGCTATTTTAAACTTCAAAAATTAATGGGCATGTGTTAGTTAATGGCATTGATATTAATTTTAGACATTGAGAATGGTGGGGCATTTCATTTGGTATCAAAGCTGGTTACGGCATAATAGGTGGTTCTCACATTGTGAAATGCAACAAAGCTTTATTTCTTACCCTTACACGTCATAAGGTGGGTTAGCTTAAGAATTCGAGAGGTTAGCCGTAAAATCAGCTGTAACGACCCGTATTTTTCGATAATTAAAAATATTAAATTTAATAAGATTTTGGAATTTGATATTGGAAGAAATTAAAATTTTTGATTTATTTATGAGAAAATAATTAGAAGATGATTTAATAATGTTGATTTAATATAATTGACAACTATTTAAATGTAATTCAATCAATTGAAATAACTGTAAAGTTAATTTGGTTAGAAATTATAAATAAGGAAATAAATTAAATGTTGTATTTCATGGTGAATTGTATGCAATTAATTGAAATTGGTTAATATAGAACATGAATCAGTGATGTGGTAAGTAGTTATAATCTTGGTTGTAAACAATAAATTTATAAATGAGATTAAATTACTTAAAAGTAACAATGGTTTATTGATCATCTCATTATTTAATATGTTGGATATTTATAAAAATTTAATGTAATTAAATATTGTAGTTAATACAGTAAAAGATGATAATTGTAGAATATGAATGCTATAAAATGTAAACTAATGAATTATATTCATATTGGTATTGGATGATTGAATAATAAGATGTAAATCAATATAAATGAATTTATTGGAATTTTTATTGGAATTTAAATTATAATTAATGAATTTATTGCAATTGCAATTGAACGCGGTAATTAGTGCAATATTTAATATTGGATTTGACATGGAAAATTTATTTTTAAAGATTATAAATTTATATGTAATCAAAAATGATGGAAATTGTTAACTTTTAAATTTTAATTTATAAGTGATTAAATTTATCTAATAATAATTTATTTAATTAACATGAAAATTAGCCATTTTGGCCACTGTCTTGGATTTCGACGAAACTAGTTTCATCGGATCCATAAAGGTGAATTATTATAGGATTTCAAGTTTCATAGCGATTGGACTTATTGTTTGATCGTGCGGGCTCGAAACGCGTAGAAATCAATTTAATGAATTCAATGAATATAATTCGATTTTGAAAACTAACTTCTATATACAATGGAATTTGGGTTTGAAACTAGTTCCATTGAGTTTAAAAATATCGAAAACATCTATTTTGATATATGGGATGACCTAATTTTGTCTCGAAAATGAAACGGGCTTTTCGGGTTCGCGTAATCGTTTCGAACAATTCAATATGTACCATTCATTCTTATCTATTCGTGTCCATATAAATAGATTCTTTTCTAAACCGTAGTAGCCTTTTTATTTCTATCTGTACGTACAATTCCTTCTCATCTCCTCTTTCCAATGGCAGACAGACCAAAACCTAAATCCCAATTCAATTTTCAAAACAAAATCAATTTCAAAAATTCAAACTCTCCAAACTATGTCATATTTTATATGTTGGAAAGCTCACGGCGAACATAATCTACTGCAGCAATTCGTTTTTCGATTCGAATCATCATTTGGCCAGAAATCGACGATCTTTCTCGGCCATCCGTTTTAGGGCTTACGATCCAGCGGTGGATTGTCGACCGTTTGACGATCGGGGAGTTGCGTTGGGAAGAGGAGGTCGAGCAGGTCTCAGGGGTGGTGTCCATTCGTGCTAGGGGTGTCAGAAATCGCCAGAAAATGGCTTAAAAAGCGGTGGCGGCATGGGCGTTTTTGGTGGTCGTGGGTGGTCGCGCTGACCAAGGGAGGAACGGCCTGGCGTGGGCGGCATGTAGGCGAGGTTTGATCTGGTGCTAAGTGAGCGTGGAGGCGGCGTTCGGTTGGTGGCGGCTCATGCTCGATATAGGGTTCGACTTCGTTGATTGCCGCGTGTAACGACCCAGAATTTTGGTTATTTGAAATTGAAATATTTAATTGATTTTAAATATTTAAGAAGTTAATTTTTAACTTGAATTTCAAATAAAATGATTTATCAGATAATTTAATTATTGAATTTAATAATTGAAAATTTGTTAAAATAATTGAATCTGGAGTTTTCAACTTGATAAAAATAATTTAAAGGCCTATAAAATTTATATTAATAATAATGAAGGTAACAAAACTATCACGTACGGGAATTTTTCGACTTTCGAAAATTCGACATCGATACTCACTTTATCGACTGCCGAGAAATCGAGTGCCGGAAACTCCAATAGTGAGGGTTTAAGAAAAAGAAAAAGGCAGAAGAAGAAGAAAAGAAAGAAGAGAAAGAAAGAAGAACAACAACAGAACAAGAGCAGATACAGAAAACAATATCAGAATCTCACATATCGCAGCGGAACAATATATAATAGATAATCACTAGTCTTTTAAAACAGAGAACTATATCAGTTTATACATACATCAATCAGAGTCAATATACACCAATGGACAGTTATATAAACTTGTCCTCATACAGAATACACAGCGGAATAAATACTATCAGATACAAATACTACGTCTCGTCATCCATCTTATCTCCAAAGCTCCAGAATATCCAGAATATCCTGATAATATAACTCTAGGCTGCCCATGTGGAAATTGGTGGGCACCCAGAGTTTAGAAGGGAACAATAAACTCCGAGTCAGTCATGGTGACTGGTGTGAGATCGTAAAACAGTTATTCTTTCACAAAGAAAATAAAACAAATTCGCAATGCTTTTGGAAAATGAAACTACCATAAGACCTCCCACCACACACACAATGCAAACGCAGAATTGGAGGAGATTTCTTCTTATGATAGTCAAAGATGCTTACTACGCAAAATCAAATCATTTTTGATATTATTATTAGTGCATAGTGTAGAAAACAGTTCGAAAGTATAATATAAATCTTAGCCAGCATAGACATTCCGAACTATGCCTACTATAGCTACCATCCAAACAGTGGTGACCACCATAAGTGAATGGCAGGTTCTACAACTAAAACCGTACAAGTCTCGTATTGTTTCTTTGGATTTCCAACAAATGGTCAGGCTAAGGAACTTCCTTTCCACGATGGGTACGTCCCTGGAATAGACGACCCGAGAACCTAACCGGATCTCTGCCAACACAAGGCCGGGTTACCTCTGCAAAAATAGGTAACTACTGACACGCGTATGCCATCCCCCGATCGTAACCGATCTTCCCGAGGATCCCCGATTTCCAACAAACCACATAGATAATAATGCAGCAACCACATAGGTTAAGTATCTGGGCTCCATACCATGATACCACCTCTATCCAGAAGGAATGACATACACTTAGGGGCGCTACTCCCTAGAACCTTGCTGCATCCTTCCTGTTTCGACCATTTCCGGGGTGTGAGGCTCGACGAAGTCTCGTCCACAAAGCTACGCTTTCTACAAAGCCCTGCTTCGGGTCAAACAAATGATCAACCTATGATCACAAAGATATAAGATCAAACAAATGATCATATCGCAAATGATCAAACACTGATCATTTCACAGCAACACTCAGTATGCCACGTTACCAAATTGGGATATATCGCTGATAAATTTCAACTACATAACCTCTGAGCTCGTACGTCTCAGAGAAGGGTGTTAAGCTAAGAGAATAAATTCTCCGCCACCAACAGATATGTATTTGAAAGAAATCAGCTTTATATCTCAAATTGTAACGTTAGACACACAATCCATACAAGTCTGTTCCGGGATCGAACAGAACCGAAGGCACTTCTCACGAAGCCCTTGCATATCCGGATAATTTTCAATCACGTCGGGACTTCCCGTCACTAAGTGTTATAAAACCTCTAAATTGGAGATCAGCCGATGTAGAGTAATTCGACGGTAATCCTTCTGTTTTCAAAAATATCCGGTCTTCAACACCGGTCTTCAAATGCAATTCATAACGACGTATCACATATTCGGAATGGGTTATACGACCCCATGGTCCTTTCCCGGTTAACCCGAATAGTGAGCGATTATTCAAAAATAAGTGTGGCATTCAAATTCATCCAATTCACAACAAATACCATTCAAGGTAATTATTGATAGTCGGTTATTTAACTATCAATAAAGATGCGCAACATCATCAGATTCCAAATAATTTTCCAATTTATTTATTTCCCAAAAATATCTTTTACTAGATATAAAATTTCCACACTTAACCGTTTGAAAACAAATTCCAAATATTCACTTTTCAAATTATCTTTAAAAGATAAAGTTTCAAACCCTTCGTTTCATATTTGAAAAGCAATTCCATACTTATTTAAAATAAGTAATTCACAAAACTATTTATTTTCAACATTTGAAAATATTCACTATACTTAAATCAATATTAAGTATATATTTCATTCTTTAAGGAAATCATTTACTATCACAACATTAATTTGAGTCAAAACGAATGTTACGTAAAACATCGTTACGACGACTCAAAATCACTAGTATAGGGATTCGGATTTTGATAGATATATAAATCCCAATACTACATCAAAACATTTCCTTTCGGAAATCATTTACTATAACAACAGTGTGTTATAGTCCACCATTTCCTTAAATTTCTCGAAAACGTCTATTTCAATAACAAGTGTTGAAATCTATGCTTTCGATTCATAATACATTTTAAAACATCTTTAAAATGTTTAACTTCATTTTTAATATCACTTCTTCAAAAATAAATCCATTTTACTAAACAATATATTCACTGTCCAAAATCGTGAATATAATTCACTTAACCCAATTTCAATCATTTCTACACATTTATTTCAAAGATAATTCGCTATCCAAAAATCGCGAATATATCTACTTTAATAATCTCCTATATTTACTTTATCAAATCCAATTGATTTTGAATTTATAAACACGTTTATAAATCCTATTTCTATTTTCTAACAACTTCAATTTAATAAATCTCCTTTATTAACAATTCGATTTATAAATCTTCTTTAATGACCTATTCAATTTATAACTCAATGTATATACCAAAGGTCCATCTTATAAGTTAATAACTTACAATTCATTTATTTTAAAAGAAATCGTTCTTTTAAACTTCACAAAATCTAAAACTTTCAGATTCCATTAACTTATGAAATCCCATTTACTCTTCATTTTAACACTTATAGAAACTTGTCTTATAATCCCAATTTTTCAAATTGATAAATATCCATTTTTATACATCCTTTAAATAAAACCGTTTATAATACTTTAGAAATCCCAATTTATACCATTTCATAAATTTCTTAACTTTTATTTCAAAAATCACACTTTGATTTTATTTCACAAAAATCTTAACTTTTATAACTTTAAAATTTTAGACGTTTATTTATTTGAAATAAATCAATTCAAAAATTCAATAAAACGTCTACTTTCAAAAATTACTTTAAAATCCTTTTAAAGTAAAAGATGTTATTTTTAAACTTCAAAACTTGAATCCGATGATGCAACAGCATCAATTAGTCAATCACAACATTCAATATCATATATCAATATGATAACAGCATATACAACAAATATCTGCAAATAACAATATTGGTGAGGAATCCAGTTGGATCCCTCCAACCTGTTTCCCTGCATCCATAGACGTTAGCACAATACCAATTCCACTTCGAGGTGGAATATCACGGTATATGGGTTTTATAAATATTATCCGCTTACTAACGGCGCAATAGGGTCTCATCCGCTATACGATGCGGGAAATCAATCAATCCAATATATACATATGCCAATATGTATATATTGCTATATATATATATATATATATACCCTACTATATCTAATATCATATCCAAACAACAATCAAACAGTCAATAATTGCAATCCAAATTTATTTTTGAGTGAGAAAAATCTCACCTTAGCTTTTATTTTGCAATCCACTCCAAATCCAGATTTAATTTTCTTCGTTGTATTCGACCTTGTATAAAAAATTATACAATTTTATTAATATTCGAATTAATCGAATGATTAAATTTTTTATGAGATAATTTTAATTAACCAATGATTTTAATTTTAGAATTAAAATTCGATTCGGAGCAACAAAATATTTTCTTTTCTTTTGAAATCACATATACACTTTCAAAAGTAACCCATAAAGATCAAATCTTTATATAAATCTCTATGGTTTTCAAAATCCTATATATTCATTGTTTTTCCTTTGAACTGCCTACCCTTATAAAATATTCTATATAGATTTCATAAAATCTATCTTATATAAATTCTTATATTTTTTTTTCCCAAAATCTATAAAAATTTCTGTTTTGCATATATATTTTGAAGATTAAATAAATTTTCACTTTTAACTTTTAAATTAAATAACAAATTAAAAAAATTAAATTCTGTTACAGCAAATATACCTCGCTGCCAAAAATTTGCGAACCCAGATCGAACTCCCCTCCAACCAATCACCTGCTCGACTTCGCCGTGCTGACAATTCCAAACGAGCCACCATCTCGATGCTGCCTCCATCAAGCCTGCCATTGCCACCGTTTGAACGCGAACTCGAGTTCGTCGCGAACCCTAGACGTCGCGAGCTTCATCATCAAACCCCTATACGCGGCGCCCAAGCGAACGCCTACGCCTTCGATCGCGAGTCACCGCCGCGAGCAGCTGCCACCAACGTCGCCGATGCTACCCCAAATCGCCATGCCCTAGCTCCAGTCTTCGGTCGCGAGATCGTCTACTCCAGACGAAAACGAAGCCGCCACTGATACCTTGACCCAGCGAACGGTGCGCCTCTCTATGTACTCGAGCACGAGTTCGATTCGAGCTCGACTCGATTTTATTTTCTTTTTTGCGAACGAGGTTTTGAAAGGGCAAGGCTGAAGTTGTTCGCCCATTTTTGTTTTTGAATTGAATTTTAGAGGAAGGGTATAATTTCTTTCATGATTTTAAAAAGAGGAACGGGGAAAAAATACGAGAAGAGAAACGAAATGATTTCGTTTCTCGCGGCCATTGATTGCTTTGATTTTACTGAGAGGAGGGAACGAGATGCTCGAGTGTATTTGAGAACAGCAGAAAAAGTTGCGTGATATCAGATGAGGATGAGTACGACGGAGGCAAATAGACGGCAGGTTGTACGAGTTGTCGGAGGGAGATAAAAATATATTCTTTAAATTTTTCGTTATAGATTCCATCACGTTTATCCATTGTACGACCTCATGCCGACTCCGAATAATACGAAATTTGAAATCCGATAATAATTCAATATTACGGACCCAATGGAACTGGTTTCGTCGAATTCCGAGACTGCGCCCCGAAACACTATTTTTAAATATCGATTCGAACGATAAAATTTCAAAATTGAACAAATCGTTTTCAAACTCGATTCTGAAGCTTCTGTTATCTTTAGTAATATCAATACGAATTTTAAAAGCTTTCGAAATATTTTTCTTCGGCTTACAATTGAAGATACCAATTTTATTCAACTTACAATAGATTAAATTTTATAATTTAATCGTCAAATTCAAAGTTATATTCGGGATTCAAATTAAATCATCGCTCAAATATTTAAAATAAATTAAATATTCTCAATTTAATTCGTTCAAAATTCTGGGTCGTTACAAAAACTTTTTAAAATGAATTTAAAAGTGATTTGTTCAGTTTAAAAAATATATCGTTTAAATTGACATTTAAAAATAGCCTTCCGAGGCACAGTCTCGAATTTTGACGAAACCAGTTCCATTGGATTCGTAATAGTGTATTATTACCGGGTGTCAAATTTCGTAGCGTTTGGAGTTAACGTTTGGTCGTAGGGAATATAAACGCGTTGAATTTATATCATAAATTCAATATAATAATTGGGTCCAAAAAGCTATCTTCTCCATATAATCGAGTTAGGACTCGAAACCTCTTCCATTGCATTTGGAATAGGGGTATAACATTAGGAACGCCAGGCAGCACGCCTCGATCGGAATTCAGAATTAAATATCTAGATATTTTGGAAATTTTAAATAATATATTTCTTTTCAACTTAACTTCACAGCCATCCTAGCACTGAAGACAAGCCGACCTACCCTCTACTTGTTCTTTTTCCATCCTCCATGCCTTATAAACTGTCAGTAAGTAATCTTGGAAGAAAAAAATGGAAGTCAATTCAAAGAAAAGCATATAAAACATTTTGAAAAAAAAAAGGTATAAACCATGGCCGAAACTTTTAAACATCAAAATAAAGTTGTTTAGTAAACTAAAAATCGTGATAATGGACTCGATGAGTTTGTGATTGCGAGAGCTTAAAGCCATATCCGTTCGACTTGAGCGATCGTGATTTTAGCTGTTTGACTATTTAAGGTGGATCTAGGGTTTGGATTTTCGAGAAAGCTACTCGATGGGAGGCGAAGTGGAGATTGGATTCGTATTCGCGTCATCGTTTGGCAACATGGGTGGGGATTTTGAGTGGTCCGGTCGTCTCTGGCGATTTGCGTGCGACCACTGTAGCAGCACGAGAAGCAGCAGGTCGCAATTTCACAAGAGGCATCGGAGGTGAAGTTTTTGGTACGGTTGAATGGAGATCGTGAAGGGATGAAGTTGGGTAAAGTCATCGTGCGGTTTCATGAAGTGGGACGTTGTATCGTCTCGTGCACGACAATTGGGGGAAGTTTCGTATTGTGTACAGGCGATAGAAAGGGGAAGAAGGAGGTGCGGTATTGGGTCGAGTTGTTTTTAGTATGGGCCGGGCTGTTAAAAAAAGAGGAGAAGGAAGGGGGAACATGCGGGCTGGGTTGATAGACAGGGTTGCTTTTGTATGTGGGTCCGACTGAGATGTCGTCTGTTGCATTGAAATCGTGTCGTCGTTCTCTATGCGATGGTGTTAAATTGGCTGCATTTGGAACTAGCTGAATCTGGAGCTATAGTCGTTGTTTGACTATAGTCCAAACTAAATGCTTCAGCGACAACAAAGAATAAGGGTGAGTTAATCTCACTCAATTTTGGATTACTGTAATTAATTTTAAATAGTTAAAATTAATTATTGATTGATTGGTTGAATTGATGTATTTTTATCAGTTGAATGTGATATTATATATAGTAGTATATATATTGGAGTGATTGATATTCCAGCATATATATATATATATATATATATATATATATATATATATATATATATATATCGGATGAGACCCTATGCGCCCCTTATAATAGCGATGACCCTATATACCATGATATCCCCCTCGAAGTGGGATTGGTATTTTTATATTGTTTTAACATCTGTGAATGCAGGGAAACAAGTTGGAGGGATCCAACTGGATTCCTCAAAAATGTTGAATTTAATTTCATATATACATTAATATATGATCGTTTTGAAATCTATGGTAGATTATAGTGTGATTTGAATTTATTGGATGCCATGGTATTTTGGCCTAGGTTTTGGTATTTTTAAAATACCAATAATATAGGTTTTTAAATTGAAAAGAAATTAAAGGAAATTTAGAAGTGAAATATTTATGGTGAATTTTGGATTTATTTAAAGAAATGAATTTGGGTAAAATAAATAGTTTTGATTTTAAAATGTGTACTTAATAATTTTGGAATATGGAAAATAGAGAGTTTGGAATAATATAAATAAAAGGATTTTAAATAATAAAACTTAAGCGATTTTTGTTTAAGTGCAAGAAGATTTTAAAATCGAGATTTAAAATAGTTTGGAAAACATATAAAAAAGGAAATTTGAAAATAAAATATAAAATTGTTATACTATACTTTAAATAAGATTTTATATTATGAAATGGAAGTGGAATCGAAATTTAGTTGGTTTTGGAATATATTTGGGTCATTTAAGAAATTGATTTGAAAATGGAATTCAAATTAGAAATCGATTTATAATCGATTAAGTATGGTGAAACTGTTATAAATGGGAAATGAGACTATGGAATTTATAAACAAGGTTTATAAATAAAGTGAAGTGATTATCAGTGGATAAAATTAAGATATAAATTCACGGTGAGAATTTATAAAGAGATGGGTAATTCGGTTTAAAAAGAAAATATAGATTTTTCTTTTGAAAATGTGAAAAGGGGGATTTACGAAATTGGGACGTAAATCAAATTGGTGATAAATCGAGAGGGATTTATAAATGTTAGACTGGCTACATTGGAATTGAAAAGTATATTTTATTGAGAAGTTATGTTGTTTTAAAAAGGAGGATTTTTAATTATTAACTAGATAACTTAAAAGAGTGTGTAAGAATATTCAGAAAATTAATTATTTGGTTGTTTTAATTTTTTTTAAGTATATTTAATTATTAATTAAGTTAGTTTATATTAAGTCAATTATTATTTAAGAATTAATTAGTATTATTATTTAAAAGGATAACTTATTCAATATTAATATTATTTTTACATAATAACTTTTATAAAAGAGTATTTGCCTAAAATAAACTTGGAAATTTATATAGAAATTTTATAAGTATTATTTTGAAAATTATTTAATAAAGTTTTCGAAAAGAATGGTATACTTTCATGGCAAAATCGGAGGCAGAGAGTGCCTGTAGTTAAGTTTTGGATTTCTCTGGGATAGAGACGTAACCATTAAGCTGTAAATCCATGGTTGATACCGCAGTGGTACTTTCCATATTTATTTTAAAAAAAGTTTTCAAATATTTTGAAAGATTGGTTAGTGAACGTACTTACTTCGATAAGATAAGTACATGAATTTTGATAAGAGATTTAATTTATTAAAATTAAATTAAAAAGAGATTTAGTGTTTTCAGTGGAAAAAGGAAATATTTGGTTGAATGATTGTTTATTTGATAGTTAAAAAAATGAATATCAAATCTGGACCCAAAATATAACTTTGGGAATATCTAGGAGAAATAGGGGATTATATGGTACAGTTACCATTCGAGGTGCTATACTGTACGTATAAACTCGTTTCGTTCTTCTAGGGCGTTTATAAGGAAATCCGTCCTCTAACAGTTAGGAGGTGATCTCCGATCTTATTTTCGTCTTTTTATTTCCTAAAGAACTGAGGTTGAGTTTACCGGGAAATATCGAACGTTGTTTTGAAGAGACCGGGATCGGATAAGTTATCTGAAAACCACTTCGATCCAACAAGTACGTTTTCGAAGGGAAAACAAGAGCATGGAATCGAAGATGGCGCAGTGAAGTACAAGGGCAAATCGCTACTAATCCAGAGGATGATTCCAAAACGGATGTAGTAGGAATAGTGCCTTCGGTTCCGTTCGGACCCAAAACGGACTTGTATGGATGAATGCTATCAGTACATTGTCATTGGAGGACAATGAGCATTCTAAGTGAAATTTTCTTAAAAGGTAATCGTAGCCTCTAGCCTCATCAACCGGGAATGACTAAAAAGCAGGGGAGATGTAGCAAGGCTAAGTGGGTCGCACCCAATTAGGGTATGTTTATCACCTTTCTAGATACCCTCGGATATTATATATTATGGATACGGTTGCATGCGAAAGAGCTCTCGGAAAGGGTGGGAACATCCGGGGTGATAGCATATTCAGTCTATCCAGGTTAGGGATAGTCCGGTCTTGTGTTGTAAGGGATCCTGATGTGGTCCTCAGTACATTTTTCTAGACGTGTACTGTGACAGGTGATACCCCAGTGCCTAGTCATTCGTATGGAATCCATTCTCAATACGTGCCTTTACGGTTTTGGTTGTAGAGCCTAGTATGCTGGGATTTAATTAATGTAACAATTTCAGCTATTTGAATAAGTATTTGTACTCAGACACTATTATAATATCAGAGGATTTGATATTAAATGTTTTGGTTATCGTAAGGTAATAACCCGTCGTGTTTATGTGTGGCATGGTCTTACGAGATACCTTTGATTTTCAAAGGATTTTGATAACTTTAATAATTCAAATTGAGTGTATTTTCTCACGTTGGTTTTCCAGACTAACTTAGGTGTTATTTTTTAATAATGCTCAGGTCAGACCGAGTATTACAGATACATGATAGGATGCTATGGAGCTCAGGAGACGAGCTGGATGATGAAGACGTGTGACGCCCCACCTCTATACCCACGCTAGCCAAGAACACTACGGTGTAATGCTGTCAACTAGCATGGAGAATAAGGCTGTTGAGGAGCGACCATCCATGTAACTTCTTTGTGCGAGCACCGATATGTCAGATAGTATAGTATGTACATCATTTTAAGGAGAAAATCCGACATACCGATACAAACTCAAAGCTATCACACAGTGGCTATATATAATCTTCGGAAACAAACATAGAAATAAACATAACATAAATCAGTCACAGACATCCATATCACAAAGGCGGAAAAAGATATGAATATATATATAACACATGAAAGTGTACATCAGAGTAGTGGTCGGAAAGATCCACGATAATACAAAAGAATACCAACACGTGCTATACAAAAGAATAAGTACACAACATAGAGTCTACATCTCAAATGTGTACATCCAAAAACTACTAATCTAAGTAGTGCCAAAATTCAGAATAATCCTGAAGAGAAGTCAAGCAGAAGCACCTGTAACATCTCGGTCTGACCCGAGTATTATTTATAAGAAAATAATAAACGGATCAGTCTAGATATAAATATCAGATGATATGGAATAAAGTAAAAGACATGACATGAACATGTAATAACCATAAGGCCAAACTACTATAAGTATGTAAATGATAACCATCAAGAGATTAATCAAAATCACAAGAATCTTCTCAAAGATCCAAATACACAAAAGGTAATGACACACGAATTCACCAATGCACAAGGATTGATAAAACATATCAATGAAAATCACGAAAATTGGTGAAGCACAAAGTGTAGAAATAAACACACGAAATCCAGAAATCACATAATTCGGAGCAACGACGTCGTACAACGTAACGTCCGATGATCCAGAGGCACAATGAATAGGACAACGACGTCGTACAACGTAACGTCCGATGAATCAAAGCACAATAAAAAGGAACAACGATGTCGTACAGCGTAACATCCGATGAACCAACACATAGTGAAAATGGGACAACGACGTCGTACAGCGTAACGTCCGATGAACCAAAGCACAATAAAAAGGAACAACGATGTCGTACAGCGTAACATCCGATGAACCAACACATAGTGAAAATGGGACAACGACGTCGTACAGCGTAACGTCCGATGAACCAAATCACGATAATACGAAACAACGACGTCGTACAGCGTAACGTCCGATGAACCGAATCAAAAAGACATCGCACATTGCTAGTCTAAATCACAAAAATGATCGTCATTGATCATCAAGAAGTGTCAATCACACTAAGCTAGTAAATATATGAGTTTATCTTCATGTCCCATAACCACTTGCTTAACTTAAATATTTACGAACAAACTGTAGATCTTCACTAGAAAATTGTCACAAGAGGTTCAATTGTACAAGTCCAAGAATTAACCGACGAAGTGAACGCAAGCGTTTCATACCACTCGTTTTACTAAGTCGTTTAATTAGATTTCTCGTACGAGTGAGATAAAGGCTTGTATATACTAATAGATTGAAAAACGGTTGAGTAAAAGGAGCTTTGTAGTAAAATAGAGTTGAAATCGTTCGGAAGAAAGAGTTTTGATATTTACTACTAGTATTGAAACCTTTATATTTTTAAAGTGACAAATCACAAAACTGATTGTAGAAACAAATCAATTCACTAAAATTCACATTCGAAGACGTGAATAAAACCCAAGGAAATCAGTTCCCAAAACCATCAAAGTTGAAGTACCCATGCAACCTAATCATGGCCGAGCTAAAGTGCTACGACTTAAAGAGGTAGCGACTTAAAGTAAGATAGGTCAAACGACCTAAATGAAGTAAGGTTCAATAACCTAAAGAAAATAAGGTCAAGCGATGAAATGACCCTCCTATTTACACACTTATTTTATTGGTGATTTTTTTTTTTAGAGATGATATATAGATATATCATCTATTACAAATATATTTCCCAGGGTCATTTTCTTTCTAATAAACAAAATATATATCCAGGATCTTTCACAATATAGAAATATTGTTTTAATTCTAAATCATTTTTAACATACATATATGAAGATATCTATGTTATATTCTACTTGAATCAGAGCATGATAATAAGTAGAAATCCTTTTTAAATTTGCAGAAATGTGATAAATTCCCTTTTAAATTAAAACTTATTGTATCCTGATTTTTTGACTATAGTGTCCACTGGAAATATGTACCTTAGACTGTTATTATAATTAAGAAATAACCAAGCAATAATCAGTGGGAAGCAAGCTTATAATATAGATGATTGTCTTAAAGTCTGAATATTATCAAACTCAGGTTAAAAGAAAGTGGATCCTAAGTGAACACAAGCAACATCTAGGCGTAATGGAAACGCGCCTAACTTATACATTCAAAGTCACGAGTTCGAGTACTATGCTGGTCGGTTCAAACACAATTTTTGTTTTTCTTTTTATTTTCTCTTGTATGGCTGAAATCTGATACCTACCTATAATTGTACATATATATTTAATTTTTGCCTATAACCTAACATACAAAACAATTCTTCTTGCATAACTATTTTTAAAATCCTTTCCTACAACTGTTCTAGAATTTGTATTTATATTTTTGCCCAGTATCAACATGTACACAGATATACATGTACATGTCAGTGTTTTTGTTCTCTTTCCCAGAAAACTGAGCTCAATTGTTCCCTTGCTTCATTGATTTGAAGTGAAACATTTGGTCTGACCTATGGCCTAACCATATGGTTACCCTGGCCATTCTTTTGTTTGCATTTTTACAACCCAGATTATACACAAAACATTGATACCTTTCCTTTCCAAAAGCATGTGTATATATTTGTATGAATCAGACATTTTGTGATCATATATATCATTCTTCCTAATCATACTTCTCTTTTTTAAAAATACATCTTCAGGGTATAAACACTTTTTCTTGCATCTGGACTTATGTCAATATTATAAATTGAAGATATAGCAGTTTAATTCTTTTCTGAGTGTGCTCAATATAATTTTCTGTATATCTATATTCTTTTTGAAAGAACTCAGGATTAACTGAAATCATCATAAAATGATTATGCTTATAAAATCCAGGTTTTTCCTCTAAATCAAAACAACTTTAGCAAAAAGGTTCTCAAATCAGTTTAACATCAATATCCTTAGTTCATATCAAATCAGGAATAACCAGAAACAACATAGCACATGTCTCTTACAAGTCCTTCCTACTTAATACATTTAGATAGCCATATTAATCAGGGAATACATGCATGAATTAACACATTTTAGCTTTTATTTCTAATTATCTTAGCATCCTCTATTCCATATCTTTTTAATCTTGCTTACTTAGCTCCATCACAACCTGCAAAAGCATTAGTGGCTGCCCCATTATAAATGAGACACCCCCATGTGCCATGAGCAATAAGGGTCAGATCTATGATCTGGTGTGAGCATTTCTAACATATCCATGATATTAAGCTAAGGATACAGCATAAATATACTTTGCATACTTGACAGGTATTTACATGTACAATACATAAGAGCAAACATATGCAATAAAACAACTTTTGTCTGTAACTACTAGGTTGCCTTTTCTTTTTCTTATAAATTCCTGGCCTCATCTGCTATAAGGAATCAAAGGGACACATTGCCATGAACTAATTAACATTATGGCACAAAGATCTCAGGACTTAAACAAGCCATGTGCCAACTTGTCTACTTCAAATAGGACAAGCATTCCAGCAGCCTTCTTGGCACAAAATCCTTAGTTAAATCACTAAGTGTATTTATGTTCATTCTATCAATGATAGCTAGGTGTACATACCACCTGTACTCATGAAACATACTAGTTACCTTGCAGACATAATATTGCAAGCAAGTTAAAGGTTACTTTCTAGAGGTATAACACCCCAGTCATTCCATCTCACATTATTTAGCATATAAACACCCTATTCAAGCATATACCAGAATGTTTGCAACTGAGAATAAATGCATGACTCTATTGAGTTTATTTTGATTTTGCAAGCAACTATATTTAGCCAGATTTTTAATCTTGTTTAAACATAGTTTTAGGCTTGTAAATTTCTGTTTAGTTTAGGGCTCAGCACTTATAGAGAAAGACTCCATTGCACCCTTAACCAATTATTTCAAGCCTCAGCACCATACTAATGTATATGCAGCTCATAGTTTTCTTTATCTTTTCATTCTTTGTCTTAAGCCATTATTCAAACTAGTTACAAATACTCTGATATATGTTCCTTAAGGTTTTGGTATAACATACAGAGATGAAAATAGAACAACAAAGTTATACATCCAGCATAGCAGATCATATTTCATCAAACATTCATGAAACCATCAGTAGCCAACATAGTTTGTAAATCAAGACATGCAAAATATAACATATAAAAGCTTGGCTGCCTAATCCCAGGTCTTAATGCCATGTATATGAGTGAGGATACTCACCTAAATGCTTACACAAGCTTAAACCAGAAAACCCTTCAAATCTTTAGCCTTATCTTCCTCTTCTTCCTTAGGTTAATTAATTAGTGAGAGAGCAGTTTTCTGATTGGGCTCTTGGTTTAAATAAGGGTTCTGTCTAGGGTTTTGGGTGATGCAAAATCCCTATTTTAGCCTAGACCAGAATCATGCATTTGGCATTGCATATTCCCTCCCTCCTAATCCCTTAATGTCCCGGCCAATATTTTAAAACAAGACTAAATTGTGCCTATTTTCCTTTCTTTTCAGAAAGTGATAACTTTAAGTATTTTTATTATACTTACCTCAAACATGATAATGGTGTGACTTTCTATTTTCTGCCTATGCACATTTGCTTTCTTGCACTTTGGTTCTTACTGTTTTAGTGATTCCTTTATTAATTTTCTGCTCAAATAATATCTGGATATATATACATTTATACAACTATGGGTGTTAATTTAACTTTAACCTTTTATTTGCAGAAAACATGTGCATACTTATGTGCATTTCTACACCTATTTATTCAAATAAAAATTTCACTTATTCATTATAAATCAATGTTTTCTTCTGTCTAAATTTTCAGACAAGTCATACATAGGCATATACATATAAATATACATATATATATACACACACATCCTCAGGAATTTTTATATTCATGTCTATGCCTATATTTCCTTTATTTAAAACATTTTATCTAAATGTTTTCCTTCCTTGTTTTATTGTTCAGGAATTCTGGATTTTCCCTTAGTGCCATAACTAGTGTGCACGTGCACACATGCACACAACCTTGCACCACTGAAAATCCCACCTATATAATAATTCTGATTTTCCCCCAGAATTTTAATCATTTATTTAAAAGAATTTTCCTCAAAATCTTGGGGTATTACAATCACCCCTTCTTTTAGGAATTGTGCCCTCACAATTTACAACATATTCTTTGAGTACTCCTACTTTCTTAGGAAAATTATTCAAATATGCATGAGCAATTCAAATAGTCACTGTCTATCATACATATCAAACTTTCTTAGTAATCTAAGAATTTACCTTTCAAATTTGCAAAGAGCCTAGGGTAATCCATCCTGATTTTATCCTCTAGCTCCCAAGTACAATCACTAGGATCTATACTCCATTGAATTTTTACAAGCTTCAATGTCTTGTTTCTTAATTTCTTTTCTTCCCTTGCCACAATTCCCACTGGCTCTTTTTCATAGATTAGATCTGGATTAATCTGAACTTCAGTAGGCTTTTCTAAGATTTCCTCCTTGTCATGTACCCATCTCCTTAGTTGTGACACATGAAACACATTGTGCATTGCACTCATCTTCTCTGGAAGCTCCAGCTTATAGGCTAGTGAGCCTATCCTCTCCAAAATCTTGTATGGTCCAACATATCTGGGTCTGAGTTTCCCCTGCTTGCCAAATCTCAAGACTTTCTTCATTGGTGAAACCTTAATAAAGACATAATCACCTACTTTGAATTCCACTGACTTCCTCTTTGCATCAGCATACTTCTTTTGCCTATCTTGAGCTACTGCCATCCTCTTTCTCACCAGTCCTATTTTCTCTGTGATGTCTTTCACATATTCTGGCCCTAGGATAGCTTTCTCTCCTGCCTCAGCCCAACACATAGGTGATAGACATGGCTTCCCATATAGGGCTTCAAAGGGTGCCATTCCAATTGTACTTTGGTGGCTATTATTGTATGTGAACTCAGCCAAATGGAGGTGGTCCTCCCAATTTCCTCCAAAGTCTAACACACATGCTCTAAGCAAATCCTCTAAAATCTTGTTTACCACTTCTGTTTGCCCATCTGATTGGGGGTGATAAGCAGTGCTTAGGCACAATTCACTCCCCATAGCTTCTTGGAAGCTCTTCCAGAACCTTGAAGTGAAGATTGTATCCCTATCACTCATTATAGTTTTAGGAACACCATGCAGTTTTACCACTTCTCTCATAAAAGTTTGGGCTAACCTAGGTGCATTTCTGTCTGCTTTCACTGGTATGAAGTGGGCTACTTTAGTCAGCCTATCTACAATCACCCAAATACTTGTATTTCCCCTCTTGGATCTAGGAAGACCATCTATGAAATCCATAGATATGTCTTCCCACTTCCACTGTGGTATGCTAAGTGGCTGCAATAACCCTGAAGGTCTTTGGGTCTCAGCTTTTATTTGTTGACAAACCATGCACTTAGCAACATATCTGGCTACATCAGACTTCATCCCCTTCCACCAATAGTCCCTTTTTAAGTTTTGGTACATTTTGGTGCTGCCTGGATGTATGGAATATTTGCTCCTATGGTACTCATTAAGGATTTCTTCTTTCAATTCTATGATGTTTGGGACACATATCCTTCCCTTGTACCTTAAGTATCCTTTTACATCTATGTGATAATCCTTCACTTCCTCCTTCTTTAATAGGAGAGACCTCTTTTCTGCTAAGTCTTGATCTTCTTCTTGCATTTTTGCCACCTTCAAGGCCAAATTTGATTGTAAGGTAATTAAACTTAACCTTCCTTTACTCTTTTCTTCCTCAATTATCTCCATACTTATCCCACTGCTCTCATCTATTTCCAAATCAGTGAGCATGGTCAAATCTCTAAACTCCTCCATCATTAACATGGCCATTTTTGCATGCTGCCTACTCAATGCATCTGCCACTTTATTAGCCTTGCCTGGTGTATAAAGTATATCTAAGTCATAAGCAGCAAGAAATTCAACCCATCTGTGTTGTCTCATATTTAAATCTTTCTGTGAAAAGAGATACTTTAAGGCCTTGTGATCAGTGTATAAAATGAACTTTGCACCCAATAAATAATGCCTCCAGAGCTTTAAGGCATATACTACTGCTGCCAACTCAAGATCATGAGTTGCATATCTAGTTTCATGGGGTTTTAGTTGTCTAGATGCATAGGCTATGGACCTGATCTTGCTGCATCAACACAGCCCCTAGCCCTGATCCACATGCATCTGTATATACAACTAATCCCTCATTGCCTTCTGGTACTCTCAACACTGGTGATTTTACCAAAGCCTCCTTGATCTGGGTGAAAGCTTGTTCACACTTATCAGTCCATATAAACTTTTGGTTCTTCCTAGTCAGGTTAGTGAGTGGCATTGCTATTTTAGAAAATCCTTGTATGAACCTCCTATAGTATCCTGCCATCCCCATGAATGACCTTACTTCACTAACATTGTTAGGCTTCTTCCATGCTTGGATTGCTACTATCTTATTGGGGTTTACAGAAATTCCCCTAGCAGAGACAACATGTCCAAGAAAGTGTACTTCCTCTTGCCAGAACACACACTTAGAGAATTTTGCTTTCAAATCTTTCTCTCTTAATCTAGATAAGACCAAATGTAAGTGGTTCTCATGTTCCTCTATTGTTTTAGAGTAGATCAGAATGTCATCTATAAAAATCAGAACAAACTTGTCTAAGTAATCTCTGAATATCCTATTCATTAGGTCTACAAAGTAAGAAGGGGCATTTGTTAGCCCAAATGGCATAACCAGAAACTCATATAAACCATATCTTGTGTTGAATGCTGTATATTTAATACTTGATTCCTCAACCTTCATCTGATGAAACCCAGATGCCAAGTCTAGCCTAGAAAACACTTTAGCTCCACTGAGTTGATCAAAGAGATCATCTATCCTGGGTAATGGGTATTTGTTTTTGATGGTTACTTTGTTTAATTCTCTATAATCTATACACATTCTTAAAGTACCATCATGCTTTTTAACAAATACTACAGGAGCACCCCAGCATGAATTACTTGGCCTTATAAACCCCTTGGCTTCTAATTCTTCCACCTGGTTCTTTAGCTCCTTTAATTCACTTGGCCCCATCCTTGTAGGCTTTTTGATAACTGGGCTAGCCCCAGGCATAAGGTTAATCTGGAATTCAACAGGGTCTATGGTGTGAGACACCTTTTACTTCCCCAAATACATCCAAGTATTCTTTAACTATGGGGATTTCATTAATAGCTATTTCCTTGGGATTATTTTCTAATTCAATTAAATGATTTAGACTGTTTTCTTTGATAGGTTCACATAAAATTGTAACCCTTTGGCCTTTAGAATTTTGTAGTGAAATGGTGGATGCATCTAGGTCAATTATGGCTTTGAATTGTCTTAGCCAATCTGCCCCTAATATAACTCCTATATTTGGGAAATTTAGAACATATAAATTGGAAACAAATGTGTTTCCTCCTATGTTCAAATTCACATCCACACAGATCATATCTAATACACTAGAACTTCCTAAAGGGCTTTGTATTAACAGAGGTATTTCAGCCAAATTGCAGTTCATTTTCAACCTTTTAACTATTTCATGGGAAATGAGTGAGTGGGTTGCCCCGGTATCATATATTACAGCTAAAGGTATGGTACAAATAAATAGTGTACCTTCCACTTGACCATGGTTTTCAGCATTAGCCTCAATTATGGCCTTGCCCCTACCTTCCAGGTTTGCCACTTTCCCTTGTTGCTTGTATTCTGGGCAATTTCTTTTCATATGCCCTTCCTTCCCACATAGATAGCATTTGAAAGCTCCCCCTTTTAGCTCTGGGCATCTTGGCTTAATATGGCCTTCTTTCCCACAATGGTTGCAAACTATTTTTCTTTTGGCTTCATTGGGCTTTGCATCTACTGCCTTCTTACCATCTGCCTCTCCTTTCTTCTTATCATAAGGATGGTACTTCCCTTTGTTCTTCTTGTTGCTATTGTTTTTGAAGCTCCTAAACTTATCTCTTTCCTTGTCATGCTGCTCAATCTTCAGAGCCAAATCTATCACTTGATCAAAAGTTCTGTCAGCATAAGGTAGTATAGCCCTGCTAAGCCCTGGGTTCAATCCCTTGATGTATCTATCATTTTTGGATGCTTCATCAGCCACTAACATTGCCCCATAGGTTGACAATCCCTCAAACTTCTGGGTGTATTCTGTGACATTCATAGTCCCCTGTCTAAGTTTGATGAACTCCTCAAGTAAAGTGGTTTTTGCTGAGGCTGGAACAAACCTTGCCTCTAACATCTCCTTAAATTGATTCCAATTAATATCATTTTCATTCCGGCCAGCTATGATCACCTCCCACCAACTCAAAGTTGCACCTTTTAATTGCCTTGAGGCCACTTGCCTCTTCCTTTGGTCATCTAGTTGCATATCAGTGAAGATCCTCTCTAAGGTCCTCAGCCATGCTTGAATCTCCATTACACTTTCAGTTCCTTCAAAGCTCTTGCCTCCCAAGTTGGTATAAGTCTTCACTAACTTGGAGAGCTCCTCATGTGGGTTCTCAGGTCTGTGCCCAATTCCATCTCTCAAAACTCTCACAAATTCCTGCATGTCAAGCATTTGGGGTGTGCTAGATCCTCCTTGATGATGAGACCCTCTTCCTACCATATTTCTAAAAGTATATGTATTTCACCTTATTAGTTTATAACACTTAGCTTTAATTTTAAATTGATTGTATCTTTCCTATTCAATCATTGTGTATGTCACATGCACACACATACATACATTCAGGGAATACTTATAAGCAGTCAAATATACAAACAAACTTAGTATAAACATAAGCATACAAACATTTGCTATGTTAATTAAAACATAGCTCTGATACCAAATGAAATGACCCTCCTATTTACACACTTATTTTATTGGTGATTTTTTTTTTTTTTTAGAGATGATATATAGATATATCATCTATTACAAATATATTTCCCAGGGTCATTTTCTTTCTAATAAACAAAATATATATCCAGGATCTTTCACAATATAGAAATATTGTTTTAATTCTAAATCATTTTTAACATACATATATGAAGATATCTATGTTATATTCTACTTGAATCAGAGCATGATAATAAGTAGAAATCCTTTTTAAATTTGCAGAAATGTGATAAATTCCCTTTTAAATTAAAACTTATTGTATCCTGATTTTTTGACTATAGTGTCCACTGGAAATATGTACCTTAGACTGTTATTATAATTAAGAAATAACCAAGCAATAATCAGTGGGAAGCAAGCTTATAATATAGATGATTGTCTTAAAGTCTGAATATTATCAAACTCAGGTTAAAAGAAAGTGGATCCTAAGTGAACACAAGCAACATCTAGGCGTAATGGAAACGCGCCTAACTTATACATTCAAAGTCACGAGTTCGAGTACTATGCTGGTCGGTTCAAACACAATTTTTGTTTTTCTTTTTATTTTCTCTTGTATGGCTGAAATCTGATACCTACCTATAATTGTACATATATATTTAATTTTTGCCTATAACCTAACATACAAAACAATTCTTCTTGCATAACTATTTTTAAAATCCTTTCCTACAACTGTTCTAGAATTTGTATTTATATTTTTGCCCAGTATCAACATGTACACAGATATACATGTACATGTCAGTGTTTTTGTTCTCTTTCCCAGAAAACTGAGCTCAATTGTTCCCTTGCTTCATTGATTTGAAGTGAAACATTTGGTCTGACCTATGGCCTAACCATATGGTTACCCTGGCCATTCTTTTGTTTGCATTTTTACAACCCAGATTATACACAAAACATTGATACCTTTCCTTTCCAAAAGCATGTGTATATATTTGTATGAATCAGACATTTTGTGATCATATATATCATTCTTCCTAATCATACTTCTCTTTTTTAAAAATACATCTTCAGGGTATAAACACTTTTTCTTGCATCTGGACTTATGTCAATATTATAAATTGAAGATATAGCAGTTTAATTCTTTTCTGAGTGTGCTTAATATAATTTTCTGTATATCTATATTCTTTTTGAAAGAACTCAGGATTAACTGAAATCATCATAAAATGATTATGCTTATAAAATCCAGGTTTTTCCTCTAAATCAAAACAACTTTAGCAAAAAGGTTCTCAAATCAGTTTAACATCAATATCCTTAGTTCATATCAAATCAGGAATAACCAGAAACAACATAGCACATGTCTCTTACAAGTCCTTCCTACTTAATACATTTAGATAGCCATATTAATCAGGGAATACATGCATGAATTAACACATTTTAGCTTTTATTTCTAATTATCTTAGCATCCTCTATTCCATATCTTTTTAATCTTGCTTACTTAGCTCCATCACAACCTGCAAAAGCATTAGTGGCTGCCCCATTATAAATGAGACACCCCCATGTGCCATGAGCAATAAGGGTCAGATCTATGATCTGGTGTGAGCATTTCTAACATATCCATGATATTAAGCTAAGGATACAGCATAAATATACTTTGCATACTTGACAGGTATTTACATGTACAATACATAAGAGCAAACATATGCAATAAAACAACTTTTGTCTGTAACTACTAGGTTGCCTTTTCTTTTTCTTATAAATTCCTGGCCTCATCTGCTATAAGGAATCAAAGGGACACATTGCCATGAACTAATTAACATTATGGCACAAAGATCTCAGGACTTAAACAAGCCATGTGCCAACTTGTCTACTTCAAATAGGACAAGCATTCCAGCAGCCTTCTTGGCACAAAATCCTTAGTTAAATCACTAAGTGTATTTATGTTCATTCTATCAATGATAGCTAGGTGTACATACCACCTGTACTCATGAAACATACTAGTTACCTTGCAGACATAATATTGCAAGCAAGTTAAAGGTTACTTTCTAGAGGTATAACACCCCAGTCATTCCATCTCACATTATTTAGCATATAAACACCCTATTCAAGCATATACCAGAATGTTTGCAACTGAGAATAAATGCATGACTCAATTGAGTTTATTTTGATTTTGCAAGCAACTATATTTAGCCAGATTTTTAATCTTGTTTAAACATAGTTTTAGGCTTGTAAATTTCTGTTTAGTTTAGGGCTCAGCACTTATAGAGAAAGACTCCATTGCACCCTTAACCAATTATTTCAAGCCTCAGCACCATACTAATGTATATGCAGCTCATAGTTTTCTTTATCTTTTCATTCTTTGTCTTAAGCCATTATTCAAACTAGTTACAAATACTCTGATATATGTTCCTTAAGGTTTTGGTATAACATACAGAGATGAAAATAGAACAACAAAGTTATACATCCAGCATAGCAGATCATATTTCATCAAACATTCATGAAACCATCAGTAGCCAACATAGTTTGTAAATCAAGACATGCAAAATATAACATATAAAAGCTTGGCTGCCTAATCCCAGGTCTTAATGCCATGTATATGAGTGAGGATACTCACCTAAATGCTTACACAAGCTTAAACCAGAAAACCCTTCAAATCTTTAGCCTTATCTTCCTCTTCTTCCTTAGGTTAATTAATTAGTGAGAGAGCAGTTTTCTGATTGGGCTCTTGGTTTAAATAAGGGTTCTGTCTAGGGTTTTGGGTGATGCAAAATCCCTATTTTATCCCAGACCAGAATCATGCATTTGGCATTGCATATTCCCTCCCTCCTAATCCCTTAATGTCCCGGCCAATATTTTAAAACAAGACTAAATTGTGCCTATTTTCCTTTCTTTTCAGAAAGTGATAACTTTAAGTATTTTTATTATACTTACCTCAAACATGATAATGGTGTGACTTTCTATTTTCTGCCTATGCACATTTGCTTTCTTGCACTTTGGTTCTTACTGTTTTAGTGATTCCTTTATTAATTTTCTGCTCAAATAATATCTGGATATATATACATTTATACAACTATGGGTGTTAATTTAACTTTAACCTTTTATTTGCAGAAAACATGTGCATACTTATGTGCATTTCTACACCTATTTATTCAAATAAAAATTTCACTTATTCATTATAAATCAATGTTTTCTTCTGTCTAAATTTTCAGACAAGTCATACATAGGCATATACATATAAATATACATATATATATACACACACATCCTCAGGAATTTTTATATTCATGTCTATGCCTATATTTCCTTTATTTAAAACATTTTATCTAAATGTTTTCCTTCCTTGTTTTATTGTTCAGGAATTCTGGATTTTCCCTTAGTGCCATAACTAGTGTGCACGTGCACACATGCACACAACCTTGCACCACTGAAAATCCCACCTATATAATAATTCTGATTTTCCCCCAGAATTTTAATCATTTATTTAAAAGAATTTTCCTCAAAATCTTGGGGTATTACAAGCGACCTAGAGGGAATAAGGTCCAGCGACCTAAAGGAAGTAAGGTCAAGCGACCTAAAAGAGAACAGGTCAAACGACCTAGTGGGTTGCGACCTAGAGGGTGAACGACCTAACTCGGTCGAGCCAAGAAACAGGGGTGCGACCTAACAAGGACGAGCAAGAAAAAGGATCGAGCGACCTCAATTGGAAACAGGCCGAACGACCTAAGAGTAGAACGGGCCGAGCGACATAAGGAGTTCGCGACCTAAGGAATACGACCCAAGTGGCGAACGACCTAACGAAGGTAGAGGCCGAGCGACCTAGTGGTATCGGGGTCATGCGACCTTACCAAACTGGAGTCATGCGACTTAACGAGAATAAGGTCATGCGACCTAACAAGACTGAGATCATGCGACCTATGACCAAATAGTGCAAACGACCTAAATTAGGCGAGCGACCTAAAGGGGACAGGTCGAACGACCTGGTGGATGAGCGACCTAACAAGGTCGAGAAAAGGAAAGGCGCGACCTAAGGGTTTGTGAGGTCGAGCGACCTAAGGGGTATAAGGTCCAATGACCTAAGTGAAGCAAGGCCTAACGACCTAAGGAAAAGAGACTCGCGACCTAAAGACTCGCGACCTAAAGCGAAAGACCTAACGGGTCACGAGACGCTTCAATGGTCAAGCGACCTAGTGTGTAACGACCTAACCGAGCAGCCCGTGGTGAAGTGACCTAGAGGCCAGCGACCTAAAGTGGCAGTGGGTGATTTAACTTGTGGCGATCTAATCGTAGGCAGAACGGCTTAGCGGGTTACGAGCTATGGTCGAGCGACCTAAAGGAGCTGGAAGACTGAGCGACCTAAGGATCGCGACCTAACTGTCGAACGACCTAACTTGCAGGCGAGCTACCTAGGCCCAAACGAGCAATTCGCAGGTCTGTCTTCTCCAAACCCGAACGACCTAAGCCCAGAATTTTGCCAAAACACTAAAAATCGGGTTTTTCACCAATTCAATCCAAACCAAATGCAAATGTTCATGCAAAAGTGATAGGGAGTCATTCCCAACAGTCCAAGATAGTTATAGACGAGATTGTGAGATAAAAATCTCACCTTTTCACGGAATTCGATGAAGATGGAGCTTGAGAGCAAAGCAAGAATCAACCACAAGCTTGAATCAATGTCTTCACTTTGAATTTGGAGTTAGATGTTGGATTGCAATTTGAATTTGAGCTTGGAGTTTTTAATTTCCCTTTCCCTCCTCCATTTTTGGTGAAGCTTCCAAGTTTAAGCAAATGGAAATGAAATATGAAGGGAAGGAGGGGGTTGGGCTGAGTTAGTGATGGTTCAGCCAAAACTAAAGCCCTAAGCAAAAAGTAGCAAAAATTCCACTATCTCCAAACATATCGAAGTTTACACTCAAAAAGATCGCAAACGTCATTTCGAACTCAATGGGGGTGGTCTCGAGTCCTAATTTGTTCGTATGCAAAAAGTAACTTTTCGGACCAAATCTGATTAACGATAAAATACTTAAATAATATATTTAAATATAAAATTGATAAATATGCGGGTTGTTACAAACTCCCCTCCTTAAAGAAATTGCGTCCTCGTAATAAATAAGATGGAAATAAAAAGTAACAACCATAAAAGCATTTCCATAGTTAGAAGACATGGAAAACGTCTAGAATAGTAGTAAATTGAGCCAGAGCAACGGCGTAGCACAAAATGGTACGCCCGAGAAACGAGAATCTCGAATAATTTGGAACACCGACGTAGTACAAAAAGGTACGTCCAAGTGAACCGAAAAGCCGGGACATCGATGTAGTACAATAACGGTACATCCGATGAACCGATAACCATAGAAGAACATCGGACGCTAGTCCATAAAGGGAATGAGATGAAACTCAATAAAACAAAGTATATTGAAACGTCCGATGTTGGAAAGATGATCATTCCATTTGGACATCATCAAAGAAACAACCACTTGTTGCTTACGACTAAGTGCATTGGCAACACAATTCCCCTTCTTGGGAATATATCAAGAATATCAAGATCCAATATTAAGTTCCTTATGAGAAAATGAATATTCCAAAAATTTAGGATCAGGGTCAAGAACAAATTTCTCACCCAAAGATAATGATGCCAAAAATAAATGAGTGGCATAACTAGTCTCAATAGGCATTAATGATTTAGAAGCGCAAGAGACGGCATCCCAACCAATACGATTAGCATTGGTACCAAAGATAAAGTCTTGGTTCCCTTCGGGAATCTCAGGAATAAGAGTATCAAAAAGAAAGAATTTCTTCTTTCCCGAAAAGCTAAAACTTTCAAAATTACATTTATCTTTATGTAATAATCTTTCTAGAAAAAATTACATTTTTACAAGTCAATTTATTATGTCAAATTGTCTCATCAAAGCGTTTAGGAGATTCTTATCGATAACGTTGATCAAGCGCATCGACCGGAATTCTTAAAGCACTCAATGGGCAATACAATCACAAAATCGTTTTCTATATGATAAACATATTTCTTAAAAACCTTTAAGAATATTCTTTGCTCGTTTAAGAGCGAAAATCAAATTGTACTTATAAATAAATCTTATGAAAAAGATTTACAAAATTTTAAATTGCTATTTTCATCCAAAATCAATATACAAGAATGGAGTCATTGAGATCGTAGAATACCCGATTCATAAAATGGATGAAATAAGCTGGACAAACAGAATGACATAATAAGTCATTCATAAGTTTCATAACGAGTGCGGGATGCGGTAAATGGAATGCTAACTCCCACAACTCGTAGCAAATGAAAATCGGTGGCAAGGTCGAGCTAAAAAAAAAACCTTATCACCACTCAAAAGATTGCTTAGGTGATAATCCTAAGACAAACTCAAAAATAACGGAAAATTCTCAAACTACATGAATGAGAGAAATGACACTTTCCTCATCATGTGAGCTTAAAGAATAAAAATGATGCCATCAAATTGGGATCAAAATCACAAAGGAAAAACAGAAATCTGCTTAACAGATTGAAAATGTCGAAGATGAATAGCCCACACGGGGCAAAGGATATGGCTTCATAATAATTAAGCCAATCCTTACAAAAGTCAATTCTGAAGCATAAGTAAATATCGGCTCGGAAAGAAAAAACACATAAAATAATTTCGACATAAATAAAAAGCAAATTGAGTGTTGCGGATCCACCAATCCGCGCAATCCTCAAAGAAGTCATCAAGCCCAGAAATGTTTTAAAATAAAAGAATCACAAGTTCTGTTGATATAAAAACAATGGGATGAAACCCATATCACAAAGAACTCGAATAAGATAATCTCAAAAGAAATATCATCAAAGATAGAAGGATAATTACCTTAACCAAGAGAAGTGTCACTGGGGGCTTGAACAACATTTAGCTCTCCCTCTCTCCTACTTTTTAGAATGGAACATGTAGATATAATATGTCCCGAACTTTTGCAATAACGGCAAAAGAGAGGTTTCGGGCACTCCCTTGCATAATGGTCCGTAAGACCACAATTGTAGCATCGTCCACGACTAGAGGTAGGAGTCTTTGCTACCGGAGTTTGTTGCTTCCCTTTCTTGATGGGATTGGGACCTAGGAATTTAATAGGCCTTTTCATGTTGTCGTTGAAGTTCTGTTTGGTACGCACAACTTCAATATCGCTTTCTCTATCGGCCTCTTCAAGACGAAGTGCGATGTCAATAAGCTGATCAAATGAAACTTCTAGTTTCAGAGGTAATGGTTTCTTGAGGTTCTTATTCAACCCATAGACGAACCTCTGATTTTTCTTCATCGGGGTATTAATATACTCAACCCCGTATTTAGAAAGAGATTCGAAAGATGCGACATAGTCTGTCATAGAAGATTCACCTTGAACAAGATCTATGAAGCGCCGTGCTAAAGTTACTTTTTCAGCCTCCGGCACAAATTACAATTCGAATCTTTCCCAGAATTGTTCCCAAGTAAGATCCGCTTCAATGATTTCAGAAATTAAAAGCTCATACCAATCCAATGCTCTTTCTTGGAGCATGCTAGTAGCCACCTGGACTCGATGTAGATCAATAAGTTTCATGCGAGAAAAAATGCGATCGCATGATTTGAGCCAAGCTTGAATTTCGATAACACTCTCGGATCCCCGGAATGGCCTTCCACCCAAATAGGTATAATCTCTACATAAGCGTGCAAAACCGGATCTAGGATGTTCAGGCTCAGGAATGGGTCCGATAGCTTGAGCATTCTTAACAAGATCTAGAAGCTGCTAGGCAGACATAAATACTCCCTCCTGAGGAGTAGCACTAGATTGACCGACGTTGGGACGGCCAGGTCTAACCATTTCTTTTCTTTAAGAAAGAAAGAAAAGAGAAAAAGGTTAATCTCAAAATGAATATCAATCAAACTTGATTGATAAAACAAGGAATCATAAAAGAAAATAGGATAGAACGGTACGAAGACTCGAATCAAATCCTATGGCACGATTCCTAAGAAAGACTTAGGACAATGATCCTTGCTAGATTATTCTACATTGTTCCGAAGTTTGGCTCTGATACCAAGCTGTGACGCCCCACCTCTATACCCACGTTAGCCAAGAACACTACGGTGTAATGCTGTCATCTAGCATGGAGAATAAAGCTGTTGAGGAGCGACCATCCATGTAACTTCTTTGTGCGAGCACCGATATGTCAGATAGTATAGTATGTACATTATTTTAAGGAGAAAATCCGACATACCGATAAAAACTCAAAGCTATCACACAGTGGCTATATATAATCTTCGGAAACAAACATAGAAATAAACATAACATAAATCAGTCACAGACATCCATATCACAAAGGCGGAAAAAGATATGAATATATATAACACATGAAAGTGTACATCAGATTAGTGGTCGGAAAGATCCACGATAATACAAAAGAATAGCAACACGTGCTATACAAAAGAATAAGTACACAACATAGAATCTACATCTCAAATGTGTACATCCAAAAACTACTAATCTAAGTAGTGCCAAAAGTCAGAATAATCCTGAAGAGAAGTCAAGCAGAAGCACCTGTAACATCTCGGTCTGACCCGAGTATTATTTATAAGAAAATAATAAACGGATCAGTCTAGCTATAAATATCAGATGATATGGAATAAAGTAAAAGACATGACATGAACATGTAATAACCATAAGGCCATACTACTATAAGTATGTAAATGATAACCAATAAGAGATTAATCAAAATCACAGGAATCTTCTCGAAGATCCAAATCCACAAAAGGTAATGACACACGAATTCACCAATGCAAAAGGATTGATAAAACATATCAATGAAAATCACGAAAATTGGTAAAGCACAAAGTCTAGAAATCAACACACGAAATCCAGAAATCACATAATTCAGAGCAACGACGTCGTACAACGTAACATCCGATGATCCAGAGGCACAATGAATAGGACAACGACGTCGTACAACGTAACGTCCGATGAACCAAAGCACAATAAAAAGGAACAACGATGTCGTACAGCGTAACATCCGATGAACCAACACATAGTGAAAATGGGACAACGACGTCGTACAACGTAACGTCCGATGAACCAAAGCACAATAAAAAGGAACAACGATGTCGTACAGCGTAACATCCGATGAACCAACACATAGTGAAAATGGGACAACGACGTCGTACAGCGTAACGTCCGATGAACCAAATCACGATAATACGGAACAACGACGTCGTACAGCGTAACGTCCGATGAACCGAATCAAAAAGACATCGCACATTGCTAGTCTAAATCACAAAAATGATCGTCATTGATCATCAAGAAGTGTCAATCACACTAAGCTAGTAAATATATGAGTTTAGCTTCATGTCCCATAACCACTTGCTTAACTTAAATATTTACGAACAAACTGTAGATCTTCACTAGAAAATTGTCACAAGAGGTTCAATCGTACAAGTCCAAGAATTAACCGACGAAGTGAACGCAAGCGTTTCATACCACTCGTTTTACTAAGTCGTTTAATTAGATTTCTCGTACGAGTGAGGTAAAGGCTTGTATATACTAATAGATTGAAAAACGGTTGAGTAAAAGGAGCTTTGTAGTAAAATAGAGTTGAAATCGTTCGGAAGAAAGAGTTTTGATATTTACTACTAGTATTGAAACCTTTATATTTTTAAAGTGACAAATCACAAAACTGATTGTAGAAACAAATCAATTCACTAAAATTCACATTCGAAGACGTGAATAAAACCCAAGGAAATCAGTTCCCAAAACCATCAAAGTTGAAGTACCCACGCAACCTAATCATGGCCGAGCTAAAGTGCTACGACTTAAAGAGGTAGCGACTTAAAGTAAGATAGGTCAAACGACCTAAATGAAGTAAGGTCCAACGACCTAAAGAAAATAAGGTCAAGCGACCTAGAGGGAATAAGGTCCAGCGACCTAAAGGAAGTAAGGTCAAGCGACCTAAAAGAGAACAGGTCAAACGACCTAGTGGGTTGCGACTTAAAGGGTGAACGACCTAACTCGGTCGAGCCAAGAAACAGGGGTGCGACCTAACAAGGTCGAGCAAGAAAAAGGATCGAGCGACCTCAATTGGAAATAGGCCGAACAACCTAAGAGTAGAACGGGCCGAGCGACATAAGGAGTTCGCGACCTAAGGAATACGACCCAAGTGGTGAACGACCTAACGAAGGTAGTGGTTGAGCGACCTAGTGGTATCGGGGTCATGCGACCTAACTAAATTAAGGTCATGCGACCTTACCAAACTGGAGTCATGCGACTTAACGAGAATAAGGTCATGCGACCTAACAAGACTGAGATCATGCGACCTATGACCAAATAGTGCAAACGACCTAAATTAGGCGAGCGACCTAAAGGGGACAGGTCGAACGACCTGGTGGATGAGCGACCTAACAAGGTCGAGAAAAGGAAAGGCGCGACCTAAGGGTTTGTGAGGTCGAGCGACCTAAGGGGTATAAGGTCCAATGACCTAAGTGAAGCAAGGCCTAACGACCTAAGGAAAAGAGACTCGCGACCTAAAGCGAAAGACCTAACGGGTCACGAGACGCTTCAATGGTCAAGCGACCTAGTGTGGAACGACCTAACCGAGCAGCCCGTGGTGAAGTGACCTAGAGGCCAGCGACCTAAAGTGGCAGTGGGTGATTTAACTCATGGCGAGCTAATCGTAGGCAGAACGGCTTAGCGGGTTACGAGCTATGGTCAAGCGACCTAAAGGAGCTGGAAGACTGAGCGACCTAAGGATCGCGACCTAACTGTCGAACGACCTAACTTGCAGGCGAGCGACCTAGGCCCAGACGTTCAATTTTAATTCAAACCAGAGCGCTTTGGTGATTACTGAAATTTCAGTGAGTAAAATCATCTCTTTGGCATTCTTATATTTTTATATAAGTGGGAATAATTTTATTTATGATGTTTGTTACGTGTTTGGATGATTTATGATATTTATTGGTTGGTTTGAATATATTCCCACCCCTGAAGCAGATGAGACCCTATTACGTTCCCGTGTAAGAACGGATGGCCCTTTATATAAGACCACGCCTCGAAGCGGTTAATCTATATTTTATGATTATATATTATATATGATGCAGGTGGACAGGTTGGAGGGATCTAATAGGCTTCCTCACCATTATTGATTTTACTTTCCATATGCGTGGTGATATATGATGTCTTGGATGACATATTAATTATTATGATATGATTTGACTTATTTAGTGCTATTGTAGCACTAGGCCTTATTTTTGGTATTTTGAAGCACTAAAATAACGATTGTGAATTGGAAATGATTTTTAAAGTGATTTTGGAATTATATATGTTTTAATAATTCTTGAATTATTAAAAGAAGGATTTTATTGAAATAAGATAAGAATATGATTTGTGGAATATTAATTTAAATGTTTTATGAAATATGTTAAATAAAGATTTTTGAACTATATTAAAAGGGTTTAAAATTTATAAATAAGTCCATCTTTTTTTATAAATAAAAATAGTTTTTAAGAAGATGAAAATAGTTAGAAGTAAATATTTAAGAAATGGTTTAGATAAGAGATTTATAAAAGTAATATTTTATAAATAAGTAATAGATGTATAAATGGAGTTCTAGATATTAAAAATGAGATTTTTTTTTACATAAGTAAACAAAGAGATTTATAAATGGATTTTTATAAATAAAGAGATTTTATAAATGAATAGATTTATAAAAGAAATTTTATAAATAAAGGAATTTTATAAATAAAGGAATTTTATAAATAGAAGTTTTATAAAATAGAAGTGAATTTTATAAACATAGATTATAAATATAGAAATGATTTATGTTGAAATTTAGCTGTATGGAGTTAATGGTTTTAAAAGTAATTTATCTTTTGAAAGTAATGTTTTGGAAAATAATAATTCCAAATGGAATTTAATAGTTTGAAAATGATTTAAAATGTGATAAGTATCAAAAACATAGATTTCAACATTTATTGTTGTAATAGACGTTTTCAGGGAAGTAAGGAAGGCATGGACCATAACATTGTTGTTACAGTAAATGATTTCCGAAAGGAAATGTTTTATATAGTATACGAGATATATACATATATAATTGAATCCTTATACTAGTGTTTTAGGTTGTCGTAACGATGTTTACGCAATATTCGTTTTAACCCAAATAAAGTACGTTTTGAAGAATACTTTCCTTAAGATTTGTATATATACTTATTTCCATTTTAAGTATATGGAGATATTTTCTATGTGTTGAATGTGAAATGATTTGTGAATATACTCATACCGTTGGTATAAGTATATAGGAATGCTTTCCATCATCGAATAGTTTGAAATGGTTTTGTGAATATATCTTTTTAAAGATAATTTGAAGTAAATATTGGGAAATTGATTTAGTTAATAAATGATTAATTAAATGAACCTAGTGACTACTTATGTGCTAGATTTTTTTATTGCTTTGATAGTTAAATAATCGACGTCAAATTTGGCCTCTTTATCATTGTTGATCCGGAGAGACGGGGATCGGATTTATCCGAAAACCACTTTGGACCAATGTATGCATTCGAAAGTGCATATTTATGATGATGACAATTGAAGACAAAGATCTTCATGATGTAGGGCTGCTTGCCACTAAACCCTTAAGGAAATTACCATATCGTATACTTATGGTGGCAGTAGTGCTCTGTTATGAAAATCTGCGATTTGCAAGGACTAATCGCTACTGATCCTAGGGGTGATTCCCAAAACAGGGTTTGGTAGGAGAAGTGCCTTCGGTTTGTCCTGTTTTTGGACAATTTGTATGGACCAATGTCTGACATTGCATTTTAAAATCACATTGATTGATCTCTATAAACGTGTCGTCTGTTTGGTGGTGGAGAAGGCAACTTCTCTTAGCTTTACATCCTTTCCATAGAGGTATGTGCTCAGGAGTTATACATTTGTAGAAATCAGTTGTGTGATTTTGGAATGGCGGTATGGCATTCAAAGTGAAATGCGCTATGTGAATGGTAATCGTTACCTCGGGTCTCACACCCGGAAATGACCAAAACAGGGTAGATGCAGCAAGGCTATATGGTTCGCAACCATCATGGTATGATCATCCCCTTTCAGGTATATTTATTCCAGCTATGACATTGGGTTTTAAATTATTATGGTGTATGCTAAGAGGGCTCTCGGATAGGTCGGTAACGATCGACGTGATGACATGTTTGGTACTATCTAGGAAGAGATGGGTCGGTCTTGTGTTGGTAGAGGTACAGATGTTCTGTAGCCTTGGTACATTCCTCTAGATATGAACTGCTAGAAGGTAGTCCCTTACCTGATCATTTTTTGGAAATCCATTCTCCAATACATGCCTGCCATTTTGTTTGTAGAACCCACTTTGTGGGTAGTATTCTGGAATTTAATCAATGTAATAATTTCTGCTATAATTAATATTATTTATATACTAGACACTAGTATAATATAACGGAATTTGATATGAAAAGTTTTGGTTATCGTGAGGTAAAAACCCGTCCGTGTTTATGTGCAGTGTGGTCTTATGAGATACCTTTGTTTTAAAATGTTTTATAACTTCAAAATTCTGCTGAGATGTGTTTTCTCACGCTTGTTTATCAGAATGATCTGGGCGTTCTTCCCTTTCAATGCTCGGGTCAGACCAAGCATGTTTACAGATTTGGATTTGGATGTTTTAGAGCTTCAACAGGCGAGCTAGAGGTCTTCAGGTCGTATTCACGTATTAGTTTATTTTTCCACTGCATAATGGTTTAAATATTAGCATTTGTAAGTACAGACTGTTATAACTATCCAGGCTGTTGATTGTGATTTGTTGTTGTACTCTGATGGATATATGTATATTACAATTTCTCTTTTGTAAAGTTCGTTGATATTATATTACAAGTTGTTCCGCTGCGTTTATGAGATTCTATGATTGTTTTAGTTTCTTTTTCTCTTCTTCTTTCTTCTTTCTTTTCCATAACTATCCATCTTTCTGTTCAATTTGGGTTGGATATGTGTGGTTTATTGTAAACTTGAATTGTGCGAATTTGCGGGTCGTTACAAGAAGAGCAGGAAATAGAACTACGTAGTTTTGATTCCAAAAGGGCACGTATGCAGTTTTTTCAATGCAATAACCACCGGATCCCTTAGGTTGGACTAGGGTGCATAGAGTTATGCATAGTCCAAACTAGTTGATAACTTTTCTTTTTTCTTTTGTACTGTTGTTATAAGGTTTACAAGTTAAGGCAAGGAGAAAGGAAAGAGTAAGTTTGCTCCTTATCCCTATAGGTTAAATTAATTTAATAGACTTTTATGGTGCTGTCATGGTTGTTTAACATATTAAATGACCTTTGATGTATTATTAAAATAAATGAGTAGATGATCCTTTTGTAATAGTGGTCATGGTATAAAATGTTATGTATTTAAATATTAATTGATATATTTCTATCGTAAAGTTTTCCCAATTATTTTATATTTTAGTTTTTTATTTTTCCTCCCAATGACTGGCTATTTTAAACTTCAAAAATTAATGGGCATGTGTTAGTTAATGGCATTGATATTAATTTTAGACATTGAGAATGGTGGGGCATTTCATTTGGTATCAAAGCTGGTTACGGCATAATAGGTGGTTCTCACATTGTGAAATGCAACAAAGCTTTATTTCTTACCCTTACACGTCATAAGGTGGGTTAGCTTAAGAATTCGAGAGGTTAGCCGTAAAATCAGCTGTAACGACCCGTATTTTTCGATAATTAAAAATATTAAATTTAATAAGATTTTGGAATTTGATATTGGAAGAAATTAAAATTTTTGATTTATTTATGAGAAAATAATTAGAAGATGATTTAATAATGTTGATTTAATATAATTGACAACTATTTAAATGTAATTCAATCAATTGAAATAACTGTAAAGTTAATTTGGTTAGAAATTATAAATAAGGAAATAAATTAAATGTTGTATTTCATGGTGAATTGTATGCAATTAATTGAAATTGGTTAATATAGAACATGAATCAGTGATGTGGTAAGTAGTTATAATCTTGGTTGTAAACAATAAATTTATAAATGAGATTAAATTACTTAAAAGTAACAATGGTTTATTGATCATCTCATTATTTAATATGTTGGATATTTATAAAAATTTAATGTAATTAAATATTGTAGTTAATACAGTAAAAGATGATAATTGTAGAATATGAATGCTATAAAATGTAAACTAATGAATTATATTCATATTGGTATTGGATGATTGAATAATAAGATGTAAATCAATATAAATGAATTTATTGGAATTTTTATTGGAATTTAAATTATAATTAATGAATTTATTGCAATTGCAATTGAACGCGGTAATTAGTGCAATATTTAATATTGGATTTGACATGGAAAATTTATTTTTAAAGATTATAAATTTATATGTAATCAAAAATGATGGAAATTGTTAACTTTTAAATTTTAATTTATAAGTGATTAAATTTATCTAATAATAATTTATTTAATTAACGTGAAAATTAGCCATTTTGGCCACTGTCTTGGATTTCGACGAAACTAGTTTCATCGGATCCATAAAGGTGAATTATTATAGGATTTCAAGTTTCATAGCGATTGGACTTATTGTTTGATCGTGCGGGCTCGAAACGCGTAGAAATCAATTTAATGAATTCAATGAATATAATTCGATTTTGAAAACTAACTTCTATATACAATGGAATTTGGGTTTGAAACTAGTTCCATTGAGTTTAAAAATATCGAAAACATCTATTTTGATATATGGGATGACCTAATTTTGTCTCGAAAATGAAACGGGCTTTTCGGGTTCGCGTAATCGTTTCGAACAATTCAATATGTACCATTCATTCTTATCTATTCGTGTCCATATAAATAGATTCTTTTCTAAACCGTAGTAGCCTTTTTATTTCTATCTGTACGTACAATTCCTTCTCATCTCCTCTTTCCAATGGCAGACAGACCAAAACCTAAATCCCAATTCAATTTTCAAAACAAAATCAATTTCAAAAATTCAAACTCTCCAAACTATGTCATATTTTATATGTTGGAAAGCTCACGGCGAACATAATCTACTGCAGCAATTCGTTTTTCGATTCGAATCATCATTTGGCCAGAAATCGACGATCTTTCTCGGCCGTCCATTTTTAGGGTTTACGATCCAGTGGTGGATTGTCGACCGTTTGACGATCGGGGAGTTGCGTTGGGAAGAGGAGGTCGAGCAGGTCTCAGGGGTGGTGTCCATTCGTGCTAGGGGTGTCAGAAATCGCCAGAAAATGGCTTAAAAAGCGGTGGCGGCATGGGCGTTTTTGGTGGTCGTGGGTGGTCGCGCTGACCAAGGGAGGAACGGCCTGGCGTGGGCGGCATGTAGGCGAGGTTTGATCTGGTGCTAAGTGAGCGTGGGGGCGGCGTTCGGTTGGTGGCGGCTCATGCTCGATATAGGGTTCGACTTCGTTGATTGCCGCGTGTAACGACCCAGAATTTTGGTTATTTGAAATTGAAATATTTAATTGATTTTAAATGTTTAAGAAGTTAATTTTTAACTTGAATTTCAAATAAAATGAATTATCAGATAATTTAATTATTGAATTTAATAATTGAAAATTTGTTAAAATAATTGAATCTGGAGTTTTCAACTTGATAAAAATAATTTAAAGGCCTATAAAATTTATATTAATAATAATGAAGGTAACAAAACTTTTTAAAATGAATTTAAAAGTGATTTGTTCAGTTTAAAAAATATATCGTTTAAATTGACATTTAAAAATAGCCTTCCGAGGCACAGTCTCGAATTTTGACGAAACCAGTTCCATTGGATTCGTAATAGTGTATTATTACCGGGTGTCAAATTTCGTAGCGTTTGGAGTTAACGTTTGGTCGTACGGAATATAAACACGTTGAATTTATATCATAAATTCAATATAATAATTGGGTCCAAAAAGCTATCTTCTCCATATGATCGAGTTAGTACTCGAAACCTCTTCCATTGCGTTTGGAATAGGGGTATAACATTAGGAATGCCAGGCAGCACGCCTCGATCGGAATTCAGAATTAAATATCTAGATATTTTGGAAATTTTAAATAATATATTTCTTTTCAACTTAACTTCACAGCCATCGTAGCACCGAAGACAAGCCGACCTACCCTCTACTTGTTCTTTTTCCATCCTCCATGCCTTATAAACTGTCAGTAAGTAATCTTGGAAGAAAAAAATGGAAGTCAATTCAAAGAAAAGCATACAAAACATTTTGAAAAAAAAAGGTATAAACCATGGCCGAAACTTTTAAACATCAAAATAAAGTTGTTTAGTAAACTAAAAATCGTGATAATGGACTCGATGAGTTTGTGATTGCGAGAGCTTAAAGCCATATCCGTTCGACTTGAGCGATCGTGATTTTAGCTGTTTGACTATTTAAGGTGGATCTAGGGTTTGGATTTTCGAGAAAGCTACTCGATGGGAGGCGAAGTGGAGATTGGATTCATATTCGCGTCATCGTTTGGCAACATGGGTGGGGATTTTGAGTGGTCTGGTCGTCTCTGGCGATTTGTGTGCGACCATTGTAGCAGCACGAGAAGCAGCAGGTCGCAATTTCACAAGAGGCATCGGAGGTGAAGTTTTTGGTACGGTTGAATGGAGATCGTGAAGGGATGAAGTTGGGTAAAGTCATCATGCGGTTTCATGATGTGGGACGTTGTATCGTCTCGTGCACGACAATTGGGGGAGGTTTCGTATTGTGTACAGGCGATAGAAAGGGGAAGAAGGAGGTGCGGTATTGGGTCGAGTTGTTTTTAGTATGGGCCGGGCTGTTAAAAAAAGAGGAGAAGGAAGGGGGAACATGCGGGCTGGGTTGATGGACATGGTTGCTTTTGTATGTGGGTCCGACTGAGATGTCGTCTGTTGCATTGAAATCGTGTCGTCGTTCTCTGTGCGATGGTGTTAAATTGGCTGCATTTGGAACTAGCTGAATCTGGAGCTATAGTCGTTGTTTGATTATAGTCCAAACTAAATGCTTCAGCGACAACAAAGAATAAGGGTGAGTTAATCTCACTCAATTTTGGATTACTGTAATTAATTTTAAATAGTTAAAATTAATTATTGATTGATTGGTTGAATTGATGTATTTTTATCAGTTGAATGTGATATTATATATAGTAGTATATATATTGGAGTGATTGATATTCCAGCATATATATATATATATATATATATATCGGATGAGACCCTATGCGCCCCTTATAATAGCGATGACCCTATATACCATGATATCCCCCTCGAAGTGGGATTGGTATTTTTATATTGTTTTAACATCTGTGAATGCAGGGAAACAAGTTGGAGGGATCCAACTGGATTCCTCAAAAATGTTGAATTTAATTTCATATATACATTAATATATGATCGTTTTGAAATCTATGGTAGATTATAGTGTGATTTGAATTTATTGGATGCCATGGTATTTTGGCCTAGGTTTTGGTATTTTTAAAATACCAATAATATAGGTTTTGAAATTGAAAAGAAATTAAAGGAAATTTAGAAGTGAAATATTTATAGTGAATTTTGGATTTATTTAAAGAAATGAATTTGGGTAAAATAAATAGTTTTGATTTTAAAATGTGTACTTAATAATTTTGGAATATGGAAAATAGAGAGTTTGGAATAATATAAATAAAAGGATTTTAAATAATAAAACTTAAGCGATTTTTGTTTAAGTGCAAGAAGATTTTAAAATCGAGATTTAAAATAGTTTGGAAAACATATAAAAAAGGAAATTTGAAAATAAAATATAAAATTGTTATACTATACTTTAAATAAGATTTTATATTATGAAATGGAAGTGGAATCGAAATTTAGTTGGTTTTGGAATATATTTGGGTCATTTAAGAAATTGATTTGAAAATGGAATTCAAATTAGAAATCGATTTATAATCGATTAAGTATGGTGAAACTGTTATAAATGGGAAATGAGACTATGGAATTTATAAACAAGGTTTATAAATAAAGTGAAGTGATTATCAGTGGATAAAATTAAGATATAAATTCACGGTGAGAATTTATAACGAGATGGGTAATTCGGTTTAAAAAGAAAATATAGATTTTTCTTTTGAAAATGTGAAAAGGGGGATTTACGAAATTGGGACGTAAATCAAATTGGTGATAAATCGAGAGGGATTTATAAATGTTAGACTGGCTACATTGGAATTGAAAAGTATATTTTATTGAGAAGTTATGTTGTTTTAAAAAGGAGGATTTTTAATTATTAACTAGATAACTTAAAAGAGTGTGTAAGAATATTCAGAAAATTAATTATTTGGTTGTTTTAAAATTTTTTAAGTATATTTAATTATTAATTAAGTTAGTGTATATTAAGTCAATTATTATTTAAGAATTAATTAGTATTATTATTTAAAAGGATAACTTATTCAATATTAATATTATTTTTACATAATAACTTTTATAAAAGAGTATTTGCCTAAAATAAACTTGGAAATTTATATAGAAATTTTATAAGTATTATTTTGAAAATTATTTAATAAAGTTTTCGAAAAGAATGGTATACTTTCATGGCAAAATCGGAGGCAGAGAGTGCCTGTAGTTAAGTTTTGGATTTCTCTGGGATAGAGACGTAACCATTAAGCTGTAAATCCATGGTTGATACCGCAGTGGTACTTTCCATATTTATTTTAAAAAAAGTTTTCAAATATTTTGAAAGATTGGTTAGTGAACGTACTTACTTCGATAAGATAAGTACATGAATTTTGATAAGAGATTTAATTTATTAAAATTAAATTAAAAAGAGATTTAGTGTTTTCAGTGGAAAAAGGAAATATTTGGTTGAATGATTGTTTATTTGATAGTTAAAAAAATGAATATCAAATCTGGACCCAAAATATAACTTTGGGAATATCTAGGAGAAATACGGGGATTATATGGTACAGTTACCATTCGAGGTGCTATACTGTACGTATAAACTCGTTTCGTTCTTCTAGGGCGTTTATAAGGAAATCCGTCCTCTAACAGTTAGGAGGTGATCTCCGATCTTATTTTCGTCTGTTTATTTCCTAAAGAACTGAGGTTGAGTTTACCGGGAAATATCGAACGTTGTTTTGAAGAGACCGGGATCGGATAAGTTATCTGAAAACCACTTCGATCCAACAAGTACGTTTTCGAAGGGAAAACAAGAGCATGGAATCGAAGATGGCGCAGTGAAGTGCAAGGGCAAATCGCTACTAATCCAGAGGATGATTCCAAAACGGATGTAGTAGGAATAGTGCCTTCGGTTCCGTTCGGACCCAAAACGGACTTGTATGGATGAATGCTATCAGTACATTGTCATTGGAGGACAATGAGCATTCTAAGTGAAATTTTCTTAAAAGGTAATCGTAGCCTCTAGCCTCATCAACCGGGAATGACTAAAAAGCAGGGGAGATGCAGTAAGGCTAAGTGGGTCGCACCCAATTAGGGTATGTTTATCACCTTTCTAGATACCCTCGGATATTATATATTATGGATACGGTTGCATGCGAAAGAGCTCTCGGAAAGGGTGGGAACATCCGGGGTGATAGCATATTCAGTCTATCCAGGTTAGGGATAGTCCGGTCTTGTGTTGTAAGGGATCCTGATGTGGTCCTCAGTACATTTTTCTAGACGTGTATTGTGACAGGTGATACCCCAGTGCCAAGTCATTCGTATGGAATCCATTCTCAATACGTGCCTTTACGGTTTTGGTTGTAGAGCCTAGTATGCTGGGATTTAATTAATGTAACAATTTCAGCTATTTGAATAAGTATTTGTACTCAGACACTATTATAATAACAGAGGATTTGATATTAAATGTTTTGGTTATCGTAAGGTAATAACCCGTCGTGTTTATGTGTGGCGTGGTCTTACGAGATACCTTTGATTTTCAAAGTATTTTGATAACTTTAACAATTCAAATTGAGTGTATTTTCTCACGTTGGTTTTCCAGACTAACTCGGGTGTTATTTTTTAATAATGCTCAGGTCAGACCGAGTATTACAGATACATGATAGGATGCTATGGAGCTCAGGAGACGAGCTGGATGATGAAGACGTGTGACGCCCCACCTCTATACCCACGCTAGCCAAGAACACTACGGTGTAATGCTGTCAACTAGCATGGAGAATAAGGCTGTTGAGGAGCGACCATCCATGTAACTTCTTTGTGCGAGCACCGATATGTCAGATAGTATAGTATGTACATCATTTTAAGGAGAAAATCCGACATACCGATACAAACTCAAAGCTATCGCACAGTGGCTATATATAATCTTCGGAAACAAACATAGAAATAAACATAACATAAATCAGTCACAGACATCCATATCACAAAGGCGGAAAAAGATATGAATATATATATAACACATGAAAGTGTACATCAGAGTAGTGGTCGGAAAGATCCACGATAATACAAAAGAATAGCAACACGTGCTATACAAAAGAATAAGTACACAACATAGAGTCTACATCACAAATGTGTACATCCAAAAACTACTAATCTAAGTAGTGCCAAAAGTCAGAATAATCCTGAAGAGAAGTCAAGCAGAAGCACCTGTAACATCTCGGTCTGACCCGAGTATTATTTATAAGAAAATAATAAACGGATCAGTCTAGCTATAAATATCAGATGATATGGAATAAAGTAAAAGACATGACATGAACATGTAATAACCATAAGGCCAAACTACTATAAGTATGTAAATGATAACCATCAAGAGATTAATCAAAATCACAAGAATCTTCTCAAAGATCCAAATCCACAAAAGGTAATGACACACGAATTCACCAATGCACAAGGATTGATAAAACATATCAATGAAAATCACGAAAATTGGTGAAGCACAAAGTGTAGAAATCAACACACGAAATCCAGAAATCACATAATTCGGAGCAACGACGTCGTACAACGTAACGTCCGATGATCCAGAGGCACAATGAATAGGACAACGACGTCGTACAACGTAACGTCCGATGAATCAAAGCACAATAAAAAGGAACAACGATGTCGTACAGCGTAACATCCGATGAACCAACACATAGTGAAAATGGGACAACGACGTCGTACAGCGTAACGTCCGATGAACCAAAGCACAATAAAAAGGAACAACGATGTCGTACAGCGTAACATCCGATGAACCAACACATAGTGAAAATGGGACAACGACGTCGTACAGCGTAACGTCCGATGAACCAAATCACGATAATACGGAACAACGACGTTGTACAGCGTAACGTCCGATGAACCGAATCAAAAAGACATCGCACATTGCTAGTCTAAATCACAAAAATGATCGTCATTGATCATCAAGAAGTGTCAATCACACTAAGCTAGTAAATACATGAGTTTATCTTCATGTCCCATAACCACTTGCTTAACTTAAATATTTACGAACAAACTGTAGATCTTCACTAGAAAATTGTCACAGGAGGTTCAATCGTAACAGTCCAAGAATTAACCGACGAAGTGAACGCAAGCGTTTCATACCACTTCTTTTACTAAGTCGTTTAATTAGATTTCTCGTACGAGTGAGGTAAAGGCTTGTATATACTAATAGATTGAAAAACGGTTGAGTAAAAGGAGCTTTGTAGTAAAATAGAGTTGAAATCGTTCGGAAGAAAGAGTTTTGATATTTACTACTAGTATTGAAACCTTTATATTTTTAAAGTGACAAATCACAAAACTGATTGTAGAAACAAATCAATTCACTAAAATTCACATTCGAAGACGTGAATAAAACCCAAGGAAATCAGTTCCCAAAACCATCAAAGTTGAAGTACCCACGCAACCTAATCATGGCCGAGCTAAAGTGCTACGACTTAAAGAGGTAGCGACTTAAAGTAAGATAGGTCAAACGACCTAAATGAAGTAAGGTCCAACGACCTAAAGAAAATAAGGTCAAGCGACCTAGAGGGAATAAGGTCCAGCGACCTAAAGGAAGTAAGGTCAAGCGACCTAAAAGAGAACAGGTCAAACGACCTAGTGGGTTGCGACCTAGAGGGTGAACGACCTAACTCGGTCGAGCCAAGAAACAGGGGTGCGACCTAACAAGGACGAGCAAGAAAAAGGATCGAGCAACCTCAATTGGAAACAGGCCGAACGACCTAAGAGTAGAACGGGCCGAGCGACATAAGGAGTTCGCGACCTAAGGAATACGACCCAAGTGGCGAACGACCTAACGAAGGTAGAGGCCGAGCGACCTAGTGGTATCGGGGTCATGCGACCTTACCAAACTGGAGTCATGCGACTTAACGAGAATAAGGTCATGCGACCTAACAAGACTGAGATCATGCGACCTATGACCAAATAGTGCAAACGACCTAAATTAGGCGAGCGACCTAAAGGGGACAGGTCGAACGACCTGGTGGATGAGCGACCTAACAAGGTCGAGAAAAGGAAAGGCGCGACCTAAGGGTTTGTGAGGTCGAGCGACCTAAGGGGTATAAGGTCCAATGACCTAAGTGAAGCAAGGCCTAACGACCTAAGGAAAAGAGACTCGCGACCTAAAGACTCGCGACCTAAAGCGAAAGACCTAACGGGTCACGAGACGCTTCAATGGTCAAGCGACCTAGTGTGTAACGACCTAACCGAGCAGCCCGTGGTGAAGCGACCTAGAGGCCAGCGACCTAAAGTGGCAGTGGGTGATTTAACTTGTGGCGATCTAATCGTAGGCAGAACGGCTTAGCGGGTTACGAGCTATGGTCGAGCGACCTAAAGGAGCTGGAAGACTGAGCGACCTAAGGATCGCGACCTAACTGTCGAACGACCTAACTTGCAGGCGAGCTACCTAGGCCCAAACGAGCAATTCGCAGGTCTGTCTTCTCCAAACCCGAACGACCTAAGCCCAGAATTTTGCCAAAACACTAAAAATCGGGTTTTTCACCAATTCAATCCAAACCAAATGCAAATGTTCATGCAAAAGTGATAGGGAGTCATTCCCAACAGTCCAAGATAGTTATAGACGAGATTGTGAGATAAAAATCTCACCTTTTCACGGAATTCGATGAAGATGGAGCTTGAGAGCAAAGCAAGAATCAACCACAAGCTTGAATCAATGTCTTCACTTTGAATTTGGAGTTAGATGTTGGATTGCAATTTGAATTTGAGCTTGGAGTTTTTAATTTCCCTTTCCCTCCTCCATTTTTGGTGAAGCTTCCAAGTTTAAGCAAATGGAAATGAAATATGAAGAGAAGGAGGGGGTTGGGCTGAGTTAGTGATGGTTCAGCCAAAACTAAAGCCCTAAGCAAAAAGTAGCAAAAATTCCACTATCTCCAAACATATCGAAGTTTACACTCAAAAAGTTCGCAAACGTCATTTCGAACTCAATGGGGGTGGTCTCGAGTCCTAATTTGTCCGTATGCAAAAAGTAACTTTTCGGACCAAATCTGATTAACGATAAAATACTTAAATAATATATTTAAATATAAAATTGATAAATATGCGGGTTGTTACAAACTCCCCTCCTTAAAGAAATTGCATCCTCGCAATAAATAAGATGGAAATAAAAAGTAACAACCATAAAAGCATTTCCATAGTTAAAAGACATGGAAAACGTCTAGAACAGTAGTAAATTGAGCCAGAGCAACGGCGTAGCACAAAATGGTACGCCCGAGAAACGAGAATCTCGAATAATTTGGAACACCGACGTAGTACAAAAAGGTACGTCCAAGTGAACCGAAAAGCCGGGACATCGATGTAGTACAATAACGGTACATCCGACGAACCGATAACCATAGAAGAACATCGGACGCTAGTCCATAAAGGGAATGAGATGAAACTCAATAAAACAAAGTATATTGAAACGTCCGATGTTGGAAAGATGATCATTCCATTTGGACATCATCAAAGAAACAACCACTTGTTGCTTACGACTAAGTGCATTGGCAACACAATTCCCCTTCTTGGGAATATATCAAGAATATCAAGATCCAATATTAAGTTCCTTATGAGAAAATGAATATTCCAAAAATTTAGGATCAGGGTCAAGAACAAATTTCTCACCCAAAGATAATGATGCCAAAAATAAATGAGTGGCATAACTAGTCTCAATAGGCATTAATGATTTAGAAGCGCAAGAGACGGCATCCCAACCAATACGATTAGCATTGGTACCAAAGATAAAGTCTTGGTTCCCTTCGGGAATCTCTGGAATAAGAGTATCAAAAAGAAAGAATTTCTTCTTTCCCGAAAAGCTAAAACTTTCAAAATTACATTTATCTTTATGTAATAATCTTTCTAGAAAAATTTACATTTTTACAAGTCAATTTATTGTGTCAAATTGTCTCATCAAAGCGTTTAGGAGATTCTTATCGATAACGTTGATCAAGCGCATCGACCGGAATTCTTAAAGCACTCAATGGGCAATACAATCACAAAATCGTTTTCTATATGATAAACATATTTCTTAAAAACCTTTAAGAATATTCTTTGCTCGTTTAAGAGCGAAAATCAAATTGTACTTATAAATAAATCTTATGAAAAAGATTTACAAAATTTTAAATTGCTATTTTCATCCAAAATCAATATACAAGAATGGAGTCATTGAGATCGTAGAATACCCGATTCATAAAATGGATGAAATAAGCTGGACAAACAGAATGACATAATAAGTCATTCATAAGTTTCATAACGAGTGCGGGATGCGGTAAATGGAATGCTAACTCCCACAACTCGTAGCAAATGAAAATCGGTGGCAAGGTCGAGCTAAAAAAAAAACCTTATCACCACTCAAAAGATTGCTTAGGTGATAATCCTAAGACAAACTCAAAAATAACGGAAAATTCTCAAACTACATGAATGAGAGAAATGACACTTTCCTCATCATGTGAGCTTAAAGAATAAAAATGATGCCATCAAATTGGGATCAAAATCACAAAGGAAAAACAGAAATCTGCTTAACAGATTGAAAATGTCGAAGATGAATAGCCCACACGGGGCAAAGGATATGGCTTCATAATAATTAAGCCAGTCCTTACAAAAGTCAATTCCGAAGCATAAGTAAATATCGGCTCGGAAAGAAAAATCACATAAAATAATTTCGACATAAATAAAAAGCAAATTGAGTGTTGCGGATCCACCAATCCGCGCAATCCTCAAAGAAGTCATCAAGCCCAGAAATGTTTTAAAATAAAAGAATCACAAGTTCTTTTGATATAAAAACAATGGGATGAAACCCATATCACAAAGAACTCGAATAAGATAATCTCAAAAGAAATATCATCAAAGATAGAAGGATAATTACCTTAACCAAGAGAAGTGTCACTGGGGGCTTGAACAACATTTAGCTCTCCCTCTCTCCTACTTTTTAGAATGGAACATGTAGATATAATATGTCCCGAACTTTTGCAATAACGGCAAAAGAGAGGTTTCGGGCACTCCCTTGCATAATGGTCCGTAAGACCACAATTGTAGCATCGTCCACGACTAGAGGTAGGAGTCTTTGCTACCGGAGTTTGTTGCTTCCCTTTCTTGATGGGATTGGGACCTAGGAATTTAATAGGCCTTTTCATGTTGTCGTTGAAGTTCTGTTTGGTACGCACAACTTCAATATCGCTTTCTCTATCGGCCTCTTCAAGACGAAGTGCGATGTCAATAAGCTGATCAAATGAAACTTCTAGTTTCAGAGGTAATGGTTTCTTGAGGTTCTTATTCAACCCATAGACGAACCTCTGATTTTTCTTCATCGGGGTATTAATATACTCAACCCCGTATTTAGAAAGAGATTCGAAAGATGCGACATAGTCTGTCACAGAAGATTCACCTTGAACAAGATCTATGAAGCGCCGTGCTAAAGTTACTTTTTCAGCCTCCGGCACAAATTACAATTCGAATCTTTCCCAGAATTGTTCCCAAGTAAGATCCGCTTCAATGATTTCAAAAAAAGCTCATACCAATCCAATGCTCTTTCTTGGAGCATGCTAGTAGCCACCTGGACTCGATGTAGATCAATAAGTTTCATGCGAGAAAAAATGCGATCGCATGATTTGAGCCAAGCTTGAATTTCGATAACACTCTCGGATCCCCGGAATGGCCTTCCACCCAAATAGGTATAATCTCTACATAAGCGTGCAAAACCGGATCTAGGATGTTCAGGCTCAGGAATGGGTCCGATAGCTTGAGCATTCTTAACAAGATCTAGAAGCTGCTAGGCAGACATAAATACTCCCTCCTGAGGAGTAGCACTAGATTGACCGACGCTGGGATGGCCAGGTCTAACCATTTCTTTTCTTTAAAAAAGAAATAAAAGAGAAAAAGGTTAATCTCAAAATGAATATCAAACAAACTTGATTGATAAAACAAGGAATCATAAAAGAAAATAGGATAGAACGGTACGAAGACTCGAATCAAATCCTATGGCACGATTCCTAAGAAAGACTTAGGACAATGATCCTTGCTAGATTATTCTACATTGTTCCGAAGTTTGGCTCTGATACCAAGCTGTGACACCCCACCTCTATACCCACGTTAGCCAAGAACACTACGGTGTAATGCTGTCATCTAGCATGGAGAATAAGGCTGTTGAGGAGCGACCATCCATGTAACTTCTTTGTGCGAGCACCGATATGTCAGATAGTATAGTATGTACATCATTTTAAGGAGAAAATCCGACATACCGATACAAACTCAAAGCTATCACACAGTGGCTATATATAATCTTTGGAAACAAACATAAAAATAAACATAACATAAATCAGTCACAGACATCCATATCACAAAGGCGGAAAAAGATATGAATATATATATAACACATGAAAGTGTACATCAGAGTAGTGGTCGGAAAGATCCACGATAATACAAAAGAATAGCAACACGTGCTATACAAAAGAATAAGTACACAACATAGAGTCTACATCACAAATGTGTACCTCCAAAAACTACTAATCTAAGTAGTGCCAAAAGTCGGAATAATCCTGAAGAGAAGTCAAGCAGAAGCACCTGTAACATCTAGGTCTGACCCGAGTATTATTTATAAGAAAATAATAAACGGACCAGTCTAGCTATAAATATCAGATGATATGGAATAAAGTAAAAGACATGACATGAACATGTAATAACCATAAGGCCATACTACTATAAGTATGTAAATGATAACCAATAAGAGATTAATCAAAATCACAAGAATCTTCTCAAAGATCCAAATCCACAAAAGGTAATGACACACGAATTCACCAATGCAAAAGGATTGATAAAACATATCAATGAAAATCACGAAAATTGGTGAAGTACAAAGTCTAGAAATCAACACACGAAATCCAGAAATCACATAATTCAGAGCAACGACGTCGTACAACGTAACATCTGATGATCCAGAGGCACAATGAATAGGACAACGACGTCGTACAACGTAACGTCCGATGAACCAAAGCACAATAAAAAGGAACAACGATGTCGTACAGCGTAACATCCGATGAACCAACACATAGTGAAAATGGGACAACGACGTCGTACAGCGTAACGTCCGATGAACCAAAGCACAATAAAAAGGAACAACGATGTCGTACAGCGTAACATCCGATGAACCAACACATAGTGAAAATGGGACAACGACGTCGTACAGCGTAACGTCCGATGAACCAAATCATGATAATACGGAACAACGACGTCGTACAGCGTAACGTCAGATGAACCGAATCAAAAAGACATCGCACATTGCTAGTCTAAATCACAAAAATGATCGTCATTGATCATCAAGAAGTGTCAATCACACTAAGCTAGTAAATATATGAATTTAGCTTCATGTCCCATAACCACTTGCTTAACTTAAATATTTACGAACAAACTGTAGATCTTCACTAGAAAATTGTCACAAGAGGTTCAATCGTACAAGTCCAAGAATTAACCGACGAAGTGAACGCAAGCGTTTCATACCACTCGTTTTACTAAGTCGTTTAATTAGATTTCTCATACGAGTGAGGTAAAGGCTTGTATATACTAATTGATTGAAAAACGGTTGAGTAAAAGGAGCTTTGTAGTAAAATAGAGTTGAAATCGTTCGGAAGAAAGAGTTTTGATATTTACTACTAGTATTGAAACCTTTATATTTTTAAAGTGACAAATCACAAAACTGATTGTAGAAACAAATCAATTCACTAAAATTCACATTCGAAGACGTGAATAAAACCCAAGGAAATCAGTTCCCAAAACCATCAAAGTTGAAGTACCCACGCAACCTAATCATGGCCGAGCTAAAGTGCTACGACTTAAAGAGGTAGCGACTTAAAGTAAGATAGGTCAAACGACCTAAATGAAGTAAGGTCCAACGACCTAAAGAAAATAAGGTCAAGCGACCTAGAGGGAATAAGGTCCAGCGACCTAAAGGAAGTAAGGTCAAGCGACCTAAAAGAGAACAGGTCAAACGACCTAGTGGGTTGCGACCTAGAGGGTGAACGACCTAACTCGGTCGAGCCAAGAAACAGGGGTGCGACCTAACAAGGTCGAGCAAGAAAAAGGATCGAGCGACCTCAATTGGAAACAGGCCGAACGACCTAAGAGTAGAACGGGCCGAGCGACATAAGGAGTTCGCGACCTAAGGAATACGACCCAAGTGGTGAACGACCTAACGAAGGTAGAGGCCGAGCGACCTAGTGGTATCGGGGTCATGCGACCTAACTAAATTAAGGTCATGCGACCTTACCAAACTGGAGTCATGCGACTTAACGAGAATAAGGTCATGCGACCTAACAAGACTGAGATCATGCGACCTATGACCAAATAGTGCAAACGACCTAAATTAGGCGAGCGACCTAAAGGGGACAGGTCGAACGACCTGGTGGATGAGCGACCTAACAAGGTCGAGAAAAGGAAAGGCGCGACCTATGGGTTTGTGAGGTCGAGCGACCTAAGGGGTATAAGGTCCAATGACCTAAGTGAAGCAAGGCCTAACGACCTAAGGAAAAGAGACTCGCGACCTAAAGACTCGCGACCTAAAGCGAAAGACCTAACGGGTCACGAGACGCTTCAATGGTCAAGCGACCTAGTGTGGAACGACCTAACCGAGCAGCCCGTGGTGAAGCGACCTAGAGGCCAGCGACCTAAAGTGGCAGTGGGTGATTTAACTCATGGCGAGCTAATCGTAGGCAGAACGGCTTAGCGGGTTACGAGCTATGGTCGAGCGACCTAAAGGAGCTGGAAGACTGAGCGACCTAAGGATCGCGACCTAACTGTCGAACGACCTAACTTGCAGGCGAGCGACCTAGGCCCAGACGAGCAATTCGCAGGTCTGTCTTCTCCAAACCCGAACGACCTAAGCCCAGAATTTTGCCAAAACACTAAAAATCGGGTTTTTCACCAATTCAATCCAAACCAAATGCAAATGTTCATGCAAAAGTGATAGGGAGTCATTCCCAACAGTCCAAGATAGTTATAGACGAGATTGTGAGATAAAAATCTCACCTTTTCATGGAATTCGATGAAGATGGAGCTTGAGAGCAAAGCAAGAATCAACCACAAGCTTGAATCAATGTCTTCACTTTGAATTTGGAGTTAGATGTTGGATTGCAATTTGAATTTGAGCTTGGAGTTTTTAATTTTCCTTTCCCTCCTCCATTTTTGGTGAAGCTTCCAAGTTTAAGCAAATGGAAATGAAATATGAAGAGAAGGAGGGGGTTGGGCTGAGTTAGTGATGGTTCAGCCCAAACCAAAGCCCTAAGCAAAAAGTGGCAAAAATTCCACTATCTCCAAACATATCGAAGTTTACACTCAAAAAGATCGCAAACGTCATTTCGAACTCAATGGGGGTGGTCTCGAGTCCTAATTTGTCTGTATGCAAAAAGTAACTTTTCGGACCAAAATCTGATTAACGATAAAATACTTAAATAATATATTTAAATATAAAATCGATAAATATGCGGGTTGTTACAGGACGTATCACACGTATCTGATTATATTCTGCTGTGTATTGTAGGCTTTATATTCAGCATTTGAGAGGACAAGTTATTATAACTGTCCGGTAATGTGTTATTGATGTGTTGTACTCTGATGATGTAATATGAAAATAACAGATATAGTTTTTTTTGTATAAAGACATGTTATTATCTATTGTATATTGTTCTGCTGCGATTTTGAGATTCTGTGTTGTTATTTCTATTTTCTTCTTCTACTTCTTTCTTCTTTTCCCTAACGATCTGGTATTTCCGGCACTCGATTGCTCGGCATGTAATATAGTGGACGTATTGATGTCGATTTTCAAGTGTCGAAAATCCGGGCTGTCACACCGCGTGAAGAGATAGGTGACATGTCCAATTTTTATTTGCCTTCTATTTTATATAATTTAAAAATTTAATATGTTCTAACATCAATAACTTCTTTATACGAGCTCGGATTTGGACGCAGTTTTCTCCATTGCGATTGTATCAAAATTTCGGACGACCTGGAATTCGTTTGGCTGAATTTTGGGACTGTTAAATTTTGAGGCTTTAATTGGGTTTTAAATCGACGAAAAATCCAAAGGTGAACGATTTAACCCACTCACAACTACTAAACCATCTTATGTTAGATAAATTAAATTTATGATGTAATTAGAAATTTATTTATTACTGTTTGGTATAAATTGTTGTTTAAATTTAATTTGAATTTATATTGAATTTATTTGCCATTTAATCTATATTGAATTTAAATTGTGAGTTAAATACCTGATAGTGATAACCAGTTAATTGGTGTGATTTATTGGTTAATTTGAAAGATGATTGTGATGGATGTTTAATTGTTGACATTTTGGATGATTTGATGTTATGGTTATTTTATATATTGTTATCACACTGCAAGTTCTCTTAGTTATTGTTAGGAAATTCACTATGGGTTGAAATGATACATACCTAAATGGTCTTATAGATTAGGGAAAAATCATTATGGGTTGAAATGATAAACTCGAGCGATTTTATGGATTTTGAATTTTACTCGGGATTGCTAGTTGAAATGATATATACCCATAAATTTAGATTATTGTGGGTTGAAATGACATATATCCGCACTTGACCATAGGGTAGAAAATTATATACGGACACCGGATTGGTTAAATTAAATGATTTTAAATCCTTAATTTTTGAATCCAGTTAAATAATATTTTAAAATAAAATTTGATTTATATGAACTAAATTATTTTCAAAATCTAAGCTTTAAAAATGTTGAAATTGAAATTAGTTTAAATGAATTGTTTACTGAATGTAAATTGAAATTTTAATGTTGAATTTTTGAAATATAAATGAAATTTATCAAAATTGAGTTATTATAAATGTTGAATATTTAAACTTTGAAATCTATTGAATTTAAAGTGGTTTAAATTTGTAGTTCAAACATGGATTTGAAATCGATATAAATTGAAATGGGTTTTATGAGAATTTGAATTGAAAGATTTAAATTGAGTTTTGTTGATTTGAAATATGGATATGGTCCAGATTTGTTGAAATGGAAGAAACGATTTGATTTGATATCAATTTCAAATTAATTATTTTAATATAAATTGTTTAAAAATCTATTATTTTAAAATTCAGATTTATTTATATTTTAAACTATTTACTATATTAACCATTTTCAATAATCAAACCATTTTTATTAAATTATTTTAACTATTTTAAATCTATTAAACTATTTTAAACTATTCCTAATATATTAACTCTTTTAATATATAACCTATTTTAATATATAAACTATTTCTAATATATAAACTATTTTAATCTATAACCTATCTTTAAAATATAAGCTATTTTAAATGTATAACTATTCCAATATATAAACTAATTTTAATATTCAAACTATTTAAAGTTGGAACTGTTATGATTTAGATTTAATCGGTTTAAATGTGAATAATTTGATATGATGGTTTAACCTATTTTGTGGGTTGATTTTGAAATGAATATGAATTAAAGTGAATGATGTTTTCGAAAGTGAATATGATTTCGAAAGTGAATAATGATTTCGAAAGTGAATATGATTTTGAAAGTGATATGATTTTGAAGTGAATATGAGATTTTGATATCAATTATGAATCGGTTTTGGAAATGTAAAAGAACCAACCAGTGTGAAATAAGCGTTTGGTTGTTAAAGAGACCAGGATCAGATGTTGTCATACTCTCTACCAATACCGAAAACCACTTTAACAACTGTGCACATGGTGGAGAATCCAGAATGAAGTAGGATGGTTTGGCGAACGATACTGTATGAGGTATGAACGCAGCCCTAACCCCCTCGGGTCAGCTTGATATGACTAAAACAGGAGCTATACCGAGCCAAGTGAGGTCGCTCCTCCTATTGGGCGCATTTCTTCGATACCATATTTGTTACTTTATGATTGATTTGGTGGCTACCCATCGATTTGATTATGGGAGTGTGTTCCAAGGTGGGCGGTAGTAGATGCTATGCGTTATCACCAATTCGGGAGTGCAAACGATAGAATCCTACCCTGGCATTGCCTCGCGTGCCGTGTCATATGCCTTATCGCGCCCACTATGAGTTTGGTTTGTGTCGTACACTATGGAGTGCTCTCTGATAGTCCTCCAGTTTACGGAGGAATTACGGTACTGTATAGACTGCGACATTTATATAAAATGTGTTAAGGGGGATATGGGTAATGCCTTAATGCTATTTTAATACTTTACTTTACTATGGACATATAACAATAGCGTATTCTACTACATATAGATAGTTTAACGGATTTTTAGGAGATGGAATCTGTAACAACCCGCATATTTTACGATTTTATATTTAAATATTTTATTTAAATATAGCGTCGTTAATCGGATTAAAGTCCGAAAAGCTACTTTTTGCAAACGGTCGAATTGGGACTCGAGACCATTTCCATTGAGTCCAAAATGGTGTTTGCGACTTTTTTGAGTATAAGCTTCGATATGTTTGGAGTGAGTTGAATTTTGCTATTTTCTGTTGGGCTTTTGGGTTTGGGTTTCACCCAACTCATCATATACTCTAACTCAGCCACTCTCTTCATCCATTCATTCTCATTTCATTTCTTTTTCTCTAGCACAACTGAAAATGGGGGAAGAGAGAAGGAATTAGAAATTCCAAACCCTAGAATCAATTGCAAACTCCATTTCTTGCTCCAAAAATCAAGGTGAAGCTTAGGTAAGCCTTCTTTCCACCTTCTCCATCTCAATCTCTCTTCGATTTCTAAAATGTTCTAAACCCTAACTTAGGAAATGTTTCCTTTTGAGCTTTAGATTGAAGCTCCTTGGGTTGAATGAAGAGTGATTGTTCTAGCCTTGCTCGGTAGCTTCTTTCTTGTGTTTTTGGGTTTAAAGTTGAGTTTTTGAACTCCAATCTACTTCTATAGATATCATTGTTGTTAGGTATTAATTTCTAACACTTATCTATGTCTGTTTGCTTTTGATTTGAATTGAATTGGTGAACTTTCCAAATTTTTGTGTTTTGGTCCAATTTTATGAAAATCCTCTTGTGGATGTTTGGACTTTGATGTTTAGGGTGTATCGAAGAGCCTATAAGGCCGGGTTGTCGTTTGGCATAAATCCTTGGTCGTCATTTCTCGATTGATCGCTCCCGAATCGTTTTGACCATCATGGCCTAGGCAAATTGTTGCCCAGACCAGGTCTTCATACGTCTGAAATGCAAGTTCAGACGTCTGGTTTTAAACCTGGAGCAAAAGTTTTTACGGCAGAATTTATAAAAATGGCAGAAAACAGAGTCAAACGTCTGAAACACCTTGTTAGACGTCTGAAACACCCTTTCAGACGTCTGAACCACCCTTCCAGACGTCTGAGGCCACCGTCCAAACATCTGAAGCCACCCTCCAAACGTCTGAATGGTTTCTGAATTTCCAAAACTTAAATCCAGACGTTTGGATTGACCCCCAGACGTCTGGGATTGCCTATTTGCCTATTTCTTGATTGAATTTCCTATTCTAATCGATTTTTGTTGATTCGGATAGTTGTTATCACTTATTATCGACTTTGATGACTTCTTTCTTTGGATTTTTGGAAATATCCATTTGATGGATTTGATATCGATTTCTATGGTTTTGATTCACGACTTCGAATGTGAATCTTTGGTGATTGATTGTTTCTACAATCATTTTTGTGATTTGTCACTTCTAAATACAATGGTTTCTATACTAGTAGTAAATATTCAAACTCTTTTACAAAGATGATTTTAACTCTATTTTTAATACAAATCTCGTTTATGAAACCATTTTCAAATCTATTAGTATATATAAACCTTTACCTCATTCGTATGAGAAATCTAATTAAACGGCTTGGTAAAACAGGTGGTATGAAACGCTTGCATTTACTTCGTCGGTTAATTTTCGGACTTGTTCGATTGAAAATCTTGTGACAACTTTCGAGTGGAAATCTACAATCTGTTCGTAAATATTTGAGTTAAGCAAGTGGTTATAGGACATGAAGCTAAACTCTTATATTTACTAGCTTAGTGTAATCGACACTTCTTGATGATCGATGATGATCATTTTGTGGTTTAGACTAGCGATTTGCGATGTCTCTTTGTCCACGTGGGGGACTGTACCCCGATTTATGGAGCTTCGTCTCATTTTTATAGGCTTGCGTCCTATATTTTTATTGGAGTTCGGTTCATCGGGCGTTCGCTATACTACGTCGTTGTTCCGTACTATTTGTGTTCAGGTTCATCGGGCGTAACGCTGTACTACGTCGTTGTTCCGTATTTTTGAGTTTGGTCCATCGGGCGTAACGTTGTACTACGTCGAGGTTCTGGATTATTTGAGTTTGGTGCCTTGGGCGTTCGCTGTACTACGTCGTGGCACCGGCTCTATGGTTAGCGACCATGGGTTAGCAACCCGTTTGTGATACATGTGTTGGTGAGTTTTCATGCTCCCGTTTGTGATAGGCCTCCCCCTTTTGTGATTTCTGGATTTCTCGTTGTGATTTCTAGAATTTGTGTTTCACCAACTTTCGAGGATTGGCATTGAAATGTTTTTGTCAATATTTGTGTTTTGGTGAATTATTTAAAGAATGGGATTCTTTTTGGTGCTTCGAGTTGATTTGAGATATTGTATGATTTTTGTTGTTATATGATGTATACTTGACATAGTATGACATTTATGTTATCATAAGTTTTTGGTCATATCTCTTATCCTATATCATTTTAGCTGATATTTATAGCTAGACTGATCCGTTTATTATTTTCTTCTTAAATAATATTCGGGTCGGACCGAGATATTTCAGGTGCTTCTGCTTGACTTCTTATCAGGGCTTGTCACCTGACTTTTGCGCAAACTACTTTAGATTAGTATTTTTTGTTATTATACATTAGAGATGGAGACTCCTTGATGTATATTTATTCTTTTGTCTAGCACTTGTATATATTATTTTGTGATATAGTGGATCTTCTATGACCACTATTTTGATGTACACGTTTATGTGATATATTCATATCTGATTCCGCCTTTGTGATATGAATATATGTGACTGATTTGTGTTATGTTTATTTCTGTATTTGTTTACGAAGACTACTTAGCCACTGTGTGATAGCTTTGAGTTTGTATTAGATATGTCGGATTTCCTCCAGAAATGAAGTGTAAGTTATATTTTCTGACATATCGATACTCGCACAAAGCAATTACACAGATGGTCGCTCCTCAACAGCCTTATTCTTCGCGCTAGTCGACGGCATTACACCATAGTGTCCTTGGCTAGCGTGAGTATAGAGGTGGGGCGTCACAGCTTGGTATCAGAGCCAAACTTCGGAACAATATAGAATAATCTAGCAAGGATCATTGTCCTAAGTCTTTCTTAGGAATCGTGCCATAGGATTTAATTCGGGTCTTCGTACCGTTCTATCCTATTTCTTTTATGATGCCTTGTTTTATCAATCAAGGTTGTTTGATATTCATTTTGAGAATAACCTTTTCCTCTTCTTTCTTTCTTTCTTAGAGAAGAGAAATGGTTAGACATGGCCGTCCCAACGCCGGTCAATCTAGTGCTACTCCCCAGGATGGAGCATTTGTGTCTGCTCAACAACTTCTAGATCTTGTGAACAATGCCCGAGCTGCCAGACCCGTTCCTGTGCCTACTCACCCTAAATCCGGGTTTGCACGCTTGTGCAGAGATTATACCGCTTTGGGTGGAAGGCCATTCAAGGGTTCCGAAAATTTTATAGAAATCCAAGCTCGGCTTAGATCATGTGATCGCATCTTTTCCCGCATGGATCTTATTGATTCACTTCGAGTCCAAGTGGCTTCTAGCATGCTCCAAGAAAGAGCATTAGATTGGTATAAGCTTTTGATTTCTGAAATTATCGAAGCGGATCTTACTTAGGAGCAATTCCGGGAAAGATTCGAATTAAAGTTTGTGCCGGAGGCTGAAAAAAGTAACTTTAGCCCGACGCTTTATTGACCTTGTTCAAGGTGAATCCTCTGTGGCAGATTATGTCGCATCTTTTGAATCTCTCTCTAAATATGGGGTCGAGTATATTAATACCCCATTGAAGAAATATCAAAGGTTTGTCTATGGGTTGAATAAGAACCTTAAAAGCCTTTGCTTCTGAAACTAGAAGTTTCTTTTGATCAGCTTATTGATATCGCTCTTCGACTTGAAGTGGCCGATAGAGAAAGTGATGTTGAAGTTGTGCGTGCCAAACAGAACTTCAACAATGACATGAAAAGGCCTATTAAGTTCAAAGGCCCCAATCCCAACAAGAAAGGGAAGCAAGAAACTTCGGTAGCAAAGACTCCTACCTCTAATCGTGGACGATGCTACAATTGTGGTCTTACGGACCACTATGCAAATGAGTGCCCGAAACCATTTTTTTGTCGTTATTGAAAAAGTTCGGGCCATCTTATATCTACATGTCCCATACTCCAAAGTAGGAGAGAGGGAGAGTTGAATGTCGTGCAAGCTCCTAGTGACACTTCTCTTGGTCAAGGTATTTCTCATTCTATCCTTGACGATATTTGTTTTGTAATTATCTTATTCGAGTTCTTTTTGATTTGGGTTCATCTTATTATTTTATATCAAAGGAACTTGATGATTCTTTCTCTTTTTAATTTTTGGGTTTGATGACTTTACTGAGAATTGCGAATCCGGTTGATGGATCCGTAGCACTCAGATAGCTTTGTAAAAATGTCGAGATCATTTTTGTGATTATTCTTTTCGAACCGATTTGCATGTTATGCGTTATTTAGGCTTCGAAATTGATTTTTAGGAAAAGGTTGGCTTAATTATTATGAAGGCCATATCCTATGTCCAATGTAGATTATTTATCTTCGACATCTTCAATCTGTTAAGCAGATTTCTTTTGTTTTTAAAGATTTTGATTTCCAAATTTGGTGGCAACATTTTATTCTTTAAACCCACTTGATGAAGAAGATGTTATTTTTCTCATTCAAGTAATTTGTGAATTTTCCGAAATATATTTGAGATTTGTCTTAGGATTATCACCTAAGCAATCTTTTGAGTAGTGCTAAGGTCTTTTCTGCTCGACCTTGCCACCGGGTTTTCATCAGCTACGAGTTGCGGAAGGTAGCATCCTCTTGCCGCATTCTACACTCGTTGTGATTTTTGTGTTGGTTCATTATGTCATTTGGTGTGACGAACCTTCTACCTTATTTCATCCATTTTGTGAATCGAGTATTCTACGAATATCTCGATTAGTTTATCCTTATATTTATTGATTATGGATGAAAATAAAAAAATTAAAATTTGCAAATCTTTTTAATAAGATATTTATAAAAATGATTGGGTTTTGTTCTTGAAACGAGCAAAGAATATTTGTAAATTTTATTAGAGACATGTTATCATATATAAGATGATTTTGTGTTGTTTTGCCCGTTGAGTGCTTTAAGAATTCTGGTCGATGCGCATGATCAACGTTACCGATAGGAATCTCCTAAACGCTATGATGAGACAGTCAAACACAGTAAATTCTTGTAAAAAGTTTATTTTTCTAAAAAGATATATATAAAGTTAATTATGATTTTGAAAACCTTAGCTTTTCGGGAAAGGGAATCGATTAAAGGAACTCTTTTCCGATGCTTTTATTCTTGCGATTCCCGAAGGGAATCAAGACTTTAATGTTTATACCGATACTAGTCGTATTGGTTTTGGTGTCATTCTCTTGCAAAAGGGAATGTGTTATCACATATGCTTCTTGACAATTGAAGCTTGTCGAGACTAGATATGCCATTCATGATCTAGAGCTCGTGGCTATTGTTTTCGCTCGTAGAATTTGGTGTCATTATCTTTTGGGAGAGGAATTGTTCTCTACCCCGATCATAAGTTTTTAAAGTATTTATTTTCTCAAAAGGAACATAATTTGCGTCATCAATGTTGGCTCGAGTTCCTTGCATCTTATGATCTTGATCTTCTTTGTACTCCGGAAAAGGGTAATCGAGTTGCCGATGCCCTTAGTTGTAACAAACAAGCAGTTGTTTCTTCGATGATATCCGAATGGAATGATCTTGAGACTTTATCCACCTGTGAGATTTGAGATCATAAATCCAATTCATGTTCATCTCTTGTTTTATGTAGCCTCGAGGCTCGTCCTTCTCTTTTGGACCATACCTATTTTGGCTAAACTCTATGTCAAACTAAATTGCATGGAGTTCCTACTTCTATTGTTAGCAATCGTGATCCATTATTTTACTAGTGGATTTTGGTAAGGTCTTCAAAAGCTTTGGGAACAAAGCTTAATTTTTGCACCCCTTATCATCCTTTGTCCGATGGACAAACCGAGCGTGTGAATCGAACTCTTGTAGATCTTCTTCGTGCATGTGTTCTTGATTTTGGTGGAAGTGGGAAGATCATATGTCTCTTGTTGAGTTTTCTTCCTATAGTAAACTTCCAATCTTGTATTGGTATGGCACCTTTTGAGGTACACTACGGAAGGTCGTTCTGATTTCCTTCGTGTTGGCTTGAAGCCGGTGAGAAGCTGGTTTTAGGTCCAAATTTTATTTATGTTCATTTGTGTATCACCTTTGATGGGTGTTGGGCGTTTCAGTCGATCGGGAAAGTAGCACCTCGATATGTAGGTCCCTTTCCCATCACCGAACGTATTTGTTTCGTGGCTTATCGCCTTTTTATTACCGGCTCAATCTTTTGCTATTTACGACGTGTTTCACGTCTCTCAACTACGAAAATATCTTAGGGATTCCGATTCTGTTCTTGAGTCCGGTATTATTGAAGAAATTGAAGTTTCACCAAATTTGTCTTATGAGCAACATTATATTCGTATCATTACTTCAGAGGTTAAACGCCTTCGAAATAAAGATATTATTCTTGTGAATGTTCAATGATCCTCAAATCCTGAGGATTCCTCTTGGGAATCTTGAGAATTCATCAAGCAAACACATCCGGACTTACTCTTTCGTGCTCTTTATGGTGAACTTCTTATTTCTAATTTCTTCTCTTTGTGTGGATATGCTTTTATGGTTGTTACTCTTTATTTTCTTCTTAAGTATTGTGAGGACGCAATTTCTTTAAGGAGGGGAGTCTGTAACAACCCGCATATTTTATGATTGTATATTTAAATATTTTATTTAAATATAGCGTCGTTAATCGGATTAAAGTCCGAAAAGATACTTTTTGCAAACGGTCGAACACTACACCAAAACAGGTGATTCCCAACGAGTATAACTGTCGCAAACAGTTTCAGCAACGCTTATTAGCGTCGCCGTAGGGGCATCGCAATTTATTGCCAACGCTTATAAGCGTTGGCGAGTTTAGTTTCCCAACGCTTATAAGCGTTGGAAGGTTGTATTCGCCAACGCTTATAAACGTTGGTGTATATTATTTAGTAACGCTTATAAACGTTGGCAAATTAACCATCCAACATTGTTTAATTTTCTATGCTGACGCTTATAAGCGTTGGTATATTTTAATTGCCAACGCTTATAACGCTTTAACAGCATTATTATACTACATTCAATAGGAATCCAAAATTTACAATATTCATGATCAAATAACAACATAAATTTCATAGTCAACTACTTCATAACAATGTCAACTACTTCATAACAAGTACAATACATTTCAGAATCCAAAGGTACATCTTAGAAATAAGAATACAGGAAACCTCACAATATGACTGCATTTATTTATATATATATAAACTAAACCCTTAAACTTGCAAGTTCACATTACAAAACCAAAAACAAAACACACAAGAACCTAGAAAAAAGAGAGGATATTGGAGAATGTTAGGGTACAGCGGAGGGATTGAGGTGCTCTGAAGTGAAGTTGATATGCTCAAGCGATGCGGACAGAACTGAAGGTATTTGATGGTGCTGCCAGGTGTTGTGCTGTGCTTGCTGAACTGAGCCCAAGGAAATATGCAGTTTGGAATGTGTTAGCCTCCATTTCAGATGATGCCAGAACTGTGTATGGGTGAGGCAGTGTCGAGCCATAAACCAGATCTGACCTGTTGATCCATTTCAAATTGTGATTGATGTATACCTGAAAAAGAAACACTATTGTGTGTACCCATACATGTATATTCCAATATATACATATATGCAGTTGAACGTCATGTTTGAGTACGAGTACTCTATTCCAAAGTAATACAAACTATATTTAGTACCTCTAAAAATGTGTTATTTATGACATCCAAAAATCAAAACGCAGATCAGTTTGAAGGACCCAATTTTTCTAAACAGTTTTATGTACACTTTGAAAATCAGACTGAAATCAAAGCATATTGCAGGTTATATTTTGGTAACAAGTGTACTGAACAATTCCACAAATCGAAACAGCCTACAATATGATGTAAAGAAATAATAGGAGGAATAAAATATAGTTTGTAATAGTTAGGAATGGAGTTTTATTCTCTATTTAATTAATCAAATATTAGAAAACTATTAGAAAAATATTAATAAACTACGGGCATGAAAACTATTGCATCAAAGGAAAAACAGTAATACAATATTAGAAAACTTTATTTTACAATTTTTTTGAATGACGATAGATTGAATAAGTTGAGCTACACTAATAGTATTCTCTACGCCTCAGGTTGGTAAATTTGAGTTGAAGGATAATAGCAGGTTTTATTCCATTTATATTTGTAAAGCATGTCCATAACATGAAGAGCTACCTGGATAAATAAAAAATGTAGAAAATAACAGAAATGGTGAAGTGCATAGCATATGCAAGAAAACTATAGTTAAATTCCCATATAGAAGGGATGAAAACTGGAGAGTTTACGGTTATAAAGAATAACAACACCCATTTGTTAGTTTTTTGTTCCAAACCTACTCCTGTACGTGTTCCTTTACTGATTTCACTTGCTGGCAGCAAAATATATTGTTTGAATAGTCAATTTGCAATGAATGAGTATAGGCAAGTAAAATCAAGTTGTTAAATGGAAGGAAAAAATTACGGTTATGAAAAAGACATTGTAAAAAAGTACTTACTTGGTTATAAACTTGCACGACGTTATTACAGCAGATGCGAAAAAGCAGAAAGAAGCTTGTGAGCATGCTGGGTTTTATGCGCACACATGACATAGTGCAGCAGCATGGAGAAATAAAGTTGGGATATGAGCGGTTGTCGTTATGGTTTATACCAGGGAAAAAGCAAACTGTCATGAAATTTAGCATGAATAGCCGCGGACCCTGAAGACCTTGCAGTTGTAAATTGCAGCATGAATAGCCGCGAACCCTGAAGACCTTGCAGTTGTAAATTGCAGCATGAATAGCCGCGGACCCTGAAGACCTTGCAGTTGTAAACTATTTATGAATAGGATTTGGCAGTTAATGGACCTGGCGTAAAACATGGTTGCTAGCATGGGCTGACAGTAAATGAAGTGCGTGCTACTGAAGCTTTAAAGGAGAAGTGAAATTTGAAGTTGCAATATGTGGTTTGACTGCTGCAGATTTATGGCCAGTACCCTCAAAATTGATTTGAGGATGGAAATGTGAACTTGCAATAGTGTAGTAGCATGGACTGATGTATGTAGCTTATATGACCACCTGCAAAATTAATAATGATATTGAATACAGTATATCTCAAAACTATCAATAATTTTTGCACAATCCACTAAATATTATGAGCAAACACGAATGAAATGATATCCATGACCCGAAAATTGTAATACTCTGGTAGGCATTGACATAATCTAATACATGAAATTGAAATTATGAAATCGGTTTTTTAACCGAATAAAATTGGATGCGTGTACATAATTAGAAGCTTCACCTATGTGACATGTTATTACTGTAAATCAAAATGATGGATACATGTTTTTGATTCGGAAAACAATAATGTGATTGCAGAAGGTAGGTATATAGTTATGCGGTTGCAGAAGGCTTTCTACTTCACATTCATTTAAGTTAGACAATTTTCCATTTTGATATAATAAATACTATTTATTTTGTAAATAAATAAATGATTAAAATACTTTATCATGATATCTGCCAAAAATATAAGAGGGAAAACTGTAAAAAAAATTGGTATGCTAAGTCTTCTAATTTTAAATACCAGATTAACCTAATTACATTTCTTATGTTGATGTAGAGTTGATAAATGTGTGAAAACTCTAAAGTAATAAATGAAACAAATTTTACTACCTTTAAGAATGTGTGTCTTACTTGCTATCTCTAATTATTGCAGGTTAGACTTGTGAAGATGGATAAAACAATTAAGAAAACCACTGGCACACTTGCAATTCAAATAACTATACTTGTGGAACAACAGTTTTCAAAGAATATTAAACTGTGTCCTACATGGATCGAATGCATACACGATAACTGTGGTTCTTGTGAAAGACGTGAAAGGATGAGAGAGGGGTGCACAAGTATTTTTTGGGAAAATCATGTGGAAAACAAGCCAAAACTTTGCATGCAGTGAGTAATAAATGCTTGTAAGTAAAACATATGAGTAATATAGAGTGCTATGATTTCGTAGCAAATTACAGATACAAAATTGCAAATTGTAGATTGAAAAAAGTAGAAGTAATTTTGCAGAGCAAATATCCCCTTACCGCCATAATCTTTGTTCTTTACATCCAAATATGAATCTGGAAGGACCCAGCGCAGCTCAGGCAGCTCTACAAAGGAAAAAAAATTGTATAATCTAAAAATCCAACATACTTGTGAAAATCATATTAGAAACAGAGGTCTTAGCCCACAAATAAAAAATGGTGAAAATTAAAGTTTACCTTTAAGCTTATATGAAACCTCCTCGGAAACATTGGCACCAAAAGCAAAGTAATGCTTAGTTGATACTGAATAAATTTTCATCCGAGCTTCTTCCTCGCTGCAAAATTACATTCACTTGAAGAAATCGAAAATAACATAGAAGGAAACTGCAGCACTTCACTTTTTTTTTGAATTTAACAAGGAATCAGTATTAGGTTTGCTAAACATGCTCTCGGAATCCCAAAGTAGGATAGGTGTATGAGAATGAAAGAAAATTATTACTATAACCTCTGTTTGATGATAAAAATGAAATTAAAAAATAAAATTTAAATTCTCAATTGAAAATGCTCCAAGAAACTAGCACTACATAAAAGCTTATGTCTCGGAGTTCCATCAACAAATTCTCACTTGCTTTTTGATTCCTACATATGAATACAGTAATAGGGCTCATAATAAACGCATTAGTCTACTGTAATACTCTGCTGAAGCAATTGTTAGACAGAAATTAAAATGTAACCGAGGACATAAAATTTCCCCAAAAATGTCAAAAACATAATCTTAATACAACAAGGATGTCAACAGCTTTTTTCTTGTAAGAATAACAAAAGATATCAATGAAGAAGGGTGTTTTAACGTAAACTTATAATGAGCAGATGTTTGAGGCTAACATCTAGCATAATACGGAATCAACAAGCAAGTGAGCTATACTATTTAAGAAATAGCACACGTAAACCCTAGCTACCCACTCAAATAACATAAAAATCTCATATTTCTGGCACCACCAGTGTTGTTAAATCAAAAACAAACAATATATTCCACAATAAAGGCCAACATATAAATTAAATCAGTAAACAACATACCTTCCTACCACCTTAGCGAGAATCTTGATATAATGATCAATAAGTTGATCCCTGGTCCAGTTCGGATATAGCAAGCAAGACATACATTCTTAAAGGTAAAAAAATTGGTATGCTAAGTCGTCTAATTTTAATTTAGGAACGATTGAATAGGTCAAACAGAGAGACGAAGGTCGCCGAGGTCCACGGGTGGGAGAGAGATGGAAGTGATTGAAGGTGGTAGAGAGGAGGAAGTAATTGAAATATCCTGGGAACGATTTGGGGAAAATGCGGCCAGGAGGAATAAGCGTGGTTAGGGTTAAGCGTGATATGTTATTTAATTACAATTTTGCCCTAGTATATTTCAATTAACTCCAATTAAACCAAGGCTTACAACGAAAATAAGTGTCGCCGTATTTAAAAGTGTAAATTTTTATTTTCAGTAACACTTATATTGGATAGCGACACTTATTAGCGAGACTAAAATGCAACCCATATAAGTGTCGCCAAATGAAAAAAAAAAGTGTTGCCAAATGACTGTTTTGGTGTAGTGGAATTGGGACTCGAGACCACTTCCATTGAGTCCAAAAAGGTGTTTGCGACTTTTTTGAGTATAAGCTTCGATATGTTTGGAGTGAGTTGAATTTTGCTATTTTCTGTTGGGCTTTTGGGTTTGGGTTTCACCCAACTCATCATATACTCTAACTCAGCCCCTCTCTTCATCCATTCATTCTCATTTCATTTCTTTTTCTGTAGCACAACTGAAATGGGGGAAAGAGAGAAGGAATTAGAAATTCCAAACCCTAGAATCAATTGCAAACTCCATTTCTTGCTCCAAAAATCAAGGTGAAGCTTAGGTAAGCCTTCTTTCCACCTTCTCCATCTCAATCTCTCTTTGATTTCCAAAATGTTCTAAACCCTAACTTAGGAAATGTTTCCTTTTGAGCTTTAGATTGAAGCTCCTTGGGTTGAAATTGAAGAGTGATTATTCTAGCCTTGCTCGGTAGCTTCTTTCTTGTGTTTTTGGGTTTAAAGGTGAGTTTTTGAACTCGCATCTACTTCTATAGATATCATTGTTATTAGGTATGAATTCCTAACACTTATCTATGTCTGTTTGCTTTTGATTTGAATTGAATTGGTGAACTTTCCAAATTTTTGTGTTTTGGTCCAATTTTATGAAAATCCTCTTGTGGATGTTTGGACTTTGATGTTTAGGGTGTATCGAAGAGCCTATAAGGCCGGGTTGTCGTTTGGCGTAAATCCTTGGTCGTCATTGCTCGATTGATCGCTCCCGAATCGTTTTGGCCATCATGGCCTAGGCAAATTGTTGCCCAGACCAGGTCTTCAGACATCTGAAATGCAATTTCAGACGTCTGGTTTTAAACCTGGAGCAAAAGTTTTTACGGCAGAATTTATAAAAATGGCAGAAAACAGAGTCAGACGTCTGAAACACCTTGTCAAACGTCTGAAACACCTTGTCAAACGTCTGAACCACCCTTTAAGACGTCTGAACCACCCTTCCAAATGTCTGAAGCCACCCTCCAGACGTCTAAATGGTTTCTGAAATTTCCAGAACCTAAATCCAAATGTCTGGATTGACCCCCAGACGTCTGGGATTACCTATTTTTGCCTATTTGCCTATTTCTTGATTGAATTTCCTATTCTAATCGATTTTTGTTGATCCGGATAGTTGTTATCACTTATTATCGACTTTGATGACTTCTTTCTTTGGATTTTTGGAAATATCCATTTGATGGATTTGATATCGATTTCTATGGTTTTGATTCACGACTTCGAATGTGAATCTTTTGTGATTGATTGTTTCTACAATCATTTTTGTGATTTGTCACTTCTAAATACAAAGGTTTCTATACTAGTAGTAAATATTCAAACTCTTTTACAAAGACGATTTCAACTCTATTTTTAATACAAATCTCGTTTATGAAACTGTTTTCAAATCTATTAGTATATATAAACCTTTACCTCATTCGTATGAGAAATCTAATTAAACGGCTTAGTAAAACAGGTGGTATGAAACGCTTGCGTTTACTTTGTCGGTTAATTTTCGGACTTGTTCGATTGAAAATCTTGTGACAACTTTCGAGTGGAAATCTACAATCTGTTCGTAAATATTTGAGTTAAGCAAGTGGTTATGGGACATGAAGCTAAACTCTTATATTTGCTAGCTTAGTGTAATTGACACTTCTTGATGATCGATGATGATCATTTTGTGGTTTAGACTAGCGATTTGCGTTGTCTCTTTGTCCACATAGGGGACCGTACCCCTATTTATGGAGCTTCGTCTCATTTTTTTAGGCTTGCGTCCTATATTTTTATTGGAGTTCGGTTCATCGGGCGTTCGCTGTACTACGTCATTATTCCGTACTATTTGTGTTCAGGTTCATCGGGCGTAATGCTGTACTACATCGTTGTTCCGTATTTTTGAGTTTGGTCCATCGGGCGTAACGCTGTACTACGTCGATGTTCTGGATTATTTGAGTTTGGTGCCTCGGGCGTTCGCTGTACTACGTCGTGGCACCGGCTCTATGGTTAGCGACCATGGGTTAGCAACCCGTTTGTGATACATGTGTTGGTGAGTTTTCATGCTCCCGTTTGTGATAGGCCTCCCCGTTTTGTGATTTCTAGATTTCTCGTTGTGATTTCTAGAATTTGTATTTCACCAACTTTCGAGGATTGGCATTGATATGTTTTTGTCAATATTTGTGTTTTGGTGAATTATTTAAAGAATGGGATTCTTTTTGGTGCTTCGAGTTGATTTGAGATATTGTATGATTTTTGTTGTTATATGATGTATACTTGACATAGTATGACATTTATGTTATCATTAGTTTTTGGTCATATCTCTTATCCTATATCATTTTATCTGATATTTATAGCTAGACTGATCCGTTTATTATTTTCTTCTTAAATAATACTCGGGTCAGACCGAGATATTTCAGGTGCTTCTGCTTGACTTCTTATCAAGGCTTGTCACCTGACTTTTGCGCAAACTACTTTAGATTAGTATTTTTTTTGTTATTATACATTAGAGATGGAGACTCCTTGATGTATATTTATTCTTTTGTCTAGCACTTGTATCTATTCTTTTGTGATATAGTGGATCTTCTATGACCACTATTTTGATGTACACGTTTATGTGATATATTCATATCTGATTCCGCCTTTGTGATATGAATATCTGTGACTGATTTGTGTTATGTTTATTTCTATATTTGTTTCCGAAGACTACTTAGCCACTGTGTGATAGCTTTGAGTTTGTATTAGATATGTCGGATTTCCTCCAAAAATGAAGTGTAAGTTATATTTTCTGACATATCGGTACTCGCACAAAGCAATTACACAGATGGTCGCTCCTCAATAGCCTTATTCTTTTTGCTAGTAGATGGCATTACACCGTAGTGTCCTTGGCTAGCGTGAGTATAGAGGTGGGGCTTCACAGAATCCCGAACATCTCTTAAGTTATTGCACGAACATTAGACACTTGATAGGAGATGTAAAATCCCGTAAACATCTCTGTAGCCATTACACTCATATATACTTCTTTTGATTTAACTTACATAAGATCTTTTAGTTCTGACTCGAGTGTTTTGTCTTTTCATTATTGTAACGACCCCGGATTTTATATAGATTTAAATTTATAATCAAATGAATTTTTGAATTAAAATAGTGAAATAAAACGGTAAATAGATTGCGAGTTTCCCCGGATTCAAATATATTCTGTATCAATCATTTAAATTAAAAATATTGTATATTGTGTATATATGTGTACATATGAATGTATATGTAATATATGAGTAAATTTGTAAATGTATATATATATATACATTGAATTTGAATTTGAAATCTTGAATATAAATGGTTTAAAATATAAATAATAAAATGTTGGGTAATAAAACTTTAAAAGGAAATACAAATATATAAAGTATACATCAGCCGAAATGAAACAAAAGATAAGCATGAACACTTGTAAAATAAAGAAACCAAATACATATGAATGTACTTGCCAAAGAAAAAAATATATAAGCATATATGCGAAAGCTTCCAATGCAAGCCACAGCAATATATTCTCAGCCGAGATAAGAAAGAAAAAAAAAAGTAAAGTTGTACAACATAATAAATGCAGCACCCAAATTTTCTCTCATCATCCTACAAACAAAGAAAATATCCCTGTAAAGAAATTGTACAACACAGCCTCATCACTTGTACAAAAACAACATACCCTGTAATTCGTTCTTTTGTATGTCAATCTCTTCATTCAGTTTCGTTCCTTCAAAGCTAAGAAAAACTGAAGCAACTATCATCTTAATAACTTAAACAAAAATCAACAATACAACTCAAGATCAAACCAGAGATTTAGGAGAGTTTCAGCTTGCAACCTGTTCAAAGAAGCTCTGTTTTCTTTCTCTGGAAAAACAACTGTGAGTAACATCAACCTTTTAAAATTTTAAACTTGACTTGGTTGCATTTATATCTGGAAAAACAAGTATAGTTTACATATTTTGAATGCTCTGTGAGTAAACAATAATTTCAAAGTTTAAGTTGTTTAAACTAGATTAAGATGCATATAAAATCTGGTTTGTGAATAGTCCAGTTTGAATATAATGATGTGCATATATATACACTGCTCTGTATACTGTTTGATCTGCCTGTAGTTACAAAGTTTAGTAGGTGATAAATTTTAAATATTACCACTCAATCATTATAGGCTGTGATTTAAACAAGGTAAGTAGTTTCAAATATAAATCAAGTTTTTAAACTCGTTTTCAAATTTTGGAAGAAGCAGATCAACTGGAAAGTTGATTACAGGTTATTCAAATTCCTATGTTAAATTCAAATATTTTAATTTGTCAATTCATCAATATAGTTTGAATCTACATACAAAAGTAGGATTTTTAAAATAAAAATGATGATTTTTAAGCAAGTATTCAAGGTGCAGTACCTTGTTGAACAGAATTTGCTCTTTTGTCAATTTCAGCTAATTCAAACAAATTTAAAATCTGAATTTTGGTGAGAAGCAAGCTTGATAATGTACCAATACCAGAAAAATGATAGAAAAATTTTCGAATGCATAGATTTTGGGTTTGGATCGAAAGTAGGGTTTTGTTCTTATGTTTTGAGGCTCTGTATTTTTTGGGTTTGCGTCGCCGTGCCTTGATCGAGTGGCACGTGGGTTGGAGTGAAGGTCGAGGAAGGTGTGGAAATGGCGTAGGCAAGGTGGCTTGGTCTCCGGTGAGGTGGGGTGGCTGAACGTGGTGGTTATCGGAGGGATATGTGCGTTCCGCGTTCGAGCTGCAGGGCATTTTCTTCGATTCACATTTATTCGAAAATCTGGGCTTAAATTTCTAATATCGAGATGAATTGGAGTTTGTGGGAGGCGGAGTGGGTCGCCGGAGGGTTGGCGAACCACCGTGCACGTGCACGGTGGCGTAGAGTGTCAGGGAGGATGCGAGTATTTTCGACTCGAATGATACTCGAGATTTCGTGGGTTTTGTCTCGAGTGAAACTCGAAGGAGCAGGAAAGATGCCTTGAGAAACTGAGCGCGTGAGATTCTTAAACAGGATTGTCGATTTAAGATTTTAACTGGAAAGAAAAAAAATTGAAGAAGGAAGCGTACGAGTGGAGGAAGAACGCGGGGAAAAGAGGGAGTAACCCGGGTTGTTACTCGAGAGAACAGGGGGGTTGCCTCGGGTCAAGTGTTGCTTCAGGTTCACAAACCTGTTTGCTTCTGAAATTTAAACAAAATCTAAATTTATAAATTAAAGATTATGACTGAGTTTTAAAATTTGGTTTAAATCTAAATTCAAGTCTAGTTTAGAATTTAGTTTGAAACAAATAAAGTTTTAGAAATTTAAACTTGTTTATATAACTTTAAAGTATTTAAAGGATTAAAAGAATTTTGAATTTTAAATGGAATTTGAAATTGTAAAGGAAGGATTTATTTATAATTTAAAGTAAATTAATTATGTAATTAACTTAAGAATGATTTATTTTATTTATAAATTAATAAATTAAGTTGATTAGAAATAATTAACGATGATTTAAACCTAAGAAAATTTCTTAAGAAAGTAATTAAAGAAATGTTATTAGTTAAATTGTTAATTAACTAGAAATCCATTAAGTAATCAAATTTATGTGATAAATTTTGATAATTAATTAGATTAATTAATTTAGATAATTAATCGTAAATTGTTAATTACTTAATAAAAAAATTAAGGAGAATTAATTAAATGATAGTTAATTAATTTATTAATTGAGGCTAATTAATTTATTATTAAAGATTTATTTATTTAAATAAAATTGAAATTAATTAATGTTAATTAACCAGGATTAGTAATTTATTCATAAGTAACTAATCTGACTTAAAATTAATCAAAGGATTAATTGATCTTACTTATGAATGTTTGAATTCTATTTGATGATTTGATTGTTTGATATCCCTGATATGTGATGATTTGTGATATACCCTGATTTGTGTTTTTACTTGTGATGTAAATTATTATCTGTGATATTTATATATCTGTAATCTGTGAATGAACGATAAGCGTTATAGTTTATATCGCTTATCAACTATATTGTTGTGTTTTAATCTGTGATGATTGATGTTGCACTATTGTGTGTAAAACCCCTGGACTACACTTATACACACACAAATATGGATTTCACGTGGAAATCGGTTAAGTCACAGATAATTTAAATTTAATGTTTTTGAAATTGAAATTTTAATTTCAATTGATTTTGGAAATGAATTTGGGTTAAATGTTAAAGCTTTTGAAATGGAGTTTTTAAGATAAAAGTTATTTTAAATAAATTAATTAAATTTCCAATTTAAATAATTTAATTTGAATTTGAATTCAAAATAATTTGGAAATTGAATTCCATGTTTGGAAATTACGGTTAAAAATGTTATAAATGTGTTTGTATGAATTTAAACCATTTTAAAAGCATAATTTTGAGAATTTGGATTTAACCCAAATGACTTTAACTCGTATAAATGAATCAGGTTTCCAAAATGAAAACTGTTGTTTTCAAAAGAATAAAAGTTTCCATATAAGAAATGAAATTTCAATTTAGTTAAAGGAATTTCAAGATTGAATTGAAAAAGGGTTTTCCAGTTATGAATGAATTTTTTTTTCTTTTTTGAAAGCTATGAATTAAATCTGTTTATTTTTAACAGATTTAAAATGATGATTTGTTTAAACCATTGAAATTGAATTGTTTTGAAAGCTATGAGTTAAATCTTTGATTTAAAGATTTAACGAGTTAATCAAATTGAAAGGGAAATTAATTTGGAAAATCTGTGAATGAATCTTTTGTTTAAAAGATTAAAGTGTGAAAATTGTTTAAACCGTTGAAGGTTGTTAAAATGAATCTTTTTGTTTAAAGATTTGAAAATGGTAATTTGTTAAACCATTTGAAAGAAAATTTGGGTAATAAGTTGTGACTTAATTGAAATCCCAATATCCGTATGTTTTTAAAATGTTGCGCTCGTTATTCGGTTTAGCCGGGAGAGGACCTTTGTGTCATATAACCCGTTCCGAATAATGATACGTCGTATATGGATCGCATTTGAAGACCGGTGGTGAAGACCGGATATTTTCGAAAACGAAAGGACAACTCGTCGAATGTCTCTGCATCGACTGGTCCCCGGTATAGTGATTTTAGCACCCTTTGTGATGGGAAGTCCGGACGTGATTGGAAATTATCCGGAATTGCAAGGGCTTCGTGAGAAGTGCCTTCGGTTCTGTTCGAACCCGGAACAGACTTGTATGGATACATGTCTGACATTACACTTTGAGATATAAAGCCGATTTCTTTCAAATACATTTCTGTTGGTGGCGGAGAATTTATTCTCTTAGCTTAACACCCTTCTCTGAGACGTACGAGCTCAGAGGTTATGTAGTTGAAATTTATCAGCGATATATTCCCAATTTGGTAATGTGGCATGCTGAGTGTAGCTGTGTGATGATCAGTGTTTGATCATTTGTGATATGATCATTTGTTTGATCATTTATCTTTGTGATCATAGGTTGATCATCTGTTGACCCAAAGCATGGCTTTGTGACAAAGCGTAGCTTTGTGGACGAGACTTCGTCAGGGCCTCACAACCCGGAAATGGTCGAAACAGGAATGTTGCGGCAAGGTTATGAGGGTCGCGCCCTTTAGGGTATGTCATTTTCTTCTGGAAAAGGGTGGTATCATGGTATGGAGCCCAGATACTTACTCATGTGGATACACCATCTTTATGATGTGTGATGTTGGATATCGAGCGCTCGGATAAAGGTCCCAAAGGACCGGGAGGTGGCATATTCGTGAGTTACCTGTTACAGGGGTAACCCGGCCTTGTTGGCAGAGAGCAGTTTGTCTCTCGGAGCGTCCCGCCAGAGGCGTTCCCATGTGGCGGAAGGAAGTTCCTTAGCCTGACCATTTGTTGGAAATCCATCTTCCAAATACGAACTTTGTACGGTTTTAGTTGTAGAACCTATCATTCACTTATGGTGGCGCCCCACTGTTTGGATGGTAGCTATAGTAGGCATAGTTCGAAATGTCTATGCTGGCTAAGATTAATATTATACTTTCGAAATGTTTTCTGCACTATGCACTAATAATAATAATCCAATGATTTGCGTAGTAAGCATGTTTGACTATCATAAGAAGAAATCTCCTCCAATTCTGCGTTTGCATTGTGTGTGTGGCGGGAGGTCTTATGGTAGTTTCATTTTCTAAAAGCATTGCGGATTTCAATGTTTAAAATTTTTTTGCTGTTGTTTAAAGTTAAACTGTTTTTGTTGCTCACACCAGTCCCATGACTGATCCGGAGTTTATTGTTCCTTTCCTAAACTCTGGGTGCTCATAATTTTCCACACGGGCAGTCTAGAGTTGGGTTTCTTTTCAGATATTCAGGTTTAGTAGATTATCTGGAGCTAGTTCATTCATCGGAGTTGCTTATCTTGGAGTTGTGGATTCATTCTTGTCTGAAGATCATTTTGGAGTTATCATTTCTATTGATATTGTTCCGCTGCTGTTGTTATCGTTTTCTTTTCCACTGCTATTTGTTGTATCATATCTCTGATGTATATTGATATTCATTGTATCACTCTGTCGTATCAGATATTGTATATCAATGTATTATTCATTTCTTCCGCTGTGTTATTTACTTAATTGTGTTATAGCTCCGGCGAATCGGATTTGAACGGTCGAATCTACGGCATTCTAGTACAATGTGAAGTACGGATGTTGATTTTCGAGCGGGCAAAACCCGATACGTTACAATTATGCTCGGGTCAGCCTGAGCATTTCGATGTTGAAGACTATCTTTCTGGAGGACGAAGATATAGTATATTATTACTGTTTATTATATTTATTCCGCTGCATCATGTTGTTCCGCTGCATTATTTATTTATTCCTGCTGTATGTATAACTCTGATCTGTATTGTAAAAGTGTAATCAAATGTTATTTGTTAAACAACTTCATGAATTGTTTATTTGATTATTATATTTTATCATCCTGCTGTGAGATTCTGTGTTTTGTTTTCTTTCTTTTCTCTTCTTTTTCTTGTTTACCCCGTAACAGTCCTCCCTTTTGAATGGTTTGGATTCGAGACGTGGGGTTTATTGTCAATTTATAACATCCAAAAAGGTGGTTGTAGCCTCCACTTAGGTAGGGTGAATGTTACATTTGGTATCAGAGCTTAGGTTTAGCAATTACATGAGCCTTAGGTGAATTTTGACTAGTGAAGATAGGGTAATTTAGACCAGAAAATATATTAAGTATAAAAGAGAGTGTAATGGTTATTCGTTGTATGCTTATTTGCATATGTATAAGCATATATGATAATGCCCCATCGTATTATGTTTAATTAGTGTTTTGTTATTTACTAGTATATGGCCATACTTTGGAAATATAGACTATAGAGAGATGATGAAAGTAGACACAACAATGAATAAATTAAATAATGGAAAATGAAATGAAGTAATGTATTTGAGTAAAGAATGGGACATTAAAATTAGTTAGAGTGTGGTTAGACCTTTACTTATTGCCCTAGTCGAGTAATAAAAGTTTATTTTAATAAATGATTTATCAATAAGAAAGAGTTTAAGGTTGACAACTTTTTGGTTGAAAAATACTTTGGTTAAACTTATTTTGTTTGAAAACATTTTACCTAGAAAATACTTTGAAAAGAAAATATTTTCATTGAATAAATTATTGGGAAACAAGTATGTTGTTTATATAAAATATTTTACTGGGAAATAATTTAGATTATAAAACATTATAGTAGTTGACAATATTTTGTTTAGAAATATATCGGTTTGGAAATACTATACTGAAATCTTCTTGGATAAAGTGTATTTAGTTCAAAGAATTTGAAAATTACTTTGGTCATAAATATTTAATTAAAATTGTTTTGGCCAAAAGTGTTCTGATTTGAGTATAATTGTTTAAAGTATTTTGTTGAGAAATCCTTTTTAGTTTGAAAAACATTCGATTTGGAATGAATTTTTGGTTGAAAAATATTTAGTTTAAAAAATATTTTACAGAGAAACGATGGGTTAAAATAATTAGTTTTGAAACTAATTTATTAGGGAGAAATATTTTACTAAAATGAGAACAATTTAATTTAGAAAAAATAGTTGGGAAATAAAATGTTTGATTTGAAACAAATGTAGAGGTGTTCATTAAATTTTTTATCAAAAGAATTTTATTGAAAGAGGATTTTTATATTAAATGCACAATTATAAAAATATTAAGGGATATTTCATTAGAAAGTATTTCAATTGAGAAATATTTTAGGTTAGAAAATATTTTAATGCATAATATTTAAGATTGAAGTTACCTTGATGGAAAATACTTTGGTTGAAAGATATTCCACTTTGAAAATATTTCATGAAAATATTTTGTTTTTAAATATTTTATTGGAAAATAATATAGTTGAAAAAGTATATATATAATATGTGAGTAACTTGTTTGAGAAATATTTGTTGGAAAATATTTTCTTGTACATACGTCTAAAGAAAAAAGCAAAAATAAGAATATATCTATGTGTGTGTATAATTATCATTGACATATATTCAGTTGAGAAAGATATTAGATTTAGGGAACATTTTTCATAAATATATGAAATGTAAATCAACATATAGATAGTTACCTAATATATTAATGTGACTGATTGTGTTTGATATACAAGTATACTTAAGTATTATCCTCAAATATTATGCACAAATATGGATTAAATAATGTTTGTTTGAATGAAGATATAATAGAACATAAGTATTGTGTAGCTAATATGACTATGAGTACAATTATGTTGTTATTTATTTAATGGCCACACAATAGAAATGTAGTTATAATGATAGTGGATGCATTTATGTTATTGATGGATGTGTATTTAAAACAGGATTAGTACATGTATAATGTTTATTAGCAGTTTAGGCAATGCTTGTATTGGCTATTTGTATGTTCGGATTTTGTAGCTAAAATTATGTTTGAATATTAGCTTGACGGTTAATATTTACATACATTTTATAAGGAGTGTGTGAAGCACTTTCTTTTATTTTAATAATTTTTATTATCTTGATATTTTGACATTTGATTGATTTAGAATGATACTTATTTTTGAAAATGGATATGTGATTAGTCAGATAGACAAAACAAGTTTGAGCTAACAAACATTTTTTGTGCACCTAGTTTATGGATAGTTATGGTAGGATTATTTGCATGTATGTTATGCCTTGTGAATGGCTATGGTCAATGATTGATTTTTCACTCATTATTGATGCAGCATTATTTCTGAATGCTAATGGTTGTATGTTTATAAAAAGGTATGAGTTACCATAGCATACGTGAGGATTTATTTCTTACTAAGGAAATGAGTTTGATTTTGCCATGGTTAGTTATACTATGCAGTTCTAGCATGCTACTTTAGAAGTGGTTGGTTTGTGCTTTCGATTCTTCACTGTGATTTGTTAATGCCTAAATAACTGGATGTAGGTTATATATGATATTTTCATGCATTGGGTTTTATTTCTAGATGAACTGCAGGAACACAATTTCTTTTTTGTTTTTGCGAAGGAGGGAGGTGGGGTGGGAGAATGTAATGACCCATAGATTTACACATATTTATTTAGAATAATAAATTATTGATTATCGTAAATAGTTGAGTAATGAACTAAAAGTGAATTTAGAACTACACTATGATTTTGATGTTGTATTCATAATTATTGCACGGATCTTTTCGAGTTGATCAGTTTAGGCTATGAATTTGCTATGAATTTGTACAATAAAACCTTATTTTGGTTTGAAAATTTATAATTTGTTAAGAATGATAATTTTATGTTCTTAAAAATTGGAAATGTTTATAGATTTAGATAAGCTAATAAATGATTAGATGTATTATTTTAACAATGTTAAAGATAAAATGTTTTTTTCTAAAGAATATGTAGGGTACGCAACAAATAAATGGAAGAAACAAATTGAACCTAAGATTGTAAAGGTATACCAACTCATAGAGTTTTTTAATAGTAGGGTGCGAAGACTACTGAAGTCTTAAAATTCACCATTATATGGCAGGATGTCTCGACTCAGGAAGTCTGTAGGGTTCGACTAAAAATAACCAAACTCTAGTGTGAGTTTATGACAGTGTGTCAAAACATCAAAATGAATGTAATAAATGAATCAACAACACGAAACAAGTGTTTTTGGAACTAGGAGGGACTATTGATGCTTAGAAAGGACGCTTGTTAGAATGTATTCAGGGTGCTTATATTCAACTTCTTAGGAGAGTCAAGGTAGCTTGGATGGCTCCTAAGGTGGATGAGCAACCATTCACCGATGATGTTGTTCGAGAAAGCTAAATTAGTGATTGGCAAAACCTTATGTGGTATTCCCTGAATATATTCCAAGATGATCGGTAGATTAAAACCTAACTAAGAGTCTAGGTAATGCATGTATTTGTTAATGTTGAATATATGACATGGTTACTGATGTGATGGTGAGTATATATGTTATACTTACGATTGGAAGTAACAATTATGTGTTAATGATTATATCGTGCTAGTAAGAGTGTAGGTTATATACTTGTTATTTAAAGTGATGTTTATACGGTATTGTTCATGTTACGTACGATGCTTTGTTGATATGTAGTCGTTGTTGATTTGTTTGAGAATTTGACTTGACATCTCATATTTTCAAAGCTTGATGGTTGTATGCTATTTTGTTGTTACCCCATATAATGATTGATTGTGATGGCTTAGTAGGAGTAGTGTTTCCTCCTTGCATCGATTGCATAAGTTGCGCTGGTTATATTAGTTGCATGGATGCTATGATTGTTATGTTTTAATAAATATTTGGATGAAAAAGAGCAAAAAACAGAACTGTGTGGACTTGATCCTAAAAGGGTACTTAGGCAGTTTTTTTCTACACAGTAATCACCAGATCCCTTAGATTGGATTGTGATGCATAGACTTTAAGCACAACCCAAACTAGTTGATAACTTTTTTCTTTCCTTTTGTACTATTGTTGTAAGGTTTACATGTAAATGCAAGGAGAAAGGAAAGAGTAAGTTTGCTCAACTTTTATGGTGTTGTCATGTTTGTTTAACATATTATATGACCTTTGATGTAATGTTGATATAAATGAATAGTTGACTATCCCTTTGTAATAGTGGTCATTGTATAAAATGTTGTGTATTTAAATATTAATTAACATATTTTCGCTATAATGTTTTCCCCAATTATTTTATAAGTTTTTTTAATTTATGAACCCAATGACTCATTATTTTAAATATTTGAAATTAATGAACAAGCTTTAACTAACAACGTTAACATTAATTTCAGATGTCAAGAATAGTAAGGCATTTCAAAAGCTCAATGGCAATCTTTTACATTTATTTATTATTAACTAAACAATATCATGCCATTGTCATCTCTACCTCAAATGTATGATTCATTCCTCCTTGATTACTTCTTCATTTCTTAAATCAATAATTTTCTTTTACAAATAATCATTTTTCAGTTTATCTAAATCAAGCAAGTAATTCAATGTGCTTCTTTCTCTCAACCATTTTGCAATTCATTGGAATCAATTGCTTCAACTTTTTTGTGCGAAATTCTCAACTAAATCATGTAATCATTTTCCACTTATTTGTCTCATTTTGATTTGAGCTTGAAAATAATGAATGGTTATTGACTCATTCTCAACTAATTCTGTTTATTTCATATTTCAATTATTGTAGGTTTTGGACTAAGCCGATGGAGTTGATAATTCAGAGAGTTAAAGTATTGGTTTTTTGGCATTTTTCAACTTTGTGTTCGATTATATATATTTTTATTGCAACATATTATACTACAATATCAAAATTTTCAAATAATTTTTGTTTATTTCATTATCGACGGTTGACTTTATTATTTATTTTTAATTTGTTGCAAGATTTAGACTAAGTTCTTGTAATTGATATTTCAAATAACTGAAGATTAATTTTCGAGTGATTGTTCAATCTGTGGTAACTTGTCTCTATTATTTTATTATAAGATATTATATATTACAATATAAAAATCAATGCATGTTTGTGTGTAATAAATGTGAGTTTATCAATCTTATATAACTAATATCAATACAGTGTTCATTTACTTAATGCCTGAAATCATGATTCAAACTTTAGTACCCTTTTATGAATTGTATAGTATTTTAAATTAGGTAACATATATGTTAATGTATAAAGCTATTTTGTAGTATAATTCTTATTAGATGTAACAATTTTTACAATTCCATACTCTAATAATATTTTATTATTTTTATGAAGATTTTTTGTATAATTTTATTTTGTAAATTTTTTTTTAGTATTTTACCATATAGTACCATTTTAATCCTATTACCTTTTAAAGGTTTTTTTTGAAGTATTTCCCTATAATGCTACTGTATAATATCATTTGATATCTTCTTCTTTTTTAAATAAAGTATCAATATTTTTTTTCATATAATGACACTACCTAGTATCATTTCATACCTACTACTACTTATTTTTTGCAATCATCGGTTATTGGCGATGAAGTGGGTAAGAGAAAGTGATTGATAGTGTCCACACTTAGGTGGTGATGCTAAGCGGCGATGTCGGGTGGCATGATAGGGTTCTAGATGATGCGACGTGGTTGGATTTGGAAAATTTTAGGGCTTTTAGGGTTTAGTTGTGCATATAGAAGGCGACAAAAGGGTGGCGGTGGTAACTTGTAGTGCAAAAATTGGCGATATGGAGGATGTCAGCATGAAAGGGGCAACAAAAGTAGTGGCATAGGAGGGAGAGTGGCAACAAAGGTGGTGGCATAGGAGGAGAGTGACATTAGAAATATCGCGAGGTCTAAAGGAAGAAAATAAAAAATATCATGTCCTTGTGGCTAAATTATTAAGTTGGTGGTTGAAGATGGACACAAGTTTGTCCATTGAAAAAAATACCACTTTAATAAAAATTCCATTTCTTAATAGTGGCTCGCGACTAGAGATAACGAGAATGAATGTTGCAAGTGAGAACAACATGAAAAAGAATTAGGGTGCAATTATCGACATCCATTTTCTTCCCTCCAAACTCATTACTTCATCCACAAACAAAAAACATTAAACACTCTCCCTAAACCTACCTTCACGCATCATACAATGATGCTTAAAATATATGCCTTCTCTTATCTCTTTGTACGTCAACACAGAAGTAATCAAATTCAAACCAATTGGGAAAAACTTGTGTCAAAACCCTTCCTTTAACTTTATGGGCTTTAATATCATATTTCAAATTTAGCTAATTTTAATTGAATTCAAAATTCAAAACTCAAATAAAATCTGTGAATACGAAGGTTTAAATTGAAAAACACCTACACTTTTCCCATCATCTTGAATCTCAACGTTCCATCCAAACCTACATGTTTTAGTCCCCCAAAATCATGTGTTCGATTTTTTTGATAAAAAAATTGTTTGCGTAAAGAGTTGGATAACTTATGAGAGGAAGTGGTTGAAGGTGGGTTTAGGAAGTAGGATTATTTTTAGTTTATGTTATTTCTTCTTTATGTGGTATTTAGGGATTTTTTTGGGTGTAAATAGCAACATTAAAAAAATTATTACCCTTTTACATTTTTTTTATAGAATATACTATTTGCAACAGTAACATTTTACCTCTTAGCCCAATAGGTTGTCTAAACTCATTAGACCAACCTTGGATAGCATTGTCAATCCTTAATATAAAAACAAGAACTATTCGATGATGGTCGTTAAAGGAGAACAAGAAGTACGAGTAGAAATGAAATTTATAAGGAAAATGTAGAATTCCATATTTTATATATCTAAATTGCCCAGGGAAACCAAAAAATAGCTCAAATTACATAGCAAAAGCGTAAAAATGAATCTGTAATATATACATTTAGTAACATGTCATAAGTAATTATTAGTCATTTATAATTGCATATTATATATGTATATATAATAAGGTCTGAAAATAATCTGACCAAACTTATAATGCCATGATACATAATTTATTTGATATATATGCTGACTTAAAAAGTCAAGTTTATTTGTTATTTACCATCAATAATTTATTTACTTGCATGGTATCAAACAATATTATTACATTTGTACACTTCGAGGAAGTATGCATCAAAAACAACTACTATTAAATTACAAGGTGTAATATTTGTCGTCTTCAAGGTTTTAATTTTGTCATCGGTTTCACCATCTCATGAAGTTTTGTTGACTTCACCTCCATACTTTTTTTAACATTTTGTATTTACAATATTTGTCAAAGTTTTCCTATAGCCATTGATGTTTATATTGGACAATAAGATATAATTTTAGTGGAAATTTGGTGTATGTCTTCACTTCGAAAATCCATTCTTAGACATCCCTTTTATTCCAAATCTATGTTCCAAGTCTCTACTATTAAAAACGTCTACGACCTTAATTTGTATATCTTTTGATCTTTGATGTCTAAATCCATAATTGTCTATTGTTGCTCCAATAATCATTGGGCTTTCACCAAAATTCACACTGAGGACATACATCTGAGCTCCTCCAATCTTCGTTTCTGGATGCCATAATTCTATCAAATTTTGACCAGAATTACCAACTCTTATCACAGGAGGTGACGTTATGGTAAGGCATCACTATCAATTGTCTCTATGTCGATAGTTACACATAAGGACATCCTTCTCAACTTATAGAAATGACAAATGAAGGATGTTGACGTACGTTTGGAGTTCATTGGATTTTCATGATGGAATTTTCTAGCGTAAAAATTTACACTGCATTTTTTTGTTGAAATTCAGGGGTTATTGCACAACAATACTTATATATTCTGGAGTGTGAGTACCCTGCATAAATATATGCAGTGCAACACAAAACATTTAAAATTATTATGTTTTGCTGCACAACATCAAATATCAATGGTATATAGGTTTATGGTAGAAATACAAATAGTTGCAGTGAAAACACTTTCAAATGTGGTTGACTACAACTAAGGGTGCATTTGCGGTGAAAGGAAACAGGACATTTGAGCAGGGCATTTGAGTAAGGTATTTGAGCGGAATATTTGTGTGAATGTGCAATGCGTTTGGGGCTTCAAACGGCGGGGTATTTAAATTGTGATTTTTTTTTAATTTAATTAATTTGTAGTTAACTAATTATTTGTTTTGATGTGTAATATGCATTTAAATAAAATGTCAAAATAGTACAAAATGCTAAATAAATAGAAATAAATTATACACCAGTAGAAAATACATATAAAATCATACAATATTTTAGTACAGCCCTGCTACAATAATTTCATCTCTTATGCTATCTCGAATTACTATTATTTCACGGCACATGTGTCATTGTACTGATTCAACTGCTCTGTTCAGTGCAGTTCTCATACTATAGTATTCCTCCTGTATTCCTCTGGAATAAGATCAGGATCATCATCATAAGCCATAAAATATGCATCATCACTAATGTATTTTCGTATAAAATTGTGTATTTCCATTTTAGATACTACAACTTGTACTCGAGTTTCAAATGAGTATGTTGGCATATTCTTCAAACGACAAACTTTTTCTTCCATATTCCAAAGGTTCTCTCAATTGCCATATGTAAACTTAAATGATAGAAATTACAATTTTCATTGGTCGATTTTAGTTAAATTGCGGTTTCACAAAAATAAGGAACATGATATCTAATATTACGATAAGGTAGTAAATAACCAGGTTGAAGTGAAAATCCTGAATCAACTAAATAATATTGTCCAAATAGAGGGTGAGGGAAGTTAGAGTTTCTATCATTTATAAATGAATTAAAAATTCTACTATCATGCGCAACACCTTCCTAACTAGCCATAACATAAGTAAACTATAAATTGAATGAGCATGATGCTAAGATATACTGTGTAACATAACATTTTCGTCCTATATATGGAACAACCCGATCTTGAGATAAGTGTGCCATTATGTGTGTACCGTCTATAGCACCAACATAGTTTCTAAAATATGGGCAATACCGATTTGAAGTTATAATATGATCTGGAACAGTGTTAAATTGTGGATCATTGGCTTGATAATATCTATAGCAAATAATTGTAGAGCATCTAAAACAACATGAAAACAAACTAAAATGTGCTACCTGACCTTTGAAATCTGCAACGATCTGACTTTTCGACCCTTAGAAGCTGACATTAATACATCAACAGTATTCACATGCCGAATAACCAAGTGTCAGAAAGGCAGATGGTTAGGAGAATGAAGAAGAAAGAAGACAAGAAGAAATTAAACAACATAGAATCTCACGTCGCAATGAATAATCTATATTATAACAATGATCTTTATAAAAGAAAACTTTTATATACATACATCCATTGGAGTACCAGCCTATCATCTACCTGGACAGATATAACACATGTCCTTACAATTTCTGATAAATACTACAAAGCCATGCAGCGGAACATAAAGAAATACGTAGATACACCTTGGGCATCCAACTCGGTTCCTGAGCTCCAAAGCATGCAAAGCTAATTTGAAAATATACTCGGTCTGACCCAAGCATTATAAGAAAACAACACCCAGGTTGGTTTGGTAAAACCAGCATGAGAAACTCAAATCACAAGGAATTTTATTTATTATAACTTGTAAATCCTTTAAAATCAAAGGTATCTCATAAGACCACGTCGCATATAAACACGGATGGGCTTTTACCTTACGATAACCAAAAAAATTTCTATATAAAATCCTTTAATGTTATCATAATGTCTAGGGTTTAAAGTATTAATAACCAAGTAGTTGCGATGCGTGTACATGATAGCAATAATAGGTATATAATCAAAAATCGAAGGTACTTATTGCAGAATGGATTTCCATCAAATGGCAAGGTAAGAGACTAAAACTTTTGAAAATCTATACACCTCTAGATAAAATATATAGTGAGATCGAAAACCTTTAGACCTCTATCAACATAGGACCAGCCTACCCCTAAACTAGGTAGTACCAAATATGATCACCCCTTGGTTGTGATCCACAACCAAAAAGGGCTATGAAGCATACATAGAGATATCGACACTAGATATTGGGATGATCATACCCTAATGGGTGCGACCCACATAGCCCTATCGCATCTACCCTATTTTAACCATTAGCGGGATGTGAGGTTTGAGAGGCTATGCACTTAACATTTAGCAATCCACCTTGGAATGCAAACACTGCCCTCTAAGCAGAAATACAATGTTAGCATTCATCCATACAAGTTCGTTCTAGGTCTGAACGAAAACAAAGGTTCTTCAAGGAGCATCGTCTTCAATCATCTTCAAGATGTCTTCCACGTGAACTCATATATTGGTTCGAAGTGGTTTTCAGATAACATATGCGATCCCGGTCTCTCCAAACCAACAACGATAATTTTTGGTTGACTCATTCCCAGTTCATTTGGAAGTATACAACAAGTAGTCGGGACCTCACCGAGAAACTCTCGTATACGATCATACTTCCTAACTCAAAACTGGCCAAGATTTGATAATCGGTTATTTAACTATCAAATAAACAAAAATCTAGAGATTTAATTACCCATAGCAAGCACTAAGCCTTAAAAACAAATCTTCATTTATTAAATCTCTTTTCAAAACGTATATCCAAACATTCATATACTTATCTCACTGACATAAGTATATTCACAAAACATTTATGAAAGATTTCTCATTTCAAAATAGAAGGATTAACAAATGTTATTTTAATTAGAGATAAGAGTAACCCCAAACATTATTCCTTCAGTGTTAAGCATGGAACAAATGTCCACACCACCATAATTAAGAAGGTCAGTTAAGGGAAATCCCATCTCTGATTCTTTTATAAATTTTCTTCAATAATTCCTTTTAATAAACCATTTCCATTTATAAATCTCTTTTTCTTAAATTTTAAACCATTTATAATACTCTTATATAAATATCCAAAGTCATTTATAAAACATCTTCTATAAATATCCAAAGTATTTATAAAACTTCTTCTATAAATCTCAAAATCATTTATAAAACTTCTTCTATAAATCTCCAAAATCATTTATAAAACTTTTTAATAACTCTTCATTTATAATCCCTTTTTAAAAAAAATCATTTACCAATATCATTTGTGAATCTCCTTTAAATAAATACCTTATAAAATGTAATTTACAAATATCATTTGTAAATACCGTTATTAAAATAATTGAATAACTTACAAAATTATTTAAAATAATTAACCTCAAATTGATATAGAATTAAAGTCAATTTTAAAACCCCTAATTTTACAAATTTGAAAGGAAGCTTAGTGACCGTAATGGTACTAAAACAAGTTACGATTTTAATTAAATCTGACTCCAAGTCACGGAAAAGTTATTTACATAAGCCAACATATATGTAAATAAAATCCATAACCAAATTAGGGAATAACATGTCAATACAAACCAATTGGCAGATAAATGCTCGGATAACATAATAGCAGGATGGTGATTTGTCCTGCTACATAGATGTTCAAACAATCTATTAAGTTTACTTTTAGCAAAACGAGAATTTATTCTGCTAATAGATGTCCACATAATTAAACAATTGAGTTATAACATAATGAGGATTTATTTTGCTAAACAGATGTCAAGTTTAGTATAACCTAATCAAATTTTTATCGTTACTTAGTGGTATTGACAATCGAATCCCTTATGCTCAAACTATTCTTTGTAAAAGAAAGTTGCCTTTAAACAAATTGATCTTTGGAAAATAAAGTAATTAAAATCTTAAACCCTTTTTAAAATCATAATTAAATCTTAATTAAGTCTTAACTTAAGTTAATTATTAATTGATAAATAATTAACCTTTAATAAATAATTTGTTTATAAATTAAACCCTTAATTAATTTATAATTAGAATTAAACACTTACTTAAAATTAATTAATAATTACACTATACTTAATTAATTAATAATTAATTAAAAATAAATCATATACTTAATTATTAATTAATTGAAAATTAATCTTACTTAATCAAAGATTATTATAATTAATCTCACATTTAAAAGATAATTAATTAGTAATTAATCTCCCCTTAATTATAATTAATAAACCATGTTTAATACTTAATTAATTACCAAACTTGATTAATAAATAAATAATAATTAATTAATAAATCCTTAATTAACTTCTTAATCATTATTAATTAAGTTTTATAAAACATTTCCAAAGTATTTTAAGTATAAAAACTTAATTTTGCAAAAAGTGGACTTTTTAGCCAAATTGCATCCATAGCGACTATCGCTCTGGATACCATAACTAGAAAATTTGTTTCTTAGCTTTCTTTAAAAACCTATTACTTTTGAAAGCTCACTAATTTTTCACAAGCATAAAGTAAGTGTTTTTAAAAGTAAAACAATTTTGAACCTTTGAAAAAGATTTAATTGTTAAAACTAAAACCATAGTTCTTACACAAGGATTCTTTATCGCTAAACCATACAAAAGCGCTAACTTTTCTTAGCATCTTCTTACATCATCATGTCTATATTACACATAAACATAACACAACCAACACAAACACACACAAAAATCATAACTTTTAGACTTTATTTTCAAATCTAAACTACATATCACATTCAAACACATATAAGCACACATAAACTCATATAAACAACGTCCAAACCATATAACTAGCCAATGTCAAGCCATTATACATACACAAACAATCATAAAGTAAAAATACAATTTTTACCAAAAAGGTGTGAGTTTTACTCACTAAACTTATTTAAATCTCTTTAAAAACTTGAAAAGAGCTTAGATCTTTGAAAACCCTTTAGAAAAATTTGATTTTTGAACCTAAATAAAGCAAAATGGACTCGACCGTGGTGCCTTGGGCTTGGCCTAGAGTGCTTGAGCACGACCATGGTTTGTAGAGGAAGTATGGCTTGATTTTAGGTGGAGGAGGGGTTTAGGAGAAGGAAGGAAGTAATTTAAAGTGCTTTTAAGAAATAAAAGTAAGAAGGAAGTGAGTTTTAAAAATTTGAAAATATTTTGGAAGCCATTAATGGGAGTTTGAAGTTTTGAAGAGAAGATATAAAAAAATTTAAAAAGTGGAAAATGAAGTAAGAATGGAGAGAGAAATTTAGAATTAGTTTTACATAAAATGAAAGTATAAAATTACCTAAATACCCTTAGTACAGATGCCCTCCATTAGTTTTATGCCACATCACCACACACCCTACCATGCCTTGAACTACATACATGAACCAAGTATTCACCCTTTTGTCCACTAGATAATACCCTCTCTTGTACCATGATGTTGCATTTGAATGAGACATTACATAACTTATATTTGTTTTGATTTTTAAACTTGAAAATTATCACATCTTTTACTTACTTAAGTACACACATATATTTACCTCTTTACACATGTAATTAAATTCATCTTAATTTTATAAGTGTGTGTTTAAATATATTAAGGTGTTTTACAAATTTTTAAACAACTTTTAAATGATCAAAAATCAGGATATTTGAAAAAGGTTTCCAGCTACATTTTCTAATTTCCTTTTAAACTAATTATATTTGTAAACAAAGTTCAAAAACGAATTTTCTATCATTAGTTATAAATTAAAAGGGGGCTATTTTAATCATGAAAACCATTAATTAAATATTTAAAATTAATTAAATATTCACCCATCAAAACGGTAAAATTCCGGATTGTTGCATTCTTCCCCCTTAAAAGAATTTTATCCCCAAAATTTCACCACATAAGCACCTAATACTATTCATAAGTCCATGTTATGTTCATAGATCATCCATGTGAAAAATCTGATTCGATCTCCACTCGATTACATAAATTCACTTCCAAGCTAGTATCGCTTACCCGATACACCAGTGCGGACTCTGATCAGGCTTCTTGACTTGAAACCTCCATCCTCCTTACATAGCTATATACTATGATAGTAAACTTTGGTTCCCTATCAAAAACCCTCATCAAGTGCTCGCCGTCAAAATTGGGTGATGAATCCTTATCTAGAATGGTGTAAAACATCTCAAGTCATATACCTGAATCTTGTATCGAGAATTATATAAGAAAGGGAAATGATCTACGTACAACCTACATACCCATCTAAAGGTTCTTATTTACCCATTTACCTTCTTACCCTCCCACAAATATTTATGAAATCATTTCATAACAATCCCAACTTAGGTTCAAACATTTCTAGATGATATAACTTATTTATGAAGCCTTTCATAAAATCATAAAAATTATTAACTTGGATAATACTCTCCGACATTCTAAGAGTATATGTATATATACATAACATCTAATTTTTAATTCTATTCACTTTTAACTATTCAGATGTAGGCACAAAATAATTTAGGGTCCTTAAAACTAAGTTGACCAATTCAACCTCTTTACCCATTCAGTAAGGTAAGTAGCTAAGAAGAGTAGGATGCTGGTATCCAAACTCTATCCTAGAGTCTACTTTTTCCTGGACACCTCTAAGGTAAAGGTGTTTATTAGCTGGCCAAATAACATTAAATACTATTTAACCTCCTAAGTGTTAAAATCCAAAAGACACTGTTTAATAAAACCAAGTTTATTAAACCTTCTTATTAAATTAGTTCAATTTTAAAACTTCATTTATTAACCATTTTAAATCAAGATATCTTTACATCCTGAAAACTTAGGAGCCAAATACCCAAGTTTTATTTCAAATATATTTTGAAATAATACTATATATTTTATTTATAGAAAATATACATATAGCTAGAGTAACCCCAAAATGATACTAAGGAATTGGGTGCTATCAAACAATATCATACATTCCCTCACCAAGAAGAGTAATACTCAAGGGAAGTGTTTACCATCCGAACACATATCTTCCCCATTTTAAGTTATTTTCGGGCCACTCAAACTTATAGATACTTCTTTTGTTCCAAAACTCCCTTTTTGAAACAATACTTTACATATTTTCATCAAAATATTTACTACCAACTTGATTTGGGTTTATTCGGATTTGAACTCGTTTTGATCATACAATGATAAAGAGAATAATTTACTAAGTGCATTACAACGTTCGTCTAAGCAAATATCCTATCGTCACTTAGAAGATTATTCAGATCGTCACAAAACAAATCGAAACTCGTTACCCAAACCAATCCAAAGAAAATACTTTTTACTTTAAATTCCCATTCCCAAAAAAAATTTATACTTAAACCAAAATATTTTCAAATTATACTATTGTTACTTTCCAAAACCTTGAAAACCATTTTTAGAAAATACCGAGATTTAAGTTCTCAAGTTTTCTACTTAAATTCTTTTTATTTATAAGTCACATCTTATAAACCAATTTTATAAATTCATTTTCTTATATAAAATCATTTCTATATATTCTAACTTTAAATAAACATCCTTTATTAAATCAAGTTTTAACCCAACATTAACGTCGAACGCCTTATAATCAAATTGTGAAACTTAATTCATTAGGTGTTCGTCTCACTGTTTCCCAATTTTCTATTTACCTAACCCATGTTTAAAAAAAGGAAGTTACCTATAACATTCAACAACAGTCAATGCTCAAACTGGACAATCATGACTAAACCAAATCCTAAATGATAATAATAGAATATTATCATTTCCTATTCAACAAGCATCTCAAAGATACTATACTATTTTTGAAAATCATTTTTTGTATATATAAAATATATTCCTAGGTAAAATTATTTCATTTACCAATTTTAAAATAAAACAGCGTCGGTTGGTCTTGTTCAAGTGCTTAGGAACCCCTATCGGTAATGTTGGTTGGGTGCATCGACCAAAATTCATAAGCCACTTGACAGATTAATTAAGATAATATAAAACATTTTTGTATCAGTAACAAATAAGCGCTCTTATATAGTACACTCAAATTCATAATAAGGCATTATATTACTTGTAACGACCCGTAATTTTATCACTTTAAAATGGAATATTTAATTTATTTTAAATATTCAGATATAGAATTTTCAAACTTAAATAACCATGTTTTATGTGATAAATAAGAATGATAAACTTATTTTTAGAATTTGATTACAAAATCAAGAAGTTTGGATTTTCGTCGAAAAGTGACAAAAGTCGGTTTGCGATAAAATGGGATATACATTCAATGCTGGCTTAAAAGATAAATAACTCTTTTTAAATTGTTATATAATGATAATAATTGGTTGATAAAAGTTTTATAACTATATATATACTTGTTTTATAAAGGTTGACAAATTTCGTCACACTTTGACAAATCGACGTCGTGTTTTTACAATTGGATTTTAATATTATTAAATATGATTTTATAGCTTACATAAACTTGTTTTAATTATTTAAATATGACAACAAATCAATTTTCAAGTTTTGTTTACATAAATAAATAGTTTGATTTAAAACTGAAAATGTGATCGACGATCGCTTTTTGGATTTTCGTTTGTTCGTCGAACGGAAGTTGTTTCGACTCATTGCAACATTGTTAACATGATTTTAACACATCTTAGTACATATTTAAACTATGTATACCTTTAGTCAAATCAAACATATATATATATGTGTGTGTGTGCGCGCGCGTGTGTGTGTGTGTGTGTGTTTCTTTTTTTATAAATTAAGAATACTTAAAAGTTAAGTAATGAAAAGCAAACATCAAATCACCATAAATGTATGTTTTACTTTATTATCAAGTAAGGAAGATGTGATGGGATGATGGTAAGTGTTGAAAAGGGTGATGTGAAGTTTTAGAGAAATATCCATGGGTATTTTGGTAATTTGGTAAAGGGTTGATTAGGTAAATTACCACTTTTTACTTTTTCTATAAATACCACCTTCCATTCTCTCATTTCTTTACGTTTTCTCTTCGCTCTTTTCAAGCTTCTTCATCTTCTTCTTCTTTTCTTTAATCACTTCTTCTCTTCTCTTTATTTACTAACTTTCTTAAAAACGTATCAAACCAACTCCAAACTCGACCAAACTTTGCCAAAGTTCTTATATCATCATTTAAACATTGTTTAGCACCTAAAAAGTTGAAGAATGATAGAGGAAGGGATGGAGTAGGAGGAGGGAAAACCTAGGTGGAAGGTGGAGGATGACTATGGCCGAGATCAAGTAGGGAGGAAGGTGGTCACGAGTAAAGAAGGGGAAGAAGGTCATAGTTATGTAGTTTAAGAGGAAGAAAGGATGGTTTTAGTGATGTTTGGTTGAAGTTGAAAATGATAATGAAATGTTGTTATAATGAATGTTGGTAGGAAGTAAAACGATTTGGTTAATAGTGAGAACTCAATTTAAGTACATACTTCTTATAATTTGAAATTAATTATAAAATGGTTAGAATGAATATTAAAGTAGTTATGATGTTTGGTTGGTTAACTAATGTTGTTTGATGGTTTCTTAAGAAGTAAGAAGTGATATATATAGTTAAACATATCAAATGAAAGTGAGCTCTTATCTTTTAAAATCCTATTTTTGTTGTGTTATGATATTCATGTTCATACCCTTATGATAAATTAACATCATTTAATTGAAATATGGATTCTTGAGTGAATTTGGTTGTATGGATGAATGTATGGTTGTTAATGTTGACTTTATCAACATCATAGTTAAAAGTTGGTTATGACTACTTTATTAGTCATAGTTAATCCGTAGTTGATTTGAAACCACACTTCTTTTAAATCCCATATAGTATACAAAGGATATTTAAGTCTCTTTTTGGATTAACTATAGAAAAAGAATTCATTTTGAAAGAAAAAATAGCATATGGTTTCGTATAGTTAAAAAGTTTTAAGAAATGGAAGTTTGAATATTAAAATAATGAAATACGGAATATTTTAGACATAAAGTGAAAACGATTTTTAAATGAATAAATTAGTAAAGTATTGATTTAAAATGGTTTATAAATGTTTTATGAATAATAAAACACAATTTGAAGAAGTTTTGGAAAATAGTGAAAAACAAGTCAAAATAAGACGCGTCACGTAACGGCGGTTTGCGATTTCACACGGGAAAAGCTAAATGAATGTATAAGACAGAAATGGAGTTGGAATCCTTCGAAATAAGAATTTTCTAGATCCTTATAACCATAGTTTTTAAATGGGAAAGAAAAACCAAGATTACATCTTGTAGATTTTAAACTATGTCCAAATCAAGTTTTCAAGAAAATCGTGCTTTTGCAATTAAGTGACCAAAGTATAAAAAATTTTAAAATGAATATTTTTAACGTTTAGAAATATAAAATAAATTTTATAAATATGTTAAAATGTTTAAAAGTAATTTGAGTTATAAATATAGATTTCCAAATGATAGAAATGTTATTTTAATCAAATAAACTTGTAAAACACTATCCGCAGCACTTTTCTACAGCAGTTTTAATAACAGTTTAAATAAATGGTTAAGAGAAATTGTCTATAACACTTAAACAATAATTGGAATTTTTCCTTAAAAAGTATGCAATGTAACAATAAACTGAGTATGTGGAAACGACTAGTACATTTGTCCCACTTGTGAGATCTAGAAAGGTAAAATAAGGTGTAACTAAGGTTAGGGATGGAGCAACCACTACCCTAAACTTACCTGGCATCTGTTTTCTCTTTCTTGGCGACGGGTGGAACAAATCGAAAGGAAAGCCCGGATGCTCTAAATGAAAAGATCATATTTAAGATTTACAAAATTAAAAGGCGCTAAACAAGTTTTTAGTAATATAAAAGAATATTCTTGTCAAACTCTGTATTAAGGTCGAAGGAGGGAGTTTGTACTAACCCCGTGATTTTAAAAAGTGATTTCACCGTTATTCCACGAGTAGTACGAGTTGAATATGGAAATTAATCTGGGTATGATTAGTCTAATCTTTTACTCAATATAACTGGTTTGGGTTTAAATTAAACAATGCCTTAAATAGCATTGTTTTTGACCCAGATAAGACATGTTTTAAAAAGATGAAATTTTTATTAGATTAGGAATTAAATTTTCCTAAGTAAATGACTTGAAGATTTCCAAAGTTAAAAGGATTTTAATTAACCGGTAAAAAGTTAAAATGAAAAGAGGAGTAACAAATCTTGTATACACATATTCATAATTTTTTATTGATGATTGGATTTCAAAGAGACCATGATCGGATTTGGGTGATTCCTATCCGAAAACCACTTCAAACCAGTTTACGCTTTCGAAGTAAAACATTTTGAAGGCAAAGATCATTGAATAATCTTTATGATGTAGGGCTACCTGCCACTAGACCCTCGGTGAAATTTACCATATCATATATTATGGTTGCGGTAGTGCTTTGTTATGAAAATCTTCGATTTGCAAGGATTAATTGCTACTAATCCTAGGGGTAATCCCGACAGGATATGGTAGAAGAAGTGCATTCGGTTTGTCCTATTCCTGGACAACTTGTATGGACGAATGTCTAACATTGCATTTTGAAATCACATTAATTGATCTCTATAAACATATCATTTGTTTAGTGGTGGAGAAGACAACTTCTCTTAGCTTAACACCCTTTCTTGAGACGTACGAGCTCAGGAGTCATACGTTTGTAGTAATCAGTTATGTGATTATGGAATGGCAATGTAGCATTCAAAGTGGAAAGTTAATGTCCTGTATGGAAGGTAATCGTTACCTCAGGCCTCGCACCGGAAATGACTATAACAGGGTAGATGTAGCAAGGATATGTGGTTCACAACCATTAGGATATGATCATCCCTATCTAGATATATTTCTATCCACTATAACGTTCAAGTTTAAATTATGTGGTGTATGCTAGAGCGCGCTCGGATAGGTCGGTAACGACGGGGGTGACGACATATTCAGTACTATCTAGTTAGAGGTAGGCCAGTCTTGTGTTGGTAGAGAACCATCGGTTGGGCCTCGGTACATTCCTCTAAAGATGTACTGCTTGAAGGTATTCCCTTACTTGGTCATTTGTTGGAAATTCATTCTTCAATATGAGTTTGCGATTTTAGTTGTAGAGCCCGGTACGCTCGAATTTAATAATGGTAATGATTTCGGCTATTTGAATATGTTTACTTGGAAAGTGTTTCCAAAAAATGTCATTAAAAATAATATTAAATGATTTGATAAAAATGTTTTAGTTATCATAAGGTAAAAACTCATCCGTGTTTATGTGCGGTGTGGTCTTATGAGATACTCTTTCTTTTCAAAAGGCTTTTGTCACCAATATCCGATCTATGACATTGTCATTTAAGATTCGTGTTTCTTACGTTGGTTTGCTAGACTGATCCGGGTATTTTTATACATGGATCAGATCCGAGTAGTTTCAGGATTAGCTGAAGACGCTTGGAATTACCAAAGGAGAGCTGGAGATCTTCATTAGTGTATGGACATATTCTATTTTCCGCTACATTGTGTGTTGTTTGTTTTTCAGCAAGTGTAAGGACAGGTATTATAACTGCCCAAGCTGAATCTAGGTTAGACTCTAATATATGTATTTTAAAATTTTCCACTGTAAAGATTATTATTCAATAATATATGTTATTCTATTCGAGTAAGATTTTATTCTTTCTTCTTTTTCTTTCTATCCCATAACTATCCGTCTTTCCATTCAACTTGGATTGGACATGCATGATTTATTATCAGCTTAAATAGTGCGGATTTGCGGGTTGTTACAGTGTGGTATCAGAGCTTAGGTTGAGCGAACACCTGACCGTAGTAGGGGTAAAGACTCTTCAGAGATAGTGTTAGTAATACCCTAGGATGAGTAACTCATTAGCGATAGGGTAAGTGACACCCTAGAATGAGTTGAGAGTATTATGTATACGAGCGCGTATTTGTTAATGTCATATAAAATGATTTTTGTTTTAGAAAAAAACTGGTAAATGAAATAATTTTACCCATGATTATATTGTGGATATAAAAGATATTTTCAAAATGATATAGTTATTTGTTGAATATTTAGTTGTTAAGAAATGATAATATTCGGTTATTATCATTAACTGATTTATTGTTTGATTAAATAGTACAAATATCTTGTGAATTAAGTTTTACGATTTGATTATAAGGTGTTTAATAATAAGATTGGTTTAAGATTAAGAAGTTTATTTAAGACAAATTTATGACCATGTTTTACAAATAAAATGATTTTATAAAAGTTAAACATGGAAGGATTTTATATAAATTTTTAGAATTTAAATCCTAGTATTTTGGAAAAGAATTTTGAAAGTTTAATACAATTAAAAGGAAGTTATGATTTTAAGAAATGTATTTATAAATGGGGCATTTATAAAAGAAAAATAGTAAATAACTTGTTAATATATATATATAGTATTATTTCAAATAAAGGATTTGAAAAGAGGTATCTTAGGATAACTAGTTTGAGTGGTTCGAAAGTAACAAAAAAGGGCAGGAGATGTGTTCGGACGGCAAACACTTCTTTTAAGTATTACCCTTTTGGTTAAGGGGATATATGATACTATTGGTAGTACCCGGTTCCTTGGTGTCATTTTGGAGTTACTCGATCTATATAATTTTCTTGCAACAGGTTTTAAATTTGTTAAACACCCTGATTTAAGTAAAACCAATTTGAAAATTTGGGATTTGTATATATACTCTTAGGATGTAAGGATGTATTATACAAATAGATTTAAGTCATGAACTATTTATACACTTAAGTAATGTTGTAAGAGATAATTCAAAAAAATGGATTTAATATGAAGTGAATGGTTATGAAACATAAGTTTTAAAGGGTTGATTAAACCAAAGTTGTGTTTGTAGGTGTTTATAAACTTAAGAAAAAATTTGGGGAAGAGTTCCCAAGTGTTATTAGTACCAAATGAAATATACTAAGGAAAAAATGAATGTAAATAAAAAGAATTTTTTATAGTTAAAAAATAACCTATATGAATAAATACGTAAGTTATACATATATCATTTCATCACACAAATTTGATCTAGGATTCGAGTATGGAACTTTGAGGTGTTTACACTGATCTAAAAAAGGATTTATCACTCAATTCTTGACGACGAACATTGATGAGGGTTTGTGGTAGGGTACTTGAGTTATCTATCATAGTTGAGAGCTATGCAAGGAAAATAAAAGTTTCTAAGCCTGATCAGAGTCCGCACTAGAAGATCAGGGGATCAATACTAGTTCAAAAGAAAAGTTGTGTATTTGAATAGGAAATCGAATAAGATATCTTATATGGATGATTTGGGTACATCTTATGGGTATAAGTTTATGAAATAATGTTTTAGGCAAACTCTTTTGGGTTTTAGGTTCGGTTTAATTTCGAGGACGAAATTCTTTTAAGGAGGGGAGAATGTAACGACCTGTAATTTTGCCACTTTAAAATGAAATATTTAGTTTATTTTAAATATTCAGATATAGAATTTTCAAATTAAATAATCATGTTTTATGTGATAAATAAGTATGATAAACTTATTTTTAGAATTTGATTATAAAATCAAGAAGTTTGGATTTTCGTCGAAAAGTGACAAAAGTCGGTTTGCGATAAAATGGGATATACATTCAATGAGTGTTTTAAAAGATAAATAACTCTTTTTAAATTTCTTTATAATGATAATAATTGGTTGATAAAAGTTTTGAAACTATATATATACTTGTTTTATAAAGATTGACAAATTTCGTCGCAATTTGACAAATCGACGTCGGATTTTTACAATTGGATTTTAATATTATTAAATATGTTTTTATAGCTTAAGTAAACTTATTTTAATTATTTAAAGATGATAACAAATCAATTTTCAAGTTTTATTTATATAAGTAAATATTTTGATTTAAAATTAAAAATGTGACCGACGATCGTTTTTTGGATTTTCGACCGTTCGTCGAATGAAAGTTGTTTCGACTCATTGCAACGTTGTTAACATGATTTTAACATATCTTAATACATATTTTAAAGTATGTATACCTTTAGTCAAATCAAAATGTATATGTATATATATATACACATTTCTTTTTTTATAAATTAAGAATACTTAAAAGTTAAGTAATGAAAATCTGTAACGACCTGGATTTTTTGTTGTTCGATTTTGAATATTTAAATGGTTTTAAATATTGAATTTGAACTATAGATTGATTTTGAATATGGAAATTTGGGTTTTTATTTATAAAATAAATTCAGAATTTAAATATAGCGATTTATTAGATAATTTATTTATTGAATTTAATAATTGGATATTGGTTAAATTATTATGTCTTGAGTTTTAAGCTCGATAAAAATAATTTAAAGGCTTATAAAATTCATATTAATAGTAATGAAGATAATAAAAATTTTTAAATTGAATTTAAAAGCGATCTGTTCAATTTTAAAAATAGCTTGTTTAAATTGACATTTAAAAATAGCCTTCCGGGACACAGTCTCAGAATTCGATGAAATCCAGTTTCATTGGATCCATAATAGTGTATTATTATCGGATTTCAAATTTCGTAGCATTTGGAGTTATTGTTTGATCGTACGGGATATAAACGTGCTGAAATTTATATCGAAATTTCAATATAATAATTGGATCCAAAAAGCTATCTTCTCCATACGATCGAATTAGGACTTGAAACCTTTTTCCATTGTGTTCGGAATAGGGGTATAACATTATGAACGCCTAGCGGCACGCTTCGATAGGGGTTCAAAATTTCGAGTTGCGTAAATCGAGATATTTTTGAAATTTAATTATTTATATATATAGGCTAGTCAACTGCTGTGCCTTTTCAAATACGCCATCCTTCTTTATACAAACACGCTACCTTTCTCCTCTTTTAGTTCAATCGAGTTCTATCCTTTCACGTTTAAAATCATGTCTATCTCCTGCCTTCAAATTCAAAAACCACGAACATCTCGTTCGACCAAAAAAAATGTATAAAATCTAAATCAAACTCGAAGTTTATATGGACATCGCGAATTCGAAATCGCGTCTCTTCCTGTTCTATTTCTTGCACGAAATTGACTGATTGAAAGAGAACAAAAGGAAATTAAAACAAAACAATATCTCGATCGAGGCAATCTGTGTAAAGGAGGAGGGGTTTAGGTACGTGCGCAGAGGAGAGATGGGCGATAGGGGCTGGCGTCTTGGCGCGTCGCTCATGGTACAGGTGAAGGGCCAGGTTCGGCGATGGAGTGTCGAGTGGTTTTGGGTATGGGGGTACTCGATTGGCGCGGCAGGCGAGTACAATTTGGGGAGGCACCCGATTGAATCACGATGGTCGCGATGTACTATGGCAGAGGGGGAGTGTGGTGGTTGCGACTTGGTGGTGGCGAAGCGCTGGAAAGCCATGGGTCGATGGCTGCTATTCGTGGCGATGTGGAGGATGGTCGGCGTGGGTAGGATGTTGCGACTGCAAGGCTCGACGAGGTGATGCTCGCTGTTGGAAGTCGAGAAGAGGGAGAGCGCGATGGCCTGGAAGGAGAACGAATGGGGTTGTGATCTTGGAGGGAAGAAGGTATTACTGTCCATGTTAAATAAATTAATAAAGTTAATTATATTATTAATTATTTACTTATCGGTTAATTAAGCTATTTATCTTGGTGATAATTAGTCCGTTAATCCATGTTAAATTTATACAAGGTCCAAAATCATGGAATAAATCACGATGGATTCGTAGTTGCAAATTCTATGCAATGGGATTAAAAATTGGAATGGATTGCAAATAAAATCAAGGTGAGAATTTCTCACTCATTTGGATTACCGTATTTAAATTTAAATGTTTAAATTTAAATTTAAATTATTGGATGCTTGATAAATTTAAAATTATCAGTCGGATGTGATATTATATATGGTAGTATATATATATTGGAGTGATTGATATTCCCGCATATATATAGCGGATGAGACCCTATGCGCCCCGCATAATAGCGGATGACCCTATATACCGCGATATCCCCCTCGAAGTGGGATTGGTATTTTTATGTTGTATTAACATCTATGGATGCAGGAAAACAGGTTGGAGGGATCCAACTGGATTCCTCAAATATATTGGTTATTTTTCATGTATAGTGGTATATGATTTGTGTAGAATAATCTATTATAGATTATTGTAGTGATTGGAATTATTGGATGCTATTGTAGCACTGGCCTGAATTTTGATAATTTAAATACCATAAATATACTTTCAAAATTTATGGAATTAAAAGGAATTTGATATAAAAATATATATATTGGAATTGGAGTTATTTTAAAGAAATTGAATTAGAGAAAAAAAAATATTTGATTTTTGGTTATACTTAACTTTTGTGAATTATTGAATGGAGATTTTTAAAAATGAATTATATAAGAGAATTTATAAATGATATTCTGGAAGAAAAAAAAAAGAGTTAAAATCAATATTGAAAATAGATTGGAAGTATAAAGGGAATTTATGGGAAATGAATTTATACAATGGAATTTAATAAATAAGATTTGTTTATGAATAGGTAAAACAAAGGGGTTATGAAATTTATAAATAAAGGAATTCGATATCAAATGAGAATTGGGAGAATATGTAAAACAAGGTTGAGAAAAATAGTAGATTCTATTTTTAAAATGAGAACGGTTAGGGAATCGACAATGAATCGATATGTTGTGAAATCGAGAGAAAGTTATAAATTAAATTGGTTATTGAGATTTTTAAAATATATTTTAAATTTTAAGAAGTGAGTTTGTTTTAAAAGGAAAATTTTATTATTTTAAAACTATGGGATTCTAAGCTAGTTGAGATTAAAATACTTCGGTATGTAGATTTCCAAATGTTAAATATTTATTTAATAAATTATAACTTTTTAATTCAGCTTCAAAAATTTATTTGTTTATCTAAAAATGAGTTATTGATGTTATAAAAGTGTTTTCAATATCTTAAATAATAACTTAACATATTTTAAAAATAATATAAATTACTATTCTTTAAAAATGCTCATTATACATATACATAGTTTGAAAAGATTGAAAATTTATTTATAAATTTCTCTCGAGATGTGGAAACAGGTTTTTAATTAAAGGATGAGATTTTATAAGAGAAATCTAAAAAAAATGGAATGTTAGAGACTTAAGGAAATTTCTTAGGTCTGGATGTGGTAACTTCGGGAAGATTTTGAATTCATTTAAAGGAGTTATAAATGGTTGGTTGGGATTATAAATAAGTATAATCGGTTTGGAAATCGTAGGAAGAATTTATTAAAATTCCGAAGACTTATGGGATAAGTTATGAAATATTTTCCAAGTTAAATATTAAAATGATTTTGCAGATTTTATGTATAAATATTCTCCTAAGTATTAAAAGGAAGGGTTTGGAAAATATTTTTAATGCGAGAAGATTGGGAATAGAAATATTTTCTAAGTGCTATGAAAATGGAAGTTGGAAATATTTCTAAGTATTGAAAATGGAGAATGCCCTGTTATGGATCCAAGTGTTGAAAATGTTTTCAAATATAGAAATATAGAGGAAATTGAATATATATCTTGGCAAAGATGTCTTGGAATAAATATTTTGGAGATTTATAAAATAAGGCCTAGTGTTGCTTTTGGATGTTATTTGATAGTTAAATAACCGACTATCAATATTGGCCAATTTCGTTAATCGTTTCGAAGAGACCGGGATCGGATTTACTTATCCGAAAACCACTTTGATCCGGTTTGAACGTTATGAATGAATACCGTAAAGATGATGAAGACGGTCATTCGGTTTGTCCAGACCCAGGACAACTTGTATGGATGAATGCTATCACAACATCGGCATTGGAGGACGATGGGCATTCTAAGTAAAATTGTTCTTGAAAGGTAACGCTTAGCCTTGAACCTCATCAACCGGGAATGACTAAAACAGGGGAGATGCAGCAGGCTAAGTGGATCACATCCAAGTAGGGTATGTTATCACTTTTCTAGATGTCCTCGTAACCCTATTTATTTTAGTTATGGGTATACATGAAATAAGAAGCGCTCGATAGTAAGGGTGGGAACACCCGGGGTGATAACATATTTGGTCTATCCAGGTTAGGGGTAGGCCGGTCTTGTGTAGCAGGGGATCCTAGTGTGGTCCTCGGTACATTGTTCTAGAGGTGTACTATGACGGGCGGTACCCCAGTGGCCCAATCATTCGATGGAACCCATTCTCCAATAAGCGCCGTACGGTTTTGATTGTGCCCAACTATGCTGAAACATGAGATGCAAGCATTTCAGCTATTTTCTATTTACTTTCTATAGACACTATTACAATATCAGACGGATTTGATAAAAATGATTTGGTTAGCGTAAAGCAAAAACCCGTCGTGTTTATGTGTGACGTGGTCTTACAAGATACCTTTGTTTTCAAAGGATTTTGGAGAAAAGTTAATAATTCAAATTGAGTGTGTTTTTCTCACGTTGGTTTTCCAGACTAACTCAGGTGTTATTTTATTATAATACTCGGGTCAGACCGAGTATTACAGATTCAAGTTAGGATGCTATGGAGCTCAAGAGACGAGCTGGAGGATTTCTAACGTATATCTCATACTTGTTTTATTCCGCTGTGTGGGGACAGGTTATTATAACTGTCCAGTTTGATGTGTAGATTGTTGTACTCTGATGATTGTAAGTATAAATAGTTACAGATTCTATTGTGTAAAAATCTGTTGTTATATATTATATTTTGTTCCGCTGCGATTGTGAGATTCTGTGTTGTTGTTCTAATTTTCTTCTACCATCTTTTCTTCTTTACCCTAAAGATTCGTATTTCCATCCAATTTGAGTTGAGCTGAGGTGAAATATTATCGGCTCAAGGGGTACGGATTTGTGGGCCTTCAAACAACAAATCACCACAAATGCATCTTTTACTTTATTATTAAATAAGGAAGATGTGATGGGATGATGGTAAGTGTTGAATAAGGGTGATGTGAAGTTTAAGAGAAATATCCAAGGGTATTTTGGTAATTTGGTAAGGGGCTAATTTGGTAAAATACCACTTTTTATTTTTCTATAAATACCACCTTCTATTCCTTCATTTCTTCACACTTTCTCTTCTCTCTTTTCCAAGCTTCTTCATCTTCTCTTCTTTAATGGCTTCTTCTCTTCTCTTTCTTTACTAACTTTCTTAAAAACATATCAAACCAACTCTAAACTTTGCCAAAGTTCTTATATCATCATTTAAACATGATTTAGCACCTAAAAAGTTGAAAAATGATGCAGGAAGGGGTGGAGTAGGAGGACGACGAACCTAGAGGAAGGTGGAGGATGGCTATGGCCAAGATCAAGCAAGGAGGAAGGTGACCATGAATAAAGAAGGGGAAGGAGGTCATAGGCATGTAGTTTAGGAGGAAGAATAATGATGTTTGGTTCAAGTTGAAAATGATAATGAAGTGTTGTTATAATGAATGTTGGTAGGAAGTAAAACGATTTAGTTAATGATGAGAACTCAATTTAAATACATACTTATTATAATTTGAAATTAATTATAATATGGTTAGCATGAATATTAAAAGTAGTTATGATGTTTGGTTGGTTAACTAATGATGTTTGATGGTTGCTTAAGAAGTAAGAAGTAATATATATAATTAAACATATCAAATGAAAATGAGCTCTTATCTTTTAAAATCCTATTTTTGTTGTGCTATAATATTCATGTTCATACCCTTATGGTAAATTGACACTATTTAGTTAAAATATAGTTGCTTGAATGAATTTGGTTGTATGGATGAATGTATGGTTGTTAATGTTGATTTTATCAACATCATAGTTAAAAGTTGGTTATGACTACTTTATTAGTCATAGTTAATCCATAATTGATTTAAAACCACGTTTCTTTTAAATCCTATATGGTATATAAAGGATAATCAAGTTTATTTTTAGATTAACTATAGAAAAAGAATTCATTTTGGAAAAAATAAATAGCATATGGTTTCGTATAGTTAAAAAGTTTTAAGAAACGGAAGTTTGAATACTAAAATAATGAAATATGGAATATTTTAGAAATAAAGTGAAAACGAGTTTTAAATGGATAAATTAGTAAAGTATTGATTTAAAATGGTTTATAAATGTTTTATAAATAATAAAACGTAATTTGAAGAATTTTTGGAAAATAGTGAAAAACAAGTCAAAATAAGGCGCATCGCGTAAAGGCAGTTTGCGATTTCGCACGGGAAAAGCTAAATGAATGTACATGATTGAAACGAAGATGGAATTCTTTGAAATAATAATTTTCTGGACCATATAATCATAGTTTTCAAATGGAAAAGAAAAACCAAGATTTCATATTGTAGATTTTAAAATATATCCAAATCAAATTTCCATGAAAATCACGCTTTTGCAGTTAAGTGATCAAGGTATAAAATTATTTAAAATGAATATTTTTTAATGTTTAAAAATATTAAATAAATTTGATAAATATGTTAAAATGCTTAAAATCAATAATTTTAGTTATAAGTATAGATTTCCAAATGATAGAAAGGTTGTTTTAATCAAATAAACTTATAAAACACTATCCGCAGCACTTTTCTATAATAGTTTTAATAACAGTTTAAATAAATGGTTAAGAGAAATTTTTTATAATATTTAAACAATAATTGGAATTTTTCCTTAAAAAGTATGGAATGTGATAATAAACTGTGCATGTTGAAATGACTAGTACATTTATCCCGCTTGTGAGATCTAGAAAGGTAAAATAAGGTGTGTAACTAAGGTTAGGGATGGAGCAACCAGTGCCCGGAACTTACCTGGCCTCTATTTTCACTTTCTAGGTGAAGGGTGGAATAGATCAAAAGGAAAGCCTGGATGCTCTAAATGAAAAGATCATATTTAAGGTTTTGAAAAATAAAAAGGAGTTAAACAAATTTTTAGTAATATAAAAGAATGTTCTAGTCAAACTTTGTACTAAGTTCCGAGGAAGGAATTTGTACTATTTGCGTGAATTTAAAGAGTGATTTCACCGTTATCCCATAAATAGTACGAGTTGAATACGGAAGTTAATCTGGGTATGATTAGTCTAATATTTTACTCACTATAACTGGTTTGGGTTTACAGTAAACGATGTCTTAAATAACATTGTTTTTGACCTAGTTAAGACATGTTTCAGAAAGATGAAATTTTTATTAGATTAGGAATTAAATTTTCCTAATTAAATGACTTGAAGATTTCAAAAGTTAAAAGGATTTTGATTAACCGGTAAAAAGTTAAAATGAAAAAAGGCGTAACAAATCCTGTATACACATATTCATAATTTTTTATCGATGATTCGATTTCGAAGAGACCGGGATCGGATTTGGGTGATTACCATCTGGAAACCACTTCAAACCAATTTATGCTTTCGAAGTAAAACATGTTGAAGACAAAGATCATTGAAGTTGAAGATCTTCATGATGTAGGGCTACTTGTCACTAGACCCTCGGTGAAATTTACCATATCATATATTATGGTAGTAGTAGTAGTGCCCTATTATGAAAATCTTCGATTTGCAAGGACTAGTCGCTACTAATCCTAGGGGTAATTTCCAACAGGATGTGGTAGGAGAAGTGCCTTCGGTTTGTCCTATTCCTAGACAACTTGTATGGACGAATGTCTGACTTTGCATTTTAAAATCACATTGACCGACCTCTACAAACGTATCATCTGTTTGGTGGCGGAGAAGGCAACTTCTCTTAGCTTAACACCCTTTCCTTATATGTATGAGCTCAGGAGTTATACGTTTGTAGAAATCAATTGTGTGATTATGGAATGGCAATGTGGCATTCAAAGTAGAAAATTGATGTTTTATGTGAAAGGTAATCGTTACCTCGGGCCTCGCACCCGGAAATGACTAAAACATGGTAGATGCGGCAAGACTATGTGGTTTGCAACCATTGGGGTACGATCATCCCCTTCTAGATATATTTCTACCCGCTATGATGTTCGGGTTTAAATTATGTGGTGTAAGCTAGAGCGCGCTCGGATAGGTTGGTAATGACCAGGGTGATGACATATTCGGTACTATCTAGTTAAAGATAGATGGGTCTTGTATTGGTAGAGGACCATCAGTTGGGCCTCGGTACATTCCTTTAGATATGTATTGTCGGAAGGCAGTCCCTTACCTGGTCATTTGTTGGAAATCCATTCTCCAATACGAGTTTGCGATTTTAGTAGTAGAACCTAGTATGCTGGAATTTAATAATGGTAACAATTTCAGATATTTGAATATGTTTACTTGAAATGTGTTTTTAAAGAATGCCATTAAAAATAATATCAAATAATTTGATAGTTATCATAAGGTAAAAACCCGTCCGTGTTTATGTGCGGCGTGGACTTATGAGATACTCTTTCTTTCCAAAAGGTTTTTGTTACCAATCTCTGATCTATGACGCTATCATTTAAGATTCGTGTTTCTCACGCTGGTTCGCCAGACTGATCTGGGTATTTTTATACTTGGGTCAGATCTGAGTTGTTTCAGGATTAGCTGAAGACGCTTGGAGTTCCCAGAGGAGAGTTGAAGATCTTCATCAACGTGTGGACGTATTCTATTTTCCACTGCATTGTGTGTTGTTTGTTTTTCAGCAAGTGCAAGGGCATGTATTATAACTGTTCTAGCTGAATCTAGGTTAGACTCTGATATATGTATTTTAAAATTTTCCACTGTAAAGATTATTATTCAATAATATATGTTATTCCATTCGAGTAAGATTCTGTTCTTTCTTCTTTTTCTTTCTATTCCATAACTATTCGTCTTTCTGTTCAATTTGGGTTGAACATGTGTGGTTTATTGTCAGCTTAAATAGTACAGATTTGCGGGTCGTTACATTACCTTATCTCTTAATAAGTTTACCCCATAAAGCCAAGGTTCTCGCTTAACCTTGCGCTTTGATACCAAATGTAACGATCTACCTTTTCGACCCTCGGAAGTCGACACTAATACATTCACGGTATTCACATGCCTAACAACCAAGTGTCAGAAAGATAGATGATTAGGGGAAAGAAGAAGAAAGAAGACAAGAAGAAACTAAACAGCACATAATCTCACATCGCAATGAATAATCTATAATATAAAAATGATCTTTACAAAAGAAAACTTTTATATAAATACATCCATCAGAGTACTAGCCTATCATCTACTTGGACAGTTAGAACACTTGTCCTTGCAATTTTTGATAAACACAACAAAGCCATGCAGCGGAACATAAAGAAATACGTAGATACGTCTTAGGCATCCAGCTCAACCCCTGAGCTCCAAAGCTAATTTGAAAATACACTCGGACTGACCCGGGCATTATAAAAAAAATAATGCTTGGGTTGGTGTGGTAAAACCAGCATGAAAAACTCAAATCACAAGAAATTTTATTTATTATAACTTGTAAACCCTTTAAAATCAAAGGTATCTCATAAGATCACGCCGCATATAAACACATATGGGTTTTTACTTTACGATAACCAAAACATTTTCTATATAAAATTCTTTGATATTATCTAATGTCTACAGTTTAAAGTATTTAATAACCAAGTAACTATGATGCGTGTACATGATAGCAATAATAGATATATAATCAAAAACCAAAGGCAGTTATGCAGAATGGATTTCCATCAAATGGCAAGGCAAGGGATTGCCTTCTAAAAATATGTACACCTTTTGATGAAATATACAGTGAGATCGAAAACCTTTCAACCTCTACCAACACAGGACCGACCAACCCCTGAACTGGGTGGTACCAAATATGATCACTCCTTGGCTGTGATCAACAACCAAAAATGAGCCTCGAAGCATACATAAAGATATTGACACCAGATCTTGGGGTGATCATGCCGTAAAGTGCGACCCACATAGTCTTTCCGTATCTACCCTATTTTAACCATCACTGGGATGTGAGGTTTGAGAGGCTATGCTCTTAACATTTAGCAATCCATCTTGGAATGCTAACACCGCCCTCTAGGCAGAAATGCAATGCTAGCATTTATCTATACAAGTTTGTTCTAGGTCTGAACGAAACTAAAGGCTCTTCAAGGAGCATCGTCTTCAGGGAAAAACATGTCAATACAAACCAATTGGTAGATACATGTCCAGATAACATAATAATATGATAGTGATTTATCCTGCTAAATGATGTCTAAACAATCTATTAAGTTTAGTTTTAGTAAAACGAGTATTTATTCTACAAATATATGTCCGAAAAATTAAACAATTGAGCTATAGCAAAATGGAGATTTATTCTGCTAAACAGACGTTAAGTTTAGTATAACCTAATCACATTTGTATGGTTAATTAATGGTACTGACAATCGAATCCCTTATGCTTAAACTATTCTTTGTAAAAGAAAGTTGCCATTAAACAAATTGATCTTTGGAAAACAAAGCAATTAAAAACTTAAACCCCTTTTAAATCATAGTTAAATCTTAATTTAGTCTTAACTTAAGTTAATTATTAATTGAGAAATAATTAACCTTTAATAAATAATTTGTTTATAAATTAAACCCTTAATGAATTTATAATTAGAATAATTAAAAACTTACTTAATAATTAACCCTATACTTAATTAATAATTAATTAAAAATAAATCATATACATAATTCTTAATTAATTAGGAATTAATCTTACTTAATCAAAGATTACTAAAATTAATCTCACTTTTAAACCATGTTTAATACTAATTAATAAACCATGTTTAATACTAATTAATTATTAATTACCAAACTTGATTAATAAATAGGTAATTAATAATTAATTAATAAATCCTTAATTAACTTCTTAATTATTATTAATTAAGTTTTATAAAACATTTCCAAAGTATTTTAAGTATGAAAACTTTTTTTTGAGAAAAATGTGTGATCCTCTGAAAATAGAGGAGAGCACACATGCAACTATATATATCACAATAATAAGGTGCTGCCAACATGCCTGGCAGGTAACAAAACTAAATACAAGTATCAAAGAAAAATCAGGTACCCCTAAGATGAGTTCCGACAAGGCCACCACCCATCACACCCCGATATCGAGTTCCGGCATGGCCACCACCCGACACTAAGGTGTTAGAAGTACCTAGAAACAAAATAATATGATACTCCATGCATCTGAATCAGGAGCTATATGCATCACAAACTAAGAAGGAAGCTCCATGCATCTGGATCAGAAGGAATGAAGAAGCATCTACTCTAAAGTGGAACTAAATATGATGCTGAATGGAAAATCTGCTCTGGAGACTCTGTACAAAGGAAGAAGTGCCAAGCAGAAGAATGGATCCTCCTGAAGATAATACGCCACAATGGAGATGAAAGTATCCTGCATCAGTGGTGGAACTGCAAATAATCCTGAGTGGAAAACTCTACTCTGATGGCCTCTCTGCAATCTGTAATCCTGCAATCTGAAGACATGAGAACCTGCAAAAAGAGCCTGACACCCTATCACCCATACCTGTATCTGAAGGATGACTAAGGAAAAAGTAAGAATTATACATATATATGTATATTTATATAATTAATATACATATATATGTATAGATGAGGTAGAAAATAAAACCTAAATAAGACTAAACAGGACAAAAACAATAGAATTAAAAAACCTATAAACTAATAACACCAAAGACAAGAACAATAATTATAACAAAACTTAAAAGATTCTTATGAATCTTTAATCATAAGTAAGTTATGATTAACATTTAGATCATCATATAAATTTGAAAAAATATTAATGTTAATACTGTTAATGTTAAATATATAATTGTTGTGTTTGAATAAGTTAATATTATAACTAACCTTATTAAGATACCCTTTAAATAGATTATTTTTAGCTAATTTATATTTGGGATTAGAAATCCAATTAAAACAGAATGAAGAAATTGTAAAAATCAATTTGTTAAAATGACTATTATTATTATTAAAAATTCTTTGATTTCTTTCAAACCAAATATACCAACTAATAATAATGATTAAAGTGTCAAGTAAAAATCTAATGTTCTTTTTGAACCTAAATCTAAAATTATTCCAATAGAAGTCACAGTCCAAAATTTTAGTTGTTATATTAAAATTAAAAATTTTAAGAATATTATTTAGAATGTAATAAGAATCCGTGCAATCATAATTTTAAGTATAAAAACTTATTTATCAAAAAGTGGACTTTTTAGCGAAACTTCATGCATAGCGACTATCGCTATGGATACCATAACTAGTAAATTTGTTTCTTAGCTTTCATTAAAAACTTACTACTTTTGAAAGCTCACTAACTTTTCAACAACATAAAGTAGTGTTTTTAAAAGTAAAACTAGTTTGAAGCTTTGAAAAAGATTTGAATTTTAAAACTAAAACCATAGTTTTTACACAAGGATTCTTTATTGCTAAACCATACAAAAGCGCTAACTGTTCTTAGCATTCTCTTACATCATCATGTCTATATTACACATAAACATATCACAACCAACACACACACACACACACACAAAGATCACAACTTTTAGACTTTATTTTCAAATCTAAACTACAAATCACATTCAAACACATATAAGCACACATAAACTCATATAAACAACATCCAAACCATACAACTGGCCAATAATCAAACCATTAAACATAAAAATACTATAAAGTAAAAATATATTTTTTTACTAGAAAGGTGTGAGTTTTACTTACCAAACTTATTTAAATCTTTTTAAAAACTTGAAAAGAGCCTAGATCTTTGAAAACCCTTTAGCAAAATTTAATTTTTGGACTTAACAAAGCAAAGTGGGCTCTACCATGGTGCCTTGGGCTCGGCCTAGAGTGGTTGAGCACGACCATGGTGTGTAGAGGAAGAATGGGCTTGATTTTAGGTGGAGGAGGTGTTTAGGAGAAGAAATGAAGTAATTTAAAGTGTTTTTAAGAAATAAAAGTAAGAAAGAAGCGATTTTTAAAACTTTGAAAATATTTTTGAAAGCCATTGATGAGAGTTTGAAGCTTTAGAAAGAAGATATAAAATATTTTAAAAAGCGGAATGAAGTAAGGATGGAGAGAGAAATTTAGAATTAGTTTTATATAAAGTGAAAGTACAAAATTACATAAATGACTTAGTACAAATGCCCTCCATTAGTTTTATGTCACATCACTACACACCCCATCATGCCTTGAACCACACGCATGAACCAAGCATTCCCCTTTTGTCCGCTAGATAATACCCTCTCTTGTACCATTATGTTGCATTTGATTGTGACATTACATAATTTATATTTTCTAAAATTTTTAGACTTCAAAATTATCACATTTTTTACTTACTTAAGCACGCACATTATTTACCCCTTTGCACAGTTAATTAAATTCATCTTAATTTTATAAGTATAGGTTTAAATATATTAAGGTGTTTTACAACATTTTAAACAACCTTTAAATGATAAAAAATCAGGATTTTTTTGAAAAAGGTTTCCGATCACATTTTTTTAATTTTCTTTTAACTAATTATTTTTATAAACAAAATTCAAAAATGAATTTTCTATCATTAGTTATAAACTAAAAGAGGGCTGTTTTAATTATTAAAACCATTAATTAAATATTTAAAATTAATTAAATATTCATCCATCAAAGCGGTAAAATTGCAGGTCGTTACAAAATCTTTCGCTCATTTGTTGATTTGAGAGCGCTGCAGATATGTTGTATATGAATATGACAACTGTTTCTCTGATAGTAATTCCTTCCACAGACCATAATTTTGCAGCTTATCACATAATGAGAGAAAACAAAGTATTTTCATTCGAAAATTTCGTTGACATCGTCCTTGATGTCCATTTAATATATCTTCCACCCATATTAAATCGGTAAATTTTGAATTATGCATTCGGGTGATCTGGCTTCTTCTTTGTAACGACCAGTATTTTTCAATAATTAAAATATTAAATTTAATAAGATTTTGAAATATTAATATTGTAAGAAATTAAAATTTATGATTTGTAATGATAAAACGAGTAGAATGTAATATAGTAATGTTGATTTAATATAATTGATAACCATTTTAATCCAATTTCAATCAATGGATATAATTGTAAGGTCATTTGGTTATAACTGTAAATAATGAAATAAATTAAATGATGCATTTAATGATGAGATTGTATGTAATTGATTGGAATAGGTTAATATAGAATATAAAATCATTTTGTTATAATCCTTGGTTATAAATGATAAGATAATGGATATGAACTATTATTATAAACGATGGTTGTAATTATCTTCTCATTAATTTGTCCATTTGAATATTAAATGGGTAATTAATGGAATTAAGGCAATTAAATGTTGGAATTATATGTTGTTAATTTAAATTGAATATAATCCGTGATGTGTAAGTAGTCATAACATTTGTTGTAGATAATAAACTTATAAATATGATTAAATTACTTAAAGGTAACAATTGTTCATTTATCATCTCATTATTTAATATGTTTGGAATTAATTTGGAAATCAATGAAAATTTATGTAATTAATTATTGCAGTTAATATGGTAAAAGATGTTTGCGGTAAAATAATGAATGTAATAAAATGTAAACTTATGTTAATATAATTCATAGGGTATTGTTGATTGAATAATAAGGATGATAACATAGGTTTGAATGTAACCGGATGAGAATTGGATGCGTAGTTAATGGCATTTAACCTTTTAAATATGATAAGGGGAAACAAATTAATATTGCATTAATTGATATTACATCTTCTAATTAAGATAAAGTGTAACAAAACTATATACAAAACTATTTTACGAACTATTTTATTTACAAACTATTTTATTTACAAACTATTTCACAAAAACTATATTATATACAAAACTACTATTCTAAATTCAGAACCTTTTATAAAGCAAAGATGTTCAATCTCATATGGCTCTTCATGCAGAGAAATTGATTTTTGGGAAAATTTGATTCTTATATAAGATGGAATTTATATAAGTATAAGGTGATTTGAAAACCGTTGATTTTGGAAGGTATTCGATCTGAAGAGATAAATCTTATATATAACGGAATTTATATAAGAATGATTTGATATATTCGAGACTATTGATTTTGAAAAGTACTCTATCTGAAAACGAAATCTTATATATAATGGAACTTATATAAGTATGATATTTGAAGTTATGATTTTGAAAGGGTACTATATATGGTATGTTATATTTTGAAGTAAAAGGTATGTGGAAGTACCCTCCGCGAAGAAGTATAGTATGATATGCTTCGACCCAGATGGACTTGGGGAATCCAGGAATGGATTCGACCGATAAACCCTAATATAATTGGGTGAATTCAGAAATGGATTCGAACCGATATGGTTGTCCAGACTTAAACTCATGAGTTCCTCAATTTTTTTCAAGGTAGATGGCTTTTGTTTACCCAATGGAGGCGCTTTTGATCCTGGGATCTATTGTTTATGGATCTTTCGGGAAGGAAGTGCATCCATTTGGTAAATCATTGAATCAGCAGTTACCACTGCAGCAGGGGTCGATGGTCCCTTGTTTACGAAATGGCTACGATATTTTTCTGAAATCCGGAAGGTGGAAGGATATTTTGGAAGGTTTTGTGTCCATTGCGTAAACACTAGATCAGCAGCGGGCCACTGCTATCGTAACATCATCATTTGACATCAGATTTTGGGCGGTACTTTTCATACCTGTTTTTAAGTATTTTCAGTGGGTGTTGAAACAAGTCTACTAAGTACTTGGAGAAGTCTAGCCTTACGCCTGCGTTGCCTTGCGCCTGATCAACGAATAGCTAGAGTCTGCAAGAACAAGGATAAACTTATGAAACATCGAGTTATAAAAGTATTTTGATGAAGTATTATATAAACATAAAAGATATTTTGGTCGTTTGTTTCTTTCTAAATACTTTAAAAGGTTTAAAATATTGTTTATTTATGTACAACTTGGTTAAATAGTAATTATCAATGTTGTAAATATTGTGAGGAGTTAGTAATTCAATAAAACATATTTAAAGTTAATGATTATTAATTTATTAAAGATGCTTGAAAAATATTTTGAGATTTAAAACTAATAAATTTATAAATAATGGATTTAAGGTTTTCAATAACTCCATTTTAAATATAAGTGTAAATAATTATTTTCAAATAGTTACATATATTTATAAAGGTGTTATTTAAGATTTTAAAAGTACTTATAAATGAAGCAAGGAATTTTACAGATGAATTTTTTTGTAAAGTGTTAAAGTATTAAAGAGGATTGATTTGCAAATGAAGTTTTCAAAGGAATATTCCAAGTAAAATTTATATAAGTTTCTATGAATGTATAATTTTAAAGATATTATATAAATGGACTGTATAAATAAGAAAATAAATGCTTTGGGAAATTTATTTGGTAATATGCTTGAAAATAAATTGGAATTGCCATTTTTGAAGTATGGTTTGCAACATTTACTTGATTTCGAAGTACTGATAGTTGTATGTGATATATTTGTTTGATAGAAGTGAAATTTTACAAATAATTGATTTCAAAATAAGATTTATAAATAAAATGAATTTAATTGGAAATTTGAGAACTTAAGTTCCGGGGTTGAAATTTGTTTTCAAGTGATTATTGGAATATAATACTAGTATTACTTGGAAGTATTTTGGATTAACGTTCTCAAATGTGATTTGGAAAAAAAATGTTTTAAAAGAATTTGTAAAAGGAAATAAGTTCTGTATTTTCCTCTTTTGTCGCTGGAAAATAATTTCGGTGATGAGTGCACGCATCATCGACATTCATTTTCGAGTTTCAAAGTTGGAAGGCCACTGTAGTAGTTTTACTATACCTTTGTTTTAATGAACAAATCTTAATTTTAATTTAAAAATGTGATTGGATATATAAAGCTATGAGTATATATATATATATATATATATATATTATTTCATATGATTTGAAATAAACCCGCCATTTAGTTCTTAAGTTTCTATAAATTATAGAATTCAATTATGGTAATTAATGAAACCTTGACTATATTAATAATTGGAAACTTCTAAAATGAGAAATAAGAAAATTAGATGCTAAGTGATTAATGAAATATATAAGAAATTGGAAATTTGTAACTTGTAAATCGGAAGATATGAAATATTGAACATTTTGTTAACTAAAATGAATAAGATAAACTTTTGTAACATTCAATTACATTCTATAAACATATATATAACTTACCTGAAATGTTTAAAAAGTTGAAATGTTAAATAGGAATATGTAATAGAATATTTTACAAGTAAAACTTAAGTAATGGAAGTGTTCAATGGAATTATTTCTATAAATAAGTATTTTGATGTACAATAAATGGTATAAACGTAAGAATAACGTGAAATAAACTGCAATAAAATGTATGTAATACTTAAATAATGAATTCATTAATTATTTTGGATAATAAATGTGAAATATTTGTGTAAGTACATGAAAGAAAAAGAAAAAGGACATTGTATGAATGAATGGAAATAAAAAGTAAATAATGATGTGAAAAGAAACCAATTGAATAAACTTAAATAATGTGTTGAAATTCTTGGTTGTTTTGGCTTATGGGATGTTTGGAAAAAGATACTTCTAGCTGTTTAAGGTTGTATGGATAGTCTATTTAGAAATTATCCAAGGCCGTTGAGCGTAGGGTACACTTGATAGTTTATTTATCACCTTGCACGATTAAAAGTTTCTGAACTAAACAAACCATTGGTTTTGGTTGCTATGGATGTACGATGGATTCTTTAGTTGCATAAATGGTTGTATTGTTTGTTTGATTATGTTTTATATTGATTTGCTTTTGTAGCGAATTGAAACAACTTAAATATCTCTCTTACACATGATTCTCACTATTTTGGATTATATAAGTGAAATACAGGTTTATGGAAGCAATAACCACTGCTTTTGGTTTCATAAATAAACGTTGTTTACCCGATAAATAGGTACGTTTTCGGATTATGGTTTTCTAGCGATATTATATTATTTTCCCGTGGTTTGGGATATTTTATTTTGAAATATGATATATATATATATGGTTATTATTGATGTTATCATTTTTTCGGACCTCTCCGTACAAAGGAGACTCTGCCGAAATTTTTCCGTGAATTTTCGACTTAGAATTTTTTTGTGAAAGTAAGATATTGACTTAGAAATTTTTTATGAAAGTAAGATATTTTCAAACTTTTGTTTACTTGATTATATAGGATTTAATTGGTTATAAATTGTATATTTTATTTAAAATACTTAATTATGTAAATTAATTGTTTATAAATTGAATACTTTGAATAAAATATATTAATCCCTTAATTCCTCCTTTTCCCTTTTTGAGGACGAAAAGTTTTGAGTGGGGGAGAGTGTAACGACCAGTATTTTTCGGTAATTAAAATATTAAATTTAATAATATTTTGAAATATTAATATTGTAAGAAATTAAGATTTATGATTTGTAATGATAAAACAATTAGAATATAATATAGTAATGTTGATTTAATGTAATTGATAACCATTTTAATCCAATTTCAATCAATGGATATAATTCTAAGGTTATTTGGTTATAACTGCAAATAATGAAATAAATTAAATGATGCATTTAATGATGAGATTGTATGTAATTGGTTGGAATATGTTAATATAGAATATAAAATCATTTTGTTTTAACCCTTGGTTGTAAATGATAAGATAATGGATATGAACTATTATTATAAATGATGGTTGTAATTATCTTCTCATTAATTTGTCCGTTTGAATATTAATTGGGTAATTAATGGAATTACTTAAGGCAATTGAATGTTGGAATTATATATTGTTAATTGAAATTGAATATAATCAGTGATGGGTAAGTAGTCATAATAGATAATAAACTTATAAATATGATTAAATTACTTAAAGGTAACAATTGTTCATTTATCATCTCATTATTTAATATGCTTGGAATTAATTTGGAAATCAATGAAAATTTATGTAATTAATTATTGTAGTTAATATGGTAAAAGATGTAATAAAATGTAAACTTATGTTAATATAATTCATAGGGTATTGTTGATTGAATAATAAGGATGATAATAGTTTGAATGTAATTGGATGAGAATTGGATGCGTAGTTAATGATATTTAACCTTTTAAATATGATAAGGAGAAACAAATTAATATTGCATTAATTGATATTACATTTTTTAATTAAGATAAAGTGTAACGATCCGTAACTTTTAACAACTTTTAAATGGCAGTATTTTGAAATTTAAATAAAAATTAAATAATAAAAATTGAATTTGTGATGTTGAGTGTTTTATTTGACCGAATTTAATAGAATAAATTTTTTGTGAAATTTCAAATTTTGGTCAAACTTGGTCAAAGTTTGACTTTTGGTTGAAAATTTTAAATTTGAATTTTAAAATTTTATTCTTTTTATATGATACTAGATTGAATTCTGATCTTTCCTCTACTTTTCGTTTTGTCAAAATCAAATTCCTTTTGCTCTAAAAATTTGAATTACTGTGAACAATTAACATGAATTGGTAGTGTTTAGTCGTGTTTTATTTGGCTAAGGCATATTGGGTTGGTTTGGTCTAATGGGCCTTGGTTAACCAAGAGACTCTAGTCAGTCATGTGACCATTCCTTTGCCTACGACCTTATGTTTCTTATCTGATAACATCTACGTACATAATTTTTCTCCTGAGGAATTTTCTCTCCATACTTCTTCTTCCTCCTCAAAATCTACAGAGATTTCTAGATCTAAAACTCCAAAAACCTCACAAATCAAAACTTCTTTCCTCCTCTCCTTCAACCCTTCCTTCCTCCCCTATAGCCGCCGCCCTCTCCACCATCTCCAAGCCCATCTCCTTCCAACTTCCCACTTCTCTTCTTTCTCTTTTTTCCCTTCTTTTCCCATTCCATGTTTTTCCTTTTTCTTCCCCTTAGTTCCATGGCTTCTATATTGCACTAAACTACTCTAAATAAAATAATTTTTTTTGAAACCGTGTATAATTTCAATGGCAACAACTTCGTTGTTGAACCCTTCTTCGCATTCTGAATATTTCTATATCAAAAACTCAAATTTTCAACTCCTTTCTCGGGTCCATTTTTGGCCGAAAATACCCCATATTGTATCAATCATATCTCCTTCAGGAATCAACCAAACTATGTGATTCTTTTTTTCAAACCTTTTTTTTTCAGTGGCTTCAACTTTCTTTCTGACCAGTTCTTCAAATTTCTTAATTTTCTATGCCAAAAACTCAAACCTTTTCGAAGTATTTTTGAACTCAGATTTTCAACTCAGAAAACACCTCTGTTTGTTTTGACCATAACTTTCTCAAGACAGAATCTTTTTGAGTGATTATTTTTTTGAAAGTAGAGATAAAAGAATTTGAAATAACTTTTTAGTTACTCACTTTTACAGATTCAGTAATATTCTGGTCTGAATATTTTCTTAAAGATGACCAAGTTTCAGGTTTGTCCGTAGTTTGAATCTTGGGTTGTTTGGAAGTTGGAAGTAATTAAAACTTGTTTATTGATTTGTGTTCGTGTCTAAGCTTTGTTGGATTTGCTTTGCATTTGGATCTTTGCTAGGAATCTCCATATTGCTTCATTTTTATCATCACCTTCGTAGCCACGAAAGGTGAGCAAACACTCACAACTACTAGATTTTCTTATGTTAATTAAATTGAATTTATGATGTGATTAGAAATTGATTGGTTGCTATTTAGTATATTTTAAATTGTCATTTCAGTTAAATCTGACTTTTATTGAATTTAATTGCCATTTAATTTAATATTGAAATTTAAATTGCTAGTTAAATACCTGTTAATGATAACTAGTAAATTGTTGGTAGTTATTGGTTGATTTCGATAATGATTGTGATGTATGTTCAATTCTTGATATTTGGATGTTGAATTTATGATGGATGATATTGGTTGACATTTTGGATGATTGGATGTTATTTATGTCTATATCTCTGTTATCCCTATGGGTTGAAATGATACATACCCGAACGATCTTATAGATTATGGAAAAATCGTTATGGGTTGAAATGATAAACCCTAGCGGTTTTCATTGATTTGGAAATGTTGATTTTTGATACTGGTTGAAATGACATAGACCCATATAATTTCTTGAATTTGGATTTTTATTTGGAATTGAATTATTTGAAGGGTTTAAGTTAATTCAAACTTCGTTTTAATTAGATGATTAAGATTGATATTTCGAATTATTTGAAACCCTTTAAATAATTATATTCACGTTGTACACTTGATAGGAGATGAAATCCCGTAACGTCTATGAAACCATTGCACTAATATTTCTGTTTTACTTATTTTGATTTGACTTACATAAGATCTTTTAGTTCTGACTCGAGTGTTTTGTCTTTTCATTTCGCTCGGGTCAGTCTGAGCTTTTCAGTGTATTGAAGACTATTTTCCGAAGGACGAAGACGAAGATTCAGTATGTTATTGCTATTTATTATTCCACTGCATTCTATGTCCCGCTGCATTATTTGTTTTTTTCTGATGTATGTATAACTCTGATTTGAATTGTAAAAGTGTAATCAAATGTTATTTGTAAAACAGCTTCATGAACTGTTTATTTGATTATTATATTTTGCCATTCCAATGCGAGATTCTGTGTTTTGTTTTTTTTTCTTATTTACCCCATTAACAATCCTCTCTTTTGAATGGTTTGAGTCTGACATGTGTGGTTTATTATCGATTTGAACCGTCCAAAAATATAGGTCGTTACATTTTTCTACGTAGATATTATGATATAATGGCCAAATCATATACATCTTCGTAATTAGAATCTGTTTCCAAATTAGACATTATTTAGAGTAGAGGAAAGATGATAGTAGAGAGGAGAGGATATATGAATAATGTTGCGAAGAACATGGCGGATGATGAACGTTCATAGGCTAAGATGGAGCGAAGGGAAAGGAAATAGTTGGGTTGATAATAACGTTGGCTTTCGACGCGTCGGATGCCAATATTATACTTCCCACGATCAGTATACGGGGCATGAGTAGGAAAAAGTAATGTTGAAGCGTCGGATGCGTCACCAACATTAACGGAAAAAAATGACTGCGAACGCTACCTAACCATTTTTTTTACCATGAATAACAAATTTTAAGTAAATAAGATACATCCAAAAATAAGATACACTCCGTTAAACTTGGAATGTTTTAGTTAGGCGATTATAAAATTCAGTGAATATTATATTGGGGCTTTGCACGAAGGGTCCATATTTCTGTTGTTGTTATAAGAAAAGTCCATATAGAAATGAATATGTAAATTAAGTCACTGTTTTTTCTAAATCAAAAAACGCAAGTTAGCTTGCGCTTTTTAAACATTAATTTTTTTCTGAAAATTTCAAAATTTTTAAAAATATTTTAAAATGAGAAAGCGCAAACTAGCTTGCGCTTTTTTGATAGTAAACGCAAGTTACCTTGCACTTTTCAAAAATTTCAAAATCAGAAAGCGCAAGTGCGCTTTCCTGACAGAAAGTGCAAGTTAATTTGCGCTTTTCAAAATTTTAAATTTTTTTTAAAATTTTAAAAATTCCGAAAGAAATTCCAAAATCAGATAAGTGCAGGTTAGCTTGCATTTTCTGTCAGAAAAATGCAAGACGCCTTGCGTTTTTATTTTTCAAAAATAGAAACCAAATTTAAATATTCATTTCTGCACAGACTCTTAAAGGAAACACAAAGGGCAAAACCTGACTTTTTATTTCTTACAATCCCAAAAAATAATCGATCAAAACTCAGCTTTTTGAATTAAAGGGAGAAAAAGATGTTGGATCATCTAGGATACATAAAGAGCTGAAAGAATGCCAGAAAGACGCCGGAATTTCGGGCGTTACTTTAACTCTAAAGGGAAGCGATTTAACTCATCTTGCTGGAACCATTGCTGGACCTCTTGCTACTCCTTATGAGGGTGGAACTTTCCATATCGACATCAAATTGTCAAGTAATTGCGCTATGTCTTCTACTATTCTAGGGTTTTTTCTTCTACATTGTTCTATTTATTATTGTTTGGGTGTTTTCTGATGTTTGTGTGATATCTGCACTCTTTGTGATGATTGGGATTGAATGATGTATGATTTAGTTTTGGCTTGGAAATCGGAAGTACATCAATATAGTCATAAGATTAGGTTTATAGTAGATTTTGACTTTTAAGGCTCTGGAAGTGTTCAGGAAAGTGCTCTTTTTTGGGATAGAGAGTGGTAAAATGATCAGGTTAGTAACCAAAGGCAGTGCTGTGAATTTAAATGAGGGGGTCGTCAAAGATCTATTTTTAAGTTAATAAAATGTCCTTCCCGTTATGTTCTATTTTAACAATCCAAAAAATCAGTAAGTATATGTTGAAATTTCCAGATCCGTCCGCACATCTCTACGTGGGGCAACATAGAGTTTGATCAAAATCTTTTAACAAAAGAATTTACGTGCTACAAATTCCATATATATGCTCATCTTCTTTAAGATATTTTGCAATGTGAGTCTAATCGCAATCCAGTCTACGTATCCACTCTAATATAATACGAGCCACACCTAACATTATAAATTACAGGTTTTTTCTCATAACCTTTATATATAGTATAGAACATGATCATGTGTACATTTCTTGATATATATACTGAAGAAACTTGATATCTTCCTTATGCAAAACATACAATAGCCGACGAACTTGTTGAGAGGTGCAGTTTCAATCTATTTAGCCACCATAGATGGTAAGTGTGGCTTCCAAATTTGTAAAATTTACACATTCCAAACTGAAAAACATAATAAGCTTACAGAAACAATAGATTTACATTTTCAAATTTGTACAATTGAAGTTACAAGAATAGTTCAGGTAAGTGTGTTTAAAAAATCCGTACAAAATTCTAGTACAGAATTTTGGCCATATCTATTCTATATTTTTAATAAATTGAAACACGCCCCTTCACCTTCCCCTTTTATTAGAATTTGCGGAATTAAGTTCTGCAATCCCATTTACTTATATTTACCATCGTTAGTTTTCTTTCTTTTTTATATTTTTATATTTTTTTATTTTTTGGTGTATAATGAGCTCTGAATTGATTAAACCCTTCACATTTTTTTACTATACACTCTCTTTTTCCTCCTCCAGCTCTCCAGGAACTTCGGATTAGGTTTTATTTTTGTTTCTCATCATATTTTCCTCCCTGTTGAAAAAGTATCCCTATTGTATCAATTCTTTGATTACCAACTTTCTCTCGTGCATTTTTGTCCCACGTAAACAGCTGAGTATGGAACTAACCCAAATTCAAATGCATCTTCGAAGGAGCGCAGAGTCTGATAGTGACAAAGAGAGCAAAATTGTGCCAGAAAGTTAGGCTTCATGATAAGTATGAGTTTGAGGATTGGATGTCGAATAATTCTGGGAAATTTTCAGTAAATTTTTATTACCTTAGAGTTTTTAATGAACTAGGCACTTTTCTCATATGATTTATGTGGTTCTTGAATAATTTATTTCTGTCTATCAAAATGGTAGATTTCAAATTTGGTCGAGTATTACCAATCAACCCCGTAACGTTCATTGTTTCGGCATTTAAAAGTGTAATATTTGAAAGGAAAAGGAAATTGGGATGATAAGGAACACAAAGGATCTTAGTTCATTATATGGAGATATTCATCCCCGATTTTCCCTTCAACACAGTTGTTTCAAGCTATGATTTTTTCCTCACACACACACATGCACGCGCGAGTTGCTTTCAGACTAATGTAGCTGCCCAAGTTCATCTTAATGTTCTTCAAAGACTCCTTGTTATGCATTACACCAACTGCATTAAGGGCAAACAAAATCCTTCTTATTTGCAATGATAAGCACTTCATTCAAAAAGCTCAAGCAAAGGTGTCTTTGTAATCACACTATAATATAATATTAGTAAGATGATTTCAAATCCAAATTAATCTTGAACTAACTTTGAGTATGCAATGAAGGAAATTGTTTTATAATAAATGTCGTGGTATTCAAGTAAAGAAATGATATTGGTTAGTTTCCTAAGATGTTAGCTATTTCTTCTGTGATTAATTACTGATTTTTACATAGTAACTAGCGTGCTGAGAACTTGTGACGATCTACCTTTTTGGATGGTTTTAATCAACAATAAACCACATATGTCTAACTCAAACCATTTAAAAGGGAGGATTGTCAATGAGGTAAATAAGAAAATAAGAGAAAACAAAGAAAAACAAAACACAGACTCTCGTAGCGGAATGACAAGATATAATAATCAAATAAACAGTTCAAGAAGCTGTTTTATAATATACATTTGATTACACAATTTTTACAACAATCAGAGTACAAACAATGACATACCAATAATGATGCAGCGGAAAATTACTAATAATATAATATACCAAACTCCGTCTTTGTCCTCCAGAAATAAAGTCTTCAACACTGAAATGCTCAGGCTGACCCGAGCGTAATGAAAAGACAAAACACTCGAGTCAGAACTAAAATTTTCTCATGTATGTTAAATCAACAACAAATAGATATGAGTGTAATAACTTCAGAGATGTTTACGAGATTTTACATCTCCTATCCAGTGTATAATGTGGGTGCAATAACTTAAGAGATGTTACAGAATTTTCCATCTTCTAAGAATCCGTTAAACTATTTATATATAGTAATATACGCTATATATGTAGTGTCTATCAGTAAAGTATAATATTGAAAATAGCGTTAAAGGCGTAACCCATATCCCTCTTTAACATATTTTTATAGGCATCGTAGTCTATACAGTACTTGTAGAAAAATGCGGATTACGGATCTTAAGGCAGAATTACCACTAGAGGATGGTGAATAGTGTTTAATTAATTTTATGAATCTTTTTGAAATCTTTTCAAATTAAATCCAAACAGATGCAATTCACAAACATAGAAACAATCACAGAATCAGACAAAAATGCAAATAGTAAATAAAAAGCAGTAAAAGAAAGAACACACCGGAATTTTATACTGGTTCGGAGTTACCCTACATCCAGTCCCACTCAATTTCTTGTGTAGATTTCTTTTCAAATATAATGTCGATATTACAACCTCAATTTCAAGGCCACGAGATACACCCTCATGTCTTCGAGTCCATGGCAAACTCTCTTGATTTAACCAAGCTACAAGATCACCTAATTGATTTACGGGCTACAATCACATTCAATTGATTTACGGGCCACAATCACACCGTTTCCAATCACACTTTGATAGAGAGAGACTCGATACACTTCAATCTTTCGATCTTTGATTACAAATGATCATATAACTCCGAATAACACTGAGATCTTTGAGAGAGAGTGACAGAGAATCAAACTAGAGACAATCGAGTTTGATTCACTTAGAATTTCGGTAGAGTTTTGTTAAAATATAAGAGAATATTTGAGTGAAGAATGAGTGAAGAAAACTAACTTAAAATTTGTTGAAAACAACTGGTATTTATAGAAGAACAACAGTCATGTCCATTCGTGAAAGGTTATGACGAATAGACATTTCATTTGAAAATTTAAAATTTGAATTTCTACGGCTACCATGTCGACATGGAGGATGGGGTATGTCGACATGCCCTAGTTAATTTTGAAAATTGATTTTTTTAAAAGAGATTTTCTTTCTAAAACTTGTCAAAACAATTTCTGAAGTTTATAAATCATTTTGAATACAGTTTAAACTTATAAAAGAGATTTAAAAAGTAATCTTAAAAATATATAATCTATAATATAAAAGTAATATTAAAAACTAAGTATAGAATATATTTTTAAGATTTAAAGCTTATAATATTAAAACTAAGAGATATTTTAAAAACAAGAGATGATTTTGAAATCAAAATATAAAAGATAATAAAAATAGTTTAAGGCTAAAATATTTAAACCGAGAGAGATGACTTTAAAAAGTTTTTGGAAAAATATTTAAAATAAATCATTTTGAAAATTTCGTAGATTCCATTCCACTAGAGAAGGTCGTGTGTTCCATCTCACTAAAGAGGTCGTGGGTTACATCCCACTATTAAAGCGAGAAGGTGGATTTCATTCCACGTTTAAAATCAGAATAAAGATTTTAGTGCTATTATGAAGTTTTAACATAAATCTAGAATCTGTTACTTATCTTGAACTCTTGATACTCATAAGTCTTCAGTCTTGGTTTCTTCAATCTTGAATTCGTCGGTCTTGAATCTCTATACTCAGTCTTGTATCTTTATACTGTACAGTCTCCATTCTTCAGTACCTGCATATATATATATATTGCATATACATATATATCTAGACAAGAATATTAGTATTTATATTTTATAAGAAGTCCTAAGGTTGTTGTTATCAAAACCATCATCTCAGGAACTAACAATCTCCTCCTTTTTGATGATGACAGCATATGTTTATAAAATATACTCCACCTAACTTTGATTCTACTCTGACTCCCCTTTATTCCAACATCTCTCCTTTAATCTACTAACTCCGCCTTAATCTAAGGCTAACTAACAGCCTAATCTATCCTATCCTATTTTATAATTCTCCCCCTTGTCATCAACAACAACTAAGCCTAAACTACATAACTCCCCCTTAAACTAATACTTATGGAACTAAATACTAATAACGAAGTATAATTAAGTGAAACGTAAATATAATTTTATTATATATATGTTGTTATATTACACATATAAACACAAATATATACAAATACACACAATATATAAAAACATTAACATACAAACAATCTAATGAGAGTCTTTGATAATTGGTGACTTGTGAATCGAACAATTTGGGTAATGAAGACAAAAGTTTCCACGTTGTTCGACCAAATTAACTGTTGAAACCTAGGTTACGATGTCTACTATGTATTTTGACAACGACAACTATATACATTAATTACTAACATATTTTTTGCAGGAATATCTACAAGACTGGAATCATATAATCTTCATGCTGCATTTATGTTGTTTTGAGTCATTGTTTAGAATTAAAATATTGTGAAAATCTCTCCTTTGGATATATATAAATACACACCTTTGCTCAAGACTAAAACTCAATTTCAGGCCCAATTCAGACGTTTGAAATGACCTATTCAGACGTCTGAATCTGAAGGTAAATTTAAATTTTTAACAATATTCAGACGTCTGATTTCGTAATTTCAGACGTCTGAATCTAGGCAAAAATAGCCTATTTTTTCTCTGGTTTGCACGCTTCAAATTTCAGAAGTCTGAAATTTATTTTCAGACGGCTGAACTTCTTCAACTGCTATTTTCTTGAAAGTCACTTCTCTTCACCGAAGAGAAACTCTTTCAAAATCAATGGTTGCACATGTTCTTTTCAATATAACTTTTCGTCTATAGTTGCAACTCTTTATACACTATAAATATATTACAGAATTCAACAAACAACTCACCGAATCTAATTTTAATATTCTTGAATTCTTATCTATTCTCTATTTTCAAACTGCACTCAAACTGCTTACATTCTCTGATCGTTGATCACTCTATCTTCCACTATTCTCAAAGCACATCACACTATATATCATAAAGAAGAAGATTATAGGAAGGTTGTACTATCAAGAGACAAATCCGTGTTATCAAGAACACACTGTGTCAAATACTCTTTGTATAAGTTGAAGTCCTGTTCTGCTGCTCAGGCGTGTGAAGTCTTCTTCGGCCGTTGAGGCAAAATCCTGTTCTGTTGATCAGGTCCCTTGTTCAGCTGTTCAAGGGTTGTTGTAAACCTATTCCTCCGAGTTAAGTGAGGATTGTTGTTAGTGAAATTCCAGAAGGAGTCTGAGACTGGACGTAGAACGGGAAGTTCGAACCAGTATAAAAATTCCTGGTGTGCTTGTTTTATCTTATTCATATTACTATATTATCTTAGTTTATTTCCGCATTAGTATAATTCCATATAGCACGATCCCTACCATACTTTCATTTGGTATCAGAGCAAGGTTTCTTATAACCGTTACAAAGTTATCTGATACTTTGCTAAGATGGAAAACAACACCAGCACTGATAACACTAGTTTTTCTGAAGGTCAATCTACTGCACGACCTCCACTATTCAACGGTATGAATTACAATTATTGGGCAATGCGTATTTATATGCAAGCGAGTGGTTTTGACTCATGGAATATCACTCAAACCGAATATAACATTCCTACAACCGAATACTCTACATGGTCAAACACACAAAAACTAGATGCTACTGCAAATGCCAAAGCTATGAATATGTTATTTTGTGCTTTAGATAGAAATGAGTTTAACCGTGTTAGCATGTGCACAACTGCTTATGAAATATGGAGAACACTTAAAGTTACTCCCGAAGGAACTAACAAAGTTAAACAAAGCAAAATATCCATGTTCAAAAGTCAATTTCAAAATTTTAGAATGAAGCAGAATGAATCGATAAACGATATGTACTCTAGATTTCAAGATATATATCACTCATTACTAGGACTTGGAGAAAAGTATTCTGATTTTGATATTGTTTCAAAAATTCTTAACTCCCTAACGGATGAATGGGAAAGAAAAGTCTTAACTATTGAAGAAGCTAATGATCTTTCTACCATGAAACCAGAAGAATTGATAGGAAATCTAATGTCCTATGAAGTGAATTTGCAGGCTAAAAAGGTACAAGCACAAGATAAAAAGAATATGGCATTTCATGCAGAGAAAGAAGAATCAGACTCGGATGAAGAAGACTTAGCATTCATTGCTAAAAACTTTAAAAAGTTTTTGAAGTACAGAAAAGGAAATCGAAACAACGTGAAACACAACTTCAACAACAATTCAAATAAGCCATCTTCATCTGTACTAGAATGCTTCAACTGTCACAAGAAAGGACACATGCAAAAGGATTGTCCAGAACAAAAGAAGACATATCACAATAAGAATCGAAAGGACAAATCTAAAAGAAAAGCATTTTCAGTAACATGGGATGACTCAGATTCTTCTTCTTCTTCTTCAGAAAGCAACAGTGATAGTGAGAAAGAACAAGCAAATGTTTGTTTTATGGCTACAGAGAGTGAGGTAAATGATCTTACTTTTGATGATATGATTGAAATAAATTCAGAACTTCTTGATAACTTAAAAAGTATCAAAAGGAAATATAAAGAGGCTCTAGAAAATCAGAGAAAAGCAGAATTCGAGAGAGATATGCTAAACGATGAAAAGAAAATATTAGAAGAACTTGGAAAACTTCAAGATACCTTCTCTAATGATAACTCTCAACTTACTCTATTGAGTCAAGAAATTGAAACTCAAAAAGAAAAGAATGATTCTCTTGTCTCTGAAAATCATGAGCTAAAATCTAAGATCAAAATAATAGAATTAGATAATGCTTGTCTCAAAAGCAAGTTAGATAATATTACTAGAAATATTTCTAACTTTAATAAAGGTAGAGAAAATCTATCCAATATTATTGAAAATTCTTAATCCACTTCTAATAAAAAGGGACTAGGATACACTAAGAAATCAAAATCTCCACCTAAAAAAGAAATAAGAAATATTTCTAATGCTTTTCCAAAAAGTAAAAATAATTCTAAAACCATAAAAATATGGGTTCTTAAAACAAACAATAGTTTGATTAGGAATAAATATATTAATACCTTCTTGGAAACAGTTCATAAAAATCAGAATTATATTTTTAAAGGGGATACCGAACCTACTTGAATTTGGTTTCCTAAGATCTAACTCTTAGGACCCTATTACAAAAGTGGGTACTAATTTTTTGTTTTTCTTACAGGACCCACTTAAAAAGAGAGGAAAATGGATACTCGACAGCGGTTGCTCAAAACATATGACTGGAGACAAAAATATGCTATCTAACATCACTTACTCAGACGGAGGTTCTGCCACTTTTGGAGACAATTCCAAAGGATATATCATTGGAAAAGGCAACGTCAGCAATGTCGGTACATCTAATTTACCTCTTATTTCTAATGTTTTATTAGTCAAAAATTTAAAACACAATCTTTTAAGTATCAGCCAGTTATGTGACAAAGGTTTCAAAATCTCTTTTTCTGAAAATAAGTGTAGCATATTTGATAAAGATCAAAATCTTATATTTGAAGGAAATAGAGACAGAAATATCTATGTTCTGAATATGAAAATCAATCACAATTCAGATATGTGCTTAATAGCTAATGAAAATGATCCTTGGTTATGGTACAAAAGATTTTGTCATATCAACTTCAAAACTATTAACAAACTTTCTAAAAATGATTTAGTCAGAGGATTACCAAAAATGAACTTTAAAGTCAATCATATTTGTGATGCATGTCAATTAGGAAAATTAACTAAATCATCTTTTAAATCTAAGAAAGTTATTTCTACTTTACAACCACTTGAATTACTACATATGGATTTATTTGGGCCAACCCAAGTTCAATCCTTAAATCATAATAAATATGTGTTTGTAATAGTAGATGATTTCTCTAGATATACTTGGACCATTTTGATGAAAAACAAAAGTGATACATTTGAGCATTTTAAAATTTTTGTCAAATGTGTTCAAAATTTAAAAGGTTTGAAAATAAAAAATATAAAAAGTGATCATGGAGGAGAATTTGAAAACGAAGTTTTTGACCATTTTTGTAAAAAGAAAGGAATTTTTCATAATTTTTCGTTTCCTAGAACTCCCCAACAAAATGGAGTTGTAGAACGTAAAAACAGAACCTTACAAGAATGTGCACGAACCTTGTTAAATGGAAGCACTCTTTCAAAACATTTTTGGGCAGAAGCTGTTGCAACTGCTTGTTATGTTTTGAATCGTGTTTCTATTCGACCTCTTACGAAAAACACTTCTTATGAACTATTTACTGGGAGAAAGCCAAAGATTTCTTATTTCAAAGTTTTTGATTAGTATGGTAGGGATCGTGCTATATGGAATTATACTAATGCGGAAATAAACTAAGATAATATAGTAATATGAATAAAATAAAACAAGCACACCAGGAATTTTTATACTGGTTCGAACTTCCCGTTCTACGTCCAGTCCCAGACTCCTTCTGGAATTTCACTAACAACAATCCTCACTTAACCCGGAGGAATAGGTTTACAACAACCCTTGAACAGCCGAACAAGGGACCTGAGCAACAGAACATGATTTTGCCTCAATAGCCGAAGAGGACTTCACACGCCTGAGCAGCAGAACATGACTTCAACTTATACAAAGAGTATTTGACACAGTGTGTTCTTGATAACACAGATTTATCTCTTGATAGTACCACCTTCCTATAATCTTCTCTTTTATGATATATAGTGTGATGTGCTTTGAGAATAGTGGAAGATAGAGTGATCAACGATCAGAGAATGTAAGCAGTTTGAGTGCAGTTTGAAAATAGAGAATAGATAAGAATTCAAGAATATTAAAATTAGATTCGGTGAGTTGTTTGTTGAATTCTGTAATCTATTTATAGTGTATAAAGAGTTGCAACTATAGACGAAAAGTTATATTGAAAAGAACAGGTGCAACCATTGATTTTGAAAGAGTTTCTCTTTGGTGAAGAGAAGTGACTTTTCAACAAAATAGCAGTTGAAGAAGTTCAGCCGTCTGAAAATAAATTTCAGACTTCTGAAATTTGAAGCGTGCAAACCAGAGAAAAAATAGGCTATTTTTGCCTAGATTCAGACGTCTGAAACGAAATCAGACGTCTGAATATTGTTAAAAATTTAAATTTACCTTCAGATTCAGACGTCTAAATAGGTCATTTTAGACGTCTGAATTGGGCATGAAATTGAGTTTTAGTCTTGAGCAAAGGTGTGTATTTATATATATCCAAAGGAGAGATTTTTACAATATTTTAATTCTAAACAATGACTCAAAACAACATAAATGCAGCATGAAGATTATATGATTCCAGTCTTGTAAATATTCCTGCAAAAAATATGTTAGTAATTAATGTATATAGTTGTCGTTGTCAAAATACATAGTAGACATCGTAACCGAGGTTTCAACAGTCTCCCCCTTTTTGACGATGACAACTATATACTAAACCCCCCCTGTCAAAAAGCATCAACACCTTTTTCTCCCCCTTTGTCATTGCAAAAAGGTAATCAATAATTTTATAAGATAAATCAAAGTAGACATTAATTAAAAGATTACAAGATAATAAGGAGTTCAAGACAAATAACAAACAACATAATAGTTCAGAGAAAAAAATCAGAATCTAGGACTTGAGTCACTTCCAACTTCATCATTATCATCATCATCACCAATTCTATTCTCCGAACTTGATGACCATTGAAATGGAGTGGGATTGAAAACTTCGGTAGATGACGAGGTTGAACAACCAATACGTTCCCAAATTTTGTTAAGAAAGCCTCGAATGGAATTAAAACGTTTTTCAGATTTCTGTTCAATTTTTATCATTCGGTTTTGAAGCTTTGCTTGATTTTGGGAAAGTGTTACTAAGGCATTCCTTGAGCTTGAGTCGGGAGAAAGAATCACAATATCATTATTGTCTTCTTCTTCCGATGGAGGAATAGTTGGTTGAGAATGAGAATCGTGACGACGAGGTTGTGGCCGGTTTTGATCACGGTTGGCAACCCATTCTTGAAGAGAGATATATGTCAAACTTTCCGGTTGTTTTGGCAATCCCATTAGACCCAAGTTCTTTGATTGAAGAATATTCAGACTCAGGAAACGGAATGTTGAAATTTTGAAGGATTTTCATAATGTAAGCACCATAGTGGAAAGTCTTATATTGTCTCCGACGATTGACATTCATGAATTCTTCCAAAATTATTTGAGCCCAATTTATAGGTTGATCGGAGTATATAGCATATAGGGCTTGGAAATTTCTTTTATTAACAATCTCATAACTTCCCGTCCGTGGAATAACGGAACGAATTAATGCCCTATGTAGAATGCGAGCTTGAGGACGAAGTTGAATAGAAGTGAGTCGAGTAATATCATCATTCAAGAATTGATGTGAAACTTCATCTCTATTATTCAAATTTAAAGACACATCAATCTCATTTAAATCGTTCCCGGTTGATGGACATCGTAGAATTTCACCCAGCCTTGAAATTGGTAGATATATTTTAACTCCACATACCAAAGTCCAAATACAATCATTGCGATTGTGAGGAGTATGATGGTCTAGATTCATATTTGCATAAAATAATTTTACTAAAAGATGATTAATCTTGATATTGTTGGCATCAAAAGAAAGTAGAGATTCTAACCCATTAGCTCTTACAAATTGATGAATACGATAAGCGCTGAATTCCTCGAATTTGATGAAAGCTCCAGGAAAAAAATTAGATCTACTCATTTGAGCAAATCGTTGCCTAGCTTGGTCATTCCACAGCCACTGATCAATGTTTGGTGTAGATGAAGAAGATGATGGTCTCGATCTTTTTGATTTTGGTGCCATTTGATTGTATGAGAAGAAGGATTAAAAAAAATAATGGAGAATGAAAACTGAAATGAGAAGATGAAGAATGAGAATAAAGCAAAGGATGGGTTGAATAAAGGGGTAGGTGTCTTGAAATTCGTGCAACAGAAATTCGAAATTTGAAAAGTCTCCAGATTTCAGACAGCTGGAAAAAAAATTTTAGACGTCTGAATATAAGAAAATTGAAACAGAAAGAAATTAGTGTAATTTTGCCTATTTTAAGACGTCTGAATTCATTGTTTCAGACGTCTGAAACTGAAGGAAAAAATATTCTTCTACAATATGCAGACGTCTGAAACAATGAGTTCAGACGTCCGAAATTTGAATTTCTGACAGATATGAAGAATTACAAGAATATAAATACAATTATTTTAACAGATATGAAGATACAAGAAATTATTTGTCCGAATCGCTTGGAGTTTTGCACTCTTCCGGTTCGATCTTGGTTATCTCCGTGTATGGTCGCAAAGGAGACCAATATGGTTGACGTTCCCAAGAGTTTAGTGGAACCGAAGGACTTTGTGGACTCGGCTCCCATGGATTCCATCCAGATGAAGTTATTTGATGAGATGTTGAGGGTTGAACTACATCTTTCTTTGGAGATGTACCACAGAATTTCAAAGCTACTTGTTCAATAAAACTAAGTCGTTTAGCATTAACTTTCTATTCATAATACATCTCTCGTTGCAAACCCAACTGTTCTCTTTGGTAATGATGAATCTCTGATATTTTCTCTTTGGTTGATGGAGAGCCAAAGAAAAGAAACCGTCGAGATTTCTTCTTTTCAGGAGTATAACTAGAACGTTCACGTGAAGGACAAGGTCTATTTTTTTTCATGAGGTGTTGGAGTTGCCAAAATTTTAAGAGATGATGTAGAATAAGATGATGGAGAATTGTCAGAGTTATAGGCCATGGAGAGAAGTAGCATGATCAAGTTGAATTCCATTGTAGAGAGAATTTTCTTTTAGAAAACAGAAAACAGAAATTTCTTTGATGAATAAGAAGACTAGGATTATATGTATTAAAAGATGATAGAAAGCTTATTTAGAAAATTTAAAGAAATGACTGAAAATCTTTAGTTAGTATTATCCATTTGTTAAAAAGAAAAGAAACTAAAGGTAAAAATAGCAAAAGGATATTAGCCAAACATTTTCAAATAGAATTTTTAACAGAAAAAATTTAGCAGAGAATAAGTTATAAAAAATCATAAATTTTGAAGAGAAACAATACCAAGTTCTCGTCTCAGTTTTATAAAAACATTTTCTAAAAGTGGTTTTGTAAAAATATCAGCCAACTGATTTTCAGAAGAAACAAAATCTAAATTGATTGTCCCTTTTTCAACATTGTCACGAAGAAAATGATGACGAATGTCAATATGTTTTATTCGTGAATGATTGATAGGATTTTTAGACAAGTTAATAGCACTAGAGTTGTCACAATATATAGTTGAATTTGATAAATTTATATTAAAATCTTTAAGTGTTTGTTGCATATAGATTACTTGAGTACAAGCCAAAGCAACAGAAATGTATTCTGCTTCACATGTAGAAAGAGAAACACAATTTTGTTTCTTACTAAACCAAGATACAAGTGATTTTCCAATAAAATGGCACGTACCACTTATACTTTTTCGGTCTGTTCGAGAACCACCGAAGTCAGCATCACTATATGAAACTAATTCGAATGGACGTTCTTTAGGATAGAATAGACCAAAATCCTTTGTGTTTGTGAGATAACGTAATATACGTTTCACTGCTCTTAAATGTGATTCTTTTGGATTGGCTTGGAATCTAGCACACAAACAGACACTCATCATTATGTTAGGACGACTTGCAGTTAAATATAGTAATGATCCAATCATACTTCGGTATTGCTTCTGATCAACACTTTTGCCACTGTCATCTTTTTCAAGATGTGTTGTACTTATTGGAGTTGATTTGGCAGAAGTATTTTCCATTCCGAAACGTTTGATTAAATTATTACAATATTTTTCTTGATTAATGAAAATGCCATTTGGAAGTTGTTTAATTTGTAACCCAAGAAAATATGTTAATTCTCCCATGTGAGACATTTCAAATTCTTTGGTCATTATTTCTGAAAAATCCTGACACAAATTGTCATTAGTAGAACCAAAAATAATGTCATCAACATAAATTTGAACTATTAAAATATCCTTTTTCGAATGTTTAATAAAAAGTGTTTGATCAACTTTTCCAATTTGAAATCCCGAAGAAATTAGATAAGTCTTTAATCCATCATACCAAGCACGCGGTGCTTGTTTTAAACTGTAAAGAGCTTTCTTAAGTTTATAAACATGAACTATTTACTATGAAGAAACGTTTGCTCCAGTCGCAAGACTAGAAGCAATACGAATCTTAATGGCCTATGCATGTTTTCACAATTTCAAACTTTATCAAATGGACGTTAAAAGTGCCTTTTTGAATGGTTATATAAAAGAAAAAGTGTATGTTGAACAACCTCCATTATTTATTCACGAGAAATTTCCTAATCATGTTTATAAACTTAAGAAAGCTCTTTACGGTTTAAAACAAGCACCGCGTGCTTGGTATGATAGATTAAAGACTTATCTAATTTCTTCGGGATTTCAAATTGGAAAAGTTGATCAAACACTTTTTATTAAACATTCGAAAAATGATATTTTAATAGTTCAAATTTATGTTGATGACATCATTTTTTGTTCTACTAATGACAATTTGTGTCAGGATTTTTCAGAAATAATGACCAAAGAATTCGAAATGTCTCACATGGGAGAATTAACATATTTTCTTAGGTTACAAATTAAACAACTTCCAAATGGCATTTTCATTAATCAAGAAAAATATTGTAATAATTTAATCAAACGTTTCGGAATGGAAAATACTTCTGCCAAATCAACTCCAATAAGTACAACAACACATCTTGAAAAAGATGACAGTGGCAAAAGTGTTGATCAGAAGCAATACCGAAGTATGATTGGATCATTACTATATTTTACTGCAAGTCGTCCTGATATAATGATGAGTGTCTGTTTGTGTGCTAGATTCCAAGCCAATTCAAAAGAATCACATTTAAGAGCAGCGAAACGTATATTACGTTATCTCACAAACACAAAAGATTTTGGTCTATTCTATTCTAAAGAACGTCCATTCGAATTAGTTTCATATAGTGATGCTGACTTCGGTGGTTCTCGAACAGACCGAAAAAGTACAAGTGGTATGTGTCATTTTATTGGAAAATCACTTGTATCTTGGTTTAGTAAGAAACAAAATTGTGTTTCTCTTTCTACATGTGAAGCAGAATACATTTCTGCTGCTTTGGCTTGTACTCAAGTAATCTATATGCAACAAACACTTAAAGATTTCAATATAAATTTATCAAATTCAACTATATATTGTGACAACTCTAGTGCTATTAACTTGTCTAAAAATCCTATCAATCATTCACGAACAAAACATATTGACATTCGTCATCATTTTCTTCGTGACAATGTTGAAAAAGGGACAATCAATTTAGATTTTGTTTCTTCTAAAAATCAGTTGGCTGATATTTTTACAAACCCACTTTTAGAAAATGTTTTTATAAAACCGAGACGAGAACTTGGTATTGTTTCTCTTTAAAATTTATGATTTTTATAACTTATTCTCTACTAAATTTTTTTCTGTTAAAAATTCTATTTGAAAATGTTTTGCTAATATCATTTTGCTATTTTTTACCTTTAGTTTCTTTCCTTTTTAACAAATGGATAATACTAACTAAAGATTTTCAGCCATTCCTTTAAATTCTATAAATAAGCTTTCTATCATCTTTTAATACATATAATCCTAGTCTTCTTATTCATCAATTTTTTTTTCTGTTTTCTGTTTTCTAAAAAAAATTCTCTCTACAATGGAATTCAACTTGATCATGCTACTTCTCTCCATGGCCTCTAACTCTGACAATTCTCCATCATCTTATTCTACATCGTCTCTTGAAATTTTGGCAACTCCAACACCTCATGAAAAAAAATAGACCTTGTCCTTCACGTGAACGTTCTAGTTATACTCCTGAAAAGAAGAAATCTCGACGGTTTCTTTTCTTTGGCTCTCCATCAACCAAAGAGAAAATATCAGAGATTCATCATTACCAAAGAGAACAGTTGGGTTTGCAACGAGAGATGTATTATGAATAGAAAGTTAATGCTAAACGACTTAGTTTTATTGAACAAGTAGCTTTGAAATTCTGTGGTACATCTCCAAAGAAAGATGTAGTTCAACCCTCAACATCTCATCAAATAACTTCATCTGGATGGAATCCATGGGAGCCGAGTCCACAAAGTCCTTCGGTTCCACTAAACTCTTGGGAACGTCAACCATATTGGTCTCCTTTGCGACCATACACGGAGATAACCAAGATCGAACCGGAAGAGTGCAAAACTCCAAGCGATTCGGACAAATAATTTCTTGTATCTTCATATCTGTTAAAATAATTGTATTTATATTCTTGTAATTCTTCATATCTGTCAGAAATTCAAATTTCGGACGTCTGAACTCATTGTTTCAGACGTCTGCATATTGTAGAAGAATATTTTTTCCTTCAGTTTCAGACGTCTGAAACAATGAATTCAGACGTCTTAAAATAGGCAAAATTACACTAATTTCTTTCTGTTTCAATTTTCTTATATTCAGACGTGTAATTTTTTTTAGACGTCTGAAATCTGGAGACTTTTCAAATTTCGAATTTCTGTTGCACGAATTTCAAGACACCTACCCCTTTATTTAACCCGTCCTTTGCTTTATTCTCATTCTTCATCTTCTCATTTCAGTTTTCTTTCTCCATTATTTTTTAAATCCTTCTTCTCATACAATCAAATGGCACCAAAATCAAAAAGATCGAGACCATCATCTTCTTCATCTACACCAAACATTGATCAGTGGCTATGGAACGACCAAGCTAGGCAACGATTTGCTCAAATGAGTAGATCTAATTTTTTTCCTGGAGCTTTCATCAAATTCGAGGAATTCAGCGCTTATCGTATTCATCAATTTGTAAGAGCTAATGGGTTAGAATCTCTACTTTCTTTTGATGCCAACAATATCAAGATTAATCATCTTTTAGTAAAATTATTTTATGCAAATATGAATCTAGACCATCATACTCCTCACAATCGCAATGATTGTATTTGGACTTTGGTATGTGGAGTTAAAATAAATCTACCAATTTCAAGGCTTGGTGAAATTCTACGATGTCCATCAACTGGGAACGATTTAGATGATATTGACGTGTCTTTAAATTTGAATAATAGAGATGAAGTTTCACATCAATTCTTGAATGATGATATTACTCGACTCACTTCTATTCAACCTCGTCATCTACCGAAGTTTTCAATCCCACTCCATTTCAATGGTCATCAAGTTCGGAGAATAGAATTGGTGATGATGATGATAATGATGAAGTTGGAAGTGACTCAAGTCCTAGATTCTGATTTTTTTCTCTAAACTATTATGTTGTTTGTTATTTGTCTTGAACTCCTTATTATCTTGTAATCTTTTAATTAATGTCTACTTTGATTTATCTTATAAAATTATTGATTACCTTTTTGCAATGACAAAGGGGGAGAAAAAGGTGTTGATGCTTTTTGACAGGGGGGGTTTAGTATATAGTTGTCATCGTCAAAAAGGGAGAGACTGTTGAAACCTCGGTTACGATGTCTACTATGTATTTTGACAACGACAACTATATACATTAATTACTAACATATTTTTTGCAGGAATATTTACAAGACTGGAATCATATAATCTTCATGCTGCATTTATGTTGTTTTGAGTCATTGTTTAGAATTAAAATATTGTAAAAATCTCCTTTGGATATATATAAATACACACCTTTGCTCAAGACTAAAACTCAATTTCAGGCCCAATTCAGACGTCTGAAATGACCTCTGAATCTGAAGGTAAATTTAATTTTTTAACAATATTCAGACGTCTGATTTTGTAATTTCAGACGTCTGAATCTAGGCAAAAATAGCCTATTTTTTCTCTGGTTTGCACGCTTCAAATTTCAGAAGTCTGAAATTTATTTTCAGTTGGCTGAACTTCTTCAACTGCTATTTTCTTGAAAAGTCACTTCTCTTCACCGAAGAGAAACTCTTTCAAAATCAATGGTTGCACCTGTTCTTTTCAATATAACTTTTCGTCTATAGTTGCAACTCTTTATACACTATAAATAGATTACAGAATTCAACAAACAACTCACCGAATCTAATTTTAATATTCTTATATTCTTATCTATTCTCTATTTTCAAACTGCACTCAAACTGCTTACATTCTCTGATCGTTGATCACTCTATCTTCCACTATTCTCAAAGCACATCACACTATATATCATAAAGGAGAAGATTATAGGAAGGTTGTACTATCAAGACAAATCCGTGTTATCAAGAACACACTGTGTCAAATACTCTTTGTATAAGTTGAAGTCATGTTCTGCTGCTCAGGCGTGTGAAGTCCTCTTCGGCTGTTGAGGCAAAATCCTGTTCTGTTGCTCAGGTCCCTTGTTCGGCTGTTCGAGGGTTGTTGTAAACCTATTCCTCCGGGTTAAGTGAGGATTGTTGTTAGTGAAATTCCAGAAGGAGTCTGGGGCTGGACGTAGAATGAGAAGTTCGAACCAGTATAAAAATTCCTGGTGTGCTTGTTTTATTTTATTCATATTACTATATTATCTTAGTTTATTTCCGCATTAGTATAATTCCATATAGCACGATCCCTACCATACTTTCATTATCATCTTTATCAAAACAGACTTCTCCAACGCAAATAACTTTATCGTCTTCGTTCATTTGCGCTTCTTCTTCTTCGTCGTCTTCATCTAATGGATTATGAATATGAATGTTAGAGGAGTCATTTTCAATCACGATCGGGTCTGCATGATTATCCATTAGAAATTTTTGCAAATTTCTAAGGATTTTGCCCTGTTTCTCTTGTTCCTTAACCATCTTTATTTGCATGACTTGCAACTCAGTCATCATTTGCAGAGAGTCCTTCAAAGTTTCCTCTATCTTCATGACTCAGGCCAGTGTAGTTCGTTTAAATGGACAAGCAATAGGAGAAGGGAAAGAAAAGGTTGTATTTTTGTTTGGTTTGGAAGGTGCCATTATTTTATATTCTCAGAAGTTTATTACAGAGAGAAATAAAGTGGAAGACAGAAGAATTCGAAATATATATAATATATAACTACCAAACTAATTTTAGAGAGAAAATCAAAATTTCAAATTTTACCGTTGTATGTCGACATGGGGGTAGGGGATGTTGACATCCTTATGGAAATTTTGACAATTTTTATTTTTCTTTATTTATTTAAATATATATGTTACTATATCTATATTCTATATCTCAGTTATAGAGCAAATACCTCGTTCTCTTTTAAATTTAGTAAAGGTTGATTGATTCAAGGGTTTGGTTAGAATATCAGCTATTTGATTCTCAGTGTTGATAAATTCAAGAGAAATAATATTTTTACTTACATTATCTCTGAGAAAATGATGTCTGATATCAATATGTTTGGTCATGAAATGATGAGTAGGATTTTTGGATAAATTTATTGCACTTGTATTGTCATAAATAAATTGGTGATTTTGAAATATTTAATCCAAAATCCTTTAGGGTTTGTTGCATATAGATTACTTGAGAACAAGCCAAAACAGCAAAGATATATTCTGCTTAAGTTGTTGATAATGAGACAGTATTTTGTTTTTTACTAAACCAAGAAACCAGAAAATGTCCTAAAAAGTAACAACTTCCACTTGTACTTTTTCGACCTGATTTACAACCAGCATAGTCAGCATCACAATATGAGATTAAATCAAATGAATCATTTTTAGGGTAAAATAGGCCATAGTCTAAAGTGTGTTTAACATATCTTAAGATACGTTTAACAGCTTTTAAATGGGTCTCTTTGGGTTGAGATTGGTATCTTGCACAGAGACGGACATTATGCATGATATCAGGCCTACTCGTAGTTATATAAAGTAGTGATTCAATCATTCCCCTGTATAGTTTTTGGTCGACATCTTTTGACATGTTTTTTTTATTCAAGACTTCATTGGTTGCCATAGGAGTGGGTTTTCCACTCGTAGTGGTCATACCAAACTTATTAATTAGATCCCTAGCATACTTTTCTTGACTAATGAAAATACCACTATCTAATTGTTTTATTTGCAATCCTAAAAAGAAAGTAAGTTCACTCATATGACTCATTCAAACTCTTTTGTCATTATGTCAGAAAACCCTTTGTTCATTTCATTGTTTGTTGATCCAACAATTATATCATCTACATATATCTGTACTAATTGAATATATCATTTTTGTTTCTTTTAATAAAAAGAGTATTATCTACTTTACCAATTTCAAAATTTGATTGTAATAGGTAAGATCTTAGTCTAACATATCAGGCTTTAAGAGCTTGTTTCAGACCATATAAAGCTTTCTTTAATTTGTAAACATGATTAGGAAATTTTTCTTCTTCAAAAAGTGGGGGTTGTTCAACATAAACATCTTCTTTAACAAAACCATTTAAAAATGCACTTTTGACATCCATTTGAAATAATTTGAAATTGTTGTGGTTTGCGAAAGCAAGTAGAATTCTAATGGCTTCTAATCTTGCCACGGGTGCAAAGGTTTCATCATAGTCTATTCCTTCTTCTTGACAATAACCTTGCGCGACTAATCGAGCTTTATTTCTAACGATCTCACCTTGTTCATTCATTTTATTTTTATAAACCCATTTAGTTCCTATTATAGTTTTGTCCTCAGGTCTAGGAACAAGTTCTCATACATTATTTCTGGTGAATTGATATTGTTCTTCTTGCATAGCAAGAATCCATGAATCATCAGGTGATGCTTTTTTTGGATTTGTGGGTTCAATAGTTGATATAAAAGCTACATTACTCATCTTGTTTAATTGATTTCTAGTTCTAACAACAGATTCAATATTTCCTAGTATATTTTCTAAAGGATGATCTTTTAAAAGCCTGGCCTTTTTATTAGGATGAACAGTTTCACAATTTGTTTCGTTTGATTCATTATTTAAAGTAACAAAATCATCTTCATCATTTATTTGAACAAAATCTTTGAAATTTTCATCAAAAGATACACGCATTGTTTCTTCAATGGTGTTAGTTTTTAAATTGAAAACTCTGTATGCTTTACTTCTATTAGAATATCCAATAAAGATTCCTTTGTCGGATTTAGGATCAAATTTATCCAAATTGTCCTTTATATTTAAAATGAAATATTTATTTTCAAAAACTTTCAAATAAGATACCTTTGGTTTCTTATTGAAAAGAAGTTCATATGGTTTCTTATTGAAAAGAAGTTCGTATGGTGTTTTATTGGTTAAAGGTCTAATTAAAATCCTATTCAAAATGTAACAAGCTGTAGTGACTGATTTATAATTCGATAGGGTTTGAGGAGTTTGAAATTTCGATTTGATTTGGAATTGGGAATTAGGGTTTTGAATTGTCTGCCATTGAAAAGGAAGAAAAGAACAGAAAATTTTACGTACAGACAATAGAAATAAGACTGCTAGGGTTTATAACAGTCTATATATAGGTAGAGATGGATAAGAACGGATGGAACGGGTCGAATTGGGTCGAAACGATAACAACTCGAAAAGCTTGTTTCGTTCCCAAAACGAAAATAGGTCATTCAATATATCGAAATATATGTTTTCGATATTTTTAAACTCAATGGAATTAGTTTCAAATCCTAATTCCATTGTATATAGAAGTTAGCTTTTAAAAATCAAATTATTTTAATTAAATTCATTTAATTGATGTCTACGCGTTTCGAGCCCGCACGATCAAACGATAAGTCTGATCGCTACGAAACTTGAAATCCTATAGTAATTCACTATTACGGGTCCGATGAAACTAGTTTCGTCGAAATTCGAGACAGTGTCCAAAAAGGCTAATTTTACACGTTAATTAAATAAATTATTATTTTAAAATCAATTCAATCACTTTTAAATTCAAAATTTAAAAGTTAACTGTTTTCATCATTCCTGATTACACAGAAATTGATAATCTTTTACAATACAGTTTTTCCATGTTAAATCCAATATTTAAATATTACATTAATTTCAGCGTTCAATTACAACAGTAATAAATCCATTCATTATAATTTAAATTCCAAACAAAATCTTTTATTTTGATTTAAATTCTTATTATTTAATCATCAATTCCTTATGTAATTTATTTATTAACATAAGTTTCCATTTTATTATTTTCAATTCCACAGTTAACATCTTTTACCATAGTAATTGCAATATTTTCATTACATTAATTTTATTAATTTTCAAATTAATTTCAACTGATTTAATAAGTTAGATGATAATAAATCAATTGTTACAACTTATTAATTCAAACCTATTAATTTATTGGTCACAGACACGGATTATAAATTACTTACCAATATCTGATTTCATACTCTATATTAGAACCAATTTTAATTAATAACATATGATTCCTCCGTTTAATACAACATTTAATTTTATTCCTAATTAACTTTCATTATTACCATTAATTGAAATTACATTAATGGTTGTCAGTTACATCCAATCAACATTATTAAATCTTATTCTAATGATTTTTCCATTTATAAATCATAAATTTTAAATTTTCTTACAATATTAAATTCCAAACATCTTTTTAAATTTAATATTTTTAATTATCGAAAATACGGGTCGTTACAGAACCAAACGGAAATTTTCTTACATTGGAAAGCAGGAATATAAATAAAGGAAAATCGTAGAGAACGAGACAACATTCTGTTTACGAAGAAGGATTAACAGCTTTTATTGTACATGAAGACAACAATATTGCAAATTAACTTTAGTATGTTTATAGTCCATACTGCTACTATGTGTTTTTAGACTTACATTTTCCTTGAAAACACTCATGAAGTCAAAGTACAACTACTTTGTCCAAGTCAAAGCCTACAAGTTAACTGTGTTAAGAGAGATATTTTTCATCACAGATTTTCTTTTCTTTGGTTACACATGCTTCCCAATTACATATTCAGTTGGTTGATGTCGACAACTTCAATTATTTTCAGTAATTGTATCATCAATTATCAACATTTCAAAATCTCTACTTTCAAAATTATACATTTTGTAACATCTTTTTAATCACCGAGTATTCTTACCCTTTTATTTTTTCTTGCTCATGTGTGTAGGGTTGGCCCAAAGTAAAATTAGCCCCTGACAAACTATTATTCTAAGCCTAATGCAACATTATGAACATAATTATGTGATTGTAAAAATAAAAATATGTTGTAAAATACAAATTGCATCAAATTAATATATTTTTTATATACAAAAGAACTGTTCATCCAAAAGTAAAAGGTTACAAAATCTTACCTACGTATATTACAAAAACTCAATCGCCAATCTCAATTAGATATAATATTCTTAATGCATTTTTTTTACACAAAGTCATTAATTTTATCGTTTTGCTTAATATTTTCAAATATATACTTTCCATGCACCAAATTAAGGACAATAAAACATATAAATTAATATTCAGTAACAACATAACCTAATTTGTGTTATGTAAGCTAATTTCCTTCCCCAATTGTTTCAATATTTAAAAAAGATAAATGACTGAACTTTATGGCAGTATCAAAAATAATTTAGTTTAAGCAAATAGTAAATTAATTTTCCTAAATGATACAAAAGATACCCTGAATGATATAAAACCACTAGATAATCAGTCAATACTATAACAATTTTCAGTTTATATTGCACAAATTGGGAAACAATCCATTTGAACATTTCAAATGTAAATTTGCATGACTCACTCAATTTCACTAACATATACAAGCTTTTAAATCTTAATTAAACTAGCAACAATAAACATTGTGGGTACCAAAGTTTGAGTAACACAAAAAGTAGGCATAAAATAATACCTGCAAACAGGAAATAAATACCGAAGGGGATCACCGAATTTGCAAAGAGATTTTTTTTTGTTGCAAAATAATTTGTTAAGTGCTATTTTTAGTTGCAAATATTCTTCAAAGTGATAACTCATAAATAACAAATGGGAAAAGACAGAAGAGAAGACTCAAAAGTGTCAAGCTTGGAAGAAGAAGTAAAAATGTAAAGGATGGTAAGAGATGCGTGAATTAATTAGATGCGACTAGTTATAAATGTAGATAGGTTCAAGATCACTTGAGAATTGTGCTTTTACTATTATTTTTGTTTAAACAGATATATAATATAAAAAAATATTTAGCCCCCTTTGAAACTGGGCCCTGGGCCGTCGCCCAGCCTAAGGGCCAACTTTGCAGGTGTACTCAGATAAGAAAGTGACCTTAGCTCTGTTGCTACTTATAACTTATTATACTAAATACCTCTTTATAATAGAGTGGTGCTAAGGACACCTATACTTGCACTTACTAATACCAGGGTTGGTACTAGTAAGCATCACTCGTATAATATGCTAACAAAATAAAATTGATAAACAATAAGTTGAAAGACAAGCAGCGATTGAGACTCATCTAAGTAAATAATACAAGTAATTTTAAGTCTTCAGATATTTTAAGGACTTAAGAATCTTGTGCAAACTGCAAAATAATATTTGATTTGGCACGATTGATCAAATGTTAAATCTATATTTTACATTGTTTAGATTTTGTCAACTTTAATTTACTCATGGCTGCAAAATGATTGACAAACCAACGAAAGTGATTCGATAACTTCATGTTTAAAAACAAGTTAATGAGGTCTATGATACTGCGAACTGAAGAAAGTAATTGGATCAACTTTTTATTCCAAGAGTAAATTAGGCACTCCGATGCAAATTTTACCGACATGTCATTTTAATTTCTTGGTTCTCTCATATCGTGTCGGCCCCTTTGTTGCTTCGCCCTCGACTACTAGACACTCAATGCTTCATCCACTGCTCCTCTCCACTCTTGTGCCTCTCTAATTATGACCAAGTAATATTCATTTTCAGATTTGAGATCTGGTTCGAGTTGAAATTTCTACGGCTTGGTATGCATCGTCTTTCCGCCACACTGTTATTTCCCCACTACCTTCACCTCCTTTCGTCATCATCCACCTCTTGCAACTTAAAATTTGAATTAATGAAAAATGTTTTTTTCACCTTTTATGTTCGTGCCCTCTTCGTCATTGAGAAACCACTGCTCCATCAACCAATCACACCATCACGTCCTCCATCCTCACTTTGACTTCTTGTAGCTCATAGAATTCCTCTTTTTATTCTTGAGAATTTACGCTTTTCGCTTTACTGCGTTTATTATGTCCAACTCTTTCTTATAAAAGCTTATATACTTGGATGTGATTTGCATGGGGATTTGTTTGAATTCCCTTTGCCTTCTGCTTTTACGAAGGCAAATGTTTCCACGTCACAAATTGTTTTGTGAGTGATGTTGCTATCTCAGCAAGTGTCACTGGTGAAAACTTTGTTGTCCTAACAAAATTTTAAATATCAGATTTTGTTCACATTCATCTTGGGATTTTCATACAAGATATCTCGTACCATGGAAAATCTCGGATGAGACGAGATAACTAAGGTGTACATCTTGGATTACATCTCGAGTCTTAAAGTACATCTCTGAACTATCTTGGAGTAGCTTACATATCCAAAACTGATGTTATTTTTAAAAATAATTATTGTTTAAAAACAAAAACAAAAACGTAACATACTTGGTTAGTAGATTAAAAAGAGTTTTGAAGAAGAAATGAAGCTTGGTTAGTTGGAGTAGTCTGGTAATGATTGAATAATACAATATAAACATTGAAACAAAATGAAGTTGTTTCTATTGGCTCATCGAAACAAAAAATGAAAAAAATATACCTAAGAGTTAGTAAATAGTAAATAGTAATCGTATTGAGTATTTTCTTCTATACCTGTATGAAAAACAAAAAATGTTGTGTGAAAGGAAAATATATAATTCGGATGAGATCCGGTATTGAGATTTTGATCTATATTTTAAGGTTAGATTTAAACATTGCGAATGAGATGAATTTTAAAGGAGATATGAATGAGATTTGATGTCTCGTCTAAGTATAAAAAGGAGATCTCATGCGGGATATAGGAGATTTAAACCGTGTAACCTAGATCTTCTTGTTTGATCCTCGTTCAAGTGCAAATCTTACATCATGAAATCTTTTGCTTGGTTTACATTACGAGGTTTTAATGTTATTCGAAGAATTTAATGATGAGGGTGCTTCATATTGAAAAAAAAATCACTTAGTGGATTTCTTCCTTGGCATGAACTTGTCTTACACCATTGTTTCCAACCACCTTACGCGTGTTTGGAGCTTAATGGAACTGTTGTGGTCAAGTTTGATAAAATCATGTTAATCTTTATATTTTCTCGTGTGGAGGAAAGACAATGGATTTTAGAAGTTGTCCATGTCATAATTCAGGGAAAAAATTTCATTGTCACACAGTGGAGTATGTTATCAAGATTTTAAATCTCGGATTTCGATCGCGTTTCATCTCAGTGATTTTAGGGACTTGATTCATATCGGGTGAGATCTCGGACGAGATAAATGTATATCGGGTGTTCATCTCGGAATTACATCTCGGACTCTAAAGTACATCTCGTAATGATCTCGGACTATTTGATATTTTCAATATTGGTTTACATTCAAGTATGCAACTAAAATTATAAATACTAATTACAAAAATTATTTAATTTATTTGATTTTCAATCTCGGACTGTTTGATATTTTCAATATTGGTTTACATCAAGAAAGCAAGCACACTCTTTTAAACAAAAATATATAAAAGTGAAATGTCGAATTCATTACTCAATTTCTTTTAAATAGAGAATATATAAATTAGTAAACTATTTTAACCAGACTAAAATCACTAATATCATCCTTTTAGACAGGAATATATATTTCAACAAATATACAATATATCGACTGACAAACTATGTTGAGCAAGAATGGAAAATAACCTAACAACAAGACCTTTCAACGTCTTTTAAAACGAACAACCTCATTTAGCAAGAGGCGTTGGCATTTGAAGTTAATTGTACAAAAAAACAAATACAAAAAATTGGATTAAGTAGAAAATATCAAAGCCTAACACAAAAAATTGGATTAAGCATAAAATTTTGCTATGAAATTGGAAGTTAACAGCAGTGAATTTATTTCAAAAAATGATATAACAAAAAAGAAGTAAAAAATGTAAAAAAATATAGAAATTTGAATGAAAGATAAACTAGAGAGGGAAATAGTACAAAATAATTAGGATTTTGGACGAATAATCGCATTTCAGGAAGAAAATCTATGTTTCAAACGAGAAAGAAAAACCCTATATATGTATTAGCAACTTAAGATTATAAAAAAAATAAGTGATTGAAAATGAAATTGACAGTCCAACTTGTTTATTGAAATAAAGCATGAATTTTGAACCTAGGAAAGAATGCATATATTCTAGGCCTGGCCCATTAAAAAACTAAGTTTTAAAAACATATAATTTCGGCCGAGATCTCGTAAATCGATCTCTGTTGAGATATCGGTCGAGATTTGTATTTCTCGTCCGAGATTTAGTTGCAGCGAGATGAATCCGATTTTTCTTATTTCGAATCGCTTGATCTTGAAAACGAGTTTTCGTCTGAGATTTAAAACCTTCTATGTTATTGATGTAAAAAAAAGAACGGGTACTTGTGAAATTTATTGGATCCATTTTTATAAATTTCTTTTGTTTGAAATCAATTGGTTTGTAAATCATATCATGAAACTTATTTGTTAGAATGACTTAAAGGCTCTGTTGTGAAAATCATTCTAGATCTCCGTCTAACTTCCGCCTAGGTGTTAGGCAAGGTTTTACCTAGGCAAGTCTTGTCGCCTCATCTAAAAATCTAAACGAATAGCCAATAAGTTTGACTCGGTTGGTTGATGGTTTAGACTACGAGATTAAAGATCATGAGTTTGATCCTCGAAATCGATACTTGTTGGCATTGATGAACCATGTTAAAAAAAATCCAAATGGATATTTAGACACTGGTTATACATTGTTGAGGCTTGTTGTCTCATATACACATCTACGCATTAATTTTATATAGTCCTACCTTCGTGATTGCTCTCAAGCCAACCCAAATCCCCAAATCTTCAATTTGACCGATTAACATTAAACCAAATATTACAGGTTCATCCAAAATATGAGTTTATAAGAATGTCAATCTGTGATCAATCCTTAATTAATCTGCACCTAAACGATTAACATGTAGCATCGTAAATATACCGTGAGGTTAATATGTTTTTCAAAATATTTAGTAGGTAAACAGATTAAAAAAATGCGGAAACATAAATTACGAACAATGAACACACAAATTTGACCAGCTTCAACCACTACTTCGTAGTGTCTACCGTTGATTTATAAATCCATAAACTTTTGAACTTTTACTAAAATAGCTATTCTAATCATATACCTAAAAACCATGTATCAACTCAAATCCTGAGTCGAGAATCCCTGAATTACAAACCCTATAACTCAATCCTAGAAAGAATTCCGGAGTTTAAATTGTTAAAAATAAATATCATATAAAAATTGTCCATTAAATACAAATAATATTTCTGAGTGCAAATACATATGGTGAGGGCCTAAGGAGTTCAATGTCTTTCTTCTTTTCTTTATGTGATTATTTTTCATTTCACTCAACGGTATCCGGATCTTCTTTCTTCTATTTTTTTTAAAAAAAAATACTTCACTGGGAAAAAATAATTCCTCTTCAAAAATTTCTTCATCGAAAAGATTTTTTTTGCTCAAATCTTCACAGTGATGTTTAGTTGACAAATCCAGATCTAGAAATTCGCCCTTCGCTTGGAAGTTACTGCTGCTACAGAGAAAACTCTCAAAATTCGAAATTGCCTTGTCAGAAATTGATGATGTATAAGCTGAGATGTTAACTGAATTGTCGTCATGCTATTTGTGTTGCTAACCTGGAGTTTGTTGCACCGATATTTGTGTCACCTAAAGCTTCGAGATTTCCATTGTTGAAGATAAACGAAGATGTTGAGGACTCACATCACTTATAATCTGAACCTCGATTTAGATATATGTAGCCGTTACTGCTCACCGATGATGGAAGCTGATGCTAGTGATATTGATAAATTTGACACGGTGATGAGTTTGGCTTGGTTATTGTTGGCTTAGTGACAAGTTTGGCTTACTGAAAAGATAAACGAAGAATTTGATATGTGAATCTTGTGTAACTGATGGTGATGATGGTCTCTAGTTGCTGTTGTAATTGATTGGTTTTGAAGGTTGTTGTGCGAGATATGGTATGTTTTTACTTTGTTATGCTGCTGTTTGAATCTTGAGAACGAGATGAAGCAACTATGATGCTTGGACGTGAAAGATAGAATTGAATTGCGTGTGAGATTGGAGTTGATCGGATAATAGTTTGATGTCGTTGTTTTGTTTGGGTTGTAACATTAATCTACAATGATGTGCTGATTTGTGTTTTGACAAAAGCAGCATTGCTGGTCGTACAAAGATGCCTCTAGATGGATGATGGTTTTTGTTGCTTAATCGAAGCCTTTGCACTTTGATAGTAAATGAAGTTTGTGATTATGTAGCTAATCATTTGAGCTTGAGTGATGAGTTGACGTAAGAGATGATCATATAAAGTAGAATTTTGATTTGATTTGAGAAGATATGCTATATGAAAATGATATTGATTCAATATTATGAGATGAGAGAGTGATGAGTTTATATACGATAGAGGAGAGAAATATTAAGAATGAGATGTATTTTTATATTTGAAAAGATGAATATAATGAACGAGCATTAAGTCGTATTTCTGTGTATTTGGCTATATTCATGTTTTTTTGGACTTGAGAACAATATCTTTCTTTTCTTCAATTTGTTTGTCGATCTTTCGTTTGTACCAAAATATTTGTTATTCTAGTTTTTAATACGAGTGGTACGGCACGCGCTTCGCGCGTGATGATGGCACGTACTTCGCGCGTGAATTGTTTTTTTACAAATTGTATATGTTTAACTCCATCGAAAAAATATAATTTGCACAAATATATAACCGAATTTTTGCGTTAAAATGATATGCAATTAGTTTTAATTTTACTTTCTAAATTGCAATATTTAATTTTTTTTGTTAGTTTGAATTTTTATTTCTATTATTAATTAATAAAGAATGAATTTAATTTTTTATTAGTTTGAACTTTTATTTCTGTTATTAATTAATAAAAAACGACTTTGAAAAAAGTATTATTTGTTAGATCCTATATTTAGGTGATATTAAGATTTAGATAATATCAATAGAGGGACGTTTTGAATTGATAAAGAAAACTTATCTATTAGATCCTATTTTTAAGTGATATTAATATTTAATAATATTTGTAGAGGTGCATTTTTGGTAGTTTAATTGTTAGATCCTATTTTTAGAGGCGTTTGAATTTGCAAAAGAAATTTAATATTATATTCTATTTTTAAATGATTAAAATTTAATAATATATTGAGGGGCGTTTTTGGTAGTTCACGTTGATACCAAAAAAGTGTGACGCCAAAGCTATTACAACTATTATTAAAGATTTTATCTGTAACACACAATAAAAATGCCAAGACTATATATGTGTCCTTGTTTTAAAAAACCCTACTCGCCTTGAGGAGCACCTACAACAAAGAGAGATGATACACAGACTTTCATAAAAAGGCCATTTACCTCCAAGGCTACGCAGAGTTATAGCTCACGCTATAACGCTAAATTGTCCATAGCGTGGGGTGGACGCTATTTAACCTATAATAGCGCATGTGTCATCTATAACGCAAACTAGCACACTATTTTATCGAAGCGCAAAATAGCGAATAGCTCAAAATGACGTGCTGTTTTGTTTATTTATTATTTTAGGTTTGTACATTGAAACCCAAATAAAATTGAATGATGCAAACTAGGACATAGTAGCTAACCAATCACGCATCTTCGGTAATAATTCAAAATCGTTTAATGAGGTATGACCATGTGTCTTTTAAATAATTATTGAATGTATGTGTTTGGTACACGTATCATACTCAAAACGTCTACGTGGAAAAAGTTAGTACTTTTGTTTTTCTCTAGCTATATTAATAGATAGAAACCTTATAATCTTCAGAACTCATTGTTAATTTGCTAGTGATGTTATTTACCCCATTTAGTGCAATTTCTTTTAAAAAGATTTACTTTATAGAATTTAATACTGCAATATTAGGCTTTGTTATTTGCATTGTTTTTTAATACTGAAAAAAACAAAAACATGAAGGCTGAACAGTCTTTTCTTTTAAATTTTTTTGAATTAACTCTTGAAAGCAAAGTTCTTTCATATGATAAAATATTGTGAAATTGCATCAAGTGTTACTTGACAAATACTTTAAAAATGACCTTATGGACTAGTTTATTGCGGTGGTATAAAAATCAAATTATTCGGTACAAATACCAAATTTTGATGCATAATCAGTGACGTTATTTTCTAATTTGTTTTCCATGAAAAACTAGTCATCAATATAGTAACAAATGTTTTAATTTACGATCTACTACCACCAAATTTTAAGATGCTATTGTATAGGTTCGTATATGACTCAAGTCTCTTTTTCATACCAATTTAACTAGATGAAAGACTTAACAGTAGGAATACACTTCCATCTCTTTTAGTTTATAAACATCTAGATGTACATATGTTTTGATATTATATATCACATTTTTCCGTTCACTAAAAGCTAAGAGTTTTGATAAGTTAGTTTTTATAATGTTAAAAATCTCAAAACAACTGAAATTAAAATTTACATAAATGAAGGGGAAAACAAGAATTTCGAAATCAACATCAAAAAATATATTAAAAATTATCTAAATATATATTATATTTAATAAAATTACAATTTAAACAACAATTTAAATAGTCGATCTCAATTAGAAAAAAATAAAGACAACGAGGATGATAAATCCCTAGAATAACGAATGAATTGTTTGACGGATTTACTTTAGGATACAGTGTTAAGAATTTTAAAGCATGGTTCTAGAGTTTTGAATTTGATTAAATGGTACCAACTAACAATTTACGGTTTAAATTACAATGTAAATTCCAATCCATAATTAAATTACAGTGTAAAATTTAATAAAATAATAACGATAATCATAGATGAGTGATTCGATATTTACGTAAACATGAACCACTTCTACTTTAATCTCAATTAATATTAAAAAAAAGCAAAATCGACTAAAGTGAACAAAATGGTGTGTGCTATGGCGTATAGCGCAAAATAGCACATAGTGCAATCCTTGCATTATTTGTTACTGGCTACCTTGAGGCTATGCCTCAACAACCTGAGGCGTACAAAATGTACGCCTCGCACGGCTCAAACTGATGAGGCATGCGACTCACTTTTTTTAAACCTCCAATTGTAAATATTGACTAACAGAGGTAATACTTATATTGTTAAATGACATTTTTTTAAAGAAGATTGAAGTTAGTGTTTTTTTTTTACTTTTCAATTTCAATATCAACATGAATAAGTACGATTGTTTGAAATAACGATCGATAGCTACTTAGTGGATTTTCTCAATTGTATTTAAGAATTTTTTTGAATTGTCATTCCGAATAATTTTGCAAATCGATTCAAATTGGTAGAAGAAAAATAAATAAAATAATAATTGCATGATTTCCTACTGCTTGTAATAGAGATTGATTCCACTCGAATTGATCAAACATCATTTTCAAATCTAGAAAAAAATCGAAGACAAATAGAGTGAGGAAGAAAAAAATACATACCATTGCGGAACTGAAAAGTGAATACGAATTTTTCAAAGGCCTAAATCATATATATATATATATACGCATATATATACATACACACACACACACATATATGTATATAAAATTAAATGCTTAAATTTTATTTATTTATTGTTTTAATTATTTTATGCTTTTATGATTGAACAATGAAGAATGATTAGGACTTAACTTGTTAAAGTTAAGTGTTTATATTGTTATTTATTTATATTTTAATATGATTAATTGTTAATTTTTATTTATTAAAAAAATTAATAATGACAAAACAGCGGTAACTTACGCCTCAATGTTTACTTGAAAATCTTACACTTCAACATTTTGAGGCCTACGCCTCGCCTCACGAGCAAAAGAATGCCTCTTGTACCCTTTTGCATTTTAAAACTTTGACACACGCATCTAAAATGAAATCATTGATTAAACAATTCATTTTTATTGTTGTTATGTTACTATATAACCGTTATTTGCATTACTCAATAAACACAATATCAAATGCAAATATGTGTTTGTTACCATCAAACAAAATCATCAATTTTTATAATCCATGTAATCCCTATCCATAATTACTGCCTAGCGTCTCCCTTGCGATTTTTACAATATTGCTCAACCAAGATTCCACTTTCTAAATCTTAATCAAGAATATCAAGTCAAGAAACCTTCTACCACATCCAATGGATTTGATGACCTTTTTTTTATATTGGAGGAGGAATCATCTTCCGTGCTTGGTTCAGTTTTTGTCCCTCTTACGTCTGATTAGTTTTCTCAACTCACTGATGTAGCTTCTTGTCACCACCCTTTATGATGATGCTTCAATTATTCCTTTGGACTCATCGTTTAGTGTCAAGTCTGATGATATTAGTCTTCAAGAGATCCTCCTAAAGGAACTCTATGAAGGGAATGATTATTTTTTTACTGCTACCTCTCCTTATGCTTCCGCTTCTATTGATCCACCTTGCATGTTCATTTATCCACTAACCACCTCTCCTCTATCACCTACTATACCACTTGGCCCTATTTCTGATGATGGTATCCCATACTCTTCCACTGACTACGCTTACAGTCTTGTTGAAGGGAATGTCAAAGAATGCACATGACAACATTTACCAGTGGTATGCAATACTCTTCCTCGGAGCTGCTACCACAAACGATTTACTAATGAAGATGATGGTATTAGAATGCGATATTATTCTGTCTAGGGAGAGCACTTCCAACCTGCTTAGTGAACGCAATGAAATATTATAGTTAGAAGTTTATCTGGATAGAAGCATTATCTATTCTTAGGACCCACCTGATTACTATCTTGATTTTGTTAGGTGGTTCTCTTTCATGATCAAGGAAGTTTAAATAGGTCTTAATTGATTGATTTTTATTGTGGCATTTCGACTTTGTAAAGAACTATGGTAGTAGGAGTCAAGGTTTTACATCTTAGATTTCGGTCATGTTTTATCTTAGAATTTTCACACAAGCTATCTCGTATCGGTGGAGATCTCAAACGAGATGGGTGTAACTTGGGTATACATTTCGAATTTTAAAGTACAACTTGTAAATATCTTGATAATCTGTGTGTTTAAATTGATGTTTTGATGATTTATTTAACAACTATGATTTTCAAAATAAAAATATAATTTGTAATATACTTGATTTGCATGGAAAAAAAATTGAAATTAATGTTTTGAGGAAGAGTGATAGCTTTTTAGTTTAATTTATTTGGTAATGATTAAATAATATCCTCCTATTTGATTAAATAATATCCTCCAATTTGAACATAAAAAACTCTCATTTGAACATAAAAAACAAATAAATTTTTTGTTGTGACTCGTCAAGTTAAAAGGTAAAATATATGTTCAAATAGTTGTTAAATTAGTAATTGGATTGGATAGTTTCTTTTAAATCTATATGAAATGAAAAAATTATGTAAAAGAAGAAAAATATATAATTTTGGCTGAGATCTCGAATTGAGATTTTGATCCATATCTCGAATGAGATTTGAATATTTCGGACGAGATGAGGGTCGAGGACGATACGAAGGAGATATGAAATCTTGTTGCATTTATGTGTGAAATAGGAAATCTCAAAGGAAATCTTGGGCTAGATAAAAGAGATTTAAACCAAGGCATTAGGTTCCGGCTAGAACCACGAGATTCAGGCCATGTTGATTCGTCCGGCCGAAGACGGGATGAGATTAGGTCAAAATCTCGTCCTGTTAGGCTGTTACTTGACGATAAAAAATTCAAAAATTCGTAATTGTTGCATTGATTGTGAAGAAGGGGTAAACAACATCATAAGGCAAAGGAGAATCGAAGCTAGCTCAAAAAACTTAACTTACCTCAGCTTCGATTTCGACCTCAGAATCTTCAACGGCTTCGATTTCGACACACAACAACGAGAACTCCAACTTCAACACACATCGATGAGAACTTCGACTTTGACTTCGAGTTCTTTTTCTTCCTTTCGTTTTTTTTATCTTCTCGTGAAGTTTTTGGGGCTGAGATAAATTGAGTAGTCGATGTTGCATTTGGGGTAGGGTTAGGATGGGCTGAATGATAATGGGCTTGGAGAATTCGTTTGAGCCTTTAATTTATATGTTTAAATGAAAATGGTAATTGATAATGAGCTAGGTAAGTTATATTAAGGTTAACTTATTTTTAATTTAGGACTATTTAGGCAAAACCAAATGTTCATCTGTGTTTGTTTATTCAATAGTGTTCCATGTTATATTATCATCTCTTTATAGATTATGTTTCATTAAAATACAAAAATGCAATCTCAAGACTGAAACCGAAACAAAAAGCGAAATTTTCGAAATTGGCCGCAACTAATAAATTTTCAAATGACCGAAACCGAGTTCTCGAACCTTGATTTACACCATGGTTAGAGTACTTCAACTTCACTCTTGTATTTACTTTCTTATTTGATAAAATATGGTAGGGGACCATCTAATCATGCTTACTTTGCATGAAGAAATTGGATATCAGGCAAGAAAATTTACATTCTAACTTTTAAATCTTAGTTTTAATGATCGTTTCACGGTATTTTCACATACAATGTCTCGTACTGGATGAAATCTCAGATGAGATGGGTGCATATCGGATATATATTTTGGATTAACTTCTCAGATCAAAAATACATATGGGGACTACCTCGAAGTAACTAATAAGTCTGAAATTGATGTTTTTAAATAAGCGACTATTATAAAAAAAAAGTAAGAATTGTAACATACTTGATTTGCATGAGAAGATAATTGCTACAATGGAAAGGAAAGATTTTTTGAAAGAAAGTATTAGCTAGATTAGTTTGGTAATAAGTGAGGAATTCATTTAAACATCGGTAAAAGAAAAAAGAAGAAGTCCTTTATTCTAATTTATCTGTATAAAAAGAATAAAGTAGAATTAAAGGAGCTATTAAATGATAATAGTTGGAATAATAAATTCTTTTCAACTCATAAAAGGCCCAAAAGGTTATAAAGAAAAACTTGTAACTTCAGATTCACATCTTGGTTTAGATTTCGCATGAGATTTTAATATCTAAGACGAGATAAATGCTAAACAAGATATGAATGATATTTGATGTTTAGTCTTGCCAAGTGTCTCGGATAGATGGATCCTTCTGAGATTTAAAATTCGGTCCACCAACGAAAACAAAAAAATTGCGTTGAGAACTAAAGATTTGAAACTTTATTATAAACACCATAGAAAACAAATGTTTTAAGAGGGATCGGTTTGTAAACTCAAAAATACCGATGATAAATTTAAAAAGTTAGGTGGATCAGTTAACCCCTGTGTAGTATGAAAGGCTTCGGCTCTATTAGTAACTACCATCCCCAAAAAAGGGTACGTTTTCAGCCAATTGATATTATCATGAATATGATCTTGTTAGGTAGTTCTACCATTATTGAGAAAGTTTAATTAAGTATTAATTTCCAGCCAATCGGCAACTTTTCTGTATTAATTCATGCTTTTATTTTGGATATAATCACATTGTAGAAAAAACAATGTATTGTGCGCTAAGATGTTCATAGCAAATCACTTTTTGTTTGGATTGGTTAAATTTTGACTGCCATGGTCACTACCATTCTTGAAGACCGGATTTGAGAATATTGAAGTGCTTTTTGTGGTTTGGGGTTGAGATTGAATGACATTTAGGTATTAGTATTGTTGGTTCTGGATACATATCGTTAATTTTTATCATTTTTTGGCATCACTTAATTCTGCTTTGATCGTTCCTTCCTAGAGAAAAATAATATTGATCATTAGCCCTCAACTGAAATATATTTTCTAGAATCAAGCCATTTTCTTAAGTATAAAAGTTGCTACATTTGATATGTTTTATTGCAAAATCGTGCTTCATTACATTATGACTAGCATTGTGCACTGATGTACATTCATGTTCAAATCAAAATTAAGAATAGGCGAGCATCCTTTCCAGCCTTATGTGCTATGAACACTTGCAAAGTGAAAACCGTATGGTTATTAACATGTTCTCTGTTCTTTGCAGGTGACTATCCTTTTCAGCCGCCGAAAATGCAGTTTATAACAAAAGTTTGGAATCCAAACATCAGTAGCCAAAATGGAGCAATCTGTCTGGATATATTGAAGGATGAATGGAGCCCAGCTCTTACTCTCAAGTCTGCACTTCTGTCACTACAAGCTCTACTTTCAGCACCTGCTCCTGATGACCCTCAAGATGCTGTGGTTGCGCAACAGGTATGACTTGCATCGTTTTCCTTTTTTTTTTAAACATTTCCATGCATGGCATACAAGTTCTAAAGAAAATGTTAGCATGTCCTATTGAGCATGAGTTTATAGGGATGTTTTTGTTTTTGTTTTTATGGTAATCTGTTACATGTTACATTAACTCATTTTACTTGCACAAAACACGCATATCCTATTTTTATGCTCTAGAAAATATATTTGGGAAAGCATACAAAACAACAACCACAATTACGTAAGCTGAAAAGATAATCCAATTTTTGAATTGCTAACCATCATTTTGTACATACTCAATAGAGCTGTTAATGGATATTTGAAAAATTTGAAATCCGTCCGCATCCGTATCCGAAAAGCGGATAAATATCCGATATTCGAAAAAATGGATGCGGATGTGAAGACATCCGTATTCGGAAATTATCCGTTCTGTTTTTTGTCAAAATTATAGTTTAAATTATGTGTATTTTAGTACAATAAAATATATTTATTCATTGTTTTGTTAATTTAGCAGTTTACATTATATGCATTTAATGCATATTAACTGCTCAAAGCTATTTATTATCATCATATTTGTTCATTTTCAACAGTTCTATAATCAATGAGATTGAAAAAATAAATCATGTTAAACTAAAATTTTCAATTTATATTTCTTGATTTATCGTTTGTTAGCGGATAGGATAATTATCCGATATTCGAAAATAATTTCGGATGCGGACGTGGATATGGCACTATCTGTATCTGAAAGTATTTGTTGATAGACTTGATACTCAATTTTCCATTTGGTTTGGCCATGTCTGTTAACTCTACTTGTTGCCATAGAAGCCCTTATTTCTCCAAAAGGCCTGTGCTGATTTTTTGTTTTATCAGCCCAAATCCTCTTGAAGGCAAAACACCTTAAACCACTAAAATCGCTGCTCCTAAATTCACGTTTACACTAGAGTTAATAACCTGTTTTTATGGATTTAAATAAGCCGCTTTTCTGCTTTTTTGAAGGTAAAACCTATTCATTTGGCTTCCAAAAAAAAAAAAAAATAGTTTATTTAAGTCGAATCAAACGACCGTTACCTAACAAGTTGTGCATGCTGAATACCTTTTTATTTGAGTGCAATTCTGAAAATAACATTATTATTTTTACTGCAGTGTATGCACAATTATGCAACCTTTGTTTCAACTGCTCAATACTGGACCGAGGCTTTTGCAAAGACATCTGGATTTGACCAAAAGGTATTTAAACCGCAACATTTATATTGGTAATAATAGAATAAAATTAGTGATAAAGAGGAATTCAAAATATTATATGTTTTCGCGGTATAATATGCAGGTTAAAAAATTGGTGGAAATGGGATTCCCAGTAGGTATGGTAAGAAGTACTCTAGAAAAAGCTGATGGTGATGAGAACATGGCATTGGAAAAGCTTTGCTCCTAGCAAAAGTATCATTCTATTATTAGCAAACGCCAAAGAAATAATTGCCTTGTAAATTGTATACAGTGGCACTGACTTATTAATAGCAGTTTAGCTCTTGACTGCCTTTTGAAATCTACCTCTTAATGGCGGATGTTTAGAAAATGACAGATATCTAACGGCTATCATTATTTGTCAAATTTTTCTTGAGTTTGGTTGCTTTCAATAGCAATTTTATTTATTGTTGCCTTGTAAAACTTGAAAATATGTTGGCTATTTTTTTGGAAGTACTGGTTCAAGCTAACAAGATAGAGAATGACATTGAGGAAATGTGGACCGTAAGTAAACTGTTCAATGTGAACAGGGAAATGGTACGTGAGATGCAAAATTTGGCGGATGACAACCATAGATCTTCTCTCTCGCTTTCTCTAGCTAATTCACAGTTGTTGTGTGTGTCCTTTAGCTGGTGAATAAATAATGTTGCAGTTTGCATAGCTCATGTCGGTTTATGAAGTTGGGTTGTCCAAACCGGCTTCAAAAATTGTCATTACCGTGAAGTTTTCTTTCTTTTCAAAACATACTCTTTGTGATTCCCTTTTTCAGTTACTCTCATACACACATATACAAAGGATCGGTTATACCTCAATTTGGCTACACCTCAATCCTCTATTGGTTTTCATCACATATTTCAAATTAACTGTACTAATAGAGAGAGAATATTATTATTTAAATTCAAACTTGTTGAAAAGCAGGGGTTTGAAAACCTTTAGGACGTTAAAGCGTATGTGTGAGGCACAAAGTGAGATGGAGGTTAAATGCAAGAAGGTGTATCTGGACATTTTGCCTCTTAAATGTACAAGCCAAACAGCTAAGAGGCAAGCTTTTAAGGGTAAAAAATAAAGATCATCAACATCTAATATATTCTAGGTTTAGAAAATCCCAGAGAAACATAATAACCACCCCCCAAAAAATAAAACAAAATTTCTTTTAAGAATGAATTTAAAAATGGGGAAAGAAATATATCCTTCTTTGATCTAAAGGAGACTTGGCACGAGGAAGTTCAATGGCTCAACAAGTCACTAAGCACCTTGGAAGTATACTGGATCCGTCTCCTAAACGTTGCCTAGTATTAGTTTCGGTATACACCAACTCCTTTTTTGGTCATTGGGGAGATTTGGTGCAAATGAAAGAATACCCTAAATGTATACTCAAAAATGTTTTTTTTATGTTTAATTGTTTGATGTGCGTGGTATATTGTTTACATTTCGTGAGGCTTATGCTCTGCAGTAGCAGCATACAAAATCCTCAAATATGCAGCACCTTGTAACACATTTGCTTACGATGCGTACACTTATTGTTCAGGGTCCAATGGTATTAACATATGAGCTCTAACTAATATTTTTTTTTTTTGTTATTGATTAGTAAAACTATCAAACAATCATATACAGTTTTAGCCCAGTACACAAATAGTAATCAGTAAATAACCAAATATATAACACCAACGGTTAAAAAGGAAAGCTATCGAATTTGGAACACAACTAGAATTCGTTATTGGATGTACTACTATAAATAAACATATCTCCGACATCATCAAAATTTGGTTGTAGGAATAGGTCTACCGTCTATGATCTCTTTAATGACATTGCTACATCATCAAAATTTGGTGCAGGTGCATCTATTTTCTCTTTTGACCCGTGAGGAATCATGGAACTTAAACCACATGAGAGTTAGCAATTTCCCTCTTTAATATATGACTAACATGAAAATTTTTTTAATACTCAAAGAACTAAGTTTTATCTGTAACTTTAAAGGAGCATGCATAACACATACTTTAGGTATTCCACGGGGTGTAACCCGGTAGTCGTTGAATTTGAATTTGCACGTGAATTTTGTGTTCTCTGCCATGAACTAGTATACTAGAATGAAATGGTTGCCCATAAAATTTGTAGCAAGTAACTAAGATATTGCTATTTTATAACATGTCTACTTTTTTTATTATTGTAATTCAAAGAAAACTATTATTTTATGCTGTGTAATGGTGTATTCAGGTGCTAGGGTTGCTCTAGAGATCTGTCTTGCTTTCCCTTATAACCTGGCCGGCGCACGTCTTATTGTTGAATTGCAAGAAAAATCTCCAGGTTTCATGTTCATAATGATTCTGGATACCCTTCCTTACAAGTAACAATTTATTAAGCTGTCAATGCAATCTATCTAACTACAATGATTAATTAGCGGTATTTTAGTTGGATTGTAGAAAGTAACCTTTGACACCTAAACCATATTATTAAATAAAATGGTACCCCACTCATACAACAAAACTAAATACAACTTGAAGTGCTCCAAAATTTCGTTTATTTAAGCTCTTATGGCTGCATGGTTTGTCTTAGTCCTTCTGTATTTCACATATATCTCATGCCTATGAAGTATGAACCTCTCATTGGTTTGAATCAATCGTTAATTTGTTTAGTTTTAGCCACCTTTTAAATTATAACAGGATAATTAATTTGTCATATGGTATGATTTGAACCATCAGTTTTAACAATGAAATTAATGAACAAACATACCGAAGTGCCAGGCTTGAGAGAAATAATGAGAGATTTGATAGCAGTAGTGAAGATACAATGGGCCAATGGCAACTACTACATTAAACACAACATGCATGTAAATATATATAATGTAAAACAGAAATAGACTCTCCAGCAATGTACATGAGAACTAATCCTATAAATGCTGCAATCCCTCTCTCTTTTTTCTCTTTAATTAACTCTCTCTCTCATATATTTACACAGGGCTCATCTCAACTCCTTCATCAACGTTCATCTCTACTTGTTTTCTACCTGGCTCGCCATTGTCATCAGAACCTTGTGGAGCAACACGTGTCTCGCTTTTATTGGATGCCGAAACTGAAACACTGTGTTCTGGCAACTTCTCTTCCATAACTACCTTCAATTCCTTTGCATCCTTGTACACAATGTATATTATCATTTGTGCCAATCCGAAGGCAAATCCTAGAACATTAGGTATCGCGACAAAAATGTCTTTGGTAAATAAACCGTAGAAGAACCAAATGACAGCGCTCATGGTGAGGAAGAATGATAGATGGAAAGGCAGAAACTCCACGCTCTTTGTTCTTATCACTTGTCGCTGCAAATATCCCCCAAAAAAAGATTGATCAGTTCAAATATAAAAATAACAACACACATATGTATATGTTATTTTAACTAGCCGGATAGTTCAAGAAGCTAACTAATCTTGGACCACATGTTAACATTTTAGGTAGATGAGCTATCCATTTTAGACAGCCTTGATCTATATAATAAGCGTATGTATACGTATATACATTTACTTACAATTATGCTCAAAGGGGCAGCAAAGACGCAAACTCCAAAAGCAACGCAGATCCATCCAAGAAGTTGCAGTCTTTTAGCACCTTTTGTAAGTAGAAGGGTTGCGAGAACCACCGAGGCAAACACTCCCACGTTCAATATCAGAATAAACTTGACGGTGTAGATCTACAGGATAAAGCACTTGATCAAAAAATTTGTATTTAGCAAATATATTAATTGCAGAATAGTTAAATCAATGCATTTAGTACAAAGCTGATTGAATTCTTAGTATACCCTAATTTTCTTGGCAGCATATAAGAAGAAGAGCACGATATATGTGGTCTGAAAGACGCATCCGAGCGAGTTGATTGAGATAAGAAGAGTTTCATTGGTTTTTATAAATGCATAGTAAATCCACAGCATTGAACTGAACAATGCAATGACGTACGGATCTGGTTGAAATCCTTCCGTCGATTTCGCTTTGCATATTCGGCGGAATGTAGGGCTGCAAAATATTAGATATGCTTATCAGTTTATATGTACGTAGAACAAGCAAAACTAAAAATGTTCATACATGTTGATATAAGAGCAAAGAAGTACAAAAGAAGGAACTTACATTGGAGCAAGGAAAACCAATAATGATATCAAATTTCCTATAGGTAGGAAAACAAATAAATAAAGATATTAGTTAGTAATGAAACATCACTAAACAAGCAAATGAATATTCTCCAACAAATAGATACTTGTTTGTTTTTATTTACCTAGAAGACCAAAGGAGAAAACCAAAGGTTGATCAAGAGAAAATCCACCCATGTATGTAGTAGATTGAAGAGTAATGCAAAGCTTGTTAAAGGCTGATTCTCTTTCTTCTTTCAAAGATTATCACAAGAAAGAAGTAAGAATAATAGCCTTGAAAATTACTCTTGTAAATTCCCTCTTGCTTAGCTTTGCTTCTTCTCAAATTATATATTTAATGTGCATGCAATTGCTCTTTATATAGTGAAGTAGTTTGAGAAAGCGGACCACTGTCTATAGGAGTTTTCACATTTTGAGGTGGCGATGGCCAATAGGGACACGTGTGCGAGCTAAATGCAACACTCTTGCGATACGTGTGTGGTCTAGTTGTTAAACGAGTTGAATCGAAAGAGCCAACCATCACAATTAGCCCCCAACTCAATCATTGTGGGCTTTTTTTTTTGTCTTCTTACTTTTTACCTATTTTATTAATTATTTTGAGTGCTAATAGGTGAGATTTCACGAGGGTTCCTCTTCCTTCATCAGATATTTTTCTCTGTGATATTATAGCTGTCGACATAAGTCAAACGATCACATGCACGAGAGATTTTAATTTTGATAATTAATGAGTGGAATTTAAACGCAAGTTAGTATGAATATCCCTAAGCTTTTGAAAACTCGACTGACATTCGTAGGCACTAATTAAATCACTTTTTAGCATTAAAACTTTGCACATAATACCCTTAGTTACAATTTGCAAACTCGGTTTACTTTCGACAAAGAAATGGAAACGTGAAAAATAAGTTGTGCGACTCGTATATTTTCCTGAAGCTTCAATAACTTTGGTCCTCAAACTCGGTTTACGAAACAGCTCGGTTAATGGTAATCTCTTTGTATGTATATAAGATGTTGTTAGTATATTTTAGGATGTGGAACTATTAGTATAATCAAAAGCTTTGTTGATTGGACATTCATTCTACAAATTGACTATCGGGTAAAGATTAATTATTGATGAAACTGCTCCATTTTTGTAATTTAATAATCATGTAATTGAATATTATTGCTTGTAAACTCTGATTAAGTGAAAATGAACAAAAGTAGGCTGTAGGGTTTGTAGCGGCTAGAGAAAGTGCGAAAGTGAACAAAAGCTAGAAACTTGAGTATGAGTTGAAACTCCTTGCCACTAGTGTTCTAATAAAATTTAAAGCAAAGAAATATCAGTGGGTTCAAAAAAAGCATTTTTGTACGTTAGAACTAGAAAAGAAAGTGGCCATATTATCCTTGAAGATTCGTATTATTTATTTAATTGGTTCTAGTTTAATATATAATATCTGAAATGCATTATATATGTGACCTAATCAATATAAATGGTAATAAAATCTACTTTGGTGTCTGTATCTTGGATTGAGTGGTTAGTGACGATTTGCAAATTAAAGGATGATAGATGTAGCACTTAATAATGCTTGTTCTATGTAGACAGGTATGGCAGCAAGAACCGAATTTGAGAATGGTCCAAACCTATGGTAAATTTTATATGGTTTGGAATATAAAAACTAACAAATAATAGATGCAAAAATTACAGAAACAGTAAATCGATACTTCTAAATATTAGCGAATGTCTGTTGGGACACATTTAATCGCTAGTTTAATAAAATAAAATAAAATCAAGAGTAGTATTAATCCAACACGTACGTTTGATACAACAAAGTATAATGAGAAATGATTGGGGGATAACAGTTATCATACAACTCACACAAAAAATCAGACAAAATGTGGAGGAGTCATGGTTTCATGTTGGCATTTTTACGTTCAAACTCTATCTATGTAAAGCAAGAAAATCCATAATAAGTGCTGTTCCATGACCGCGTAGTTGAATCTTGTGAATGAGTCATCACCATAGCTAGCTATTTTAAAACGTTTGGTACTCTGCATCTCTGCCTTTATTCAATGCATTAGTCATATATATATTTTATATATAATAAATTTTAACATGTGACAATTTGTATTCTTTCTTAACTTTCATTCACATTTTTAATATCGATTGTAACTGGTTCAAAAGTCAATTTTTCATTCAGGTGCTCTATTTATTTTTTAATTAATTCAACGATTAAACATTAATTTTTTTTTACTCTTACATTAAATGTTGAAGTTAATCGTCAATTTTGATAGAGAAGCATCATCTCTTTTATTTCCCTCATCCACTCCTTTTAAATATTTCATTATTCTTTGCCCTTAATTTTTATTTTCTATAACCATGGCTTTCGTCGAGATAAAGTTGATTCTACTCTTAATCGTCATATAAAAGCTTATCTTAAATCTTCTCAATATACATGTAATATATCTCTTCAGTACCCATATTTCATTCGACAATGGTATAATGTTTGATTTGTGTAGAATGACAAATCAATAATTTTTAGTTAATTTAGTGGTTCGACACTGAATTTTTTATCTTATGTACTAGATCTTGATTGTACGAAACTATTTTGATATTTATATTGTTATCTAACATAATCAAAACTCATGTACATTTAGTCACCTCAAATACTACTAAAGTTTTGTGAATTATTTATGTATGCAAATTTATTCGATAGAGATCTTGATTTCACTACAAAGTTCAATGCACACTCCTTTGCCTATTACAATCCTTGTGAAAATATTTTTGATGATTCACTGGCAAAATGTGAAAAGATTAAGTGGATAAGTTCAGTCGTAAACTATTTTTTCAAGAATTAATTCATTTAAAGACTTTAGTATTAAGGAATTTTGACATGATTAAATGTTGCTTTTTTTTAGTGAAACAATTTGCCGATTTTATCATATAAAAATTTTGGTATGACCATTTGCGTTCTTTATTCTCATTCACTCTCAGTTCATTTCAGAATTCTACTTAATTCAAGCATTATTTTAGGGTATTACTATTTACATCCACCTAAACACTTAATATATAACGTCACTTAAACATTTAGTCAAATTAAATCATAAAAATTATTTCAAAAAACTGCCTTAGACTTAAGAGAGGATCTTGAAGTAAACATGATTGGTTATGCTTAATCGAGCAATGTAAAAATGAAATAAAATATACACCTCAACATAAATATTTATAATCCTCTCAACAAATAACGATAGGAAAAAAAACTGAATTGACCAACATAAGTAAAAATATTTCACCAATTTCATATTTGAAGATGATGATTTATGATATTTGATTATATTTGGAATATGCATGTAAATGAATATTTTCATGACCCTGTTAATGTTATAGGGAAGGATAACAATAACTATATATATTTGACTATATCATGCAACTTTCATTTACAGTGGGTTTAGTTACTCTTTTTTCTCTTTTCTTATTGAAGCAACAGCAAAAGTAATAATAATTTGACAATTTGAATTGAAGAAATAATGAAGATTCTTTACTATGTTCTATAATAGCACTAAATTGATTTGCAAATTATTATTTACTATATTAGTATTAGTTAGGGTTACACAATTTACATAAAAAATGAAAATCTATGTATAATTAAAGTTGATAACACTAGCGCCACAACAAAATTAGCTGGATTTATATGCATTAATGAAGCATAAGATGGAGAAAAAAAATTGACCGTGGAAATGTTGGATGAAGAAGTTTTAATTTCATTGTTTGAAGAGTGAAAAAAAGTTGTGTTATGGTTATGAGACATAAAATAAATGAAAAAAGGTGGGTGTAGGTGGATGAACGAAGTGTTTGATTAGGTGAGGAAATAATGGAGTTAGAGAAGTGTTTAAGTGGGTATAAATAATATCACCCATATTTTACATTTAACCCCCGTTAAGTATACTTATATCTTACCGGACCACTCAAATACATAAATAGTTACATGTTTAGTTTTTTCCTGTCCGATAATTATTGTACTACCGGCTTATTCCTCAAATAAAGCGCTCATTTAAGACGACTGCATACACAGGGGCTGTTATTAGAAATCCATTGCTTATGTTAATTAAGTTTGTTTATTATAATTCTCAAATTATATATGCTTATATACTAATTTTTTCTCTCTTCACATCTTTTTTTAGTTGAGTTGGTAATTGGATACTTATTTTCTCTTTCATTGTATATTTTCATTGCATATGGATTATTTATTGTTAATTTTGGACGATTCAAATATATTTCAAATAATAAATGGGAGAAGATATTAATTGGTTCATGTAATCAGTCAAATATGGGAAGCAAATAGGAAAGGTAATCAATTAATTTAAGAAGATATATTAATTGATTTAAGCAATCAATCAAATATGGATATATATGGAATCATTAGTTTGTTCTTTCTTTTCTGTCTTTTGTTTCTAATTTGTGTTTTTGGATTTTCTTTTATTCTCTTTGTTGGATTGAAATTGTTAAAATTGTCCAGGGACTAGATTATTGGATGTCTTGCTTCCACTACCCAAGTCTTTGATTTTGCGCTACAATTTGGTATCAGAGCTTGTTGTTCTTTTTGAAGACTATTTCAGTTGTGGCTAATTCTACAAAGTATAGCATTGGTAAAAGCTCTACAAATTATGGATTCATTAGGTTTGATGGAAAGGGAGATTCTGACATATGGAAGATGAACATGGAAGCAGCGTTGAAGAAAAAGAAAACTTTTAAGGTTGTCTGAGATCTAGGAAAACTGAAGAAATTAACACCTGAAGAGATTGAGGAATTGGAGGAGGATGCTTTTACCACCATCCAACTTAGCCCTTTTGATAAAGTCCTTAGAGTATTTTCCCATGTGAAAATTGCTAAGAAATTATGGGATGTTCTTTAGAGAAAGTTCTATGACAAGTCTCTCACCAACTGCATCATCCTACAACAACTTTATTTGTTCTAGATGAAGCCTAGGATCATGTATTAACTCAGATGGATGCCCTAAACACACTTGTTATGTATCTTCAAGCAGCTGAAGTAAAAATTAAGGATGAAGCGCAAACTGTCACTCTTTTATGTTCTTTGCCTCTAGAGTATAACATTTTTTTTTAACTCTATGATCTATAAGCGCTCTTCTATTTGCTTGGAGGATGTGAAAACAAATTTCATAATGAGATGTTTAGGGGAAAGTTAGCAAACACGAGCATGGAGAATGATTCTGAATGCCTTATTGCGCTGAGGGAAATATGTAAGAGTAGACCCAAATATAGTGAAGATAGAGGAAAATCAAGATCTCAGTCAAGGTGAGCTCCGAAGGGAGTCTATCATTATTGTAGAAGGCCTGGACATTATATTGCAAGTTGCCCCAAGTTGGAGAATAAAAATAAAGTTGTTGCCTAAATGGTTTCAGCTTCTACGATGGAGACATCAGATTCAAAGAGTAATCCTGGTGTTTTTACAGCTTCTGCCTCTTATATGAACAGTACTATTTGGATTATTAGCTCTGGAGCATCCTATCATATGACATCTGATAGGCATTCCTTTTCTACTTATCATCAATTTGATGAAGGAGAGGTCCTCAAGGAAAATAATACTACTTGCCACATGATTGGTACTGGAATGGTGAAGGTCAGTATGTTTGATGGTGTTGTTCGTTCTTTGTGTGATGTTAGATATGTGCCTGATTTGAGATGTAGTTTGATCTCTGTTGAGGCGTTGTGTAATTTTGGCTTGAAGTGTGTAATAGAAAAGTATTTATTGAAAATTGCAAATGGCTCATTGATAGTGATGAAAGGGGTAAAAACTAGAAATTTATATTTGCTAAAGGGTACCACTATTGTTACGGAGTCTTCTTCGGTTATTGATTCCGTTGATTCCAATTCTACTAGATTGTGGCATTTTCATATGGGACACATTAAAGAGCGCAGTTTAGAGGTGTTGAGAAAGCAAGGTTTGATTGATGTCATTCATTATTCAAAACTTGGCTTTTGTGAGGGGTGTATACTTGAAAAGCAGATGAACGTTTCTTTCAGCATTGCAGAGCACAAGTCCAAAGATGTTTTGGAGTATGTTCATGTTGATGTTTGGGGCCCCGCACCATACCTATTTAGTAGACGAGCTAGGTATTTTGTTCCATTTGTTGATGATTTTCTAGAAAGGTATGAATTTACTTTATGAAGTCCAAAAATGAAACTTTTGATAAGTTTCACGTTGAAGATCGCTTGTTGGGAAGTAATTTGGAAAGAAAGTGAAGGTTTTTCATTCAGACAATGATAGTGAATTCACTTCTCAAAAATTCACCAAATTTTGTAAGTTTGAGGGAATCAAAAGGCACTATATCACACCAAGGGACCCTCAGTTAAATGGAGTTGCAGAGAGTATGAATAAGACATTGTTAGAAAGAAAAAGTTACTTATGTCTGATTACTGAATTAAAGAAGAAATTTTGGGCAGAAGCATTATACATGGAAGTTTTCCTCATCAACCGTATACCTTCCACCTCCATAGATATGAAGATTCCTGAATAAGTATGGAAGGGAGAGCCTATTTCATATTCTTTTCTCAGACTGTTCGACTGCCCGGCTTATGTCCATGAGAGAAAATGGAAGTTGGATCCAAGATCGTGCAAGTGTATTTTTCTTGGCTATATGAGAGGAGTTAAAGGCTATAGGTTCTAGTGTCCTACTACCCAGAAAACTACTACTAGCAGGCATGTTACTTTTGATGAGAATGCCATGTTGAAGGTGGAGCTTTCTTCTTCAGTTAACGATGATGTTGAAAGGAAAAATTCAGAGTACCAAACACTAGGTAGATCATCATACTTCCATACAAGTACAAATGATGTTTCCGATGATACCATAGTTGATGAGAAGAGGATAGAGGATCATCTCAAGGTGGAGCTCAAATTCAAACTCGACCAACCGAGGATAAGAAAAGACCAGATGCTTGAAGATTTTTTGGGCTTGAGCATTGAAAACATTGACTTTGATGACATAGTAGCCTATGCATTAAGCATAGTTCATGATGAGCCTAGAGACTATAGAGATGCCATTAGTTCAGTTGATAGTTCCAACTGGTTAGTAGTCATGGAGGAGGAAATTGAGTCTTTGCACAAAAATCACACTTAGGATTTAGTGCCTCTTCCTTCAGGCATGAAATCAATTGGGTGTAAGTGGATCTATATGGTGAAAGATGGTGGCAATGGTGACTTGAGGTATAATGCGAGATTAGTGGCAAAGAGATATTTTCAGAGGAAAGGTGTGGAGTTCCATGATATTTTTGCTCCAGTTGTCAAACACACTTCTATTAGCATTCTTTTACCATTGGTTGCCCATTTCGACATGGAGTTAGAACAATTAGATGCCAAGACAACATTCTTGCACGGTGACCTTAAGAAGGACACTTACAACATCTAGGGGGGTTCATTAACAATAGCAGGCTCAGTCATGTTTGCAATCTTAACAAATCTCTTTATAGTTTAAAATAGTCTCCTAGACAGTGGTATAAGAAATTTGATAAGTTTATGATCTCATATGGTTACTCTAGAAGCTTTAAGGACCATTGCATCTACTTTAAGAAGTGTGATGAAGATGTCATCTATCTATTTCTTTATGTTGATGATATGTTAGTAGCTTCTAAGAGCATGACTAGAGTTTCAGAGTTGAGGACGGAGCTCGATAAGGAGTTTGATATAAAAGATTTAGTAAAGGCACAAAGAATTTGGAGATGGAGATTCAGAGGGATAGAAAGCAAAGAGTTTTAAGGCTCACTCAAACTCAATATATCAAGAATGTCCTATCTCGATTTAGTATGGAGAAAGCCAAACCTATGGCTACCCATTAGGCTCTTAATTTCAACTATCCGTAGATTTATGCCCCGCATCGGATGAAGACAAAAGGAATAAGGCTAATATTCCTAACTTTAGTGCAGTTGGAAGCCTTATGTATGCTTTATGGTATGCATAAGGCGTGATTTAGCTTATGCACATGGTGTTGTTTGTAGATAAATTCCTAACACTAGTAAAGTGAATTCTATGATATTTGAGAGGTACTGCTGATATTGGCTTGTTGTTTGGAGGATTCAATAGTGATATAACTCTAAGAGATTATTGTGATTTAGATTACGCTGGGGATAGAATTGGTAGAAAATCAATTTCGGGCTATGTTTATACACTTGGCTTAGGCTTGATTTTTTGGAGATCCAAGCTACAATCCATTGTAACTTCATCAACTACAGAGGCAGAGCTTATTTTTGTTGTGGAAGGGATCGAGGAAGGATTGTATTTGTTATAATTTTTGGAGGATTTATCAATGATGTAGAGGACATTGGAGTTGTTTTCAAATAGCCAAAGCGTAATTCTTTTTGTTGAGAATCAAGCCTATAACTCACGAACAAAGCACATTGGTGTTAGAAGTTTCATTCTCATGCTTGAAGAAGAGAGAAACAAGATAAAGCTATTGAAGATACACACAATGTACAATCCAACAAATATGTTAGATCATTTCTCAAAATTGATTAGTGCAATACGATCTACCTAGTGCCATGGGGCACTGACCCAACAACTAGTTTTTTTATTGATAGATATATTTGAATCGAGGCAGAGTATTAATTAGAACGATTAAAATAAATTTCAAATATTAGAAGGGAGAAGATATTAATTGATTCATACAATTAGTCAAGTATGAGAAGCAAATGGGAAAGGTAATTAATTAATTTAAGAAGATATATTAATTGATTGAAGTAATCGATCAAATACAGATATATGTGGAAACAAATACCATTACGCTCAATTTGTGTTAAAATCAAATCAAGTAAATCCGAAAAGACTTCAACCTTATCTTCAAAGTAGTTTTCATTCTTGCATCTATATATATGAAGGCATTTCTTCATATTTTTCAAAACAAGAAGTTATGAGAGTTCTCTATCAAATATCATCAATAAGATTCCTATTTTTGTACCTATTTTAGGGCAAGTGAAATTTATCGAGTGATTTATATTCTTCTCATATTGTACTCCCCCTTGAAGTGAAGAAATAGTAAAGGTTGTTAGGTCCAAGGATGTAGGCATAATCAAACCTCGTTATATTGGTATGTTCTTTCCTTTCTATCTTTTGTCTATAATTTATGTTCTTTGATTTTTTTTCATATTTTCTTTGTTGGATTGGAATTGTTGAGATTATCCACAGACTAGATTATTGGATGTCCTGCTTTCGCTACCCAAATATCTGATTTTGCACGACAACTGTGAGTGTTTTCTATGATTGGTTTGATTGATTTTGATTTTCGATTTTAAATCAATAAAACCCTCAGGTTGATGTATTATTTGAATCACTTTAGTTCATCATTTGTTCATTTAATTTTGTGATAATATTTGTTAATTTATATATATATACATATATATATACATATACATACATACATGCATACATACATACATATATATATATATGCATGCATATATATCACACATCGATCTTGATAATACATGCACTTTAATGTGCATTTTTTTTCTTTTACCCCTTGCAAATTTTTTTTTTCAAAGCATATCGGTGTTAAAAATTAATGGCAATAAATCTTAATTACTTAGTAGAATCAATATCACAAGCTATTCTTATTTATGATTTTTTTGCTTAAAGGCCTAAAAGAAACCTTAATTAGCAATTAACATGTTTAGTTTTCATTTTTTTTCATAATAACATCTTATTCGCAGATTTCAAAACCGTCATTAATGTCTACTGAATACAAAGAGTATGTCATTGCTTATGTTAATTTCAGTTTTCGTATTGTAATTATCAAATTAAATATGCTCGTAATTACTTCTTTTTCTATCTCCATGTCTTCATTTTATCAAATAAGTTGGTTCATCAACTATGATATTTTTATGATTGGTGTAGAAAAATTTGATTAGATCGACGAAACTGTCAAATTAATGTATTATGTGAATCATTTAGTTCATCGTTCGTTCATTTTAATTTTTTGATAATGTTTGTTAATTATTCATGTTTAGGTTTATCAACGGGAACTTTCGAGTGTGGATAGTGTCATACCTGCTGAAAAAACAGTGCGGATCGTGCTATATGGAATTATACTATACTAGTGCGGAAATAAACTAAGATACTATAGCAATGTGAATAAGTAAAATAAAACAAGCACAGCAGGAATTTTTATACTGGTTCGAACTTCCCGTTCTACGTCCAGTCCCAGACTCCTTTTGGAATTCCAACTAACTATAACCCTCACTTAACCCGGAGGAATAGGTTTACAACCCTTGTGCAGCCGAACAAGGACCTGACCAGCGGAACAGGATTTCACCTCAGCAGCTGAAGAGGACTTCACACGCCTGAGCAGTAGAACAGGACTTTTACAAATAAAGTTTTCTTGACTCTATGTGTTCTTTAATAACACGAATTTGTCACTTATAGTACACCCTTCCTATAATCTTCTCCTTTATGAGATATATATATATATATATATATATATGAATACGTGAAGAATAAGGAAGTAATAGAATGAATTTGTATGAAATTGAATGCACAAGAGTATTAGAATCAAAGAATATAAGAGTAGAGTAAGAATAGATTGAATTCAGTTATATAAAACATGATTCTAATGTGTTTATATAGATTATAAATAGGTGCATATGTTCGTGAAGAGTTATCATGAAGAGATATGGTCATATCTATTGAAATGAAGAAACGCATCTCTTCACGAATGGAAGTGCGAATTCAGACTTCTGAAATTGCACGAGCTCAAACCAAAAAGGAAATAGGCTAAAAATAACCATTTTCAGACGTGTGAAATTAACAAGTCAGACGTCTGAATATTGTACTAAACATTATTCATTTTTCCAGATTCAGACGTCTGATTTGGTACATTCAGATGTCTGAATGTAGACTAAAAATGAGAATATGCAAAGAATATGAGTGTATGCTAATGAAATGAAAAACATGTCGAAATATGTATCATATAGGAGAGATTTCAACATGAGTAAACTCTAGACACAGACTCGATACATACTTATATAAGATTTGAAGCTTATTTGAATCCGGTCTTGATTAATTCCTGCAAAAACAAGTTAGTATATAATAATGACTTGTATAGTTGTCATAGTCAAAATATCGTTATTACGAAATATCGTAAATACGAAGTTTCAACATTCTCCCCCTTTTTGACGATGACAACTATATAAGTATATACACAATATGAACATATATAAATAGGAAATAGAATTATATGTACTCCCCCTTACTATAAGCTCCCCCTGTCGATGGTAGTATTTAAACTCCTTCTCCCCCTTTGACATCGACAAAAAGGAAACATAATATATATGAAATACTCACATATATATGAAAATAAATGTAATTGCTCACATCGCCTTTGCCGATGATATAACCTTTGGAACTGTCTCCAAATGTGATAGAGCCTCCATCTGAATATGTAATATTTGTTAGCATATTTTTGTCTCCTGTCATGTGTTTTGAGCAACCACTGTCGAGTATCCATTTTCCTCTTTTCTTAAGTGGGACCTGCAAAAAATAAAAGAATAACATTGGTACCCACTTTTTGATAGGGTCCTAAGAGTTAGGTCTTAGGAAACCAAACCCAAGAGGATTCAGTATTCCCTTTGTATAAATAATTTTGACTCTTATGCACATTTTCCAAAAAGGATTTTATATATTTATTCCTAATCAAACTGTTGTTTGTTTTAGGAACCCATATTTTTATGTTTTTTGAATTTTGATTCCTTTTTGGTTGAACTATGGTAGACTTGGATTTAGAAATATTTCTCCTATTTTGTTTATTTTTGGGTGGAGCTACTGATTTCTTAGAATAACCTAGTCCTTTCTTATATAAAACAGATTGCGAATTCTCAATAATCTTAGATAGGTTCTCTCTTCCTTTATTGAAGTTAGTCACATTTTTAGTAATGCTTTCTAACTTTGTTTTGAGGCTAGTATTGTCTAGTTCAATTATTTTGATCTTGGTTTTTAGCTCATGATTTTCAGAGATAAGAGCATCATTCTTTTCCTTTTGAGTTTCAATTTCTTGAATCAATAAGGTAAGTTGAGAGTTATCATTAGAAAAAGTATCTTGAAGTTTTCCAAGTTCTTGTTCTAATATCTTCTTTTCGTCATTATGCATATCTTTCTCGAATTCTGTTTTTCTCTGATTTTCTAGAGCCTCTTTATATTTTCTTTTGAGACTTTTTAAATTATCTAATAATTCAGAATTTATTTCAATCATGTCATGGAAAGTAAGATCATTTACCTCATTCTCTGTAGCCATGAAACAAACATTTGCTCATTCATTTTCACTGTCACTACTGCTTTCTGAAGCATGTTACTGAAAATGCTTTTCTTTTAAACCTGTCCTTTCGGTTCTTATTGTGATATGTTTTCTTCTATTCTGGACAATCTTTTTGTATGTACCCCTTCTTGTGGTAGTTAAAGAATTCTAGTATTGATGAAGATGGCTTATTTTAATTGTTGTTGAAGTTTCTTTTCCCTTTGTTTCGATTTTCTTTTCTGTACTTCAAAAACTTTTTAAAGTTTTTAGCAATGAATGCTAAGTCTTCTTCATCCGAATCTGATTCTTCTTTTTCTGCATGAAATGCCATATTCTTTTTGTCTTGCGCTTGTACTCTTTTAGCCTGCAAATTCACTTCGTAGGACATTAGATTTCCTATTAACTCTTCTGGCTTTATAGTAGAAAGATCATTTGCTTCTTCAATGGCTAAGACCTTTCTTTCCCATTCATCCGTTAAAGAGTTTAGGATTTTTGATACAATATCAAAATTAGTAAATTTTTCTCCTAGTCCTAATAGAGAGTGATAAATATCTTGAAATCTAGAGTACATATCATTAATAGACTCATCTTGTTTCATTCTAAAATTTTGAAATTGACTTTTCAACGTAGAAATTTTGCTTTGTTTAACCTTGTTAGTACCTTCATTTGTAACTTTTAGTGCTCTCCATATTTGATAAGCGGTTGTACACATACTAACTCGATTAAATTCATTCCTGTCTAAGGCACAAAATAACATATTCATAGCTTTGGCATTTGCTGTTGCATCTAATTTTTGTGTGTTTGACCATGAAGAGTATTCTGTTGTAGGAATGTTATACTTAGTTTGAGTGTTATTCCATGAATAAAAACCATTTGCTTGCATATAAATACGCATTCGAGTTGCCCAATAGTTGTAATTCATGCCATTGAATAGTGGAGGTCGTGCAGTAGATTGACCTTCTACAAAACTGGTGTTAGTGACAGTGCTAGTGCTGGTGTTGTTTTCCATATTAAAAAAATATCAAATAACTTTGTAATGGTTATTAGATGCCTTGCTCTGATACCAAATGAAAAGATAGTGCGGATCGTGCTATATGGAATTATACTATACTAGTGCGGAAATAAACTAAGATACTATAGCAATGTGGATAAGTAAAATAAAACAAGCACACCGGGAATTTTTATACTGGTTCGAACTTCCCGTTCTACGTCCAGTCCCAGACTCCTTTTGGAATTCCAACTAACTATAACCCTCACTTAACCCGGAGGAATAGGTTTACAACCCTTGTGCAGCTGAACAAGGACCTAAGCAGCGGAACAAGATTTTGCCTCAACAGCCAAAGAGGACTTCACACGCCTGAGCAGTAGAACATGACTTTTACAAATAAAGTTTTCTTGACTCTATGTGTTCTTTAATAACACAAATTTGTCAATTATAGTACACCCTTCCTATAATCTTCTCCTTTATGATATATATATATATGAATATGTGAAAAATAAGGAAGTAATAGAATGAATTTGTATGAAATTGAATGCACAAGAGTATTAGAACTAAAGAATATGAGAGTAGAGTAAGAACAGATTGAATTCAGTTATAGAAAACATGATTCAAATGGGTTTATATAGATTATAAATAGGTGCATATGTTCGTGAAGAGTTATCATGAAGAGATAAGGTCATATCTATTGAAATGAAGAAACGCATCTCTTCACGAATGGAAGTGCCTATTGGAAAATATAGCCGTTATAGATATTCAGACTTCTGAATTGAATAATTCAGACTTCTGAAATTGCACGAGCTCAAACCAGAAAGGAAATAGGCTAAAATAACCATTTTCAGACGTTTGAAATTAACAAGTCAGACGTCTGAATATTGTACTAACAATATTCATTTTTCCAGATTCAGACGTCTGATTTGGTACATTCAGACGTCTGAATGTAGACTAAAAATGAGAATATGCAAATAATATGAGTGTATGCTAATGAAATGAAAAACGTGTCGAAATATATATCATATATGAGAGATTTTAACATGAGTAAACTCTAGACACAGACTCGATACATACTTATATAAGATTTGAAGCTTATTTGAATCCGGTCTTGATTAATTCCTACAAAAACAAGTTAGTATATAATAATGACTTGTATAGTTGTCATAGTCAAAATATCATTATTACGAAATATCGTAAATACGAAGTTTCAACATCTGCATCTATATGTAAAATAATTTTCGGATATTGGATATCTGTATCTGTGGATACGAATGGTTAGATAATTACCCTATTTGCTAACGGGTAATAAATCTAGAGACATAAATAGAAAAGTTTGGTTTACTATAATTATTATTCATTCCATTGATTCTAAACATATGAAAAACAAAAAAACTTATTATAATAAATAGTTTTGAACAATTAATATGCACTAAATACATATAATATAAACTATTAACTTGATAGAACAAAAATTCATTTCTTTTATTTTACTAAAATACTCAAAATATAAACTATAACCTTGGCAAAGACGAAATGGGTAATTATCAACTACAAATGCCTTTGTATTCGCATCCATACTCTTTTTTTGGATATCGAATATTTATCGGCTTTTCGCATATGGATGCAGATTGATTTCGGATTTTTCGGGTATTCATTGATATGTTTGCTCATGGTTATGAGTAATTTATTTATTCTATATATTCTATTATATAACATGTTTGATCTCCTTAACATATTTATCTTACTTCTCATTTTACTCCAGTCAAAATATCATTTCCCTTAGTTTAGTGTATATTTTCTTTTACCCCTTCAAAATTTTCATTATTTTGTAATAAACCATATCAATACTAAGTTAGCAATTAATAACAACTCATCTTAATTATGTAATAGAGAGATTATCAAAATCTACTCTTATTTATGAAATAGATTGACTGAAAGCCTCAAAAAAAAAATTTGTTTAATGCATTGATTGAGCTCAATCCTAAAGTTTTATTATCCATCATTTCATTCAAAAAAAGGTAGAATTTGTCATTTATGTTCTAAATATACGATTTCATATCTTTGTCTTAAGTTCTATGTCCAAAATTATGTTTCTTATTATTATTATTTTCAATTTGTATGATTATGAATTTGAATTCCTTCATATTTTGCATTGTTATGTCGGATTTATTAAAACATGGATACGAGGGAATCTTCTATAGTTCTATGAAATTTATAATAGGTAAAACTGAAATGAAATATAGAATCATAACTAAAGTGTGCCTAATTATTAGGTATCACCTGTTCGTTTATTTTCAAGGCAACATTATATCTTACATATTTGTATATGCTTGAAATTAAATATTATACATTTTATATATAATAAAACATGATTATGACCTTTATCATATATGGAAAACAAATAGATTAGGTTATAAATATTATATTGTGAAGTTTGGTTGTAAAAACAAAAATATTACGAGCATAAGTATCGATGATAAATTGATGCTCCAAAGGAAATTTACATCTAATGTTCATCTTAGTCTTCAAAGAAAACTCACAATCAATGTTTCAAACCATGATATTATGTGTACAATAAAAATAAATAAAGGTTAATTATATGAAAAAAAGACATGGTGAATGTTATGAATTAATAAATAAGAGATAGTATTTAAATGAAAAGTCTGTGTTAATGTTGAGTTAGATATTAAGCAATATCAGTTTATTGAAGGAGGAGCGGTATGAAAGATGTTTCCATTCAATTAATTATTTTGATGAATTTGTAGAAAAATAATAAATATTAGTATGGGACATAATTGAAGTTTTAACTTTGCTCTTTGTGGAATAAAGCATAACATAACTAGGAGCAACCCATAATTTCTATAAATTTTGGTTTATTAATAAAACGAATTAATTTTAGCTATTTCTTGCGTTTTACAAGTCATTTTGTACTGCATATGATTCTTCCTTTCATTATAGTATTTGTAAAACCTCATATTTTGAGGGGTCCATAATATATGAAATTAAATTAGACTGATAATAAGAAATTATTGACGGAAGGATAAAATAGTTTGATTGCAAGAATTGCCTTAAGGGAGATTTAATTAACTAAGTGTCGGACACTTTAAAAGATTAATTGAATATACCAATGGTAATTGGAGCAACTAAGGTTGGCCTTGTTAATGAAAATAAATAATTTATATTTTAAATGTGAAGGACTAGGTTAAGGGAAGTGTAATGATGTGACTAGGCTAGACTGGGACATTAGCCCAAGCCAAAATCACAAGCCCACTTTTTTTGGCCACATCCCCTCATTTGTACCTAATTTTGTTCTCCAAAACAAATCCCTAATTAGGTCAGATTGTAAACAACTATTGAATATAATTACCATTCGAGAAGAAGAAAAGAGGGAATGGAACTTATCTCCGAACATTTTGGCCATGGGTCTACTGTGTCAAGATGAATTGAGGATCTGGGCAGAAGAGTGCAGCTGTAGGACAATGGAAGTAGCGATCATGCCCAAAGCTCCCTGCCTCGAATAGCGAAGCGATTAGCATCTCGAAGAATTCTCGGTTGGTTTCTTTGCATCGATGAACGTTCGACGGATATGGATTTAGAACCGAAGCAAAAAGTAATTGAAACCAAATTAATGAAGTGAATCTAAATGTGAATGTGGATTTAATTTATTTATTTAATTGGTTTGTGGCATGTGAAGTGCTTTAAGCCAGATCTTTCTTGTTATTTTTTTCTTCAGACTTTGGCAGTTCTTAGAGTGCGTATAATGGCTTTTGAGTTTGTTTTTGTTGTGATATTCCTACCATAGTTTTCTCCCTAAATGCTTAACTATTTATAATTCAACTTTCCAAAGTAAAAAAAGTACCTACTTCAAAAAAACAAATCCCTAAACTTCTAAACCAATGCCGACCACCGCTTTATAGAGAAGAAGAGAAAAATCAAAATTTGAAAATCAAGCTTTCAACTTTAAGAAACAAGGAAGATTAAACAAGGTTTCTTAAACCAAGGTGAGTAAATTTTTTCCTAAAACCTTCCTAACCTATTTGAGTTCGGATTTTGATTGTAAATGAATGTTTTGATGATTTTTAACATGTTTGGAAGACTTCAAAATTATTTGATGATAGTTTGAAATTTAAATAAAGTAAATTAGTTCATGTTTTAGGACAAAACATGAATTAACCATGGTTAAATGATTTGAAATTGAGATACGATTTTTATAACAATGAAATAAAGATGAACTTTTAGTTTCAGAATTTTTGGAATTAATTTAGATTTTATACGAATTTTCTAAGTTGAGAAAAAATTAATCTTAGGAAATCAATTATTAAAAATAATAAAATAATTATTTTGACTTGAAATTTTGGGTTAATGTAAAATATGATAAATTTGATTTTTGGTGAATTATTAAGATTTTTCCCATTAAATTTCGATTTTATACGAATTAATTGGTGAAGAAAGAATAAATTAATTAGGGGTCGTTAATTAATTAATTAATTAGAAGTGTAACCAATAATTCCTAGAAAACTGTTAAGTACGAAAGTAGGCAATAAGATTTCGACATCAAATGAGATTAGGTGAAAAAAATAGTTAACAAGGTAAGGAAACTGTATTCGGTTTAATTATTAAATTACCACTTTCCAAATTTGAGGGCTATAGAATCGACTCATGATGACTAGTATAGTTATAACATAAGAAGGCTTAGGGAAGACTACCATTATATGATGGTTAATTGGAGTTAACCGACGATAGCTTTGCTAGCTATCAACCCTTGGTAGCTACTTGGAATCAGCTCATGATGACTATTTGAACTCATCATACAAAGATTGAGGGAAGCCAATAACCCATGAGGGCTAATAGGAATCAATATGCGATGACATAAGCTGGAGTTAACATGCGGTAACACTTGAGGAATATGTACACGATATGTGATGTCTGCCTTACACCTCTGGTACCTAATATGCACATATAATGCGTTGTAGTGGTACTCGGCCGATGCAGGACGATAGCCAAGGGTGCAAAGTAATGAAAATCCAAGCACAGAACTTGTAGAACATATTACAGCGCATGGACAAAATATAATATAATAACATAAATGTAAAATAGGCGAGACGGTGATATTATCAAATGAACCATAAATAAGAACATCGGAGTGCTTCATGTTCACAGATTATATAAAAACTGAAGTAAAGAGTTTATACATCACAAATCTCAAAAATAAACTCTAAAACTGTCTCTCAAAATACAAATACTGACATAGCTCCATAGTACTGAACAACGGAATATAAGTGATAGTAAGCTCTACAACATAGATATATGAAAGCGTAGCCTCCTACTTGTACTTCATACTGCTTCATGAGCTATCCTGACCTGCTATCTCTAATCTACTCTTTTAAGAGTACTCGAGATAATAAGAAGCAAAGAATAAGACCTCGGGTCAGACTACAGTCTGGTATGAGTGATACATTATCTAAAAATACTATAAAAACTATATTTAATAATAAGGGCATGGGGTATGAAGAACCATACCTGACATGTCCTTGTAACTAAAGAGTTTGAACATAATATACGAATATCATAAAGGTATACTAATAATTAATTATGATGACGGGTGTCCAAGTAACCCTATCCCCAATGCCTATCTCTAGTGACATCCATAGAGTGATAGACTATGGAAGAAGACAACCAAAGCAACCATAACATCTATCAAACAATCCTCACTATTACTCAATATGCTATAGATATATGATAACTCGTATAGCTTTTCCCATACCAAACACTAATGGAAATCCCAGTTTCAGTGCACTCATCTTTAGCCTGAAGCTGATAATAGACCATTTCCCTTGGTTCAGGGTATACAGATCTGAACAACCAATTCAGGGTAACCTAACAAAGTACCCATGAGCGTCCCCACAATATCCCTGCTTTCGAATACATCAAAAAACACTTCGAGTATCAACAATCTCTTAACACGCATATCCGAGCACTTTCCTTGCTCCATCTAGTTTCCATTATCCCCAAGGAACCATTCTGCATTCCTTCATTCCATGATAGAATCATTCAACATTCTATCCATGGGCCACCCTTCATATAACCCGCCCTTTGTGGATAACCATTCTCATGACTCCCTTTAATATCGAGCCACCAACATCAGAACCTATATCCATTCAACGTCGAGTCGCCATCACCAAAGTCCGAAGCTATTTTAGAGTCATCCATCCCTGTCGTTTGGAGTTGCCTACTTCACTCTACATTGCCCCTAAGAACCCCGGAACACGCCATGAAGAAATCCCCAAGTATCATTGTGCTACGATAAAGATTCCTCCACTCACATACTCTGTTCGGCTATATTGAACCAAGCCCGAAGCAATACTCTTCCCAGCCTGAAGCGTGCATCCACCATGCCCAAATTCAGTAGCCAGAAACTCCATTCCCAATTCTGTCTGGTTTCTCCTTTAGCCGAACCCAGTTCCACCGAATAGCATTTCCTGTTCGGCTCCTAATCACCGAACCAACAACTACCAGACATGATTTCCTATCCAGTCCTTCACTAGCCAAACCAACCACCAACCGGACAGGATTACCTATCTGGTGTCATCCTTACCGAGCCAACATCTACCGGACATGATTTCTTGTCTGGTCCTTCACCTTCCGAGCCATGCCAATGCCGAGCCAAGCTACCACCAAACAAGCCTACAATTGGACCAAACTTCTGTAGTGACTACTTCTGTAGTGACTCCAACTTTCATTTTCCCATCAATTTCATCGGTACAATATGTTCTTCGATCTGAATGCCCTTTGTATGCAACGATACAACTCTCAATAATCTGAAGTAAATCCATCGAAGCCCGATTTCACGGTTTCTGACTCTAAGTCGCCCCGATGAGCACCTTCAACCATACAAGAAAAAACCATACATGCAACAAACAACATTCAAATATGCAAATATACAACAATTTGTGCCAAATCATCCTATAATATGTCTCTAATCTAGTCTAACACACACCAAAGAAACCACACGTCAAAGTAACATGATTTGAACACTTTAAACATCGTAAGTTCGTTTTTACTTCTGGTTCTACTTTAAAATAGTACTAAAACTTAATTTTGACTTCAAAAATGGGCTTCAAAGATGAGATATGATAAATCACTCACCAAACAATAAAAAGTGAAGATTTGCAGCAAATTGTGGCGAATCCAAGAATCAACAGCAAAGACCTAATTTTCACTCTCTAAAAATATAGATTTGAAGATCTCTAATGAATTCCTTTGCTAATTTACCCATAATCTATGATTTAGACTTGATTTGAAAGAAAAGAGAGAGGGTTTTGGATGGAGAATGAGTTAGTGGGGGCTTAGATCTATTTAGAAAGAGATAAAGTTACATGGAGATGGTGGTTCAGCCAAATATAGTCTCCAAAACCGAAGTGGGTTGGTGGGCTTGCCTCCAAATTCACTAATTAACCACTAAGCTGCTTAAAAAACTACAAATCTTCAAACATGCATATCTCTTAACCAGAAAGTCTAAATCGCTATTATGACCATTCAACGGAAAGGAAAACCATCATACCTTACCAATGGAAGTAGTCTCGGATGCTAATTCAACTTCTATCAAAAGTTATAGCCATTGCAAATTTTTAGAGGTAAAATTTCTTAAAAAACCTCTAAAGATAGAAAATGTCACCGATAGGCATTTTCCAAGTTATTAAGTCATACGACCTCATATGAATTTAAAAATAATATTTTACAATCCTTCGATACGTACTACGGGTCATTACATGATAGTTCTTAAGGAGTTAATATGTGATGGTCCAACGAAGGTTAACCCACGACTGCTACATGAAGTTCAATACATGATGGCTTGGAAGCTTTCAATTAGCGAAAGCTTTTGAGAGGTTGATACATGATAGCTAAAATAATATCAACATGCCATGGTTTAAGAAAAATCAACCATGATGGCTATGGGATAATTAATACACGAGGACTACTCTCAACATTCGAAAGCTATGGGATAACTAGAATGCGATAACTAAGTCAATTCGCAATAACTTGAAACCTATATTTTTCTAAGTAAAATAAAAATATTTAGGGCACTTTGAAAGACAGTTTCAGGTGCTAATGAACTATTTCATAGGGATGAAATAAAGAAAGAATTTCAATAAGTTAAAATCTTGTTAATTTATTTTTGAAATAAAGAAAAGATTAGAGAAGATAATAAATGATAGGACATCATTAAATTAAAAGATAAAGATGTTTATCTGAAGAAAGTGTAGGGTACACTATAAATGAATGAAATAAAGGAACGATAAAGATGTTTTTACCACTACGTGGATGGGTTAAAAATGATATAATGAATTATATAACTCGGGTAAATGTAATGGAAAAGTTATTCAGCTGCTCCTTTTACTTATGTTATGCAAAAAAAATACTGAACTCACATGTCGTTGGAAAATGGCTCTAATGATGACTATAGCATCATCGGCGTCTATTTTCGAGTCTCGGAGTGAAGGATGTTAGAATGTGGTATCATAGCTTAGGTTAAGCGAACATTTAAGTAAAACATAGCTAACTAGAAACTTATTAGTATAAAATGAATGCCTTGGGGAGGGTATACACTATATATAACAAACTTATACTTTTATATAGATGTATAGTCGAATACATCTACCCCTCTACGATTGTTCTCACTCTTTTTACTTCTGTTTCTTATAAACTCTTGCTTATGCAGAAGGCATGAATGGATCTATGTAACCAACATTTGACCAGAGGAAGTGTGAGTGCGAATCTCAATAGAGGAGATGATTGCACACAAATCAATGGCCAAGGAGGGAAGGCAGACCTAGAAGTTTGTACTGAAGTCGGTACTTTAGTGACAGCCCTTTAAAGGAGTAATAGTTGTGAATATTTTGTTCTACCAATTTATGACAGAGATGATGAGACAACAAACTAGCTAGAGTTGTTGAGCTGAGACAAGAGGTAACAAGAGAATCATATTTTTCTTAGATGAATAAAGATTTCAAGAGTTATTGAGGAAAGGAATTCACAGAGAAGGAGTCCGCCTTGGAGGTGTTGAATTGGCTGAAAGTGTGTGAACGTATTTTCGAAGGCTTGGGATAACATAATGCTCAAAAGGCGAGGTTGGCTTCTCATCAGCTTTAAGAGGATACATTAGACTGGTGGAATTGCTGAGGTCTCAGAGGAGGAGATAAGCTGAAGCAGTTTAAGGAGCAATTTGAGGCTCAATTTATCCCTTAATATCAGAAGAGTGCTTTATGTAGGGAATTCCTTGACTAGAAGCAGGACGAGATGACTTTGGCAGAGTACATTCAGCACTTTAATACTTTGTCGAAGTACGGAAGGGAGTATCAATAGTCCACTGAAGAAGAATAAGAAATTCATTAAAGATCTAAGAAAGGGACTGAATCACAAGGAGATGGCACATACATTGGCTCCATTTAATATGGTGGTGGAAATGGTGAGGAGGTGTGATCGCTTGTTTTAGGAGGAGAAGAAAGCTGATGTTAGATCTAAGGGTTGGCAGAAGAAATGATTCAATCTATATTAGAAGGCCGGAAAGAATCAAAAGGGAGGAAAGACTTCTGGAAGAAGGACTCAGAAGTCGAATATAGCTAATGTCACTTGTTTTAATTACGACCATAAGGGGCACTACTCTATTATGTGTTTCCAACCAAAGAACAAGGATATGACCACATGCTTTATCTATAATAGGATAGGTCATACGAAGAGGGATTGCCCAAAAGCTAAGAAGGCAAATTTTTATGCCTTGGAAGGACCTCTGTCTCGACCGACTGCTGAGGTGAAAGGAAAAGGTGTGCTTGGAGATAAAATTTTAATTTCCAGTATATTAGTTAGAATTCTGTTTGATACTAATGCTACCTACTCTTTCATTTTGAGAGATTTGGTTGATAGGTTAGAATTCGACAATGACTATTTGGTTACATCGTTACATGTGGTTAATCTGATCGGTGGGTACGCCATTTTGGATTAAGTTGCATTGACGTTGAGTTGACTTTGTGGAAATTTTGTTTGTTTGCAACCTATATATGTTTGACTTCATAGGGAATGGGGTGATTTTGGGTATTGAATGGTTAGTGCAAAATGATGCAAGGATTTATTGTACGGATAGGATTATTGACATACGAAATTCAAGAGGAGGAGCAAGAATTATGATAGTTTAGGACATAATGAAGGAGAAGTCCGGCTTGATGCTATGTGCCGTGGAAAAGGATGATGAGATCAATAAATACACGTAGTCCGAGAATTTGCAGATGTTTTCGAACCTGTAACGGGATTACCGCAAAGAAGGGAAATCGAATTCCAAATAGACTTATGTCGGAGGCGCAACCTATTAGTAGACCACGTAATAGAATGCCGCTCAAGAAGATGGAGGGATTAAAAAAGAAACTAAGGATAAAATTTTCATTAGGCTGAGTAGTTCACCATGGGAAGCATCCATGGTATTCGTAAAGAAGTCAGATGGATCTTTACGGATGTGCATTATTATTAGAAGATGAATAAGTTGACAGTGAAGAATCATTATCCTTTGCTTGAGATAGGCGACCTGTTCAGTTAGTTGAGTGGAGCTCGAGTGTTCTCGTAGCTAGACCTGACAACGAGTTTCCATCAACTGAGAGTAGCAGAAGATAGTGTTCCATTGACCGTGTTTTGAGCAAGGTATGGTTCATATGAGTGGTTAGTGATGATGTTTCGACTGACAACGCTCATCCGTTCTTTGTTGATCTTATGAACTGATTTTTCTTGATTAGTTCAATATATTTGTGTTAGTCTTTATAGATGATATTTTGGTGTATTCTAAGGATGAGAGAGACCATGCAGTCCATCATAGATCAGTGCTGGAGGCGTTGAGACAACATAAGTTGAAGGTGAAGTTCTCAAAATGCCATTTTTGGAAACGGGAGGTGAAGTTTCTAGGGCACTTGGTTTTTAAAAATAAATTAGCTATGGATCCACCAAAGAAAGAAATTACTAATGGTTGGAAGAGGCCGGAGATAGTAATATATATAAGAAGTTTCTTGGGATTGGCTAGCTATTACCGCAGAATCATTAAGGATTTCTCTCGTATAGTAGCATCCTTGACTAGTTGACTAGAAAGAACGAAAAGTTCGCATGGACAGCAAAGTGCGAAGGATTGTTCCAGAAGTTGAAGAACTTATTGAAAAATGCTCCTATATTGAGTGTGCCTGAAGGGAACCAAGATCTGGTAGTGTATACCGGTGCTTGTGGAAAAGATTTGGGAGCAGTGTTGATGCAAAGAGGGTGAGTGATAGCTTATGCGTTAAGGCATTTGAGACCATATGAAGTTAAATATCTGACTTATGACTTGGAGTTAGCAGTGGTGGTGTTCACATTGAAGATCTAAAGACATTATTTGTCGGGAGAACGATTTGAGTTGTTATGGATCACAAATCCCTCAAGTATCTGTTCTCTCAAAAGGAGTTAAATATGAGGCAACAGAGATGGTTGGAGTTCTTGGCGGCATATGATTATGAGATTGAATATATGCTAGGAAAATGGAACAAGGTTGTTGATTCTTTGAGTAGAAAGCATTAGAATAGAGTGTTAGCCATGATTGAATAATGGAAGACGTTAGAGACATTAGCCTCTTGCAGAGTGCATAATAGGCAAGATACTGGATTGATTAGAGATCCGGTTGTGTTAGCAAGTTTGGAGAGACATCCAGTAGTGGTGGATAGGATTGTTGTATGGTAGAAGGAGGACTCACTAATTTCTGAGAGGATTTAAGCGATTAGAGATTGGTGCTGACGTGAGGATTTGAAAGGATTCGAGATAAAATTGAAGGGATGGCTTAAAAAGAAAGGAAGGTTGTGTGTTCTGGATGTGGGGAATCTTCGGAAGGAAGTCTTGGAGGAAAGTTATCGATTGAAGTTTACTATTCATCCTGGAGGTAGGAAAATGTATCATTATATGAAGAGAGTTTTCTTTTGGGAAGGGAAGAAGAGGAATATAGGAGAATGTGTGAAGAAGTGCTTCACCTGTCAACAAGTGATGGCTGAGCATTAGAAGCCGAGCGGTTTACTTCAACTTTTAGAAGTACCGACTTAGAAGTAGGATTCAATGTCTATAAATTTTATTGATGGATTTCCTAGGTCAAGGAGGGAAAATGATAACATTTGGATAATAGACTGATTAAGAGTGCTTATTTTATCCTAGTGAAGTCGACAAGAACGACAGCTAACTTAGCGAGGCTATATATGAAGAATATGGTGAGACTACATGGGATATTGAGTAGTATCGTTCATAGTAGAGACTCATTGTTTACTAGTGTGTTTTGGAGGAGTTTGCAGAGTGCATTTGGTGTGGAATTGAACTTAAGCACTGCTTATCACCCACAGACCGAAGGTCAAATTGAAAGGGTGAACCACGTACTCGAGGATTTGCTGAGATTATATGTTTTGGATTTCAGAGGATCTTGAGAAGATCATTTACACTGTTAGAGTTTGACTACAATAATAGTCACTAATCGAGTATCAAGGTGGTACCAATTGAGGTGCTGAATGGTTAACCGTGTAGGTCATCTATTTTTTGGTTGGACACGAGGGATAGACTTATGTTAGGACTCGATTTGGTAAGAGACGCTACTAAGAAAATAGAACTGATTCATGCCAGGATGAAGGCAGTGCAATCAAGGCGGGAGGGTTATGCCGATAAGTAAAGGAAAGAGCTAGAGTTCGTAGTAGGTGATCATGTATTTGTGAAGGTTTCTCCGATGTGAGGATTTATATGCTTCGGGAAGGTGGGAAAGTTGGCACCTAGATATGTAGGACCATTTCCAATGATCGAGCAGATTGGAAAACTCCCATATAAAGTCGAGTTGCCAGTAGTTTGGTAGGTGTACATAATGTTTTTCATATATTACATTTGAGGAGATGTGTGCATGACCCAAGTTCAATAGTGGAACCAATGGTAATAGAGGACCTATCTGTAGAACCACGTTTGACATATATATGATGACCAAAGGGAATAATAGGTCGTGATACGAAGGAGTTAAGGAAAAATGTTATGAGACTTGTTCACATCCAATGGAGTGACGACAAAGAAGATTGTGCCTAGAAGGTAAGGATAGGGTTAGTAATATCTATGCCGAGTTGTTTTAGACATCCACGTATATAGCAGGGTGCTTTGTTTGTCTATTTATATGGACTAGTAGGGTACTAGTATATTCTGTATGATATGACTGTTTATTAGTGGTTGTACTAATACTTTTTGTTTAACGGTTGTTAGTTTACATCAGTAGGGTACTAGTATAATCTTTTATACTTGTATCTACTTGTATGATGATGACGTTTCACTTTTAGGGTGTTAGCATAAATCTTGTTTTCCTTATCAAAATTTTAGGGACAAATTTTTTTTAAGGAGGGGAGATTGTAACACCCTATATTTGAAGGGTCCATAATATGAGAAATTAAAATAGATTAATAATAATAAATTATCAAAAAATGGATAACGTAATTTAATTGCAAGAATTGCCTAAGGGAAATTTAATTAATTAAGCGTGAGGTACTTTAAAAGGATAATTGAATGGACTAAGGGTAATTGGAGCAATTAAGTTTGGCTTTGTTAATGAAAATAAACAATTTAGATTTTTAATGGAAGGATTGGGTTAAGGGAAGTGTAATGGTGTGACTAGGCCTAGATGGGACATTAGCCCAAGCCAAAAGCACAAGCCACTTTCTTTGGCCACATCTCCTTATTTTTACCTCATTTCATTCTCCAAAACAAATCCCTAAACTTCTAAACCAAGGCTGACCACATTTTATTGAAGAGAAGAGGAAAATCAAAATTTGAAGATCAAGCTTTCAACTTTAAGGAACAAGGAAAATTAAATAAGGTTTTTTAAACCAAGGCGAGTAAATTTTTCCCTAAAACCTTCCTAACCTATTCGGGTTGGGATTTGATTGTAAATGAATGTTTCGATGATGGATAACATGTTTGGAAGCCTTAAACATTGTTTGATTATGGTTTGAAATTTAAATAAAGTAAATTAATTCATGTTTTAAGGTAAAACATGAATTAACTATGGTTATATGATTTAAAATTAAGATATGATGTTTATAATGATGAAATAAAGACGAATTTTTAATTTCAGAAGTTTTGGAATTAATTAGGATTTTATACAAATTTTCTAAGTTGAAAAAAGTGTTAATTCTAGGAAATTAATTAGTAAAAACAATAAAAATAATTATTTTGATCTGAAATTTTGGAACAAGATAAAATATTATAAATATGATTTTTAGGATATTTCCCATTAAATTTCGATTTTATATTAATTAATTGGTGAATGAAAGAATTAATTAATTAAGGGTGGCTGATTAATTAATTAGAAATGTAACCAACAATTCCTAGAAAGAAAACTATATAACATGAAAGTAGTCAATAAGATTTCAACACCAAATAGGATTAGGTGAAAAAAATAGTTAATAAGTAAGGAAACAGTATTCAATTTAATTATTGAATTGTCACTTTACAACTTCAAGGGTTATAGAATCAACTCACGACGACTAGTACAGTTATAACATGCGAAGACTTGGGGAAGACTATCAATATAAGATGGTTGATTGGAGTTAACCCATGATAGCTTGGGCAGTTATCAACCCTTGGTGGCTACTTGGAATCAACTCACGATGACTATTTGAAGTCATCATGCGAAATTTTGTGAAGCCATTAATCCACGAGGGCTATTAGAAATTAATATGTGATGACATAAGATGGAGTTAACATGCAATGAAACTTGAGGAATCTGTGTGTGATGGTGCCGAGGAGTTAGAATGCGAAAGCCCTAGGAAGGTTAACCTGCGACCGCAACATGAACTTCAATAGGCCATGGCTTGGAAGCTTTCTACCAGCGAAAGCTTTTGACAAGTTGACATATGATAGTTAAATAATATCTCCATGTGATGGTTTAGAAAAAATCAACCGCCATGGTTATGGGATGACTAATATATTTTTAAATAAGTTTTATATTATATATATTAAAATGGACAGTTGGAAGGATTATTTTGAAGGTAAAATAATATTTTTTGGAAGTGTATATATAATTATATATATACTTATATTTAAAGAGATGTCTTGGCATATTTTGATAAATAAAATAAAGTATGTGAAATGAGTGCAGGATTTATATTTTAAATAAATTTGACATTTGTAAAATCTTATATATTCATTTTGGAAAAAAATGATATTATGCAAGAGAAATAAAATGATTTATTCTTAATGTGAATATACCATTTTCAAATGCGGATTAAAATCCACTTTCAAATTTGTATGCTACATTTTTTGTTATATAAATGATTTTTGTATTAGTGACTAGGTTATTCTCTAAATTTATTTAAAAGGAAAATTTTATGCTAAATTGTGCTTAACATTCCAATGTGAGTTTTGAAGTTTACCTCTATTATGAATTCAATACACTGCTAGTTGTTAGTGTTTGAACAAAATTATGTGTTAATTTTATATATGAATGCCTATGTCTTTTGATCGTTGATGGCTTTACAAGCCTAGTTTATCATTTTTGTGTTCTGTTTGAATTTGATTTATGTTTAGATCTTCATGTTTAATTATTTTGTTCAAACTTAAGCACAATCAACTTAGTTTTATGTTCATATATATATATATATATATTACTTCTCAATTATTTCCACTGTTAAGTATCATGTATGTGATTTTACACTGCATGTTAGTTCTTCATACATAAGTTTGTGATTCTTTCTATACTTTTAGCATTTGAAACGTTAGTGGGGCTTTGATTGATACATAAGCATTTATGTGATACTTAGGTAAATATATATTTTGTTTTAATAACTTACTTGAATACCGTTACAGAATGCTACATGTACTAGACATAACGTTATGCATATTACATTCTTAATTTATATTTAGAACATATGAGAAATAACACTATAATAGTGCATAAACGTTGTAGTAAATTATACATATTAATAAGACATGAATTGTAAGCATCCCAAATGAAAGAACAGTATACCTGTTATGATGAATGAACTTTATTATTGATTGTTGCTTTGATATTCGAAGGCCTGTAGGAGATTTATTAACCCTATACTTGCTATGCTCGTTTTTGAACTTGATTGCTTGCTATATTTGTTTTGTAATCTTGTTTTGGGTTGGATTAGCAAGTGATTTTGCATTTTGTAGGTTGACTTAATACACCTATTCCTAGCTGTATTTGTTTTACAACCTGTTTCATTGTTGTTTGAATGGTGAACTAGCTTCCATACAGAGAAAACAAAATTTAGCATGTAAAAAAAGAAGTAAAAAGAGATATATAACATGTACTTGCTAAGCATAGATAATCTAGCAATCCTATTTAGTAAATTATGTACATGCACATTTTTAATTTCTCTATTTAGTAAATTTTGATTGCTTTGAAAATTTTAAAAGGTAAAACACTATGAAAATGAAAAACTAAACAAGTCTTTGCTTTATGATGATCTACACAATCTAATATATGATTTGAACACTTATGACTTGACTTGTTAGTTTCCACACAATGCTGTAAGCAATCAAGAATATTGACTTTTCTTGTAGATCTTAGTATATGTGGTTTTGTTCATATCAACAATTAGGTTAATAAATGCTTCAAAACTGAGTTATAACTTATAATGAATATTGTATTCATATTCGTATATGGTAGTTATTAGAAGCTTGCTTAAGTGTCACTAAAGTAGTAATTACATCCTTAACATTTCGTTCTAAACATTGTAAGCTTAGATTGTGAATCCATGCTTTAGCAATGCTTAGTTATGCCTCACTTTTTTAGAGGCAGATTAAGCGAAATAAGGTACCAATTGATTTTTTAGTTTGTAGTATTCGTGTCCATTTAATAAATATGAATATACGCTTTGTTTTGATCCAATTTCAAAATAGTTTCACAAAGGTGCTAATAAAGATGTACATTGATACGTTGGTAATAGTACATCAAAGAAAAGCTTAATTGATGAACAAGTAGTGTAACGTGACATAAAAATCTAAATATTTTGCTACATTAATTTAGGATATGTCAAACATCATTAGTTGTCTAATAACGAAGATTAAATCATCACTTGTAAGAAAAATGAGATTGTGGAAAAATCATTTTAGAAGTATTTTCCAAGTGAAATAAATCCAATTTTGATTTTTGTTTGAGTATATTGCAATGAAAAATATAAATATTTTCAGATGAAGTATTTGTAGAAAATGATACATGTTTCGTAAAAGTATGTCAATATAGAAATATAGATCTTGAAAAGTATGGTTCATGAGTTGAAAAAAAACAAAAATTTTAAAATTTTGAACATTGTAAATGCTGTAACAAAACAGGTATAACTTTTGACAATTTGAAGGATTATGGTGATTCTTATTTTTTGTAATAGGAAGAGATTTTCATAAAGATTAACTTTTATGTTTGTCACTTTCCAAGGTTTTAAATTTTTCTAGAGCTAAACACTTTCAAGTAAATAGAAAATTCTGACCTGTGCACGTTGATTCCAAAAATCAGAGGGCTGTTTTGTTTTGATCATAACTCTTGAAACGCTTATTCGTTTTGGACAAACTTGTACTTTTCGAAAAGCTAAGACAAGAAGGAATAACTTTTCTTTTTGAAATTATGCAAAATCTGGTTGTTTACTAGGAGAAAATTGAGGTTGAACAAAAGTGGGCCTGCACATTAAGTTAAATTTCAAAAAAAAATGTATTATAAAGTAAATCCATCATGACTCGTAATAGAAATCATGTTTTTATGTTTAGAAAAATGTTTTAGTAAGTCTATAAATTATGCTACAACTATACCTTTGAAAACATTGAATAATTTTGTGATTTTGACATTCAAAACTTTGTTGGAAAGTTTCCAAAATAAGAATTCTTGTACTTTCTTTAGGTTTTAAATGGGATGCTTCCTTATATATATATATATATATATATATATATATATGCAATCTTATATGGCTTTCATGAGTTGAGATTAGGTACATGAAGGCTTGTTGGCTAACCTTTGGCGCATACTCATTTTTGCTCGCTTTAAAAATAAGTAAGCTCGTTTAAAATTTCAAAACATGGTACGTCTACAGTTTAAGTATAGAAATGATAGAAATATTGTTATATATTGTGTTTCTGACCGTGTGGTCGATGTATATCGTATATATTATATTTGTAAAATTACAAACAACTCTCCATACAAAGGAGACTCTACCGAAATTTTTCAAAATTTCTTACACTTAAGAAATTTTTCAAAATTTCCGACACTTAAGAAATTTTTGTTAAAATTTTATATGTTTGAAATAAAAGAAATTTTCAAAAGAACAATTGAAGGTTGTAAGTATATGCATTGCTACGCCTATAATATTATAAATTACATTTAATGGAATGTAACATTTCTTGAGTTAAATTTCGCCAACGAAATAAATTTTTATAAGTATGATGTATTACATGAAAGTTTATCGGTATAGTGAGGCGAAAGTGCAATAATGAATAAAGTTTATATTTTATTTTGTTTTTAGTGTTATTTATTAAATCCATTACAGAATTCTCTAGTGAATTGCAAGGACGCAATTCCTTTAAGGAGGGGAGTTCGTAACAACCCTAGTCGATGTTAAAATAAAATAAATATATTGAAATGAATTCGAAAAAATTAATTTAGATCTTTGGAATCATTTGGGAATAAAACTGATAAAGTTGAATTAAAATTCAATTTAAGATTTGGATCGTGTTTTATGAACCCAAAAGTCATTAAAAATTTGTATTAGTGAAATAAATGATATTTGTGAATTTTGGGGATTTTTCTGAGAAATAAAACGATAATTTTAAAATTTGGCTAAAACCGAAAAGACGGTATTTCAATAAAAGAAAAATTATTTTGGTAAGAATAAAATTTTGGAAAATATCATATTAGCTATAATAATTTTGTAAGAAGTTTCACAACTCGAACGAATTAAAAAGAAGCCAAAATACATTGCGAATAAAAAGAAAAACATTTTAGTTCAATATAAATGGGCCTCAAACAATACAAAGCCCATCTCAATCAAAAAAGAAAACAAATTCTTCTATTTCACACAATCTAAAACCCTTACCCCCTTTTCACTTTAAAATAGCTTGGTTAGCCCTAAATTCCTCAATCAAAAATCGATTCGAGCGTTAAAAAAATGATAGTGAACGAATCGTAATGGCGATCGAAGGGGAGCACAGTGATGGCTGGAGCGGCGACGACGCGATGGAGGCGCACGTTAGTGGTTGCTGTCATGGGCGACGAATGGTTGAGGAGGCCGCGACCTGGGTTGTCGACAAAGTGCGACGGTCGAGGTGGCTTCAGGTAGTGGTAGTGGCAATCAATCATAGAGGAACGTGCGGGTCCTAGGATGCTGCAGCTGACGTCGAAGGTGGAGGAGCTTGGTGGTAGAAGCGTCTTACTGAAGTTGATGTTTGATATGATGGTAGCTAGGGTTTTGACTGTAAATTGATTTGGGTTCTTGGCTGCAGGCTGAATCAAAAATTGAGGAATCCAAGCAAGCTAGTGGGGTTAAGGTGAGTTATCCTCTTAACTCACACTGCTATATCTAAATAAAAATATCCCTCTTTGCATGCTTTGCTTGGCTTATGAATTTCTTATGAATTGTGTAAAATTTTAGTAACGATTGGATGAAATAGCATGTATGTTAATAACTGTCAAAGTGCATTTAATTTTTTGTAGCAAGATTTTATAATGGTTGTACATTGTTTGTAAGACCGAAGTTGTCAGAAAGCAGCTCGGATCTCTAAGAAATTTCATATTATCGAATGATATTTTATAGAGCGATGATGCTCTAAAAGAATCATTTTTGATGGATTTATTGTCTGAATTGTTTAAATGATTTAAAATATTTTCAAAATAAGATATTATCTATTGATCCTTATTGAAAATTTAATTTATAGAACATAGTTAAATTATACTATTTAAGATTTTCAGTAGTAATCAACTATTTTGAGATAAAATTCTTTTAAATGTTACTTAAAGAAATATATCTATTTAAAGGAATAAAGCTTTGTTTTAAAATGAATTTAACTAAGATTTTGAAGTTTACAAATAGTTTATGGTTTTAAAGTGTTTATGAAGTAATATTATATATATCTATATAGATTTGAAATAAAGTGAATTATCAATTATTAAAATATTGTTTTGATTCAAAGGCCTAATAAAGGAATTTTATTTTAAGACTTAAAACTTTGACGCTTTTCTTTTTATATATATGAGTTATTGGATTTTAAAAGTGATAAATGTGAAAGTAACTATAGATAAAGCAATTTAGAAATCATTCCTATATGATAAAATTTTATTACGTACTTTCAATCTATAACCTATTATTGACTTTTATTGTTTGACCTTTGGCTATATGTATATACCATATTGATATTTCTTTGGTGACTTCAAAACCATTACTTTCGAGCAATTAATGCTTTCATTTATATTCTATTGAATTTCATGTTTTTCTATGAAATAAGGAATTTTAATAAACAATTGAATTGTCGGATTGGTATGGGACTTTTCGTACAATTCTTTAGTTTATTACTATAATTTGTTAAATAGAGTTCGAGTGAAAATTACTAGCTTTTAGTAAATACTTGAATTTACTTTTTGGTATGGGACAGTCGGCTAAATTCTTGTAATTACTGAAAGAAATTAATTAACACTTAGAGTTGTATTATCTTAGGGTGTTCAGATTTCAAACCGATAGATCCCCGAAAGAAGATAACTCATTTTCCAGCGATTTGAGAATCAATACATTTTTAGATTTGGGTAGGCAGACCTCTTTCGGAAGATCTGTTATGGTGTAAATACGGATGTCTTTTTCGAAAGGCGGATTTTTACATGCATCATAGTCTATAGATACCACAACATATCAGTTTATTTTGTTTTATACAGTTAGACTATATTTACCTCTTTCGGTAGGTAAACTTGCATAGGACAGATTAGGTACATGACTGCTCTTTTCTTTGAGCAGTGTTCCTAATATGCAGTCACTTTCAGTAGGCTTCCTTTCTATGTAGCGGGTTTCTTTCGATAAATTGCGTGTCACGGTGTTAAACTGATAGATGACTACTATTATTATTTCATTATTGATGATTATTTCTTCAGAGATTTTTAGTATAAATATTTTGTATCCTTTGTGGCTCTGGGGAATTTTGAATTGGTTATCACCATATTTTTGAGATGACACTCCATTGGAGACTTGATATGAATTAATGAAATGGTGATTTGTAAGATATGCCTTATTTGAGTATTTGTTTTGGGCATATTTTATTCATGACTTATTTGGTTATTGTTAAGTCATAATTGTGATTTCTGTATCTACTGGTTTGATATGCCTTTTATGGATTTTTGGGTTTTAGGCATATTTTGAGATGACTTATTTTAGAGTTAAGTCATTTATGGATTTTTAAAGGGTGAATTTAATTAATATGCCTTATTATGATTATTTGTTCGGCATATTTTATTTTGCTTATTATTTTAAGTCATATAGTTATGATATTAGTATCTCACCTTTTATTTAGATACAGTTTGACCCGTTTATTATTTTTAATAATACTCGAGTCAGGCCAAGACTCTACATGTATAGGGACTCATTGACTCTTGGATTTTGGGTTAGCTTTGGAGTAGACTATTTTGACAGTTTCAGTTTACTTCATCATTATGTATATTAACATTTAGTATTTATGTCATGTATATTATTCAATAGTCATATTGTACCTGATATAGTGTATGAGATGTGATGTATATTAGAGTGAGTCTAGCATTGACATTTTGTAGACTCACATCTTATTATGAAATATGTTGTACAATAGTACGCTGCAATATGTGACTCTGATTTATCTATATTATATAATGTTCTGAATATTTCTAGTCAGTGTGTTTATTACTTTGCATTAATACTACACACATCAAATTTTAAATTTAGATCCTCAAAAAGGTAAATAAGACGTGTTATTGTTATTATAAAGATATATTCACATTTGATCGCCTTTAACCAGCCGTATTCTCCGGATTAGCAGACGATATTACTTGTAATGTTCTTTACTAAACTGGGCATAGTGGTGGGGTTGTCACAAGTGGAATGTGCGTCGGCTTGAATGGGGCAGAGATAAGAAGTGCTAGATGACATGGATTTGGGTTGGGCTTAGAATTAATGGGCGACTAATCATACCTGTGAGAAATTTGAGTTACGGGTAGCAAATCATAGACGTAAAGAACTAAGAATGTTTACAACACCATTTTTCTCTTTTTTATTCATACACACACGCTTCCTTTGTGTTTTGACAAAATAAAACTGTTTGATTGCCTTATCAAAACATTTTTTCCATTAACGAGATGCTTGCTTAAGACCATTGATCGATCTTAAGAGTCTACAAGCTTTATCGCCGCTCCCACTGACATTGAAATGTCTGGTCCTAACATACAAACTGTCACTTCTGAATCACCACTTAGCAAAGCCATTTCAACGTCCATTTACCAAATTTCGTAGTCAGTATACGGCGACTGCTAGTAGAATTCAAACGGATTTAAGCATAGCGAATGGCGAAAACATTTCATGATAATCAACACCTTGAATTTGACAAACCCTTTCATGACCAACCTCGCATTATAGGTTTAAACATTTTCATCTACATCGATCTTCTTCTTAAAGATCCACTTACAACCGATGAGTTTTATATCTTCCGGCATATTGTTTTACAAACTTTATTCTTCAACATGGAATCCATCTTGGATTTCATATTATCAAGCCATAAGGTAGAGTCTTTACTCTTCAAGGTCTATCAGTGCGTGAGGGGATAGTTGCCATGAATAACACAATTTGCAGTCTTTCCACCAATGAGAAACCCATAGTATCTCTCGGGCGACCGAGATTCCCTATTAGATCTTCTAATAGGTTGCATATTTTTAGTGGGATCAAAGTAATATCTATGTATTCAGCCTCTATAGAAGTTTCTTGGATCTCATCCAAGTCTATCGTATTGCCATCGATTTACCATGAGAGAAATATCTTTCCTAAAATGGCGGTGTATCGAGAAATAAACAATTTTTGTTCCTCGGTGCGATACAATATGTACCCATGAGAATTTTATGGATACCCTACAAACTTATGCAAGATCAATCTTGCCTCTAACTTACCGAGGTTTACGTTATAACTTGTAACAACCATCAGTAGAACATGCCTAACTTTTGACCCAATAAAAGCCCATCAAACCTTAAGTCCATTCCAAAGCCGACTGTTGGTTAGTAAAATTGTTACAATAAACAATATATCTAGACTTTCCGAATCTCATAGTGGAAGGAATAAAATATAACAGTAGAAATAAGTACCCATTTCCATAAAACTCAAATCTCAAAAATAAAACATCTAAAATATTCATAGTACAATATCTCAAAATATCAACATGTCAACATCTGAATACATCAAAGATATAGACAAATAACTAAACTGCCACAAATCTTCACCTCCGCCTCCGTCTTCTCCATCAGCGTCATTCCCCTAATATGTGGGTTGTAATAAGGAAGGAGTCAGAACAACAATATCCGATGAATGAAAATCTTAGGTTACTATGATAGTGTTTGGGCAGTATCATTTACATAACTAATATGTCTTACGCATCCTATACTTTATCCTACTAAGTACACCTCCATTGTAAGCTGAAGGATTTTCCAGTCCAATTTCATAATGTACCTATAACTGTAGGCCAAGAGTCATTTCCAATCCAAATCCATAACTCTAATGTGGGTATAACGCAACTACCGTCGATCACGCCCTAATGATGTGAGAGAAAGAACCTAAGCCACTTAATACATCGTTAGTGGAAATTAGGCAGACTCTGACCATTTAATACCTATACCCTAGGTCAATCCCATCATTTAATACCTAAACCCAAGGTGGACCCTTCTCTAGTACTTCCTAACCTACATCGTAAGAAATCCCATTATACCATTTAATACTTCATTTATGGGAAGATGCGAACCCAATAGTAGCCACTTAATACCTCAACCCAGAAGAAGAGCCCTTCCATAGGTTTTCCACTATCACACCTAAAAGCTAATCCCGGCCATTTAATACTTCTTGAGTGGGAAGGAGGTGGACCCTACAATAGCCGCTTAATACCTTTGACTCGGAAGCAAGCCACGTACTAGGATATCCGTCTTATGACTGTTAACCCAATCGTAATATCTCACATTAGTCCGACTATTCGTAGGTGATGGTAGCTAGATTAGCTAAGCAGACTTACCCTATAGAATTATAAATAACCTCGCATCCACTATGGGTGCCTATTACAGGCGATGTCTCACATCAGTTCCAAAGTCACAATATTGGTAGCCAGATTAGCAGGGTAGACTTCTGCCTCGCATCCATATAACTTAGTCATATTTTCGCTCTACGAATATACTGCAATATATATACTATATATATATATATATTACACCTCACCCGCATATGGCCATATAAGGAAAACTCCTTATTTCACTTTTAATTATGGGTTGCTTTCCATAATTATCCTTAACTTCATTCCTATAGGGTTTAATGCTATTTTTTTAATCTATTTTTCTATAGGATATGATTTTTATGTTACTATTTATACGATATTAATATATTTATACGTGCATAAGTTCTAGGCTATCTAAATTTTTCTAAGCGTGCGTAGAAATATTTCTATTCTAAGATTATCGCTTCCTATACTAAGTGTTAAAATGTCAAAACTTCCATATTCATACAAGTCGCGGTTCCATAAAATAATTACAAATTAGCTAATACCCTTAGCTAGACAAAACAGACTTGCATATTATTCAAAAATGAAATAAACTACTAATTTTTTTTACATTAATATATAATAGAATCAACACCTATATTTCAAGGAATCAAAGCTTGACAATTTAGACCCTCTATGATCTATTCAACTTTTACATATACAAACTTGAAGTGGAAAAAGGAATTCATATTTGTCTAAATTATGGAAATAGGTGGTGCAATCTACAAATAGTAAAATCCACATTTGCACACCATTTCCTAATAATTTTCTTTTTGAACTCTTTATCGCAACAACAGAAACTACATGTAGAAGTCTAATAGAACATAAACTATTTAAATTGCGGACAACAAATTAAATTTTACTGCACTAACATAAAACAATTGCAAGTACAATTATCCAAGAATTGACATTTATTAGAGGAAGGGATTTAGAGTTTTGGGTTTTAGTATATAAATTTCCCCAATGCATAAAATAAATCCAAAATTTAACTACTCAAATTGCTAAAATGTGAAAAACTAATATTTCCACTCGCAGATAGTTTCCCTTCTTTACTTTGGATTCATTCACACCTTCGTCTAATTCCTCCTTCAGATTTATTTTTTAAATCCAATTGATTCTGAATCGAAGTATTGAAGAAGACTAACAGAGTTTCGTTAGTGTTCTATTTTATTATGAATAAAAGTGAGGGCGCTAGCATCTTATCCACAGTGTGTATAATGCTTGTGGACCATAAGATTTAAGTTAGTTTTATATAATAAAATCCAAGTCGTTCCTAGCCTAACCTAACTCTATCCACCATAAAGGCATTGGTCGACCGCTCCTCCCCTAGGCGGTCGACAGCTAGCTATCGACCAACCCAGTTGAGGCGGTCGACTGAACCTTCTACCGTTGGCGTGAGTTATTCGTTGCTATTTAATTTCTATTTCTTACTCATTTTACTAAATAACGCTAGCGTTTACTTCATGTTTGCTTAAATCCAAAGCTTCCCTTCAATATTAAAATATTTATTAGCCTTTTTAATTTCAACTTTAACATTATTAAAATTTTAAATTTGAATTATTTTAAATTGGAAAACTTCAAACGTCACTAAATTTTCTGTTTGAGCTCTGATTTCAAAACTTTATATATGAAAAGTTAATCAAAAAATTACCATGAACACAAAAGTGTAACTTTCATGGCCAAATTCCAACGTTTGCAAAATTCTCATTTTTATCCTTATTGTTAACTATTTAATTTCTTATTAATTTTTACAGGATATCACATTCTCCCCTCTTAAAAAGGATTTCATCCTTGAAATGACTAAGGGACAGATGGTGTAAACGCACTCTACAACCAAGTTACCTACACAACCATCTACTCAACAAAAAATGCAATGTGATTATGTGTGCAACATACTATAGGTGAGCCAATCCTAACGTAAATGCAAGATCGTGACATATAGGCATGTATGCAAGCATCCTAAATATGTATAAGATTCCATATAAGTGCGAAATAAAAGTAAAAATTATGGAAACTATCCCCTACCATCCAATATAGCAATTATAATGCAACCAAAACCTATACAATACTAATTTTTTTAGAGAGAAAGTTTACTAGAGAAAAGCTAGGGATGAGAAGCCTTCATATTCTTTTTGGTTTCCCATGTATTTTCCGCTAGATAATCTCCCCATTGCATTTGGACTAGCCTAATTTCTTTATTATGGAGATTTTTATCTCTATGCTCCACTATGCATGCAGTGGGATGAGGTACTATTAGCTCCATCTCCACATCTACTAATTGATCAGGCTCTACTATAGAGGCGGTGTCGTGTAGACATTTCCTTAAATGTGATATACATGGAAAACATCATGGACTCCTGCTAACTTATTTGGAAGCTCTACTTGATATGATAGTTTCCACCCTTTCCAAAATCGGGAAAGGCCTAACAAATCTTGGCACCAACTTTCCCGATGTCCCAAACCTCATAACCTTTCTAAGAGGGAAAACTTAACAAATACCATATCTCTAATAAAAACTCCAACTCTTTCCTTTGCCTATCAGCATAGGAATTGTAAAGGTCATATGCAGCCTTCATGCTGCCTAATCATCTCTACCTTTCTTGAGGTCTCGTGTATCAAATCTGGTCCAAGTAGAATTTTATCGGTAATTTCCCACCAATAGTTAGGTGACTTGCATGGCTCTTATATAAGGCTTCATAGAGTGCCATGCAAATCGTTGCTTGGTAACTATTATTTTACTCGAACTGTACCAATGGTAAATGATGCTCCCAATGTCCTCCAAAATCTATAATGCAAGCTCTCAACAGATCTTCCAAAATCATGTTTACCTGTAACGACCCGATATTTTGGACCATTCGCATCCATTATAAGTGCATAGGTAGACACTCATGCCGGAATTGAATTGCTCAAAATACCGCGTTGTTAATTTAAATTGGCAAAACTGAACATATACAATAAATAAATAATCACAGATCACAGATACAGAGTAATAAGTGCAGCGGAAATAAAAGAGATAGTAGTTCATGAAGCTACTATATGAATATATAAAATACATCAGAGTTTACAACAGAAGAGTATTACGATACATCAGAGTTAAACCAGATACAATGGAAGAGTAACACGATACATCAGATACAAATCAGAATACATCACTGGAATCATCGAATATCTGAAAGCTGGATAGATAGCTGGATCTCCAAGCGAAGCTCCAACTCCAAAGGTGAGTCTCGAAAGCTGAACTACTCAGTCTGACCCGAGCGTAAGGAAAAACAAAACACTCGAGTCAGGATTAACATTCTTATATTAATAAATCCAACTCAAGTGAAATAGCAATTGAAATACAAGTAACTCAAAGGATGTTTGGAATAACCATCCTTTAAGGATCCGTTAAACTATCTACTAGGTAGTAATGTACGCTAAGTAGATAATGTCTATCAGAAATATAAAGATATCAAAATAGCGTTAAGTCATGGCCCATTCCACCCTTAACACATTTTTATTCCCAAAAGCATATACAAGACCGTAGTTTCCCCAAAACCGGAAGTCACCAGAGGGCAATCCATATACTAAAGGTACAAATCAAAATCGTAGTGGTCGCGTATAAATGGAATACAAGTATGACAAGGCACATGAGGCAATACCCAAGGTAGTGATACTACGGTTCGCCTGATCCGGACTGGTGAGAACGCAACGCCGCAGCGCCCGCAACACCGTGAAACAACACTCCCAAAATCAAGGGTGCACCAATCGACAACAAGTAATGAGTAGTTTGAAGAAGTGTGTTCACTTGAGGTAGCTAATCCTCCATTGGCCCGGCACGGCTCCTGTTTTAGTCATTTCCAATTTGACACAAGTGTCAAGGCTATCCATCATCGTTCTCTTTCAGTCATCACGTACATCATTCCAACCACTTAATTCTGGATCACACTCCGCGTATAGTTATTAAAGGGGTTTTCGGTTTAGATAGAGAGTATATTCATAACCGATTCCGGTCTCTTTAATAACCTTCGAAATTATTTCACCGATTGGTCGTTTATTTATTTCAAAACCAAATCAATTCCAATTTCAATCAGAGTTTATAAATCAACATTTCATTTCTCTTTCAAAATCAATTTCCAAAATTTACGTTTCAAAACCTCCAAATTCACAATTTCAAAATCTTATAATTCAATTTCAATTTCGAACAATCCAAATATTGATTCAAATTCGTATATAAGTTTCATCTCGAAATCATTAAATAAATTTTACTTAACATTCAAATCAATTTAAACTCATTTATCGATTTCATTCAATATTCGTTAAGTTACTTTATCATTCAAAACAAATTCTATTAAATTTCCAATTCATTAAATCAATTTCTTAAGTTCAACTTCATTAAATCAAAACTTACAATTTTGAATTAAATTAAATTCGTCAAATCAATTCTTTCAATTTCAGGTCTTACATTAATTCCAAAAATATCACATTTTCATTTCTTGTTAAAGAAATCCAATTTCACTTATTTACTTCCTTAAATAATTTTCCAAAAACTTAATTAATAAAGAAACTCAATTTCAATTATTTACGAAGTAAAATTCACTTATTCAAAAGTTCAATTTTTCTTATTAAAGAATTCAATGCAATTTAATCATTAAATAATTCAGTCTTATTTAATTATTAAATAATTCGAAACTTAATTATTAAATAATTTCAAAGCTTAATAATTTCAAACTTAATTATAATTTCAAACTTAATTATTAAATCATTTCAAAGTTTAATAATTTCAAACTTAATTATAATTTCAATCTTAATTATATCATTTCTAAAATTAAACAACATTCTTTCATCAATTACATTGTTAATATTTTGTTTCAGATTATTAAATATTAACATTTTCCTTTCATTAAAATTTAAATTTCAACTTCATTTCAAAACTGTATTATTTATTCAAATAAAATCTTTGTTTTATTTTAAATCAAATTATTGACCAATCGTGTTTTATTTAATTTCCTATCCTAGGTCAAAGTTCAATTTGGGTATTTATCATTTCAACCTGATTCCAATTCAATTCTAAATCAAAGCATAGCAAAGGGAACTTGCAGTGTGATAACTGGGATGGTGTCAAAGTAAATAAACAAGCAACAACAATCAATAACAATCCAATAATCAATTTAAATAATCCCGAAATAATCGTATTAATTCGCATTGTTATTTGTACGAATTAATATAATTATTTCTAGAATCTACACTATCATTTCATGTAGATTAAAGATTATTACATTACGGTTTTTACTTGTCATCTATTTACAATTTCATACATCATCAATTTAACAACATACATTCAGTGGTTCAAAGTGTAATTAAACAAATCCTACGTGTCAATAAATTTAACAGTTAAAGGGGTCATATTATACAAATGTCATTTAATCAAATTTAACACATATATCAAATCTAACTATCCTACGTCAATTTTAATTTCAAATTATTTATCACTTACATCATTAACAATTTAACGTCCAATATAAACATCAAACAATCAATCATTTAACAACCAAACTGGATTATCATTGCATATATAACAGATAATGGTGTCAGATGTCACAGGTGAAACTGATACAGGTATAACAGTGTAAATATCAACAGCAGCATATTTCAATTGTCGTTTCAATTGAAATCAAATTTAATAAATAAAAGAACGTTAATCGTGAGTGAGTGCTCACCTTTCGAGGCTAGAGAAGTTTGACAACAGAACAAGCTATGAATTCTGAAACATAGCTAAATGGACGCGATTCGGTGGAGGAAATAGACACGACGGACAAAGCTGATAATAAGAAATAGACGAAATCAAAATTGGATCGATGAAGATAAATGATGTAAGCGAACTTATTTATATATATCAATTGTTATTATTATAATTATTATTTTTCCAATACCCAATGTTTAATTTAAATTACATATTTAAAATGACATACATATATCCCATGTAAATTTAAAATTTTAAAACATATAACATAAAATCCATATACCATATTACAAAACAAATATCTAAAACCAATGTTAAATAAAATATACAAACGAAAGATATATATATAACTCAACATATATTTTAAACAAACTGTACACCTGAAACTTGTAATAAAACTACTATACTTAAATCTATGTTCTGAAAAACATATATATACATATAAAAACAATAAGGCGACTGATTTAAAGTTTTATACATAACAAGCTTATATATTCATAAACAAACAACTGCTACAAAATTATATAAACATCTATAAACAGATCTAGTATATATAGTTATTTCTAAAACCAACTCATATACCACTTATATGTACATACTCATATAACCCATAACTCATGCAGAGTGCATAAATATTTACAACAAAAATATTTATAATATAACATATATACTACAAACTGTTCAACATATCATAATAATAATAGCATTCGAACCCCTATTGTACGTATTAATATACATATGTTAGCTAACAAAAATTCATGAAATATATATATATTTAATTCAACTATGCATACGCACCCGGATGTAACTCATGTATACAGCTAGTATGTATAATTTAAATATGCAACTATCAAAACTTTCATTTGTTTATAATATAAGTATAACTCAACTGAATGTATATATATGACCATTTACATATACTGTTTCGTAGCTTGTTCACAAATAGGATATAATAATTTAAAAATGATAGTTTACTGTAAATCTTGGCAAAAGTATAGGATTATGATGATAGTAGATATCTCCTATCACAAACTACTATATAATAATTTAAAAATAGAATACTATAAATATTGTATACATATGCATCAACTAATATGTAATTAGATATATAACAGACATAGGTATAATTGTAAAAAAGAAGGAAGAACAGCTAGGCTTGGTGGTCGTGGAAGGGAAGAGGCTGTTGTGAAGGTATGGATCAGATAGGCAGGGAGGAGACACGTGGCTGCATACGGCCATGGAACGGTGGTAGGAGTTGCTGGTCACTGGAGGATGGTTCGGCCGAGGTGGATCTTTGGGATGACTTGCGTGGCAAAGATGGAAGGAGGAAGGAGCACGCCTGGGTGGGCTGCCAGTACAAGCGGAGGAGGTTGTACGGGTGTTGACTTTCACGTGAGGATGTGGGGTGTAGTCTCGGCCAAGGGGAAGAGTGAGAGAGAGATGAGGTGGATCGGGATGAACGTGGTGAAGCAAGGTCGTGCCAAGGTTGTTGGCAAGCCGAGTGAAGGAGCATGGCTTCAATTTTATTATTATTATTATTATTCTCTTTTGGCTGTTCGTTTACTAGGAGATAGGTTAGGGAATAGGAAGGTGGCTGCAAAAGGAATGAAGGCAGAGTGGTTCCAAAGGAAGAGGAGAAGATGAATCAATAATGTAACGTGCACTATTCTTCACCGATTAGGACTAAGAACTAACAACATTTATTAACCATAGGGAACATAGAAACCACTTTCGAGAATTCAGAAATTTATTAAATGTAAACGGCTGCTTGATTTTAACTAGTGGGTAAGTGAATAGACACAAGAAAGAAAACGTGTACCGATACAAATGACCATTTCGCAGTTTTCACGGCGTACCGGACTTCAAAACACAGGAATGAATATACCGTAGAGATCAGCATGACGAGACGATCAAAACGGTATACAATTATCAGTGGCACGATCGAATTATAAAAATTCGAATTTTCTAATAACGGAAAATGCAAGAAAAACGCTGAAAAATAAGATCGACGGAGCCAAAGATGTCCGAATTTGGAAAAACGACAAACTGACATCTTGCTCAGAAGATGGTTTAGAATTTTTCTATGTAAAAATATTTAGGTTCCGAAAACATTTTATTTTCATCGCTTTTTAACTGATTAAATTGAAGTAAATTTACGCGCGAAATAAACTTTCGTATTTTCGGACGAAAATTTACCAGTTGCTATGTTTAACTAGACGTATTCCAAATATTAAATTTTTATTTCAAAATTTTATCGTTTAAAATTTCACAAAATTTCAACTAATTACGTTATTAAAACAGTTGAAATTTACGGGTCGTTACATTACCTTTTCTATCTGACCATTAGTCGATGGGTGGTAAGCGACACTAAGATTAAATGTCGTTCCTAAAGTTGAATGCAAACTCCTCCAAAATTCATTGGTGAATAAGAGGACTCCTGGGTAACCCATCTATAAAGTCCATCGATATATGTTCCCACTTCCAAGTTGGCATATCTAACAGGTCATGCTTTCCTTATTCTGCCTTTATCTTTTGGCATGTCAAACACCTAGAGATATACTCCGCAATCCTTTTCTTCATCACCAGCCAATAGAAAATTCACTTCATACCCCTATACATTTTATCTTCACTAGGGTGATTAGTCATCCTAGAAAGGTGACACTCAACTAGTGCTTCCTCCAAAATGTCCTCCGCCATTGGAACACATAGTCGTCCATCTCTCCTTAGTTATCTCCTTTTATCTATTACATATCTATCTATATAGGGGAAATGTTCTCCTCTACTTAGCTTGCCCAAAATATCTACCATTGTCGCATCTTTCTTCTGTTCTTGCTTGATGTTGTCCATCAATGTTGGCTTTACTTCTATAGTCATAAGATAACCTATAGTTAATTCTGACAGCAGTTGGAAACTGAAATTCAAGGGGAGCTTCAACTGCCTCTAATCATATAAACCACCAAGAGTAGCATGCCTCGGGCTAAGGGCATCGACAACAACATTTCCTTTTTCGGAGGTGTACTATATCTCAAAGTCATATGATGCTATAAACTCCACCCACCTCAGTTGCCTAAGATTCAAATCTTTTTGGGAAAAAGGTATTTAATGGATTTGTGGTTGATGAATAACTCGAGCATTTCTCCCAAAAGATAGTGACTCTACATCTTCAAAGCAAAAAGATAGCCGCTAAGTTATAAGTGGGATACCTTTTCTCATGGTTCTTCAACTGTCTACTTGTGTAGGCTATCACTTTGCCTTCTTGCATAAGAATAGCTCCTAAATGTGTACCACATGCATCGATGTAAATAGTGAAAGACATCATCCCATCCAGAATAGTAAGTACCGATGCACTAGTCAACAGCTCCTTCAGCTTCTCAAATGTTTCCGTGCATTTTCATCCCATGCAAAAACTAAAGTTTTCTTGGTTAAGCGAGTCGGTGAGATTACTTTCTTCGCAAAGTCCTTGATGAATTTTCTATAGTATACTGCCAACCCAAGTAAACTCCTAACTTCTGTGGCGTTTTTTAGATCCCATCTTGAGTAGCTTTCACCTTTGCAGGATCAACCGACAATCCCTTCTTGGAGACAATATAACTGAGAAATCTTACTTCCTTCCTCCAAAAGTGGCACTTCGAGAATTTGGCTTTCAGTTGGTGTCTTCTCAAAATCCCTAGCACCTCCCTTAAGTGATTTTCATGCTCTCATTCACTTTTAGAGAATACTAAAATATCATCTATGAACACTATAACGAACTTATTCAGCTACTACGTAAGGATTCTACTCATAAAATCTATGAAGTATGTAGGGGTATTAGTCAACCCAAAAGGCATTACCTCCCATTTGTAAAGTCTGCCAGGAGTGCGAAAAGCGGTCTTTTATTTGCTATCCTTGGCTCTTCTTAATTGGTGGAATCCAGTGGCTATGTCCAACTAAGAAAAGATTTTGGCTCCAACAAGCTGGTCAAACAAGTCGTCTATCCTAGGTGAGGGATACTTATTCTTCTTGGCCAGCCTGTTGAGCTCCTAATAGTCAACGCATGGCCTTAAAGAGGGGTGAAGACAACATGTACTCCCCATTTTGAAGTACTACAGTGAATAAATCTCTTTTGCAATAGCTCCAAAATCTTCTTATCCAACTCTCACCTTTCTTCGTCGGCCATATGCCTTAATGGCAGCATGATAGGTCTAGCATCCTTCTCCAAATCAATCCCAAAGTTGATCTTCCTTTAGGGCGGGAGATTGGAGACTTCTTCAAAAATGTCTGGGAAGTAAATATAAATAGTTCAATTTGAATAAGTCCATGCCTCTAAAAAATGATAGGCTAAGAGAATATAAATAGTTAACTCAAATGAGTTTTAGGGTGCACAATGAACATCAATATCTTTCTCCTTACAACTTCTTAGCCAAACGATTCTCCTATCACAATCTAAGACAGCCTCGTAGTAAGACAACCAAGCCATCCCTAGGATAAGTCCATGCCTCTCAAAACCCAAAACATACACATTACATGTAAAATCAACGTTACATATATCCACTACTAAGTCTTTACAAATTAAAGAACTATGCATCGACCCCCCAATTGCATTTGATATGATTATTGGGTGGGTGACAATTTGGGTTTTGGACACAAGGAATCAACTACATTTCTATCTATGAATGAATTGATGCTCCCTAGTCAAATAAGGTACGAACAGTATTTCCGAAGATAATAGTTAAACCTTCAATTGCAACTTTTATTTTGTCTCTAGAGGGAGGTCTACTTGAGATAGGTACAACTTCGATGGCATAAGCTTGCCCACTTTGTCCCTCCTTTACTAGCTTCGAGCATCAATTATTATAGTGTCCTTCCTCATGGTTGTGATAGCATATCCCATTGAACTCCTCACTCATCAAACTCACTTTGTAGTCCTTAGCAATGTGCCTTTCTTCTAACATATATGACATGTCACTCACCCTTTCTTGATTTCCCCCATGGCTTTCTTATCAGCCTAGAATCCCCCTTTCTTTGCTCCACCTGTATTTTGCACTTGTCCTTCCTTCTCCTCAATACCAACAGTTTGAAGTAGGGCCATATCAACTATCATCTCATAAGTGGGGCTTATGGGTATTCGGATCAAAAGCAACTCCTTAAGTGAAGAATTTAGGCCTTTAACAAACTTTGTAGCCTTCATTGTAGGGGTGTCAATCAGAATCAATCCAAACTTAACTAATTACTGATATGCTCCTTCAACGTGGAGTCTCCTTGCCTTAGTATTATAAATGTTTCCAGTTACAAACTTACTTCAGCTTTGGACATGAAACATGACTCGAAGTGAGTCCTGAATTCAGCCCAAGTAATTCCTTCATAGGCATTCTCTTTAACTACTATGGTCCATAAATCTGGTGCCTCCCCTTTTAAATGTCATGTAGCCATCCTCCTCTTGATCTGAACTTCTCATCCCAACTCTCGAAATATATGTGCACGGTAATTAATCCAAGCCTTTATTTCAACAAAATCATCAACCCCCATATACGACCATTCTCCTATGTTTTGACAGTCTTTACACATTTTGGGGAAGTCTAGTGGGCGGGGTGCTACTTCAATGGGTGGAGTAACTAGTGCAGTTGGTGTAGCATATCGAGGAATGGGAACTTTCCCTACGTGCTTTAGGTATTCCTTAAACAGTTTTGGCATACCTTTTATGGTGGGTATTTCTTGGATGGAGGGGTTCCCAGCCTCTGAGCAGTTGTTTTCAGCATAATCAACTATTTGTAGGTTTGAGCCTTTTAATTAACTTCTTCCTAAGATACTATTATTTTTTGAAATAAAAATTTGCCTAGTATGTTTTCGTATGTTCATAAAAGCGTATGTATATAGTAGGGTTTTAAAAAATACTTTCAAAAATAACAATCGCACTCTCATGTATACTTATTCCCGCTGATCGGGTAACTTATGCTCTGATACCAAATGTAACAACCCTCTTCCAAAAAGCCCATTGAATCTTAGGTCCATTTCAAAGCTAGTTGTTGGTTGATAAAATTGATAAAATGAATAGTATACAGATATATCTGTCTATGATTTCAGAATCTCATGACGAAAGGGATAAAAATATAATAACAAAAATAAGAACTTATTTCATAAAGATCAAATCTCAGAAATACAACATCCCAAAATATCCATAGTACAATATCTCAAAATATCAACATGTTTGAAATCTGGGTACATATGAATATATTAAAAATACAAATAAATAACTAAACTGCCATAATCTTCAACGTTGCCTCCGTCTTCTCCATCAACATCTGTAACACCCCGTAATTCGGCGCTAGTTATTTAATTAGTTAGTAAATTAATTAGGCTACGAAAATAGAATTTGCGTAAACGATAGAATTTGACCATGAAACTTGCACCATTGTGTTCGTGGCAAAATTCTTGGCAGCTTTCATGTTTGGAGTTTTGCGATCGGAGTTCAAACGAAGAAGTTACAAACGAAAAACGAATTTGGAACGAAAATAATTAAATAATAAATAATTAACATTTTTATAGTTAGTACCCAGACCCACAAGCCTACCCATCATTGGGAACAGTCGACCCCTAGCGGTCGACCGATCACCCAACAATGGGCGATCTGTGGCAACCTGGCGGCTCCAATAAACCTCGACGCATCTGCTTAGATTAAATATATTTTGATCTAATAGTTCTGGTTGATTCTAGTGCCTAAAAATTCAAGCCCAGCCCTCCCTTCTCTTCTCATATTTTCTGAAAGCAGCAACGAATCTCTGCCATTTCTTCTTTTCCACTTTGGTCTAAATTATAAAGATAAGATATTTGTATCTATATTCATACAAATCACAGAGGAGTAGAAATCTAATAAAAATGAGAAGAGAAGTGAGTCAATCATATGCGTATTTGAGATAATATATATATTTATATATTTGTATCTATTTTCTCTTCCAATCCCAAGTCTCTTCTTAGATCTATAATTCTAATGAATGTATATACTCTTTTATACATATCTCTTGGGTTAAAAAGATGAGTCAAAGGTTCTACTTCAGATCTGGAGATTTGGATCGCTTTTAAAAGGTGAGTGGGAATTTTTTTAGATTGTTATAATATGAAAATTATCCCGTTGGTGTTTATTTAATTTTTATGCCTAATTGGATAATATATATGAGTTGTAATCAATGAATTGAATACGATCTGAATATAATAAATATCGCTTACATATTCTTGTATATGAATTTATTTAGCATTGTATACAACTTGATCTGGAAATCAGTCCCAAAAGTATGAATATAGAATATTAATTTAAATGAAGTTCATTCCAGATTTGAAATAGGTTTTACAAGAATGTTATAAATTTGGATTATTACCCTAATCTTGTTAGAATATAAACTTTTCTATATTTGGAATTGTTTGAATTTAGATCCGTTTAATATTTATAAATTAGTTTGATTTCTTTCCCTTTTAGAAAGATACAGCATTTGATCTAACAAGGCATAGATGCAGATAGAAAGAGAGTTGTAAAGTACGAATTAATTATATTTTACATCGTCTATTTCAGTAATAAAAATAAATGATTATTCCTTGTAATTTCAAATGATTTAATCTTTTATATTTTAAAGTTAAATCTTTTATTTTGGACGAATTTATGGAAATTATAGTGGGTAATCTTTTAGATATAATTCCAACAATTTAACATGGAAAAGTATATTCTAGTAAAGGTATATAACTAGAACATATTTAATAAAAATAAATATTTGTACGTAATTACTGGGCTTATAATAGTTAAATAAAAAGCTGATAACGACGCTCACGTATAATATTTGCATTTAGGATAATTAACTAGTAAAAAAGCATTTAAAAAGTTGCAACTCCAATAAATGGTTAAATGTCGAAGTTGCAATAAATTAATAGGGTAAATGGATTAATGAGACTGATAAAAATAGAATAAATATAAAAGGTTACTAATTTGAAATTAGTAATCATACATAAATGTCTTAGGAAATGTCCGTTAGTATTTTATGCACAAATTGATATTTATGAGCATTAAACGGGGAATTATGGATAGATAAATATTTAAGGTAAATCTTATTGCCTTAAATAAAAAGGGAATTAGTAAGCTAAGTCCAATATCAACCTAAGATAATATAAATAAAAACTTAGGATGGTTAATTGAACTTAGTAGGCTAATGATACGAGGTCAGTAGAGTCACTCGACGAAAAACTACCCTTCACTTTGAGGCTACCAACAGTCGGGGGTACTTACAACTGATGTGAGATATCACTAATCCAATGACCCGTGAAGATGTGAGAGATTGGGCTTGCTTTCTTAATTGGAAAGTATCAAATGGTCCAAATTTGGAACTAGGAGCAGTAAGGGGTATCTCTATAGAGGTTCACTTCTGGTTTGAGGTCTTAAATGGCTGAAGGGTTTGCCTCTCTCCTAAATGAAAGTATTAAGTAACCTAGTTAGATTCCAAATAAATAAATAAGGATGTCCCTAAAAAGGTTTACTTCAGCGTTGAGGTCTTAAGTGGCTGAAGGGTCCGCCTGCCTACCGAAAGAAGTAACAAAATAGATGCCATATTTATAATTAAAGAGTGAGAGTGGATATCTCGGGAAGGGTTCGCTTTAGGTTTGGGGCCTTAAGTGACTATAAATTCCACCTTTTTTTATAAAAGAAATATTAAGTAACCCAATGAGATCTCCAAGCAATGACAGCTAGATAGTACCATTAAGGAGCATGCTTCTGGAATTTGGTCTTAAATGACGGGGTCTACTATTTTCCATTAGGAAGTATTAAGTGGCTTGGGCATGGTCTCTTACATTGCTAAAGCCAATATAATAATAGTACCATTTAGGAGCACGCCTTGGGGATAGGTCTTAAATGATGGGGTCTACCTTAGTTAAGGTCTTAAATGACTAGAGTCTGCCTATTTTATAACAAAAAAGTATTAAGTAGCTTGGGTACTGTTTATTACATGATTACGATTTTATCAACGATAGATGCGGTAATAGTTGGACATTAAATGTTAGAAGCCTTAAATAGTGGTTAGAGGTCTTGTAGCTAGGACCCACTGACCATTGACAACATTGTTAGAAAACCAGTTTGGGAATAGGTCTTAAATGATGGGGTCTACCTTAATTAAGGTCGTAAATGACAGAGTCTACCTATTTCTCTTTTGAAACTATTATAGAAGCCCACTTCATATTTTAAAGTACTAATTGGCTAATGGGTTTGGAAGTATTGGGTGGTTGACATGACTTCATTAATATCTCATACCTTGGGAAGGGATAAGCATGTAACCGTATGTGCAATGCAAGGTTAGATTAGAATTGCTAACTTTGAAGGACAAAAGAATCAAATGGAAACATATTGATATAAGTTTATGTTATGGACGATTTATATTTTTCTAATCACCAGTGTTCTGATCCCCCTCCTCATTACAACCCACGGGATAGATTTAGAGGAACAAGTCACTAGACCTAGATGTGCTTTGTTGTTGAAGAGTCTGCTTTTTCTCATGCTCGATGTTGATGTGACAATCTGCTATCCAAGGAATACCATTAATTCCAAGGTAGTAGTCATGGTCAGTATTTTTATCTTATTATTATTTCTGTTGCGAGTTTTGATTTTTTATCAATCTCTAATAATGCTCTTGCTTATTTGTGGGTACTAAATCCAATGATCTGCACTCTGATGGACTTGGGTTTCGATTTTTGTCGAAATTTGGGCCTATTAAGTTGTGGTTTGTCACATTTGGTATTAGAGCTCTAGTTTAGTAGATCAGAAGAATTAGGATAAATTGAGAGAACGTATTCGTACTTTCCTATATAGTAATATATATTCTCACACTAGATCTAAGAGTTCTGACTATAGAAGTAGTTGTAGTTCCACTCCGAAGGAATGGGAAAAGCCACTATAAGTTGGAAATATATTAGAGTTAAGATTTTCACGCCACTTCGAAGTACCATACGGAGTGCTGGGGATGCGTAAAACGCTATTGATAAAGAGCTTGAGTAAAACATATGGCTGAATCCCGGAGACCGGAGGTGTTTGACTTGATGGTTGAGATTCTATCTACCTTGTGATGAGTTCTAGTCGGAGACACATAATTATTCTAGATGCATGGGAAATTAGATTATGTTTGTTGTAGCTATCCGGAAGCAAGTTTTGCTAGGGTACATTCATTGATCACCTCTTTGATGGCAAACCGTATTTTTATTTGAGTAATTAATATCATTTCCTTAGTCTAAAACTTATGAGAGAATTTTTATAAAGTATATTTTGGAAATGCCTTAGATTTTTGAAAAAGGAGTTTTCAAAGGATTTCTTTTCCCAAGAACTTATTTTGGAAATTTTGTTTTAGGAAAGTTTTGGAATTTTAATTTTCAAAGAAACACGTATACCACTAAGCTGGTCATGTTAAGTGAATTTTAGTTTATAAAAGACTAATTCTTTAAATCTTTAAATATTTATATGTATATATCAGTAAAGGCTTGACATTGATTTTTGGCAAGAAAATAGTTTTCCAAGATGGGAAATTTATGTTTTAGAAAGGTATTTGGAAACAATGAAATATATATATATACATATGTATGTATGTATGTATAAGATTAACTTATGAGGGAAGCTTTAGTATGAAATAGTTTCTGTTATTTAGAAACAAGTATAAAGGAGCATATATTTAGCTCGGTGATTTTTCGGTTTATAAAATCGAGGGTTTATATATTTTCTCTCTTTAAGGTACGGACAAAATAGGAATGACGTTCAATTTTATTTGGGGTATGTTGTTTGAAGTGTTGTTAAACCCACCAGCTATTGGAAGAAATATTTCCATGCGAAGTAGGCATGAAATAGCAGCTGGAATATTTTTGGGCCTTTGGAAGTGTTGTTGGTCGCAACAGTTTTGCTGAGGCTATCGCAATCTTGCCAAGAAAGAATCTACACGGTAAGGTGGATTCTGTCATGCGGAAGGCAGAATTTTTCTAGATGGGTTAAGTTAAAGATGGTGTGCGGAACGGTCATAAGAATATTAAGTAATTTAACCGGCTCTATTCAGTCCAGGTTTAGCCCGCGCCCAAATATGGGCTAGCGGTCGACCAAGCGATCGACCATAGCGGTCGACTGGTTGACCTAGTAGTGGTCGACCGCTAGGTAGATTCGGACCGAACCTGAACCTGGAATGCGACTATAAGTCGTATCCAAACCTTCAGCCGCCCTAAAAACCCCCTCATTCTCATCCTCCTCTTTAATTTTTAGCCGAACCTAATTCCACCTCCCCTTCCTCCGCTTAACCAAGGCCTCTCTTCTCCATTCCTCCACCAACCGACACCAAAATCCTTGCATATCAGATCTTGCCCCACCACTACTTCGGATCTAAACCCTTTTCTCCCTTTTCCAACCACTTCTCAGCCCATGGCACCGCCAGGTCTTGGCGGCTCTTCTCCTCGTCACCTGGCCTCACTCCGCAAGAAGCCGCTTGGATTGATCGAAGTGAGCAGAAGATTACCGCCTATCTTGGAACGGTGAACTTTGATTTCCTTCTTGGGCGACCAATGAAGTTCGGAGATTCTTCCGCTCTCGGGCTTGAAGAGCTTTTCATCACGGTAGGACTTGCATCGATCCTCCGCTTTGAGATTTATGAGCGAGAATATTACCCCCGCTGCGTCCGTCTTTTCGATGTACAGATGGTGCAGAATTTCGATGATGGCAATAGCTACATTGAGTCTGAGGTGAAGGGAGCTCCAGTTGAGATGTTAGATGATGATCTCGTTGGGATCTTGGAGATATCTGCAGTAGGCGTAGATTTGGACGACATTGAGAAGATTGACCTTAAGATTCTTCAGCGGATCTTTTCTGGGAATGTCATGATTGGAGGATGGACAACTTGCGACCGGTGGCCTGTCTCATCATGCGCATCATTCAGCACAACATCATTCCAAAGATAGGGAGTCTTGACCTGATCTACACCTAAGTGCGGAAAGCATCCTATGCTATAATTGGCGGCGTAGTGTCTTGATGCTCCATATAGTCAATCTAGGAGTTGGTACCCCGAGGACTCACTTTCCATATTACCACTTGCTCACTCAAGTGTTTAGGCATTATGAGGTAAATTTGAATGGAGAGCCAGTAGTGAAGAAGGTCCTTCCCACCATCGAACGGACCACCATTAAGAGGATGAATATTCCTTTCTCCCCGCTGTGCCACCTGTACCACTACTAGAGTCACAACACCAGTAGCACGGGGTAGCGTAGGGTGCCGAGGGATACATGAGTCATGAACTTGTTGCTATCCGTCAGGTTCAGGCAGAGCTCTGAGAGATTAGGATGGAGCATCAGCGCCAAGGGCATGAGATTGGGTGCATTGCCGCCATGTTACGACCATTCCGTGGTTGCAGTAATGGCTCAAGCTTCAGCCGCGGAGCGAGACCTTCTCACGGTTCTTGTATAATAGACGTGTTGACATTTTTAAATAAAATTTCAAATTCTTGGGTAGAGATTTGTTGTAGAATTCTAAAATCTGGTTTATGTGTTTGGCGCATAATTGACTTCCAACCACGCTGAAAATGTGGCTCGATTTATCGAAATTTTTAAGACGGAAAATATTTTGAATTTTTTCCCTTGATTTGAAAAGTTTCCCCTTGATTTGAAAATTTTCCTTTAAAAAAAGAGTTAAGTTTTGTGTTTTAGTTATTTTTGACTCTTAAATTATTTTTATAGTTTTGTTAAAATTTTAAAGGAAAATATGCATCCAAATATTTTTGGATTTTATTTTTCAAATAACGTACAAATATGAAAAGTGAGAAAGATTTTTGTGAAAGCTTTGATTTTGAAGGCCACATGTTAGGCGTAGGAAAGGCAAACAAAGTTAAAATTTGTGAATTTAACAGTGCATTAGGGTCGACGATGTGATAAATGCAAGCGATAACAAGGGAAAAGTTGTTTTAGCCTTTGAATTTCTATTTCTATACCTTGTCGACAACGCGCGCAAGTTTATTTTTAGATCTAATTCCATTTTAGAGCTTGAAAATAATCCTCCTTATGTGTTTTATGCATGGAAAATTTAGAATAAATCTGGGGTAGCAAAAAAAATTCCACTGTACTACAGGAATGAGAAGATTATAGTGTCGTAAGAATGTTAAATTCTCTGTCTAAATTCCTTTTTCTGACGTAGGAGTAATGTTTAGGAAGCGACTTTTCGATGCGTTAGATTGTTGGATGATAGGAAGTGGATGTAAAAATTGGTTGCTTCATACTTCTAGTTGTAGGAGTATGGGGGGTTTTGGTTGAAAAGATTTTTCAAAAAACTGCATACATGTATAACTTCCAATATATATGTTGGTTGTTTGCATCATATTTTCAAAAATGTTGTTCATAGAAATGCATTCATATAGGAGGATCCGATTTAGAATCATTCTGCATATATATTTTCTGTGTGGTGATACAGTAATACACTATGCACTTATGCATGTTGCAAAATTGGTTGTACACTCATTGGTTGTGTAGTTTAGGATAATTAGAAGTCAAAACCTTGACTTAGTCATTGGTGAAATTTCAGGGACAAAATTCTTTTTAAAGGGGGAAGAATGTAACACCCCTTAATTTGGCGCTACTTATTTAATTTGTTAGTTAGTAAATTAATCAAGCTTCAAAAATGAAATTTGTGCGAACGATGGAATTTGACTATGAAACTTGCACCATTGTGTTCGTTGCGAAATTATTAGCAACTTTCATATTTGGAGTTTTGCAATCGGAGTTTAAATGAAGAAGTTACGGATGGAAAACAAATTCTGAACGAAAATAATTAAATAATAAATAATTAATGTTTTTATATTAATTACCCGGACCAAAAGGCCAACCCATTATTGGGGCCGGTCGACCGGTCACCCAAGGGCGGTCGACCAGTTGCGACTTTGCGGCTCCAGTAAACCTAGGCCGCAATGGCATGGATTTAACAAATTTCAATCTAACAGTTCTGGTTGATTCTAGCGCAAATAAAATCAGGCCTAGCCCTCCCTTCTCTTCTCATATTTTTTTAAAAGCAGTAGCAAAGCTCTACCATTTCTTCTTCTCCACTTACTGTCTAAATTATAAAGATAGGATATTTGTATCTACGTTCATACAAATCAGAGAAGAGTAGAAATCTAATAAAAAGGAGAAGAGAAGAGAATCAACCATATGCATATTTGAGGTAATTTATATATTTATATATTTGTATCTATTTTCTCTCACAATCCCAAGTCTCTTCTCAGATCTATAATTCTAATGAATGTATATACCCTTATATACATATCCCTTGGATTAAAAAAGATTTGGAGATAAATCAAAGGTTCTACTTCACATCTGGAGATTTGGATCACTTTTAAAAGGTGAGTGAGAATTTTTATAGATTGTTATAATGTGGAAATTATCCCGTTGGTGTTTATTTGATTTTTATGCCTAATTGGATAATTGTATATGAGTTGCAGGAAATGAATTGAATACGATCTGAATATAATAACTATTGCCTCCATTTTCTTGTTTATGAACTGATTTAGCATTGTATACAATCTGATCTGGAAATCAGTCCCAAAAGTATGAATTTAGAATATTAATTTAAATGAAATTTATTCCAGATCTGAAATAGGTTGTATAAGAATGTTATAAATTTGGATTATTACCTAATCTTGTTTGAATATAAACTTTTCTATATTTGGAATTGCTAGAATTTAGATCCATTTAATATTTGTAAATTAGGTTGGTTTCTTCCCCTTTTTGAAAGAATCAACATTTTATCTAACAAGGAATAGATGCAAATAGAAAGAGAAAGAGATGTGTAAAGTATGAATTCATTGTATTTTACACCGTATATTTCAGTAATAAAAATAAATGATTATTCCTTGTAATTTCAAACGATGTAATATTTTGTATTTTAAAGTTAAATTTTTTATTTTGGACTAATTTATGAAAATTATAGCGGGTAATTTTTTAGATATAATTCCAACAATTTAACATGGAAAAGTATATTTGTAAAGGTATATAACTAGAACATATTTAATAAAAATAAATATTTGTACGTAATCACTATGCTTATAATAATTAAATAAAAAGCTAATAACGACGCTTGCACGTAATATTCGCGTTTAGGATAATTAACTAATAAGAAAAGAATTTAAAAGGTTGTAACTCCAATAAATGTGGGAGTTGCAATAAATTATTAGGGTAAATGGATTAATGGGACTGATAAAAATGGAATAGATATAAAAGGTTACTAATTTGAAATTAGTAATCATACATAAATGTCTTAGGAAATGTATGTTAGGATTTTATGGAAAAATTGATATTTATGAGCATTAAACGGGGATTTATGGGTAGATAAATTTTAAGGTAAATTTTATTGCCTTAAATAAAAAGGGAATTAGTAAGTTAAGTCTAATTTCTACCTAAGCTAATATAAACAAAGATTTAGGATGGTTAATTTGACTTAGTGGGTTAATGATGCGAGATCAGTAGAGTCACTCGACGGAAGACCGCCCTTCACTTTGAGGCTACCACCAGTAGGGTGTACTTACTGCTGATGTTAGATATCACTAATCCAACAACCCATGACGACATGAGATCGGGCTTACTTTCTTAATTGGAAAGTATTAAATGGTCTAAATTTGGAATCAGGAGCAGTGAGGAATATCTCCATAGGGGTTCTCTTCTGGTTTGAGGTCTTAAGTGGTTGAAAGGTCTGCCTCTCTCCTAAATGGAAGTAATAAGTAACCTAGTGAGATTCCAAATAAATAAATAAGGATGTCACTAAAAAGGGTTTACTTCAGTGTTGATGTCTTAAGTGGCTGAAGGGTCTGCCCCCCTACCGAAAGAAGTAACCTAATGAGATGCCATAATTATAATTAAGGAGTGAGAATGGATATCTCAGGAAGGGTTCACTTTAGGTTTAGGGTCATAAATGACTATATGGTCCATCTCTTTCCTATAAAAGAAGTATGAAATAACTGTGACGCCCCACCTCTATGCTCATAATAACAAAGAGTATTAAAAGGAATACTGTCTATTATTACGAAGAATAAGGCTGGATAGGAGCGACCATCCGTAATTGGCCTTACACTAATATTGGTTATCTCGATAGGAGTGGTATATACTTTTTATTTTTCATCTATTAATTATTTACTCCCATCGACATATCCAATTATCAGTATAAAACAAACTACGATAGTTCATAATAGTTTAGGACATTAGATATAACAATAACACAGATAATATAATTGCGGAACACAGATAAAAACAAAAGTCTCATATATATATAACTGATGTCAGTTAATACATAGTGGACACAATACATACGATACAACTACAACTATCAACTCTAGAAGTTATATATACACGTACATTATCGACTAATATACATGAATACATATCGTTCTATACAATGATACGACTACTACAAAAGGACAATGATAACTTCAGAAGATGTGAAAAGTCTTCAATCCTGAACAGCAACTCAAAGTAGAAAATCTACGACCTGAAATAACTTGGGTCCGACCCGAGTATTACATTCAAAAGAAAATAATACCCAGGTCAGTCTAATTCAAACCAGTTTATTAGTGCACATAGACAGTAATAATTTAAATAGACGACAATCACAATAATTCCCGTCTATCCGATTCTTTAAACAAAGAAACCGGATAACGGTCAATATAACACTTAACAGTGTAAATCAACAAATCAACAATCTCAAAATGATCAAATACATCAAATTTCTATGTGGCTGCAGTACACGCTCGCGTGCACTGCCTCGCCACACAGTACATGAAATCATCACGACGGTGAAGACTAACAGAAATCAAAACTGTAGTAGTCAACATAAATATCCCACAATCAACAGGCACTAACTCAAATCAAGAGAAACGAATTACACACGAATGTACCCCGAAAGTTTCCATTCGTGTACAGGGTCAAACCCGGGTCTTTGAGACCGGATTCAACTCACTGTAAAATTTCACAAATCAACTTGAAACAATCAAGAACCAACCAACCAAAATCAACTAACTCAAGCGAAAAGGAAGCAGTGAACAAGTTCACGCTTCCGATCAAAACTGTGATATCGAACAAGCCATGACCGCAGTCAATACTCAAAATTCTCAGATTCAACATGACAATCAAGAGCTCAAAGATAAGGTAATATAACTGTAGCATAGCAATAAAAAGAAAACTGCATATACGACTAAGCAGTATACCGTATTAAAACTGAAATTTCCAAAGTGAAGCAAGAACTAATGTTCATGAACAGGAGGGCAACATATATGATCAAGTGAAGTCTAACCATCAAGTTCCAGTTTATCCAAGTTTGAAGTGCAGATATGATAATTTGAATGCAATAGTGGAACAGACCAAAATGCAGACCGAAACCAACGCAAGAGTATTAGACTACCAAGAAGAGGACAGAGCAATGAAGACTACAAGGAAAAACATCACTGCTTCTTATATTGGACAGGCCTGACCACACATGTAAATGGAAGCAAAGACCACATACATTAATGAACTGATATGCAGTGCACCCTGTATGTACAAATTCTAACCTGGAGTATGCTACACCAGCAAGCCTTCGAACAATTCAAGTAACTAAAGCCGTCAAGAATCGAAATCGTGGTGATCACGAACGAACATAAAACTGTCAAACCCAAAACGAACAGTAATTATCCCCGAAAATGAACATCTCAAAACAAATGAGCACAACAAATTAGCTCCAATTGCTCAGAACAACTCATAACCGTGGGTCAACCATCAAAGCCAAGGTCAAGTAGGAAATTCGCTACTGTGACGACTAAGGAGATCGAATGGTTTTGAACAGAAACCGAAAAGTTCAAGAAATTGGGACCAGTCAGTGATTGATCCCAATATTTAAAACAAAAACCGAGTTACCCAGACAAATCATCTACATCAATTTTCCGAGGCGAAGACAAGCAACTCTCAGTCGAAACAATTCATACCAACAACAAAAAAATAACGAACTAGCCAAAGTCACTGAAGAAATTCAATCAAAAATTTCCAACCTCAAACGAAAAAGAAATGGCCAGGGAAACCAGTTGATAAACTCAAAATATCATCAGACGAAATCAACCAGTTTCATACGAACGAGAATTCAAGGGACCGAACCCTATACTTTGAAATTAACATCATTGGCAAAAATCGACCGAGAGCATCAAGTATCAAATTTATTCAAATTTGTTAAAATCAACGAAGGCATCAACCACAAACAAAGTCGAGCACAAAAGCATAGTTTTGAGAATGGATTAGATGTGAGTGATGGTTCACTCACCTCGTTCGAAGAACTCCAAAGACCGCGCAGTACGAATCGAAGCTGGGACGAAGTAGGCATCACGAAGTCGATTGAAGCCAATTGACAGAAGCCCTAATTCTTTAATTTGGGGACGAGAACGAATAACCTAGCCGCCTCCATTTTTTTTTTCTTTTGATTTCGAACGAAAAAATAAGAATGAGGAAGACCCGGTTTTCGTTTGATAATAAGGCACTCAAATAAAATAAAGCATGGGCTAGCTTTAAAGGCCCACTAACACTTAACAATTTTTATCAAAGGTATTTCCACTCGATATAGAAACTCCAATCACCATTTATATAAACGAATGTCAACTTGAATAAAAATTCGAATTGCAGTTGTTTAACCAATTAAATCGTCATTTGACGATAATCAACTATTTTAAAACCCCGGGTTGTTACAGACTCCCCTCCTTATAAAAATTGCGTCCCCGCAATTTTCATAATTAAGGTCGTCAACCACTATTATTCTTCTAACATAAACTGGTTAAGCTAGAAAAATAAAAGTCGAGAATTCAAATGCCAAAGTAATCTTTTAATTTCATAAAAGAATTTCACAACATCTCAACAAAGTCCAATTATCAAAAGATAATCAGAAAACAATCAAAACCGAATAAATGCAATCATCAGCAATATCCAACTACAGTTAGATATTCAGAAATACAAAAATCTCAAAAATAGCAATATCTAATTATCGATACGATAATTAGAAAACAACAAAATATAATTATCAACAAAGATAATTATGAAGCACAATTCACAAATAGCAAACTGACAATATTCAGTTATTCAACAATTAACTGGAAAACACAATTTCAAAATCAGTAAACTCTGACTATTAACAGAAATAGATAGAAAACAGCGATTCAATAAAATCAGCAACCATCCAATTATCCAAACGATAGCCAGAAAACAAATCAACTATCTAATTATCTCAAACGATAATCAGAAAACAAATCAACAATTGTTAGATTATCAAAAGCGATAATCAAATTTCTCAAATCGACAAATATTCGATTATCAAAAACGATAATCAAATTTCAAATTCAACAAATATTCGATTATCAAAAACGATAATCAAATTTCAAATTCAACAAATATTCGATTATCAAAAACGATAATCAAATTTCAAATTCAACAAATATTCGATTATCAAAAACGATAATCAAATTTCAAATTCAACAAATATTCGATTATCAAAAACGATAATCAAATTTCAAATTCAACAAATATTCGATTATCTCAAGCGATAATCAAATTTCCAACTCAAATAAATATTTGATTATCTCAAGCGATAATCAAATTTCAAATTCGATAAATATTTGATTATCTCAAGCGGTAATCAAATTTTCAAATCAACAAATATTTAATTATCAAAAGCGATAATTAAATCTCAAATCAACGAATATTTAATTATCTAACAGCGATAATTAAATCTAAAATCAACAAATATTTAATTATCAAAGACGATAATTAAATCTCAAATCAACAAGTATTTAATTATCTAAAGCGATAATTAAATCTCAAATCAACGAATATTTAATTATCTAACAGCGATAATTAAATCTAAAATCAACAAATATTTAATTATCAAAGACGATAATTAAATCTCAAATCAACAAGTATTTAATTATCTAAAGCGATAATTAAATCTCAAATCAACGAATATTTAATTATCTAACAGCGATAATTAAATCCAAAATCAACAAATATTTAATTATCAAAGACGATAATTAAATCTCAAATCAACAAGTATTTAATTATCTAAAGCGATAATTAAATCTCAAATCAACGAATATTTAATTATCTAACAGCGATAATTAAATCTAAAATCAACAAATATTTAATTATCAAAGACGATAATTAAATCTCAAATCAACAAGTATTTAATTATCTAAAGCGATAATTAAATCTCAAATCAACGAATATTTAATTATCTAACAGCGATAATTAAATCCAAAATCAACAAATATTTAATTATCAAAGACGATAATTAAATCTCAAATCAACAAGTATTTAATTATCTAAAGCGATAATTAAATCTCAAATCAACGAATATTTAATTAAATCTCAAATATCTAATTATCACAAGCGATAATTAGAAACAACAATTGTCCGATTATCAAAACGATAATCAGAACTCATATCAACAAATATCTAATTATCACAAGCGATAATTAGAAACAACAAATATCCGATTATCAAAAACGATAATCAGAACTCATATCAACAAATATCTAATTATCACAAGCGATAATTAGAACAACAAATATTTAATTATCGATACGATAATTAAATCTCATAACATCAGATATCTAATTACCTGCAGATAATTAGAAACAACAAATATCTAGAAATCAATTAAGAAGACTAGAAAATCAACATAAAAGCTTGGATCGATCCCATCAGATGGCGAGTTTTTAATTCGCCGCACGTGCAACAACAAATGGCCGAAGCCTACCAAGTACTCAACATAATTTTGGCGCCCATCAGATTGACCCGAAGGTCCGCAGAGTGACCCGAAGGTCTAGTACTGGTATTTGACCCGAAGGTCCGCAGAGTGGCCCGAAAGCCCAACAGATGACCCGAAGGTCCAACAAATGACCCGAAGGTCCTCAGAGTGGCTCGAAAGCACACGAAATCATCAAATATTTCAATTAACGAGTCCGGAATTAACCGAAATAGCAAACGCACATGTCCCATACCACGTGTTTTACTAAATCGTTTGATTCTCTTCATCGTTTCCTTGAAAGTGCAAAATTGTGTATTTTGTAAAAATACATTTCACATTCTCAAACGGACAAGTCCGGAATTAAGCGAATCAGTAAAAGAAAGGGGTCATAGTCCTCGATTTTGCTGAAACGTTTAAATCGCTTTCTCATTCTTTTGAAATCGCAAACTGTAAAAATTTCTGAAACAATTTTATTTATTTTGTAAAAATAACAATTCACATTCTCAACTGAACAAGTCCGGAGTTAAGCGAAACAGTAAAAGAAAGGGGTCATAATCCTCGATTTTGCTGAATCGTTTAAGTCGCTTTCTCATTCTTTTGAAAACGCAAACTGCTAAAATTTTATAAAACAATTTTCATTTTTTTAAAACGAGTTTCCAATCACGTGATTAAAGCAGCAATATTAGTAACAATTTCGATAAGGAAATTGTACTTCTCAAAATACCGTAAAAACGGTCACAAATCAGTATTGCGGAATAACCGCTTGAAAATCCACTTTTAAAATTTGACGGTTACGGAAGCCAAAGCGACAGTAGTTTTAAAACGTCAAAATCACATCAAAACAATTTACATCAAATGTAATATCAGTGAATTTTCATTCATCAAAATGCCACAAAACATCGTGCTTCAAAATATTGCATTGGTGTAAAAATCCCGTTATAAAAATAACGGCAACAAAATACGTTTCATAACCAAGCATCGGTTCCACGTAAAAATAAATGCAATAATGTGCAATTTAAATTTTTACGCGTACTGCAAAATGAACAAAGAATCATTCAAATGTATCTTCAATGAAGATAATTTAAAACAGCAAAAATCTAATCAATAGATGATTAGTACAAAAGAAAGCCAACGGAAATTTCAACAAAAATCACATATCTACAATTTCTTCGAATCCTCAATTCGGATTCGAAGTTCTCAAAGAATTAAAATAATTACAGCTATGTAAACAACAAATGAAATTCATATTAATTTCGTATTTTGATTTTTAAATCAAAAAGATTATCAGTTGTACTCAGCGAAGACAGTTTCACTGTTTCCGCTGCGCACTCTGATAAACAGAACACAAATCAATCAAATCATCAGAGCACAATTTCACTATTATTTTTAAATAATGATATTTAAAAACTTGCATCAAAATTTCAAAACTTTAGTTTTGACTCCAATCACAATAAAACATCGACCAATAGTCGTAACATATGTTCCATCCAAGTTATGTTTTATATTATGTCCATAAACCCCAAGCTCTGATACCAACTATGACGCCCCACCTCTATGCTCATAATAACAAAGAGTATTAAAAGGAATACTGTCTATTATTACGAAGAATAAGGCTGGATAGGAGCGACCATCCGTAATTGGCCTTACACTAATATTGGTTATCTCGATAGGAGTGGTATATACTTTTTATTTTTCATCTATTAATTATTTACTCCCATCGACATATCCAATTATCAGTATAAAACAAACTACGATAGTTCATAATAGTTTAGGACATTAGATATAACAATAACACAGATAATATAATTGCGGAACACAGATAAAAACAAAAGTCTCATATATATATAACTGATGTCAGTTAATACATAGTTGACACAATACATACGATACAACTACAACTATCAACTCTAGAAGTTATATATACACGTACATTATCGACTAATATACATGAATACATATCGTTCTATACAATGATACGACTACTACAAAAGGACAATGATAACTTCAGAAGATGTGAAAAGTCTTCAATCCTGAACAGCAACTCAAAGTAGAAAATCTACGACCTGAAATAACTCGGGTCTGACCCGAGTATTACATTCAAAAGAAAATAATACCCAGGTCAGTCTAATTCAAACCAGTTTATTAGTGCACATAGACAGTAATAATTTAAATAGACGACAATCACAATAATTCCCGTCTATCCGATTCTTTAAACAAAGAAACCGGATAACGGTCAATATAACACTTAACAGTGTAAATCAACAAATCAACAATCTCAAAATGATCAAATACATCAAATTTCTATGTGGCTGCAGTACACGCTCGCGTGCACTGCCTCGCCACACAGTACATGAAATCATCACGACGGTGAAGACTAACAGAACTCAAAACTGTAGTAGTCAACATAAATATCCCACAATCAACAGGCACTAACTCAAATCAAGAGAAACGAATTACACACGAATGTACCCCGAAAGTTTCCATTCGTGTACAGGGTCAAACCCGGGTCTTTGAGACCGGATTCAACTCACTGTAAAATTTCACAAATCAACTTGAAACAATCAAGAACCAACCAACCAAAATCAACTAACTCAAGCGAAAAGGAAGCAGTGAACAAGTTCACGCTTCCGATCAAAACTGTGATATCGAACAAGCCATGACCGCAGTCAATACTCAAAATTCTCAGATTCAACATGACAATCAAGAGCTCAAAGATAAGGTAATATAACTGTAGCATAGCAATAAAAAGAAAACTGCATATACGACTAAGCAGTATACCGTATTAAAACTAAAATTTCCAAAGTGAAGCAAGAACTAATGTTCATGAACAGGAGGGCAACATATATGATCAAGTGAAGTCTAACCATCAAGTTCCAGTTTATCCAAGTTTGAAGTGCAGATATGATAATTTGAATGCAATAGTGGAACAGACCAAAATGTAGACCGAAACCAACGCAAGAGTATTAGACTACCAAGAAGAGGACAGAGCAATGAAGACTACAAGGAAAAACATCACTGCTTCTTATATTGGACAGGCCTGACCACACATGTAAATGGAAGCAAAGACCACATACATTAATGAACTGATATGCAGTGCACCCTGTATGTACAAATTCTAACCTGGAGTACGCTACACCAGCAAGCCTTCGAACAATTCAAGTAACTAAAGCCGTCAAGAATCGAAATCGTGGTGATCACGAACGAACATAAAACTGTCAAACCCAAAACGAACAGTAATTATCCCCGAAAACGAACATCTCAAAACAAATGAGCACAACAAATTAGCTCCAATTGCTCAGAACAACTCATAACCGTGGGTCAACCATCAAAGCCAAGGTCAAGTAGGAAATTCGCTACTGTGACGACTAAGGAGATCGAATGGTTTTGAACAGAAACCGAAAAGTTCAAGAAATTGGGACCAGTCAGTGATTGATCCCAATATTTAAAACAAAAACCGAGTTACCCAGACAAATCATCTACATCAATTTATATTCGAATGGCCGAGGCGAAGACAAGCAACTCTCAGTCGAAACAATTCATACCAACAACAAAAAAATAACGAACTAGCCAAAGTCACTGAAGAAATTCAATCAAAAATTTCCAACCTCAAACGAAAAAGAAATGGCCAGGGAAACCAGTTGATAAACTCAAAATATCATCAGACGAAATCAACCAGTTTCATACGAACAAGAATTCAAGGGACCGAACCCTATACTTTGAAATTAACATCATTGGCAAAAATCGACCGAGAGCATCAAGTATCAAATTTATTCAAATTTGTTAAAATCAACGAAGGCATCAACCACAAACAAAGTCGAGCACAAAAGCATAGTTTTGAGAATGGATTAGATGTGAGTGATGGTTCACTCACCTCGTTCGAAGAACTCCAAAGACCGCGCAGTACGAATCGAAGCTGGGACGAAGCAGGCATCACGAAGTCGATTGAAGCCAATTGACAGAAGCCCTAATTCTTTAATTTGGGGACGAGAACGAATAACCTAGCCGCCTCCATTTTTTTCTTTTGATTTCGAACGAAAAAATAAGAATGAGGAAGACCCGGTTTTCGTTTGATAATAAGGCACTCAAATAAAATAAAGCATGGGCTAGCTTTAAAGGCCCACTAACACTTAATAATTTTTATCAAAGGTATTTCCACTCGATATAGAAACTCCAATCACCATTTATATAAACGAATGTCAACTTGAATAAAAATTCGAATTGCAGTTGTTTAACCAATTAAATCGTCATTTGACGATAATCAACTATTTTAAAACCCTGGGTTGTTACAATAACCCAACGAGATTTCCAAGCAATGACAGGTAGATAGTACCATTGCAGAGCACGCTTCTAGAATTAGGTCTTAAATGACGGGGTCTGCCTATTTTCCACTGGGAAGTATTAAGTGGCTTGGGTACAGTCTCTTACATTACTAAAGCCGAAATAATAATAGTACCATTTAGGAGCATGCCTTGGGGATAGGTCTTAAATGACCAGGGTCTGCCTATTTTCTAACAGAAAGGTATTAAGTGGCTTGGGTACTGTTTATTACATGACTATGATTTTATCAGCGATAGATGCGGTAATAGTTGGACATTAAATGTTAAAAGCCTTAAATAGTGGTTAGAGGTCTTGTAGCTAGGACCCACTGACCATTGACAACATTGTTAGGAAACCACCTTGGGAATAGGTCTTAAATGATGAGGTCTACCTCAATTAAGCTCGTAAATGACAGAGTCTGTCTATTTCTCTTTTAAAAGTATTACAGAAGCCTGTTTCATATTTAGAAGTACTAAGTGGCTAATGGGTTTGGAAGTATTGGGTGGCTGATATGGCTTCATTAATATTTCGTACCTTGGGAAGGGATGAGTATGTAATCGTATGTGCAATGCAAGGTTAGATTAGAATTTCTAACTTTCACGGACATAACAATTTGATGGAAACCTATCAGTATAAGTTTATGTTATGGATGGTTTATATTTTTCCAGTCACCAAAACGTTCTTCTGACCCCCCTCCTCATTAAATCCCATAGGATAGATTTAGAAGAACAGTTCATTGGAGTTGGATGTGCTTTGTTGTTGGAGAGTTTTCTTTCCCTCACACTCGATGTTGATGTGACAATCTACTATCCAAGGAATACCATTTATTCCAAGGTAATAGTTATAGTCGGTATTCTTATCCTATTATTGTATCTGCTGCGAGTTTAGATTTTTTTATCAATCTCTAATAATGCTCATGCTTATTTGCTGGTACCAAATCCAACTATTTGTGTTCTGATGGACTTAGGTTTCGATTTTTATCGAAATTTAAGCCCATTAAGGTGCGGGTTGTTACAACATCGTTCCCCCAAACCTGTGGGTTGTAATGAGAAGGGAGTCAGAACAACCATGTCCGATGAATGAAAATCTTAAGCCTTTTCATGATAGTATTTGGACAGTATCATTTAGATAAGTAATATGTCTTACGCATCCTATACTTTATCCTATTAATTATAACTCCATTGTAAGCCGAAGGCTTTTCTAGTCTAGCTTCATAATGTGCCTTTAACTATAGGTCAAGAGCCCTTTCCAATCCAGCTTCATAACTCTATTGAAGGGTACAACACAACTACACTCAATCATGCCCTAACGATGTGAGAGAAAGCACCCAAAACACTTAATACCTCTTTAATGGGAACTAGGTAGACTCTGATCATTTAATACCTATACGCAAGGCAGATCCCCGTCATTTGTTACCTAAACCCAAGGTGGACCCCTCTCTGGTACTTCCTAACTGACATCATAAGAAATCCCATCAGGCCACTTAATACTTCTTTTATAGGAAGAGGTGGACCTATAATAGCCACTTAATACCTCAACCCCGAAGGACCTCTTCCATAGACTTCCCACTACCGCACCTAAAAGATAATCCTGACCATTTAATACTTTTTGAGTGAGAACTGGGAAGGAGGCGGACCCCACAATAGCTACTTCATACCTTCGACTTAGAAGAAGGCCAGCATTAGGATATCCGTCTTATAACTCGTAACCCAACCATGACCTCTCACATTAGTCTGACTATTCTTAGGTGCTGGTAGCCAGATTAGTTGGACATACTTACCCTATAGAATCAGGACTGACCTCACATCCATCATGGATACTTATTACAAACGATATCTCACATCAATCCTAAAGTCACACTGTTGATAGCCAGATTAGCTAGGCAGACTTCTGTGTGCTTTTAACTGATCTTGTATTCTCATAACTTAGTCATATTTCTGCTCTTCGAATATATTTCCATATATATACTACATATATTTTATACCTCACCCTCATTTACGCATTAAGGCCATATAAGGAAAACTCCTTATTTCGCCTTTACTTATGGATTAATTCTATAATTATCCTTAATTTCCTTCCTATAGGGTTTAACTCTATTAACCTGTTTATTCTATACGATATGATTTTTTACATTACTATTTATATGATATTAATATATTTATACGTACATAAATTATAAGCTAACTAAATATTCCTATACATGCATAGAAATATTCATATTCTAAGATTTCCGCGTCCTATAATAATTGTTAAAATATCAAAACTTGCATATTCACACAAGTCTCAGTTCCATACAACAATTATAAAATAGCTAATATCCATAGCTAGACATAACTGACATACACACATGCATAAAAATGGAATCGATTACTAAATTTATTTTATATTATATAATAGAATCAATGCCTCTATTTCAAGGAATCAAAACTTGACAATTTAGACCCTATATAATCTATTCAACTTTTACGTATACAAACGTGAAGCGGAAAAAGGAATTCATATTTGTCTAAATTATGGAAATAGGCCGTGCAAACTACAAATAGTAAAATTCATACTTTGCACACCATTTCCTAATAATTTTCCTTTGAACCATTTATCGCAACAATAGAAATTAAAAGTATGAGTTGAATAAAACATAATTTATTTAAATTGCAAGCAAAAAATTAAATTCTACTATATTAACATAAAACAATTAAGACTCCAACTATCCAAGAATTGAAATTTCATTAGGGAAATTTTAGGGTTTTAGAGTTTATAGATTTTATATACAAAATTCCCTAAGGCATAAAACAAATCCAAACTTTTACAATGCAAATTACTAAAATGTGAAAAACTAAGATTTCCACTCACAGATAGTTTCCCTGCTTTACTTTGAATTAAATTCATGCCTTTGCTAAACTCTTCCTTTAGATTTCTTTAAACCTGATTGATTTTGAATCTAAGAATTAAAGAAGAAGACTGATAGAGTTTCGCTAGCATTCCAATTTTATTGTGAATAAAAGTGGGGGGGCTAGCCTCTTATTTATAGTGGTTAGAACGTTGTAGGATTTAAGTCGATTTTATATAATAAAATTCGGGCAGCTCCTGGCCTAACCTAACCCTAGCTACCATAAAGGCATTGGTCGACCGCTCCTCCCTAGCTGGTTGACCGGCCTTCTGCTATTGGCATGAGTTATTAGTTGCCGTTTAATTTTTATTTCTTACTCATTTTACTAAAAAACGTTAACGTTTAATTATCGTTTGCTTAAACCTAAGCTTCCCTTCAACGTTAAAATATTTATTAACCTTTTTAATTTCAACGTTAATGTTATTAAATTTTTAAATTTGAATTCTTTAAATTATTTTAAATGTGAAAACTTCAAAAGTTAATAACTTTTCTGTTTGAACTCGATCGTAGAACTTTATATATGAAAACTAATCAGAAAATTGCCACGAACACAATGGTTTGACTTTCGTGGCTAAATTTTGATGATTGCAAAATTATCAATTTTAGCCTTATTATTAATTTTATGAGGTATTAAATATGTTATTAACGAAAGCTGGAAAACCCCAAACCTTAATTTGATTAAGATTGAGTTTCTTCTTAGTCCAGAACTCATATGGAATATTAGGCACATACATAGATGTTGCTTTATTCAACATATGTGTCGTTGTTGCTAGCACAAATACCTAAAACGTAAGAGGAACTCAGCATTACTCATCATTGATCTAACTATGTCCAAAAAGATTCGATTTCTCATATCCAAAACATCGTTGTGTTTTAGAGTATATGGAGGAGTAACTTGAGAGAATCAAATTATCTTTTAGGAACTATTAGAGTAACGATCCAGTTTACTCACCTTCTTGATCTGATCAAAGAATTTTTATTTTCTTATTACTTCGGTTTTCAACTTCATTTTTATGTTCAATTCATATACCTCTGATTTTTATTGTATAAGATGCGCATATCCATATCTAGAAAAACCATTGGAAAATGTAACAAAGTAATTGGTTTTACTTAGGATGGTTATAAACATCAGACCACATATATCGGTATATACAAGTCCTAAGTCATTAATCTTTCGTTGCTTCAATTGAATGGGTGATCAGTCATTTTACCTTTAAGAAAGGACTCACAAGTATTGAAGGATTCATAATAAAAAAAAGGGAGAAACCGTTGGTTTCTTAACCCGTTAATTCATTGTTTATAATATGATCCAGTCTACATTGCCAAATATAACTATCATTAACTTTGACGTAAAATTATTTTCAATAGCAAATATAAGATTTAAATTGAGAATGTAAATACCATTATTCAGTGCACCAAATAATCCCATTATTTTATTCTCAACATAGATATTCATAATGTTGTCACTACAGTTAAATAATATCCATCAAATGTGGAATAGATATTATTCCTGAAATAAAATTAGGTTCAAATAACAGTTTATTAAAATTAAATCATGTCCGCTAGCTAGTTTCAAATGATATTCTTCCATTACGTTTGCAGCTACCCTAGATCCATTTGTAACTTGGAATTCAATGCTCCATCTATCGACAAGCCTTTTACTCATCATCTAAAACCCAACTATAAGTACATATAGAAAAAAGTTTCTATACGGAAAATAAATCTTGGAGTAGAATCAAAATCTTTTTCTATCAGTGTCTTCAAGTACTCAGGGCACTTCCTCCTCCAATGTCCCTTCTTTGAGTAAAAGTGACAATCATCTTTCTCTTGCACCTTTGACTTCCCCTTGCTCCCTTTTGACTAATATTTTCTATTCTTCGAACCTTTCGATGAAGAGCCACTCTTGACAGTAGCACCATGCTCGGTTCTTTTGTGAACATACTCTCGATAGTCCTTAATATATTAAGGAGCTCAACTACAGTACACTTCAACAAATTCATATTGAAATTTAATATGAACAGGTTGAACTGTGGAATTAGTAGACTAAGAATTAAGTTAGTTTGTAGCTTAGTATCTAGAGTAGTACAAACTTCTACTAATCGCTCTGTGTATCCAATCATATTGAGCACATAGTTTTGGAGTGAGGAACCGTTGCTCATCTTCATGTGAAACAGTTTCCACGAAACCTCGTACTTCATGGTATGAGACATTTCATCGTACAACTTTTGTAAGTGAGCGAATATTTCATAAAATATTCATCTTTTCCTGTTGTCGTTGGAGCTCAATGCTCATAATAGACAACACATAATGTTGAGCTAGTTCGCAATCCATTTCCCAATTTTCGTATGTCTTAATTTGATTGGCAATGGCATCTTTGTTCGGTTTAGTTAAAGATTCATTAGTGAATACATACTAATGCTTTTCGTATGTGAGCATAATTTTAACTTTCCTAAGCCAATCTTTGTAGTTTATTCTCGTTAAAGCGTACTTTTCAAAGAATAGCTTCATAGTTGCAATTTATCAACATAAATTAAATAGGGTAAATTAGATATTATTCCATATATTGTTATACTTATTAGAATGGTTTATTATATTTGTCTAATAAGGCTTATTGCATTTTGTATTTGTCCAAAACCCTAAAAGGGATAAGAGAATTTCATAAATTCCTTCGGTAGGTGTTAAGATATGTTTCTCATGTTACGATGACCTTAAGTTTGCTCAATAAATAATATTCCCATAAATGGCAAGTAACCCTCCACTAATTATATCTTATATAACTCCTAATTTATATATTAACTATGCTCCTAATTATTTTCATAACCTTGAGTTTGCTTAACAAATCATGAAGTATATTTGACACTCCAAACTTAATCATTTTGTGATTTCCTAAGAGGAGTTATGTAACCCTTATGTTGCTCAACAAAGTTACATGCTATTATTATATGTATTAATAAAATAAACATCACCTTAGATATTTTAGGTCTTAAGTTTTCTCAACAAGCATAGATATGTAAGGTACTCTGTTTTATTATAAACATTAGAGAGCATTATTATTATTAAATTCATAATTCAAAAATAATTTTGTTGAGTGTTATTGTTAGTACCTTAGGTATTGGTTTTGAGGACAACAACCATACTGTTAGTCCCTGAGAAGTTGGTTTTGATGACAACAACCTTAGAATAAGATTATAAAATATAAATACTAACATTATTGTTTAGATATATATATATATATGCAAGATATATATACATGTACCAAAGAATGAAGACTGTACAGTATAGAGATTCAAGAACTGATGAACTCAAGATCGAAGATATCAAGATTCAAGACTCATGATTATCAAGATTATCAAGAGTTCAAGATTTCAAGGTAAGTAATTTAGTTAGGAATTTTGTTAAAACTCCTAGAAAAGAACTGACATCTTAAAATCCATTTTTCGTGGAATGGAATCCACTTCGAGCCCGTTAAAGGGATGGAACCCTAAGTAGGATGGAACCTACAAAAATCTAGTGGAACATTGTTTTGTATCCACTAACTTTTATTCAAATGTTTTACAAAATTATATCTTGTTTTCAAAATGATTTCAAAATCTTCCTTTTTAAATCAAAAACATCTATCCTGGTTTTAAAATACTTTTAGCCTCAAAATAATCTTTATTTTCATTATCAAATTATCCTTGGTTTTAAACTATCTTTTAATTATAATATTTAACTTTTAATATTTATACTTAGATTTAAATATAAAATTATAGTAAAATATTATATATACCAAAATATTATTCTCTATACTTATTTATGTATTTTAACTATAGTTAAGTATATTTATAAAGTTTAAAATAGTTTTAATACAAGATAGAAGTTATTTTCAAAGAAAAACAAAGTACCAAAAATAACTTAGGCTTGTCGACAACCACAAGGACCCCTTGTCGACAAGGTGACAGTTTATTTCAAAAGTTTGAATTTCAGAGGAAGTGTCTATTCGTCATATCCTTTCACGGATGGACATGGCTGTTGTTCTACTATAAATAGGGGCTGTTTTAAACGAATTTACAATTATATTTTCTCTGATTTCACTCCTCTTCTTCTTCCACATTTCTTTATATACATTTTTACCATTACTCTGCCGAAATCACCATTGAATCTAACTAGATCATCTCTGGTTTGATTCTCTATCAATATCTCAACAAGATCCCAGTGCTATTCAGAGTTATAGACTTCTTTGTATTCAATCGAGCGAGAAAAGGTGTGACTGTAGCTTGGAAAATCAATCGGGTGAACTTGTTGCCCGTAAAATCAAGTATCTCTACCCAGAGGATTGTGAATCTGGAGCGGTGTACCTCATGGCCTTGAAATCGAGGGTGTAATTGTAAGAATTGATTTTGAAAGGAAATCCGTACTTGTGTTGCAGGACTGGATGTAGGGTAACTCCGAACCAGTATAAAATCTGGTGTGTTATTTCCTTTATTGCTTTTACTTTATATCTGCATCTGTGTTTGATTCTGTGATCATATCTATGTCTGAATATTGCATACATTTGTGTTCAAATTAATATAAACTCAAAAAGAATTAGTAATTCCTAAAAACACTATTCACCCTCCCTCTAGTGTTAATTCTAGCCTTAAGATCCGTAATCCGCATTTCTCACATTTGGTATCAGAGCCAGGTTTTCAAAGTTTCATAATCTGAATTTGAAAATTTTCAAAATGGCTACAAACACTAGTACTGTTACTACAACCAACACTGGTTCTATTACCTCTGTCACTAGTTATTTTGTAGAAGGTCAGTCTACTATCAGACCACCACTTTTTAATGGCAGCAACTATGCATATTGGGCATGTAGGATGAAAATATATTTACAATCTGTAGGACTAGACACTTGGAATATCACACAGACTGAATATTTTGAACCCACAACTGGTTTTGCACAGTGGAATGCTGAGCAAAAGACTGTCGCACAAAATAACTCTAAAGCTATGAATATTCTATTTTGTTCACTTGATAGGAATGAATTTAATAGAGTGTCAGTTTGTAAGTCTGCATATGAAATCCAAGAACTACGAGATCGCCCCTTTCATTCTGGGGTGACGGAGGGATCATACCATTCGAGCCTTTTTTTCATGCTTTTACCGGTCTAGAAAACTTTGCAAGTTACTCACGAAAGAACAAGCAAAGTTAAACAGACCAAAATTTCCATGCTCACAAATCAGTTTCAATTATTTAAAATGAATCCTAATGAGTCTATTCCAGATATGTATAGTAGATTTCAGGATATTGTGCATTCTCTAATATCCTTGGGAAAGGTATTTTCGGAAGAAGATCAAGTCAGAAAAATCTTAAATTCTCTTACTCCAGAATGGGATCAAAAGACACTTGCGATCGAAGAGGCAAATGACATCAGTACCTTAAAGATAGAAGAATAATTGGAAATCTAATGTCGTTTGAAGTCCAAATGCTTGGGAGAACAGAAAGCAAAGCATCTGAAAAGAAATCAATTGCATTCAATGCATTGACCGATGGATCGGACTCAAACAGCGATAATGATGAAGAGATAGCCTTTATGACCAAGAACTTTCGGAAATTCCTGAAATACAGAAAGATGAATAATCTCAAGAGAAACAACTATAAGAACTCTGGTAATCAGAATGTTGTGCCAAACTATATCAAATGTTTCAACTGTGACGAACCAGGCCATATCAAAAGAGACTGTCCGCATCCAGATACGCAAAATCTTCCTATAAACAATGATTCCGCAAAGAAACGAAAACGTGCATTTACCGCTACTCTAGATGACTCAGACTCGTCCTCAAGCGATGATGATCAGAAGACAGATAATTCAAATATGTGTTTTACGGCAGTTCACGACTCCGACGAATTCAGAGAAACAGACTCAGAAAAAGGTACACGTTTACAATACATTGGTTGAAATTGCATGCTTAGGATTGGATGTTTGATTGGTTGATTTTGAATTGGTGTGTCGTTTGAATTTTAAAAAATTTATTATATTTTATTATATTTTTACTATTATTTTATTATTATTTTTATTTGTAAATAGTATCATAATATTTTATGGAATATACTATAATTCTAGCAATATTCCAAATATTATATAGACATTAAAAATAATAAATATATATATATATATTAGAATACTTAAGAGAAATAAATCATGAAAATTCAGAGACACCTGTCGACAAGGCCCCTCCCCCCACGTTGTCGACAAGGGTACAGAAATTTGAAATTCAAATTTGAATTCAAATGTTTGAATTTCTCTCCATCTTTTCACTTCATTCAAGTCTTTGAAAAGTCACCTTTTGACCAGAGAACCTGTCCCTTGAGAATCTATTTATTTACTATCTCTTATCACAACTTTTCACTTTCATTTTCAAATTCAAACTCTTATTTCAAAATATCAAGCTCTCTACTCTCTACTCTAATGGCTTCTTCAAGCAACCCTTCCACAATGAGACTTTCCAGAAATATAAAAGAGCAACTTTTCAATAATCCGAAGGCTATAAAAGCATATATCAACTATGCTAACTATGGAAAAGTCCATCCCGGAAAGTTTGCTTTATTTCAAGATTTCTCTACTTATGAAATCGATTCTCTTTTTGCAAACAACCAAGTTCTTAGTCTTGTAGATGCTTCACAATATGACTTTGTTTGTTATCCAAATCTTGTTAAAATTTTCTATGCAAATCTCAACCGTGGATTTTATAATGGAAATGATGATGAAATTTGGAGTAGTGTCAAAGGCACTAGAATCATTTTAAATTGTGATGTTTTGGGTACCATTCTCAATTGCAAGAGCATGGTAATGGATCTTTCTAGTTTTAATATCGATGAAAATGATCATGAGACATTTCATCACATTTTCGAAGGAGATGATAACTTTGAATTCATAAATCGAAACTTTCGACCAAAAGCAAGAATTGTTAATCTTCTTTTACAACATAATTTGACCCCAAGATCGGGGAGTTTTAACAATCCAACTTCAAAAGTTCGCAAAGCACTTTTTGCTATTTTTGGAAATTATGATATTAATTGGGCGCAAGTTATTTTGGATGAACTTCGTCCCAAAAATTTTGAAGTGGGTGAAAACACTTTGTATCATGGAATCTATCTCACTCGGATTTTTAATTATTTTGGAGTGGATTTCAAAGGAGAAGAATTTGTTTCAAGAAATTTTTTTAATCACTCAAACATTTCTCTTATGAAAATTCCATATGTTTTTCAACCATATGAGACTCTTGCCGAAAAGGAAGAGCGTTTGGCTCATGAGGAGATGGAAAAGGAGGAAGAAGAAGAAGAAGGGGATGAAATGGAAATAGAAGAAGAAGAAGAAGGTGAAACATCCTTGGAAAGTATTGACTATCCCTCTAATCCAACCAACAAAACCTTACTCAAAAATCAAAAGACCTTTGTTGAGAATCAGCGCACTCTTAAACGGTCCGTTAGTAAGAAATTGGATAAAATGTCATCCAAGATGAACAAGTTTTTCTCCAAAGTCAGCAAGAAGCTTGGATTATCTTCATCTTCGTCATCCTCTAATTAGTTCTACATTTTCAAGTCATGTTGTATTGGTTTTAGTTTGTTTTGATTTGAATGTTCGTGTAGTTCTTAATGTTTAATCATTGTATCGTTCTATTATGAAATGAAATTGAATTACTTTTCTGTTATCTAGCTTATCTTATCTCCAGAATAAATGTTAGTATATTATATAAATATATATATATATATATATATACAATTATTCACAGAATCAAAATGAGTCATCAAAATTAACTGACCCCTGTCGACAACCCCCCAGAGACCATGTCGACAAGTACTGGTCAGAAATGACTTTTCATTTTGAATTTGAAATTTGAATAACTACCTTGTGTCTATTCATTTCAAACGAATTTCTACACCTATAAATACATATTTCTTCCAGAATTCATCACTCAAAATCATTTCTTATCTACTCTATCTATATTTCTTCTCACAAACTCAAATATGGCCGATCCAATTCATAGTTTGACCGAGAATCTTGATGAAACCCTTAATTCTTTCAAGAATATTCTTTCTTTCATTCTCCGTAATCAGCAACACTTAGAGTAGAGTCAAATGTAGATGATCAAGGAGCAAGAAAAACATTTCGATGCGATTCGATGGATGATTTCCTCCCTGCACAAAGATGATAATGAAGGCTATGAAGCACATCCTCCAGTCTCTCTCACCAATGAAAATGAAAATTGGGATGTCATTAAAGCAGACCCTATATTTGGAGAAGAAGGATGGGTGGAAGTTCCTCGTAATGTTTGATTTTATTTGATTGCTTTGTTTGATTTGAATTGATTGCTTGGGTTGATTTGATTTGATTTGGTTTGGTGTGGATTGATAATTGGTGTGAAAAACATAATATGTATAAATACACATTGATATTTATATGATCTTTGATTAGTTATCATGTCTATCAGTATAATTATCTCTTAATCTATCTATTATATACTCCATTGTATATTTTATTAATGCAGGTACTTTAGTACAAGAATAAGGGGGAGTTATATAGTTTGGAGTTAGTTTTTGTTGATGACAAAGGGGGAGAAGTATAAAATAGGATAGTTAGGCATAGATTAAGGGGAGTTATTAGTTTTAAGGGAGTTATTAGGATAGAAGTAATATTTTATAAATAAAGGTTGTCATCACCAAAAAGGGGGAGATTGTTAGTCCCTGAGAAGTTGGTTTTGATGACAACAACCTTAGAATAAGATTATAAAATATAAATACTAACATTATTGTTTAGATATATATTTATATGCAGGATATATATACAGGTACCAAAGAATGAAGACTGTACAGTATAGAGATTCAAGAACTGATGAACTTAAGATCGAAGATATCAAGATTCAAGACTCATGAGTATCAAGATTATTAAGAGTTCAAGATTTCAAGATATGTAATTTAGTTAGGAATTTTGTTAAAACTTCTAGAAAAGCACTGACATCTTAAAATCCATTTTATTCGTGGAATGGAATCCACTTCGAGCCCGTTAAAGGGATGGAACCCTAAGTAGGATGGAACCTACGAAAAATCTAGTGGAACAATGTTTTGTATCCACTAACTTTTATTCAAATGTTTTACAAAATTATATCTTGTTTTCAAAATGATTTCAAAATCTTCCTTTTTAAATCAAAAACATCTATCCTGGTTTTAAAATACTTTTAGCCTCAAAATAATCTTTATTTTCAATATCAAATTATCCTTGGTTTAAACTATCTTTTAATTATAATATATTTAACTTTTAATATTTATACTTAGATTTAAATATAAAATTATAGTAAAATTTTATATATACCAAAATATTATTCTCTATACTTATTTATGTATTTTACCTATAGTTAAGTATATTTATAAAGTTTAAAATAGTTTTAATACAAGATAGAAGTTATTTTCAAAGAAAAAAAATTACCAAAAATAACTTAGGCTTGTCGACAACCCCAAGGACCCCTTGTCGACAAGGTGACAGTTTATTTCAAATGTTTGAATTTCAAAGGAAGTGTATATTCGTCATACCCTTTCACGAAAGGACATGGCTGTTGTTCTACTATAAATAGGGGTTGTTTTAAACGAATTTACAATTATATTTTCTCTGATTTCACTCCTCTTCTTCTTCCACATTTCTTTATATACATTTTTACCATTACTCTGCCGAAATCACCATTGAATCTAACTAGATCATCTCTGGTTCGATCCTCTATCACTATCTCAACAAGATCCCAGTGTTATTCAGAGTTATAGACTTCTTTGTATTCAATCGAGCGAGAAAAGGTGTGATTATAGCCTGGAAAATCAATCGGGTGAACTTGTTGCCCATAAAATCAAGTATCTCTACCCAGAGGATTGTGAATCTGGAGCGGTGTACCTCGTGGCCTTGAAATCGAGGGTGTAATTGTAAGAATTGATTTTGAAAGGAAATCCGTACTTGTGTTGCGGGACTGGATGTAGGGTAACTCCGAACCAGTATAAAATCCGGCGTGTTCTTTCCTTTATTGCTTTTACTTTATATCTGCATCTGTGTTTGATTCTGTGATCACATCTGTGTCTGAATATTGCATACATTTGTGTTCAAATTAATATAAACTCAAAAAGAATTAGTAATTCCTTAAAACACTATTCACCCTCCCTCTAGTGTTAATTCTAGCCTTAAGATCCGTAATCCGCATTTCTCACACATACGAGATCATATAAAAAATAGATACTAATGTTTTATGAAGTTATATATAGTATATATGGAAAGATATTAGACAGATGTTGATTAAGAAGACTGTATAGTATCAAGAGCAGACTCAAGGGGCTGATATAGAGATTTAAAAGTTATAGATTGAAGACTCATGAGTTTGAAGATTCAAGATATCAAGATAAGTTATAGAGTCATAGACTATTTTGTTACAACCCTAGTAGCACTTCTTTGATCTCTCTTCATTTTTTTTCAAAGGTTTTAAAAATCTGTTATCTGATTTTAAAAAATTTCAAGTATCCGAGTTTGCAAGAAAAATGATTTTTGTGAATCCTTGTTTTCAAAATGATTTTTCAAACATCTTTCAAAATAGCTTTCAAATTATTCTTAACCTTTTAATTATTTATTTATAATATTATTATATTAAGTTTTTAAGTATTTTATATTTTAATATATACTTTTAATTTACTTTATTATATTAAGATATAGTTTTGGTTTTCTAAATGTTTATGATATTTAAAAGTATATTTTGACATTCATTAATACTTTGCTATATATATTCACTTATACTTTATATATTATTTTATTTTTCATAAGAAATTTATATTTAAATCCTTTATATATTAAAATATTTCAAAATAATTTTATAATATATTCTTAGTTTTTATTATGATTAAAATGTGTATAAACTATGCTTAAATGATTTTACAAAGTATCAAAATATTTTACAAAGCTTAAAATTTTCAAAATAATTTTTATAAAGTAATTTTTTAAAATACAAAAGGATATGTAGACATATCCTTCTTATGTATGTCGACATATAGGCCGAGATTTTCAGAATTCAAATTTTGGATGGTAGTGTCTTTTCATCATATCTCTTCACGAATAGACACGACTGTTGTTTCTTTTTAAATAGGGGTTCTTTCAATGAATTTAATACAACTACTTTCTTATATTTTCTCTCCTCTTTCACTCTCTTAATCTCTAAATAAAATTCTGCTTCAGATCTTCTCAAATTCAATTAGAATCAAATCAAACTCCATTGATTTGATTCTCTATTAAATAGTCTCTGATCTCTCCGATCTCTCTCACTCAAATCATGATTAAAGTGCTATTTAGGAGGCTATAGGATTATTTGTATTCAAGATCAAGAAATTGATTTTGTAAACTCTATCAAATCATACTCAAACACTCTTAGGTGCGCTTGGTGTCCCTGAAATCCAAGTTGGTGTGCTTGTATCCCATTGAATCAAGTGGGTGTGCTTGGTGTCCCGTTTGAATCCAAGTGGGTGTGCTAGTGTCCCGTCCGAATCCAGTGAGTGTAATATAGCTTGAAAAATCTAGAGGGTGTGTCTCATAGCCTTGAAATTGAGATTATAGACTTTGATATTTGAAAAGAAATCTATACAAGAAATTATATGGGACTAGATGTAAGGTAACTCCGTACCAGTATAAAAATCCTGGTGTGATCTCTCCAACTCTTTACTTTTACTGCATTAATATCTATCGGTATTTGCATCTGTTATTTCCAATTTGCAATGTTTAAATTATAATCTTAAAAGAGTTCAAAAAGATTCATAAAAGTTAGTAAACGTTATTCACCCCTTCTAATGTTAAATTAGCCTTAAGATCCTTCTTCTACAAATTAACATTTGGTATCAAAGCATTTGTTTTTAAAGTATTCATAATTTTTTTTGAACAGTTTAAATGGCTAACAACACTGTTAGTTCACTTGTTAGTAACACCCTTGTTGAAGGACAATTTACTGCTAAACCCTCACTTTTTAATGGCAGTAATTACACCTATTAGTTATGTAGAATTAAAATCTATTTACGGTCAAATGGTCTAGATATTTGGAATGTCACATAGAATGAGTACACTAAGACCCAGACTAACTTTTCACAATGGACTGCTGATCAAAAGACACTAGCACAAAGTAACTCTAAAGCCAGGAATATTTTGATTTGTTCATTAGATAAGAATGAATTCAATAGAGTGTCTATTTGTATGACTGCATATGAAATATGGATAATACTGCAAGTTACACATGAAGGCACTAGTAAAGTCAAACATACCAAAATTTATATGTTAACTAATCCGTTTCAATTATGTAAAATGAGTCCAAATTAATGAGAATATTTTATGAATTTCCTAAGGAAGGAAGGGCATTTATTTTGAATTTTAATTATTAAAAATAATTAATCAATGATTTTGGTTTCAAAATTTTTATATGTTAAAAAATATGTTTATTCTGAATTTTGGTGAATTTTTTGTATTTGTCCCAAGAGATTATGATTTTATATGAATTTATTAAACTATAAAAGCTTATAAATAAATATTAAATAATTAATATTATTTGATGGGTGTGAAATTGATTTTGGGAAACAAAACCAAGTGCGGCGGTTTTTCTAAAAAGATTTGAGTAAGGTATATTATTGTCCAATAGATTTGACAAAGAATAAAAGTTAGTAAAAAGGAATTGCTTTTAATATTAATAAAATAGTTTTTTGATAATTATGAAAATGCCACCGATTTGCGGCATTGCCATGATGTTCGGCATTAACAATAGGCGGTATTACTTTATAGTTGTGAGCGATATCGGAAGTAGGCGACATTGACATGAAGCAATGCATGTGATACTATGTCGTATGAATGTGATGCATTAAGCCATGCATCCGCCATTGTCGTTATGAGAATACTGCATCCCATGGGTGCATGATACTGATGGCGTGATTTATCAATGCCGACAGTTTTCGGCATTCTTAAATTTATGCCGCATGCTTTCTATTTGACACCATAGTCTAAAGCAGTGATGCCGCTAGTATTACTTACGAGATAAAAGTTCTATGGCAATAATGCCACTCATATCTACATACTTTCGACATTGAATAAAATGGCAATAATGCCACCAGTTATCAAGTGCGGTATTCTATTTTATAGACACATAGTAGTCCACATTTATGAAATCGTTATCAGCTGTTTTACGGCATTGATGTCGAAAGTCATCAATGTCGCTCTAACTGTTTTTAAAGCGCTCGATACAATGGTTTATGATATTGATGATGCATGTCATCAATGTCGGCTTTATGTATTTTATATATAAAAGGCTATATTTAATAGGATCGGTGACTTGTAAATTTCTTGTTATGACAACATTAATTCTGGCATTAAAGCCTTATACTTTTATAAAAATAGAATTATTTTAAAAGCTTTGATATAAAGGGATGCGATGTCCCATATCGGCCATATTGATGCCGCAAGTTTTCAATGATGAACATATTCTATTTTTTGGCGTTATGCCTTATAATGAAGAGGTGTGATGTCCTTATATTAATATCGAAAATATACATGGGAATATTAAAATGGATTATAAATTAGCATGAGAAATTGGTAAAATAATGGGCCTTATTTTCCTTGTTTTAAATACGAATAAAGGGATTAATTATATAAGATGATAAATGTTTTCAAGGAATAAATTATTGCCTAGCCATGTTTTGGTATGAAATTACCAAAGAGAGTTATTACTTAATATTAGGTAATTATAAGATGTCAATTGATTGAACATATTTGAATGATGGATGCTATATGTTCTTGCTGTTATTTGATCGGTTATTTTGCATGATTATTATCATCATACTCACATCATCTTGACCCATAACTGCATTTTTTGATATTTATGGGCAAAATAACCAGTAGATTGACCCATTAGTGAGTATAGTCAGATTTAACTCCTGAGTGTGTAGAATAGCATCGAGGAGATCAAGTAGATCAAAGGTGTGGGATGCCCAGACTGATAAAAAGATTATAATTTGAGATATGATATTGGAAGGGTCCAACAGGTTTATAGTCATCCCATGAAAATTATGAATTGTGTAATGACCCGCAAATTTATCACTTTAGAAAAAATTTAAAATTTAAAATATAAGATTTTTTTAACATTAATAATTATGTTTCGAACAATAAATAATATTGGAAATCTCATTTTGAATAACTATTTACAAAATTATATACCTTGAAATAAATATCGATAAAATGACCGAAAATCGTTTTATCGATAAATAGCTCTTTGGCCATCTGACATCGTGAACGGAGCTGGATATATACACTCATTTATCCATCTGAGTGATAATATGTAATAAATAATTTCTTTTACTTTTGAAAATTTAAAAGCATATATAACATCATTAGTAATGTGGCTATTTTAGGATAATTGATTTTTGAATTTAAATGGAGTTTAAATGATTTAATAATTATTTTGATTAATAAATAAGTTCTTTTAATTATTTTATGATGATAGAAATATTATTATCAAATTTTGTTTACAAATATAAGTATATTAGCTAAGAAGAAAAAATATGACCGGAAATCGAAATCAGAATTCGTAACAATTCAACATGTAGAAGTTGTGCAATAATGTGGATTAAATGTGACCTACATAAGCACATATACATGTATGCATACATGAAGATATCCACATGCACAGGAACACACACACACACACACACATATATGTACATAAAAATACTTAAATATATATATATATATATAATCAAAAATATCAAATGTATTTTCTCACTTCCTTAATACTTTAGCATTTCAAAGTCAACACTTACACACAAGTACACGCACATAGGCTACACATGGGAGTGATGGCGGTGATGAAAGGTAATGTATATGCACTTAAATATCTTGATATTTTTATTCTTCCATTTGCCTATAAATATCACACCTCTTCTCTACTTCATTTATTCACTTTTCTCCATCAAATTCCTAAGCTCTATTCAGTACTCTAATGGCTTCTCATCTAAGAAAAAATATGGAGAAAATGAATGCGAAAAGAAATTAAATATATATAGTATACACACCAAAACACCTCAAAAATCACTCAAAACTCCTCCTCTCCACCTGGCCGCACCTTTCACCCTCCATAGCCGAGCCTTTCTCCTCCCCTAAGCTAGGCCATGAGTCATCCAAGCCTTCAAGGTCAAGACCGAGCCTTCTAAAGGCAAAAGTCCGAGTGTTCATGAGCTTTAAATTCAAGTTAGCGAAGCTATAGCCATTTTCCATTTTAAGTTAATCGTTTAGTCCAAAGTGAGAAAACTCCACTTCTATTTATATATATGCTTTGGATGATGATATGATATGTTGTTTGGTTGCTATGATTTGATTATCATGTTTGGTTGTGAAATATTATTGTTTGGATGAGTAAAACAAGTCACGTTTAAATACAAGTCAAAATATCACAAAGGAAATCACTTTCCTTTTTGTAAATGAAATGGTATATATGAGATGTTAAACCACTGTGAATTTGGTTCAAAATGTTTTAGAAATGTTTTATAAACATTAAAAGTGTTTCGACGAAGTTTGAAAAGAAAACGAAAATGAAGTTGAAATAGGCACCTCGCGCAACGGCAGTTCGCGATTTCGCGCCGTAGAAAGTTAAATTCATTTATACAATCGATTCAGAGTCAGAATTCTTTGTAATAAGAACTTTATGCACTTTTATAATCATAGTTTTCAAACAAAAGAAAATGATCAAGATTTCGTTTAGTTGATTTTGAAATATGAGCAAAACAAGTTTTAAAAATAGTCGCACTTTGAAAGTTCGGAAACCAAAGCAATAAAATTGATATTTTTAATCGTTTAAAAATATGGAATTAATACTATAAATATTTTAAAATGTTTAAAAGAGATTTTAGTTATAAAATTGGATTTTTGAATGATATAAAAAAATGTTTTGATCAAATAAGCCTTAAAAGCACTATTCACGGCACTTTTTGCAGCACTTATAATAACTTGTGAAATATGGCTTTAAACTTAAGTATTCTTTCTCAAATATTTTATAAATATATTCAAATAAATAATTAAGATGATTTGAAGGTTTTATAATTTATTTTAAAAAGTTTAAATAAATAATTTAAGGAAAAACTGTCATAATTAAGTGATTTAATCTTGGCTCTAAAAGCTGATGAGTAGACTGGATTTTTCTATTCGTGATATCTGGATGTGAGTGCTTAAACTAAGGAGATGTTCAGGAGCAACTAGTGCCCTGGCTCACCTGGCCTCTTTCGTGGATGAGGAATAGAAAAGGTCAAAATGTCGGAAAGGATGCAAATATAAAAGATTTAATTTTCCAAATTAAATACAACTTGGATTGTATAAAAATAATCTTATTATATCTGGTATTAAATTCCGAGGAGGAACCCGTACTATTCGTGTGAATTTCAAAGGTGATTTCAGCGCTATTCGACGGATAGTAAAGGTTAAATATGGAAATTTATGTTAAATAGAATTAGTATAATTCTTATCGAGCCTTTTTAACTCAATAATGTTTTCAAATATGAATTATGAAAATGATTTTGGTATTTCCAAAATTAAAAGAGAGGTTTAATGATTCCGTATATACCGGAAAAGAAAAGTTTGAAAGTTGTATATTTTTAAAGGATATATTTTGATAAAATAAATGAATTAATCAAATAATAATCACTTTATACCTGACATCTTTATATTGATACTTGGTTCGGAGAAACCGGAATCAGACTTGCTATTCGAAAACCACTTCGAACCAATATACGCGTTCGAAAGTGAAGACGTGTTAAAGACAATGAAGTTGAAGGCGGGGATCTTCATAATGAAAGGACTTTTTGTTGATAATTTCGGCGTAGCTCTCGCGATAAATAATTTGCAGCAGTCCTTTCGTTCTGGGATCTTCGTATGCAAGGACTACTCGCTACTAATCCTAGGGGTAATGCTCGACGGGATGTGGTAGGACAGTGCCTTTTGTTGGTCATGTTCCTGGACAACTTGTATAGATGAATGTCTGACATTGTATTTATAAGATCGCAGCGCGTTGATCTCTACAAACGTACATCTGTTTGGTGGTGTAGGAGGTAACTCTTTTATACTTAACACTCTTCTATAAGACGTACAAGCTCAGAGGCTGTACTATTATGGAAATCAATAATGTGTTGTTGGAAATGGAAATGTGACATTTTAAGTGAAAATTTTTCTAAGAAAGGTAAACGTTACCTCGAGCCTCACACCCGGAGAATTGTGAAACAGGGGTTGCTTTAGGGCTAAGTGGTTTGCTACCATTAAGGTATGATATCACCGTTCTGGATTTATTTATTTCTACCCGCTATGACATCAGGTTTAAATTATGTGGTGTATGCTTTGGGATCCCGGATAGGTCGGTAACGGCCGAGGTGATATCATATTCGGCGCTATTCGCCACAAGATGGGTATGCGGGTAGGCAGGTCCTAATTCGCAGAGGTTTCGAAGATGTCGATCCTCGATGCATCCCTCTAGAGATGCACTGTATGGGAGGTAGTCCCTTACGTCGCTATTCATTGGAAATCCAACTCCAAAATAAGTGTCTTCGGTTAGTACTTATCACAACTCGGCTATGCCATGTAATATGTATTTAGTATCTACTAGCCTCTATAAGGACATGTAGTTATAACTATCCCTGGCTGGGTTAGTCCTTATCATAACTCTGATGAATCACTTGGAGTGATTGTATGTACTTTCCATATGTATAATAAATGTGAATGTGAGATTTTTTTTGTTATTCTATCTTTACTTCTTTAAAAAACCCTGATTATCTGCCTCTTCGGCGCTTGAATTTGCGACATGTGGTTACCAAGGATGTATTAGTGTCGATCTTCGAGGCTCAAAAAGGCAGGTCGTAACAGATTGAGTAATGTTATTGGAGAAACCTATTAGGTTCCTAGTGATCCCATGAATGTTATGATTGGAAAGTATGGTGTTGGAAGAATCTAATAGGTCTATAGTCATCCGATGAAAACTATGATTTGAGAGATGCTATTGGAGAATCACAATAGATTCATAATGATCCCATGAAAACAATGATTGGAAAGTGTTATTGGTGGAAGCCAATAGGTTCTTAGTGATTCCATGAAAACTATGATTCAGGATAGGTAGACCCTAAGAATTTTGACAGGTTATTAGTCAGCCCATGAAAACTAATAGGTTCATAGTGATCGGAGGAAAACTATGAGTTGAGACAGATAGTTAGTTTTTTGAGAATGGATGAACTTAGGGTAGATATAACCCTAAATTGGTAGATGAGTCAGACTTACCCTATTGCATACCTGCATATGCATGGTTATGTTATTATGTTTTAACTATTGTGGATACAAGAGCACGGTATATGGTTGATATGTTGATTGAGACACTAATAAGGGGAAAACCCGTTCCGCTCAGCGGTGTGGTCTCACTAGATATCTATTTGATTCGAGATGGTAGGTTATTATTTACACCAGACTTTTTGGTTGACCCGAAGTTTTTGTTTTCCTATTAAACTCTCGGATACTCATTTGAGTATGTCGAAAGTAAGGGATTTCAGGTTTTCAATTAGACGAATTAGCTTCCCAAGACGTGCAAGAGGTAAGGTAGCTATATTAGGAGTTTTATTTAATCCGTTGTGTGGTTTATTTTGTTTGAATGGATGTAATGACAAAAATTATAGTTGTTAAGTAGTAGTAGACTCTAATCAACCAAGGGGGCATCTTCATATGTCGCTCTTGGAGTATTTTGTAATAATTATATTTTCTCTGAACATGGAATTGAATGTGATATGTAGTGAATATTAAATGTTAATTGTGAAATGAAATGTGAAAACTTGTTATTAAATCGTGTTTGAAAATTTTCATATTCGTGTGCTTAAGATTATTAATATGGTTAACATATCTGCATTTTCTCACCGAAAATTAATACTATGGATGATTGCAGCATTCATAGTGCTTAGTTTCAGGCCTTAAAATGGAGGATGTTACATATTGTTTTGATCAGGTGCACTGATAAAGGAGTAAATAACATGAACTTCAAAAATATTTCCTTTCATTAATTTGCACAAGATCTTTAATTTGTATTTGTGTAAATAAATGTTTGTAGATATTAAATCAAATTTAGTATTTTAATTAATAAAAGAATTTTAATATTTTAATTTAATTTTAATGATTATAATATTTATCTATTATTAATGTTTAAATAAATTTATTTATAATTAAATATGTTATGATATTCATATTCACTATATGGACATCTTACACACACAGATATATATATATATACATACATATACATATATATGTATGTATACATACATACATATGTATGTATGTATGTATATATGCGCACACGCACGCACATCCTAAGGATTTATGGAAGAGTTGGCCGTATGTATGTATATGTATGCATGTGTGTGTAAATATGTATATAAATATTGTCTAATGGATATTAAATAATAAATGACTATAATTATACAAATACATATGTATACTTTTTTCATTCCACTAATGATAATATATGTGTGTGTATATAAACATATTTAAATATATATATATAAAAATATAAATCGGATCAACTATCTTAAGGAACCCTAATGGCGGCTTACAGAAACCCTAATGGTGATTTTACAAAGGATAGAGGGAGACCACCTGAAAAGATGGATTCAAACAAGGAGCCGCAAGCAATATCATATCGGGACAAAGGGAAAGCAGTGGCGAACAATTCTGATCGTTATGACCTGGGAAGGGACGGATTGCCTCACGGCAATCAAAATACCACCAAAATGGTTCGTCCATCCAGGGATTCACATTTGGGGGGGGGATCAAACCCGAACCAGATCTGGATTCCCACAGGTTCATAGCGATAGATATGTATCAAACAGGGAAGACATTAAGTGGAAGGCGATTCAAAATGACATAAATTCTGGAAACTCAAAATCCTGGAAGGAAGCAGCATGTGGAGGAATAGGGGAGCAACAAGATGAATATCTAGATCTACAATATATTAAACCAGTTCTTGTCAAATATAAAAAAAAGGCTAGTATATCTGAACCTGTTGTGAAGAGGGCGGAAAACAAGTGGGAACATTCCATAGTATTCTACGTGTATGGGATCAGACCTTATCATATTCATCTTAAGGGATACATAGAACGGGTATGGAAACCGGTGGGAAAGTTTCATCTATTAACTCGAGAGAACGGTTTCTTTATAATACGTTTTGATGATAAATTAGATTGTTATAAAGTGCTGAAGGGTGGACCTTATTTGTTTGATAACAAAGTGATTATACTGAAAAAGTGGGTGATGGGTACTAGATTCAGGAAAGACTTACTGACAACTCTTCCTATATGGATAAAACTATCTAATCTAGAACTCGAGCTATGGGATAAAGAAGCAATGAGTGCCATTGCAAGTGTGTTAGGAAAGCCTATTAAAATGGACAAGATTACAACTGATGAAACTAGGGTTGCGTTTGCTAAAATACTAGTTGAAATGCAAGCAAGTGATGAGTTCCCCAATGAAGTGGATGTTATCCTTTATACGGGGGAGGAACTAAAGATCAAAGTTGACTATCTTTACAAACCAACCAGTTGTAGAGAATGTAAAGTGTTTGGCCATTCTACACAGCAATGCAAAATAAAAAGTAAAGAAAAATGGGTCCCAAAAGATAAAGAAAAGGCCTCTACCTCATCCTATTCTGAGTCTAATTCAGAACATAGTAAAGATAATGTAGGTTCAGAGCTAATAGCAGGAAAATCAAATAATGATCTAAACAAGGAAGTTATAATTGTGGATTCTGAAATTACAAACGAAGGGTCTGAAAACCCTATATTACATGAACAGAATATAAATGATAGTGAAGTTAACCTAATTAATGACTGTAATGTTGAAGAGATTGCCAATGACCAAGTAGTTGTCCCTGCAGCAGAAAATTCAACAGTGAATGAGATAATGAATGAAAACACAATTAATAACAAGGAGAAGACTATAAAGGAGAAAGAGGACATCCCTGTTAATCAGCCTCAAATTGAAGGTTTGGTAGAAGATTTGAGTGAGTCTGAAGAAGAGGAACTTATCAGCAATCTTGCTAGAGAGGAACCTATCCCTAATCCGCCAGAGAAGCTTGAAGATGTCTCGAACTGCGTGGAAAAAAATCAAAAATTTTATGAGGATATTGAAACATCTAATAAGCAGAATATGAAAGGTAAAAAAGGAAAACCAATCCCTGCTCCTCCTAAAGCAAATACAAGGAGCCAAAGTAAGTTTAAAGAATGAACATAGTTGCTTGGAATGTTAGGGGTTTAAATGCTTTGGACAAACAATTTGATGTGTCTAAATTCCTAACTAAATATAAGCCATCTATTGTTGGCTTACTTGAGAATAAATTAAGTAACTTGAATATAGAGAAACTGAGTGTTAGATTGCAGAGAAACTGGAAGATGACTGATAATAATGACTGTGGTAGCAAAGGTCGTATACTCATTCTGTGGGATTCAAATATTTGGAATTTTCAAATTGAGACGAAATCAAATCAATATATCTCTTTATTAGCTGAAAACACTGGTGGTTTTAAATGTAGAATAACCTTTGTCTATGCTAGTAATTATATTAAAGATAGAGACAAATTATGGGATGATCTAATTGTTGAATCAGGGTTGGTGAATTCCCCATGGATTATTCTTGGAGATTTTAATAATACGTTATCATCTTCTGACAAAAAGGGTGGTACTGCTGTTCCATTTAGTCACCTGGTAGGTTTCAATAATTGCATGTCAAGGATAGGTCTGGTTGAACTGCCTATTATAGGTTTCAAATACACATGGAGGAAAAAAGGTATGGCTTCAAAAATTGATAAAGTTCTCTGTAATCACTTATTACTGGGTACTATGCCAGGGATTACTACCTTTGGGGTCTCTAATGCTATCAGTGATCATATACCGATTTTTATTAGTTTTATTAAAGAGAACAAAGGTCCTAGAAATATTCCATTCCGATATGTTAACTCATGGCACATGGGGGAAGGGTATATGTCTTGTATTGATAAAGTTCTTGACAAATATTATTCAGATTTTCCTAATTACCAAGCTTCAAAACTTCACAAGTTTATGAAGTTTATTAAAGATTGTAAGTTTATGCTAAAAGAGTGGAATCTCAATAACTGCAGAGAGGGGAATCCTCTTAAAAAATATGAAGAAGAATATCAGAAGTGTCTTAAAGACTGTGATGAAAACCCGACCAACTCTTTTCTTTTTGATAAACTTAGTAATGCTTATAACAACTGAAAATCTCAAAATGTTGTTGAATTTTTAAAGGCCAGACAGAAAGCAAAGATTGAATGGCTTACTGATGGGGATTCATGCACAAAATTTTTTCATGCTAAGATGTCACAAAGAAGACACATTAATAATTGGAATCAGATCATTATGAGTAATGGGGAAGTTATTCAAGACTCTGGAAAAATTGAACATGATGCTATAAACTATTACACTGATATATTTTTCTCCAAACATCCTTTATCAAATAACTTCCCTGATATCCATTGTATGAGAATAATAAATGATAGAGGCAGAACTAAACTTACTTCTGATATCAATCTTGAGGTGCAGAAAGCTATATTCTCTATCTCTGATGACAAGAGCTTGGGTCCGGATGGATTCACTTCAAAATTTTATAAAATTCACTGGGATGAGTTGAAGTTTGATCTCCTGAACCTGATTCAAGAAGTATTCAATACTGGTAAAATTGAAAAAGGCTTAAATCATACTTTTATCACACTTGTGCCTAAATCCAAACAGCCAATTTGTATTTCTGATTACATGCCTATTGCATGCTGTAATGTCTTATATAAAATCATATCTAAAATTATATGTAATAGAATCAAACCTTTTCTACCTCATCTAATATCAGAAAACCAGTCTGCTTTTATTCCAGGAAGATGTATTACTGAGAACATCCTGCTTGCACATGAACAAATTAGACAATTCAATAGAAAAGGCAGTGATAAAATGTGCCTTAAGATAGACCTTCAAAAGGCTTACGACATGATAAATAGGGAGTTTGTATGCCATATGTTGAATATGATGAGATTCTCAAATAAACTTGTCAAACTAATTAGAAACTGTATCTCTTCCCCCACTTATTCTATTCTTGTTAATGGTAGCCCTAAGGGTTTTATTTCCAGCAATAGAGGGTTGAGACAGGGAGACCCTCTCTCCCCTTATCTCTTTTGTGTTGTTATGGAGTTCCTTTCTCTGATGATGTTCAAAGCTCACAAGACTGATAATTTACAGCCTATTTACAATCAAGATCCAAATGTCACTCATCTTATATATGCAGATGATCTTATGATCTTTTCTAAAGCCAAGCCTAAGTGTGCTAGAACTATTAAAGAGATGATGCAGATTTTAAAAGATTTGGCAGGTCTGAATATAAACAATATGAAGTCTAAAGTTTATTTCAGCAGAGGGGTGATAAATAGAAAAGTATTGCTCAATATTATGGATATGAGAGAAGGAGCATTGCCTATCAAATACTTGGGAGTCCCACTGTCCTATAATTATCTTCACTACTCTGATTGTGGTCAGCTTCTAGATAAAATTCAGCTCAGAATGGATGGGTGGGACTGTAGGCTACTTTCTATGGCAGGTAAGATAGAGCTTATTCACTCAGTTATTACTCCTATGGTGCTATATTGGATGATGACATACCAACTGCCTATTGCAACTATTGATAAAATTAATAAGATATGTGCTAATTTTATTTGGGGAGGCAGAACCCATAAAATAGCTTGGGATATCCTATGCAGACCAAAACTGGAAGGAGGAGTGGGCCTGAGAAACTTTAGAGACATCAGAACTGCCACTGCTCTTAAATTGTTATGGCATTTTATTAACAACAATAACTTATGGTCTAACTGGATGTACAACCGATACTGTAAAGATAAATACTTCTGGACTATGGATATTGATAATAATAGCTCATGTACCTGGAAATCTATTCTTAAACACAGACAGAAAGGCATTCAACACATTCATAGAAATATAGTTGATGGGCAAAATACACTTCTATGGCACGACCCTTGGATTAACAATGAACTTTTGGTTAATATACTTGGGTGGGATGCTCTCGGTTTAAATGGTGGCGACAATTTGAAGGTCAGTAGCATTATACAAGATAACATTATAAATCCAGAGACATTCCATTTCACTAGACAAATTAACCAAATCAAGAATGTGGAAATTTCAACTAATTATGATTCAGACTTTTGGACCTGGAACAATAATCCCAATGGTTTTACTTTCTACTCTGCATGGGATTGTGCTAGAAATCATTTTCAGACAACTAATTGGTCAAAAGTAATCTGGAGTTACTGCAACAGCCCTAAAATGGCTTTATGTGCGTACAAAGTTATGCTAAACATAATTCCTACCAAAGATAAACAGATTGAATGGGGTTACGCTATAGATCCTATATGTGTACTTTACAATTGTGAATCAGAAGATAGGAATCACCTGTTTTTCCAATGTTCATACTCAGCTTACCTCTGGACTCAAAATAAAATGAAGCTTGGCATGAATCTGAATGGACCTTTGTTGATTGATGTAGAAGCCACAGCTTTATACGACTCCTTTAAAGTTGCAAATCAGATCCAAGATCTGGCCTTCTGCAGCTTCGTCACGATCATCTACCACATATGGTTGGAACGAAACTCTCGAATCCATGATGGGAGGGAAATTGACAAGCTTCGGAGATGAAATCTAGTTGAAATAGACATTAAATATCAGATAACTAAAAGTAGGAAGCAGACAATGAGATCGAGAGAAAATGATAATATTTTAGAAAGATGGGGCATTGACTTAGTGGATACCGGCTAAAGCTTCGATCTTGTTCTCTTCCTTTTCTCAGCCGGTCAAACAGAAGTAGGAAAGTTTTTTAGTTTAAAAGAAGTGAGAATTTTTTTCTTTTTGATAGTCGTGGCTTTGGTTTCTGCCACGTGGATGTGATGATTGTAACGGGTTGCTTTGTTTTCCTGTTTTATTCTCTTATGGACTGTATGTACATATACTTTGTATTTTTTATTGATACGTTATCAATAAAGCACCGCACTTTTTTTCCCTACTAATTATCACGCCGATAGTTAGTAAGGTTTTTTAATGAGGCGGTTTACCCGGTTTCAATATATATATATATATATATATATATATATTAATATAAATTATTTTCGACAATTATTAAATCATTTTCTAAAAATAAAAATTAAACATTCGACTAATTCAAAATTTTAATTTTTTTTAAAAACTTACAACCGTCAACCAAGAAAAGTTTGAAAAAATGTAAATTTAAATAGGGCCGAAAATAATTGGATTGAATAATTCAGTATGATTTAAATGATCTGACTTACTAATACACACACGCATACATATTAATTTTTTTTTTTAATTTTAGTAATCCGAGCAAAGGCAAAGGAATTTTATTTATACCTAAAATCCATACGGATTTCATATATATTTGTATTTGTTAAAAAATTTAAACAACAAACACTAGTAGAACAACAGTAAATTGTGACGGAGGCTTCCGACGGCCGCCGAAGGTAATTTCCGACGACTAGCTACTGCTGTCGAACCCGTGACGTTTTCGTAAATAAAATATACTAGCCGTCGAAAACCGAAACAACTAAGTCATCGGCAGCTGTCGCTAGCCGTAAAAAATTATCGTGCATATTGTTACCGATGCAGGGATGGGGATAAGCCAATTTCTTCGAGTGAATGGATGGAATTTTGAATTAGTTGAGTCTACAGAGCAGCTATGGTACTAAATGTAGGACGTAGTACGAACCAATATAAAAATCAGGGTGTGTTTACTCTTATTTATCTTACACTTTTATCATTCCACTACATTGTTACTTAGCTAGTGATTATACTGTTTTTATTTATACAAGTTAGATTATATATTTGCACACTATTTACTTAGGCTATACTGTACGAAGCATTCAGACGTTATCATCACCCACAAATTAATTTAACTAGACGGAAATATAGTAGAACTTGGAATGTTGGGAAACTAACGGTCATATTATCCAAGGTTGCAGAACAGAGAAGGGAAATTAGTTGTAAATGCTTCCTGTGCATAATAAAAATATTTGTTTCTTTTAAGTCGTGATTTTGCCCAATTCATGTGAACAACCTCGTTCATCAACACAACAGTATATATTTTAATTTATTGACGATTTGTATTATTTTCGAATATGTTATATATTTCAGAAAAACTTTCATATTTGTTTCGTTCCGTATAATTAAGCTTATTAGCTTGTTTGCAATGGGTAGAAAAACATAGAAACTTTTTTTTTTAAAAGAACCTACAAAAGACATCCTTAAACTATAAGTCTAATGATAGTTGAGATTCTTTTTTGTTCAGTTTTTTTATTTTCTTTTCCCCATTGTATTAAACCATTGATAATTTTTTGTTTAATCTTGCCATCAAATAGTTAAATTAAATTAAAGGAAAATTCTTATTTATCCACATGTCGGCCATCATAGCTGCCAAATCGTTTGCCAGTTCATCTGCTTCTGTAAGGCAATCAAATAGTAAATTAAGAAGGTGTTCACAGGATTAAACTAGTTTCTAGCTAGTACAAAAAATAACTTTTTTATATGGTTGTTATTAGGTATGTCTAGAAATTAGAATCCATGTCTCCAACAATAACTAAAAGGAAATATCTTTGCACATGGAACACAGTGGTTATTGTCAAAAACTAAACAGTTTTGATGGCATAATATAAAATCAACCTTCACTTTGAAATAAAAGGGTGTTCAACTTTTGGAGAGGTCGATAAGGAACCCTGTGCATTGCACCGAGTAAAGTAGTGAAGGATATGAAAAGCCTTCAACTTGGTGAAGCTGAAGTGACAATGAATGAAGTTATTTCTGAATTTATGTCTCCCATTTTTGCATACCACCGTTCATTCTCCACTCTAACCATACACAAATAAAAGCCAAACACAACCCGCTTTAATTCGCACTCAACATTAAAGCGTGTTCTTCAAAAGCTGTACAACTGCGAATATATATATGTGTATTTGAAATTGTATCACATTATTAATTGCTGTCTAATACTCACCCAAAATAAGGAATCTGTTGTTGTCAAATTAGCAATCATATGCTACTAGCTTATTCTCACCATCAATATACATGCGACAAATTCTTGTTACGATCGCGAATAATGCTGTATTATTTTGTATTATTCACCATCGCTATCATTTTTTTCAGGTTAATGGTTGAATATTAAATTGTTTTTAAGCAATATATTCAACACCTGAAGACCTGAAATGGGTGATTTATTTAACAGTGTGATATTAATATACTCACGTGATCAACATACTAAAACAATATAAACAAATTACGGTCTTCGGTCAATAATTAGTAATTGTACAGTTGTTGAACTTCAGAACTATATGCGCCGGGCACACGCGTAACACGTTAGATATTAATTTCTATGTTCTTCCATGGATTGATTGTTGTAACAAAAAAAAACTAATATTACAATTTGATTATTAATCTTACTTGCATACCATTTTCCAAATTTAATTATAAAAAGAACATAGTATATTCTACTTAGTGCTAAATAATTTCTTAATTATTAGTTAGATAGTTTACATTGAAGTTAAACACAAACATAAACTGCCTTCCTGCAGCTGAAATTTAGAAGCCTGTATAATTTTGGGAAAAATAGTTCTCTGTGGAGAAAGAAAGAGAACACAAGGGTTTTCATGTAATTAAGAACATAGCTATTCTTATCCTATCCGCATTTAATTCTGGCTGCGCTTATACGCAAGACAAGTAATAATTTTCATGTTGCCTCACATTTATTTCTGTGCATTGCATCACGTCATATTACGATGTGCACATTGTTAAGTTCTTTATTTCATGTCGATTATTTATCATATTACGTGCAATGGTGATCAGCTCAATTTTAAGTTTTAAGACGTAAGCTTTGCACATTGTTATTTGTCCATCCTTTGCTCTAGTAACTCTGGTACGTGAAAATATACTAGTTCAATTGTTAAATTATAAAAAAATTATAATGTCGTATGCTTTTTTATAATTTATTTTCCAAAAGCAACCATTATTAATTGGGTGATCCACTTTTATTTTCAAGGACAAATTAGAACAATAACAACCGATTCCAAATTAATGATAAATAACAAGCATTTAAGTAGTTGAATACGGAATCTCGCATTCTTCAATGATCTGTGCTACACAAATATCGTGTACGCCTGTGCAATATGACAAAATACATGTTAAAAAAATAGCCAGCTAAGCAGATGAGTAGCCGTTATCTTGAAGAATTTTGATAAGAACTAGAGAGGAGCATGTGGTTTGCAGGTGTTGCTTTGTATTTCGATCTCCCAATTTTGTTTGTCCAGGGAAATTCAGTGAATATGAACCAATGCTTTAAAAGTTTCCATGTGTGGACTCTGTATTGTTAGGTTCATATCCATGTTCCACTACTGTTTATCTTTTTGATAACATATATACATATATGTACGCACGCATGCATTTATTTCTACAGGGTTCTGCAGCTGTGTCTTAAAATTTGTAGAGGTACATCTGGTCCAAATCTTGCTAACAATATTCAAACACTAGCAATACGTAGTTAAAGTTACTGTTAGTTAACAATACATATACTGTATAAATGATTGGAGAGCTTAAGTTATGTTGTTGTAGACGGAATTCCTATATTCTATTTGATATTATTCTTTTGAGTGATTAATGTGGAAAGGGATGAATGTGTGTACCTTCCATTGAATTTTGCGGCTCAGTTCCACCGAACTGTGTTTCTTTAGTGCGTATTTTTATATTCAGAATTCGTTTAGTGTGGAATATTCAAATGTAAAATGCACGTACGTACTTGCATGCATCTCTAAATATGTCATCTGCCTTTGATTGTTCCAAGTAACCGACTTTTAACTCGATATTATTTTTATTTTGTTAGAATGAAAATATCTATTATCTTCTAGACTTTAATACGTGGCCTTGGCTTGTATTATGTTTTGGGCAATACGATTCTTCACGTCTCTGTACAAATAAGTGACTATAATTTAGATGGTTTTACATCAAAATGTTTGAAGGGTTATATATATTTGAATTCAAAAGGACAATGGTAAAATAATGGAGTGATATTGGTTCAGCTTCATGGTAGTACTTTTTCAAAATTGCTTCTCAGACCTGACCATAATGCCTATGCCTGATTTTTAACAGACGGCAAAAGAAAACTGACTGTGTTGAAATATTAAACTTGATTTGTTAATTTTTAGAAGTTTCTTATTATTAAAGTTTCTAGAGTCTTCTTGTATTTTAAAATTTGATGAGAGTTCTAGAATTTTATATTAGTTACTAAAAATAAGAATTATATAATAGTCATGTTTCTAGAGTATTCTATATCTAGAATGTTCTATTGAGTTATATAAATAGAGTAGCACTCCCCTCATTTTCATTTTGTATCAAACAAGACATAAATCATCAATAAAGAAAAGTTTTCTAAAAAAAAAAAAAAACTCCTCTTTCTTATATTCTCTCCCTCTTTCTCCTAAAAATATTCAACAAAGTGGTATCAGAGCGAGAATTTTTTTTTTAAAAAAAAGATAGAGATGGCGAACAATGGCGTTCCCCTACAAGTTCCAATGCTCGCCAAGAACAATTATGATAATTGAAGTTTAAGGATGATGATTTTCCTTGGAGCACACGACGTGTGGGAGATAGTTGAAAATGACTATACTGAACATGAGAATGAAGATGGTTTATCTCAAATTCAAAGAGATGGTTTGAGAAAATCAAGGACAAGGGACAAGAAGGCTCTTTGTCTAATTTATCAAGCATTGGATGATGATACCTTTGAAAAAATTTCTGGATCAAAGTCGGCCAAAGAAGCATGAGAGAAGCTTCGAACGTCTTACAAGTGAGCTGATCAAGTCAAAAAGGTACGTCTTCGAACTTTAAGAGGAGAGTTTGAAACTTTGCATATGAAAGAAGGTGAGCTTGTTTCTGATTACTTCTCAAGAGTTCTAGTGGTTAGTAATAATCTTAAAAGAAATGGTGAGAAGTTAGATGATGTAAGAATTATAGAGAAGATTCTTAGATCATTAGATCCAAAGTTCGAACATATTGTCGCCATCATTGAAGAAACAAAAAACTTAGAGACCATGTCAATAGAGGAACTTCTAGGCTCATTGCAAGCTTATGAAGAAAAGAAAAGGAAGAAGGAAGAGACTGTGGAGCAAATCCTTAAGACACGGATTGATTCAAAAAAGGAAGAAAGTAATCGAAGCCAACAAAGATGGGGTGGTGGCCAAGAAAGAGGAAGAGATCGTGCATATGGACATGGACGAGGTTGGGGGCCCAGCTATGAAAACAACAACAGCAACAACAATAAAAGAGGAGAAAGCTCAACAAGAGGTCGTGGGAGAGGAAATTCAAGGTATGGCAAGTCACGTGTTAAATGCTACAATTGTGAGAAATTTGGACATTATGCTTCTGAATGTAGAGCTCCAAAGCATAATAAAGTTGAAGTGAAGACCAATTACGTTGAAGAAAAAAGCCAAGAGGATGGTATATTATTACTGACTTACAAAGAAAATGAAAAAAGAGGGGAAAACCAATAGTACCTAGATAGTGGTGCAAGCAACCATATGTGTGGAAGAAAAAATATGTTTGTGGAGCTTGATGAATCAGTGAAGGGCAATGTGGCATTTGGAGATGAATCAAAGATAGCAGTGAAAGGTAAAGGAAAGGTTCTTATTCGATTGAAGAATAGAGAGCACCAATTCATTTCCAATGTTTACTATGTGTCAAACATGAAGAGCACCATTTTGAGCTTAGGACAACTCTTAGAGAAAGATTATGATATTCGATTAAAAGATAATAATCTTTCTATAAGAGATGGTGCAAGTAACTTCATTGCAAAGGTACCAATGTCAAGAAATATAATGTTTATGCTCAACATTCAAAGTGATGTCGCACAATGCCTTAAGGTGTGCTATAAAGATACTGCTTGGCTTTGGCATCTTCGTTTTGGACATCTTAACTTCAGAGGACTAGAGTTGCTATCCAAGAAGGAAATGGTAAGAGGATTACCATGCATAACCCATCCAAATCAAGTGTGCGAAGGATGTTTACTTGGAAAGCAATTTAAAATGGGCTTTCCAAAGGAGTCATACTCAAGAGCTAAAAAGCCGTTGGAACTCATATACGGATGTGTGTGGTCCGATCAAGCCAAGTTCACTTGGTAAGAGTAACTATTTTCTTCTTTTCATTGATGATTTTTCAAGAAAAACATGGCTGTATTTTTTAAAAGGGAAATCAGAGGTTTTTGAGAACTTCAAGAAGTTCAAGGCCCATGTTGAGAAGGAAAGTGGCCTTATGATTAAAGCCATGAGATCTGACCGTGGAGGAGAGATCACATCAAAAGAATTCCAAAAGTATTGTAAAAACAATGAAATCAGACGACAACTGACAGTGCCTAGATCCCCCCAGCAAAATGGAGTAGCAGAAAGGAAGAATAGGACAATTCTTGAAATGGCAAGGAGCATGCTCAAAAGTAAGAGGTTGCCAAAGGAATTTTGGGTGGAAGCTGTGGCATGTGCGGTTTATCTATCAAACTGATCTCCAACAAGAAGTGTGTAGGGAAAGACACCACAAGAAGCATGGAGTGGAAGGAAGCCTAGTATTTCCCATCTAAGAGTCTTTGGAAGCATAGCTCATGTACATGTACCAGACGAGAAGCGAAGCAAATTGGATGAAAAAAGTGAGAAGTATATTTTCATCGGTTATGACAACAACTCTAAAGGATATAAGCTTTACAATCCTGATACGAGGAAGATAATTATTAGTCGAGATGTTGTGTTTGATGAAGAAGGAGAATGGGATTGGAGATCACATAATGAAAGTTACAACTTCTTTCCATACTTTGAAGAAGATGAAATACCACAACCAAGGATCGAGCAATTAAGGGAGGAGCCTACTTCCCTACTAGTTTCTCCTACCACAAGTTGTCAAGAAGATGAGAGCTCAAGTGAAAGGGCTCCACGCTTTAAAAGCCTTCAAGAAATTTATGAGGTAACAGAAAATCAAGACAATCTTACTCTCTTTTGTTTATTTGCGGATTGTGAGCCTATGAACTTCCAAGAAGCTTTGCAAAAGAAGAGTTGGAAAAATGCTATGGACGAAGAAATCAAGGCCATCATGAAGAATGACACATGCGAGTCAGCTTCACTTCCAAAAGGACACAAGGCGATTGGTGTGAAGTGGGTATACAAAGCAAAGAAATATGCCAAAGGAGAAGTTAAAAGATACAAAGCGAGATTGGTGGCAAAAGGCTATAGTCAAAGAGTCGGCATTGACTATGATGAGGTATTCGCTCCAGTCACTCGATTAGAAACTGTTAGACTAATAATCTCTTTAGCAGCTCAAAATAGTTGGAAGATACATCAAATGGATGTGAAATCTGCTTTCTTAAATGGAGTTCTTGAAGAAGAAGTTTATATCGAGCAACCACAAGGCTATGAAGTCAAAGGAGAAGAAGACAAGGTTTTGAAGCTAAAGAAGACACTTTACGGGTTGAAACAAGCTCCAAGAGCTTGGAATGCTCGAATTGATAAGTACCTTCAAGAGAGAAACTTCATCAAATGTCCATATGAGCGTGCACTCCATATTAAAATCCATAATGGTGATACATTGATTATATGCTTGTATGTAGATGACTTGATCTTCACAGGTAGCAATCCAAGCATGTTTCAAGAGTTTAAGAAAGAAATGACGAAAGAGTTTGAGATGACAGATATTGGGCTCATGTCCTATTACCTTGGCATTGAAGTAAAACAAGAAGATAAAGGCATTCTAATCACTCAAGAAGGCTATGCTAAGGAAGTATTGAGGAAGTTCAAGATGGATGGCTCTAATCAAGTTTGTACACCAATGGAATGTGGAATCAGGTTGTCAAGGCATGAGGAAGGAGAAAAAACGGACTCAACACTCTACAAAAGCTTGGTTGGAAGCTTGCGATATTTAACGTGTACAAGACCTGATATTTTATATGCGGTAGGAGTTGTGAGTCGATACATGGAGAACCCAACAATAACTCATTTGAAGGCAGCAAACAAGATTCTTTGCTATGTTAAAGGCACAACAAACTTTGGATTGTACTATTCTATTTCTGATAATTACGAGCTTGTTAGATATAGTGATAGTGATTGGAGTAGAGATAAGGATGACCGAAAAAGCACAAGTGGCTTCGTGTTCTACATGGGAGATACAGCCTTCACATGGATGTCGAAAAAACAATCGATTGTCACTCTTTCCACATGCGAAGCAGAGTATGTAGCTGCTACTTCATGTGTTTGCCATGCAATTTGGTTATGAAATCTACTAAAGGAGTTAAAACTGCCACAAGAGAAGCCGACCAAGATTTTCGTGGACAACAAATCAGCAATTGCTTTGGCTAAGAATCCAGTTTTCCATGATCGAAGCAAGCATATTGATACATGCTATCACTATATTAGAGAGTGTGTATCCAAAAAGGATGTGCAACTAGAATACATGAAGACACATGATCAAGTAGCTGATATCTTCACCAAGCCTCTCAAGCATGAAGATTTTGTCTGGTTGAGAAATCTGCTTGGAGTCACAAATCAAGTTTAAAAGGTGGTGTTGAAATAGTAAACTTGATTTGTTAATTTCTAGAAGTTTCTTATTATTAAAGTTTCTAGAGTCTTCTTGTATTTGATAGAATTTGGTGAGAGCTCTAGAATTTTATATTAGTTACTAGAAATAAGAATTATATAATAGTCGTGTTTCTAGAGTATTCTATATCTAGAATGTTCTATTGAGTCATATAAATAGAGGAGCTCTCCCCTCATTTTGTATCAAGCACGAAATAAATCATCAATAAAGAAAAGTTTTCTATAAAGAAAACTCCTCTTTCTTATATTTATCTCCCTCTTTCTCTTAAAAATATTCAACAGACTGGACCCTGAATTCCTCAATTTCCACCTGAAAATTTGTCTTGGGCCGTATGAAAATAATGGCAAGAGCTGCTTCTTGTAGTATTCTTATTTTTCAAATTACCGGATCAAAATACCTTTTTTTATTCCTCGTTTGAATGTTTTATAATTGTCAACTTTTATGTCGAATGTGTTATTTATTTTTCCTTTGAAACTACAAAATCAAAACTTGTGAACTATAAGAAGCTGAACCAAACCACATCATAAACAAGAGACAAGCAAAAGGGGAGTTTGATTACTAATTTCTTTTTCAAATTATGTGTCTGGAAAATATAGTTAGTTGTATCATGTAAATATTTGTCGTGGAATGCAAAATAATTGATAGGAGATTATTAGGTAAGCAAAACATTACAGCTCAGTTACTTAATGTTGCACTATCAACTTTGTTTATTGTACAACACAGTAGTTGCAAATTTCTTCTGTTGTACTATAGATATATGCAAAATACATCGAGTACAGGGACTTTGGGTTTATAGTGCAACAGGACTTATATTTTCACAACTTGTATAGCGTAAATATTTCTCGTGAACATATTTGCAGGGAATGGAAATACCTATCTTGCACATTGAAATCTAGAAAACTCCGATCATACTTCGTTGATCATTGAACGTTTTTGATATTGGTGAAGGATGTCATTACGCGATATTAAAATGGAGTTGAGTGTGGTACACGATCTTTTAGCGTAACAGCATCTATGATGATCTCAATTTGTACTTCCAGTTAAAAGTTGCAAAAATTTGATCATCTACAATGCAATCAAATTAGCTCGGGTGGGATAGGAAGGTGTCGAATCCAACGAAGAACCAATTGATAGTTGGTGAAGAGGATGTACCAAATTGTGAAGGTGGTAACAGACGTTTTAATGCTGATCAAAGTTAAGACTATAAAAGTGGTTAATTATAAAGACATGGAAAAAAAATAGATAATGAGATGAATGTTTTAAGGTAATTTTATAAAATAAAGGGATGTAAGCCTATTTTGTATGTTACTAGGATTTAGGCATTTAAGTTTGTTCAAATTCTTTTGACCTTAGTTGTCGAAGTTCCGTGGAGATGGATTCTTGATTGTGGAGTCATAGTCTTAGATGTGAGCTATAAAGACCCGTCATTCATAATACCTGAAAATCCATGCACTATGGCATTTGGAACCTCCGGTATCAAAAATGACAAATCTTAAGGGTGGTAAAAGAAACAAAATAGACTATTACATCACAGGTTCGCACAAAACTCACAGCGGAATGATAAAATATAATACCAGTATTCAAATATATACGTGAACAAGACTTTAAATATTATAACAATATAAAGACAATAGTATCCATCGTCACAATACATAACACTCCAAACTTATGGAGTTCAAATGATACAACATCTGAAGTAATGTCTCATATACAATATGAACCCTCACATGCTTATATACAAAACACTTGATAGAAAATCATAGTGATACAAAACTATGGTTTCATAACCCGCTTTAGCTAGCGATGCCCCAAGTCCCTAGTCCGTACCTGCTCAAGTAATAGATAAAAAGGGAAAATATAGAGAGGGTCGGATATAAAGTCCGGTGAAAAGTAAACACCACTACTGAACATGATATTCGATATACTAATATTACATGAATAATGTATTGAGCAGTGCCCCAGAATATCACCCATATGTAAGCCAAGTGTGTGCATAATGAGCAAAAGCTCTGGAGTAAAGCTGTATCGCACCTAGCCTCCCTCACCTTCTGCATCCAACAAATAAACCTCCTGCATCCAATTAATTAGCACAGTGAACAATAATGCTAATATAACCTTCAAACTTCTCATACCAAGACACATGTAAACCCATGTGCGCCAACCAACGGGCTGATCCCTCGGGTAACGCCATTTCATACCTTTAACTGAGTAACGTCGTGTTGTACTCTAATCCTGAAACACTAGTTCCCAAAACCACATCACTAAGATAACACTGTATTGTGCCTAATCATGATGTTGAGTCACAACCTCGACTCTAGGATAACGCCGTATCATATTCTTCTGCGTATTTGAAATCGATACTAAAGAGTCAACGCCTTCCTATCGGACTACAATACATTGGGGAAAACAAAGTGTTTATCGCTACCTAATGGCGATTACGAATATAGATGAGGGTCCATATCTCTCTATCACACTCGATGAAGCCGTGACCAATCCCGGGTAATCTCGATGGAAACATGACAATGCCAAAGCTGTAGTTGTAGGCCTCAGGTGTGTGTAATGTCGTATCATACTCATCCCCAATCTACGTACCTTCTATACCCTGATGATTGGATACCAAATTCGTACATAACGTTGAAACCGCATACAAATTACATCGAGCACAATAGCCTAGTCGCCGCTCGCATGGATAGTCCAAATACCCTGATCCATGGCTCATTCCCCAATCGCTCTTCCGATCATCTTTCGGCCACTCTACATCGTAGTACGTATCCAATGTCTCAACCTTGAGCCACCCAGGCCTCTATGTCGAAGAACTCCAAAACAACTCCCCATTTTTACACTATACCCTAGAGCCCCGATCGAGTTGTTAAAGTGCTCCCCGAAGGTCATATATTGAAGAAAACTAAGAATTCCCCCGTTGCAAATCCAGTTGATTGGACTGCCATAACCAGTCGGCTGCCACCAATAGGTTAATTTTGAACTGTTTTCTTATGGGTTAAAAACCCTACAAGATAAGACCATGTTGATTAATAAATTAGCGTACCTCAGAATTATACTAATGCATTTATGAAAGAAAAAGTTACTTGGTAACACTAGGCTTAAAATGTAGGATGAGGAGAAAACATCCAAATTAAAGCAAATGACACAAAGATGTAGAGTGGTTCGACCAAGTTTGCCTACGTCCACTATGAAGATATCTTGTTATGTTTCTCTCTAACAATTATAAGGAATTACAAGAGAATAATAAGAAATTACACTTAAGACTAAAAAGGTTGCCGATTAAGAGCTTAAAAAAGATTCGCCATCTGGAAATGTGTATTCTAAGCATAAAACTAAATGTTCCAACCCCTTTCATGTTGCATGGCATGGAGAATTAATAGTAGATGAAATGGATGATGGATGACTAAGATTGCGTAGGAAAATATGCAGGAAGCATACTTGGCCTTTGATCTGCTCACATGGGCTAATGGAAGATAGTTGTAAAGGTGTTGTGGACTGTGTGGTTGGAAAAATTTCCAATTTTCCCTTAATACTAGGCACATACTTGGCATTTAATGCTAGTGGTAGGCTACAGGAGTAGGCATGCTTTTGGAAGATCTATTACAGTACTTAGTACAGTTGGTTGGACGACTTGTTGTTTGCTTTAGCATGTCTATGTAGCAAGGTGAGAAAATAGCTTCTTCCGGGTTATCTTGGTCGATCACCTGCCGCTGAATCTTGTTGAGGAAAGCTAAATGTTGCTAAGGACCAAGTTGCATGGAATGTGTCGGACCGATTGTAGGATGACGTGACGGGTTGCCTAGGATTGGTCAAAGGCGGGCAGCGATGAAGCCGGGCTGAAGAGGGGTCCTAGTTGAGTTGGGCCTTATCCAATGAGCTGGCTATTGAAGCCACCTTGATTTGATCCGGCCGACAATTGATCGGAGGGTTGCTAAGTAAATGGGCTGGCTTGGGACCAGACTGAATTTGGGCCGGCATGGACTGACCAGGCTCAAATGCGCTGAGCTGGCAAGGATTAGGTCAGGTTATGCTTAGTCAACTTGCTAATTATAACTGTGAAATATTTGAGCAACATTCCCCCCTCCCAAGCCCATCTCTATGAGCAGGGGCGGGCTTGTCAAGTCACAAAGATCATGCCAACCGATTCTTTTACTATGCATTTAATGAATGCCACACATAGCGCTTTGTCATTGGCTGGGATGGTTCACTTCTTCTAGACGTGGCAGGGGGCTCACGTTTCCAACGTCTATGAAGTGACAAGGCCGTTGATTGCACATAGACGATCGAGATTTGATGACTCTTTGAATCGAACGGCTGTGATGAAGGCGGTAGGTATTATAAATAGACTTCATCTCCTCCCATTTCATTCTTTACTAAAGCATATAGAAATTCTCAACCATTAGAAGCTTTCCAAAACCTCCAAAAAACTCGAGACTTCTCCAGCTCTTTTCGATCAAAAGTAAGCACTCCTCCTCCTTCTTCTCTGCCATAAACGCTATGACCATTGAAAGCTTTAAGCTTTCAAAGCTTTTGTGTTTTGACATTTTTTATATACTGCGTTTTGTAACGCTTGCATTTGGTTGTTGCTTTTATATGAAGCTGTGGTCGGAATCCGCACTTTAAGGCCATCTTTGGATGTCGATCGACCTCAAGTTTCCATGTCAGTGGCGGTTGATTAATATTGGTAAACTCCACAGTGGGCCTACAATTTTCAGTATGGATATTAATGAGTATTTAGTAGTGGGCCATGGGTTAGGCCTAATTCTATAACCATAAGCTTAAGTAAATAAGATGAGTAATAGATAGGGGTAAGAGGCCTGTTACTTAGTTTAGGAGTTTTAAGTCATGAGTCAGCCTTCATTGAATGCCTAGCTCAGGGCATGCTCTTAAGATGGTCGTCCAGCCTCCACCCCAGAATGACGCACCTAGGTGTTGTCGGGTTAAGATGCTAGAGACGCATCTAACTTCGGCTTCTTATGTTTCAGATGGCCACCTCTAGATCAGTTTCTACTGGCACATCTACCTAGGGCTGTCAATGGGTCGGGTCGAGTAGTGTTCGGGTCGGGTCAAGTCGAGTTTGGATTGATTTTAAATGGATCGGATCAATCCGTTTATTAAACAGGTCAGAAATAGCTCAACCCGAACCTGACCCGATTATAAACAGGTTGACCCAACCCGACCCGTGTAACCCGATTATAAACGGGTCGGGTCGTAAACGGGTCGGGTCAACCCGTATAAGGTATAAATGGGTTATAAAAGGGTCGTAAACGGGTTATAAATGGATCATATTCGAGTTCACGGGTCGGGTCAACACGTATAAGGTATAAATGAGTTATAAACGGGTCGTAAAAGGATTATAAATGGGTCAAATTCGGGTTCATGGGTTGGTTTGGGTTATAATCGGGTCGGCTCAACCTATATAAGTATAAACGGGTCAAATTCGGGTTCACGGGTCAACCCGAAACCCACCCGTTTATAAACGGGTCAAATTCGGGTTGACCCGAAAATGACCCGGCTACTTAACCGGGTCGGGTTAACCTGCTAATTTCCGTGTAATCTTCGGATTGTGTTTTGGGTCGTGCTGGAAATTAACAGCCCTACATCTACCTCTTCTAGCATTGTAAGCCTAAAAGCCTTTGAGCTAGTAGATGGGAAAATTGACTTGGCCAAGAACATGGTCAGTCATGGATGCAATATTAGGAGTTTAGATATCCCACGGCTACCGATTGTCCTGACCACCCTCCCTTGAGCTTTTTCTCTTTCTCTTTGGGCTACTTCAAGGTAGGAGTCATGCTACCTCTCCACCCCTACTATGTCTTGATTCTGAATGCCTATAAGCTTGCCTCCAGTTGCTTAATCCCAAAAGTTATCTAGTATGGGGTCTACATTGCCTACATGGATCTCGGCTTTCTTAAGCTGAAAGCTAAATTTATAGAAATGATCTTTTGTGCTACGTAAAGAAGTCGAGCACCCAATCAGTAACTACTTCCATTTTCAAGCAAACATTAAGCCCATTATCTTTACGGGCATTACCAGCAAAGTCGCTCAAAGATGGGTAGGGAAATACTTCTTTGTCCCTCACCGGGTGAACCTTAGGCTACTGCACCTTAAGTTCCAAACTCCTAGCAAGTTCTTGCTTCCCTCTTTTTCCTTCCTCTTTCCCTTGCTTTCCTTTGCTTAACTTTCTAATTGACAGAGGTTGCTCTTGCCTGTGCCGGCATTGGTTTTGGAATGTTGAATTATAACTTAAACCTGCTGAAGATGGCCACCATCGACTTTCGAGATCTAAGAATCTTAGTGACTGAAACCTTCACCGGGTCTGGTTAATGAAGGGAGCCAAAACAATGATTGTCCTCTAGATTGACCTAACAAGGAAACCAGTAAAGAAAGTGCCCAAGCCAAAATGGGACTACTCCAAGATCAAATTTCAAGATAATATGAGCGGGCCGGTTGCTAAGGTGGAAAGAAGATGCGGTGATCTTGTAATAGGTAAGGAGCCTGGAGAGTGGCAAAAAGTTGACCTTGATAAATTGAGTGATGTTGTGTCGATGCCACAGTGGGAAGAATACGGCCCACAATAGTTACTTGACATCTCGGTCCCTCGATGTAAAACACCGCTAGTTGAACGGAATACTAAGGCGAGCTATGAGGAAAGTAGTGTTAAGGGATGGTTAAGAGAGTCGGGCATCGGTAAGGATGCAAGTCGCTCCTTCGAGCAAATCCCTGCATATGGCCTTTTGTATCCCGGATATGAAACTAGGCCTTCAGGTGAGCTGCATGTCGGGATGGATCAAACTAATTTAGGCAGTTCGACTTCATCATGCCCGCCCCTTGTCAAAAAGAAAGGCCGGGCTAGTAAAAATGGTAGTTTAATTGCCCTTATCTTTCTTTTACCTTGAATTTTTGACTAACTTTTTCCATTTCTTGTTGTTGTAGTGGGTGATAAGTTCAACTTTGATGTCTTCAACAATCTTGACTCCGGTTCCCAAACCGCCCTGACCCCATGCCTAAGGGACCTAGGGCAGACATAGAGGTCATTGAGCTGCCTCCTAGTCCCGAGAATGTGCCTCCAGAGGATAAGTTTAGGAAGAGGGTTAGGAAGGGGCCTTCTTCTAGGGCCCTTACTCCTTTTGTCAAGTAGGGGCCTATTTTTGATGGAGAGGGCTGGCCCAAGGGGAAAAGAGGGTGTCAGTGAGGCATGTGTCCCTGGAGATTAACCAGCCTTTAGATCAGGACGACTTGGAATTGCTACTGAGGTCATTTTAGATCATATCTGTTGAGATTCTAGCGTCGACCCATCGGGCCAGATCTGGATGGAACTAACACTCTATAGAGGATGTGATTGACGCCCACACATAGGATGCCCTTTTCATAAGCATCCAAAAGTTAGACTTCTCTTGCTTGCTTTATGAAACCTTTTAACCGATTTTTTGTAGGCCAACCATCACTCCATTCATGCCCAAGATGACTTTCTAGAGCTTAAAGACAAGGTCCGGAAGCGTAGATAGGCCCAAAAGGAGGGCCAAAGAGGCAAAAGTGGTGGCAGAAAAGACGGTGAAAATGTAGTCGAGGCAATGGACTAGGTAGATAAGGAGGCTGAGGACCTCATGAAGAGGCTAAAGAAAGCCAAGAAGGAGGTCGAAGCCCTGCAGAATGACCTGACCTAGCATACAACTGAGTATTGGTCATCGCCAATGTGGAGGCTGCTTGGGCGGCAGCGGAGACTATATGGCAGAACCAGCCAACGAACATGATCAAGTCCCTATTCAAGGAAAACTATAATCTACCCATCTTCATGCACTTTCTTAACACCGAGGCCCACGTTGTCGCTTGTGATGATGCATCTTCTAAGATAAAAGGCGATTGAGGTGGCTATGCCAGCTATTGTAACCAGGGAGAAGATTGACTCATTACCTAGTCAGCTAACGAACCGAACTTTTAATGCTTTCATTCTTTTTATATGCCTAGTGAGGCAGGCTACATGCCCCGCATTTTGTAGATGAATGAAATTCTTTTTTGTTTTGAAAACTATTAGTGTTTTTATGCTTTATTTGTCCTTGTCTTTGTGCGTAGCTTGTAGGGTAGCATATCTTGAGCAGTTAATATAGTACGTGTTTATTTGTGCGTGCATATTTTTTACAAAGTTAATATAGTACGTATTCATAGTCACCGTCTTCGAACACCATACATTCCAAAGCTAATCTATCAACCTAAAGTGTATGAGGAGAGGGTCAAACACACATGTCTGGTGAGTAAAAATATTACCAAGTATATACTTCTAACGTGATTTTATAAACATCATAAGAGAGCTGATCCTTACTATATCTGAATCATGTCTCACCTACATCTATAGAGTTAGTCCATCATAATAAACATAGTATGTGGATCACTGCCATATAATTAACAACATTAAATGTATGGTAGAGTTAAATAAACAGAGGCTAACTCATCAACACATAAGAGAGGGGAAAATAGAATTAGTTAAAAAGATATTATTCTCATGGCCAACATGGGAGTTAGTTAAATGAAGACTAATCCTAGGATATAATTAAACATATACTATTTCCATAAATGTAAACATAGACATAAGTTTGTAAACATAGACTAAGTTGCGTATACATAAAGACATAGGAAAACATAGCCTAACCCGCTAACGAATAGTTCGATATCTACGTAAATCCACACACAAATTAACCATATACTTTTCTAGACGATAAACACTTCCAAACGCCATAGAGAAACCCACACGTTGCTTATTATCTATTTCATAAGGCCTAGCTGAAGTAAAATTGCTTTAGTCATGGTCTAAGTTCAATTTGTCATTCATGATGCCCACTGATGGACCGATGGACATAACATCGGTGGGCTAGTATGCGTTTGAAACGCTAGAAAATAGAAAATCAAACTTTTTTCTCCTATTTCAAATTTCCTTCTTCGTTTACTATTTTGATGTGTTTCTACTTCTCGTATACCTTATTTCATATTTCCTTAACCATTCATATATCACATATAAACCATGCATCCATAATCTAACTTTAATTATCATATATTTAATCGTTTAACCCTAATCTTCTTATATCATACCAATTTAATCCTAATAAATTATTATTAGCACTGTCTAATCCCATAATTGCATTAACATTCATCACATACTCCAATTTATCCAAATTCTACATATAATAAACCTATTTAGCAATCATATAATGAAAACTACTCTTATATGAGTATATATAGCCCAGTAATAATTCTCACTCATCGAATTGCATTACCAAGCCCTAGAATTTGTCAAACTGGACTCCAAACCTTCACTGTCTAGAATTGGTGTCTTCTGAAATTCCTCGATTTTATGGACTATGGATATCTTCTTGTAGTCCTCTTCGCGCTCGCTGATTTGACATATAATTATCCAGGGTTTTGTCTAGATTTGGAAAGGGAAGAGATGATAGAGGGATGGAGGAAGAAGTAGTTAGACAAACTGAAAGTACGTGAAATGAGAAATGAAAATTCAAAACTTTCACTCTAAAATAGTTAGACACAACTCATAGCGATCTTTTCAACACTAAGACACTCCCTTTTCAGATGACCCATCTGATTGCAATCATAACACTTAATCTTCGAGAGTTTCACTCTACAATCTTTTGCTTTATGTCCTTACATACTACATCTTCCACACCTCATTTCTTTCTTGCCACCCTATCCACTTGGACCTCTAAGATCTTTGTGCTTGCCTTGACTGACATGATTTGTCGGCTGCCCTTTAGAAACCTCCACTATAGTGGTATTCAACATAGCTGCTTCAACTAAACTCTCAAACGTCTCTGTCTAAGCGTTAATTTTCTAAGTGATGAACTCAACCCTTTCACAAACTTCATTGCCTTTTTGGGTGCCGTGTCTATCAATTTAGAACCAGATTTCATCGACTTATTAAAACTATTAATATACCCCTTCACGATGGAATTTCCTTATTTTATATTAATAAACTTCTCAAGCATTACTTTCCTTTTAGCTCTAGATAAAAATTTTGTCTTAAATATTTTCTTAAAACCAGTTCAGGAGATTTCATTTTCATTAACTTCCTCTATAACAATGTCCCACCAATTCGTTGCTTCCTCCTGTAGGTGCCAAGAAATAAGTTGCCTCTACATCTCATCACTCAAATTCAGCACACTGAAAATTCTATCACATATTTCGCAGCCAAGCTCGGTCTCCACAAAAGCTTACATTCCCTTATACGGATTACCATCCATATTCAGAAAATCCTTACACAGTTTTGAAAATTTTGTCCCTAGTACATGAACAACATTCCCATCTTGTACTCCAGTTATAGTGGCTTCTTCGTTAACTGTGGTTGGTTTCTAGCTTGATGATAACAACTGAACCAAAGTGGAATGTTCACGCCCGCTGCTTCCATAGCTTCATTTTTAGCGCAAGTTTAAGCCGGGCTACTCATCTCTACTATCTTTAAAATTGGATTCAATATTAGATACTCGCAGAGTAGAACAGAGATGGTAAAAATAAAACCAAAATTAAACATCATACGCCCATTTACTTTAATATATATATATATATATATATATATTTGTATGTGTGTGTGTTTGTGTGTGTGTTTGTGTGTATTATATAAAAATATACAAGTACACTCTCTCTATATGCCATAACATATGCTTTGATACCAAATGTTACAACCCGACTTTTCACGGCCATAAAATCGTTGTAGAATAAAAAGTCGGATCGTTTGAAACACAATAGTAAACACGATGGAATGGGTTGAAATACAATATATATATATAATAAACATGTCACATCTGTATACAACACAAGTCATTCATACTATCCATACATACACACATTGTCACACCATATGTACAGTATATACAAATAAACATATGTAAATGCCTTCATAGTTACTACCTTCGAACACCATACACTCTAAAGTTAATCTGTCAAACTATATTGTATAAGGAGGGGGTGAGACACACATTTCTGGTGAGTAAAAATATTACCAAATATATACTGCTAACATGATTTCATAAACATCATATGAGAGCTAATATTTTTTATACTTGAATTGCATCTCCCCTACATCTACAAAGTTAGTCCATCATAATAAAATAGTATGGGGATCGCTATCATATACTTAACAACATTAAACATATGATAGAGTTAGATAAAACATAGGTTAACTCGTCAATACACACGAAAGGGAAAATGAGAATTAATTAAACAGATACTAATCTTACGGCCAACATAGGAGTTAGTTAGACAAAGACTAATCCGAAGATATAGTTAAATAAAGACTATTCCTATAATGTAAACATGGATGTAAGTTAGGTAAACATAGACTAACTTGCGTATACACAAAGGTATAGATCAACATAGCCTAACCCACTAGCAAACAATTCAATTTCTATGTAAATCCGCACACAAATCAATTATATATTTTTTTGGACATTAAGCACTTCCAGACATCGTAGAGAAACCCATGTCACTTATTATCTATTTTTTATAGGCCTGGATGAAGTGAAATTGCTTCAGTCTTAGTCTAGGTTCAAATCTGGCATTCTGAATGCCTACCGGTGACTTAATACCGGTGGACCGGTGTGCGTTTGAAATGCCAAAAAATAAAAAATCAAACTATTTTCTCCCCTATTTCAAATTTCCTTCTTCATTTATGGTTTTGATGTGTTTCTACTTCTCCTTTACCTTACTTCATACTACTTTAACCATTCATATATCACATCTAAACCGTATATCTATAATCTATCTTTAATTATCATATATTTAATCGTTTAACCCTAATCTTCTTCTATAATACCAATTTAGTCCTAATAAATTATCATTGGCATTCTCTAATCCCATAATTGCATCAATATTCATCACCTACTCCAATTTATCCAAATTCTACACATAATAACCCTAATTAGCAATCGTATAATGAAAACTACTCTAATGTGAGTAGTACATAGCCGAGTAATAATTCCCATTCACCGAATTGCATTGCCAAGCCCTAGAATTTTTCTAACTGGCCTCCAAACCTTTGCTGTCCAGAATTGATGTCTTCTAAAACTCTTCGATTTTACGAACTAAGGATATCTTCTTGTTGTCCTCTTCGCCCTCTCTATTTGGTAAATAATTGTCTAGGGTTTCATTTAGATTTGAAAGAAGAAGAAATGACAGAGCAATGGAGGAAGAAGAAGTTAGAGAAACTAAAAGTACATGGAATGAGAAATGAAAATTCAAAACTTCTTAACCCGCATTATAACTCCTTGAACTATCGCTTCATCGAGAATGAGCTTTGGCCCGTTTAACCCAATTCAAAACCAAAATATTCATACCTTCTCCATATAGATTCTGATCTAGACAAATCAATATATAATTCTAATAAGAAAAACTAGCTCTACGCAATGGTACAAATCATGTCATCCAATTCCAATGTTTGTAAGATTACCATTCTAGTGACCCGTAAATTCGAACACTTTGTCTTTGAATATCGAAACGTTTTGAAATATAGTTAAGTGTTCTAAATATGATTTATAACCTTGTGGAGCATCATTTAATTAATGAATAATGATAAGAAACTTGTTTTTGAAAATTGTTTATAAAAATATATTCTTCGAAGAAAAATCGATAATGTGATCGAAAATCGGTTTGTTGTTAAACAACTTTTTGATTGATATGAGCTGTTTGAACTCTTATACACTTGTCTAACGATCAAACGAACACATTATCAACTAATTAACACACTCATGTTCATAAAGCAATGAAAGGTTCTACAAGCTTCCAAGTAGATAAGAAATATTATCATGTATGGGGTGTAATGGTATTTTCTTAAAGGAAGTAATGTAAAGGAGAAGTGATGTGGGGTGAGCCTTCCATGAAATGAGAGAGGGGTGAGAACAAGCTTAAAGAGCGTCATTTGAAGTTTATATAAGGAAAGGCATACCCTTGATAATATATCACAAATTCATAAAGCAAAACCAAGCTTTCTTCCATGTCTTCTACTTCTCTTATGTTCTAAAGAAAATATTTGCAACACTCATCCAAATCGACTAAAATTTGGAGTGGAGCCTTGGGAAAACATTACAATAACTCCCATCTAGTTTTTTTATAAAAAGCAAAGCCAAACTCATCCTACATCAAGAGGCCGTGAGCAATAAGAGGGGTTTGGAAGGGCAAAAGCAAGTGAAAAGCAAGGAAGGAAGGAAAGGTGGTTGCAAGGGTGGATTGGACTTGGGTGTTTAGATCTTGGCTATTTATTGGGTTAAAGGTGAGTTAACTCGCCACTTTAAATGAAAATATAATCCAAATTTGTTTGTGTTTGATTGTATGTATGTTGTTTAAATTGATGTTGACATATGTTGAAACATTAGTTTTGATTCTTGCTTTAAAAGCAAATGACATATGTAATCCATATGAATGGACTTGAATAACATGTGGAATAACCTTGACACAAAATATACAGGTTGTAGTTGAACTTTAGTTTAAATTGAACTCTGATTTGAAAGTGCACTTATATCGATAATTGCTGTGAATGCACTTAGGAATTACCTTGTTTTTGGTGATTTCTATGAAACTTTGTATAATGATCCTTAGAGGTTTCTAACTAGATTTATAATGTTTTATATGTATTTTTGTTTCCATAAAAATTTTGGATAGTAAAAAGTTAAGTAACATCTCGAAAAGCGACTAAAACTTCATTTGTGCAAAATTGTCCCGTTTACCCTTGATTCTTGGACTTTAAAGGTTTGAAAAAATATTTAAATTTAAGTATTTTACTTCATTCTTTTTACAAGTCTTTATTAACTCATATTAAAGTATTCTAAAAGTGGTTTGGGATATTTATGAATTTTTAAGAATTAGTTGTGAATTTTTAAAAAGGAGGTTTTTATAAAGAAAACTTGTTTTTCTAAGTTTTAAAGGATTTTATAAACTTGTTATTTTCAAGTAATATTTTGAGTAAATGTTTTAAAACCTATTATAAGTGTTATAAAGTATTTTAAATGCATTTTTAAGTACATATATTTTTTAGAAGATATATTGACTATTTTATATTTTTTGTAATAAATATCTTCTAGAAAATGGTTTATTTAAGATCTAGTTTTGGTAAATAAATTACTATACATATATATCATTTGAAAGGGGTTTTAAAAGTATAAACAAAAGGTTCAGAAAAAGGCTAGAAATATCTTAATGGCCAAATGGTTAATTGTTTAATTACTTGTTTGAAAGGTAATTAACTATGCTTAATACTAAAATCCAACGAAGTAGCCTTATCTATTTATGAGAGTTAAGACTAATGTTCGAGTAGGGATATAAGAAATAGAGCTCTAACCTACCGGCTTCTCTCTTGACCGAGGAATAATTAAGTCTGGAATGTCAAAAACGTGTTAAGCGTGTCGATTACTTACTTGCTTATGGAAATCATTAATACTATATTTAATTCTAAAAGCTAATGAGGTAGACTTATCTATTTATGAGATTCAAGAATGAAGTGTCAAGGTAAGGTTTGATGCAACCAGTGCTCTAACTTACCGGGCTTCACTCTTGGACGAGGAATAGTTAAGTTGGAATGTTATAAATGAGTTAAATATACGAACATTGATATGTATAAGCAATTGTTTTTGACTAGATAATCAATTAGTTGATTATCAAACTTGACCTAATATTGACTTAAGAAGTATCGAAAGGCTTCGTTATTTCATACCAATGAGAACCTCTGAGGAGGAGCTTTGGTACGAAACATCTCTAGCTTTCGCTTACTTATGAAAGAACCATAATTAGGTTAACCAGAAATTCATCGAATTGGTTTTAAAGAGACCGGGATCGGTAAGTGTTTTGCTTATCGAATACCACTTCAAAACTAGTATATGAGTTCTATTTTTTGGGAGTGGTTGTGAAGTAAAATGTTATAGAGTTGAACTGTCTATCCTAAGATTAAGTCCAAGGTAGAGGTCAACATAAACATTTCAAATGATGCTATCGCGTAGAACTGTTTATCTTAAGGAGTATTCCACGAAAGAGGATAGCGTTAGCATTCATCGAAAGACTTATGTAGGAATCTATAAAGAGATTCAAGATTTGATCGAGATGCTTGAATCCATGTAGCGATTTGTGATCTATTTCAGATGACAGAATCTGTAACGACCTATCTTTTTGGATGGTTTAAATCGACAATAAACCACACATGTCAACTCAAACTATTCAAAAGGGAGGATTGTTAATGGGGTAAATAAGAAAATAAGAGAAAAAAAGAAAAAAGAAAACACAGAATCTCACAGCGGAATGACAAAATATAATAATCAAATAAACAGTTCATGAAGCTGTTTTATAATATACATTTGATTACACAAATTTTTACAACAATCAGAGTACAAACAATGACATATCAATGATGATGCAGCGGAAACATTACTAATAATATAATATATACACCAAACTCCGTCTTCGTCCTCCAGAAATAGAGTCTTCAACACTAAAAAGCTCAGACTGACCCGAGCGCAATGAAAAGACAAAACACTCGAGTCAGAACTAAAAGATCTTATGTAAGTTAAATCAACAGTAAATAAATATGAGTGTAATGGCTTCAGAAATGTTTATGGGATTTTACATCTCTTATCCAATGTATAACGTGCGTGCAATAACTTAAGAGAAGTTTCGGGATTTCCATCTCATAAGGATCCGTTAAACTATATATATGTAGTAATATACGCTATATATATAATGTCTATCAGTAAAGTAAAGTATTAAAATAGCGTTAAGGCGTTATCTATATCCCCCTTAACACATTTTTATAAATGTTGCAGTCTATACAGTACTGTAAACTCCACCAAATTGGTGAATTTTAAATGTTCTAACATCCATAACTTTCCCATACGAGCTCGGATTCGTGCACGGTTTCTTCCGTTGGGTTCGTATCGGAATTTCGGACAATACAGAACTATTTTAGTTGGATTCTAAGACTGTTCAAATTTGGGCTTTATTTAGATTTTAAATCGACGATAAATAAAAGGTGAGTGATTTAACCCACTCACAAATACTAAACATTCTTATGTTAGTTGAAATAAATTTATGATGTGATAAGAATATTATTGGTTGTTGTTTGGTAGTTAATTTGACATTTTAAATTGAAATTGAATTTTGTTGAATTAAGTTGCCATTTAAATTAATATTGAATTTAAATTGTTAGTTAAATACCGAATAATGATAACCGGTTAATTTTTGTGATGGATGTTTATTTGTTGTCATTTTGGATGATTGGATGTTTATATCCCTGTTATCACTATGAGTTGAAATAATACATACCCGAATGATCTTATAGATTAGGGAAAATCGTTATGGGTTGAAATGATAAACCTGAGCGATTTTATTGATTTGGAAATTGTTGATTCGGGATACGGGTTGAAATGATATTTACTCGAGAAATTTAACTATTTTTGGATTGAAATGATATATACCCTATCGCTTGACCATATGGTAGAAAATTATATATGGACCATGTTGGTCGGTTTTAAATTATTTTTGAAATAGTAAAGTATGTTTGATTTTTAAATTTGATCTTTAAATTTAATTTACTGATTTTATTTAAAAAAATTATATTTGGAAAATAATTTGTTTTATATGTTTTAATGCTTAAAATTATAAGTTAATATATGGTTTTAAAGGCAAATTTAAGATTTTAACTTATAATTCTATTTAGTTTTAAAAATATATTTTAAATAGTTTAAAATTTTAATTTAATAAAATATTTAGTATAGTTTTAATATATATATATATATTAAATTTAATTAAATATAATAAATATAGTTTTGATTTAAGATAATAAATATAAACTTTTATAATAACATTAATAATAAAATATTTTTGTAAAATATTTTAGAAATTTTGTAAAAGGATTTGTAAGGAATTTATAGAAGTTTGTAAGAGATCTTATAATGGATTTATAAAAAGGATTTTTTTATAAAAGATTTTATAAAGGATTTTATTATGGTTTTATAAAGGAGTTATAATGGCTTTAAAGGAATTTACGTAGAAGTTTATGAAAAGGAGAAGAGTTGTAAACTGTTTTGGAATTTATAAATAGCTTTATAAATGGTTTTAAAGCATATAAATAGTTTATAAATGGTTTAGGAGAGATTTATAAATTATTTTCGAAATTGATTGAAAGAAATCTTCCTCGGTATTTATGAATATATTTATACTTTTGGAATAAGTATATGGATATCTTGATATGAAGGTATAAACTGTTTTCTGGATTTATTATTAAAAATGTTTTATAAAACGACCACGGTGTGAAATAAGCGTTTGGTTGTTAAAGAGACCGGGGTCGGATATTGCCATACTCTCTGCCAATTCCGAAACCACTTCAACAACTGTGCACGTTGTGGAGAATCCAGAATGAAGTAGGATGGTTTGGCGAACGCTGCTGATATGAGGTAAGAACGCAGCCCTGATCCCCTCGGGTGAGCTTGATATGACTAAAACAGGAGCTATAACGGGCCAAGTGAGGTCGCTCCTCCGATCGGGAACATTTCTTCGATACCATATCTGTTACTTTGTGATTGATTGGTGGCCACCCTCGATTTAATTATGGGAGTGTGTTCCGAGGTGGGCGGTAGTAGCTGCTATGCGTTACCACCAGTTCGGAAGTGCAAAACGGTACAATCCTACCCTTGGCATTGCCTCGCGTGCCTTGTCATATGCCTTATCGAGCCCACTACGATTTTGGTTTGTGTCGTACCTATGGAGTGCTCCCTGATAGCCCACCGGTTTGGTGGAGTTTATAGTACTGTATAGACTACGACATTTATAAAAATGTATTAAGCGGGATATGGGTAACGCCTTAACGCTATTTTAATACTTTACTTTACTGATAAACAATATATATATAGCGTATATTACTACATATAAATAGTTTAACGGATCCTTAGGAGATGGAAATCCCAAAACATCTCTTAAGTTATTGCACGCATGCTATACACTGGATAGGAGATGTAAAATCCTGTAAACATCTCTGAAGTCATTACACTCATATTTATTTACTGTTGATTTAACTTACATAAGATCTTTTAATTCTGACTCGAGTGTTTTGTCTTTTCATTACGCTCGGGTCAGTCTGAGCTTTTCAGTGTGGAAGACTCTATTTCTGGAGGACGAAGATGGAGTTTGGTATATATTATATTATTAGTAATTTTTCCGCTGCATCATTATTGATATGTCATTGTTTGTACTCTGATTGTTGTAAAAATTTGTGTAATCAAATGTATATTATAAAATAGCTTCATGAATTGTTTATTTGATTATTATATTTTGTCATTCCGCTGTGAGATTCTGTGTTTTGTTTTTCCTTCTTTTCTCTTATTTTCTTATTTATCCCATTAACAATCATCTCATTTGAATAGTTTGAGTTGACATGTGTGGTTTATTGTCGATTTAAACCGTCCGAAAAGGTGGGTCGTTATAGAATCCATTTAGGGATTTGTGTTCTGTTCGAGTGATGAAGACTCGTATGAAAGATGTCGAATGCGGCCTCGACATCGGAAATGGTTAAACACAGAGTGGGATGCACAATCCCGAGTTTTGCTAACCTTGAGGGTATATTAACTCAATTATCTAGAGATGCTTATAGATGATGCTAGTGGGATTTGATGGTACTTGGTTCCATGCTGTTCATACTATGTTCTAGAGATGGGCCAGTTGTGTTTACCTTATGGTATATTTTATCTAGAGATATACGACGCTCAAAAGGTAGTCTTTGGTCCTTATCATGGCGATCCTCTTCAGTTTACTAGAAGCATCTCCGCGGAAAAAAATCCATTATGCGAACGTATCTTAGCGGTGTTGATTGTATACCTATCATTGTCGTGTCATATGCACAACAACTGTTTTATGATATATTTTCTACACCCTAGACGTTATCTATCATACCGGTATATTCACTCATCATATGGTTGGTTTCATTGAAGGGGAAAACCATTACAGTAATCTATACTGTCATAATGGTTACTGTTACTGTTTACATATTTCTTGAGTTTCTCTCACTGGTTTACCAGACTGATCAGGGTGTTATTTTCTTATGATGCACAGGGTCAGCCCATGTACATTTCCATATTTAGCTTTGGACACTTCAGAGCTTATGGAGACGAGTTGGATGTTTACCTACCATAGTATCCTTATTTCTGTTGCATTATTGTATTCTATATATCAACATTATGAGGAAAGACAGTTAAAACTATCTAGCTGATGATAATACTTATATTTTGTAAATATGAAATTTTTGTATTCAGAGTAACCCATTGTACCGTTCTTTTGATATTATATATTATTGTTCCATTGAGAGATTCTGATGTTGTGTTCTCCCTTTTTTGTTCCATTCTATCTTCTTTATTTTAACCTAACGTTTTGTCTTTCTGGCACTTCGGTGTTTGGCACACGAATGTCATGGATGTATTTAGTGTCGACATTTCAGGGGTGAAAAGTCGGGTCGTTACAACCATTTTTTCCCTACTATTAATATATATATATATATATATATATATATATATATATGATAGGGTTTTACATGCAACATGATCAAGTGGCAGGTGGTCCAAACACGACCTTGAGCGTTGTTGGGCTTGAGGGTACTCTCTAGTGACTCATTACTAATTAATGTTGGACGTGGCATATTTTTACGCTACTGCACTACGGATGTCGAACTTTGGCATAATTCGGGGTAACAGCTCCAGTCTCAACAACACTGCCTCATCCGCATGAGGGACGGGCAACATCATGGCATGGGATAGGGGACCGCTGCAGTCATATCTCAGCTCGTCGATGCACCCTAGTATGAAGGGGAGAGATGTCCCACCCAAACTCACAAGGCAATGGACTATCCCCGAGCAAGACAGTGAATGCATTATGATTCAATCTTGTTGGATAGCCTGGCAATCTCGATAAAGAAGTGAATACGTGGTGATTCACACTCGTCGATGGTCGATCGATGAGGAAGGGAGCTGAGGCTCGCTTCGTCCTTGGTTGCGAAGGTCGACAGTCCCCAAACGAGGTAATGTGCACATCATAACTTATCCTCGTTGGATAGCCTAAATAGGTGGCGGGGTCCAAGCACGAACCTTTGCCCAGGCCTGAAGATTCTTTTGGGTGACACGCCTCCAGCTTGGTAGTCCCCAAGAAAGAAAGTGAATGCATAATAATTTAGCCTCACTAGATAGCCGATCGATAAGGAGTGAAGCATTGAATAGCTCACGCAATCCTTGGCGGTGGAGGTCGACAATTCTCAAAAGATAATGAGCTCATAATAACTCATTTTGGTTGCATAGCCTTGGCGATCGAGTTGAACAAAGTTGGCTCGAAGTCTTATATATATTCTTCACAAAGGATGCATTACATAGCCTTATAATCGTGGCCAGCTTTTATACATGATAGACTCGGAGGTGCACGATTTTCCAAGTGCGAGAAATGTGGGTTCCGCTCGAGTGAGAGTGGTTGTAAATATCATTTATTAAGGCGACGCTTATAACATTCAATACCTCCTAGTTCGGGCCAAACATTCCTTCAGCCAAGTTCTTTATATTTGCAAACACCTGGTACAGAACTAAATATTCGATAATTAATTGTCGGAGCTTCACTCTTGAGTTGTAATGCTTGGGTATCTTCCTTTTGTCGGCTTCGGTGCGGAGTTCTTCTCTTCGTTCTTCAATTGTGTCGAGCCCGAGCTCGTGTAGCTTGTCGTTTTATCCAATGTTATAGGTAAGATGTCGAGATGAGGGGACGTCTACCTCGATGGGTAACATGGTTTTTTACCCATAGGATAGTAAGAAAGGAGTGTGGCCGCTTGAAGTGCGATTGGAGGTGCGATAGGACCAAAAAACAAGCGGCAGTTCTTCGACCAAGTTCTCTTTAGCTTTTGCAAGGCGTTTCTTGAATATTGATTGATGGTTTTGTTGACGGTCTCGACTTGATCGTTGGCTTGAAGATGGGTAAAGGAAAAAAAACATTTCTTGATCCCATTCCTTGCGCAGAAGTCTTGAAAGAGATCGCTCTTGAACTGAGTGTCGTTGTCGATGATTGTTTTCTTTGGTAGGCTGAAACGACATATGAAGTTCTTTATGATGAAGTTGAGTATCTTGGAGGCGGTGACTCCAGTAAGGAGCTCGGCCTCAACCCATTTGATGAAGTTGTCGTTGCCAACTAAGACGTGATTGTATACTACCTTGGCGTTAGACAACTTTCCTATCAAGCCGATTCCTCGTGTGTCGAATGACGCTGGGAATTCATAAGGGTAAGGAGGGTATTAGATTTTCTAGGCATCTTGATGAATCGTTGACACCGAACACATCTCTTGACGTAGTCCGTAAAATCCTTGATCATAATAGGTCAATAGCAGCCTTGTCGAGCGGCCTTTATTGCTAGGCTTTGCCCTCTGGGCGGCCTTTTGATAAATGAAATGCTAATTAAACTAGTATTGAATAAACTATATATATTATATGAACTAAAGTAGCTTTCATTTTACAATTTGCCAAACTAATATAATAGTGTATACATATAATGTTAAGTTCATATAATACACACATATAAAATACTAAGTTCACATAGTGTTTAGTGACATTTAAACTAAAATTTAAAACTTGTATTATTCATTTTAAAATGTGATTAAAGTTTTTCCTTTGATTGTAGAATTATTTGAATGAAGAGAAAAATTCATATGTTTAACACGCATGAATGGGTCATAGGGGTGCATTGTTCCACTTGTAATTCATGAATTACTTGCAATAAGCGAAGTTTCACCCGTTTACTTATAAGAAGCTTTTATATTTTTGAAAGATTAGCTACATATTACCGTAAAAGGATAAGATTTTGGCCCTAGAAACTTTTACGTCGACAGAACACAAGTAGGCGACAGGAACAAAATATATTGGAAGCTCAGTACACAATCCTACATATTTTTGGAGATAAAAAGTCCATATATATATATATATATGATAAGATCTAGTATGTACCGACCAGTTTGAGATAATATTCTCTTCTGTTTTCTTCATCTTTACAACTACACTACGTAGTAAGCACTGCACTGAATGGACACTTAAGTTGGTAAATAAATAGTTTAAAAAGGAAAAATACAACGGACCTTATACCAAGTGGTCCTAACTCCCACACTATGTACTACTGTATGTCTATCACTTTAGGGTCCATATATTGGTTTCTGATGTACGACGTTATCTCTAACCCCTTCACATAATTTAGAGGCCTTGTCATAAGTTTATCAGAAATTAAGATATAAAATAAAAATGAAAATATCAGTCATTGCTATCCTCTAGCCGCTAAATTTAACAGGCATAAGAATTCCACGTCAACTTATAATTTATGTTTACAAATCTGACACATAAGATATGTCGTGCAGTATAGGCATGTTACTCATGTCCTGCCCTGGGTCCTAACTTTGAAAATTTATAAATTTTACAGCTAAAACTGTCGTATTTGTCTCCTATTTCTATATGTCATTTGCAACAGTGGTTTGTTTCTCGATAGATCCTGCCATGAAATGAGCTCTACATAACATGATATGATTAACATTAACATTAACGTATACATACGTTGTCAGATTGTTATTGTTTCACAATAAATGATCAACTAATGGAAAATAATTCTGTCTACTTGTATATGAAGATATCATCTTCAACGTTGTCTTTTTGTTTGTGTGACACACCGTTGTTATTTGCCTATCCACATAATGATAATGATGATATTCTATCGATAGTTTTCAAATTGGTAATGTGTACAATCCATCATGTGCTAGAGACTCAAAATGTAAAACGCTACCAAACTACCAAGGGTTAAAACGTACAATCCAAACGAATATGCTTTATATCGACATATCAATAAAAAAAGATTTGGGTTTTGTAACCTTTGTTTTTTGCACAATTGTATTTTTTCTTTAAAATAATTTATGTTTGCGCAACTATAAATTATGCAAATGTATATTTTTTTTATAAATAAATTTACGCTTGGCTATTTAGGAAAGCGCAACTATAATTTTTTTAAATTTTTTTATGCTAGCGCATTAAAAATGCGCAAATAAAAAATACTATTATAAAAAAAGTATTTTTGAAATAAGATTTGACCGTGATCTAAAGTGGAAATAAGTTTTTTTACCGGATCTAAAATGAAAATTTGTCCAAGATTATAAGTTGATATTAAAAAATCCATGTAAATGCAGGCATATTATGGATTAATCCATTACAATGTTTTGAACGTGTGTAAATTGGTTTGACTAATCCCTGGCTAGCTGTATTTATTTTCTGCTGGTTTTTCCGTTTCTTGATCTTTGTTTCTGTTGTTGGGTTTTTTTTTCTGTCTGGAAGGTATATGGTCTTCATATGCTTCGCCTATTTTTGTGAGCCACCGGAGAAAGGCGTTTTTTCTCCCTTTATATTTATATACTTTTTCTTTCAAAAAAAAAAAAAAAAAATGGTTTGACTAATGGATGGTGGTGCACATTTATATATTTGGCATGTGAAAATTAAACACATCCCACTTTCTAAAACATACTCATTTTACGTTCTTTCATTATGAATTTTTTTTGTACATCATTCTTTTTTATAATTCTTTATTCTTTATCCTTCTCGTTTCAAAATTTAAAAGTCGTGCGATTATGAGTTATACAAAACTGCAACATTAACATAGGTTAAAGTTAATAAAATTACTCAAATAACCCGAATTACACCTAATGCTTGAAAATAAGGATATATTTTATAAAATGAAATTGAGGACCTAAAACTTAATTTTTATGATTCAAAAATTTCATTAAACTTTAATTAACTAAATTTTATTATTATACCAAAAAAATGATGTGATAAATGCACTTGACTAAATATTGAAAGAATACGTTAGGTTAGGTTGAAATTATGGAAGACTTCAAGCTAAAGCCCAATACTGTGTGACACTGGTTAGATTACTTGGATTAACTTAGTCGAATCCTATAAGTGTTACTCGAGGCCCAGTATTGTCCGGTCCAGACATTATAATTAGGTGATTTAATTTTGGGGTTTTGGACCAAAGGTCCATATTTTCAAAGCTCATGCACAAAAAGTCTCTGCTCATAAACACATATAAATTAGGTCTTTATTTTGTTATTTTTTACCAAACTGTCATCTTTTAGAAAATCGACTTAGCATTCTTTTCAAGAGCAAAAGCGGTATAAATTAGCCAAAATCTAAAAATAGGGACCTAATTTTCATAACTTATTCGGGAGGGACTTTTCTTACATCATCTTTCAATTTCAGGGACTTGACAGCGATTCCTTGTTTAATTTTTTTATTTTTACATTTTTGCGTTTTAACAGCATAAGGAAAAGGAAACCACAGCTCATTTACTTAATTTTTGTAAGGAAACAAGAATTCGTTTATCTTCCTAAAAATACAATCCTAAATAACAATCATAAACTCAACAATTCTTTCTTTTTTTTTATGTAAAATTCTATCGATTTGAAATTCAATTAGAAAATTATATTTAATTTGATAATTTTGAATCTTAAAAATAGAGTGTTAGATAATTTCAACTGGAATCTTCCAAGAGATAACATTGAAAATATGACCAAGACAATCTGGAAACAAACAATTGTTCAAGTTGATAAATCAATTCGAATTTATATTTTTTTACTATTCTTTCAATATCTGGAGTGTATTAGTGGATGTATATCATTTACCAGTAAACAAAGGGTAAATCTTCTTCGTCCACATTTCACTGGAGTAAATAATAAAAGTGTATGATTTGAAAAAAATTAAATATTTTTTATACACGGAATTAGTTCTGTTCAAAAAACGGTAGGCCTCAAGCTAAGGCCCAAAACTGTGTAGCATTAGCTAGATTGCTGGGATTAATTTTGTCAAATCTTATAAAGTGATACTCGAGGCCCAGTAGTCTGCGGTCCAGGAATAATAAGCCGGTTTAATTTTATTATTCTGATTACTTGTACATTTTCGTCCAAATTAAAAAAATAAAAAAATAAAAAAATAAAATAAAGATCCTTTTGGGTTTTCAAAACCAAAGATATATTTGTCTTTAGTAAAAACATCCCAGTTTTGTATACCATTTGAATTTTGTAGCACCAAACCACATTGTAAAGCCCTTTACGACTTATAAAAGATATATCCCAATGAACGGCACAAAAATAAAGAAAAAAAAGTGACCTGATCTGATCTTATCCTAAGATTGAAACTGTAAAGGTATGGCAGAGCTTTCTTTCCTCACATTTTGCTTAAAACTAATATGATTGTGACCAATCGGATGATATCATTTCTTGCATAGAACAATACCAACATTATAATTATTTGTTAAAAAATAAAAAAATAAACGTTATAACTAACAGTACTAAAGTCGCACGCAATCGAAATTTAAGCAATCTTTTCATTATACGTACGTTGCTTTTATTGTTAGTTCCCGTTCACAGCCAAAAAATGGCACGCTCGTCGAAATCGGAAAAAAGCGCGTGGCATTTATATTGTTCAAGTGGAAGATGAAAATCGGACCGTTGGTTGTCGGATGCCTTGTGCCGATTCACCAAACGATCATTTCATTTTGCAGCTCCTCCTCTCCCTATACAACCCAATCTCCCTTCTCCACTTCACACCTGTTCAGTCTAGACGTAGCAGACCGACCGAGCAGGATAGCTCAAGCAGACATTTGAGTGGATAGTCGTTTGTTTAGTGTGTTCGTTTCACCAACGCTATAGCGCATTATTATTCTATTTTGTCTGCTGTTAGTAGTGTTCAAAGTTGAGAGATTATAGAGGTTTTTCGCAGCAATCATCCAATCTTGAATGTGGTGGAGATACTCCTCCATAATGAGATATTGTAATTTATGAGTTATCATTTGGGTTTGTTCCGCAATTGTCGTTAGTTAGTTTTATTTTTCTAGTTTGTTTGATTTGCTAGTATTTGAATTAAAATGTATTTGTGTGGTTTAATGTATTGGTATGTTTTATTTGCAATTATTAAACCTACATTACACAAAAATAATAACTAATTAACTATAAATCAATTAAATTAATAATCATAAATTAAATTACCGCTCAAATGCTTCGCTCAAATACACCATTCGTAGCCACAAACGCATACCCTGTTCAACAATCTTTCCCGCTCAAATACCCCGCTCAAATGCTCTGCTTTTCGCCGCAAACGCGCCCTTAGTGTTGATCAAAAAAAATACAACATCCAAAATGAGACCGTGGAGAGCTAACAATCTCAATAATAAGATTAAAGCGGACGTCGAGCCTAAAATGGACACAACACCCTAAAACAAGATTAAACAGAGAGATCTAGCATAATGAAGTAAGAAACACATAATTTTTTTTAAGTGGTTTGACAAATCTGAGGTCTACGTCTACTTTAATCTTATCATTGAAATTATTTGTTACAAGTACAAGTATTTTTACCAATTTAACAGTGTAGAACAACAAAAGTAACTTTCTTTATGACAAGGTCATGTATAGAAAAAAAGTGAAAATGCGAAGTACCAAAAGTCTTTTTATAATTGCTCTTAATATGGTATTTATAGAGAATTGCCTCAATAAAGTCGTAGGTCTACGAAATACCCGTTCCAATAGATCCGAGAATGTAGAAACGAAGACGAGGCTCCCTGACCAATAAAATCATTTCAGTACTGATTAGAAGTGGTCGGTTTTCTATCTTTGATCCCTATAGTTGCAAGTACTATTTCCTAAGAAATTAAGTCGTTTTTTGAGAAAATCTGTCATCTCTAGTACTTGTCCTTTTGAGCTTTTCGGAATTGTTCACCTACTCCTCCTGAAATTGACCCGATCACTTGAATTAGGAATCCATAAGCCATAGTTCCGAAACTCCATAAGGTGCACAAAAAGTGCTCGGTACCGATCAGTTTGCTTAGCTCTTATTGCACTCTCAAAACCACTTTCTTAAACCGTTTTGTATTAAACCGTTTTGTATTCATCTGACGTTCAGATTCGAGTGAAAGCTGCTTGGTTTAAAAATCGGATAACTGCTAGGTTTATTACGAGTACAAATCTTTAAAGTTTTTAATGGTTTCGTTTGGTTAAAATTATTAATGTTTTACTTTCATTCTTGGAGCATCTTTCTCTTCCTTTAACTTTATTTTAAATTTGAGGCTGTTTGATTTTCAAGCATCTGTTTCTTCTTTAGGTGCACTATAATTATATTTTGTTGCTAAAGTTCACTTTATGTACATTTCATTCTTTATTTGTAATGCATGTTTAACAATTTGATTCAAAGGTCGGGGTCCTAATTTTTCTCTTTGGTGATGGATGGCAAAAATGTTAGGACCATTTTGCAATCACGCTGGCAAAAGCAGCAATGATTTCTTCATGCAAAAAGCAAAGAGCTTGTAAAGATATATACAGCAGGGCAATTTGCATGTTGGTTGATGCTGACATATACAGGAGCAACGTAGACCAAATTGTATCCTTCCATAGCTTTATTTTATTTATTTTTTTACAACATGCTTTAACAACACTGTTTATTGTTCCTCATTGTCAATTTGGATACGACAAAACGTTGAACTTATTTTTGCAAAGTGTTGTTAGTTTGATATGTTAAACTATAATAAGTTGTCCACACATTTATCTTATGCTCAATCTATACTAAAATGAGATCATCAATAAAGGAAGCTCTTATTTATTTACTTTTAAAATATTATTTTAGTTATTTTTTGCTCTTACAGGTTAAAATATAATATGTAATTTTACTATCCAAATAATTATGGAAAGCTACCGCAAAATAAACGAAATATATTAAAGGGATAATGGAAAGTTATCTTGGAGAATCATGGAAAGAAGACTCCGTATATATTAAAGCTATTGTTAAAATAAATACGCAACATATCAATTGAGATAATTGATGACACACGCACACATAAGGTTCTAGGGAATTCCTTTGATGTAAAAAACTAGGCTATCAGCAATTGTAAACATTTATCCCTCAAACAAATTAAACAAATTAATAAATAAAAGCTCTATTGCAAAAGAGCAAAATTAAACAAATAATTTTGTATCAATTCTTCTTCACATTCTTACAATTCTTTACGGATTTCTATCAAATTGGTTGGAGAGCTTTGTCCTCTTCTACTTTCAATTTGTCCCGTTCAATCCTTAAAATTTCAATTACATGACAACCCCATTTTTCAATTACATATCACCTTCAATCCTTGAAGAAGAAAACTTTGATTATTGGTGTTATCCCACCTTTTGGTAAGGCCATGACACTAAGGACTTGACTGAGAATCCAAGACAATCCGTCCCAAATGTCGGTTATACACAGGTCTACTATGGATACCGGTCAATTTTGTCCGAGTCTGGACCGAGCTACAATCACCATGGTACGACAAGCTTAGCTATGAAAGCCAACGTTCCAAATTTCAGGTCAATCAGAGTTCGTATGCTCAAGGTGTGAATCGATCAAAATCAAGGAAGTCAACCTCATTCGGATCCATGGTGTTCGTATCCATCATAGCCAACCACCTTCGTATCCATCAACCTAGAGGCATCCATTTTGTATCCATCCCTCGGATTACTTCAGTTCGTATCCATCAAGCAGAAGCGGCCTGGTTCGTATCGATCACTCGTTTGGTCGATACGAAGGAGAGAGTCAACGATCGATATGAGAGAAGTCATGGCAGATCGATACAGAAAGTATAATCAAGGATCGATACGAAGAAATAAGTGCGCATTGATACAAACTGGAATGAAGATCATTGATACGAAGCGGCTATGGATGATCGATATGAATGGACCCTCCATCCATCGATACGAAGAATGATTCCTAGGAACGATACGAAGAAGACATGATAAAGTGGAAAAAGCGGTCATGCGACATGAAAAGTGGATCGCTCCTAGACTATCGCTCCACATCACCCTGATCGACACGCATAGCATCGATACGCACAACTATCGATACATATACTCCAGCAACATACAATGTCAAACTTGGATCGATCATAACTCAAGATCTACAAGTCCAAATGCCACCAAATTTTCACAGGAGCTTGCATGCCACCTCAAGAATGTCCTTGATCGATCTCAAGCCAAATGGATGTGTTTTTGATCGATACGAAATGTACACGTATCGATCAGGGATCGATCCCAATCTACCTCGAATCGATCACGTGGGCCCACCCACGATTGAGAAGGAGTATTCCGAGATCTAAGTCAAAATTTTCCAACCTACGGCTATAAATAGCAGCCATATGCTTCTAGAAATAGGACTTTTTTTGGCTTCTCTACGCTGATACTCTGCCGAAATCACTATTATATTTCAGTTGTACTGTTGTAATCTCCTGTAATCAGCAAGTCAAATTCAATAAACATCAATCATTTCATAGTGGACGTAGGCAATACGCCGAACCACTCTAAATTTGTGTGTTTCTACAATTTTTCTTATCTGTTGATTGGTGTGTTTATTAGATCTGTCTTATTTTACATTCACTTTCTTCATTTTATCTCTTCAAACACATCCAAAGAGTGTTGTGTCCAATTTTGATACAAACACTTTGGTGCTTTCACTGAGAATTGATCTCAGGTTTTCTCCTACTCATTGGATCTACTGTCGATATTGGATTGCAAGAATCTAAGGAGAAGATCCAGATCTCAAGCCTAAAAGTTCTTCCATCCTATTCAGATGTGCGCCAAGTCTAGGATAGAACTTCGCTATTCACCATGGTCGCTACTAGGACTACCTCAACTACTGCAGATCCAGAAGGGCGGGATAGGCAGAACCCCGCACAACTTCCCTCTGCAGACCAGAACACTGCTGGACCTTTGGATTCACAAGGCCTTGTCACCAGGGAGCAGTTCCAACTACTGATGCAGGAGTTGACTCAAAGCCGCCAGCAGCTTACCCAGCAGCTCCGTGCCAACACAGAGTTAACCAATCGACTGAACCGGGAAAGACGAAGGAGATCCAAACGAGAATAGGCTTCCTACTCATCTACTAAAAGTTCAGCTTCCTATGATTACAATCATAGACAGAAGCTATACACAGGCTACCAGACATCATCGCACTTTGACTATTGGAAAAGCGAGAGTTGATCCGTCAACCAGCCGTCAGACCGGACCCTCCTCCCGAGGAGGGATGGTTCCTTATCACAGTACTGATAACTGTGCTGCTGCCACTGCCACCGAGTTGGAAGCTGACACTCAGAACCGAACAGATTCGAACCTTCGCCAACGTGATTATACTCCTGAGCCTTATGTTCCCGAAGACCTAGAGCCAAGGAGGCGAGGTATGGACCGTCGACCGCGCCCGACCCATCCTCGCATTGTGGAACCCGACCACACCTTGGCCAAGAATGCCCAGAATGTCCAAATGCCAGACATCCTGACAATGATTCGCCAGATGATCCATGAGAGCCAAGGCCTCACCAATGACGACTAGGGAATCTCCCGGAGTCACACCTCGTTCACCGATGACATTCTCTACGCTGAACCGCCTCAACGATTCAGAATGCCAACCCTACCTGTTTATGAAGGGAACTCTGACCCTAACCGGCACATTTTGAAGTATGAGTGGTTGATGAACGCCGCACGGGTTGATGATGCGGTCAAATGCCGAAGTTTCCCAATTTCCCTAGGGGGCATCGCAACTATGTGGTTTACTCGCCTACCACCCCGATCTATTTCATGTTTTGACCAGTTGGCTACGAAATTTGTCGAGCAGTTTTGCATGCATGTCACAAGGTCCAAAGATGTTAATACCTTGTCCAGTGTTACTCAAGCTCCCGGAGAGACACTCAGACGTTACTTGGAAAAGTTCCATGCTGCTTGCGCAGAGATTAGTAAACCTAATTACAATTCCATTCCGATGGCACTGACTAAGGGGATCGATCCTGATTCCGAATTTGGCAATTGGTTGGCTGGAGAACCCCTGCGTCATTAGACCGTTTTTCCAAGGCAGCTCAGTTCTTGAGAAGAGAGGATGTGAAATAGTCTAGGAAAAAGGATGTCGTGGGGCCCAGTGTGGAAGGAATCCAGAGCAATGTCGTAGTGAAACAAACTGAAGAGAGTTCTGGGAAGGTGTAGTTAAATATACAGAATAAGCAAATCAGCAGAAAGGCGATGGAAATCAGGGTAAGAAGCGGGATCAGAATCGCGAACTACGACGTAAAGCTCCCATGTTTGACACTTATACTCCTTTAAATACATCCCTGGAGAACGTGTACTTGCAAACTTGTAATACTATCCAGTATAAGAAACCTGCTCCGAAGCAATCGTTAGAGAGACAGATTCAAACTGGGAAGTTTTGTAGATTTCACGATAGTTATGGCTACTACACGAATAAGTGGCGTCATCTACAGGATATTATCGAGAAGTTGATTCGAGAGAGAAAGTTGGAGCAGTTCGTTCGGGCGTCGCAGGGTGGAGTTGCGGGCCCGTCGAATCAAAATCAAGTACCAAATCAGGTTAGACCGGAGGAATCTACGCGTACTGGTGGAAGGTTAGTGATTAACACTGTTAGTGGTGGTCCTCATCCAGCGGATCGTAGCTAGAGGGAAATGGAGTCGTATGCCAGCTCCATTAGGCATGCGAGCTTCGAATGTTGCAGTAACTCGGAAGACGGGGCTCTGACCAAACAACAGAAGACGATGACAGACGACATCGTTTTCCGAGACAGGGATGCTGACAGAATTGAAGCCCATACCATTGATCCACTAGTCATTTCAGCTTAGATAGGTCCTGCTTGGATGAAGAGGATCTTAGTGGACAGTGGCAGTTCAGTGAATATACTCTTTAAACGAGCTTACGATCAAATGAAGATGGAAGCGAAAGATTTGAAGCCCTATTAGTATCGTATTCATGGCTTTATTGGAAGTGCAACTATACCCACTGGGATGGTGGAGATACCAGTGGAGTTGGAAGTTGGAGAACATCGGAGAGTCCGGATGTTGCAGTTCATTGTATTGGATATTGATTCACCGTACAATGCTTTCTTGGGCCGATCGGCCCTAGCTGATTTCAGGGTTGCTATCGCCCTTTGGTGTTTGACTTTGTAATTCCCTACCGACAATGGAGTCAGAGTTTTTTAAGGAGACCAGGCTGCTGGACGGGCCTGTTTTGTTGCTGAGCTGTGGGAGGCGCAGCGAAAAGAAAAGGGAAAGGGCGTAGAGGAATCTCTCTGCGTCCGCTTTGCAAATAATTGACAGTTAACACTTGGGCATAGGCCCGGGCACTACAACCAATTCCCAAGAGATCTTGACCCAAGAGATACTGAAAGCGAGGACGAAGCCAAAGACAATCAGGCTTCTTCGGTAGAGTTGACGATCGATGTTCCGATTGATAATAATGACGATTCTAGAATGATATAGATTGGATCTCAGCTAAGCCAACAGATGAAAGAGGAAATGGTTGAATTTCTCCGGGCAAACCTCGACGTGTTTGCCTGGACGCACTCTGACATGTGTGGGATCTTGTCTGACATCGCGAGCCACACCCTGAATATTGACCCGCGACATGTCTCGATCAAGCAAAAAAGGCATGGTATGGATCTAGAGTGATTTGCCGCCCTAAAGGAAGTGGTAGATAAACTCAAGTCGAACGGGTTTATCCGAGATGCGTTATATCCAAAATGGGTGTCCAACCCTGTACTTGTCAAGAAGCCTAACGAGAAATGGAGAACTTGAGTTGACTACTCAGACTTGAATAAAGCTTGCCCTAAAGGCAGTTTTCCACTTCCCCGGATTTGTAGACTCAACGGCCGGACATGAGCTCTTGTCTTTCATGGATGCATATTCCGGCTACAATCAGATTCCCATGCACCTGTCCGATTAGGAGCACACCAGCTTCATCGCCAATCTAGGACTTTACTACTACAGAGTCATGCCGTTTGGACTCAAAAATGCCGGAGCAACTTACCAACGGCTAGTTAATCGAATGTTTGCTAACCAAATTGGAAAGACTATGGAGGTATACGTGGACGACAGGCTTGTAAAGTCACGATTCTCCACCAGTCATATCAAAGACCCAGAAACGATGTTTGACATCCTTCGAGAGTATAGAATGAAGCTTAACCCATTGAAGTGTCACTTTGGGGGCGCATTCGGAAAGTTCCTTGGATTCATCATCAATGCTCGGGGAATCGAAGCCAACCCCAAGAAGATATGGGAAATTAGGAATCTTGAGACTCCAAGAACCATAAAGCAAGTTCAGAGCCTCAACGGGAAGGTAGCCACACTGAGAAGATTCATCTCAAAATCCATCGACAAGTGCATTCCCTTCTTCAATCTAATCAAAAAGGGAAAATGGAACTTTAAATGGACTACAGAATGTGAAGGCGCATTCCGAGCACTGGTTCAACACTTATCCACACCACCTATTCTTTCAAAGCCTATTGATCATGAGAGACTGTATATCTACTTGGCGGTGTTAGAAAACGCAATCGGTGCTGCTTTGATTCGGGAGAAGGATCGGATACAACGGCCAGTCTATTATGTCAGCAAACGACTGACCAGAGTGGAGAGAAATTATCCGAAGTTGGAGAAGTTAGCTTACCGTCTTGTCGTTGCCTCGAGGAAGCTCCGCCCATATTTTCAGGCTCATCCTATCACTATCTACACCGACCAGCCATTACGATAGGTCCTTACGCGGCTTGAGACGTCTGGTAGGTTACTCAAGTGGAATATCGAGCTGAATTAGTTCAACATCACTTACACACCGAGGCGAACTATTCAAGGACAAGTCCTAGCCAACTTCATCGCCGAATTCACTATCCCGGAGGACTTGCCCGAAACTAGTGAATCTCCTAAATATGTCTGGAAGCTACATACTGATGGTGCATCAAATGACCGCTGCTCAAGCGCTGGGTTTGTGCTTGAAACTACTGAAGGCCGATCTATATGCTATGCTTTGAAGTTCGATTTCTGTGCGACCAACAACGAGGCTGAATATGAAGCCCTGCTCGCCGGACTAAGGCTTGCCAGAGATTTAAGAATTATTTCTGTGGAGATATACTGCGATTCACAATTGATCGTGTGCCAAGTTCGGGGGGGGGGGGGGGGGAATACCAGGCCAAAGACCGGAGACTGGCTGCTTAACTTGCTCGGGTCCAGGAAATATTGAATCAGTTCGATTATTATGCCATCTATTGCATACCCCGAGAACACAATCAGAAAGCCGATTCCTTGGCAAAGTTAGCCAGTACCGGTGAGGCACAGCAAATAGGACCCATTCCTGTTGAGACACTATCTTCCCCGAGTATTGATCAAATGGAGACCGATTGGGTACTTGAAGCCGTACTCGATAAGGAATCATGGATAACTCATTTCTGGAACTATCTCGAGCATAGGACCCTGCCAAAGCGCAGGAGTGAGAAAAGAAAAGTTCTTCGAAAGGCTTCGTGGTTCACTATTCAGAATGGAGTCATGTATAGCAGAGGGTATTCTGTTCCTTTACTCCCTTGTATCGCCATGATGAAATCAAACAAGTATTACATGATGTGCACGAAGGAGAGTGTGGCGATCACACCGGGGGGCAAGCTCTTGCTAAGAAAGTACTCCGATATGGTTATTATTGGCCGACTGTAAATCATGACGCATCAGATTATGTCAGGAAATGTGACAGATGTCAGAAACATGCTCGGATTCCAAGAGCCCCGCCTACCGAAATAACTCAGATGGTCAGTCCATGGCCGTTCGAAATATGGGGCATCAACATTATTGGGTCTCTACCTCTAGCTAAAGGTGGCATGAAGTATGCCATCGTTGCAGTTGATTACTTTACCAAATGGGCGAAAGTCGAGCCCCTTGCTACTATCACAACGAAGAAAGTGATCAACATTGTGGTATGCAACATTATCTGTCGATTTGGTCTCCCACATACCATTATCACTGAAAATGGAGCCTAATTTGATAGTGTCGAGTTCAAGAATTTCTGTCAGCAATTCCATATCCAAAAGAAGTTCTCTGCAGTTGCACACCCTCAAGCGAATGGACAGGTCGAAGCTGTTAATAAAGTTATAAAGTCCATTCTGAAGAAATGATTGGAAAAAGCCGGGGGCAAATGGGTCGATGAACTTCCTTTGGCCCTATGGGCTTATTGAACAACCTACAAGTCCGCGACCGGCCACACCCCATTTTCACTTTCCTACGGTTTAGAAGCCGTTATTCCAGTCGAGTTGGAATTGCCTTCTCATCATGTGACATATTATGATCCGAAGACAAATGCTATATTGCTTGCTGAATCTCTGGACTTACTAGATGAGAAACGTGAAGAGGCTTATTTGAGGGCAACCGTGCACCAAAATCAAGTGGCCCGATTGTATAATGCTAAGGTCCGACCCCGAACCTTTGAACTTGGCAATCTAATGCTCAAGAGGATTTACCCGGTCCCTTTGCATATGAAACCTATGTGGGAAGGACCGTATGTTATAGAACGAAGACTCGGAGACGACACGTTTAAATTATCGACCGTTGATGGTCTCACTTTGCCGAGAGCCTGGAATAGCGAGAGTCTTCGTCGCTACTACACATAACAGGCTTTATTTATTCATTCAGTCTGCTTTTCATCTGCAATTTGTTTATGCATTTCAAAATTTGAACTTGTAATAAGACAACTGGCTTTTCCATATTTTCTTATTTCAGCAATAAAATGCAATCTCTTCGAGCCAGAGCAGTGATTATTAAAATGCATCATACAACTATCACGATGCACGGAGAGCTAAGTTCCATTCTATAGTGGGACTTATTCACATAAGGAGTGACCGTGATACGACCGATCACTCGCTAAGTGAAACCCGAGCTCGGGGGCAAGCCATCACTCTGAAGCCAAAAAGGATTGATATGCGACAATCCTCTAACTAACTCCGGCTCCCAGAGTGCGAGCTGGAGTATAAACTTACAAATATGGGCTCAAAGAGGGTGGATCCGTCCACCTAACGACTTCACCCGTATTTAATCCAAGTATGAGGAAGATGGACCTGTCCGTCTAACGACCTTACTTGTTAACTCAGGGTGGATGTGACCTGACCATCCACGATCCTGATGAATCTATCGTTCCCAGAGTGCGGATGAAATCCAAAAACACAAAACAGATGTGATCGACCGTCTGTTGACCAACTCCAGATTCCCAAAGTGCGAACTAGAGTATAAACACCAAAATGGGTGTAACCGACCACCCATCGACTAACTCTAAGTCTCCAGAGCGCGGACTGGAGTATAAACACAAGCCGGGTGTGAACCGACTGCCCATGAGACAACTCTGAGTCCCCGGAGTGCGGACCAGAGTATAAACAAAAATTAGGTGTGATTGACCACCCACAAATCAATCTAAGTCCCCAGAGTGTGGATGAAATTCAAAATATCAAACGGGTGTGACTGACCGCCCGTAAAATAACTTAAGTCCCCGGAGCGCGGACGTATCTTTAAACACTAAACGGGCATGACCAATCGCCGACATACAAGTGCAATCCTCAAAGTGTGGATGCGATTACCAATAGATGAGCAAGTGTGATCCGACCACTCGAACTCGTCTCATTTCAACTTCATTTCAACTAAGTTGAGCTCGATTTATCGAAGGCAGAAAGCGACTGCCGACTGACCATTTCAATATATCCCCGGGACTGGGGGCAAAACTTAAGTACCAGCTACTGATCAAGACAGTGCAACAATGGGACTCGACTTGACGTTCGGTTATGACCCGAAGCCATAACTTCGGGACTTAACAACCGAACTCAGGTCCGACTCAGAGACTAAAGCCTCACAAGTACATTGAATCGAAATTCGAGGGCTAAAACACTTAAGCAAATAAACACAAAATTATGCTAAAAACAAAATGGAATTTCATTTCTACTATTCTTTGAAAGGGAAGGATAAGTACAAAAATTATTCCAAAAATTCCTAGAAGTAGGGGCCGAACCCGCATCTATACACGGCCTACAGGAAGCAAAAAGAAATTCCTATCCATCTACTAAAAAAGGAAGTAAGAAGACATGTCTACTCCCTTGGTTTCTTCTTCTTCTTCCTCGGCGTTGACCCACTGGAGCTACTGCTCGGATGCCTCTTCGAGCCTTTGCCTTTTGGTGGTTGGTCTCCAGCCGGAGGAACTATGGTAATCTCTTCCTTCGAACTTATGGGAATTGGAATACTTTCTGAATACGGAGCCCGAGGAATAGGAACACTCTCGATGTGGGAAAACGAGAGAGGCACGCCGGTATCGACAAATGTACCACTGGGAGAAATCATTCGCAGAGGAGCTGGGCCAGGACCTGCCATACCACCTCCAATACCACTGGCCTGTTCGGCTGCTTCCATCTCGGCGTTATTCTCTGCCATTATCTCTTCCTCATGAATTGTGTCAGCGTTCATGGGAATGCTGCTAGTTGGGCCCGAAGAGCTGGCCGTGAATGCGCCTTCGCCCATGACGAATGGTAGGTCGGTAAGTGGGTCACTTTGATGACCAAAGAGCTCCTCCATCATCTGTTAGTCAAAAATAAAAGCGCTTCCATGCACTCCTTCAGTTGGTGCAGCGACCGTTGTTGTGGTTCCCTCCATCATAAGGGCCTCCTGCTCATGATGCTGCATTTGGGTTGCAGGGGGCACGGTCGGTGCCGCTCCTATCACTGGATGAAGATAAGAAAAAATATTAGTGACTTTTTCTGATAATACTCCAAACTTGGAATGAATTCAAGAAGTGTTCAGAATACCTTCCTCAGATTGGCTCGCCGGTGGAGCCGAAGCAGCTTCAGGAACGTGCTCGCGAGCTAGAGACAATTGGGGTTGATCAGGATTGTAAGCAGGCACAGATAAAGAATCAACTACAGGAGTAGATTCAGGCTGGGTTGGCATAGGAATCTTAGAGCTTGTATCATGATGCTCAACGCCAGAACCCTCTCCAGCCTCCGGATGCTGAGTGACGAGTCTCTCTTTTTCAAATATGATAGTGGCATCGTGGAGAACTCTTCTCTCATCCTCAGTCAACGCCCGGTTCTCCAGTTCGAACTCATCAATGGATTCAGTGTGATGCTTTGCTTTTTCATCTTCAACCAAGCAACACCAAGCATTATATAGATGCGATGGGTAATCTTCGAGCCAGCTCAGATTTCGATGCTTCAGAACATTGACATTATATGTAATAAGGAGATCTTCAATGTCACCCTCCAACCTGGCCTCCACCGCTTTCACTTCACCCTCAACCCTGGCCTCGGCTTCCTGAACCTTTAGCGTTGCCGCATCCCTCTCATCCCGGAGCGCCACAGCCTGCTCGCATGCTTCCTGAGTGGCTTTATTTGCATCGTCTTTTTCTTTGACGACTTCAGAAAATTTAGCTTTAAACTCCTCAAGCTCTTTTAGCGCCACATCTCTTTCAGCCATGACTGTGGTGGTTCGGCGCCCCATTTCCTCGACCTAGTCTAAATGTGTTCGCCTCATCTCCTCCATCTTCCGGGTTGCTTTGTCGGCTCTTTTATTAGCCTTCGTTTCTGAATTTCTCGAAGATTCATTTTCATCGTTAAGCACCTGAATTATGCGGTCCTTCTGAGCAAGATCGGTTCCTAGTTTCTTGATTGTCTTCGCCCGCTCAAAGGCCACCGCTGATACTTTCTCTACGGTCTTCATCCATTCCCGATATTGGCCATATACATCGTATATGTGGTCATGCTTCGTCTGTTCTACCTCATTGGGAATTCGCTTTAAGTGTGGGGGAAATATGAAGCCGTCAAAGTAGATATTCGGAAAATCCTTTTTCAACTTAGCGATTCTAATCACTCCTTCCCCGGTGGGTTCTGTGACGGCTTGTTCAGTGGCGATGGGGGTTTCAGTTTCAGTCCTTTGACGCTGTTGGTTAGGCCTTGAAGCTTGGGAAGGTGGTACTTGACGTGAAGATTTAAGGGGTTGTTTGCCAGAGCCAGAAGATTGTGTTGGACCTCTAGGTAGCGAGGAGCGCGACTGGGAACAGCGACTATACTGTCTCTCCCTATCCCTTTCCCTCTCGTAGCACTCCCTCTCTTGACTAGAGTAGCCGCGATCGCGGTCTCTATCAGCCTCACGTCTGCGAGACTCAGAATATGAGCTAGATGAATGGCGTGCAGAATGGAGACTATCAAGCATAGATCCCCGCCTTGACATCGTATCTACAAAATGAAAAGAGAAACAGAGTTGGTAATCTTCAGAGATGAGTAGCTTGTGATTAGAAATTGTGTGGTGCCGTGGAGTGTGTGTATGCATGTGCAATCCCCCAACCAACCGATTGTAATAGCCGTACTCGGAGGAGCTGGCTCTCCTATGTCTAAGGTGCTTTGGAGCCCCTCTAATCCAGTATCTTGGTGCAAAGGCAAGTCATCCGGAATGGGGATGTCCGCTAGTCCCGCAAAGGAGCTCTCCATCTGCGAAGGAGGAATCTCTTGACTAATAGCAGGAAAAGAGACTACGATGGTTTTGTGCCTTACAGATTTTCGAGCAGTAGAATTGCTTCTTCTCTTTTGCTTGAAAGATTGAGAACTTTGCGAAGGCCCAGCTGCAGGCTCATCCCCAGTGGAAATATTCTCATCACCGCCTTGTTCAGTAATTACTATCCCGGGAGCTCTCCTTCGAGCTTGCCTCACCGAGGCTATCCTTAGAACTCCTACGAGTCCAATGCTTTGGTCTCTTTCAATTAGCCCAACGGCAACCAATTTCTCGTCCGTAAGGACTTCATCAATCTCTCTATACTCGGCGGGCACCTCTTGAAGAACTCTTATTATCTCTTTAAACTGAGTACCTTCAGGTCATGGAATTGAAGCTATGAAAGAAAATGTTAGACTCGACATCAACTGCTATTATCCAATTAATCAGCAAGGAGGCTAGGGAACTTACGTCTTACTAGCCACCGTCTGGAGAACCCCGGTGGACACCAAACGTAGAACCATTCGGTCTTGAAATAGCTCAGCTTGCTCCAAGCCCCGACCATGATCTGACAATTCCTAACTGCCTCTAAGAAAGTGAAGGAAGGATTATCTCCGCGACTCTTTATATTGAATAAGTATCTGATCTCTTCTACCGTCGGAGGACGAAAGAGGTGCTCCATGAAGATGACAAACAAACTATTGAGCAAGGCATATCCATTCAGGTGCAGCTGAGTTGGGGCGATCCTTAAGAAAAGTAAAACTTCCCGGATGAACTAGTTGAAAGGAGGAAGTGTCCCGGCTACACACATAAATCTATTACAAGTCGGTATCCCTCCGGGGGGTTGTTAGCTCTATCTTCCGGCCCCGGTAATAAGACGTCATTTAGCGGCAACCCGTGCCTTAGGCAAATCCGGCCTAACATATCTTTGGAGACATTAGAGTGGACATAATCTTGCGGGTTCATAATAAAGATTGCTTCTGGAAATTCATCCGGAGCAGGGCTAATTTCTTCAGCTGCAATAGCCGACATTTCAATTACGGGAAGAGGCGGACTCTGAACATCTTGCGACTGAGAACTTCTGGGTTCCATAGCTATTGAACTCAGTAAAAATCATCATTAGATGACAATAAACTCGTGTTCCCCCAGTGTGAAGTGAATGATCATGTTGTGCAATGTAGTGCTACATAATGTTTTAAATTTCTGCAAGTTTAAGAGATGTTCAAATGACAAGACTTCAATATTCAACCAGAGTGACTGTCATCGCTGACCGTCACAACTGGGCCATCCAGACTTCGGGGAATGATCCAAGTCAGAGTTCGTCAAATTTATCAAGTTACAGTTCCATCGATGAGCTTCGAAAGGAATTGAATGCTCACCTGATGACAATCACGATAGTGAACGACAAATTGGTTGCACTTAACACTCAGTTACAACAGAACACTGCATGATCATTAGCAGTCAGCAGTTCAGCATTTATATAACTGGAAATCAATCAAATGTTACATCTCTTAATGAAAAGGCAACAACTATTCAACGAATCAGATAGGAGTTTTCAGAAAAAAGATTGTACTTTTCAAAGTATGTCATATTCTCACAAGAGGTACTTTGGAGGGCAAGTGTTATCTTGCCTTTTGGTAAGGCCGTGACACCAAGGACTTGACTGGGAATCCAAGACAATCCATTTCGAAGATCGGTTATACGCAGGTCTACTATGGATACCAGCCAATTTTGTCCGAGTCCGGACCAAGCTACAATTACCATGGTACAACAAGAAAAGCTATGAAAGCCAACGTTCCAAATTTTAGATCAATCGGAGTTCGTATGCTCAAGGTGTGGATCGATCAAAATCAAGGAAGTCAATCTCATTCGGATCCATGATGTTCGTATCCATCATAGGCCAACCACCTTCGTATCCATCAACCTAGAAGCATCCATTTCGTATCCATCCCTCGGATTACTTCAGTTCGTATCCATCAAGCAAAAGCGGCCTGGTTCGTATCGATCACTCGTTTGATCGATACAAAGGAGAGAGTCAACGATCGATACGAGAGAAGTCATGGCAGATCGATACGGAAAGTATAATCAAGTTTCAATACGAAGAAATAAGTGTGCATCGATACAAACTGGAATGAAGATCATCGATACGAAGCGGCTATGGAAGATCGATACAAATGGACCCTCCATTCATCGATACGAAGAATGATTCCTAGGAACGATACGAAGAAGACATGATAAAGTGAAAAATCGATCATGCGGCATGAAAAGTGGATCGCTTCTAGACTATCGCTCCATGTCACCCTGATCGACACGCATAGCATCGATATGCACAACTATCGATACGAATTGATCTATACGTACACTCCAGCAACATACAATGTCAAACTTGGATCGATCATAACTCAAGATCTACAAGTCCAAATGCCACCAAATTTTCACAGGAGCTTGCATGCCACCTCAAGAATGTCCTTGATCGATCTCAGGCCAAAAGGAGGTGTTTTTGATCGATACAAAATGTACACATATCGATCGGGGATCGATCCCAATCTACCTCGGATCGATCACGTGGGCCCACCATGTGTGAGAAGGAGTGTTCCGAGATCTAAGTCTGATTTTCCCAGCCTACGTCTATAAATAGAGCCATATGCTTCAAGAGAAGAGGACTCTTTTTGGCTTCTCTACGATGATACTCTGCAGAAGTCACAATTATATTTCAGTTGTACTGTTGTAATCTCCTGTAATCAACAAGTCAAATTCAATAAACATCAATCATTTCATAGTGGACATAGGCAATACGCCGAACCACTCTAAATTTATGTGTTTCTGCATTTTTTCTTATCTGTTGATTGGTGCATTTGTTAGATCTGCCTTATTTTACATTCAATTTCTTCATTTTATCTTTTCAAACACATCCGAAGAGTGTTGTTACCAATTTTGGTACAAACAATTGGGTCATCCAAACGAGACCTATTTTTGTCTCATATGACTTGCTAAATATAGTTAAAGAAGGTTATGACAAAAAATGAAGCACCGATATAAAGGAGTTGGAAAAAAAATTGCAAAAGCATTGCAACTCATCAACGCATGAATCCACAAAAAATTCTATCCATGAATAATGGTAGCAACTAAAGCTAAAAGATGCCTGGGATATCTTGGAAAAGACATTTCAGGGGTCAAGAAAAAATATTTCCATATAGCTTCAATCCATATGGAGAGATTTTGATAATTTGACAATCTAAAAAATGAAAATATTCAACAATTTGGCTCTCGAATTGCTAAAATTGTAAATCAAGTCCAAAGTTATAGAGAAACAATTGAAGATAAAAGATTGTTGAAAAAATTCTTTGAAATTTGCCTCTTAAATTTGTTTATGTTGTTGTCGATATTAAATAATCCAAAGATCTATCCAAATTGTCATTTCATGAACTAGTTGGATCACTTAAAGTTCATGAGTCTTTCTTCATATCTATAATTAGAGCAAGCATTCCAATCGAGGATTTCTACTGATGAAGACGAGAAAGAAGAAAAAAGACGAAGCAATTTTCACATACCCAGGGGTTATAGGTGACATGAGTTGAAGCGAACATGCACAACTTAGTTCTCCTCATGAGTTTACTGGTTCGCTGGGTTCTCCTAAGTATATTCAGAATAAAGTAGCAATTTTCAAAGGAAATACCAATTCCAAAAACGACATGGAAGCTAGAATCAATGGAAGAAAAAATCCACTCTTAGAAATTTTTGGATGGAGATTCTCAATATTTCATTTGCAAGAAGATGGAACATGAAACTAAAGAATGCTAAAAATTGCAAAATCCTCAATCACTTTGAAAAGGATTGTTGGAAGAAGAAGAAAAATGAAGCAAATTTTGTTGAAGTTCAAAAAAATGAACAATTATTCTCTTGCCCGACTGTTGACGAAGAATCACAAAATATGTGGTTCTTAGATAATGGTTGTTGTATTAGTCACATGACTGGTAAGAGTGCCATGTTTGTAGAGCTTGATGAAAATATTTCTGTTGATGTCATGTTTGGTGATGGAGAAAAAAGTAAGTTAAAGGAAAATGTGTTATTGCAGTCAATATAAAAGGAAGTAACATTAAATATATACATGATGTTCTTTATGTTCCTGGCATTTCTCATAATCTCTTAAGTGTTGGTCAATTGCTAAAAAAGGACTATAAGTTGGTTTTCGATGTTCTTGAATGCAAAATTACTAATAAGAAGAAATATCAATTTGTGGCAATTGTTAAAGTGCCATCTAACAAATTTTTTCCTCTTCTCATGCACAAATTGATAAATTTGCATTCAAATGTAAAAAAATGATGAATCTCAATTACGACATATGAGATATGGTCATTTAAATTACCATGGTCTTTCTTTTCTGAAATGAAAAAATATAGTGCTTGGATTACCTTTAATTGAGTGGATTAACAGTATTTGTGAATGTTGTAATTATGGGAAAATGCACAAATTACCATTCTCAAAAATAGCTTCCTGTGCTCAAAGTCCTCGTGAATTAATACACTCGAATATTTTTAGTCCAACAAGAAAACCTTCTCTCAATGGTATAAGATATTTTATCTTATTTGTGGATGAGTATACAAGGAAAATTTGGATTTATTTTCTTACTCAGATGCCAAAAGCATTCTCTAAAATTTTGGAGTCTGAAGCATATGTTGAAGAACAAAGTAGTTTGAAAATCAAATTTCTCAGAATTGATCGTAGTAGAGAGTATATTTACACTCTATTCATGAACTATTGCGAAGAACAAGACACAAGGTGTAAATTAACCATACGCCGTACTCCTAACCAAAACAGTAAGGCATAATGGAAGGATGGAAAAATTGCAGAGATGGGAAGGAGTATGATAAAAGGCAAAAAACTTCCAAATAAACTATGGGATGAACCAGTCAATACCACTGTCTTTATTCATAATCGATCTCCAACCAAATCAGTCCTCAATCAAACTCCATATGAAGCTGGACATGGAAACAAACACTACAACAGTTTATGGGTTTCATAGCATTTTAAAAACGCTATAACAGGCTACCATAGCGTTTCAGAGAACGCCGTGGAACCACAAGCTATGGTAGGCCGGCAACATTACATAGCAGGAAGGAAAACGCTATAATAACTAATAGCGTTTACAAAAGTGCATAGCGTTTGCACCCTACCATAGCGTTTTTTCTCTGTTATTAAACTTAAACGCTATAGGGAATTTAATCCTTCATTTAACTTCTATAGTGTTTTTGAGCACATTTTATAGCGTTCATCAAACCATGTTATAGCGTTACAATGTTTTTCGATAGCATTTTTTGTCATTCTTGTATAGCGTTTTTTATTTTCTACTATAGCGTTTTTGATTCTATTATAGCGTTTTTGATGCATAAATCTTACATCTCATATAGAGTTGCGATAGCGTTTGGTGAATCAATAGCGTTTTTCATACGCTATCCTATATAATATTAATTTTCAGCATTTGTTTCAATTTTCTTTTTTTATATTATATTATATATATATGCACACAGATAGATATATGTATATACAACATTACATAATAACAACATTACATTACATAATAACAACATTACATTACATTACATAATAACAGTCTTGGTCATAATTAGCAGTTTGCCTCCAACATTACATAATAACAGTCTTGGTCATAATTAGCAGTTTGCCTCCAACATTACATAATAACAACATTATCTAGCATAATGTACTAATACAAGTATGAAGAAAACATAAGGATATTACTTAGCCCAGGCATCCATCTTTCCCATCATTTTTGCAATCACAGGAGATACCTTAGGATTTGCTTGATGTTTCGCCAAACTTGCAGTATTACTCGTACCTGTGCAAATTCAATGAACATATGAGGTAATTTGCAGATAATTTTATACTGTCATTACAAAAGCACACTCAGAATTTCCCATCAAAAAGAAAAACTGTAGAATTTCATGTATACATCTCACAGAACAGAGGTAGAACCATTTAATTGTCAAGTGTGCATAAACAGAAACGTGTTCTACATGTACGAATCATCTCAGACTGAACATCACCGGAAACACCTACTATTACTATAATTTACTTAGTTGTCTTATTACCGTACTATACCCAGAGAATTATTCTACTGTACTCAGACTATTTACTAAAACAGAGGGATATTTAATGTTAGAAATATTTATTAAAGTGGTTCATGAGGGAGTATATTTAGTTGGGTGCAAATAAGTCAACTGAATACTGATTTCTGTCTGAAATCTAAATTTTGCTACCGTAGTGCTTTTATAAATGTGTTATGCATTAAAGATAAAATATTAGCCAAACAATATTTATATAACGCAATAAATACGGAGGTACGATATAACCAAATAATATTGATCACTTAATAGCAGCAAACTGTTTTGGCCAAAAAAATAGTCTTTTTATAATTGTGGTTCCACAGTCTTAAAAAAAGATGGAGGTTATATGATAGAAGCAAACAAATTCTTCCAATGAAACCAATACAGGTGCAGGAATATTAAAACCTGAATAAATGCTCATTCCTTCTTACATTCAAGCATTTACTCTCTTTGTACCATGATATATAAACACAATTAATTCATAAAAAAATAACCGCTTAATCTCCTTAACACCATAAAAGGCATTCTCTGGACTTTGTATTATTGCTGTAATACTCAACTGGAGATCTAAAATCTATAACAAAAATAACCAACAATAGGTTGGTAACTACTCTAAGCGAGTTTTTATACAAAACTATACTTTAAATTATGAAATGTAAACTCAAATCTTATGTTCCAACAGAGGATAATATAATGTCATGCAAATAATTTGAAACATGTTTAATACAATTCTACTTTCAAGTAAAAATAAAAGGAAAAAAGAATATCAGAAAACTCACATTATTTGTGTCTTCCATCAACAGCTTTTTTTGGGGCGAAACTAGGCTATTATTAAAGTGCTGAATAAACAAGACAGTGGGGATTAGGCTCTTGAACGGATGATAACTTCTTTGTAACTTTAGGTACATTAATCCAAAATACTCGAGCTATAAGAGAACTAAGGTATCCACTGAAGATACTATTCAGAAATATCTTTCTGCTCCTGAAAAAATTGAAGCAGACAACTCTTCATAGCTAATAGTTTTCTCTTTATCAACCCAAATCACAAAGCAACAGTGCAATGTGAGAAATTATACATGTATATATTAATAATTAAACAAAGGAAAATACCTCGCAAGCAACCCATTTAGGAAAAGACGGATAATACAGTTATCAACACATGAGTTACTGGGGTATAAAATCAGCAGAAAAAAACTGCTCAGATTTTGCTTAGTAAACTGGTTATATTTTCACCATCAATTCCATCATGGCAAATAAACAATTACATGTTTGTATATTGATTAATTAATATGTGAAAGCTCGTATAACACATGATAAAATGATGTACATCAAACTTAGATTACTGCATGGGCAACTAAGGTTCCTAGATACATTTGTCCTGCAACCTGTGATGTTGTTGCACGTGCACATAACATTTGAATTTACACTGAACAATGAATATATATATATATATATTCGAATGAACAATTGCTAACCTTGATACCATTATATGCAGGGTGTGAGTAAAATAGGTATATCTGGTTAAAAACAGGCAAAGCACAAAATATTGCAGGGTGCAAGAGGATAGGTTAGCAACAATGCGCATTTATAGAAGTTATAGTTGGTATGATGCTAAATGACGTGTCCCATTTCATAAATTCTTTCATGGTCAATGGTCAATGTAGCAAAGCTAATAATAGGTTCATATATGTAGAATTTCTATACCATTCTTAGAACACTATAAAGCATGTTTTCATACAGTTGTGCTCTTTAAACGGTGCTACTTTTCAATTCAAATACAAATTGCCACCTCTGTATTCACCGTAGGATTTAGATATCCATCGTCATACGTACTTAAAATGCATCAAATTTGCATGTTTTTATAAATACTCACTTTGTTGGAAATGGTTTTTCTTGTAGTGTGAAAACGTTTGTTTGAATGAATTATATATAACATTGTAATTCAAAAGGAAAAAATCTATAACGCATAAAATATAATAAAGAGTAGTTTCTCCTTGAGTCTGAAATTTTTTTGGGTCTATACTCTAAATGAGGTCATATAACATTCTCACAAAGAATTATAGTTTTATAAATTTTGAAATGTTCGATTAGATGCACTACACTATGAATCACATGGAAAAAAAATAACATGGGTTAACTATTGACAAAAAAGAGTTAACAATGTTTATCAATCAAAATCAATAAATCAGTCAGGTGGTGCTAAAAGATGTCAGCACAAGTTCGCAACAAAACTCAAATAATTTTTGTTTAAGCTAATATGAAAGAATGACATAATGAGTACTGGAATCAAACCCGCGAACAACAATTCCCCCAAGAAGTTTGCAGTGAAGAGATAGCTAGTGCAGTTGCACAAAGACCCCTGTTGTTGATCTTCTCAGCATACAGCTCTACACTATTTCCAGGGAAGTTAAAACGTTTTTGAACAACTGAAGTGAGTCCTCTAATCCTTTTTCTTTTCTCACATGGCTCTGTGCTTATGTTCTTTGCCAATAGCTAATATGAAAATGTGCCATTCGCTCCATGCATCAGGCTTCTATTGTTTGCCTAAATTTCAGTCGACATGCTAAGTCGTCACCTCAGTTACAATACCCACCTCAGTTGCAGTACTCAGTCATACTCATCAAGCTTCCCCGCTTTCATTGGTTCACTCACCCACTTCTGTTGCAGTCTTCATGCTCCTTCAATACCACTTTGTTGTTATTCGCTTTAGTTGAAGTCCTACCACGCAAACTTGCTTCTTTGATCGTGGTTCCTCTTGCCTACTTCAGTTGTAGTTTCAGCCCACTAGTCTTCCACCATTTCTCCTCTGCTTGCAGTTCTAGTCATGCATTCGGTTAGAGTTCTCATTCCACGTGTTTAAGTGAGTACAGAGGTTGCCTAACTGACATGTGTATGATTAGCATAGATAATCATGTGTTCAGTCTTCAACTTCAGTTGCTTCTCTCCACTGTCACGCAGCAAACCAGCCATGCGCTTTAGCTGCAAATATGATTCTGGTTTTTAGGTTATTGTGCAACTATTTTTCGGGCACTAGTTATCAAATCAAACTAATCTATCTGCATAACAATTTTAGTTCTTACTCTATAGATCAAGGTTGATAATTTAGAGGGGAAACAATTTAGTGCTCCTGCTGTAAGTTATCCTTAACGTGTTGTATGCTTTTTTTAATACTAATTTTGATAAATTCCTTTGGTCTAATTTCAGGTTGTGTTCTCGATTCACGGATGATGAGTTCTTACGTGTATATTGTAAAGGTCTTGTTCATTTCTTGGATAAATTTGTTACTTGTTTTTTCAGTTATGCATCACTCTAATATTGGTTTTAAACTTCTGAATTTTAGAACAATTTCATTTGCAAATAGATCATGTTTATTGTGTTTGGTCCAGCTCTTATATTTGGAAACTTAACAAAAACAATCACATTACAAGATTACATTTCTTGGTATTTCTTCGATTATATTTTCTACTATTTAAATGTGAATGGAACAGATTACATATTTCTATAGAAACCAAAGATTACCTTGTCATACGAAGGTGGTTCATGCCAGTCAACATTGGTATAAAATTCTTAGTTGGAGGAAGCCTCGGATGGGTCGCTGTAAAAATTTTGAAGCCCAAACCACATCTTGAAGGCCTTGTCATTGCAAGCTGCTCTGCAGGTATATAATATTATTACACAAGAATAATTTCATATCAATTAAATTCATGAAAATTCTATAAAGATATTTTGACTCGCGTCCTCTTTTTTTCTCTTAACAAATATTTATAGTGCGAATATTGGATCATATTTCCAAAGAGAATACTAGTACCGCAAATATTTGTAGTAAAAAAAAACAGGGATTTGCAGAATGAAAGCAAACTGATAGGGATTTGGACAATGATAAACAACAAATTGTTTCAGAGGCAATCAACTCAGATACAACAGTAGTAGAAAACACAGAAGCAAATAATAATGTGCAGTCTCAGTTTATAACAAATAATTCCAATGAAACACCCAAAACTTTTCAAGAAAGATAAAACAACTACAGATTTAGAAAATAAATCATTCTAAAATTCAAAGTAACTTTGAAGTGTGCTCACTTCCTAATGCCATGTGTTGCACAAATCTATTAACTTTTCTATCTATTCGGCTTTTTATCCTTAACTCGTCATCTTTATCAACCTGGCCACTGATTTCACTTACTGGAGCTACATTCCACAAAAACCGCACCAAGTAATAGAATTTTATACTAAGTAACAACAAAACTGCACTAAATAAATCATAAAACACAATACTGTTGTGAACAAAAAAATAAAAAGGTAAAAATCATAACAAATTAAATTTCGATATATAATTTATCAAATAGATTGTTGCTGCTAAGTGCAAACAAGAAGGACTCAGCTAATATTGTGAAGAATATTAGTTAATTGAAACCAAAACTTAAAATAGTTTTAATGTATATTTTAGAACCATTGTTGTTGCAAAATACTTCTATATTTTGCTTATAATTTTGTGTGAAAATGAATGAAGGGGTTGATAAGCTTGAAATCGGTAGGATTTGAGTTGGCCACTTATAATTTTGCTAATAACTGTAAGCCTGCATAAATGAGAAATACCAAACCCAATACAAAAGCATTTCAAAAATCAAAATGACAAAATTCTAGGTCGAACAAAAAGAATAACGCTTGATCTGACATTTATACTCCTATTCTGCATTTCATTCAATATATGCAATCCATTAATATATAATTTCCTATTGTTTTAACTTATCAGTCAAATTTAGTTAGAACCATCTAATAGGCAAGTGAATGGAATCAACATGTCCAAGTTACTCATAAAATAACCCAAACTTATTTTACATGAAAAGTATACCATTGCAACCATATGTCCAAGTTACTCAATCTGTGATAGCATGATGTGGTAAGGAAAAAAACAGCAAAGCATAAAATCACATAAGAAATATGTACTTTACATTTTACAAACGAATCAGAAAAAAAGGGTATAATACCAACCAGTGAGAAAGGAGTATACTGTTTTTCCAGATACTTCTAAAGTCTAATTCACGTGATATGTAGAGCAATACAGGGGGAAAAACCATACAACTGATTGTTAATAGCCAGCCAATGAAACAACTGTGTAACTTCAGAGTCGAATTAGCAAATACCAATCTCCATTTTTGATTAAGTGCAGGACACAGCGTAAACTGATCAATGAATACTCTATTCAGATCAACAGCAACCTAAGAATTGTAACTGCAAGTCAGGGAGTTGTTTCTTTAATACAATTTCTCCAGTACAATTTCATTAACATTCCGCTTTTTCTACACATGATGAAATAAAGTGCCATAACAATGTGAATATGGTTACTTAAAATGAAGGTCTTAACGGTTACAACATTCTGTATAAAGACGTGACTTTTTGTTCGAAATGACCTATGAATACAATTTGAACTGCATATGAAATAAGACACTTATGGCATAACTGATAATGAGTGGTACTAACATACAACACACTAGAGTGGGCAACCCAACCATATAGAGTTTTGATGTATGGTATATTTATGTCTAACTGTCGTTATAAACAAAGATTTCATTTACTTCATTTTCATACAATGACTGTACTTTAAACACGTTTGTCCAAAATAAGTTGTGACTGGTTGGTAATATATCCAAAACAGATTTTATTTTAGTATTTCGTCTTTTACTTCGATGCAGAACCATTGCTTTTCAGGGTACGTCAACATCGTAAGACATAACATCCACCAGCGGTTGGATGACTACTTAATTAGGCTGCATATATGAATAAACAACTCAAATAATTTACCCCAGAAAATAGGCACGTATGTCACTTAGCCATTTAAGCATTTATCTGATTAAAACAATGAGGTTGCACTAGTTCAGTTGTATAATACAATGATTTTATAAGCGATTAAAACAATTTCATTAACTCCATTCATATATGTGTATCAAAATTTGTAAACCTATACGAACGCATTACCAACAAATAAACAAGAAAGCATGAATCTCTTAACAAAATTTCAGGTATGACAACATTGTAAATTTACCTTTCTCATCTGTTTGCTTACTTATAGGTGGGTTCTTATGTTTTTTTTTATCGCATCACATATCAAAAAAAATTAAGAATTAAACCATAGTTCAGTCAACGAACTTCAAGCAAGGAATCTTCTACACGATGATATTCTGTAGAACAATGGAATTGGTTTTAGATATTGATAACAAATATTTTTTCAAATATAATGATATAACAATGTAGAAATTATTTTCAAAGGAAAGCATAATAATTTATTCAACATTATAAAATGCTTCAAAACCAACTCACCAAAGAAAAACCTACACACGTAAGCCAATTGGCTTACATCTTTTTACTTATATTTTATAGCCTCATTTGTTCTCGTCGTATTGAATGGATTAAAATCAAGAACAACATTCACTGAAATATTTTCCAAGTCCAGTTATTAAACTAACACTGAATCGTGGTTTCAAAGATGAAACCATTAGCAACTTCTCAAAAAAAGATAATTATAAGCTGATCCTTGCCAAGTTTTACACAATAGCTGAAGCCGTAGTAGATAGAGCAGAGATAGTAATTAATAGATTAAGCATCACGAGCAATGAAAATATATATAATAAATGTTGTAGTACCTCTCACGGCAGTTCAAATTGGAGAGGTGTGGATTTCGGGTTCTAGGCAGTTGAAATGGTGGCTGCGCTTAGGGATTGGATCGAATGTTGATGATAGAGGTTAGGGTTTCGCCATTCAAAAGTTGATCGAAGTTGATGACAGAGGTTAGGGTTTCGCCATTCAGAAGTTGATCGAAGTTGATGACAGAGGATAGGGTTTCGCGATTAAATCGACTGTTGGCAATTTAGTGATTGACGTAGTTATTGTTTGCTGGAGATGACAAGGGAAAGAAAGTGTTTTCTGAAGGAGGCAACGAAGTGAATAGAGTGCATTTTTTATTCCCGCAAAAAATTCGCTTCCCGCATTTTGATTGAATAGCGTTGAGTACACCTGTTTATTTACCACATAGCGTTGGAAGCCCTACATTACACAGTGGTGGAAGGAGGGTATGCCGAAACGCTATGTATTAGTGCTATCAAAAGTCCATATTTTGGTAGTGAAACCTCTAGTGAATCATTTCAAAGTATTTAGATGCATTTCCTACTAACATGTTCTTTCACAAAATAGGGAGAAGTTTGCTAAGAAAGGCAAGAAATGCATTTCTATTGGTTACAGTGATGAGTCCAAGGGATATCGTGTAACGCCATTACCTATATCCCATACCATCTAAGAGTATTACAGAATAACACCGTCGGATAATACGGAGAATAAGATGATATGGGGTACACACGTGATTTCCTTAGGCCAACACTAGTACATATTTAATCATCTAATAAATAACTTACCTATACATACACAGTATCGACACAAAGCAATAAATATGCATACCTCCAGAATAGAACAATACACATTATACAATAAACATCAGAGATCACAGAGTCAATCATAGCGATAATATATAATATACAATATACAATGTCTATCCAAAGTACGTCTCAAGAATACACATCAATGAAATACATCATATAATATCATGCATCCAAATAGTATAACTAGCCTCCACTATACCCAGTAAACACAAGCTGGTCTCATCGTCCTTGTACCTAAAATCTCTTGGATTGGCCCAAGTTTTATATAAATAATAAACGAGTCAGACAATATCTAAATCCAAGGCATTAAATATATAGATCATAGTATATGCTGGATATAAATACTTATAGTAATGTCATCTCAACGATCCCAAATATCATATACGCAGAATACCACAAAACCCAACATAAAATGTCATCATCCATATAAAATCACATCAAATGAGAAATTACGAAATCAATATCAAATGGGTGAATCATCCTTATTCAGAAATCGTCATCAAAATCTAAAATCATCAATAAGGGAGATCTAACCAAGTATAGTCAGGCCTGAAACAAAGTAATGCCCAAACATACCTCCCAATCTCACTTTATAAAGTATCATCATCAAATCCCAGAAATTAATAAATGGTCTGGACTAGCCATGGCAATGCCCAAGTAAAATCAATAATGAGTAGGCCGTTTGCCTGAAAAGAATAGGCTATCTGCCCGAATAATATAGGTCATCTGCCAGAATTGATAGGTCATCTTCCCATCAATCACATAAAGATAAGATGTAGGGATTTACAATATCCTGTACATAGCTCAGGTAGGAATATATATAGTATATGTCTATCTACCACACACCGGAACCAGATGAGAGATTGGCAGCACGTCTGTCTGCTCTAGGAGCCTCACATGTATCATCCATCTGACACTGCTTCTACAGTCATATGTTACCTTCTCCTTGTTATCGTGTTAATATCCACGGCATGTCACAAACATGCTACAAGACTACGCTAGCATCAGTCATGACCCGACACATTGCACCTATAGATAATTGACTGCTGGCCTAGGTGACACAGGGGCAAACACACACCGCTAAAGCACACAGCAATAAGGGTATCACAGATCCAGGGCGCGACTACCGAGATCAGGCCGCCAGGGTGGATACTGGCCAATCTGATTCACTTCCAAAACATAAAGGAAGTTGGACAAGGTAGATAATATTGCCAACACATGGCTCTTATGTTGCTGCCACACAGCTTGATAATATTGCCAACACATGGCTATAAATATTGTTGTCACACAGCTTGATAATATTGCCGACACATGGCTATAAATATTGTTGCCACACAGCTTGATAATATTGCCGACGCATGGCTATAAATATTGCTGCCATACAACTTGATAATTTTGCCGACACATGGAATACATGCGACTCACCATAGCGAGTCTCTATAAATCCTGGGACGTGGGTGTCATCTACTTATAATGAATAACTGAAAAAATATATCAACGACGTACCACCGCGTGATACTCGAATGTTTACTCACTGCTTATAAACTACACTCAATCTCTATATATTCTATATAACAAGTCCAAAGAATAACTGAAGAAATATTATCGAATGCCTCATCTCAAATGGTATTATAACTCCGTTTATTCAGATTTTTTGTCACGCATAATGAAATATCACAAAATGACATAAAATAATTTCATCACCGTATCATACCAAATCATTAAACAACCCAACATCAACGGTGAATCACTCATATAATCTAATTCAATATACAAGAAAAGAATGATTAGAAAAGTAATATAAAATATATTTTTCAAATAAATAAACATAACAAAAAAAATAGATATTCAATAATAAATCAACCACAACATATACTCTTATATACAAATACTTAAAAAGGATAATAGATAAATATTCCATAATTAACTAGATAATCAACTAATAACCAATTTTTAATTCAAACATTGAAATAATAACGTTCGACAAAATATTTCTTTAACAATTAAACCAATTATTCAAATTTATATATAACATTCAAAATCACTTTATAGAAGTCAAACATAATTCTATGCAATTAGTTGTTAATTCATAATGAATACACACACACACACACTTCAAATAAATTATATTTATTACTAACTATAAAATATAATTCCAAAATAAAAAATTTAATACCAAAATTTCATTTCCAAATCCTTAAGTATGTATGTGTGTGTGTGTGCGTATATATATATATATATATATTCCAAAACTTCCAAAATCACTTTACACATCAAAAATAATTATAGAAACTATTTCATAATTTTCTATACCTAAATAATACTTTAAAATAAATTTATAAACCACCAAAATAATTCTTTTCATTTCAAGACATAATTTATTATTCAAAACCTTCACTATATACTTAAAATCTCTAATAGCTCATATTGAAAATTATTAAATATTGCTTTAAATCCATTTCATAATCTTCTATTTTAAAATACTATTACAAAATAAATTTATAAGTCATAAAATAAATTATATTTATTTCAAACCATAGAACATAATTCAAAATCTTATTGTCATTAGAATTTCTCATAATATCAATAAATAAATTTCAAACCACCAAAATACATATACGAAATGTGATTTATATTATATTACTCTTAAAACCATTCAACAATATTTCAAAATTGGTTTATCTTCAAATAGGCTCATATACTCAAAATCCCTTTTCAAAAATATTTCTTAAATTTTATTTATATAAACATACACTATACAAAATAATTCATTTTTGAAAATATTATTAAAGTCAATTATACAAAATCATAAAATAAACGAATTCCATTTGAAAATCTCTATTTCCAATTTTAAAACAACTTTTATTTCTAAAAAAATTTCCAATCACTCATTTTACTTCTCAACCACTTTTATTTATTTATAAATATACTTTAATCAAAATTCTAAAATCTCATAAATAATTTCTCGAACCAATCAAAAATATTTCAGAAATAGGAAAAGCAATAAATCATCTAAAATAGAATACATGGAGTGAAATTTTCCAAAATCAACATACAATCATCAATATAAATTTTTTTCTTCGGTCGACCCGAATCGAATTACATCGAATTCTGGTCATTCATAAAATGGACACACATATAACATAATTACACATCAAAATGCAGTCAAACAGTATACACTTTGCATTTAGACGATCCAACGAACACAAAACCTCTACATCAAACCCAATATCACACAATCAATCCAATATCCTGAACAAGCATCTCAATCAAGCATTTCAATTAATATTCGTAATCAAATCATTCAAGTAATGTAATTTAATTAGGATATGTATTTATATAAGTAGTAAGTGATGAAATAGATATAGTTTGTAAGTGAGAAAACTTTCCAAATCGACGAGCAGAAATTACTGTCTCTAATTCAGTTGCAGTTTACATCGCAGCTCCAAATCGCTATAGAAAACTGCCTGCTTCAAAATGTAACCGCTCATGCTCCACCTTCAGCCACCACGCACCACTAACCTTCACTGCCAGACCACCATCACTATAATTTTATGGTCGGGCTCCTCAAATATCATGCAAAAACAGTCGGTCTCCTTCCCAAACACATATAGCCCAAAAATCGAACATCGCCATCTTGCCATCAAAATCCAAGGTTGCAGCATTCTATTTGATCACTTCTTCATCATGCGCACTAGCCTAGTTCCCGCTTCCATGCACGACCTCCTTTGCCTACAACTTCGATTACGGATCGAAATTCCCACTCCGACGTTGCTGCCAGGCCGCTCGCCTCCGCCATCGCCATCTGCCTATGCGCGATTCATTTGTTTTTAAAGTTCGAACACGATTTCAAATAGAGGAAATTGGGGCTAAAAGAAACAGGGTCCGGTTTTTGAAAAAAAATAAGGGAGGCTTCTCGAATAAGGGAGAAATGTGTGTTTTGAAATAGGTTTGCGCTGAAATCGATTTTTGGGCCTATTTTAAATCAATTAACTCTTCTTTATTTTAATAAATTCCTTTAATTTATTTGTAGTTAAATTCCAATCCAGTTTAAATTGATTTACACTTATAAGAATATTTATATTCAATTAAAACAATTTATTCATTTTTAATAAATTATCCAAAAAGAATTTATTAATTTATTTAATCAAAATCTTATATTAAATAGAATTTAATTAACTAAAATTTACTTTCAAATGATAAATTATCAAATATAAAATCTAAATTTTTTATTTTAATTGAATTGAATTTATTTATACGGCGTAGAAAACATGGTTGTTAAAAATCCCCCCTTATGAAAATTACATTCTCGCAATTTCTTATATGGAGACGTCGAACAACTCGTATCCTTCGTATTTACAATCTTTTATCAAACATAAACTACTCAAACCTCTATGTGGCTTATCTTTCAATTCTCTTATCGTATGCTAGAATTTATATAAATTCAATTCATAACTTTCTATTTTTCACATACGATAAAAATATTGTGAAATTTTGTTTGAAAAATTTCGACAGAGTCTTCTTTGCATGGAGAGCATTTCGAAAAATCAAAACACAATATTATTACATGATATACATCACCGAAGAGGCATCCCGACAAGGGGCATCTCAAAACATGGGGAAACAATATAATATCACCATATATATCGATATACCATAAAATTTACCTTTTAATTAGCATTTTAGCAAGTCATTTCATATTTACGCGAGCAAAAGCAAGCAACATCGTGCACTAGTAATCCAAAGAAGCATCTTTAGTACCTATCTCAACTCAACTTTAAATATTAGCTCCATATAAGGAGGTACATTAAGTACGCACTTATGGGATGTAAAAGAAACATATTTCCATATGTAACCACTTTTCGACATATTTAAATGGTAAAACCACTAAATCAAGTTATGGTTTCTGAAAGCGAATTGTTAAATAGTGTGTTAGCTTTCCAACGCATCTTTTGAATTGCAAAAATGTAGATTACAACTCAAGTTATGAGGAGTTTTCTAAAAGGAATCATCTTAGAAAATTCGATAAACACAGCAGGTCAACGTTACAAACTATACTTTTGGTCTAATAAATGTCATCATTTGAAGGATATGATAAAGGAGTGGATAAGGAAAAGGCAGCTCCAACAATATTTAGGAACCCATAAAAAGGCGGCTAAGAAGGTAGTCAACCACCAAGGCAGCCGCCTAATGGAAACATGGATAGGAATAGTGCACATTGTAACATCCCTTTTTGAAATTTAAAACAAAGATATTTTACCACAATGGTTAGTGCATAGTGTTGCTTTTCAGGACAACAGGGGTTTATATCCCACAGTCATCACATTTGGTAGTAGAGTTTGTACCTAACTAGAATTGTGGTTTGTTATGCTACATATATCAGTCGGTGCGGTACTGATGTACGTTACAAACACAATGCTTAATAGAGTTAGGGGTATGCCCTAGGGCAATTCTGTAATTTATTATAACTTATTAACTCTGTAATCAATTCTCATTCGTAATAAAGGTGTTTTTCTTTCTAATATATATTTGTTATAATGTGTTGTAAATAAATTAAATGTTTAATTAATATTTAACAGAAAATCCATAAATGATGTATTTGTGATAGTAATTACAAATAGTTGCAATTATGGGTATTATATCATGATATAATAAACTTGTCATTTTAAACATTTCTATTCAAGAAGCATCGAGACCAGATATCAATGCATCCGTTGAGACAAGAGTAGGTAACGATTTCCAAATTTTGGACAGTATATTACTCATGACTGTTGGGGGCAAGAGGTTACGTAGTGATACTTATTGGATAATTATGGAATGACCCAGTCGATAGTTTTCTATTGATTAATATAACTAAGACCAAAAATAAAATATTAATGTGACAAATTTACAAAGTTCTCTCGAGTTAAAAATACCGTTGATCTTCAATATGAAAGTTCTACTTTGATTATAGTTAAGTAATGGCACGATGTTCATAGAGTGACTATAATTGGGTCAAGTGGAAGTGCAGGAAGTGAAAAATTGTTCAAGAGTGGATTCGTCTCCTCGGTTATATGGATTAGTATCACGGTTAGCTGAAGTCAACTCAAAGTCAAAATATTTGGCCAGAGTAGTTTAGTTAGTAATAGTTGTTATTACCGAACCAAGGTCTTTGTGTTTGGACTATAAAGTTGAATATGGACGATATTGGAATTTTTACCATTATCAAATTCAATAAGTCCAAAGAAATATAGTTTGACAAAAAAAATTAGTGTAAATAAATGCCAAACGCTTAACAAAGTAATATAGGATTTTACTGAAACCAAATAAGCCAAAATTTAACAAAAATGTCATGTAACGACCTAAAATTTCGGACATTTCATATTTAAATATTTGAATCTTGTATTAGATGTTATTAAATGATTTAATAAGTTTTTTAACCTCCTTTTAAATCATATGTAATGATAGTAAACTTTTTTTGGAAAAATGTTTACAAAAGTAAATATTTTGAAAAAATATCGATAATGTGACCGAAAACCGTTTTATCGATAAACGGGTTTTTAACCGTCAGAAGTTGTTCAGATTTTTTTTACATACAGTTAATTTGGGAAATTAAATAAAATGAAATATAATATTTTGCCATTTATGGAAATAAATTCTATGGATGATGTCATGCATAAGGTAAAGAAAGATACTTAGTAGATGAGCATAAATGGAAAGTCTTAAAAGTTAAGTAAATGATAAAGGAGAAGTCATGTTTGTAATTAATGTTATAAGGGTTTTTAGGGGTTTTTGATCTTTTCATATCACATTTATAAGCCTATATAAGGAGGGGCATACCCTTAGTAAATATTCACAAATAATTCTCAAAGCCTGAGATGAAGTAGGAGGGTTGAAAATGGTGGAAGTGCTTAAGCATTAATCCACGAATTACTCTTTAACTTTTTCAAAAGTTAACGAAATCTTCTCAAATCTCATTTAAACTTTGTCTTTGGGCCTAAGACATCATGGGAAGCATGATTAGCAAGTAATAAGTTGGAGGAGGTGAGAGGAAAAGGGGGAGCTTGGATAGGCCGTGAGCGTGGAGGAGGAGGAAGGTGTTGACTTTAGTTTGGAAATACTAAAGATTGGACCTTTAGGCTTGTGTTGATGGAATGTGGTGGTTCTATGGTTCTTGTGGTTTTGTGCTTGGATTAGGCATGGATCTATGTGAGTTATCTCACTATCTCTTAACTATATATTATGTGTGTGTATATGTTGTGTTTGAATTATAAAGTTAAAGTGACATTCACTAAGTAAAGTTATAAACCTTGGATCCATCTTGCTTTTGAAAGCAAATGATAAATTTATATTGTATAACCTCACTTATATTACCCACTTAAATATGTGTCATAGCCTTGACTTGATGTTTAAATTGTTATTTAACTTGTGTGTTAAATTGAAGTAAGTTTGAAATTGTTTGAAACGAGAATAGTCGTTATAAATGCACTTTGTAATCCCTTGTTTTCAAAATTTTTTATAAATAAATGGAAAGATATTCTTAGGTTTTTATTTTCATGGTTTTCAAGTAACTTAATAGTAGTACTTACTATAAAAATCTCAAGTCTTAAACCATTTGTTTAAGTGGTTAAAAATAGTCACAAAGATTGTACTTTTCAATGTTGTTATAACAAGGACTTTAACAACATTTATAAATGATGTAATAAGTCGCTTATTCTAAGTGTTTAAAATGCAACATTTTGGCTAGTTTTTCATGATTTAAATGGTTTCTAATTTTTTTTCTTTATAAAATATTTATATGGAAGTTATTATAAAATGTATTTGAGTATGAAAAAACGAATAGAAGCTTTAATATAGTTTTAATGATTATTTACAAATTTTGAAAGTAAAGTGCTGCAAAATGTAAAACATGTTTTTAATCGAACTTCTAAATTAGTTATTTTCAAGTAATATTTTACATAGGTATTAAAAACCTATTTACAAGCATTTCTAAAGTACTATTTTTTGTATATAAGTTTTGACAAAGGAGATTGACTAGGCTTAACACTAAATGCCGACGAGTAAACTTGTCTGTTATTGAGATTCAAGAATGAGGTGTCTAGGCAAGGCTTGGAGCAATCAGTGCCCAAACTTACCTAGCTTCACTGTTGAATGAGGAATAATATAAGTTGAAAAGTTGGAAACGTGTTAATCTTGTTGTTTGCTTACTTGTCTAAAAAGGTAGCTAATTTTGCTTAACACTAAAAGTCGATGAAGTAGGCTTATCTATTTCTCACAATTAAAAATTGATGTCGAGTAGGGACGGAGCAATATAGCTCTAACCTATCGGGCTTCCCTCTTGAACGAGGAATAATAAAGTCGGGAATTTCGGAAATGGATTAACCAGTTTTTTGTTAGTTGTTTGTGGAAATCGTTAATATTACACTTAACACTAAAAGCTGACGAAGTAGGTTTCTCTATTTCTAGGAGTTAAGATTGATGTCGAGTAGGAATGGAGCAATAGAGCTCTAACCTACCGGGCTACCCACTTGAACGAGGAATAGTTATGTCGGGAAAGTTGAAAACGAGTTAATTATACGAACATTGATTTGTATAAGCAATGGTTTTTGAGTAGATAATCGATTAGTCGATTATCGATCTTAACCGAAAACGAACTTAGATCTTTTAAACAAAGGTTTGTAAAGATAGTAACAAGTAGGAAAATGATTTGGGTTCGTTGTGACAATGTGTTAATCACATTTGTCTTTAACCCATTTCGATTTTACTTAGGGATATAAATAGATCTTTTAAAGAATGATTTAAAGATAAGCAAAAGCGAAATGGTGTTGGGTTTGTTTTTACAATGTGTTAATCGCATTCATCTTTAACCCTTTTTTCATTATACTTATGAATGTAAATAGATCTGTAAAAGAATGTTTTAAAGATAAGCATAAGTGAAATGGTTTTGGGTTTGTAGTGACAATGTTTAAATAACATTAGTCTTAAACCTTTTTAAATGGATTTGTGAAAGTGCTTAGATCCTTAAAATGGATATTTTGAAGGTTTATAAGTAAGAAATCTTGTGAATGGTTTGTGAATATACTTATACCATTGACATAAGTATATCAATACATTTTGAAGTATAGAAAAAAAGTAATGGTTTATAAGTAAGAAATCTTGTGAATGATTTGTGAATATACTTATACCATTTGAGATAAGTATATAAATACATTTTTAGGTATAGGAAAAGTAAAGGTTTAAAGTAAGAAATCTTGTTAATGATTTGTGAGTACACTTATATCATTTGAGATAAGTGTATAAATACTTTTTGAAGTATAGGTGTTATCCCGTCTTTTGGCAAGGCTGTGACACCAAGGAATTGACTAGTAAACCAATGACGATCCATCCCAGAGATCGGTTATACACAGGCTCACTATGGATATCGACGAATTTTGTCCGAGTCCGGATCGAGCTCAAATTAATATAACATGACAAGCTAAGCTATGAGAGTCAACGTTCCAAATCTCAAGTCAATCCGAGTTCGTATGCTCAAGTTACGACCGATGTAAAATTGAATAAAGACAGCCTCGCGTTCGACTCGCTCAGTTCGCATCCCTCAGAAGAGCCAACTTCGACTCGCTCAGTTCGCATCCCTTAGGAAAGCCTTCTTTGACTCGCTCAGTTCGCATCCCTCAGGAAAGCCTTCTTCGACTCGCTCAGTTCGCATCCCTCATGAAAGCCTTCTTCGACTCGCTCAGTTCGCATCCCTCAGGAAAGCCTTCTTCGACTCGCTCAGTTCGCATCCCTCATGAAAGCATACTTTGACTCGCTCAGTTCGCATCCCTCAGGAAAGCCTACTTCGACTCGCTCCACTTCAAGCCACAGTTCGACTCGATCATCCAACGTCAAATTCGCATCCATCCGAAGACTTCTACTTCGTGTCCCTCAATGCGAAGCAAGGCACAACAGTCAATACGAATAAACGCCACATCACCGAGTCAAACAGAACCGAGTCGAACAAAGAGCGAGCTGAAACGAAAGCGAGTCAAACAAAATAGCCAAACGAGAATCCCAATTCGTATCGATCATATCTCCTAATCCACAATTCCAAATGCTATGAAATTTTCACAGAAGACTACGTGCATGCTAAAGAATGTCCACGCCAAATTTCGACTCCATTGGATGAAATCTTGATCGATACGAAATCTATTCGTATCGATCACGGATCGGACCGAAACTTCACGGGCTTAGGCGCGTGGGCCTGGCCACGTGCCAAAGAGGGTCTCCTGAGATCTGAGCGAAATACTAGCCTCCTACACCTATAAATAAACCCCCAAAGCCAACAGAAAAGAGGTTCTTCTTCTTTGAGATCTTCAACGCCTAGACTCTTCCAGATCCAAATCTGAACTCCATTGCTGCTGCTACCAACGAATTTCACTGCTGCAAATCATAATTACCTGCTGTAATTCACTGAATTCACTTGTAAACATCAAATAAAGATCAATAAAGCAAACTACTTCATAGTGGACGTAGGCGATACGCCGAACCACTCTAAATTCTTGTGTCTCCTTGCATTTTAATTATTTTCATATCTGAGATTTGGAGTTTTTGTTAGATAATTCCTCTTTTTCCATTTAATTTCTTCACTTTATCTCCTCAAAAACTTCCGAAGAGTGTTGTGGCCAATTTTGGTACAAACAATAGGAAAAGTAAAGGTTTAAAGTAAGTCTTGTTAATGATTTGTGAATATACTTATACCATTTTAAATAAGTATATGAATACTTCTTGAAGTATAGGAAAGGTAAAGGTTTATAAGTAAGAAATCTTATTACTGATTTGTGAATACACTTATACCATTTTGGATATGTATATGGATACTTTTCGAAGTATAGAAAAAGTAAAGGTTTGTAAGTTAGAAATCTTGTTAATGACGTATGAATATTGTTATCCCGCTTTTTGGTCAAAGCTGGAATATCAACAAATTGGCGAGAAAGGATGGATATATGGATTGGAGATCGATTAGAAACAAGGTTGTGATCGATGTCGTCAAAATTTGGCCAAGCTCCAATCAAGACAGGATCAATTAGAGATGATGATTAATGCTAGGAGAGGCTACATTTCAAATTTCAAGTTAATCCGAGTTCGTATGATCAAGTTATGGTCGATGCAAATTGGAGGAAGTGGCCTCATTTTCGTATCCATCATCACGCCTCGGTTCGAATCCATGGACTTCGCACCAACGTCTTCGTATCCATCGGCAGGAGCTATGTTCGAATCCATCGCCTCCGCATCGATCAGAATGGCAGAGACCTCACACCCATCTGGTTCGTATCCATCAAATTGAGTTCCTTCGAATCCATGATATTACTCCACTTCGTATCCCTCAGGTTGAAGTCCTTCGAATCCATGAAGTCACCCCACTTCGTATCCATCCAGCGACCCTGCTTCGAATCCATCCAGCGACCCTGCTTCGAATCCATCCTGTTGCAACGACTTCGTATCGATCAACTATCGTATATCGCGATCGATACGAATGAACATCTGTTCGAATCCATTCCATCGAACCCACCAAGTCAAAGCGGCAAGAAACACAGATTTGACCCAGTAAACTCGAAGAAAAAGATGGATCAACCCGAGAAGCGCGCGACACGTCACCATTCACACGCGCAAACCATCGATTCGACCCTATCGATTCGAAGGGGATCGATTCGAACCAAGCATGTCAACCGGAAATGCAATCTTGAATCGATCATATCTCGAGATCTACAAGTCCAAATGCTATGAAATTTTCACAGAAGCTTGCACACATGTTGAAGAATGTCCACACCAAATTTCAGCTCGATTGGACAATTTCTTGATCGATTCGAATGGACTTCGAATCGATCCCAAAGTGGGCCCGGATTTCCTGAAAGCGGGCGTATGGGCCCCCTCACGTGCCAGAACTGGTCTCCCTTCAATTTAGGCGAAATATCAGCCTCCTACACCTATAAATAGAGCCCCTGGTCATTCAGAAAGGAGGTCAGACAATTTTGAGAGCTCCCAGACTCTGCCAGATTTACTCCAGATCACCATTGCTGCCTTAGATTCAGATTATAATCATAAAATTTGTTGTACTACGCAATAAGAAATTGTAATCTTCAAACATCGAGCAATAAAATCATAAAAACCTTGAAGTGGACGTAGGCCGGAGATAGCCGAACCACTATAAATCGTGTGTCACTGTTCATTATTTCTGGATTGCCGTTTGTTGCTTGCTTAGATCTAAGATTTGTGTTTGAATATTTGTTGATTTGTATTCATACACTGGTGCTTTCACAATACTTGGGGTTTGTGACCAATTTTGGCGCAAACAAATATACCTATACCACTTGAGATAAGTATATGAATACTTTTTAAAGTATTGAAAAGAGTATAAATGTATAGTAGAAATACCTAAATGAAGTTTTATTACATAAAAGAAGTTTTAGTAATAAAAGAGGTTTTAATTAATAAAAGATTAATTAAAGAAAAAAGGAATTAGATGTAGCTTATATGACTTGATAATGCTTTTTATGACTTAATCGTGCTTTGTATGTTTATTCATTTATGGAAAAAAATTAGTCGTATACTTAGCACTAAAAGACGGTGAAGTTGGCTTATCTATCTTTAGAAATTAAGACTAATGTTAGAGTAGGGACGGAGCAATAAAGCTCTAACCTACCGGCTTCTTTCTTGATCGAGAGATAGTGCAAGAGAAAAATATCAGAAACGTGATAAGTATACGAGACTTGGTTTTCCTATATGATTGTTCTCATTATCATCGAATGACCAAATTCGTCGATTCATTCTTAAGGAGACCGGATCGGTAAGTACTTACCGAAAACCACTTCAAGGATGAGATATGTGTTCTATCTATTGGAAGTGGATCTATTCAAGATGCATGGATCTACTGGAGATTCGAGATCTGTTTAAAATGCTCGAACACATGTAGTTGTTCATGATCTATTAAGAATGTGGGAATCTTGTGTGATTCCGAGATCTGTTGAGATATGGGAATCTATGTGTGGTTTCGTGATTTGTTCGAGATGTAGGGATTCAATTTGGAATTCGTGTTCTGTTCGAGTGATGTAGACTCGTGTGAAAGATGCCGAACGTATACTTGACATCGAAAATGGCTAAAGACAGAGTAGAATGCACAACATGGGGTTAGCGACCCATGTTAGGATGTTATCAACTCCATATCAAAAGATACTTATCGATTGTTGGCCAGTAGGAGTTGATGATATTTGGTTCACGCTATTCATATTTATGTTCAGATGCTGGGCCGCTTGTGTTTACCTTATGGTGTATTTTATCTAGAAATATATAATGCTCAGAAGGTTGGTTTTGATCCTTGTGCACGGAGTTCAGATTCGGCTCCACCGAAGAGATCTTTATGGAAAATCCAATATGCAAACATTCTTTATCAGGTTTTGATTGTACTCATAATATACCATTAAATATAAACTAATATAACCATTCCAGCTATGTTATAATAATTGTTTTTTTCACCCTAGACATTATCTATTATATTACCTTATGTACCTATTAGATGGTGGTTCTTTTGAAGGGATAATTGTTATGGCATTCCATGCGGTCCCAAAGTACTGTTATATGTTGATCACACATTTGTTGAGTTTCTCATACTAGACTTAGGTCTGATGCTTGGTTTTTGTTTTCCTTAAATTCCTCATGTGCTCATTCGAGTAGTCTGAGAAAGGTAGGTATTTTTTTGATATTCATTAGAGCTCGAGAAGACGAGCTGGATGTTTCACCTACTATAGTATTCTTATTTCTGCTGCATTACTATTTGATGTATCAACATTTGTAAGGATAAGCTATTATAACTATCCAAGCTGATGATAGTACATAGGTTTTGATAACTCCAAAATTTCTATATTGAAGTAATCCTTTGTATTGTTCCTTTGATATTATATATTATCATTCCGCCTATGAGATTCTGATATTTTGTTCTCTTCTCCCTTATTCTATTTCTTTTTTGTTTTGTTTTACCCTAACTTTTCATCTTTTTGGCACTTGGGTGCTTGGCACATGAATACCGTAGATGCATTAGTGTCGACATTTGGGGGTTGAAAAGACAAATCGTTACAGCTGGTATTAGAGCTGAAGGTTAAGCCAGAACCTTAGCTTTGGTGGGTATGACTCATTAAGAGATAGGGTAATGGAATGCCCTAGTATGAGTTGAGTGTACAATACATATGGGAGTGTATTTGTATTTATGATAAACGTATACCTTAATGGTAATTATAACTGGGAAAATTACGGTCTTATATAAGGTAACTTATGTAAGTGAATTTTCAAAGTATAGTTTAATTCATGTAAGGGTTAATGATGTTTATCTATTATCCCTTGTTAATTAGTTTAGTTACACTTAATCGGTTTATGGGCATTAACTATCATTTGTTTATTTTTGATTTATATTTTACAAGTTTTTGGGCACTTTTACCTTTTTACTACATAGGTCGGGTAAACAGTGTTATGTGTGCACTAAAACAAATATTTTGTGAATTAATTTTCACAATTTGACTATAGACGTTCGATGATAATGTTGGGTAAAAAGTTTAGTTTAGCAAAAGTTGTTTATTTTAATCCGAGGAAGATAAGATTTTATATAAGTAAGTGATTCTATATAAGTATGGTTTATAAAACATGGTTTAAAAACAAAAACGATTTAACTGATAATTTGAGAACTTAAATCCTAATGTCTTTGAAAATGTTTTTCAAGATTTTGAGAAAATAATAGTAGTATTATTTGATAGTAAGTACTTGGGAAATTGGTTTATGAAATTAAGATCATGATACTTAGTAATATTTATGAAGTATTTGATACTGTTTTGAAATAATTTTGGTTAAGTCCTAATGGCGTGAGATGGATGTACTGAACTCACTCCTATCGCCTTTAATTCTGGTAATGACTTTAACATTATCGGCATTCATTTTTGGGTTTCTAAGTGGGGAATGCTACAGGGTTGTTTTAGTAGAATGAATTTCGATTTGATTCCGAAAGCATGATGTATTATACAAAAAATATATGTATGTATTATTCAAAATGATTTGAAATGAAACCAGTGTTTAATTCAAAGTTTTTCTTTGGAATTTTTTTAATATATATTGAGCCTGAGTGGTAGTTGCATAACCGAGAATAAATGTTGGAACTTTTCATGTTTTCCCCTTTTGGACAAAGTTTGTTTAATAAATTATTGAAATTTGTTAAGATATTTTGTGGAAACATGTAGCCTATGCATTAGGATTGTATGATATGTGCATCATATTATGATATGTTGTTTGGTCATTTTCATTTGTTAAAATAAAACGGGATTTCCGATGATTTTGGACTATTGGAAACTTCCGAATCGTATAGAATTTGAAACTAAGTGTTTTGTGAAAATATAAAGATGACATTATATAACACTTGAATTGAGAAGTTAGTAAGTTAAAACAAGTTTAATTGGTTAAACATACTTGTTAAGAAAAATGAATTTGATGTTTTGTTTATACTCTTAGGATGTCATGGAGTATTATATGAACATGAACTTAAGTTGTATAACTATTTATAAACTTGAAGTTATGTTTTATGAAATGTTTCATAAATGATTTTAGTATTGAAAGAAACATACTATTTGGACAAAATAATGTGATAAAAGATATTGGTGTAGTTAAGAAACTAATAGGATAAATACGTAAGTTGTGCATAGATCATTTTATTCGCATGATTGTTCCCGATCCAGTATTCGAGTACATGATTTCGAGGTGGTTTACACCGGTCTGAATAAGGATTTTCACTAGATTCTTAACGGCGAACACTTGATACAGATTCTTGATAAGGTCCCATAGTTTTCTATCATAGTATATGGCTATGTAAAGAGAACAGAGTTTTCTAATCAAGGAACCTGATCGGAGTCCGCACTAGAGAGGTCAAGTGATCTATACTAGTTGGGAAGTGAAATTATGTGATCGAGCAAGCGATCAGAATTGATATTGTGTACGGATGATCCATGTATATCGTATGTGGTATAGTATATGCATATTATGTTAGGTGGGCTTATGAAGAGTTTAGGTGATGAATCTTTGATTTGTTATGAGGTAGCATGAATTATCGACTAAGTAATAACCTAAAACTGTTAAGCGTAAGGTACGCTTAGTAGGTTGTTTGTCATCCTTATACGATGGGAGGATTTAAACTTGAGAAAACCAAGATTTTTGTTTGTTAAGTGATTTTGAATACTATTAAGTATTGATAGTTGATTGTTTCTTTGGTTGCTCGTGCCAGACTTTCAAGGATGAATATTCTAAGTGGGAGAATGTAACGACTCGGAATTTCGGACACTTCGTATTTAAATATTCGAATTATTTAAATGTTTGAATCTTGGATTAAATGTTATTAAAATGATTTAATAATATTTTTAGCCTCCTTTTAAATAATAATTAATTATGGTAAACTTATTTTGGAAAAATATTTACAAAAATAAATACTTTGAAATATCGATAAGGTGACCGAAAATCGATTTATCGATAAACAGCTTTTTAACCATCAAAAGCTGTTCAGATTTTTTTACATGCACTTATTTGCTTAGGAATTAAAGAAAATGAAATAAAAATAATTTTCGACTTATGGAAATAAACTGTATGGATGATGTCATGCATGAGGTAAGAGAAGATACTTAGGAAATGAGAATAAATGGAAAGTCTTAAAAGTTAAGTAAATGATAAAGGAGAAATGATGTTTGTAATTAATGTCATAAGGGTTTTGAGGGGTTTTTGATCTTTTCCTATCACATTCCTAAACCTACATAAGAATGGGCATACCGTTAGGGAATAATCACAAATAATTCTCAAAGCTTGAGATGAATTAGGAGGGTTGAAAATGGTGTAAGTACTTAAGCACTAATCCACTAATTACTCTCTAACTTTTTCAAAAGTTAACCAAATCTTCTCAAATCTCTTTTAAATATTGGCTTTGGGCTTAAGACATTATGGGAAGCATTATTAGCAAGTAATGAGTGGGAGGAGTTGAGAGGAAGAGGGGGAGCTTGGATGGGCTGTGAGCATGGAGGAGGAGGAGGAAGGCATTGGCTTTGGTTTTGAAATGCTAAAGGTTGGACCTTTAGGTTTGTGTTAATGGAAGGAGGTGGTTCTTTGGTTCTTGTGGCTTTATGGTTTAGGTATGGATCTTTGTGAGTTATCTCACTATCACTAAAGTATATATTGTGTATATATGTGTTGCATTTGAACTATAAAGTTAAAGGGACATTAACTAATTAAAGTTATAAACTTTGGACCCATCTTGCTTTTGAAAGTAAATGATAACTTTATTTTGTCCGAACTCACTTATATTACCTTCTTAAACATGTGGCATGGGCTTGACTTGATGTTTTAATGGTTGTTTAACTTGTTTGTTAAATTGAAGTAAGTTTGAAAGTGTTTGAAACGAGAATAGTCGTTATAAGTGCACTTCGAAACCCTTATTTTCAAGAAATTTTTATATAATTGGAAAGATATTCTTAGGGATTTCTTTTCACTATTTTTATGTACCCTAATGGTAGTACTTACTATAAAATTTAAAGTCTTAAATCCGTTGTTTAAGTGGTTAAAAATAGTCGCAAGGATTGTGCTTTTCAATGTTGATTTAACAAGGACTTTTAACAACATATATAAATACCATAGTAAGTCGCTTATTGTTTTAAGTGTTTAAAATGCGATGTTTTGGCTAGTTTTTCATGATTTAAATGGTTTCTAATTTATTTATTTTTATAAAATCTTTCTATGGAAGTTCTTATAAAATGTATTTGAGTATGAAAAAAATAGAAATTCAAATATAGTTTTAATGATCATTTATGAATTTTGAAAGTAAAGTGTTGCAAATTGTAAAACATGTTTTTAATCAAACTTCTAAATTAGTTATTTTCAAGTAATATTCTACATAAATATTTAAAACCTATTTACAAGTATTTCGAAAGTATTATTTATATATATATAAGTTTTGACAAAGGCGATTGACTAGGCTTAACACTAAAAGCCGACCAGTAAACTTGTGTGTTTGTGAGATTCAAGAATGAGGTGTCTAGGCAAGGCTTGGAGCACCTAGTGCCCAAACTTACCTAGCTTCACTCTTGAACTAGGAACATTATAAGTTGAAGTATCAAAAACGTGTTAATCTTATTGTTTAATTACTTGTCTAAAAAGGTACTAACTTTGCTTAACGCTAAAAGCCGATGAAGTAGGTTTATCTATTTCTGAGAGTTAAAGATTGATGTCGAGTAGGGACAGAGCAATAGAGCTCTAACCTATTGGGACTCCCTCTTAAACAAGGAATAGTTAAGTCGAAAATGTTGGAAATAGGTTAATAAAGTTATTTGTTACTTGTTTATGGAAATCATTAATATTACACTTAACATCACAAACCGACGAAGTAGGCTTCTCTATTTCTGTGAGTTAAGATTGATGTCAAGTAGGGATGGAGCAATAGAGCTCTGACCTATCAGGCTTCTCTCTTGGATGAGGAATATTTAAGTCGGGAATGTTGGAAATTAGTGAAGTATACGAATATTGATTTGTATAAGCATGGTTTTTGAGTAGATAATCAATTAGTCGACTATCGATCTTAACCGAATACAAACTTAGATCTTTAAAACAAAGGTTTGTAAAGGTAGTAAAAATGTGTTAATCGCATTCGTCTTTAACCCTTTTCGATTATACTTAGGGATGTATATAGATGTTTTAAAGGATGATTTAAAGATAAGCAAAAGCGAAATGGTTCTGGGTTGTTGTGACAACGTGTTAATCACATTCGTCTTTAACCCTTTTTTATTATACTTATAAATGTAAATAGAACTTTAGAAGAATGTTTTAAAGATAAGCATAAGTGAAATAGTTTTGGGTTTGTAGTGACAATGCTTAAACAACATTAGTCTTAAACCTTTTTGAGTGGATTTCTGAAAGTGCTTAGATCTTTAAAATGGGTATTTTAAAGGTTTATAAGTATGAAATCTTGTTAATGATTTGTGAATATACTTATACCATTTGAGATAAGTATATGAATACTTTTTAAAGTATTGAAAAGAGTACAAATGAATAGTAGAAATTCATAAATGAAGTTTTATTAGATAAAAGAAGTTTTGCTAATAAAAGAGGTTTTAATTAATAAAAGACCGATTAAGAAAAAGGGGATTAGAAGTCGCTTATATGACTTGATCGTGCTTTGTGTGACTTAATTGTTCTTCGTATGTTTATTCATTTAAGGAAAACATGTAGTCGTATACTTAACATCAAAAGACGATGAAGTAGGCTTGTCTATCTTTAGAAATTAAGACTGACGTTCTATTAGGGACGAAGCAGTAGAGCTATAGCTTACCAGCTTCACTCTTGATCGAGGTATAGTTTGAGCGGAAAATTTTGGAAATGTAATAAGTATACGAGACTTGGTTTACATATGCAATCGTTCTCATTATCATTGAATTACCAAATTTGTCGATTCAGTTTTGGAGAAACCGAGATCGGTAAGTGTTTTACTTACTGAAATCATTTCAAGGCTGAAATACGTTTTCTATCTATTGGAAGTAGATCTGTTCGAGACACAGGGATCTATATGGAGATTTGAGATATGCTTAAGATGTTTGAGCACATGTAGTTGTTCGTGATCTATTTAGGATGTGAGCATCCATGTGTGATTTTGAGATCTGTTGAGATATGAGAATCCATGTGTGGTTTCGTGATCTACTCAAGATGTAGGGACCCAATTTAGGATTCGTGTTATGTTCGAGTGATGAAGATTCATGGGAATGATGTCGAAGGTAACCTCGACGTCAGAAATGGCTAAAGATAGAGTTGGATGCACAATCTAGGGTTAGTGACTCCTATTAGTGTTACTCCAAATATTCACCTTTCGACTGAGTCGAGACCTCTTTAAGCAAAGAACAAAAGAGAAGAGTCCAAGCTGGACCTATCGGAAGAGTCGAAGGGATGCTATCGACAAAGTCTGGAAATTCTAGAACCTTTCGAAGGTGTCGAAGAGTTTCAACAACCAAGATCCAGTGGGTTCATACCTTTCGAAGTAGATGAAGGAGTTGAAAGCACCCTTCCACCCTCATTAACAACCTTTCGACTAGATGAAGACCTTTCGATTAAGTCGAAGCCATATATTATGAAGACAACGAAGAATAGCTCTTTGAACATGCGCCAAACCATTCGAAACCAATGGTTTTGCCTCCATTCAAACTGCTAGAGAGCAAGTATTATCTTGAGCATCCCCTTCGAAAGCTATAGTAAGCCTTTCAAATCGATCGAAACCAATGTAGTCCAGAAGGGTTTAGCCTCAAATTTTAAACGAGAGCACAACCGCATGTCAATATCATCGAAACCATTGAACAAGGGCTATCGATAGAGTCAGAAGCACTTACAGGGCAACTCAAAGAAGAGGAGTGAAACCATACTTTTCGACAAAGGTGGCAACATACTTGAGTCTTTCGGCAGCCACCTTTTGACCCAGTCGAAAGCATCCGGGTCGAAAGGTGCTGACCCGCATCTATAAATAAGACCCAAGGGGTCACGTTTTGGGAATCCAATTCCTCCCATTCCAAACCTGTATTTCTTTAGTAAAAAGTGTTGTACCCGAATTACAAAATTAATTTGGGGATTTGAAACAATAAAGTCATCTTTTGCTTATGAAAGGGAAGTTTCAAGTATTTTAGATTACTTATCATTTCATCAAAGTTCTTGTCAGTTTCACTCTGATGTTTCAAGTTTCGCCTTCATCGAAAGGCCACTATTGACATAGTCGAAGCATAGCAGATTTTAACAACTTCAAGTTCATACTTCAGGTGATCTTCCACTGAGTTTTAGCTTTCGACAAGGTCGAAACCCTTCTCCAAAACACTATAGCTTGAGATTACTAGATCAAATCCAAGAAGGTTAAGCTCACTGCTTTCGACAAGGCCGAAACCCCTATTTCTGATCCTTAGCCTAAAGTCTAAGTCATTCAACTGCTTAAGGCCTCCGACCAGGGCGTAATCAATTGAGGCGAACCTAATTCAGGATATTCCAACTGAATCAAGAAGGAAAGCTTTCGAAAGAGAATCCACACTGACTTAATAGGGTCGAAAGGTCATTAAGCACAGAAACCAACCCTTTCGATCAAGTCGAAAGGTCAATTTGGAAAACTTTTACCTACTAAAGCCTTTTCGAAAGGATTAAAGAAGGATACATTCCTTCCTCCCTACTCTATTTGCCTAAAGAATAATCTTCATTCCTTAGCACTACCTTGGGGCGTTGGCAAGAAATCTTGTTAACATTTTGGCGCTAGAAGGAGGGCTTGAACCTCCGACTGGGTTAAACCCCCAACACTATAATCCTCTAACCCCACTTAACCCTATCTCAAGTTCATCTACTTTGGTTTAATCATGGTAAGAAGAATTAAGAGATCTGAACATGGGTCATCTGAACCACACTTGAAAAGATTCTCCCCAATAATCAACAAGGATTCCAACGAAGACGAAGAGCAAAGGTTAAGGCTGGAAGCTCTTAGAATTATAAACAAGAAAAAAATGGAATTATACAATCCTGAGAAATGGAGCATAAACCCCTTTCATGTTGGCCCCACCCCTATTTTTGCATTAGGAAGGAAAATAAATGGAAGTGACAATGTTTTCAATCAAATGAGAAGAACCATCCAACAATATGCCAAAGGCACCATCTTTGAGAAAGAAATAATGGATGATTACAATGCCTTTGCACAAAAATGGCAACCAACTATGGAAAGAACACTTCCAACTCAAGAAATTCAAAGGGTGGCCAAAAGAAAAGCAATCGAAGAGCATGAAACAATAAGGCCAAGGAATAAAAAGTCAAAAAGCCATCCTTAAGAATCAGGCTTCAAATCTAGACTTCCTAAAGAATGCAATTTAACAACATCCATAAAGAATGTCTACTTGCTAACTAAGGATGAGCTTAACTATGACGCCCCACCCCGAGACCTACATTAGTAAAGAGAATTACTAAGTAATCCTGTCTACTAATGCAGAGAATAGGGCTGGTTAAGGGCGACCATCATAGTAATACGTTAGTTAAGAGATAAGCATGTCAATTATGTCTCGAATTTTTTTTCATTACCTCATAAGTGGTAGACACGCTTAGTCCCTAACTAACGCACACTATGGTGGATTCGAACCATTTCAGAAATAATGTAATATACATGCAGATAGAAAACATCGGTCACAGAAGAGCAAACCCAGATCAGAGTATATATATAAATACTTACATCACCATACATCTCCATAATAATATATCATACATAAGTAGCTAGGACTACCGAATCACATATACACCCATCCCACAAAATAATATACAATAAAGGATTAATTTCACTCCACAACCTCAAAATAAAGTTTTTAAAACTTTATTTCCATCAAGTTGGATTTATTTCAACAATTAAATGTTGAATTACATTGCTTGGTAAATTTATTAACTCAAATTTACCTAAATTCCAATATTTTCCATTTTATTTAACCAAAACAACAAACAATGAATTTTTAAACCCAATATTTAACTCCATACATATTGTTTATTTAAAATTCACAATTTAGACCAAATTTATGTCTCCATTACATTCTATTCACCATATTAAATTATAAATATCATTATAATTTAATATCATCAATAATTTCCAATACCAGGGTTGTTACATTAACCATTGGCCGTCACAAAAGAAAAAGCCAAAACATTAAAGTAATCTGGGAGGACCCTATTGCTATTACCATATGATGAATGGCCATGAAACCAACCATTGCAGAGCCCTGGAGGGGATGATCATAAATTTCTTCCGACAAGGAAAGATTCACGAGTTTGTAAACAGAATTTGAGGCAAAATCAATAAAGAGCTACTTTCATAAAAAGAAAATCTACATGGTTGGGAGTGAAATGCTCCTTATATTTGGATACTACCTAAGATGGTAGAAAAGCCTCTATTCATGCCGAGTTGGCCAGGGCAAAGCACTCTTGGAGGATCGGCAGGTAAGCCTTTAGTCGCGCTATAAGATGGCCAGGTTAAAGCATCGGACAAGCCCTTGGCCGCGCCACTAGTCAGGTTAAGGCACCTCCTGGAGGGAGGACGGAGTAAGTCTTTAGCCGTGCCATAAGATGACCAGGTTAAAGCACCAAACAAGCCCTTATTTGCACCACGCTATGGCTAGGGTAAGGCAACTCCTGGAGGGAGGACGGAGTAAGCCTTTATCCGCGCCATAAGATGGCAAGGGTAAAGCACCAAACAAGCCCCTGTCTGTGCCGCAAAAGGGTCAGGGTAGGGCACCTCCTGGAGGGAGGTCGGGTAAGTCCTTGGTTCCAACCTCTAAGCTGAGCTAACCAAGAGCACCGGACAACAATGGACTAAGATGTCGAAGCCCAAGAAGAGGCTATTCAATAATGAACGAAGATGTCTAAGCCCAAGAAGAGGCTCATTCAATAATTGACTAAGATATCCAAGGCCCAGAGGAGGCTCATCAAATTATGGACTAAGATGTCCAAGGCCCAAAGGAGGCTCATCAAGTAAAAGACTGAGATGTCCAAGCCTGAGAAAATGGCATATCCGATCATGGACTAAGACGTCCAAGCTCAGGTGGCAGCTAATCAGATTATTTCTATATATTCAAAACCTGAAGGTTTCACACATCATAAGAGTAGAACATAGCTCCACTTATTAATACCCGAATCTGGGTTTTGGGACTTTCATTTCTAAACATCTTCTATTAATACTCGAATCTAGGTATCAGGTCTCTTATATCAAAATTTCATCAATTAATACCCGAATTTGGGTTTCGGGACATTCATTTTAGAACTTCATTTATTAATACCCGAATCTGGGTTTCGGGTTTTTATCGATCACCGATTATCTTAGTATACCTGAATCTAGGTATCGAGACTATTACTTATTTGAGCCCTAATCTGGGTGTGAAATTTCAACAATGGATTTCTATTTGTCTATCACAAATGCCCAAATCTGGGTCAAAAAATACTCTCAAGAGAATCACTGTTATAAGTTTTCGTTAATACCCAAATCTGGGTCTTAGGTTTCTAAATTTTCAAATTTCACTAAAGCCCGAGAATGGGTCTCCAAGAGTCTATTACAAATATTCAGGCAATGATTTCTGGGTTCAATCCCATATTAACTATCTCTTGAAGAATTACTATCTAATATTTATACCCTTGTGATAAGGCGGGATTTCCTATCAACAAATTTCAGATATTTCAGCCAAATGGTCAAAGTTAAATTCTTGATTATCTCTCATCACGGTTAAAAGATGAGATTTAGATGTTTACTACAAATTACTTTTCATGCAATTAACAAGATGATTTGTTAATCTAAACAAATGATATACATAGACTGATATGACAATTTCAATCTAATAATTAGAGATATTGTTTGCTTCATACTTTATAGGGAAATCAGCACAACAAAGAGAAATGAAAGATTTAGCAAATACGGAAGTAATGAACGAGCTATCAAAAAGCATTTTAGAAATGACATTACAGAAAGGGATTACAAATTAGGTGATATTTACAAAATTTATATGATTTACATAAGACATAAAATAATTTACAAAACAATATGGTTATTCACATATATACAAATGAGTTTATACATTTCAAAGATAGAGATATATCATAAGTCTTGGGTGGCCTTGTTAAGACTCTCGGCAACTGAAGGATCGGTTACCTGACGAATCGCGGTGCAGAGAACTTCTTTCAGTTTCTTATCCTTCTTTCTTATGCCGTTTGCGTCATCAATTGCGTCAATACTTATCTTCAGAGCGCAGTTGAATGCTCTATTTGCGCCCCTAAGGGTCTTGTTATCCCTTTCTAACTCTGCAACGTGCTTCTGGAGGAAGTATTTATCACGTTCGAGTTTCGGATAAATTGAATGGTCTCCATCTTTTTCAGTATACAGTGATTCTTTTGCCTTCCCCGTTCCTCATCGTCTTCTCTCTCCTCCACAGACTCATCTACTTCATCCTAACTCCCCCGCTTCATTCCTCCTTTGATGGCAAAGAATTGAAAGGATAAACCTAGACTTGCCGCCTCTTTTGGCCCACCATCTCAAACAAAATCTGACCGTTCTTTTTCGAACGCGAAGTCGCAACTTTCGCCATCGGTTTTAGCTTTGTCCCCTTTCACCGACCACAACCCTGAGCCGCCTCCATCTTAGTCATCTTCTTTGCCGCCAGTCGCTAATGACCCCAGTGCACTATCCCTCACTGCTTGCCTCGGCTCTGCTCCTGATGGTGTTAGCCTTGTGTCAGGTATTATCAATATCAATCTTTCATCTGCTATTTCACATATGGTTTCGTCTGTTGGTAATTGGACGAACGATGCTTGCAATGTCAGTTTGGGGCTTGTTGATAATGACCAGTTGAGTGGTGGGTTTAAATTAGTCTCGTCTGACCCTGTTGAATATGTGGCTACCGATAGGAATTCCGCCGATGTTATGCCTCCTGATGCGAATTTTTCACCTCCTGAATCGAATTTTTGTGTAACTGCTTCTATACTACCTTCTGTTACTGCACATGTGCCATTACCTGAACCCTGAGTTTCTCTTGTTGGTGATGTATTTTCTAATGGTTGTTGTGATGCCACTGCTAATGTTGTAGCCAAACTAGTTTGGTCGTCTTTGTTCAAGATATTGCGTAGGAATGCCGGTGCTTACTCACCGCAGCTTTTCAGTACTCAGGTCATTAATGGAATAAACGTGATTACACCAGCTGTTCTTCGGGAGGTGGAGAGCTATTGGTCTGACCATTTAGTTGGTTTTTTCCTTGATGCGACATCTTCTTACTCTGTTGTCCGTGAGCACTGTAGGCGAGCGTGGAAGCTAAAAGGTTCGCTTCATGTCCAATTCCTAAATTCCTTTTTCTTTTTTAAATTTGGTTCAAAGGAAGACAGACTTACAGCGCTTGATATTAGCCCTCTCATTATTGAGAGGAAACCCTTTATTGTGACTCCTTGGAGTGTTGGTATAGACAGTGTTAGAAAGCAGATTCTTTCTATACCGGTTTGGGCCACGTTCTCCGATATACCATCTGTCCTTCAACCCCTTATTGGTCTGAATTGGCTAGCGAGCCTAATTAGGGATTTCAAATGCTTTGATGCAAATACTATTGCATGCAATAATCTATTATATGCTAGGGCATTGATTGAAATTACCCTAGAGAATCCATTACCATCAATATTGAAAGAAAGAATCATGGAAGGTCATGAGGTGGAAATAAAAGTTAACTACAGTTGGAAGCCTGACATATGTACTATATGCCATTCATTTGGTCATCTTGTGGAGAAATGTTATAGGAATTCCCCTCTATCTCCTAACGATAAAATCCCTCTCCCTAGGACAGAAATGAAATGGGTTCCCATGGTTAGAACTTCGCCTCCCACGGACCCTGTTGTCTCTGCTTCTCATGTTGTGGAGACAGAAATTGATGCAGTTAGTGTTTCAGATGATGATTTTGTTGTATGGGAACCTGAAGAGTGCTTTTGGATACACGAGGCATCGAAAATGAGGTATGACCCGCAGATGCATAGTTAGCACATGTTCTTATATGGTCCTGATGAGACTAGGAGGTTAGTGTATCATGCTGAGGGTGATGGTCTTTCTTTGACGACCACTGGGATTGTTGGTGCTAGGAATTGGTGGCTTTTCTTAGATCCGACTTGGGACCGGATTTATCTCTACTCACCTCTCTCGAGGTCTTTTGATCCAAATTTGGCTTCATATTTTTCTGCGGTTCAGCATGTCATAGGTCCTGGTACTGATGTTGATATCAGCCATGACAGGGGGGCTTATGCCCTTCCGAGTAGTCTAGTCTATATGTCTAGCTCCTGTTTTTTTCTTTATTCTTGTACTTAGTGGTCTGGCCACTATAAAATCAGATTTTAGCTGTTCTGTGCATGTACAGAACACCTGTTCTTTATTTATATTCATAGTGGCATGGCCCACTATAAAGCCGGTTGGCTTTACCAAAAAAAATACTTAGCTATTTCAAACTTAACCCTCCTGCACCAGTTACCCACAACGTTCTAATCCAAGCCTGGGGGAGGGTTAATTAATGAGGGAAATTTTTGAACGACAAGAGTATTTGACCTCGTGGGTCTAGAAACCGAGGGGATAGCACATGGAACCGGCAAAACAATACTTGAAATATTCTCCCCTATGATGAATTCTAACGATTCACACTTCGCCTGACTGTCCTTCAATTTCAACTCCAAATCACTAATTTGTTGAATAAGCTCTTACATCTTATGATCGAAGTCGATTGAAGGGTTATACTTTCTCTGTCGCTTCAGTGATAGAATCATTTCATCTTTGTTTTTGATTTCGGTCTCAAGATAGGAAATTTTATCCTTCTGATTACTAGCAATAGTTTTCTGAATAAAATATATTTTGTGCCATTTCAAAGCTTCGATGTTGCCACCAAAGTGCTCCAATAAAATGCCATCGCTGAGTTCACTCATTCCACTTGACTTTAATAGTTTTTCCCTAAGGTTAGCAATGCGTGATGACAAATCAAGAGGGAGAGAAACTGTAGATAGTTGTAGCTCCTATTTAAGCAAAAAAACAAAGTTAAAATTAAAATGAAGAATTTCTTTATTGTCACAATAGAAGATTACAATTCGAACAACAACAAAGTCAAAAGATACAGTAAACAAATTGGTTGACATCTAAAGCTTAGAAACTACATTTTTAACTTTGTCTAATGAATTGGCAGAAAGATTAACTGTAGAATAAAAATGAATATTTAGTCCCTCCGGGGTTAACACCAGGGGACATTTGCTATAGTCCCATTTCCTAACTGGAGGACTATCACGACCACAAATTAGTTTAGTATGGAATGTTATGATCTCTTTAAGGAATGTCTCTTTTTCATCTCCAAGGAAATCAAAGCGAAGGCGAGGATATTCCAAGTAGAGTTTTTGTAAATCTCTAAGAAAACAACATTTTGCCAATTTTGAATATTTTAAAAGTGATGCCTTTTCAAGATAAAACCTCCTCAGTTTAACATATTGGCTTAAGTGGTCTTTAGAAACAAGTCGACCTAGTGAACAGTCTTTCTGTGATAATATAATAAAACAAATCTAAGCATAAAGAGTGAAACTAAAACAAATATTTATAAAACAATGTACAATTACATATTTACAACTATTCATCTGGCTCATGCAAAACAGACTTGGAAAATAACTCAGGTACAATTTGTTCTTATAAAACTTAAGCTTTTCAGGAGTGAGATCCTAGGGAATCGGTCTGACCCGTGGTAGGTTACAACAAGCTCCAGGGTGTGGGTCAGAACCGAATTCAGCTAAGTATCTCTTATGAAACCTTTAAGAAGACCCCCACTAAATTCGCCTAAGTATGAAAAATCAATTATTGAATGTCTACAATAAGCATTGTATAAAAAGTTGATTAGAATGTCCCTTTCTTTTATCAGCATCCAAATAGAGTGACTAACTCCTTGTTTTCCTTTAAGAGAGCGTCGTATCGGAGTTGCGCTCTCTTTAATAAGGGGGTGGCCTTCTGATGTTTAAAATACGCCAACACCGAGGCACTTTTACCGAGTCTATGATACTTATCAGCAAGTACATTATGCTTCCGTATTTGCTTCTCTAACTCCCTATATAACTTGTTTATTTCAACTTGTTTTCTCTCAAGTTTTGTTTTATTAAGGAGGACGTATTTCTTCCTTATCTAAAATGAAAGATTTACACTATTATTACCTTCGAAGAGACAGATATTTAAATAGAGAATCCCATACCTGTGATATTAGGATAGAGGCCTGGGAAGCCTGCTCTTTCCCTTTAGGCTACATCAACATTAACAGGAGCATGCTCATCCTCTTGAGGAGCAGAAGGCCCAATAGATTCGAGCGGGGTAGTTGCAGGAGGGGTTGGCTCTTTCTCTGAAGCTTTGGTGTTGTCATCCCCATCCTTATCAGAGGCTTCATTGTGATCTCCTCCATTTCCACCTGAGCCCTGACCACCATCAACGTTATCATCATTATCGTCGTTGTGGTCATCATCATCATTTTTATCATCACCTTATTCACCGATGGCATCATCGTTGTCACCCTCATCCTTAGAATCAGATTCGATTTCAAAGGAGGGGACGTCGAAGGAAAGAATGTTAGAGGCATCGATTTCCTCCTCTTTTGTAGGTTCAATCCCCTGCTTCATTTGGTTTATCTTGCCCATTACTCTATCAACTAGGGCAGAGTCAAGTGAGGGAAAACGAAACTTAGGACACTTCTTAAAGTTGTCAGCATAGGCAAGCATGAAGGCTTCTTCATAAGAGTTCGGCAACATTTGACCCAGAGTAGAAGTGAGAAATTGAGATACTCGCTGCTTAGCATCAAAGATCGTATCGACATCGAGTTTCAGAGTGGCCCTGTTCTTCTTGAACTTCTACTTCAAAGAAGTGTTCTTTGCTACTATGCATGCTTTTTCCTTATTATAATCCTTTAAAGCTAGCTTCATAGCGAATTTTTCGTCAGAAGGAAGTTGATAAGCCTTTCTTTCTTTGAGGAGATCAGTTTTTGCTCGTGCAAGAGAAGCTTTTAATTGTTCCAGTTTTGTAGTTGCTTCATCTTTAGCCATGGAAATAGAGGACACTTGGTTCTTAAGAGAAGAAATTTCCTCTCGAAATTCAAAGGACTCAACAGAAGATTTTGATGCTTACTCATTCAAAGCTAACCAACTTTTAGAAATCTGAAAGAAGAAAATGCAATGCAAGTTAGAGATTTAGAGAAAACCAGTAATAACAAAGTTAATCAAGGTAAAACTCACCAAAAATTGTTGCTCTATCAAAGAGCGATAATTTCCCACCAAATCAGAGACAGTTGAAGGCGGATGGATAGAGGTAAAGGATTCGGAATGTAAGATGGATTCGGCTATTTCTTCAAAATTAATGGAAGGAGGAGAAGAAGACGACGACCTCGAAGGAATTTTCTTTGAGGAGGGAGTCGACAGCAAAGCCATTTGCATTTACTCAAGTGCGCCTGGAGAATCCAAAATAGAAATGCGAGAAAGAGGGTCGGTCACAGTTGGAGTTTGCTTCAGTTTTTCTTTGAAGCTTCAACGATTGGGCTTTTCGGAGCTTTATCAAGAGATGAATCCTCCTCCTCCTCTACATCAACAACTTTATCAAACTTCTTAGGTGGCTCAATTTCGGATGATTCCACCAATTTCCTTTTGAAAGCCTTCTTGGATTTGGCAAGAGACTCAATGATAGATGGCACTCCAGAAGTTGTAGGAGGGGGAGCGCCACCGCTAATGGACTTTTCGACTTGAGAAGCAGCTGAAAAGAGTTCAAGCAGATTAAAAGTCAGTGAAATAATTCAAAAAACGACAAAAATTGAAAACAAATGTTGTGCCTATGACTTACCAGGGTGGTCTGAGGAAATAGGCGACACAGGAGAAAAATGTTCAGAGTCTCCCAAGGAAAGGAAATGTTTTCCCTTTGATCTGTGTTGGATCAAAGGGGGTAGTCCCAAAACCCTTTGACCAGGAGGAAGAAGATAATGCTTGCTCAAATTGGAGGGAATCATCAGCTACAATCGACTTCCTATTTTAACAGAAACTGCGGTTAGAGACTCCACCATTATGCTGTCAGCTTCGTTAAGTTCTTTGACAGGAGAACCTGATAAAAGATGAAGATTAGATAAGAGAAGTAATAGAGTAGAAAAAAGACAACGAAATATGAACTTATGAGGAGTAAAGAAGATTCTACTAGTATTTGGGAAACATTGAACAAAGAAAAACTGGTTCTCCCAGTCTTTAAACTTGTTGACCCCATCTGATATCAACTTCTTCTGGGGGTTGGCTCTATATATCTGACAGGTAAGGTTGCTAAGCTTGACCAATCGGGTCAAGTAGTTCAACACTTTAGCACTTAAAGGAGGAAGTCCATACTCTAGTGCCATCAGCTCCAAAGATAGAAGGTAGGTGCAAACATTATGGGATAGCTGGATTGGAGCAACCCCAAGGTGAGAAATGAATCTAGAAAATAATACAAGGAAAGGCTGAAATCCCCCATGCCATATGTGGACAATAGTGTAGGCAAAGAACCCTTCGGGAGGGTTGTTGATAATGTCAGTTTCCCTGGGTGGAATAGCTTCCACACCAGTAATGCCGAAATCTTTGAGGATGGCATCAACCTCGTCCTGTGAAGATACTAAAGAATGCTTCGAAATAGCGTCAAGTTTCTTTGGAGAGCTCATGATTCTGCTAGGTGAAATTGTTTCAGTTGGAATTTCCAAGTTTATATGAACATAGTATTCATTTTAGAATTTGTTAAGGACCTACTTGAATAATTTAAACAAAAAGGCAAACATAAAACTTTAATTTTTCAAAAAATGGTTTAAGTTAAAAATAAAAGGTATTGGGCTTTCGAAAAAGTCTATGGGAAAGGGACAATAACACTTAGTAAATACCTCTCAACAAGGTCGAAAGACTAAATAGGAGTGTTCATGGAGCTTTCGAGAGTCCAAAAGAAAAGGAAGCAAACATTTAACCACAAACTTTCGACACTGTCGAAAGCACAAATGTGAGCAATTACTGGCTTCCGACATTGTTGAAAGAAAAGATGAGAATGTAAAGTGGCACTTTGTCGAAAGCTGCACAGTGGCTAAGTTGTTAAAAGGAGGTAATCCAAGTTAATTTAAAACTTGAACAAAAATGTACACTGCAGACATTTTATAAACAAAGTAAAAAGACCCTTCGACACTATCAAAACCTTTGACTTAGGTTTCGTAAGAGAAATACAAATGTTGTCGAAACCTAATATACTCATTGAGTTGAAAGGTTCTAAGTTAAACTCATATGTACTTAGAACGTTTCGGCAAAGATGGACAAAAATAACTCCAAGGGTCAAGGGAGCATTATGATTCCAAGAATTAACTAAGGAAAATGGATTTTAATCGACACAAAAGGTTTCGACTAAGTCGAAACATTTTGCTATTAAAGGGGTTGATACACTCTACTTAACTACATATCCTTTCGACATGGTTGATCAAATTGGCACTACATCACCTTTCGACCCCATCGAAAGGGGCTAAGGAAGCAAAACCAATGTTTCCACCTCAATCCCTTTTGAAGGGGTAGAAAGGTCATTTTGTGGCATCAATTTTTCATTCGTACATTTGAAACTTCCGGGCGAAGAAAGCAGGTTCCACCGCCTTCCCCGAACCCAATTGCAAATCCATGGTTTCAAAAAAAAAAAATTAATACATAAATTAAGCCTGTTAAGAAAATGAATTGTAACATAGATCGAACTTTTTCAATTTCAAAAGTATGAAAATTATTATCAAACTGAAAATCCAGATTTTCTAAGGAGAAACAAAAATCGTAGATATTGGAATAAAAATCCAAAACGAGAAATAAATTCTATTGAATTAGAAAATTTTCTCAGCAAATCAAACCAAACCCACTCTCAAAAAATCAAAATTCGAGCATTTCAAGGTCGAATCTCGATTTTGAAATCTAGAAAAGTCAAATTCGACTAAAACACAAACAACAGAGAAGAAAACTATCAAAATAGAGATGAATCTAAACTTACAGATTAGATTCGGTGTTTACTTTAATTTCTGAAAGCAAAAGGAAAGGTTGAGAATTTTTGGAATTCCTTTACTCGTGCTTGAATTTTTAATTGCAGAAAAGTGAAAGAGAAAGAAGACAAAGAGTGTACTTAATAAAAAATCACCCAGAGCTATCAGCCGCTAGATCAGATTTAATTGGACAACTCAGATTTACGCGGGAAGACTAAGAGGCGGGAAGTTTCTTGGTTTCGGAAAAGTTGACTTGGAAAGTCAAGTGCATCCCTTCGCGGGGGGGGTGGGGGGTGGGGTGGGGAGGGGGGGCAAATGTTGCTCCAAATATTCACCTTTCGACCAAGTCGAGACCTCTTTAAGCAAAGAACAAAAGAGAAGAGTCCTAGCTGGACCTATCGGAAGAGTCAAAGGGATGTTATCGACAAAGTCTAGAAGTTTTGGAACCTTTCGAAGTTGTCGAAGGGTTTCAACAACCAAGATCCAATGGATTCATACCTTTCGAAGAAGATAAAGAAGTCGAAAGCACCCTTCCGCCCTCATTAACAACCTTTCAACTAGATGAAGACCTTTCGATTAAGTCGAAGCCATATCTTCCGAAGACAACAAAGAATAGCTCTTTGAACATGCGCCAAACCATTCGAAACTAATGGTTTCGCATCCATTCAAACTGCTAGAACAAGTATTATTCTAAGCAACCACTTCGAAAGCTATAGTAAACCTTTTGAATCGGTCGAAAACAATGTAGTCAGAAGGGTTCTGCATCAAATCAAAAACGAGAGCACAACCGCACCTCAATATCATCGAAACCTTTGAACAAGGGCTATCGATAGAGTCAGAAGCACTTACAGGGAAACTCAAAGAAGAGGAGCGAAACCATACCTTTCGACAAAGGCGGAAACATACTTAAGTCTTTCAGCAACCACCTTTCGACCCAGTCGAAAGCATCAGGGTCGAAAGGTGCTGACCCGCATCTATAAATAAGACCCAATGGGTCACGTTATGGGAATCCAATTCCTCCCATTCCAAACCTGTATTTCTTTAGTAAAAAGTGTTGTAACCCTAATTACAAAATTAATTTAGGGATTTGAAACAATAAAGTCATCTTTTTCTTATGAAAGGGAAGTTTCAAGTATTTTAGATTACTTATCATTTCATCAAAATTCTTGTCAGTTTCACTCTTATGTTTCAAGTTTCGCCTTCATCGAAAGGCCACTATCGACATAGTCGAAGCATAGCAGATTAAAACAACTTCAAGTTCATACTTCAGGTGACCTTCCATTGAGTTTTAGCTTTCGAACAAGGTCGATACCCTTCTCCAAAACACTGTAGCATGAGATTACTAGATCAAATCCAAGAAGGTTAAGCTCACTGCTTTCGGCAAGGTCGAAACCCCTATTTCTGATCCTTAGCCTAAAGTCTAAGTCATTCAACCGCTTAAAGCCTCCGACTAGGTCGTAACCAACTGAGGCGAACCTAATTCAGGATATTTCAGCTGAATCAAGAAGGAAGGCTTTCGAAAGAGAATCCACACTGACTCAATATGGTCGAAAGGTCATTAAGCACAGAAACCAACCCCCGTCGACCGAGTCGAAAGGTCAATTTGGTTAACTTTTGCCTACTAAAGCCTTTTTGAAAGAAAATTCAAGAAGGATACATTCCTTCCTTCCTACTCTATTTGCCTAAAGAAATCTTGTGTACAGTTAATATGTTATTAACTCCATATCTAGAGATATTTACCGATTTTTGGCCGGCAGGAGTTGATGATATTTGGTTCACGTTATCCATGTTTATGTTCGGATGCTGGACCACGTGTGTTTTCCTTATGGCATATTTTCTAGAAATATATGACGCTCGAAAGGTAATTTCTTATCCTTATGCATGGAGTTTGAATTCGGCTTCACTGAAGAGATCTCCATGGAAAATCCAATATGCGAACATTCTTTATCGGGTTTTGATTGTACTCATAATATGCTGTTGAATGCAAAGCAACATAACCATTCCAGCTATGCTATAATATTTATATTCTTCACCCTATACATTATCTATTATATCATCGTATATACCTATTAGATGGTGGTTCTTTTGAGGGGATAATCGTTATGGCATTTCATACGGTCCTAAATGTACTATTATATGTTGGTCACATATTTCTTGAGTCTTTCATACCAGACTTACGTTTGACGCTTGGTTTTTGTTTTCCCTAGATTCCTCACGTGCTCGTTTGAGTAGTCTGAGAAAGGAAGGTTTTTCGTTAATGTTCATTGGAGCTCGAGAAGACAAACTGGATGTTTCACCTACCGTAGTATTATCATTTCTACTACATTACTATTTGATGTATCAGCATTTGTGAGGATGGGTTGTTATAACTATCCAGGCTGATGATAGTACTTAGGTTTTGATAACTCTGAAATTTCTTATACCGGAGCAACTCTTTGTACTGATCCTTTGATATTATATATTGTCGTTCCGCTGTGAGATTCGGATATTGTTTTCTCTTCTCCCTTGTTCTATTCCTTTTTCTTATTTTACCCTAACTTTTCGTCTTTTCGACACTTGGGTGCTCGGCACGCGAATACCCTGAAAATATTAGTGTCGACAATCGAGGGTCGAAAAGGCAAATTGTTACATGTCATGCCACCTGCTAAGTAACGTGTGAGCATTAATATACGAATTGTTCAATATTTAGCACTAATCGAATTTACAGCTAAAGAGCCACACAACTGAAACAATAAATACTCCTTTGACCAAATATGTAATTGTTATAAATTGATTATATTAATTAATATTTTTGAAATATTAATTATAAAATTTTATTTGATATACTAACAATAAATAAATATGTTTATAATAGTTATAAATATATTAAACGATAAACGATATCAATACACATTTTAAATTGGATTTAAATGCAATAAATATTGTTTGGATTTAAAATGGGTTTGAAGCCCATATAGGACAAGAGCATTTCAACTATGATATGACCAAGAATGGGAGGCATAAGATGTTAAAGGGGGCTTGGGTTCTGATAAAAGGGAGAGAATGCATAAGAGGAAAATGGGGATCTTGATCCTGCTTTATCTCTCTAGCCTCTCCCCTATAAAAGCATCATAATCCTCACTCTACTGCTACTTTTTGGCGCCTCCACCCTTCTCCTTGCTAGTCGAATTTAATCTCCATCCTCCCCTCCATTTTCAAGCTTAAGATCAAATAAATAAACACTATTCGATAGTCAGTGGACATCGGTTCAGGAGTAAGCACCTTGCTGAATTAGAATCTAGTTCAAGGAGCCAATCTCTTCGTTTCTACATATATTCAATAGGCTTTGGTGAAGGCATATTTTTGATCTATGACTATAAACCAATGTTCTATCATTTATATACCATATGATGTTTAGATCGATAAGTGACGAATCCAACATATCGGTATACCATCACATTAGAATGGTTGTATGATTATGTAATTTAAAATAATTTTTGTTCAACATATACGTACTTTTAATACTCATAACATGATAAAAAATGATTTTTTGACTTAAAATTAATTTAATATATTGTTTGTACCAAAATTTGGCACAACACTCTTTGGAAGTCTTTGAAGAGATAAAGTGAAGAAATTAAATGTAAAAGAAGATTTATCTAACAAAAACTCCAAATTTCAGAAATGAGAATAATTAAAGTGCAAAGAGACACAAAAATTTAGAGTGGTTCGGCATATTGCCTACGTCCACTATGAAGTAGTTTGCTTTATTGATCTCTCTTTGATGTTTACAATTGATTTCAGCAAATTACAATGGATAACAATGATTTGCAGCTGTGAAATTCGTTGGTAGCAGCAGCAATGGAGTTCAGATCTGGATCTGGCGAAGTCCGGGCGTTGGAGATCTCAAAGAGGAAGAAGAACCCCTTTTCTGTTGGCTTTGGGGGTCTATTTATAGGTGTAGGAGGCTGTTATTTTGCTCAGATCTCGGGAGGCCCTCTCTGGCATGTGACCAGGCCCGCGCGCCCAAGCCCGTGAAGTTTCGGTCCGATCCGTGATCGATACGAACGGATTTCGACTCGGTCAAGACTTGCTCCGATCGAGTTGAAATTTGGCAGGAACATTCTTCATGTTGTACTTAAGCTGCTGTGAAAATTTCATAGCATTTAGACTTGTAGATCTCGAGATATGATCGATGCAAGTTGGAGTTTTTCCATCCGCGAGCGATACGAACGAATTTCGACTCGGTCAAGACTTGCTCCGATCGAGTCGAAATTTGGCAGGAACATCCTTCATGTTGTACTTAAGCTGCTGTGAAAATTTCATAGCATTTGGACTTGTAGATCTCGAGATATGATCGATGCAAGTTGGAGTTTTTCCATCCGCGAGCGATACGAACGAATTTCAACTCGGTCGAGACTTGCTCCGATCGAGTCGAAATTTGGCAGCAACATTCTTCATGTTGTACTTAAGATGCTGTGAAAATTTCATAGCATTTGGACTTGTAGATCTCGAGATATGATCGATGCAAGTTGGAGTTTTTCCATCCGCGATCGATACGAACGAATTTCGACTCAGTCAAGACTTAATCCGATCGAGTCGAAATTTGGTAGGAACATTCTTCATGTTGTACTTAAGCTGCTGTGAAAATTTCATAGCATTTGGACTTGTAGATCTCGAGATATGATCGATGCAAGTTGGAATTTTTCCATCCGCGAGCGATACGAACGAATTTCGACTCGGTCAAGACTTGCTCCGATCGAGTCGAAATTTGGCAAGAACATCCTTCATGTTGTACTTAAACTGCTGTGAAAATTTCATAGCATTTAGACTTTTAGATCACGAGATATGATCGATGCAAGTTGGAGTTTTTCCATCCGCGAGCGATACGAACGAATTTCAACTCGGTCAAGACTTGCTCCGATCGAGTCGAAATTTGGCAGGAACATTCTTCAGGTCATATTGAAGCTCCTGTTAAAATTTGGTGGCATTCGGGTTTGTAGATCTCGAGTTATGATCGACGCAAGTTTGGATTTCTCAACCGTGATCGATCAATATCTTGAGCATATGAACTCCGATTGACTTGAAATTCGGAACGTTGGCTCTCATAGCTTTGCTTGTCGTGTCATATCAATTTTAGCTCGATCTGGACTCGGAAAAAATTCGTCGATATCCATAGTGAACCTGCGTATAACCGATCTCCAAGACGAACTGTCATTGGTTTCTAGTCAAGTTCTTGGTGTCACGGCCTTGCCAAAAGGCGGGATAACATTTGCCCCCCAAAGTACGTCTTGTGTGAACATGACGTGCTTTGAAATGCTGCATCCTTCATTCTAAAAAAGTTCTATCTGATTCGTTGAGTAGTTGCTATCTTTTCGTCAAAAGATGTAACCTTCGATTGATTTCCAGTAATATAAATGTTGATTTGTTGACTGCCAATGATTATGTAGTGCATTGTTGTAACTGAGTGTCAAGTGCTAGCGATTTGTTGTTCGCTGTTGTAATTGTCATCAGCTGAGCATTCAATTCCTGTAAATTTTTAAAAATTGAATATTAGTTCGTCATACGTGTACGTATATTAACCTGACTCCCGTCAACGTTTGCACGTTCATGGGTCATTGTCAAGTTTTTTTTATCGAGTTTCGTAACGATCCTCTCCTGGATCGATGTGAAATTCGAGTTGTAAGAACGTTAGATGGTTGTTTTAAGTCCTTCCTTTGTATCGATCCTCTCCTTGATCGATCTGAGATGTTGGAATGTATGCTTCGTATCAATGGATACGTAATATTGGGTCTCGGATCGATGGATACAAAAGTAATGCTTTGTATCGATGGAGTCAAACGATCCATACATAATCATGCAGTGATGCTTCACGGAGGATATGCCATTTCTTATTCCTTTATTCAATAAGAATCCCCGATTGTGGATAATCTTTGATAGGAGTCATCCATGACTCTTTTTCTAGATCCGTCTCCAAGATTTAGTTGATCTTCATATGTCAATGCCTAGAATAATAAGCATTTCAACTGGGACAAAGTCTATTTGTCGTGCATCCCCTGAACTGGCTAGCTTGGCGATTGATTCGGCCTTTTCGTTTAGTTCTCTGAGGATTTGTGTAGTGGTGTAATAGTCGAAGCCGGCTAGCAGCTTTTGGTCCCGGTTGAGATAAGGAGCAAGACAATGCCCCCTAGTCAGATAATCTTCCCTGACTTGGCGTACTATTAACCAGTAATCACATAAGACATGTAAAGTTTCCACTCGTAGTTTTCTTGCAAGTTTGAGCGTCAAGGCTTCATACTTAGCTTCGTTATTTGTTGCAGGGAAGTTAAGTTTCAGGGCGTAGCAGATCGTTCGTTCCTCAAGAGTCACTAAAGCAACTTCGATGTTAGAAAGCCGATTATTGGAAGTTCCATCGGTGTATGTTCTCCATCGATTGGATGGTTCTCCACTGATCTTCGGATAGTCGTCTGATGTGGTGGATTCAGATATGAAGTATGCTAATGTTTGACCATGGAGAGCTCTCCGAGGGAGATAAGTGATATCAAATTGGCTTAGCTTGATACTCCATTTGAGTAAATTTTCAAACATCTAAGGTTTCTATTAGACCTATCGTAACGGCTGGTCGATATAGATGTTAACGGGGTGAGCTTGTCAATAGCCAACCTTCATCATATACTAGTCTTTGGATTCGTTTATCTTCACATAGCATTGCGACGCTTATGGCGTGTGTTGACACGGCCCAATTGATGTATAAACCTTCGCGATCCAAAGGTTTGGGTAAAATGGAAGGTCTCTTTAAGCGATCTATCAGAGCTGCTTAGTTGTCCTCAGTACATGGGTGTCTCTAACTCTGTCAAGTCATCGATATGGTCGTTTGATAGTTGTGATCTCACGAGCATATTAACCACATCTACTTTCATCGATCGGCCGATATAATTTTGGAATGATCTGTTAATCGTTCTTTGGTAAGTAGCATAAGCGTTCTCAAGTTTTAATCCATGGATTTCAGCATAGCACTATAAGCCTAGGTCAATAATGAACCAGTTGTATTCTTGGTCTAGGAAATGCTTCAGTAGGAGTTTGCATCTGGAGTTTGCATCCATGGATGTGAGTAATTCATGTCTGATGTCAGGTCCATCATTTGGTTGATCATTGGAAGTGGAAAGTTGTGCTTTGCCATGCCCCATGAAAATCTGAGTAGTTGATGTATGTCCTCCACTCTCTGTTCGTTTTTCTTATAAGTAAAGGATTGGATACTCATTTTGGTTGGAGGGCATCATGGATAAACCCACTGGTTTTGAGTAGATTCGCCTTCTCTTTAAGTGCAACAGATCTCTCCGGATCCATGTCGCATCGTTTTTGTTTACCGAGACATGCCTCGGGTCGACATTTAATGCAGGCTTCTTCATGGCTAGCGAGAGTTCATATATATATATATATATATATATATATATATATATGAGGCCGAGTCCAAGCGAACACATCAAGATTTACCTGAAGTAAAACAATTGACTCTTTCTTCGTAATTGCGTAGGGTAGTGATCTGATCTACAATACTCGTGAGGGGTTGTAGGCGCCTCATGTGTTTATTTGCAATGGTAAATGATCAGGCTTATAAGGACGTTGAATCAAAGGATTATTAGAACTTAGCCTTGTACTGCACGCTGCTACATAGCCGGTTCCAGCTTTGAGATTGAATTCACTTGTGTTTCTGAATGATGCGCTTTTCATTCAATGTACTCGCGATCCGTTGCTCATTGTAAGGGTTGGAATGATGACCAGTCGGCCATGAGTTCGGGTATTGATCTGATGATTCTATCTCTAGGCATCCTTTCAGTCATAACCTTGAGTTGTTATGAATATCAGGCATGGGTCATAGGTTCAAATTGTCATAGTCAACTCTCGGATAATTACTCTTTTGCCCCCAGTCTCGGGTTGGCGGATGCATTACGCGGACGGTCTAGTCTCGTCCTAGCTGTGTATATACTGTAGTTCAAGCTTTAAGAACCAGGGTTGACTGATGAATGGTTGAATCATATTAATCTTATCTTCTTGTTCGTGCCCCCAAGTCTGGGGAATATCTCGATAAGTGGCAGGGTAGATAATGCCCGCTTCAATTTTGTATTCTATCCCATTGAACCATGGGATCGAGTTAACCGATGGAAGGCTGAGTCGTGCCTATCTTGTATTATGTTCTAGTTCTTTCCTATTGGCGGAATACATTGTTACTTTGCCGACATTCGGACATAAGCTAGATTCTGGACGGTCAATGACATTCACTTCGCTACTTATGTCGCCATATTTTGGGCAAAAACTGAAGAGTGAATCGTCCAGTCAGATCCAATGTAGGATTGATGCTTCCCTTGTTGAATCCAGGGTAAGAATCAGTGTGCAGATGTTTAGGTTGCACTTGTTTTGAATTGCTCATTTAGTCGGATCATGGTAAGAGTCAATGAATGAATGGTCGCGTTGCATTCATTTGGAGTTGGGTGATCAACCATGTCCATTTCGATTTACGTTCTCCTGTCAGATTTAGGGATAAAGTTAGCTCGAATGCGGTCATGTCATGCTCATCTGGTCTCATGCTCTTCCTGACGGATCGAAGGAAGGTAACGGAGGACGAATGGTCAAGTCACACCCATTCGTGGTTTATTCTTCTATCCATGCTCTGTTGGTCGAAGGTATTCGATGGAGTTCGGGTCACATCGACTTGTAGACGAAGAGGACCAAAATTGACCATTGATTCAATGGTTCGATGTGAAAGGTGCAGATCGATATTGCCCGTCGATCCGGCGGTACGATATAATTGGTTTCCCTCGTTGACTTAAGTTGTAGAGGACGCTAAGCTGGAGATGTAGCGAGTCACCTTTCTCTTCTTTCGGTGATTTGTACTTCTACCTCCAGTCTTGAGTTAGAAGAGTTAGTTCGTGGATGGTCTAATTGCACTTGTAGTGGTTTATATTGCTCATGTCGAGTCTTGGTCAGAGTTGGTGAATGAATGGTCGAATCACATTCATTCGTTTGTCTATTCTTGTAGCCACACTTTGGGGATCAGAGTCAGTTGAAGGGCCATTCATCGCACCTATTTGATTTTTATACCCCTGTCCACACCCTGGGGACTAAGAATTTTAGTAGAAAATGGTCGGACCGCATTTTCCTCAATTAATCCCTCTAGCACTAGTCAACGGCGAAAGTCGAAGTGTGGTCGATCACATTACAACAACTTTAATTTGATTCTTCTCCCACTGAACTGTATGTAGGAATCGATTGGCAGATGGTTAGGTCACATCCGTCCATGTTGACGAACAGCCCGTTGGATCATAGGGGAGAGTTAGCGGATGAACGGTCATGCCACGTTCGTTTGCAGTAGAACGGGTAGTCGCATCCATTTAGAATATTACATTCAGCTAGTTCGTTTTGCGAATCTGCGTCTCTCTGTCGAATCAAGGAAGAAATTTTGTCTTGTGGGGTTGGAGTGCATCCCTATAAATTTACGTTATGGGTCCCATGCCGGGGACAAGAGTTGATGCATGGGCGGTTGTGTCACGCCCGCTTAGTGCCGGAAGGTCGGATCGCATCCAATTTTGTGTGTTAAGTGTGCCCCCATGTTAGGGGAAGATTGGAAAGCAGACGGTCGAACCGCATCTGCCTTTTGTACTACAGAACTTGATGAGGAACCATAGCCGATAGATGGACAGTCAAATCACATCCCTTTCGGTATTCATATTCCAAACCATGCTTTGAGGACTGGAGTTGGCTGATGGGTTGTTAGTCATACCCATTTGGTGTTTATACTCTAGCCTGCGATCTCGGGACCGAAGTAAGTTGATGGGTGGTCATTCGCACCCGGTTGGTGTTTATACTCCAGTCCACACTATGGGGACTTAGAGTTATTTTATGTTTATACTCCAGTTCGCACTCTGGGAATCTGGAGTTAGTTGATGTTTATACTCCGGTTCGCACTCTGGGAATCTGGAGTTGATGTTTATACTCCGACTCGCACTCTGGGAGTTCGGAGTTGATGTTTATACTCTGTTTCGCACTTTGGGAGTTCGGAGTTGGTTGATGTTTATACTCCAGTTCACACTCTGGGAATCTGGAGTTGATGTTTATACTCCGACTCGCACTCTGGGAGTTCGGAGTTGATGTTTATACTCCGTTTCGCACTCTGGGAATCCAGAGTTGATGTTTATACTCCAGTTCGCGCTCTGGGAATCTGGAGTTAATGTTTATACTCCGACTCGCACTCTGGGAGTTCGGAGTTGATGTTTATACTCCGTTTCGCACTCTGGGAATCCGGAGTTGATGTTTATACTACAGTTCGCACTCTGGGAATCTAGAGTTAATGTTTATACTCCGACTCACACTCTGGGTGTTCGGAGTTGATGTTTATACTCCGTTTTGCACTCTGGGAATCCGGAGTTGATGTTTATACTCCGACCCGCACTCTGGGAGTTCGGAGTTGATGTTTATACTCTAGTTCGCACTCTGGGAATCTGGAGTTAATGTTTATACTCCGACCCGCACTCTGGGAGTTCGGAGTTGATGTTTATACTCCGTTTCGCACTCTGGGAATCCGAAGTTGATGTTTATACTCCGACTCGCACTTTGGGAGTTCGGAGTTGATGTTTATACTCCAGTTCGCACTCTGGGAATCTGGAGTTAATGTTTATACTCCGACCTGCACTCTGGGAGTTCGGAGTTGATGTTTATACTCCAGTTCGCACTTTGGGAATATGGAGTTAGTTAATGGGTGGTCAGTCACACCCATTTTAGTGTTTATACTCCAGTCCGCGCTCTGGGGACTTAGAGTTATTTAATGTTTATACTCCAGTTCGCACTTTGAGAATCTGGAGTTAGCTGATCAGGTACGTGGATGGTTGTATCATATCCACCCTGAGTAGGCAAGCGAAGTCGTTAGATGGACAGATCCATCCTCCTCGAGCTTGTAAATATGGAAGGCGAGGTCGTTAGATGGACCAATCCATCCTCCTCGGGTTTAGGTTGAACACGGGCGAAGTCGTTAGATGGACGGATCCATTCTCCTCGAGCCCATGTCCGTAAGTTTATACTCCTGCTCACACTCTAGGAGCCGGAGTTAGTTAGAGGATTGTCGTGTATCAATCCCTTATTGCCGCAGTGTGATGGCTTGTCCCTGAGCTCGGGGTTTCACTTAGCGAGTGATCGATGGGATCCCGATTAACTTCCACTTAAATGCCCCTCAACGAAGGATGAGATTTAGTTTATGGACGGTTGGATCACATCCATGTTCGTTTAGATTCCACTTTTGCTAAGACCAAGGAGTAAGATTAGTGTTCTGGCAAGCTTTGTGCTCGAGCATAGGAAGGGATGGTCGAACTACATCCACTCTGAGTTGTGTATTTTTCCTTAAGTCGGGTGCAAGAATTAGAGAGCAGACAGTCGAGTCACGTTCAATTTATACTTTGCATTCTTTCGATCGAGCTAAGAAAGAGAGTTGAAATGACAGCTCGTGACGATTAGCGAGTAAGCAGTCAGCCGTTGATGACTTTAAATTGAGGGTTGGCCCCCGATGAAGTCGATTTAAGGCATGATTGTTTTGCCGAATCACAGACGCAAACTGGGGAGTAAATGGTCAAATCATATCCACTTTGAACATGTGTTCTCAAATAACCCCAAGTGTCTAATGTAGGATTGGATGCATGGATGGTGACGTTGCGTCCATCCTTGGTGCGATTCCGATTTTTATCGGGCATCGGAAGAAGCATAAGTATTTTGACGAGCTTCAAACAGGAGATGGAGAGTGCATTGTTGGGACATATAACTCCAAGTCTTGCTTAAATCTTCTAATTAAATTGCATATGCGGATGAGGGGATGGTTGGTTGCATCCATTTTGTACTAGAGTCCTAACCTTGTCGGTCTCTTTCGCTTTGATGCCTTGCCCCCAGTCAGGGGCATATAGTAGCCGATGAGTGGTTGAATCATGCTCGTCACGATGATACCTCAATGATTTGATCATAGTCCGCGGAGGTTGTTTTGCACCCAATCTTAAGTACTCGATGACCTGCATCATTTGCAAGTAGTTTAATTCAAGTAGGTCATATTTCGCAACGTAAATGAAATTGAATTAGAAATAATTCAGAAGAGATCAGATCAAATCTCATTGATAAGTGAGGCAGCATCGTATGCTCGCTATTGCACTTCAGTCCAGCCCTTCTCAGTTGGAAGTCTAACGCAAATGGTTCAATTTGATCAAAGTCCTTGATCGATAGGGGTCGGATGTTCCCGGTCCTTCGTTTTATAGGGCTTGCACATATTGTTGGAGCTATCCTTTCCGGAGCAGCCTTATGGCGTTGGCGTTCACGGTAGCCATCTAGAGAAGAGGAGTTTTCTGATCTAGAGTATGGAGTAGGTCCCCTCCTTATCTTGCTATGTTGATCCTTCATCTGATTCATCAACTCAATATTGGCCTAGACATGTTGGTGTAGTCGTCGACGGCTATCCACCAATTCTCTTATCAAAGTCGTGATTGACGGTCTTCTCTGAGGAATGAGGGAAGACATCTGCGTTTGATGGCATTCATCGCCCTTGGAGAAATCCACACGCCATTCCCACTTCATAAGGTAGTGTCGAGGGTTGTATTTCCATAGTGCACCGTCATAGTTAACATGTTGAATTTTCACTGGAAGTTCTGCATGTAGGATGGTTTCAACGAATAGGTCTCGACTGGGAAAGATTCTCCAATCGACATTATGATCAGGTCCATTTTATTGCCAAGGGGTCTTGTAACACTGGTGAATGATGTATGCACGATTGCCCGATGTTCGAGTGGTTTGGTGAGTTGGTTAAGATGGGCTCGTAGATTGGTGGTTATTTCTAATTTTCACCCAGATAGGAGGCCCATATAAGATAGTGAGGAAGTCCTCTTAAGGTTGTATGTCAGGCTTCTAGTCATATGGACACGGTATGACTAAGATGCGGGCATTTGAGGATGCTTCAGCAGTGACTAGCTATGTTTTGAGTTAGCCGAGTAGACAGTGCAAGGGAGTCGTCATATTAGCCATCGTACCATAGCCATTCCTTGATTGCAATTCAGCATTTGTTGTCGTGATCTCCTGTGTCTTGTTCAGTCATGGAACAATTAGAAGCACGGATGGAATGTTTCTTCACTAAATTGGTGATTGAACTCACTATGCGGGTGCCCTGCGCTGCGTCATTTTAGCCACTTTTTAGGAAATCTGGGTCGTACCCGATTTTTTTTGAAATTTCATATCGATACGAATTGGACGCAGATGGATCGATAAGAACAGCGTGTGAGTATCGATACGAATTGGAGCAATTGCGATTGATACGAACAGAGCACATGCAATCGATACGAACAGAGTGATGCGAAGTAGATCGAGTCGAACAGAGGCTCTCCGATGGATGCGAAGCGAGTCGAAATGGTCACTTCTGATGGCTGTGAAGCGAGTCGAAGTGGTCACTTCTGATGGCTGTGAAGCGAGTCGAAGTGAGCGAGTCGAAATGGTCACTTCTGATGGCTGTGAAGCGAGTCAAAGTGAGCGAGTCGAAATGGTCACTTCTGATGGCTGTGAAGCGAGTCGAAGTGAGCGAGTCGAAATGGTCACTTCTGATGGCTGTGAAGCGAGTCGAAGTGAACGAGCCGAAGTTGGCTTCTGATGGAGGCGAAGCGGAGCGAGTCTAAATGGTCACTTTTGATGGCTGTGAAGCGAGTCGAAGTGAGTGAGTCGAAGTTGGCTTCTGATGGAGGTGAAGCGGAGCGAGTCTAAATGGTCACTTCTGATGGATGTGAAGCAAGTCGAAGTGAGCGAGTTGAAGTTGTCTTCTAATGGAGGCGAAGCGGAGCGAGTCGAACAGAGCACTCTTGATTGATACGAATATGAAAGTGGCGATCAATACGAACAGAGTGATGTGAAGCAGATCGATACGAACAGAGCACTCTTGATCGATACTAACTTTGACATATTTTCTGGATACGAAAAACACCATATTTTCATGGATACGAAAATATGGATACAAAAATGACCATATTTTCTGGATACGAAATGATGGATACAAAAATTACCATATTTTCATGGATATGAAAATATGGATACGAAATGATTGATGAATGCAGTTCCTCTTAGATCTGGAGCAATCTGAATAGAATAGATGGAACCACTTGACGACAGATCTAGATCTCCTCCTTAGATTTTTGCAATCCAACTACGGTAGTAGATCCACAGAGCAGGAGAAAAGCAAGGTTTTTTCTCAATGAAAGCACCAAAGTGTTTGTACCAAAATTGGGCACAACACTTTTCGGAAGTCTTTGAAGAGATAAAGTGAAGTAATTAAATGTAAAAAGAAGATTTATCTAACAAAAACTCCAAATTTCAGAAATGAGAATAATTAAAGTGCAAAGAGACACAAGAATTTAGAGTGGTTCGGCATATTGCCTACGTCCACTATGAAGTAGTTTGATTTATTGATCTCTCTTTGATGTTTACAATTGATTTCAGCAAATTACAATGGATAACAATGATTTGCAGCAGTGAAATTCGTTGGTAGCAGCAGCAATGGAGTTCAGATCTGGATCTGGCGGAGTCCGGGCGTTGGAGATCTCAAAGAGGAAGAAGAACCCCTTTTCTGCTGGCTTTGGCGGTCTATTTATAGGTGTAGGAGGCTGTTATTTCGCTTAGATCTCGGGAGGCCCTCTCTGGCACGTGACCAGGCCCGCGCGCCCAAGTCCGTGAAGTTTCGGTCCGATCCGTGATCGATACGAACAGATTTCGACTCGGTCAAGACTTGCTCCGATCGAGCCGAAATTTGGCAGGAACATTCTTCATGGTGTACTTAAGCTGCTGTGAAAATTTCATAGCATTTGGACTTGTAGATCTCGAGATATGATCGATGCAAGTTGGAGTTTTTCCATCCGCGAGTGATACAAACGAATTTCGACTCGGTCAAGACTTGCTCCGATCGAGTCGAAATTTGGCAGGAACATTCTTCATGTTGTACTTAAGCTGCTGTGAAAATTTCATAGCATTTGGACTTGTAGATCTCGAGATATGATCGATGCAAGTTGGAATTTTTCCATCCGCGAGCGATACGAACGAATTTCGACTCGGTCAAGACTTACTCCGATCGAGTCGAAATTTGACAGGAACATCCTTCATGTTGTACTTAAACTGCTGTGAAAATTTCATAGCATTTAGACTTGTAGATCACGAGATATGATCGATGCAAATTGGAGTTTTTCCATCCGCGAGCGATACGAACGAATTTCAACTCGGTCAAGACTTGCTCCGATCGAGTCGAAATTTGACAGGAACATTCTTCATGTTGTATTTAAGCTGCTATGAAAATTTCATAGCATTTGGACTTGTAGATCTCGAGATATGATCGATGCAAGTTGGAGTTTTTCCATCCGCGATCGATACGAACGAATTTCAACTCGGTCAAGACTTGCTCCGATCGAGTCGAAATTTGGCAGGAACATTCTTCAGGTCATATTGAAGCTCCTGTTAAAATTTGGTGGCATTCGGGTTTGTAGATCTCGAGTTATGATTGATGCAAGTTTGGATTTCTCAACTGTGATCGATCAATATCTTGAGCATATGAACTCCGATTGACTTGAAATTCGGAACGTTGGCTCTCATAGCTTTGCTTGTCGTGTCATATTAATTTTAGCTCGATCTGGACTCGGAAAAAATTCATCGATATCCATAGTGAACCTGCGTATATCGATCTCCAAGACGAACTGTCATTGGTTTCTAGTCAAGTTCTTGGTGTCACGGCCTTGCCAAAAGGCGGGATAACATATATTATTTAATTCATATATGTTTCATAATTTATATATTAAATACTATATTATGTAAAATATGTTTTAAAATTTTTATGTAAATAGTTTCATAACTAGAAGGTTTTCAGCGTAATTTTTTTAAATATTATCTAAATTAAACAAATATCATAAATTAATAATATTAATAAATTCATCATATAAAATATAGATTAAATATTATACAATTAATTTCATACTAGATATTCTTTCAACATAAAAAAATTTAATTTAACTATTTATATATATTTTCTGAATTTAAAATTTAATTTAAAATTGATTTCAAATTACAATATATATGTTGAAACTATTTAAATGTCAAAATACTAATTGGATTTTTTATAAAATATTACAAACAAAGTTTTACTTTTGAAAATAATTTATTTTTATTTTTATTTAATTTTCGAGTGAAAATTTAACTCTAATGAATATTTTAAAAAAATATTTTTTTTTGTCGTGAGCATTATTATATGTATATATATATTTTATATTTTTTACATATATTTTATTTATGTACTAATATATACATCCATTTAATGATAAATTATTTATAAGTCTATATATATTATATAATAAAAATATTATATTTTTATTTTGAATTTTACAATAAAATAAATAAATGAATTTTTATTATTTTATTCAAAACAATTTGGCATTCATTTACTTTCATATATGTCCATATATATAATTGTGTGTGTGTGTATTATAAGTTCCTTATATATATATATATTAATTATTCAAAATTAAATACATACATACACAATATATATATATATATATGTAATACTTCATATATATGACCTTAAGCACATAAGCAAACATGACGATATATTGGGATACTAGAGGGGCTAATATGTTTGCGGTGTAAATTCCAACATTTATACATGGGCATGCCAAACCTTACACAGATTGCTATGTTACACATGCACGCACACACATAGATACATACATATAATGTGTGTGTGTGTGACGACCCACCTTTTTGGACGATTAAAGTCGACAATAAACCACACATGTCTAACTCAAACCATTCAAATGGGCAGATTATCAATGGGATCTAATAAAAAAAGAAAAGAAAAGAAGGAAAGCAATACACAAAATCTCGCAGCGGAATGACAATTTATAATAATCAAATAAACAGTTCACGAAGCTGTTTTACAATATATATTTGATTTCAATTTTTACAACATAATCAGAGTACAATTGATACCAAAATAATGCAGCGGAATAATAATTGTAAATACAGTCTAACAAACTCCATCTTCATCTTCAAGGAATATTGTCTTCAAACACTTAAATGCTCAGGCTGACCCCAGTGTAATGAAAAGTCAAAACATTCGAGTCAGAACTAAAAGTTCTTATGTAAGTTAAATCAATAACAAGTAAATATGAGTATAATAACTTCGGAGATGTTTACGGGATTTGCTATCTCCTGTCGAGTGTACAACGTGAGTGCAATAACTTAAGAGATGTTAAAGGATTTTCATCTCCTAAGGATCCGTTAAACTATCTATATGTAGTAAAATATGCTATATATATAGTGTCTATCAGCAAAGTAAATATTTTTCATAGCGTTAAGGCTTTATACTAATCCCCCTTAACACATTTCTAAGCATTGTCCTACAGTTTACCTTATAGCACAACCAGTAATGTCGGTAGCCAGGGAGACGTCGTGATAAGACAACACTAAAACAAAATCGTAGTGGTCGCGTATAAGGATAAAAGTACGAGAAGGCACGTGAGGCAATATCCAAGGTAGGATACTACCAATTCGAGTCACCTGACTGGTGGTAACCCCTAACGGCCCACCGCGAACATCCATCCCATAATCAAATCAAGGTGCACCAATCAAGTCAAAAATCAATATAGTAATACAAAGAATAGATGTCGCTAGAGGTAGCTAGCCTCATTGGTCAGAACAAGTCATCCTGTTTTAGTCATTTCCAATTGACACAAGTGTCGGGGTCTATCCATCATCGTTCTCTTTCTTCAAATCCAGCAAACGTTCACCAATCCAACCACTTCATTTTGAATCATCCACCGCGTACACAGTTGTTAAAGTGGTTCCGGTATTGATAAAGAGTATGTCAATGTTCTACCCCGATCTCTTTAACAACCAAATGTCATTTTTCACACTGGTTGGTTCTTTTAAATTTCAAGAACAAGTCATACTTCATATCAAAATATCGAATTCACTTCAAAATCATTTCGAATTTAAAAATAGGTTATACCTTCATATCAAAACACTCGTATCTAAATCTATGATTTAAATCTAAATAGTTCCCCTTTAAAACAGTTTGAATATTGAAAATGGTTTTGAATAATTAAAGTAGTTTGAATATTGAACATAGTTTGGATAATTAAAATAGTTTTAATATTGAAAAATAGTTTGGATAATTAAAATAGATTTAAAGATCGAAAGTAGTTAGAATAATTAAAATAGTTTATATATTAAAATAATTTGATTATTAAAATAGTTTATATATTAAAATAGTTATATTAAAACTGTTTCTTCTTTCACAATAATTTGACCTCAGGTTCAAAGTCCAAATCACAACTAATTCAATTTTCCGACTTCCAATTCAAGTTACTTTCATATTCAAAATTCAGTTTAAATCAGCCTCAATTCAAAACGATTTCAACTTTACTTCAAATTTAATTTAAACGGTTCCATTCAAATGACTGAAAGTTTCAATTCAATTTCTCATTTTTAAACAATTTAGTTTAAATCCATTTCACATTCAAAACTTGGAAATACCAATTTAAACCATTTTAACTAAAGTAAATTCAAAGTTTAAATTAAATTTAAACCTTTAAAGTAATTCACTTCCAATAAATTCAAATCTTATCTTAATTTCAACTTTAAGATTTCAAATTAAATCCTTAAACAATTTCATTTAAACAGTTTCAATTTCAACATTCCAAAGCTCGAATTAGAAAATAATTTGATTCATATAAATCTAATTTTTATTTTCTTTAAAACAATATCATTTAAACAATTCCAATTCAAGATTTTGAAACCGTTTAATTTGACCAAATCCGGTGTCCGTATATAATTTTTACCCCATGGCCAATTGATCAGTTGTTTCAATTTTAATTACATGATGGATATATATAATTTCAACCCATATTGAAATGACAATGGTATATATCATTTCAACCTATTTCTTAGTTCAATTCAGATAATCGAAATGACAGTTTATAAGATATCGAATAATGAATAGAGTAATAACAAGGATATATCCAAATAATAAACAAACATACATCCAACATATCAATCAATTGGCATCCAATTGCAATCAACATCCAAATCAACCAATATATCACAACAATTACTAGTTATCAATTGTCGGTGTTTAACTAGCAATTAAAATTCAATATTAATTTAAATGTCAATTCAATTCAATAATAAATTCAAATTCAATTTAAATGTCAATTTAAATTATCAAAGAAAAATCAATAAAATTTTATCACTTCATGATTTTAATTCAACTAACATCAGAAAATTTAGTATTGTGTGAGTGGGTTTAATTACTCGCCTTTGATTTATAGCCCATTAAAAATCCAATAGAAGCCCAAAATCTCAACAGTCTCCGAAATCAACCAAACCAGTTTCATATTTTCTGGAATTTAAATACGAGTTCAACGGGAGAAACCACATGTGAATTGGAGTTCGTATGCAAAAGTAATCGATGTTAGAAGATTTAAATTTTTAAAATTTAATAAAAACAAATCAAGTGGAAATATAGTAATTAACTTAACACCTCACAACCCTAATCAAGTAGCACAACCCAACCCACGGCTGCTGCCTTCAAGCCCAGATCACCGCCGATCCACGCCGCCGCACCCTGATCCAACCCCACCATCATTTTCGCCACGGCCATCCGCTCCTACCTATGCCCACCATGTCAACCGCACTGCTGTTAAACCCTCTCAACCGAGACCCAAACGCGCCACCTATAAGGACAAGATCTGGCAAACTCGAGCATATAGACGATGATCCAAGCCGATGGATCTACTCCACTAAGCCTCCTCTACAGTGGAGCGCTTCCTGATCGTCGAATGGTCGACGTTTCGCCATTGATCGTGAAACCCTAATATGGATGACCGAGGAAAGATTGAATTTTTTTGATCAAACCGAGACTCGATTGGAAAAACAAATTGCAGACGCTGATTCCATTCGTCGAGAGCTTCGCGATGATATATAATTTGATAGGATTTAAGTAGTTTGAATTTTTGAATTAGATTTGAAATTGGAATTTGGGGTTTTGGGATATTCACCATTGAAAAGGAACAGTTGGAATTGAAAGTACGTATAGAAAAAATAGAACAGAAGGCTGCTAAGGTTTCGTAATAGCATATATATATATATATATATATATATATATATAGACCAAGATGAAACAGAAATAGACGGAACAAATATCGATTGGGCCAAAGCGATAACAAAGGCCCGAAAAGCCCGTTTCGTTCCCAAAATAAAAATAGGTCATCCTATATATCGATATGTAGGTTTTCAATATTTTAAACTCAATGAAACTAATTTCAAACCCTAATTCTATTATATATAGAACTTAGCTCTAAAGTTAAATTATATTTATTTTTACAAGTTATTTAAAACGAATTATTATTAAATTAATTTAATCGTTTTTAAATTTTAAATTAAAAGTTTTCTATCACCCTTCTTGATTAAATAGGATTTCAGTAATCTTTTTTTTAAACTTTATTTTTCATGTTAAATCCAATATTTAATATTAAATTAATTTCAACATTAAATTACAATAGTAATAAAAGCCTAGTTCATTATATTTTAAATTTCAAACAAATTCCTTTATTTTTATTTACATGTTCTTTATATTAAATCAACAATTCCCTTATGAATTTTATGTAACATAAGTTTCCATTTATTTACACCCATTATTCTATAGTTAACGTCTTTACTCATATTAATCGAAATATTTCAAATTAATTTCAAACGGATTAAATAATGAGATGAGAAATAAAACAATTGTTACAACTTAGTAATTTGTATATCTATAAATTTGTTGTTTACAAACAAGGATTATAATTTACTTACCAATGCTAAAACCATTTCCGATTAAATAACATATGATTCACAATTTGATACATCATTTATTTTTTTATTAGCAAAGGCTAGCGGGGTTAACAAGGCCCCTACCTGATTTTATTGCAATAAAACAATAAAATAAAAATAGCTTGTAACGGATACAAACTACAAAATACACACAAGGAAAAAAATATAAAAAAAACAGGCACACTTAGAATACAAAGCAGGAAAAGAAAAGGGAAAACAGACAAAATCCGAAGCGGACCACCAGCTACCTCCAAGCATAACTCAAAGCAGTAGAAAAAACAGGCAGTCTCATCAATGCATCATAAATTTCATGCTTTAGAGCCTTCCATAATACATCCCCATCCCTCCTCTTCTTTTCAAAACAGATCATGTTTCGTTCAAACCACACAATGATCAAAACACATCATTTATTTTATTTCTTATTAACCTTTATTATTACAGTTGATTGAAATTACATTAAACAGTTGTCAATTACAATCAATCAATATTATTAAATTATATTCTAATACGCGTTACCGCCTTCCATTTCATTAAAATCAGTTGTTTTAGGATTTTATCTTAAGGTCAAAATTTATAATCTAATAAAATTCACGTTAGTAAATCATAAATTTTAAATTCTGACAATATTAAATTCCAAAGTCTTATTCAATTTGATATTTTTAATTGTTAAAAATACAGGTCATTACAATATATTACAATATTAATTACATAATATAAATTTAAATAAAATAATGCTTTTATTTAAAATAAATTTTGAAATATTCTAAATGAATTAGACTTCATAGGCCCAATAAAGATCCAAAATGGTAAAAAAAATTGAAATTCACCAATTTCTTCTGCAGCTTGTGAGCCAAGTTCCGACAATGGTATCAAAGCCTATAACCTATGCGGTCTAAATTAGACATGGTAGGGTTAACTAATTATGCTCGTAACGTAGATAGTAGGGTTTCTAGAATGGTAACGTCGAAGGCTTAAATTTGGACAATCAAGTACTTTACCCTACCTAGCTACCAGCCTGGCCCAAACAAATATGTAAACCCAAAGGTTGTCCCTAATAGAAAAGGCCCAATTTAAATTAGGCCTTAAGCTAATTTTAAAATTATTTGAAAATTAGAAATATAAAAGTTAAATTTAAAATAAGATATACGTATATTATAAAAGTTATAATATAATAAAAAATTTCAAATGTTTGAAAATTAATATAAATTAATTTCTAAAGTAAAATTAATTAATAAGATTAATAAAATAAATTAATTAATTAATGAAAATATATATCCGTGTATTATATATTTTGATATATGCTATGATATTTTAAAATGTTTATAGTACCATAAGTATACATGTATGTATACAAAATGATTTTTTTTAAATTGATGTAATTAATTAAAATTGTCTACTTAAATAAATTAATTAAAGGTTAATTAATTAAATTAATATACATATATATAATACTATAATAGTTATAGTATTTATACTCAATATAAATGTTATATTGGATTAATATAAAATCAATTAAAATCAATTAAATAAGATTTAATTAATATAAAAGTACACATAAGACTATTATTTGAGTAATTTTAAATAGAAAAGTTATATAATAATAAAACGTATATAATATAAATGTATAAACTATAGGTGGAACGTTAAAGAAACCAAAACAAACATAAGAAATAAATACATATGTAAACGTATGTATACCATTGTTTCCGATGTGTCTGACACTTGAAGTACGAGAGTAATTCATAAGAATTACATTATCCCATAAGTCAATATCACTCGATGTAATATATTAAAAATTATGAATCTTTTCTATAATGTAGCCCTCTACTATTAATATATTAATAGATTACTTGCATACTCTTTAGTTATTGAGCTTTCCTTAAGCTAAGGATGTTATGTGTCATATTATTAATATATTGAATAGACGAGGTAAGATAACAACAATATTTGTTGAGCGTTCCTCAAGGTATGTGAATTATAGTTAGACCGTCGTGAAATGGTAGGTCCAGGTGAATAATACCGCTTTATTTGTTGAGATTTCCTTAAGGTAAAGACATGATTAGGACAATGTACCACGGGTTAGGAGTTGTATATGATACAACTGATAAGAATTATCCATCATATGTGGGAGTATGATTTGTTGATCTTTCCTCAAGGTCAGAATCTCAAGACGTACGAGTCCAAATACCTACTAGTGGAATCGAAAGACTTCTATGTTTTGACGAAAGGTTTGGCGAACCATAAATACTAGTTGGAGTTTATTAGTAAAATGAAATGTAGAGTTTAACCTAACTAATATTATAAGAATATATATTATGTTAGTGTCCTAATAATCTAATCACTAAAACTTCCAGATAATGTCGAATCTAAGACTATTTAATTAAAGCAATCGATCAACTAGACCAAACAACTATTTCGATTAACTATGAGCTATAAAGATAGCTCTAACATATGAGCGGGTTTGGTCGTCTATAACTTGTGCTCCGTTGACAGAACCCGCTGATGACGATCAAGAAGACCTGCATGTTGCTTATAGTAAGTAGGTTGCTAGCCTCGAAATCGCTCAAGTATTCGTGATGTCTACTCTAGACAAACAGTTGTAAAGTTAACATGAATTAATGTCTATCCATGAGATTTTTGATAGTCTCAAGGCTCTATTTGGTGAGCAGTCTCGTTTTGCAAGATATGAGACTATTAAGAAACTATTCAACACCACAATGCAAAACAGACATAAGGTGGATGATTACATGCTGACGATGAAGGGTCATATTGATAAGCCATAACTAAACTTTCTGAGCTCACAACGGATGGAAAAAAATATAATAGTAAAGTGTACCCATTTATTTCAAAATCATAAAACTGTCATAACACAAAATCCCATAAATACTGTAATATAATATCCGTTACAACAATGGTTTAAGTCCATGGGTACACATTAAAGCAAATAATAATAAATACTGCCACTTGCCAAGCTTCCTCAACTTTAAGCATCGTCACCTCCATCACTCCATCCTTAACATGTGTTGTAATGAGGAGGGAGTCAGAACAACAAGTGTCTGGTGAATAAAAACCTCGAGTCTTACCTTTTCAGTACTTGGAAAGTATATTTCAAAATAAGAATATGTCTACGAACATAAAATCATTTAATACTTCTTTATAAGGAAAGGAGGTGGGTCCAACCACTTAATACCTTCCATTCTCGAAGTATATCCCATATCGCAATCACACGTCATAAATAGCTAATAATGTAAGAGACGGTACCCAATCCACTTAATACTTCCCAATGGAAAATAGGCAGACCCTATCATTTAAGGCCTAATTCCAGAAGCATGCTCCTCAATGGTACTATCTAGCAGACATCACATTGAATCTCATAGGCTACTTAATACTTCCAAGTGGAAAATAACCAGACCCGTCATTTAAATCCAGATTCCAGAAGCAGACCCCTGTAGAGATGCCACCTAGCGTAATCCCTTGGCCATTTAATACTTCATCTGGGGAAAAAAGTGGGTCCAACCACTTAATACCTCAAACCCCGAAGCAGGCCCTTCGTCTTAAGGCCCATACCTATAATGACGTCTCACAGTAGTCCACTATTTGTAGTAACCGGTGGCAATATTAGCTGGGTAGATTTCCCCTACTGGATTTGGAACTAAACTCACGTCATTACGAATATTTATCATAAGGTTATTCACATCTATAAAAGTATACACAATTGCTAGTAGCTTCAAAGTGAAGGGAAGACTTTTGTCATGCAACTCTATTGACCTCGCATCCCTATGACTTAGCCATAAATTAATTACTCTATACACACACACACACATATCTCACTGTTTCATAAATAAGGCCTTATAAGGAATCTTCCTTATTACGCCTTAAAATAATAATTAGGCTATATAAGAGTTTCCTCTTATTTTTACCTCAAAATCAATTACCATCCTAGTGGGGGAAAATAAATATAAATAAATGCCTAATTAACTACGCCATATACGCAATAGTTATACATTAATTACAAAGATAGAAATAAATAAATATTCATGCTTAATAATTTCTAAACGCATGGATTTTACGTCCAAATCTAGCGTTTAATGTCAATTTCCTAACAAATTATGATTACAAGTCCTTTATCTTTAATTTCCTAAGATTTCATGGAATTCAAATGTCTAAAAAAGGAAATAAATATTCATAATCAAAATTTTAATAACAGACTTTTAAATAAAATAGAAACTCAATTTACTACACCAATTCAATGGAATATCTTTAACAATAAGAATCACAATCTAAACCCCATATTCTATTCAACTCCTCTTTTATGAAGAAATAGATAAGAATAAGTGATGTAAATTACGAATAGAATTCGTAATCTAAATCCCTTTTTATATTGAAGAATCACAATTTAACCCAAAGAAGAAGGAGAAGTGGAATAGACTATGAAATTATCAAAAATTGTGTAAACGAAACAAATTCCATCAAATTAATGTTGATAATTGAGAATCTCTACATAGAATTGACATTTTGAAATAAAAAGGAATTTTGGGAGATTTTATCTATCATATTTTCGAAATCCCAAAATCCCTAAGGCATATTTAAATCCAAAAGAAATACACTGAACAACTGCTGAAAAGAAATACTATAGTTTCCACTCATAGATTAGCCTTAGCTTTACTCAAATGGATTTGCAGCCTTCCGATCTCTTTCAGAATCTCTCTCTTTTGATACACACATACACAATAGGGGAGAGGTATATACATTCATTAGATTCAGAACAATTAGGGAAGAATAGGATAAGAATAGATTAAAGGAAGAAATTAGTTGAATCCATACCTAAATTTTCTATGGAGTTTATGAATCTTATTAGAGAGATAGCGGTGGCAGATTTTCGTCGTATTCCCCGAAATAACATGAATAAAAGTGGAGATGATAGGCCCTTATTTATAGGAGTTGAAAAGCATCAGAACAGTAGGATGGAAGTAGGTAGGAAACGGGTAAATCTGGAGCGCACAACCGAATAAAACATAAATAAAACCTTAGCCGCCACTGGAAACTTTCACTGCCAAGTGGTCGACCACCCTTGGGTGATCGGTCGACCACTACGGTCGACCGGTTGACCTATTCAGGTCGACCGCTATCTTATTCAGGGGCATTTATTCTACTTTCCGTTGCTAAATTATTTTATTCCCAAATTAACCTTTTAACGTTAAGCCTTAATTAATCGTTTACTTAACCCCAAAGCTAATTTTTGAAATATAAATCCTAAATTGATTTCTTATTTGAATTTGAATTCAAACTAAATTATTTAAATTTGAGAACTTCAAATGCTCATAACTTCTTTGTTTGAGCTTCGTTTTGAGCATATTATATATGGAAACAGATCAGAATTTCGCCACGAACACAACGGAATAACTTTCGTGGTCAAATTCTAACTTATATAAAATTCACATATCCAATCCTTGTCATATTTAATTCAATTTACTTTATTTATTTATTGCTCATTTTACGGGGTGTTACATTCTTTCCCCTTAAAAGGTTTTCGCCCCAAAATCTTCCATGGAGGGAACAACGTAACTCATAATGCATCCATATTATACAACCAAATTCTCTACACAACCATCTACTCAACCATTAGTCCAGACATGCTAAAATAAGATCAATCCTAGAGCGAGTGTGTAATCGTGTCATGTCAGTATATATGCAAATATCCTAAACATGCATAAAAATTTCTATATAAATGTAAAGTGATTGTGAAAAGGTTTAACAACCATCTCCTACCATCCAATCTAGCAACTGTGATGCAACCAAAATCCTTATTTTGGAGAAAAAAATTACCAGTGAAAAGCTCTGGGTGAGTGTTCTTCATCTTCTCCTTGGCCTCCAATGTGCTTTCCACTGGATTGTCTCCCCATTGTACTCGAACCAATTTAATTATTTTATTTTGGAGTCACGTAGTACCGTACTCCACAATGTGTGCGGTGGCATGAGGCACTGTCGGCTCCATCTAAAATCCCCCAACTGATCAGGCTCTACTCTTCTAGTGGTGTCATGAAGGTATTTCCTAAGGTGAGAAATGTGGAAAACATTATGGACTCCTGCCAACTTGTCGGGAAGCTCCACACGATATGCCAATTTTTCTATTCTTTTCAGAATTCTGAATGGCCCAATAAATCTAGGTGCCATGTTCAGACTTTCCAAATCTAACAACTTTCCTAAGAGGGGATATTTTAACAAATACCATATCCCCAACCTTAAATTGAAGTTCTTTCCTTCTTCTATCCGCATAAGATTTCCGACGGTCTTGCGCTACCTTCATCCTTTGCCCGATTAACTCTACTTTTTCTGTGGTATCATGAATCAAATTAGGTCCGAGCAACACTTTGTTGATGGTTTCCCACCAACAACTAGGCGATTTGCATGGCCGCCTATAAAGTGCTTTAAAAGGGGCCATATCAATCGTAGTTTGATAGCTATTATTATACACAAACTCAACCAAAGGTAGATACTGCTCTGAATGTCCTCCGAAATCTAAGAAACAAGCCCTTAGCAAGTCTTCCAGAATTCTATTCACCCTCTCTATTTGTCTGTCGGTTTGCGGGTGTTGTGCTAAAGTTCAAAGAAGTTCCCAAAGATGTCTATAGGCTCCTCCAAAACTCGCCAGTGAACAAGCGGTCTCTATCACTAACTATGCTTATTGGAATTCCATGTAGACGAACTACCTCTTTAATATAAATCTGGGCTAGAGAGGCACTAGTCCTATTTCTCCTAATCATAACAAAATGAGCACTCTTGGTGAGTATCTACAACAATCCAAATAGTCTCATTGCCTTTCTGACTTTTGGGCCATCCTTCCACAAAATCCATTGAAATATGCTCCCACTTCTATGTCGAAGTTTCCAAAGGTAATAATAATACACTGGGCTTCCCTTGCTCTGCTTTTAACTTTTGACATGTCAAACACCTTGCAACAAACTCAGCTACGCTCGTCTTCATTCCATTCCAAAGGAAAATTCGCTTCATGTCCTTATACATCTTATCTCCTCTGAGATGAATGGTCATCCTTGTGTGCTAACACTCCATAAGCACATCTTTCATCAAGTCATCAATCATTGGGATGCAAAGACGTCCATCCCTTCTCAAATATTCCTTCTCATCAACTGAGTATCTCCTAGCATGTGGAAAATGCTCTTCTTTCCTAACTTTTTGCAATATCTCTACTAAATCCTTGTCTTTTACTTGCTTATACCCTATACGATCCATCAAGGCTGGTCTAACCACCATAACTGATAGGAAACCTTGGATGGGTTCTGTTGACAGTTGGAGGTTAAAATCTGAGAGAAACTCCAACTGTCTTCATTCATATATAGCACTTAGGGTAGCGTGTCTCCTACTAAGGGCGTCGTCGACTACGTTCCCTTTTCCGAGGGTATATTGAATACCAAAGTCGAAGGATGTTATATACTCCATCCACCTTTGCTGCCTAAGATTCGAATCTTTTTGGGAAAGTAGGCATTTGAGTGATTTATGATTTGTGAATAGCTCAAACATTTCCCTCAAGAGATAATGCCTCCACATCTTCAAGGCAAATACAATGGCTACCAATTCTAAATCATGCATTGGATACCTCTTCTCATGATCTTTTAGTTGTCTAATCATAGGCAATTACCTTCCCTTCTTGCATAAGAACTTCTCCTAATCTTGTGCCACATGCATCCATGAAAATTGTAAACGGATGGCTCCATCTAGAATGGTGAGCACGGGTGCGCTAGTCAATAACTCCTTAAGCTTCTCGAATGCCTTGATGCACTTATCATCCCAAACAAAGAGTAGATTCTTCTTAATCAATCGGGTTAAAGGGGCTGCTGTTTGTGCAAAGCTCTTGATGAACTTCCTATAGTAGCCTGCCAACCCTAGAAAACATCTAACCTCCGATGCATTACAATGAACCTTCCATCCTTGGACAGCTTCCACTTTAGTAGGGTCCACCGCCAATCCTTTCTACGAAATAATATGCCCAAGGAACTAACTTCATTTTTCCGAAAATGACATTTATAAAACTTAGCTTAGAGTTGGTTTCTTCTTAAGGTCTCCAATACCTCCCTAAGGTGGTCCTCATGCTCCTTCTTGCCTTTAGAGAAAACCAAGATATCATCAACAAACACCATGACAAATTTATTAAGTTGCCCTATAAATATTCTACTCATCAATACACAAAGTATGTTGGGGAATTTGTCAGTCCAAAAGGTATTACTTCCCACTCATATAGTCCATTTGGCGTATGGAATGCGATCTTCAACTTGCTTTCCTATGAAATCCTTAACTGATGGAATCTCGTTGTTAAGTCTAATTGGGAAAAGACTTTAGCTCCTACAAATTGGTCGAACAAGTCATCTATTCTAGGTAGAGGGTACTAATTTTTCTTTGTTAACTTGTTCAACTCCCTATAATCGACGCAAAGTCTTAAAAAACCATTTGCCTTAGTAGTAAAAATGACAGGGGCTCCCCACTCAGGAGTACTCCTATGGATGAATCCTTTTTTCAATAGCTCTGAGATTTGCTTATCCAATTCCCTTCTTTCTTTGGGGGGCCATATGCCTCAAAGATAGAGCGACTAGTCTTGCATCCTTCTCCAAATCGATTTGGAACTCAATCACCTTAGGGGGTGGGAGACTCGAGACCTCCTCGAAGACATCAAGAAATTCACAAACTACGGGTACAGATAGTGGTTCTCGATCAACAAATGGATTTAGTGAGTATAAATGGCTTAACTCAACTAAAGCTTTAGGTGTACAAGGAACTTCTAAGTCACGACCTCGATGACTCCTTAATTGTACTACCCTTTTGTCATAGTCAAGAATGGCTCCGTAATATGACAACCAATCCATACCCAAGATAAGTTCATACCCCACGAAATTTAGAACGTACGCAGTGCATACAAAATCAACTTCTCATACGTATAACATTAAGTCTTTGCAAATAAAAGAAAGATGGGTTGAACCCCCAATGGGATTGGAAACCGCTAATGGGCTGTTGACCATCTAGGTTTTAAGGTTTAAGGAATTTTCTACATCCCTTGCTATAAAGGAATGTGATGCCCCCAAGTAAAATATGGTACGAATAGTAACTCCAAAAATAAGAGTTATACCTTCTAGAGCTGCTTTTCCTTGGTCCATTGGTAGGTTACTGACAATAGGGACAACTTCAATAGCGTAGGCATGTCCGCTTGGTCCTCCTTGCTTTTGGGTCTATGCAGACTTCTCTTTCTCTCTCTTATCTTCCTCGTTAGCCACGTGCATCATTTTCGTTTCTACCAACATCTCATAGATGGCCCCCATAGGTACTTGAGTCAACAACATTTCTCTTAGTGGGGAATTTAAGCCCTTCACGAACTTCACGGCCTTTTTCATTGGTATGTCTATCAGGTTCGTCCCGAAATTAGCCAACTCAGTCAACTTAGTTATGTACTCCATAAGAGTAGAGTCTCCTTATCTCAGCTGAATGAACTTTTCCAATTGTAAGCTAACCTCTGCTCTAGACATTAATCTCATCTCGAATCGGTCCTTGAATTTATCCCAAGATATTATTCTGTCGAGGTTCTCATCAGTCATAAAGTTCCACCAATTTAAAACTTCTTCCCTAAGGTGCCAAGCTGCCAATCTTCTTCTTAACTGATCATCCCAACCTAGCTCAAAAAATATCTTCTCGCGGTTACCAATCCATGCTTTAGCCTCCGAATATCCTTTAGTTCCAGAGTATGTCTTTCCTCCCATATTGAGAAAGTCCTTACATAGTTTAGGAAAGTCGGCAGAATGGGGTGCTGCATCAACGGCCGGGGCATTGGGTGCTACCGGTGTAGCTGGTGGAATAGGAACCTGCTCGACAGTCCTAAGATATTGTTTAAACCATTCGGGCATTCCACAAATGGGTTGTCTTCCGCGGGTAGGGTTCCCTTGTTCAGAAGAAGAGTGATTATTAGCCATATCAACTATCTATAGGTTAAAACTTTAGTGATGATTTCCTAAGATAGTATTTACATATTGAAAGAAAAGAAAAGTTTGCCTAGTGTATGTGCATATATTCAAGAAGAGGGGGTATAGGTTTATATATATATATATAGTAAGAATTCTTTTTAAAAAACCTTTTTCAAATAACAAATATGTTTCCCATACGTATAGTTTTTTCCCCATTGATCGATAACCTAGAGCTCTAATACTAAATGTAACAACCCACCCCCGAACATGCCTAAATTTCGACCCAAAAAAGGCCCATTGAAACTTAGATTCATTCTAAGACAAGTTGTTGGTAGTAAAAAGAAATAACAATATAGAGCCATAAATAAATTTTCAGAACTCACAGCGGATGGAACAAAATGTAATAGTAAAGTGTACCCATTTATTTCAAAATCATAAAAAATGTCATAACACATAATCCCATAAAAATCGTTTTATAATATCTGTTACAATAATTGTTTAAATCCATGGGTACATGAAAGCAAATAATAATAAATACAGCCTCTTGCCAAGCTTCCTCATCTTTAAACATCGTCACCGCCATCACTCAATCCTTAACATGTGTTGTAATGAGGAGGGAGTCAGAACAACAAGTGTCTAGTGAATAAAAACCTTGGGTCCTACCTTTTTAGTACTTGGGCAGTATATTTCAAAATAAGAATATGTCTACTAACATAAAATCATTTAATACTTCTTTATATGGAAAGAGGGCGACTCTTTATGTAAGGGAGATAGTTAGGCTTCATGGAGTTCCCGCCAGCATTGTGAGCGACAGAGATCCATTATTCACCAGCGATTTTTGGAGGAGTCTTCAACAAGCCTTGGGAATAGAACTGAATCTGAGCACGACATATCACTCTCAGACAGATGGACAGACTGAGAGGGTAAATAGGGTTTTGGAAGATTTGCTCAGATTGTGCATCATTGACTTCGGAGGCTCTTGGGAAAACCACATACCTTTGGTGGAGTTCACGTATAATAATAGTTATCAAGCAAGCATTGGGATGGCATCGTTCGAGGCCTTCTATGGTAGACCATGTAGATCACCAGCCTATTGGTGGGATACCACCGATAGGATCTTGGTTGGACCAGACTTGGTGAGGAAAACTTCCGAGAAGGTGGATTTGATTCGCAAGAGGTTAAAGACTGCACAAGATAGACAAAAGTCATATGCCGACAGAAGACGTTCAGATTTAGATTTTATGGTTGGAGATATGGTTTTTGTTAAGGTTTCTCCTTTGAGAAACGTTATGAGATTTGGCTCAGTGGGTAAGTTGGCACCAAGATTTGTATGACCCTTCCCTATTACCGCACAGACTGGAAAAGTGTCATACAGAGTTGATGTTCCAGATAAGTTGGCAGGAGTTCACAATGTTTTTTATGTTTCTCATCTGAGGAAGTGTCTACATGATTCCGTAGTAGTAGTAGTAGAACCCGATCAGCTAAGGGAAGTGGAGGTTGAGTGTGAATCACTTGTGCGTTGTACACCCACCCATATACTGGAATACGGTGTCAAGAGATTATGCAACAAGTAAGTTCTTCTAGTGAAGGTTCAGTGGGGAGATGACTCCAAGGAGTGCACATGGGAATCTGAGGAGAGAATTCAAACTTCTTATCCTTTTCTATTTGATGGTACACTTTAAATATCCTATCTTTGATCTTTGATCTTTCCTTAGTTAGGGTCTTTTCGATAATCTTTAGGTGAAACCTATGGATGGTAGCTTGGTTGTAAACATTTCATTAGGGCATGTTATGTTTGATGGATGAAAATGATTGCAAGTGGATGCCAATGTTTGCAAATGGATGCATTGCATGCACTAGATAGATATTTATTAGGATAATCGGCCAACTAGGTGCACACACCTGCATATGCATGCTTGTTATCTATTGCATTTGCACATGGTTGTGTGTGTGTGTATGTGTGTGTATGTGTATAAATGGATGTTGCATATGGATGGTGCATTTGGGTGAATGATTGAAACATACATATAGAATTATCAATTATACTAGGGTAATTGCATACATTTGGTTGCATGGCATAAGAATACTTGCATTACAGGAGGTCAACTGAATCAATAGACCGACTACCTTTTCATATTAGGTAAGTACATATGCATTTCACTTTGCATAAATCATAAATTGCATTAGTTAAAAATAAGGACAATGGTGAAATGGATGATGGTTAAGTAGATGGATGTAGTTCTTGGATGCTGGTTGTTAATTACGTTCTTCCGTCTTTGGAGATTTCGGGGACGAAATCCTTTAAGGGGGGGAGAATGTAACACCCCGATATTTATGGGAAATATAATTAAAAAGAAATTAAAAGCGCATTTGGTATAGTGGTAAAGGAGCATGTTGACTTCCTTAGTGACCAGGGATCAAGTCCCGTTGTCGCCCAAAATCTGGAGCGATGTTTTTTTAGCTGGTTTGTTTCCAGCAATTTTCCTATGTATTTCAGCATTGTTTCTGACATGTGACGGCTTCCCATTCGCTCCAGTGATGTAATAGGATGAGATGGCTAAATTTATTGGTTGAGTGATGTGTATGGGCTAGAATGGATAACCATTAAGTGTATGAAAGAACCATATTTAATCTAAAATAATCTAATGGGTTATATTCATGCAAACAATCTATAAATAAACCATCTAACCTAAACCTAATCATTAATTCAGCCATCGCCATTATTCTACAGTAAAATTAGTGTGTATTATTCTTCCTCCTTTTCTCTACTAAATAAACAAATCTCTACCAAATTAAATTATCTATATATATTCAAGAAATTTGGGAATTTAGAAGAATTAAATGGAGAAAGATTAAAGCAAAGCTTTTTCAAATTTATACAAGCTCAAGTGCTAGGTGAGTGGGAATTAATATGAAATAGAAAAATAAAGTAGTTCAATTTCGATTCTTTTCTGGCATGTTAATATGAATTAATTTTTGTTATTAATTGAGAATAGATGTAAATTATTGCAACTTCTTCTTCTTCTTCCACTTCTCAAATCTAATTCATGTTGGTTTAAAATATGGGACATATAAATTGTCTATTCACGTTTTATGGCATAAATAAGATTGGAATTTATGTAAATTATTGTATGTTCTTCTTCTTCCACTTCTCAATTCTAATTCATGTCTGGGTTGAAATTTGTAACAAACAAATTGTTATTCATGTTTCATGGTGTAAATAAGATTGGTTTAATTAAATTGAATTAGAATTGTTATTCAATTTTCAATGGTAGAACAGGTTAGTTGAATAAATTCAAAATAAGTTACTTGAATAAAATTATTGTTTTGATGATATAATTACATAATTTTGAATATGGTTCTGGAACAAAATTGGGAAGTCTAGGTGGCATAATTATTTTTTTCATATGTGGCCTAAAAATGTAAAAGTGGAATTTTGTGTAATTAAATGGGTTCTGGCTATTGGATAAAAAAATTGTACAGATTAAATCTCTAAAAGGAGAACGTAAATTAGGGTGGAAAAATAATGTAAATTAAATGGACCCTAAAGGCTAGTGTAAATCTGTAACAAAATGGCATAAAAATTACAGACAAACCATACGGACTGAACGGACGTGAAATTGAAATACCATTTATGTAAGAAAAAGGGAAATTGTGAAATAACCAAATCGGATGTAAAAATGCCTAAAGTAGATTAATGGAAATAAATAGTATGTAAACTGTAATGGTAAAATTAATTAATCTGGAAACGATTTGGTCGGCTGACCTTGTAAAGGTCTGGATAGGTGTTTCATGCAGTTAAGACCAAAATATAGTTTTGGATGTACGTACTAGGAGGAGGCAAGTAGGTTCGCAAGGATGTTTGTTACCTTTCATAGGTTGCTAGTACGTAGGATAGATAGCATCCACAATCATAGGCTTCTTCAGGCAGATCGACGCAGCGGAACAAGACAAGTGTACTCCGACGTAGGCTTCTTTAGGCGGATCGTTGGAGGATTTTGTGCAGCCGACCCAGCTGCGAACGCTCTTTCGGAGGATCGACACTTTGGATAGGGGCAAGTCCACGTTGGTGATCGAGGAGACAGGAGGATAGGAGTCCAGTTTGGCGGAGCCTGAGCACAACTTCGAGGTCCTACGAGGTTGTTTGAGTCGGTGCCGGTCAGACGTAAGAGGCATTTAGTCACAGTGCACGGGTGAAAAGCATGACTTTCACACTGTAGCATGTGGATAGGTAAGGACAGCAGGTCCGACATGCCGATTGACATTTGGTATTACTGCATAGTTGACTTCCCTAGAGTGACCATGGACATTGGCTTCTTAGGAACTGTATCTAAGAAGGATTCACTACATTATATTATTCACCCTTTGCGATATCCGGGGAATACCTGGAATTAAACTGTTTTGTTCTTTCTGCTTTATTTTATTTCTCATTCACCAGACTTTATGTCTGACCCGTTCCTATTTTTCCTATTTTTCCCAAACAACAGGAGGACAGGTCTAGGTTGCAGTTCTTTGCAACTTAGAGGGTGATTGGAGCAGTTGTTATCTTCAGTATTTGTTTCTTTTGTTTCATGTACTTCGTTTCTCTTTTCTGTACTTTACTCTATATATAAGGACCTATATTGTGAACTTTGTTATGTTTTATGTTTTGGTGGAGACTACTTGGTATTTTGGTTTCAGAAATAAATTTGGCATAATGTTGTTTTTAATGAAGCTGTTTTGCTATAAATTTATAATTAGTGAAAGTTTTCTTCCGCTGTAATATTTTAATCATTTTATGTTGTTGCCTTAGTTTCTGTGCTATGCTATGGATTTTTATTTCACCCGACCACCCGTGCTTCTAGTCATGTCCAATTTTCGGGGTGCCTAGAGGTGCGGGGTGTCACAGATATTTTTGCTCGAGATAAAAGCGATGCACACTTGACATTAAGGACCCTTAAAAGTGTCAACATCTGATTCCGCACCACCTCTTACCTTTTGACGAAAGAGTGCCTTTGCCAATTTGGTCTTGTACACTCTAAGGGCTTCACCACTTTAGCTGAGCTTCCACCAAGATATTCCCGAGTGTCCATCAGGTCTTCTATCCCCATTTACAACTGTAACAAAGATATCCAAGAGGGCACTGAAGGTCCATCAAGCATGGCAAACATCGATGAACCTGTGAATAGAACGGTGGAGGAAAATATACCAAGCAGCACAGAAAGAGTGAGTGGAGATGGAAAACATTCTCAAGGGAGGAGATGGAAGAGAAGGAGGAGGAGATGGAGGAGAAGAGAAAGAAGAAGATAGAAAAGGCAACAAAGAAGACGATAATGATGAGGACTTCGATTAAGGGGCTCCAAAAGATACCCAAATTCCTACCTCATCACGCCTGAAGAGAATAATCGTCAAGCCCAAAGCGAATAATCATCAAGACCTCCCAACAGTCTATTGGCTAAGCATAATGCTAATATTTGAGGCGACTCCTCCAATTGGTTACTCAGAAAATATCTTTGACTCACTGAGTGATCTCGACAACCCTATCGGCGATCTTCTCAAGGAGTGCCCTTCAAGCTTTAGCTTTAACCAAGGGCCTCCTAACCGAGGGAGGCAAGACTTCATCTCTACAACCTTCTAAACATGGTACATAGAATACTTAGAGAAACACCAGCACTCCACACACTTCTAGGATCACAAACACTCACACTTTGCATTTGCCTTCATTCCTACATTACAATGTTGATATATTTCTTTATCTTTCCTTGAGATGAAATGGGAAGTGACCGCTACATTTACCTTCACTCTAGTGTTTTGAACAAATGAGATTAACTTCTTAACCATACCCATCTTATCTTGGCTCTTACAGAAAAAGGGAACGAGATGAAGAGACTACACGTAGTAAAGAAAGAGAATGCCAAGCAGAAGGAGACTATTAGCAAGAAAAAGATAGAAAGAAAAGACAAGCGGAGGAGAAAGAATCATATGATTAAGGGAAAAGGCACAAAGACTTGCGTGACCACCATGGTCCTTTCTTTGGTTTTCCCCTACCTCGGTCTCAACCATGGCTTTTTTAAGATAAATTTCCAACATCACTCTCTCTGGTCACCACTGTTTCTTTACCCCATCAATTTAAGGAGGTCTCTGTTTGTCCAACTCCACCTCCACCTCTACCAAGCAGAATGCAAGTCGCCTTCCATAACCTTTGTCTAACCGGGGTCAAATTTAACTGTGACCATAAAGATATTCCTAGGAAGAGACCAACCATAGGGTCGGAGGAATCCAGATGCTAATAGACCAATGGTACGAGTGGACGAAAGTTGACTCCGCCCTCTCTAATGTCAATAGAATCCACATTACTGACATCCAGTCTTTTGAGTCAGAGAAGAGGAACTATAATAAGATTATAGATGAATACAAGAGGGAATTGGTTGAAGCTATAAAAGAAAATGATGAAGCTCAAAAATTGGTGAATAACTCTAAAAAAATGGGTCGAAGAGATGATACAAACTCATAGTCAGGCCACGATTGTGATATTAGATCAAGTAATGACCTCTCATGAAGAAAATGCCCATCTCAAGGAATAGATTGATACCAAAGACCAAGCCTTCAATGAAAAAGATAAGGCTCTTTATGCCAAGGAAGTTGAGATACAAAAACTACAAGCCCAAATTGTGAAGCTTAAGAAGCTTGAGTCCATCTTATTGATGAAAAAAGTGTAAAAACTGTAGGCTTAGGTTGATCATGATGGGGTAATGAGTGAAATAAACGAGTTAAAAGAGTAGGTGACCAAGGAAAAAGAAGATTTGAATTCCACCCTTTAGCAGTTTTTCACCATTGTTATGCAATTCAAGAAATTGAAGTGGTTAGGATGTACTTACTCCGTCACTCTAGCTGATGCTTGGGAAGGGATAATGAATCGAGCAGTTGCATCGGTTAAGGCCTTACCGAGGACCAGTTTAAAGCCAAGTACCTTAACACCGATGACGTTGAAAAATTGGAAGAGGGAAGATCAAATCTAGCTACACAGGATGTCGCCGCTGTTGAAGCCACCACCGAAGCTCCTGCTTGTCCAAGTGTATCAATCCATGTAGAATCGTCATCTCTAAAAGTCCAAGAGCTTGCAGTGGACATTTCAACATCCGAGGGGATCATCTCTGAGGCTGCCCATACTACAACTCCGACCTCCATCGCCATGTCCACTGATGAGCCCTATATTTCTGTCTCTATTTCTCAACCTATTCAGTCTGCAATAGAAGAGGGTGAAGTTGTTATATCTCTTTCTAAGGAAACTCCGACCATTAAAGGTATTTATCTTGTCTCTCTAGTGTTTGAGAAGATTTAGTTCTGGTCCGAAAACGTCATTAACCTTTACTTCACTGTTTGTTAACTTACAAGTCAGGTGTCACTTCCTTTTTCACAGTCGATCACAAAAAGCTTGGGTCCCATCACAATCTCTACCGAGTCGACATCTGTTACCATATGACCGGTTACTCCAACCCTTCCTTCTAGCTCCATCCCCTATCCTAATTCAGATAAGACCATGGCTCTAGAGGGATTTGATAACACTTCACAGTCCCGGGGGGAAGATGTCACCATCACTAGTGTTAGGGCCCAACTGATCCTATTTCTATGGCGAAGACGTGGAAGACCGAGATATCCAAGGTAAAAATTAAGCTTGAGCCTAGATCAAAAAACTTAGCTAGCCGAAGAACCATAGCCTACTCTGAGAATTCTTCCTGTCACCATTAAGCCTCCTAAGGGAAGCAATGCCTCTACAAAGACATACGATGCCCTTGTCAACAAGCCTGAAGATCCAACCGACACCATTATCTAAGGTGAGACCGCTTGTAACACCCCATAAATTTTTATAAGAAATTAAATAATTAAAATAAGGCTAAAAAAGAAAATTCTATAAATGTCAGAATTTAGTCATGAAAGTTGCATTGCATCCATGGTGAGTTTTTGATCAATTTTCATATATAGAGTTTTGTAATCAGAGTTCAAATGGAGAAGTTATGGACGTTTGAAGTTTCCGACTTTAAAATAATTCAAACAAGTTTAAATTTGAAAATTCAAATTTGAAATTTAAAGTTAGCAGAGGCTTGGTGTTTAATTAAACGTTAAAGGTAAAGTTTACCATTAAATTAATTAAGCAAAGAAATTAAATAATAAATGAAAGAAAACATAAGAAAATAATGCACGGTCACAAACGAAGGTCGGTCGACCGCCCATATTTAATAATACCTGAAATTTTCAGTTTTATCAACTTAGAAAATTCCTAAAAATTCGAATTAAATTCTAAAAATTGTGAAATTTAAAATCCATCTTTAATTCATCATTATAAACATCATATTTTAATTTTGAGTCATTTAGCTTAGATTAATACATGTTTTACCCTAAAACATGAACAAATATCCTTTATTTAAATTTCTAAGCACATCTAAATAACGTTTAACCATTCAAACATGTTTAAACATCATCAACACATTCATTTGAAAATAAATCCTAACCCAATAGGTTAGGGTAGGTTTTAGAGAAATATTCTGCTCACCTTGATTTCAGAAAACTTATTTAATCTTCCTTTCCCTTTAAATTTGAAAGCTTTAATTTTCCATCTTTGAAATCTTCTTCTTCTTCCTTGAGAATAATGACCGGCCTTGGTTCTTAAGTTCAGCTATTTTATTTTATAAAATGAAATAATTGAATGAACGAGGGGTTAGGGCTAAAGAAAGTGGGCTACTGTTTTTGGCTTGGATTAGCATCACATTCTGGCCTAATCACACTATTACATTTCTCTTAGCACAAACCTTCCTATCCAAAATTTAAATTTATTTTCATTAAAAAGGCCAACTTTAATTGCTTTAATTGCCCTTGGTCCATTCAGCTAACTTTATAGGATATTTTACAATTAATTAATCAAATCTCCCTTAGGAAATTCTTGCAATTAAATTATCTTATACATTTATTTAATAATATCTTATTATTAATTTAATTTAATTTCCCATATTATTGACCTTGCAAAATATGAGGTATGACATAGTATACCTGCTTGTACTGCAATTTATCTATATTATACATGCCTGCGTCTTTGTAATGCTTTTACTTACTGTAACTCTATACCTATAAGTAAACTCCTGCAATTGCTTTAGTTATATTTCGTTACTTAGTTCTGTTTTTTATTGCCAAATTATTTCCATTCAGTTAAACAAACTAATATTTAACCAACTCTATGGCTATTCTATTTTACCCTTGGTCGAGTTTCCCTCGACCATTCACAAGTTATAAACCAAATTCCATGTCGTTTAATATCTTCAGGAAACAAGGGTTTGGACTTCTTTATCCCGATGTCCTTAACCTTGCCAAAAGTTGGGCTTGCTCATCAATCAACCATCCATGCTTATTATTGGTCTAGCATGTCCTACTGTGCTGTAAGCGCAGTCATGAAAACCCTGGCTGCACCAGTTCCTATCTCTTAGAACCAATGCTTTTGACGCCTATCTTTGGGCAACTTCTCTCAGCCTCCCCTATCTCTAGGTGTTGATGGAAATAATCCTTTGATCGCCCTCGCTTATCCTCGGCTTAGGGCATCCTGCCAGGCTGCAAACATAGTCATTAAAACTTTGACCGTACACCAGTTTCTATCTTCGAAAACCGACGGTTTAGTTGCCCAATTCTGGCCATTTCTCATTGACATTGCCTATCACTGGGATTAGTTAAGATCAAAGGGATAATGGAAAATAATCCAATCGACCCTTTTGATTATACTCCTTTGTCCTGATCTTGGATCAAAGGAGTTGTACCATCTCCAGGTACCTAACTGTCCTACTAATCACGCAACACAATATTTCGCTTACAAGAACACGGTTCCATTGGTTTGAGAATCTAACTTTATTTATAAATGAAATATGTGGCGAGTCTTGCCTTATTACATTGCTCCCAATTCACTAGGGTGGCTTATTTGTAGAAAATAAACTAAGTAAATCTAAGTGAAAGACCATCGCAACAAGTCTCTATTCCACGACTGTTGAATTAGGATTCCATGGATAGTGGTTACCTGAAAGTTCCAACTCTAAGCTTTTGTTCAATTGCATAAGGACCTTCTCAATTCGGAACAAGTGCCCCCATAACCAGGATAACTTTTTTCAAAATGAGGTCCCTCACTTTGAAGGTACGGCTCTGGACCTTGGTGTTAAAATGCCATGGTACTCTTCTCTGGTAGTAGCTATCTTTAATTCAGTCTCTTCTCGCTTTTCATCAATCAAATCGAGGGACTCGAGCAGGAGATCCTCATTGACCTTGGGGTTATAGTCCTTTTTCCACTGACAAGGGACTTTCCAATACAATCAGAATCATGGCATCTAATCCATAGGCCAAAGCGAATAGAATATGTCTAGTCATGGACTTGTGGCTTATCCTATAAGCCCACAATGCAAGTAGAAGCTCATCGACTCAGTTGCCCTTGGCTTTTGTCAACCATTTCTTGAAGATGGATTTTATGATTTTGTTCACTGCCTCTACTTATCCATTCGCCTACGGGTGTGCTACTACCGGAGCTTTTCTCATTGTGTACCGATTGCAGAAATCCTTGAACTCTTTATTCTCGAATTGAGTTCCATTACCGGTTATAATTTTTGAGGTAACTCCAAACCTACAGATATTATTCTTTGTCACAAAGCTGATATCTTTTCTTGTTGCGATCGTTGAAAGTGGTTTCACTTCAGCCCACTTTGTGAAGTAATCCACTACAACCATACTTAGCTCCTCCTTTTGACATCGATAGCACATCGATTATATAAATTACCCAAACTATAAATGATTATGGGCAAACCATTTGCATAAGCTTTATGGATGAGACTCTCGAATTTTTCACAAACCTCTACATCGGTCGCATCGTTTGGTGTAATTAGTAGTATCTTGGTTTATAGTTGGCTTGAAGTATCCGTAGCGAAGTATCTTCTTTGCTAAAATTGGCCCTCCGATGTGATTACCATAGCCACCTTACTAGATTTCTATGAAGATTGTCCAAGCCTAATTCTTGGTTACATACTGAAACATGGTGTTTGAGAAACCTCTCCTATACAGTACTCCTTGCATTATAAATTGCAGTACTTTGTGAAGGAGTTTACATAGCTCATTCTTTCCCTTCGAGAGAGTCCCATTCAATAAATATCCTTGATCGAAGTTATCCATGACTCATTTTCCCCTTTCTGATCTCCAAGATCTAGTCGACATCCGTATGGTTGATGCTTAGAGCCGATAAAACCTTCATTGGAAAGGATCTATCAACTGCGCATCTCTAGAACCAACCAACTTGGCTAGTGAATCAACATTCATATTTTCCTCTCTAGGGATGTATGTAATCGTGTAATGGTCTATATCGTGTAATAGTTTCAGTATCTTCATCAGGTAAGGGATAAGTCTCATGCCCTTAGCCTAGAATTCCTTCTTTACCAAGCAGACCACCAACTTGGAGTCATTGAATATATGCAGCTTCCTTGCCCTAATTCCTTCGCTATCCTAATTCTCGCTATCAATGCTTTATACCAAGCCTCGTTGTTTGTAGCGGGGAACTCTTGATTTAATGCATAGAAAATTGGTCGTCCTTCTGGAGTCACGAGTACCACTCCTGCCCCAGAACTACGTTCATTAGAAGCTCTGTCTATAAATAATTTCCATTAAGAAAGTCTGATCATATCATCTTCCTCTTCTCTATCACGGATGGGAAATTCAACGATGAAATCCGCCAATGCTTGTCCACTTATCGCCCTCCTTGGATGGTAAGTGATATCGTACTAGCTCAGTTTGATGTTCCATTATAATAACCTTCTCGAAGTCTCAGGTAGGTGCAATACCTGCTTTAGGGGCTGATCCTTCAGCACCTTTATCGGGTGAGCTTGGAAGTATGGTCATAACTTTCTCGATGCAATCGGCAAGCAATAAGCGAGCTTTTCCAACTTCAGATAGTTCATTTTAGCCCTGGTAAAATGCTCGTTACCGCAATACACTAGTCACTGAATTCTTGCCTCCTCACGTACTAATGCTGCACTTAGTGTATGAGCAGACACAGCTAAATAGATGAAAAAAATTTCTTCTTCCAAAGGTTTGGATAAGATTGGTGGTTTGGATAAGATTGGTGGTCCTTCCATATGCCTACCAGTTCCTTGAAAGCTTCTTGGCACTCCTTTATCAAAATAAACTTTCCTTTAACCTTCTTGAGGCATGAAAGAATGGTATACACTTGTCAGTTGCCTTTGAGATAAACCTACTCGATGCGGCAACCTTCCCTTTCAAACATTGCATCTCCCTCCTTGTGGTTGGGGCAGTTACATTCTTTAAGCCATCAATCTACTCCAGATTAGCCTCTGTGTTCCTCAAATTCACTATAAATCCTATAAATTTGCCCATTGCAACTTTGAGAAAACACTTCAATGGATTTAACTTCATTTCGTACCTTTGTAGCACTTCAAACATCTTTGAAAGGCCATCTATGTGGTTCATTGATAGTTGTGACTTCATAAGCATATCATCTACATATACTTCCATCGTCCATCTGATCTTGTCCTTAAAAACGAAATTCACTAATCTTTGGTAAGTAGCTCATACATTCTTTAATCCAAACGACATCTCTTAATAGAAGTACAATCCTATATCTATTATAAAACTTATTTTCTCCTAATAGGGAATGTACATCGGTATTTGGTTATAGCCATAATAAGCATCCATAAAATAAAGAAACACATGTCCGGTGGTCTCATCTACCAACTGGTCAATCCTGGGCAATGGGAAGCTATCCTTCAGACATGCTTTACTCAGGTCTGTGTAATTAATACATGTCCGCCACTTCTCATTTGCTTTCTTGACCAACACGGGGTTTGATACCCATTCAGGGTACAAAGCATCACAAATAAAGTTATTGCCTTTGGCTTATCCACTTCCTCCTTCAACGTAGCGGATCGCTCTAGACCTAGAATAGTCTCTTCTATTTCATAGGATGGATATTTCGGGCCCACATTCAATGGGTGGCACGCTATCTTCGGTGATATCCCATACATTCTGGATGTTTCCAAGCAAATACATCCTAGTTTGCTCGGAGAAAATGACCAATTCCTTCCTCAATTCGACCCTGAGTTGAGATCCGATTTTAAGAACTAGCATAGGATCATCTATATCAATCAGAACGTTTATTGCCAACTCAGCTGATGATGCCCGCACTTCTTCTGACTGCTTCCTCGAATCCATAGACTTTTAGAATTTGCTATGGTTTTTGATCCAAGGCTTGGGCACTAATTGCTATGCATCCATGTGCTTAATGTGAAAGGCTTTCTCTGTATTATTCCCTTTCTCCCGTCGGTTTGCCGCTTAGAGCTTGGCGACATAACACTCCTGACTATCACTTTAGTTGCCTTAAATAGATCCAACCCCATTCTCTATGGGGAACTTCATCATCAAGGAGCAAGGAACTAGTGTTATTTTGAAATTAGCATGAGCTGATGGTCCAAAAAGGCTCTATACATCAAAAATTCATTCACAATCACGAACTTCTAACCAAGCACAATCTTGCAGTCTCAATCTCCCAATTCCAATGACAAATCAATAGTCCAAAGGGTTCTTTTGCATTGTCGATAAATCCTTAAATCCTATATTTACAAGGCTTAATGTCCTTTGAACTTATTCTCATCTGATCAAAAGTCCTTCTGAATAGAATATTCATAGAGCTTCCACAATCCACCAAGACTTGTGTATAATAGTAGGGTCTACAACGACCGTTATCACCATGGAATTAAAGGTTGGTGCTTCAACCCCTTCAGAATCCCTCTTTTGAAAATGATGTAATATGTCTTCAACCTTTGCTTCTTAGCTGGAGCTTCATCCTCAATGGTGACATAGCTCTCTTGCGACATGTGCCTTAACGAACTTGCATACTGTTCCATCTCATTCCATCTTTCCTGCATTGGATATGGTTCTTCGGTTATCGTGTTTATAACAATCTTCCATCTGGCTGTCTGCGCCCTACTCCATTGGGTCCAGTTGGTTCCCTTGGGCATTCATCCTTTGGGTTCTCGCATTATATCTGCCATCCCACGACTCTCTAACATATTGCTACAATTTCTTTTTCCGTATCAACTCTTTATTAAAATCTCTAAGATGCCTGCACTCATACGTATTGTGACATTGAGTTTCATGGAAGCGACAATATTTCCTAGAGCGCTTTTCTACTTCAGTCGCCTCTCTCCTAGGCGGCTTCTTATATCTTTCTGTGCATTGTGTGGCAAGGTATATGTTTTCTAGAATATTGTTCAGATACGTGTAGTCTTTTGGTCTCATATTCCTTGGATGCTTTTTGGCATCATTCTACCTGCCCTCATCGCCTTGATTCCTCTTTCTTTGATTACTTGATTCCTAACATTCACAGCTACATTACCAGTGCTCTCATCGGTCTATTTGATAACTAATTGATTTGAATAACTATCTTTGAATGTCCATCACTAGTCTTTCCGGTAAATTGGCTTTCCTCTTCCTAACGCAAGAACTGGTTTGCCTTTTTGTTGGGACTCCATCATAGTATTTGGTTGCTCATCATTAACCATTTCCCAAAATCCATATCCGAATGTATCCCTCGAACTAAAGTCATCAACGCCATATCCTCATTGGATTATTTACCTTAGTAACAACAATACTGAACCTATTCAGGAATCCCTTCAACAACCCCTTAAGTCCCAGAGAAATGATCGATAAGGAAATCACATCTTTGGTTTGAGCGGTGTGCAGCCTAAAATTCTCCAAGAACTTCTTAGTGAATTCGTTAAAAGTCGAGATAGACTTCGGCGCGAGCCGATTGAATGACATCGAGACAACGCCATCTGAAAAGATAGGAAACCACATGCATCGAACTGTATCTATCACTCTGGCACCTTCCATGTTCCACTCTACTTGAACAAATGTTGCCTGGGGTCAGTACTCACCTTATACAATGGCATTGAAGGTGTCGTAAACTTCCTAGGGTATTCTCCTCTTAATATGTTTTCCGTGAACAAAGTTCTACTAGCTATAGAACTCCAATCTTCATTCTTTCTCCATTTGTTTTCTTTTAGCAACCATTTTATCATATAAACAATATGCTCCTCACTAACTTTATAATATAAAGGACAACTAGGAGCTACGCCGAGTGTTTGACTCTACAAATGGTCTCGGTTTGCTCACTGAAGTCTTGGTTCTTTAGTCTTTGGAAGAAGCACTCCTTCAGTTCTTTTTTGACATCTAGTTGGCTCCACAATGGTACCCTAAACATTAACATCCCCAGCTTCAACATTCGGTCCATTCGCATTGCCGGCATCTTGCAAATTATCCTCAAAATCCGACAAGTTGACGACTTCGGCCTTTGTTGTAACACCTCGAAAATTTAATGAGAAACATATTAAGAAAATTAAATTAAAATAAAAAAAGAACTAAAAGTAAAATTTTCACAAATGTCCAAACTAGGCCATCAAACTTACATCATTGTGTTCATAATGATATTCTGGATGATTTTCATATAAAACACTACATAATCGGAGTTAATATGTAAAAGTTATTGGCATTGGAAGAATTGAAAATAGAATAAGGAAAAAAATTCACAAATTAACAAGGCGATAGGTCGACTATGGGTAGTCGAAGGTCCGTCGGTAGCGGTCGACCAAGGTGGGGTAGCGATCGACCGTGCTTGGGTAAAAATCAGTGATTACTGAAAATCAATGATGTGTTGGAACAACTATGATCGATACTTGGCCCCAAAGAAATTGATGTGCATGCGTAATTAGGTTGTAGATTCTCCAAACTAGATCTAACGTTTAAACTATTTTGCAACCCCTATAAATTCTAGCCTAATCTAACCTTAATTCTCACACAACTCTTTACAGTAACCAAACTCTATCAAAATTTATCCTCTTCCCTCACTCTAATTTTTTTTAAATCAAATAAAATCAAATTAGAAGAACACAACGTTTGAATCAAGGTGGAGCAAGCGAAGATAACACACGGAGGGGCGATTCTCAGGAAAAAGCAGATAGGAAGAGCTAAGGCTTAAGGTGAGTGAGAACAATTTTATTAAGATGATTGTTACAATTAGTTTAATCTATTTTAATTGGTTTAGGGTGCCAGAAATATAATTTGAACTATATAAAACCCTAAATTGGAACATGCAAACTAGTATAAAACTGAACCACTGTAAACTATTAAACTTGTATTGATTCATACACTTACCATATTATTAAATTTGCAAACCCTAAATCAGTAAACCCCAAATTGAATTGCAAGTTGAAAAATGGACTGGTCATCTAGTAATTAGGATTCACCAATAATTGCTAACGATATGGATTAATAAATAATAAACAATCGATGGTTAAGAAATGTAGAAACCCTAATTTTAGTATGCGACCAGTCGACCATGATCTCCGGCGGTCGACCAGTAGAGGTCGAATGGTTAGGGTTAGCGGTCGACCAATACATATGTAAAATGTCAAGTCTGAACCTTGTCCTAAGGCCCAAGTTTATTAATAAAAATATATATCAACGTCAACTGTTTAGGGCCTATTTAAGGGCACTTGGATGTATGTCAAGACATACAGGTAAAGGAAGCTAGTTCCCTAGGAGCGGAAGCTAGGTCGTTGCGGTGTTGGGTAACTATTATTTACCCAATACGGAAGCGTGGACTAGAGGCGATGTATTTTTGAAAATGATACTCACAAGGGGTTCCACGGTGGCACAACACTAACGTGGATGCCTGATAGGAGTGGTTCAGCACAATGAGAGTCTTAGTATGCACTAATACTGATGCAACATGATACAGTTTGAATGGAGGATCCCGACGCATGGTATAAAAGGCCAACACTACAATCAAGAGGTCGATATAGATGCAGACGATGAGACACTTTGACGAGTTGGCATTGTGGGTTCCCCATCGATGAGCAATGGAGTTACATGTAATTATGGAGAAAATTGGTTCCCTAGTAGCTTAGAGGCGATGATATTGATGGGAGTAGTTCCCTAGTAGCCTAGTGGTAGTGTTTCCATATTCAGTAACTAAGAGGGTGGTGTCTTACAAATTGAGTAGCTTTAGGAGTGATGGCCGATCATTAGATGTGAGATTCAATCTTTAGTTCGATTCATCATAGTAGCCTACACAAATTATAGTAAAGAAATGTAGTCGACAAAAACCCTTAGATAACAGACCTTAGGAATTCACGGACACTTGTGTCACACCCTATATCATATAGAATAGTATTGTAGTAACTACACATGATCATCACATATTAAACTTGTACTCATTCACCAAAATTTTGTTTGACCCATTCTCTTTCCTTCTTTTTCCCTACCACAGGTGGACATGACAGTAGGTGATCAACTCATTCTTGATACTTGGAGATTCAGGCTTATCTTTGGAGACTGCTTTTTACCATATTTGCTCTCCATGTATTTATCTATCTTATCGATATAGTGTCCCTTTTATCAGACTTGGCGTGATATTTTCTATGTACTCTGCATTGGACCATGTACTGATATTTTCTATGTACTCTGCATTGGACCATGTACTGATTTTCTGAGACTGTGATTTGGATAATTTTCCATGTTATATATTTTGTTCCTTCCGCTGTAAGTTCTGAAAGTGTAGTATATTCTAGATTATATTTTCCTGTATTAGTCTCTGTAATGAAAAATGTTATAAACCTTGACGATCTGCATTTCTTGGCATGGTGTGAGTCCAAAAGTCACACAAGGCTTTGGATCAACATGTCCGAAGGTTCGGGTTGTCACATCTGCTCCTCTAAGGTCCTCAAATTCAGATCGACACCGACCTGATTCTAGTCGATAACGGTATGAATTGCCTTAGTAGGGGCTCTGCAACTTCCTCCAGCATTCCTCTCTACTACTTTAGTAGTCTGTTCCATCATCTTTTGCTTCCCTTCCATTTTAAACAAAAGTAGTTGAATTTTCCTCCTCAGAACCAACATGCGATGCTTCTCTCCTGTCGCTCCTTGGCCTTTGAGATTACTGGGTCAATAAGGTAAGATTGGCATCCATCTTATTATCAAGATCGTTCTTACTATCTATCATCCTTTGATTCAACTCCGCCATCATCCTGTCAAACTCCATATTTGTCACCATCTCCTGAAGGGTGGATCGTTCTAGCAACAAAACTGTTGGTTGATTAGACACCTCATCATGGTGGGAAGCTCCATCATCTCCTCCAGCAATTGCTTCAGATGTACTAGATTTCCAAGGAGCCATCATCCCCAATATTAATTTCCTTTAGATTTAAGATAAAAAAAACTTCTGGATCTAACTTCGGGATGCTCTAATCCATAATAGATAGTTAGGTCTACACCTGAGAAGCTCTTTTCTCAATGAAAGCACCAAAAATGTTAGGCCAAAAAGTGGCATGACACCCCAAAATGAATTGAAGAAGATAGTTCTGACAAGAAACAACAAGTAAACAATAGAAACATGTGAATTTTATAGTTGTTCGGCTAATTTAAGGCCTACATCCACTTTAATCTTATTATGGATGTTGTTGCCACAAGTAAAAGGGATTTATAGTTCAAAAAGCCTAGAACAATGAAAAGCAGCCTCTTTAGTGATAAATTCGGGTAGAGGAAGAAGGTAAAGAATAGAATGGCCAAAAGTCATTTTCTGGAATTGCCTTAAGTCTTCTATTTATAGAGAAATCACCCAACAAAGTCGCTCGATCATGAAATAATATTTTAAACATCATATCCGAGAAAGTAGGAGGGGAGACGAGGTCCTCTATGTCGATACCGACCTGATCAGGCCGGTATCGATCTGATTTGCTGACTACAAATCTTGCCATCTTCTTCCACTTTGTCTTCTTGCCCCGATCCATCTAGTTCCAAGTACTTTTGCTTCAAAAATTAGGTTGTTACCGAGAGGTTCTGACATGTCTAGTACTTGTCCTTTTCTTCAGAGATTTTTGGAGTTCTTCACCTACTTCTTTAGAAACGGGCTCCATGACGACCACTTTAACCAACCATTCTTAGACCATGGCTCCATAGTTCGTCGAAATGCCATAAAATTACTTGGTATCAACCAGAAATGTGATTGGTACCGACCTCCGTACTTAGCTAAATTTTTCTCTCCAACTTCTTGAATCCTTTTCCATGGTCCTTCCAAGCATGCCTCCAAGTCCTTAAACTATTTTGTCTTCATTGCGATGTCTGGATTCATTTGAAAGTCGGTTGGTCTAAAAGCTGGATAACATATGTGAAGCATGACTTAAGGTGAAATGGAAGAATATAGAGAAGACTCTTTGTATTAAAAGCCTAACACATAGCAAATATCGTTCGAGCCCCGACTCGGGTCCATCAGTGACCAATATAAAGCTTTGGACCCACAGAAAGAGTTGGAAGAGGCATGGGCAGGGGCAACTGAAATGATGGATGAGGTTCAAGCGGATGAATACAATCCAACAAAGATTGTCAAAATTAGGTCTTAACTTAGTTTGAGGATGAAAAAGTAACCGACTGGGTTCTTAAGAGCGAACAAAGATGTGTTCGCATGGAATCAATATGACATGCGTGGACCTGAAGATACATGCCACGCGCTAAATGTCAACCTACCCTTCATTCTCGTGAAGAATAAAATATGTGGCTTGGAGTCGGAGATATCAAATGATTTAAAAAAACGTGGATAAGTTGTTGGCTAACTACTTTATCCATGATGCACTCTACCTAAAATGAGTAGCATATCTCGTGATGGTTAGGAAGGCGAACAAAAAGTGGAGGACATGCATTGACTATTCAAACATGAATAAGGCATGCACGGAGGACTGCTTTCCACTTTCATGGACCAACTCATGGATGGGACAACCGGATATGAACTACTACCATTTAAAAATGCATACTCCAACTATAATCAGATTGCGATGCATGTTCATGATCAAAAGCATATGATCTTTATAAAAGACATGAGGCTATATTCCTATAAAGTTATGCCATCTGGATTGAATAACACCAGAGCTACTTACGAGCGTTTGGTTAACAAGATGATTGCAAAATAATTCAAATGGACAATGAAAGTCTAAGTAGACAAAATGCTTGTGAAGTTGCGGAGATCGATTGACCACATAAGCAACCTCTTGGAAATGTTTGATGTGTTTAAGAAGTATGGAATGAGATGAACCCATTGAAGTGTTCTTTTAGAGTCACATTAGGTAAGTTCTTAGGGTTTATTGTGAGCTCAAGGGGCATCGAAACTAGTGCTGATAAGATCGAAGCTTTGAAGAAAGTTACTGCCTAGAGGCAAGGAGGGAAACATAGAGCTTAGGTAGTAAAGTTGTCACTTCGATTAGATTTATCTCAAAAACAACTAATAAATGTATACCATTATGCGATGTCCTCAAGAGATAAAAAGGGAAGTTTTGATGGACAAATGAATGCGGAACTGCTTTTTAGAGCTTATTGGAATATCTCTGGAAACCACTGATCCTATCAAAGCCTTTAGAGGGAGAAGATCTATACATTTATTTGTTAGCATTAAATCATACATTAAGTGCAATGTTTTTGTGTGAGGAAGGCAAGATTCAAAGGCAATATATTACATCAGCAAATGGTTTGCTAAAGAAAAAAACATTATCTGAAGCTAGAGAAGTTGCCGTACTGCTTGTTGATAGCATTGGAAAGTTGAGACCATATTTCCAAGCTCATCCGACTATATTTCCAAACTAATGGGTTGTTAAGGAATGTATTTGATTTAATCATATTGGGATGACATAGTAATTTCGGACTAACTAAGAGGTGTGATGATGTTCTAGTAGGTGAGTAATAGTGGCTAAAGAGTTTTTGTGACAAAAATGACATGGTGGATACCACCGAGGAATCGAAATGATGGTGGAAGGTTCATTGCATCTTTACTAAAATTTGGAGTATCAATAAATAAATGCTTCAAAATCTATATTTATATGAGGAATTACAAGCTTCCATAAGTGTTTTAATTTCAACAAGGGCTTCAATTTATACTTTTAAAGAAGTTTACACGGTTTGGAATTTTTGTGAAACATTGCTTACTCAAATTATTTTAAGTTAATTTTAAAGGAAAAAAATGATGATAACGTTTTGAATAAGAAAATTTCGGTTTGAAAGGAACACACAAGCTTTGATTTGAAAATGAAAATATTTTGCTAAATGTTTTGATTTGGAGAGGTGTTAGGATTGTCTTCACTAGTGATGGCTGGTTGATCCCATTTGGTATCATTTGTGAGTTATCCTGTCATCAAATGAAGAGTTGCCACAATAGGACCATGGAATCAGATATTCGATCTGATTTGAAGTTTGGAACAAAGTGGATTTAGATGTGGATGCATAGCAAGGGATTATGGATAAATCGAAGGTTTCGACACACGCTCATAGAGTGAGGTTAAGTAAGGATGCTCACCTATGTGCCTAGACCTTAGTGATGGTCTAGCTCGCCTTAGTGATGGTAGTACCTTAGTGAAGGTATTATTCGAGCATTAGTGAAATCATGATGTTGAGTGGTTACTGACCTTAGTAATGGTCATATGAGTGATCACATATCCAATAGTGTTTGGTATGAGACCTTAGTGACGGCATTCATTTGAGCATTGATGAGACCTTACGGAGGGTCTAGTTCACCTTAGTGACGACAAGGTGTTACTCTGGGCATTGGTGCCATGGTATTGGGTAGTCGTTGACCTTAGCGATGGTCATATAAGTAATCGTATATTCAAGAGTGTTTGTTAAGGGATCTTAGCTGAAAGAATAAGTGGTATACCCACATGGCATTTATGTAATTTGCTACATATATCTAACTCTATGGTTAATCTTGTTCATTAATGGTGTTTTTTTACTTCATATACTTTGTTATATTGAGATACAATTAATTAAGTATTTAATTTGAAGTATATGAATAAGAAAATCCTTAAATAAAATATTATGTGATTGTTGTTGGCAATTGTAATTGTAAGTAATTAAAACAAAATGAAATTTTGTTTCAAATATTCCTGGTCAAGATGTTTCGAGAAAGGATATAGATACATCCGTTAAGGCCAAAGTGCATAACGCTCTCCAAATGTTGGGCAGTTTATTACTTATTGTTGTCAGGGGCACCAAGGGGTTAGGTACTCATAGTTATTGGATAACTATGGAAAGGCTCATTTGAGAGTTTCCTGTTAGTTTATAACTAGGTAAAACAGAAAATCTCAATGTAACGATGTCCCTTAAATTGAGAATACTATGGAACTTCGATGTGAATACTTCACTTTGATTATATTTAAATCGTGACATGGAGATCCATCAAGTGACTATAGATAGGTCTGAGTTGAAGCAGTGAAAGTGAAGCACAATTCAATAGAGAATTCATCTCCTCGGTGGTATGAGTTTAGTATCAAGGTCGATTGTAGTAACCTCAAAGTCAAAATATCTGGCCAGAGTAGTACAGTTAATAATAAACGTTAACCAAGGCTTTGCTAATGGATTAATCAAGTTGAATGTGGATAATATAGAATTTTTTACCTTTACCAGTTCCATACATCCTAAAGTGTAATAGTGTTAGCAAAGAGAATGTGTGTAAATTATTATCATTATTGGTACCATATACAGTAATTAAAGTATGATTTTACTTATCTATAGGCGATGAATTTGGCCAAACAGTCACACTAATAGCAAAGGTGACATGTGAACGTTAATAGTTGAATTGTACAATATTAATAGCCAACTGAATTCACACCTCTAATGTAATAACCCGCCTTTCTGATCCTGGGTCTGACCCTGAACCAGTGTCAACACCCAAGAATCGAAAGGACGAGTCGTTGAGGTTTAAGATAAAATATATATAACAACGAATTTACTAAGATAGATATTAGATGCTAAATATAATTCTTACCAACACTATCTAATTTTCGAGTCTCATAGTGGAATGAAAAAAATATAATACATGATCAATACCACAGTCACATCACCATAACATGTTTTAAATGTCAAATACACATGTCTAAATAAATATACATGCAATCCAATCCCATAAATATAGAGTCAAATCCAAATACAATATTGATCTACACCATATATACAATACATCAATAAATCTCCATCTCTGATACCATCTCATCTATGGACTCCATCAACTTGGATATATGTATATAAAAAATGAAAGTTGGAGTCGGTTAGACATAAGTCCGGTGAGTGAATTAAACTCTACTCTACATATATTGCAAAATTAATACTATTAATGATATGAGTCTACAGTACGGCCACCATATGTCCTGTCGCCATGCCATACTTAACCGCCATACACATCTAATCATATTGTATCACATTTATATGTACTCATGCTCTAGTCTGGTCTCATGCTCTGTAGAGTCGCCTATTTTTTTGCCCCAATGAAATTGCATATAGGAATCACTTCACTAGACAGCCCGTAGTCTACAGGGTTGCATGTTGTCTTATGCTACCTAATTAGACTCATGCCCTGGCTTGCTCATAGCCTACAGGGTCGCTTAACATCCACCTCCTCCACTTGGGCCACTGAAGCACTACAGAGGAGCAAATCATCATGCCTGGACTACCTAATAGTGTCACGCGACCATATTCGCATCGCATACACATTCTGGGGCGTCTATCCTGCATCCTAGACTTGTTCCCGTCCATGTTTACCACCGCATCACAATAACATATCACAACATATACATACATATATTTACATTTTCTTTACACAACAACCAAACCATTCATATATCCATTCATTTCGTAACACCATCACGCCTTATGTCACGTCTCAGATCAACTTCCTAAACATAAGAGAAAACACAAATCAAATTATGTATTATTTATTTATATTGGGCCATTAGATCGAGGTTCAATTTGGTAAATTCATACATGCACCAGTCTATGGCCACCGGTCCACTAGTGTACGTTCCTGTTTTAGTTTTCAAGTTTGGATTTTTATGCTTTTTGTCATCATTCTCGCTTCTTGCTAAAACCACTTCATCTTAAATCATCAGAAGAAGTGTCTATACCCTAGCTTTAAGTTCTTAAGTCAAATTAGGTTGTTTATTTCATGGATAATCGTATTAAACTTTTAGATTTCCAGAATTTATATAATCCTAGTTTCTAATCATTCCCCAACCAAATCCCTCCTAAACCATGTTAACTTTGAAATTAAAGTGTGTATATATATATATGATCATCTACCCTAATATAGCCTGCAAATCATCGTATAGGGTTAAGATTACATTATAGGATAAGGAAAGCATAGATCACTCACCAAGTAGTCTATTCCAGTCTAAAGCTCCACTATCTGGGTTTACTACACTTCCTTCCTTTAGAATTTCACCTCCAAATCAAAATTAGGTTGTGGCCTTATTCGCTAGCTTCGAATAACTTTTAATTTCGTTCAATTTGGTTAAGAATCAAGTGAGTTCTGTTGATTCAAATGAAAGTAGTTTACCGGAGAATGAAGGAAGAAGAAGAAGTCACAGGGTTGGTGTCTAAAGTGACAAAATGGGATATGTACTTTTGGTTTAATTCAAGGAGGGAAACAACCATAAGTTCGCAAACTTTCAAGTTCAAATTCAATTCATGTAGTGCCCCTTTGGGTTGACGACATTTTCGACCATATCTCCTTTACACGAGCTCCAAATGACACAAACCAATATACTATGGGAATCAGAAAAGACGAGACAACCGCAATGGCGTTGGTTTTGTCATCAAATTACAAATTCTAAGAAATGACCATTTTTCCACTCCTTATATTTAACTACTTAATTCATTCATTCCATTCATTTTCATATTACCATATTATTATTATTTAATTAAAATATTGCCCAAATTTTCAGGGTAGTACATTCTCCCCCTTAAAGGATTTTATCCATGAAATTGTTAAGGAACGAAGAATATAATACAGTGCTTATTTGTCAACATACACCAACCAAGTTATAGCATCCAAATTAAAGCAAACAATAGATAATAAGATGAGCAACATATAGGTTAGCATGCCATGCACTTACAGTTTCTAAAAAAATGCATAAATCTAGCTAGTGCATCCTATATGAACATGAATAAATGACATATTATGCATCATGCATAACATCCTAGTATAAAACACACATGCACAAACACATGAATGCAAATCAATCATATATAAATTCAATGATAAACCATCCAAAGAATCCGAATCCCAAACTTAGAATAATCTAACCAAAGAAATTAAATCAATGTGGGGAAACGTACTGGAAAAGAGTTAAGGATGTGTAGCCCTCATCTTCTCTTTAGGCTCCCACGTGCTCTCTTCCGAGTCATTTCCCTACTACACTCTAACCAATTTCATAATCTTATTTCCAAGTCATTTCACTCCATATTCCATAATACGGGTTGTTCCATGGGATGAACTCGGCTTAGACTCTAACTCCAGCTCTTCCAATTGGCCAGGCGCTATCATAGTCGTCGAATCGTATACACTTTTTCGCAAATGTGATATGTGAAATATATTATGGACTCCTGCCATCTTCTCTAGTAACTCCATGCTATATTCCAACCTTCCCATTCTTTCTAATACTGGAAATGGGCCAATAAATCTAGGTGCTAACTTCCCCAAGTCTTTGAATCTTACTACCATTTTTAATAGAGAAACCTTGACAAAAACTTAATCTCCCACTCCGATCTCCAAATCTTTTTTCCTTTCATCCGCATACGATTTCTATCGATCCTATGCAACCTTCATCCTCTTTGTTATGGGTTCTACTTTCTCCGTGGTGTCTCTAACCATCTTTGGCCTTAAAATAATCTTGTTCGTAGACTCCCACAAGCACAAAGGTGATTTACATGGCCTTCTGTATAAAGCTATAAACAGTGCCATGCCTATACTAGTCTGGTAGCATTATTATATACGTTGACACCAAAAGTGGCACAACATGCAAAAACCTATTGAAAATATTGAGATCTAGCAAAATGTAACACTAAAATTTTTATAGTGGTTCGTCAATCTCTGGCCAACGTCCCCTGTAGCTTTTATCGATTTGTAGATCTGAGAGAGTTTTAGAGAGATTTAGAGTCACTAGTACAAGGGATTTACTAAACTAAAGCCTAGAACAGAAAATAGTGGTTTCCTTAATTACTGTAATGGAGAGGAGATATGAGATGAAGAAGATGAAGTGCCAAAAGTCCTATTTCTATAGTCATAGGGTTTGTATTTATAGAGAAATCGTCTTATAAAATGGAGGCCCATAAAACAACGAGTCCAGATCCAAGCCTATGCATGAAGAAGGATGAAACAAGGCCCAAACTCCAATAGAAACCAATTGATACTGAGTGGTTCCACTCGGTACTGATTGGTTTTTGCAAGGGTGTAACTCCCCTACTTCTTCCACACAATCTTCTACATTCAACCCTTCATGCTCCAAGCACTTTCTCTTTAAAATTGAGTTATCTCTAAGAGGTTCGGATACCGCTTTCCCTTTCTTGCTTACTTTGCTTTCTTCTTGTAAATCCTTAGAGTTGTCTAACCATTCCTCAAGAAAAGCACTTCATGTTATCATCTGGGTTTAGTGATCCACGTACAAGTGGTTCTTGAGTTCCAAAGGGAAACAAAAAGGACTCGGTACTGAGTGGTAGGGTTCGGTACCAAGTGGTCCACTTTTTCCAAATGCCTTTGAATCTTCTCGAGTATGGTCCTATGGCCCATTTACATTTTTAAGTTTGTGAATCGTTTCATCTCTATCTTGAAGTTTTAAACCCATTTGAAAATTTGCTTGGTCAAAAAGCCGGTTAACACTTGCTCCTTGGAGTGTACTTTCATTGAAAACAAAGTATGCTCTTGAACGAGAATAACATTGACTATCCTGTCCATGGCCTGATAGTCATTCAGGAACTGCCTTAAAGCATCTCTTTCATTCCATAGATATTCCTTTAACCGCTTTACATATCTGAGATCCCATCCTACATGCTAAGAAAAAGATTCACACTCTAGAGATCATTTTGTGCCTTAAATAGGTTAGAGTTCCTTCTCTTTTATCATTATTTTATGGTTTAGAAATACCACTTGGTACCGAGTTGTTTGACTCGGTACCGAGTTGATTGACTTTTCTCATCTCCTTGCACCGATTACTTTCGCACTAAGCCCTTCAACTTCGATCTTCTAGGCTTAAGTCAACATCCATTGATCACCAAAAGCTGTCACTGACTGTTTGATTTTGCCTCTTACCCCCACTACCAACGACCACTTGTCGATGATTTCTCCAAGTCACTGCCACCTTCCTATGCCCTCCTCCCCCCTTCTCCGTGAAGTTCAGACTATCTCCTCGACCATCAGCGATCCCTTACAACCGTTCAACACCAAAATCCTCCTCCCTTCCAAGCCTCAATCTATAGCCTTTTGGGGGGTTTTCATGTTGATAAAGGTGAAGTTCATGGGTCACGCTGATTGGTAATGCCAGTGGCATAGGTTCGAATGAAGTCGCGAGTGGTGGGTTGGAACAATTCGTAAGTTTTTCCAAGGTCATCTCATGGTCTAACTTGATGTGTATCCAGGTTCAACTCAGGATATGCTTGGAAGGAGCAGTTGAATACCTTAAATTCAAGTTCTTGGACCGCAAAGTCCTTTTAGTTGCTCTGACCGACTCTTCCCAACCAAATATTGCTATTCAACGCTAATATGACGATTTTATTCTAAAGAATAGTCGTATCGAGCGATTCCATTGCATTGTATTTCTAGTTCCTGCACCATTCATGTTCTTGTAAAAGAAAACCCTCTACGTCGCTTTAGACAATGATTCCGTTATTGATTATCCGATGATAATAGACAAAATCCAATGCACAGTTCCGTCGTGCAGTGTGGCTCATTTTTCTAGCACGAGTGAGCTATCTATATATGATGGTACGTTCGTTGCATATAGGCATGAGACTTACACTGCATAGATTATAAATTTCACCTGCCCCAGCCAATGATTAAAATCTGATTCGTCTACACACTTTGTAACAACCCGCATATTTATCGATTTTATATTTATATATTTTATTTAAATATTTCATCGTTCGTCAGATTTTAGTCCGAAAAGCTACTTTTTGCAAACAGTTGAATTAGGACTCGAGACCACTTCCATTGAGTTCAAAATGCCGTTTGCGATCTTTTTGAGTATAAACTTCGATATGTTTGGAGAAAGTTGAATTTTGCTATTTTCACTTAGGGCTTTAGGTTTGGGTTTGGGTTTAGCCCACTTGCCCAAATCCGGTTATATCTTTACTCCACCCCCTCTCCTCTTTATTTCTTCATTTCTAAATCCTAATACTCAAGCTTTAGCAACAATGGTGGGAGAGATGGGAAATGGAAATTCCTAAGCCCTAATTTCATTTGCAAATCCAAGTTTTATCTCCAAATTCTAGAAGAAGCTATTGGTAAGCATCTCCTTTTTCTTCTCCAACTCATTCTCCTTCCAATTTCAGAAATTCCTAAACCTAACTTTGGGAATGTTCTTCTTTTAAAGCTTGGATTCAAGCTTCTTTTGTTGAGATTGAAGTGTGGTTGTTCTTCCCTTGTCTTCAAGCTTCTCCTCCATTGTTTTTGGGTTCAAAGGTGAGATTTTTATCTCACATCTAAGCCTATGATTATCTTTGATTGTGAGGTATGAATTCCTAACACTTATTCATGCGCATTTGATTTTGGTTTGGATTGATTTGGTGCATAATTCAATTTTTGGTGTTTTGAAGACAAATCTTTAAAATTCATAACTTTGATGTTTGATCATGATTTTGTGGTGCATCGGGGAGGCTATTGGGCCGGGTAGTCGATTGGCATAAACCCTTAGCGCTCATTGCTCGACCGATTGAAATTTGGAAGGAATTGGCCTTCATTTTTGTATGTTAGGATGTGCTAGAAATAGGGTCCGGTCGACCGAACCCAGTGGGTCAGTCGACCGACCTGCTGCCAGAACACATTCCAGGCTCTGGTCCGGTCGACCGACCTACTGGTCCAGTCGACCGACCAGTATCCCACGGATTTCCCGGGTCTGGTCCGTTCGACCGGACCCAGTGGGACAGTCGACCGACCTGCTCCTATTTTGCTTGGTTTCCAAATTTAATCGATTCGTGTTGATTCCCATTTGTTGTTATCTTCTATTATTGACGTTGATGACTTCTTCTTCGGGATTTTTTAGAATATTCATTTTGATGGATTCGGCATCGATTTCGTTGGAATTGATTCACGTCTTCGAATGTGAATTTTTGATGGTTGATTGTTTCTACAATCATTTCTATGACTTGTCACTTTAAAAATATAAGGGTTTTCTATACTAGTAGTAAATATTCAAACTCTTTCACAAAGACGATTTCAACTCTAATTTCAATACGCTCTTTTATAAAACCATTTTCTAATCTATTAGTATATACAAACCTTTACCTCATTCGTATGAGAAATCTAATTAAACAGCTTAGTAAAACAAGTGGCATGAAACGCTTGCGTTTACTTCGTCGGTTAATTTTTGGACTTGTTCGATTGAAACTCTTGTGACAATTTTCTAGTGGAGATCTACAGTTTGTTCGCAAATATTTAAGTTAAGCAAGTGGTTATGGGACATGAAGCAAACTCTTATATTTACTAGCTTAGTGTAATCGACACTTCTTGATGATCGATGATGATCATTTTATGGTTTAGACTAGCAATGTGCGATGTCTCTTTGTCCACGTGGAGGACTGTTCCTCGTTTTAATGAGCTTCGTCTCACTTCTCGCATGGGTCGTACCTATTTAGGTGCGTTGATGTTTATTTCTCGCATGGGTCGTACCTATTTAGGTGCGTCGATGTTTGTTTACTTCGTGGAGCAATCGGCTCAATAAGTCGAGGCATGGGGCGTATCTTTCTAGGTGCGTCGATGTTCGTCTATGCATGGGTCATATCTTTCTAGGTGCGTCGATGTTCGATTTTGCATAGGGTGTATCTTTTTAGGTACATCGATGTTAGAAATTACATGGGGCGTATCTTTCTAGGTGCGTCGATGTTTATTTATGCATGGGGCGTATCTTTCTAGATGCGTCGATGCTAGAGCATGGGGCGTATCCTTCTAGGTGAGTCGATGTTCGACTTTGCATGGGGTGCATCTTTCTAGGTGTATCGATGCTAGACTTTACATGGGGCTTATCTTTCTAGGTGCGTCGATGTTCAGTTTATGGGATTGGCCATCCTCTTTTCTTGTGATTTCTGGATTTCTCGTTGTGATTTCTGGAATTTATGTTTCACCACCTTTTTCAGTTGGCATTGATATGTATGTCATTTATTGTGGCTTGGTGAATTAAATAAAGAATATGACATTCTTTTTATGCTATGAGATTCGTGAGATATTTGTATGATTTTCCTTTGTTGATTTTCTAATGTATACTTGTCGAGGTATGACATTTTTGGTTATCATACGTTTTTATTATATCTCTTCTTATATCTCATTTTATCTGATAATTATAGCTAGACTGATCCGTTTATTATTTTCTTCTTAAATAATACTCGGGTCAGACTGAGATTTTACAATTGCTTCTGCTTGACTTCCTAGCTGGAGCCATCCTTTGACTTTTGGCTAACTACTCTAGCATTGTAGTTTTTGGTTGTATACATTCGATATATTGACTCATTGATGTATACATATTCCGTTGTCTAGCACTTGTATCTTTTCTTTTGTATTATTGTGGATCCTATCTGACCACTACTCTGATGTACACTTTCATGTGTTATATTCATATCTATTTCCGCCTTTGTGATATGAATTGCCTGTGACTGATTTGTGTTATGTTTATTTCTATATTTGTTTCCGAAGTCCATATAGCCACTGTGTGGTAGCTTTGAGTTTGTATCCATATGTCGGATTTCCTCTTGAGATGAAAACTTATATTTTTATCTGGCATATCGGTACTCGCACAAAGCAATTATACAGATGGTCGCTCCTCAACAGCCTTATTCTCCGCGCTAGTCGACGGCATTACCCCGTAGTGTCCTTGTCTAGCGTGGGTATAGAGGTGGGGCGTCACAGCTTGGTATCAGAGCCAAACTTCAGAACAATGTAGAATAATCTAGCAAGGATCATTGTCCTAAGTCTTTCTTAGGAATCGTGCCATAGGATTTAATTCGAGTCTTCGAACCATCCTATCCTATTTCTTTTTATGATACCTTGTTTTATCAATCAAGATTGTTTGATATTCATTTTGAGATTAACCTTTTTCTCTTTTCTTTCTTTCTTAAAGAAAAGAAATGGTTAGACCTGGCCATCCCAGCGCCGGTCAATCCAGTGCTACTCCTCAGGAGGGAGTATTTATGTCTGCCCAGCAGCTTCTTGATCTTGTTAAGAATGCTCAAGCTATCGGACCCATTCCAGAGCCTACTCATCCTAGATCCGGTTTTGCACGCTTGTGTAGAGATTACACCGATTTGGGTGGAAGACCATTCCGGGGATCCGAGAGTCTCATTGAAATCCAAGCTTGGCTTAGATCATGCGACCGCATCTTTTCTCGCATGAATCTTGTTGATCTCCAATGAGTCCAAGTGGCTTCTAGCATGCTCCAAGAAAGAGCATTGGATTGGTATGAGCTTCGTATTTCTGAAATCGTTGAAGCGGATCTCACTTGGGAGCAATTCCGAGAAAGATTTGAATTGAAGTTTTTACCGGAGGCTGAAAAAGTAACTTTAGCCCGACGCTTTATTGACCTTGTTCAAGGTGAATCTTCTGTGACAGACTACGTCGCATCTTTTGAATCTCTTTCTAAATATGGGGTCGAGTATATTAATACCCCATTGAAGAAAAATCAAAGGTTTGTCTATGGGTTGAATAAGAACCTTAAAAGGCCTTTGCTTCTGAAACTAGAAGTTTCTTTTGATCAGCTTGTTGATATCGCTCTTCGACTCGAAGAGGCCGATAATGAATGTAATGTTGAAGTTGTGGGTGCCAAACAGAACTTCAACAATAACATGAAGAGGCCTATTAAGTTCAAAGGCCCCAATCCCGACAAGAAAGGGAAGCAAGAAACTTCTGTAGCAAAGACTCCTACCACTAGTCGTGGACGATGCTACAATTGTGATTCTATAGACCACTATGCAAATGAGTGTCCGCAACCCCTCTATTGTCGCTATTGCAAAAGTTTGAGTCATCATATACCTGCGTGTCCCATACTTCAAGACAGAAGGAGGAGAGCTAAAGGTTGTGCAAGCCTCTACTAGCACTTCTTTTGGTCAAGGTATTTTCTATCCTTGACGATATTTATTTTGTGATTATCTTATTCGAGTTCTTTTTGATATGGGTTTCATCTCATTATTTTTATATCAAAAGAACTTGTGCTTCTTTTTCTTTAAATGTTTCTGGGCTTGATGACTTCTTTGAGGATTGCGAATCCGGATTGGTGGATCCGCAACACTCAATTTTTTTTTTATTGATGTCGAAATTATTTTATGTGATTTTTCTTTCCAAGCCGATTTTTACTTATGCTTCGAAATTGACTTTTGTAAGGATTGGCTTAATTATTATGAAGTCATATCCTCTGTCCCGTGTGGACTATTCATTTTCGACATTTCCTATCTGTTAAGCAGATTTCTATTTTTTTCTTTATGATTTCGATTTCAAATTTTTGGTGGCATCATTTTTTTCTTTAAGCCCTCATGATGAGGAAAGTGTTATTTCTCTCATCTAAATAGTTGTGAAATTTTCCGGTATTTTTGAGCTTGTCTTAGGATTATCACCTAAGCAATCTTTTGAGCGGTATTAAGGTCTTTTTAGCTCGACCTTGCCACCGGTTTCTATTAGCTACGAGTTGCGGAAGTTAGCATTCCACTTTCCGCATTCCGCACTCGTTATGGTTCTTATGAATGACTTATTATGTCATTCAGTTTGTCCGGCTTATTTCATCCATTTTATGAATCGAGTATTCTACGAATACCTCGATGACTCCATTTTTGTATTTATTGATTTTGGATGAAAACAGCAATTTAAAATTTTGCAAATATTTTTCATAAGATTTATTTATAAGTAAAATTGGAATTTTGTTCTTAAAACGGGCAAAGAATATTCTTAAAACTTTTAAGAGATAATTTTATCATATAGAAGATGATTTTGTGATTGTATTGCCCATTGAGTGCTTTAAGAATTCTGGTCGATGCGCCTGATCAACGTTATCGATAGGAATCTCCTAAACGCTTTGATGAGACAATTTGACACAATAAATTGACTTATAAAAAGTAAAAAATTTCTAGAAAGATTATTACATAAAGATAAATGTAATTTTGAAAGTTTTAGCTTTTCGGGAAAGAAGATTATTTAAAAGAAATTCTTTCTTTTCGATACTCTTATCCTTGTGATTCCCGAAGGCAACTAAGATTTTATCTTTTGTACCAATGCTAATCGTATTGGTTTGGATGTCGTTCCCTTGCAAAAGAGAACGTGCTATCATTTATGTTTCTAAATCATTAAAGCCGATCGAGACTAGATACGCCACTCATGATCTAGTGCTCGCGGCTATTGTTTTCACTTTTAGAGTTTGGCATCATTATTTTGGGGAAGAAATTTGTTCTCCACTCTGATCATAAATCTTTGAAATGTTTATTTTCTCAAAAGGAACATAATTTGCGTCAACAGTGTTGGCTTGAGTTCCTTGCATCTTATGATCTTGATATTCTTTATACTCCGGGAAAGGGTGATCGTGTTGCCGATGCCCTTAGCCGAAAGCAACAAGTAGTTGTTTCTATGATGATATCCAGATGGAATGATCTCGAGACTTTATCCACTTGTGAGATTCGAGATCGTGAATCCAATTTATGTTCATCTCTTGTTTTGTGTAGCCTGGAGGCTTATCCTTCTTTTGGAATATACTTTTTTTTAGCTAAACTCTATGTCAAGTTAAATTTCATGGAGTTCTTACTTTTATTGTTAGCAATCGTGATCCATTATTTTACTATTGGATTTTTGGTAAGGTCTTCAAAAGATTTAGGAACAAAGCTTAAAATTTTAGCATCGCTTATCATCTTTGTCCGATGGACAAACCGAGCATGTGAATCAACTCTAGAAGATCTCTTTCGTTCATGTGTTCTCGATTTTTGTGGAAGTTGGGAAGATCATATTTCTCTTGTTGAGTTTTCTTCCTATAATAGCTTCCAATCTTGTATTGGTATGGTACCTCTCGAGCCACTCTATGGAAGGCCATGTTGATTCTCTTTGTGTTGGCTTGAAGCCGGTGAGAAGCTGGTTTCAGGTCCAGATCTTATTGGTGTTCATTCATGTTTCACCTATGATGGGTGTTGTGCGTTTCAGTTGATCGGGAAAGTTAGCACCACGATATTTTGGTCCATTTCCCATCACCGAACGTATTTGTTCCGTGGCTTATCGCCTCTTTATTACCGACTCTATCTTTTGCTATTTATGACGTTTTCCACGTCTCTCTACTACGGAAATACCTTAGGGATTTCGATTTTATTCTTGAGCCCGGTGTGGTTGAAGAAATTAAAGTTTCACCAGATTTGACTTATGAGCAACATTCTATTCGCATCATTTCTTCGAGGGTTGAGTGCCTTCGAAATAAAGATGTTCTTTTTGTGAAAGTCCGATAGTTCTTAAATCCTAAGGATTTCTCTTGGGAATCCAGAGAATTCATTGAGCGAACACGTTCAGACTAACTCTTTCGTGCTCTTTATGGTGAACATCTTATTTCAAACTTTCTTTTGTGATGATATGCTTTTGTGGTTGTTACTTTTTAGTTATTTCTTAAGATTGCGAGGACGCAATTTCTTTAAGGAGGGGAGTCTGTAACAACCCGCATATTTATCGATTTTATATTTATATATTTTATTTAAACATTTCATCGTTCGTCGGATTTTAGTCCAAAAAGCTAATTTTTGCAAACAGTCGAATTAGGACTCGAGACCACTTCCATTGAGTTCAAAATGCCGTTTGCGATCTTTTTGAGTATAAACTTCGATATGTTTGGAGAAAGTTGAATTTTGCTATTTTCACTTAGGGCTTTGGGTTTGGGTTCAGCCCACTTGCCCAAATCTGGTTATATCTTTACTCCACCCCCTCTCCTCTTCATTTCTTCATTTCTAAATCCTAATACTCAAGCTTTAGCAACAATGGTGGGAGAGATGGGAAATGGAAATTCCTAAGCCCTAATTTCATTTGCAAATCCAAGTTTTATCTCCAAATTCTAGAAGAAGCTATTGGTAAGCATCTCCTTCTTCTTCTCCAACTCATTCTCCTTCCAATTTCAGAAATTCCTAAACCTAACTTTGGGAATGTTCTTATTTTAAAGCTTGGATTCAAGCTTCTTGTGTTGAGATTGAAGTGTGGTTGTTCTTCCCTTGTCTTCAAGCTTCTCCTCCATTGTTTTTGGGTTCAAAGGTGAGATTTTTATCTCACATCTAAGCCTATGATTATCTTTGATTGTTAGGTATGAATTCCTAACACTTATTCGTGTGCATTTGATTTTGGTTTGGATTGTTTGGTGCATAATTCAATTTTTGGTGTTTTGAAGCCAAATCTTTAAAATTCATAACTTTGATGTTTGATCATGATTTTGTGGTGCATCGGGGAGCCTATTGGGCTGGGTAGTCGATTGGCATAAACCCTTAGCGCTCATTGCTCGACTGATTGAAATTTGGAAGTAATTGGCCTTCATTTTTGCATGTTAGGATGTGCTGGAAACAGGGTCCGGTCGACCGAACCCAGTGGGTCAGTCGACCGACCTACTACCAGAACACATTCCAGGCTCTGGTTCGGTCGACCGACCTACTGGTCCGGTCGACCGACCAGTATCCCGCGGATTTCCCGGGTCTGGTCCGGTCGACCGAACCTAGTGGGATAGTCGACCGACCTGCTCCTATTTTGCCTATTTTGCTTGGTTTCCAAATTTAATCGATTCGTGTTGATTCCCATTTGTTGTTATCTTCTATTATTGACGTTGATGACTTCTTCGAGATTTTTGAGAATATTCATTTTGATGGATTCGGCATCGATTTCGTTGGAATTGATTCACGTCTTCGAATGTGAATTTTGGATGGTTGATTGTTTCTACAATCATTTCTATGACTTGTCACTTTCAAAATATAAGGGTTTTCTATACAAGTAGTAAATATTCAAACTCTTTCACAAAGACGATTTCAACTCTAATTTCAATACAAAGCTCTTTTATAAAACCATTTTCTAATCTATTAGTATATACAAACCTTTACCTCCTTCGTATGAGAAATCTAATTAAACGGCTTAGTAAAACAAGTGGTATGAAATGCTTGCGTTTACTTCGTCGGTTAATTTTTGGACTTGTTCGATTGAAACTCTTGTGACAATTTTCTAGTGGAGATCTACAGTTTGTTCGCAAATATTTAAGTTAAGCAAGTGGTTATGGGACATGAAGCTAAACTCTTATATTTACTAGCTTAGTGTAATCGACACTTCTTGATGATCGATGATGATCATTTTATGGTTTAGACTAGCAATGTGCGATGTCTCTTTGTCCACGTGGAGGATTGTTCCTCGTTTTAATGAGCTTTGTCTCACTTCTCGCATGGGTCGTACCTATTTAGGTGCGTCGATGTTTATTTCTCGCATGGGTCGTACCTATTTAGGTGCGTCGATGTTTGTTTACTTCGTGGAGCAATCGGCTCAATAAGTCGGGGCATGGGGCGTATCTTTCTAGGTGCGTCGATGTTCGTCTATGCATGGGTCGTATCTTTCTAGGTGCGTTGATGTTCGACTTTGCATAGGGTGTATCTTTCTAGGTACATCGATGTTAGACATTACATGGGATGTATCTTTTTAGGTGCGTCGATGTTTATTTATGCTTGGGGCGTATCTTTCTAGATGCGTCGATGCTAGAGCATGGGGTGTATCTTTCTAGGTGCGTCGATGTTCGACTTTGCATGGGGTGCATCTTTCTAGGTGTATCGATGCTAGACTTTACATGGGGCGTATCTTTCTAGGTGCGTCGATGTTCAGTTTATGGGATTGGCCATCCTCTTTTCTTGTGATTTTTGGATTTCTCGTTGTGATTTCTGGAATTTATGTTTCACCACCTTTTTCAGTTGGCATTGATATGTATGTCATTTATTGTGGCTTGGTGAATTAAATAAAGAATATGACATTCTTTTTATGCTATGAGATTCGTGAGATATTTGTATGATTTTCCTTTGTTGATTTTCTAATGTATACTTGTCGAGGTATGACATATTTGGTTATCATACGTTTTTATTATATCTCTTATTATATCTCATTTTATCTGATAATTATAGCTAGACTGATCCGTTTATTATTTTCTTCTTAAATAATACTCGGGTCAGACTGAGATTTTACAGGTGCTTCTGCTTGACTTCCTAGCTGGAGCCATCCTTTGACTTTTGGCTAACTACTCTAGCATTGTAGTTTTTGGTTGTATACATTCGATATATTGACTCATTGATGTATACGTATTCTGTTGTCTAGCACTTGTATCTTTTCTTTTGTGTTATTGTGGATCCTATCTGACCACTACTCTGATGTACACTTTCATGTGTTATATTCATATCTATTTCCGCCTTTGTGATATGAATTGCCTGTGACTGATTTGTGTTATGTTTATTTCTATATTTGTTTCCGAAGTCCATATAGCCACTGTGTGGTAGCTTTGAGTTTGTATCCATATGTCGGATTTCCTCTTGAGATGAAAACTTATATTTTTATCTGGCATATCGGTACTCGCACAAAGCAATTATACAGATGGTCGCTCCTCAACAGCCTTATTCTCCACGCTAGTCGACGGCATTACCCCGTAGTGTCCTTGTCTAGCGTGAGTATAGAGGTGGGGCGTCACACAGTTCGACATATTTTGGATTCTGGACATTGGTCATATAGGTTTAATATTCAAAATAAAACATTTCTGAACATGTTGAATGCCAAGTTTTCCATTCCAAAATGACTCGTTGGTCTCCTCGCTTTCAGACCGGTGCCGAGACATCTACCCTTTCCAAAGCTAGGTCTACTATGGCTTAAACTTCTACTACTACACCTCCTGCCACCAGAAGAATGATCATTGCAGAAATATAGAGGGTAGTTATCCCACTCCAAGTGATGCGTCCTCTGGCACACAAATATACCGACCTTTGAGTTCTGGATTATCCACCAGAATAGATGCTAACTATTATAACCTCCAAGATGCTCCGCAACATTTGTAAGCCACATGAGATTCCTGAGGATGACGTGCTTCTTCCTACTCATGACCAACAAGCACACAATCCTTCATTGGGGTATATGGCGTGAAATTGATATATGTGCCTAGGCGGTGCTGTTCTGCCATTTAACCTATTTATATGTATGATTCTTCAAGAGCTCGGGCTGGCTCCCTCCCAAGTTCACCCCAATGGGTATGCTCTCCTAAGCTCCATATTCGTGCTCTTTGCAAATCGATTTCAATATGCTTTGAACTTCAATAAGCTAACTTATCATCTGACTTTAAACAAAGGCACGACTCGCTATCATACATGATTATCGAGGCTTGGTGCAAGTGTAAAGTTATAGAAGCACTCCACAATAAGCACTCATACTTCAAAAATGAGTACTTCTTCATTCGATGCCCATGTGGCTTCAATGGGCGTTCGCTTTTTGGAAGTAAGATCCCTTCCTCTTTTTTATTTCCATGCTTGGATACCTTCTGCCCAAGCACTTAACTTAATGTTTACTTCTTTATAGCCATTCCCGCTCGAGATATTCGTGATTAGCACGCTGATACTTTAAAGGCTCTGAAGGAGATTAGTTTCTAGCATTGCACCACCGCATATCTCCCGATGAAGGAGAACCTCCGACGGTGTATTCTACTGCTCCCTAATAGATCTACTATTCATGTACCTATTAGTCGCTTTGCACTGGATCGAAGATGGGATATAGTAGTAAACAATGTAAATGAAGCAGAATAATAATATAGTAGATCACACAGTCGATTTTATACTGGTTTGGACCTCACATCCTACGTCCAGTCCCAAAGCTCCCCTTCGGTATTTCACTATCAACACCCTCACTTCACACAAAGGAACATGTTTGCAGACTCCGCTTGAATAATCTAACAAGACTTTAATAACCGTGTAACCAATGTTACTTTCTGACATAGCGTATCTTAATACACAGAATGTCTCTTTGATGTACAACGATTCCTATAACCAAACCATACTATATTTAGTGGAGTTATAGAGGTTAAGGAGTTTCTTCGTCTATGATATAGGATGTAGATATGAAGCAAACTAGTCGAAATCTCTGAATCACTTGCATCTTGATGTTCGAAGTGTTGCTTTAGGAACTGAGAGTTTAGGAATAGCATTGAGTTGTATTGTGATTATTGAATGGTTAGGGGTATATATGGTTATTGTAGGAATGCTAAAATAAGGGTGCAACCTTTTAGATTCTTCATTGATGAATAGAAGCAACTGCAGACGCAATGAGATGCGAAGACACCACTTTTGGAAACTAGCTATTTCAATCGACTGGGAGAAGGTGTCAGTCGATTGGCTTAGTGTAAAATTCAAGCCTGAGACAACTATCAAAAATAGTAGATAAGATAGTGTATTCAGTTGACTGAATTTATTTTCAGTCGACTGAATCACTACAAATTCCAAAAACTTGTATGGTGCAGTGGCAAAGGCATGTGCTATTGTCTCAGCCCACCTGGGTTCGAATCCTAGCTTTGTAAATTTTTAGCCATTTTATTTTCCAACTTTTCCATCATCATTTTGACTTGAAATTACTCAAAAAACACATTAGTAGCATTGTTGTATGGTTGTTATCATCAAAACACCACATATATGGTTCTTTCATTCTTCCCCTTTTTGACAATGACAACCACACAACTTTATAATATAAAATAATAGCTCCCCCTAAATATATGTTATATACAATAAGTTTATTTCCCATAACTTTATATAAATGCCAATACAAAATATGTAAAACACATGTTCTTCTCCTCCTTTATCATTAACAAAGATGAATAAGAGCATTGACATATTGTATTTTAAAAACTTCCCCTATATATAATAGTTCTCTTAAGAAATAAATCTATATATGTGTGTACTTTTCTCCCTCTTTATAAAAGAGATAAGTATTATAGATAAGTAAATAATTTAACATTAATGCAAATTGATGAGTATCTAATAGATATGTCAAGTGTAAGCAAAAACGATACTTATTTTTCAAAAATATAAGGTTCACGACTTAGGAAACCATATCCAGTTGGATGCGGTTAATCCCTTTAAAATATAATTTTCATTATTAATCAAAGTGCCGTAATAATTGTTAATATAGAATTGTCTATCGTGATTGGTTAGATTAGCAGGAACCCATATATCAACATTATTTGTCATTGATTTAGTATTCAAAGGATTTTTTCTATTTCTATATATAATACTATCATGACAAGAAGTGGTTTTAGAACTATTTCTACTTTTAGTATCAGAATTAAAACATTTATACAAGAATGCACATCCAGTACTATTTTTATGTTTATCGTGCTTATAGTCTAATCCAGTTTATTATTGTGAGCTTTAGTATTTACTATTAAGGATGATAAATGATCTTTTCCTTTGTTGAAATTTGTAACTTTCTAATTTAATTTGTCAAAATTCGCTTTAGAGTCACAAAATTTCTTTTTCAAAATAACGTTATTTTCTTTTAAAAGCTTGTGTTATTTAATTAAATCAAAATTTCTAGCATTCAAAGCACTATTCTCTTTTTAAAGGGACAAAAGTTTAGCACTAGATTCATCTAAATAATTTTCCAAAAATATAATTTTATTTTGCAAAACTTTGATTTCCTTCAAAAGATCAAAATTTTTATCATTTAAACGCTCATTATCTTTTAATTGAAATTCTTTTTGTAAAACAAGTTCTTCTAATATATTTTCAAGAACCTCGGTTTGTTTTACTAAAATTTTATTTTCTTATTTTAAAATACTAATTTTACGCTCACAATCATCTAATTTAGTTAAGCAATAGAATTGACCTTTTGCGATGCTTTAATTTTTTTTAATAATTTCTCATGTGTTTGTAAATGATCGCTATATAAAGAATCTAAGGGTACCAAGATATGAGATTAGCCATGTAGCATATGTACCTTGATTCTATTAATCGTTGCTTGCTTCAAAATTTTACTTTAACTCGACTATTTTTGAGTTCCGATTGAATCTTCTCCCTCTGGCCATTGTTCTAGGATGTTGTTATGATTGGTAGAACACTAGGCTCCGATACCACTTGTTAGTTGCTATGCACTGGATCGAAGATGGATAATGGATGTAAACAATGTAAATGTAGTGCAAAACATATAGTAGATCACATAGTTGATTTTATACTGGTTCGGACCACTTGTTCTATGTCCAGTCCCAAAACTCCCATTTGGTATTTCAATATCAACACCCTCATTTCATCTAGAGGAACAGGTTTATAAACTCTGCCTGAACAATCGAAGAGGACTTCAATAACTATTACAATTAGTGTAACAAATATTACTTTTTGACACATCGTATCTTGATATACAGAATGTCTCTTTGATGTACAATGACTCCTATAACCAAACCAAACTATATTTAGTGGAGTTGTAGAGGCTAAGGAGTTTATTCGACTAGAATATAGGATGTGAAGATGAAGGAAACTAGTCGAAATCTCTAAATCACTTGAACCTCTTGAAGTTCGGAGTATTTCTTTAGGAATAGAGAGTTTAGGAATAGCATTGAGTTGTATGTGATTCTTGATGGCTTAGGGGTGTATATGGTTCTTGTAGAGATGCTAAAATAGTGGGGTAACCTTCCAGATTCTCCATTGATGAAGATAAGCAACTGTAGACGCGATGAGATGCAAAGACACCACTTTAGGAAACTAGCCATTTTTCTCGACTGGAAGAAGGCTTCAATCGACCAACTTAGTGTATACAAGCACGAGACAACTATCAAAAACAGTAGAGACAATGTGTTCGGTCAATTGGGTTCAATCAGCTAGATTCATTTCAGTCGACTAAATCACTACAAATTCCAAAAACTTGTATAGTATAGTGGTAAAGGTATGTGTTATTGTCTCAACCTACCTAGGTTTGATTCCTAGCTTTGTAAATTTTTAGCCATTTTATGTTGCAAGTTTTCCATCATCGTTTTGACATAAAAACACTCAATAAACACATTTCTAGCACTGTTGCATAGTTGTTATCATCAAAATTCCATATATATGGTTCTTTCAATATCAAGTCTTCCAAGTAACTCTAGAGTGCCTATCAGATCTTCTGCCCCCACTCCCAGCTCTGGTATGAATCCTCATGGGGAAGTAGAGGGTCTGCCGAGCACGGCACATGATGAAGAGCCTATTGAAAAGGGAACAGAAGAACTAGTTATGGGCAAGACCTTAGGAAGGGGATTAGGGGGCTAGAATGAAACTGATCCCGGAGGAGAGTGAAAGTATGGGAAGGAGAGAAGGAAAGGAAGAGATGGTGGAAGAGGAAGGTGGGGAGGAAGATGAAAGTTATTATGGTAACGATAGTGAATATGTTGCTAGTTTGATGGGAGATGATTCGTTTGATGAGACTTCTACTAAAGGCCTTGAACTTCCTACTTTGCCCCGCCTTAATCACATTGTCGTCAAATCTCTCAAAAAGGCCATAGAGCTGAGTACATTATCTTTAAGTGACAAAACTTCCCCAGCTCGTTCCCTTGGAGATGTCTTCGCCTGCTTAGTGATTTTGATATCTCTATCGGTTGTCTCCTTGCCGAGGGCTCTCCGAATTCAGCTTCTCGCCTGAGGGAATTCTGCATAAAGGTGGCGAGACTTCATCTTTAATTCCATGCTAGCATAGTCCATGAAAGAACTAGTAGATTGTGTATGGCTAATAAAATGAGCATATATACTAATTTATACTACGAAATAATAAAGTGGTAAGTAAATGTGCACACCGAGATTTATACTAGTTCGGAGCACCTCTCCTATGTCCAGTCCCTAAGCACCTCTTAGGTATTTCTTTAGTAAATCCCTCGCTTGACCCGGAGGAATAGGTTTACAACTTAACCAATCTGAGCATCTGTCAGATTTATTCTTTCCTTTGAAAAATAAAATTCTTGCTTGACAGTCTTCTGTTCATCTAACGCTGATTTTGACTTGATAGTACAATGGTTCTTATAATCTCTTTGATGATTCGTAGTGAGTGCACAGTGATTATTGGAACAATAGTAAATGAAATAACAGAGTTGAAAGCACAAATGCTTAGAATAGCACAAGAGAGTAAAATAGATAGAAATCAAAGCAGAAGGTATCTCTTTAAGTATGACTTGTTGTGCTATTTATATATATTGAAGAGAAGCAATCAAGAGTTGTTAATCTTTAAGAAACCCTTTCAGAATTGTAGAAAACTGTTCAAAAAGTCGCAACTCTGGAAGATGATCTTTCAAAAAAAGTAGCCGTTACAACATCTTAGTCCACTGAGCGAATACGTCAGTCTATTGAGTATGAGCATTTTAATTTTCACAGCAAATATTTGAATTATTTTTAAAAAAATAGCTCAACACAGTTTCAGTCGACTGAAATTGGCTCAGTCGACTGAGCTCGGTCTACTGAAACCGATTTCCGTCGACTAAACAGTGTAAGTTCAGTTTTTATTTATAAACACTTGTCATTTTAAATTCAATCTCTATGCTATTTTGATATCTGTGTTTATGTGTGCCTTTGTGTGCATATATGAACTATCAAGGAGATTTTACAATTCAATCTAAGACCATATACATACTATTGATCTTGAAGCTCCATAGTTTTGACTTCTTTGACTTGTAGATGATTCTTCTTGCTCATTGCCTTGCCTTTTGTCTTCTTGAATGATAGTCTATCATCATGATATAGTATATATATGCAGTATATAGTTTTCATCATTAAAATGGAGAACTAATGTTCTAAGAGTCTCCCCCTTTTTGATGATGACAACTATCAAAGTTTGAATTTTAAAAATATTGAATTTGCCCCTCCTAAAATCACGCTTCTCCTATCTATATGTTTCTCCCCGTTCGACATCAACAAAAAGGTGATATGATGATAGTAAACACAATGAATACGCATATGATATGAAATAAACATAAATACTTACAATACTTAACGTTCACATACATAACATCAAAGAGAAGTATTCACATACATACCACATCATACAAACATTTTTTATACATAAAGTCATAGAACACCATGCTTCTATACCAAATATTAAATTTACTGAAGTAAAAACAGTATGAAGAAGCATTTTATTAACCATTCGGGCTTGAGGTCTTAAATTCACCGAAGTATTTTCCATGTTTTCAATACAGAATTTGTGGCTAGTTGAATCATAGGTGTAATCACGATGGTAGATATTATCTACGGTAGATCCATGGCCATTACAATTTAAAATAGCTCCTAAGTCATGAACATTGAGCACTATATCAACTCCTAACACTCTACTCCGTAAAATTCCCTCATCGATTTCATTCGGATGTGTATAGAAATCTCCACAAAGATTCGCATAGAATAATTTAACTAAGAATGGGCGAAATTTTACCTTATTTTGCTTTTCATCAATTAAAGAAAGGAACCCATACTGCCTTGCTAATTCTTCTATGCCAAAAGCAATGAAATCTTCCATTTTGTAAAATGTTTCTTGGAAAATCCTTTTGTTATTCAATTCGTTGAAGATCCATAGATTTTTGGCACTACCATTAAGCCCTTTAAGATTTGAGCGTTGAAAGAAAATTCGGGATGAGCCGTAGTGGATGAAGAAGAAGCCGGAGCTTTGTTTTTGCTTGGTCTAGGGCGAAAAGCTGGGAGTTTCTTTCTTGAAGCCATTAAAATGAAGTTTGGAGGTAGGATTTGTGAAGGGATAAAATGGTTTGGTGAAAAGGCACGATGGAAAAGATAGTTATATTGGCAGTTTCTTGAATTTCAGTCGGCCAAGGTAGAAATTCAGTTGACAAAAAGTACACATTTTAGAGGCAGAGAAGCATTGGCCATTTTTGAACAGGTTCAGTCGACTGAAACAGATCCCCAGTCGATTGAAACCATGTTGTTTTGAGGTAGAAAGTTTAGTATCAATTCGATACAGGTTCAGTGGACTGGGATTCTAGTTCAGTCGACCGAACCTTGTGTAGAAATGTTTTCTTGCCTTTAATTGTTATTTTGAACGAAGAATTTTGAAATAAACTTATTTTATTTAATATTACATATGATATATATTATCGTATACATCCATTTTTGGATATTTATTACAAATACCTTTATAAATAAATATTATAAATACATATTAATTATTTTTCGAATCGTCAAACTTGTTATCAGGAAAATGATCCCAAGAATTTGGTTCCACCTTGGTATTTTCAATTAATGGCCGAAGTGGAGACCACCTATTATACTGAACCGGAGTTTTTTTCCAATTTGATGTGGATGATCCAGTTTCCCAAGAATTTCTTGGTGGAGTGTTTTCGATAATAATCGAAGATTCGGTAAACGCGAACTACATTGATGTATCCACTTTTTGGTCGGGGAATTACCGCAGATAGCAAGTACACACCTTGCCAAAAAATTTCAGATGCGCACCTTGACGTTTTTGTTCGTAGTACATCCCCTTTGTATATTCATTATTTCTTATTGATAGTGATGTATGTCATCTATTTTAGTACGAGTGTCAAGTTTCAAAGCTCTTCTTATCTTCTTTCCCTTGGGCAAGAATCCAGTGTGGTCGGCCAGAGAAGGAACATTTTGGATAGATGGTGATCTTGTAGAAGGAGATAATGAAACGTTCGGAGATGAATGTCCACTGTAAGAGGAAGGAGAGCTAAAATCGAGAGACGAATGAGTGGAATCGTAATTGTCCGACATTATTCAATTGATAGTATATAGATTTTAACTTTAGTATGTATTCTTTTCTTTTTACAGAGACTCTTGATATATACTTTGGCGTTTACTATTTTTAAGCATTGTAATTTCTAGGTTAATTTCTTCCTTTAATTAAATTTAGTAATCCTTTTTGCTCCTTTCAAAATTTAGTTATATTTATAATTTAATCAATATCCATTGGTTTTCATTATCTAATTTCGAATGTTGGTTTAATATAACATTATGTGAATTATACCTTACTTATCTAAATCTTTAATTGAGCATATTCCGAGATTACGACACAAATTCAAAATCGTAGTTTCACAAAGAGGTTTAGTAAATATATCTACTATTTGTTTGTCTGTAGTAACAATTTCTAATGATATTTTCTCTTTTTCTACATTATCACGCAAGAAATGATTTTTTTTGTCAATGTGCTTAGTTCTTGAGTGATTAATGGGGTTTTTTGATAAATTAATTGCACTAATGTTATCACAAAAGATAGGAGATTTGTTTAGTTTTACTCCAAAATCCAGTAATGTTTGTTGCATATATATGACCTGAGTGCAAGCTAGTGCTGTAGATATATATTCTGCTTCACACGTAAACAATGAAACACAATTTTGTTTCTTACTAAACCATGATACCAAAGATTGACCGATGAAGTGACAAGTTCCACTTGTACCTTTTCGATCCGATCTACAGCAACCGAAATCGAAATCACTATATGATACGAGTTCGAATGGACCGTCTTTCGGATAAAAAAGTCCATAATCTTTGGTATTTGATAAGTATCGCAAAATTCTTTTCACTACTCATAAGTTCGTTTCTTTGGGACTAGCTTGAAAATGGGCACACAAGCAAACACTCCTTAAAATGTCGGGTTTACTAGTAGTTATAATATCGCTCCTATCATACTTCTATATAATTGTTTTGACATCTTTTCCATTTTCCTCTTTGTCTAAGTGAATACTAGTGCTCATAGGAGTAGCTTTACTACTTGCATTATCCATTCCAAAACGTTTAATTAAATCTTTACAATATTTTCTTGATAAATAAAAATTCCTTCTTTTAATTATTTAATTTGTAAGCCTAAAAAGTAATTTAATTCTGCCATATGCGGCATTTCAAATTCATTTTTCATAATTTTACAAAATTCATCACATAAGTTTTTATTAGTTGATCCAATGATAATATCATCTACATATATTTGAATTACTAAAATATCGTTTTATTTGTTTTTATAAAAAGAGTAGAATCAAATTTACAATTTGAAAACCAGATTCTAAATGACATGTTTTTAATCCTTCAAACCAAGCACGAGGAGCTTGTTTAAGACCATAAAGTGCTTTTCGTAATTTAAAAACATGATTTGGAAATTGTTCATGTACAAACAATAGTGTTTGTTCAACATAGACGTTTTCTTTAACGTATCCGTTTAAAAATGCACTTTTAACGTCCATATGATATAATATAAAGTTATGATGACACATAAATGCTAAAAGATTTCTTAAAGCTTCGAGATGTGCTACAAGAGCGAAAGTCTTTTCATAATCAATTCCTTCTTCCTGAGAATATCCCTGAGCTACAAGTCTTGCTTTATTTCAAACTATATCACCATTTTCATCCATTTTATTTTTGAAAATCCATTTAGTACCAATAATAGATTAATCATTGGGTCTACATACAAGTTCCCATACATTATTACGTTCAAATTGATTTAATTCTTCTTGCATTGTGATAATCCAATAATCATCTGTAGATGCTTCTTTAACATTCTTTTGTTCAATATTTGAAATAAAAGCCACATGTCCCATTTGATTATATTGATTGCACGTTGAAACTTTAGTATTAATGTCTCCTATAATATTATCCATTGGATGATCTTTTAATATTCTAGGTGGTGATTTTAATTCAGCATTATCAGGATTAATTGATTCGATTTGTTTATTTTGAACATTAGATGATGTTGATTGATTCATGTTTTCATCATCTTCTTTAATAGTGTTAAAATTTTCATCAAACGATACATGTAACGTATCTTCAATTTTATTAAAAAAAATTATTAAAAATTCTATATGCTTTACTTTGATCAGAGTATCCTACGAATATTCTTTCGTCGGCTTTTGGATCAAACTTTCCTAAAGGATCACTAGTGTTTAAAATAAAACATTTAGATTCGAATATTTTAAAATAAGATACTTAGGGTTTTCATTCAAAAAGAAGTTTGTAAGGAGTATTTTTGGTTAAAGGCCTTAGGGAGAGACGATTTAAAATATAGCATGCAATAGCTATAGCTTCTGCCCAAAAATTTGTGGCAAATTACTACTACTAAGAAGAGTTCTTGCACATTCTTGGAGAATTCTATTTTTCCTTCCTACAACACCATTTTGTTGTGGTGTTCTAGAATATCAAAAATTATGACTTATCCGCTTTTTATTACAAAGTTTTTAAAATGATTCAATTTCAAATTCTCCACCGTGATCACTTCTAATTGTTTTGATTTTTAAATCTTTTAGATTTTGAATGTTTCAAAAGTGTCAATTTTGTGTTTTAAAAAGAATGTCCTTGAATATCGTGAATAATCATCAACTATATCAAAAACGTATCTATTATGATTAATTGATCTAATTTGCATTGGTCCAAAAAGATCCAAATGTAAAAGTTCTAAAGTTTGTTTAGTGGAAATCTCTTACTTAGAAAAGAGGATTATTTAAGTTTTCCTTTTTGACATGCATCGCATAGGTTATTGACTATAATATTTATTTTAGGTAAACCACGAACTGAATTATTTTTAGCTAACTTATGAATGTTTTTAAAATTAACATGACAAAAACGTTTATGCCAAATCCATGGATCAGAAATATCTGCTATTAAGCAAACATCTTTATCATGCCTTATTTTCATATTTAAAATATATATATTTTGTTTTCTAACAGCAAGAGCATAAGCTCATTTTATTGACTAATGTTCCATTACAAAAAATTACAACTCACACAATCCCATTATCATGACAAAATACAGAACATTGCAAACCAAACACAGCGACCATAATACAAACCAAACACGCAAACTTAGTTACAACAATTATGAACAAAACTCAACTGACCATGAATCAAAACCAAACTAAATGCCAGAGTATAGAGATGCAGCAAGTAATCTTCAGTAATGAAACCAAACTTCATTGCCAGAACAAAATCATTGCCAGCAGCTAGTAAGCATCAAAACATGCTATCTACAGAACATGAACACCACAGAAATCACTGATCCAACTCAATTAGCAGTAAGATACTTGCTTCCCTCACAATCCATTAGTCTTCAAATATTATCAATCCTTAAATCCCTCAAAATACTGCCATGAATTATAGAGTAAAGCTGAGATGAGTTCTTGCCTCCAATACCAAATATTCTATTATTCCTTTCAGTCCACACAACATAAATCATTTTCTTAAGAAGCTTGAGCAAAAGCCTGGTAGTACGTGTCTTCCATCTAATTGCTTTGAATACATTAAACCATTCAATAGAACTAACAGTAGAAGGCTTATAAAAACTACCATTAGATAAGAGCCTGTACCATATTTGATAAACAAAAAGACATTCAAAAAATAAATGAGTATTAGTTTCAGATTCTGCTTTGCAAAGTACACATAAATCCTCTGAAATAATACCCATTCTACAAAGCCTGTCCTTAGTATTCAAAGCATTTGCCATTACCTTCCACAACAACAGATTTTCCTTTGCTGAACAACCAGTTTTCCAAATTCTTGAATGCCAAGGAAAAACAGAATCACTCTTACAAAGATAATTATATACAAGCCTGATAGAATGGATTTTACCTTTACTTGACCAGATTAGAGCATTGTCACTACTGATAATTGGATTATTGGTAATAACATTCCACAAATTTCTTAACTGAAAGGAGCTGGAGTAAGGTAATACAATACTACCATCATGTATAAATTCATCAACTATAGCTTCATCTGAAATTCCAGAGTTTCTTCTCAAATTATAATCCACTAAAGAACTTAAAATCAGACCCGGTTTAGCCCAAGGAGAATGCCAAAAAGATAATCCTTTAATCAATGCATAATTACATTGTATGAATGGTAAGAAAGTTTCCCTTAGCTTAAGTATACATCTCCAACTCCAACTACAATTTTGGGGTATTCTCATAGTCCAAAAATTCCTCTTGCTAATAAGATTTTGATTAACCCATTGAGACCATAAGTTTTGATCAGATGCAAAAAATTTATTGAAGTAAACAGAAATAGCAGCTTTATTCCACTGGAAAATATTAGTGATACCAAGACCACCATACTTTTTAGCATCAAACAGTTTGAAGAAAGATATATGTAACGACCCAGAATTTTGACCAAATTAAATTGAGAATATTTAATTAATTTTAAATATTTGAACGATGATTTAATTTGAATCCCCGATATAACTTTGAGACTGACGATTAAATGATAAAATTTAATCGATTGAAACTGGATAAAAATTTGAATCTTTAATTTTAAGCCGAAGAAAAATATTTCAAACGCTTGTAAAATTTATATTGATAACACTGAAGATAACAGCAGCTTCAGAATTGAATTTGAAAACGGTTTGTTCAGTTTTGAAAATTATCGTTCGTATCGATATTTAAAAATAGCGTTCCGAGGGACAGTCTCGGAATTCGACGAAACCAGTTCCATTGGGTCCGTAATAGTTGGTTATTACCAGATTTCAAATTTCGTATTTTTCGGAGCTTGTATGTGAGCACACGACAGGAAAACGCATTGGAATTTTTAATGAAATTTAAATTTAAATTTAAATTTATTTAACATCACACGTTTTCTTTCCTTCGATTCAGCCTTTATACACGCCGAGAATCACGAAGAGGAATCGTGCAAACCCATACCTCGTCCAATTTTAAATATATCGTCCCCTTTCCAGTTTTTAAAAGCAAACAAAAAAAAAATAGCCGAAGCCATTCTCCCCAGTTCGAACAAAAGAAAATCGAGTAATGGCCGAACCCCACCTTTCTTTCAAAAGTCGAGACTTCATCGATCGATCCCACGTCTTCATACTTGGTTCTTCTCGCTCCAGGCAAAGCCATACCGAAGCAGAAGGAGGTCGCGTTCGATAATGAGGGGCTCGAGCACGAGCAAGTGGTGGCGTTCGACTGTCGTGACGCGTGGTCTAGGGGATACTCGATCATGGAGGCGTGGCCAGTAGTTCGTGCGAGACTAGGGCGCGATGCTGAAGGGTTTGGCGATTCGATTTGGGATTGGGCAAGCGACGGCAGCAGTTCGATGATGGCTCGCGATTAGTTGCGAAGAAGGGGGAGGCAATTGAATTTCGTGCTCGCGTGATTCTGGGGTTCGCGTTGGGCTCAGGGTTGCTCGCGAGTCGAAGGGGATTGGCGGCGTATCTGGGTAGCTCGCGTGCGATGGTGGTCAGGTGCGGTGACCTAGGGCTCAAAAAGGAGGAGGTCAGGCGAAGACGTGGGGTTAGGGCGAGTTGTCTTTGGGTGCAGTCGAGTTATCAGTGGGTTTTGGTTGATCTTAAATTCGATTGTGAGGTATTTTCTTTTGAAAATTTGTTTATACAATTTTTATATGCTGAAAATCAAGAAAAAGGAAAAAAAAATATAAACAATAAAGTTAGAAATAAAAATTCCTGTTTTTCAGTTGAAATATAGACTGAAGTGGAATTTTCTTTTTACAGTTAGAAAAATAGAAATCTACCGGTTTATTTTAATAAGGTAATTAGTGATTAATGTGGTTAGTGTGTTAAACTAAACTGATTTGAATAAAATAGTTAGTTAAATTTATTTATCAAATAGGAGGATATAAGGATTTAAGTTAAATATAAATTTATATATCTAGCCTACTGTTCTTTTAGAAGAAGTATATTCAGAAAATATTTTGTTAAAAAGAAACTGGTTTAAAATAAAAATCATTGAATGATTAAAACTATCAAAATGAAAATTTGTTGTTCGATTTATTTCGAATATTAACAAAATATATAAATTGTTTATACCAGGTTAAAATCGAGAAAACAAAACTGAAATGGAAATTGATTGCAAATTAAAAGCTAAGGTGAGATTTTTCTCACTCAAAAATGAAAGTGGAATTTTCAGTTATTGTTTGATTGTCTGTTTGGATTGTTGATATTAGATATGATAGGATATATCTATATATATAGCAGTATATACATATTGGCATATGTATATATTGGATTGATGATTTCCCGCCTCGTATAGGGGATGAGACCCTATTGCGCCGTTAGTAAGCGGATTTTTATAAAAACCCATATACCGCGATATTCCACCTCGAAGTGGAATGGTATTGTGCTAACGTCTTTGGATGCAGGGAAACAGGTTGGAGGGATCCAACTGGATTCCTCAACTGTATTTATTTATTTACAGATGTTGAGATATATTCTGTTATCATATGATGATATATGATGTTTGATGTTGTGATGGACTAATTGATGCGTTGCATCATTGGATTCAAATTTTGAAATTTAAAAATAACGATGTTGATTTTAAAGAGAATTTTTAAAAGTGATCTTTGAAAATATACGTTTATTTAAATTGTTGAATTGATTTATTTTAAATAAATAAACGTTAAAACTTTAAAGTTATAAAGGTTAAGATTTTGTGAATTTTAACAAAAAAAGTAATTTCTTTTGAAATAAAGAATTAAGAAATAATTTCTTTTGAAATAAAGAATTAAGAAATTATAAAATGGAAATGATGTTAAAATGATTTATAAAGGAATAAACATTTCAGTTGTAAAGTTTTGAAAGAACGAATTTTGAAAATAAAGGAATTATAAGTTATTAACTTATAATATGGATTTTTGGTATAAAGTTTGAGTTATGAATCGAATTGTGAATAAAATGAGATTTATAAACCGAAGTTGTTATAAAATGGAGATAGAATTTATAAACGTTGTTTTATAAATTCGAAATCAATTGGATTTGATAAATTAAATATAGAAGGTTATTAAAGAAGACATATTCGCGATTTTGGATAGCGAATTATCTTTGAAATAAATGTGTAGAGATGATTGAAATTTGGTTAAGTGAAGTATATTCACGATTTTGGACAGTGAATATATTATTGAATAAAATGGATTCATTTTTTGAAGAAGTGACATTAAAAATGAAGTAAACATTTTAAGGATGTTTTTAAAATGTGGGAAATATCGAAACCATAGATTTCAACATTCATTGTTGAAATAGACGTTTTCGAAAAATAAGGAAATAGTGGACTATAACACTGTTGTTATAGTAAATGATTTCCGAAAGGAAATATTTTTATCTAGTATTGGGATTTATATATCTATCTTAAATCCGAATCCCTATACTAGTGATTTTGAGTCGTCGTAACGATGTTTTACGTAACATTCGTTTTGACTCGAATAAATATTGTCATAGTAAGTGATTTCCTTAAAGAATGAATATATACTTAATTTGATTTAAGTATATCGAATATTTTCAAATGTTGAAAATAAATGATTTGTGAAATACTTATTATTAAATAAGTATGGAATTGCTTTTCCAATATGAAATGAACTGTTTTTGAGATTTTATCTTCAAAGATAAATTGAAAAGTGAATATTTGAAATTTGTTTTCAAACGGTTAAGTGTGGAAATTTTATATCTAATGAAGATATTTTTGAAGATGAAATAATTTGGAAAATTATTTGGAATCTGATGATGTTGCGCATCTTTATTGATAGTTAAATAACCGACTATCAATAATTACCTTTAGATAGGTATTTGTTGTGAATTGGATGAATTTGAATGCCACACTTATTTTTGAAATAAACGCTCACTACTCGGGTTAGCCGGGAAAGGACCATGGGGTCGTATAACCCATTCCGAATATGTGATACGTCGTTATGAATTGCATTCGAAGACCGGTGTTGAAGACCGGATATTTTTGAAAACGGAAGGATTACCGTCGAGTTACTCTACATCGACTGATCTTCGATTTAGAGGTTTTATCACCCTTAGTGACAGGAAGTCCGGACGTGATTAGAAAATTATCCGGGAATGCAAGGGCTTCGTGAGAAGTGCCTTCGGTTCTGTTCGATCCCGGAACAGACTTGTATGGATTGTGTGTCTGACGTTACAATTTGAGATATAAAGCTGATTTCTTTCAAATACATTTCTGTTGGTGGCGGAGAATTTATTCTCTTAGCTTAACACCCTTCTCTGAGACGTACGAGCTCAGAGGTTATGTAGTTGAAATTTATCAGCGATATATCCCAATTTGGTAACGTGGCATACTGAGTGTTGCTGTGAAATGATCAGTGTTTGATCATTTGTGATATGATCATTTGTTTGATCTTATATCTTTTTGATCATAGGTTGATCATTTTGTTTGACCCGAAGCAGGGCTTTTTGAGAAAGCGTAGCTTTGTGGACGAGACTTCGTCGAGCCTCACACCCCGGAAATGGTCGAAACAGGAAGAATGCGGCAAGGTTCTAGGGAGTAGCGCCCCTTAGTGTATGTCATTCCTTCTGGATAAAGGTGGTATCATGGTATGGAGCCCAGATACTTAACCTCTGTGGTTACTGCATTATTATTATCTATGTGGTTTGTTGCGAATCGGGGATCCTCGGGAAGATTGGTGACGATCGGGGGATGGCATACGCGTGTCAGTAGTTACCTATTTTTGCAGAGGTAACCCGGCCTTGTGTTGGCAGAGATCCGGTTAGGTTCTCGGGTCGTCTATTCCAGGGACGTACCCACCGTGGATAGGAAGTTCCTTAGCCTGACCATTTGTTGGAAATCCAAAGAAACAATACGAGCCTTTACGATTTCAATTGTATAACCTGTCTCCTCAGGAGGCAGCTATAGCAGGCATAATATAATGGTACCTATGCTGGCTAAGATTTATATTATACTTTCGAAATGTTTTCCACTATGCACTAATAATAATATCAAAAAGAATTTGATTTTGCGTAGTAAGCATCTTTGACTATCATAAGAAGAAATCTCCTCCAAGTCTGCGTTTGCATTGTGTGTGTGGTGGGAGGTCTTATGGTAGTTTCATTTTCCAAAAGCATTGCGAATTGACTTTAAAATTCTCTGCTATTTATTTTAAAGATAAATAACTGTTTTACGATCTCACACCAGTCACCATGACTGACTCGGAGTTTATTGTTTCCCTTCTAAACTCTGGGTGCCCACCAATTTCCACACGGGCAGCCTAGAGTTAGATTATCAGGATATTCTGGATATTCTGGAGCTTTGGAGATAAGCTGGATGGCGAGACGTAGTATTTGTATCTGATAGTATTTATTCCGCTGTGTATTCTGTATGAGGACAAGTTTATATAACTGTCCATTGTTGTATTGAGTTGTATATTGACTCTGATTGATGTATGTATAAAAAACTGATATAGTTCTTTGTTTTAAAAGACTAGTGTTATCTATTATATATTGTTCCGCTGCGATATGTGAGATTCTGATATTGTTTCTGCTTCTGATGTTGTTCTGTTTGTTTTTCTTTCTTCTCTTCTTCTGCTTTCTTCTTCTCCTACCTTTTTCTTCTTCTTAAACCCTCACTATTGGAGTTTCCGGCACTCGATTGCTCGACAGTCGATAAAGTGAGTATCGATGTCGAATTTTCGAAAGTCGAAAATTTCGGTACTTGACAATATAGGTATGAGCTTTTTTGAGAAAGGGTCACCATGCCAAAGAAATTTATTTAGAGCACTTGAAATCATAGTAATCAGCTTGTTTGGAAGAATGTAGTGTCTTGTCCAATATGTAGTCATAGCCACAGCAATTGATTGAATAACAGTGAGCCTACCAGCTTGTGACAATTTATTACAAGGCCATAGCTGCAACCTTGCAATTATTTTTTCAAAAAGTGGCAAACAATTCTGCTTGGTAATTCTAGAGCTTATGAGAGGTAAACCCAAATAATATGAATTTTTAGGTAATTCCTGAAGCCCTGAGCATTTAATAATATCAATCTTCTTAGGAATAGGCAAACCAGCAACAAGTATATTAGATTTTGAGAGATTAATTTGAAGGCCAGTAATGGAATAAAAGAATCGCAGAGAAGACATAATACACTGAATATTACTATGAGTAGGCTTTGTGAAAATGATGAGATCATCAGCAAAAAGAAGATGAGTAATGATAGGCTGTTTACATTTAGGATGAATATCAAGTACTTTCCTTAAAGCTAGATCCATCAAAATTGAATTGAGCAATTCCATGACAATAATGAACAAATAGGCAGAAATAGGATCACCCTGCCTAACACCCTGTGCACCATTAAAATACCCATACAGACTACCCTCTCTCGAAATTGAGTACATTGGTGATGAAATACAAGTGAAAATCCAAGCTAAAAATGGTTTAGGAAAGTTCATCCTAGACATAATAGCTATGATAGAGCTCCAAGCAATAGAATCAAATGCCTTCTTAATGTCCAACTTTAACATGCATATAGGAGATATATTTTTCCTTTCATACCCTAACAATAGTTCCTGAGTTAATAGTATGTTATCACTAATGGATCTTCCACTAATATAAGCAGCCTGATTATTTGATATAATGGATGGGAGAACTAACTGCAATCTATTAGCCAACACTTTTGAAATGATTTTATAAATGATGTTACAACAAGATATTGGCCTAAAATCAGCAACTGAAGTAGGGTTATCATTCTTAGGAATTAAGGCAATGGCAGTAGCAGAGAGACTAGCAGAAAGTTTATTATTGAGGAAAAAATATTGAATAGCTTTGACAATATCAGCACCAATTATATTCCAACTTTGCTGTAAAAAATGAGCATTGTAGCCATCTGGACCTCCATAACTATTAGAATCCAAGCTAAAAACTGCAGATCTAATCTCATCATCAGAAATGGCACATATCAAAGAAGCAGATTGTGAAAAGGATAAGGTTGGAAGGGTTATATCAAATAGAGGTTGTATATCAGGTTCAAAAGGGTTGGAAGGTGCTAAAATGGAGGAAAAATACCGAACAAAAGCATCATTAATACCATCAGAAGATTTAACTAGATTACCATTCATATCATTAATCTGAAATATGCTTTCTCTAGCTCTCTTAACTTTTAGAAAATTATGAAAGTACTTAGTATTTCTATCAGCTTCCTTCTCCATTCTCAAGTGAACTTTCTGTTTAAGGGATAATAATTCCCTATCTATAACATGTTCAAGTTTCTTTCTTAGTTCCAATTCAGCATGTTGTAAAAGAATATCATGTGGTTTAGCACTCAGATCTTCCTGAACCTTAATGAGCTCATTCCTAATATGAGTAGAAAGTTTAGAGTCTTTACCAAAATTAGCTGCAGACCAAACCTTTAAGTGAAATTTGAGAGCCTTAATCTTGAGTGAAACATTAGCTAAAGGATTCCTGCCAAATTGCATATTCCAAACCTGTTCAAGAATAATTGGATAATCCACATGCTTAGTCCAAAAATTAAAAAATTAAAAAATTAAAAAGAATGTTTATCTCCACTATTGTCATCAACTCCCCAATGAAAAATTAAGGGACAGTGATCAGATAAAGAAGGCTGAAGAGTATCATAAAATGATTTGGGCCAGACTTGAAGGAAAGGGATATTTACAAAAATATGATCCAATTTACAAAGAGTTGGATTTCCACTCCTATTACTATTTGACCAAGTGAAAACTGAACCAAAAGATTTGACCGGGATTAGATTAGATTGACTGATGGCACTATTTAAAGGAGCAATATCCTTAAGAGACAAGGGACAACCACCATATTTTTGATTACCAGCAAGCATACAATTAAAATCACCACCAATCAACCAAGGATCAGAAGAAGAGTTTAGAGAAGGAAGTTGATCCAAAAAAGCTGTCTCAATGATAAAGAATTTTGAGCATAAACTGAAGTGAAGAGAAAATTCAAATTAGAGGGCAAATGAACACAATTATAATGAATGAATTGATCAATGGCAATAATCTTTGAAAGCTTGAAGATTGAAGGATTCCATAATGTTAGGAGTCTGCCATAATTAAATTCAACAAAATTATGATCATGTAACCAAGAAGATGATATCAAGTTAACAGCCTTGAGAGTAGACTGAATATCTAACTTTGTTTCAGAAACACACATCAAATGAATATCATTTACCTTGATAAAATTTCTAATCTCAACTTGTTTAGAGGGCAAGTTAGCACCCCTTATATTCCAAAAGGCAATATTATTCATTTCAAGGGGAGAGGAGGAAGCAAAGGTGATGGATTTTTCCTTGTATGTCTTGAATGAGAATTACTTTTTGATGAAGATAAAGGAATAACTTCCTGAGCCTTAAAATCTTTTCCTTTATTCAAATCACCAGAATTGGAGTGAGTGCTAGTATTACCTTTACTCATCATGACTTCCAGACATTCACCTGATTTAGAAGAAGGGGGAAGAATAATATGATCAGGTGGAGATAAATGCAGATAAGGTGATGAAGTGTTAGAAGCAGACTGAAAGCTAAATTGAGAACTGCATGAAGAAGAAGTAGATATACTAGAAGAAACAGATGACAAAACTTTAGCAGATGACAAAACTTTAGTAGAGTCAATTGAAGAGTTAGATAAAGTATCAAAGGAGAAGGATGAAGAAGAGGTTGTTGCATTACAACTATTACCATGTATACTTTCCAAAATTATATCAGGATTATCATTAGTTGAATCAAGAGAGGAATTTGATAAAACTGAGAAGGCATTTAAGGTTACAGTAGAATAAGATGAAGAACTATTTACATTAATTCCTTCACTGCTCTTTCCTTTTTCAATTTCCATGCTTATTTTAGGATCAACACTTAATTGAACCTTTTCTTTAGCCACTGTCTCCTTTTTCTTCCATACTCCCTTATTCCTCCTCTCAACATTTTTCCAGCTTTGATCTGTTATGTTATTATTAGTAAATCCATGATCACTTTAGTTCTTATCACCATTCTCAACTGAATTAACCACCTTCTTAACACCATTCTCTTTAGTCTTGTTTACTGACTCACATCTAACAGTATCATGACCAAATATTTTACAATGTGTACAAATTCTTGGCCTCCAATCATATGACAATTTGACATCTGAACAATTATCTCCCAACTCAGGAATGGCAATAGATTGCGGCAAATCAAAATCAGGCGAAATCTCCACTAAAGCCTTAGCATACTTAAATCTTTGCAGTTTCTCAGTACTTCTATCAAAAAAAATTAGTCTACCAACATGACAAGCTAACCAATTGATCCCTACAAGCGTCCATAGAATAAGAGGAATTCTATGAAAATGAATCCACACAGGTACTCTTTTGATTTGCGCTTGAGAGATACCAATAGAAGGATCTCATTTAGTAATTATGAACATTCTACCCCTTATAAAAATTGGATCAGAATTAAGAACTTGATCTTTATCCTCTTGATTAGAAAAATTAAAATAGAAATTATACCCATCGGATTTAAAGTCAACTTCACCCTTAAGCTTCCATGACATTTTCAAGAAATTAACCACTGTTAAAAAAGAAAGCGTACCATCCAAAAAGAATCCAACCAAATGATTATTCCAGTACTTCAAACCTTCCTCCTCGACCAGATCTGGTAAAACATTGGGAGACTTATCCCTAGGGATATCAAAATGAATCGGCTTGTATGAACCAGCATTACGAGGGAGAGATTTGAAAAGAGAAGACCAATTAGCATTCAAAGGAGATGAGACATTCTTGATACAAGACGCCTCAGAAGCATGCTGATGGGATACAGAAGAAAGAGGAAGAGATGAGGAAACAGATTGAGTGGAAGAAGATGAAATCGGTGGGACGAAAGCAGATTGAGAAGATAGAGTTGAAGAAGAGGAAGAAACAAGAGGAGGAAACGAAGTAGAATCCAACGAGAGAGAAAATGAGGGAAGAGAAGAGGAGGAAGATGCCATTAGCGGGAGACAAACATTTCAAAAAAAAATTCATATGTTGCTATCAATTAACAAATATTTTGTTTTCTTTTTCATTCAAAGATTAGATTTTTATTTTTATCAAAGATATTGCATTTTATTGTTTCAAATGTTATAGTAAATCCTTTATCACATAATTGAATGATACTAAGGAGGTTATGTTTTAGATTTTTAAATAGATAAACATTTGAATTAAGAGGAGAGTTAGATATACAGATAGAAGCAACATCTTCTTATCCTATAACATAGCTTTTGGAATTATCTCCAAAAGTGACGGTTCTGCCATCCTTCTAAGAGATATTTATTATCATATCAGTATTTTCGGTCATATGCATGGAGCATCCACTGTCGAGAATCCATTTCTCATGTTTGTATCGGGGTACCTACAAAGATAAAAACAATTTAATGGTACCCACTTCCTCCGTTAGGGTCCTGGGGGTTAAACTGAAGGTAACCATACCTAGGAGGGTTTGGTAGAACCTTTGAATCTAAAATCTTTATTAAAATGAACATCATTCAAAAATCTATCTATATCTTTTTGTCTAATCAAGTTATTTTTTTTGGAATCCATATTTGAATAGCCTTTTTATCATAATTTGATTTGCTACTTGGTAGTTTACAAAATATAGAATAAAGTGTAGCATATTTGTATTGAAATTTTGGTTTCTTTGATTTTATAAATCCTAAACCATTTTTATTGCTTGGGAGTTTTGAAATTCTAATTAAATGAGATAGATTCTTTATTCCTTTGTTAAATTTTGAAATGTTTGTAGATAGATCATTTAATTTCTTTTCTAATGACTGTTTATCTTCGTTTAACACTTTTATATGCCAAATCATCGACAATTTTTCTTAATTTTACGTTATCATTCGATAGTGTTGAATTTTCCTTTACTAGAGCATGCACATTTTGATTTTCTTCAAAAGATTTACAAATATTTTGTAATTTTAAAAATTCCTCCTCTATTATAATTTTCTCATCTTTTAGCATTTCATTTTCTAATTCTAGTCTAGTCATTTTTCCCGAATATTCTTTATGAGTCTTTCTAAGGTTTCTATATTTATTATCTAGTTTCGAAGCTATTTCTACAACATCATCAGAAGATAAATCTAAAAGTACCTCATCTTTAGTTGCCATGAAGCAAACAATGGCTTGTTCTTTATCACTGTCGCTGTTATTGTCACTGTTACTTGAGGAATCATCCTACGTTACTTGAAATGCACGCTTCTTTTTTGAGAATTTCTCATATTTGTTGTTCTTGTTGAAGCTTTTCTTATCTTTGTTTAATTCTGGACAGTTCTTTTTCATATGACCAAATCGATTGCAACCATAGCATTTAAATGACGAAGCATCATTGGAGTTGCTTGGTTTTTGGTTTTGCACCATTTTATTGAATTTTCTGAACTTGTTGTTGTTTTTAGCAAAGAAAACTACATCTTCTTCATCCAAGCCTGAGTCGCTATCGTTATTTACCTGAAAAGCAATACTTCGTTTTTCTTGGGCTAAATCTTTTCTAGCTTGCAAATTTGCTTCATATGACATTATATTTCTAATTAAATCTTCTACTTTGAGTGTAGAGAGGTCATTGGCTTCTTCTATAGCTAATACTTTTATTTTCCATTCATCGGTTAATGCATTTAGAATACGTGTAGCTAAATCAAAATCAGTAAATAAAACTTCTAATGCCATAAGATCATGTTGTATAGTTTGGAATCTAGAGTACGTTTCTATGTTGCTTTCAGTAGTTTTCATTTTAAATGATTGAAATTTATTTTTCAACAAACTTTTCTTAGTTTGCTTTACATTAGTGGTTCCTTCATGTGTGACTTGTAGCATGTGCCATATATCATAAGCCGTTTTGCACATCATCAATCTAGAAAATTCATTCTTATCTAATGAATAATATAAAACATTAATAGCTTTTGCATTATTCGAAGCAGCAGTTTTCTGATCATCTGTCCAGGTACTAGTGTTTGCACCAAAAATGGTCACAAACCCCAAGTGTTGTGAAAGCACCAGTGTATGAATACAAATCAGTAATATTCAAACACAAATATCAGATCTAAGCAAGCAACAAACAACAATCCAGAAATAATGAACAGTGACACACAATTTATAGTGGTTCGGCTATCTCCGGCCTACGTCCACTTCAAGGATTTTTATCTTTTATTGATGCTCTTCGCTGATTACAGATGATTACAGCAAATACAATGAATGAATCTGAATATGACAGCAATGGAGAGGAGTAGAGTTGAATCCGGCAGAGTCTGGACGTTGAATGGCCAAAAAGATCCCTATTCTGTAGGCTTCAGGGGGCTATTTATAGGTGTAGGAGGCCCAGATCTCGCCCAAACTTCAGGAGACTTTTTCTGGCACGTGAGTGGGCCCGCGCGACCGGTCCCACCAAGTTTCGACTCGATCTGCGATCGATACGAAGTGATTTCGTATCCATTAAGGATTAGTCCAATCGAGCTGAAACTTGGCAGGAACATTCTTTACCTTGTATGGAAGCTACTATGAAAATTTCATAGCATTTGGATTTGTAGATTGGGAGATATGATCGATACGAGTAAGGGTTTCCGGGTTGGCTGTTCGTTTCGACTCGATCACTTCGACTCCACGCCTTCGAATCGATGTATGCACGTGTCTTTGAGACAACGTGGCGCGCATATCTCGCATCGATCCACCCTTTGCTCCGAGTTGACTGCTTCGTATCCACGAATTTCGCCTTTTTCGCATCAAGTCTCACGACCCAGTTTGAACCGATGGATACGAATCATTGATCGATACGAACTGGATCGAGACGAGTCGAATGGATACGAACAGGGCAGGTTCGTGGACACGAAACAGTGACTTGCCACTGACGATGGACGCGAGGTCGATTGATGCGAGGTAGTGCATGGGGATGGATACGAAACCGATCGATTCGAAGTAGGGTGCACCGATGGATGCGAAGCAGTGGTGATTGATCGATGCGAACGCCATCGATTCGAACCTGATGGATACGAACCAGCATGTTTTTTCTAACTTGTATCGATCATATCTCATTCATACGAACTCCGATTATCCTGAAATTTGAAACGCTAGCTCCCATGACTTTGCTTGCCGTGTCCTATCAATTGCAGCTTGATTCGAGCTTTGGACAAAATTCGTCGATATCCATGGTGAAGCAATGTCCAGCCAGTCTTTGAGACGAACTATCTTTAGTTTTCTGGTCAACTTTTTGGTGTCACGGCATTGCCAAAAGGCAGGATAACATTTGCCCCCCAAAACATGCCTTGCGATAGGAAGGTGTGTTTTGTAGTTCCATAAGCTGGATGTTCATATCCTATCATCGACCTGCAAAGAACTTGATAGTCTTTCCTGACCACGAATGACGATCGTTCGCGACCGTATGTCATTTGAAGTAAAATGGGACCGTTCGAGGTCGGATGCCGTTCGCGGCAAATAACAAAATGGGACCATTCATGGTCGGGTGCCGTTCTAGACGAGTTGTGACCATTCGCGATCGATTGGCGTGGAAAGAAGAATGTGATCGTTCGCGATCGAGTGCCGTACGAGGCAGAAACGTGATCGTTCGCGATCGGGTGTCGTTCTAGACGAATTACGCTGGATTGTGACCGTTCGTGGTCGCATGGTGCACGAGATAAAATGTGATCGTTCGCGATCGGATGCCGCACGAGGCAGAATGTGATCGTTCGCGATCGAATGTCATATTTGGTGAATTGTGACCGTTCGTGGTCGAGTGCCGCACGAGGCAGAGTGTGATCGTTCGCGATCGATTGTTATACTAGATGAAGTGTGACCGTTCGCGGTCGGATGTCGTTCGAGGCAAACGGTGACCGTTCGAGGTCGGGTGCCGTTCGAGGCGAATGAGAGTGCCCGGGGGGGACTTAGTATTATCGATGTCAGATTCACGTTCGGGTGAATTTCTGATTCAGCGATCGCGGCGGTTCGTCGCCATACAAGGCGTGCTTGTGGACCATTCGTGATCCAAAGCATACGCGAGTGACTTCTTCTACAGAATTGCAAATATCAAATTAACGTTCACATGAATTCCATAACAGAAATATCCAAACAAACAAAGTCTAAATGTCCAAATCAACATGAAACAAAAAGCAAAGCAAGGATGTCGAAGTGTAAATTCTCACTACGAGACAGCCAATAATCATTCAGAGCATGCCTATGGATCGTTCGCGATCTCATACATGCGTAAATGGTTTGATGTTGTTAGTGAGAAGTTTACGACTTGTTCATCGTTATTTAAATCAATTGATAACCATACGGTGCCCCGGCTCGGGGTCACCCCTGGCTGATGTAGATGGTGGCCGCTCTGGTTCCACCGTTGGAGCTCGCCTCCTCACATACCGAAGTAACCTACCGTTCCTGATATGCCCTTCTACCTCATCCTTCAGGTGTCTACAGTCATTTGTGCTATGTCCATTCAGCTCGTGGAATAAACAATATTTGTCTGATTTTCTCTCGTCGGTAGTTGGATCCCGTCGCATTGGTCTGCGATAGGCAACTTGCTCTCGGGTGTCTTGGTAGATTCGTTCCAAACCCTCGTTCAGTTCTGAATAGGTGGTAAATCGCGGCTCCCTCTGTTGCCGCTTTGACCTGTCATCATTTTCTTCAGCCTTTCGCTTCCCTTTACCAGTCTCTGTACCTTTTTCAGGTGAATTACCGCCTCTAACTGCATAAACATCGATTTCTTCTTCTCTCTCCGTACGAGCATCCTCTAATCGCAAAAACTTTTCGGCTTCATGATAAAACTCTCCCAGGTCCGTAGGTGGATCCTTAGTTAGTGAATTCTTGAACTCCATGCCATCATATATTCCAGATACGGCTGCCATCATGACCATAGATGGATCTGGTCGATCCACTGACGCTGCTGCCGCATTAAATCCCGTCAGAAAATTCCTCAAAGACTCCCCAGCTTTCTGCTTTAGAGTCGCCAAACTCATCACGCTCTTGGGTCTCGAAATATGAACCCTGAATTGTCTCATAAACCTTTCTGTTAAATCTGTCCAAGTCCCAATGGAGCCACTCTCCAGTTGTCTAAACCATAGCGCTGCGATGTCCGACAAATACAATGGAAAGCACCGAGCCATGACTTCCTGTGATGCCTCCAGCACTTCCATGTGCCTCATATACTTCGTTAGATGGACCGCTGGATCTATCCGCCCATTATACATTTCCACCGATGGTAGCTTGAAGTTTGGTGGATTCCTGGCCTGCCTGATCGTAGGAGTAAAGGGACTCCTATGTACATCCTCCAGATCTCTATTGACTAGTCCGCCTCTCATGGCCCGTCTGACCATCTCCGCCAACCTGTCGTTGTCGCCAGGCTGTGATCTTTGAGTATCGCCTTCATTCTGCCCCCCTGGCTGAGCGTTCATCCCTTCATTGCCACCAGGTTGCTCGGATGTCCCTGAATCTCTTCCCGGGATTGGATCAACATGCTCTAAGTGTGTGCCCCCCAGCTCCGGTGCTGCGCCAGATGGTCCTGCTCCGTTCTGGATTCTGGTTGTTCCTTGATTTTGCGCTCCAAGTTGTCCAATCTGTTGAAGCAAATTCTGGATCATTTCCTCCTATCTCTTCATCATTGTCTCCATCTCATCCCTGGTGATGAAGATCGATGCTTGGTTTGCCCACGAGGAAGCCTCTTGACTCCCTTCATGCTGACTTTGCTCTGGCCTTTGCCTTCTACTAGTTTGCCTCGTCATATCTTCTCAGATCTGAGCTCTTAAGTCTTCGAATTCGACTTCTAAATGATAGAACTCCTGAATTAGCCTTCTCGATGAAAGCACCAAAGTGTTTGCACCAAAAATGGTCACAAACCCCAAGTGTTGTGAAAGCACCAGTGTATGAATACAAATCAGTAATATTCAAACACAAATATCAGATCTAAGCAAGCAACAAACAACAATCCAGAAATAATGAACAGTGACACACAATTTATAGTGGTTCGGCTATCTCCGGCCTACGTCCACTTCAAGGATTTTTATCTTTTATTGATGCTCTTCGCTGATTACAGATGATTACAGCAAATACAATGAATGAATCTGAATATGACAGCAATGGAGAGGAGTAGAGTTGAATCCGGCAGAGTCTGGACGTTGAATGGCCAAAAAGATCCCTTTTCTGTAGGCTTCAGGGGGCTATTTATAGGTGTAGGAGGCCCAGATCTCGCCCAAACTTCAGGAGACTTTTTCTGGCACGTGAGTTGGCCCGCGCGACCGGTCCCACCAAGTTTCGACTCGATCTGCGATCGATACGAAGTGATTTCGTATCCATCAAGGATTAGTCCAATCGAGCTGAAACTTGGCAGGAACATTCTTTACCTTGTATGGAAGCTACTGTGAAAATTTCATAGCATTTGGATTTGTAGATTGGGAGATATGATCGATACGAGTAAGGGTTTCCGGGTTGGCTGTTCGTTTCGACTCGATCACTTCGACTCCACGCCTTCGAATCGATGTATGCACGTGTCTTTGAGACAACGTGGCGCGCATATCTCGCATCGATCCACCCTTTGCTCCGAGTTGACCGCTTCGTATCCACGAATTTCGCCTTTTTCGCATCAAGTCTCACGACCCAGTTTGAACCGATGGATACGAATCATTGATCGATACGAACTGGATCGAGACGAGTCGAATGGATACGAAAAGGGCAGGTTTCGTGGACACGAAACAGTGACTTGCCACTGACGATGGACGCGAGGTCGATTGATGCGAGGTAGTGCATGTGGATGGATACGAAACCGATCGATTCGAAGTAGGGTGCACCGATGGATGCGAAGCAGTGGTGATTGATCGATGCGAACGCCATCGATTCGAACCTGATGGATACGAACCAACATGTTTTTTCTAACTTGTATCGATCATATCTCATTCATACGAACTCCGATTATCCTGAAATTTGAAACGCTAGCTCCCATGACTTTGCTTGCCGTGTCCTATCAATTGCAGCTTGATTCGAGCTTTGGACAAAATTCGTCGATATCCATGGTGAAGCAATGTCCAGCTAGTCTTTGAGACGAACTATCTTTAGTTTTTCGGTCAACTTTTTGGTGTCATGGCATTGCCAAAAGGCGGGATAACAACTAATTTTGATAGTAGGAGCTACATACTAAGATTCAGTAGATAGCCAAATGTCAAGACTGCTTGATTCCATAAAAACTTTCATACGTGTAGCCCAATACATATAATTAGAACCCATGAAAAATGATGGACGTGCAGTTGATTGTCCTTCTTGAAATGTGTTGTAACACATATTGGCCATAGTATTCCAAATTGTGTTCGGATTTTGAATAAACCGTGCTCATATACCAAATGAAAGAACTAGTAGACCGTGTATGGCTAATAAAATGAGTATATATACTAATTTATACTATGAAATAATAAAATAGTAAGTAAATGTACACATTGAGATTTATACTGGTTCAGAGCACCTCTCCTACGTCCAGTCCCTAAGCACCTCTTAGATATTTCTTTGGTAAATCCCTCGCTTAACCCAGAGGAATAGCTTTTCAATTTAACCAATCTGAATACCTCTCAGATTTATTCTTTTCTTTGAAAATACAATTCTTGCTTGACAATCTTGTGTTCATCTAACACTGATTTTGACTTGATAGTACAACGGTTCCTATAATCTCCTTAATGATTCATAGTGAGTGCACAGTGTTTATTGGAACAATAGCAAATGAAATAATAGAGTTGAAAGCACGAATGCTTAGAATAGCAAAAGAGAGTAAAATATACAAAAATCAGAGTAATAGGTATATCTTTAAGTATGAGTTGTTGTGCTATTTATATATATTGAAGTGAAGCAATCAAGAGTTTTCAATCTTCAAGAAATCCTTTTAGAATTGCAGAAAACTGTTCAAAAAGTCGCAACTCTTGAAGATGACCTTTCATAAAAGTAGCCTTATAGCAACTCAGTCTACTGAGCGAATACGTTAGCCTACTGAGTATGAACGTTTTAATTTTCACGTCAAATATTTGAATTATTTAAAAAAAAAGTTCAACACGGTTTCAAACGACTAAAATTAGGCTCAATCGATTGAGCTCAGTCGACTGAAAGCAATTTCAGTCGATTGAATAGTGTAAGTTCAGTTTTTATATATAAAGACTTGTCATTTTAAATGCAATCTCTATGCTATGTTGATATCTGTGTTTGTGCGTGTCTTTGTGTATGTATATGAACTATCAAGAAGATTTTACAATTCAATCTAAGACGATATACATACTATTGGTCTTGAAGCTCCATAGTTTTGACTTCTTTGACTTGTGGATGATTCTTCTTGCTCATTGCCTTTCTTTTTATCTTCTTGAATGATAGCCTGTCATCATGATGTAGTATACATGTGCGGTATATAGTTGTCATCATTAAAACGGAGAACTAATGTTCTAATAGTCCGTAGAGTACTTAGGGAGTCATCGTCACTACACAACTCACTAGGATCACAAACACGCATCCCTACATCCGTTTGTAATTCGAAATTCCAATTTTTATACTAACTTTCTTCTCATCGCAGGTTCCATGGCCATAGATAGGTATAGAAAGCTTTAACACAATGTAGATGAGTTTAGAAGGCAGACTCCCAACCTATATTTGTCTTACTCCAACTGTCGGAGCCATCATGAAACATGCGAAGAAAGATTTTAGAGGAAGGAGAAGGAGTGTGAGGCAGATGATTTCCACAAAGCTGAAAGGGAAAGGAAACGAAAGCAAGCTGAAGAAGGATTGTCCCATGATCAAAGTAGATGACATAAGGATCCTTTTGGTCGTCGCGGTTACCCTTCTAACATTCCTCTGCCTCGTACTGCTCCTCGGCTTCCTCCTCATCAATGAGCTTTTATTTCGAAGTTTTTAACAACTACCATACCCCTGCATTCCAAGGGAATTCCCACTCCTTTGACTTCTTTCCATTTTACTCCACTGTGTCTTAAGGCTACTTTTCCTGACCTCTTCCTTCATGGTGTCATGTTCGATCGTGACATCCAAGACATTCCAAAGGAAGAATAAAACCAGAATGTCCAGCTGATTCAAAAGCATATTGACCATGACTGTGAATGGAAGAAGCTATGCTCCGCTCTCTCCATGGTAAACATAAATAACTACATAAACATCCAATCCTTTGAGTCCGAGAAGAGAACTTACGAAGACAACATTTCGGGTTATAAGGGAGACTTGAAAAAGATAAAGACCAAGAGGTACACAACTTTAGAATCCAAGGAGAAAGTTGATAGCACTCGGGCCAGGGACAAGACTATTGAACAATAGGTGGCAAAACTGCTAAAGCTCCGTGCAGAGAATGAGAAACTCGCCAATGACCTGCTACTTTCAAAGGCCGCAAAGCTAGATGATGAGATTGAACATGCAGCCATTGCGCTAGAGCTAAAAGATCTTAAGGAGGAGAAAGCCAAAGAGAAAGAAGAACCGAATAATACTCTCTAAAACTTCTTTGCAAGCGTGGTTATACACAAGAACTTGAAGTGGTTATGGAGCATATATGTTGAGACCATTGCTTACACCTGGGAGGAGGTGCTACGTCGCTCTAAAGAAGTCGGTGAAGACTTCACTGAAGAAGAACTCATGACCAAGTACCTCGATGAAAAAGATATAGTTAAGCTTGAAGAGGGAAAAGCCATTCTTGTTGAAGAAGATGATGTTGCTGCCATTGTGTAATGCCCCAGAAATTCATGGAATCTTATTTTGGTTGGATTTTGAAATATATGAATTTATTTGTATAGGAATATATGGGATTAATTATGTGCAAGTGTGTGTGTGCATGTGTGCACGTGCACCCTGATATGGCACAAGGAAGAACTCCAGATTTCCTGAATATAAAACAAGAATTAAAAAGCATTACAAACATGATTTTGTAACATGGATATTTGATTTCTGGAATTATATGGATCATCCCAGAGAATAAGAAAAGTAAGTTTTATTTTAAATCAGTAAACAGATTTTATTTAAAACCCAGGAAAATATATATATATAAGCAAGTGAAACTATAACACTAAAATGGCAAAAGACAAATGGCAAGCAAAATAATTGCTTTAGGCAGAAAATAGAAAGGAGGATTTTTTTTAGAAAATAAACAAGTAAACAATGTCACACAATTATCATGACTTGGTAAGAATATGATATATTCTGGAAAAGAAAAAGGAGAGGCAGGCCTCACATATGGCCGAGATATTAAAGGTAAAAAAAATAAACAAATTTGAAATGCAAAATGCATGAGTCTTGGCCAGGGTAGGAATGGGATTTTACAATGATAAAACCCTAGAAAACTTCTCTTATAAATCCAAGTATAAACCAGAAAAATCATTTGCTACCCAAAACATTTAAGAAAACAAAGAAGAAAATACTTACAAGCAGAAAAGCAAGTTTTGAAAAGGTTTCTTTTCTGGGTTTAGCAAGAGAAGCATTTTCTGTGAGTAATCTCACTAAACCCATGGCATTAAGTCCTGTTATGAGGCAGCCAAGCTTATGTTATTTTTCCATATATTGTTGATTTCATTAATATGGTTTTAATGGATGTTTTAATGGGTGTTTCTGAATGTTTTGATTGCTTTGATGTTTGAGTATTTTGCTCTGTTTGGTTACACCCAGAAATGTAAAAGTATGAAATCATGAAAGTAAATAGAGGATACTTGTAACTGGTTTAGATATGGCATGGGAAATATAGAAATCAAAATGTATATGAGTTGCATTACACTTGTGTAAGTGCTGAGGCTCAAATGAAAGATTCAAGGTTGCAATGGAAATATCCAAAAGTGTTGAACCCTTGATCAAATAGAAAACCCATGAGCCAGAAATCTTGTTTAAGCTAGATCTTGAATTTAGTTCAAACATGGTTGCTTATGAAACAATAATAACCCACATGCCCAGTCTTTATTCCCAGTTGTAAATATTCCTGTATTTTCTTTAAGCCAAAATATTTGAAAATATGATTTCCTCTGGATAGGAATGTTAGCTTGTTTTTGAATTATGCTTGTGAGTTTTATAATTCATATACAATGTGATTCAGTCACCTAGCTATCTCATGATAGGATTAAACATGAACACTTAGTAAATAAACTAAGGATTGTGAGCCAAGAGGACTGCTGGAATGCTTGTTGTATTTAAAGTATGCAAGTTGGCACATGGCTTGTTTAAGCCCTGAGATCTTTGTGCAATAATGTGAATTATTTTATTGCAATGTGTCCCCGTGATTCCTTTATGGCAGATGAGGCTAGGAATTAATTTGGTAAATACAACCTTAAATTGATGAAGTAGGAACTTGAGTTATTCCTAAGATGGTTGGTCTGGAGCTATGATAGTTCCTGAGTATTTCTATTTGAAATGTATGTTTACATGGTTGAAAGTGTGTACATAGTTAGTCTTAAACACTGATCATATATGCACAATACATCATAAACAAGTCAGGCAAATTGAACAAAGAAGCTATGCCCACTTATACAAAATGTTTATGTCTCACTCATTTACTTAATATCATGGAATTTTTGATATTGCTCATACCAGATCTTGTATCTGACCCTTGTTTTCTTATGGCATCTGGGGTGTCTCATTTAAAATGGGGCAGCCTCTAATGCTCTTTCAGGGAATGCTGGTTCTAAATAGGAAGCTACTATGGCTATTGAGAATGATTGGATAAGCATGCTAAATTAGAATTAAATAAGAACTCAGAAGGAATTATTTGCATGTATTCTGAGAAGCTTTTATAGTTATGCTTTGGTTGTTATGTAATGGTCTTGAATGCTTGAATTTATTTAGTTGTTTTAACTGAATCTAGTAATGTATTAAGTTTGGATTTACCAAAGACTTAGTTGAATCTATGCAAGAAAGTATATATTTGAGTATTATGGTGAAAATCTGTAAATGATATATGCCAGTAATTGAGAAATGGATATGTATATATATACATATATTGTATTAGTTAATTTCAAGTTACTTAAAACTTTAAGTTTGAAGGTTAAAAATCTGAGTTTAGCTAGAAGTAATATTTCAAGAATTTTGTGACAATATGCCGAAGTGTTTTGATAAAAGAAACAACATATTTGTACACTTTAAAAAGATATAAACATGTTTTAAGGGATTTTTCAAATGTCTGGTATCTGAATTTACATTGCAAAAGCCAGGCACTAATGTTTTGATGATCTAGTCATAAGGCTAACCCACTTCAAAAATAATGAGGTGTGGATTGATCAAGATGATTAGGGTTTTGGGTATAAAGGAAGAAAATACACTTTCTAAAATCTGAAGCTTTCTTTGCAAATGCATGAACAAAGACATTTTCAAATACTTGATCAACTCACATTTTATTTTGAATAGCTTTATTAGCCCAGAGAGTACAATACATCTAATATGCACACATATTATCTAAATACTACTTTTGTCAAATGACCATAGAATCTGGATTCTCTAAATCCAGTAAAGCAACCTGTAAATTAGATGCAAGCTGAGGTAACTCAGGGATTAGCATATATATTTGGATAAGGAAAATACAACTATCTAGATTATGAAAGAATTACACAACTGACCTGGTAATAAGTAAAGAAATTTGTGATAAAATAACTTGTGTTGAAAATGATAAGTGAGTATATCATTTTCCTTTCTGACTTTAACCAAATCCCAAATAATTAAACTAAAATTTTGGTGGCTTGCTATATAATCTGAGATCACCTTACTATCTCAAACTAACAGACAATAACAATAAGAATGATCAAAAATTAATAGGTATAGATTACACATGATTATGGGAATTCACTCCCATGACTCAAATATTAAACAAAGGTAAATGAGCTATGTACTGGTTGATTAGAAATTCAAATTCAACCAGGATGCACTCTTGCTTACCAACACTCTGATCCAAGCAAGAGGGTCACATACATCTTCATATGTATGTGAATATATTATTAAAGAACTGATATAAATATATTAGTAGAAAATTAGGATCCTGGATAATTTAGTGGAGAGGTTAATGACTCTAGGAAATTATTGATGAAAACTTAAAAAAAATTAGGTGAAATAGCTAGGGTCATTTTATTTGGTATCAGAGCTATGTTAAAACCGTACATAGCTAAGAATGATTGTATTGATTGATTGAAGTATTATAACCATATGTATGAACTGGTTGTTTGTTTGAGTAAAATAATAATACAGATAAAAAGTTATGGCAAAAAAAAATGCTCATGATAAACTAACCCTATTTACCCCATACTCTAGTTATCCAATCATGGTAGGAAGAGGATCTCATCATAATGCAGGATCAAGTGCACCACAAATGCTTGATATGCAAGACTTTATGAGGGCTTTAAGGGATGGAGTAAGGCAGAGACTTGAGAACCCACATGAGGAACTTTCAAAACAGTTAAAGACTTATACCAATTTAGGAGGCAAGAGCTTTGAAGGGACTGAAAATGTGATGGAAATTCAAGCATGGTTGAGAACACTGGATAGAATTTTCAATGACATGCAACTGGATGATCAAAGGAAGAGGCAAGTGGCCTCAAGACAATTGAAAGGTGTAGCTTTAAGCTGGTGGGAGGTAGTCATAGCTGGGAGGATTGAGAATGAAATCACTTGGAATCAATTCAAGGAGATGTTGGAAGCTAGATTTGTTCCAGCATCAGCCAAAACTCTATTGCTTGAAGAATTCATCAGACTTAGGCAGGGAACCTTTAATGTGACTGAGTATACTCATAGGTTTGAGGGCTTGTCTAAGTATGGAGCTATGCTTGTGGCTGATGAGGCATCAAAGAATGATAGGTATATTAAGGGTTTAAACCCAGGGCTTAGTAGGGCTATGTTGCCATATGCAGATAAACTTTTGATCAAGTCATTGATCTGGCCTTAAAATTTGAGCAACATGACAAGGAAAGGGAGAAGTATAAGAGTTTTAAGAATAACAATAATAAGAAAAACAAGGGAAGGTATCACCCCTATGACAAAAAGAAGGAGGAGACAGAAAGCAAGAAAACCAATGATACTAAGACCACTGATACAAAGAGAAAAATAACATGCCATCATTGTGGAAAGGAAGGACATATCAAACCAAGGTGCCCAGAATTGAAGGGAGAAGCTTTCAAATGCTACCTATGTGGTAAGGAGGGACATATCAAGAGAAATTGCCCTGAGTATAAACAGCAAGGGAAGCTAGCAAGTTTGGAGAGAAAAAGCAAATCCATAGTAGAAGCTATTGCAGAAAACCATGGTCAAGTGGAAGGTACCTTATTTATTTGTACCCTACCTATATCAGTAGTGTATGACACAGGGGCAACACATTCTCTGATTTCCCATGAATTAGTTGCATTGCTTAAATTACATTGCATACTGGTTGAAACTCCTTTGTTAGTGCAAAGCCCATTGGGGAGTTCTAGTGTTTTAAACATGATTTGTGTGGATGTGGAATTAAACATAGGAGGAAATGTTTTTATTTCCAATTTATATGTTTTAAATTACCCAAATATAGGTATTATATTGGGTGTAGACTGGTTAAGGCAATACAAAGCCATAATTAATTTAGACTCATCCACCATATCATTACAAAATTCTAGAGGTCAAAGAATCACAATTTTGTGTGAAATAGCCAAAGAAAGAAAATTATATCACTTGATTGACTTAAATAAGGATTCCAGTGAGCCTTCTATTGAAGAAATCCCCATAACTAACAAATACTTAGATGTGTTTGGAGAGGTTAAGGGTGTTCCACACCACAGACCAGTGGAATTTCAGATTAGCCTCATACCAGGAGCCAGTCCAATTATTAAGAAACCCACTAGAATGGGGCCTAGTGAGTTGAAGGAATTGAAGAAACAGTTAGAAGAATTGGAAAGCAAAGGATTTATAAGACCAAGTAATTCATGCTGGGGTGCTCCAGTAGTGTTTGTAAGGAAACATGATGGTACTTTAAGAATGTGCATAGATTACAGGGAGCTAAACAAAGTCACTATAAAAAACAAGTACCCCTTACCTAGAATTGATGATCTTTTTGATCAACTTAGTGGAGCAAAAGTATTTTCTAGATTAGACCTGGCATCTGGATTCCATCAGATGAAGGTTGAGAACTCAAGTGTTAAGTATACAGCCTTTAACACTAGGTATGGTCTATATGAGTTTCTTGTCATGCCATTTGGGTTGACAAATGCCCCATCATATTTTGTAGACTTGATGAATAGGATATTCAGGGATTATTTAGACAAGTTTGTATTGATTTTTATTGATGATATTTTGATTTATTCTAAAACAGTAGAGGAACATGAAAATCACTTACACCTTGTTTTGTCTAGATTAAGAGAAAAAGATTTAAAAGCAAAATTTTCTAAGTGTGCATTTTGGAAAGAAGAAGTGCACTTCCTTGGGCATGTTATATCTGCCAAAGGCATTTCTGTAAACCCCAATAAAATTGTGGCAATCCAAGCATGGAAAAGGCTAAGCACAGTGGGAGAAGTTAGGTCATTTATGGGAATGGCAGGGTATTATCGGAGGTTTATAAAAGATTTTTCTAAGATGTCATCACCTCTTACCAACCTAACTAGAAAGAACCAACCCTTTATATGGACTGAGAAATGTGAACAAGCCTTTAGTAAAATCAAGGAGGCCTTAGTCAATGCACCAGTGTTGAAAGTACCAAAAGGAAATGAGGATTTAATTGTTTATACTGATGCAAGTGGTTCTGGGCTAGGAGCTGTATTGATGCAGCAAGATCAAGTTATAGCCTATGCATTAAGACAATTGAAGCCACATGAATCAAGGTATGCAACCCATGATCTTGAGTTGGCAGCAGTGGTATATGCATTAAAGCTCTGGAGACATTATCTTCTAGGTGCTAAGTTTATCTTATACACTGACCATAAAGCATTAAAATATCTCTTTTCACAAAAAGATTTGAATATGAGGCAGCATAGATGGGTTGAGTTTCTTGCAGCCTATGATTTGGACATACTTTATACCCCAGGAAAGGCTAATAAGGTTGCAGATGCTTTGAGCAGGCAGCATGCAAAAGTAGCCATGTTAATGATAGAAGAGTTTAGAAATCTATCTCTACTTACTGATTTGGAGATTGAGGAAAACAGTGAGGTAAACATGGAGATGATTGAAGAAGGGAGTAAAGGAAAATTAAGTTCGATAACTTTACAATCAGATTTAATTTTGAAAGTGGGGAAAATGCAAGAGGAAGACCCAGATTTATTAGAAAAGAAAACTTTAATAGAAAAAGGAGAAGAAGTAGCAAACTACCACCTTGATAAGGAAGGATACTTAAGGAATAAAGGTAGGATATGTGTTCCAAAGGATATAGGATTAAAGGAAGAGGTACTTAATGAATATCATAAGAGCAAGTATTCTATACATCCAGGCAGCACCAAGATGTACCAAAACTTGAAGAGGGATTATTGGTGGAGAGGGATGAAAACTGATGTGGCCAAACATGTTGCAAAGTGTATGATTTGCCAACAAGTCAAAGCAGAAACCCAAAGACCCTCAGGCCTATTACAACCTCTAAGCATACCACAGTGGAAGTGGGAAGATATATCTATGGATTTCATAGATGGTCTGCCTAGATCAAAGAGAGGAAATACAAGCATTTGGGTAGTAGTTGATAGATTGACTAAAGTAGCACACTTTATACCAGTGAAGGCAGAAAGAAATGCACCAAAACTAGCTCAAATATTCATGAAAGAAGTAGTAAGGTTGCATGGAATTCCTAAGACTATAGTGAGTGATAGGGATACAATCTTTACATCCAGATTTTGGAAGAGCTTTCAAGAAGCCATGGGGAGTGAATTATGCTTGAGTACTGCATACCACCCCCAATCAGATGGTCAAACTGAAGTAATAAATACAGTTTTGGAGGATTTGTTGAGGGCATGTGCATTGGACTTTGGAGGCAATTAGGAAGATCACCTCTATTTGGCTGAATTTACATATAACAATAGTTATCAAAGCACCATAGGCATGGCACCATTTGAAGCCTTATATGGCAAACCATGTTTGTCACCAATATGTTGGGTTGAAGCAGGAGAAAAGGCTGTCTTAGGGCCTGAGTATGTTAAAGAATCTACAGAGAAAATTGAACTTGTAAGAAGAAGGATGGCAGCAGCTCAAGATAGGCAAAAGAAGTTTGCAGATGTAAGGAGGAAGCAGGTAGAATATGAAGTTGGTGATTATGTTTTCATCAAAGTTTCACCTATGAAGAAGGTGTTGAGGTTTGGCAAGCAGGGAAAACTTACCCCAAGATATGTTGGACCTTACAAGATTTTGGAAAGAATAGGTTCATTAGCATATAAGTTGGAGCTACCAGAAGAGATGAGTGCAATGCACAATGTATTTCATGTATCACAACTTAGGAGATGGGTGCATGATAAAGAGGAAATTCTAGAGAAACCAACTCAAGTTCAAATAAATCCTGATTTGGTCTATGAGAAAGAACCAGAGGGAATTTTAGCTAAAGAGGAAAAGAAGTTAAGGAACAAAACTCTGAAATTGGTAAAGGTTCAATGGAGCCTAGACCCTAATGATTGTACATGGGAATTAGAGGATAAGATAAAGATGGATTACCCTAAGCTTTTTGCAGTGGAAGGTAAAATCTAAATCCCTAAAATTTTAATATGTATGGTTGTTTTGACTGAATTGTTTGCTTATGCAATGTTTGATAGAAAAAAAAATCTGGAAATGTTTAAAGTCAAAATGAGAAAATTGTGAGGACACAATTCCTAAAAAGGTGGGGTGATTGTAATGCCCCAGAAATTCATGGATCTTATTTTGGTTGGATTTTTAAATATATGAATTTATTTGTATAGGAATATATGGGATTAATTATGTGCAAGTGTGTGTGTGCATGTGTGCACGTGCACCCTGATATGGCACAAGGAAGAACTCCAGATTTCCTGAATATAAAAAAAGAATTAAAAAGCATTACAAACATGATTTTGTAACATGGATATTTGATTTCTGGAATTATATGGATCATCCCAGAGAATAAGAAAAGTAAGTTTTATTTTAAATCAGTAAACTGGTTTTATTTAAAACCCAGGAATATATATATATATATATATATATATATATATATAAGCAAGTGAAACTATAACACTAAAATTGCAAAAGACAAATGGCAAGCAAAATAATTGCTTTAGGCAGAAAATAGAAAGGAGGATTTTTTTAGAAAATAAACAAGTAAACAATGTCACACAATTATCATGACTTGGTAAGAATATGATATATTCTGGAAAAGAAAAAGGAGAGGTAGGTCTCACATATGGCCGGGATATTAAAGGTAAAAAAAATAAACAAATTTGAAATGCAAAATGCATGAGTCTTGGCCAGGGTAGGAATGGGATTTTACAATGATAAAACCCTAGAAAACTTCTCTTATAAATCCAAGTATAAACCAGAAAAATCATTTGCTACCCAAAACATTTAAGAAAACAAAGAAGAAAATACTTACAAGCAGAAAAGCAAGTTTTGAAAAGGTTTCTTTTCTGGGTTTAGCAAGAGAAGCATTTTCTGTGAGTAATCTCACTAAACCAATGGCATTAAGTCCTGTTATGAGGCAGCCAAGCTTATGTTATTTTTCCATATATTGTTGATTTCATTAATATGGTTTTAATGGATGTTTTAATGGGTGTTTCTGAATGTTTTGATTGCTTTGATGTTTGAGTATTTTGCTCTGTTTGGTTACACCCAGAAATGTAAAAGTATGAAATCATGAAAGTAAATAGAGGATACTTGTAACTGGTTTAGATATGGCATGGGAAATATAGAAATCAAAATGTATATGAGTTGCATTACACTTGTGTAAGTGCTGAGGCTCAAATGAAAGATTCAAGGTTGCAATGGAAATATCCAAAAGTGTTGAACCCTTGATCAAATAGAAAACCCATGAGCCAGAAATCTTGTTTAAGCTAGATCTTGAATTTAGTTCAAACATGGTTGCTTATGAAACAATAATAACCCACATGCCCAGTCTTTATTCCCAGTTGTAAATATTCCTGTATTTTCTTTAAGCCAAAATATTTGAAAATATGATTTCCTCTGGATAGGAATGTTAGCTTGTTTTTGAATTATGCTTGTGAGTTTTATAATTCATATACAATGTGATTCAGTCACCTAGCTATCTCATGATAGGATTAAACATGAACACTTAGTAAATAAACTAAGGATTGTGAGCCAAGAGGACTGCTGGAATGCTTGTTGTATTTAAAGTATGCAAGTTGGCACATGGCTTGTTTAAGCCCTGAGATCTTTGTGCAATAATGTGAATTATTTTATTGCAATGTGTCCCCGTGATTCCTTTATGGCAGATGAGGCTAGGAATTAATTTGGTAAATACAACCTTAAATTGATGAAGTAGGAACTTGAGTTATTCCTAAGATGGTTGGTCTGGAGCTATGATAGTTCCTGAGTATTTCTATTTGAAATGTATGTTTACATGGTTGAAAGTGTGTACATAGTTAGTCTTAAACACTGATCATATATGCACAATACATCATAAACAAGTCAGGCAAATTGAACAAAGAAGCTATGCCCACTTATACAAAATGTTTATGTCTCACTCATTTACTTAATATCATGGAATTTTTGATATTGCTCATACCAGATCTTGTATCTGACCCTTGTTTGCTTATGGCATCTGGGGTGTCTCATTTAAAATGGGGCAGCCTCTAATGCTCTTTCAGGGAATGCTGGTTCTAAATAGGAAGCTACTATGGCTATTGAGAATGATTGGATAAGCATGCTAAATTAGAATTAAATAAGAACTCAGAAGGAATTATTTGCATGTATTCTGAGAAGCTTTTATAGTTATGCTTTGGTTGTTATGTAATGGTCTTGAATGCTTGAATTTATTTAGTTGTTTTAACTGAATCTAGTAATGTATTAAGTTTGGATTTACCAAAGACTTAGTTGAATCTATGCAAGAAAGTATATATTTGAGTATTATGGTGAAAATCTGTAAATGATATATGCCAGTAATTGAGAAATAGATATGTATATATATACATATATTGTATTAGTTAATTTCAAGTTACTTAAAACTTTAAGTTTGAAGGTTAAAAATCTGAGTTTAGCTAGAAGTAATATTTCAAGAATTTTGTGACAATATGCAGAAGTGTTTTGATAAAAGAAACAACATATTTGTACACTTTAAAAAGATATAAACATGTTTTAAGGGATTTTTCAAATGTCTGGTATCTGAATTTACATTGCAAAAGCCAGGCACTAATGTTTTGATGATCTAGTCATAAGGCTAACCCACTTCAAAAATAATGAGGTGTGGATTGATCAAGATGATCAGGGTTTTGGGTATAAAGGAAGAAAATACACTTTCTAAAATCTGAAGCTTTCTTTGCAAATGCATGAACAAAGACATTTTCAAATACTTGATCAACTCACATTTTATTTTGAATAGCTTTATTAGCACAGAGAGTACAATACATCTAATATGCACACATATTATCTAAATACTACTTTTGTCAAATGACCATAGAATCTGGATTCTATAAATCCAGTAAAGCAACCTGTAAATTAGATGCAAGCTGTGGTAACTCAGGGATTAGCATATAAATTTGGATAAGGAAAATACAACTATCTAGATTATGAAAGAATTACACAACTGACCTGGTAATAAGTAAAGAAATTTGTGATAAAATAACTTGTGTTGAAAATGATAAGTGAGTATATCATTTTCCTTTCTGACTTTAACCAAATCCCAAATAATTAAACTAAAATTTTGGTGGCTTGCTATATAATCTGAGATCACCTTACTATCTCAAACTAACAGACAATAACAATAAGAATGATCAAAAATTAATAGGTATAGATTACACATGATTATGGGAATTCACTCCCATGACTCAAATATTAAACAAAGGTAAATGAGCTATGTACTGGTTGATTAGAAATTCAAATTCAACCAGGATGCACTCTTGCTTACCAACACTCTGATCCAAGCAAGAGGGTCACATACATCTTCATATGTATGTGAATATATTATTAAAGAACTGATATAAATATATTAGTAGAAAATTAGGATCCTGGATAATTTAGTGGAGAGGTTAATGACTCTAGGAAATTATTGATGAAAACTTAAAAAAAAATTAGGTGAAATAGCTAGGGTCATTTCACATTGCTGCTATCGTGGCTTATGCTGGAGCAAGCACATCGGGTATAGAAAAATCATCCTGCTTTAAATTCAAGAAGCCTATGGCAGATATTCCTAAGACTAAAAGGGCCAGCTCCAAGGCCACCTGAACCATTCCATCTTTAGCAGCGACCACCTTCGTCGAGCCCTATGTTCCCCTTTTCGTAGACTGACCAGTCCAACATTCAATCGAAGAGGGGTAAATCTCTATGTTTCCTGCTCAACAAAGCCCAGGCACAGGTATATCGCTTATTTCACTTGCTTTTGAGAAGCTCTAATTCTCTCGTGAGTCCATCTTTAACCTTTATCACTCTGTTTGCCAACTTATAGGTCATCCGCATCTTCCTCTTCCACCGCCGGCCACTCAAGGTTGGGTCCTTCGGCCTCTTAACTGCATCGACCTCCATTTCCATGAAACTTCTTTCTCCTATTGTTTCCCTTAGTTCTGATCCAGGGCATGATTCCGAGAAGATGGCTTCTCTGGAGAACTTGGAGGACATTCCCCTTTCCTCGGAGGAAGATGTCTCTATTACTAGTTCCACGGACCCGACAAACCATATTAATATGGCAGAGAGACTGAAAATTGACCTTTCTAAGGTCAAGATAAAGATAGAGATTTGCATGAAAAAATCTATTAGCTTCGCGCCTACAAGCCTAACCCTCAGGCTTCCCTTAATAAAGTTGTGGTTTGTAAGACCAAGCCTTTTAAAACCCCCATTGAGAAGTCTGGTGAGCCTCATAATGCCACTGGAAGAGAGACTACCTAGTCTAAAGGTAAACCATAAACAGAGGTTGATTAAAGACAAATGGAAGCATAAGAAGCATTCCCGTGGTTTTGGTGGCAAGGAAGGAAGGAAAGGAAAGAAAAAGTAGGGGATTCCTAAAGTTTGTGGGCATGGTGGCTCGTTTTTATTGTACCTTTTGCCTTTTCTTTTTTGTTGCAGGTAGGTTGCGTAAGTAATGAAAGCTTATTTTGCTGTGTAATCTTTGTTATGTCTTACTTTCCACACCTCTGTATCCATACTAGCCTGTGTGCAACTGGCCGTGTATATAATATAAATGCTTATCCTGCAATTTATTCGTATTATACACATACTTGTTCTCGTGCAATGGTTTATTAACTGCAATTTTATGCAGGTAAATAAATTTTTTGCAATTGCACTAATTAAATTCTATGGTTTAGTCACTAGAGTGTTTCGCTAGGTAAAATTGGACCAACAATTAACCAATTTTGTGGTTATCCCCATTCATGTTGGATCGAGTTTCCTTCGACCGACTTCTGCTACAAATAGTTCAAGTTTCGTGTTGCTCCCTATTGCTGGGGAGCAACAACTACACTATTTACTTCTTGTTTATATAATTCCATGACGAACCAAATCTTGTTCCTGGAACTTACTTTTCCAAATGCTAAAAATCAGGCATGAGGAGGAGATACACATCGTGGGGGAAAATTATCTGATTTCCCCCGGTCCGATCGTGCTTTCCCAATTCCTAATCCTGGACTAAAAAGTTCTAATAATATTGTTTTTTGGTTTCCAGCGACTATCCTTGCTTATCCTCGGTCGAGCGTTTCTTGCTATGCTGCTAGCGTAGTCGTGGAAATCTATTTCGGACACTAATTCCTATCTATAGGAACCGGTGGTTTGACTGCTCGATTTCGAATATTTCTTCTAGACGTTGCTAACTTCAAGGCAATTGACGATACCTGCAAGCCAAGGTCGAATTGTCTAATCGACCCTTATGTGATCAATCCTTATTGACGTGTCAAACTCCGGACACTGGAAAATTCCTAAAGGTCAGAATCGAATTATCCGACCGACCCCAAAGTAATTATAAGTATCCACACCTTCTTGTCGTTACCTACCTCCGAGGAACGGCAAATTCATGTTCATGTTTGGTCGAGTTTCTTTCGACCAACCATTAATCCTGAATAATTCGAGTTCCATAGTGCTCCTTGTTGCCGTTGGGCAGCAATTGGAACGTTACTTTCCTATCTATATAGTTTCGATGTGTGCTTGTCCCTGTTCATGGGACTTTTCATTCCCAATGCCATAATTGGGCATTGATGGGATAGAAATGTCATGGGGAAAATTATTTGATTGCCCTCTATCCCGTCATGCCTTTTCGACCTTGATCTTGGATCGGGAAAGTCTGATAATACAAGTTTTTGATTTTCTATGGCTATCCCTGCTACTACTTGGACAATGTATCCTGCTAAGCCGCTAGCACTATCACGAAAAATCAATCGCGCACTAGTTTATATCTCTAGAAACTAGCATGTGAATTGTTTAATTTTGAGCATCCCTTCTTGACATTGCCTATGTCTGGGCAATGATCAAATTCCTGAAGGTTAGGGTCGAATTATCCGATCGACCCTGGTTATTCCTAGAAAGTAGGGCTAAATTATTCGATCGACCTTGGGAGATTGGGCTGAATTATCCGATCAGCCCGAAAAGATTTGGTGCCCGATCCGAATCCTAGGCCAGGAGGTTTGGTACTGAAACTTATGCATCTGAGATTGAATTATCCGATTAATCCCAAAAGTTGGGTCGAATTATCCAATCGACCCGGTGTGCTTTGATCGAATTATCCGATCAATCCTGAAAGGTGGGACCGAATTATCCAATCGACCTTAGAAGGCTGGGTCGAATTATCTAATCGACCCGTATGTGGGTTCTCCTTCCTAACGTCGCCAAACTCCAACCAATGACAGATTCCTGATGGTCAGAGCCGAATTATCCGATCGATCCCTATAAGAGTACACCTTCCTGACTTTGCCAATCTCCGGAAAATGGCATATTCTTGAAGGTCGGAGCCGAATTATCTGATCGACCAATATAAGAGTTCACCTTCTTGATGTTGCCAGTCTTCAGGCAACGTCAGGTTCTTGAAGGTTGGGTTTGAATTATCTGATCGACCCCTGTAAGAGTTTTTCCTTCCCGATGTTGCCAATCTTTGGGCAACGCCAGATCACCGAAGGTTGGGGTCGAACTATCCGATCGACGCCAATATGGGTTTTCCTTCCTAACGTTGCCAATATTCGGCCAATGTCAAATTCTTGAAGATCGGGCTCGAATCATCCAATCGACTCCTATATGGGCCTTTTCCTCCCTGACATTGCCAATCTCCTAGCAACACTGGATTCCTGAAGGTTGGGGTCGAATTATCTGATCAATCCCTATAACTATGCTCCCCAGTCGTGATCCGAGGCCCGAGGAGCATGTTCCTTGCCATACTACTAATCACACAGTCCGAAAACTTCGCTTACAAGAACACAGTTTCATTGGTCTGATTTGCTAATTCATAATTATAAATGGAAGACGTGGTAAGTCCTACCTTATTACGCTGCCTCCAGAATCGTTAAGTGGCTTATTTGCGAAAATAGACTAAGAAAAGCTAAGTGTAGTAGCACCATAATAAAATCGCTATTCTATATGTGCAGGATTGGAATTCCATCAATGGTTGCAAGCTTAAACGTTCCATCTCCAAGCTTTCGATTAATTGTATAGGGTCGTTCCCAGTTCAGACCAAGTGCCTCTGTACCTGTGAGAACTTGTTTCAAAAGGAGATCCCCTACCTCAAAGGTATGGTTTCAAACCTTGGCATTGAAATGTCATGCTGCTCTTCTCTAGTGTGCAACTACCCTTAATTTCGCTACTTCCCTTTTCTCATCAACCAAATCGAGAGACTCAAGAAAGAGTTCCTTGTTTACAATGAGAAAGGACTTCCAATTCTATCAGGATCATAGCTTTTGATCCATATGTCAGAGCGAATTGTATATGTCTAGTCGCAGACTTGGGTTGTTATATAAACCCATAATGCCAATGAAAGCTTATCAACCCAATTGCCTTTGGATCTCATTAACCATTTCTTCAAAGTAAACTTGATTATCTTGTTCATCGCCTCCACTTGTCCATTTTCTTATAGATGTGCTACTGCTAAGAAACTCTAATTGATCCTATATCGATTGCAGAACTCCTTGAACTTAGTAATTTCGAACCAAGTCCCATTGTCTGTGACGATCTTCTAAGGTACTCTGAACCTGTAAATAATGTTCTTTATCACGAAGTTTATCGCCTTTTTTCATGTAATTGTACTAAGTGGTTTTGCTTTAGCCCACTTCATCAAGAAGTCCACTGCGACTATTAATATTTATCTCCTCTTTTCACTATCGGTAGCACTCCAATGAGATCAACTCCTTAAACCAAAAATGGCTACAGACTAACCATTTGTTTGAACTCTGAAGTTGGGACTCTCGGGACTTTCACAAACCTCAAGCAACTATTTCATCGCTTGATGTAGTCAATTGCATCTCGGTTTATCATTGGTTAGAAATATCCATAGCAAAGTATCCTCTTCGTCAAAGTCTGACCCCTAATGTGATCACCATAGCTACCCTCATAGATTTCCATAAGGATCTTCTAAACCTTATCCTTGGTTACACACCAAAGTAGGGGGTAGAGAATCCTCTTTTGTATAACACTCCTTCTTACATCATGAACATAGGTCATTTTGAAGGAGTTTCTTCCGCTCATTCCTGTCTCTTGGGAGAGTTCCCTTGAGTTGATAGTCTTTGATTAGGGTCATCCATGACTCTGCTTCCTCCATAGTCTCGAGAATCCAATTGACATCCATATTGTTGATACTTGGAGCTATTAAAACCTCCATTGGAACTTGGCCCATCATTTGTACTTCTCTAGAACTAGTTAGCTTAGCCAATGAATCAGCTTTTGTGTTTTTCTCCTTAGGGATATGTGAAATTGTATAATGTTCTATATCTTCTAGCATTTCCAGTGCTTTTGTCAAGTAGGGAGCAAGTCTTGCACCCTTATCTTGGTATTCTTTTCTTATTTGACAAACCATGAGTTGGAAATCACTGAACATGTGTAGCGTTCTTATTCCTAGCTCCTTAGCTATCCTCAATCCCGCTGCCAATGCCTTGTATTCAGCCTCGTTGTTAGTTGCAGGAAATTCCAACCTTAGTGCATAGCAAACCAACCATCCTTTCGGAGTTACCAGCACTACTCCTGTGCCCGAGCTATGTTCAATCAAAGCTTCGTCTATAAACAACTTCTAATAAGAGGGTGTGGTTGCATTGTCCTCCTCCTCCTTACCATCCCGCACTGAAAACTCGACGATGAAATCTACCAACACGCCCGTTTATCACCCTCCATGGATGGTAAGCAATGTCATACTAGTTCAACTCTATCTTTTATTTCAACAAACTTCCTAAAGTCTGGGGTTAATACAACACCTGCGGTAGTGGCTGATTTGTCGGCACTTTGATCGGATGAGCTTTAAAATACGGTCGTACCTTCCTTGAAGCAATATGCAAGTTTTTCCAACTTTGGGCAGTTCTTTATAGCTCCAGTAAACTATTTTCTCATGTAGTAAACCCGCCTTTGGATCCTTGCCTCCTCATGTACTACTGCTGCACTTAGTGTGTGAGTAGATACTACCAAATAAACAAACAAATCCTCCCCATCAAGTGGTTCGAATAAGACTAGTGGTGTCTCCACGTGCCTTAATAACTCCTTGAAGGTGTTTTAAAAATTCTGATTCAATTCAAAATATTTCTTACCCTTCTTGTGGGCATCAAAGAAGGATAAGCATTTATCTATTGCCTTTGAGATGAACCGACTCAAAGCTGCGATATTCCCATTTAAGCTCTATAGCTCTTCCTTTGTAGTCGGGGCGGTTATGTTTCTCAAGGCGTTAATCTGCTCTAGATTAGCTTCGATGCCCCTTGCATTAACAATAAATCCTAGAAATTTTTTCGCTGCTACTCGAAAAGAATATTTCAATATATTCATCTTCATTCTATATTTTCATAAAACTTCAAACATCTTCGGAAGGTCATTTAAATAGTTTTATGATACTCATGACTTCACAAGCATGTCATCCAAATACATCGCCATTGTCTGTTAGATTTGTTTCTTGAACATAGAATTTACCAATCTTTGGTATGTGGTTCCAAGGTCCTTCAAACCGAATGACATTACACGATAGCAGTATAGCCCCAGATTCATTAGAAAGCTAGTATACTTCTAATCTGGTATATGCCTCAAGATCTGGTTATAGCCCAAATAGGCATCATAAATGAGAGCAACTCATGTCTTACAGTCCAGTCCACATGTTGGTCAATCCTGGGTAAAGGAAAGTTGTCCTTTCGGCAAGCCTTATTCAAATCTGAATAGTCTATATATGTCTCTGCCATTTTCCATTCGATTTCTTAACCAGTATGGGGTTGGATACTCATTTTGGGTATAAAGCGTCATGGATGAAGCCGTTTGCCATCAGCTTATCCACTTCTTCCTTCAACGTAGTGGATTGCTTCGACCCTAGACTATGCCTTTTTTGTTTGATCGGTAAACTTTGGATCAATATTCAATGCGTAACAAGCTATCTCCGACGATATCCCACACATATTCGAATGCATCCAAGCAAACATGTCCAAATTTCCTTGGAGGAAATTAATCAATTCCTTTCTTAATTTTGCATTGAGCAGAGATCCAACCTTTAGAACCCGAGTAGGATCGTCCATGTCGATTGGAACATTCACCGTCAACTCGGCTGGTGCTGGTCACCCTTCCCTCGACTTCTTCCTAGGATCCATAGCCTTATCAAACCTACAACATTTTTTGACCTAGGTTCTGTTGATACATGAAGATTTTGATCAATGAAAATGTGCTTCAACAAAAAGGAAGAGATATATGCAAAATCAAAGGAAGATCGATGAAGACCAAAGTATAAACATGAGTATGATTTTTATAGGTCTAAAGTCTAGATTATTTGTTAAAATCTATCCTCAAGAGATTTGCACGAACACTAAAACACATTCCTAAAACTTCATTTTTATTCACACATTCACTGTGCATACCTTTATAGTTCAGTCGACTGAATTTCATGCACAGTCGACTGAAAGCATTCCTGAAAATTTTTCTTTATATTTTCAGTCGACTAAATTTCCTGCGCAATCGACTGAAAGCATTCCTGAAAATTTTTCTTTATATTTTCAGTCGACTGAATTTCCTGCCCAGTCGACTGAATTTGTAACTGCAAATTTTTTCTGAAGGACACCTTCTTCCTCCCAAGAGTTGCAACCATTCTCCAATGGAAATGGAAGCATCTCTTGCCTGCACCTCTAGCAAACAAATGCATCTCTTCTCCATATATAAATACATGGTTTTAACATTTGCAAATCACTAATTCTAATTGCTTTAATCTTTCTATTTTCTTGAACATACTTTCAGATTTCTAAAGTTTCAAAAGCAATCACAAACCACTTCAATTGCTTGAATCTCTGTTTTAACTATAACACCTTTTGATTCATAGCAATTCACATTTCCTAAATCTTCACAAACACTTTGTATACTCTCGAGGATAAGATTATAGGAAAGTTGTACTCAATTTGACTCATTAGTGTTATCAAGAACACAACAAGTCAGAAATACTTTTAGTATCTAGTTGAAGCCTCTTTGGTAGTTGAGGCAAGAAATCCCGTTTGGTTGTTCGGGTAAGTTGTAAACCTATTCCTCCGGGTTAAGTGAGGGCTATTGGTTAGTTGAATTCCTAAGAGGAGCTTAGGGACTGGACGTAGGACAAGAGGTCTGAACCAGTATAAAGTCTTGGTGTCTACTTTACTTATTGCATATTACTATCTACCTAGACCATTTCATTATTCCATATTATACGATCCTACTGCATAGACTCTTTCAATTGGTATCAGAGCAAGGCCGTCCTATAACCATAACACCGTTATTTGACATATTGATAATATGGAAAACAACATAATCACAACATCTACCTATAACTCTACATTTGCGAAAGGATAATCTACTCAAAGACCCCCTCTATTCAATGGACTAAACTATAATTATTGGGCTACAAGGATGAGGATTTATATGCAAGCAACAAGTTTTGAAGCCTGGAATGCAACACAAGCAGAACTCGTTGTACCCACAACGGAATATTCTACATGGACGCAAGCTCAGAAGAATGAAGTTAGTGCAAATGCCAAAGCTATGAATATGCTATTTTGTGCTTTGGACATAAATGAATTCAATCGTGTTAGCATTCGTACTACTGCACATCAGATATGGAGTACACTTAAAACCATACATGAAAGCACAAACAAGGTTAAACAAACAAAGATCTCCATGTTAAAGAACCAGTTCCAAAACTTTAGAATGCGACAGAATGAATCCATCAATGACATGTACTCGAGGTTTCAAGACATTCATCATGCCTTAATAGGACTAGGAGAAAAATACACGGATTTTGGTATTGTATCTATAGTTCTAAATTCACTCACTGATGAATGGGAGAGACAAGTCTTAGCAATCGAAGAAGAAAATGATCTATCTATAATGAAACCAGAAGAATTAATTGGAAATCTTATGTCATATGAAGTAAATATGCAAGCTAAGAAAGATCAAGCACAAGAAAGAAAAAATGTAGCTTTTCATGCGTAAAAGGAAGAATCAAAGTCTGAAGATGAGGATTTAGCATTTATAGCCAAAAATTTCAAGAAATTCTTAAGATATAGAAAAGAAAATAAAAACGGATTCAAAAAGAATTTCTTAAACAAACATTCATCCTCGAATATAGAATGCTTCAACTGTCACAAGAAAGGTCACATGCAAAAAGATTGTCCAGAGCAAAAGAAGGAGAATCAGAACAAAAACAAGAAAGAAAAATTCAAAAAGAAGGCATTCTCTGTAACATGGGATGATTTAGATTCATCTTCATCTGAAAGTGAAAATAATAGCGACAATGAACAAGCGAATGTATGCTTTATGGCTCAAGAATCTGAGGTCCCACTCAAAAAGAAGAAATGGATACTAGACAGTGGTTGCTCAAAACACATGATCGGCGACAAAGATATGCTTACAAACATCACATACTTTGATGGTGGCTCGGTTACCTTCGGAGACAATTCAAAAGGCTATATCATTGGCAAAGGAGATGTGAGCAATTACGGTACATCAAATTTACCTTTTATTACAAATGTTTTATTAGTTAAAAATCTAAAACATAATCTTCTAAGCATAAATCAACTTTGTGACAAAGGCTTTAAAATAACTTTTTCGGAAAATAAATGTAGTATTTTTGATCAAAATCAAAATCTTGTTTTTGAGGGAAATAGAGATAGGAATATTTATGTTTTAAATATGAAAATTAATCATAATACAAATATGTGTTTACTAGCCAAAGATAATGATCCTTGGTTGTGGCACAAAAGATTTTGTCATATTAATTTCAAAACTATTAGAAAACTTTCTAAAAATGAATTAGTAAGAGGTTTACCTAAGATAAACTTTAAGATAAAAAATCTTTATGATGATTGTCAAAGAGGAAAATTAACAAAATCATCTTTCAAATCTAAGAAAAATATTTCAACTTTACAACCACTAGAATTACTTCATATGGATCTTTTCGGACCAACACAAGTTCAATCCATTAATCATAATCGATATGTATTTGTAATAGTTGATGATTTTTCAAGATATACATGGACCATTTTTATGAAAAATAAAAGTGATACATTTGAGCACTTTAAAACATTTGTCAAAAGAATTCAAAACACTAAAGATTTGAAAATTAAGAATATACAAAGTGATCATGGTGGCGAATTCGAAAATGAAGCTTTTGAATCCTTTTGTAAAAAGAAAGGAATAAATCATAACTTTTCATTTCCTAGAACTCCTCAACAAAATGGAGTAGTAGAAAGAAAGAATAGAACATTACAAGAATGTGCAAGAACATTATTAAATGGAAGCCTTCTACCAAAACATTTTTGGGCAGAAGCCGTAGCTACTGCATGTTATGTATTAAATCGTATTTCTATTCGACCATTAACTAAAAATACTTCATATGAACTTTTTAACAATAGAAAACCAAATATCTCTTATTTTAAAATATTTGGATCAAAATGTTTTATTTTAAATATAAAAGACCAACTAGGAAAATTCGATCCAAAAGCTGATGAAGGAATTTTTGTAGGATACTCATAACGAAGTAAGGCATATCGAGTTTTTAATAAACGAACAAATATAATCGAAGAAACTTTACATGTATCTTTTGATGAAAACTTTAATAAAAACTTGAGTATAAAAGATGATGATGAATTTATAATAAATACAGACAATACAAATCTTGAAAATATAAATAATACTGAACTTAGATCTCCACCTAGAATCTTACGAGATCACCCTGTACAAAACATAATCGGTGAAATTGATTCTCAAGTTAAAACTAGAAGTCAGCTAAACCAAATGGGACATGTTGCTTTTATTTCTACATTAGAACCTAAAAATCCTAAAGAAGCATCAACAGATGGTTTCTGGATTGTTGCTATGCAAGAAGAATTAAATCAATTCGAACGTAACAATGTTTGGGATTTAGTTCCTCGTCCTAATAATCAATCTGTTATAGGAACAAAATGGGTTTACAAAAATAAAGTAGACGAACAAGAAAATATAACTAGGAATAAAGCTAGACTAGTAGCACAAGTATATAATCAAGAAGAAGGTATCGACTTTGAAGAAGCATTTGCTCCCGTTGCAAGACTTGAAGCAATACGTATTCTATTAGCCTTCGCTTGTTTTCACAATTTTAAACTTTTTCAAATGGATGTTAAAAGTGCTTTTCTAAATGGTTTTATAAAATAAAATGTGTACGTAGAACAACCCCCTTTATTCATACACGAAAAATATCTGGATCATGTATATAAATTAAAGAAAGCCCTATATGGTCTTAAACAAGCACCTCGTGCTTGGTATGAGAGACTTAAAAGCTATTTACTAGATTCGGGATTTCAAATCGGAAAAGTAGATCAAACTCTATTCATTAAAAACACTACTAATGACATTCTAATAATTCAAATATATGTAGATGACATTATATTTGGTTCAACTAATGAAAACTTATGTAAAGAATTTTCAAATATAATGACTAAAGAGTTTGAAATGTCACACATGGGAGAATTATCTTATTTTCTCTGGTTACAAATAAAACAGTTAACAAATGGAATTTTCTTAAATCAAGAAAAATATTGTGCTAATCTAATTAAACATTTTGGAATGGAAAACACTTCTGGAAAGCCTACTCCTATGAGTACCACAACTCATCTCAATCGAGATGAAAATGGCAAAAGTATAGATCAAAAATTGTTTAGAAGTATGATTGGTTCCTTACTTTACTTAACCGCTAGTAGACCAGACATAATGATGAGTGTATGTTTATGTGCACGATTTCAATCTAATCCAAAAGAATCACATTTAAGAGCGGTAAAACGAATTATACGATATCTTAGCAATACTAAAGATTTTGGTCTTTTCTGTCCAAAAGAGTGTCCATTTGAGTTAGTATCATTCAGTGATGCTGATTTTGGTGGATCTCGAACAGATAGAAAAAGTACAAGTGATACGTGCCATTTCATTGGAAAATCACTTGTATCCTGGTTTAGTAAGAAACAAAATTGTGTCTTGCTTTCAACCTGTGAAGCAGAGTATATATCAGCCGCTTTAGCTTGCACTCAAGTTATCTACATGCAACAAACACTTAAGGATTTTAATATAAATTTAACAAACTCTACAATATATTGTGATAATACAAGTACAATAAATTTATCTAAAAATCTGGTTAATCACTCTCGTACAAAACATATAGATATTCGTCATCATTTTCTACGTGACAATATCGAAAAAGGAATCATAAATTTAGAACATATTTCTATCGAAAATCAGATTGCCGATATATTTACTAAACCTTTATTAGAAAACTCATTTATAAAATTGCGACGAGAATTAGGAATAATTTCTTTTAAAGATATTTTATAGCAAATATTATAAAAATATATAAACTCGGTCGACTAAACAACTCGGCCCAGTCGACTGAATAACAAAAACAAAATTATTCAATATATATATTTCTATTCAGCTACCTAATACATAATAGATTAAAGGATGTCTCTAATCCATCCATTTCTAACCAATGCTTTTAATCCAATAAAACAATGATTGGTTCTAAAACCTTATTAATTTTCCACCACATTTTTTTAGCATTTTTATACTATAAATATACGTTTCTACATATATTTATTTTCAATAGAATTACAAAGTTTGGAAATTCTATATAAAAATGTCTTACGACAGCTCAAACTCTCATATCAACATCACCTCCTCAGTCGAAAACACTCCTACATCACCAAAACTTCCAACGCCAACACCAAAGCATGAACCAGTGTATAAATGGGAAAACTATCACACTGGTTACACACCGGAATCAAAGAAGGCAAAACGTGGACTTTTTACCTCCCCTGATACAAAAAGAAAGATTGACGAGATTCATCATTTTCAACAACAAAAAATTAATCTCCAACGAGAATTATATTTTGAACAGAAAGTAACGGCAAGACGACTAAGCTTTCTTGAGAAAATTGGTTTACATTTTTGTAGCTCAAAGAAAAATGAGGTGAGCGAGCCCCTACCTCGACCAAGTAGTGTGTTCGATCCATCTTCATCTTACCGTACACCAACTGATCCCTTGAATCCTTTGATGTCCCCAAAGACTCCTCAGTATACTCCAAATTCATGGGATATAACCTATGTGAAGAATGAAGAAAAAAAGACTCCAAGTCCATCCCCGAAGAAATAGTCAATTTTAATATATTTTCATGATGTTACATCTATATAATTGTTACTATTTCTTTTAAATAAATTGTTTACTTTCAAAAATTAGAAGAAACAACAAAAATGCATGTTTCAGTCGAGTGAAACTCACTGATCAGTCGACTGAACTTAAGAGAAAAACAAAATTTACAAAGCTCAGTCGATTGGAACCATCTGCACAGTCGACTAAAATTTCAACAGAAAATTTCAACTAAAAATTCAGTCGACTAAATATACTGTTCAGTCGACTGAATCTAACACAGAAAAATTTCGTCCTTTGATTCAGTCGACTGAACAGAATATTCAGTCGACTGAACGCCAATTCCCAGACAATTTTTCTTTTTTAACCACCAGATTTTTACCTAACCATTCACTTTTTACCTACAACAACATCTTCTTCCCCAATTAGTTTCAAAACCCTAGCTCTCGAATTGCTCCAATCTCACTCAAATTATATACAAATGGCCCCAAAGAGATCTAGAGCTTCTTCTTCTTCATCCTCTGAGCCAATTGATGCTCAAATAGTACAATGGCTTTACGATGGAGTAGCTATCACTAGGTGGAATAAGATGAAGAATTCTCGTATCTTCGAACATTCTTTTGTTGATTTTCAAAGCCTTCAGACATACAACATCCAAGCATTAACGGATCAAGCCGGTCTAACTTCTCTCTTGGATTTAAAAAGAAACGACCATGCAAGAAATCATATCATGTTAAAATTATTTTATGCTAACCTTAATCTTGGACACCAAACTCTAAGAAATCCAAATGATAGTGTTTGGAGTATGGTATGTGGAAAGAAAGTTTGGTTCTCCCTCGACCGCATTTCACACATTTTAGGTTCTCCAAACTTTGGTAGCAAGCTTGAAGAAATAGACTTTAACCCTCGTATTCGTGACAACATCAATCATCAATTTTTGGATGATAACATCAACATCGGGGATCTTAAATCCACTTCCTTACGTCCTAGAGCAAGAATTCTCCACGAAGCTCTTATGAGAACAATCACCCCAAGAACGTGTTCATATGAACTTGTATACCCTAACAACTATCGCGCACTCTATGCACTTTGGGATAATTATCAAGTTAATTGGGTTCAATTGATTCTTGATGAATTCCTTACATTTAATAATGGCAAAATGAGGACAATCTATTTTGGTGAGTATATCATGCGATTACTTCTCAATGTTGATACGCCATTATCTGAGTCCGAGAATACAATGGTGCACCAAATAAACCATCGAACCATAAGCCTAATGCAACTTCCGGCAAAACCTCCTCGCATTATATCTCTTGCCGAATGGGAAGCTAGACATCAAGAACAACATCAACCTCCTCCACCTCAACAAGAAGAACCTTTAGACCAAGATGATGAAATTCGTATCATTGAGCCAGGTTAACCTGAAGGAGATCGTGAAGGCTCTTACGATTGGGATAAAGATCAGTAATTTTTTTATGGTTTGTTGTTATATGTTTTAACTTGTTTAAATCGTGCATCTATGCTACTTATGCAACTTTTTTATTGACTATGCTATTCTCTGATAATCTTAGAATTCTATTGTTCAGTGATTGTTTTTATACTATACATCTATGATTTTTACTTCCTTTTTGTCGATGACAAAGAGGGAGAAATCTATGTAGCTAACTTTGTTTTGTAGTAAAGATAAGTGCATACATTCTGGGGGAGAAAATTAGTAAATACATCTCTATAACACATTAGTGTTGTCATCAATCAAAAAGGGGGAGAATGTTGATACATGAAGATTTTGATCAATGACAATGTGCTTCAACAAAAAGGAAGAGATATATGCAAAATCAGAGGAAGATCGATGAAGACCAAAGTATAAACATGAGTATGATTTTTATAGGTCTAAAGTCTAGATTATTTGTTAAAATCTATCCTCAAGAGATTTGCACGAACACTAAAACACATTCATAAAACTTCATTTTTATTGACACATTCATTGTGCATACCTTTATAGTTCAGTCGACTGAATTTCCTGCGCAGTCGACTGAAAGCATTCCTGAAAATTTTTCTTTATATTTTCAGTCGACTAAATTTCCTGCGCAGTCGACTGAAAGCATTCCTGAAAATTTTTCTTTATATTTTCAGTCGACTGAATTTCCTGCTCAGTCGACTGAATTTGTAACTACGAATTTTTTCTAAAAGGACACCTTCTTCCTCCCAAGAGTTGCAACCATTCTCCAATGGAAATGGAAGCATCTCTTGCCTGCACATCTAGCAAACAAATGCATCTCTTCTCCACATATAAATACATGGTTTTAACATTTGCAAATCACTAATTCTAATTGCTTTAATCTTTCTATTTTCTTGAACATACTTTCAGATTTCTAAAGTTTCAAAAGCAATCACAAACCACTTCAATTGCTTGAATCTCTGTTTTAACTATAACACCTTTTGATTCATAGCAATTCACATTTCCTAAATCTTCACAAACACATTGTATACTCTCGAGGATAAGATTATAGGAAAGTTGTACTCAATTTGACTCATTAGTGTTATCAAGAACACAACAAGTCAGAAATACTTTTAGTATCTAGTTGAAGTCCTCTTCGGTAGTTGAGGCAAGAAATCCCGTTCGGTTGTTCGGGTAAGTTGTAAACCTATTCCTCCGGGTTAAGTGAGGGCTGTTGGTTAGTTGAATTCCTAAGAGGAGCTTAGGGACTGGACGTAGGACAAGAGGTCCGAACCAGTATAAAGTCTTGGTGTCTACTTTACTTATTGCATATTACTATCTACCTAGACCATTTCATTATTCCATATTATACGATCCTACCGCATAGACTCTTTCAGGTTCTAGGATTTAGTTGCTATGATTGCAAATCTTGAATGCAGAGAATTCTCTTTACATTCTTACCTTTCTCATGTCGCTTCGCTTCTCTCAATTTTGCAACGTAACACTCCCTTCCAGTGCTCTCGTCTCCTTTTACTGATCGGACTCCATTTTCTGTGGAGAACTTCATCACCATGCACCAAGAAGCCAGTGCTATTCTAAAATTAGCAAAGGTCAATCGGCCTGAAAAGGCATTATATGCCGAGTATTCATCTACTAAAATAAATTTCTGAATCTGGACTATCCAACGATCTCCTTTGCATAACTCCACGGGTGGATTGATCATTTCGATTAGTTAGTTCGCTTCACATGTCAACCCAATCTTGGTTTTGTAAGATGTAACCTCCTTCATATTGATCTTCATTTAGTCGAATGTCCTCCTAAACAGTACGTTCACATAACTACCAGTATCTACCAAGACGCAACGTACTGTTATCGGTCATATATTTGTCGTTATTACTATGGGGTGGAAATTTGGTGCTTCGACTCCATCTGCATCCCTATTCCTGAATACGACATCATCAGTTATTATCCTTTGCAGCTTAGCAAGAGCTCTGTCTTCTACGACAAAGTAATCCTCCTATAGTACATGTTTTAGCGAGCTTGTATACCATTCCATTTTCCTCCAGCTCTTCCCTGCTAGATGGGGTTCTACAGTTATGGTGTGATAATTAATATCCCATCATTTCACTTAGGCCCTTCTTCGCTTGGTCAAGGATGATTCCCTTGGGAAAGTGGCTTGACCACTTTCCTATAGCTCTTTAACGTACCGTTGGAGCTTATTTTTCCTTATCAGTTCTTCGATGGGATCCCACAGTTGCCGACACTTATTTGTTTTGTATCCATGAGTTTCATGAAAATGACATAACTTTCTGGGGTGTCTTTCCTGCTCGGTCGCATCCTTCCGGGGCAGCTTCTTATATCGTTTTGTTCCTTAAGCGACAAGCTATATGTTTTCTAGTGCATCATTCAAGGGCATATTGTCTTCTGGTTTCGTATTCCTTGGGTGTTTCCTGTTTTCATTACACCTTCCGCCCAGGCCTTGGTTCCTTTTCTATTGTTTGCAAGAATTTCCCACATTAACTGTCGCATTTCCAAAGCTTTCTCCTGCTTATTAATTCCCATGTTGCTCTGGATAACTTCCTTAGATTGTTTGTCATCGGTCTTCCTAGAGGGTAGACTCGTCTCTTCCAATCTCAAAAACTGATTAGCCTTTCGATGAAACTCTTCCATAGACATAGGTTGCTTCATTTTTAGCCATCTACCAAAATCCATGTCCGGGTGTATGCCCCAAACCAACGCCATAAATACCAAATCTTCTTTTGGATTGCTTACTTCTTTAACAACAATATTAAATCGATTCAAGAACCACTTCAACGAATCCATGGGTCCTTGAGACAGTCTTAAGAAGGCCATCACGTCCTTAGGCCAAGCAATGTGGAGTCGAAACTGCTTAATGTACTTTCTAGCTAACTCATCAAAAGTTGATATGGATCTCGGTATGAGCCTTGTGAACCACATCAATGCAACTCCTTCCAAGAAGATAGGAAAACATCTACATCGAACACCATATGTCACCCTGGCACCATCCATGTGCCATTCATACATGAGTAAATGCTGCATAGGATCAATAGTCCCGTTATACGATGGCATAGTTGGCATAATAAACTTCATGGGATACTCTTCTCTCAGAATATTTTCCGTGAACGGAGTTCTGCTTAGCGCAGAACCCCTATTCTCGTTCTTCCTACCTTTGCTTTTTTCTACCAACCTTTTAACCATATCTTCTATTTATTCCTCACTGGTACGGTATTCTGAAGGACGACTATTAGGGGATATGCCGAGTGTTTGGTGCCGCAAAAGCTCTTGGTTTACCCACTGACGTCTAGGTTCTTTATGCTCTAGGAGTACCACACCTCAAGTCTTCAGTTGACAACTAGCTGGTTCCATTGCAGTTGTTTAAACTACTGCTCCATTAACTTCGACGTCGAGCTAGTAATCATCTCCATTATGATGCCAGTCATCCTACGAATCGGATAAGTCCATAACCTCATCTTTATGCTCCCTCGACCCTCCATCATTACTCTCGGTACCGAATTGATTATGGTCGATCCTTGAGAAAGGCTTGACAAGGACGTCACGTCCTTAGGTCGAGCAACATGGAGCCAAAACTGCTCCATGAATTTCTTGGCCAACTCATCGAATGTCGATATGGATCTCAGTGAGAGCCGGCTGAACCACATTGACACAACACCTTCCATGAAAATAGGAAAACACCTACACCGTACCGCATCAGTCGCTCTGGCACCATCCATGTGCTTTTCATATTTTAAAAAATTTTGTTTGGGATCAGAGGTTTCGTTATATGATGGCATTATTAGCAGCATAAAGTTCATGAGGTATTCTTTCTTCAGAATCTATGAATGGAGTTCTGCTTAGTGCGGAACCCAAATATTCGTTCTTTCTACCTTTACTTCTTCTACCAACTGTTTAACCATATTTATTATATATTCATCGCTAGCATGATACTCCGAAGGTCAACTATTAGGGGTTGTGCCAAGTGTTTTGGTTTGCAAACGATCTCGGTTTATCCGCTGACGTCAAGATTCTCCAGTCTCTGGGAGAACCATTCCTTTTGTCTTCGGTTGATGTCCGGGTTGTTCTTTTGCAGTTGTTTGAACTCCAACACCATGAACAATATCATCAAGCTCATAATCATCACCGTCATGCTATAGGTTATCCTCCAAATCAACAAGTACATAGCCTCAACTCCTCGTCTCCTAATGAGTTCAAATACTTCTTAGTGTCGAATTGATTCTAGTCGGTACCAGTTGAATTCCTTAAACATGGATCCTCCACTTCCTTCGGAACTCCTTCTACGGCTCCAGTATCCCTATCCTTTTATTTTTATTATCCATTTCACATATTCTAACCAGAAATAGATGAGTTCTCTTCTTTGGATCCAACATGTGAAACTTTCCTCCTGCTCCTCCTGGTTCTCTGCCGCTGCTGGGTTAGTAGAGCTATGCCAGCATCCATCTTTTCCATTAGAGTCTTCTGATTGTCGGACATCTTTTGATTCAGTTCCCACATCATTTTTTCAAACTCCACTCCGATAACCATTTCCTAAGGAGGAGATGGTCCTAGCAATGCATGTTGGTTGCTAGCTTCCATGTGATGAGAATTTCCTTCATCTCCAACCACTTCTCTTGATGATCTTCCTGATCTCCTAGGTGATATTGATTCTAGTATCCTAATTCTTCAAATCCTCAACGAAAACATTTTGGATCTAACCTCTGGACACTCCAACCTAAAATGGAAAGAGGGGTCTACACTTGGGAATCTCATCTCTCAATGAAAGCACCAAAATGTTGATACTAAAATTGGAACAACACCCAAAGTCTTCTAGAAATATAGAAATATAGTAGAGAATATATATAAAAAATAGTAAAAATAACAAGGTTTTTAAAATAGTTCGGCAATCTCCGACCTACGTCCACTGTAGCTTTTATTGATTATAAGCTTGAGATTCACCAGTATAAGGTTTTTGCTGATATAAAGGCTTAGAAGAGCAAATAATAGCTTGCTTAGTGATTATAATGGAGGAGAGATAGAAGAAGAAGATAGTGAGCCAGAATGTCCTTTTTCGGTTGTTATAGGGTCTGTATTTATAGGGAAATCATCCAGCAGAACGGAAGCCCCATGAGATACCGAGTTCAGATCCAGATCTGAGAATGTAGAAGGAGAAGATGGAGTCCCCTAAGCTAGAAAATATACTCGGTACTAATCAGAAGTGGTCGGTACTTACATGATTTTTGGAGGGGAACTCCCCCTTCTTCCTTCTTTTGGTCTTCTATTCCTGATCCATTGTGTTTCGAGCGCTTTTCCTTAAAGATCATGTTGTTTCTGAGAGGTTCTGATATCAAATGTACTTATCTATTTCCTTCAGAATTTCCCTGTAGTTGTTTGTCAATTCCTTGAGAGATGCACTTCAAGATGATCATACATGCCACCTTTCCATGAATTATAGCTCCACGGGCCCATGTAGGATCGAAAAAGGGATAGGTACCGAGTAGAATCATCTTGGTACCGAGTGGTCTAGTTAGCCCCATTTTACATCTGAATCCTTGAGCCCAATTCCATTGTCCCTCTAAGCACGTACCCAAGTCCATAAATTATTTTGTCTTAATCCTGATGTTCAAATTTGGGTGAAAGTCTGCTTAGGCAAAATGCCGAATAACAATCGCCGACTTAATTTAAATCCGCAAATCACATAACTGTATTGATGAATACTCCGTAGTACCACACTATTTAATTAATTTGTAATTGATGTAAATTAATCAAATTAATTAATATTTATGACATATTAATTCTTATATTTATTATATATATATGGTGCCATTAGTAATCTTCTGGGTGCCATTACTAATTAATTGGATGCATAAATAAAAGTTATATATGTACAAAATAACATACAATATCGATAAGCATGTAAATCATATTTAACTGTAATTCATTGCTAAATGGGTTTGAAGTGATTAAGGGTCCAAGATGCCCTAGTTATGGTTGGCTGAAAGTGGATCTAGGAGGCGTTCAAGGTTTGAATATTAGATATCAATCTTGATAAAAGGTGGATTAGAAAATCAAGGAGAAAAGTTCTCCCAAGCTCTCTCTATGAAAGCCACCTTAACCCCTCACTATTTGGTTGATCTCTCTCTTACATTTCACTTGTTCTTGCCTCCGCCATTGTCATGCCCACTTAAATCTCGAGGCAATTTATTTTACACCGGCCTAGATCAAATAAAATACAAGACATGGTATTAGTACCTCGAATCTTTACAACATCCGGAGGGTGATTCCAGATGAATCTAGGAATTATTCATTCAATCGAAGTGCAGTCAAAGGCAACATCTAATTAGGTAATATTCTCTTATTTATGATTTTTATTTGAAGGAAATTGGTTAGTCGGAAGTGGGTTAAATGAATGAATTTTAAAAAAAAATCATTTTGGATCTTTATTGGGTCTATGAAGTATGTTGGATTTAGATCCGATCTAACTATTTTAAATAAAATCTTTATGTCATTTAACTTGTTTATAAAATGTTTTTATTAATTTATACTAGTTTTAATTTATAATTGCATCAAATAAATTTATTGTGTATAGTGCATGTGCAACCTATGCAGTTAAAGCCCTACTAAAGCCTCATGAAATCCCCGCTATAACGCATAGCACTTTTCGACTGCAACGCTATTTCAATTTAGCGCTATTGAATAGTAGATCCACTTTAAGCCCCACTATTTTCTGCTACACCCGCTAAATTAAGGTTTTTAGCACCCAATTTAGCAACATTAATATATAAAAGTTGATTTGACTAGTTCTCTTTTAAACCAAATCACCAACGTTAGGGTAAAGACCTAATTTTAAGGTATAATTTCTTAATATATGTTAGAAATCTATCGTAGCCATCAAATCTAGTCTGCATAAATGAAGTGAGAATGAGATTTAATTAACTTAAAATATTTGGTTTTATATCTAATGAAGTTTTTTACACCTCCACTATTTTCTACTATATCCCCGATAAACTTTTTGCACATCTACCGCTATAGAACCGATAAGCACTTTAGCTACACAGTGTGCAACATATATGAAGTGTACATGGCTAATGTAACTGTACGTAGATACTAGAATTTACATCGGAACAGACACATTTGTTCCTCTGTATATACCTTTATTGTCCAAAGTTTTTTTAATTATATAAAATAACAATTGTAAATAAATATAAGCATAATAACAAATACATACACACACACATGCGCACATGTGTGCGGGCGTGTGTGTGTATATGCGTATGCATACATGCATGCATGCATACATACATACATAAATATATACATACATACATATATATAATTTGTAAGTTACATGTTTTATAATTAAAAGTTGACAAATAGAAATCTAGCTTTGACTGGAAGAATTAAAAATGGATTTATGATTTTGCACAAAAGTCCACTTATGAAATTTTTAATTGAAATGAATTTTAAACATATGAAAACAATAACCGTTAGGTACGTTCATACCACCACCGAATCAGAGTGAGAAAGGAGGCACCGGACGAAATACACCAACCACCAAACCATGCTTCTCCACGCTCCTACCGGACCACTTGCTTCCGGTCCAACTCCACTTGCTTCCGGTCCAACTCCATTGCCTACCGGACCACTTGCTTCCGGTCCAACTCCATTGCCTACCGGACCACTTGCTTACCGGACCAGCCACTCCACTACCTGCCGAACCAAACCCAAGGTATCCCTACCGGACCAACCAATCGCCAAACCAAACCCAAGGTATCCCTACCGAACCAACCAATCGCCGAACCAAACCCAAGGTATCCCTACCGGACCAACCAATCGCCGAACCATCCACTACCGAATCAACCTCCACCGGTTCAACCTCTACCAAACCACCCACTACCGGACCAATCCACTTCTCCATCCACTACCGAACCAACATCACCAGGCCAGATCACGTCAGCCCAGGCCCATCAACAGCTATATACTTCGAAGACCCCTACCCCCAGCCTCACTCTATAAATAGAGGGGCAGGGGTACAACAATGGGGGACAAGTTTGGAGAGCTCAAGCACGGAGAGAACTTTCAAACAACTTTCTTTTACTTGTATCAAAGCTTTGTACTTGTAATCAAAACAAAAGAAGAGAAATAACATATAAAGTGGACGTAGGCACATTCTGGCTGAACCACTATAAATCTGCGTGTCTTTTTACAGTTTAGCCCCTGCTTTTCATATATTTGCATAAATCACCCAAATCACTAAAAACAACATAAGATCTACTAAATCATACGACTTTGAGGTGTTTGTCCATTTTTTGTGCAAACATTTTTGGTGCTTTCAATGAGAGCTAAAAGCTCGAAGCTTCAGCTTCATCCACTTAACAGTTTTCCTAACAACATCGTTCGCCACTTGGAAAACATGCCTCCCAAACAGAAAAAATATGTTAACAAAGGAAAAAACATCGCATCCAGCAGTCTTCCAGATCCAGCTGTCACGAATCAAGTAAATCGTCCTCCTCCAGCAGCAGTAACAAATGAAGGACAGGCTAACCCAACCACTCCTGCCACAGAACAGCCTGCAGCAATTACTAAGGTAGATTTGGACAGAGTTGTGGTTGAAGTAACTAACCGCTTCACGTCCCAGCAGAAAGCCTTGGTGGACCATCTCATGTCACGCTTAAGGGATGCTGAAGAATCCAACCGCAACATTGAATCATGGGGCGAGTCCCAGTCTGGAGGATCTCAGAGACAACAAAGATCTTCCTTCTTCGAAGGAGCTAACGGCAAAAGTAGCCATGGTAGGAGCCGAGACCGAGCACAGCCCGAAGTTAGGCCTGAGGAAGCGTTTGGTACCGAACCCAACGGGGGAGGTACCGGACGGAGGTCAACTGTAGCTGAGCCTATCATACTGCCTAACCACGAAAACGCTGGTGAATGGGGCCGAGCTAGAGTCCAGTCCGAAGTTGGACCCGAGGAAGTGCTTAGATCAGAACCCAGCAGGGGAAGATCAAGGCAAGGGCCAACTGTAGCTGACCCTAGCATGCTCCCAGAAGATCAAAGGCAGCCGCTGGAAAATATGAGGAACGATAAACGATACCATCCCTACAGGTCATCTGGACGGAATCAATCCCACAGAACAGAACCAAACTCGTTTCTATCTGCTCCAAATTCTGATGAAAGGATGGCGCGCTTATTCAGAGAGTGCGTCCAACGGGAGCAAAGAGATCGAGGGATAGGCGCTAGGGTGACCAGCCCTTTCGCCCGCAACATTGAAATTGCTATCACCCCCCGAGAATGGAAGATGCCAACAATGGAACCTTACAAGGGAACCTCCGACCCCATCGTACACTTACAAAGATACACACAGCACATGCTCATGAGTGGAGCAACAGAAGGAGTACTGTGCAAATGCTTTCCACTATTCTTAGCAGATCTCGCTACCTCCTGGTTCTGTCATTTACCCCAGGGATCCATCAGCTCGTGGGAAATGTTGAAAGAAAGGTTTATCAGTCAGTTCCGCATTCATGTGGAACAACCTAAGGACGCTTATTCCTTATCTAGCATCAAACAAAAACCCGAAGAAAAACTGCAACAATACCTGACCTGATTCAATGCCGCAGCGGTCGTAGTCCAAGATGCCGATGAGAAGCTTATCCTAATGGCCCTCTGTAGTGGTGTGCATCCGGACACTAAATTTGCTAGAAGGTTGATGAAAGAAAAACCAGCTACTTTACCCGATTTCTTCCATGAAGCCGGGAAATATATGAGGCTCGAGGATGCTGCCGTTGAGGGGCAGCCAGGACAGCAAAATAAGGCAACTCACAGCAATGCCCCCGCTGTGGCAAGGGACGTTCGAAGAAATGATTCCAGAGACAATGCTGGGGGCAAGAAGGGAGAAAAGCGCTTATATCGGCCTGGACCAAGATTCGACACTTACACTCCTTTGAACGAGACCGTCGAAAATATCTTCCTTGCCACCCAAGGCGAAGTTAGATACAAACGCCCACCATACAAGAAGGAATCAGATAACGCGCAGAAGTCTGGAAAGTTCTACCGCTTCCACGAATCTCATGGGCATGATACCAATGAATGCCATCATCTCCGGGATCTGATTGAGGAACACATCAGAAGGAAGAAACTGGAACGTTATGTAAAAAGTCAGGACAGGACTCCAGCTCCTACCAATGAAAACCCAAGGCTACCCTCACCGGGGACCGACAGAGGAAACCACAACGCTAGCAGCTCTAGCCAAGAGAAGATAGTGTTCCATACCATCTCAGGAGGACTGCACATCGCAGACAGAAGCTGGAAAGAGATGGAAAGATATGGAAAGTCGCTTAGAGACAATAAAGACTATGTCAATTCGGTTATAGAAGAGCGCCACCCGAAGCGGAAATAAAGTGATGACATCACATTCGGTAAGCGTGACCTAGAAGGAAGGCAGTACCCTCACATGGATCCCATGGTTATCTCTGCCCGACTCGATCCCGCCGAAGTTTACCGAATCCTGGTAGACACTGGAAGCTCAGTAAACATCCTGTTCAAATAAGCATTCGACAAAATGAAGCTATCAATAAAGGATGTATCCCCCTGCGATAAACCATTGCACGGTTTCACTGAAGATGCGAAGATGCCCCTCGGGCAACTGGACCTCTTTGTTGAGATTGGAAGCCATCCCCGCTCCGCTGTACGGAAATAGACGTTTGTGCTAATAGAAAACCATTCGGCCTACAACGCCTTCTTAGGAAGGCCAGCCTTGTCTGACTTCCAAATTGTCCTAGCCCCATGGTGCCTAAAGATGAAATTTCCAATAGACAATGGAGTAGGGGAAGTGGAAGGAGACCAGGACGTTGCTCGAGACTGCTATGTGACTGAACTTCGCAACAACCACAGGAAGGATAAAGGGAAGGGTGTAGAGATTGCCCTCTGCACAAAAAGTCTAGAGTCATAGCAACTAAAGAAATCCCCTCCTCTTCGATATACTAGCGACCCTTTCAATGAATTAGACCCTAGGGACAAAGAGGAGGAGGCCACCGCCGAGCCTGCAGAGGCTATGGAATTTATATCTGTAGACAAGCATGACTCAAGTAGACTATTGAAAATTGGGTCCCAACTAAAAGCCGAATTGAAGGAACAACTCATCGATTTTCTCCGCCACAACTTGGATGTATTCGCATGGTCACACGCTGACATGACCGGAATCTCCCCCGACATAGCATGCCACGTATTAAACATTAATCCTACCAAGGCGCCCGTAAAACAAAGAAAGAGAAGTATGGGGGCAGAACGATCAGCAGCCCTCGATGAAGAAGTAAAGAATCTACTCGCCAATGACTTCATACGAGAAGCTATCTACCCGGAATGGATCGCCAACCAGGTACTGGTAAAGAAGGCTAATGGGAAGTGGCGAACCTGCATTGACTTTTCCAACCTAAACGACGCTTGCCCAAAGGATTGCTTCCCACTTTCCCAAATCGACCAACTTGTAGACAGCACAGCCGGGCACGAGCTCCTATCTTTTATGGACGCATACTCAGGATATAACCAAATTCCTATGCATGCTCCCGACCAAGACCACACTAGTTTCATCACCGACCGAGGTTTATACTGCTATAAGGTAATGCCTTTCGGACTTAAAAATGCAGCAGCCACCTACCAGCGCCTCGTCAACAAGATGTTTGCAGGGCTAATAGGACAAACTATGGAAGTATATGTGGATGACATGCTGGTAAAGTCAAGGAAAGCCAAAGATCACGTAAGCCACCTAGGCGAGATGTTCCAGGTACTTCGACAGTATGGAATGAAGTTGAATCCACTAAAGTGCTCCTTCGGAGTGTCATCAGGAAAGTTCTTAGGATTCATCGTACATGCCAGAGGGATTGAAGCAAACCCTGAACAAGTCCGAGCGCTAAGGGATATCAAGATACCTTCCACCCGAAAGGAAATGCAAAGCCTAAATGGAAAAGTGGCCGCCCTAAGCCGATTCATCTCCAAGGCAACGGACAAGTGCGTCCCCTTTTTCGAAGCTCTAAAGAAAGACAAAGGAAAGTTCGAATGGACTGACGAATGCTTAACCGCTTTCCTTAACCTAATCGAACACCTCCAGAAACCACCGGTACTCTCGACTCCAAGCGAAGGCGAAGAATTATACCTATACCTGGCTGTGTCATCTCACGCCCTAAGCGCTGCCTTGGTAAGGGAAGACAACCGCACGCAACGGCCAGTTTACTTCGTCAGCAAAAGGTTTACTGGGGCAGAAGTCAGATATCCTAAACTTGAGAAGCTAGCATACTGTTTACTAATCACATCACGGAAACTGCGTCACTACTTCCAGTCCCATTCCATCAAAGTTCTGACCGATCAACCACTAAGGCAGGTACTCCATCGTCCCGACACTTCTGGGCGACTACTTAAATGGTGCATTGAACTAAGTCAGTATGATATCACCTATCACCCTCGCACCGCCATCAAGGGACAAGCCATGGCTGATTTCATTGCAGAATTCACTACCAACGAAGATAAGGAGCAAATGGAAATAGCAGAAGATATCAAGTGGAATCTCTTTGTGGATGGTGCATCGAACGAACAAGGCTCGGGGGCAGGTGTGGTAATAATCACTCCCAGGGGAAACAAACTGCACTATGCTATAAGGTTGGAGTTCGCTGCCACCAACAACGATGCAGAATATGAAGCGGTGATAGCTGGATTAGAACTTGCCATAGAAATCGGAGCCAATTCTTTGTGTCTTCATAGCGATTCTCAACTTATTGTTAATCAAATACTAGGAGAATTCCAAGCTCGAGAAGAACGACTCATAGCATATTTAAAGAAGACCAAGTTACTTCTCAGCCGATTGGACCACTACTTAGTCAAACACATCCCTCGGGAAGAGAACCAAGAGGCCGACGAATTGGCGAAGCAAGCAAGTGTGAGAAACATCACCATCTTCGGGGCAGTAACCGTCTCAAAGCAACTGGCCCTAAGTTTTGAGCAAGTGAATCTGATAGCTGCAACCGAGGAAGCAACTTGGATGACTCCCATCCGAGACTACCTACAAAGTGGCACACTACCCAACGGGCGTAACGAAGTCAAGAAAATCTTGAGGAAAGCATCCCGCTACACAATACAAGAAGACATCCTCTATCGGCGCGGATTCTCTAACCCGTTATTAAGGTGTGCCGCTGGGAGGGAAGCCAAGGAAATCTTATCCAACATCCATCAGGGAAGCTGCGGAGATCACACCGGAGGGCAAACATTAGAAAAAAAGATACTCCGATATGGATATTTCTGGCCCACCTTAAGAAAAGACGCCTTAGCTTTCGTCAAAAAGTGTGACAGATGCCAGAAGTTTGCTAAGATTCCGCGGCTACCAACAACTGAGATTACTCAAATGACCGCCCTTGGCCCTTCGCGATATGGGGAATTGACTTAATCGGCGAGCTACCAATGGGCCGAGGCGGGGCCAAATATGCTATAGTGGCAGTCGACTATTTCACCAAATGGGTGGAAGCGGAACCTCTGAATAAAGTATCTTCAGCCAAAGTTATTAACTTCTTGATCAAAAATGTTCTGTGCAGGTACGGAGTCCCACTCAAAATCATATCAGATAATGGACTTCAGTTTGACAGCGAGGAATTCGCCAACTGGTGTCGAGAGCACGAAATTCATAAAAGCTTTTCATCCGTAGCATATCCCTAGGCAAACGGACAAGTCGAAGCAGTCAACAAAATTCTGAAAACTCTGATCAAAAAGAAGCTCGAAAAGTCAAAGGGCGCTTGGGTGGATGAACTCCCTACGGCACTATGGGCCTATCGCACATCTTTCAGAACATCGACGGGGCACACTCCTTTCTCTTTGGCATACGGATCGGAGGCTATGCTCCCATTTGAAACCGTTGTGCCTTCCCACCGTAGGATCCACTATAACCCAGAAGAGAATGAAGAACTCCTCCACATGTCTTTGGATCTAGTTGAGGAGAGAAGAAATGATGCAGTCCTTAAAGCAGCAGCCCACAAGCAGAAAGTGGTAGCATAATACAACTCCAAAGTCAAGCATCGTACCTTACAAGAAGGGGATCTTGTCCTCAAACGAATCTTCCCTCGCCCCGGAGCACTAGACCCAATCTGGGATGGATCATATGTAATTCATAAAGATCTCCACAATGGAGCTTATATTTTGTCAACAGTGGACGGAGAGGTGTTCCAGAGGGCATGGAACATCCAGCACCTCCGTCGATACTTTTCTTAACTTGTACTGCCCATATGAAGTGAATTAACAAAGAGAATCAGTGGACGTAGGCCTTTTCATGCCGAACCACTTTAAAAAACCTTGTCTCTTTTTTTACTTGTTCCTTTATATCTTGGCTACTTGTTAACTTTATTCTTTTCTGTTGAACAAAATCCTATGCGAGGCACTCCACAGCGCAACTTCACCTGGACAAGACCTAACAGGTACTACGCGAATCTATGCCCTCGCCAATGAGACACTTTTGCTCCAGCATCCCTCTGCTGCGGGTTAACTCATTGCTCGCGACGGCCCTTAAAGCCAACTGTAATGAGCCGATTATAAGCCACCGAGAAGGCCGACTATAGCCGAGGCAGCTCATTACGGCGTTCGGCTCGCCGGCAACTGTGAACCTATTATAAGCCCCAACATAAGGTGTGGCCAGCCAGGGGAAGTTCACAGTTGACGATCGGCACCCACGCTAGCCGGCCACAGTAAATCGAATAATACCCACGATTACGGGCCATAATGGCCTGGGTAGTTACTGTGCGCGATCTCGGCTCCGATGTGTCTTAAGTGCGGCTGTGGTAAAAAAGAATTAAATCCCCGCGGAGGCGTAAGATGGGTGACAAATGTCTCCAAGACCCACAGCTAGGGAAAGTGACTACAAAGCCCGTTTGCCACGAACTTGAGCACATCGAAGGCCTTCCGTGATTGGAAGTTTTACTATTTCACATATTTCAATTTTACTTAAAAAGATTTCCTCCTATCCTCTATAACAATCCCTAAAGTACAGAATACAGAGTAGGAGATACTCGCCAATGGGTGAAGGGACTCACAATTGGATGGCAGGGCATTCAACTGCGTTCCATGCTCGGTCATACAAGATATTCAAAACTGCCATCTAGGATTAGAACATGAAAGGCGGTATTTTTTTCTTTTGTGTACAAATACATGACTATAATTTGTTCACACCACACGCTAACATTGTAAGTCATGAAATTATGTTTTAAACCAGAACATGACATCAAACACAATTCAATTACAAGAATATACATAGCTATATTTCTCATACGACATGTCAAAATAGCAACAAACATTCATAAGATGACAAAATTAGCTTAATTAAAGAATTACACGTCAAGAATAGAGCTATTTATTACAAGTAGCAAAATGTTACAACCTAAAAGCTACTTTACTGTTTTAAGACTAACATCTACAACCCTGTCAAGTCCACAAAAAGAGTTTTTCCAGGTATAATTAAGGGGCCGGCTGCATTGGAGTTTTTTCCTTGTCCAGTTGCCCACCTGTCCAGACAGAGAAAGGATTCATTAGTGAGAAGCAACCAAGTTAATGGGGAAACTAAAAAGGAAGACTTACCAACACCTGCTTCTTGGCCATCCTGGTCGTCATCATCTACTTGCACACCTGCCTCCTCAGCAGCAAGCAACCGCATACCCTCCTTCACCGCCACCTTCTCCTCCTTGGAAAACTGGGCAGTGACCACATCCATGCTGAAGGCCATGCCACCATCTTTATCCGCATCGGCCTTGGCCTCCTCCAGAGCCCGAAGATAGATCTTAGCCATGACCCTAGGATAATCATCCATCCAGGATAGGTTGCCCTGCTTCCAGGTTCGGAAGTACATGTCCTGAAGCATTTTGTCCATCATCCCCTCATTCTCCTCAAACTCCCTCATCCGGGCCTCGAAAGCCGACAACCTTTCAACGGCAGCATCTCTCTCCGATCGGTATCTCGAGCAGTCAACCAGAAGGGATTTCCGCATTGCCTCCATCTCCTCCCTCAACTTGGCTTGAGCAAGCTCTGCAGCCTCAAGTTTCCCGGACAACTCCTCTATCTGCTCAAGATCCGCTTTCCGAACCTCGTCCACCGTGGCAATAGCCATGTCGATCCGTTCCTTGCAAGTACCTTCCATTTTCCGCAGTTCGGCCCGGCTGGCCTCTTCCATGGTTTTCTTTAGTCGTCCAGAAGCAACCTCATGCTGAGAAATCTGAATGGACTGATCAGCAAGCTGTTTGGCCTAATCCGAAACCACAAATCGTAGTCGGATGTTGGCACTCCAAATCTCCTCTCCAGCCTTAACCAGCCGGGCGTGATGCCCCATCAGCTTCCTAGTCTCCTCCGCCACCCGATCAATATTAGCCTTGGCCTCGTCTCCCATGGTAATTATCCGAGTAGTAAGTAAATCGAGATCTAAGGACTTAGCCTCGTCAAGCACCCGTACCATGGGATTGCGGGGAAGAAGGTGCTCACCGGTAACCTCGTCAAAAGTAATATCATGGGAACTTGGGTCCAGGTCAGGATGACCCGCAAATGGATTCCGAACCAAGTCAGGACGATCAATCTGAGTGACGGTAGGATTTTCAGACGGGTGTGGAGAGAGTGCGAACTCAGTATCCTCCTCCGTGATATCATGAAGAGGCTGAACTGGAGGCTGAGGACCAAGTAAAGGTTCAGATAAGGGGTGACTCCTCTTTCTCTTTTGAATGCCCTCTTCAATAACCCCGAGAAGAGGACGGTAGCCGACTACATCCCCGGAACGGTGGGTTGAAGGCTTCGGCTTGGCGGAAGCTTTGGAGAGCTTGTATTGTTCAAGCCTGTGCCGAAGATCTGAGGCCTTAGCCATTTTACCTACTCCTGATATGAAGAACAAGTGTCACAAGCTTACATTAATCCATAATTCGAGAAACATGGCAAATTAAAAGTTAAAAGAAACAAGGAAACAGATCTGTTATACAAACCCTGGGGAGGAGTAGGATACTGCAATAAGTCCTGGATTTCATTCCAGGACGGGAGCGGATCATAAAATATTCCTAAGTCACTATCATAAATGGAGCCTGCAGGAGTCAAAAGTTCACCTTGAGTCATCGGAGCCACCTTAGCTGGAACAATCTGAGAAGACTCGCTTGCACCGGTCCTGGCCTTGTCAGCTTTCCCGGATATCTCTACCAAAGCCGGCTCTCCGTCCAGCCCCTCGAAAGCTTGGTGGAATGCATCATCCGTCCACTCATGTATCTCGCCTGCTTGCCCAGGAAGCAAGGCCCTGATACCATCGCCACCATCACCACCTTCCCGGTCCGCTCCACCCTCACCTCTCTCCTCCTCCACGTCTTCCTTCCCCGGAGTAAGTGGACAAGTGCTGGGGGAAGGACCATCCGACTTCTTAAGCTTCTTACCTCCGACCACTGGGGATTTTGAGAAAGGTTTCCTCTTGCCACTCTCTGCTGGGACACCTCCCTTAGCCTGAGCAGCCGCCCTCTCCTCCGCCGTTTCCCTCAGCTTGACTACTGACTGCTGTGGAAGAATCAAGTTATACTCCAGAAGGGTCGCATTTCTGATCAGGTAGGCAGCTGATCTATCTCTCCCGGGGATAGCTTCTATCTCAGCCGCCGTCTGAACCAGGCGATCAGTCTCCACAACCGCAAAGCCACCTATCGCTAGCAAAAATGAAAACGTATGAGAAGAAGCATCGCAACCAGAATGGAAATTATAAATAAAGCGTCAACTTACATCCAGAGGTGAAACGCCGAATAGAAACAGAGTCGTCCCTGACGAAGAACCACTCCTTCTTGAACATGCTGAACTTAGAATACAGATCCAAGACCGGCTTGAAGGTTACCGCTGACTCCAAGCTGATATATGGGGACCCCTTCTTATAGCCCCTCAGATTATATAAGTACCGGATCTCCCGGTTGGAAGGAGCACGCCCATACTTCCTCTGGAAGATGGCGAAGAGGCTCACCAGTATAGCATAGGAGTTGGGTTGAAGCTGGAATGGGGCCACCTTTAGATATGTAAGGAAGCTGGCTACCCAAGCATTAAGAGGCGGGATGGCACCACACATATAGTGGTATCTGCTGTAGGCGAAGTACCCTTCGGGAGGGTCATATGGCATCACTTCTCTCCCTGGCAACAGCATGCGCGCCCTATCAATTCCGAAAGAACGGGAGATGACATCAAGCTGCTCTTCCTTAAGGGAGCTGGGAAAGCAATCAGGCGGGGAGTTCAGAAGCTCCTGAGGACCGTACCCGTCCATTAGTGATCTCGGGGTAGATCCGTGACGTTCCGGTCCTGGCTGAGCAGGGGGCACTGCGGAAGATTCTCCTTCGCCCTGGGACTTCTTTTTATCCGATCGAGTTTCTGCTTTGCGAGACATTATCTGCAACGTCAAAAAAACACATGTTGTTAAAACAGAGAATACAAACAAGCAAGTACGTATAGCCCGGAATTTCGCTCCTGATATAAAAAGTGAAAAAATCAAGCCCATTCGGCATTCACATTACTCAAGCCCATTCGGCATTCACATTACTCAAGCCCATTCGGCATTCACATTACTCAAGCCCATTCGGCATTCACATTACTCAAGCCCATTCGACATTCACATTACTCAAGCCTATTCGACATTCACATTACTCAAGCCCATTCGGCATGCTCATTATCAAGTTCGTTCGGCATCGAAAGCCCTTAGGATCATTCGGTAAAATAAAGAGAATCAACTTTGAAAACTCGTTCGGCAGAGGAGGATTTACCTAGTCTGGCAGTTAAGGTTGTTTCGACACAATAATTGACTCGGCAGTTCAGGAGCTAACTCAGCTATTTCGTTCGGTAAGGAATAACGAAGGGATGTGTCTCCTACTTATAGAGGAAGGTTGGATATGCCGGACCATCTGGTTCGTTTCTCTGGCCGAATATGGTCGTCCAAACTAAAACAAAGCACGACATATACTGAGCATATGACCTACTTTGGGGGGCAAGTGTTAGGTACGTTCATACCACCACCGAATCAGAGTGAGAAAGGAGGCACCGGACGAAATACACCAACCACCGAACCATGCTTCTCCACGCTCCTACCGGACCACTTACTTCCGGTCCAACTCCACTTGCTTCCGGTCCAACTCCACTGCCTACCGGACCACTTGCTTCCGGTCCAACTCCATTGCCTACCGGACCACTTGCTTACCGGACCAGCCACTCCACTACCTGCCGAACCAAACCCAAGGTATCCCTACCGGACCAACCAATCGCCGAACCAAACCCAAGGTATCCCTACCGGACCAACCAATCGCCGAACCATCCACTACCGAATCAACCTCCACCGGTTCAACCTCTACCAAACCACCCACTACCGGACCAATCCACTTCTCCATCCACTACCGAACCAACATCACCAGGCCATATCACGTCAGCCCAGGCCCATCAACAGCTATATACTTCGAAGACCCCTACCCCCAGCCTCACTCTATAAATAGAGGGGCAGGGGTACAACAATGGGGGATACGTTTGGAGAGCTCAAGCACGGAGAGAACTTTCAAACAACTTTCTTTTACTTGTATCAAAGCTTTGTACTTGTAATCAAAACAAAAGAAGAGAAATAACATATAAAGTGGACGTAGGCACATTCTGGCTGAACCACTATAAATCTACGTGTCTTTTTACAGTTTAGCCCCTGCTTTTCATATATTTGCATAAATCACCCAAATCACTAAGAACAACATAAGATCTACTAAATCATACGACTTTGAGGTGTTTGTCCATTTTTTGTGCAAACAATAACCTCTAATAAATTTAAAACCAACGAACATTACAAATCATGATTTTGATTTTCTAAATGATTCATGAAATCAAAATATGTACCTCACTTGTTTTTATATGTTAATAAGTTACAAAATTATATCAATCAATTAAGGATTAATAAATGTATTTTTTTAACATTGATATTTGGTCAATAATAGAATTAGATCGGACAACCCAGGCTTATACAAAATTGTTGTATAATGTTTAGGATCTAAACTATGCATACAAGATGAACAAATAAACAAAAGAGACGAAGCATATAGGGATCTAAACTATATTAACATTGTGTATTACATAATAAAATAAGAACAGAAAATTACCTTAAGATAAAGCCAAAAATCACACCCTGAATGAAGAATAAAACTTCTGATTTGATTAAATCAGCCTTCGGATTTTTGAAGGATCTAAAGACAAACACCACCTTTAATATTTTTGACTTTATTTGAATTTTGTTTGGGAATTTTATTCCTTGGAAACCATGGAATATTCAGCCATTGTAGAGAGAGAGAGAGGGAAGAGAGCAGGAAAAAAGGAAGTGTCGGGAGAAAGAAAGAAATTTTTTTCTATAGGGATCATCAAAACCTTTCCAAGTCCTTCCTTAACACCTTCCCTTTTTAATTTCTCATTAAATCTCAATTAGATCCCCTCCCTCTGATCATGTATGGTCGACCTTTAAAATTTTCAAACCCACGTAGTAATTAATTGATTTGAACCAAATTTAAATATTTATCAATATCATATATCGATATGTGTGCGCGTGTGTGTATAACTTTTATATATGCACTTTATTAAATACTAATGACATTCAAAAAAATCAAATGAAATTTAATATTTAATATTTAATATTTCTTAACTATTAATTAATTAAATTAATTTACAACGATTATAAATTAATTAAATTATGTGATTTTTCTGAGTATTTATCATTAGGGTTATGTGACTCAAAGGTGTGAAGTCAATCAGTGACTAATATCGAAGAATTCAAATTTTATCACTCACACGTCAACTTAGCTAGTGGTGTGACATTTTGGCTTAATTTATTACTCACAGATCTTTTTAGTAAAATTTATAATTTACCATCACCTTAGCTAGCGATACATGATACTAACGATTATTTACGTCAGTTCTCCTTGTCAACCTTATATCACATTAGGATTTATGAAAAAAATTTGGTCAAAATTCCAACAGTCCACATTTGATTAGTGTAAATACAAAACGCTTAGTTTAATAACAACAATTACTAAATTGTACTACTTTGGCTTGAAACTTTGACTTTGATTTGAGTATTGTTGACCGTGTTATTAACGATATATAACCGAGGAGACAAATTCTCTATTGAATAGTGTTTCACTTCCAATGTTTCGACTCAGACCCAACTATAGTCGTTCGGGGAACCTCATGCCATGGTTTAATTGTAATCAAAGTGGAGTGTCTGTTTAAAGTCAACAGTATTCTCAAGTCGAGAGAACTATGTTATATCGTCACTTCGAGATTATCTGTTTGACCTTTGTTGTACTAACCATCAAAAAACTTTCAAATGAGTCATTTCATAGTTATCCAATAACTGTCAGTTTTAACACGTTGTTTCCTCCATTAGTCATGAGTAATGCACTGTCCAACATTTGGAGAGCATTACGCACTCTTATCTCAAAAGATGTATTTATAAACATCTTGACTATGAATATTTAATGTAATATGTTATTTATAATATGATAAATTTCTCATGATTACAACACATTTTAATTACCATCACATAACAAATCATTTAAGGATTTTCTATTTAATATATTTAAATTAATTAGTTAATTAATTATACCATAATATAAAATGTATATATAGAAAGAAAATATCTTTTATTTTGAACAAGATTGACTATCAAATAGATATATGTAACAAAATATATAATTGACTCAACGGGTCAAAATTTCTCCACCTAGTATCTCCATAACCGATCTTTCTTTTTTCATCTAATATACCATCAATACATGTGGATCCAAGTAATTTGATTATAACTAAGCTGTTATCGAATTTAATTGTAAGGTAGATTTTTCATTCTTTATGAATTGTGTAATCCTAGCTAAGATTAACATACTAAAAATTAATTTTCAAATCAAATTTGGTGCTACGGTAGACCAAACTATTGACTTTAATTATTATTTGGATAAAAAATATTTAATCATTATAATTTTTGTTGTTATTTCACTAAAAAAAAATATAAAAAAGAACGGCGAAAAAAATAGTAATATAAAACAGTATGATATGTTCAGGTATAATTAGTTATCATTGTCCTTTCCATAACAAATTACTATCATTAAGTATTGATTTAATAAACGTAATTCAATATTAATTGAACTCAATAACTCCTAATCTGGATAAAATAGTTTTACTTACACTGTTCATCTCTCATCAGGCATGGTCAATCACATTCACTACAAGAAACACAATGGATTCCAACGGCAGCCAGCCGTTGGCGGCCGTTGGAAAGCTGTTGGTAGACATTGGAAAAGCCGTTGGTATACATTTCAACGGCGGCCAACGTCCACCAACGGAGCCAACGCGCTTATACCAACATCTTCCAACGTTCAATTTGTCCACGTGGTAGAAGATGTTGACCAAATTGGACGTTGGAGTGACGTTAGAAGACGTTGGAAATTCCGATGGAGAACGTTGAAAGACGTTGGAATAAATGTGCCAATAAGCCGTTGATGGACGTTGGAAATCTAGGTGTTTTTTTTAAAAGAACCAACAATGCAAGCTTCCAGCCACCTCCAACATCGTATATCTCATAAAAGCTCAATTTCGAGCACATATACAACAGCATATCTCACATATAATCAATCATAATAGTAAATCCAAGTAATAAGCATATATACTAATCAATATACACAATACAAATCAATAAAAACAACAAGAACCATCCAACATCAACATCCAACAAAACGTCCAATCCAACATCAACATCCAACCATAACTAAATTACTACGTCAACATCTCAAAAATCACATCCAAACCAACATCCAAAACATCAGAATGTATCAAATCCTCACACTCTCCAAATATACATGTCCGTAGCAAAACAAATCAAATCATACCTGAAATCACTCTCCTCCAGAACCACCAGAAGACGGAAACCGGCCATATTGCTCCATAAACTCCGTAAGACGCCTGTTCAGCTCCTCCGTCTTGGCTTTGGTGCGGATATTGCGTTCCTCGAGCGGGGCGACCTGGGCTCTGAGTTATGCAATCTCCTCCTTATCTTGAGCCCTTTGATACTCAATCTGAGCCGTCTTAGCCTGTAAATAAAATTTAAATTATCAGTGTTTAATAACTGTAATTCATGTTTACTATAATCCATCACAATGTGCAACAGTTGGTTCAGAATAATTATTTTAAAATTTAAGTTAAAGTTATTACCGATTGATTCCCAAAACCATAGCGTCTGCCATGTGCCGCTGGATCCATGACAGACTCAAAAATAGCGTCCTCCTCATCGGCGGTCAACTCGTCGCGCCCAGAGCCCTCGAGAATGGAAGTCCGTGCTTGCTGAAACTTTTGCTGTTATGCAAAATAAGTTGAATTTAGATAACATTATTTTAATTAACTTATATAAGTGTTAAGTCATTATGTTACTTACATATGCGGACTGCGCTTTGGCATCGTGATCCCAGGAGTATGAAACGGTGCCTGCTTCGTCGACCTGACTCAACGCATGAGTATACGTGAAAACATCCCAGTAACTCACAGAAGCACCACCACGCTATCTCTCCAGAAATATGTCCATATACATATATATTATATATATATATGTTTATGTTATCTACAACTTAGAACTTAAAATCTTTAAATTATTATCGTAATTAATAAATATACCAAGTCCTCTCGATGATGCTGAAATGACTTGGAACCACCACGATGTGTGACAGGGTTCTTGCTCCTATTGGCTGAGTTCCTCTCCGACTGCCTCTGTAAATTTAATTTAAAAACAAAAATTGTTTAACATTTCTAGTTAGTATTTGCGTAGAAGAATTTAAATTAAACATATGATAAATTTACCTAAAACTCCTCGTTTCCCCACCATGTCACAAAATCATCCAACACAGCTGCGCTCATCCACTGAGGTTTCTTTCCCGCTGTTTTTAAGCTGTTTACTGTTTCCCGGTAGTTCTTTGCGACTTTGCTGCACCAATGGCGATATACGACTGAAATATCAGCGTCCTGAAGATCCACTTCCGCCTGCACGTTTGACAAAATAAGAGTTATACAGCTTTTATATATAATGTAAAGATGAATTGATATAACATGTTCCTAATATATTAAAGTGACATACCAAAAAAATCCTGCGAAATAGTCTCTTTAACATTATCTGGAATCAATGTCCACTTAGGCCAACATTCGGTCATACGACTCATGTACGCTCGTCGAGATATAGATAGAACTACTTGAGTCGGCTCCAAAGAGAAACCACTGTGTTTAAATAGAGAATTTTTTTTAATATTTCATGATTACTATATATTTTCAGAATAGATTGTACGAAAATGAAATTTAATTTTGAAATTTAATACTTACCTTTGATCTGCTTTTGGCTTTAGCCACACCACAGGACGCCGTAGCTCCTGTGATGGACCACCGCCATCACTACTGTCCGGACGAGCGTTCCCTCTCTGTGAGGAAGAGGGAGACCCAGAATGTCCACCGGTACGTCTACATGACGACATACCTATATAATACATGTTACAAACAAACATTATAATAGAAAATAAAATGACTATATGTAAAACATACAGTATGGCGTAACGTAAAAACGAGATGTGATACATATCATATATTAGCATACCATTTCATTTTTAATGAAAACATGATAATGTTTAATTAAAAAAATATAAATTTACCTTCTCAAAATGTAGATAGTTGATCAGTCCTCGTCATTTTCGGATTCAGACTCTGTTTCGCACTCTATATTTTGTTCCTCTGTACCCTTAAATGCTTCAATTAATCCATTTGATTCATCGTTTAGAGGTCCAAAATCTATTTGATCATCGGTTATTATTATTCCTCTATTTTCCACGATATCTGCTTGGTAAGCTTGTTCTTCGGGAATATTCGGTCCATCAAATGTAAATCTTGCCTTTGTTTTAAAAACAGCCGACCAATCTATTTTATCTCTTCTTAGAGATGGGTAAGAAGCATAATAAACTTGAAGAGCTTGTTTGGCAAGTACAAAAGGATCGTATTTATAATAACGCGAAGTATGTTTTATTTCTATAAGATTATATTTTGGGTGCACGTTGATTCCAGAACCTGGAACGTTGCTGAACTAGTTGCATTTAAACAAAAATACTTCTTCCGCGGGTCTTGTGAAATACGTCAATTGCAAAACCTGGGTTAGCACGCCATAAAAATCATGTATATGATCATTTGGATCATCACTACCTTTAACAAATACACCAGTATTGTTAGTTAATTTTTCGGCACCGTATTCTTTGGTATTAAATTTATATCCATTGACAAAGAATATTGGATAGGTCTTCACTATCCTTTTTGGTCCCATAGCTAAATGTTTCAATCCTTCGTCTACAACACAATTTGTTGTATCAAAAACGTACTTAGAAAACCAAGAAGCGAATTCTTTGCCGATATCGCCGTTAAGATGTTGTGATTCGTAAATACTGCAATATAATAACAAATGTTGCATTATGATTAAGATACACGTGTGTGCATATATTTGTGTATACACACGTGTTGATGATATATATATATATATATATAAGTAAATTACCTAACAAACGGTGCAACTTCAGCACAGTTGAGAAGAACATATGTGTGTGAAACATGATAATCTCTATCATCCGACCATACTTCCACATAAGCAACAGCAGGCCGACCTTGTTTTTAAAAAATTGATAAGGTCGTTTGACAATCATCTTGATCAATGCCTTCATCATTACGCGTAGCACTTTCAAATGATATGTTCACATGGTCACTAAAATAATGAGAGAAAAAAACGAAGCTTCTTCTTCGATGTATGATTTGCAAATTGAACCTTCAACTCGAGCTTTATGTCTCACTTTTTTTTAGATGATTTAAATACCTTTCAAATGAATACATCCATCCATATTGCACAGGCCCTCGAAGACGTGCTTCTAATGGAAGATGAATAGGTAAATGTTCCATAACATTGAAAAAATATGGAGGAAATACTTTTTCCATTTTGCAGAGCAATATCGAGATTTCTTCCTCAAGTTTACGTAGACGATCAACTTTTAATGTAGTAGAACAAATCTCTTTATAAAAAAGAGTAAGTTCTGTTACAACAGTCCAAACTTTTACGGACAACAGTTCTTTAAAAGAGACGGGTAATATATTTTCCATCATAACATGACAATCATGACTTTTCATCCCGCTAAGTTTATTGTTCTTATAGTCGACACATCTACGAATATTTGTAGATATACCATCCGGGAATCTTAGTCCTTCCACCCATTTTAAAAGTACATTAACTTGATTATTGTCTAGCTCATAGCAAGCTTTTGGCTTTTTTGTGTCATTTGGCTTTATATGAAGCTCAGGACGATTACATATTACTTCGATATCACGTCTTGATTTCAAATCATCTTTCGTCTTCCCCTTGACATTCAAAATTGTATTAAAAACATTATCAAACACATTTTTCTCATTATGCATCACGTCAATATTATGACGAATCAGGAGATTTTTCCAATAAGGTAACTCCCAAAATATGCTTTGTTTGCACCAGTTATGAATCGATGATTTACCTTGAATTTCAATTTGTTCTCCGGTTTCATGTATCTTTGGATAATCCTTTACAAGTTCATAAATATCTTCGCTTGACCAAACCGTAGGTGATCTCAAAGTTTCATGTCTATTAGCTATAAAGTTTTTCTTATCTCTTCTAAAAGGATGATTAATATGAAGAAAACATCGATGACAGTCAAAGCATGAAATTTTCTTTCCATGAGGTAAAGAAAATGCTCGTGTATCTTCCATGTAGTGCGGACAAGCTAGAAGACCAGCCGTACTCCAACCTGAAAGCATTGCATAAGCAGAAAAATCGCTGATTGTCCACATCAAAGAAGCATACATGCGAAAGTTTTTTTTTTGGAAATATCGTATGTTTCTACTCCTTCGTACCATAGTGTTTTTAATTCTTCAATCAAAGGTTGTAAATAAACATCGATTGCTTGTGTCGGATCATTAGGACCAGGGACGACAACTGTGAGAAACATATATGGAGTTTTCATACACATCCATGGAGGTAAATTATAAGGTGTGACAATTATAGGCCATGACGAATATTTAGAACCAAACTGAGAAAATGGTGAAAATCCATCCGTACATAAACCAAGTCGAACATTACGACTCTCGGATGCAAAATCAGGATATTTGTGGTCAAAATGCTTCCATGCTTCCCCATCAGCTGGGTGTGTTAACGTACCTTCTTCCCGTGTTCTAACACTATGCCATCTCATATGTTGCGCGGTTACAGAAGATGCATATAACCTTTGAAGTCTAGGAGTAATTGGTAAATAATGCATACGTTTATACGGGACTTCCTTTCCTTTTTTCTTTCTTGATTTGTACCTTTCTTGATTACATATTTTACAATTTCTAAGGTTGATATCTTCTTTCCAAAACATCATGCAACCGTTTAGACATGTATCTATTTTATGATACGGTAAACCAAAAGCTGACATCATTTTTTTTACTTCATAATGATTTTCGCACATTAAATTATTGGGAGGCATATGCCGTTTCGCAGCTTGTACAACAGCTGTAAATCCAGCTTCTGTGAAGTTGTATTTAGATTTCATCGCAATGTATTTAACAGTTACTGATAATTGGGTTCCGCTTGTGCAGCCTTCCCAAAGGGGTTTCTTTGCGGCATCTAATAAATCATATATTTTTTTGCCCCAATATTTGGTTCTTCTTCAGCATTACCATCGTCATCAATTAATTGAGGAACATGAAACATTGACTGTTAGCACCAAAATTGGTCACTAACCTCGTAGAGAAAGATTGTGTAGAGATATAAGTGATGAAGATAAATTAAACAGAGAAGACAATGCTAATTTAAATGCAGAAAGTAAGAACACCAAATTTATAGTGGTTCAGCGTAATTGCCTACGTCCACTTTGAGGTTAAACTTTATTGATCTTCTTAATAGATGATTACAAATACAATTCGTGAATCGAATGCTTGAATGAAGTTGTTAAGTAGAGAAGATGAGTCTCAAAAATGGCATAGTTTCCCCAGTGTTCTCTCCCAAAAAAGGATCCCTTTCACTGTGACCCTGCCCCTCTATTTATAGGCAAATATGGGCTGGACTTCCCAAATGGGCTGGATGGCCGAACACTCTAGCCCCAGTACAGTGGTCGTTGCATGCCGATCCTGGTGTGCCGAACGCTCTGATGCCGAACAGTCCTTCTATGCCGAACGATACGCTGGATGTGTGGGAAGTGCAGGATGATTGTCAGTTGAGGCCGAACGTGTCTCTATCCGAAGCTCTTGAACGAAAAGTGCACGCTGACCGAACGACATTGCCTCCTTGAGTAGTTGTGCATACTGGATGTCTTCTGGATGCCGAGTACTCACGTTGCCGAGTACTACGCCAAGTACCAAGGAGTGCCGAGTACTCTCGTTGCCGAGTACTACGCCGAGTACCAAGGGATGCCAAGTGCTCTTGTTGCCGAGTTCTCCTATCACCGAGTACTAATGATGCCGAACGCTAGGGATGCTGAGCATTGGTTGTCGCCGAGTGCCAGTTGACGCCGAACACTACTTGACACCGAGTCTCCTGGTCGCCGAGCATTACGGATGCCGAACGCTATGGATGTTGTGTGCTTCGCCGAACGCTATGGATGTCGGCCACTCTGAGATGTTGAGTCCCACTGGATGTCGTGCGCTCCGTCGAACACTCCTGGATGCCAAGTGCTTCGCCGAACACCCCTAGATGCCGGCCACTCTGAGATACCGAGTGTCACCTGATGCCGAGCACTAGTTGCCTGGTCAAATCTCCAGAAAACACTTGCCCCCCAAAGTGTATCGCGTGGCCGAACGTGATGCGCTTTGAATCTGGTTCAATTTTCCTTGATGATGCCTTCTCGAGCATGCCTGTGACGGAGGTGCGTGACGAACGTGGTTTGGATGCCGAACGATACGTTCGAAGCCGGACAGCCCTCACGTGCCGAACGGCACTTCGTTTTGATGCCGAACACTCTGGTATTGACCGGTGCTACCGGGTATAGCCTTTTCAACTTCTACCTCCCTCTATATAACCAGGTCCTTCCCGTCCCTTCTCCTTTACCTTTTCATTTCTGTCACTCTTCCAAGGTTTGCAATTTTCTCTAGCCGAACAGATTTACAACTTGAACATTCCTTCCTAAGCTCCTAACTGCAATCTAGGTACTGCTCCTCGTATAACTCGAATAGGTTTCAAATGAGATGGTCAAGTGTGTCCTGTATAAGGCTTTCGAGTGGGTTGCCCTCATTGTCGAACGACAATGCGAGGCGAGGAGGAAGGATTTGAGGTGTTTGCACATGTGGCTATTGTATTTAGATCCCTCGCGCCGAACCAAAGTCAAAAAAGAAGGAGAAGGAAAACGTGGGAGGTGGTAAGGGAGTTGGATGGCATAGCTATGGTTTGGCGTATGTTGTCATGCGCCGAATGATAGAGGCTGCCGACTAATATTTCGTCTGAATAAACTAAGGGCGAACACTCGCTAGGACGCCGAACAACAACTTAGCCGAACGAACCAAAGCCGAACACAAATGCCGAACAATAATTTAGCTGAATCGAACTCAAGCCGAACACACTTAGACGCTGAACTGTATCAATGCCGAACATCATAAATATTGAGCAACTGACATGCCGAACCATGTTTAGGCCGAACAATACAATTGCCGAACAGAACTTTTAATTGGACAATGACTTAACCGAACGAGGCCTTTAGCCGAACACAGACTTAGCCGAACGAGGCCTTTAGCCGAACACTGTGGCATGCCGAACAAACATACATGCTGACCTATACTTAGGATGAACAATATAATTGTCGAACAACATTCAAATGCCGAACAGTATAAATGTCAAACTACACTTAGGCCGGTTACTTTATAAATCATATGTTTTCTGAATCTGGAACTGTAATCACCACCAGGCGGGCTCTTTGAGACGGTCAGCGATGACGGTCTTCGAAGGCAACGATTCGAAGCTCATTTTTATATCTTTGAAATCTTTAGATTCTTATCGCTTGTACACAATTGCTTGCACTAGCTCACACACCACGTGGGGGGAAAACTCGTGTTGCTAATTCTAACGTTCAATTTTTTTTAAGTATAGTTTTCTCAAGCGCTTAGCCAGGTTCGTTATTTATTGGGGATGTTGAGAAAATCTAGCTCTGCCACCATATCCGACAGGCCTGGGCCGTCATCAAGGCAAGGAGCCGCTGATACTTCTAACCCGTCGACTTCTCCTGCTCATAACTTGGCGCCTGATGCTCTGGAGGCAACCATCCTACTAGACAATCCGATCGATTCACAAACCTCGAAGATCAATGAAGCTGCTCTGCGACGGATATGCTCCATTCATGGGATTCCTTTTGCCGACGTATTAGTTCCTTCGAGACACGATCGTCCTCATCTGCCCCCAGTCGGGTACACTACCTACAACAAGTTCATGTGTTGGATGGGCAGCGTGCCTCCATTCAATTTATTTCTTCGGGATGTACTGCAGTATATAGACATTGCTCCGTCGCAGCTGCACCCGAACGGCCATACATTTCTATATGGGACTTACTTACTTTTCATGGCTATCTTCTCCAGACCTCCAACCGCCGGTGATATCAGATACATTTATATGTTCAAGAGACGGAAAGACAGTCCTACCTTTATGTTCCTCGAGCCATACCACAAATGCCAGATCTTGACAGGGGCATGTAGTAAATTTGCCCTGTACAAACAGGAATGGTTCTATGTGCACTGCCCTTCTGGTTTCGCTAGGAGATGGGTTGAAGGCAGTAAGTCTCTCTGTTGAGTCACTATTTGTATTTAATCGGAGTCATGCTTTTCCTAACTCTTCATTTCATCTTTTCAGGTATCAACCCGCGTCCGGAAGGCCGAGGATATTCTGAGGCTGTTGAAGCCATTAGAGCTCTTCCTGCTGAGGATCGAGACATCCGGACTATCATTTCAAATGAATCACTGTCAGGGTTTGGCTTGCTAGCCCCTGGTCGTCGGATCAGCCTTCCAGAAGGTGTCACCATTCCCAAACCTCCGTCCGGTAAAGGGAAAAAACAGGCCGGATCGTCGTCGCGCCGCACTCCCGATACGCACGGAGAAGGTGAGCGCAGAGAAGATGATGCTCCTGAGACTCAAGGCGAGAACGTGGGTCCCGCTTGGAATCCGGCAATCGAAGTTCAATATATTGAGACGTCATCCTCCCCTTCGAAGGGGAAGAAGAAGTTAAAATATACAGTTCAAAAGGAGAAAGTTGGTGGCACTTCAAAAGTTACGCCTATCCCGCCTGAGAAAGAGGCTTCCTCGCAACATCTGGAAAGTTCCTTGAGTGGTCTATCGAACCTTTCTATTCCCGAAGACATACTTAATTACGGGTTTGATGATCCTGAAGCCCTCAAATTTTCTTCACCCGCTAGAGGCCATGCGGGAGTTCAACTCCCGATCCAAGGAGACAACACTCCGATTAGTAAAGATAAGCGAACTGGTCTGTCGGGGGGAACACTAGGACACACACGCACATGCGCATTCCATAATATACTTCAAGTCTTTTTTCTTATCTCATGAATTTTCCTTAACTCGTTGTTATCTCCATTCTTTGCATGTGATATGGGGCGTTCTCACGGTCTCGATCGCTTTCAGGGCTCTTCTGTATTTCATCACTCTGGACGGGATTCTGGTTCAGGCAGACGCAGGGACAGAGGCGATTATGAAGATAGGGACAATCGTCCTCGCGAGTCGTCTCACCGCAAGAAGGCACACTCTCAATCTTCCCAGCCCCACGATCTTCCTCCTCCAACTGAGCCGGATAGGGAGAAGTCTTTACAAAAGGGTTATCAATCTGATGCTCCTCGAGAACAACACTCCAGTTCATCCAGTACAAGGCAAGTTCGAGAGCAGCGGAAAAGAGCGGAATTCTCAAAGCCTCCTCCTCCTACTCCTGCGGTGGACCCAACTGTTGCGGAAAAGATGGTCGATCTTAATGCCAAGTTTCCAAAAATTTGCTTCGATGGTCTGAAGTTCTTCCCGGCCATTCATCATATTCCCGGGCATGTGAAGCAGAGTGCCATTGCCTGCAATAACGACGTTTATGTTCAACATGACGCGTTTGTGCACTTGGTGGAGAAGATCTCGGAAGTATCCGTTGAGCGTCAACACGAGATTGATCGTCTGAATCTGGAGGCTGGCAGCGATAAGAAAATCATCAAACTCCAAGACGAAGAGCTTGCTTCGTATAAGTCGAAGCTGAAAGCCGCTTAACAAAGCGCAAAAGATATTGCTGAGGCAGTTACTTGTTTAGAGGCGGCTCACAAAAAAGAGCTTGACGAAGCAGTCTAGCGCAGCGGTGCCCTCGCCCTAGAAAAAGACTCTGTCCAAAAGGAAAGGGACACGCTCGCCACCCAAGTCAAAGAGCTGAAAGAATTACTCTCCAAGGAGAAGGAGGATAAGGTAGCTGCTCAAGAAGAATCACAACGATACTGTGATGAGATCGTTGCTACCCGACTCCTGAAAACAAAGCTCGATGACGAACTCGCTGGGGCTGAGAAAATGAAGGATGAGGCCCGTGAGGAGGGCAAAAGAGAGGCTGCGGAGGAGATTGATTCTCGCCTCGAGGCGGCCGCGGAAGCCGGCAGGGAAGAGGTCAAAAACATGTTTGACCCGTTGATTGCTGAATATGGAGCCCGCATCCTTATGCATCGCGACTTAACATTCTTGGGTGACGGCTACCTTGAGTCCCTAGCTGAGGCCTGGGAAACTTTGATAAGGATCAGGAAGATCGAGTCAGGCTCCGAAGAGGTCGATGAGGAGGCCTTGGTGAAGGAGTTCCTTAGGGGGAATGAGCCATCGGATTTATCCGCAGCATTGGCACTTTACAGCAAAGGCTCTCCCCTTCCAAAAGAGAAAGATGATGAAGCTGGCCCGTCTAGGGCCAATATTACTGCTCTTCATACTACTGCTCAATCTGCTGCCCAATCGGCTGGTCGGCCGACACTTGATCCATTTGAGCAGCATGTTGGTTATGACCCCGAAGACCCCGAGCTCGGTGCTCATGTGCTATCCCCTATCCTGGAGGGTGAAACCCCGCGCGCCACCGATAGCCAACCAGAACCTGGTAGGAAATTCTTCTTTCTCTAGAAGTTGAAAGATCCCGTCTTTTTTCAGCAGTGGCTACTCGTTCTAACGATCATTCTTTATGTTTTCGTGCAGGTTGTTCTGACGCCGAGCAAACTCCGAGGAGCGATGACGCCAAGGAGGAGGCAGGGAAAACAAGCGATGTTGTCCACGCGGGAGTACTCCCTGGTCCCGATGCTCAGGTGATCGGGGCGCTGGATGATGATAAGCTCGACACTTCATCTCTTGCCGAAGGGAATGATGAAATTGAAATCACCGGCGCCTCTGAGCATACCTCACAGACAAGCATGAAGGACCGCCTTACCGAAGAGGAGAAGAAAAAGGCCAAGGTCAAAGTTGAACCTGGAATCCTGAAACTTACCGACCCGCGGAACAGACCTTTGAAAATCATCCTCCCGGGCAGGTCCAAACCACTAGATGTTCCGTCTCCTACTCCTGACTCCGCTTCCTTAGCAAGCAAGAAGTCCAGGAAAAAGCGTGAGGGAGAGGAGTCATCGGAAAAGAGAAAGGAAGACAAGAAGAAGAATCGAAGAAATAATCGATACACTCGTTCAACGAGCTTCTTGCTTAAGTCTTGTAATTGCTTTCATCTTCCGTAGCTTGTAGTTTGTATAGACAGGTCTGGATTTTGTAGGAGTGATCATGTAATCCCATTTTGAACTTATCGAATAAAGTTTAGTTTCTTTTTGTTTGAATGATTCTCTTGTCTTTCTTTGGTTTGCTGACTAATTGTAGCCATAACTCAAGTTCTTATGAGTTGCATTATCTCCCGGTCCATTCTCGTGTTGTTCAAACATTTCTGGACATGGTGTACTTCTCGCCCCGCATCTCTCGAGTACTTGGACTTTTTGCTGACTCTGTGCTCCGGGGACTTGGAGACTTGAAACCGTTTATACTCTAGTTCGCGCTCCAGGGACTTAGAGTACTCCGCTCCGCACTCTGGGGATTCTGAGATTTGAAATCGTTTATACTCTAGTCCGCGCTCTGGGGACTTAGAGTACTCCGCTCCGCACTCTGGGGATTCAGAGATTTGAAGTCGTTTATAGTCTAGTCCGCTCTCTGGGGACTTAGAGTACTCCGCTCCGCACTCTGGGGATTCGGAGATTTGAAATCGTTTATAATCTAGTCCGCGCTCTGGGGACTTAGAGTACTCCGCTCCGCACTCTGGGGATTCGGAGATTTGAAATCGTTTATACTCTAGTCCGCGCTCTGGGGACTTAGAGTACTCCGCTCCGCACTCTGGGGATTCGGAGATTTGAAATCGTTTATACTCTAGTCCGCGCTCTGGGGACTCAGAGTACTCCGCTCCGCACTCTAGGGATTCGGAGATTTGAAATCGTTTATACGAGTCCGTACGTCGTATAAGATAATGTAGTTCGTCATTCAATTACGAGATATAGAAACGTTAGTGATTCATGGAAGGTACGGCTTCAAGCCTTTATTAATGAAAATCAACTAAACTGTTCGATTACAACTTTTAAAAAGAAACTAAGTTATTACTGAATGGAAAGATGCATGAAATAACAGTGCCTAAAACAAGAAAGGAAACATGCTAAATGTAATAGTGCCGCAGATGTTCACTGTTCCATGCTCGGGGGAGTGTCGTGCCATCAACGGTCGCTAGCTTGAATGTTCCCTCTCCAAGCTTCCGTTCAATGGCGTACGGACCTTCCCAGCTGGGAATCATACGTGATGGTACCGGGAAAACTCGTTTCAGAACGAGATCACCCACATCAAAGATCCTTGGGCGGACTCTACCGTCGTAGTAGCGCTTGACTCGGTGCCTATGCGCTGCCGCCCTTAATTCGGCTTCTTCATGTTTTTCATCGATGCAGTCCAGTGATTCCAACAAGAGATTCTGGTTCGTCTTGGGATCATAGTATGTCACTCGGTGTGATGGAACTTCAAGTTCCACGGGTATAACGGCTTCAGAGCCGTATGCCAAGGCGAATGGAGTGTGGCCGGTCGCGGACTTGTGGGTAGTTCTATATGCCCATAATGCTGTCGGGAGTTCATCTACCCACTTGCCTCCAACCTTCTCCAGACGCTTCTTCAGTATGGACTTGATTATTTTGTTAACGGCCTCGACTTGTCCGTTAGCTTTCGGGTGTGCCACGGCGGCAAACTTCTTCTCGATGCCATACTTTAAACAGAACTCTTTGAACTCTCTGCTTTCAAATTACGTCCCGTTGTCAGTGATGATGGTGCGAGGAAGGCCAAAGCGGCATATAATGTTTCGTACAACGAAGTTAACGACCTTCTTAGAGGTGATTGTGGCCAAAGGTTCTGCCTCAGCCCATTTCGTGAAATAGTCGACTGCAACTATCGCATACTTCGCGCCACCTTTGGATATAGGCAAAGAGCCGATTATGTCGATTCCCCAGATCGCAAATGGCCAGGGACTAATCATTTGTGTGAGTTCCGTTGATGGAGCCCTCGGGATTTTCGCATATCTTTGACACTTGTCGCATTTTCTTGCGTAGTCCGCGGCGTCCCGGTTTACGGTGGGCCAGTAATATCCATAGCGGAAGATCTTCTTTGCTAGCGTTTGCCCCCCAGTATGCTCGCCACATTCCCCTTCGTGAACCTCTCTCAAGACCCGCTTTGTTTCATCATGAGCGATGCATCGTAATAATGGGACTGAGAATCCTTTTCGATACATTGATCCATCCTGCACTACGTATCGTGCGGCCTTTCGAAGGACCTGCCGTCTTTCGCTTCTTTTTTCTGGTAAAGCCCCGGTCGTTAGGTACAGTTTGAATGGGGTTATCCACGATTCCTTCTCGATTTCTGTTTCCAACACGCGATCGACTTTCATCTCGTCTATGCTCGGGGCATGCAAGACTTCGACGGGATACAATCCCATTTGCTGCGCATCGCCGGTACTTGCAAACTTAGCCAATAAGTCGGCTTCTTTGTTCTGTTCGCATGGGATATGTGAAATGTCATAACGCTCAAGATTTGATAGTAGTTCTTGTACCTGAACGAGGTACGGAGCAAGCTTTCGCCCCTTTGCTTGGTAGTCTCCCTGTACTTGGTAAACCACCAACTGTGAGTCACAAAAGATTTCGACTGATTCGATCCCGAGTTCTCTGATGAGCTTCAAGCCAGCGATCAGTGCTTCATATTCGGTTTCGTTATTTGTAGCCGGGAAATCGAGCTTCAGGGCATAACAGATTGACCGGTTTTCCGGAGTTATAAGAACTACGCCCGCGCCGGAGCAACGGTCGTTTGATGCACCGTCAGTGTATAATTTCCATCAAACAGGGGGAATGTTGTCGTGGTCAACCGGTTTGATGGGTATGGTAAACTCAGCGATGAAATCTGCTAATGCTTGACCTCGGATGGCTCTCCTCGGTAAGTATGCGATATCGAATTGGCTCAACTCGATGTTCCATCTTAGCAATCTCCCAGAGGTTTCCGGCCGTTGGAGTACCTGCCTCAGGGGTTGATCGGTATAAACACCGATTGAATGTGCTTGAAAGTATGGGCGCAGCTTGCGTGATGCAATCACCAAGCAATAAGCCAATTTCTCAATTTTAGGGTAATTCCTCTCTGCCCCTGTCAAACGCTTGCTAACATAATACACCGGCTTCTGGACTCGATCCTCCTCACGAACCAAAGCCGCACTTATCGCATGCGGGGATACAGCCAAGTATACGTACAACATCTCGTGGTCAACTGGTTTTGCTAGCATTGGTGGACTCTCCAGATGCCTCACCAGATTCCGGAATGCTTCCTCACAACTAGACGTCCATTCAAAATTCCTCTTCCCTTTCTTTATGATATCGAAGAATGGGATGCACTTGTCAGTTGCCCTAGATATAAATCGACTTAGCGCAGCTACTTTTCCATTCAAGCTCTGTACCTGCTTTATAGTCCTGGGCACTTGCACATCTCGAATAGCTTGGATCTTTTCTGGGTTGGCTTCGATTCCCTAGCATTGACGATGAATCCCAAAAACTTCCCTGATGCAACGCCGAAGGAACACTTCAAAGGGTTGATCTTCATCCCATAAAACCTGAGTATGTCGAACATTTTAGCCAAGTCTCGAATGTGGTCGTTTGACCGTCGTGACTTCACGAGCATGTCATCCACATAGACTTCCATCGTTCTACCCAGCTGGTCCTTGAACATTCGATTCACTAAACGCTGGTAAGTTGCTCCTGCATTTTTCAATCCAAAGGGCATCACTACATAGCAATACAGCCCGACATTTGTAAAGAAGCTGGTGTGTTCTTGGTCCAGAATGTGCATCGGGATTTGGTTGTACCCTGAGTACGCGTCCATGAATGACAGAAGCTCGTGTCCTGCGGTGGAGTCGACCAACTAATCGATCCTAGGCAACGAGAAACTGTCCTTAGGGCATGCTTTGTTCAAGTCGGAATAATCTATGCAAGTCCTCCATTTCCCATTCGCCTTTTTTACTAGCACGGGGTTGGATACCCATTCAGGGTAGAGGGCGTCGCGGACGAACCCATTTGCTTTGAGTTTGTCCACCTCCTCTCCAAGAGCGGCGGATCTCTCCGGATCCATTCCTCTCCTTTTTTGTTTAACTGGGACGTATTTCGGGTCTATGTTCAACATATGACTCGTAATGGCAGGAGAAATCCCACACATATCAGAATGCGTCCAGGCGAAAACATCAAGATTCACCCGGAGGAAGTCGCTAAGGTCCTCGGTCATCGCGGGGCTAAGCTGTGATCCGATCTTCAGTATTCGCGAAGGGTCGTCACGGCTAACTGAAATGTCAATTGTTAATTCAGCCGGTGCCGCCTTCTCTTCCCTGGGTTTCTCATCGTCGTCTCTCGGATCTATATCTCCGAAGATCCGAGAACTATGCCCGAGCCAGGGCTCGGGCACTACTTGTCAATTGTCCGCATTAAGGATGCGGACGGGATTTTCCGCAACCTTTCCCTTTTCCCTCCGATGGGCTTCTCGGAGCTCAGCCACATAACAGGAACGACCAGCTGCTTGATCGCCATGAACAATACCCACTCCTTTGTCAGTCGGGAACTTCAAAGTTAAACACCACGGGGCTAACGCTGCCCTAAACTCAGCCAGGGCCGGCCGGCCCAAGAAGACGTTATACGGAGAGTCCACATCCAAAACTACAAAGGGTAGAATCCGCACTCTCCGACGCTCGCCTTGTCCCAGTTCAACTGGTAACTCAACATATCCCACTGCATCGGTCGCAGCGCCGTTAAAGCCGTGTATACGAGCCTTGGACGGTTTCAAGTCCTTTGTTTCTAGTTTCATTTGATCGTAAGCCTTCTTGAAGATGATGTTGACTGAACTTCCACAATCAATCAGAATTCTTTTCACATATGCTGGTCCGATCGTTGCAGATATGACAATGGGGTCGATGGTCGGAGCCTCTACCTGATCAGCATCTCTACTTCTGAACACAATATCGTCTGTCATTACGTGCTGCTGCTTGGCAGGGGCTCCATCCTCCATGTTCGAACAGCACTCAAAATCTGCATGCTTCAGGGAACTTGCATATCGCTCCATCTCTTGCCAATTCTTATCTGTGGGGTGAGGTCCGCCGATAATTGTATTTATGGCTAGTCTACCTATGGTTCGGGCAGGCTCCTCGGGATGACGCGGAGCTGGTGCACGACCTGGGTTGGACGTTCCATGTCCTCCTTCCTGTGGGTCCTTCACAAATTCTTGCAACTTCTTCTGCCTGATCAACTTCTCGATAGCGTCATGCAGGTATCTGCACTCCTCCGTGTTGTGCCCATAAGTCTCATGGAAGCGACAATATTTCCCGGTCCGCTTCTGTTCCTCGGTTGATTCTTTCGGTCGTGGCTTTCTGTATTGAAAATATTGCAGGTGGATAGGTAAATGTTCTCAAGTGGCGCGTTCAGCGGAGTATACTCGTTGTAGCTTGGAATTCTCGACTTCCACTTCCCCGCTTCTTTCCTTTTCCCTTGACTCCTTCCTCCGGACTCCTTGGGTTGCCCAGGCTTGTTCTGGACATTGACTTGGACCTTTCCCGAGCTGTCTCCAGACTGCTTCACAGCAATGTTGCTCTTTATTAATTCTTGGACAGGTCCTGGCGCATTATCCCATCGTACCCACCTAGCTTCCTCTCTTCTTATGAACTGGTGTGCCTTTGAGTAGATACGCTCTAGCGTAGCCGGAGGTTTTCCTACCAGCCAGTCTCCAAACTCAGAGTCTGGATCCACACCTCTCATTACAGCCATTAGAATTGCATGGTCGTTGGGATTACTGACTTCAGTTGCTGCAACATGGAATCTTTGCAAATATTCCTTCAACGACTCCCCGGGATTTTGGATTACACTTGACAGAGACATCATGTCCTTTGGGCGTGTAGTGTGTATCCTGAACTGCTCAATAAACTTCTTTGCCAACTCCTCGAAATTTGATACGGATCGCGGAGGAAGTCGGGTGAACCACATAGTAGCGATCCCAGATAGAGTAATTGGAAAGCACCTACACTTGGTGGCATCATTCGCTCTAGCTGAATCCATCATCCATTCGTACCTCATGACGTGCTGTCTGGGGTCAGTCCTCCCTCCATACGCAGGGATAGTAGGCATACTAAACTTCCTGGGGTACGCCGCTTGCAACACAACATCCGTGAATGGAGTATGACTTCTTGACACTCCCCAATCATCATTCGATAACCCCTGATTTTCCTTCATCAACTGCCTGATCATGGCTGTCAGATCTTGTAACGACCCAGAATTTTGACCAAATTAAATTGAGAATATTTAATTAATTTTAAATATTTGAACGATGATTTAATTTGAATCCCCAATATAACCTTGAATTTGGCGATTAAATTTTGAAATTTAATCTATATAGTGTTGAATGAAAATTCGAATCTTCAATTTTAAGTTGAAGAAAAATATTTCGAAAGCTTTTAAAATTTATATTGATGATACTGAAGATAATAGAAGCTTCAGAATCGAGTTTAAAAATGATTTGTTCAGTTTTGAAATTAAATCGTTCGAATCGATATATAAAAATAGTCAATTTTCAGACAGTCTCGGAATTCGACGAAACTAGTTCCATTGGGTCCATAACGTTGAATTATTGTCAGATTTCAAGTTTCGTATTTTTCGGAGTTAATACGTGATCATACGTTGAGTAAATGCATCGAAATTTTAAAGCAAATCCAATTTAAATTTAAATTTAAATATTTGGTCAATTCAAAACACTGTAGCTTCCCTTTAAACACGCCGAATATCACGATACGAGATCGTGTAAAGGTTACCCCTTCGTTTCAAAGTATGGCCGCATATCCTTTCATCTCGTTCAAATATTCATTCAAAAGTAACGAAAAAAAATGGTTGCTTCTCCTCTAATTCGAAAATCAATTCTCGATTCGTTCCAGAGATTTAAATAAAACCGAGCTACCCCATCTTCCTCTGTTCGAAATAAATCGTTCAGCCTCTTTTAAAGAAAAGAAAAAAAAATATACAGATCAAATCGATCGCGCGAGCAAAGAGGGAGGGATCGCGAATCCAGAAATCGCGAGGTGGTGGAAATCTCGATCGATGTTGGGGCGGCGCTTGGAGTTTGGTGGTGTCGCGATGGGTCGCGAGCGAGCGAGGCAGTGTGGTTCGTGGCACGTGGCACGAGCAGCTCGGGATTGGGTCTCGAGGGGATACGCGGCGATCTGGTGGCGCGCGATTCGAGATGTCAAAGGCGACAGATGTTGGTGATGCAATTCAGTTAGCTAGGATTCACGGTGATGCGAGCAGTATCGTGTTTGGGGAAGCTGGCGCTCGCGTGTGCGAGTACGAGAATGGGTCGATGATGAAGTTTTGAAGTCGAAGTCGATCTCGGTGACTGAGGCTTTGGGCGAGTTCGTCGATGGTGATGGCGAAGGGCAGTCTCGTGATGGTCGAACCTGGATATGCAGTAAGGTATATTTTTGTTGATTTAAATTCAATTTACAGATAATATATTCGTATACGTATAAGAAAAGGAGAAAAAAATAAATGGATAAATATACATGCAAATTGATTGATAATTTCTGATGTTTTAATTTTTGAGAAAATATTGGGATTTATCCGTAAATGAACCTATTTAATTAATCGATAAAGATACTGTATAAAATAAATATTGGATTGAATTTGTTGAAAAAATAAGGATTTATATAAAATTGATTTTTGGAAATCTAGAATTTCTTTTTAAAATATGAATAGGTATTTTTGAAGTAGAAAGAAATGAATAAAAAGAATATACATATATGCATTTTTAATTTAGTAGTTTATGATCATTTAGTATATAGGCTGTTTCAAATATAATAATAAAATAGAATGAATACACATATGTACCTTTTTTTTTGTTTAAAGCTTAATTTTAAATTTTTGTTAGATAAAATTATTAAAAGAAAAACTAGGGTAAAGTAAAATCATTGAATGATTAAAATTATGTAAACGGAAATTTGTTCGAAATTGAATGGATTAGATAAAATAAAATTCTACTAAATGGAAACGGATCATTTGATTGGTTCGAATATTAATAAATCGTATAAATGTTTATACAGTTTGAAATCGTAAAGGGAACAAGACGAATTGGATTGGATTGCAAAATTTAAAGCTAAGGTGAGATCTTCTCACTCAGATTTTTAATTGAATTGCAGTTATTGATTGATTTGTTTGAATGTGCTATTAGATATGATAGGATATATCTATATATATAGCAGTATATACATATTGGCATATGTATATATTGGATTGATTGATTTCCCGCCTCGTATAGCGGATGAGACCCTATTGCGCCGTTAGTAAGCGGATTTTTATAAAACCCATATACCGCGATAATTCCGTACTGGAGCGGAATTGGTATTGTGCTAACATCTTTGGATGCAGGGAAACAGGTTGGAGGGATCCAACTGGACCCCTCACATTGATTGATTTTATTTATACTGTGGTATGAATCTGTGAATGATTATTGATGTTATTAATCATATTGATGTCTGGAAATTGTTTGAAAGCTAAAATTTAGCTGAACGGATGTTTGATATCATTGGATTCCAAAAATAAATGAAATTGAATTTTTGAAATCGAAGTAGAAATTTTTAAGTGAATTAATTTTAGAAATTGAATAGATTTTGAAGAAAGGAATTTTTGAAGTATAAAAAGTAAATTTTTATAATCTTATTGAATGAATTCCAGAATAAAGCGAAAATGCTAAATAGATGGATTTCATAAAACAGTGATTATAAATTGAAGAATTTAATTTAAATTTGGATTTCTAGATAGATTGAAAGAGATAAAGAAATTGATTTTCTTTAAAAGGAATTTATTTAGAAAAGAAATAAGTGGGAAGTCCAATTAGAAATTTAATTTCAAATTGAAACGAATTTGGAAAAAAAAAATGAAATTTATAGATGTATAAATGGTGAAGTTAAAAAGAATGAAATTTATAGATTTATAAATTGTGAAGTTAAAATGAATGAAATTGTAGAATGGAAGATTTATAAGAAATTAACTTATAAAACTGGATTTTTGCCTTTAAAGGGAGTATTGATCGAACTTGTTAATAAAGGGGATTTATAAATCAAAGTTATTGTGAAATATAAGGTTGAATTTATAAACGTTGTTTTATAAATCTGAAATCACTTATTTTAATAAGTGTATTATAGAAATTAATAAAAGAAGATTTATAAACCGAAGTTGTTATAAAAGAGAAATAGAATTTATAAACGTGCTTATAAATTCGAAATCGATTGAATTTGATAAATTAAATATAGATGATTATTAAAGAAAATATATTCGCGATTTTGGATAGCGAATTTTTATTGAAATAAAAATGTGTAGAAATGATTGAAATGGGGTTAAGTAAATTATATTCACGATTTTGGACAGTGAATATATTGTTTAGTAAAATGGATTCATTTTTGAAGAAGTAATATTTTAAAAATGAAGTTAAACATTTTAAAGATGTTTTAAAATGTATTATGAATCGAAAGCATAGATTTCCGCAGTTCTTGTTGAAATAGACGTTTTCGAGTAATTTAAGGAAATGGTGGACTATAACACTGTTGTTATAGTAAATGATTTCCGAAAGGAAATGTTTTGATGTAGTATTGGGATTTACATATCTATCTAAATTCTCAAATCCCTATACTAGCGATTTTGGGTCGTCGTAACGATGTTTTACGTAACATCCGTTTTGACCCAAATAAAATGTGTTTAAAGAATGATTTCCTTAAAGAATGAATATATACTTAATTTGATTTAAGTATATCGAATATTTTCCAAGTGTTGAAAATAAATAGATTTGTGAAATACTTATTTTTAAATAAGTATGTAATGTTTTCCAAAACGAAATGAAATGTTTTTGAGAATTTATCTTCTTAAAGATAAATCGAAAGTGAATTTTTGAAATCAATTGGAAATCGAATATCAGTAGATATTCGAAAAATATAAATTCAATATGGAATTTATAAAGGAAATGAGAATTCGTTTAAAAAAATAAATATTGATTTATTTTTGAAGTGTGGAAATTTTATATCTAGTAAAGATATTTTTGAAGATGAAATAATTTGGAAAATTATTTGGAATCTGATGATGTTGCGCATCTTTATTGATAGTTAAATAACCGACTATCAATAATTACCTTGAGTAGGTATTTGTTGTGAATTGGATGAATTTGAATGCCACACTTATTTTTGAATAATCGCTCACTATTCGGGTTAGCCGGGAAAGGACCATGGGGTCGTATAACCCATTCCGAATATGTGATACGTCGTTATGAATTGCATTTGAAGACCGGTGTTGAAGACCGGATATTTTTGAAAACGGAAGGATTACCGTCGAGTTACTCTACATCGGCTGATCTCCGATTTAGAGGTTTTATCACCCTTAGTGACGGGAAGTCCTGACGTGATTGAAAATTATCCGGATGTGCAAGGGCTTCGTGAGAAGTGCCTTCGGTTCTGTTCGATCCCGGAACAGACTTGTATGGATTGTGTGTCTGACGTTACAATTTGAGATATAAAGCTGATTTCTTTCAAATACATTTCTGTTGGTGGCGGAGAATTTATTCTCTTAGCTTAACACCCTTCTCTGAGACGTACGAGCTCAGAGGTTATGTAGATGAAATTTATCAGCGATATATCCCAATTTGGTAACGTGGCATACTGAGTGTTGCTGTGAAATGATCAGTGTTTGATCATTTGTGATATGATCATTTGTTTGATCTTATATCTTTGTGATCATAGGTTGATCATTTTGTTTGACCCGAAGCAGGGCTTTTTGAGAAAGCGTAGCTTTGTGGACGAGACTTCATCGAGCCTCACACCCCGGAAATGGTCGAAACAGGAAGGATGCGGCAAGGTTCTAGGGAGTAGCGCCCCTTAGTGTATGTCATTCCTTCTGGATAAAGGTGGTATCATGGTATGGAGCCCAGATACTTAACCTCTGTGGTTACTGCATTATTATTATTATCTATGTGGTTTGTTGCGAATCGGGGATCCTTGGGAAGATCGGTGACGATCGGGGGATGGCATACGCGTGTCAGTAGTTACCTATTTTTGCAGAGGTAACCCGGCCTTGTGTTGGCAGAGATCCGGTTAGGTTCTCGGGTCGTCTATTCCAGGGACGTACCCATCGTGGATAGGAAGTTCCTTAGCCTGACCATTTGTTGGAAATCCAAAGAAACAATACGTGACTTGTACGGTTTTAGTTGTAGAACCTGCCATCTAATATGGCAGCTATAGCAAGCATACTATAATGGTACCTATGCTGGCTAAGATTTATATTCTACTTTCGAAATGATTTCTACACTATGCACTAATAATAATATCAAAAATGATTTGATTTTGCGTAGTAAGCATTTTTGACTATCATAAGAAGAAATCTCCTCCAATTCTGCGTTTGCATTGTGTGTGTGGCGGGAGGTCTTATGGTAGTTTCATTTTCCAAAAGCATTGCGAATTGACATTAAAATTTTTCTGTTGTTTATTTTAAAGAATAACTGTTTTACGATCTCACACCAGTCACCATGACTGACTCGGAGTTTATTGTTTCCCTTCTAAACTCTGGGTGCCCACCAATTTCCACACGGGCAGCCTAGAGTTATATTATCAGGATATTCTGGATATCCTGGAGCTTTGGAGATAAGCTGGATGGCGAGACGTAGTATTTGTATCTGATAGTATTTATTCCGCTGTGTATTCTGTATGAGGACAAGTTATATAACTGTCCATTGTTGTATATTGACTCTGATGATTGATGTATGTATAAAATGATATAGTTCTTTGTTTTTAAATGATATTCATTTATCTATTATATATTGTTCCGCTGCGATGTGTAAGATTCTGATATTGTTTTCTGTTCTGATGTTGTTCTGTTCTGTTCTTCTTTCTTTTTCTTCTATCTTCTTCTTCTACCTCTTCTTTCTTAAAACCCTCACTATTGGAGTTTCCGGCACTCGATTGCTCGGCAGTCGATAAAGTGAATATCGATGTCGAATTTTCGAAAGTCGAAAATTTCGGTATGTGACAAAGTGGTATCAGAGCATATGGTTAAGCGACAACCCTGCTCTGTTGGGTGTTACTCATTAGAGATAGAGTCAGCAGTACTCTAGGATGAGTTGAGTGTAATAATATATACGAGCGCGTATTTGTTAGTTAATATAAAATTGTTTTGTATTGTGATGATTGGTTTATTGAGTGGTATATGAACCTTCGTCGGCACAGTCTTGCAAAACTGTATCGAAGGGGTTTCTAAACACTTAAATAGAACTATTCGGCACAGTATTGTTTTGAATAGGGTAAATGAAATAATTTTACCCAAATCTATTTTTGTATAGAAAAGAAATGATTTTCTGTAAATTATTACAGTATATGGTTGCATGGTTGCTAGAAGTAATAATATTAAATTATTCCCATTGGAATTAAGTAAGAAATTGAAATCGTAACTCCAAAGTTAAGAAATAAATCCATATACAAGTGAAATTCAAGAATGTAAATTATAAATGTGAATTGTAATTTAAAACGGAATTCCAGAGAAGTATTTGGAAATGTTTTGAAAAGGATTTGAAATTTTTGGAGATTTGGAAAGTTTAAATTCTTTTTGATTTGAAAATAAATTTCGAAGGTTTTGAAAAGTATTTTGGAGAGATAAAAGCTCTAAACTCTTTTCGGTCGCTGGAAAATAATTCCGATGATGACCATGGCATCACCGGTGTTCATTTTCGGGTTTCCAAAAGAGGAATTGCTGCCAAATTAATTTTTAAATGGAAGTTGTTTGGAAAATTTGGATTTTGTTTTGGAAATTCAAAGGATAGTTTGAAAGGTTTAAAAGACTCTGGAATGCTATATTAAAATATTTATGAAATATTATGAAGTTAATAACTTATACGGTTGAATTTTGGTAGAATAAATTTAACTTAAAGAATGGAGTTAAAATAAAAGTAAGTATAAGTGAACAAATTTGAATGAAGTGAAATTGAAAGTTGAAATTCATTTCGAATTTGTAAGCATTGAATTGGATTGAATAACTACAAATGAAAGACGAATTAAAATTCATATGGAATTAGAAATTCAGTATAATATAAGTGGTGATAAACCAAAATAGTGAATTGAAAACAAAAATTTAATTTGTAAGTGGATTAGTAATTGAAATGAATTAGTAATTGAAACTAATCTAAAATAAGCAGTTGTAAATGAAAGTTAATCGATGAAATTCAATATTCAGAAGTTGAATTGAATTTAAATAAGATTGAAATTGTGAATTAAATTCAAATGAATGTGAAATGTAAAATTTAACGAAATTGAATATGTAACTTCAATAGTGAAGTGAAAATGATATAAGAAGTATATATTGAAAATTTTTGTAATAGAATTTGCAAAATGTTAGTTTGAATGTGTAACTAGATATCATGGCTAGTAGACATACAGGTGTTATAAAAGGAATTGGAATTGAATTGCAAAGATAAATTTGAATTGCTCGACAAAAGGTAAGTATTTCAATTCGAATATGAGATTTGATGACTTATTTCTCTAGCCGCTTGGCTTTTTCTTTTTCTTTTTGAAATCTGAGAGTCCGTAGGGACGTTTTGTAGTCGTACCGTATTAGCCGCGCAAAGGAGACGTTGGCGAAATTTTTCGAAAATTTCGAGTGTTAGAAAATTTTTGAGAAAATTTGGAAGTTTAAATTTGAATTTAAACTCGAATTTGAATTGTTAATTAAACAAAGTTGTTTTGAACTTATAATTGAAGTTGAAAAAAAAAAGTTAGTTGAATTAATAACGAATCTCTAGTAGAGAGATTTGATTTGAAAATTTGATAAAACTATTGAATGTTGGAAAATAGTAGACGAGTTAAGGACCATTTTTTCCTAACTTAAAATTTCGAGGACGAAATTCTTTTAAGGGGGGAAGTCTGTAACGACCCAGAATTTTGACCAAATTAAATTGAGAATATTTAATTAATTTTAAATATTTGAACGATGATTTAATTTGAATCCCCAATATAACCTTGAATTTGGCGATTAAATTTTGAAATTTAATCTATATAGTGTTGAATGAAAATTCGAATCTTCAATTTTAAGTTGAAGAAAAATATTTCGAAAGCTTTTAAAATTTATATTGATGATACTGAAGATAATAGAAGCTTCAGAATCGAGTTTAAAAATGATTTGTTCAGTTTTGAAATTAAATCGTTCGAATCGATATTTAAAAATAGTCAATTTTCAGACAGTCTCGGAATTCGACGAAACCAGTTCCATTGGGTCCGTAACGTTGAATTATTGTCAGATTTCAAGTTTCGTATTTTTCGGAGTTAATACGTGATCATACGTTGAGTAAATGCATCGAAATTTTAAAGCAAATCCAATTTAAATTTAAATTTAAATATTTGGTCAATTCAAAACACTGTAGCTTCCCTTTAAACACGCCGAATATCACGATACGAGATCGTGTAAAGGTTACCCCTTCGTTTCAAAGTATGGCCGCATATCCTTTCATCTCGTTCAAATATTCATTCAAAAGTAACGAAAAAAAATGGTTGCTTCTCCTCTAATTCGAAAATCAATTCTCGATTCGTTCCAGAGATTTAAATAAAACCGAGCTACCCCATCTTCCTCTGTTCGAAATAAATCGTTCAGCCTCTTTTAAAGAAAAGAAAAAAAAATATACAGATCAAATCGATCGCGCGAGCAAAGAGGGAGGGATCGCGAATCCAGAAATCGCGAGGTGGTGGAAATCTCGATCGATGTTGGGGCGGCGCTTGGAGTTTGGTGGTGTCGTGATGGGTCACGAGCGAGCGAGGCAGTGTGGTTCGTGGCGCGTGGCACGAGCAGCTCGTGATTGGGTCTCGAGGGGATTCGCGGCGATCTGGTGGCGCGCGATTCGAGATGTCAAAGGCGACAGATGTTGGTGATGCAATTCAGTTAGCTAGGATTCACGGTGATGCGAGCAGTATCGTGTTTGGGGAAGCTGGCGCTCGCGTGTGCGAGTACGAGAATGGGTCGATGATGAAGTTTTGAAGTCGAAGTCGATCTCGGTGACTGAGGCTTTGGGCGAGTTCGTCGATGGTGATGGCGAAGGGCAGTCTCGTGATGGTCGAACCTGGATATGCAGTAAGGTATATTTTTGTTGATTTAAATTCAATTTACAGATAATATATTCGTATACGTATAAGAAAAGGAGAAAAAAATAAATGGATAAATATACATGCAAATTGATTGATAATTTCTGATGTTTTAATTTTTGAGAAAATATTGGGATTTATCCATAAATGAACCTATTTAATTAATCGATAAAGATACTGTATAAAATAAATATTGGATTGAATTTGTTGAAAAAATAAGGATTTATATAAAATTGATTTTTGGAAATCTAGAATTTCTTTTTAAAATATGAATAGGTATTTTTGAAGTAGAAAGAAATGAATAAAAAGAATATACATATATGCATTTTTAATTTAGTAGTTTATGATCATTTAGTATATAGGCTGTTTCAAATATAATAATAAAATAGAATGAATACACATATGTACCTTTTTTTTTGTTTAAAGCTTAATTTTAAATTTTTGTTAGATAAAATTATTAAAAGAAAAACTAGGGTAAAGTAAAATCATTGAATGATTAAAATTATGTAAACGGAAATTTGTTCGAAATTGAATGGATTAGATAAAATAAAATTCTACTAAATGGAAACGGATCATTTGATTGGTTCGAATATTAATAAATCGTATAAATGTTTATACAGTTTGAAATCGTAAAGGGAACAAGACGAATTGGATTGGATTGCAAAATTTAAAGCTAAGGTGAGATCTTCTCACTCAGATTTTTAATTGAATTGCAGTTATTGATTGATTTGTTTGAATGTGCTATTAGATATGATAGGATATATCTATATATATAGCAGTATATACATATTGGCATATGTATATATTGGATTGATTGATTTCCCGCCTCGTATAGCGGATGAGACCCTATTGCGCCGTTAGTAAGCGGATTTTTATAAAACCCATATACCGCGATAATTCCGTACTGGAGCGGAATTGGTATTGTGCTAACATATTTGGATGCAGGGAAACAGGTTGGAGGGATCCAACTGGACCCCTCACATTGATTGATTTTATTTATACTATGGTATGAATCTGTGAATGATTATTGATGTTATTAATCATATTGAGTCTGTTAATTGTTTGAAAGCTAAAATTTAGCTGAACGGATGTTTGATATCATTGGATTCCAAAAATAAATGAAATTGAATTTTTGAAATCGAAGTAGAAATTTTTAAGTGAATTAATTTTAGAAATTGAATAGATTTTGAAGAAAGGAATTTTTGAAGTATAAAAAGTAAATTTTTATAATCTTATTGAATGAATTCCAGAATAAAGTGAAAATGCTAAATAGATGGATTTCATAAAACAGTGATTATAAATTGAAGAATTTAATTTAAATTTGGATTTCTAGATAGATTGAAAGAGATAAAGAAATTGATTTTCTTTAAAAGGAATTTATTTAGAAAAGAAATAAGTGGGAAGTCCAATTAGAAATTTAATTTCAAATTGAAACGAATTTGGAAAAAAAAAATGAAATTTATAGATGTATAAATGGTGAAGTTAAAAAGAATGAAATTTATAGATTTATAAATTGTGAAGTTAAAATGAATGAAATTGTAGAATGGAAGATTTATAAGAAATTAACTTATAAAACTGGATTTTTGCCTTTAAAGGGAGTATTGATCGAACTTGTTAATAAAGGGGATTTATAAATCAAAGTTATTGTGAAATATAAGGTTGAATTTATAAACGTTGTTTTATAAATCTGAAATCACTTATTTTAATAAGTGTATTATAGAAATTAATAAAAGAAGATTTATAAACCGAAGTTGTTATAAAAGAGAAATAGAATTTATAAACGTGCTTATAAATTCGAAATCGATTGAATTTGATAAATTAAATATAGATGATTATTAAAGAAAATATATTCGCGATTTTGGATAGCGAATTTTTATTGAAATAAAAATGTGTAGAAATGATTGAAATGGGGTTAAGTAAATTATATTCACGATTTTGGACAGTGAATATATTGTTTAGTAAAATGGATTCATTTTTGAAGAAGTAATATTTTAAAAATGAAGTTAAACATTTTAAAGATGTTTTAAAATGTATTATGAATCGAAAGCATAGATTTCCGCAGTTCTTGTTGAAATAGACGTTTTCGAGTAATTTAAGGAAATGGTGGACTATAACACTGTTGTTATAGTAAATGATTTCCGAAAGGAAATGTTTTGATGTAGTATTGGGATTTACATATCTATCTAAATTCTCAAATCCCTATACTAGCGATTTTGGGTCGTCGTAACGATGTTTTACGTAACATCCGTTTTGACCCAAATAAAATGTGTTTAAAGAATGATTTCCTTAAAGAATGAATATATACTTAATTTGATTTAAGTATATCGAATATTTTCCAAGTGTTGAAAATAAATAGATTTGTGAAATACTTATTTTTAAATAAGTATGGAATGTTTTCCAAAACGAAATGAAATGTTTTTGAGAATTTATCTTCTTAAAGATAAATCGAAAGTGAATTTTTGAAATCAATTGGAAATCGAATATCAGTAGATATTCGAAAAATATAAATTCAATATGGAATTTATAAAGGAAATGAGAATTCGTTTAAAAAAATAAATATTGATTTATTTTTGAAGTGTGGAAATTTTATATCTAGTAAAGATATTTTTGAAGATGAAATAATTTGGAAAATTATTTGGAATCTGATGATGTTGCGCATCTTTATTGATAGTTAAATAACCGACTATCAATAATTACCTTGAGTAGGTATTTGTTGTGAATTGGATGAATTTGAATGCCACACTTATTTTTGAATAATCGCTCACTATTCGGGTTAGCCGGGAAAGGACCATGGGGTCGTATAACCCATTCCGAATATGTGATACGTCGTTATGAATTGCATTTGAAGACCGGTGTTGAAGACCGGATATTTTTGAAAACGGAAGGATTACCGTCGAGTTACTCTACATCGGCTGATCTCCGATTTAGAGGTTTTATCACCCTTAGTGACGGGAAGTCCTGACGTGATTGAAAATTATCCGGATGTGCAAGGGCTTCGTGAGAAGTGCCTTCGGTTCTGTTCGATCCCGGAACAGACTTGTATGGATTGTGTGTCTGACGTTACAATTTGAGATATAAAGCTGATTTCTTTCAAATACATTTCTGTTGGTGGCGGAGAATTTATTCTCTTAGCTTAACACCCTTCTCTGAGACGTACGAGCTCAGAGGTTATGTAGTTGAAATTTATCAGCGATATATCCCAATTTGGTAACGTGGCATACTGAGTGTTGCTGTGAAATGATCAGTGTTTGATCATTTGTGATATGATCATTTGTTTGATCTTATATCTTTGTGATCATAGGTTGATCAATTTGTTTGACCCGAAGCAGGGCTTTTTGAGAAAGCGTAGCTTTGTGGACGAGACTTCATCGAGCCTCACACCCCGGAAATGGTCGAAACAGGAAGGATGCGGCAAGGTTCTAGGGAGTAGCGCCCCTTAGTGTATGTCATTCCTTCTGGATAAAGGTGGTATCATGGTATGGAGCCCAGATACTTAACCTCTGTGGTTACTGCATTATTATTATTATCTATGTAGTTTGTTGCGAATCGGGGATCCTCGGGAAGATCGGTGACGATCGGGGGATGGCATACGCGTGTCAGTAGTTACCTATTTTTGCAGAGGTAACCCGGCCTTGTGTTGGCAGAGATCCGGTTAGGTTCTCGGGTCGTCTATTCCAGGGACGTACCCATCGTGGATAGGAAGTTCCTTAGCCTGACCATTTGTTGGAAATCCAAAGAAACAATACGTGACTTGTACGGTTTTAGTTGTAGAACCTGCCATCTAATATGGCAGCTATAGCAAGCATACTATAATGGTACCTATGCTGGCTAAGATTTATATTCTACTTTCGAAATGATTTCTACACTATGCACTAATAATAATATCAAAAATGATTTGATTTTGCGTAGTAAGCATTTTTGACTATCATAAGAAGAAATCTCCTCCAATTCTGCGTTTGCATTGTGTGTGTGGCGGGAGGTCTTATGGTAGTTTCATTTTCCAAAAGCATTGCGAATTGACATTAAAATTTTTCTGTTGTTTATTTTAAAGAATAACTGTTTTACGATCTCACACCAGTCACCATGACTGACTCGGAGTTTATTGTTTCCCTTCTAAACTCTAGGTGCCCACCAATTTCCACACGGGCAGCCTAGAGTTATATTATCAGGATATTCTGGATATCCTGGAGCTTTGGAGATAAGCTGGATGGCGAGACGTAGTATTTGTATCTGATAGTATTTATTCCGCTGTGTATTCTGTATGAGGACAAGTTATATAACTGTCCATTGTTGTATATTGACTCTGATGATTGATGTATGTATAAAATGATATAGTTCTTTGTTTTTAAATGATATTCATTTATCTATTATATATTGTTCCGCTGCGATGTGTAAGATTCTGATATTGTTTTCTGTTCTGATGTTGTTCTGTTCTGTTCTTCTTTCTTTTTCTTCTATCTTCTTCTTCTACCTCTTCTTTCTTAAAACCCTCACTATTGGAGTTTCCGGCACTCGATTGCTCGGCAGTCGATAAAGTGAATATCGATGTCGAATTTTCGAAAGTCGAAAATTTCGGTATGTGAAAGATCTGGTGTCTGTATGGAAGGCGGAAGGTTAGTGTCTGTTCTACGCGCCTGTCCATGCTGATGCCTCCTCTCCTGGCGGTCTGCCAATCGTGCGTCTTGAGGTTCGACATCGCTAGCATTTTGATGATCCGGGCCTCTATCCTCCGTCTGTACCCCGGTCCTGAAGTTTCCAGCTCTTGCTTGGTCACGGTCTCCAGTTGTTTGAGCAGCAGCTTCTGCTCGTGCAGCGTCGGTCTTGCGGCGTCTGCGCCTGGGAGGTTCATCAGAGGACGTTGAGCTGTCAGATGAAGAGTAAGGAGCGGGATTGCCCCCAGCATTCTGTTGCTGCTGTTGAGTGAGCTGTGCCATCAGGTTGGCGTTAGCTTGCATCTACTCTCCTAGTTGTCTCCTGCTTTCCCTGAGTTCTCTCATCAAGTCATTGAACTCTATTCTGGTGACAACTGGAGTTTGTTCTTGAGCGGCAATTCCTGCACTCGGAATCGCTGGTTGATTGCTAGGTCCTGCTTGTTGCACGCTAGCAGTCTCGCGGGCATCCACATTATGAGAAGCTGACCTGGTACATGGTCCTGCCATTGTAGAGTTATCGGTATGAACTCTGAGTAGAATCAATGGATGTCCTATCAGTGAGTCGGATCTTCCTTGGGGGATTTGTTCAATCCAGTAGCTTCAAAGCAGATCCTTGAGGTCTGAGAATTCAATTCTCAGTGAAAGCACCAAAGTGTTAGCACCAAAATTGGTCACTAACCTCGTAGAGAAAGATTGTGTAGAGATATAAGTGATGAAGATAAATTAAACAGAGAAGACAATGCTAATTTAAATGCAGAAAGTAAGAACACCAAATTTATAGTGGTTCAGCGTAATTGCCTACGTCCACTTTGAGGTTAAACTTTATTGATCTTCTTAATAGATGATTACAAATACAATTCGTGAATCGAATGCTTGAATGAAGTTGTTAAGTAGAGAAGATGAGTCTCAAAAATGGCAGAGTTTCCCCAGTGTTCTCTCCCAAAAAAGGATCCCTTTCACTGTGACCCTGCCCCTCTATTTATAGGCAAATATGGGCTGGATGTCCGAACACTCTAGCCCCAGTACAGTGGTCGCTGCATGCCGATCCTGGTGTGCCGAACGCTCTGATGCCGAACAGTCCTTCTATGCCGAACGATACGCTGGATGTGTGGGAAGTGCAGGATGATTGTCAGTTAAGGCCGAACGTGTCTCTATCCGAAGCTCTTGAACGAAAAGTGCACGCTGGCCGAACGACATTGCCTCCTTGAGTAGTTGTGCATACTGGATGTCTTCTGGATGCCGAGTACTCACGTTGCCGAGTACTACGCCAAGTACCAAGGAGTGCCGAGTACTCTCGTTGCCGAGTACTACGCCGAGTACCAAGGGATGCCGAGTGCTCTTGTTGCCGAGTTCTCCTATCACTGAGTACTAATGATGCCGAACGCTAGGGATGCTGAGCATTGGTTTTCGCCGAGTGCCAGTTGACGCCGAACACTACTTGACGCCGAGTCTCCTGGTCGCCGAGCATTACGGATGCCGAACACTATGGATGCCGTGTGCTTCGCCGAACACTCCTGGATGCCGGCCACTCTGAGATGTTGAGTCCCACTGGATGCCGTGCGCTCCGCCGAACACTCCTGGATGCCAAGTGCTTCGCCGAACACCCCTGGATGCTGGCCACTTTGAGATACCGAGTGTCACCTGATGCCGAGCACTAGTTGCCTGGTCAAATCTCCAGGAAACATTGACCGTGCAGCATCTTCAACCATATGTTCTACGAGATTCGTCATATCAATTTCAGTATACACTGCCTCCTCAGCTTGTACATAAGTAGATGCTAACGGTTCTCCATGACGATCCCAAACCAAATAGTTCGGGACGAAACTGTATTGGCGCAAATGAACTCTAACCATTTCTGGTATCAAATGCTTTAACATTTTGCATTTAGTACATGGACAACGAATTTCTTCGTCGTTTCTGTTATTACTCAAAGCGAAATCAATAAATACGCGAACACCGTTATTAAACTGTTCACTTATTGAGCCTCCATTTTCGATCCTTCTTTTTTTGTACATCCAGCTTCGATCAGTAAAATAATTGTCCATTTACCTACGTATATAATTAAAAAGTACGATATAAATTTAAAAAATTGACATTTTATTAAAACAATATTATTGGTGAATTGACACTTTGTCGATGGGTCTTCCTACCTCCCATTACAAATACAATAACGTAATTACATCGCGTAAATCATTTCAATTTAAACGATTCAACAAAATTTCGGCAGCACTTCGCTTTAGTTCCCTGAACAGTACACATTTGCGTGTACACAGGGAACATAAAGGAAGCGCTGTCGAAATTCTATGAACCATTTAAAATGAAATATTTTACGAGATTTAATTACGTTATTGCATTCGTAACTTGTCCAATACAGGGACAAATCCAACAAATATTGTATACGGTGAATATAGATGTCCGTTCAGTTAAAAAACGAATATCCACATAACGATCATATACAATACTTATCAGACGGGGCCGAAAGACACTCTAAGGGTTTCATGAATATAAAATATCGTTTTTAAAATTTTTTAAAATACATAAACTAATTGTATGCTCACTAACAACTAACGTTTCCAAACAAACCTAAAACTAATTGTATGCACATTATTCTATTGTTAACACAAACTTAAATATATATAATCTTGCAATACATAAGTTAATAACATAAATTATGCCTCAATAAACTAGATTATACATACAATAAGGCAATACAAACATTTAATACACTAATTTAACAAATTTAATTAAATATAGGGATTAGAGTTTATACCTTTTCTTGAGAGATTAGGGAGTTAGAGAGGATGAGAGGGAGGCTTGGAGTCGTCGGAGGGGCCGTTGATCGTCGGAGCAGCTTGGGTGGGGGGGGGGGCGGAATTGGAGGAAAATTGGAAATTTTGGGGGAAAATAGGGGTTCAGCCGAATGGGGGAAGAAGAAGCAGGTTTTGTGTTTTGCTCGCGGTTTTGCAGCGTCCCTCAACGGCCGCCAACGGCTGCTTCCAACGTCTACCAACGTCCTGCAGTTTTTAACTAATAAATTATACGACAAAACACTGGACGTTGGAAGACGTTGGAAGTCGTTGGTCAAGGACGTTGGAGGCCGTTGGAAGCCGTTGGAAGGCTCCGTTGGAATACACTGTGTGTCTTATAGTGATTTACTTTCATATCATGTTTAAGAAGGGTTTTTAAAGTTGTTTTTATGATTTAATTTTTTAAAAATTTTAAAGTGGAATTAGCAAATTTTATTGGTGTAAACAGTAGGCTGTTTTATAAATTTTGCTTACGCCCGGGGTTCATGTAAAAGTTTGAGCAAGCTCTTTTAGTGCAATATATTCATTGAATCCATCCGGTTAACAAACTAGTCAGTCGAAGTATTCAGAGCTATATACGACTACTGATCAAGGTGTGTTTGTGTCGATAATCGAACGTACAGGTAACAAATCGGTTAAAAATCTATGGTCAAATTTGTAGTGATTATTAAAACGAACTGGTAACTAATGCCTCTTTTTAATAACTAATAAATGCATCGGATATGTGGAAATTTTATATGTTGTTCAATGTGCATAGGAATTGTTTGTGGAAACGCCTGAATCTCAGTAGCATGCTATTATATCAAGTACAATAATCAACTTTTAATTGGATAACGGATAAGGAACTAGAGAACCACCTTTGCCTTTTTTTCCCTTGTCATTTTGTTGTGTAAATAGTATAATTTATACAAATTGTGGTTGAACTAAATGGCACTTCCAATGTTTCATTGATTATATACTATTATGCACTTCATTGTATTAGCATATTATTATCAGGGATATTATACCCTTGTGTATATACCCTATATGACTATATCTTCAGGCAACTTCTCATAATCTAGGCTGACGTTTGTTTTGGCTTAATCCTTAACTGAATAAGTAATAAGAGCTTGTTAGGTTGTTTGTTTTAAGTAAGTTTTTTTATTAAGCTTTTTTATTCACTTAATTGAATAAGCAGAATCTTAATGCTTATTGTAAGTGATGATCACTTACTACACTACATTTTTCGATTATACCCATATGTAACATAACATATAATTATTTTATGGTTTTTTCTAATTATTTCAAACAGTTAGCAAAGTTCATAAATAAAATTATTTTTGTTTCCAATTCTATCCCCTTCTAAGGCGAAGTAATTTTTTCTCGTTTTTTTTTTATTTATGAGGTGGAGCCTTGAAGCAATGGTTATGTCATCCGCATGGTGATCTAAGCGCCAAGGTTTGAGTTCGAAAACAGACTCTTCGCAATACGAGAGAAATAGAAATGTTGCGCACATTATTGACCTCCTCAAAGCCCGCTACCGTAAACCTCGTGCACAAAATTCTACCTTTTTTGTTTTGATTGTAACTATAATATAGTTTTCAGTCAATAGAAATATACTAAAAACTAGTAATAAAAAAATTGATGACAACCTAGCAATATTTACATATAATTTGAAGTTAAAATATGATAATTTATAAATTGTTTAATAATAATGAAAATGAAAAAACAAATTGAAATATGTAACATAGATGTGAAAAAATTATAAATAAATAATTTCGACATGCTGAACAACACCGAGATTTATAACCTTAAGATAAATGAAAACTTAAATAAAATCTGTAATACATTAATGGAAACTCAACATTTTAAATAATTATCAAAAGTAGGACAAAATCATATGATATTTTTATAATAATTTATTTCAATACATTGAACATACATACATACATACATATACATATATAAATTTATCATAATAAAATATTTTCTTCTCGAGCAAACTTTTATAAAATATATCTACGTTATAAAATTTTCTATTTTCGACATGTTTTGTAGATTTGGTAGTACTTGTACATACGAGCATTTGTTTGTTTGTTTGTGTGTATATAAAATATAAGGTATAATATAAGACAAGAAATTATTGTCGAGGACAAATTTTTTCAGCATTTTTGCCTCAAGGACAGACCTTCAGTATTTTAGCGTGAAAGACAACTTTCTTTAGGTATCAGTTTTTAGGTATCAGTTTGTAGTAATCGGTAGCAGTTTTTAAGTATCAGTTTTTAGTTCGGTAGCAGTTTTGGAAAAATGTTTGTCCTTATGAATAATTTTGAAAGAATGTTTGTCCTTATGAATAATTTTTAGAAGAATGTTTGTCCTTGTGGTTAAAATATTGAAGTCGTGTCCTTGAGGCTAAAAATATACAAATTTTTGTCATTTAACTTAATTCCCCCAATATAAGATGATTTGGTATGTTTCGTATGGCAGTTACATGAAAGAATGATTAATTTAAATTTTGAGGGATATTATTGTCAAAGTGGTAAGTTATGTTCACAAAACAAATTTCTAAACAAACAATATTTTAAGTATTTAGCCATCAGCATTCAGCAATTAGTATTCGATCTTCAGTGTTCAGCCTTCGGTACTCAGCATTCAGCATTTTAAACAAATGATACTCTAGTTTAGAAGAATATAAGTAGTTGATGTCACTTGTTTCTTAAACAATACTGGATTTTTTACTAGCGCATTTCCCAATGAGAAGGAATAAATGCAGGAAAATACATGTGACATTACGTAGAAAACGGCCCAAAAAAAGACCCTAAACCCCATTGCAGGGCCGGCCTTGACAAGTTGGAGGCCCAAGGCTGAGAAGAAGTAAGAAAATGATAAAAATATGCAAAAAGGTGAAAAATGTCAAGTGCAGGAGTCGAACCCAGGTGCTCAAGGAGGAAGTGAAACACTTTTACCACTGAGCTATATTACTTCATGTAAATATTGTGAACATCATATTATATATCATATATATAAATCAAAGCTTGAGGCCCCCGGAAATCGGAGGCCCTAGGCCACCGCCTTGGTGGCCTTGGACCAGGGCCGGCCCTGCCCCATTGACTATATTTGAGTTCATGGACAAATTTCTAAGATATGAATTGGAACACAAGCACCTTAAGCCCTATATCTCTTTGGTAATATTTTTAAATCAAAACGAGATGATAGATAATTGAGTAGGAGTTTATAACCCAAAATTTATACTGGTATATTAACAAAGTGTATATGTTCAGTAGTAATACTAACATGTGCATATAGACTAAAGAATATCCAGAGATGGGGTTTCAAATTGAAGGTTCTAATAACATGGTTCAGTCTAAGATAATGCATTGCATTTCAAACTAGCTACATTCGTAGTACGACTTCACAATTACAAATAATTATCAAAAAATTCATTGGAGAGACTTGTAAAAGTAAACGACTTTGGGTCAGTTTGCAGTTTTTCTTTTTCGCGTGTGACGCTACATTGATGTAGTCCATCGGTTTGTCATGTTGGACGAACCGTTGAAATTGTTCCATTAACGTCAGACGTTTCGAATGCGTCCTACGCTAACGATAACGACCAAGATATATAATTAGTAAAGCCCCTTTCAAATACTATTTTTCCTTTTAAATAGATTTTTCAAATAATACACAAGAACACATTCTTCTTTGGCTAAACTTTCATTTTTCATTTCCCTTTCTTATGTCTCATTCATGCATCAAATGTCCTTTTCATGCGCCCGTTTTGTTTCGTAATGCACCCTTTATCATCATCATGTATGTTCACAACTTGATAATCTGTTGGACCCCCTCCATTTTCTCATCGGTGCCCTTGTGCATTATTTCAAGTTGTTTACATCAACTGCAATATCATGCACATAAAGAAATGAATGAGTGTGGATGTAGCACACAATATTGTTATATTGTTTCTATGTATACGCCCCTTAATTGATCGATAGGCCAAGTGCTACATTCGATAACGTCTTTAAGTTTAAAGTATATTAGGATGTAGCGTAGCTAGTTTCATGTTTAATATTATGTTGGAAACGGTGATCTTCGGCTGAATCGTGGACTACGTCACTCTCTTGAAGACGTTTCGACGATCTGCTTTACAGTGCAAAGCAGTTCGGATCAATCGCCGCCGCCTCTAGGATAAAACAGCTTCTTAGTTTTAGAAGTATCAGATCGCTTGCACGTACGAAACGTTTCTGTTTGCACTCAAAAAATGTTGCTCGAATCTGTGGATTTTTAAAAATGAATTTGAACGAGATATAGTTCTTTCTATTTCATCTCCTTATCAGTTAAGAATGCAGAATAGCAAAAGAACTTTATTGGTTGTGGGTGACGTGGTCTGTAAAAACGGATCTGAGAAAATAACGTTCTCTAATAAGGGTCTGGTCTGACCGTTCCAATCCGGTCTAAAACAGTTAAGAAATTTTGTATCAAAAATATAAGTGACACACCACTACAAACCCGAACCCGGTCTTCCTCCTCAAAAAAAAACATCATTGGGTGCCTAGAGGGCCCAACTTAGCTTCTAAGAATCAAGTATAAATACTTGATTCGATTCGACTATTCATATTCTCATATAGAAGCCATTTTATACTTAGTCAACTTTTTTAAGAATTCACTTATTTTTTAAAACCAATTTCCAACCTGACAAGTATATAAACTTTCCTTAACCGCTCTTAGTACTGCCAGAAAAGTTGGTGGATAAAAATAGTTAAAAAGTAATAATACACCATAGGTGCATGCAATGTGAAATGTATATATAACATATCATTCACACTACTAAAAAATGGTTAAATAGCGACGGGGGACGACGACCATTTTCCGAGGGCTTACGACGGGTCGTCGACGGCCGTCGGAAGCCGTCGGAAAATCGTGAACTTTAAGCTTTAGCCGAGCCTCTTCTTCCTCATTTCAGCATACGTAAAAAAATTTCCCAAATTTCCAAATTCACTCCCTAAGCCTTCAATCACTAATTTCATATTTTTGCATCCTCCCCAGCTACGTATTCAACCTCTCTTGCTTTCTAGCTCATGTATAATCTCTTATTTTTGCGAAAAATTCAATTTTTACCCTTTTTGTAGATTTGCATAAGTTGATAAATTAGGCTTAATTGGTGATTGAAATTGTTTCCAATAGTGTTATAATAGTTTCTAGCATTCCATGGTATACCTATTTCATCATTTATCGTGAAATTGTGAAAAACATGTATAATTTGTGGTTGTTCGTATATATGTAAATCGTTGTGTATGCCTTGATTCTGCGATTGTATATGTGTGTAGCGCTGCTATCATTATATTGTGTTGGTTGGAATAAGATAAAATGAATGCACGAGATAGGAGTATTATATTGTGCACGTATTGACTTATGCAAAAAAAAATACATGAGTCTAAATTATAATTGTGTGTATTGAAAAATGACAAAAATGTTAAACCAGCCTTAAGTTGATGTAATACGTCGAATAAATATGTTAAATTAATATATAGTTTTGTAAATGTGAACAGTTAGTAAAACTGTATTTTTTCGTAAAATGCGCACATTTAATTAACTAATTTCCTTAGAGAGTTTTTGGCCCCGTCTGACGAGTGTTGTACACAATCGTTATATAAATAGTCGTTTTTTTCAAAAAACGACCATTTATATTCATCTGGTACATTGTTTGTTGGATTTGTCTCTGTATTGGACAAGTTATGAACACAGTAAGCATTTACATTTTGTATACTACTTCGTCTCAAACGGTTCATAAAATTTCGACCTAATTTTTCTTTTTTGTTTCCTGCGTACACGCATTTGTGTACAATACAGGGAACAAAAGGGAAATGCTGTCAAAATTTTGTTGAATTGTTTGAGACGAAGTAATATACGAAATGTAAATACTTACTGTGTTTGTAATGGGAAGTAGGATGTCTGACCATGGAAAAAAAATATTTTTGTACAAAATTTTGTATCGATACGTTAAAAAATAAAATGCGTCATATTTGAAAATATTTTTTATTCTGTGAAATAGTTCTTTAAATTCAAATATTAACCGAACGGCGAGATCCGTCGGAAGCCGTCGGGAACACTGCAGGCCGACGCCTTATCTTCCTACGGCTTTTTCCGACGGTCTCCGACGGTTTTCTGTCATCGGAAAATGCCTTTTCCCCTGAAGTGTCAATGAGGAGTACAATGGCAATATGTAATGAACCCCATTAGGGAGGACTCTCTCCGAACAGCTATTTCTTATAACGGAAGAATGGCTAAAAGCCTGTTGGTAAGGAAAAGGTGCCTAGTGGGTTATATATAATGAAGCACGCAACTGAAAGTGTGCTTTCTTTTAATCTGAATCTGTCGACACATCACACCTTAACCGCAGGATATTATCAATGGCTCATATTTCATCACAGCAAAGCACGTGGATTACCAAGTCGCCTAAGCAGGCTTTAGGCCCATGTACTATATTCTTATAAATGTAGAAACTGTGTTATTATCTTGGTACTGAATATCATTTGTAAAACAATACAAAGTTATAAAAGTTTCTTTTATGGTATCAGAGCACTAAACAGCCTAACGGCTCAATTATATCAATTTCTGTACCAAGTAATTCTTGTCAAAAATTAAGAGTTTGAATCTCATTTCAACTCCACTCAGAAAGATATCATCATCGGGGAGATTTACCCTCTCGATATCCATGTGAATCTCTGATCTTATCAGTATCCACTCACCCACTGTGCCATCCAAGAAGGAAGATCAGATCCAAGATCATCATCCCTCCTTCTGGTTGCATCTTTCTATTTCTCAAACCAAGATCTCTCGAGAATCTCAGTTTCTTTCTTTCTGGTATGTGCATTACTGATTTACAATAAAACAGTAATACACATTTCTTTCGCACTCTTTACCCACAAGAAATTCGTGACTCAGTCAAAGATCAGATTCTTAATCAAGAAATAAGGCAAATCAGAGTTCTTGATTCATCATGGCCCATGAGGAAGATGAAGTCACATCAGCTAACACTGGCAACAAACTCAGGGATGATCAAAAACCTGATTGCATCCTGATTAGACCTAAAAATCAAGCAATAAGTACACCATTAGACGAGGACAATTACATCATATGAAAATATCAAGTTGAAATAGCATTAAGAGGATATGATCTGCAGGACTATGTCAAAGGAACCAAGATGATACCACCCATCAACATAACAGATGACAAAGGGAACACTGTTGTGATCCCAGATTATTCCTTATATCAGAAGCAAGATAACTTGCTTGCATCATGGCTACTTTCATCAATTAGTCAAAGTCTCTTATCACAACTTGTTGGGTGCTACACATCATATGACATATGGTCATCCATTGAGAGAATTTTTAACCCACAATCAGCAGCAAGAATTATGCATTATAGAAGGGAATTACAGAATGCAAGAAAGAATGATACAAGCATGAGGGAATACCTTGCCAAGATCAAGAATCTTTGTGACAAGTTAAAAGCAGTTGGTCATGAAATATCCAGCAGTGAACAAATTCTCATCATTACAAATGGTCTAGACCAAGATTATGAATCTCTAGTTACTTTCATTGCCACACAACAAATCCTACCTGACCTCAACTATGTGCACTCAGCCCTTCTTGCTCACGAAGGAAGAGTTGAACAAAGAAAGCACATGCAAGAAGACTACTCTGCAAACTATTCCTCAACCACAAAAAATAAGGGTCAAAGAAATAGCCAGAGCAACCAAAACTCAAGGGGAGGCAGCACTCAAAGGGGTAGAGGCAGAGGAAGATTTTCTAACAACAACAGGATAAAATGCCAAATATGTGAAAAATTTGGTCATATGGCAAACAGATGCTACTTTAGATTTAAAGAAGACTACAATACAACACAACAAGGACAACCTAGCAAACAACCAACTGCAAACATGGCACAAACTAGTAATCAAACAAGAAACACTTCAGACATTTCTGGGGATGGTGATGACAAGACTGATGACATCAATACAGCTGAGTGGTTCCCAGACTCAGGAGCCACAAATCACATCACCAACAATTTACAGAATCTCAATTTGGGAAGCAAACGCTACACAGGTAAAAATTCTATTTTAATGGGTAATGGTGAAACTGCAAATATATCTCACATAGGGGTAGGGACTATAAAAGGTACAAGGCTACTCTACCTTAACAATTTATTAAGAGTGCCAAGTATCAAAAAGAATTTAGTCAGTGTCTCTCAATTTGCTAGAGAGAATGATGTATATTTTGAGTTTCACCCTAAGTTCTATCTTGTTAGAGATCTGCTAAGCAAGGATATATTATTACAGGGTAAACTAGAACAAGGGCTATACAAGTTCAGCAACATGAGAAATAAAAACTTTTGTAATAATGCTGTATGCAACAATGTTAGCTTGAATCATAACAAACATTGTGATATTTTTCTGTGGCATTGCAAACTAGGGCACCCTAGTTATGATGTTGTTAAACAAGTATTGAATGATAATAAGATTTCTTTTTCATCCTTAAATAATCTGTCTATATGTAGTCATTGTCAAATTGGTAAAAGTCATAAATTACCTTTTCAAAACTCTGAAACAATCCATGAAAAGCCACTGGAACTGATTGCTGCAGATTTATGGGGACCATCACCACACAATTCAACCAAAGGAGACAGGTATTATCTATCCCTTGTTGATGCACACACGAGATACATATGGATTTACTTCTTAAAAGCCAAATCAGACACATGCAGTGCTATAAAACACTTTATTACTTGTGCTGAAAAGCAATTCAGTAATAGTGTAAAGATTATACAAACTGATGGTGGGGGGGAATTCAAACCCTTAAAGGATTTCTTTGATGCAAAAGGAATCATACATAGAATGACATGCCCACACACATCAGAACAAAATGGGTTGGTTGAGAGAAAACACAGACATATTGTAGAAACTGGATTAACACTCCTGTCCCAAGCAGGCCTACCAATGAAATATTGGAGAGAGGCATTTACCACGGCAGTTTATCTCATTAATAGAATGCCAACAAGAGTGTTAAATCATGTTTCCCCTTTTGAAACATTATTTGGGGTTAAACCAAATTATAAGTTTTTGCGAACTTTTGGTTGCCTGTGTTTTCCCTACCTTAGACCCTATAACAAACACAAATTAAGCCTAAGATCTAGTCAATGCACTTTTTTAGGCTATGCAAGTAATCAAAAGGGGTACATATGTCAAGATGATCTGGGCAGAATTTACATCTCTAGGCATGTGGTATTTAATGAAGAAGCTTTTCCTTTTGTAGGGAAAGGGAAACATGCTTAAGAAACCAATACAAACTAGGTTACCACAGGTCTCATACCTGATCTATCAGAATGGTTAGGCATAGAAGGTCAAACTCAAAAATATTCAGAGAAAAGTAAACTTGACAATCATTCCAGACAAACAATTAATCCACAACATGAAGAACAACAACAAGTGGATACACAGCAATATGAAGTGGATGATCAACAAAGTTATGGCGATGAGGACACAACAAATGAAACCAATGATGCTAATATTGAAGAACATCATGAACCGCAGACCACTGCTACTCAACACCCTATGATCACCAGATCAAAAAGTGGGATTTTTAAACCCAAGGTATACAGCACTCAGCTTGATGAGGTAGAACCAACATCATATGATTCAGCAGCTGGAGATATAAAGTGGAAAAAGGCCATGGATGAAGAGTATAATGCTCTAATTAAAAATCAAACATGGACTTTAGTCGACCTACCAACATAAAAATGTTGTAGGAAGCAAATGGACATACAAAATCAAAAGGGATGCTAATGGTAACATCATCAAATATAAGGCCAGACTTTTTGCAAAGGGATACACCCAACAATTTGGATTTGATTTCAAGGAGACTTTCTCTCCTGTCATCAAACCAGCCACCATCAGAATTATACTAACCATTGCCATGCATAAGCAATGGAGGATAAGGGAACTAGATGTTCACAATGCATTTTTGAATGGGGACCTAATGGAAGAAGTATACATGCAACAACCTAAAGGCTACAGTTCTGAAGCCAATAGCAGTAAAGTATGCAAATTACACAAGGCAATTTATGGTTTAAAACAGGCATCAAGGGCCTGGCATGAGAAGTTAAAAGGGATACTTGTAAGACTAGGATTTACTGCTACTAAGTCTGATAGTTCCTTTTATACAAGAAGGAAAGAAAAAGAAAACATCTACATTTTGGTATATGTTGATGATATACTTATAACAGGTGAAAATCAACAGGAGATCGAACTCGTCATAAAGTATTTGGAAAGGCAATTTGCTATAAAAGACATGGGTGATGTAGACTACTTCTTGGGTATTCAAATTCAAAGGCAAGCAGATTCAAGCATCATTTTATCACAGAAGCAATACATGTTGGACATATTAGTTAGGGCTAACATGAATAAAGCTAAAGGACTTCCCACTCCTATGACAAGTAGCCTTCAACTAAGGAAGAACAAAGGTGAACACATGGAAAATGTCAAACAATACAGAAGCATTGTCGGGGCACTACAGTACGCAACTATCACTAGACCAGATATCAATTTTAGTGTTAATAAAGTATGTCAGTATATGCAAGCCCCAACTAGTGAAGACTGGGGCGCAGTAAAACGTATCTTACGATACATAAAGGGGACAATCAACTATGGATTACGATTAATACCTTGCAGAAACCTAAGTTTACAAGCTTACAGTGATTTCGATTGGGCCAATGACCTTGATGACAGAAGATCTGTAACCGGCTACTGTGTATTCCTCGGCAAAAATCTTATATCCTGGTGCACCAAAAAGCAGGCAACAGTGTCGAGATCGAGCACGGAGGCAGAGTATCGTGCCATTGCAAGTACCACAGCTGAAGTCATATGGGTCAGCACCTTACTCAAAGAGTTAGGGTTTGAGATCCATCAAAAACCAATAATCTGGGTCGACAACATGAGTGCCATATCACTATCCATGAACCCTATTCAGCACTCGAGGACAAAACACTTAGAGATCGACCTTCATTTTGTTCGCGAGCAAACAGGAAGTGGAAAGCTACAGATCCAGCATGTTCCTTCCTTCTATCAGCGAGCAGACGTCTTAACCAAAGCTATTTCGTCAAAGAATTTCGCTCGATTTAGGGAAGAAATCAGAGTCGGACCAGCCGCCATAGAAGAGAAGGATGAATAAAACCCTAGCTTTGTTTGAGGGAGCATAATGAAGCACGCAACTGAAAGTGTGCTTTCTTTTAATCTGAATCTGTCGGCACATCACACCTCAACCGCAGGATATTATCAATGGCTCATATTTCATCACAGCAAAGCACGTGGATTACCAAGTCGCCTAAGCAGGCTTTAGGCCCATGTACTATATTCTTATAAATGTAGAAACTGTGTTATTATCTTGGTACTGAATATCATTTGTAAAACAATACAAAGTTATAAAAGTTTCTTTTAATATACAACACCACTTATCCCATATTATGAAATTTGGGAAGTAACACGATATCACCAAGGAAAATCATCAAGGAATATTATGTATTTTTAGCGGTCCTTCTTTTGATAAAGTATGTGAAGCCAAAATAAATCTTGAAGAAAATATTGCGGTAAGCAGATATAGAGAAGCTTTTTTTGCTCCAACCACATAGTAATTGGAGGAAGAAGGGGAAATATCTTGATAAGTGCACCATAATAAAACATTATCGGGATTGATTAATTCTAGGCACGCAGTAGTTAGAAGTTTTTATTCTTTTTTTCCCTTGCATCTAGCAATATTATATAGGTATAGCTAGACTCCTTGAAGTATTCTCTAGATAAAGAATTTATTTCAGTAAATAATCCTGATCAGTTGTTACAACAAAATGGTGACAAAACTAAGCTTGTAATAAATATGTAATACTAATAACTGACTGGTGTCAAGATAACTTAGTCTTGATTGGAATTCTCTGAGATCTGATGGCATGCATGCACACTTCATTGCTGTCCTTTCCCTTTGGCTTTACTTCAACCCTAGCTATTGATCTCTTGAATCATGATAAATCAAGTTAATATTTCAAATTAAGAGCCTTTATCAATTTCTAAAGAATTATCATCTCTGTTATGAGTTCAGTTATTTATTTATCTATTATTTATTTGTTTATTATTTTGACCGAACATATTAAAAAGATAATAAGAGAGTGAACAAGTTGATTAACTGTGAAGATCTTACTGGATCAGCAGTTGCATTCCATTTCAAATTCTGATAAAAATTTACTAATTTTAGACATGTCAAATGACTGATACGGTGATACCAAAAATAGAAATGGTGTAGATATATTTCAAATTGTGGAAAATAGGCTCAAGGACAAATTTTCATAAAATTTTTGGCTAAAGGACAACAAGTTTTATTTTTAGGCTGAAGGACAAACTTTGAAAGATAATTAGGCTGAAGGACAATGCTAATACAACTAGCATTTTGTAAAATGTAAAACTGGATATAATGCTAGTTATAATTAGCATTTTGTACAATGTTTGCACTGTACAAAATGCTAATTATATTTAGCATTGTCCTTCAACCTAATTTTCTTTCAAAGTTTGTCCTTCGACCCAAAAATGAAACTTTGTGTCCTTCAGCCTAATTTTTTTTCAAAGTTTGTCCTTGTGCCTAATTCCCTCTTTCAAATTTATAAGATTCAGCCTGATAAATTGTCCAAGTTCACAGATAAAATTATGCTAATTATAGTTGTCTGTAGTTTCCCATACTTCTGTATTTTGTAGCTCTAATATGATGACTCCACTAACGCTGTCATTATGGATCTCTCAGGATTTTTTTCAAGTAGAAGGTAAAGTATGATTCCAAAATCCTTGGCAGGATATTTTGTGCCTAAAGGAGAAGAGTGTTGATGCTGTAAAGTTTTTCACAACTTGTAACTTCGACTTGTGAAAATTTCAAATGGGGCACATTCTGTTGGATCTGGGATAACTTGCATGAAATATTCTTTATTGGTCACTAAGTTTTGAGGTTAATCAGATAGGTATGATAACTTGCACTTGCTTTTTCAGAGTCATTTATTAGCTTACCATTTGAAAAGCGCACTCCTTATTCATAATGGTTCAATTGCTTGGTGAAGTTGTTTTGTGATGTTGATATTATTGTAATAATTCCTGATTAGCATCTTGATTCTTTGGTGTACATAGATTTAGATTTTTTATTGCTAATACAACAACCAAAATTCATGTATTTATAAGTGTGGAGATTATTAGGGCTGCAACCCAATTTCAATATTTGCAAAACATGGAATTTAAACTTTTTTTCATCGCATTTGGTTAAAATATATGTAAAGCGAAAACAAATTAAAGAAAGTAGCGGTATTAGTATTACATGTTGATTACAATGTTTTTTCATGATTCATGCGAGTTTTTAAAAAATATGGGTATGATTTTTATGGTTCTTACAAGAGATAGATTTCACATATTTTGAAACATTTGAAGGATAACTAACTTCGTATGTTAGTTCTGATCATATATTTATATCTTTAATAGTTAATACTAATCTTTAGTCTTTAATACCAATAAAGATAACCAACTTTGTATGTTTCATATGATTCAATTCAACGATGTCTTTTTGAAACGAGCAGCATGATTATTTGATGTCTTTTTGAAACGAGCAGCATGATTATTTGAAGGAAAAAGAAAGAAGGCATAAAATTTCTCGTGCTAGTGTTAGTTCAAGGGAATGAGTACAACATTTAATCCTATCGAGTCTCATTCTCCATGCTTTCTGACAGTAATACTTAGTATTGCTCTTAGTTGGCATGGGTACAGAGGCCGGGCGTTACATTGTTGGTATCATCCTTGAGGGAGAATGTAGAGCTTCAAGTCCAGAAACTTTGCTCTTCAAGGGTAATCCTTGGACAAAGCTCATCTCAGAGGGGTGATGAAGGAAAGAAACAACAAGGTATGGTCCCCAATATACTTAGTCCATTAACTCTGTAAATTTTCCAGTTGTGGATCATGATGGGTGTAGAAAATGAAATCCCAACTGCAAGGCGACCCAGTATCTTAATTAGAGGTCCAGTACACTTTGCCAAACTATTCTTACTCTAGGAAAAGTATATTAATCCGGTAAAAGGCCAGGTGCCTGTAGGTTTTCGGGTGAGGCGATGAAATTATCCTTTTTAGCTTCCACTATGATAATGTGAGAGTTTGAATGAAGAGGGAAGAAAAATAATTCGATCATTGATTAGCTCAGTCTATACACCTAGTATTTATACATGTATGAGTCTGTGCACAGGCACACAAATCTGAAACTAAAAGAGAAACAAAAGCATACAGATAATACAAGCATTACAAGCTGCAAATACTATTAACACTTTCCCTCAATTCAAACTCTCTCTCTCTCTCTGTCCTTGGTGGTGCTGCTTCTACATTCAGTTCTTCTCTCAATTTAAGAAATCGAGTTGATGATAGTGACTTGGTCAATATGTCTGCCTTTTGGTACAAAGCTGGAATGTGGTTAACACTGATATCACCTTTAGCTACTTGTTCTCTCACGAAATAAAGATCCAACTCAATATGTTTAGTTCTCGAGTGAAGAATAGGGTTTGCTGCTAGAAGAACTGCACTGGAGTTGTCACACCACACCGTCGCTGGTCCAGGTACATCATCAATTACTTCTGAAAGCAGAGATCTGAGCCACATTATTTCTGACACCACTGCTGCTACACTTCGATACTCAGCCTCGGTTGATGATCTAGACACTGTTGTCTGCTTTTTCGACCACCAAGACACAATGTTCTTTCCAACATACACACAATATCCACTAACTGATCTCCTATCATCTCTATCTGCTGCCCAATCGGCATCAGCAAAAGCACTAATTTTCAGTGTTTCAGGTGAGTAAAGCTTCAACCTATAGTTCACTGTCCCTGCCAAGTATCTAAGCACTCTTTTCACTGTTTTCCAGTGTTCACTCCTTAGACTTTGCATGAATTGACAGATCTTATTCACACTAAAGGATATCTCTGGTCTTGTGATGGTAATATATTGTAGAGCGCCTGCAATACTTCTGTAGTGATAAGGATCATCTATAGGGTCTCCTGAATTTTTGGTTAGCTGTAGATTTGTATCCATGGGTGTAGTTGAAGCTTTAGACTTATCCATTCCTACTCTCCTCAGCACATCCTGGATGTAATTTGCTTGATTGAGGTGAAGTCCACCATCTTCTGTTCTCTTTACTTCAATTCCTAGGAAAAGATTAAGATCACCTAATTCCTTCAGTTTGAATTGATCATTGAGATAGCCTGTGAGTTCACTCAACTCATCACTATCATTCCCTGTCAAGATAAAGTCATCCACATATACAAGAATGTATATAATACTGGTGCTTCTCTTTCTGACAAACAGTGAACTGTCAGATTTTGTGGAATTAAACCCTAGCTTCATCAAGGTCCCTTTGAGCTTTTTGAACCAGACTCTAGGGGCTTGTTTTAATCCATATATTGCCTTATTCAATTTGCATACCATTTGATGTCTGCTAATATCCTCAAACCCCTTGGGTTGTTCCATATATACTTCTTCCTCAAGTTCTCCATTTAAGAAGGCATTGTGAACATCCAGCTGTTTGACTGGCCACCTGTTGTATAAGGCAATGGTGAGCATTACTCTAATCGTGGCAGGCTTTATTACTGGGGAAAAAGTTTCTTTGAAATCGAATCCTGGTTGCTGTGTGTACCCCTTAGCAACCAGTCGAGCTTTATGTTTTGCAATGGTGCCATCAGCATGATACTTCAGCTTGTAAGTCCATCGACATCCTATTGCTGTTTTGTTCATTGGTAGAGATACTAATTTCCAGGTGTTGTTGTTTATTGGTGCTTTGTATTCTTCTTCCATGGCTTCTCTCCACTTTGCATGCTTCACTGCCTGATCATAGCTCATTGGTTCATGTACTACCCCTTGAATGGTATATATTTTGGGCTTGAATATGCCACTTTTTCCTCTTGTTATCATATGATGTCCATGTTACTGTGCTTCCTCTCTTATTGGAGACTCTTCTTGTAATTGGTTGGCACTGTCTGATGTGTCATCTTGCATAGGCCATTGATGTGTGTCATTCATGTCACTTCTTCCTTCCTCCTCTTTATCCTGAGTGTGTGGTGTAATGTTTGGTTCTGATTGAACATGAGTATCAGATTCTTTCTCTTCATTTGTTGTTATATAGTGCTTTAACTCTTCACTTCCATGCAGTGGTATAGGTCGTATGGAACTCTGTGCATTAGTTACCTTATTTGTGCATTTTGTCTTGCTTGCTGCAAATGGGAATGTGCTCTCATTAAACATCACATTTCTCGATACTATGATTTTTCCTTCTTGTGTTAGACATTTGTAACCCTTCTGACTAGTTCCATATCCTAGGAATGTGCAAGCACTAGATCTGAAGTCAAGTTTATGAGGGTTGTATGGCCTTAGTAGTGGAAAACACAAGCACCCAAATACTTTTAATCTTCTATAGTCAGGTTTTGTACCATGTAGTGCTTCATGTGGACTGCTATCCTTAAGAACTTTAGTGGGAAGGCAATTAATCAGATACACTGCAGTGGAGAAGGCCTCGGGCCAGAACTTCAATGGAAGAGATCCTTGTGCCAGAAGTGTTAACCCCATCTCTACGATATGTCTATGCTTCCTCTCCACAATCCCATTTTGTTGTGAGGTGTATGGGCAAGTATATCTATGAACTATTCCCCTTTCATTGAAGAAACTCTTGAGTGGCTTAAATTCTGCTCCCCCATCAGTTTGAAAGACTTTGAGTTTTCTTTCCAACTGTCTTTCTACTTGAATAATAAATTGCTTTACTGCTTCAGTTGCCTCTGATTTGAGCTTCAGAAAATAGATCCATGTGTGTCTCGTATATGCATCCACAAAAGCAACATAATATTTATAACCATAGTTTGAATTTAGTGGTGCAGGACCCCATAGGTCACATTCAATCAATTCTAGTGGGTTGTTATATATAGTTAGAGACTGACTGAATGGTAACCTGTGGCTCTTGCCTAATTGACACTGACTGCAAAGATGTGTTTTTACATTGTTTAGATGCAACAAATTCTCTTTATTCAACACAACTTTCATTACACTTGCATTTGGATGACCAAGTTTTCTATGCCATACATCATATTCAACTTCCTTTTTACTATATACATTATTACAACACATCATATTATTGTCAACTCTCTTTCCAGTTTCAAGATTGAACTTATAGAGACCATTATGCACTTCCCCCTGCAATAGAATGTCTCCATTCGAGTTATCTTTGATCAAACATATATGTGGATGGAATTCAAAAAAGACTTGATTATCTCGTGCAAATTGTGAAACACTAATCAAGTTCTTTTTGATATGAGGAACTCTCAGTAAATTTTTTAGTAATAATGTCTTGTTTCTATTATCAGCAACAAATTGTGTGTGACCAACATGAGTGATATTAAGAGGTGTACCATTTCCCATATAAATGAAATTTTTACCTCTATATGCTGCTCCTCCCAGATTTAAATTCTGAAGGTTGTTGGTCACATGATGAGTAGCTCTAGAATCTGGTAACCAAGCCTCGTTTTGTATCTCAGCATCATCAGCTAGAACATTATGATTATCACCTTGGTGAGTGAAGTTCTTTGGATTGAACCTGACATCTCCTTGAGCCTGACTTAGATTGACATTATAGAGGTTAGATCTGGATGCTCCTTGATTAGGTGAAACTTGTTGATTGCTATTGTAATTTGCTTCAAACCTAAAATAGCATCGAACAGCTGTGTGACCGAGTCTGCTACATATCTGACATTTGGGTCGATTATTGAAGAACCTTCCTCTTCCTCTTCCTCTTCCTCTGCTAGGTGTTCTGCCTCTCTCATACATTTGATTTCCTCTACTTCCTTGAATTTCTTGAAGATTATTTGGTGATAGTTCAGATCTAGGATTGGTTGATGAGTTCTTGTTCTTTGTGTTACTTGCCAAATTGATGGAAAACTCTGATGTTGCATTACTTTTCTTCTCAAGTCTTCCTTCATGTGAAAGAAGAACAGAACTCACATACTGGACTAAAGGTGTAGTCTCCTGTGATGTTATTACAGCAACAACTGCTTCGAATTCATCCCCCAACCCATTAAGAATGTTAAGTACATGCTCTGTTTCATTTACTTTGTGTCCAGAAGATTCCAATAGATCACATAGATTCTTAATCTTGCTCAGGTATTCACGAATGTTCATATTGTCCTTTCTGATATTTTGCAGCTGTCTCTTGTAACTCATTATTCTTGCCGATGCCTAAGAGTTGAAGTTTCGATGAATTGCGTTCCACACTTCTAGGGATGTCTTGCATCCAATCACTGATGATAGAAGATTGGGGCTAATCGACGACAAGATCTAGGAACACAGCAGGCTATCTTGTCTGGAGTGTATCTAGAACTCATAGTTTGAAATCGATTGCCCTTCTGGATTGAGTGTGAATTGCGTTGGACTAACACTTGCTGAATCTATAAATTTCTGCAGACCATAGCCTTTAATAGCCATTTCAATTTGAAATTTCCATAGAAGGAAATTATTCTCATCCAGAGTTACGGTGATTAGTTGAGTTTGGGGATTAATGATTGATTTCAGTGACTCTTCAAGCGTTTTTGATGTCTGATTGACTGCTGCATTTCCTTCATCGGTTGTGCTTCCTCTTGATTGTAGATCATCGTCTTGAGCCATAGATTTGATTTAGATCTAAGATGATGAGCAGGACTGTAGGCTGAGTAATTGGATTGAATTCGATTTGAATTCGATTAGGTTTGAGGAAGTGATTTGAGAGATTGAATAGAATGATCGAATCTAGATTTGGATCGTAGAATGCCGTTTGGCGATTTGATGCTCTGATACCATGATAATGTGAGAGTTTGAATGAAGAGGGAAGAAAAATAATTCGATCATTGATTAGCTCAGTCTATACACCTAGTATTTATACATGTATGAGTCTGTGCACAGGCACACAAATCTGAAACTAAAAGAGAAACAAAAGCATACAGATAATACAAGCATTACAAGCTGCAAATACTATTAACACACTACACCATCTATATCTATATAAATTGCAATTAATACCCTAAACTGTAGCATTTCAATGACAATTTGCACCTCACTTATTATCATTTCACTTTTAATTATAATGTTTTTTTAAATATTTGTTTTTAACATTATGATCTATATCTATTTACAAATTTACTTTTTACCTTTTGCTAAAGTTGGTATGTAATTTTAAATATAAATATATACATGAACAAAAAGTATGTATGTAAATTATTATTGAAATTATATAAATCGACATAAGTTCTTTGTTAGCATCTTTCAATATGCATACTTAATTGATATCAATTGACTATATTTAATTTAAATCGCTTAGAAAACAAATGATGTTTTGGACTCTGTATGTATATATCCATGTACATACACTTTGTTATATTAAGCACTAAGCGAGGCGAGCAATAGAAGTCTCACTTCCTTTAATGTCGCTTAAACACCGTTTAATTTTTTAGCATATATTATTCGTGTGTACGTGCGCGCACGCGAGCGTGTGTGTGTATGAATTTATGAAAAAAAGTTTAACTAAATTGTATCATTTGTGCATGCACAAATTGATCATAAAGGATTAAACTTTAACATTGGAAGTTAACTTCTAAATTCATAGGTTGCAAAAGGTGGATTGACTTTTACTATTCAATAACAAAAAAGAACATACTCAAGTTGATTGTAAATTATGCCCATCTGTCTAATAAGTATAATCATATTTTATGCAAAAAACTATCACCATCCATCGACCCATATCATAGAAAATGAGGAAATTTCGTTAAGGTACGTGAACTTTTTGTTATAACCCATTTTTCTTCTATTTTAAAAATAATATTTATTTTCTGTTTTGTAGTATTTAATCGTTGCTTAAATTTAAACAAAACACAGATAAAAGTGCCCATCCCTTAATGTTTTTGCTTTTTGATACAATTAAGCGTCGCACATGCATTTAGTGCTCAACCGACACTTAAGCGTGCTTTTCATACCATAGCACACATATATAAACATATGTGTGTATTCCTTTTATGACTTAATTATAAACTATATACATATTTTTTTATGCTTGTTTAACTTATACTATTCAATTTAGTAGTATAAGTTAAAAAAGTAAGGAATATATATATATATATATATATATATATAATTTACAATTAATGTAACGACCCAATATTTAATCACTTTAAATTTGGATGTTTAAATATATTTTTAAATAACTGATTTATGGATTTTATAACATACAATAAAATGCTTTTAAATAATAATTAATAATGATGAAATAATTTTCCAAATTTTTGTACAAAAATATACATTTAGTTTGAAGAAATATCGAAAATGTAACTGGAATTCATTTTCCGAATTTTCGTCAGCTGAAAGTTATCGAAAACGTTGTGAACTCTTTAGCACAAGTATACACATTCATAAATAAGTTAGTATATGTATATATGTGTCTATTAGTGTGTGTATGTATGTGTGTGTGTGTGTGTGTATTCATATCTAAGTATATAAAGTTTAAAATAAAAATAAAAATGTCGCATCATTAGAAACATTAAGTACAAAAAGTCTTAAACATGTTTGCATGGAAATGAGAAGAGGGAACAAGGGTGTGGGCGTGGGTACATGAGGTGGAAGAGGCTATGTGACGCCCCACCTCTATACTCACACTAGCCAAGGACACTACGGGGTAATGCCATCGACTAGCACGAAGAATAAGGCTGTTGAGGAGCGACCATCTGTGTAATTGTTTTGTGCGAGTACCGATATGTCAGAAAATATAACTTACATTTCATTTCTAGAGGAAATCCGACATATCTAATACAAACTCAAAGCTACTGCACAATGGCTAAGTAGTCTTCGGAAACAAATATAAAAATAAACATAACATAAATCAGTCACAGATATTCATATCACAAAGGAGGAAACAGATATGAATATAACATAAAGAAGTGTACATCAAACTAGTGGTAAAACAAGATCCACTACATCACAAGAGAATAGATACAAGTGCTAGGCAAAAGAATAATTATACATCAAGGAGTCCATAACTCAAATGTATAATAACAAAAACTACTAATCTAAAGTAGTTAGCCAAAAGAATCAGATGATAATCCCTGATAAGAAATCAAGCAGGAGCACCTGAAATATCTCGGTCTGACCCGAGTATTATTTAAGAAGAAAATAATAAATGGATCAGTCTAGCTATAAATATCAGATAAAATGATATAGGATAAGAGATATAACCAAAAATGTATGATAACAAAGAAATGCCATACTGTGTCAAGTATACATCAAATAACAACAAAAATCATACAATATCTCAAGAATCTCAAAGCACCAAAAAGAATATCATATTCTTCATTTTATTCACCAAACTACAAATATTGACAAACATATAAATGTCAAACACAAAAGTTGGTGAAATACAAATTCTAGAAATCACAACGAGAAATCCAGAAATCACTAGGGGGAGGCCTATTACAAACGGGAGCATGAAAACTCACCAACATGTGTATCACAAACGGAACGCTATTCCATGGTCGCTAACCATAAACCGAACATCGATAAACCTAGAAAGATACGCCCCATGCAAAGTAGAACATCGACGCACCTGAAAAGATACGCCCCATGTATAAACTAACATCGATGAACCTAAAAAGATACACCCCATGTATAGTCGGACATCGATGCACCTAAAAAGATACACCACATGCCTAGTCTAACATCGACGTACCTAAAAAGATACGCCCCATGCAAAGTCGAACATCGACGCACCTAAAAAGATACGCCCCATGCATAGACGAACATCGATGCACCTGAAAAGATACACCCCATGCACCGACTTATTGAGCCGATTGCTCCACGAACGGTCCAAAGACCATGGGTCGCTAGCCCATAATAATGAGACGAAGCTCATTAGGATGGGGTACAGTCCCCCACGCGGACATAGAGACATCGCACATTGCTAGTCTAAACCATAAAATGATCATCATCGATCATCAAGAAGTGTCAATTACACTAAGCTAGTAAATATAAGAGTTTGGCTTCATGTCCCATAACCACTAGCTTAACTAAAATATTTACGAACAAATTGTAGATTTCCACTCGAAAATTGTCACAAGAGTTTCAATCGAACAAGTCCATAAATTAACCGACGAAGTAAACGCAAGAGTTTCATACCACTTGTTTTGCTAAGCCGTTTAGTTAGATTTTCTCATACGAATGAGGTAAAGGTTTGTATATGCTAATAGATTAGAAAACGGTTTTATAAACGAGCTTTGTATTAAAAATAGAGTTGAAATCATCTTTGTAAAGAGTTTGAATATTTACTATTAGTATAGAAACCTTTGTATTTTTAAAGTGGCAAGTCATAGAAATGATTGTAGAAACAATCAATCATCAAAAATTCACATAAGAAGACGTGAATCAAATCCATAGAAATCGATGCCGAATCCATCAAAATGGACATACCCAAAAATATTGAAATAGAAGTCATCAAGGGCAATAACAAAGGATAACAATAAATCGGATAGTCACGAATCGATAAAAGTTGGATCCTCAAACTAATTAGGCAAAATAGGCAAAGTGAAGCAGGTCAGTCGACTGACTGTAGAGGGTCAGTCGACTGAACCAAAAACCAGAATGTTTCATTTCCTGCAGTCAGTCGACTGACTGTAGAGGGTCAGTCGACTGACTTTGGAAAACAGAAACTTCTGTTCTCTGCAGACAGACCCAGATTGGCCTGATTTCTACAGTCAGTCGACTGACTACAGAGAGTCGGTCGACTGACTGGCACTGAAGTTGTTTTTCAGCTTATTCAAATGAAGCGCAAACTCTTCCAATTTGCAATCGGACGAGCAATGGACTTAAGGGGCTTTTGCCAATCGACAACCCAGCCCTATAGGTTTTCCGATTCACCACCAAAAGCATGATCAAACATCAAAGCTAAGATTTTTAGAGTTTTAGACTTCAAACACCAAAAATTGAAATGTTCACCAAATCAATCCAAACCAAAATCAAATGAACATGTAAAGATGTTAGGAATACATACCTAACAATCAAAGATAGTTATAGACAAAGATGTGAGATAAAGATCTCACCTTTAATCCCAAAAACAGTGAATGAGAAGCTTGAAAGCAAAGGAAGATCAACCAATCAACCACTTCAACTCTAGAAGCTTGAATCTAAGCTCAAAGGAAAAACATTTCCTAAGTTAGGTTTAGGAAATTTATGAAATCAAAGAGAGAATGAGTTGGAGAAGAAGAAGAAGGAGATACTTACCAAAGCTTTGCCTTGATTTTGGAGCAAGAATTGAAGCTTGCAAAAGGAAACTAGGGTTTTAGATTTCTATTTCCAATCTTTTTCCCCTGTTATCAGTTGAGCTTGAGAGTGTTAGGAAAATGAGAGTGAATGGAGAGGTGGGGGCTGAGTTAGGGTAATAGAATGAGTTGGGTGAAACCCAAACCCAAAAGCCCACTTAGAAAATAGCAAAATTCAACTTACTCCAAACATATCGAAGCTTATACTCAAAAAAGTCGCAAATGCCATTTTGGACTCAATGGAAGTGCTCTCGAGTCCCAATTCGACTGTTTGCAAAAAGTAGCTTTTCGGACTTTGATCCGACTAACAACGCTATATTTAAATAAAATATTTAAATATACAATCGTAAAATATGCGGGTTGTTACAAACTCCCCTCCTTAAAGAAATTGCATCCTCGCAATAATTAAGAGGAAAATAAAAGTAACAACCATAAAAGCATATCAACACAAAAGAAAATATGAAATAAGAAGTTCACCATAAAGAGCACGAAAGAGTAAGTCCGAATGTGTTTGCTCGATGAATTCTCAAGATTCCCAAGAGCAATCCTTAGGATTTGAGGACCATTGAACTTTCACAAGAAGAACATCTTTATTTCGAAGGCGTTTAACCTCCGAAGTAATGATACGAATAGCATGTTGCTCAAAAGTCAAATCTGGTGAAACCTCAATTTCTTCAACAACACCGGGCTCAAGAATAAAAATCGGAATCCCTTGGTATTTCCGTAGTAAAGATACGTGGAAAACGTCATAAATAGCCAAAGAATTAAGCCGGTAATAAAAAGGCGATAAGCCACAGAACAAATACGTTCGGTGATGGGAATGGGACCAACATATCGAGGTGCTAAGTTTCCCAATCGATTGAAATGCACAACACCCCTCATAAGTGAAACATGAATGAACACCAATAAAATCTAGACCTAAAACCAGCTTCCCACCGGCTTCAAGCGAACACAAAGGAAATCGGCACGGCCTTCCATAGAGTGCCTTGAAAGGTGTCATACCAATACAAGATTGGAAGCTATTATAGGAAGAAAACTCAATAAGAGAAATATGATTTTCCCAACTTCCACAAAAATCAAGAACACATGCACGAAAGAGATCTTCAAGAGTTTGATTCACACGCTCGGTTTGTCCATCGGACAAAGATGACAAGCGGTGCTAAAAATTAAGCTTTGTTCCCAAAGCTTTTGAAGACCTTACCAAAATCCACTAGTAAAATAATGGATCACGATTGCTAACAATAGAAGTAGGAACTCCATGCGATTTAGTTTGACATAGAGTTTAGCCCAAAAGAGAAGGACAAGCCTCAAGGCTACACAAAACAAGAGATGAACATAAATTGGATTCACGATCTCGAATCTCATAAGTGGATAAAGTCTCGAGATCATTCCATTCGGATATAATCAAAGAAACAACTGCTTGTTGCTTACAACTAAGGGCATCGGCAATCACGATTATCTATTTCCGGGGTACAAAGAAGATCAAGATCATAAGATGCAAGGAACTCGAGCCAACATTGTTGACACAAATTAAGTTCCTTTTGAGAAAATAAATATTTCAAAGATTTATGATCGGAGTAGAGAACAAATTTCTCTCCCAAAAGATAATGAGCCAAATTCTAAGAGCGAAAACAATGGCCGCGAGCTCTAGATCATGAGTGGCATATCTAGTCTCGACGGGCTTTAATTGTCAAGAAGCAAATGCGATAACACATTCCCTTTGCAAGAGAATGACACCAAAACCAATACGACTAGTATCGGTAAAAACAATAAAGTCTTGATTCCCTTCGAGAATCGCAAGAATAAAAATATCGGAAAAGAGTTCTTTTAAATGATCCTCTTTTCCGAAAAACTAAGACTTTCAAAATTATAATTAACTTTATGTAATCATCTTTTTAGAACAAAAAAAAATTCATTGTGTCTAACTGTCTCATCAAAGCGTTTAGGATATTCCTATCGATAACGTTGATCAAGCGCACCGACCAGAATTCTTAAAGCACTCAATGGGCAAAACAACACAAAATCATCTTCTATGATAAACGAGTCTCTTATAAAATTTACAAATATTCTTTGCTTTTTTTGAGAATAAAACCCAATCATACTTATAAATATCTTATTAAAAAGATTTACAAATTTTAAATTTGTTATATTCATCCATAATCAATAAATATAAGGATAAACTAATCGAGATATTCATAGAATACCCGGTCCACAAAATGGATGAAATAAGGTAGAAGGTTCGTCATACCGAATGACATAACGAATCAACACAAAAATCACAATGAGTGCGGAATACGGTAAGAGAATGCTACCTTCTGCAACTCGTAGCTGATGAAAACCGGTGGCAAGGTCGAGCTGAAAAGACCTTAGCACCACTCAAAAGATTGCTTAGGTGATAATCCTAAGACAAGCTCAAATATACCGGAAAATTCATAACCTACTTGAATGAGAGAAATAACACTTTCCTCATCAAGTGAGTTTAAAGAATTAAAATGATATCACCGAATTTGGAAATAAAAATCATTAAAAGTAACTAGAAATCTTCTTAACAGGTTGAGAATGTCGAAGATAAAAAGTCTGCATTGGACATGGGATATGGGCTTCATAATGATTAAGCTAATCCCTTCCCAAAAAATCAATCTCGAAACCTAAGTAACGCATAACATGCAAATCGGCTCGGAAAGAATAATCACATAAAATAATCTCGACATTTTCACAAAGTAAATTGAGTGTTGCGGATCCATCAATCGAATTCGCAATTCTCAATGAAGTCATCAAGCCCAAAAATTTAAAAAGAGAAAGAATCATCAAGTTCTTTTGATATAAAATAATGAGATGAACCCAAATCAAAAAGAACTCAAATAAGATAATCTCAAAACAAATATCGTCAAGGATAGAAAATACCTTGACCAAGAGAAGTGCTAGTAGAGGCTCGCACAACCTTTAGCTTTCCCTCCTTCTTGCTTGAAGTATGGGACAGGCAGATATATGATGACTCAAACTTTTGCAATAGCGACAATAGAGTGGTTGCGGACACTCCTTTGCATAGTGGTCCATAGAATCACAATTGTAGCATCGTCCACGACTAGTGGTAGGAGTCTTTGCTACAGAAGTTTCTTGCTTCCCTTTCTTGTCGGGATTGGGGCCTTTGAACTTAACAGGCCTCTTCATGTTATTGTTGAAGTTCTGTTTGGCACGCACAACTTCAACATCACTTTCTGTATCGTACTCTTCAAGCCGAAGAGCGATATCAACAAGCTGATCGAAAGAAACTTCCAGTTTCAGAAGCAAAGGCTTTTTAAGGTTCTTATTCAACCCATAGACGAACCTCTGAATTTTCTTCAATGGGGTATTAATATACTCGACCCCATATTTAGAGAGAGATTCAAAAGATGCGACATAATCCGTCACAGAAGATTCACCTTGAATAAGGTCAATAAAACGTCGGGCTAAAGTTACCTTTTCAGCCTCCGACACAAACTTCAATTCGAATCTTTCTCGGAATTGCTCCCAAGTAAGATCCGCTTCGATAATTTCAGAAATCAAAAGCTTATACCAATCTAATGCTCTTTCTTGGAGCATACTAGAAGCCACTTGGACTCGAAGTGAATCAATAAGATCCATGCGGAAAAAGATGCGATCGCATGATCTAAGCCAAGCTTGGATTTTTATAACGTTTTCGGATCCCTTGAACGGCTTTCCACCCAAAGCCGTATAATCTCTGCACAAGCGTGCAAACCCGGATTTAGGGTGAGTAGGCGTTGAAGCGGGTCCGGTAGCTTGGGCATTATTCACAAGATCTAAAAGTTGTTGAGCTGACATAAATACTCCATCCTGGGGAGTAGTACTAGATTGACCGGTGCTGGGACGGCCAGGTCTAACCATTTCTCTTCTCTAAGAAAAAAAGAAAGAAGAGGAAAAGGTTATTCTCAAAATGAATATCAAACAAATTTTGATTGATAAAAAAAGGCATCATAAAAGAAAATAGGACAGAATGGTAAGAAGACTCAAATCAAATCCTATGGCACGATTCCTAAGAAAGACTTAGGACAATGATCCTTGCTAGATTATTCTACATTGTTCCGAAGTTTGGCTCCGATACCATGCTGTGACGCCCCACCTCTATACTCACACTAGCCAAGGACACTACGGGGTAATGCCGTCGAATAGCACGAAGAATAAGGCTGTTGAGGAGCGACCATCTGTGTAATTGCTTTGTGCGAGTACCGATATGTCAGAAAATATAACTTACATTTCATTTCTGGAGGAAATCCGACATATCTAATACAAACTCAAAGCTACCGCACAGTGGCTAAGTAGTCTTCGGAAACAAATATAGAAATAAACATAACACAAATCAGTCACATATATTCATATCACAAAGGCGGAAACAGATATGAATATAACACAAAGAAGTGTACATCAAAGTAGTGGTAAAACAAGATCCACTACATCACAAGAGAATAGATACAAGTGCTAGGCAAAAGAATAATTATACATCAAGGAGTCCATAACTCAAATGTATAATAACAAAAACTACTAATCTAAAGTAGTTAGCCAAAAGAATCAGATGAAAATCCCTGATAAGAAATCAAGCAGGAACACATGAAATATCTCGGTCCGACCCGAGTATTATTTAAGAAGAAAATAATAAACAGATCAGTCTAGCTATAAATATCAAATAAAATGATATAGGATAAGAGATATAACCAAAAATGTATGATAACAAAGAAATGCCATACTGTGTCAAGTATACATCAAATAACAACAAAAATCATACAATATCTCAAGAATCTCAAAGCACCAAAAAGAATATCATATTCTTCATTTTATTCACCAAACTACAGATATTGACAAACATATAAATGTCAAACACAAAAGTTGGTGAAATACAAATTCTAGAAATCACAACGAGAAATCCAGAAATCACTAGGGGGAGGCCTATTACAAACGGGAGCATGAAAACTCACCAACATGTGTATCACAAACGGAACGCTATTCCATGGTCGCTAACCATAAACCGAACATCGATAAACCTAGAAAGATACGCCCCATGCATAGTAGAACATCGACGCACCTGAAAAGATACGCCCCATGTATAAACTAACATCGATGCACCTAAAAAGATACACCCCATGTATAGTCGGACATCGATGCACCTAAAAAGATACACCACATGCCTAGTCTAACATCGACGTACCTAAAAAGATACGCCCCATGCAAAGTCGAACATCGACGCACCTAAAAAGATACGCCCCATGCATAGACGAACATCGATGCACCTGAAAAGATACACCCCATGCACCGACTTATTGAGCCGATTGCTCCATGAACGGTCCAAAGACCATGGGTCGCCAGCCCATAATAATGAGACGAAGCTCATTAGGATGGGGTACAGTCCCCCACGCGGACATAGAGACATCGCACATTGCTAGTCTAAACCATAAAATGATCATCATCGATCATCAAGAAGTGTCAATTACACTAAGCTAGTAAATATAAGAGTTTGGCTTCATGTCCCATAACCACTAGCTTAACTAAAATATTTACGAACAAATTGTAGATTTCCACTCGAAAATGGTCACAAGAGTTTCAATCGAACAAGTCCATAAATTAACCGACGAAGTAAACGCAAGCGTTTCATACCACTTGTTTTGCTAAGCCGTTTAATTAGATTTTCTCATATGAATGAGGTAAAGGTTTGTATATGCTAATAGATTAGAAAACGGTTTTATAAACGAGCTTTGTATTAAAAATAGAGTTGAAATCATCTTTGTAAAGAGTTTGAATATTTACTATTAGTATAGAAACCTTTGTATTTTTAAAGTGACAAGTCATAGAAATGATTGTAGAAACAATCAATCATCAAAAATTCACATAAGAAGACGTGAATCAAATCCATAGAAACCGATGCTGAATCCATCAAAATGGACATACCTAAAAATCCCGAAATAGAAGTCATCAAAGGCAATAACAAAGGATAACAATAAATCGGATAGTCACAAATCGATAAAAGTTGGATCCTCAAACTAATTAGGCAAAATAGGCAAAGTGAAGCAGGTCAGTCGACTGACTGTAGAGGGTCAATCGACTGAACCAGAAACCAGAATGTTTCATTTCCTGCAGTTAGTCGACTGGCTGCAAAGGGTCAATTGACTGACTGCAGAAAACAGAAACATCTGTTCTCTACAGACAGACCCAGATTGGCCTGATTTCTACAGTCAGTTGACTGACTGCAGAGAGTCGGTCGACTGATTGGCACTGAAGATGTTTTTCAGCTTATTCAAATGAAGCGCAAACTCTTCCAATTCGCGATCGGACGAGCAATGGACTTAAGGGGCTTTTGCCAATCGACAACCCAGCCCTATAGGCTTTCCGATTCACCACCAAAAGAATGATCAAACATCAAAGCTAAGATTTTTAGAGTTTTAGACTTCAAACACCAGAATTTGAAATGTTCACCAAATCAATCCAAACCAAAATAAAATGAACATGTAAAGATGTTAGGAATCCATACCTAACAATCAAAGATAGTTATAGACAAAGATGTGAGATAAAGATCTCACCTTTAATCCCAAAAACAATGAATGAGAAGCTTGAAAGCAAAGGAAGATCAACCAATCAACCACTTCAACTCTAGAAGCTTGAATCTAAGCTCAAAAGAAGAACATTTCCTAAGTTAGGTTTAGGAAATTTCTGAAATCAAAGAGAGAATGAGTTGGAGAAGAAGAAGGAGATACTTAACAAAGCTTTGCCTTGAGTTTGGAGCAAGAATTGAAGCTTGCAAAAGCAAACTAGGGTTTTGGATTTCTATTTCCAATCTTTTTCCCCCATTATCAGTTGAGCTTGAGAGTGTTAGGAAAAATGAGAGTGAATGGAGAGGAGGGGGTTGAGTTAGGGTAATAGAATGAGTTGGGTGAAACCCAAACCCAAAAGCCGACTTAGAAAATAGCAAAATTCAACTTACTCCAAACATATCGAAGCTTATACTCAAAAAAGTCGCAAACGCCATTTTGGACTCAATGGAAGTGGTCTCGAGTCCCAATTCGACTGTTTGCAAAAAGTAGCTTTTCGGACTTTAATCCGACTAACGACGCTATATTTAAATAAAATATTTAAATATACAGTCATAAAATATTCGGGTTGTTACAGGCCAGGTGAGGTGGCATGAGGATAGTGGAGGGTAAATGACAAGGGCATTTAGGTAATTTACCTTTTCTCTTGCATATAAATAGCCCTTCACTTCTTGAAAACTTTCCTCCTCTTTATTTTACCATACCTTCCTCATCTCTTATCCTAATGGAGAAATTCATTTTTTGAAATCATAGCAAATTCCAGTGTCTATAATTTTCATTCGTACCATTTCTTCAAATTTTGAGCTTAGCCATGTCAAAATATAATTTCTTTGCAGAGTGTTTTCGGACCCATATTTTCAAGTCCGAAAATACTTCTTCTTCTTTTGACTATATCTCCCTCAAAACAAATTCCAATTGAGTAGTTTTTTTAAATGGTAGAATTTATAAGAACTTTCTCTTTGACTACTTCTCTAAATTCCGAGAGTAACATAGCCAAAAATCCAAGAGAAGATGACTAAAATTTGGGTCCAATTTTGTGAATTTAACATTATCCAAAGTCCCTCCACCTCTCCAAAACAAGTCCTCACCTCACCTATACATGTCATGGCTGACCATACTCTGCCATGACCGAGCCTATTTTCAAGTTTTAAGTCCAAAGATCAAGTTTTGCATAGTTCTAAAGTTATTTCAAGTTTTCAAAAGGGTTTTCCAATTTTCGGTGAGTAAACTCTAACTTTTGGAAAGATGTTGCCTTTGCATATATGATGGTTATGTGTTATTTATATATGATATTAATGTTTGGATTATGATATGGTTTGGATGTATATGTATGTAGTAGCTTGTGTTTAGCTTTTGACTTGAATCGATGGATTAAAGTAATGTGTTTGGATCTAAAGTTGTGATGTTTGTGATGCACGGTGATGATATGATCTAGTATTCATAATCTTGAATGTGTGATTAAATAGTTTGGAAGTTAGAACTTGAGATGTTGAAAAGGACTTGAGATCCATTTTGAAAATCAAATCTTTTACTAGTTTTGAATTAGTAAATGTTTTTTTTATATTTTAGTTTCTAACTTTAGTTAAAGTTTTTAATATGTTTTAAAGTAAGCAAAAGTGAAAAGTTAAAGTTTTGGATGGTAACGAAAAGTAGATTCTAAGTTATTACATCTATATCGATAGTCGCTATGGATGCAGTTCGGAGAATTTTACGATTTTCAAATTTTAAAAGTGTTTCTTTTAAATGTTGTTGAAATAAAACTATTTTCAAACTAAATTAGTAAGCATATAAGTTAATTATTACTTAATTAAGTATGTTTTGATAATCAGTTAATTAATTAATTAATAATAATTATTTATTAATTAATTAGTAATTAAGTTAAATAATTAATTACTAATTAGTATTACTTAAGTAAGTTTATTATTGATTAATTAAGGAAGTTTTAATTAATGATTAATAAAGTTAAGAGATAATTAAGTATTAATTTTTATATTAATCAATTTTAATTACTTTAATTAATTATTATTTAATTAGAGGTTAATTATTTAATTAATTATTATTTAATTAGAGATTAATTATTTAATTAATTATTAATTAATTAGGGAATAATCATTAATTAATTAGGATTTAACAAGGTTTAATTATGATTTACTTTTGATATTATTAAGATTTAATTAAGCTTTAATTTATAATTAAGCTTTAATTTATAATTTAAATTAAGATTTAATTATCAAAATCTATTTTAAACTTTACTAGTTATTTTTTAAATCGGTTTTCTTTTGTAAGCAAATTGATCTTCAATCAAGGGATCTCTTGTCCGTGACATTTAGAACCAAACGAATGTAAATGGGTTATGCTAAGTTGAATTCAATTGTGTGGATATCCATTTAGTAGAATAAAATACCGTTTTGCTAAATTGTAAATTGTTTGATTGTGTGGACATTCATTAATAGAATAAATCCTATCTGTTATTTTAGTAACTTGGACAATTACTTATATGATTGATTGTTATTGGCCGATTCCCTTATACATATCTACTTGTTATGTAAATATATATATGTTATAACTTAAAAAGTAAACTTAGTTAAATGAGAACCATTGTGGTCACTAAGCTTCTTTTTGATTTTTAAGGTCAATCATACTTTTAATAATGGTTTCAAGTTAAGTAATGATTTTCATAAAGTTATTTTAAATAATCGTTTTATTTATCAAAGGAACCTAATTAGTTAAGTGTATTAAAGAAGTTTTGTTTTAAATAAGGATAATTTATAAAAGAGTTTTTATAAATGATTTCAATATTTATAAAAGAAGTTTGATAAAGGGTTTTGAATATTTATAAAGAAATTCTATAAAAGCATTTTGGATATTTATGAAGAATTATATAAATGGTTTTTATATTTATAAAAGAGTTTTGTAAATAAACTGGGAGATTTATAAAGTGTTTTATAAATGAATTTGGAATTTAAGTAAAAAAAATTCATAAACAAAAGAGGTTTGTTAAAAGGATTTATTGAAGGAAATTTATAAAATAATTTGAGATTTGATTTCCTTTAACTAACGTTCTTAGTTCTAGTGGTATGGACGTTCGTTACACACTTAACACCGAAGGAACATTGTTTGAGGTTATCTTTATCTTCAATTTAAATAACATTTTGTTTTTATCCTTTAATGTGATTTTGAAATAAGAAATCTGTCACAAATGTTTTGTGAATATATTTATGTTAGTGAGATAAGTATATAAATGTTTTGATAAATGTTTTGGAAAGAGATTTAAAATAAATTGAAAGATTTATTTTGAGGCTTAGTGATTGCTATGGATAATTAAATCCTTGAATTTATTGTTGTTTTTTTATTTGATAGCTAAATAATCGACTATCAAATCCTAGCCATTTTTGATTTAGGAAATATGATTGTATATTTGAGTTTTCCGGTGAGGACTCGAATGCTTGTTACATAATTCTAAAAGAACCGGGAATGAGTCAACTGGAAGTTACCATTGTTGGTTTAGAGAGACCGAAATCGGATTTGCTATTCGAAAATCACTTTGAACCAACATATGTGTTCGTGTAGAAGACATCTTAAAGATGATTGAAGAGAATGCTCCTTGAAGATCCATTGGTTTTGTTAAGACCCAGAATGAACTTGCATGGATGAATACTATCATTGCATTTCTGCCAGAAGGGCAGTGTTAGCATTTCAAGATGGATTGCTAAATGTTAAGAGCGTAGCCTCTAAAACCTCACATCCCGGTAATGGTTAAAACATGGTACATGCAGCAGGGCCACGTGGTTCGCACCTATTAGGGTATGATCATCCCAAGATCTAGTGTCGATATCTCTATGTATGCTTCGGGCCCATTTTTGGTTATTGATCGCAACCAAGGGGTGATCGTAATCAGTGCTACCTAGTACAGGGTTAGGCCAGTCCTGTTTAATAGGGGTCGAAAGTTTTTCGATCCCACTGTACATTTTATCGAGAGGTGTACAGATTTTCTGAAGGTAGTGCCTTACCTTGCCATTTGTTGGAAATCCATTCTCCAATACGAGCCTACGATTTTTAATTGTATATATATTATTGCTGTCATGTACACACATCACAACTACTTAGTTATTAAATACTTAAAACCCTAGACATTATTATAATATTACTAGATTTTTATAATGAAAGTGTTTTGGTTATCGTAAGGTAAAAACCCATCCATGTTCATGTGCGGCGTGGTCTTACGAGATACTCTTGATTTGAAAAGAGTTTTAAAAGTAATAATTCAGTTGCTTTGAGTTTACTCACACCATATCACTACTAGAACTACAGTATATAGCCACGACAGGGTTCCAACGACCGCCAAAGGTGATTTCCAACGGCTACCAACGGCTCGTTATTTTTTAACAAGCCGTTGGTAGCCGTTGGTAACCATTGTAAAAATGCCGTTTGCGGCCGTTGGAAGCCGTTGGAAATAATCGTGTAAACCTGCAGCAAGCCGAGAGCAACAATCATTCTCCTCTCCTCCAACAAAAACCCCAAATCCTCCACGCTCTTCCTCCACTCCTCCTCTTTTCTTGCTCCTAGCCTCCCTACGCAACTGGCAGCCACTCCGACGCCATCAATCAACACCATCGGCCTCTCTCCATCCAATTCCACTCCAAAATCAGGTTTTGCCTAAAACCCTAAAATTTTAAATTTTGCTAATTTTGTGTTTAATTTGTTGTTATAGTTGTATCTAATGGCCTATTGATTGTTTATTATACCAAACTAAGTGCTAATTACAATTATAACCATCCAAATGTCCAAATTGTTTGTGTATATATATTATGAATATATACATATGTTGATAATTTAGTGTAAATGCGCATTTGAGTTAGCGTTAGATTAGTTAGGATTGATTTAAATTATTTTGTGTATGTTTTGTAAAATATTAGGCAAACATGAATTAGTCGAATATTTTACGAACATGAATTATATCTTTTACAAAATATATTAGCATTAGATAAGTATATAATTTAGTATATATATAATCATGAATTATATATTTTGCGAAATAGTAAAAATCATATGATTTACTATATATTTAATAACATAGTAGAATATAAATAAAATAATGCGTAATATGATTTATTTTATATATTTAATAAAACGGTAACATATAAACAAAATTTAAATCTCTTAGTGAATTTTTGGCCCCGTTTGACAAGTGTTGTATATGATCGTTGTATGAATATTCGTTTTTATTGCAAAACGGATATTCATATTCATCTGATACAATATTTGTTGGATTTGTCCCTGTATTGGACAAGTTACAAACACTATAAAGTAATTACGTTTTGTAAATCATATCGTTATAAACGGTTCATAAAATTTCGACGGCATTTCCTTTTCGTTCCTTGTGTACATGCATATGTGTACGATACAAGGAACACGGGGGAAGTGCTGCCAAAATTTTGGGAAATCATTTATAATGATATGATTTAAGAAATGTAATTACTATTGTGTTTGTAATGGGAAGTAGGATAATCGACCATCACAAAAGGTACAAAAATGTAAACAAAATAGCAAGAAATATAACTTTGTATATAAACGAAAATGGATTATAAAAAACAGTAAAATCTAAATGTGTTTATCGAATTTGATTAATAATTTTTTACTATTGATCATAGGTTTTACAGTAGGAAATATGGTCAATTATTTTATTGATCGGAGCTAGATGTATCAAAGAAGAGAAATGGAAGGCTCAATAAGTAAACATTTTCTTAACGGGGTAAATGTGTTTGTCGAATTTGCTTTAAGTAATATTGGAAACGACGTAGAAATTCATTGTCCATGTAGTAGGTGCAAATTGCTGAAGCTTTTAGTACTGAATATGGTTAGGATTCATTTGCGCTAATATGGTTTCGTAACCAATTATTTGGTGTGGGATCGTCATGGAGAAATTATAACACGTAACGAAGAACAGTCAATAGAGGTCATTAGTGATGAAGTTAGTACGACGAATCTCATAGAACATATGGTTGAAGATGCAACATGATCAATGTTCCCTACTGTTGAAATTAATAACGACGATGTTAACGTCGAAGAGGAACCAAATGTTGGAGCGAAAAAAATATATGATTTATTGAATGCTGGTAAGAAACCTCTTTGGAATGGATATACTAGCGGCACTCAATTATCGGCAACTGCAGAGTACATTGCAATAAAATCAAAGTACAACCTCATAGAAGCCGGATTTACGGCTGTGGTACAAGCTGCTAAACGCCATATGCCATCAGATAATTTAATGTGTGAAAATTATTATGAAGTGAAAAAACTAATGTCATCTTTCGGTTTGCCGTATCAAAAAATTGATACATGTCTAAAGGGTTGCATGTTGTTTTGGAAAGATGATGTCAGTCTTCGGAATTGTAAAATATGTAATCAAGAAAGATACAAACCAAGGAAAAAAAGGGAAAAGAAGTTCCATACAAGCGTATGCATTATTTACCTATCACTCCTAGACTTCAAAGGTTATATGCATCATCTGTAACAGCGCATCATATGAGATGGCACAATGTGAGAACACCTGAAGAAGGTACGTTAACACACCCATCTGATGGAGAAGCATGGAAGTATTTTGATAAGAAATATCCCGATTTCGCAGCGGAGAGCCTTAACGTTAGACTAGGTTTGTGTACTGATGGATTTTCACCGTTTTCTCAATTTGGTTCTAAATATTCATCTTGGCCTATAATCATTACACCTTACAATCTACTTCCGTGGATGTGTATGAAAACTCCATATATGTTTCTCACAATTGTCATCCCTGGCCCTGATGATCCGACACAGGGTATTGATGTTTACTTACAACCGCTAATCGAAGAGTTGAAAACATTGTGGTATGAAGGAGTTGAAACATACGACGTATCGAATTTTTTTTTCCGGATGTTCGCTTCTTTGTTATGGACTATTAGCGATTTTCCTGCATATGCAATGCTTTTGGGTTGGAGTACGGCCGGTCGTTGTAACGACCCTGAATTTCCAACCCAATTTAAATTTTTAAACCCATTATTTAATATAAATTTTTGGAATTTATATACGATCTCGATTAATGTCCAAACTTTGTGTATAAGATGCGTCTAGTTAGTTATAGATATGGGTAAAGTTTCGTCGCAAAATATTGCAGAAGATTTCGTTTGCGTTTTATTGCATATCAGTTCATTTTAAAACAGCGAAAAAATTATCTTTCAAATCCAAATATTTTTACACAGTAATATTGTAAAAATTTATCTCATTTAGACGTCGCAATTCATTTCGTCTAATTCCGCCGTCGCCTGCTTCATTTTAATTGTTTTGTCAAACGAACAATTTAATCGGCGTAAATTTCGAATTTTATAAAACTGTCGTATCACAATTATCTGTGTACCGGTGTAAGCGCCTCGTCGCGCTGATCAAAATGGTATATTTATTTGTGAAAATTGGAGTTCGTCGTAAAGCGACGCGTTAATTTAACCGTTCCGGGTGGACAGGTTAAACCATATTCAGCCCAAAAAATTGCAGCCCGTACCCATTCAAAATTGAAATATAAAGTTTCAGCTGATAGGAATAAATGGGGTAGTTGGAAGATGGGGGTTATCTTGGGAAATAGGTAAGGCGGTTCAATTTTCAAAACAACAGAGACTGTGCAAATACAATTCTCAAAATTGATAAAGTATAAACATAACAGAACTTTTCTTTGTACCCATACGTTCATTTACAAATACTTAGACCAGGTAAGAAACTTACCTTCTTTGACAACTTCTCTTTCTCTCTTCTCTTTTATTTTATTTCCTTTTGCACTGTATTTAGCCATGGTTCAAAGAGAAAAAAACTGTATCAACAAATCTTCACATCACCGCCCCCTTGGCCTTCAACCCGCCTTGCTCGGTCCTCCACCGTTTGATCCACCCATTCGCCCACCACAACCGTACACCTCCCCTTGGCTTTGAACCGACGCAGCCACATCCCCACCATCGCCTGAACCGCCTCCCACCACCCCAAAACGCACGCACACACAACCACCGAACTCCCCTACCAGACCCAAAACCGCTGCGCCCACTCCAGTCCCACTTTCGTCCAATGCACTCCAGCCCTGCCTCCTCTCCCCACACGCACGCCGACCGAGCCCACCCTCCACTGCCAGTCTCCGTTCCACCCCACCACTTCAAAAGCCGCCACATCTTGCCTGAACTCCTCCACCAAGCGCACTGTTTCCTGCCTCGCCTGTGCTTGTGCATACAGTGCATGCCGTGTGTTTGCATGTATGAAAGTATGTGCTTGCGTCCAATGGTGAAAAGAGAAAAATGAGTCTTTGTTTTTTTTTAGAAAAAAAAAGAAAAGAATCAGACTATGTTTTATAAAAATAAAAAAATGAAAGTGAACAATGTTGCTTTATGGAAAGATGGAAGTGTACTGCAGCTTTCAATTTATTACCAAAGAAAATATGTACGGAGTATATATATGGTTGCTGAATAGTAACCCGCTTCTATTTCTGTTGTGTACAGCAACCAGTTGAAGCTTCCACTTTGCAGCAGCACTCAAATTCTCAGCTTTCTTTCTTTTCTTCATTGTTTGGTAAGTGCATATATATGATTTTATAAATTATATATGAACGTTCATTTGAATTAATACCATCTTTCTTTTGTCGTTGGTTGCAGCGTTCCATTGTTCGTGTTGAACCAATTCCATTCGTGCTTCTTCGTGCTTCGCCGTTCATTCTCTAACCACGAAAGGTGAATTAATTTTCACGACTTATATTCTGATACGATGATAATCAAGTTGGTTGATAAAGGATTGTTGTTTGATGTTGAAATTGGACGTTAAATTGTTAATATATGAAGTGATAAGTATTATACAAATTGAATTGACGTAGGATAGTTAACAATTTGAAATTGATATGTGTTGAATTTGATTAGATAAAATTTGTATAATATGACCCTTTTAATTGTCTAATTATTCGACACGTAGAAATATGGCTAATTGCACCTTGAACCATTTAAATGTATGTTGTATAAATTGAAGTAGTACGAAATTGAATAATAGATATCAAGTGTAGATCTGCATAAAATATTAGGGTAATAATCTTTAATCTACATGAAATGAAAGTGTAGATTCTAGAAATAATTATATTAATTTGCACAAACAACAATGTAAATTAATATGATTATTTCAGGATTATTTAAATTGATTATTGGATTGTTATTGATTGTTGTTATTACTTGTTTATTTACTTTGACACCATCCCAGTTATCACACTGCAAGTTCCCTTTACTGTGTTTTGATTTTGAATTGAAATGGAATCGGGTTGAAATGATAAATACCCAAATAAACATTGACTTAGGATAGAGAATTAAACAAACCCGATTGGTCAAATAATTCGATTTAAATAAATAAATAAGTTTTATTTGAATGAAATAATAAGGGTTTAAAATTGAAGTTGAAATTTGAACTTTAATAAAATTTAAATGTTATTATTTAATAATCAACAAAGTGTTGATAAAGAATGTTGTTTGATTATTGAATTAAGTTTGAAATGATTTAATAATAAAGTTTGGAATTAATTAACGATTAAATAAAATGGAATTAGTTAATAATTAAATAAAATTTGAATTCTTTAATAAGTAAAATTTAATTTCTTTAATAAGTGAAATTGGGTTTCTTTATTAATTAAGTTTTCGGAATTTGTTTAAAATTAAAGAAGCAAATAAGTGAAATCAAATTTCGTTAATAAGAAATAAATGTGATTTATGGAAATTAATATGATACTTGAAATTTAAAGAATTAAATTTGACGAATATAATATAATTAAATTTTTAAGTTTTGATAATTGAGGTAGACTTAAGTGATCGATTGAATGAATGGGAAATTTAATTGAAATTATTTTGAAATGATAAAATTATTTAATGATTACTGAATGAATCCATCAATGAACTTAAAGGGTTTTGGATGATAATTAACTAAATTTAAACGATTATGGAATGAAACCTTTATGAATTCAAATCAATATTTGAAACGGTATAAATTAAAATTGAAATTGAATTATAAAATTTGGAAATTGAAATTTAGAAATTTGAAACGTAAATTTTGGAAATTGATATAGAAAGGTAAATGAAATGTTGACTTTCAAATGTTAAGTGAAATTGAAATTGATTTGGTTTTGAATTTATTAAATGATCAATCGGTATAATAATTACGAAGTTATTAAAGAGACCGGAATCGGTTAGGGACATACTCACTGTCTAAACCGAATACCACTTTAATAACTATACGCAGAGTGTGATCCAGAATGAAGTGGTTGGAATGATGTACTTTGATGATTGAAGAAAGAGAACGATAATGGATGACCGTTACACTTGTGTCAAATTGGAAATGACTAAAACAGAAGCCATGCCGGGCCAAATGGGGTTAGCTACCTCGAGCGAACACACTTCTTCGTAAACTACTCATTACTTGTTATTGATTGGTGCACACCCTTGAATTGGGAGTGTTGTTTCGCGGTGTTGCGATCGTTGCGGCGATGCGTTCTCACCAGTCCGGATCAGGCAAACGGTAGTTTCACTACCTTGGGTATTGCCTCATGTGCCTTGTCATACTTGTATCCCTATGCGCGACCACTACGATTTGTTTTGTATTATACCTATGGAGTACTCCCTGATAGCCAACTATTTTACGGTGGAGTTTACAGTGCTGTATAGACTATGGTGCTTATATAAAATGTGTTAAGGGGAAAATGGTAACACCTTAACGCTAATTTGATACTTTATCTTACTGATAGGCATTATCTACTTAGCGTACACTATTACATAGTAGATAGTTTAACGGATCCTGAAAGGTGTTATTCCATTCATCTTTGAGTTATTGTTATTTCAAATTTGAACCATATTATCTTGTATAAGAATATATGTCCTGACTCGAGTGTTTGTTTATGCTCATGCTCGGGTCAGCCTGAGGATTTCTGTTGCTGTGCTGCTTGGAAGCTGAAGACTTGAAGACCATCATTTATCTTTATCAGTATTGCTCCATTCTATTTGGATATTGTATCGGACATCTATGTATTTCTATTTCACTATTCGCTTGAGACATTGTTGTATTTACTTAGTAGCTTCATGAACTACTATTATGACATTGTTGTAATTCCCCTACGTTATTCTATTATATTGTATATGTCTGTGATTCTGTGATGATTCTCATTTATATACATATACTCTATTAATGATTCGTGTTTTGTACTATTTAAGTTGACATGTGTGGATTATTGTCAATTTAAATGTTCCAAATATACGGGTTGTTACAGTTGGTATCAGAGCTTTGGTTCCCGAAAACCTTAGCCTGTGGAGTTGTAAAGCTCATTAGAGATAGGGTAACCATACCCTAGAATGAGGAGAATCATTTTAGAATCTATATCCTTTGATTCCATCCTCCTTATCGAAATCGTTTGATTAGAATTTCCTTAAGTTCTATAAAATTTCTATCTTTGTTCTAAATCACTTTTGGTATTCCAGGATGAGTACCAGAAGGAATGCTAGAGGTGGGGGTAGAGGAAATGCTCCCGAACCACGTGCCTCAGCTCCCGCAGTCAATTTTTCTACTCTTAGCAAGGAATACACCCAGCTTAGTGGCATAAAATTCTCTGGATCCGAGAGCATCATTGGAGCGCAACAGTGGCTGAAGAGCCTGGAAAGGATCTTCATTGGCCTGGAGATTACTGACGCGCAGAAACGTCAATTGGCCGCTTGGCAGCTTCAGGATGCGGCACAGGATTGGTGGGAGTCAGTTACCTCCCGTACTGATGAGGAAACTATCACCTGGGCTCAGTTTAGGTAGAAATCTATCTGAATTACATTCCAAATTTATTCCTTCTATCTCATCAAAATTTTGACTCATCTTATATCACTTGTTAATAGGGATTCCTTTATGGCTCAGTGGATGCCAGCTGCCGGAAAGTCTCAGCTTTATCGATCATTTAAGGACCTCAAGCAGGGTAACATGACTTTCTCCGAGTATGAAAAAAAGTTTAACGAACTCTCTAAGTTCGGACCTGGCTTTATTGATACACCACTGCTGAAAAATGAGAAGTTCATCCATGGAGCACGTCCAGAGTATTATGATCTCCTCACAGCTCATGTCCATGGCACTTTCACCGAGTTGATGGATTATGCTCTTAGGTATGAGAGAAAGCCGAGGGGAACATCAACCACCAAGGCTCCAGTTACTCAACCATCTTCTAGTCTGGCTGGGAAGAGGAAGCCAAACTTTGAGCAACAGAAGAAGAACTGGCAGAAGACAACCGGGCTTGGCTATTCTCAGAAAAAGCCCATTGACTTATCCTCCATCACTTGTTTCAAGTGCGACCAGAAGGGTCACTATGCCAACGGTTGTCCAACATCTGCCAGTGCCGCCATTCCTCCACCTCAAGATACCAGGAATAACCTCTGTCACGTCTGTTTGCAGCCAGGCCATTTCAAGAAGGATTGTCCCTTGTATCAAAAAGGAAAGACAGCTGGAGTATTTGCTATGACTTCTTCCACCCGTGATCCACCTACCCCACCTGCTCCTAGTGATACCCAAGGTACATTTCTCCTAGTGATACCCAAGGTACATTACAGAGTACTTTTATGTTGCATACATTACCTGTTAGAGTTCTATTTGACACCGGAGCAACACATAGTTTCATATCTATTGATTTGTGTAATAAACTCGAATTGGAACCCATCCTTGCATATACCTTCTTATGTGTATTAAATCCCATTGGAGGACCCGCTAACCTCAAAAGGGTATGCAAATATGTCACGCTTACGTATGGCATGCTCCGTTTCACTTGGGATTTCTATGTCCTTGGATTCGAGGCATTCGATATCCTATTAGGTGTTGATTGGCTAAGAAAATTTGAAGCTGTTATCCCTTGCAAAGCTCGAACCGTCTCTCTAATTGACGATAAGAGTGAATCTTTAATTATTGAAGGAAAATCACCTCAGGTGTGTGCTGGGAGTTTTATATTCTCCCATGACTCTCATCCGAATGAACTAAGCTCCACCCCAATTGTTCAGCTCTTTTCTGATGTGTTTGGAGAAGTCAATTCCCTACCACCTCCACAGGAAATCGAATTCCGCATTGATCTTATCCCTGGTGCTCGACCAGTAGTTCTCCCTCCTAGGAGAATGGCTCCTAAAGAGAAGGTAGAATTGAATTCTCAAATTGAAGATTTATTTGCTAAAGGCTTGATACGGCGAAGTCATTCAGAATGGGGAGCTGCGGTTGTATTCGTCACAAAGTCAGATGGTTCTCTCAGAATGTGTGTGGACTATAGACAGCTAAACAAGCTAACACACAAGAACAGATATCCAATGCCCCGCATTAATGATCTATTCGACCAGCTCCATGGAGCTAAATTTTTCTCTCAACTCGATCTGGCTACCGGCTTTCACCAACTCAGAATTGCTGAGGAGAGTATTCCTAAAACAGCATTCCGCACTGAAAATGGTTTCTTTGAATGGCTGGTTATGCCGTTCGGTCTTACTAATGCTCCAGCTTATTTCGTTGACTTAATGAATAGAGTTTTTCGTGATGTTCTTAACAAGTTTGTTCTTGTTTTCATCGATGATATTCTCATCTTCTCTAAAGACGAGAAAGAACATAGGTCACACTTGGCTTTTGTTCTGGAAACTCTCCGTAGTCATCAGCTTAAAGCCAAGTTCTCGAAATGCCACTTTTGGAGAGATGAAGTTCGATTTCTTGGCCATATTGTCTCAGAGAATGGGATTTCGGTCAATCCAGCTAAGATCGCCGTAATCAATGTAAGTTCTATCCTTATTCGTCATTCTATCCGAGCATCTTATCTCTATCTTAATTCGAATCCTTTGAATTTGCAAGATTGGGAGACTCCCAAAACTCCTACAGATATTCGTAGCTTCTTGGGCTTGGCTGGCTATTATCGCAGATTTATAGAAAAATTTGCTCGTATTGCCGCACCACTTACCGCACTGACCAGAAATAATGTCAAATTTATTTGGAGTGAAAAGTGTGAAGCAGCTTTCAATGAAATGAAGCGGAAGTTGACCTCTGCCCTAGTTCTTACAGTTATTAACGGAAGCGAAGGATTGACCGTCTAACTGATGCCTGCCGTGATGGATTAGGAGCAGTTCTAATGTAGAAAGGAAAGGTTATTGCCTATGCGGGTCGCCAGTTAAAAACCCATGAAGCAAATTACGCAACTCATGATTTAGAGCTTCTTGCAGTTGTATTTTCTCTAAAGCTATGGAGGCATTACCTTTTGGGAACCAAATTCGAATTATTCACTGACCATAAGTCATTGAGATATATTTTCTCACAAAAGGATTTGAATCAGAGACAAGTCCGATGGCTTGAATTCTTAGCTGCATATGATCTTGATATTAACTACACCCCAGGGAAAGCAAACGCCGTAGTCGATGCTTTAAGCAGAAACCAAGCAATAGTGTGTTGTAATCTTGTGGAGGGAATGTTATTTCAGCTCGTCATCTCCCCAGCTCTTATGGATCGCATTATAGCTAAGCAATATGAAGACACCTTGCTCTATCGTATCAAAGAAATAGTTCTCGGTAGATTCGGAAATGTTAACAGTAAAATGGGTGCACAAGTGGATAGTAATGGAGTTTTGAGGATCGACAACCGAATTTGTGTTCCAAATGTTGACGTTTTAAGACAGGAAGTGCTGAGAGAAAATCATCAATCCTCGCTTTCATTTCATCCCGGAGTCACAAAGATGTATCAGAATATGAAGAGGTTATATTGGTGGAGTGGGATGAAGCGTGATATTTCTACCTATGTTAGTAGATGCACAACTTGTCAACAAGTTAAGGCTGATCACAAGAAGACGGGAGGATTGCTTCAACCTCTAGAGATTCCAAGTTGGAAGTGGGAGCAGATTTCTATGGACTTTATTGATGGGCTACCAAGGATTAGAAAGGGTAACGAGAGCATTTGGGTGATTGTCGATAGATTGACGAAATCCGCTCCTTTTATTCCAGTCAAGACCACTCGTACTGCTTTGAGTTTGGCCGAGATATATATGAAGGAAGTTGTTAAACTTCATGGGGTACCATCTAGTATCGTATGCGATAGAGATCCTATTTTCACTAGTAAATTCTAGAAGGCGTTTCAGGATACTTTGGGCGCTAAGCTAAATCTGAGCACAGCTTACCATCCTCAGATAGATGGCCAAACTGAGAGGGTGAATCGGATTTTGGAAGACCTACTCTGAGCTTGTATTATAGACTTTGGTGGATCTTGGGAAGACCATCTCCATTTGGTTGAAATCACTTATAATAATAGTTATCAGGTAAAGAAATCGAATTTTAAAAAGTGAATAAGTATACTTGAATTGGAATTAATTATCTTAAATTAAATCAGGCAAGCATTGGTATGGCACCGTTCGAAGCCTTATATGGACGGCCGTGCAAATCGCCAGCTTGTTGGATTGATTCTGGTGACCGATTAGTGCTTGGTCCGCAAATGATTATGGAAGCTTCCGAGAAAGTTGAAGAAATCAGGAAGAAGATTAAGACGGCACAAGATAGACAGAAGTGCTACGCTGGCCGAAGAAGGAGAGATTTCGAATTCAGTGTAGGAGACGAAGTATTTCTGAAAGTGTCGCCTTTGAAGAACGTTATTCGATTTGGAAGGAAGGGAAAGCTTGCTCCCAGATTTGCTGGCCCGTTTGAAATTACGGAAAGGGTTGGAACTTTGGCCTATAGAATTGCATTGCAAGAAAAGTTTGCCGGTGTGCACAATGTGTTCCACGTCTCACATCTCCGTAATGTTGTGCGCGATCCATCTATGACCATTCCCACTACTCAGTTGGAAGAGTTAGTTATCGAGCCTGACTTGACTATTGAGCGGAAGCCACTTCGGATAGTCGATCGAGAGACAAAGCAACTTAGAATGAAGTCGGTCAATCTTGTCAAAGTTCAGTGGAGTGCAGATGACCTAGATTGCACATGGGAAACTGAGGATAGTATTCGGGATTCAAACCCCGAATTACTAATTTCAGGTATAAATCCAATTTTCTTAAAATCTACCTTGACTTTTCTGCTTGGTTCTTTCCTACTTCTCCTGTCTCGTTCCTTTTCGAGGACGAAAAGTTTTGAGTGGGGGAGATTGTAACGACCCTGAATTTCCAACCCAATTTAAATTTTTAAACCCATTATTTAATATAAAATTTTGGAATTTATATATGATCTCGATTAACGTCCAAACTTTGTGTATAAGATGCGTCTAGTTAGTTATAGATATGGGTAAAGTTTCGTCGCAAAATATTGTAGAAGATTTCGTTCGCGTTTTATTGCATATCAGTTCATTTTAAAACAACGAAAAATTTATCTTTCAAATCCAAATATTTTTACACAGTAATGTTGTAAAAATTTATCTCATTTAGACATCGCAATTCGTTTCGTCTAATTCCGCCGTCGCCTGCTTCATTTTAATTGTTTTGTCAAATGAACAATTTAATCGGCGTAAATTTTGAGTTTTATAAAACTGTCGTATCACAATTATCTGTGTACCGGTGTAAGCGCCTCGTCGCGCTGATCAAAACGGTATATTTATTTGTGCAAATTGGAGTTCGTCGTAAAGCGACGCATTAATTTAACCGTTTCAGGCGGACCGGTTAAACCATACTAAGCCCAAAAAAATTGCAGCCCGTACCCATTCAAAATTGAAATATAAAGTTTCAACTGATAGGAATAAATGGGGTAGTTGGAAGATGGGGGTTAGCTTGGGAAATAGGTAAGGCGGTTCACTTTTCAAAACAACAGAAACTGTGCAAATGCAATTCTCAAAATTGATAAAGTATAAACATAACATAACTTTTCTATGTACCCATACGTTCATTTGCAAATACTTAGACCAGGTAAGAAACTTACCTTCTCTGACAACTTCTCTTTCCCTCTTCTCTTTTATTTTATTTCTTTTTGCACTGTATTTGGCCATGGTTCAAAGAGAAAAAAACTGTAGCAACAAATCTTCACATCACCGCCCCCTGGCCTTCAACCCGCCTTGCTCGGTCCTCCACCGTTCGATCCACCCATTCACCCACCACAGCCGTACGCCTCCTCCCCCTGGCTTTGAACCGACGCAGCCACGTCCCCACCATCGCCTGAACCGCCTCCCACTACCCTGAAACGCACGCACACACAACCACCGAACTCCCCTACCAGACCCGAAACCGCTGCGCCCACTCCAGTCCCACTTTCCTCCAGTGCACTCCAGCCCCGCCTCCTCTCCCCACATGCACGCCGACCGAGCCCACCCTCCACTGCCAGTCCCCGTTCCACCCCACCACTTCAACAGCCGCCACATCTTGCCTGAACTCCTCCACCAAGCGCACTGTTTCCTGCCTCGCCTGTGCTTGTGCATATAGTGCATGCCGTGTGTTTGCAGGTATGAAAGTATGTGCTTGCGTCCAATGGTGAAAAGAGAAAAAATGAGTCTCTGTTTTTTTTTAGAAAAAAAAAGAAAAGAATCAGACTTTGTTTTATAAAAATAAAAAAATGAAAGTGAATAGTGTTGCTTTATGGAAAGATGCAAGTGTACTGTAGCTTTCAATTTGTTACCAAAGAAAATATGTACGGAGTATATATATGGTTGCTGAATAGTAACCCACTTCTTTTTCTGTTGTGTACAGCAACCAGTTGAAGCTTCCACTTTGCAGCAGCACTCAAATTCTCAGCTTTCTTTCTTTTCTTCATTGTTTGGTAAGTGCATATATATGATTTTATAAATTATATATGAACGTTCATTTGAATTAATACCATCTTTCTTTTGTCGTTGGTTGCAGCGTTCCATTGTTCGTGTTGAACCAATTCCATTCGTGCTTCGCCGTTCATTCTCTAACCACGAAAGGTGAATTAATTTTCACGACTTATATTTTGATACGATGATAATCAAATTGGTTGATAAAGGATTGTTGTTTGATGTTGAAATTGGACGTTAAATTGTTAATATATGAAGTGATAAGTATTATACAAATTGAATTGACGTAGGATAGTTAACAATTTGAAATTGATATGTGTTGAATTTGATTAGATAAAATTTGTATAATATGAACCCTTTAATTGTCTAATTATTCGACACGTAGAAATATGGCTAATTGCACCTTGAACCATTTAAATATATGTTGTATAAATTGATGTAGTACGAAATTGAATAATAGATATCAAGTGTAGATCTACATAAAATATTAGTGTAATAATCTTTAATCTACATGAAATGATAGTGTAGATTCTAGAAATAATTATATTAATTTGCATAAACAACAATGTAAATTAATACGATTATTTCAGGATTATTTAAATTGATTAATGGATTGTTATTGATTGTTGTTATTAGTTGTTTATTTACTTTGACACCATCCCAGTTATCACACTGCAAGTTCCCTTTACTGTGTTTTGATTTTGAATTGAAATGGAATCGGGTTGAAATGATAAATACCCAAATAAACATTGACTTAGGATAGAGAATTAAACAAAAACGATTGGTCAAATAATTCGATTTAAATAAATAAATAAGTTTTATTTGAATGAAATAATAAGGGTTTAATATTGAAGTTGAAATTTGAACTTTAATAAAATTTAAATGTTATTATTTAATAATCAACAAAGTGTTGATAAAGAATGTTGTTTGATTATTGAATTAAGTTTGAAATGATTTAATAATAAAGTTTGGAATTAATTAACGATTAAATAAAATGGAATTAGTTAATAATTAAATAAAATTTGAATTCTTTAATAAGTAAAATTTAATTTCTTTAATAAGTGAAATTGGGTTTCTTTATTAATTAAGTTTTGGGAATTTGTTTAAAATTAAAGAAGCAAATAAGTGAAATCGAATTTCATTAATAAGAAATAAATGTTATTTATGGAAATTAATATGATACTTGAAATTTAAAGAATTAAATTTGACGAATATAATATAATTAAATTTATAAGTTTTGATAATTGAGGTAGACTTAAGTGATCGATTGAATGAATGGGAAATTTAATTGAAATTATTTTGAAATGATAAAATTATTTAATGATTACTGAATGAATCCATCAATGAACTTAAAGGGTTTTGGATGATAATTAACTAAATTTAAACGATTATGGAATGAAACCTATATATGAATTCAAATCAATATTTGAAACGGTTTAAATTCAAATTGAAATTGAATTATAAAATTTGGAAATTGAAATTTTGAAATTTGAAACGTAAATTTTGGAAATTTATATAGAAAGGTAAATGAAATGTTGACTTTCAAATGTTAAGTGAAATTGAAATTGATTTGGTTTTGAAATTTATTAAATGATCAATTGGTATAATAATTACGAAGTTATTAAAGAGACCGGAATCGGTTAGGGACATACTCACTGTCTAAACCGAATACCACTTTAATAACTTTACGCGGAGTGTGATCCAGATGAAGTGGTTGGAATGATGTACGTTGATGACTGAAGAAAGAGAACGATAATGGATGACCTTGACACTTGTGTCAAATTGGAAATGACTAAAACAGGAGATGTGCCGGGCCAAATGGGGTTAGCTACCTCGAGCGAACACACTTCTTCGCAAACTACTCATTACTTGTTATTGATTGGTGCGCACCCTTGAATTGGGAGTGTTGTTTCGTGGTGTTGCGATCGTTGCGGCGATGCGTTCTCACCAGTCCGGATCAGGCAAACGATAGTTTCACTACCTTGGGTATTGCCTCATGTGCCTTCTCATACTTGTATCCCTATGCATGACCACTATGATTTGTTTTGTGTTATACCTATGGAGTACTCCCTGATAGCCCACTAGTTTACGGTGGAGTTTACAGTGTTGTATAGACTATGATGCTTATATAAAATGTGTTAAGGGGAAAATGGTAACGCCTTAATGCTAATTTGATACTTTATCTTACTGATAGGCATTATCTACTTAGCGTACACTATTACATAGTAGATAGTTTAACGGATCGTAAAAGGTGTTATTCCATTCATCTTTGAGTTATTGTTATTTCAAATTCGAACCATATTATCTTGTATAAGAATATATGTCCTGACTCGAGTGTTTGTTTATGCTCATGCTCGGGTCAGCCTGAGGATTTCCGTTGTTGTGCTGCTTGGAAGCTGAAGACTTGAAGACCATCATTTATCTTTATCAGTATTGCTCCATTCTATTTGGATATTGTATCGGACATCTATGTATTTCTATTTCACTATTCGTTTGAGACATTGTTGTATTTACTTAGTAGCTTCATGAACTACTATTATGACATTGTTGTAATTCCGCTGCGTTATTCTGTTATATTGTATCTGTCTGTGATTCTGTGATGATTCTCATTTATATACATATACTCCATTAATGATTCGTGTTTTGTACTATTTAAGTTGACACGTGTGGATTATTGTCAATTTAAATGGTCCAAATATACGGGTTGTTACAGTCGTTTTGCTTGTCCTTACTGTATGGAAGAAACACGAGCATTTTCTTTACAGCATGGGAAGAAAATTTCATGGTTTGATTGTCATCGACGTTTTCTCCATATTAATCATACTTTTAGAAGAGACAAAAAAACTTCATAGCTAATAGACATGATACTTTACAACCACCAACGATTTGGTCAAGTGAAGATATATATGAACTTGTAAAAGATTATCCAAAGATACATGAAACCGAGCAGCAAACTGAAATCCAAGGTAAATCAACGTTTCATAATTGGTGCAAACAGAATATATTCTGGGAGTTGCCTTATTGGAAAAATCTTTTAATCCGTCATAACATTGACGTGATGCATAACGAGAAAAACGTATTCGATAATGTGTTTAATACACTTTTGAATGTTAAGGGCAAGACTAAGGATGATGTGTTATCAAGACGTGATATAGAAGAAATATGTAATCGTCCTGAGCTTCATATGAAGCCAAATGACACTAAAAAACCCAAAGCATGTTATGAACTAGATAACAACCAAGTTAAAGTACTGTTAAAATGGGTGGAAGGATTACGATTTCCTGATGGAATTAAATCTAATCTTCGTAGATGTGTCGACTATAAGAACGGAAGACTGAGTGGGATGAAAAGCCATGATTGTCATGTAATGATGCAAAATTTGTTACCCGTCGCTTTCAAAGAATTGTTGCCCGTAAAAGTTTGGAAGGTTATAACAGAACATAGTTTATTCTATAAGGAGCTTTGTTCAACTACGTTAAAAGTTGACCGTCTTCGTAAACTTGAGGTAGAAATCCCTATACTGCTCTGCAAACTGGAGAAAATATTTCCTCCAGGTTTGTTCAATGTAATGGAGCATTTACCTGTTCATCTTCCATTTGAAGCACGTCTACGAGGTCATGTACAATATGGATGGATGTATCCATTCGAGAGGTATGTTGTTAATACTGAGTATGTAAATGTTAATTTAACTATAAATAAAAATCAATATTGATATGAAATATTTTTTATTAGGTACTTAAATCATTTAAATAAAAAAGTGAGACAAAAAGCTCGAGTTGAAGGTTCGATTTGCAAATCATATATCGAAGAAGAAGCATCGTTCTTTTTCTCTCATTATTTCAATGATCATGTGAATTTATCATTTCAAAGTGTTGCGTGTAATGATGAGGCCGTTGAACAAGATTCTTCTTCTGAAGCAATGTTATCTATTTTTAAACAACATGGTCGACATGTTGGAAAATGTGTAGAAGTATGGTTAGATGATAGAGATTACCATGTAGCACAGATATATATTCTTCTTAATTGTTCAGAAGTTGCACCATTTATTAGGTAATTATCAGATTACAAGTTTTGATAAATTTAATTTAATATTGCATGTGTAAATTAATAATAAAGCAATATACTATGTTTTTGTTTGCAGTGTTTATGAATCACAAAATCCAAACAGCGATTTAAGCAAAAATTTTGCTACTTGGTTTTCGAACTACGTTTGTGATCCTACAAATAATGTGGTCGATGAAGGATTAAAACATTTGGCGTTGGGACCGAAAAGGAAAGTTAAAACGTATCCAATATTTTTCGTTAATGGATATAAATTCAACACCAAAGAATACGGTGCTGAAAAATTAACAAACAATACCGGTGTATTTGTAAAAGGCAGCGATGATCCTAATAATCATATACATGATTTTTATGGCGTGTTAACCCAGATTTTGCAATTGACATATTTTATAAGACCCGCAGAGGAAGTTTTTTTGTTTAGATGCAACTGGTTCAGCAATGTTCCAGGTTCTGGTATTAACGTGCATCCAAATTATAATCTTATAGAAATAAAACATACCTCCCGTTATCAGCAGTACGATCCTTTTGTACTAGCCAAACAAGACCTACAAGTTTATTACGCCCCTTATCCGTCTCTAAAAAGAGATAAAGCGGATTGGTCTGCGGTTTTTAAAACCAAGGCGAGATTTACATTCGATGAAAAGAATATTCCAGAAGAACAAGCCTAGCAAGCAGATATCGAGAAAAATGTTGAAATCACAATTACAAACGATCAAACTGATTTTGGACAATTAAATGATAAGACAAATATATTAGTCGAAGCATTTGAGAGTGTAGAGGAAAACGATATAGAACACGAGACCGAGAATCAAAAAACGACGAGGACTGAGTAATATCCGGTAATTTTTACAATTATTCACGCACACGCATCACATATATATCATCATCATCATTACATGCACCACATATCATCATCATTTTATCTATGTCTATAATTAAAAATGAAACTTTCAACAGGTATTATGTCAGGCTCCAAACGTCGTAGCTCTTCTCGCTCGACCGATGAGAGTAGTGGTGAGCCTCCGGCTCGACCACTTGTATATTTGCAGCCGTAGGCTGATGGAGCGTAAGTATGAAAATTAAAATGATAACAATATAAATTTGTTCATACATATATATATACTTGTCTAAAGCTCTGTTTTATATTTAACACAGGGGATTTGATTTGGAGCCCTCAGGAGTTGTGCTTGGCATTTCCAAGCAATCATATATGAGCAGGATGACAGATTGTTGGCCTAAGTGGAGTAAGATCCCTGACCAAGTCAGGGAGGCCATCTAGCAGGATTTTCTGGTGAGTTTATACCACTTTACTATATGAATAAGTATAAATGAACAATTAGTAATATTTTCTCTTTGTACAGGGGCAAGTGGACTTGGCGGAGGCCGATGTCGCCATGGTTCAGCGCCATTGGAATTCGAAGGTCGCCAAAAATTACAGGGAGGTAATGTCAGCTCTTAAAAAATCGGGGAAGAAACCGTACTGGATGGGCGCTTCCGTATGGGATTCTTGGATGAGTTGGTGGGAGACCGACGAGTTCAAGGTAAATCTACCAAATATTTAGTTAATTATTTCGCAATTAGTAAATATAATATTCAATTTAAATTGCAGGTGGAGTCGGAGAGGAACTCTGCCAATAGAAGTAGGAATCATGTAACACATCGTGGCGGATCCAAGTCCTTTCAGCATCACCGTGAGGACTTGGTAAATTTATCAATTACGAATCTAAACCGTTATTACATTTTGTATATTAATCAGTTCAGTAATTAGCTATGAAAAAATAAAATATATAAATTATTTATTGCAGGAAAGATCGCTTGGACGTCCCGTGTCTATGATGGAGGTATTTACCCGCACACACGCATCAAGACAAGCAGACAATGCTGGCAATATTACATATCAGTGGGATGATGATGATAAGGCGACGGCTGCATATGTATGCATATTTTAAATCTTATTTTATTAATATCGATATGTTTAAATCCTATTCTACTAATTTTAACCTGTAGTTGTTTTTTATTTTAGGCAAAGTTTCAGGAGGCACGGGCAGAGCTGCTTTCAGAATCGGATCGCGATGGGTTGACGGTAGAGGAGCAAGATAATATTTTCGACATTAATATGGATCCGACACGGTGGAATAGGCGCTATGGCTATGGAAACCAAGCGGTAATCTTATAAACATTGCAATATTATATTTAATAAATTAACCTATAGATACACTATATATATGATGATTTCTACCTGAGTTAAATCTAACATATACGTGATCTAAGAATACTTTTAACACCTATATATTGTATTAAAAATATGCATTTCCTTGTGGTATATGCATTGCTTAAGATCACGTCATTTACGTTTCTATATTTTAAAATATGCATTGCTTAAGAAAATGATTATAATACAAATGTGAACATCTCACATTCTATTTGCAGGTTCGGGCAGCTCAAAAGGCATGTGACAAAGCTGAAATAAAAGAGCTTAGAGCCATGGTTGAGCAGCTGCAAGAGCAGGACCGTCTTTGCGCTATACAAATGGAGCAGCTGAATCAATGTTTAGCGGAGTACGCACAGAGGCATGGTTCCTTCCCTTCGTCGTTTGGTGCTTCCGGAGGTGATGATGATGCTTGAGAGGTATGATGATTATTGTCTTTGTGGTTGGTTATTGTATATATTGACTTTGAGATGGCGAGGATTGTGTTTGATGGTTATTGTGTATATATTGACTTTGAGGTGGTGAGGTTTAAGTGTTTGCATTGTATATATTGACTTGAATATGGAGTTGGAGTTGGTGTTGGTGAGGGTTTTGTTGTTTATGTACATATTGACTTGGAGTTTGGTTTGAAAATGTAATGTTTGATGTTGATTTTTGGTTGTTTATATTGTTTGTGGTATAATGTGTTGGATATGTGATATATATGTGAAATGGAGTGGAAATGGAATGGAAATGGAATGGAAATTGATATATATTGATTGTGTGTGGCTGGAAGGTAAATGACTTGCTGTTATAAAAAAAATTTCACCCAGATTAGCAACGGCTACCAACGGCTCTTTGGTCATTTTAAACCAATGGCTTCCAACGGCCTCCATCGGCTAGACGCCGTTTGAAGCCGTTGGAAAAGCCGTTGGAATATCCCCGTTGCTTCCGTTGGAAGCCGTTGGAAAGCGTGAACGCTATTCCAACGGCTTTTCCAACGACTCACAACGGCCGCCAACGGCTTGGAGCCGTTGGAATAACCGGTTTCTCTTGTAGTGTATCCATGTCTGACCCGAAGTTTTATTTTCTTTCCTTAAAACTCTTGGGTGAAATTTTTACAAGTAGCCAAGTAGTCTAGGTTTTCTACAGATACATTTTGGAGGAGCTGGAGTAGGAGGCTTCATCGATAGCTAGTTATTATCTTGTTTCCGCTGTATTATAAGTAATTGTATTTGTTATGTAGGTATAGGCTGTTATAACTGCCCTAGGGTAGAATTGTATTAGTATAACTCTGATGTATCATTTTGGAAATGACTTTGTAAAGAATTATGTTGATTAATATATGTTATTCTGTCGCGTTGTGAGATTCTGGTGATTGTTTAGTTTCTCCTTTCTCCTTTATTCTATCTTCTTCTTTCCAATAATGACCTGTCTTTCGGACACCTAAATGATCGGCACACGAATACTGATGATGTATTAAGTGTCGACTTTAGATGTAAGAAAAGGCATATCGTTACAATTAAGTCATAAGAAAAGGTAATGCAAAAACATTTGAAAAGGGTTTAGTGATCAACTATGGGGTAAAGTGGTCTCGGTTGTCTCTCCATTGTAGAAAGCGAGTATAAAAAATTAACATATGGTAGATTAGGAATAGCTATAGAAGAGTGCTAGATCACCTTTATAGCTCGACGAATAGGGCTGAACATTCTTTGGTTTCACCAAATAGACCAACCAAACCATTTTATTTCTGTCGGTTTGGTTTTGAAAGTATATTGGTTTCTAATCGACCCATGAAAAAATATATTTTGATTCTTGGTTTAACCAAATTAACCGAACATTTATTATATTATCAAAATTACTAATGTTATAATGATCTTTTAAATGAGTTTAGTGGTCTAAATAAATTTTATTTTTCATATATGCGTCAAAATAACTATTAAAAAGTATAAGAATACTAAATAAGAATATTTGAATCATGTATTCATTTTTTTCTTAAGTACAACGAATATTCCAAACATAAAAATGTGAACTATTTTTTTGTTCGATTAATCGGATAACCAACCAAACCAATCAACCTTAATTCAGTTGGTTTGGTTTGGTTTTAATTCGATTTAACAATTTTCGTTATCGGACCAACCAAATACTCATCCCTATCGAAGAGTTCACTGGTAGAATAAGAATTTTCTTTTTTATGAGGTAATCTTAAGAAAATGAACATGTAATTGGTAGAAACATGTTTATTTTGTTCAAAACAGTTGTTGAACGGTAGTGTGAACTTTTTTCCTAACGAATTCATTAGCATATTATCTTTATATTGTAAAAAAGCTGAGATATGGTAGTTGCATCTTCCTAAAATAAGAAGTGAAGTAATTAAAATTGAAGTTCTATAAGAGTAAGAAATAACATTCCATGTATTTTCCGATTGCACATATAAAAAATGATTAGAGTCTTCTTGGTTGCAAGGGCCAAATATTTATTTGTAATTTTGCAACCATTATCCCACGCCTCTATTAGTTGAGAACCCCTTTTTTTTGGATTAGTTGACACGAACAACGTATTTAATAAGAATGTTTGAAAATTTTGCATGTATTTCTCATATTTATCATTAGGCCAATATATATTATAATCTGTTTTATTAATGATGAAATAAAAAAGCACCATTTAAGTAGGCAATTCATCCAAGGAATCATGGAAAAAATTGATGAAAAGCAACATTAGTGGGAATAGCTATAATAATGGGTAGGTGACAATATTTTGAGTATACAAGTTTTCCATGAGCACTGGCAATGGTTATGAAATAACAGTCGCTTAAGGCCGTAACTAGCACATATGATTTTAGTGCTTCAAATTTCTTTGCCCAGCTGTATGGATGAAGGGTTTGAAACTTTGAATTATTAAATTTCGTAAAAACTTAAAATACAGGAAACTTAATATACGGGAATGAAGATGGTTTAAGTTAACTTGAAGGATTATGAGATTTCATATGCTCATGCATGGTAATATGGTAGCCACATTTGTTAGTTCTTTGATGATATATTTGTATTGTACTGCATGCAGGGTGTTGATGTTACTAATGGGTTTGCTTTACTAATATGTTTAAAATTTAATGAGTGTGGTAGGAGCAAATTCCATAGTTGTTAAATGATATTATTCTTGTAGTTTGCTTACATGCACAAATTAGAAATGATCAAATTTTGCTGTAAATCAGTAATGAAATTAAGTATAGGTTACTAGAATGAGTAATCGCAAAATTTTATGATTTAACAATATACCCGTTCCTCACTTCTTTTACAAGGATAAATCTTACAATTAAACTTGAGAAAAGAAAAAAAAATTATATACTAAGTATAGGTCATATTCCAAAATTATTAATATATCTCAAAATTGTAACGGACAAATTTTAGTATTAGACTCGAGTAAAAAAACAAATTTCAACTTTAGGCTTTTGTTTAAATTTTATTATAAAAATAGATCTGGTTTTCACCAGGTCATGGTTTCTGTTCGCGCAACAAATTTATTATTTCTTAATTTATGCTTGTGCATTTTCAAAGTGCACAAGATGTATTGATGACTTTATGAAAACAATGTCTATTTTTATAAGATGTTATGAACAAAGCCTAAATTGGAATATTTTTTTGTGAAAATTTGGATATGTCTCTTATTTCCAGATTTGATAAGTGAAAAAACATTTTCAAAAACTTATATTAAATTATACCCGTATTTTAAATTTCAGTAAAAAAATTTGTTTGTTGAAAATTAAATCTGAATGTTAATGGTATGTTTCTATCAGTGTTTTCACAACCCGACTCTACCCTGGTCCGAGCTCGAATAACCCTGAACTTTGGATCATCACGCTCCGGAACTCAATCAGACTTCAGTCATGCATGATCTCTGGTCGGACCTTCAAACCAGCGGTCTAACCGTTAATTTTACATGGTTAAACTGTGGTTCTTTTGTTTTTCCTTACACTACAAGAAAAAAAGCATTTTTCTGACGGCTCCCGACCGTCGGCAGCCATTAGAAGCCGTTGGGAGCCGTCGGAAAATGCCGCCGCAAATTAAGTCGTCGGTGAACAGATTTTCCGATGGCTCCCGATAGCGGCCGTCGATTTTATTTCCGACGGTCTTCGCACTACAAGAAGAAGGCTGTTTAGCGTCGGCATATAGCCGACTCTAGCCGACTCGAGCCGACGCTATATAGCTCGTCGCCAAGTGATATGGTGACGAGAATGGGGACGGGTCCGTCCCCTAGTTTAGCGTCGGCTCGAGTCGGCTAACCGACTCCGGTCGACGCTAAACTCAATCCACGTGTAAAATTAATATACGATCAATATGCCGACCCTAGCCAACTCCAGCCAACGCTAATCTGGGTACATTTTTCTGCATTTCCAACAGCCATTTCTACCTTCCATCCACACAATCATATATATTCCTCAAATATACTTCACCAAACAACAATATACATCACATATATGCCCAACTAAGAACCAAAAAACATCAATATGCATCTCCAAACGTCCATCATCACAAATATCCAAAATATTTACAAAATTCAACCAAAAGTTCATCAAATATACAAGACATTCAAAGTTCATCAGAAAACATATATAAAAACTTACTACCACTCGCCCCAATCATCATTAGCGCCAGATCCCTATGATGGCGGCATATTCTCGTGCTCTGCCAAGTAAGCAGCAATCGCCTCGTCTTATTGCTGCTTCAATCCAGTCTTCCTCCAATCGTTCAACTCGGAGACTTGTGCTTGCAGAGCCGCTATTGTTTCTTCAACCTGTTGTTTATTATAAGCAGCTTGCATCGCGGCCTGTATATTAATAAATTCATAGTTATAGTTTATACGTAATATTCAATAAAAATTATAAACTGGTTAATGAATTAATTAAATTCAATAAATATTACCGCTTGATTTCCATATCCATACTGTCTATTTCTGGTCGACGGGTTGGTAATACGAGCGAATATCTTGTCCGTCTCCTCAACGATCAACTGCTCCCTGCCAGACTCTGCAAGCACGCGAGCAATCTCCTGATCGCATCTCTCCTGTGTTTAGAAATATAATTTTGAGAAGATGAATATTCAATTTAATGTATTGTTAAATAAGAGAAAAAATTTATAGTCTTTATACCCGGATATTCGCCAATTTGGCGTCTGACCATTCATATGTTACCACGCCATCTTCATCTGTATGCTCGACGACGTGTGTTCGGGTGATGACGTCCAAATGAGACGGTGCAACACCACCTCTCTCCCTCGTTTGAAATTAGATATGATTAAAGAATGTATATATATACACATATATATAACTAAACAATGTTATAAGTAAATTACAAATAACAATTTTTATATTTACCATTTCTTCTCTATATTGCTGAAAAGACTTGGATCCACCATGGTGTGTTGCAGGATTCCTAAGCCTGTTTGCGGAGTTTCTCGATGCTACCGCCTTTATAATTTAACTATTATATAAACATTTTATAATTACAGACATACGAAAGTAGAAAATTTACCTTCGCGTCTTCGCTTTCCCAATATTGCACAAACCGCGCATATAAATTTTCACTCATCCAGTTTGGCTTTTTATCAGCCTCTTTCATCTTGGAGAGCGTACCTCTATAGTTTTTTCTCATCTTCCTCTCCCAGTGCGTCCTGAACATCCCGAGATCTTCGGGATCCACAATAAAGGACGCCTACACGTTGAAATTTAAATGAATTATATAAATTGTATATTAATTTTCAAAGATCAAATATGCCAATCTCAAATTAATTAGAATTTTATACTTACCTGGAGGTCAGCCCATACGGCATCTCTGATATAAAGTGGGATCCTATCCCAGTGCTCCCACAAGTCCGTCATCCTACTACGGTAGCTGTTGCGAGACACAGCTAGAATGGGCTTGGACGGTTGTAAATCGAAACCCCTGAATACATTTTGATATTATCAGTTAATAAATCATAAATATACTAGTAGCATGCACTAAATAATATAATGAAGTTGCAGTAAATTAAATACTTACCCTTCATCGGTCTTCGGCAGTAAGTATGCTCTCTGGCGATTATCGGTCGTACCACTACTACCCTTGCCAAGAGCAGGGCCTCGTGAATCTTGGGACCGCCTGCTATGTGACATAATATCTGCTAGAAACATGAATATATATATATATATATATCATTTCATATAATGAAAAAAACATATATCATTTCATAATTAAAAAACATGCCTGAGTAATAATCACAAACATATAGCTCACAACAGAATAATAAAAGAATAATACAACAAACGATACGAATTTCCATTACATTTACACATGTTTTAGAATTGACATAATACAACAAACGATACAAATTTCCATCTTATATACATTACATCATCACTAATTAATAATCAATCTTCGTCGTTTTCTGATTCTAACTCGGTCTCGCACTCTATATCGTCATTTCCCTCTAAAGTCTCAAATGCTTCTATTAGAATATTTGATTCATCGTTCAAAGGCCCTATATCAGCATGATCATCAGTTATTATTAATTCATTATTTGGCTCAAGATCTGCTTGATAAGCTGCTTCGTTTGGAATATTATTTCCATCAAGTGTAAATCTTGCCTTTGTTTTAAAACCAGCCGACCAGTCTGCTTTATCTCATTTTAGTGATGGATACGGAGCAAAATAAACCTATAATGCTTGTTTGGCTAACACGAAAGGATCATACTTTGAGTAACGTGATTTATGGTTTATTTCAATAAGTTTATAATCTTTGTGCACGTTGATACCAGAGCCCGGAACATTGCTAAACCAACTGCATTTGAATAAAAATACTTTTTCTCCAGATTGGACAGAATATGTCAATTCCAAAACCTGTGTTAAGACGCCGTAAAAATCTTTTATATGTTCATCTGGATCGTCAGTCCCTTTGACAAATACACCGCTGTTATAAGTCATTTTTTCAGCACCGTATTCCTTGGTGTTGAATTTAAATCCATTCACGAAGAATATTGGATAAGTGTTGACATTTCTTTTTGGTCCTATCGCAAGACGTTTCAATCCTTCATCACTGACACAATTTCTTTGATCATAAACGTATTTCGTAAACCAGTTAGCAAATTCTTTGCTGAGATCGCCAAGTGGATGTTCTGATTCGTAAATACTGCAAATATATGTATACGTATATTAAGTGCAAAATCAATTTAAATTGGATAACTCGTAAATAATGCAAATATGTACTATTATCGAGAATTATCATTCAATATTTACCTAATAAATGGTGCAACTTCAGCACAATTAAGAAGAACGTATGTGTGTGCTATATGGTAATCTCTATCGTCTAACCATATTTCCACACATTTTCCAACAGCTCGGCCATTCTGTCTAAAAATAGAAAACATTGATTCAGAACAATCTTGTTCAACGGCTTCATTATTACGCGAAACACTTGCAAATGATAAGTTCACATGGTCACTGAAATAGTCAGAGAAAAAGAACGAAGCTTCTTCTTCGATATATGATTTGCAAATCGAACCTTCAACTCGTGCTTTTTGTCTAACTTTTTTCTTGAGATGATTCAAATACTTATTACAAAATTTATTCGATTAAAATTTACTTACATCAAATTCAAATTTAAATCATTATTTCAAATATTCAAAATTACCTCTCAAATGGATACATCCATCCATATTGCACAGGACCTCGAAGAAGTGCTTCATATGGAAGATGAACAGGTAAATGCTCCATTACATTAAATAATCCTGGAGGAAATATTTTTTCAAGTTTGCAGAGCAGTATAGGGATGTCATTTTCAAGTTTACGAATACGCTCAACTTTTAACGTGGTCGAACAAAGCTCTTTATAAAACAGACTTAATTCTGTTATAGCACTCCACACTTTTATGGGCAATAGTTCTTTGAAAACGACGGGTAAGAAATTTTCCATCATGACATGGCAATCGTGACTTTTCATCCCACTCAATTTATTGTTTTTTAAGTCAACACATCTACGGAGATTTGAAGAAATCACATCAGGACATCCCAACCCTTCAATCCACTTCAACACAAGTTTTACTTGATTGTTGTCTAGCTCATAGCATGCTTTGGGTTTTTTTACTGTCATTAGGGTTTATATGAAGTTCGGGATGTTTACAATATTGTTCTATATCACGTCTTGAATTGAGATCGTCCTTAGTTTTACCCTTGACATTCAAAACTGTATTAAACACATTATCAAACACGTTTTTTTCGTTGTGCATTACATCAATATTATGTCGTAGTAAGAGATGCTTCCAATAAGGTAACTCCCAAAATATACTTTGTTTGCACCAATTATGCCAGTTCGATTTACTTGGAATTTCAGTCTGTACTCCAGTTTCATGTATCTTCAAATATTCTTTAACTAGTTCATATAATTCTTCACCTGATAAAGTCGTTGGTCGTTGTCTGCTCTATTTACTACAAAAAAATTCTTATCTTTTCTAAAAGTATGATTAACATGGAGAAAACATCGATGACAATCAAACCATGAAATTTTCCTTCCATGCGGTAATGAAAATGCCCATGTATCTTCCATGCAGTAAGGACATGCTAGACGACCGGCCGTACTCCAGCCTGAAAGCACTGCGTAAGCCGGAAAATAACCAATAGTCCATAACAAAGATGCAAACATAAAAAAATTCTTTTTTTTTCGACACGTCGTATGTATCCACCCCTTCATACCATAATGATTTCAACTCTTTGATCAATGGATGTAGATATACATCGATTCCTTGTGTCGGATCATCAGGACCAGGGACAACAATCGTAAGAAACATATATGGAGTTTTCATACACATCAACGGAGGTAATTTATACGGTGTAACGATAATAGGCCAAGACGGATATTTACTACCAAATTGAGAGAATGGTGAAAATCCATCTGTACATAAACCAAGTCTCACATTACGACTCTCTGTGGCAAACGCAGGATAAGTCTTATCGAAATGTTTACATGCTTCTCCGTCCGATGGATGTATCAAAGTCCCCTCTTCCTACGTTCTCACATTATACCATCTCATATGTGATGCTGTCGCAGACGACGCATATAACCTTTAAAGTCTGGGAGTGGTGGGTAAATAATGCATTCTCTTATATGGAACTTCCTTTCCTTTTTTTTCATGGTTTGTATATTTCCTCATTACATATTCTGCATTTCTTTAGATTAATGTCATCTTTCTAATACAACATACAACCTTTTATACATGTATCTATCTTCTGGTAGGGCAAACCAAAAGCAGACATTAATTTTTTCACTTTATAATGACTATCGCACATCAGATTATTGGGTGGCATATGTCGTTTTGCAGCTTGTGCAATTGCTATAAATCCACCTTCTGTAAAATTGAATTTTGATTGCATAGTAATGTATTCGGCAGTAACTCACAATTCCGTTCCGCTACTACAACCTTCCCACAACGGTCTTTTCGCAGAATCCAGTAAATCATAAACTCTTTTCACCCCCTCGGTCGGTTCTTCTTTGACATTTACATCATTAACTTGAATAGTAGGGAACATTGACCGTGCTGCATCTTCCACCATATCTACTATTGGATTCATCGTAACATTATTGTTATTCACTTTAGCCTCAGGCACTATAGAATTAGATGCACCAATTTTTTCTCCATGACGATCCCAGAAATAATAGTTTGGCACAAAACCGGATTTACACAAATGTACAATAACTAAATCTGGTTCCCGATAATGCAAATGTCGACGTTTACGACACAGACAACGAATTTTTGTGCCACCTTCTTCATTATTAGCTTTAGCGAATTTAACAAATTCATGTACACCATCCTTAAAATGTTTTTTCGTTGAACCTTTCATTCCTGTTCGACTTTCATACATCCAGGTACGGTTGAGAAGATAGTTGAACATTTTTCTTAATTTAAAAACATATATATATATATATATATTATAGAAATTTCGACATCATTTCATTTCTATTCCTATACGCATATAGTTGCATCTGAAGTTTTATGTGATTATTATCGTATTTTCTAATCTACCAAAGCCTTCTGGGACTAAAGGCTTTATTGCTGTCTTAGTTTAAATTATTTATATTAATTAGAGATAGACTAAAATAAGTAAAAAGTTTATTTATAAATTATTTCCTTTAAATCATTTATATTAAGATATTTATTGCATATTATTAAGATGTTTATTGCTGTCTTATTTTAAGTAAGAAGTTTAAAATAAGTAAGAAGTTTATTTATAAATTAGAGATAGACTAAAATAATACACTCGACGACCAAGTCGTCCTCACTCAATCCAAATATAAAATATAAGGAATCGATCGGGAATAAATCTCCCGATACGCGGTACTGTAAGTAAAATCCCAACCCGCATGCCAAACTTCTAATTAAATACATTTCTTATATTTAGTCGATTAACGGCATGCATCCAATTATTCCCAATTCACACTTTCAAACTTTCAAACTGTTTGCACAAAAAATGGACAAACACCTCAAAGTTGTATGATTTAGTAGATCTTATGTTGTTCTTAGTGATTTTGGAGGTTTATGCAAATATATGAAAAACAGGGGCTAAACTGTAAAAAGACACGCGGATTTATAGTGGTTCAGCCAGAATGTGCCTACGTCCACTTTATATGTTATTTCTCTTCTTTTATTGTGATTACAAGTACAAAGCTTTGATACAAGTAAAAGAAAGTTGTTTGAAAGTTCCTTCCGTGCTTGAGCTCTCCAAACTTGTCCCCATTGTTGTACCCTTGCTCCTCTATTTATAGAGTGAGGCTAGGGGTAGGGGTCCAGGATATGTATGGTCGCTGGTGGGCCTGGGCTGATGTGATCTGGCCTGGTATGACTTGGTTCGGCATCACTTGGTCCGGAGGTGGGATGGTGAGGTTGGACCGGTGGCAGTTGGTCCGGAGGTGGAATGGTGAGGTTGGACCGGTGGTAGTTGGTCCGGTGGTGGAATGGTGAGGTTGGACCGGTGGTAGTTGGTCCGGTGGTGGAATGGTGAGGTTGGACCGGTGGTAGTTGGTCCGGTGGTGGAATGGTGAGGTTGGACCGGTGGCAGTTGCCGGATGGAGGTCTACCGAATGGACTCGAGGGAGGATTGCCGAATGGACTCGAGGGAGGATTGCCGAATGGACTCGAGGGAGGATTGCCGAATGAGTTATGCCGAATGGACTCGAGGGAGAGCTGCCGAATGAATCACGTCTCTGGGTCTCGAGGTCTTCCGGGTAAGAATTCACCCAACATTTGCCCCCCAAAGCGGGGCACGTGTTTGCATGTGTCGCGCTTTGTTTCGTGCTTGGGCGCTTCCCGTAGTTGGAATAGGTCCATTTGGCGAGAAATGCCGAACCGGTTGGTCCGGTAGCCTTTCGCTTGGTTATATATAGGGGCTACACCCCCTTTGCTTTTCCTTACCGAACAACTCTTGCCGAATAGAACCAACGCCGAATCTATCTTTGCCGAATAGAACCTACGCCGAATAGAACCAACGCCGAATCTAACTTTGCCGAATAGAACCTACGCCGAATCAAGCCTTGCCGAATCAGGTGAGATCTTCAGCCGGACCAAGTTTTTCCGAATGAACTTGCGTGTGTACGTTTTGCACGCCGAATGAACATAAGTGTGTACGCTTGCATGCCGAATGAATGTAAGTGTGTACGCTTGCATGCCGAATGAATGTAAGTGTGTACGCTTGCATGCCGAATGAATGTACCCCTCTGTTGCCGAATGACACACGAACGTTTTAATGCCGAATGAGATTATTGAAGTGCTGCATCTGTTTGTCGAATGAACTGTTGTATCGAGTGAACATGTGTTTCATACTTCGAATTTTTTAAGCGAAATTCCAGATTACGCTGCTTGTATATTCTAACGATATACTTTTCCCATGATTGCAGATAAATGTCTCGAAAAGTTGAAACTCGATCAGATAAGAGGAGATCCGGGGGTGAAGGAGAGTCATCGGCTGTGCCCCCAGCTCAATCAGGATCGGAGCGTCATGGGCCCGCCCCGAGGTCATTAGTGGATGGATATGGTCCCCAGGAGTTGCTGGATTCCCCGCCTGACTGTTTTCCTAGCTTTCTCAAAGAGGAGCAACTCGATGTTATATCTCGTTCCTTTGGGATTGATAGAGCCCTCATGCTGCTGCCGGGTCCAGGAGTCATGCCATACAGTCCTCCCGAAGGGTACTTCGCTTATAGTAGGTACCATTGCATGTGTGGTGCTATCCCGCCTCTCAATGCTTGGATAGTCAGCTTCCTCACGTACCTGAAGGTGGCCCCATTCCAGCTTCAGCCCAACTCTTATGCCATACTGGTGAGCCTTTTCGTTATTTTTCGGAGGAAGTATGGTCGCGCTCCCTCCAACCGGGAGATCCGGTACTTGTACAATTTAAGGGGCTACAAGAAGGGGTCCCCATATATTAACTTGGAATCTGCTGTGACCTTCAAGCCGGTCCTGGACCTTTATTCTAAATTCAGCATGTTCAAGAAAGAGTGGTTCTTTGTTAGGGACGACTCCGTTTCCATCCGGCGCTCTACCTCTGGATGTAAGTTGATGCTTTTACTTATAATTTCTATCCTGATTGCGATGCTTCTTCTCATACTTTCTCATTTTTGCTAGCGACAGGTGGCTTTCCGGTTGTGGAGACTGACCGCCTGGTTCAGACGGCGGCGGAGATAGAAGGCATTCTTGGGAAATACAGATCATCTGCTTACTTGATTAGAAATGCGATCCTTCTAGAATATAACTTGATCCTTCCGCAGCAGTCTGTAGTTAAGTTGAGGGAAACGGCGGAAGAGAGGGCGGCTGCTCAGGCCAAGGGAGGCGTTGCGGCAGAGGGTGGAAAGAGAAAACCATTCACGAAACCTCCAGCCGTTGGAGGTAAGAAACTTAAGAGGTCAGATGGTCCTTCTCCCAGCAATTGTCCACTTACTCAGGGGGAGATAGACGCGGAGGAGGAAAGAGGTGAGGCGGAGGGCGGAAGTGACGTTGAGCGTCTTGGTGACGAGGGTGGCGATGGACAGGGTGGTGATGGTTCCAGGGCTCTGTCTTCTGGGCAAGTAGGCGAGATGCAAGAGTGGACGGATGATGCTCTCCGTCAAGCTTTTGAGGGGTTGGGCGATGATCTGGCTTTGGTAGAGAAGACCGGGGAGGTGGACAAAACCGGGACTGGTGCAAGTGAGTCTTCTCCGACTATTCCGGCCAAGGTGGCTCTGACGACTCAAGGTGAACTCTTGACCCCTGCATGCTTCACTAATGATAGGGACTTAGGAATATTTTATGACCCGCTCCCGTCCTGGAATGAAATCCAGGACTTATTGCAGTATCCCACTCCTCCCCAGGGTTTGTACAACCACAGCTGTGTTTCTTTTCCTTTTCTAACTTGTAACCTACCGCGTTTCTTGAATCATATAGTAATGTAAGATTATGACACTTGTTCTTTATATCAGGAGCAGGCAAGACGCCCAAAGCTTCAGACCTTCGACACAGGCTCGAGCAATATAAACTTTCCAAAATTTCTGCTAAGCCGAAGCCCTCAGCCCAACGCTCCGGAGATGTAGTCGGGTACCGTCCTCTTCTTGGGGTCATCGAAGAGGGTATTCAGCAGAGGAAGAGGAGTCACCCTTTATCCGAAACTTCGCTCGGTCCTCAGCCTCCGGCTCAGCCTATTCATGACATTACTGAGGAGGGTAGCGAGTTTGTACCCTCTCCACACCCGTCCGGAAACCCTTCTGTTATTCATATCGACCGTCCCGACTTGGCCCGTAATCCCTTCGCGGGTCACCCTGATCTGGATCCAGGTTCTCAGGATATTACTTTTGACGAAGTTACTGGTGAACACCTTCTCCCCCGTAACCCCATGGTACGGGTACTTGACGAAGCCAAGTCCTTAGACCTCGATCTACTCACCACTCGTATAGTCACTATGGGAGACGAGGCCAAAGCTAATATTGATCGGGTGGCAGAGGAGGCCAAGAAGCTGATGGGGCATCACGCTCGGCTGGTTAAGGCCGGAGAGGAGATAGGGAGCGCCAATATCCGACTTCGATTGGTGGTCTCGGATCAGGCCAAGCAGCTTGCGGATCAGGCTATCCAGATTTCTCAGCATGAGGCTGCTACTGGGCGATTAAGGAGAACCATGGAAGAGGCCAGTCGGGCCGAATTGCGGAAAATGGAAGCTGCTTGCAAAGAGCGGATTGACATGGCTATTACCACGGTGGATGAGGTTCGGAGAGCGGATCTCGAGCAGGTGGAGGAATTGTCCGAGAAGCTTGAGGCTGCAGAGCTTGCTCAAGCTAAGTTGAGGGAAGAGATGGAGGTGATGCGGAGGTCCCTTCAAGCTGATTGCTCGAGATACAGACTGGAGAGAGATGCTGCCGTGGAAAGGTTGTCGGCCTCCGATGCCCGGATGAGGGAGTTTGAGGAGAACGAAGGAATGATGGATGACATGCTCCAGGACATGTATTTCCGGACTTGGAAGCAGGGTAACCTCTCTTGGATGGATGATTATCCCAGAGTCATGGCCAAGACATATCTTCGGGCTTTGGAGGAGGCTAAGGCTGATGCAGACAAAGAGGGTGGAACGGTCTTCAGTATGGATGTGGTCACGGCCCAGTTCACCAAGGAGGAGAAAGTGGCGGTAAAGGAGGGTATGCGGCTGCTCGCTGCTGAAGAGGCGGGTGTACAGGTAGAGGATGACGACCAGGATGGTCAAGAAGCTAGTACTGGTAAGTCTTCCTTTCTGGTCTTTCTGTTAACTTGGTTACCCATCACTAATGAATCCTTTTTATGACCGGACAGGCGGGCAAAAGAACAAGGACAAGACTTCGACGCAACCGGCTCCATGACTGAACCTGAAAAATTCTTTTTGTAGGCTTGGCATTGTTGCATCTGTTAGTCTCAAGACAGTAGAGTAACTTCTGAGTTGTAATTCTTGCTACTTGTAATAACATTATTCTTGACGTGTAATTTTTTAGCTCAAGTTGATTTTGTCATTTCTTGAATATTTGTTGCTATTTCGACATATCGTATGAGAAATGTAGCTATGTGTATTCTTGTAATTAAATTGTGTTTGATGTCAGATTCTGGTTTTAAATCATAATTTCATGACTTGCAATGTTAGCGTGTGGTGTGAAAAAATCAAATTATAGTCATGCATTTGTACATAAAGGAAGAAAATACCGCCTTTCATGTTCTGTTTGTAAATGGCAGTTTCGAATATCTTGTATGACCAAGCATGGAAAGCAGTTGACTGCCCTGCCATCTGATTGTGAATCTCTGCATCCATTGGCGGGTATCTCTTACCCTGCATCCTGTACTTTATGGTTTGTTATAGAGGATAGGAGGAAAGTTTTTTAAGTAAAATTGAAATACGTGAAATAGTAAAACTTCCAGTCACGGAAGGCCTTCGATGTGCTTAAGTTCGTGGCAAATGGGTTTTGTAGTCACTTTCCCTAGCTGTGGGTCTTGGAGACATTTGTCACCCATCTTACGCCTCCGCGGGGAGTTAATTCTTTTTTACCACAGCCGCACTTAAGACACACCGGAGCCGAGATCGCGCACAGTAACTACTCGGGCCATTATGGCCCGTACTCACGGGTATTATTCGACTTACTGTGGCCGGCTAGCGTGGGTGCCGATCGTCAACTGTGAACTGCCCCTGGCTGGCCACACCTTATGTTGGGGCTTATAATCGGTTCACAGTTGCCGGCGAGCCTAACGCCGTAATGAGCTGCCTCGGCTATAGTCGGCCTTCTCGGTGGCTTATAATCGGCTCATTACAGTTGGCTTTAAGGGCCGTCGCGAGCAATGAGTTAACCCGCAGCAGAGGGATGCTGGAGCAAAAGTGTCTCATTGGCGAGGGCATAGATTCGCATAGTACCTGTTGCGTCTTGTCTACGTGAAGTTGCATTGTGGAGTGCTTTGAATAGAAATGCTATATGCTCAGGATTTCGTTCAACAGGAAAGGATAAAGTTAACAAGCAGCCAAGATACAAAGGAACAAGTTAAAAAAGAGACAAGGCTTTTTTAAAGTGGTTCGGCACGAAAAAATGCCTACGTCCACTGATTCTCTTTGTTAATTCACTTCATATGGGCAATACAAGTTAAGAAAAGTATCGACGGAGGTGTTGGATGTTCCATGCCCTCTGGAACACCTCTCCGTCCACTGTTGACAAAATATAGGCTCCGTTGTGGAGATCTTTATGAATTACATATGGTCCATCCCAGATTGGGTCTAGTGCTCCGGGGCGAGGGAAGATTCGCTTGAGGACAAGATCCCCTTCTTGTAAGGTACGATGCTTGACTTTGGAGTTGTATTGTGCTGCCACCTTTTGCTTGTGGGCTGCTGTTTTTAGGACTGCATCATTCCTTCTCTCCTCGACTAGATCCAAAGACATGTTGAGGAGCTCTTCGTTTTCTTCTGGGTTATAGTGGATCCTACGGTGGGAAGGCACAATGGTTTCAACCGGGAGCATAGCCTCCGATCCGTATGCCAAAGAGAAAGGAGTGTGCCCTGTTGATGTTCTGAAAGATGTGCGGTAGGCCCATAGTGCCGTAGGGAGTTCATCCACCCAAGCGCCCTTTGACTTTTCGAGCTTCTTTTTGATCAGAGTTTTCAGAATTTTGTTGACTGCTTCGACTTGTCCGTTTGCTTGGGGATATGCTACGGATGAGAAGCTTTTGTGAATTCCGTGTTCTTGGCACCAGTTGGCGAATTCCTCGCTGTCAAACTGAAGTCCATTGTCTGATATGATTTTTAGTGGGACTCCGTACCTGCACAGAACATTTTTGATTAAGAAGTTGATAACTTTCGCTGAAGATACTTTATTTAGAGGTTCTGCTTCCACCCATTTGGTGAAATAGTCGACTGCTACTATAGCATATTTGGCGCCGCCTCGACCCATTGGCAGTTCACCGATTAAGTCAATTCCCCATACTGCAAAGGGCCAAGGGCTGGTCATCTGAGTAATCTCGGTTGTTGGTAGCCGAGGGATCTTAGCAAATTTTTGGCATCTGTCACACTTCTTGACGAAATCCAAGGCGTCCTTGCTTAAGGTGGGCCAGAAATATCCGTATCGGAGTATCTTTTTTGCTAACGTTTGCCCTCCGGTGTGATCTCCGCCGCTTCCTTGATGAATGTTGGATAAGATTTCCTTGGCTTCCCTTCCGGCGACACACCTTAATAATGGGTTAGAGAACCCGCGCCGATAGAGGATGTCTCCTTGTATTGTGTAGCGGGACGCTTTCCTCAAGATTTTCTTGACTTCGTTACGCCTGTCGGGTAGTGTGCCATTTTGTAGGTAGTCTCGGATGGGAGTCATCCAAGTTGCTTCTTCGGTTGCAGCTATCAGATTCACTTGCTCAAAACTTGGGATCATTTGCTTTGAGACAGTAACTGCCCCGAAGATGGCGACGTCTCTCATACTTGCTTGCTTTGCCAATTCGTCGGCCTCTTGGTTCTCTTCTCGAGGGATGTGTTTGACTAAGTAGTGGTCTAATCGGCTGAGAAGTAACTTGGTCTTCTTTAGATATGCTATGAGTCGTTCTTCTCGAGCTTGGAATTCCCCTAGTATTTGATTAACAATAAGCTGAGAATCGCTGTGAAGACACAAAGAATTGGCTCCGATCTCGATAGCAATTTCTAATCCGGCTATTACTGCTTCGTATTCTGCATCGTTGTTGGTGGCAGTGAACTCCAACCTTATAGCATAATGCAGTTTACTTCCCCTGGGAGTGACGATTACCACACCTGCCCCCGAGCCTTGTTCGTTAGATGCACCGTCCACAAAGAGATTCCACTTGATATCTTCTGTTATTTCCAGTTGCTCCTTATCCTCGTTGGTAGTGAATTCTGCAATGAAATCAGCCATGGCTTGTCCCTTGATGGCGGTGCGAGGGTGATAGGTGATATCATATTGACTCAGCTCAATACACCATTTAAGTAGTCGCCCGGAAGTGTCGGGACGATGGAGTACCTGCCTTAGTGGTTGATCGGTTAGAACCTTGATGGAATGGGATTGGAAGTAATGACGTAGCTTTCGTGAAGTGATTAGTAAACAGTATGCTAACTTTTCAAGCTTAGGATATCTGACTTCTGCCCCAGTAAACCTTTTACTGACGAAGTAAACTGGTCGTTGCGTGCGGTTATCTTCCCTTACCAAGGCAGCGCTTAGAGCGTGAGATGACACAGCAAGGTATAGGCATAATTCTTCGCCTTCGCTTGGGGTCGAGAGTACCGGTGGTTTCTGGAGGTGTTCGATTAGGTTAAGGAAAGCGGTCAAGCATTCGTCCGTCCATTCGAACTTTCCTTTATATTTCTTTAGAGCTTCGAAAAAGGGGACGCACTTGTCTGTTGCTTTGGAGATGAATCTGCTTAGGGCAGCCACTTTTCCATTTAGGCTTTGCATTTCCTTTCGGGTGGAAGGTATCTTGATGTCTCTTAATGCTCGGACTTGTTCAGGGTTTGCTTCTATCCCTCGGGCATGGACGATGAATCCTAAGAATTTTCCTGATGACACTCCGAAGGAGCACTTTAGTGGATTCAACTTCATTCCAAACTGTCGAAGTACCTGGAACATTTCGCCCAGGTGGCTTACGTGATCTTTGGCTTTCCGTGATTTTACCAGCATGTCGTCTACATATACTTCCATTGTTCGTCCTATTAGCCCTGCGAACATCTTGTTGACGAGGCGCTGGTAGGTGGCTCCTGCATTTTTAAGTCCGAAGGGCATCACTTTGTAGCAGTACAAACCCCGGTCGGTGATGAAACTAGTGTGATCTTGGTCGGGAGCGTGCATAGGAATTTGGTTATATCCTGAGTATGCATCCATAAAAGACAGGAGTTCGTGCCCGGCTGTGCTGTCTACAAGTTGGTCGATTCTGGGAAGCGGGAAGCAATCCTTTGGGCAGGCGTCATTTAGGTTGGAGAAGTCAATGCAGGTCCGCCACTTCCCATTAGCCTTCTTTACTAGTACCGGGTTGGCGATCCATTCTGGGTAAATAGCTTCTCGTATGAAGTCATTGGCGAGTAGATTCTTTACTTCTTCATCGAGGGCTGCTGATCGCTCTGCCCTCATACTTCTCTTTTTTTGTTTTACAGGTGCCTTGGTAGGATCAATTTTTAATACGTGGCACGCTATGTTGGGGGAGATTCCGGTCATGTCAGCGTGTGACCAAGCGAATACATCCAAGTTGTGGCGGAGAAAATCAACGAGTTGTTCCCTCAATTCAGTTTTCAGATGCGACCCAATTTTCAGTAGCCTACTTGAGTCGTGCTTGTCTACAGATATAAACTCCATAGCCTCTGCAGGCTCGGCGGTGGCCTCCTCCTCTTTGTCCCTAGGGTCTAATTCATTGAAAGGGTCGCTGGTGTATCGAAGAGGAGGGGCTTTCTTTAGTTGCTATGCTTCAAGGCTTTTTGTGCAGAGGGCAATCTCTACACCTTTCCCTTTATCTCTCCTGTGGTTGTTGCGAAGTTCGGTTACATAGCAGTCTCGTGCAATATCTTGGTCTCCTTCCACTTCCCCTACTCCATTGTCCGTTGGAAATTTCATTTTCAGGCACCACGGGGCTAGGACAATCTGGAAGTCAGATAGGGCTGGTCTTCCTAGGAAGGCGTTGTAGGCCGAATGGTTTTCTATCAGCACAAACGTCTGTTTCCTTACAACGGAGCGGGGATGGCTTCCAATTTCAACGAAGAGGTCCAGCTGCCCGATGGGCATTTTCGCATCTCCAGTGAAACCGTGTAGCGGTTTATCGCAGGGAGATACATCCTTCATTGATAGCCTCATTTTGTCGAATGCGTGTTTGAACAGGATATTTACAGAGCTTCCGGTATCTACCAGGATTCGGTAAACTTCGGCGGGACCGAGTCGGGCAGAGATGACCATGGGATCCATGTGAGGATACTGTCTTCCTTCTAGGTCGCGTTTACTGAATGTGATGTCTTCACTTTCTTTCCGCTTTGGGTGGCGCTCTTCTATAACCGTATTGACACAGTCTCTATTGTCTCTGAGCGACTTCCCGTATCTTTCCATCTCTTTCCAACTTCTGTCTGCGATGTGTGGACCTCCTGAGATGGTATGGACCACTATCTTCTCTTGACTAGAGCTGCTAGCGTTGCGGTCGCCTCTGCCGGTCCCTGGTGAGGGTAGCCTTGGGTTTTCATTGGCAGGAGCTGGAGTCCTGTCTTGACTTTTTACATAGCGCTCCAGTTTCTTTCTTCTGATGTGTTCCTCAATCAGATCTCGGAGATGATGGCATTCGTTGGTATCATGTCCGTGGGATTCGTGGAAGCGGCAGAATTTTCCAGATTTCTGTGCGCTATCTGATTCCTTCTTGTATGGTGGGCGTTTGTATCTAACTTCGCCTTGGGTGGCAAGGAAGATGTTTTCGACGGTCTCGTTCAAAGGGGTGTAAGAGTCGAATCTTGGTCCTGGCCGATATAGGCGTTTTTCTGCTTTCTTGCCCCCAGCATTGTCTCTGGAATCATTCCTTCGAACGTCCCTTGCCACAGCAGGGGCGTTGCCAGGGGTCGTCTTACTTTGCTGCCCTGACTGCTCCTCCATGGCAGCATCCTCAAGCCTCATGTATTTCCCGGCTTCATGGAAGAAATCGGGTAAAGTAGCTGGTTTTTCTTTTGTCAATCTCCTAGCAAATTTAGTGTCTGGATGTACCCCACTGCAGAGGGCCATTAGGATAAGCTTCTCATCGGCATCTTGAACTGCGGCTGCTGCGGCGTTGAATCTGGTCAGGTATTGCTGCAGCTTTTCTCCAGGTTTCTGTTTGACGCTGGATAAGGAATAAGCGTCCTTAGGTTGCTCCACATGAATGCGGAACTGACTGATGAATTTTTCTTTCAACATTTCCCATGAGCTGATGGATCCTTGGGGTAGATGACAGAACCAGGAGGTAGCAAGATCTGCTAAGAAGAGCGGGAAGCATTTGCACAGCACCCCCTCTGTTTCTCCACTCATGAGCATGTGCTGCGTGTACCTCTGTAAGTGTACAACGGGATCAGAGGTTCCTTTGTAAGGTTCCATTGTTGGCATCTTCCATTCTCGGGGGGTGATAGCAACTTCGATATTGCGGGCGAAAGGGCTGGTTACCCTAGCGCCTATCCCTCGATCTCTTTGCTCCCGTTGGACACACTCTCTGAATAAGCGCGCCATCCTTTCATCAGAATTTGGAGCAGACAGAAATGAGTTTGGCTCTGTTCTGTGGGGTTGATTCCGTCCAGACAACCTGTAGGGATGGTATCGTCTATCATTCCTCATATTTTCCAGTGGCTGCCTTTGATCTTCTAGGAGCATGCTTGGGTCAGCTACAGTTGGCCCTTGCCTTGATCTTCCCCGGTTGGGTTCTGATCTTAGCACTTCCTCGGGTCCAACTTCGGGCTGAACTCTAGCTCGGCCCCGTTCACCGGTGTTTCTGTGGTTAGGCAGCATGACAGGCTCAGCTGCAGTTGACCTTCGCCCGGTACCTTCCCCGTTGGGTTCGGTACCAAACGTTTCCTCAGGCCTAACTTCGGGCTGGGCTCGGTCTCGGCTCCTACCACGGCTACTTCTGCCGTTAGCTCCTTCGAAGAAGGAAGATCTTTGCTGTCTCTGAGATCCTCCAGACTGGGACTCGCCCCATGATTCAGTGTTGCGGTTGGATTCTTCAGCGTCCCTCAAGCGTGACATGAGATGGTCCACCAAGGCTTCCTGCTGGGACGTGAAGCGGTTAGTTACTTCAACAACAACTCTGTCCAAATCTGCCCTAGTAATTGCTGCAGGCTGTTCTGTGGCAGGAGTGGTTGGGTTAGCCTGTCCTCCATTTGTTACCGTTGCTGGAGGAGGAGGATTTACTTGATTTGCGATAGCTGGATCAGGAAGGCTACTGGATGCGATGTTTTTTCCTTTGTTAACATCTTTTCTCTGTTTGGGAGGCATGTTTTCCAAGTGGCGGATGATGCTGTTAGGAAAACTTGTTAAGCGGATGAAGCTGAAGCTTCGAGCTTCAATCTCTCAATGAAAGCACCAAAAATGTTTGCACAAAAAATGGACAAACACCTCAAAGTTGTATGATTTAGTAGATCTTATGTTGTTCTTAGTGATTTTGGAGGTTTATGCAAATATATGAAAAACAGGGGCTAAACTGTAAAAAGACACGCGGATTTATAGTGGTTCAGCCAGAATGTGCCTACGTCCACTTTATATGTTATTTCTCTTCTTTTATTGTGATTACAAGTACAAAGCTTTGATACAAGTAAAAGAAAGTTGTTTGAAAGTTCCTTCCGTGCTTGAGCTCTCCAAACTTGTCCCCATTGTTGTACCCTTGCTCCTCTATTTATAGAGTGAGGCTAGGGGTAGGGGTCCAGGATATGTATGGTCGCTGGTGGGCCTGGGCTGATGTGATCTGGCCTGGTATGACTTGGTTCGGCATCACTTGGTCCGGAGGTGGGATGGTGAGGTTGGACCGGTGGCAGTTGGTCCGGAGGTGGAATGGTGAGGTTGGACCGGTGGTAGTTGGTCCGGTGGTGGAATGGTGAGGTTGGACCGGTGGTAGTTGGTCCGGTGGTGGAATGGTGAGGTTGGACCGGTGGCAGTTGCCGGATGGAGGTCTACCGAATGGACTCGAGGGAGGATTGCCGAATGGACTCGAGGGAGGATTGCCGAATGGACTCGAGGGAGGATTGCCGAATGAGTTATGCCGAATGGACTCGAGGGAGAGCTGCCGAATGAATCACGTCTCTGGGTCTCGAGGTCTTCCGGGTAAGAATTCACCCAACACAAACTTTCAAATTCACACTTTCAAATTCCCAATTCCCAATTCACACTTTCACACTTTCAAATTCTAAATACCTACACCCAGTTATTCCCAATTCACACTTTCTAATTCAACGATTTCATACTAAAAATAACCTAATACACTAAATTAGCAATACCTACACCCAATTATCATCACAATAATGTACATTTAAACCTAACTAAACAATTTAATTCGAAATTAGGGTTTAGAAAATTACCAAATTCAAGAAGAAGAGGAGATTCCGATGAGTTTTAGGCTTCTACGGCGACGACGCCAGAGGGTGGCGGCTGGAGATGGTCGGAATCGGTGAAGGGGATGAAAAAAATCGTTTTTTTTAATTCAGCAAAAAAAAGTGAAGAAGAAGGTCTTGGTTGAAACCTGTATACTCGATATGGAGTCGGCTGGCGTTGGCTAGCATCGGCCGCATCGGCCCGATTAGTGACGGCTTGAGTCGGTTAGGGTCGGCCAATATTTTTTTTTAAATATTCTTTTTTTACACCTATTTCGTTTAAAAAACTAAAAAACACTACTACAATATAACAAAAATGACATTTATTATTATTATTATTGACCCAATGACGGATCATGATAGGTTAAATTAGTATTTTCGATGATATATGTTCGTCTAATTCGAAAATATTCGTTGTTGAAAATCTAACTCGCCCAACCAATCGATGCAACTTTTAGTCGATCCGTTATACAAATTCGATAAAGGTGGTTATATGTAACATTTAAAAGAATTAAAATAATTTTTTAAAGCATTGGGTAATCAATTATGAATTTTTAAATGTATTTGGTATAATAAAATTATATAAAATAAAATATGCGATGTAAAAATAAATTCTTTGGATCTTATGTCGATCTAAGGTATTTTGGACATGTTTCCGAAATATGGTTTAAAAATACACGAATCTGGGGTGTCGATCTTGAATTTTAAATTTATGGCCGTTCGTGGACTTTCGGACAAAAAACCCTTCGTTCGAAGGCCGAACGACCTTCAAATGAAGCCAAATTTGAACTAGTGATGCTTTGTAGTGTTTTAATCGAATCCGTACGGTTGGATTTGCAAAAAAATCATCGCCTACAAAATTATCCAAGAAATATGTTATTTTGTAGGAGTTAGCTATAACACTTATAATATAAGTGTTATAGCTAACTCCTAGAAAATGACATATTTCTTGGATGATTTTATTTTCGATGATTTTTTAGCGAATCCAACCGTACGGATTCGATTAAAACACTACAAAGCATCACTGGTTCAAGTTTGGTCTCGTTTGAAGGTCGTTCGGCCTTAGAACGAAGGGTTTTTTGTCCGAAAGTCCACGAACGGCCATAAATTTGAAATTCAAGATCGACACCCCAGATTCGTGTATTTTTAAACCATATTCTGGAAACATGTCCAAAATACCTTAGATCGACATAAGATCCAAAGAATTTATTTTTACGCCGCATATTTTATTTTATATAATTTTATTATATCAAATACATTTAAAAATTCATAATTGATTATCCAACGCTTTAAAAAATTATTTTACACTACACCACAAAGCTGTTTTAGCCACACCCCTATCCGCCTTATTTGATACGGCTTTGAGCCGTATCAAATTCGTGCCTATTTTGGCTGGAAAATCATACATCCTGGAAAGCACGGTCTCCCCCAAATTCATTCCTTCCCTCGTTTTTTTCGCTCTCCCTCCAAAACATAAATGTCGTTCTCTTTTCCCCAAATTCACGTCCGTTGCATCCCAAATCTCTAAATCACTTTGCTCTTCCCCTAACTCACGACCACACTCTAAATCACTTTGTTGTACCTCGGTTCGGATCGATTTGCTGGCGATTGAAGGTTGCGCTTGCTCCCACTATCGAACTCTTTTGCTGTGGATTATTGGGTAAAAATATTATTCTCTGATTATATCTGGATTTTTGTTCATGTTCAATTTATTCCAATTGCCGATGATGAGATTGGTTTATTTAGGGTTTGATTATGAAAAGTCTTACTTGGATTTTCATTATTGGGTAAAAATCATTTAGGGTTTGATTGGAAAGTTCAAAAACATAGATTTTGTATGTCGCATGTACCTTAGACCTCAGAATGAGTGCTGGTTAGAAAGTTTCTTTGCAAAATATTATGCATTATATTTTGGAATTTTTGAAAATTATTCCATTCTTATTAAAAGTAACAATGAAAAATTTAACCGACGACGTATCTTTAAAAGCATTTATCAATTAAGTCTAAAGTATAACTCTAATTTCTGCAATTATAAGTTACATCCGTTGAATTTCTGTGAAAATGAAGGAAGGCAATACTGCTCTTGATGCAATCCGCGAAATAAATAGATTAAGAATAAAAATATGCATTGTATTATTTATATAATAATGCTTTCAATCATAAAGATGGCACTAAAATATTAGAGAGATAAAGGATATAAAAGCAGTGCCAAGAGCAAGTTATAAGTACACGGTTTGCAAGTAGAAAACAAACGGGAGGGAGGACCAAGGAGCATCACATATCTATTGAGAATGTGAATGCTTTGTGGGAATACATAAAAAAGTAATGTAGGGGGCCTATATCTAAAAAGTATATATGTCTGTCATACATCTCTCGTTTTCTCTCAACTTTAATGAAATAATTTCTTCCTGATCTGTAGAACTGTTATACAGAAGTAATGAAAATAATAGTTAAAAGTGTTAGAACTTAGAACATGCATATCAATGACATCTTCTACATCAAGGTTGCAACATTACAAGCTCCTTAATTATGGACTATTAAAAAGTATACTCAATGCATTTGGTGGGGAATGTTGGTTCCGAACTGCAAAATCAATGTAACAAATTAGAACTTTGAATTGACAATTCTGTAAAAGTATAAAAGAAATAAAAAATTTAGAAAAGTAAGGGTAGTTAGAAATATATAAGAGAGAATGGTTAAAGTTAAACATGTGAAAGCAAGCTGTATCCATGAGCATTATTAAATACCCATTTTACTCGATATATATTTCTGATTTGTGATCATTAGACTCGGCTTCTATACAAGAGAAGTTTTCTTAACCACCTAGAAATGCATTTATTTTAACAAACACAACAACAACAAGTTAAAGCCTTTAGTCCCAAAAGGCTTTAATTTATTTTAGAAAATACAACAACATACCCCTTGGATGCAAAGTTATGCGTAGAAGAGAAAGAAGTGAAGTGCTGTCGAAATTAAAGCATTTAGTCCCAAAATGGCTTTAATTTGTTTTAGACAAAAGTGAGGTGTTGTATACAAATTTTTGATTGTATGATTAATTAAGATAATGTTAGACAGAAATAACTTACCAAAACAAAATTCGTTGGTTTTCGTTTATATTTAAGTTGATTACATCGCAAATATATTATATTTACGTCTAATGTTCTAATATATATGATATAGGAGGGCAATATGTCTTTCAGTATAGACAAAAAGTGGATAAATGAATTTGATCAAAGATCTACATACTATATAGACGGGGTGAAGAAGTTTATTAGTTTTGTTGATGAAAATGGTGGTAAGAAAGGAGTGTATTTATGCCCTTGCACTCGGTGCAAAAATATGAAGACGCTCAAATTAGATGACATTCATTTTCATTTGCTTAGATGGGGTTTTATCCAATCATATACCGTATGGTATTTTCATGGGGAAAAAAGGGCAGAGAAGGAAAAACAACAACCAATTAGTCATGCCACAAGTACCGACAAGTCTGAACATATTATGATGGAAGATCTAGTCAATGATGTGGATAGATTTCATCATTTTCAACCTGAAAATCCATTATCTGATCATGCTAATGTTGGAGAGCCGTCTACGGTTGATGGCAATTGGCAGGCCAATGAAAGTAAGAAGTATAAATCACTTTTTGGTAGCGCAAAAGAGCCAGTGTATCCTTTATGTTCAAAAGGGTTGACGAAGCTGTATGCCATTGTGAAACTGAATAGCTTGAAGACCCAATACGGCTTTTGAGATAATGGTGTGACTGCACTCCTCGAACTAATAAAGGAGTTACTCCCCGAAGGTAACACGCTACCGACAAAGTACTCCGACGTGAAGAAGTTAATTAAGCAAGTTGGGATGAATTACAAAACTTATGATGCATGCATCAATGATTGCATACTATACTGGAAAGATGATACGAATAGAGTTTCGTGTACAAATTGCAACGAACCAAGATATATGACATCATTCAACGAAGAAAGAAAAGGCATTAAAGTACCTCGAAAGACATTAAGACATTTTCCTTTAATTTCTAGATTGAATAGATTGTATACTGTACCATGGATAGCAGATGCGATGACCTGGCATAGTCATGCCAAGTCTGATCCAACCGTAATGCGTCATCCATGTGACACTTCTCAATGGAAAGCCGTGGATTATTTTGACCAAACGTTTGCTGTCGGGCCACGAAATGTCACACTTGGAATAGCAACAGATGGTTTCTGTCCACATGCTTCTCTATCTAACCCTTACAGTTGTTGGCCAGTAATTGTAGTACCATATAATCTTCCTTCGTCTGTGTGCATGAAACGAGAGTTTCAATGTTAACACTGTTGATTTCTAGGCCAAAACAACCAGGGAAGAATATTGATGTTTATTTACAGCCGTTGATAGACGAGTTAAAGCAGTTATGGGAAGGAGTCGTTACATATGATTCATTAAATAAATCCGAATTCACAATGAGAGCTAGGGTGTTGTGGGCAATCCATGATCACCCTGCTCTTGGGACTTTATCGGGATGTACAACTCACGGTTATTTTGCATGTCCAGTTTGTGGGGAAAACACTTGTTCTTATCATCTTCCTGAAAGTAAGAAGATGTGTTACATGGGACATCGAATGTTTCTTCCTAAAGAACACAAGTTTCGATACGACAAGACAAATTTCAACAACGAACAAGGACTTCATCGTCCTAAACGGACATTGACTGGTTTTGAAGTTGAAAAGAAAGTAGCGAATATCAAAATGAAATTGGTAAACACAAAGAAGAAATTGGTCGAAAACGGAAAAAGTCAATTAATGAAGAAGTTGACAATGTTTCTGCATAGTACAAGAGGTCTATCTTTTTTGATTTACCATATTGGAAAGCAAATCTGATTCACCATAATATTGATGTTATGCATACGGAGAAAATGTCACAGAGCATCTCATTAGCACCATTATGGACCATAAAGATAAGTCAAAAGATGGCATCAATGCACGCAAGGATTTGAAAATCATGGGTATAAAACAAAAGTTGTGGGTGATGGAAGATCTAGAAACAAATAAAATAATCATACCAAAGGCAACTTTCACTTTGAGCAAAGAAGAAAAGATACGGTTTTGCACCGTTTTGAAAAACCTGAAAGTGCCCAACAAATTCTCTTCAAACTTCCACAACAATGTGAGCATCAATCCTCCCGAACTAAGAAATATGAAGTCACATGATTACCACGTCATAATGCAACATTTTCTTCCGGTATTGCTTCAACATTCTTATCCACAATATAAGGATCTGCGAAATGCTATTCATCGTATTAGTCTATTCTTTAACATTTTGTGCTCAAAGGTGATCAATAGGGAACACCTTATAAAAGCAAAGGCTAGTTTGGTAGAAGCAATGTGTGTTTTTGAAAAACATTTTCCACCTGCATTTTTTGATATCAGTATCCATCTTATGGTTCATTTCGCCGATGAAGCATTAATTTGTGGTCCTGTCAGATATAGATGGATGTATCCCTTTGAACGGTAAATAACTAATTTCAGTTATGTACATTATTATTCGATAGAAATAGCTATTATGTACAATATATAATTGATCACATTCACAGGTTGATGAAAACATATAAAGGATATGTGCGCAACAAAAGATACATTGAAGGTTGTATTGCAGAAGGATATATCGTATAAGAAGCTAGCCTTTACTGCATGGAATATATGCCAAACGGAGGTGATGGCAATCATAAACATACCTGCGAAGCGTTTTTAGACGAGGACGATGAGTTTGCTGGTGAGATACCTTTAGATAATGGTAAAGATATAACGTTAACCCAAGTGCAGTTTGAACAAGTGCGTAGATGGGTCCTTAATAAGTATGATGGATTAGATGAATGGAAGAAGTAAGTTCACACCTTTGTTTTGAATTTCCATTTTTTAATTCAATTTATGTATTCGTTTTGATATGTGTTTTCCGTAGGAGGTATAACTCTTATGCGAAAAGTACTAGATTTCAATCACGAGGCATGGGTACAACTATCAAAGTCGTTCTAAGTTTTACTATATGGTTATGCAACGAGGTATTACAGCATCTTAAGTATTTCACGTGTTTATAAGTTGGCAATACACCTTCGTGACCATGTTTTGTTTTACTTATTGTACTTTATGTAGTTGTTGAAGTGCATCGATGTTGATCCAACTCTTTGGCGGCTAGTGCATGGGCCGAAGTTCACGGCGCTTAGTTATACTAAGTACCAAGTGAATGATTTTTTATTTTCCATGAAAATGTACGAAGATCGTATGGTAACACAAGATAGCGGTGTATGCATGAAAGCAATTACAAAAGTTAGAGCGAGTGGTAAAGATAAAAATTATAAGGAAGCAGAAACAACGTATTAAAGAGTCATTCAGCAGATACTTGAGTTGGATTACACTGAATTCAAACAAATAGTTTTTTATTGTGATTGGGTAAAGGTCGAGAATAAGATCAATGGTTGCAAAATAGATCCTGTTTCAAACTTGATCATGGTTAATTTAGGGAAATTGAAGAGCAAAGATAGCGTGAATGATGAGCCATTTATTCTTGCATCAGAAGCGAGTCAAGTGTTCTACTCAATAGATTTAAAAAATAACGGTTGGTCTGTGGTTTTGCATACACCAAAATGGTTGACTACAAATGTGGATGACATTGAGTTTCCTACCGTCTATCAATCAGCTTTTGAAGACAATGAAAAATTAGAAGACCTTACCAAAACCATTTGTTAACTGATGAATTGTTAAATGCTTCATTTCTCATTTGAATTTCTAGTCCTTGGGGTAGTAGGAGTGTGAGATATCATTGAACCAAACAAAAATTCGCATAAAGAGAAGGTTTCTTAAAATGTCTATATTGTTGTTGGTTTCTGTTATATTGAAAAGTTTCATGATAGTATGTTTTTTATAGACTTGTAGATAAAAGGGATTTATTTTTAAAACTAAACGTGGAATCGAAATTACAAATTTAAACCATTTTCATTAGTTGATTGTAGTCAAATTTGAAATCCAAATAGTTCTACGAAACAATAGCAAACTGCATAAAACAGAAAAATGATGGTACAGGTTCTTCTTTGTAACAGCTTAAATATGCTGCTCTTCTTTAATAATGAATATTAAAGAGATGCTGTGTATCTTAGCTGGTACAAAGATGTGAATCCGTACTATCAACACAGTTTTAGTTTACTCTGGAAATTTTGGAAAGAGAGAAAAAGAATCAATAATATCGTGTTTTCTCATTTGTTCACGTTCTTGTTGAATAGCTTTCAACTATATAGAAATCAACACTGAACAATTGCGTTTAGTATATTCCACACAAGACAGGCAATTTCCAGAAGTAGAAGAGAATGCCTCTAAGGTAATATTGGTGTGTGTATAATTCCCAAAAAGGGGAGAGCTACTAAAAATCAAACCATATGAGCAAAATAAAACAAGCAATCAATCTCGGTCAAAAAGGAGAGCTACTAAAAATCAAACCATATGAGCAAAATAAAAACCTACCAATCGCGTTTCAAGTGTTATCTAGTATGGAAGTCCAACGGTTAAATCAAATACCCGATTGTTTGAGGTTCTGCCCTTTAGTGGTCCTTTTACCTTCCTTTAAAAAATAAGATTTTATTTGAAAATGATCCTTGTATAGGTTTTAAAATGTATCGTACACACACATAACTTTTTTGTTTTCAGTGGCAAGACATCTCATTTTAAACCAAGTACATATCAACGAAAATAAGTACAAAAGTTTTAAAGTTGTCCTACGACCGAATAGAATAATCTCTTCACACAATTGCTATAAAGACAACTTAAACTTGTACAACAGATCATTTTTGATCACAAATGAAATTTAATATACATAAAATTACCATTCCGCTGCAAAATCTAGGTAGTATTCAGGTCATGAAGATCATGTATATTAAATCTTTCATACTACTATGATTACTATGCCAATTTGATTACTCCTAATTAAATATTCATTAATATATACTTACTGGGTAGTGGAAATCACTTGGTTATGTACATAGTCATCTTCATAGTACAAGGAAAATAATATGGATATTACAGTGTATATTCATTGTATGAATGGTAAGTTTTTGAGTTAGATTTTGCCATGAACCCTATTAATTAAGGTTTAGCAGTAGTATTTGAATTTCTAACAGCTCCTCAAAGTATACAAAGATCTACAGCACCAAGGACTGGGTCACTAGCCATTAATCATGTTTAAAATTATTTCAAGGTCATCATTAGGATCCTCATCATCTGATAATTTGAGTCCCATTGCAATAGATGGGCTATGAACCGATGAATATGGTGCAATACCTACTTCAATACCTACACCAATGTCAAGAGTGAGATAGCTGAGGTCTTCTGTTGTTATTGCTTTTTTACTTTTGTTATTGCCAGGAATTGATGGTTGATGAGACCGCTTTTATTGGCTAAACAACAAATTTTACAGTGATGTTGATTTCATTTTTATTTCAGGACAGCCGAGTTGATATATTCATAGATTATTTGTTGCATTCGTAAGGATTTGTTACATCTCTGTTGTAATTTGTTATATTCTTTTAAGACATCCGAGTCTTGCATGTGTATGGCTACTATGTTTGCATTTATGCAACAAAACACAGTATAAACGTCACATCACAATTCAACAAGCATTTGCTTAGTTTGATAAAATTGAACACTTTTACAAACTGAGCATTGCTCTCAGTTGTTATAAACTGGATTTATTTGTGGATTGTTTTTTATTTTCTTTTTGTAATCTGTGATACAATTACAAATCAATAATGGTTATTTAACCGTGTGCAGGAAACTATGTCACAAAATCCAACATCATCACATTCATCATGTTCAGAAGAACAAATAGTTGATCAAAACTTACTTGGTATTCCAGTCACAGAAAACGCTGGAAAAATCGCTACTATGCTGGGTAAACTAGTAAGAGCTCATGTGCCGATATCATACATAAGTTGGGACAAAGTACCTGGTACATATAAGGACGATGTTTGGAACCAATTGGTGGTAAGTTTTTACTTTGATTCATTTCACTCATGTCCAAACTTCAGATCGCTGCCTACAGAAATCTTTTATCTTTAATTTGCGCGATAAATGGTTGGAATCACATTTAATTGCAACGATGATGACATGTTCTGTTGATGACATATAAGAATTAATGGGTGAAATTAATTTGGGAAAATGAAGCCAGGATGCACAACGTTTCAGTTTCAAACCAGTCCAGTTTCAGAAGCAATCATCATCAGAGAAACAATCAATTTGCACATCAAAACACCAAAGTCTAACATTTTGTCCTATTTTTTAGCTTAACTATTTTATAAAAATAAGCATTGTTTCTTTTTAACAATATACGATTCTTGCTTGCTAAGGTTACCTTGCTGGGACTTGTATTATTAATTACATTCAAACTATGGAACTCCAATCCTTATCAAGTCTGGAGTCTCACTTGATAACCAAAGTGCTAATTTCTGGAAGGATATAGTTTACTCTTTCGTAATAATCTTTCAAACTTCGAGAGAAACCATTAGACCTGGCAAGGGCCATTAATTCATTTTGTACAAGTGTATAACATCAAATTTTGGCCGCTTTCATACAAATAATACAAAATTGATACATAGGTTTCCCAACCATTGATTAGAGTATTTTTCTTGGTTGGTTCTGGTAGGTACAAACTTATACATATATATACATATGTGTACAACAATAGGCAGAGCCATGAAACATGATAAAGAAGGTGGCCTAGTCTGTGACCCGTTACATAAAGATTAATTACAACTGCTGCTGCAACGATTTATCATTAATCTTAAAAAAAATGTTTTTATTTCATAAAGGATTCAGTTTTGATAATATTCATGTTGTCTTGGTTTATAATGCATGGTTGTTGTGACTTGTAACCGACACTTATTCAAGAATGCATCCATGATAAGTTACAGGGGATTAATATATTGATTAACTTGCTTAGGTCGGTAGTTGGCTCTATTATTTGATAGAATTGCTTCTTTAGTTTTCTTTTTATTAAGTCTGCTTGAATCCAGTTTACAAATGAACGGTGACGATCTTAAGTCTTAACATGTATTACATACAGACAGTTCAATACTGTTTTGTTTATGTATTTTACTTTTTGCAGAAAATGTATGCGCTCGAACCGCTTTCAAAGGAATTTTTTTAAAAAAGAATGTCCGAGGCTTTTAGGAGACACAAAAAAACTTGAGAATTAGTTTTTATGACACTTTCGACAATGACGAAGAACGGATGAAAAATTGTCCACCTACAATTGCTCAAGAAGATTGGAACGAGTTCATAAAAAATGAAGCAACGCCTAAAGCGAGCGGAAGAAGGGAGTTAGGCAAAAAAAATAGATCATTGCTCAGTTATGCTCACCATGCAGGCCGTAAAAGTCACGCTAAAATAGAACACGAAATGGTAAGGTATATTCATTTTTTTTCAAAAATGGTAAAAATCACAACTAACATATTTTATATATTGCAGATCGTTGCAAATCCATCTGCAAATATCAATCATCGTCATGTATGGGAGAAGACACAGACGAAAAAAGATGGTAGCATATCAGATGCCAATTCTTCGTACTTCTTAAGTTAAAATTTCAGTTCTGTGTGTACCATCTTTACACAAGTACAATTTCAGGTATATATATAGGAATAAGCATAGGAATACCTACAGTCTGGTATATATTCATACAAGTACAATTTCAGTTCTGTGTGTACATGAATTAACAGTCGTGTATTCATTAACATAAGTATAACCTTATATTAATACACACAGCAATAACAGCATACGCATGGCCGCATGGGGGTGAGTGTATTCTTGAAGCATCAATTCTGCAAAAAAAATTCACAATCTTTGAAAATCTTAAGCTTTTAAATATACATAATCTGATTCAGTTTTGTGGGCTCAACCATCTTTACAAAAAAGCTTAAAATGTTATTTCATGTCAGCTACAAGTTAAAATACTCTTACTGGTGCCATGTCATTTATAGCTGAGTCATCTCACCACCAACTTACGTATATATGCATATAGACACATACACGCTAGGGTCATTTATAACTGAGTCATTTCACCTCAGATGGCCAGCAACAGTTTTGGAACTTAAGTTTTAAAAACATGTATACATTCATATATTTTCATTATTCATATAAGTATTACGCAATCTCAGGATCAAATTGTGAAAATGAAGGAAAAGATCACCGATAGTGATGAAGAAAAATTGACAGTGGATGAAGATATTGTATCACAAGTGATGGGAAAGGATACAAGGGGTAGGAGCTGCGGTGTTGGGACCGTCATACCAAAGACTAATATTAAGGCTTTTGCTATTGCACATAAATGATTGAAACATGTTTGTGGAGACAATGCTGAGTTGAAAATGAGGATGGGAAGTTTGAAGGGTACGGTGGGAAGTTTGGAGGGTACGGTGGGAAGTTTGTCTGGGCAAATGGAGCTTCTGATCAACATGGTGGGAAACATAGAACAAGGAGAACGCAACACACAACTCAATGCTTCTAAATTCGTTGTTTCTTAATCCCAGGATACGACCAATGTGGCGAACAATCAAAAATGTGAAATCCTCAACTCTGATCTAGACATAATAGCAATAGGTATTTATTAGTTGCTTTTTATTCTTACTTGTTTTCGATGCAGTTATTTTGTTGGATAGATCTAGACAATAAATTTTATTGCAATAGGTACTGTATGTCGAGATTCTACATCGTCCAAAATCCATGGGAAATCTGTACCATCCACACATGAAAAATTGGTTTTGGACAATATACTGCTACCAGATGAGAGAACCAACAAAATAAATCATCAATTTGCAGAGACCTTTGTTGATGTTGGAGTGGGTGGGTATGTGTGCCATCCGAAGATTATGATTCGATATCTTTAGCAGGTATGTGAGCTCATCCAAAAATTATTTATCTAGTTTTGCATTTTTAATTCCGGTGTTGTATATTTTTGGATGGCAGCAAGAACCCTCTCTTTATCTCTGGTTGGAAATGCTTCTAAGAGAACTCTGAAGTGTATTATTAGTATAGGTTTGACTTTTTTCATGTTTACCTTTTTATTTGTAATCATGTGGTATCCTTTGCAAAATCTTGACCATTTCCTTTCCTATTATACCTCTTTGCTCTCACAATTGTGTGTCTCTATTGGTTTTTACCCTTTTGAGAGATGTACGTTCAAAATTTTCATCTCATTGTGCATAGAAAGTGTTTTCTTATTCTTCTTGTTCTTTATTGCATTGTTCTTTGTAGTCCTTACTATAATGAAGTTTACTTTGTCTCACCTGTTATACCTATCTTTTATTGAACCACTGTAAAATTGTTTGCCCATTCATAGAGAAGAAAACAGTAAAAAGCAAAAATTATATTAAGTTGCAATTTAGTAAAAGAACCGAGATTTGGTGAATTAACTTGCATTTTTATGGGCTAACATCCCATGCATGCACCGATGCACATCAACTCAAAGCTACATTGCAGCTGCTGATACGTATTTTAATGCACAATCGACCAACCCAGCGACGTACTAATAGATTTAATTTATTTCAACATTAACTTATTAGTCAAGTTGTAGCTGATATGCAGCAGAGTATATTACAAGAGAGACATTTTGGAATTAACTTGTCTTATTTAATTTTTTCTTCTCCTTTTGGAACAATTTGGATTTAAGCATAAAGTACTAATGAAGAATACATTCTATGTTTGAGAATTTATATTCCCTCAACTAATGTGCTCTACTTACACTAGCCATTGTTATGGTTGATATTACTTGTAGTTGTCTATTGAAATTATTAACAAGTAATTTTAATATTCCAATAGTTGTCTATTACATCACTATTACCTGTAGTTTTAAATTCAAAGATTGCTTCTTCTGGGCTGGCTTTCCTTGTTAACCTTTGCCTATTTGTTGTTTGTGTTCCAGCATTTCTCTGTTCCAGAACTGCTGCATCACTATTACAAGGGATTTTTTTCTTCTGTGTTAATGTTGGGTTCCAGAACTGCTGCATTTGTATAATATTGACCATATTTAACCGTAGTTGTTTGGACAGAGTGACTGTATTTGTATAATACTACTTTTGTATAATATTGACTGTATTTGTATAATACTGCTTTTGTATAATATTGACCATATTTTGTATAATACTGCTTTTGTATAATATTGACCATATTTTGTATAATACTGCTTCTATTGTAATACAACTATTGCCGTATCTATTACTGCTTTAAATACTGCATCTATTGTATAATACTGCATCTATGCTGTTGTAATTCACGGCTATGAGCTGTGTGAATTAGATACTGCTTTTATTGTATACTGCATCTATGGTATTGCAATTTATGGTCATGAGCTTTGTGAATTTGATACGGCTTATTGATGTATCTATTACATCAATTAGATACGGTCAAAAGCCGTATCTAATTCATGTGCTTAGTATACGAATTAGATACGGCCATGGGCCGTATCTAACTAGCAAATTAGATATGGCCCATGGCCGTATCTAATTAATAAACACGCTTTCAATTGATACGGCTTACGGTCGTGCCTAATGGCATTAGATACGGCCCTAAGCACTGCCTAATTCGCCTTTCTGGTGTAGTGTTAATTCTTTAAAATGTTACATATAACCACCTTTATCGAATTTGTAAAACGGATCGACTAAAAGTTGCATTGATTGGTCGTGCGAGTTAGATTTTCAACAACGATAACTTTTCGAATTACATGAACATATATCATCGAAAATATCAATTTAACATATCACGACCTGTCATTGGGTGAATATTAATAATCATACATGTCAATTTTAATTTTTTGGCCATTTTAGTAGTGTTTTTTATTTTTTCAAATGAAATAGGTGTATATAAGAATTAGGTTGGTAAAATAATTAAATAGCCGACGCTAGCTGACTTGAACCTTCCCCAGCCGACGCAAAACTCAATAGAATTTTGCGCCGTCCCCAGCCGACTCCAGTCGACTCCAGGCTCCGTCCCCATTTTAAAGTATTATAGTAGTGTCGACGGCTACCCGACGGCCTCCGACGGCCGTCGAAAGACACTTGTACGGTTATGTTTGTTACCGAAAGCCGTCAGAAGCCATTGGAATTTAGCCGTCGGAACGTGTCGGTAAAATTTGACCTACATGCCATCGGAAGCCGTCGAAAAACCCGCAAATTTTTTTCTGCATTTCAGCTGCAATTTGACCTTCCATCCACAATTCATGAATACAATATCTTTCAACCAACTCAATATATCCAACTCGGATATCCAACATGAAATCAAACCATAGAAAGATAACCAAATATCAAAAAAACATAAATCAAAACCAATTCATATAAAATCCAACGAAAATCATATAAAATCAAATCAAACTTCACTACCATAATTCTCATACATCTGATTGTACAAGAGGGAATTAGGCATAAGGACAAACTTTGAAAAAAAATTAGGCTGAAGGACACAAAGTTTCATTTTTGGGCTGAAGGACAAACTTTGAAATAAAATTAGGCTGAAGGAAAATGCTAAATATAGTTAGCATTTTGTACAGTGCAAACATTGTACAAAATGCTAATTATAACTAGCATTATATCCAGTTTTACATTGTACAAAATGCTAGTTGTATTAGCATTGTCCTTCAGCCTAATTATCTTCCAAAGTTTGTCCTTCAGCCTAAAAATAAAACTGGTTGTCCTTCAGTCAAAATTTTATGAAAATTTGTCCTTGTGCCTATTTTCCACATTGTACAATATATACATCAATGCTTCACCAATCCCTCACAATCAACTTCCAAATGTCAGAATCACTAGCACCAAGTGTATCATCACACATTATACATAACAGTTCAAATCCAAATCCACCAACTCAATCTATCATCCAAACTTACAAAACAACGACACACAAAAAAAAACACCTATCAATCCGATCAATCAGCTCCAAAACCTCCCGAACCAGCGGAAGATGGAAAGCAGCCACCATATTGCTGCATGCACTCATCAATACGCTGATCCAACAGCAGTGTCATCTCGATGGTCTGGCGACGGTTCTGATCTTCCAGTTGCGTCACCCTATCTCTCAACTCTTCGATCTCTGCTAGATTGATATCAGCTATGGTCGGTTGGCTAACTTGCCTCTGTCTGCTAGACTGCAACACTTATTTAATTTAGTCTATAATCTTACTATCAAAGTTACAACATAACGTGTTAATTGTTATATCTATAAACTTATGGCTGAAACTAAAGCGATGCACCAAAAATTAAAAGATTATTAATTTGTTATATCTTAATATATTATTCATTACCACTTGATTGGAAAAGTCGTAGCGCTTGTTTCGTGACGGTGGATCCATGAATGCCTCAAAAATAATATCCTCCTCATCCGTCGTGAGCTGCTCTCGACTGGTATCCTCCAAGAGTTTCTGGCGTTGTTCCATAAACCTTGCCTGCATGAACAAATACAAATGCAGTTAAAATTAATATCATGATATCTTATTTCATTATAATTTAACAATTAAAACAATTACTGATAGTACATAAACTAAAATATGCTTACATGGCTCTTGCTAGATTTATCGTCGTGCCATGTATATGAAACTGTCCCGTCTGGATTTACACGCTCGACGGCATGCGCACGGGTAAACACATCCATATACGACACAGGACCATGCGCCTCAGCTTCCTGAAATTGATTATTATATACTATTATTGTATATTCAAAATTATATAGCACAATAACTATTTACAATTCGCATTTATTAAATTTACCAACTCCTAGCGATACTGCTGAAACGACTTCAACCCTCCTCGATGAGTGACGGGATTTTTCTTCCTATTTGCAGAGTTTCTTTCCGACTCTGCCTGTACATTTAAATTTAATACATTATTTACCGACTAAATATTTTTTGATATTTACGTATCAATCAGATGATTAATAAAAGTTTAGTACACTTACCTTCGCCTCTTCACTATCCCAGTGTTTCAGCCACCCTTCCCATACACTCGTCCCCATCCAGTTTGGCTTCTGCCCTTTATGCTTCACTATCGACATGGAATCTCGGTAGTTCTTCCTCATCTTCTGCATCCACTAATGTTGTACTAGCTGCAAGTCATCTGACTGTATGTCCACGGTGGCCTATGTTTCATGACAAACAAGCAATCAAAAATTAAACAATAAAAGGTGAACAAGAAAAAAGCGACAAAAACAAGCTAAGAATGGAAAACAGAAGAATATACTTACAATGAAATCTTGCCAAATACACTCAAGGATGTGGGGAGGGATGTTATCCTACTTCGGCCAAGAAGCCGACATCCTATTCTTGTACGCCTCCCTCGAAACCGATAGTACTACAGCCGTTGGCTGTAGCTCAAACCCCTTGTGTTAAATATGATACAGATTAGTATATTGTACAAAAAATATTTAAGATGGTGAAAAAAGTTTAATACTTACCCCTCGGCTCTAGGTACTAGAGTCACGACAGGTCGATGTGGCGGTTCCGATGGACCGCTTCCATCGCCTCCTGAAGAGTGGTAAGAACTCCTCCTTCTGGACGACATGATATATACTTGTCACAAACACATCATTTTAAAAGAGAACAATAACATGAGAATGAAATATATTTTATAGTTAAATGACATAAATGATATAAAGTACATAAAGTGCAAAGTATACCTGATCCAGATTGGGTTTCATATTTCGATGATAAGCATAATATATTGCATTTTTAACATAAATTGCTAAATAAATGACGAAAATGGAAATGCCATAAAAGATGTAACTAACGATAAACAGATTTGGTTCCATAAATGACATAAATTACATAACTAGCAAAATAAATCTCATCAATTTCGTAATACACCAAGAATTTAACATAATTACATCAACTGCATAATTACATCAACTACATAATCTCATCAATTTCATAATTACATAACTACCAAAATAAAGCTCATCAGTTACATCAATCATCATCGTCTTCTGATTCAGATTCGCTCTCATATTCTACGTTATTTTTCCCCATACTCTTGAACGCTTCTATCAAAATGTTTGATTCATCGTTCAGAGGTCCAAAATCCATACGATCGTCTATAATTATTATTTCGTTGCTTTACTTAAGATCTGTCTGATAAGCTTGTTCGTTTGGAATATTCTTCCCATCGAATGTAAATCTGGCCTTTGTTTTAAAAACTGCAAAACCAATCTACATTATCTCTTTTTAGAGATGGATAAGGAGCGTAATAAACTTGCAATGCTTGTTTGGCTAGTACAAAAGGATCGTACTTGTGATAATGCGATGTGTGCTTTATTTCAATAAGGTTATAATCATTGTGCACATTAATTCCAAAACTTAGAACATTGCTAAACCAATTGCATCTAAACAGAAACACCCCTCCGCGGGTCGTAAGAAATATGTCAGTTGTAAAATTTGTATTAAAACGCCATAAAAATCATTTATGTGATTTTCTGGATCATCACTACCTTTAACAAATACACATATATTATTAGTTAATTTTTCTGCACCGTATTCTTTGGTGTTAAATTTATATCCATTGACGAAATATATAGCATTCTGAATAGCTTTTTGGGAGATTGTTTTTCTGGAATGAGGGGCAAGATGATTTGCTAACTGAAATAGATCTATTTTTTTGGCACCTTAGTTGGAATATCTTTACTTTTTTAGTCATGAAAGGTAGAACCATCATATTCATTCATTATATCATTATCTGTATTTAGATTTGAGACATTCTTAGGGGGGTACCCCAATGACCTGATTATGATCCCTTTACTCCTTTTGCTGTTTATAACCTCAGAGATCACTGGTGGGCTAGTGTTGATCTTCACCGCCCCTTCTGTGTTCTTATCCTTTAGATTTGGAGCTTGCAGATTCATCACTGAATTTGCAATTTCCTCTTGCACGATTACTTATTCAGATTCTTCTTGTGTATTATGTGTTGTGTCTTTTTGATAAGTCTTGCATCCAATATTTGCTACAGTAGTTTCCCCGCTAAGATTTGCTGCATTTTTTGATGAAGTGTCTGCAATACCCACATTTATGAATGTACTCTCATCCGAACTTGAGTTTTTATCAACTTGCATGTCTCCATTGTTTACTTCTTGGCTATTTTGCATTGGATTTACATTTACACTTCTTTTTTCTTTTCGAACTTTTTTAGTAACATAGTTTTCACTCTGATGACCAAATCAAACACACGATTTACACCGTGGAGGAATCCACTCGTACTCTATACTTTGCACTATGTTTTCTCTATCATGCATCGTGATAAAAGCTTCATTTGGGAGTTCTGCATCTGCGGTAATTTCAACTAGAATCCTTGCATAGCATAATCTTGTTTCTTTTACTGCAGGTTCATATAATTTTATTGGGTTTCAAACCACACTAGCTATGGCGCTAAAATTGTCCTTATTCCATAATCTTAAGTTTAATCTGCTAAACGAATTCACACTAGCATTGTTGAAAGCAAATCTCTATACATATTTAATTTCTTGTTCTACTTTTTCAATTTTATAAGTTTACCGTTTATAAAATAAGGACCTCCACACACAGTTTTATTACAATCCAATGCATTTGAGAATCTGTTAATAAAAAATCCGTTATTTCGAGTAAAAATTTCAAAACCGCCGATTGGATTCCATATTCTTGTAATGAAATCCTTGAAATGATGATACATGGCCGGTTACGAACAACATAAGCAACAACTAAATAACTTCACTCACACTCTGTCCTCTTGCAGACCTATTCCTTCACAACAATTGTCTTCTTATGGTTGATGGAGATAGGAGAAACAAACTAAAGGTCGAAGTCGGAATTTAGTCCTTTTTCCTGATTATTTCTGCCCATGTAGAAGGTTTTCCTGATTATCCTTATTTTGATGTTGCGTCCCCATACTTATTTGATTGATTCTTGATGTGATTCTTGGGCTAGGATTTGATTTACGATTCAGAAATCCATAAGAAGGGTTTTTCTCATTCGGATGATTCTGATATGAGTGACTACCATTAGCATTTGATTGCCTTTCATGGGCGGAATTTCGATGATCTGGGCGGATATTGTTTCTACGATTAGTAACAAATTGAAATCCTTCTTCATCAACAATTAGAAATTTATTTTGTGGATTTTGTTGTAAATGGAGATTGTGATTTGGCAAGGGAGAAGAATGGAGTGGAATAGAAGAAGAAGACCCCCCCCCCCAATTTTATCTTGATTTTCAACAAAGATGAGGTTGTTAATGACATTCATGACAGCTATGACTGCTTTCTTGAGAAAGCTTTTTTTTTTCAAACCTCTATTACTAGTCAGAAACTTTAGAGTTGAAACTTCAAATATTTGCAGATTTCTTTACGAATATTTACAGAGATCTCCACAAATATCTTAAAACTGAAAATTACGATTTATTTATAACATGTTTTTAGGAAGGACGGCTCTTATTTTTGAACTTAAAATAAAGTGTTTTACGATCCTTTTTTTTTTAAGTTTAATACTAAAATTTGTCCAACCCCAGCTTGATAAAAACTGGTTTTTTTTATTTACTTTTATTTTTATTTTTTTGGAAGACGTGTCATTTTTTCAACCTTAGTTATAAAATTTGCAATGCAGTCTAAAAACATATAATTCTGTTAATATTAACGGTGGAGTAATCCAGCCAATGATCCACTTATATTATACACTTTTTCTCTCTCTATCACTTCTTGGTTTCTCCTATATAAGTGGTATTTCTCTGCCTAAGTATCATTCAACTCATTACTTAATTTTATTTGAGCTTTTAAGAGAAGTTAGAGCTTACAAGTTGTCTATTTCTTTCATCCTCTGGGAGAAAGGAAGAAAAACTTGTAGCTCTTCTTCTAGTTATATTTTAGTTCATATTTATTTGTTAAAAATGGCAGGACTATCGTTGGATCACCCTTGGGCCTTTGCTTTTGGTATCCTAGGTAATAATATACTTATTTTATATCGACCGTTCAATCTAAATTTTAAGTTCTTACTTTTAATATTTCTAGCTATAGCTAGTTTGTTTCATATATTATATGTTTTGTTTCATTCATTTCTCTCTCAAAAGAAAATTAAAATTCTTTACCTATGAAAAAACAATTGCAAAACATGAAATGGTACTTGTATATGTTTGTGCATGTACTTTCTCATAACTACTTTCCAAATTTATGGAAAAATGAAAAGGTAAAGCAAAAAAATAATTCATTTCCAACACTCCACTAACTAGCACTTGCGTAAGTGAAAAATCATTCCATGCAACTTTTCTCATAAGTTCAGGTGGAGTTATGCAGTGCCATACATTAATAAATAAAGTCTAACCTATATACCCTTATAATATATCTGTTCTTTTATTATTGTTTCTTGCTTTTTCCCATACCAGCCTATGATCATTTTGCATGAGCTTTTAGAAGTACAAAATAATTTCAGTTTATTTTAAAAACGATTTTGACTCTGATCAATTCTATTTTCTGCTTTAAACAATCTACAGGTAACTTGATCTCATTCATGGTTATGATTGCTCCAGTGTAAGCTTGCTTTATAATACATACATATACTCTCTTAAACTACTACTGGGACTTTCAAAGACTAACATGCACAATTTCACTTGTGCAGCCCAACATTTTACCGCATATACAAGAAGAAATCGACTGAAGGATTTCAATCACTTCCTTATGTTGCATCTTTGTTTAGCGCGATGCTATGGATTTACTATGCATTCATCAAGACCAATGAATACCTTCTTATCACCATCAACACATTTGGTTGCGTCATTCAAACCATTTACATAGTCATGTATCTCACTTACGCCCCAAAGAAAGCCAAGGTACGTACATACCTTAATTTTTACATATTTAAAAAAAAAAAAATCTTTAGAACTATATAACTTATGTACAATATGAACTTTATAGGTGTACACAGCAAAAATATTCTTGCTCTTGAATGTGGGACTGTTCTCCTTGATTGTTCTATCAACTCTCCTTCTTGCCAAAGGGGAAAGTCGCCAAAAATTACTTGGATGGATTTGTGTAGGCTTTGCCGTCAGTGTCTTTGCTGCTCCTTTGAGCATAGTAGTAAGCATAATTTCCTTTTCTGTCTTTTTATTAATTAAAAAAAAATCTCTTGATATGTGGCTTCGCATATGACCCTAATTGTTCAAAAATATTGGAAATATGTAGAGGCTGGTCATCAAGACAAAGAGCGTAGAGTTTATGCCTTTCGGTTTATCATTCTTCCTCACATTGAGTGCTATTGTGTGGTTTTCTTATGGCTTTCTCATCAAAGATATCTATGTCGCGGTAATTTTCTGGATTTACCTTAGTGTTTCTGTTTCATTTTATTCACTAACGTGCTGCTGGTTATTAATACATGGTCACTTTGAATAGATACCAAACATATTGGGATTCACCTTTGGTGTACTTCAAATGATTCTGTACATAGTATACAAAGATGTGAAGGTTCTAAAAGAGGAGCTTAAGTTGCCAGAGAAAATGGCCGTTGAATCTAAATTAGGCGAGACTGAGGTTAAAGAAATTATAATCAAGGAGGAGAAGAAAGGAAAGGAGGAGTTTAAGGGAGTCGAGATGTGTTAATTGTGTCATGTATTAGGTGCTGCTAAATTCACATATATATATATATATATATATATATATATATATATATATATATATATATATATATATATATACATATATATATATATATATATAAAGCGAAGTATTAATTCAATTCCATCTACGTTTGTTTCAGGAATTTTATATTCACACGTGCATGTGTCTAAAGTATCAATATTTGTCGGATGTTCTATAAAAATAAACTTTGATAAGCATTTTGGCTTGTGCTGCATGGGTATTTTATTATGTTAATGTTTTTGTTCAGTGAAATTAAAAGTGCTTTTGATAGAAGTAAAGCCGTATTTAATTAGCATGGACTTGTTCTTGGATGGAGGTAGATGAACAATTCATTTGTAAAAGAGTGGAATCTTCTTTTGAGATCGTTTCCTTATATAAAATAATTGTTCAAAAACATTTACATTTTTTTTCCGTTCAATAATTAGACTTCTTCATTGAAGTCTTAACATAATTACGAATGATGGTTCAGAAAGACAAAGTGCAACATCTAAGTAGCAGAGATTGGAGATGTCACATATAATCATCAAAAGAAAATGCAAGACGTGTCTTATTGAAAGCATAGCGCAATAAAAAAAAAGAAATAAAAGCCCATGCTACTGCAAAATGTTCATTATGCAAAATTCTTAATCCCAGTTTCAGAGAGTTAGTTGGTAATAATTCGTCTCCTTTTGTAGTCCATCAGTGAACTATTCAGTATTATGTGATGAATTCTTACTAACAATACGACTTTTGACTATAGATCCTCTAAAGACGTGTACTAACAATACGACTTTTGACTATTGTTCCATGTATCTGTTTTTGATGTTGTTATAATAAAAGTTCTTGTACAAATGAATATATAAATTTGGTCTTTACTTTTTGAAAAATATAAAATGCATGGTGTCTTACGATTTTTTTTATTTTGAAATTTTTGAAAAGCTCAAGTTAGCTTGCGCTTTCTATTAGAGATGAAATATGCTAGTTTTCGCTTTCTGTTTTTGATTTTTTTTTGAAAATTCCGAAAATTTTGAAATTTTCACTGCTACAAAATGCTGAAATACCGATAGAGCATGACGACGGCTTCCGACGGCTCATTTCTAACGCTTCCGACGGGCCGTCGACGGCCGTAGGAAGCCGTCGTAAATTCGCGATATACAGGCTTTAGCCGAGCCTCTTCTTCCCCGTTCTACAGCACAAAAACCTTAATAAAAAAACCTCCAAATCCCGAATTCAACTTCCTATCACCAATTTCAAGCTTCCGGATCCTCCACGGCTAACTAATCACACTCTATTGCTTTGAATATCAGGTGTAATAACTTATTTTCGCGAAAAATCTAATTTTTACCCTAAATCTAGATTTGCATAAGTTGATAAATTAGGATTAATTAGCGATTGCAATTGTTTCCAATAGCGTAATAATGGTTTATAGTATCCTACGGTATACCTATTTCATATGTTATCGTGAAATTTTAAAAAGTATGTATAATTTGTGATTTTGTGTGTATGTGTAAACCATTGTATATGTGTTGTTTCTAACATTGTATTGTATTAATTGGAATAAGACATGTGTTGCATAACACCTTGACTTGTATAACAATAATGAATGCACGAATCTAAAAATTTTTTTGCCTGTATTGAAAAATGACAACAATATTAAAGCAGCCTTATTCAATAAAGTACATGGAACAAATCTGTTAAATTAATAACTTTTTGAAATATATAAAATTAGTAAATATTCTTTTTTATAAACTACTTTTTTTTACGTCCCTTAGAGAGTTTTTGGCCCCGTTGATGGGTATTGTACATTATCGTTATATAAATAGCCGTTTTTGCCACAAAACGGCCATTTATATTCATCAGGTACAATACTTGTTGGATTTGTCCCTGTATTGAACAAGTTATAAATACAGTAAATAATTACATTCCGCACATTATTTCGTTTCAAACGGTTCGCAAAATTTCGCCGTTACTTTTCTTTTTTGTTTCCTGTGTACATGCATTTGTGTACAATGCATAAAACAAAAGGGAAGTGCTGTCGAAATTTTGTTGAATCGTTTAAAACGAAATAATGTACGAAATGTAAGTGTTTACTGTGTTTGTAATGGGAAGTAGGACGACTGACCAAGAAAAAAGGTAACCATAAACCAATATTTCTATATTGTATTCTTAAGTGGGGTAAAATTGACGTGTATAAGTTTTGTATCAATACATTGAAATATAAAATATGAATTCGTAATATGACCAATATTTATTTTTGAATTTGTGACATATTTTTTCAAATAGGAAAAATGAACGATTATTTTGTTGATCGGAGGAGATGAATGTATCAAAGAAGGGGATTAAGAGACTCAATAAACGATGATATTTATAATGGTATGAACGTATTTGTTGAATTTGCTTTAAGTAATAACGGAAACGATGTAGAAATTCGTTGTCCGTGTAGTAGGTGTAAACATTTGAAGTATTTGTTACTCGATATTGTGAAAGTCCATTTGTGCAAAAACGGTTTCGTGTCGGAATATTATGATTGGGATCGTCATGGAGAAGTTGTAGCAAATACTTCTGGAGAGTCTGAATTAGACATTGTTGGTAATGAAATTGTTATGACGAACCATATATAAAATATGGTTGAAGATGCAACAAGATCAATGTTCCCTACGGTTGACGTTGACGACGATGATGAAAATGTTGAAGAACCAAATATTGAAACAATTTTTTTTATGATTTACTGGATTCTGCTAAGAAACCTCTTTGTGATGGTTGTAAAAGTAACACCCGGCTATCAGTAACCGCAGAATACATTGCGATAAAGTCAAAATACAACATCACCGAAGTCGGATTTACAGCCGTTGTATAAGCTGCAAAAAGACATATGCCGCCCGATAATTTAATGTGTGAAAATCACTATGAAGTTAAAAAAATTATGTCAGCTTTTGGTTTATCTTATCAGAAAATAGATACATGTTTAAATGGCTGCATGTTGTTTTGGAAAGAGGACATCACTCTTAAAAAGTGTAGAATATGTAATGAGGAAAGATACAAACGAGGAAAAAAGAATGGAAAGGAAGTTCCATACAAACGTATGCATTATTTGCACATCACTCTTAGGCTTCAAAGATTATACACATCTTCTGCAACTGCATCTCATATGAGATGACATAGTATGAGAACAGAGAAAGAGTGTACGTTGTCACATCCAGCCGATGGAGAAGCATGGAAGCATTTCGACAAAACTTATCCCAATTTTGCAGCGGAGAGTCGTAATGTTAGACTTGGATTATGTACGGATGGTTTTTCACCATTTTCTCAATTTGTGCGAAATATTCATCTTGACCCATTATCATCATACCTTATAATTTACCTCCGTGGATGTGTATGAAAACGCAATATATGTTTCTTACTGTTATTCTGACACCGACGATCCGATGCAAGGAATGGATGTTTATTTACAAACGTTGATTGAGGAGTTAAAAACACTATGGAACTAATAATTATTGCTAGATTGAATTTGAACATTCAAATTGATAAGTATAGATTTTGTTTATTGTTTTTTCCGAGTTTGTTCAACTTTTGCACAAAGTATATTCCCTACAAGTACAATACAACAGAGTTTGCCCAGATTTTATTTGCCTCTTTTAACTTCTCTCCTTCAATCATTGTTGTTCCTTTGCTGTTAACTATTGCTGGCATGCAGCAAGAAAGTGTTTCGTCTCTAGTTTTGTCCTTCACCCTATCACACGAAGATGTTGGTCTAGCATTACGGTCAATTATGAAAATGTTCGGTTTTGGCTTTGTTCGTTGCTTGAATTGATTTGAAGCCCTCATTCCAGGACCGCCGATTGAAGCCCCTGCCTGACTGCCAATGGATCTGCCTTCCACTTTGTCGCCAGTGTTTTCTCCTCCTGCTCTCGTCCCTATCCTCTTTCGCCTCCTCCAGACAACTTCCCAGCCATCTTCGTCCTCCCCACCGACCTCCGAGCCAATCGGATCTGTTGAATTCTGTAGTTGATTGGAAGTATTGTTATCGGATTTGTCTGGATTAGATGAATGGAAATTTTGAAAATTAAGGTTATCCGCCATTGATTAATTTTGATTATAAACCAACATAAGTTATGTGTTAGTATCTTTCAACATATGTTTTCTTTTTATGACTTAATTATAAACTATATACGTATATTCCATACTTGTTTAACTTATATGTGTGGGTGCAAGCTTTATTTAAACAGGTATGGAATATACATATCTAACCTATAATTAAGCCACATAAGGAAGCTACTGTGAAAACATCTGAGAAGGGTTTAGCGATCAACTATGGGATAATAATGTGGTTTCAGTTGTCTCTCCCACCGTAGAAAAAGAGTATAAAGATTTAAACCACGATTAAACATGAATAGCTTCAGAAGGGTGACGTATCACCTTTGCAGCTGGGAGAGTTGACCTACGGAATTAGAATTTTCCTTTGGTATGAATATTCCATAGGGTGGCCTTCAGAAAATGAACATGTAAATGGTAGAAACATGGTTTTTTCTAAAAAAATAGTTGTTGAACAGTAATGTAAACTTTTTTTCATCGTGAATTCATTAGCATCTTATCTTGGTATTGTAAAAAATAAATATGGTTGTTGCATCTTTCTAAAATGACAAGAGAAGCAATTGAAATTGAAGTCCTAAAGAGTATGAAAATATTCCAACTATTTTCCTGTTGCACATATTAAAGATGATAAGAGCTATAGTCTTCTTGGTTGCAAGAATCAAATAGTTATTTGCAACTTTAATGCAACCATTATCCCACGTCTCTATAACTTGATAACTTTTCTTTCCCTGCTTTTTTGATTGGATAAAGCGAAAACCGTATTTGATAACAATGATTGAAAACTTTGCACATATTTCTGGTATTTAACATTGGGCTAATATATATTATAATCTGTTTTTAATCAGCATAAAAATAGAAACCATCTTTAAGTAGGCAATTCATCCAAGGAATCTTGAAAGAAATTTATGAAAGGCAACGTCAGCAGCAAAAGTTACAGTAATGGGTAGGTCACAATATTTTGAGCATACGCTTTTCATGAGCACTGGCAATGGATAGGTAATAACGGTCGTCACTTAAGGCTGTAACTAGCTCATGTAATTTTAGTGCTTCAAATTTCTTTGCCCAACTGTATGGATCAAGGGTTTGAATTATTTAAATTTTATAAAAACTTAAAAGTACACGAAACTTAATATATGGAAATACACATGGATTGACTTAATCTGAATGATTAGTAGATTTCATATCATATGGTCGTCATGGCAATATGGTAGCCGCATGTTAGTTCATCAATCATGATATATTTGTCTTATGCAGGGTGTTGATGTTACAAATGGTTTTTCTTTACTAGTACGTTTTTAATTCTAATGATATTTTTCTTGCAGTGTGCTTACATGCACAACTTAGAAATGATCAAATTAGGCTGTAAACGAGTAATGAAAGTGCAGGTTACTAGAACGAGTAACCACAATATTTTATAATTGGCAGTATAATTGTTCCCTAAACTTTTTATAAGGATAAATCTTATAATTAAAGTTGAGAAAAAAATACATATTTCAAGTATAGGTCATATTCCAAACTTATTACAAAAATAAACCAGATTTTTCACCTAGTCAGGTTTTGTACACATAAATTTACTTCGTACTTGCAGACTTTGAAAGTGCACAAGCACTTTTTTCCTCTTGAAGAAAAATTTAATAACTGTGCCTCGCACTTTAGCACAAACTCTTATGTTTAAAACCAAATCTATTTTTGTAACAAGTTTGAAAGGAGTGTTATACTTGATATATGTTACTTTTCAATTTTAATTATATAATTTGTCCTTTTGTAGTGCAATCTAAAAACAAATAATTCTATTAATATCAACGATGGAGTAATCCAGCCAATGATCCACTTATATTATACACTTTTTCTCTCTCCATCTCTTCTTGGTATCTCCTATATAAGGGGCATTCCACTGCACATTATTGGAATATGAGTTAGAGAGCATCTGTAATCGTGTGACTGTATTTGCTGTGATCAATTACTCAGATCAACGGTCTGGATCTCTTCATCTCAGCTAAACTGTTCTGGGCTTATGTCTCAGCCCAAAGCCTGCATAGAGTCTTATATATTGCAAGTATCATTGTATCTGAGATATCATTCATTACAATTGAGATTAGCATTTACTGTAATACAATTATCAAAAGTAATAAAGATCTTTCTATTCTTTTTACTCTGTCTCAAACTCTTTTATGGTATCAGAGCAAAATTGCGCCTAACAGCACAGCAAGATCCATTAGAAGAGGAAATTCACCAGAAAATCATCAGAGGGTCATTGGCCTCTCTCATCAGATTAAGCATCATCATTTGAGAAGAAGAGACTCAAGATAATCACATCTGCCTTGCCAGTCTTTTACAAGTTTCTGGCTGCACAAGGATTTATCATTGAGTCCAAAAGAAACAGAAATCAAAATTCAGAAAGAAACAAAATCAAGAAGTCAATTCATCAAGCAATCGAAAACAAGGAAAGTGCCATCCTAAGAAAAGAGATCATCAGATAATTATCATCACATGAATTCTCTTTCTGGTTGCATCTTACCTGAGAGGAAGGTCTGATCAAAATCTTGATTCTGTATTACTTTCTTTAAGAATTTACTGTTTCTTGTTTTTTCTGTTGATCTATACTTGTTCTTGAGATCATCATGGGAGACGAATCAAACTCCTCAGTACCCACCAATGGCAGTGATTTGCAAAACACTGCATCAAATGTTGAGAAACTGGTTAAAACCACTATCAGTCCACAAAGTCAACTCGTAACAGTTCGCCTCAGTGATGACAACTATCTGCTCTGGAGATTACAGGTGGAAACAGCCCTCCAGGGTTATGGTCTTGAAGAATATATTCAAGAAACCATATCTGTCCCACCAATGGTTATCACTGATCAACAAAACAAAATGATCAGTAATGAAGATTATGTTAACCATCATAGACAGGACAGATTAATATGTTCTTGGCTTTTGTCATCTATAAATACAAATCTTCTTACTCATGTTCTAGGCTGCAAAACAGCATATGAGATATGGTCTACAATAGAAAGGGTGTTCAATTCTCAATCTGCAGCAAAGGTGCTGTTCTATAAAAGACAACTTCATAATATGAAAAAGGAAAGTCTTAGCATGAGAGAATACCTATTCAAAATTAAGGCAGTTTGTGATGCTTTAGAGGCTGCCAACCTAAAGGTATCCGACTCAGAACAAATCATGACAATACTGAATGGACTCACTGATGAATATGAAGCAGTTGTCGCAGTCCTGACATCTCAGAGAAATCTGCCATCTATTGAAGATGTACATTCTGTTTTACTATCTCATGAGGCAAGAATTGACATCAAGAAACCTCAAGAAAATGACTTATCTGTCAACTTTGCATCTAGTCACAAAGGTAAAAGTCAAAACAACAACAGAGGAGAACAATACACTCAAAGAGGTGGTTCTTCCAACAGGTCAAGAGGAAGAGGCAGATGGAACAACAACAACAGACCAAAGTGCCAAATTTGTGAGAAAATTGGTCACACTGCAGCAAAATGTTATTTCAGGCTAAATCTCAATTATGTACCAGGACAGGGTCAAAATACTCAAAGAAATGCCAACTATAGTGCAAATATGGCACATCTGCAGTCTGAATCAGTCAACCAATCAGAGATAAAGAACTCTCAAAGTGACAATACAAAATCAGATCACACTCCTGACGAAGATTGGTATCCTGACTCAGGTGCAACAAATCACATCACAAATAACTTGAACAACTTAAATCTTGGGAGCAAGGAATACAGAGGTATGAATTCCATTCATATGGGTAATGGCAAGTCTATTGCAATTACACACACAGGTAAATCTTATATCATGGGAAGAAAACAGTTATACTTGAATAACTTATTGAGAGTCCCACATATTAAGAAAAATTTACTTAGTGTGTCGCAATTTGCAAAAGACAATAGAGTATTTTTTGAGTTCTATCCACATAACTGCTTAGTTAGAGACATTCTAACTAAGGAAGTACTTTTGCAGGGTAAACAGTGTAAAGGACTGTACAAGTTTCAAGTGGATAATTCAAGAAACTCAATCAGTAACAGAAAATGGTGTAATAACTCAGAATTCAAACTACAAGAAATGAATGAGATATTTGACAAATGGCATTGTAAACTGGGACATCCAAATGTCAATATTGTTAAGCATGTAATGAATGAAAACAGTATTTCCTTTAATGATATATCATTACCATATGTCTGTACTTATTGTCAAATGGGCAAGAGTCACAAATTACCTTTTTCAGATTCAAAAACTTTGTATAGTAAACCTCTTGAACTGGTTACAACTGACTTATGGGGACCTGCCCCAATTCATACAGATTATGGATACAAGTACTATGTATCTTTTGTAGATGCATTCTCTAGATACATATGGATATATTTCTTGAAATCTAAGAGTGAAACTCACAATGCAGTTATGCAGTTTATAGCTCAAGCAGAAAATCAAACTAACTGCAGAGTCAAAATCATGCAGACAGATGGTGGTACTGAATATCTCCCACTAAAGGAGTACTTTCAAAAAAGGGGAATCGATCACAGGACAACCTGCCCATACACTTCAGAGCAAAATGGACTAGTGGAAAGGAGACACAGGCAGATTGTTGAAACTGGTCTCACTCTCCTAGCACAGGCATCTATGCCAAAGAAATTTTGGCCAGATGCCTTTGCTACAGTAGTCTATTTAATCAACAGGCTGCCTTCAAAAGTTCTAATGTTAAAGAGTCCAATAGAAATATTATCAAACACTTGTCCAGACTATCATAGCCTTAAAATATTTGGGTGTCTATGTTTTCCATACATTAGGCCTTACAATAAACATAAATTAGACTTTAGATCTTCCCCCTGTACTTTTATAGGCTATGCTAGCAATAAAAAGGGATATAAATGTCTAGACAACAATGGAAGAATATTCATTTCTAGACATGTAGTGTTTAATGAAACAGTTTTTCCCTTTAGAGAAGTAAACATTAAGGTAAATAGCAAAGTGTATAATACTAGAGAATCTATACCACCTGTATCCATTCCATCTATTGAGATAATTCAGGACCCAGCAAAGTCAACTCAAGACACAATCAACCATGAAGCTGTCTGCTCAGATCCACAAAGAACAGACTCCAACAATGAAGCTGATGCATCAAATGATCAGACAAGCTCAACAAATATACTTGAACAAGACTCTCAACAAAGGACTACAGTGACACCAACTTCACTTCAGACTCAAAACAACTGGCAAAATACTGGATCAAACATACAACCTGAAGATGACAGAGTCATTCAACAGCAAACCACTGACAGAGCAAGTCATCATATGATAACCAGATCCAAGAGTGGCATCTTTAAACCGAAAGCCTATCACACCATCTTAAATGCAGAGGAGCCAACTACATATGATCAAGCCATACAAGATGAAAACTGGAAAAATGCCATGAATGAGGAATACCATGCATTAATGAGAAACAAGACATGGGATCTTGTTCTCAGACCAAAGGATAAGAATATCATTGGGTGTAAATGGACCTATAAATTAAAAAAGAATGCTGATGGTACAATTTCTAAGTACAAGGCAAGATTAGTAGCTAAGGGATATTCACAACAGAGTGGTTTCGACTTTACAGAAACTTTCTCACCTGTAGTGAAGCCAACTACTATAAGAATTGTCATTGCTATAGCCTTACATAGAAATTGGACCATCAGACAACTTGATGTAAATAATGCCTTTTTAAATGGTATCTTACAGGAACAGGTATACATGGAACAGCCTCAAGGCTTCAAACAAATTGGAAAAGATAATCATGTGTGCAAACTACACAAAGCAATCTATGGTTTGAAGCAAGCTCCAAGAGTGTGGTTTGAAAAACTAAAAGAAACAATGATCAGACTTGGTTATCAGTTAACCAAGTCTGACAACTCACTATTTACAAAAATCAACAAAGACATAACAGTATTCGTACTAATATACGTTGATGACTTTATTATTACAGGTAACAGCAAGCAGGAAATCAACAACTTAATTCAACATCTCAATATGGAATTTAGCATCAAGGATCTTGGCAACTTAACTTACTTTCTGGGGATAGAAGTCAGAAGAGTCACAAATGCAACCATTCATCTAAGTCAAAAGAAATACATAACAGAGATTCTACACAAAGCAAAGATGCATGAAGCCAATCCCATCTCAACACCTATGGTCAGCAACTTGCATCTATCCAAATACAAAGGAGAGGCATTACTCAATGACAGGGAATATAGAAGCATTGTTGGAGCACTACAATATGCAACTATTACCAGACCAGACATTGCATACAGTGTGAATAAGGCAAGTCAGTTCATGCAAAACCCAACAGACATCCACTGGAAAGCAGTTAAGAGAATTCTAAGATACCTCAAAGGGACACTTAACTATGGTTTAGTTTTAAAGGCAGACAAGTCAATCAGTATCAATGGATATGCCGACTCAGATTGGGCTAATGATCCAGATGACAGAAAATCCACAACTGGGTACTGTATATATCTGGGTAACAATCCTATATCGTGGTGTTCAAAAAAACAATCTACTGTGTCAAGATCTAGCACCGAAGCAGAATTTAGAAGTGTTGCCAATGCTACTGCAGAGGTCATGTGGATTGAATCACTACTTAAAGAGTTACAAGTCAATACAGATAACAAGACAACAATTTGGTGCGATAATCAGAGTGCCGTACATCTAACAGCCAATCCAGTTCTACACTCAAGAACAAAACATGTAGAACTGGACATCTACTTTGTTCGTGAACAAGTTGCTAGAGGAAATCTATATGTAAACCACATACCTTCCACTTACCAAACTGCTGACATCTTGACAAAGCCCCTTTCTAAGAGCAACTTCGATCGATTCAGAGAGAGACTGCAAGTCAGAAGTACTGATGACGATTCACATACCAAAAGGCATGTGAACCGACAGGTTGATCTTTCCATTCAAGCATCATCTCAACACTGAAGCAAGTTGGGCCTCCATAGTCATACTTTTGGCTCTTCACTTCTCCAGAGAGCGGAAGAACCTCAAAGTTGTCATCTTTCTCTTCATCTGTGCTGGCCTGCTGAACTTCTAATCAATTGCCACCATTAGGTTGACGATTGACTAGTTCTTCATTCCAAGTCCAGATCCGACTCCCTTAACTTCAACTTTTTGTTATAAGATCTCTCTGACGAGAATCGCCGCAAACCCTAATTGTCGTAGGGTTTGAGGGGGCATATTGGAATATGAGTTAGAGAGCATCTGTAATCGTGTGACTGTATTTGCTGTGATCAATTACTCAGATCAACGGTCTGGATCTCTTCATCTCAGCTAAACTGTTCTGGGCTTATGTCTCAGCCCAAAGCCTGCATAGAGTCTTATATATTGCAAGTATCATTGTATCTGAGATATCATTCATTACAATTGAGATTAGCATTTACTGTAATACAATTATCAAAAGTAATAAAGATCTTTCTATTCTTTTTACTCTGTCTCAAACTCTTTTACACATATATCATGCAACTTATTACTTGAATTTTATTTGAGTGTTAAAAAGAAGTTAGAGCTTACAAGTTGCCTGTTTCTTTCATCCTCTGGGAGAAGGGAAGAAAAACTTGTAGCTCTTCTTCTAGTTATATTTTATTGCATATTTGTTTGTGAAAAATGGCAGGACTATCATTGGATCACCCTTGGGCCTTTGCTTTTGGTATCCTAGGTAATAATATACTTATTTTATATCGATCGTTCAATGTATATTTTAAGTTCTTACTTTTAATATTTCTAGCTATAGCTAGCTAGTTTGTTTCATATATTATATGTTTTCTATCATTCGTTTCTCTCTCAAAAGAAAATTAAAATTCTTTACCTATGAAAAAACAATTGCAAAACATGAAATGAACTTGTATATGTTTGTGCATGCGCTTTCTCCTAACTACTTTTCAAATATATGGAAAAATGAAAAGGTAAAGCCAAAAAATAATTCATTTCCAACACTCCACTAACTAGCACTTGCATAAGTGAAAAATCTTTCCATGCAACTTTTCTCATAAGTTCAGGTGGAGTTATGCAGTGCCATACGTTGATAAATAAAGTCTAACCTATATCCTTAAAATATATCTGTTCTTTATTATTGTTTCTTGCTTTTTTCCTTACCAGCTTATGATCATTTTGCATGAGCTTTTAAAAGTACAGAATAATTTCAGTTTATTTTAAAAAACATTTTGACACCTGATCAATTCTATTTTCTGCTTCAAACAATCTACAGGTAACTTGATCTCATTCATGGTTATGCTTGCTCCAGTGTAAGCTTTCTTGATAACACATATACTCTCTTAAACTACTACTTGGACTTTCAATAGCTAACATGCACAATTTCACTTGTGCAGCCCAACATTCTACCGCATATACAAGAAGAAATCGACTGAAGGATTTCAATCGCTTCCTTATGTTGCATCTTTGTTTAGCGCGATGCTATGGATTTACTATGCATTCATCAAGACCAATGAATACCTTCTTATCACCATCAACACATTTGGTTGCGTCATTCAAACCATTTACATAGTCATGTATCTCACCTACGCCCCAAAGAAAGCCAAGGTACATACATGTCTTAATTTTTACATATTTTTAAAAATCTTTAGAACTATATAACTTATTTACAATATGAACTTTATATATAGGTGTACACAGCAAAAATATTCTTGCTCTTGAATGTGGGACTGTTCTCCTTGATTGTTCTATCAACTCTCCTTCTTGCCAAGGGGGAAAGTGATGAAGCATTTACCTTCGTAAGTCGCGACCGACCTACCAAAGATCGAAGACGACCTAACTCTGCCGACCTACCCTCTGCCGACCTATCCCTTCCCATTGCCGACCTATCTCCATTCGCCGAGATAAACTCCTCCGACCTAACTCCCACTCCCATTGCCGAGCTAAGCTCCACTCCAATTGCCGACCTTCATGCCAAGCTACGACCTAACCCTAAATCGTTGCCGAGCTATCCCAAAGTCGCAGTCGAGCTAGCCCTTAAGTCGCGAAAGGAAGATGCCGAGCTAACCCTTAAATCGCGAAAAGAAGATACCGAGCTATCCCTTAAATCGCGAAAAGAAGTTGCCGAGTTATCTGAAGATTGCGAAACCTTTGCCGAGCTATTCCTTAAAGTCGCGAAAGAAGACGAAATTTGTTGCCGAGATAAGCTTCCAGTAAATTTGTTGCCGAGATAAGCTACCAGTAAATCGTTGCCGAGTTACCCTTAAGTCGCGAAAAGGAAGATTAAGTCGCTGCCGAGTTAAATACTTGTATTTTTTCTTTGAAGCTTTTGTATGTTTTGTAACTGTTTGCGCTTAAGTCGTGTACGACTTATGTTAAGTCGGAGGCGTTGTTAAGTCGGTTGCCGACTTAGGAATTATATTTTTCTGCTTGTGTGTTGTAGCCTATAAATAGGCAAGTGAAGTCATTTGTAAAGGTTGTTGAATATTGAATAAAATTCTCTTTTGTTAGCTTGTTGCTTTCAATTTCAATTGGTAGTCGAGTGTATCTCCTATCTCCACTAACGTCATTCGAGTGCGCTCGGATCATCGTTTGTTGAAGCCGATTCACGGTATCTTGTGCGCAAGATCAACGTCGAAGAATCGTAGATCTCTTTCCCGGTATCTTCGGATCAACGAGTCAGAGATAGCTAGAGTTCGGCATCTCCGGATCAACGAATTCGAGCAATTCAGCATTCATCAATCCATCGACTGCTACTTTCATCGATTGAAGATCGTTTTGAATTATCCGCTGCGTCAGTTTTGGTATCAGAGCGTGTTTTAGCCAATCATAGCTAAATCGAGTCTTGGAGCCGAGAATTTGAAGTGTCGAAGTTGTGTTCATCGTGTTCATCATATTTTGCAACAAAGTTGGAGTTTTCGATCCATTTCATTTTGGATCAAAGTTCGAAAGGTGTTTGAAACTTGAAGTGTGAATTTGTTGAAGTGTTTGTGAAGTATTCAATCATGCCGCCAAGACGAGTTCAACGTCATCGCAATATTAATGCTTTGTACGGAAGAGAAGAGGCCGACGAAATGGAGCAACGAATCAACGAGAATTTCAATGAGAAGCTTACGGAAGGAATTGGTCGATTAGAGAGGATGATGTTGGAAATGAGTCAAAATCAGAGAAGAGTATCACCTGAATCGAGCCATGGAAGAAGCAGGATTTCACCACATTCAAATCGAGAGAGAAGTGTCGATAGTGATCATAGAAGCGTGGATCGAGATTGTGATAGAAATGTTAATGATCGAGATCGTGATAGAAATGTGACTGATCGAGATCGGAGGAATGTGGATCGTAGGAATGTTGGTGGAAGACGTGATGGTGGTAGAGATGTTGGTGGTCAGGATCGACATCGATATACATCGGATGGTGAAGAAGAGTATGATGGTGGTAGTGTTCATGGACGAGGACGTGAACGAGGAAGGAATCAGTCGGAATACGATCACAAGTGGGAATCTGGGATGAAGACAGAAATTCCAGAATTCAAAGGTGGTATGCTGGCTGAGGAGTTTTTGGATTGGATGGCTAATGTTGAAGAAATTTTTGATTTCAAAGAAGTTCCAGAACGTCGTAGAGTGAAGTTGGTTGCTACAAGGTTGAGGGGTAGAGCTTTGGCATGGTGGCAGCAAACTAAACTTACACGTGAACGAATGGGGAAGTCAAAAGTTGAATCTTGGGAGAAGATGAAGAAATTGATGAAAGCAACGTTCTTACCTTACAATTATCAATCTTTGATGTATCAACGTTTGCAGAACTTGAGGCAGGGCACAAAGACTGTTAATGATTATGCGGATGAGTTTTACCAGCTTATTGCGAGGAATGACATTATGGAGACGGAAGAGCAGCTAACATCTAGATTCATTGGGGGATTGAGAATGCAGATTCAGGATATGGTTAATATGTTCGATCCAAGATCTGTGGCGGAAGCACATCAGAAAGCGTTGGCTTGGGAGAAGCAGGGACGACGAGGAGGTGGTGTGTTTACGAATTCCAATAATCAAGTGAAGGGTGTTGGTGGAAGTTCTAATGTGTCTAAACCTATCAGTAAACCAGTGGTGAAGGAGGTTGAGAAGGCAAGGGTTAACAACGGTTTCAAATGTTACAACTGTCAGGAGTTGGGTCATAAAAGCAATGAGTGTCCAAAGCCAAAGAAGAGAGCAATGATTGCTGAGGTTGAGGATGAGGATGAAGAAGCTGAATGCTCTAATTCTTTACCAGTTGAGGAGGAAGACTTACTGTCGGGAGATGACGGGTATGCATTGATGATGAGGAGAAGTTGTTTAACACCGAAACAAGAGGAGGAAAGTAGTTGGTTGAGAAACAATATCTTTCAATCTACATGCACTATTCTGGGAAGAGTTTGTAAATTTGTTATTGATGCTGGGAGTTGCGATAATATTATCTCTACAGAAGCAGTGAAGAAGTTGGAGTTGAAAACCGAGAAACATCCTAAACCGTACAAGTTAGCTTGGTTGAGGAAGGGTGGTGAAGTGAAAGTAGGACGTAGAGCTTGTGTGAAGTTTTCAATTGGGCAAAAATACAAAGATGAGGTTTGGTGTGACGTAGTAGACATGGATGTGTGTCATCTGTTGTTGGGAAGACCGTGGCAGTTTGATAGAGCAGTACAACATGATGGACGGACCAACAGTTACAGTTTCATGTTCGAAGGTACAAAGATTACTCTGGTTCCGAAGAAACGCCAACAGGAAGAAAACAAAGTGGAGGAAATCGAAGAGCTGAAAACCTTATTGACTTTGAAGGAGTTTGTTAAAGAAGTTGAAGAAGAGCCGGAAGTATTCTTGTTGATTGGACGAGAAAGCAGTGAAGAGATTGAAATTCCAGAAGAAGTTAAACCAGTTCTGAAAGAATTTGACGATGTATTTCCCAAGGAGTTACCAACGGAGTTGCCACCGTTGAGGGATATACAACATCAGATAGATCTTGTTCCCGGTGCTGTATTGCCACACAGACCACATTATCGAATGAGTCCGAAGGAACATGAAGAATTGCGGAGGCAGGTAGAGGAATTGCTTGAACAGGGGCGTGTGCAGGAGAGTCTGAGTCCTTGTGCTGTACCAGCTTTATTGGTACCCAAGAAGGATGGGACATGGAGAATGTGCACTGACAGTCGAGCATTGAATAAGATTACCGTGAGATATAGATTTCCAATGCCGAGGTTGGATGACTTGTTGGATCAGATAAGCGGAGCTACTATCTTTTCTAAGATTGATTTGAAGAGTGGATATCATCAAATTCGTATCAGACCAGGAGATGAGTGGAAAACTGCTTTTAAAACCAGAGAGGGTCTATACGAGTGGTTGGTTATGCCGTTTGGTTTATCAAATGCACCAAGTACTTTTATGAGGGTGATGAATCAAATTTTTCGACCATTCATTGGGAAATTCGTGGTGGTGTATTTCGATGATATTCTTATTTACAGCGGGAGTCCAGAGGAACATTTGAATCATCTTAGAGAAGTGTTGATGGTACTGAGACAAGAACAATTCTATGCTGCAACGAAGAAATGCGTGTTCATGACGCATAGTGTTTTATTTCTGGGGTATGTTGTTTCAGAGAAAGGAATACAGGTTGACCAAAGTAAAGTTGAGGCGATCAGAAATTGGCCGCAGCCCAAGACGATAACGGAAGTTCGTAGTTTTCATGGGTTGGCTTCATTTTATCGAAGGTTTATCCCACACTTTAGTAGTGTGATGGCGCCTGTTACAGATTGTATGAAAGGCAAACAGTTTTCATGGTCAGAGGAAGCAGGAATTGCTTTTGGAAAAATCAAGGAATTGCTGACATCTGCACCAATTCTAGTGCTACCTGATTTTCAGTTGGTGTTTGAACTACATACTGATGCATCCAAGGTTGGGATTGGAGGGGTATTGAGTCAGAAGGGGCGTCCTATTGCCTATTTCAGTGAGAAGTTGTCCGGAGCGAAGATGCGATACAGTACATATGATGTGGAGTTTTATGCTGTTGTGCAATCTATTAAACACTGGAGACATTATCTATTTCAGAAGGAGTTCGTTCTGTACACTGATCATGAAGCATTGAAGCATATGCAAGGGCAAGACAAGATTTCAGCAAGACATGCATCGTGGATTGCTTATTTACAGCAGTTTACTTTTGTCGTTAAGCACAAGTCAGGGGTAACCAATCGTGTGGCTGATGCTTTGAGCAGGAGGAGTCATTTGTTGACGACAATGAAAATTGAAGTGACAGGGTTTGAATTATTGCCAGAATTGATTGAAGAAGATCCTTACTTTATGAAATTTGTTGAAAAAGTGAAGGAAGGAAATACGGATGAATTTGTATTGGTGGATGGTTTTCTGTTTAAGGGAAATCGTTTGTGCATTCCAGACTGTAGCTTGAGAATGAAGATTGTTAAAGAACTACATGAAGAAGGCCATGTGGGTAGAGATCGTACTTTGCAGTTAATTTCTCAATCTTATTTTTGGCCGTCGATGAGGAAAGAGGTGGAAAGGTTTGTGGAGCGTTGTCATATTTGTCAGGTTTCGAAAGGAACTGCGACTAATGCTGGTTTATATATGCCATTACCTGTACCAGATAAACCATGGGTTGATGTGAGTATGGACTTTGTGTTGGGATTGCCGAGAACGCAGCGTGGTAATGATTCCATTTATGTGGTGGTTGACAGATTTTCGAAGATGGCACATTTTATTGCTTGTAAGAAGACGGCGGATGCTGTTCATGTTGCTCAGTTGTTTTTCAGGGAGATCTATCGACTTCATGGATTGCCAGAATCTATTGTGTCAGATAGAGATACTCGATTTCTGAGTCACTTTTGGTTGAGTTTGTGGAAAATGGTGGGAACAAAGCTGAAGTTTAGTAGTGCTTATCATCCGCAAACTGACGGACAAACGGAGGTGGTTAATCGATCGTTGGGAAACTTGTTGAGGTGTCTTGTTCAAGATAATCTAAAGAGTTGGGATGTGAAGTTATGTCAGGCAGAATTTGCCCATAATCATGCTGTGAATCGAAGTACTGGGTTCAGTCCATTCCAGATTGTTTATTCGAGCTTACCGAAGGGCCCGTTGGATTTAACGGTAATACCACAATCAATGAAGACAGTTAAGAAAGCTGCTGATTTTGTTGAAGGGTTGACGGAGTGCCATAGAATCGTTCAGGAACGATTGGAAAAGACAAATGAGAAGTACAAACAAATGGCGGATAAGAAACGAAGGAGTGTAGTCTTCAAAGAGGGTGATTTTGTTTACGCGGTATTGACGAAAGATCATTTTCCAGTTGGGACTTACAACAAGTTGAAAGCACGAAAGATTGGACCAGTAGAAATCTTGAAGAAAATCAATGACAATGCTTATCAGTTAAAGTTGCCAGATCATATTAACACTGCAGACGTTTTCAACATTAAACATTTGGTTCCATATTATGGGGAGGAATTTGTCGAAGGAGACAAGGGTGTGAATTCGAGGACGAATTCTTTCCAACAAGGGGAGGATGATGAAGCATTTACCTTCGTAAGTCGCGACCGACCTACCAAAGATCGAAGACGACCTAACTCTGCCGACCTACCCTCTGCCGACCTATCCCTTCCCATTGCCGACCTATCTCCATTCGCCGAGATAAACTCCTCCGACCTAACTCCCACTCCCATTGCCGAGCTAAGCTCCACTCCAATTGCCGACCTTCATGCCAAGCTACGACCTAACCCTAAATCGTTGCCGAGCTATCCCAAAGTCGCAGTCGAGCTAGCCCTTAAGTCGCGAAAGGAAGATGCCGAGCTAACCCTTAAATCGCGAAAAGAAGATACCGAGCTATCCCTTAAATCGCGAAAAGAAGTTGCCGAGTTATCTGAAGATTGCGAAACCTTTGCCGAGCTATTCCTTAAAGTCGCGAAAGAAGACGAAATTTGTTGCCGAGATAAGCTTCCAGTAAATTTGTTGCCGAGATAAGCTACCAGTAAATCGTTGCCGAGTTACCCTTAAGTCGCGAAAAGGAAGATTAAGTCGCTGCCGAGTTAAATACTTGTATTTTTTCTTTGAAGCTTTTGTATGTTTTGTAACTGTTTGCGCTTAAGTCGTGTACGACTTATGTTAAGTCGGAGGCGTTGTTAAGTCGGTTGCCGACTTAGGAATTATATTTTTCTGCTTGTGTGTTGTAGCCTATAAATAGGCAAGTGAAGTCATTTGTAAAGGTTGTTGAATATTGAATAAAATTCTCTTTTGTTAGCTTGTTGCTTTCAATTTCAATTGGTAGTCGAGTGTATCTCCTATCTCCACTAACGTCATTCGAGTGCGCTCGGATCATCGTTTGTTGAAGCCGATTCACGGTATCTTGTGCGCAAGATCAACGTCGAAGAATCGTAGATCTCTTTCCCGGTATCTTCGGATCAACGAGTCAGAGATAGCTAGAGTTCGGCATCTCCGGATCAATGAATTCGAGCAATTCAGCATTCATCAATCCATCGACTGCTACTTTCATCGATTGAAGATCGTTTTGAATTATCCGCTGCGTCAGAAAGTCGCCAAAAATTACTTGGATGGATTTGTGTAGGCTTTGCCGTCAGTGTCTTTGCTGCTCCTTTGAGCATAGTGGTGAGCCTAATTGCCTTTTCCGTCTTATTTTTATTTTTATTTTATTTAAAAAAATTTCTTGATATGGTTTCACATGACCCTAATTGTTCGAAAATGTTGGAAATATGTAGAGGCTGGTCATCAAGACAAAGAGCGTCGAGTTCATGCCTTTCGGTTTATCATTTTTCCTCACATTGAGCGCTATTGTGTGGTTCTCTTATGGCTTCCTCATCAAAGATATCTATGTCGCGGTAATTTTCTGGATTCACCTTAATGTTGTTATTTCATTTTATTTACTAAAGTGTTGCTAATTATTAATACATGGTCACTTTTAATAGATACCAAACATATTGGGATTCGCCTTTGGTGTACTTCAAATGATTCTGTACATAGCATACAAAGATGTGAAAGTTCTTAAAGAGGAGCTTAAGTTACCAGAGAAAATGGCTGTTGCATCCAAATTAGGCGAGATTGAGGGTAAAAAAATTGTAATCGAGGAGGAGAAGAAAGAAATGGAGGAGTTTAAGGGAGTTGAGATGTGCTAATTGTGTCATGTATTAGGTGGTACTAAATTCATATATATAAAGTGAAGTATTAATTCAATTCCATCTATGTTTCTTTTAGGGCTGTTATGGTAATGGTTACCGTTACCATTTCACAAATACCGTTACCGTACCATTTTTACTGGTAAGCGAAAATTGCTTACCGTTACCGATAGGCTGGTATACCGAAGACTGGTATACCGATAATCTGGTAACCGTTACACTGGTAATGGTAAATTACCGTTTGTCTAAAAAAGGTTAGTAACATAACACGTATTCACACCATAACGGTGCTTCATTATACAATTTATAGTGTTACTTAAAAAAGACATAAATGAGAAAGAAGTGACGTGTATTTAACATTATTTCATCTGGTTAGTAAACGAAATTTAATCATTTGCTTAGTTCTAAATGCCTATAATAAAGCATGCTATATGAATATACATGTATTATAAATTGACTGGTAAAATTACCGTTACCGCTGGTATTGAAGAAATGTTACCGATGATTTACCGTAGAAAATGGTAAATTTACCGTTACCATACCGATTAAACTGGTATACCGATTTCACTTGAAAATGGTAACCGATTGGATGGTAATGGTATGGTAATGGTAAATTTACCGTTACCATAACAGCCCTAGTTTCTTTCAGACATTTTTTATTCACACGTACATGTGTCTAAAGTATTAATATTTGTCGGACGTCCTATAAAAGAAAAACTTTGATAAGCAGTTTTGACATGTGTTACCATTATAATATATATATATATATATATTGTAAAGCTAAACCCTTGGTCAAAAGATCAAAGTGAAACCTTTTTGGTGTGCTCCAAAATGACCTTTCCTATGTTTTTCGTCTCAACAGCAAATGAGGATATTTATGTCATTAGCCTTTCCACGTTTGAACCACTTTCCCATTTTTTTCACGATCCTCTTATTCACTTCCCCAGTAGCTTCTGAGGCGTTGGTTAAGGAATTCATTCTGTCTTCTATCTTCCATTAGAACACAATTCCCCTTCTTCCTGTTCGTTTTCATTTACTCTCCTTCTCCCTCCACCGAAAATAATGGCACTTCCCTTTTTTGCCCACAGTCTATTCTGCCCTTCCTTTCGCTGCGCTGCCTACATAGATGCGCTCTGCCGCGGCGATGATGGTGCACAGTTAGGATACTAAATCAGCGTATCAATCTTTTGATACCCACCGCTTAGTTCGCCCCCGAATCAGTGGTCCGACTATATTCCTCAACGTAAGCTCTCGACTTTGCTGCATACTTTATTGATTTTGTTTCCTACTGTTTTCCTTCCCCTCTCTTATTTCACCTCTCTTTGCCCGACTTCCTTTATCTTCTTAGTTCGGATGGACAGTTTATATTTGAACAGCTTTTAATATTGTATTTTTTTCTCTGTTTTTTTTTCGTTTTCAGTTTTTTCCCCCACTGCTAATCGCTGCCATCATCGCTGTACAAGGCTTAAGCTATGAAACAATAACGTTTCGTTTCTGCAGTCCAACTGTTTGATGAAATGAAAAATGTCTTCGGCACGGCCATTCTGTTCCACAGCTAAATGGTTTTGAATTGTTTGAGTTTGATGGTGGAACCATTTTTCTTTGGCTCGACTTTTTTTGGGATGCCCGTGTTGTGGTGGTGCACTGAGCTAGACATGGAAGTGTTCAAAGATGAGGCAACTAGGTGGCTTTCAAATGGCGGTGGTGGCGTGGGTCCAGGTGGGGGTGTAGTGGCGGCTGTCGAGTGATATTCATGGTCGGTTTATTTTGGGTCGCATTTTTGAATTTGAAGAGGGTCCTAAATCGATGGGGGCGACCGGAGTCGGTGGCGAGGATATGGTCGTGTCAAGCTCGCGAAGTGGGGGTATGTGGGTGGTCGTCGATTGATGACTGGGCTTTTGGTTGGTGCTGTCAGTGACACGCGTGAATGGTGGTTCACATTCGTGTATAGGAGGAGATCAGAATTGGAGGGGGGGAAGGTAGATGTGGGACAGGTTGTGTGGTGATGGGCTTAGCCCATCTGCAGTCTGAAAATGAGTAGTACATGCACAGGTATTTTGATTTTGTCAATGTATTACATATTTCAGTTATGCCTCAGATTATGTATTACATATTTCAGCGATGAAATGAGAAGTACTTAAGGATGAATCCCCTTTGCCATATTATGATACCTTCATTTTAAAACACGACGGTCCTATTTTTTTCAATATAAACCTAGAAGTACTTTGGCTGAATCAATATTTGTGGTAGTAATTACATTTGTGCATGTGTTAATTATATTAAAATCACTTTTTAATTACTATTTTGTTCTTTATTACTATTTATTAGTGTTTTTGTTTGTGGATTTATATAAAAAAAATACAGCATCTTTTATCTATCCTTTATTTTAAAACAGGACAGTACTTTTATTTTTGATATCAACCTAGAAGTACTTTGCTGCATGTGGCTGTAAATACATTGATGCATGTGTAACCTATGTTAAAACCACTTTCTGAAGGTAGAAGTCCTTTCTCTGTAGCAAATGTATACAATGTTAAAACCAATATCTCCTTATGTCAGATTTTCCAAGAGAAGAATGTCATGTAATATAAACAACAAGAGATGATGTGGTACTATACATGCTAATAAATATACGTTTGTTTCTTGCATTCATAAACTCCAATAACCGACAGAGTAAATTATATCCAAGAGAATACTATGTGATACACTACAGTTAAATCTAAGTTGGTCCAAAATTTATATAGGGACTGGATTTTCGTATTTAGGTGAAGTTAGAAAATACTACTTAATTTACAATGGTACATTGCGCGTAGAGGCTCGGTATAAATTGTTAGTGGTTTCAGATGTATTGTTTGGTACTTTTAGATTTAACAAACAATACTGTTTAATTTATCGTGTAGTACGGTCGACATAAGTATTTTGGATTCAGGTGGTGTATGTACCTTCCGACCAATATAAAATAAGTTAAATTGATTCCAACGAAGTTCAAAAAGTTACATTGACTTTGATGTCTACTGTTTCTTTTTGTTCCAACTGCCACATTGATCATCAATATATATAGTTTCTATTTATAAACGTTTGAAATCACAAACTTTTAGTTTAAACAAATCTGTATATAGCAATAATGATCTATTGCATTTCCCTTTCACTTTTACAAAATACTTCAACATCTCCACTTCATACGCCTTATTTTTAGAGCAAATATTATACCTCAACATCCATACTCATTACTGCCTCTTAATTTTATAACCATATATAGTTTACGCATGAACAACAAACTAGATTGTTCTAGCAAAAATGCCTAAAATTTCTACTTCAATTTATTTCTACAAAGAATATATTACCCACCTTTGTCCTTTAATTTTATAAAATTGTAATTTGCAAGTGGTTTATTGTTCCAGTCCCTTCCAAGCTATACACACAATGATATAATGTGTTTGCAATTCAACCGTTATGTTCCCGATCCTCGAATAAGCATTTTTATAAACATAATTCTTTCTAATATAGTACCCTAAATAAGTAGTACTCGTTTATAACTCCATACCAACAACTACATATACGTATTGAGAATGATAATATGGAAATATTATGGAAGAATGTAGAGATAACAGTAATAATATTAATGATAATGTTGTTGAATAGTTGTGCATGAATGAGGAATCACATATCCATATCAATTGCTTTTGTAAAAATAACATAATACTGAATAAGCTTTTTGGTTGTGATTAAAAAAATACATCTTGACTTTTTGGATCTAACTATGTTTGTAACAATCATTCAACTTTCAATACAATTTTAGCAAATGCTTTATTTTTTCAGCAACTAATGAATTTCAAGTACAAATAGGCACTGACCGCTTCAACTTTCGGTTTATAATACATTTACAAAAATCATGCACCAACAAATAAAAATAATCAAACAATCGTTAATGATACTTAGGTACTATGCTTCATGTGCAAGCGAAAAAAATATATGAAGCTCATGGTACACAATCTTCTTATCAAGGTCAATATGAAATTTTTGAAAGACATGATCTTTTGAGTTTTTTAGGTCTTCTGCCACACCTCTTGAATTTACTTATGTTTTACTTTTGAATTGTGTTATAATACTCCTAGTCCATCAATGAAGTAGTTACATGTTATGGTTTCATTGTCTAATCATATTATTTCCGTAGATGGAAATATCCTGGAATAAAACAACTGAAGAGACCTAAATAATAGGAAATAAGTTTGCCTTTTTGAATTGCAAAAAATGTCTTTTATCAAATTATTTCATTATATATATGAAAATAAGGGTACATTAGTCTTTGCGGTCCCCACCAACTAATGATGCTAATACTGCTCTAAATAAAAAATAAGGTAAAAGATTGGCTGTGCATCACTGACGTCTTCATTTTTGTATATATTGTCATTAATTTTTATGGATATTTGTTTCTCATTTCAATCTATGGAGGCTGCAATAATGAGAAATGAAATATCTTAACACTAATTGATTTATGAGAATGTATATATTTTCCTATTTTCAGCTAATACGACTTTCACTTTTAGTTTATTGTGTAACTTGCTACTTGAGACTATGTTGTAATAATATGAAAATTTAAGTTTATACACTGATATTCAAAGATTTTCAACACTGTAGGGGTTTAAAATTTGTTACTTACCATATGTAAAAGAAGCGCCTTTGATTATGTTTCAGAGTGTGTTTATAATGTGCAATAAAAACGCCATTATTTTGTGAAAGAAAATTATTTAGTTTCTTTAATAATTGTATTTCTTAACTTTTACTGCTTTTGCAGAATCAAATTGAATTCGCACTATGCTCACGTGCGTAGCACGTGCATTAGTAATCGTGTGTGTATATGTATATATATATATATAATAAATATATATATATATAATAAATATATATATAATAAATATATATATATATTTATGGAGAGAGACACACATACATACATGTGTTTTTCATTATGCTAATGTTTTTGTTCAGTGAACTTAAAAGTACTTTTGATTAAAGCAAAATCATATTTAATTAGCATCACGGACTTGTTTTTGGATGGAGGTAGATGAATAATTTATTTGTAAAGGAGTAGGATCTTCTATTGAGATTGTTCCTTGCATAAAATAATTTGTATGAAAACACAAACAATTTTTCCATTCAATAATTAGACTTCTTCGCTGAAGTCCTAACATAATTACAAATGATGGTTCAGAAAGACGAAGAACATCTAATTGAAAGCATAGCGCAATAAAATAAAAGCTTATGCTATTGCAAAGTGTTCATTCTGCATGTTTATTCTTAATCCCAGTTTCAGATAGTTGGTAATAATTTGTCTCATTTTACAACAGTCCATCAGTGAACATTCTAGTATTATGTGATGAATTCATACTAACAATGCAACTTTTGACATAACTGAAATTGATTGAGTTTTCAAGTCTTGCACTCTTTAACCCGGTTTGCGGTATTATTTTGCATTTGAGAAAACCGTTCTATGTACACTTGAGAAAACCGTTCTATTTACGCTTTTCCAAGGCTTCAAAAATTTGGGAGATTGTTAAAAATAATTCTACATAAAAAAAATAGATCTTCTTCTTATTATTCAAACTATCTATTACAAATGAAGCATGTTTTGATGAATGAAATCAGGGTAGGTATGGAGTTAAGTCCCTTTGATTTCCCTCTCCGTGTCATTCATAGATTTGCTTGACTGCTCTATGTCCTCTTTCTTTTCTCTGTGTACTTGTTTCTTATCTCCTTTTTCCTTTTTTCCCTTTGTTGCAGCACTTGTATCCCTAGTCCTTCTCTTGTTTGTGCTACTGACCATAAGTGTTTGGGTCATGGCTTCCTGTTTTCTGTTTTTATTTTCCTAGCTCTGTAATAAAACTGGTAGGAGACCTGACGCAGCCTACAGGATCACACAGCTCACGAATTGATGAATACGCGGAAAATGAATCGATGAAACAAAATGAATCGATGAATTGAAGATACCCAAGTGCCCAAATCCGTTGATCTCTCGAGATACCGGATTCTAGCTATCTTCAACACGTTGATCGCGCACGATACCGCGTTAGAAGATCTACGATTCTTCGACGTTGATCTCGCGCACGAGATTCTGTGAATCGGCTTCAAGTTCGTTGATTCGAGCTCACTCGAATATCCGAAGATGGAGAAAGGAGATAACACTCAACTTCCAATTTTAATGGTGGCACAAAGCACAAAACCAAATTTTATTCAAAAATCAACTCCTTTTACAAATGACAACACACCCCTATTTATAGGGAAAGTACAACTCAACACACGTTACAACACTTCACACGACTTAAGAAAATACATCACAAACGACTTACAAAAACAATGCGGCATAACGGCATAAGAAATAACGACATAAGAAATAAGCCATAGCGACTTAACGACTTAACGAAATCAGGCAGCGACCTAAGAAAACTCGCGACATAAGGGGAGCTTTAGCGACTTAAGGAATGGCACGACCTAAAGCTTCGCGACCTAATCTTCAGTGACTTAAGGAACGACACGACCTAAATCTTCGCGACCTAATCTTCATTTGCGACTTAGCTGGAGCGATTTAAGCTGGAGCGATTTAAGCGAAGGTCGTTCGCGACCTACTGGATTTCGCCGCGACTTACGGAGGAGGAGGAGTGACCTAGGCACGCCGCGACTTAAGGACCGTTGCTCGCAACTTAGCTGGAGCGAAGATGCTCGCGACTTAAGGAGGAGGAGCGACCTACGACTTAAGTTAGCTTCGCGACCTACTGGAGGAATTCGCGATTCAGGAAACTCTGCTCTGGTCGTTCACGACTTAGGGATGGAGCGACTTACTGGGCTTCGCGATTTAGGGAAGCGGCCGCGACTTAAGGTAAGTCGTTTAATCATTATCTCGCGCTGCATCATCCTCCCCTGGTTGAAAAGAATTCGTCCCGAATTCACACTTTCCTCTTCTTCGACAAGCTTCTTCCCATAATACGGAATTAAGTGTTTGACATTGAAAACATCAGAAGTATGAACATTTTCCGACAGCCTTAACTGGTACGCATTATCATTGATCTTCTTCAAGATTTCTACTGGACCAATCTTTCGAGCTTTCAATTTGTTGTAAGTTCCAACTGGGAAACGATCTTTGTCAATACTGCGTAAACAAAATCACCCTCTTTGAAGTCCACACTCCTTCGCTTCTTATCTGCCAATTTCTTATACTTCTCATTTGACTTAAGCAATCGTTCATGAACAGTTCTGTGACACTCCTGCAACTCATTCATGAAATCACAAGCTCGTTTAACAACCCCTTTCTAAAGTGGAACTGTCGACAAATCCAATGGTCCCTTCGGAATTGCTGAATATACTACTTAAAATGGACTGAATCCGGTACTTCGATTAACGGCATGATTATGTGCGAATTCTGCCTGACACAATTTCACATCCCAGCTTTTCAAATTATCCTTCACAAGACATCTCAACAAGTTTCCCAAAGATCTGTTCACCACTTCCGTTTGCCCATCCGTTTGTGGATGATAGGCGCTACTAAAATTCAGCTTAGTCCCAACCATCTTCCACAGACTCAACCAAAAATGACTTAGAAATCGAGTATCCCGGTCAGAAACAATAGACTCAGGTTGTCCATGTAGTCGATAAAATTCTTTAAAGAACAATTGAGCCACACGGACTACATCGGCGGTCTTCTTACAAGCTATGAAATGTGCCATCTTCGAAAATCTATCCACCACAACATATATAGAATCATTCCCTCGTTGAGTTCTTGGCAAACCCAAAACAAAATCCATGCTAACGTCAACCCATGGTCTAGTAGGCATGGGCAATGGCATATACAATCCTGCATTCGTAGCTGTCCCTTTGGAAACTTGACATATGTGACATCTCTGCACAAATCTTTCAACTTCTTTCCTCATGGAAGGCCAAAAATATGATTGAGAAATCAACTGCAAGGTACGATCTCTTCCCACATGACCTTCTTCATGCAATTCCTTCACAATCTTCATTCGCAAACTGCACTTTGGTATACACAACCGATTTCCCTTAAATAGAAAACCTTCTACCAACACATACTCATCCGTCCTCCCTTTCTCGACTTCATCGACAATCTTGGCAAAGTAAGGATCCTCAACAAACAAATCTGGAAATACATCAAACCCCGTCACTTCAACTCTCATCGTAGTCAACAAATGATTTCTTCTACTCAATGCGTCTGCCACACGATTTGTAACTCCCGACTTATGCTTTACAACAAATGTAAACTATTGCAAGTATGCGATCCATGAAGCATGCCTGGCTGTAATCTTATCCTGTCCCTGCAAATGTTTCAATGCTTCATGGTCAGTATACAACACAAACTCTTTATGAAACAAATAGTGTCTCTAATGCTTTATGGCTTGGACAATTGCATAGAACTCCAAGTCATAGGTACTGTATCTTGTCTTGGCTCCAGAAAGTTTCTCGCTAAAATAAGCAATTGGATGACCCTTTTGACTTAACACTCCACCAATTCCAACTTTAGATGCGTCAGTATTTAGCTCAAATAGCAACTGAAAGTCCGGGTATCTAAGAATCGGTGTTGTAGTCAAGAGTGTCTTGATCTGTTGGAAAGCAGAATCAGCCTCTTCAGTCCACACAAACTGCTTTCCTTTCATACAATCTATCACTGGTGCCATCATGCTACTGAAATGTGGAATAAACCTTCGGTAGAATGATGCTAAACCATGGAAACTTCTTACTTCAGTTACAGTCCTGGGTTGTGGCCAATCCTTGATTGCTTCAACTTTACTTTGATCCACCTGGATACCTTCCTTGGACAATACATACCCCAAGAACAAAACACTGTGCGTCATGAACACGCACTTCTTTGTTGCCGCGTAAAATTGCTCCTGACGAAGTATCATCAACACTTCCCGCAAGTGTTGTAGATGCTCTTCTGTGCTTCCACTGTATATCAATATATCATCAAAGTATACCACCACGAACTTTCCAATAAACGGTCGAAAGATCTGATTCATCACTCGCATAAAAGTACTAGGTGCATTCGAAAGACCAAATGGCATGACCAGCCATTCATACAACCCCTCCCGTGCCTTGAAGGCTGTCTTCCATTCATCCCCTGGTCGAATTCGAATCTGATGATACCCACTCTTCAGATCAATCTTTGAAAAGATAGCAGCTCCACTCAACTGATCTAACAAGTCATCCAATCTTGGCATCGGGAATTTGTACCTCACCGTAATCTTGTTTAGTGCTCGACTATCTGTACACATTCTCCAAGTTTCATCCTTCTTTGGCACTAACAAGGCTGGTACTGCACAAGGACTTAAACTTTCTTGTACGCTCCCTTGTTCAAGTAACTCTTCCACCTGCCTTCTCAACTCTTCGTGCTCCTTTGGACTCATTCTATAATGTGGTCTATGTGGTAACACAGCTCTCGGAACAAGATCAATCTGGTGTTGTATGTCTCTCAACGGTGGTAATTCTTTTGGTAATTCTTCAAGAAACACATCTTCAAATTCCTTCAACGCTGGCTTAACTTCCTCAGGAATTTCAACCGCTTCACTACTTTCACGTCCAATCAACAGAAATACTTCAGGGCTATCCTCTACTTCTTCGACAAATTCCTTCAAAGATAACAGAGTCTTTAGTTCCTCGATTTCCTCCAACTTGCTTTCACTTTGTTGTCGCTTTTTAGGAACTAAAGTGATTCTAGTGCCATCGAACATGAAACTATAGCAGTTAGTCCTACCATCGTGTTGCACGGCTCTATCGAACTGCCACGGTCTTCCCGACAACAAATGACATACATCCATATCCACCACGTCATACCAAATTTCATCCTTATACTTCTTTCTGATGGAAAAAGTTACACAAGCTTTTCGACCAACCTTCACTTCCCCACCTTTCCTCAGCCAAGCCAATTTGTAGGGTTTGGGATGCTTCTCTGTCTTTAACGCCAACTTCTTTACGGCTTCTGTAGAAATGATGTTATCACAACTCCCTGCATCGATAACAAACTTACAAACTTTCCCCAAAATAGTGCATGTCAACTGAAAAATATTACTCCTCAACCAACTAGTCTCCTCTTCCTGCTTTGGCGTCAAGCAAGATCTCCTCATCATTAAAGAATATCCCTCGTCTCCCGTCAATAATTCTTCTTCCTCCTCAACCTATGGTGAATTGGAACATTCTACTTCTGCATCCTCATCCTCAACCTCAGCAACCATCGCTCGCTTCTTAGGCTTCGGGCATTCATTGCTCTTATGACCAAACTCCTGACAGTTATAACACTTGAAATTGTTGTTGACCTTGGTCTTAGCAGCTTCATTGACAACCGGTTTACTAACAGCCTTGGAAACATTAGTATTGCTACTAGCCCCCTTCACTTGATTGCTCGAACTTGTAAACGCACCACCTCCTCTTCTACCTTGCTTCTCCCAAGCTAGAGCCTTCTGGTGTGCTTCAGCAACGGATCTCGGATCAAACATATTTACCATATCCTGAATTTGCATTCTCAATCCTCCAACAAATCGGGATGTCAACTGTTCCTCCGTTTCCATGATATCGTTTCTAGCAATCAGTTGATAAAACTCATCTGTATAGTCATTTACCGACTTTATCGCTTGTCTCAAATTCTGTAAGCGTTGATACATAAGAGACTGATAATTATAAGGCAAGAAAGTAGCTTTCATCAACTTCTTCATCTTTTCCAATGAAACAATCTTCGACTTTCCCATTCTTTCCCGTGTAAGTTTAGTTTGTTGCCACCATGCCATAGCTCTTCCCCTCAATCGTGTAGCAACCAACTTAACTCTACGAAGCTCGGGTACTTCCTTGAAGTCAAAAATTTCTTCAACATTTGATAACCAATCCAGAAACTCTTCCGCTAGCATTCCCCCTTTGAATTCTGGAATCTCTGTTTTCATCCCCGACTCCCATCGACGATCATCTTCGGAATCTCTATTTCGATTTCGCCCTTGGCCACGGTTTCGACAAGAACTACTACCACTATCACTAGATTCCTCCAAATTTGACGTGTGTCGATATCGATTCTGACCATCAATATTTCTGCTACCACGCACGTCTCTTTCTCCCGAAATCGACGGTTCTCTTCTTTCCCGATCCGATGGTGGTGACATTCTTCTCCTCTCGGAATTTGACGGCGAAATTCTATGTCCACTTTGATTTGAACCTGGCGATGCTCTTTGTCGAGTTTGGTTCATATCCATCATGAGCCTTTCCAATCTACCAATTCCCTCATCAAACTTCTAATTGAATTTATCACTAATTCGTTGCTCCATTTGTTCAGCATCTTCTCTTCGATACACATCTGCAACATTCTGATGACGATTAACTCTTCTTGGAGGCATTGTCAAATCTTCAACAAATCAAAACACACACTTCGAACTCTAAAAACTTCAAATCTCGAATCTCACACCCAATAAACTTGAAAAAGTTCGTCTCCATGCTTTGATACCAAATGACGCAGCCTACAGGATCACACAGCTCACGAATTGATGAATACGCGGAAAATGAATCGATGAAACAAAATGAATCGATGAATTGAAGATACCCAAGTGCCCAAATCCGTTGATCTCTCGAGATACCGGATTCTAGCTATCTTCAACACGTTGATCGCGCACGATACCGCGTTAGAAGATCTACGATTCTTCGACGTTGATCTCGCGCACGAGATTCTGTGAATCGGCTTCAAGTTCGTTGATTCGAGCGCACTCGAATATCCGAAGATGGAGAAAGGAGATAACACTCAACTTCCAATTTTAATGGTGGCACAAAGCACAAAACCAAATTTTATTCAAAAATCAACTCCTTTTACAAATGACAACACACCCCTATTTATAAGGAAAGTACAACTCAACACACGTTACAACACTTCACACGACTTAAGAAAATACATCACAAACGACTTACAAAAACAATGCGACATAATGGCATAAGAAATAACGACATAAGAAATAAGCCATAGCGACTTAACGACTTAACGAAATCAGGCAGCGACCTAAGAAAACTCGCGACATAAGGGGAGCTTTAGCGACTTAAGGAATGGCACGACCTAAAGCTTCGCGACCTAATCTTCAGCGACTTAAGGAACGACACGACCTAAATCTTCGCGACCTAATCTTCGTTTGCGACTTAGCTGGTGCGATTTAAGCTGGAGTGATTTAAGCGAAGGTCGTTCGCGACCTACTGGATTTCGCCGCGACTTATAGAGAAGGAGGAGCGACCTAGGCGCGCCGCGACTTAAGGACTGTCGCTCGCGACTTAGCTGGAGCGAAGATGCTCGCGACTTAAGGAGGAGGAGCGACCTACGACTTAAGTTAGCTTCGCGACCTACTGGAGGAATTCGCGATTCAGGAAACTCTGCTCTGGTCGTTCGCGACTTAGAGCTGGAGCGACTTACTGGGCTTCGCGATTTAGGGAAGCGGCCGCGACTTAAGGTAAGTCGTTTAATCATTATCTCGCGCTGCATCAAGACCAGTTGACCCCGCTAGTTATGCCAAAATAAAAAAACTATCTATTCATCCATTTATATATAGATATAATAAAAACCATTATATTATATGACATTCCAAAAAGTTAATGTTCATTAATAAAAAAGAGTCATTCTCATATATAACAACCTAAAGTCTACCCTCTTCCTATTAGTACAGGATCCACTAAATTATGCAACGGACTAAAAAATTTAAAGTTTTTGAAATGTTTTAATAAAATAAATTTTTTTGTTATTAATATTCTTTGAAACCAATATTTTATATTAATTAAAAAATTCTTTAATAAATTAAAGCTTTATATCAAGACAAATTTGCAGATTTTTTTTTTGATGAAATTTTTTTCAGATTTTTTTAAGAATTCATTTTCATTAACTGTTCCAACAATACCCTACGTTGAGTTTTTTTAAAATATTTTTCTTAATCAATATCTAATTATATAAAATTATGAACAAATAAAGGTATCTTTTAACTTGAACCTTTGCGTAGTGAGCAACATTCGAGTTATGACATTATTTAGTCTTGAATATCTCTGACTTAAAGCCACACACAATATTTCTAACGAGCATTTAAAACTCCGTGCGATAAAGGACATGCACATCTTTCCTAATATAGCGAACGCTTTAGAAATTATATATCTCAAAATTCCATAGGAAGAAGCAAAATTTCCACATTTACATAAGCGAGACTATTAGAAGCATTCCACTAGCTATGTATTCCACTCCACATAGAGTAGAGATTTCATTAAGAGTTGCTATCAACTAGTCTTTTTATCGTGTAATAACCTACCATCTACGATGTCTCGATTCACGTCTAAAACTGGCATTGGCATCATAGATGTTGTTGGTAGTGTGTCGCTTATTGATAAAATATATAAAACATATCATAGAGCTATCTACAATATTCTATACTTTCCAAAACTCGCCGCGGATGGAATAAAATATAATAATCAATAAGACAGTCCCAAACAAATAAAATTATGTAATATCAAATAAACTCCAATTGCAACATCTTTTATACCGTTAATGAAAAATAATCTAATGTTTGAGAATAACTAATGTAAAATAAATAATAGGTAGGTAATAGATAAATAAATGCACGTCTCTGTCGCACTATCATCCTCTAAGCCACCACCGGCCCTCTTTATTGACCTATCAGAGTATGATTAACACTACAAAACATGCTTCATTTAGCGATGGCAAAAAGGCGTCGGCGGTCGTCGGCGGCCGTCGCTATTTACCTCGTCGCTAACAATCAAAGCGACGGCTCCGTCGCCATATTATCGACGGTTGGTGACGGCTAGGTGGACATGTGGCAACATCTTGGAAGTTGAAGGGCTACCGCAAACCGATACCTGCGGTCGCTAATCTGAAACCAAATGGCCGTCGCTAGCCGTCCCTAACTTGGGAACAGCGGGCCGTCGCTAGCCGTCGCTAACCTGGGAACTTTTTTCTGCAATTACCTTCATAATCTTATCCTTCGGCCATCCAAACCTACAAATCTTCATTTACAACACATATATACTCAGTTTCACAACTACTTCCAATGCAAGAATCATATAATCTCATACATATTACACATAATCAAATATATTAATCAAATATCAATATTTACACAACCATTTCATCAATCAACACCAATATCTCATCATACTACAAAACCATACCTACAAACAAGTTCATTAAATCCCAACCAACTCATGTACATCAAACAAAACATCCACCAATCCATCAAACAACCCAACCAATAAACAAGTATCAAATCCATAAATGTACAAACTTATGTCACATATATACAAAACAAAATGATCAAAATCCATCAGAAAACATAGCCATACCTACTCATCATCCTCATCCCCTAGCATTGTCCCATGCTCAGCTAAGTATGCCGCAATATGCTCATCTAGCTGCTGCGCTAATGCCCCACTCTTTCGCCAGTCATTGATCTCCGCTGGCTGTTGTTTCAATTGAGCTATCTCTTCTTCAGCTTGAGATCTCCTGTAGGACAACTGGATCGTCATGGCCTGTAAATTATTGATAACGTGTTATAATTTGTGCTCAATATTAAATATTGCTTATATATTAGTTACTAAAGCATTTTACCTCCTGATTTCCGAAATCGTAGTGCCTATTCGCGAAGGAGGGTCAATCAAAGCATCTTATATATTGTTTGACTCCTCTAAGGTCAACTAACGGCCAGTGAATTGCGCCACTCGAGCATGTTCTATGTAATATCTTGCCTGCGATCACGAACAAAATTTTGCAACAATAAATATTTAATTTAGAAGTTTTGAAGTAAAAAAAATTAAGCATGTTTACCATTGTTGATTCAGATTTATCGTTTGTCCAGGTATATCACACATTGCCTTTCTCATCCCTCTACTCGACAGCGTGCGTTATTGTGAAGACCTCAGCCATTGTTAGCTCACGATTTAGCTTCCTACGCTGTTACAAATATGATTAATGAACAATGTTAACGAACAATGTTACAAATATGATTAAATAATGTTACATCTATTTACAAATGCAATTGCTAAACTTACCAACTCCGCACGATGTTGAAAGGATTTAGATCCACCACGGTGCAAAGTAGGATTTTTATTCTTATTTGCACGGTTTCGTGCTGATAGTTCCTATAAATTAAAAGACATGTTTAACTAATTTAATGCAACTAATATATGAAATTTAAACAAATTTTAATAACAATATGAAATTAAATAACTTACTTTCATTTTGGGGGTTTCCCACAGCTGGAGAAATTCGGTCCAAACATCGGCGCTCATCCACGACGGTTTCTTTCTCGCGTTCCTTGCTTTAGAGAGCGTGTCCCTATAATTTTTCGACATCCTGTGGTTCCAGTGATTTGCAAATACATCCATATCCTACGGATCGACACAGATGGCGGCCTGTATAATGAAATTAATTAGATTATATACATTATATTATTTTCCAACTGAATTATAAATTTATACTAACCATCAAGTCGGCCCATATAGCATTCTTAACATGGTTTGAGATGTCATCCCAATGAGGCCAGCATCCGGACATCCTACTCATATAGGCCTTGTTGGATACCTGTAGGATGTAGTCCAAAGGCTCAACTTCAAAACCCCTGTATAAATTTTAATGTAGGAATTTAATTAGTATAATTTTAAATATTAAAACAAGCAATAAATTTGATACTTACTCCGCGCTCTTAGGAACAACCTCTGCCAATGGACGTACATCTGGCGATGTGCCATTGGCACCGGCGCTAGGAGAAGGAGAAGGAGAAGGCCGCGAAGACTGAGATCTGCTGCCATGTCTCCTAAAAGGCATATCTGCTACAAATAAGTCATTTCATATAGTGATTGAATATATCATTTCATAGAATTCAAAAAATAGAACAATACATAGCTCACAACATAGTCATCAATATTAACATATAACATCGACAACTCAGAATATACAATATACAACAACCGATACATAGCTCACAACATAGTCATCATTGTTAACATATAACATCGGAAACTCAGAGTACATAATACACAAAAACCGATACATAGTTCACAACATAGTCATCATTTAGAATTATCACTCTTCGTCGTTTTCTGATTCAGACTCAGTCTCGTACTCTACCTCGTTTTCTTCTATGCTCTCAAAGGCTTCTATTAATTCATTCGATTCATCATTCAACAACCCTACATCAATATCACAAGTTATTACTATTTTTAAGATCCGCTTGATACGCTGCTTCGTTTGGAATATTAATTCCATCAAATGTAAATCTTGCCTTTGTTTTAAAAACAGTCAACCAATCTTCTTTATCTTTTTTTAAGGATGGATATGGAGCAAAATAAACTGGTAATGCTTGTTTGGCTAGTACGAAAGGATCATACTTATAATAATGTGAGGTATGCTTTATTTCAATAAGCTTATAATCTTCGTGCATGTTGATTCCAGAACCAGGAACATTGTTGAACCAATTGCATTTGAATAAAAAAACTTTTTCTCCGGGTTGCATATAATATGTCAATTCTAAAACCTGTGTTAAGACGCCATAAAAATCTTTTGTATGCTCATCTGGATCATTACCACCTTTGACAAATACACCGCTATTATATGTTAATTTATCAACACCATAATCTATGGTGCTGAGTTTAAATCCATTAACGAAGAATATTGGATATGTCTTGACATTTCTTTTTGGTCTGAGTGCAAGATATTGTAATCCTTTCTCAACGACACTATTTCTTGGATCATAAACGTAGTTCGAAAACCATTTAGCAAAGTCTTTACTGCGATCTCCAGATGGATGCCGTGATTCGTATATACTACGGACACATATGCAACATGTTCAATTATAAGTAACATGTAAGTGTAACTGAAATAAGTATGAATTTATTATTACCTAACAAATTGTGCAACTTCATCACAATTAAGAAGAACATATGTTTGCGCTATATGGTAATCTCTATCGTCTAACCATATCTCCATACATTTTCCAATCGGTCTGCCAGGTTGTCTAAAAATAGATAACATTGCTTGAGAGGAATCTTGTTCAACGGCTTCATCATTACGAGAAACACTTATAAATGATAAATTCACATGGTTACTAAATTAATGAGAGAAAAAGAATGAAGCTTCTTCTTCAAGATATGATTTGCAAATCGACCCTTCAACTCGTGCTTTTTGTCTAACTTTTTTCTTCAGATGATTCAAGTACCTATTAGAAAATTATTTAAATCCAAATTTTCTTATGTAAACCTATTAGAAAATTAATTCAATTCAATTTAGAATGACATAAATATTACGGATAGTCGGTATTACCTCTCAAATGGATACATCCATTCATATTGCACAGGACCTTGAAGAAGTGCTTCGAATGGAAGATGAACAGGTAAATGCTCCATTACATTAAGGAAACCTAGTGGAAATATTTTCTCAAGTTTGCAGAGCAGTATAGAGATTTCTACTTCAAGTTTTCGTATACGGTCGACTTTTAACATCATCGGACAAAGCTATTTATAAAACATACTTAATTTTGTTATTACACTCCATACTTTTACGGACAACGGTTCCTTAAAAACCAACGGTAATAAATATTCCATCATGATATGGCAATTGTAACTTTTCATCCCACTAAGTTTATTGTTTTTAAAGTCAACACATCTACGGAGATTAGAAGAAATCCCAGCAGGACATTTGTTAGCACCAAAATTGGTCACTAACCTCATTGAGAAAGTTTTTGTAGAGAGATAAACGAAGAAAGTAAATTTAAACAGAGAACAATATGCTAAATTGAATGCAAAGATGAGAACACCAGATTTATAGTGGTTCGGCGTAATTGCCTACGTCCACTTTGAGGTTAATCTTTTATTGCTTTACTTGATAAATGATTACAGATACAATCCGTTCACCAACTACTCGAATACAGTTGCTTAGTAAAAAGAGCGAGTCTTGAAAGCGGCAGAGTGTCCCCCGTGTTCTCGAAAAAAGATCCTTTTCACTGTGCCCCTGCCTCTCTATTTATAGACAAAGATGGGTTGGACTCCCCTGGTGGGCCGATTACCTCAGCCCAGAAAGAGTGAGTTCTGTGTGCCGAACTATTGATGCCGAACAGACTGATGCTGAACCATCAATGCCGAACAGACTAATGCCGAACCATTGATGCCGAACAGACTAATGTCGAACCATTGATGCCGATCAGACTAATGCCGAACCATTGATGCTGATCAGACTGATGCCGAACCATTGATGCCGAACAGACTGATGCCGAACCATTGATGCCGATCAGACTGATGCCGAACCATTGATGCCGATCAGACTGATGTCAAACATTTCTAGATGCCGAACAACTCCGTATCTCGAATGTTATGCCATGCCGAACGATCCGGGTATGCCGAACGCTCTGCCATGCCGAACGATCCAGGTATGCCGAACGCTTCTGCCATGCCGAACGCTCTAGAATGCCGAACGATATACAATATCGAACGTCTCTTAATGCCGAACGTTATGTCAGTGCCGAGTGCCTAGTTACCTGGTCAAACCTTCAGGTAACACTTGCCCCCCAAAGTGCATCATGTGGTTAAACGTGATGTGCTTTGAGTCACAAATCCACCATGCTTTGTTTCAAGCCGAGCACCCTGGATGCCGAACGGCATAGCCGATGCCGAACAATGTCGTTCTGACCGGTTCTACCGGTCATATTCTCTTCGACTTCCTCTCCTCTCCTATAAAAGCTGGCATTCTTCTTCTTCCTCTCTTTTTCACCTTTTACCTCCGCGACCCTCCAAGAAAAATAACTTACCTCCCTTAAATTTTATTCACCTCCTACAATCTTTCCTTCTTACCTCGAATTCAGCAAGCTCTCTTCAAGTTAAGCTCGAACACTCTATCAATCTTAAGTCCACAGATCTCCAAGCTCCTGCCGTTTCCTTCGGTAAGAAACTCTCGATCGTTTTCTCGAATTAGGAAGCATAACACAAAACTCGAACTCGTAAATTCTTCGTAGATTTAAGGAAAGTAAGAGGCATGTGGGTGATGAATTGGAGGTAAGGCCTAGTAAAGTGGATCGGCATGACCGTGGTTTGACACGGCTTGCCGAAAGACTTGGTCATGCTGGACGGGAGAGATGGAGGAAAAAAGGAGAAGTGATGTTAAGGGGAGATGGCCGAGCGAATCGACTCGGCATGACTAGCTACGTACACTCGTTTTCAAGCCGAACAGAATCTAAGCCGAACAGAATTTAAGCCGAACAGAACTTAAGCCGAACAGAACTTAAGCCGAACAGAATTTAAGCCGAACAGAACTTAAGCTAATAAGAACTTAAGCCGATAAGAATCTAAGCCGAACAGAACTTAGGCCGAACAGAACTTAAGCCGAACAGAACTTAAGCTGACCAGAATCTAAGCCGAACAGAACTTAAGCCGAACAGAACTTAAGCCGAACAGAATCTAAGCCGAACAAACTTTTGACCGAACAGAACTTAAGCCAAACAGAACTTTAAGCCGAACAGAATATTAAGCCGAACAGACTTTTGATCGAACAGAACTTTTGACCGAACTCCTATTCACCTTGCCTAATCAAACATCAAACACAAGGACAAGGACTTAAGCATACTAGCATAACGAACTAATCTGGAATGATAACTTCCTAGTTTCAATAATCACAAGCCTGAACTTAAATCAATAAGAACAGACTAAAGCTTTTAACATGCAGTGCCAATGTCCGAGTTCAGTGATTGAAAACATTGCAATGCTGGCTTTCGGAGATGGTCAGCGATGACGGTCTTCGAAGACGACATTTCAAAGCTCAACTTCATACCATCAATTCTGTGACTTATAATTTCTCAGCGTTTACACCTGAACGATCGCACTAGTTCACACACTACACGGGGGAATATTCGTATTGTTAAGTCTAACGCCGATTATTTTTTAAGTATAGTTCGAACAGGTACTTTGCTAGATTCAATCCTTATCAGCGATGTCTAGAAAATCTAGCTCCGCCACGATTTCAGACAGGCCTGGGCCATCCTCCCGACGAGAAGTCGCAGATACTTCAAACCCATCAACTTCCCCCGCACATGACTTAGCTCCCGATGCTCTGGAGGCAGCAATTCTCTTGGACAACCCTGCCGATTCACATGCTTCAAAGATCAATGAAAGCACACTCCGTTGGATATGCTCTGTCCACGGAATCCCCTTTGATGACGTGCTAGTTCCATCGGGGCATGATCATCCACACTTGCCCCCAGCCAGGTACACAGCTTGTAATAAATTCATGTGCTGGGTTGGCAGTGTGCCACCGTTCAACTTGTTTCTTCGGGATGTGCTGCAATATATTGACATTGCCCCATCGCAACTGCACCCGAACGGCAATGCATTCCTCTACGGTACTTGCATCCTCTTTATGAATGTCTTCTCTAGGCTCCCAACTCCGGGCGATATCCGATACATATATTGCATCAAGAAGCGGAAGGATAGCCCATCATTCATGTTTCTCGAGCCGCATAACAAATGTCAAATCTTAACCGGGGCGTGGACCAAGTTCGCCTTGTATAAACATGAATGGTTTTATGTGCGTTGTCCTCCCGGCTTTGCAAGTAGATGGGTTGAAGGAAGTAAGCCTTTTTCTTGGTCTGTTACTCATGTTTAGTCGTAGCCGTACCTTTTCTAAACTTTGTCCATCTTTTCAGGTATTTGCCCAAGTCCTGACGGCCGCGGATATTCTTATGCCGTCGACGCCATTCGAGCCCTCCCCGCCGAAGAACGGGACATTAGAAATCTCATTTTGAATGAGTCACTTACAAGGCTCGGACTATTGGCAGAAGGCCGTCGGATAAGCCTTCCTCAAGGCGTCACCATTCCCAGGCCTGGCTTTGGTAAAGGGAAAAAACAAGCTGAGTCTTCAGCACGCAATGCTCCTGATGCACTAGAAGAGGGGGAAATTAAGGAGACTGAGACGCCCGGAGTACAGGGCGAGAATATTAGTCCGTCTCGGGGACTGGCGGTTGAAGTTCATGACATAGAGACATCATCTTCCCCTTCAAAGGGAGAGAAGAAATCGACGCGCAAGCTGAGGAAGAAAACTGTGGGCGGAACTTCTAAAGTTACCCATATGCCAACGGGAAAAGAAACTTCCTCGGAGCACTTAGAAAGTTCTCTAAAGGGCCTGTCGAACCTTACCATTCCTGACGATTTACTCAACTATGGGTTGACGATCCAGAGGCCCTCAAGCTTCATTCGCCTGCTAGAGGCGGTACGGGAATTCAAGCCCAAGTCCAGGGAGATAAAACTCCAATTTGTACAGAAACTGGTCCATCGAGGGGAAACACTAGGACACACACGGACACGCGCACTTCACCTCGCACTTCACCTCGCACTTCAATCTTAACCGTCACCTTGATCTTTTCTAACTTGTTGTTATTCTCATTCTATGCAGGTGACATGGGACGCTCCCACGGATTTGATCGTCTACACGGCTCTTCCATCTTTCACCACTCTGGCCGGGATTCGGGCCCTGGTAAATGCCGAGATAGGGACGACTACGAAGATCGTGACAACCATCCCCGAGAGTCGTCTCGAAAGAAATCACATTCCCAGTCTTCATACTCTCGCGATCTCCCTCCTCAAAAAGAACCAGACAGAGAAAAATCTTCACAGAAGGGGTCTCAACCCGATGTTTCCTGAGATCAACATTCTTGTTCATCAAGCACACGACAATCTCGGGAACATCGTAAGAGAACTGAACTTTCAAAACCTCCTCCCCCTGTTCCTGCGGCAGACCCAACGATATCAGAGAAAATGGTCGATCTTAAAGCCAAATTTCCCAAAATCTGCTTCGACGGTCTGAAGTTCCTCCCAACTATTCATCACATTCCGGGGCATGTCAAGCAGAGTGCCATCGCTTGCAACAACGACGTCTATGTTCAACATGACGTGTTCGTTCATTTAGTCGAAAAAGTCTCGGAAGTATCCATTGAGCGTCAACAAGAAATCGACCGCTTGAAGCTCGAAGCTATCTTCGATAAAGACATCATCAAAAATCAGGACGAAGAGCTCGCTTCGTACAAGTCCAAACTTGAAGCTGCACTCGCCCTGCAGGTTAAAGAGTTGAAGGAGCTATTCTCTAAGGAGAGAGAAGAGAAGATAGCGGCTCAAGAGGAGTCTCAACAGTACTGTAACGAGATCGTCGATACACGTCTCTTAAAGGCAAAGCTTGACGATGAGCTTTCTAAAGTTGGGACAATGAAGGATGAAGCCCGCGAGGAGGGGAAGAGAATAGCTTCCGCGAAGATCGACTCCCGCCTTGAAGCAGCTGCAGAGGCCGGTAGAGAAGAGATCAAGTGTATGTTCGACCCACTGATTGCCGAATACAATGCCTGTGTCCTCATGCACCGGGACTTGACTTTCTTAGGCGAGGGCTACCTTGAATCTTTGGCCGAGGCTTGGGAAACTTTGATAAGGATTAGACAGGTGGAGTCGGGCACTAAGGAGGTCGACGAGGAGGCTTTAGTGAAAGAGTTACTCAGGGGGAATGAGCCATCGGACTTGTCTGCAGCTATGGCTCTCTTTGGTAAAGGCTCTCCTCCGTCAAAAGAGAAAGATGACAAAGCTGGTCCATCTAGAACCGAGGCTGCAGCTCCTCCTTCTACTCAATTGGCCGATCATCCAACACTTGACCCATTCGAGCAGCATGCCGGCTATGATCCGGAAGACCCCAGTCTCGGCATTCACGTGCTATCTCCCATTCTGGAGGGTGAAACTCCGCTCACAGCTGAAAGCCAGCAAGAAACTGGTATACAACTCTTCTCCTAGAAGTTCAAAGATCTGCCGCTTTCTGCGATCAGTTATTGGTTCTAATGTTTGTTCTTTATGTTTTTATACATGCCGCTCTGACCCTGAACCGACTCCGAGGAGCGATGACGCCAAGGAGGAGATGGGAAAAACAAGCGATGCTACTCACGCAGGAGTGACTCCCGGTCCTGAAGCTCAAGTGATCGGGGCGCTAGATGATGATAAGTCTGACACTTCGTCTCTTGTTGAAGGGAGTTCTGAAATTGAAATCACGGGCGCCTCAGAACACACTTCGAAGGTGCGTATGAAGGAGCGACTCGCGGAAGAGAAGAAGAAGAAGGTTGAGATCAAGGTCGAACCTCAAGTACTAGAACTTACCGACCCGCTGAACAGGCCTCTGAAAGTCATTCTTCCCGGCAAATCCAAACCACTGGATCTTCCTCCTCCCACTCCTGATTCCGCTTCTTTGGCGAGCAAAAAGTCCAAGAGGAAGCGTGAGGGAGAGGAGTCATCCGAGAAGGCAAAAGAGGACAAGAAACTAAAGAAGCCGAAGAAGTAGCCACTATACTCGTTCAACGAGGTTTTGTTTAGGTCATGTAACTACTTTTACTTTTTCTTTTTCGTAGTTTATGTAGATAGGTTCTTAACTCTAAGTTTTGGAGGAGTGGTTGTATAACCCCATTTTGGATTATTGAATAAAGTTTAGTTTCTTTGTCATTTGAACAATTTCTGCTTTTTAGCTTTCTGCATAACTGTGGTCGAAACTCAAGTTCTTATGAGTTACATAAATTCCCAATCCATTCTTACATTGTTCGGACATTCTTTGGAATTGTACATATCTTGTTTCACCTTTTTGGTACTTAGAATATTTTCTAATCCACGCTCCGGGGACATAGAGTAATCCGGTCCGAATTCAGGGAACACGGAGATTCACGTCATTTATACTCTAGTCCGCGCTCCGGGGACTTTGAGTAATCCGGTCTGCATTCAGGGGACTCGGAGATTCAATTCGTCTATACTCCAGTCCGCGCTCCGGGGACTTAGAGTACTCCGGTCCGCATTCAGGGGACTCAGAGATTCAAGCCGTTTATACTCCAGTCCGCGCTCCAGGGACATAGAGTACTCCAGTCCGCATTCAGGGGACTCGAAGATTCAAGTCGTTTATACTCTAGTCCGCGCTCCGGGGACTTTGAGTAATCCAGTCCGCATTCAAGGGACTCAGAGATTCAATTCGTCTATACTCCAGTCCGCGCTTTAGGGACTTAGAGTACTCCGGTCCGCATTCAGAAGACTCGGAGATTCAAGTCGTTTATACTCTAGTCCGCGCTCCGGGGACTTAGAGTACTCCGGTCCGCATTCAGGGGACTCAGATATTCAAGTCATTTATACTCTAGTCCGCGCTTCGGGGACTTATAGTACTCCGGTCCGCATTCAGGAGACTCGGAGATTCAAGTCGTTTATACTCTAGTCCGCGCTCCGAGGACCTAGAGTACTCCGGTCCGCATTCTGGGGACTCGGAGATTCAAGTCGTTTATACTCTAGTCCGCTCCGGGGACTTAGATTACTCCGGTCCGCATTCAGGAGACTCGGAGATTCAAGTCGTTTATACTCTAGTCCGCGCTCCGAGGACTTAGAGTACTCCGGTCCGCATTCAGGGGACTCGGAGATTCAAGTCGTTTATGCGAGTTCGTATGGCAGGTAGAATAATACAACTTCAGTTGTTTATCACCGGACTATAAGGTTCAGAAACATCAACAATTCATAGAAAGGATGGCTTCAAGCCTTTATTAATGAAAACAAACTAAATCTTCCGATTACAAGCTAAAAAGGAAACTAAGAATCAATGGAATATAAACATACGTGAAACAATTGCACCTAAAATAGAAGAGAAACATGCTAAATATAATAACGTCGCAAATGTTCACTGTTCCACGCTCGGGGGAGTGTCACTCTATCAACGGTCGCTAGCTTGAAAGTTCCCTCTCCAAGCTTCCGTTCAACGACATACGGACCTTCCCAGTTGGGATTCATACGTGATGGTACCGGGAAAACCCGTTTCAAAACGAGATCACCCACATCAAAGATTCTTGGGCGGACTTTGTCGTCGTAATATCGCTTGACTCGGTGCCTATATGCTGCCACCCTTAATTCAGCTTCTTCACGTTTTTCATCGATGCAGTCCAGTGATTCCAACAAGAGATCCTGATTCGTCTTAGGATCATAATATGTCACTCGATGTGATGGAACTTCAAGCTCCACAGGTATAACAGCTTCCGAGCCGTATGCCAATGCGAATGGAGTGTGGCCAGTCGCGGACTTGTGGGTAGTTCTATAAGCCCATAGCGCTGTTGGGAGTTCATCTACCCACTTGCCTCTGGCTTTTTCCAAATGCTTCTTCAATATGGACTTGCTTATTTTGTTCACGGCCTCAACTTTTCCATTAGCTTTCAGATGAGCAACGGCGTCGAACTTTTTCTCGACGCCGTACTTTAAACAGAAATCTTTGAATTCTCTGCTTTCAAATTGAGTTCCGTTGTCCGTAATGATGGTTCGCGGGAGGCCAAAGTGGCATATAATGTTTCGTACAACGAAATTAATGACCTTCTTGGAGGTAATTGTGGCTAAAGGCTCTGCCTCGGCCCATTTTGTGAAATAGTCGACCGCAACTATCGCGTATTTTGCACCACCTTTGGATATAGGCAAAGAACCGATTATGTCGATTCCCCAGATTGCAAACGGCCAGGGACTAACCATTTGTGTGAGTTCTGTTGGTGGAGCTCTCAGGATTTTCGCATATCTTTGACACTTGTCACATTTTCTTGCGTAATCTGCAGCATCCCGATTCACAGTTGGCCAATAGTATCCGTAGCGGAGTATCTTTTTTGCTAGTGTCTGCCCCCCAGTATGGTCACCACATTCTCCTTCGTGAACCTCCTCCAAGACCCGCTTTGCCTCATCACGGGCAATGCACCGTAGTAAGGGGACCGAGAACCCTCTCCGATACATTACTCTTCCTTGCATCACATATCGCGCGGCTTTGCGAATGACCTGCCGTCTATCGCTTCTTCTTTCGGGCAAAGTCCCGTTTAGCAGGTATTGTTTGAATGGGTAATCCACGACTCCTCCTCGATTTCCGTTTCCAACGCAAAATTGACTTCCATCACATCTATGCTTGGAGTGTGTAAGGTTTCGACGGGAACTAATCCCATTTGCTGCGCATCGCCAGTGCTTGCGAATTTGGCCAACGAGTCGGCTTCCTTATTCTGTTCACGCGGGACATACGAAATGTCATAATGTTTGAAGTTCGCCAATAGCTGAACCAGAGCAAGGTATGGAGCAAGCTTTGGTCCCCTTGCTTGGTAGTCTCCTCGCACTTGGTACACCACCAGCTACGAGTCACTAAAGATTTCAACTAATTTTACTCCGAGTTCTCCAACGAGCTTTAAGCCAGCAATCAGTGCTTCATATTCTGCTTCATTATTCGTAGCCGGGAAATTGAGCTTCAAAGCGTAACAAATCGATCGATTTTCTGGAGTCACGAGAACTACACCAGCTCCGGAGCAACGGTCGTTTGATGCCCCATCGGTGTACAATTTCCATCGAATGGGGGGAATGACACTGTGACCATTTGGTTCGTCAGATACAGTAAACTCAGCGATGAAATCTGCTAATGCTTGCCCTTGTATGGCTCTTCGTGGCAGGTAGGTAATATCGAACTGACTTAACTCGATATTCCATTTTAACATCCTTCCAGAAGTTTCTGGTCGTTGGAGTACCTGCCGTAAGGGATGATCGGTATAGACACTGACTGAGTGTGCTTGAAAGTATGGACGCCGCTTGCATGATGCAATCACCAAGCAATAGGCCAATTTCTCAATTTTAGGGTAATTTCTTTCTGCCCCCGTTAAACGTTTGCTAACGTAATACACCGGCTTTTGGACTCGGTCCTCCTCGCGGACCAAAGCCGCACTTATAGCATGCGGGGATACGGCTAAGTATACGTACAACATCTCGTGGTCTACTGGTTTCGACAGCACTGGAGGACTCTCCAAATGCCTCACCAGATATCGGAATGCTTCCTCACAGTTGGATGTCCATTCGAAATTCCTCTTCCCTTTCTTTATTATATCAAAGAAGGGAATGCACTTGTCCATGGCTCTGGATATAAATCGACTCAGCGCAGCCACCTTTCCATTCAAGCTTTGCACCTGTTTTATAGTTCTAGGCACTTGCACATCTCGAATAGCTTGAATCTTTTCCGGGTTAGCTTCAATTCCCATGGCATTAACAATGAATCCCAAAAACTTCCCCGATGCAACGCCGAAGGAACACTTCAGAGGGTTGATCTTCATCCCATAATATCTGAGTATACCGAACATCTCTGCTAAGTCTCGAATGTGGTCGTTTGATTGTCGTGACTTCACGAGCATGTCATCCACATAGACTTCCATCGTTCTACCAATCTGGTCTTTGAACATTCGATTCCCCAAACGCTGGTAGGTCGCTCCCGCGTTTTTCAATCCGAAAGGCATTACTACATAGCAATATAGCCCAACGTCTATGACGAAACTGGTGTGTTCCTGGTCCGGAATATGCATCGGGATCTGATTGTATCCCGAGTATGCATCCATGAATGACAACAACTCGTTTCATGTAGTGGAGTCGACCAACTGATCAATCCTAGGCAATGGGAAACTGTCCTTGGGGCATGCTTTGTTCAAATTGGAATAATCTACGCAAGTTCTCCATTTCCTGTTCGCCTTTTTCACCAGCATGGGGTTTGATACCCGTTCAGGGTAGAGGGCGTCGCGGACGAACCCATTGGCTTTGAGTTTGTCCACCTCCTCTCTGAGAGCAGCGGACCTCTCCGGGTCCATCCCTCTCCTCTTTTGTTTAACCGGGACGTACTTCGGGTCTATGTTCAACATATAACTCGCAATAGCAGGAGAAATCCCACACATGTCAGAATGTGTCCAAGCGAAAACATCGAGATTCGCTCGGAGGAAATCAATGAGATCTTCAGTCATTGAGGGGTTGAGTTGTGATCCAATCTTCAGTACTCGCGATGGATCGTCTCGGCTGACTGAAATGTCAATTGTCAATTCAGTCAGCGCTGCCTTTTCTTCCCTGGGTCCCTCATCGTCGTCTCTTGGATCTATGTCTCTGTAGATCCGAGGATTTTGCCCGAGCCAGGGCTCGGCATTATTTGTCAATTGTCGGTATTATGGATGCGGATGGGATTGTCCACAACCTTTCCTTTCTCCCTCCGATGGGCCTCTCGGAGCTCAGCCACATAACATGCACGACCGGTCGTCTGGTCACCATGGACAACACCTACTCCTTTGTCAGTCGGAAACTTCAAAGTCAAACACCACGGGGCTAATGCTACCCTAAACTTAGCCAGGGCCAGTCGGCCCAAAAACACATTGTACGGAGAATCCACATCCAAAACAACGAAAGGTAGGATCTGCACCCTCCTACGCTCACCTTGTCCCAGTTCAACTGGCAACTCAACATATCCCACTGCATCGGTCACTGCGCCATTAAAGCCATGTATACGAGCTTTAGATGGCTTCAAATCCTTCGTCTCCATCTTCATCTAATCATAAGCCTTCTTGAAGATGATATTGATAGAACTTCCATAATCAATCAAAATTATTTTCACAAAAGCCGGTCCGATTGTCGCAGATATGACCATCGAGTCAATGGTAGGAGCCTCCACCTGGTCAGCATCTCTGCTCCTGAATACTATATCGTCTGTCATCATGCGTAGCTGTTTAGCGGGGGTCCCATCCTCTACGTTGGAACAACACTCGAAGTCTGCGTCTCTCAGGGAATTAGCATACCGTTCCATCTCTTGCCAGTTCTTATCCGCAGGGTGAGGTCCGCCGATGATCGTGTTGATGACTAGTCTACCCACGGTCCGAGCAGGCTCCTCGGGATGACGTGGAGCTGGTGCACGACCGGGATTGGACGTTCCCTGTCCACCTTCTTGCGGATTCTTCACAAAATCCTGTAACTTTTTCTGTCTAATCAACTTTTCTATAGCATCATGTAGGTGTCTGCACTCTTCAGTATTGTGGACATAAGTTTCATGGAAGCGACAGTATTTCCCAGTCCGCTTTTGTTCCTCGGTTGACTCCTTTGGGCGCGGCTTTCTGTACTGAAAGGTATTGCAGGTTGATAGGTAAATGTTCTCAAGAGACGCATTCAGTGGGGTGTACTCATTGTAGGTTGGAATTCTCGGCTTCCATTTCCCCGCTTCTCTCTTCTTCCCTTGATTTCTTCCTCCGGATTCCTTAGATTGCCCGGGCTTGTTCTGGACATTGACTTGAACTTTCCCCGAGTTGTCTCCGGATTGCTTCACAGCAATGTTGCTTTTTACGGACTCCTGAACAGGCCCCAGTGCCTTATCTCGCCTTATCTACCTGGCTTCCTCTCTTCTTATGAACTGATGTGCCTTTGAGTAAAAACGCTCTAGCATAGTTAGAGGTTTTCCTGCCAACCAATCTCCAAACTCTGAATCCGGATCCACACCTCGCATCACAGCCATAAGAATTGCATGATCATTGGGATTACTAACTTCAGTAGCCGCAACATGGAATCTTTGTAAATACTCCTTCAATGATTCCCAAGGAGCTTGGATTACACTTGATAGAGACATCACGTCCTTTGGACGAGTAGTATGTATCCTGAACTATTCTATAAATTTCTTCACCAACTCCTCGAAACTGGACACAGACCGTGGAGAAAATCGGGTGAACCACATGGTAGTGATCCCAGATAGAGTTATTGGAAAGCACCTACACTTGGTTGCATCATTCGCTCTAGCTGAATCCATCATCCATTCGTACCTCATCACATGCTGCCTGGGATCAGTCTTTCCTTCATAAGCCGGGATAGTTGGCATGCTGAACTTCCTGGGGTACTCTACCTGTAGAACAACGTCTGTGAACGGAGTATGACTTCTAGACACTCCCCAACCGTCGTTTGATAAGCCTTGATTCTCTTTCATCAACTGTCTGGTCATAGCTGTCAGGTTTGAGGTTTGTATGGAGGGTGGAAGGTTGGAGTCTGTCCTACGGGATTGATCAGGCTGATGCCTCCTCTGTTGGCGATCTGCCAAACATGCATCTTGAGGTTCGACATCATTAGCATCTTGGTGAGCCGGGCGTCCAGCCTCCACCTGCACTCTAGCTCCTAAGTTTCCAGTTCCTGCTTGGTCACGGTCTCCGAGGTGTAAATGGTCCCCAACTGTTCGGACAGCAGCACCTGCCTGCGTAGTTTCAGTCTTGAGGCGTCTAAGCCTGGGAGGTTCATCGGACAAGGTCGAGCTATCAAATGAAGAATAAGGAGCTGGACTACCCCCAACATTCTGACGCTGTTGTTGAGTGAGCTGTGCCATGAGGTTGGCGTTAGCTTGCATCTGCTCTCCGAGTTGTCTCCTGCTTTCCCTGAGCTCTCTCATCAAGTCGTTGAACTCTATTCTGGTGACAACTGGCATCTGGTCCTGGGCAGTAGTCCCTGCACCTAGATTTGCTTGCTGATTGCTAGGCCCTGCTTGTTGTACACTAGCAGTCTCATGGGCGTCCGCATTATGAGAGGCTGATCTGGTACGTGGTCTTATCATTGTAGAGTTATTGGTATGAACTCTGAGTAGAATCAACGGACGTCCTACGAATGACTCGGATCTTCTTCGGGGGATTTATCCAATCCAGTAGCTTCAACGCAGATCCTTGAGGTCTGAGAATTCGATTCTCAGTGAAAGCACCAAAGTGTTAGCACCAAAATTGGTCACTAACCTCGTTGAGAAAGTTTGTTTAGAGAGATAAACGAAGAACGTAAATTTAAACAGAGAACAATATGCTAAATTGAATGCAAAGACGAGAACACCAGATTTATAGTGGTTCTGCGTAATTGCCTACGTCCACTTTGAGGTTAATCTTTTATTGCTTTACTTGATAACTGATTACAGATACAATTCGTTCACCAACTACTCGAATACGGTTGCTAAGTAAAAAGAGCGAGTCTTGAAAGCGGCAGAGTCTCCCCCGTGTTCTCGAAAAAAAGATCCTTTTCATTGTGCCCCTGCCTCTCTATTTATAGACAAAGATGGGTTGGACTCCCCTGGTGGGCCTGGCAGCCGATTACCTCAGCCCTGAAAGAGTGAGTTCTGTATGCTGAACCATTGATGCCGAACAGACTGATGCCGAACCATCGATGCCGAACAGACTGATGCCGAACCATTGATGCCGATTAGACTGATGCCGAACCATTGATGCCGATCAGACTGATGTCGAAACATTGATGCCGAACAGGCTGATGCCGATCAGACTGATGCCGAACCATTGATGCCGATCAGACTGATGTCAAACATCTCTAGATGCCGAACAACTCCGTATGTCGAATGTTCTGCCATGCCGAACGATCCCGGTATGCCGAACGCTCTGCCATGCCAAACGATCCAGGTACGCCGAACGCTTCTGCCATGCCGAACGCTCTAGAATGCCGAACGATATACAATATCGAACGTCTCTTAATGCCGAACGTTATGTTAGTGCCGAGTGCCTAGTTACCTGGTCAAACCTTCAGGTAACAACATCTTAGTCCTTCCACCCACTTTAGCACGAGTTTTACTTGCTTGCTATCTAGTTCATAACATACTTTGGGTTTTTTATTGCCATCGGGCTTCATATGAAGTTCGGGACGTTTATAAAAGTGTGCTATATCAAGTCTCGAATTCAAATCGTCCTTAGTTTTTCCCTTTATATTCATAACGGTATTAAACACGTTGTCAAATACATTTTTTCCATTGTGCATCACGTCAATATTATGTCGGAGTAAGAGATCTTTCCAATATGATAAATCCCAAAATATACTTTGTTTGCACCAATTATGAATGTCTGATTTACCTGGAATTTAAGTCTGCACTTCTGTTTCATGTATTTTCGGATAGTCCTTCACAATCTCATATATTTCTTCGCTTGGCCAAAGATTTGGTGGTTGCATATTCTCTTCTCTATTAGCTTTAAAGTTTTTTTATCTCTTCTAAAAGTATGACTGGGATGGAGAAAACACCAATGACAATCAATCCATGAAATTTTCTTTCCATACCATAAAGAAAATGCTCATGTTTCTTCCATGTAATAAGGACATGCTAGACGACCGGCTGTACTCCAACCTGAAAGCATCCCATATGCAGGGAAATCACTAAAAGTCCATAACAAAGAAGCGAACATACGAAATTTCTTTTTCCTCGAAATGTTATATGTTTCAACTCCTTCATTCCATAGTGTTTTCAACTCTTCTATCAATGGTTGTAAATAAACATCGATTTCTTGTATTGGATCATCAGGGCCAGGGACGACAACAGTCAGAAACATATATGGAGTTTTCATACACATCCATGGAGGTAAATTATACGGAGTAATGATAATAGGACAAGATCAATATTTACTACCAAATTAAGAGAATGGTGAAAATCCATCCGTACATAAACCAAGTCTCACATTACGACTCTCTACAGCGAACGCAGGGTATGTTTTATCGAAATGTTTCTATGCTTCTCCATTAGATGGATCTGTCAAAGTTCCATCTCCCTGTGTTCTCACATTGTGCCATTGCATATGACATGCCATAGCTGAAGACACATATACCTTTGAAGTCTAAGAGTGATGGGTAAATAATGCATTCTCTTGAACAGAACTTCCTTTCCTTTCTTTTTTTTGGTTTGTATCTTTCCTCATTGCATATTTTGCAGTTTCTAAGGTTAATGTCATCTTTCCAATACAACATACAACCTTTTATACATGTATCTATCTTTGGGTACGGCAGACCGGAAGCCGACATAAGTGTTTACACTTTATAATGACTATCACACATCGGATTATTAGGTGGCATTTTTCATTTTGTAGCTTGTACAACTATTGTAAATCCAGCTTCTATAAAGTTGAATTATGATTTCATAGTGATGTATTTGGCGGTTACTGATAATTCGGTTCCACTTTTACAACCATCCCACAACAGCCTCTTAGCAACATCCAGTAAATCATAAAAAAAATTTGCTCCCACATTCGGTTCTTCTTCGATGTTTACGTCTTGATCGTCAACTAGGACGGTAGGGAACATTGATCATGCTGCATCTTCCACCATATCTTCTATTGGGTTCGTCATAACATGATCATCCTGTGACGCTACAGAATTAGGTGTAGGTGCAGCATGTTCTCCATGACGATCCCACAAATAATAATTTGGCACAAAACTAGATTTATACAAATGTACTTTAACTGTGTCTGGTTTCCAATGCTTCAAATGTTAGCACATACTACTAGGGCATCGAAGTTCTTCGTTATTTCGATTATTAGTTGTAGCGAATCTAATAAATTTGTGTACAACATTGTAGAAATGTTGCTTCATCGAACCTTACATACCAATTCTGACTTCATACATCCAAGTACGGTCGATAAAATAATCAAACATTGTACCTAATTTAAAAATATATGTTAGTAATTTCCACAGCACTTCAGCTCAATTCTCTTCTACGCATAACTTGCACTCAAATGGTATATTGTTGTTGTATTTTCTAAAATAAAGTAAAGCCAATTAGGGCTAAAGGCTTCACACACCACACTTCTGTCTAATTTCGACAGCATTTCACTTTACTTTGCTTCTACGCATAACTGTGCATCCAAGGGGTATATTTTTGTTGTTGTATTTTCTAAACTAAATTAAAACCTTTTGGTACTAAAGGCTTTAATTTTTTAACGTCAAGTATTTGTTGAAATAATATATAATGCTTCTTTTCAAGTCAACATTATATTTATTTCAAACTTTTTTAGGAAATCGATTTGGGTATAATGTTTATTCTTGTTATATTCATTTCCTAATTTTTATTAGAAAATCGATTTTAGCAAAATATTTAATGTTATTATATTCATTTCTTCATTTTTTACAAAATTAATTTTACTAGAATATTTATTGTTGTTTTTCTAAAATAAAGTAAATCCAACTAGGACTAAAGGCTTCACACACCATACTTCTGTCTAATTTCGACAGCACTTTACTTCACTTCTCTTCTACGCATAACTTAGCATCCAAGGGGTATATTTTTGTTGTTGTATATTCTAAACTAAATTAAAACCTTTTGCGACTAAAGGCTTTAATTTTTTAGCAATAATTATTTGTTGAAATAATATTTAATGCTTACTTTCAAATCAACATTATATTCATTTCTTAACTTTTTTACAAAATCAATTTTAGTAGAACATTTTGTTGTTGTTATATTTGTTTCTTCATTTTTTTACAAAATCGATTTTAGTACAATATTAGTTGTTGTTATATTCATTTCTTAATTTTTATTACAAAATCAATTTTAGCAAGATATTTAATATTATTCTATTCATTTCTTCATTTTTAACTAAATCGATTTTAGTAGAATATTTGTTGTTGTTATATTCGCTTCTTAATTTTTTTCAAAAATTGATTTCAGGTTGATATTTCTTGATGTTGCTCATTTCAAAATTATATAATTCAATCAACTATTTAAATCACCTACTTAATACATTTTGGAATTTTAAAATGTATTTTAAACTTCAGTTAACAATTTAGATTTTTTTTATCGATTTTGTAAACGACAATTAGATGTTAGCACTTGTAATAAATTAATTTTATTTTATTTTATACACTAATTTAAATCTAGCAGCATATTAACCATTAATTATATACTAATTTCTGCGTAAACTATAACAAACATTATTCTAAACTATAACAAACATTCATGTAAAATCAACAATAAGCATATTAATCAATAATTATGGACTAATTTTCGGATTTTAAATTAACCCTAATTTTTAACTACAAAGTAAATAATTAAACCACTAATTAATATCCCCAAAATCAACTAATACACTATATATTAACATAACTAATACGTAATAATCATCAATTACAAATCAATATTCAACAAATTTTTTAATCAGAAACCACATCCCCAAATCAACTTAGAACACACTATTATCAACTCATACCAAATAATCATTAATTTCAGATCCATAATCCACAAATTTTTAAAATTAGGGTTTTATAATCATACCTAAATTATAAGCTGGAATTGGCGGAGGAGAGACCGAAAGGAGCGATGGAGGCAGGGGGCGTGACGGCGGACGGTGGCAGCAGGTGGTGGCACAACGACATGTGGGAAGGAGAATGGGACGGCAGATTTTGAGAATTTGGAGGGAATTTGTGAAATGTTTTGTTTGCGGGCTGTTGTCTGTATGTACAGACTAGGCGACTACTAGCATCGGCCACCTTTTTTAGCCGACACTACCCGTTGCTAGCTTACGCCACTAAGTGAAGTCTGTTTTATAGTGTAAAAAGAAGAAAACGATAAAAGGGGTCAGACATACATATGGTGAGTGAAACACATCTTATAAGTGTATAATATTAATAAGCTAGTAAAACAACACTTATGTTTGAAAACAACACAGTAACCTCTGTAACATATATCCAAAAAGTGATCTAAACACAATATAATATTATACCAACAACATATGCTAAGGTCTCATAAAAATCTTTCATATGCCTAGTCATATGCACATGATTGAGCCCAAAGTCCCAGCTTACATGTCGAAAACATTGGGACTCTCTGTTGAGAAATTATGTATCTCAACATGCCATCATCAAATCGTATGTGACTCACTACTAAAGAACTACATATCTCAATCTGATATTGTCAAATTGTATGCGAATCGCTATTAAATATCTATCAGTCCTCTATCGTCAAATCATATGCGACTCGCTACTGAAGATCTATGTGTCTCAGCCTGCTATCGCTAAATCGTATGTACATAATTAAGCTCAATGTCCCAATATGTGTATCGTCAACTGTGACACTATTGGGCTCAAAGTCCCAACTTGTCGTTGCTAGACGTCACTGGCCTCACCGAAGTGCACATAACGCCTACCATATACCACACTATTGAGCTCAGAGTCTCAACTCATCTTCCATATGCGACAGTATCGTGGAAATCACATGTGACTATTGAGGTCACATCCATGCTAGATATTCTTCTAATGGTCTACAGCACTATTGGGATCAAAGCACAAAACTCCTCATCGCCCCACCGTTTAAAAAGCTACTAGATCAAGCCTCAACCTACAATCGCAAATCCATATAATGAACTTAACACAATAATAAAATTTTCTAAAACATCTCAAAATATAGCAGACAACGTATCCAAAATGTTTCTTATTTCACCGCGATTCTAATGCCATGAACCGCGCATGAGATGAAGGTTGTATGTGAAGTTATAAGCGTTTAAAGTTCGGGGGCTGTAACAACCCTAATTTTGCTAACATTATTTAGGACATTTAATTAGATAAAATAAATGAAATAATGTAAATGGTTAAGAGATTGAGATTTGTATAATTATAAGGTAGTCGTGCCTTAAGTAATAAATAAACAAATGAAAATTCAAAACAAAGTAAGTAAAGGTAACAAGATAATGGCAAAATGGGAATATGTTATATTCTTATACCTTAACCCTTATTCCAATTTCATTTACAATATTCACAAGTAAAAACTAAACCTAGAGCTTGGTTAGCCACCGTTAGAAGAAATCTAGAGGAAGATAAGTAATAATTCAAGAAGGAAGCTTAATCAAATCAATTCAAGGGCAAATCTCAAATTTCTTAACAACAAGCTAAAGTGAATAATAGATTACATCTCATTTTTATTGCTTTTGGTTTCTAGCTTTGGGTCAGAAATTTAAGTATGTTAGAAAACATATTAAAAGTGATTTATGGGAATTTTTGCAGAATTTTCCTAAGTATTTTATAAAAGATATAAAATTATTTAAGGTATGTGACTTAGATGTTTTAAATGTTTAGAAAAGGAGAAGGGGCAATTTGCTAAATGTTTTAAATTGTTAATTACTGAATTCGGCAGCACTTTTAGGAAAAGGTTTTGTAAAAGAATTGGCAACCAATTATATGTTGACAAATAGGCAAGTTAGTTTGAAAGATATTACTTTAAAAGTTAAAAAATCAGTTTTATAAAGGATTACTGCTTCGCCACTTATAGCATGCACCTTTCGACACCATACATCCGCCCCCAACCAAGTCAAAACCAATACACATGGTATCAATGCCTTGGTACGTAGTGGATTGAGTTAGGCAGAAGGCATAGGGTCGAAACGTGCTTTTGAAGGGTTAGAAGTAGCTTTTGTTTATATAAATAAAAGGCTTTCGACTAACTAACTAGCTTTTGTTTATATAAATAAAAGGCTTTCGAATGGGTTGTCGCCTTTTGTTTTTAATATAACCTTCTAAAGGGGTCGAAGCCCCTACTGCCACATTCAACCTTCCGAACCAATTTTTTCGAATGGGTTCTTTTGTCTTAAACTTTAAAGCCGCTTCTCCATGCTTTCGGAAAGGGAAACCATCCACTTTCTTTTACCTAGGAATAATGCTTTCGTCCCAGTTCTTTTAAAACCCAGAGATATATTGAAAGTTAAACCCAAAGGTGTCGAAAGGAATGGTTTTAAGAGTTTTCGAAATTATGTTCCACAAATTTTTACTTGTACCCAGTGCTTTCGAAAGGTCTGCTTTAAGTAAAGGACTTTAATGCTTTAGAAAGATATATAATGAAGGTGTTGAAGGGGAGATTCCCCAATTTTTTCGAAAGGTCTACTTGAGTTTTTAAATGGAAGGTTTCTAATGCTTTCGAAAGGAAAGTTTAAAGTATTTTGAAAAAAGGATGTCTAAGGTTTATAAAGCTTTCGAAGGGATGCTTTCAATGATTTCAAAGCATCTATTTTAAAGGTTTTGAAAGGTATGTTTTGGCCTTTCGACCTAGTGTTTCAATGCAAAGTTGTTAACCTATTTTGAAAGTGGTACTTTCAATGGATTCGAAAGAGACTATTTAATGTTTTTAAACATGGGTTTCGAAGATGATAGCTTGGATTTAAAACCTAATGTTTTCTAAGTTAAAGAAGGGCTTTAACTTGTTTTAAAGAGATATATAACCCTATTGATTTAGGTTTTCATCAACATTGTTTTGTATAAAGAATATATCATGGCAAAGGTAATTGAGTAAAGCAAAAAAGTATATTTTCCTTGTGTAAGTATGATATAAAGAGTTAAATCAATTTGAAAGAAATGTTTTCAAGGAAAATTTGATGGGGCAGTTAACCCTAAGTAAATGACTCAAATACTAGAATACCAGATGGGACTGGTATAGGGTCGTGCCCTATACTTAACTAATAACCCCTAGCTAATATAAGTCCAAAATTCCAATGTGTAGGACTTTGTCAAAGGTAAGACTAAAATGATGTTACACACAGAAAGGAATATACAAAGATAGATAGGTTATTGGTGAGCCCGCAAAATCATTAGGATCAGCTGACCCTGGGAGAAGTAAGTTAACGACAGGCCATCCATAAGTGTGTCTAACAGAAGTTAGATTAGTTATTTTATCTGATAAGCCCCAATCAGCCAATGGTTAGTAGTTAACCAAACAAAATGTAACGACCCGGAATTTTCGAACCCGAAAATTCCAGATAGTTAGGAGAAAAAGAAAAGAGATAGAAGAAAGAAACAGAAAGAAGAAAGAAGAACAGAAAACACAACATCTCACATTCGCAGCGGATTAAATATAATAACAAATAATAGCATTTATACAAAAAAAAAATCTGTATTTGTTAATTACATTTTTAAACATCAGAGTTACAACATTCACAAATATACTAGACAGTTAGAATTAACATGTCTCGGACAACTATAATATATCACAGCTGAATACACTCCATACGTTCCTGCCATTCAGCTCGCCTCCTGAGCTCCAAAACGTCCTTACCTGGAAATCTGTAATACTCGGTCTGACCCGAGCATTACATCAAAGTAACACCCGGGTCAGGCTGGAAACCAGCGTGAGTAAACCCATCTAACAAGAAATTCCAATTTATAGAACTTATTTAAAACCCGGGGTAACTCGTACTTTACTATAAGTAAACAACTTATATAGTCAATACTTATTTCACAAAACAATATCTAAGTATCCAACTTAGTTTAAATGGTCCATATTATCCCAAACCGGCTTATTGATTTCACATATCAATCTATAAAGAATTATGGAAGATTTCAAATCGAAGTGGTTTCGGGTATTTACTAATACCCGACCCCGGTCTCTTCGAATTCAAATGTCATCATTTTAAATGTCCAAGTTGTTTAAGGGTTTAAACATTTAAACTTATATTCAAGATGATATAAACAGATAGATAAATCACAATATCACAATAAATAATTCATATCAATCATTCATCTCACAAAACAGCATATATCATAGATATCATACCCAAATCATCCAGTATTAATATCAATCAATCATCCATAAGTAAGTTTGATAAACTCTTAATCAATTTAATTAACCTTTAATTAAATTAATTATTATCCTTTAATTACTTGAATTACCTTAATCCTAATTAATTACAAATATATAAATTATCTCTTAATGATCTTCCTTAATTAATTACTCTCTTTTAATTAATTACCTTAACTAGTAATTAATCACATTATTAATTAACCTTAATCCTTTAATTAATTAATCTTTAATTAATTAATCTTTAATTAATTAACTTCAATTCAATTATATTAATTATCCTTTAATTAATATCAACAAGTGATTAACCCTTAATCACTTCCATTTAATTACTTCCATAAGTAATTTCCTCTTTTTTTTATTACCTTTAATTATTTATTAATTAATCTTATTTCTTAATTAATTAATTTTTAATTAATTAATCCTTAAGTAATTAACTAAACCCTTATAAATTAATAAACCTTATATTTATTAATTAAATTAGTTAATTATATAAAATTAAATTAATCGTTAATCGTTAAAACCTTAATTATCCTTTCAAGATAAATCATTTACTTTAATTACCAAACTTTAATTAATTACATTGATCAACCTTCCACTACTAATTTATTAATTAATTAATTACTCTTTAATTATCTTCATTAATAAATCTTTAATTACCCAATACCCTATTAATTAAAATTTGATTATGTTTAACTTAAAAACTTGTTAATACCCTTCCTTTAACTCGAGACAAACTGGAGTTGCTCGTGCTTAACCCAAAAATCCCGATCAAACTCTCGAGCTACACTCCATTTTTTCCCCGACATTCTTCTTCTTTCTACCTCCTTTGAACCCACTAAACACTCGAGTATAATCTCGAGCCAAGCCTTTACTTTCCCCAAGTCCAACCCGAGACCTCATCTCCTACTTCTTCTCACAACAAAAACTGATACTCTGATACGCTGTGCACCTGCACCCATCCACGACGAAGTTCCGGCCTCCAAGACCACCATTGACAAGTCGACTTCACTTTACCATTCCGATCCCGACCACCCAAATCCTGGAACGAGCATGAATTCGAATTTCGAGCAACCTCGACCCTCCCCTGGAACAACCCAATCATCTAAAGCCTCCACGCTTCGCCACCTCCGATGATCTGGAGCTTCGCCACTTTGTCCAGACCCTCGCCAGAGTTCCTTGCTTCGATTCCCCTACCTCTGACCCAACTCGATACATCGATGATGACGTTGAAGTTCGAAGTTTGACCACGACTAAAACTTGAGCTAAACCCTAAATCGTCGCCACGCCACCGCCACGGTGATCGTAAAATCCAATGAGCATTTTTCCCCAGCTCGCCCACTCCCTTACTAACTCCAGTAGCGATCCCGAGATCCCAAGCCTCGCCGATCACCAGAAAAGCCTCAAAACACCAAACCCGTTCAACACTCGATTCCTCTTGATTTAGAAGCTTAAAAATCATGATTCTTTTTCTAAAAATCATAGATTTTGAAAACACAACTGATTATATTCATGAATCATCCAATTATTTATACTGAAATTTTGATATGATTTAAGTTTCACTGTTTTCTTCTTTTATTTTAAAACTGACTTTAAATTTGGACTTAAAAATATTTTTAAAATTGATATCTTGTTATAACAAACAATATTTGTTTATACATTGAAGTCTAAAGAATATCAGATGAAGAGCATTTAACTTTTGAATCCTACTTGCAATCTGGAAGTGAAGAACAGAGCTAACACTGACATGCATTCAAAAATATTCATAGTATATACACATGAAATCATATAAAACAATCAGACAACCACTTTTACAATTTATTTAAAGTTTTACTACATGCAACAAGGTTTCAACAGATTTTAAAACTTTTAAATAAGAATTGTTTACTCACCTGCTTTGTAAAAGCAGAGAACAGGATCTCTTGATTTATTTATCTGATATTTAGTTTTGATGATGATCTGGAAATACTTTTGTTTCTAAAACTTGTATTTGATCCTAATCTTAGCTTGCTTGAATGTTGAGATGATCTTTGAGTTGTTTTTGAAGATGAAATCTTGCTTTAAACTGAGATTGGTAAAAGTGGATTGTTGTTTGAAATTTTATTTCTGGTTTTAAACCGTGTATAGGCTTTTTGAAAATGAAGATAGAAAAAGGAATGAGAAGAGAATGGATATGTGTTTATATAAGTTACATTAGGT